>OX336389.2:1068115540-1072915540 GCA_946902985.2 Meconema thalassinum
TTTCACCTAATCCGAAATCTCCTACTATCATCCCTTCTCTCCCTTTTCCTACCACAGCATTCCAATCTCCCATTACTAAAACATTTTCATCACCCTTGATATACCTCAGAATTTCGTCTATTTCTTCGTAGACCTTTTCAACATCCTCATAATCAGCTTGACTGGTAGGCATATAGACTTGTACCACTGTGGTGCACGTAGGTTTAAGTTTGCTCTCTCTATTTTTTATCCAAATACCAAAATATCAGAAAGTATGCAAGCCGACAGCTTTAAACTATGCACACGTTTAGTACCTTAAATTTTAGATTAATTTGGAGTAACTTATATAGTCAGTTCTACCAACATGATTCTAAGCCTGCTGATAGCACCAAATTTTAAATACATGTAACTCCTATACTATCAGTTGGATTTCAACCAAATTTCGCATGTGCTATATGTACCATAACAGATATGACTATGCTTATTCTTAAGAGGAATCAGGGCTGCCAACTGTTAATAAATGCTGTCTATATATTTTTTCCCTAATATCAATAAATCAGAAAATATGCAAGCCAACAGCTCCATAATTTGCACACGTATAGCACCTGGCATTCTAGATAAATTTGGAGTAATCAATATAAGACAGTGCTACCAACAAGATTCTATGCCTGCAGATAGGTTCAATTTTAAAAAAATATGTAACTTGTATAGTAAAAATGGATTTCATCCATAATTGGCACAACAAGATATCATAATATTTCAGGTCATTTCTGACCAGCACACTCATGACATTGTTGCCAAACATGCTTTTACGCGTGCTGATAAATCCAGAGTCTAACTGCATGTAAAGTTCATTGGAATTCAACCAAATTGTGTATTCTGTACCTTAAGAGATGGAACGAAGATGTATATATTAAGTCGCCAGGGCTGCCAACAGTACTGCTCTATTAGGCTACATTATACCAGGTATATTTCGAACTAATTAGACATTTCGATAATAACAACTTAATTTCGTCATTATTCTAGATAGGTTCATATACACTAGTTTAATCATTGGTATGAAACTTAATTTTAGGAAAAGTAGGCACTTTAGTTCGTCACGGAACTTCTTGTTAGGGTTTTAATATGTGTTTGAAATTTGTTGCAGATGATTATTTTATCATATTTTCATACATCTTGTTGCGGTATGTTGACTTAGGCTTCAATTTTCAATCCTTCTTTATGATGCACCATATAAGGTTTAATACCAAGCGACTTTTTAGTGTTACGCTACCGGTATACATTTATCTTGTGTCTTTGATATTTATCAATTCATTCATATCGGCTGATGTTGTTGTTTGAGTCTTCAGTCTTTTGACTGGTTTTATCCCGCTCTCCATGCCTCCCTGTTCTGAGCTAAGCGTTTCATCTCTACACAGCTACCACACCCCACAT
This sequence comes from Meconema thalassinum, assembly GCA_946902985.2. Lineage (NCBI taxonomy): Eukaryota > Metazoa > Arthropoda > Insecta > Orthoptera > Tettigoniidae > Meconema > Meconema thalassinum. Next base: position 1,068,116,954 of record OX336389.2, read on the forward strand.
TCGAGGCAAACTGTTTAACATATTCTAATCTCGGTCTACCCCTACAGTTCTTGTCCTCGACCCTTCCTTCCATAACTAAGTTTGCTATTCCTGGGTGTCTTAGTATGTGTCCTACCAACTTATATCTTCTCTTCATTAGCAGTCGCCAGAAACATCTCTCCCCTCCCACTCGTCTTAATACCTCTTCATTTATAACCCTCTCTTCCCATCTGATCTTCATCATTCTCCTGTATCACCACATTTCTAACGCTTCAAATCTCCTCTTTTCTGCTGCACCAATAGTCCAATTTTCACTTCCATAGAGTGCCACACTCGATGTCAACTGATTCCTTTTCTGTTGAAATGCTTTCCTTGCCTGAGCCAACCTACTTTTTATATCCTCTTTCCTCCAACCATCACTGGTTATTTTGCTTCCTAAGTAACTTAACAGAAGTCTTCTGAGATTCGGAGATATAGAATGCCAGTGAAATATTTCGCACAGCCGCCAAGTTGGATTGTTGAAAAGTAATAAAATTTGTAGGTTACGGTCGGGGTCGGCCAGAATAGTACTATGACCTTACCGAATTTAATAGAAATCTATCCAGCCACTTAGATTTTATTAGTGGGAGTTGGGGGCACACACACGGACACACACGGACAAAAGGTGATCTCATAAGCCTATTTTTTCATAAATAGAAATAGGCTAAAAACGAGATTTTAAAATTGACACTGGCGCCATTTCGTGGTTAAGAAAACAATTAAGTTTTATTGCTGTCACAGATTAGTTGACATTGAGAATCGTCTAAATATTTCGGAAGGTCACCATATTGGATTTTATATGCATTGTAGGCCATAGAGCTATGTACTATTAGATGATGATTATTGCGTGGGTGCATTGTTCAAACGTTGGTTTCGATCGCATGATTAGGACACAAGAAATTAAACCTTAATTTTAAAATTTCGCACAGCCGCCATCTTTAAGTTATGTAAGCAATTGAGCTGAATAGGATGTCAGTGCATTACAAGGGGCATACCATTTGCTGTACCATGTGTGACGGCGCTCGGATGGTTTAAATGCGAGAAAAGTCTATTTAAATACAACAACTTCGCTTTGCCGCCATGTTCGTTTTGTAAAGAGATTTTTGAGAGTCCCATCGTTACATTCCTATTAGTGCTATTTTCCACCATACAAAACGTCAAGGTGATATCTGTAATAGTTTCGGAGATATGAAATGCCGGTGAAATATTTCGCACAGTTGCCATGTTGGATTGGTGAGATATAATAAAATTTGAAGAGCACAGTCGGGTCGAACAAAATAGTACAATGACCTTACCGAGTTTCATTGAAATCGATCTAGCAGTTTAGATTTTATTAGGCAGGGGAGCGAGGCGACGGACACATGCAAACACACACATACGTACTCACACAAGGACTATATGTGATGTCATAGGCCTATCTTTCATAAATGTACATAGTAAAGGAAGCTTTTCAGTCGGTCAACACGACTGAATAGCTTTCATTATTAGAATTAAGAATCGCTGAAAAATGGCCTCTATCACTACTAAATGAAAATAGGCTAACAAGTAAACGAAAAGCAAGAACGGGAGTTTTAATTTAGAAAAGAAATACTATTATTGGTCACAAAGGAGCTAAAGTTCCGCTAACACGTATCTTGATGCTCGGTACAGTTAGGAGACGAGTTCCGACTGTACCGTTCCATACGTAACGTTCCGCTAACACGTACCTTGATGTTCGGTACAGTTGGGAGTCGAGTTCCGACTGTACCGTTCCAGGGCTGTAACGTTTCACATGCTCGTACGGAGTTCCAAGTTACAGTTACGGAAAGATACCGCAAGCCATCTCGGGGCCGCGGTATGGCATACACAGCGGTGCGTAACGCATTTCAGTTCTGTTCCGGGTCCCTGACGATTAGTTTAGTCGTTTATTAATGTTAAGTTTTGACCAATTGAGTAGCCACAATTGAGATTTGGTAAAGATGGCGGCAAAATAAACATGACACTGAGGTGCCCTTTTCTAGTGCTACCTCTGGACAAAATGTTGTGTTTCAATTGAAAGGGGGGAGCAGACATATACACACACAGACACATAATGTTTCTTGAAAAAAGTCCCTTAATATTAGCCACGTTCTTCTACTGGCAGTGATCTGTAAGAAAATCAGGCATTTTTAGAGTTTTAATAAGTGTTTGAAATTTGTTGCAAATTATTATTTTATCATATTTTCATACATCATGTTACGGTATGTTGATTTAGGCGTTCTAATTTCCATCCTTCTTTATGGTGCACCATATAAGGTTTAATACCAAGGGACTTTTTAGTGTTACGCTATACATTTATCTTGTGTCTTTGATATTTATCAATTCATTCATATCGGCTGATGTTGTTGTTTGAGTCTTCAGTCTTTTGACTGGTTTTATCCCGCTCTCCATGCCTCCCTGTCCTGAGCTAGGCGTTTCATCTCTACATAGCTACCACACCCTACATTCGAGGCAAACTAACATATTCTAATCTCGGTCTACCCCTACAGTTCTTGTCCTCGACCCTTCCTTCCATAACTAAGTTTGCTATTCCTGGGTGTCTTAGAAAGTGTCCTACCAACCTATCTTTTCTCTTCATTAGCAGTCGCCAGAAACATCTCTCCTCTCCCACTCGTCTTAATACCTCTTCGTTTGTAACCCTATCTACCCATCTTATCTTCATCCTTCTCCTGTAACACCACATTTCAAACGCTTCAAATCTCCTCTTTTCTGCTGCATCAATAGTCCAATTTTCACTTCCATAGAGTGCCACGCTCCATGTCAACAGATTCCTTTTCTGTAGAAATGCCTTCCTTGCCTGAGCCAAGCTACTTCTTATATCCTCTATCCTCCATCCATCACTGGTTATATTGCTTCCTAAGTAACAGAAGTCTTCTGAGATTCGGAGATATAGTATGCCTGTGAAATATATCGCACAACCGCCATGTTGGATTATTAGAACGTAATAAAATTTGTAGGGCACGGTCGGGGTCGGCCTGAATAGTACTATGACCTTACCGAATTTAATTGAAATCCATCCAGCCACTTAGATTTTATTAGAGGGGCGTGGGGGCACACACACGGACACACACGGACAAAAGGTGATCTCATAAGCCTATCTTTTCATAAATAGAAATAGGCTAAAAACGAGATTTTAAAATTTGACACAGGCTCCATCTCGTGGTTAAGAAAACAATTAAGTTTGATTGCTGTCACAGATTAGTTGACATTGAGAATTGTCTAAATATTTCGGATGGTCACCATATTGGATTTTTATATACATGGTAGGCCATAGAACTATGCACTATTAGATGATGATAATTGCGTAGGTTCATTGTTCAAACGTTGGTTTCGATCGCATGATTAGGACACAAGAAATTAAACCTTAATTTTAAAATTTCGCACAGCCGACATCTTGAAGTTATGTAAACAATTGTGCTGAATAGGATGTCAGTGTATTACAAGGTGTATACCATTTGCTGTACCATGTGTGACGGCGCTTGGTTGGTTTAAATGCGAGAAAAGTCTATTTAAATACATCAACTTCGCTTGGCCGCCATGTTCGTTTTGTAAAGAGGTTTTTGAGAGTACCTTAGTTACAATTATATTAGTGCTTTTTTCCACCATACAAAACGTCACGGTGATATCTGTAATAATTTCGGAGATATGGAATGCCGGTGAAATATTTCGCACAGTTGCCAAGTTGGATTGGTGAGATGTAATAAAATTTGAAGAGCACAGTCCGGGTTGGACAAAATAGTACTATGACCTTACCGAGTTTCGTAGAAATCGCTCCAGCAGTTTAGATTTTATTAGTGAGGGGAGCGAGGCGACGGTCACATGCAAACACACACATACGAACACACACACGGACTTTATGTGATGTCATAGGCCTATCTTTCATAAATGTAAATAATAAAGGAAGCTTTCCAGTCGGTCAACACGACTGAATAGCTTTCATTATTAGAATTAAGAATCGCTGAAAAATGGCTTCTATCAATACTAAATGAAAATAAGCCAACAAGTAAACGAAAAGCAACAACGGGAGGTTTAAGTTAGAAAAGAAATAATATTATTGGTCACTAAGGAGCTAAATTTCCGCTAACACGTACCTTGATGCTCGGTACAGTTAGGAGGCGAGTTCCGGCTGTACCGTTCCATACGTAACGTTCCGCTAACACGTACCTTGATGCTCGGTACAGTTACGAGGCGAGTTCCGACACTACCGTTCCAGGGCTGTAACGTTCCACTTGCTCGTACCGAGTTCCAAGTTACAGTTACGGAACGATACCGCAAGCCAGCTTGGGGCCGCGTTATGGCATACGTTACGTAACGTGATACACAGCGGTACATAACGCATTTTCGTTCTGTTCCGGGTCCCTGATGATTAGTTTAGTCGTTTATTAATGTTACGTTTTGACCAATTGAGTAGCCACAATTGAGATTTGGTAAAGATGGCGGCAAAATAAACATGACCCTGAGGTGCCCTTTTCTAGTGCTACCTCTGTACAAAATGTCGTGTTTCAATTGATAGAGGGGAGCAGACATATACACACACAGACACACAATGTTTCTTGAAAAAAGTCCCTTAATACTAGCCACGTTCTACCTGGAATTATTAGTCTACTTTTCACATTTTGCAAAAATGAGGAAAAAGTAGACTTTTGAGATCGATCCGGGACAATGTGTGTGTGTCTGTGTGTCTGTCTGGCTGGCTGGCTGTGGGTGTCCTCCCCCCCCCCCCCTATCAACTCATAAACGGCTGCATCAAGCGAAAACAATTTTTAGTATGAGTAAAGATGTATACCGGAATATCTCAAGCCCATATTTGAAAATGATGTCAGTGCTAACAACTGCTGAAAAAACGCACTAGAAATTTCAGCTCCATGTTGGATATCATGCAAGGTATGCATGGGAGCTATTCCAAAATTGGCACACAAGTAGATAATGCTATTTCTGTTTAATTTTCAGGAGGCCATGCGTGACAATGTTGCCAAAATAATTTTAAGCTTTCTGATAGGTCAAGTTTTTAAATGCATATAACTTCTGCACTATCAATTGGATTTCAACCAAATTTTGTATGTAATAAGTGGACAGATATGACTGAGCGTATTCGTAAGAACCACCAGGGCTGCCAACTGTTAATAATTGCTCCCTCTATTTTTTATCCAAAGACCAAAATATCAGAAAGTATGCAAGCCGACAGCTTTAAACTATGCACACGTTTAGTACCTTAAATTTTAGATTAATTTGGAGTAACTTATATAGTCAGTTCTACCAACATGATTCTAAGCCTGCTGATAGCACCAAATTTTAAATACATGTAACTCCTATACTATCAGTTGGATTTCAACCAAATTTCGCATGTGCTATATGTACCATAACAGATATGACTATGCTTATTCTTAAGAGGAATCAGGGCTGCCAACTGTTAATAAATGCTGTCTATATATTTTGTTCCCTAATATCAATAAATCAGAAAATATGCAAGCCAACAGCTCCATAACTTGCACACGTATAGCACCTGGCATTCTAGATAAATTTGGAGTAACCAATATAAGACAGTGCTACCAACATGATTCTATGCCTGCAGATAGGTTAATTTTAAAAAACATGTAACTTGTATACTAAAAATGGATTTCATCCATAATTGGCACAACAAGATATCATAATATTTCAGATCATATCTGACCAGCACACGCATGACATTGTTGCCGAACATGCTTTTACGCGTGCTGATAAATCCAGAGTCTAACTGCATGTAACGTTCATTGGAATTCAACCAAATTGTGTATTCTGTACCTTAAGAGATGGAACGAAGATGTATATATTAAGTCGCCAGGGCTGCCAACAGTACTGCTCTATTAGGCTACATTATACCAGGTATATTTCGAACTAATTAGACATTTCGATATTAACAACTTAATTTCGTCATTATTCTAGATAGGTTCATATACACTAGTTTAATCATTGGTATGAAACTTAATTTTAGGAAAAGTAGGCTCTTTAGTTCGTCACGGAACTTCTTGTTAGGGTTTTAATATGTGTTTGAAATTTGTTGCAGATGATTATTTTATCATATTTTCATACATCTTGTTGCGGTATGTTGATTTAGGCGTTCAATTTTCAATCCTTCTTTATGATGCACCATATAAGGTTTAATACCAAGCGACTTTTTAGTGTTACGCTACCGGTATACATTTATCTTGTGTCTGTGATATTTATCAATTCATTCATATCGGCTGATGTTGTTGTTTGAGTCTTCAGTCTTTTGACTGGTTTTATCCCGCTCTCCATGCCTCCCTGTCCTGAGCTAAGCGTTTCATCTCTACACAGCTACCACACCCCACATTCGAGGCAAACTGTTTAACATATTCTAATCTCGGTCTACCCCTACAGTTCATGTCCTCGACCCTTCCTTCCATAACTAAGTTTGCTATTCCTGGGTGTCTTAGTATGTGTCCTACCAACTTATATCTTCTCTTCATTAGCAGTCGCCAGAAACATCTCTCCCCTCCCACTCGTCTTAATACCTCTTCGTTTGTAACCCACTCTTCCCATCTGATCTTCATCATTCTCCTGTATCACCACATTTCAAACGCTTCAAATCTCCTCTTTTCTGCTGCACCAATAGTCCAATTTTTACTTCCATAGAGTGCCACACTCGATGTCAACTGATTCCTTTTCTGTAGAAATGCTTTCCTTGCCTTATCCAACCTACTTTTTATATCCTCTTTCCTCCAACCATCACTGGTTATTTTGCTTCCTAAGTAACTTAACAGAAGTCTTCTGAGATTCGGAGATATAGAATGCCAGTGAAATATTTCGCACAGCCGCCATGTTGGATTGTTGAAAAGTAATAAAATTTGTAGGTTACGGTCGGGGTCGGCCAGAATATTACTATTACCTTACGGAATTTAATTGAAATCTATCCAGCCACTTAGATTTTATTAGTGGGAGTTGGGGGCACACACACGGACACAACGGACAAAAGGTGATCTCATAAGCCTATTTTTTTTTCATAAATAGAAATAGGCTAAAAAAGAGATTTTAAAATTGACACTGGCGCCATTTCGTGGTTAAGAAAACAATTAAGTTTGATTGCTGTCACAGATTAGTTGACATTGAGAATCGTCTAAATATTTCGGAAGGTCACCATATTGGATTTTTATATGCATTGTAGGCGATAGAGCTATGTACTATTAGATGATGATAATTGTGTAGGTGCATTGTTCAAACGTTGGTTTCGATCGCATGATTAGGACACAAGAAATTAAACCTTAATTTTAAAATTTCGTACAGCCGCCATCTTGAAGTTATGTAAGCAATTGAGCTGAATAGGATGTCAGTGCATTACAAGGTGTATACCATTTGCTGTACCATGTGTGACGGCGCTCGGATGGTTTAAATGCGAGAAAAGTCTATTTAAATACAACAACTTCGCTTTGCCGCCATGTTCGTTTTGTAAAGAGATTGATGAGAGTCCCATTGTTACACTTCTATTAGTGCTTTTTTTCACCATACAAAACGTCAAGGTGATATCTGTAATAGTTTCGGAGATATGAAATTCCGGTGAAATATTTCGCACAGTTGCCATGTTGGATTGGTGAGATGTACTAAAATTTGAAGAGCACAGTCGGGTCGGACAAAATAGTACAATGACCTTACCGAGTTTCATTGAAATCGATCTAGCAGTTTAGTTTTTATTAGGCAGGGGAGCGAGGCGACGGACACATGCAAACACACACATACGTACACACACATGGACTATATGTGATGTCATAGGCCTATCTTTCATAAATGTACATAGTAAAGGAAGCTTTTCAGTCGGTCAACACGACTGAATAGCTTTCATTATTTGAATTAAGCATCACCGAAAAATGGCTTCTATCACTACTAAATGAAAATAGGCTAACAAGTAAACAAAAAGCAAGAACGGGAGTTTTAATTTAGAAAAGAAATACTATTATTGGTCACAAAGGAGCTAAAGTTCCGCTAACACGTACCTTGATGCTCGGTACAGTTAGGAGGCGAGTTCCGACTGTACCGTTCCATACGTAACGTTCCGCTAACACGTACCTTGATGTTCGGTACAGTTGGGAGTCGAGTTCCGACTGTACCGTTCCAGGGCTGTAACGTTTCACATGCTCGTACGGAGTTCCAAGTTACAGTTAAGGAAGGATACCGCAAGCCATCTCGGGGCCGCGGTATGGTATACACAGCGGTACGTAACGCATTTCAGTTCTAATCCGGGTCCCTGATGATTAGTTTAGTCGTTTATTAATGTTAAGTTTTGACCAATTGAGTAGCCACAATTGAGATTTGGTAAAGATGGCGGCAAAATAAACATGACACTGAGGTGCCCTTTTCTAGTGCTACCTCTGGACAAAATTTTGTGTTTCAATTGAAGGGGGGGGAGCAGACATATACACACACAGACACATAATGTTTCTTGAAAAAAGTCCCTTAATATTAGCCACGTTCTTCTACTGGCAGTGATCTGTAAGAAAATCAGGCATTTTTAGAGTTTTAATAAGTGTTTGAAATTTGTTGCAAATTATTATTTTATCATATTTTCATACATCATGTTACGGTATGTTGATTTAGGCGTTCAATTTTCCATCCTTCTTTATGGTGCACCATATAAGGTTTAATACCAAGGGACTTTTTAGTGTTACGCTATACATTTATCTTGTGTCTTTGATATTTATCAATTCATTCATATCGGCTGATGTTGTTGTTTGAGTCTTCAGTCTTTTGACTGGTTTTATCCCGCTCTCCATGCCTCCCTGTCCTGAGCTAGGCGTTTCATCTCTACATAGCTACCACACCCTACATTCGAGGCAAACTAACATATTCTAATCTCGGTCTACCCTACAGTTCTTGTCCTCGACCCTTCCTTCCATAACTAAGTTTGCTATTCCTGGGTGTCTTAGTAAGTGTCCTACCAACCTATCTTTTCTCTTCATTAGCAGTCGCCAGAAACATCTCTCCTCTCCCACTCGTCTTAATACCTCTTCGTTTGTAACCCTATCTACCCATCTGATCTTCATCATTCTCCTGTAACACCACATTTCAAACGCTTCAAATCTCCTCTTTTCTGCTGCACCAATAGTCCAATTTTCACTTCCATAGAGCCCACGCTCGATGCCAACAGATTTCCTTTCTGTAGAAATGCTTTTCTTGCCTGATCCAACCTACTTTTTATATCCTCTTTCCTCCGTCCATTACTTGTTATTTTGCTTCCTAAGTAACAGAAGTCTTCTGAGATTCGGAGATATAGAATGCCAGTGAAATATTTCGCACAGCCGCCATGTTGGATTTTTGAAACGTAATAAAATTTGTAGGGCACGGTCGGGGTCAGCCAGAATAGTACTATGACCTTACCGAATTTAATTGAAATCTATCCAGCCACTTATATTTTATTAGTGGGGGGGGGGGAGCACACACACGGACGTACGCACACGGATGAAAGGTGATCCCATAGGCCTATTTTTTCATAAATAGAAATAGGCTAAAAGCGAGATTTTAAAATTTGACGCTGGCGCCATTTCGTGGTTAAAAAGCAATTAAATTTGATTGCGGTCACAGATTAATTGACATTGAGAATCGTCTAAATATTTCCGATGGCCACCATATTGGATTTTTATATACTTTGTAGGCCATAGAGCTATGCACTATTAGATGATTATTGCGTAGGTTCATTGTTCAAACGTTGGTTTCGATCGCATGATTAGGACACAAGAAATTAAACCTTAATTTTAAAATTTCGCACAGCCGCCATCTTGATGTTATGTAAACAATTGAGCTGAATAGGATGTCAGTGCATTACAAGGTGTATACCATTTGCTGTACCATGTGTGACGGCACTCGTTTGGTTTAAATGCGAGAAAAGTCTATTTAAATACAACAACTTCGCTTGGCCGCCATGTTCGTTTTGTAAAGAGGTTTTTGAGAGTCCCATCGTTACACTTCTATTAGTGCTTTTTTCCTTCATACAAAACGTCAGGCTGATATCTGTAATAGTTTCGGAGATATGGAATGCCGGTGAAATATTTTGCACAGTTGCCATTTTGGATTGGTGAGATGTAATAAAATTTGAAGAGCACAGTCGGAGTTGGACAAAATAGTACTATGACCTTACCGAGTTTCGTTGAAATCGCTCCAGCAGTTTAGATTTTATTAGGGAGGGGAGCGAGGCGACGGACACATGCAAACACACACATACGTACTCACACACGGACTATATGTGATGTCATAGGTCTATCTTTCATAAATGTAAATAATGAAGGAAGCTTTTCAGTCGGTCAACACGACTGAATAGCCTTCATTATTAGAATTAAGCATCACTGAAAAATGACTTCTATCACTATTAAATGAAAATAGGCTAACATGTAAACGAAAAGCAAGAACGGGAGGTTTAATTTAGAAAAGAAATACTATTATTGGTCACAAAGGAGCTAAAGTTTGCTGTGTAGGTTACACTCTGCCTTATATGGCAACACTGCGAGAAGGTTAGTTGGATTCCCATCTAAGCCATCTTAGATTGGCTTTCCGTGGTTTCCCACTTCTACTCCAGGAAAATGCGTGAATAGTTCCTAAGTCAAGGCCACGGCCTACTCCTTCCCAAGCCATTCCATCATTACAAATACACACGTTACTACAGACATCACAATAACAAAGTTTAGACCTATCAGACAAATTCCATAAAAACCTCAACTACATGGACCGATGAACAATAACCTATGTTCTAAACCTCAATATGGTGCAACAATAAATATTTCGAATCAATGGGTTCCATCGTATTGTTTTCAGGAAACATATTTCTAACGTAGGCTACAGTATGACCGCGATCGAAACGAGCATCGTGCCTTGCCCTGTCTGATGCGGCACGCACTCAGACTGAAATCAGTATTTTTATTTTTATTGATATTTCAAGAAGTAATTATCCTATGTTTGAATAAATAATTTGCCTGGAATTGCATATGGCATCGTTCAAACTGGGATAGTTGTTGACGCAGAAAAAAGGATCTTTTCATCAGGGTTCTTGGTAGGACAGTAGATACTGAAAAATATCCTTAGGCTAGATAGAGTATTTCGATATCATGAAAGAAATGCCCCTAGATTAGATAACAGGTATGTAATTGATGTAGTTGTTGTGTAATTAGGCTATTATGTGACAGTTTGTAACAACCAGCGTAACAGTGTAATAAACGCAGTGTTACAATTGCCGTGGTAACTAAATAGACTGTGTAATAGCCGTAATAGTCTACGTAAAAATTCGGTGTAATAGCCATAATGGTTTTAATAGTTAATGGACAGTAGTACCGGTAACAGTCCTGTAATAGTCTGTAGGCCTACATACATTTTGGGAAATGCTGCTGTACTGTTACAGGCTCTGTACCGTTCCATTTTCCGTTGGAACATGAGAACCTGGAACGTTACGCATAGATACCGGGTGGCTGGTTGGTATAACCTGGAACGGTACACAGTGTAACCGGGTACTGGTGGAAACGTTACTCTATTTCGATAACCAAGAACGGTACGCAGAGTAACTTTCCAACTGGTAACGCTGAGGAATCGTTCCAGTCATGTACCGTTACATACGTAACGTTCCGCTAACAAGTACCTTGATGCTCGGTACAGTTGGGAGTCGAGTTCCGAGTGTACCGTTCCAGCGCTGTAACGTTCCACATGCTCGTACTGAGTTCCAAGTTACAGTTCCGGAACGATACCGCAAGCCAGCTCGGGGCCGCGGTATGGCATACGTAACGTAACGTGGAACACAGCGTTACGTAACGCATTTCAGTTCTGTTCCGGGTCCCTGGTGGTGAGTGCTTCGAAATCTGCATATACCACATAGGGGACAGTGTCACGCTTGTGAATGTCCTTAAACTTTAACACAGCCTTGACCCCTTGTGGCAATATCAATCTCACCGCTTCCTGTGAAACAATCTACCTTATGACGTTCCAAAAGCGTAAGAGTGGTAAAATATTGCAGGCATCGATCACAAATATGTTTTGCACACTTTTTCATAGACATTTGACTGCTTAGCAATCTACTCAAGCTTTTAATGAGGCAATAGTGATTCACCTCTCTCTCAGATAGATATAAAAGATGAATGTGGTGTCGTTTCGGTTCTTTTGTAGCATAAAGAGGACCCACAATCTCATCACCATCAAGGCCATACACCATGAACGAAAAGTCCCGGTTATCTTGTTCAAACCTATGGATCTCGGTTAAGTCCATAGGGAACGACACTCGAGTTAAATTTAACGTTTGTTTCAATTCATCAAACTTGGCCTTGTACTTTGCTGGTCTGTTAACATGACGATCTTGAGCTGGCTGCAAATACGCAGCCACAGCCCACAGAAAGCAATCATTGTCATGGTTCTCAATATTCACCACTGCCTTTTTCGAAGCTATTGCTGGTGGTGTTTTAATATAGCTAGACCCAGCATTCAACGGGTTGAATTGACAAATGTTGATTTGCAAATGATGAATTTTGTCTAACGCTAAACCACTGGGTCCTTGTTGCAGCTTATCAAATTTTGATAGCAAGGCATTCACCACATGGCTTTGATACCACTGTCCCAAATTATGGGCTATCAAAAGCTCTTGCATTTTACTGCAAATATAGAATGTCTCTTTATGCTCTACGTCCTTCTTTTTATATATGAAATCGCACACCAGTTCTGTATTCACCTTTAAAGCCGTATGCAACCTTTGCGCTGTACAAATTTCAATTTTAAAAATTTCAAAACAAGATTGTAAAAAATCTTTGGGAATCAAACTTTTTCTAATATTGACCACACGACCAGAGCACACACGCGATTTGAAACAAGACTCAAGGGGCTCCCAAGTTAACGTATCCGCAGCAGTAAAAGACATTATTTTGAAAGAACACTCTCACCTGAGTTTTCAGCTGTAGACTGCTTGACAATGGTCCCAAACACACGCGTTCCCGGTTATTAACAGAGGTCAAGCGTTTTCCAACACTCTAAAAAGAAATAAAATAAACCACCATAAGTATATCCATTCCATATAGTTTATGCATTTCATAAACAAAACAAAATCAAACAGGTTATATATATAAAAAACAAATCTCACCTTCACGTGTAATGCTTTGCTATATTCCCGTCTCGAGGGCTAGTGTGGAAATGGTTTCCTTTCTAGTTGTCCGTTTTTTCTCTCTTTCTTTAATATCGTTCTCACAGACACACGACAGGTAGGCTATACCGGTTATCTGCAAACAAATAAATAAATAAAATCATTAATTACCTAATCCATAAATAATTGCATGTATTTATATAAAATCAATAAATATATAAATGAATAAATATATACCTACCCCACAACAAGGTTAAGTATTTTCCACCAACACCAAAACTGTTAAACAAGACCAGGGGTTTCATGCAACGCAATGTGTTCAAAGGTAGTCTCCTAAGTGAGCGTGGAAATGATAACGCCATGTCTTTATATATGCTACGTTGCATGTATAATCTTTTTTTTCCCACGCTTTGAACATTCTGTTATCAGGCACGTGGACAGCTAACGTCCCAGGCGAACACCTGCGATAGATCAAATTTCACATGGACTTGCATTTTGTCACGTACGAAGCAAGACAGGATGTCACTGGTTTAGCGTGCCTGTGGTTTCACACATGTTCACATGTCTTTCCCACTCCCCTGCCACCACGATGGTCAGATTATTTCACCTTCAAGCGTCATTGTCATTTTCCATTGCACTTGTTGTCAAGTCAGATCAATGCCTTCCAATAAGCTCAATTGACATTCACCTCCTGCTCCTCGGCAAGTTTGTTTTCTGTACTCGCTTCGACCAACATAGAATCAAGTTCTCATCACCGTTTACACGTCAAAGGTAAAATGTGTGAAAAAAAACGCACCCTCGTTCTGTCATACACCGACCCGTCGAAATAGCGATTGTTCTATTAAGCATGGTCCTTGTGGTTAGCGACAGGTTCGTTGAAACACACACACACCCAGCCGTATCGTCTCTCTCAACCGCCACGCTTCATGGACATTATAAACAGGCAAAGAAAAAGAAAACGTTATTTCAACATGTATGGCGTTAGGCCCTTTGTGAATTATCTTTTTGGAAAAAATATATCTACCACATTTGAAAGGGGGCGTTAGCCCGAGTCCTAGGACACCTCGTACACGTCTCTAGCGTTATTGGTTCGTGAGATATCGGCAAAAATCACAAAAAACACGTGTTTACCCCAAAATCGAGTTTCCCAAATTTTTTAAAATTACAATGAGTGGTCCATAGCAAAGAAGACATCACCCCGAGTACTTGGACCTGTCGAACACACCTCTAGCATGATTGGTTCGCGAGATATAGCAAAAAGTTCAAAATCATGGTTTTTCCCCAAAAAAAAACGTGTTTCCAGCATTTCACCTTTTCGACATCTACATTTCCGTAAAGAGCGCAACGAGACGAAAAAACGAATCCAAGCACGCCTTCCTAGCATGACTCCTTCCATTCCAAGGTCGCAGGGGCTCACCACTTGCTTTTGGAAGCAGCTCCCGTGTCATCCCACTACTTACAAAACACAAATTTTTCCTCTAGAGACTTGAAATTTATTTTGGGGGTAGGGGGCATAGGGACCATTAATTTACGTCAAACAAACCTTTTTGTAAACTTCCTAGTTTCCAAAATATAGGATTTTCAAAATTCGAGTGTTTTCAAAAAAACATAAAAAATAAAAAGGTTTTACTATCGAAAATAAAGGTCATAAAGACCATTCGTTTGGGCCATGGCATAACGTTCTATCATCTTTGGTTTTCAAACTATCACCAACTTTTGAAAACAAAAATGTTCAAAAAATTTTCAAAAATATAACGAGTAGTCCACAGCAAAGAGGACGTCAGCCCGAGTCCAATGACACGTCATTTGTTAAAATCCGACCATGGGTTCGAGAGAAAAGTCTATTTAAATGTTTCAACTTCGCGCGGCGGCCATGTTGGTTTGTTGGGCACAGCCACGTCAAGTGGGGCAGAACCCCCCTCACCCCCCTACTACTCACAGAAGTGTAATAGACTAATGGAAGAATTGCTTAAAAATACTGACTCGTTGCAAGTTTAACAAAAAAACTTCTGTAACTTAATAATTCCAAATATTGTTGTACGTAAGTGTTATATACGTATCCGCTGAATCTAAATTAAGCCTCAGTGAGCAAAAAAACAGATTACTTCAATTAAAAAGGTGATTGTTAGTGGGGTAGAACAGGGGAGGAAAGGAAATTAGGGTTTATTTACTGTCTGTTCATGCATGTTTTTGTGTATGCTCAACACTGTAACTTGCAAACCAGACTATTTTCAGGCACGAAGTTTAATAGAAAACATACATGTCAACTACACAACTAGAAATAACAAGACTTACGATGGAAAATCTGGGTTGTTCCTAGCAACTTGAGAGTTTGTAAATAAAGTTTTTGTTGATAAATGTCACTGTTTAACAGGATGAATTATTTCCGAGTTGAGAATTTACTTATCTTCCAAGCTATTTCAATCTTGAACATGGATGTGTTTGCGTAAAGTTGAGAATCTAGGGCATGAACAAAGTTGACACATTTGACGGAGTTAGATGGATTTCACAAAATGCGAATCACAGACTTTGAATCTAACGATTATACTAGAAGAACTTTCGAGATGAACTTGCCAAGATTAAATGGAGTACATAGTTAGTCCCGCGATGAGCCCAATTCCTGGTATTTGACAGAGTTAAGTGCAACTCTCCCACGATGCGTCAAGTGGTTCAGTTTGACAGAATAAAGTTGAAAAATAAATCAAATCCCTTGTTACGCCAGGCCAAAAGTAACAGTTTCACATTTAGTATGAACACCCACGGAGGAAATGGATGATTAACATAACAAAATGATGCTTTGCCATTACGAAAATGGTACCTTGCCGGGAAGTTAAAATACTTGCGAGTATTAAGATAGCTTCATAGCTAGAGTAAAACAGTGTTAAACTTATCTTTTCATGATGACTTGTGGCAGGCGGTGGTGGTGCTGACAATATGTTTGCACTTCATGTCTATTCACAAAATGTCGGGTGATTGATGTCCCAAGCACTTAGGCCAAGCGAGTCTGCTTGCAGTTCCAGGAAGAATGACGGAGTTAAGTGAGCTCCCGACTATGCGAGCCAAGCGAGTGGTAGGGTAGGGGAGTTAGGGTGACGTAACACATACCAATATGCACAAAAGAAAATAGTTCAAGTACACGAATTTCTTTCTTGCTGGAGTCCAAGGAATGTAAAGCGTGTAGGTTGCCATCTGTAGGGAATGAGCTGAATAAGTAAACATTCTTCGGTAGCCAATGGCAGCGAGTACCCACACCATCCGCATGGAACGAGAGAGTTCAGAACGGCGACGCAAGATGTCGCACCATGAAGAAGCTTGATGTATCTGTTAAACACATAGAAATACGTCTTGTTCTCTGTAACATACTAATACTGTAACCATTTGTACAGGATAAGAACTGTACCGGCTGTCGAAGCCTGTGCCACGCGCACGCAACGATAATATAAAGACCGTGACGTATCATGAAGCTGTTTCAAATCATATGACGTCGGGCCCGGCACGGGAACATCCAATAGCCCGCGTGGGATGGGTGAGCCAACGAAAAGGAAGGAAGAGGATGTCTGACGGGCAATTTGTGGGAAGCTGCCCCCCGATTGGTTCAAGGTCGTCACACGGAGTATCCCATGGAGGGAGATATGAAGAAGTCTACAAAATCTCATACTGAGGTAACTCAACCCCCAATCTTCAATAGAAAGTTTGATTTCGAAGTCTACAGCACGGTGCTCATCCATGAGTCCGATGGTAATTTTATATTGGTCAAGGATATTAGGCAAATTCACGTCTGGCCCCTAAATGGCAATAGTTTTAGTTTGATCTGGCTATTCACCATAAAATGTGATTCAAAGAATAAGATTCCATCACAGCCAATAAAACAGCAGACACGTCTCGTCTTTGTTTGTTTATCTACATTAAATTTCACATCATCGCTACAAGGAAGGAAGATGTACGCTTTCAGAGGAAACCAACGCCACATCGCCACGTCAAACCACATGATCCAGAGGTCGATCATGGTGAGCCAACTGATCTGGAATTGCCCATGATCTCTGTATTAATCAATTCTCCCCATGCTGGCCGATTAGTGCGAGTGTAAAACATAGTGTATAGTCTGGATTTCGCCCTTCTATCTTCCAGAGATTCCCACCCTAGATATCATCGAGTTACACTACTTCTAGGATGAAAATCGTTGAGGAAAAACCTAGCAGCCGTCCGTTCTACCATATCCAGCACATTGATGAGCCCTACCTGATATGGGACCCAAACCGCTGAGCCGTATGCCAAGATTGGCCCACCAGGGTCAAATATCCTAATTCTTTTGCTGTAGAGCTACTGCCTTTTAATACCCGCATTACAAAATGAAGTAATTTGTACGCTTTGGAGTCGACACAGCCCACATGAGTACTCCATTTCATATCATTCCCTACATGGAAGACCAAGTATTTGCACGAGTCTTCTTCTACAAGTATTTCCGAGCCGATATTATAATGAAAATTATGCCTTCGCCCTCCTATTTGCATGAGAATACATGTACTCGTATTTATCTTAATTTTGTTGTCAACCGCCCATTTATGAACCAGGTTGAGATCAGTTTGCAACGGAGCGTTGTCTTGTGATGTTTGAATTTTTCGGTATATTACACAGTCATCCGCAAACAATCGGCAGTCACTTCAAATACCATTCGGTAGGTCGTTAATAAGTGCCAGAAATAACAGGGGCCCAATCACACTACCCTGAGGGACACCTGACGTTATCAAAATATCCTCCGAGAATACATTGCCATTTTATCCTTTTGCGAGCGACCAGTCAAGGACACTTGAATCCATAAAATTACTCTTTTATCAATCTTCGTGGCCGCTAATTTATGGAGTAGTATGTCATGTGGGACGACATCAAATGCCCTCGCAAAATCTATAATTACAGCGTCAACTTGCACTCCCCTGACTAGCGTGTCATTAACATCCTGAAGGAGTGATAACATTTGGCTCTCGCATGAGTACCCTTGTCTAAATCCGTGTTGCCTCCCATTAAGCCATGATAACATTCTCCACTGTTCCCTTAAGTAATCAGAAATAAGGTGCTCAATCAGTTTATATATGATGGATGTGAGGCTAATAGGCCTATAGTTTCCCCATTACCAATCTGTTCCCTCGCTTGAATATTGGAACGATTGTAGCTCTTTTCCAGTCTTCGGGACCCTCAAGTATCGCCCAATGGCTGTACCTCCCGGTTTTAGCACATCTCCACAAATACTGTCTGGGCCTTTCGATATATTTCTACGTAGCTTTCTAATTCTTGCTAGAATCGACGATTGGTTTATTCGGGAAGATTGGCTATCAGAATCATAGTTAAGGTCCAACAAACAGCTATTAAATGTATTAAACACACTACCATACCATATATCTATTTCATTAGCAATTGCTTGTTTCTCAGTAGTTAATTCACCATCTCCGGACATTATCATAGACAAATCATTGGAATTTCCTTCCGCCTTCCAACGTAACTATATATTTTTTCCACCCTTCACCCCCTCCCCCAATTAAGTTTTGCATATGATTATCGAGAGCAGCCTTCTTTTTGATGACCTGCTCTTTCGACAATAATTTAAACTTTAGCATATGCTCGTAACTATCGTGCCGTTTGTTATAAGCTTTCCTTAATTTCCGTTTGTGGCCCCTGATTTCCCTTGTGTAATATTCCGGATCCGGATTTTGTTTCAGTAATTTAAACGGGACGGATTTCTCAATAGCATGATCTGAGACATTTAGAAAATTTTCCCACTAAATATTTATGACACCCCTCTGACGCCCATCTTTCAAATGACTCATTCATGTAATCCTGAAATTTGCTCTGATCTGCTCTGCTGTACTGAAATATTTTTTATGTTCGACCCTGACTATTATATGTCTGAAAACTGTATCATAATGATGGTCATTATAACACTATTTTTCATTATGGAACAGTTTCTCCCACCAATCAGAGCTCAAGAAACAGTTGTTTGACCAATTAGATAAGGATACAAGAAGTGTGTGAATACATTGACCAGATTCACCGAGTGTCTGTGTGTGCAATGTGTGGACTATAGTGCAACAATAAGTGATAGTGTAAGTAACAAAGACGCTCCATCAATGGAGAATATTTATGGAATGCTGAAAGATTTGAAAGAACAACTTAAAATCATAAAAGACGAACAAAGAGCGAGAGAGACTGATCTAGGTAATTCGATGGAATTGTGCCATAAAAAACTAGACGATTGTGTAACATTAATTTCAAACCAGCAGATAGAAATTAAGGAATGTAAAGGACACATTGAGTCATTAACTCAGCAGAATGTCAATCTTAAGGCGAAGCTAAAATCCCTTGAAAACCGCCTAGGAGAATCTGAGCAGTACACACGTAGGAATACGGTGGAAATACACGGTGTCCCGGAGGTTCCTAACGAAAACATTATTGAAACAGTGAAGAAAGTAGGTCAAGCTCTGGATGTGGTCATCACTGAAACAATGGTGGATGCCTGTCATCGACTGCCTAAGTCACCAAATCATCAACACAGTGGCATCATCTTAAAATTCGTTCGGCGGGACGACAAGGAGCATCTTTTGGAGCGACGCCGGGTGAAACGGAATCTCTCCACTCGTCACGTTGGTCTTCCTGGCGATAATGTAATTTATGTGAACGAGAGTTTATCCCCGGAAAAGAGGAAGTTGCTGGCATATGCTAGGAGCATCAGAAGAGAGAAAGAGTATGCTTTCTTGTGGGTAAGAAATGGACATATTAAAATACGCAAATCTGAAGGTTCTCGGGTCATCGTAATTCGAAATGAGGATGACCTGAACACTCTCTAATGGTATCAAAACCTAGATTATACATTTATTATCAAAATGTAGGAGGAATGAATACAAAATTAGATTTATTCAATGAAAACCTGATCACCAAACAGTATGACTTAATTCTAATTACAGAAACTTGGTTATCTAGTAAAATCGCTGACAGTGAGGTCTGTTTTGATATATACAGAGGGTACAGGGCTGAGAGGCTTGCCAGGGCAGGGGGTGGGATGGCTGTCTTGGTCAGGAGCGAATTAACGGTACTCAAGGTCGACAGAATGACTGGCACATTGGAATGTCTATTAGTGAAACTGGTCATTAGGGGAAATATTTGATATGTCTGTAATATGTACATTCCACCAGCTTCAAAAGTAGAAACATACAGGGAACTATACCGGTGGTTGGAATCTAGAACAGAAATATATGATCAAAATTTAATAATCTGCGGCGATTTCAACATCCCAACAATACAAAGTACACTAATTAAAGACGACAACATTCAAACAAGAGAACTCGTAAATTTTATTAATTATCTTCAGCTAAAGTCTTATAATTCAGTACTAATCCGTAACGGGAGAACGCTGGACTTAGTTTTATCCAACAAAACCAACATAAATGTAACTGAAAACACTGATCCACTCTTACCGCTGGATCGCCACCACCCTGCCCTAGATGTGGAAATATCTCTAATAATATGTCGACACCAAGTACATATCCAGCCTAATGATACCTTTAACTTCCGGGAAGCCAATTTTGAGCAGCTGTACACTCGGTTGAGGAATGGCGCTTGGGGTCAAATATACGAGTGCACTGATGTAAATACTGCAGTAGACCTGTTTTATCAAATTTTTAACGCAGTACTTGGCGAAACCGTACCTATATGTAAACAACAAACGGGCAGAAAATATCCTGTCTGGTTTTCTAAGGAAACAAAACGTAAATTGAAGGAGAAGGAATACCATAGGAAGAGAAAAAATTACTCAGATCATCATAGACTACGTTTTGAAGAATTAAGATCAGAAATTAAAAAGAACATTCAATTATCTTATGTACATTATTTTCTTCATCCCTTAATGTGATCTTACTGCTTGGATCGATAAGTCTTCCAATTAGCGTAAATCTTTCTTGCTTACAACATTTTTCCTGATGTATTCATTCATACCTTTATTATTATTTATTATTATTATTCTTACTGACATAAATTACCATAATTCCGACACAACTTAACCATCTTAAAATCGAACACCCGTGTTCGTTAAATTAAGTTTACATAACTGATTTGCCATTTTATTAATAGTGGTAACGATTAATCCAATTACTGACTATAGCAACACCTCAACTCTATTAAAATCAACACAATAATGATTAAACCTGGAGGGTCTATCTCCTAATACTGATTCTTATTGGCATCTTTATAATTCTGAAATCACCTTACATGCAGTGGGCTATACTTCTACATAACCATAATTTGTGGGGTACTCACATTCTAGGCTTTATCCTGGCGGCTCCAACCACCTATATCCTTCCGGGTCGCCTGCCATTTGCAGATTTAGTGCGACATTTGCATCTTGCCTATACACATTTTATGATACATTTCTTTCACCAACCACACGGCACTTTTCATTTCTATAGTGAAGCTATTGCTTCCAATACACATGACACTTTATAACACTTATTACACCATTAATTTAAAAGATTTTTCACATATAATTTATACATAACACACGTCATTTTTACACCTTTCCTTGGTTGAAATTCCCTGGCAAAATATCAGAATTACAGGTATCAACGGCATCCTCCGTGCTCCTACCAACTCCTGATTGAAAGTCTGGTTGATCTGCCTCCGGAATTCACCAACAGTCTATCAATAATCCTACGGTAAACTTGCTGCTTTGCATAAATATGCTTACTTTCGTCCTGAGCGTTACTATTTGGTATTCTTAAGACATTACCAAATGCTTCATAAAGTTTCTCCAAGCGCATTCCAGCGTAATAAGACATGTATAACCACTCGATATATTATACACTGCGCTTAACATTGTACATAATTTTTACACAAATTATTACTTTCAATAGTTTTGCAAGTTATATCACACCGTACTTCCTATGTGAACATAAACCGTTGCTCGTACTGCTGACTTTACACATGCAGCACGACAGTCCTTAATAAAAGCCTTCTAAAGGTTTTACTGCGCGGCTTCCCAAGTTGAAGTCCGTGCCTCGTTCCTTGACTTCGGTAATACACATTTCACACAATAAAGTTCGTTGATTACCGTAATTCTTATTCCTTCATGACCATGCATGATTATCTTCTCACTTGGTGCATTACACTGCGCGGCTATATAATGATTGACACTAAATGTTCAAGTCCTTTGTGTGAGCGTCCTCTCCTGAGCCAGAGTAACATACGTTCCGCGCTCGAGTCTGTTCAAAAACTGACTTCTGCCAAGGGTCGACTCCCTTATATTGGTTTCACACAAAAATTAGAGCTAGAATTCGCGCGCTATATCAACTCCTCTCCCAGCATGATTCTGGTCTCGAAACAATGCTCATCGGGTTCCTTTTTCTTCACTGATCCCAGAACTATCCGCGTGCTGAAGGATCGATCGGCCAATTAATTAATATTAATTGCTTTCTCCATGGCGTGGGGACGCGGTTTCCTTGGGAATCCCTGGCGACATACTCAAACCCAGCCGCGAACATCCATAGTCCTATGTCCTTCCGCACTCCATTAAATATGCCTCAATTTCGCAGATTAAAGGCTCTAAAATTAGCCTCCTGGCTAAAGATTCACCTGTGTGCAACTCTCATGTCATTGCGTTACTCCAATCACGAGTAATCAATGATTTTCCTTGGGGTCTATTCTCAAACGGGGAAGAACTGGGTCATTATTCAACCCCCCGACCTCTTCCAGACGACATAACTAGGTCAGCGAGATTGACAGGGCTCCAAGGGTCTCCTCCCACAATTCTGGGGCTATTAGTAAAATGTCAAACTCTCTACTTCTGCGTTCTAAGTCCAGCATAGCCTACTCCATGTAGTTCAATAATGCTGTATTCCCCTCATTTTCCCTGCATTATTTCACTAAATAATGCCATTTTCCACTGATATCACACCAGTGATTACATATATACATTCCTCCAGGGGTTTTTACAATGAAACTCCCTCAACAGATCTCGGGTTCGTTCCCTGGTGGAACCTTTATCCTGAGATCACAGTCTCTGAGATCCACGTTCGATATCAGTCAGCATGACCCCCTCGGGTTCACTTATAAGAAATATATCCGTAATATTGAACAAAACATTAGCCGGGACTCAAAGAAATTTTGGACGTTTATTAAAAACAAGAAAAAAATAGGAACACATGCGACACCTTTAAATATAATAATGAAGAATTGGACAGGGGTGATTCCATTGTTGAAGGTTTTGCGACATATTTCAAATCAGTTTATGACTCTCAGTCAGCCCAATACAAAGTCCCAGCCTGCAATTCGAATACTCCCAACACCCTTCACATAAAACTTGTCTGAAAGGAAAAGGTTGGAAATGCATTAAAAAAATTAAAACCTGAGTCGTCGGCTGGTCCTGATAATATTCCACCGTATGTAGTGAAAGGATGTGCTGAAAGTCTCAGGTACCCGTTGCACTTTATATTTATCTTAGCCATACAAACTTCTACGTTCCCTGACGCCTGGAAAATCACTCGCGTCTTCCCTATACTAAAATCGGGTGATCCATCACTAGTTAATAACTACCGTCCTATATCTATTTTATCTGCAGTAGCCAAGTTATTTGAATTCATATTGCACGGAAGAATATCAGTATTTCTCAGACCGCTCGTAACAGATAACCAACATGGTTTCCTATCCAGGAAATCTACGGTGACGAATGCAACTAATTTTACTCAAATTATATCTAAAGAGTTAGATAAAGGAGGACAAATAGATGTCATATTTACAGATTTTGAGAAAGCGTTCGACACAATAAATCATGATATCCTTCTTAACAAATTGTGTATTTTGGGATTCTCCCACCCATTACTCAAATTATTCAGCTCCTACCTCAGAGACAGGAAACAATTTGTTTTGTTCCAGAAAATTGTCTCAAAGGAATACATAGTTCATTCCGGAATACCCCAAGGCTCGAACCTTGGACCTCTGATTTTTCTAGCAATGATAAACGATTTGCCACGTTGTATAGTACACTCAAATAGTCTTTTATATGCAGATGACTTCAAAATTTTAAAATCAATTTCTTCCGCTAATGACTGCACTCTACTACAAAATGACCTAAATAATATACACAAATGGAGTATAGAAAACAAATTATACTTAAATGTACCGAAGTGTGTTGTTATGACCTTTACACGTAAGAAGAACCCAATCTCATTTGTTTATGGAATTGGACCTCAGTCATTGCAAACAGTAAGCGAGAAGAAAGATCTAGGAATCTTGTTTGACCGAGAGCTTGCTTTCACTTGTCATGTGCAAAAGACAGTCGGGGATGCTTACCGCATGTTAGGGTTTATAATAAGAAACACTAAGCCATTCATTAGGACCAGTACCTGCACAAACCTTTATATTGCCATGGTGAGATCCAAGCTCGAGTACGCCAGCCAAGTATGGAGTCCCTGGCAGGAAATTGCATTAAATCCATTGAGCAAGTTCAAAAGAAATTCCTCAGATATTTACACCTCAAAATAACGGGCAATTACCCACACATGGTACCCTACGGTGAACTTTTTTTGAATTTCGGCATGACTAGTTTGGAGTCTCGAAGGAAAGTGAATGATATGAAATTCCTTTATAAAGTTATTAACGGTCAAATTGATAACTCATTTTTCCTATCGCTCCTAAATTTCAACATCCCTCGCTTTACTACAAGATCAACTATAACATTCAAAAATGATATAAGCAATACTACTTCACATAATAATTCACCTGTATGGAGGCTTTGCAGTATTTACAACGATGCGGTTCGTGTAAACTGGAAACTAGATTTCCGTCTCTCAATTAGACCGTTCTTGGAAATTATAACCCAGTCACTAATTCATACCTGAAATAAAATTATCACACAAAACAGAATCAACAATGTATATATGTGGATAGGCCTGTACCCTAGTTATCAATGTTACCTTTTAGTTTACGATGTAATAATTTCAAAACCTGCTTTTTATATATTTGACATTAGGTAAAATTTAGATTTAGTTTTTATATTACCTTTAGATTAAGCTTTTTACTACTATGCATTTCAATCTGTGTTAACTTCCTAGTTTTAATAATTACATTTAGATATTATTACTTAATGTAGAAATATCAGAAAGTGTATTTTACTATGTAGGTGCACTGCTATTGGGGCGCACACTGAGCCCTGTTGTGTACCGTCAAAAAATAAATAAATAAATAAATAAATACCTTCGCGCATGCGCTCAAAATCCATCATGTCTATATAAATTACCGAAAGTGCACCGTCCATATGTTCGCGTAAATAAGCTGGTGAATATGAAACAAGAAATAGCACTGTACCTTAATATCCCTAGATCCAATTTCTACACAGCGCGTTGTTTTCAAACGACTGAATACTGGTGCACAATCTGAACATATGGCATTGAAGCACACAGAGCGCATGCATCGGTCGGCCAGAGAGCTTGGAAAACAGAGATATTCTACCCAGCGCAGCACCCGATCACAACATTCTAGTGACTGAACAGATATTTATGAATATTTATGTTAAAACATATAATAAAGTTATAATTCTCGTCGAACATAAACAGTCGTATGCAACTCGCCTATAATGGTAATTAAGACACTCGTATGGAAATTATAAAACTCGCTTACGCTCGTTTTATAAACATACTCGTGTCTTAATTATAGCCATTATAGGCTCGTTGCATAATTTACTAAACTGCTTCGACGGAGTCAAGTATCGGAGTGTCGCTGTGTCTAATATCTGGTTCAACACCGTAGTGGTCACTAATTCCAGGAACTTTCATACAACAAATATACATCGTCACAGGTCGTACTATATAAACATCTAAAGTATTATTCCCTCTCGTGGGGAAATCAACCACCTGGGAGAAACCCCTCTCCCTAACCAGCTTGTTTGCTGCAAGTTGGGCTTGGCTACCGCCAGTTGAATCACTGGACGAGTTCACACTGGAAGATTTAAATCCGCGGCAATTATAAAATTCTTATCCATAGCTTTACCCGTACAGGTGATGTCATAATGAGTATTCAGTAACGAGAAGTTGTCTTTCGGTGCTCGATACGCCCCTATCACCTGAAGAGAGTTTAACATTACTTCATCGAAGATTTTACACATAACAGCTCCACTCCAACTCCTCCTCGCGAATGCTGGCAGGATTAGATGACTCTCCCGTGTAGATTCCCCAGGTTGTAGGCGCCTCATCGATTCAAATGTAGCCCATCTCGAGCGAATTCACGGTCTCCAATCCAGCAGTCAGCGTCCACATAATCTAGTCCCAGTTGTGCGCACACCTTGTCCTTGCGATCATTGACTGCCTTAGTTCACTATAGTGGGACATACCCCCGCCGTACAATGCTAATCAACACAATTTTCGCGTTCCTAAACTTATTTCTGGCTTTCGTACCTAACTCGTAAAGCTGGCCTATAGTAGAATGAGCTGTAGCCTTCATCTTTAAGTCATTCATCCCAACATGGAGATGCAATACTTTAGCCGTGTCACAATCTTCTATTGGCACTTCTTTAACTTGATGGGCGAGCTGGTCAATTATTATTCCCGTATAGCACATCACTTTCTTGCCCTTTGTCCCCGATACATCCCTACTCCACTTAATCTTCGAATCACCCGTTATGAGTACGTCATTGTTAACAGCTTGCTCCTGCCCGCCCTCTTCCACACTGATCCCAGTAGCAAGCCGTTCAGTCACTTTCTTCACCGTTTCTTCTGATTCATGAAGCATTGTTCTAAGTTCCTGTGATATTTGATCTCTCGCTTTGATTTGCATCCTCAACCAGTCCGGCGTAACACATACTTTATAAAACCGATTTCCGACATCACAATCCTCCTTCTTGACCTTAATACAGCCGAAGTGAAACCATTGCCCACATAGTCCACTCTCAATACCGTTCTTCAATGTTTTGCTGCACGTAGAACACTTTAAAGCTGCCACTGGATCATTTGTCTGATTCACAATTGGAGTAACAGGGCCAGGATTCACTTCCACTCCACCAATAACTTACAACGCAGCTATCACTAGGGCTATAAACCACAAGTTACTAGGACCCGTACGCACACACAAACACCTGAGATCCCGACTTTCCTTCGCATACCACAGTCCGATCCTCGCGCGTTATGCCTCCAGAGAACAACCCATTTCAGAACACCTGCGAGCTCGCGAAAGACACGTCCTTTCACTTTGACTGCCAACTAAGCAACACTGTCATTTTTGCCTCGCATTAGTCTGTAGTCACATCGGGGAAAATCTAATAGTGTTCAATATCGTTTGTGGGATATGACCGACAGTGGTAGCTACGATCGCTAATGCGCAGCTCTAGGCCATGGCGCCAAGCTCTCTGCGGACTTGGTAGACGTGGGTTCGAGCCTCACCGTCACCGTCCTTGCAATGGTTTTCCGTGGTCTTCCATTTTCAACTCCAGGCAGATGCTGGGACGGTACCTTCTCACAGGCCACGGCCATTTCCTTCCTTATCCT
Organism: Meconema thalassinum; assembly: GCA_946902985.2. Lineage (NCBI taxonomy): Eukaryota > Metazoa > Arthropoda > Insecta > Orthoptera > Tettigoniidae > Meconema > Meconema thalassinum. The sequence goes on from OX336389.2 coordinate 1,068,144,593, forward strand.
TGCCCAGTTTCATTCGCCTTCATTCATTTCATCTCTTATTAACTCCTCTCATGAGTTTGTGGTCAGGAAGGGCATCCGGCTGTAAAAACTATCCGCCACATAGACTTTCATTGCATCTCATCCCCAATTCCGTTGAAAACGGGAATAATAAGGGGTAAACATACATCGTTTGCGGGATATGCTTGGAGTGGTAGCCTACCATGCGGGATGCAAACAGAGGAATATTGACCTTCCTGATAACAAAGCTAGTTGGGCTGCATAAAACAATAGTATTAGGGGCAGCTGATTCACCTGGTATATTATTGTAGTTGTGGCACCAAAGTGAAAGGAAATGACAATGCTCATAAACTTCCTTGTAGTGACATGCACTTGAGTACACACGAAATGCGCCTCGGAATTATTATTGTATGTCTTTCCCTTATTATTCCCGTTTTTAAAGAGGACAGGAATGAGATGGGTTGAAAGGCTATGTGGCGGGTGGATTCTACGGCCGGATACCCTACCTGATGCCAATCTCAAGAGAGGAGTTATTGATGGGATATGAAATGAATGACTGTTAATAAAACTGGGAAAGGATGTGAAAGGAAGCGGCCGTGGCCTGTCAGAACGTACCGTCCGAGCATTCGCCTGGATTTGAAAATGGGAAACCACGGACAAACATTTCGAGGACGGCCGATGGTGTTGCTCGAACCCACGTCTACCGAGTCCACGGATAGCTTAGTCCCATGGCCTAGCGCTGAGCATTACTGTGCGAAGCTACCACTGTCGGTCATGATTATTATTATTATTATTATTATTATTAATAATATTACCAACCAGGATACTTCAGCGCGTCCAGTTTTAAGTTCATGAATCGAAGACCAATAGATTTGAATCTTAAAATCAGTCGTTTTCCAATGGATTTTCTCCGGTTTTCGAAATACAGGCAAGACAGTACCGGGACAGTATCTTCTACGTAATGGATCATGGGATCCTCCTTCAAACTCTTTGTTGACTGGCTGCGTGGCTCAGCGGTAACGTTCTCACCTGCTGAACCCATGGTTGCAGGATATAATCCTGGCGCAGTTAGTCGGCATTTGAGGGTGCGCCAATGTGAGGGAGCCATATCGGTAGATTTCCTGGCACGTTAAAGATCACATTAGGAGTGAAATTCCGGCACCCCGGGGTGTTTAAAAGACACAGTACTTAAAAGGGACGTAAAATATAACATAATCATCAAACTCTGTGTCCAGTTTTATCCATCTTCATTCATTTGACTTTGCTCTCACTCCTTAGATTAGGAAGGGCATCTGACTTCAAAAAGATCACCACGTAGAGACTCCTATCACTTCATTCCTGACCCATTAGAAACTCGAATATGACATTATTATTATTATTATTATTATTATTATTCTGAAAGGCTTAATATTTTGGAATTAACTTGGACTCATTGAGTGGCCTCGAAAGTCTCAAAGATTTATTGAATAATAATAGTAATAACAATAATATTAGTAACAATAATTACACAGGTCTACACAATTTTTGCTGAATGAAAACTGTTGATATATTCTGATTCTCTTCCAGATGGAAGCTCTGAAACCAGTCCTAGTTTTATTTCATCAGGCAACAATTTTCATAAATAGCCTACTTTCTATAATGTAGGCTATCTCGGATTTCTTGCATAGAGATTAATGGAAGGAAACATGTTAGCAACTGGAACTTCTGTTACATTTTACAGGAAGCGGGATAAAGATTTCTTGCCCTTCTTCTCACATGCTGATAAACTGGTGTTCTGTAATAACATAGATGGTGATTTTAATGCTATGAATTCCTCATACGAATCCCATGAGTGGAGACCTTTTATTGATAGTTCAAAGACATGTGTAAAGGCAGTTTTGTTGCACAATGGAAATTTACTACCTTCTATTCCAGTATGTCATTCAGTTCATTTAAAAGAATCCTACGATACTTTGGAAGTTCTGCTAGAGAAGGTCAGGTATGCGGAACATCAATGGAGTGTTTGTGGCGATCTGAAAGTGATCTCAATTCTTCTAGACCAGCAAGCGGGATTTACGTAATATCCCTGCATCCTCTGTGATGGGACAGTAGCGCTAAATCAGAACATTGGGACAGAAAAAATGGCACAAAGGAGTAAATTAGTTCCTGGAGCAATAAATGTGAAGTATGAACGATTGGTTTCTCCTTTTAATATCCTTCCACAACTCCATATCAAATTAACCTTGATGAAACTATTTGTAACTGCTCTGAATAAGGACAGCGACTGTTTCAAATTTTTTGTTACATAGATCCCACAGAAAACTGAAGCTACGATAGCAGCTGGTATTTTCTAAGGGCCCCAGATTCGTGAGCTTATGCAGGATAAGACCTTTCCTCAGTCTGTGTTGGAATTAGAGAAGTTAGAATGGCTGGCAAACAAAAGAGTGACAGAAAACTTTCTTGGCAACATGTCTGAGAACTATAAGGAAATTGTGGAGGAAATGTTATAGCATTTTAGAAATTTGGGGGGTAGAATGAGTGTTAAAGTGCATTTTCTCAACAGCCGTATTGACTACTTTCCAGCAATTCCTGGTGAAATGAGTGACGAACAAGATGAGTGGTCTCATAATGGCATTAAAACAATCAAAACCCGCGATCAAGGCCATTTGGATGGCTGTTGGTGTTTCAAAAGAGACACTAGTGAAGGATATATAAGAGTATCGAATAAAATGAAGTTTTCTCTTCCCCAACGATGAAATAATGCATAAATTCATAATTATTCATAAATATTGGCCTATGGTGAGAGATTGGTTAAACTCTGTGAACATCTAAACTTAAAGATTATGTCCACACATTTTAAAGCAAAACCAAGTAAAAAGAAAACATGGGTCTCCCCAAATGCGTTGCTGGGTGAGTTTCAACTAGATCATGTAGCTATCTCTCGAAATTGTTTCAAAGAAATTCAAAATGTCAAGGTCAGAAAATCCATTAATGTAACTTCAGATCATTACCTTTCTCAAATCAAGATGAATTTCATACCTTTTACACGCAAACAAAATACAACTAGAATTAAAATTCCGAAAATTAATAGAGAGGTTCTTACAAATGAAAAAAGGATAGAATTTCAAGGAAAACTTAAAATACCAACCAATTGGAATGATGTTACTAATAACCTTCTTGAACCAGCTCAGGAAATTGCACCGTTGAACTTTTATAGGAAACATGCTTGGTGGAATGAACAATGTGAAAGAGTGATCAAAGAAAGACATTGTGCTTGGCACAAGTGGAACGGGAACAAGACTCCAGAAAATTTAGAGGAAGTACAAAGATTAAGGAAAATGGCCCACCAGACTTTAAGAACGATTCGAAGAAAATATATGAAGGACCAAATAATGGAAATGGACGACAATTTTAAGAAAAATGACACCCGATTGTTTTATAGAGCATTTAAGAATGAAATCACTGGATATTCAGCGCCGAGTTTAAATTTCAAAAGGGAAGATGGTACGCTAGCATTAAACAACAAGGAAAATTGTGATATCTTGGCTGCGTATTTTGAGAAGTTGTTAAATTGTCCAAAACCGACAGACAAGTTGAGTTTCAAATTTACAACACAAAATTTTGACTCTACGCCCCCAGATGTAAATGAAGTTAAATGTATTATCAACTCACTTAAAAACAATAAAGCCTCAGGCAAAGATGGAATAATTGCAGAAATGTGGAAGCTTGTAGATGATGAATTTTTAATAGCGACGACAAATCTATTCCAGAAAATTTGGATTGAGGAAGCAATTCCAGAAGACTGGTTAATCGCCTTAATTCATCCACTACATAAAAAAGGCTCAAAAATTGATGTCAATAGTTATAGGGGGATCTCATTGTTGTCTGTCACATATAAAATATTTGCCAAACTACTTTTAAACAGACTTGAACCACAGATCGAACCACAGCTTGGCGAGTTCCAAGGAGGTTTCAGAAGGAATAGATCGTGTGCAGAACAAATTCTTAGTTTAAAATTGATATTAAAATATTACAACAACAGGCCAAAGAATATCTTTATCTCATTCGTTGATTTTCAGAAAGCGTATGATTCAGTGGATAGGGATACTGTTTTTGACACATTGAAGGAATACCAAGTTGATCAAAAAACCATAAATTTAATAAAACTTACATTAACTAATACGATTTCCAGAGTCAAATTTTTAAATGAAGTTAGCGAGCCCTTCGAGGTAAAAACTGGGCTAAGACAAGGGGACAGTCTATCACCACTGCTTTTCAATTTGGTCTTGGATAAAGTCATGAGGACGTTTTGGGAGAAGAACGATTCAAGTGCTAAAATTGGTACAAAGAATAAGAACCTCAGAGTCAAAGGTTTAGCATTTGCTGACGACGTAGCGTTGTTTGCTGAATCAGAACAAGAAGCTATTAACCAAATTGATCAGTTAAAAGAAACGGCGGAAAAAGCGGGCTTACAGATTTCGTTGGTAAAAACAGAGATGATGACAAGTGATCAGAAATACACTAAGAAAATGATAAAAACAAATTATGGGAGCACCAGGGTCACTGACCGATTTAAATATCTTGGAGAAATAATTAGTAGCAATGGGACGGATAAATTGGCAATCGAGAACAAAAAAGGGAAATTGGAAAGATTAAATTTTTGTACAAAAAATATATACAATAAAAAGAACCTGTCTATCAATGCAAAATTACGACATTTTAATACTGTTGTTAGACCAGTCATCTTGTACGGCATGGAAACTACAAATATAACCGGAATGGAGAATTTGCTCAAGATAGAAAGAAGAATTTTAAGAAGGATTTATGGTCCTAGGAAAACACAGGAAGGTTATAGACTGAGATCGAATGCAGAAATTTATAGTAAAATCGACAACCTTGAAGTGATGATCAGAAAACGGCGACTTCAGTTCTACGGACATATGGTCCGCATGGATTGCTCAAGGTTAAACAAACAAATTTTTGATAAAATCTGGAACTATAAAGGACAAGGAGGCTATGTAAAACAAATGAAAGAAGAACTTCAAAAATTCAAAATTACTGAAGAAGATTGTCTAAATCGAATAGAGTACAGAAAAAAAATTTTTGGTCTCAAAATTCTTGTCGGGGAGAAGAAAAATCTCAACAGAGGAGAATGGACTGCTGAAAGAAGAGCTGCACAGTCGACCAGGATGAAAGACTTCTGGAAGAGAAAGAAGGAAACTAGACCTATAAAGAAGTGATATTTGCGTGGTCCTTGTTGGCCTGTCCGCGGTGTATATATATTGGCCTATAGTACTCTTTTTTCAATACATTTTCTAAAATTTAGGTAAAGTATTCGTACAGAAACAATTCTGTCATAGATTTGTGTGTTTAACTTATTTATGTTCGACCCTGGTGAAATGTAAATATTATATGTCAGAAAACTGTACTATAATGGGGCTCATTATAGTACAAGTTTTCATTATGATACAGTTTCCCCCACCAATCAGAGCAATAAACAGTTGTGTGACCAATTAGATGAGGATAGCATCGCACCTGCGCTCACTTCCATGGCCCCTTATTTTAAATTTCACTGCGTGGCGAGTGTCATAGTGAGGTATTCCAGGAGGCCATGGTCAAATACAAGGTATTCTCTGCGTCCCATGCGCTCTGTTCAGTTCATAGAACTGGTGAAATCTCGACAGATATTTATGAATATTTATGTTCGAACAAAACATAGTTATAATTATCGTCGAACATTAACAGTCGTATGCAACTCGCCTATAATGGTAATTAAGACACTCGTATGAAAATTATAAAACTCGCTACGCTCGTTTTATAAACATACTCGTGCCTTAATTATTACCATTATAGGCTCGTTGCATAATGTACTATTATAATATTTCATTGGAAAACATACGTACAGTACATTATTACATTTGATTTGATTTTGAAAGAAAACCTAGCCCGATGGAGCAGAACTGAAAACAGGGTTGAATTTAGAGGATTCGTATTATATATATACCCAGGTGGAAAAATAAATAAAGAAAAAAAATCTTTTTGTAGACCTGAGTAATAATAATGTTATTGTTGTTTTTTTTGTTCCTTTTAACTACTGTGGCTTTTAGAGACACTGTGGTGCCGGAATTATGGCCCGATAGGTATCTTTAACGTGCCAGTATATCTACAGACACGGCTCCCTCACATTTGCGCACCCTCGATCCTGCAACCAAGGGCACAGCTGGCGAGAACGTTACCGCTGAGCCACGCAGCCAGCCCAAATATTTAATGAAATAGTGTTTGCAATAGCCAGTTGTTTATGGAGTGTCAGCAAGGTTAAAGCGAAACCATCGAAAGGTTGATACGAGAGCTGATCATGTATACTCATGATGTATTACTAGATCTACGTTAGGTGAGTTCTTGTGGTGTAAAGTGTGCAGACATGTTTTCTGAAATTGTTAAGAACTTACGTAGCAACGAAACTGAGCGTGTTAACTCACATTCCACGACTGCATATTGGGAGCTGTAGGTTGGAGATCCGAGTTTCTGTGATAGAGACCGTCGTAGGTATGGTTCCTCTGAGATTCTTGACCCTCTTTTCAGGCAAATAATACTTTATTTTTCAAGTCCCGGATCACCCAACCACAATCCTACACGGGCCACTTCGTGGTGTAGCGACTAGCATTCTTAGACATCCCCCAGAGGTCAAGGTTCGATTCTTGGTCCTGACAAGAAATTAAATTTTGGTCTGAGAGCTGCAACGGGGTACACTTAGTTTTGAGAGATAAAACTGAGAAGAGGTGGGTTCGATTCCAATTCAGCCATCCTATAGGCCTAAGTGGTTTTCCGTGATTTCCCACTTCTATTCCAGGCAAATGCTGGTATGGTACCTATGTTAAGGCTATGGCTGCCTTCCTACCAATCCTCACCTGATTTACAATTACAAACCTTAATACAGTCATCACAACTACATAGGTTATCTGACAAATCTATATATATAAAGCTAAATGATGGTTTGTCTGCTTGTCTGCTTGTCTGTTTGTCTGTTATTTATACAAATCTACCCGTTTCACTGAACTGAACCAAATTTTACGTACTTACCCTTTGGAACCCAGCAGGTAACACTGTCTACTTGAAATTTCGGATAGACCTCTCCATTCCGTGCATTTAGGCCCTTTGGCACAAATCTACACTGATTCACTGATCTGAACCAAATTTTACGTAGCCTACATACCCTTTCGAAACCCAGCAGGTAACACTGTCTACTTGAAATTTCGGATAGACCTCTCCATTTAAGTTGTTTGGACGAAATATCAAATTTGTCGAAGGACCAATCTAGGCTCGTTTTAAGTCTTGCAATGCATAAAACAAAACTTGCGACTTAAAATTTGGCTCAGTTCGGTGAAATGGTGTAGCTTTGTATATATAAGGCTAAAATTAAGCCTCGCAATGCAAGAAACAAAATATTGGACGTAAAATGTTGCCAGGTTGCTGAAACGGTGTGGATTTGTATAAATAACAGACAGACAAATAGGCCCAAAGACACGTTTTATTACCCTAGTATTTTGGTGTTATAGTAGGGGTCCATAGATTCTGTGAATTGAGGTTCAACTGTAAGAATAAATTAAATGAGTCGATTGTTGGCTGGCAATGCGGGCTGAATCACGCCACCCCTACCTGTATTATGGTGCAGAATTGCGAGCGTTGTAACAACTTACGTTGCTTACAAATTGAAGACACGGGGAGTAATTAGAGCAAGAAGATTCCATAGGCCCCTTAATGTTATCATGAAAAAATTAGGCCTGTGTATACTGTAAGTGTTGGCGCAGTACATTGAGGTTATCAGATGCAATAAGTGTTCGTGCTTTCAAATTTTCTTTGATGTACTCCGATCATTATCCTAGAGCGCTATGTGACACTATTGCTTCGTCAGGAGCTCGGGACAGCCGAAGATTTCCGAAATGCTCTGATTATTTGCCTACGGTGCTATGCGACAAAATACGCCACTATTGCTCTCTCCTTTTATAACAGCCAATTATATACAGTATAGGCAGCGTCTTTTATTTCACTTAGGCCCTACTCCTCTTTACAATTTTTTTTTCAATTTGTAGTGAATTACACGTGTCAGTACTGTAGTTAGTAAATAGCTTTTTCCCTGTTCATTATTATCATTATCATTATCATTAGGGGAAATAGTCCTGGATATTACGGCCATTATGTTTCTAATCACCACAACAAAATGTTATATTTTTAATATATTTTTTTCTGTTTGTTTTATGGTGTTTGTAGCCATTTTTCAGTGTTACTTTAATAAACAAAAGTTTGATGCTTTTCAGTCGGTAAACATGATTGTACCCAAATAAATAAATATTTATTAATCTCATGTAAATATATTTCAGGATTAGGGAATAACCCATCTCATTTGGGTACAATCGTGTTGACCGACTGAAAAGCATCGAACTTTTGTTCTGTTAGATTGTATGTTTGATGTGACAGTTCAATTGTAGCATTTATTATCTTCCATAAGACACATAAATAAATCCACCGGGCAAAGCCGGGTACTACTGCTAGTTCCACATATACCCAAGTATATGGGGATGCATTACCGCGATGTCTCAAAGCCTCTAAATCAATCAAAAACAACAACAACCAAATTGAAACAACAATGTATCTATTAACGCCGTAGGAACCATCCCGGCTTTTTCCTGGGGTAGAAGTGGGAAACCACGGAAAACTTCTTCCAAAATTATTGAGATGAGAAAAGAACATGTGTAAGACCATTTTCATTCTCTCTTCCATCTATATGGCATGTATTTTACTGTTTGTACAGCATATCAACCTAATAGCTGAAAGCCTCATTGGTCAATATATTTCTCATTGGCTGGTTATGCGGCTCAAATAGCAGTGATTAGAGAAATCGTGTTCATCCTCCCCCACAACAGCTGACGTGAAGACTGCTAGGGGAGCTACCTTAAGGGCTTCAGAAACTTAACAATTGTTTGTGCAAATATACTACTGCCGGCCAGTCAGTCACTTGCACATGAGCGTAGGTATGGCTACTTCCGCTGGGGACTGACGAAGAGAATACTCGGCCTATTTGTACACGTCCAAAGAGGAGCAGAGTAGCTTGACGGTTATTGGCGTTTAATTAAGCAAGGAGTGTTCAATAGCCACTTGAAATTTCAATATTGATGTTTGATGCCCCATTGAAGATCAAAAGAATAATGCAATAGGCTCTTCTTTTTTCGGCTCTCGGGTTCAATAGGAGCAGGCTGTTTGCTCTCCCCAGCCCTCCCCATTCCCCCTCCCCATTCCGCACCGCTCAAACCCTTTGCCAGCTCGCTTATTGCTCCAGCCTTCCATGTTTCTCACTGGCTCGAATTTTTTACTCATTTTTCCATGTCTGTGTCTCACTGTGCCCTCTCTTCTACACTGTGATAAATAGGTTCACCGAAACAAAATCGCTCGTCAACTTCCAAAATGCCAATAAGCCTCTAATCTGAGTGGGCGGCTTGAACAGGTTTTTTCCTATAACAAAGTAAAATACGCGATTTTTAAACTGTAACCATCTTTTGGATGTCAGTGATAGCTAATTTTCCGTGTGAAGTTGTTGTTGTTGTTGTTGTTTCATTTCAGGGACTTGGACATCGTGGTCATTCAGCCCCAAGTAAGGGAGACTCGACTAAATCCACAATAGTAAGGGGTTGATAGTTATTTATTTATTTATTTATTTACTTACTTAGCGTATGGCTTTTAGTGCCGGGAGTGTCTGAGGACATGTTTGGCTCGCCAGAGGCTGTAGCTGCTTCAAGCGGACACCAATAGGGTGACCTACAAGTTCCATTCAATTTCAAGGACAGTAGTTCCAACTTTCACCACCAGATGTCACTGAAACCTAGTGGTGAACGTTGAAACTTCGATAGAGCGTTACAACGAAATCTAACCTAGAAATTTAGCTTCACACAAGTTTAGTTAGTGGAAGGATCTTTTACATGCCATAAATCTATGACATGGGACCGCCGGCTTTACTTCCCCTCCGAAGGAAAGCATACTGAAGGATTTTAACGCTCTTAAAGAAATCCGATGACTTCGGCCGGGTTTGAACCCGCGATCTCAGGCACAGCTGTTCAGCATGCTACCAACGATGCCACCGAAGATGCTAGGGGTTGATGGTAAACATGATAATTAGGGACCCTGATTTCTGGTAATATGAAAGGCTTCAAAGTGGTGAAATAAAATATCAATAGCGACGAAATGAAAAAAATGAGGTGTGAGTGCGCTTATTAACTAGGCTATGTGTACGGTGTGCGGATTTGCTTAAATAATGAACACTATAGAAACATTTGGAGGAATAACGAACAATGAATTCTTATTTTTATTTTTGGGAATTAAAACTCAAATGAATCATATTTTCTGTGTTTAACTTAACCTAAGATTTACCTCAACACGTAGTCTCCATGACTACCATAGTCCTTCTCTCACTAAACTCGTGAAACTTATGTTGTCCCCAAAGTAGAAACAGATCAGTGTTTCCATCACTTCAGGACTTCAACCAATCAAGCTCGGGAATGGACTTCGTTATCCCGAATCTTATGAAACATTTATAATTAAGGTTTCTTATTTACTGTCAAAGAACAAATAGTGAAACTATTTCAATTAATTTTAATATAAATGTGTTTTATTTAATCTTCTTGCCAGCATTTTGTTAGAATTTAGCATTTTAGGGTGGAAAATAACATATTTCGCAAAATAACTTCATTTCGCGATATTTCGCAGCTTCAATATCGAAGATAATGGCATATTTGGGGAAAATACGAGTATATCTTTGTGATAACATATAATGTAGATGTTGGCTGAAATATTTCGCGGGTATCGTTAAAACCAAAATTCCGGGACTCAAATGATAATGTAAGGGAAATGATTTCAAAAAATAACATAGCAATTAAGTTACTATATATTTATGACATTAATTCAGTTCTTAAGATGTCAAATGGCATGGGTTGCCTAAATAAGTTAATAGCACTTTCGAAATCATTTGAATTTAGTGTTTTTTAAGGTTAAATGTCCTAGTGTTACTAATGATATATCCGCGATATGTCGTCTAACTCGGCAAAATGATAAGTCTAATATGTGTATATCTGCTGGCCCCGTGGTGTTGGGGTACCGGAGTGTGCCTGCCTCGCACACGGAGGCCCTAGGCTCAATTCCCGACTTCGTCAGGATTTTAGAAACTGACATGAGGGCTGGAACGGGGAGAACTCAGCCTAGTGAGGGCAATGGAGTAGCTGTCTGACAGTGAGGCAGCTCCCAGGACACGAAGACAAAGTTAACGACCGAGGGGGCCTAAATGGCTGACCCTGCGTCACCCCATAATCTGCAGGCCAGCGGTCGCTTGGTAGGCCTAGGCCCTTCATGGGCTGTAGTGCCACGGGGTTTGGATTTTTTAGCCTACTTTTCACATTTTGCAACAAGAAGTTCCGTAACGTACTAAAGAGCCTATTTTCTTAAAATTTAAGATTCATGCCAATGATTAATCTATATGGATTTATCCAGAATAATGACGAAATTAAGTTGGTAATATCAAAATTTCTAATTAGTTCGAAATACTGTATATGCTACCTGGCATAATGTAGCCTAATAGAGAACTACAGTTGGCAGCCCTGGTGACTGAATATATTCTTAGTTCCATCTCTTAAGGTACATGCCAGGTATATTTCGAACTAATTAGAAATTTCGATATTACCAAATTCATTTCGTCATTATTCTAGATAGGTCCATAAAGATTAATCATTGGCATGAATCTTAAATTTTAAGAAAAGTAGGCTCTTTAGTTCGTCACGGAACTTCTTGTTATTTAAAATGTGTATATCAATCCCTTATTATTCCTGTTTTCAACGGGGTCGTGATGCGATGAAAGTCTTTGTGGTGGATGTTTTTTTACGGCCGGATACCCTTTCTTATGCCAACCTCACGAGAGGTGTCAATGATAGATGAAATGCATGAAGATGAATGAAAATGGGCAAGGATGTGGAAGGAAGCGGAAGCATTTGCCTGGAGTTGGAAATGGGAAACCAAGAGAAACCATTTCCAAGAATGGCCGACGGTGGGGCTCGAACCCACGTCTACCGAGTCCGCAGAGAACGTGGCCCCAAAGCCTAGCGCTGTGCGCTAGCGAGTGTAGCTACCGCTGTCGGTAATATGATAAGTCTAATAATATACTACCACTACCACATAAATGTATCACTGAAATACATGAGATTTTACTTGACAAACACAATTTAAAAAAAAAATATTGGGTGTGTGCAAATTCGATGTGCGACTATATTTGAGCGTGACAACGTATTCTCGGACTGATTTGTTTAAACTGTCGCTCTTGCGAAATTTCAGCTTCAAATATTTTTATTATGTACTGTATTTTGCGGAACGTAAAGTTCACAGGGGAAATGAAGAAAAGCCGATTTGCACTTCCAGGGAATCTCCAAACACAACCACTCTTCTCTGAAGTTTTAACTCAACACGACCCGACAGTTACTGCTGGCTGTATCTGGGGTAATATGATCGCCCGTTATCTAGGCTGTAACTGGGGTGATAGAATCGCCCCTGGCCAGCTCGTAAACTGTCGCCTCAGTATTTTAATGGAGATTGTTGGAAGAAATGAAAACGTCAAAACACTTATAGTGGGCGATGTATTGAAGATAGAGATATGCTCTCCCGAACTTTTTTGTAGAACTTTTTATGCTGAACAATTCTTACACTCGTAGTATATAGATACTTTCACGGTTTGCCCAGCGTAAGCTTAAAAAGTGCACGGACGCTATGAGTTTTTTTTTCGACTTTTTCACTGAAATCAGTGCTGCTTGGCATCCTTCGAAAATAAATACATTATTTTCTATAGAAATCGTCATCAAAATATCCTTTACAGAATGCTGAAAACCGCACCAAAATCCGTCCAGAGGTTCACCCGTGACATCCGAAAACGACAGTAGCGACACTCGAGCGCATCAACAGAAGAGAGAGAGAGAGAGAGAGAGAGCGTTGCAGCAGAAGAGAGATAAAACGATATCATCACCTTTCACTGTAACACTTTTTCACGAACGTTACTGTATTCCAACAATTTATTTGACGTTGTCACGTCAAAAACACGTATTCACGATTTGCCGTTTAGAAATCTATAATCAAAAGAGATTTAATACAGTAGTTGACTCAACACAATTGATGACATAAACTCACCTCTTGTGCTGGGGAAATGCGCAGAAAATGTAGGTTTCAAGTACTGCGGAATTAGGAAAGTTTCCACTATTTGGGTGTGTGTGTGTGTGTGTGTGAATTTTTTTTCTGATAAAGAAAACCCAAACCCCGTGGCGCTAGAACCCATGAAGGGCCTAGGCCTGCCAACCGACCGCTGCCCAGTCATTTGGCCTGCAGATTATGGGGTCACGCATGGTCAGCACGTCGGGTCCTCTCGGCCGTTAATCTTGGTTTCCTTGACCGGGACGCTGCCTTACTGTCAACCATCTACTCAATTGTCCTCAAAAGGCTGAGTGCACCCCGTTGCAGCCCTCACGTCAATTTATAAAATCTCTGACGGAGCCGGTAATCGTACCGGGGGCCTCCGGGTGTGAGACAGACGCGCTACCCCAACATCACGGGGACGGCTCATATACGTTTTTTTTTCTTGATTACATTTTAACACATCATTTCAAAATTTTTAAGAAAATTATTATTAATTAACATTGAAACAAATCTGATTTATAAATTTTAAGAACATTTCAAAATATAATTTATAGTAAATAAGTTATAAATATTTATATGCATATTTGTTTTTATTCAGTCCTATAGGCGAAGAAAAACCGACAGTGGGGCTACGCTCACTAAAGCGCAGTGTTAGGTCATTGGGCCAAGCTCTGTGCTGACTGGGTTCGAGCCCCACCGTCAGCCGTCCTTGAAATGGTTTTCCGTGTTTTCCCATTTTCAACTCAAGGCAAATGCTGGGCCGGTACCTTCTGACAGGCCACGGCCACTTCCATCCTCATCCTTGCCCAGTATCATTCACCATCATTCATTTCATCTCTCATCAACTCCTCTAATGAGATTGGCGTCAGGAAGGGCATCCGGCCGTAAAAACCATCCGCCACAAAGACTTCCATCGTATCTCATCCCCGACTCCGTTAGAAAACGGGAATAATAAGGGGTAGACATACAACCTATAGGCTAAGAAAAAAATACTGTTTCAATACCGTACTCGCAATTATTAACCACCTTTGTCTCAATAGACTATCACTTGTCAAAATGTTAAATATGCTAAAGAAGACCACAATGAGGCTAAAACTAGTACATTAAAGAACTTCTAGTACCGGTACTTAATTTATTGACTTTTGGTTGAACACCTAACACTATTGTGAATTTATTATTATTAGTATTATTATTATTATTAGTTTTATTAATGATAATAATAGCAAATGTTATGGCAGAAAAAAGACGCTTCTAATTGCTACATTAAAAAGATAAAATGATGAAGTTCTTACACGATTATAATGACGTGGGCATGTTGCACGCCAGTTTAGTTTATCAGCTCCCTCGCACCCGTTCTTTAACTTTATTGCTAAAGTTAGGAAGGAGGCTTTTTGTGATCACAGGCCAGTCACAAATTCTGAGTTCGGTTTTAGTCTTTGCCTAGAAATTTAATTGTGAAACCTAGAAATGGCTGTCCTTGGGGTGGTCATATCTGTTGAGTAAGACTTGAAAATATGATTGCAATTGGGATTCGAACCGGAATTTCCTACTATCCAGTAAAGTGCGTTCAACCACTTACATCAATATGGCCACGCCCTACAACGCCGGCCCATTTTCAAGCCTCATATCAATTGTACAGTATCTCCGGTCCATCTCGTGGCGTAGTGGCTAGCATTCTCGTCTGTCACCGCTGAGGTCCGGGTTCAATTCCCGGTCATGACAAGAATTTAATTCAAGTCTAAGGGGTGGGGCGGGGTTAACTGACCTCGTGGGGCAGAATCGAGAAACGGTGGGTTCAATTCCTACCTCAATCATCCTTGAAAAGATTTTCGGTGGTTTCTCACTTCTACTCCAGTTGAATGCCAGAATGGTACCTAACCTATGACCACGGCCGCCTCCTACCCAAATTCTATCCTCATTTGTAATTACTCACCGGTACAGTATTCAGTCACAATGACACAGGTTATCAGACAGATTTCACACACACTGAAGTAGATGAGGCTACATGACCACGATGTAGCAAAGCCTCTTTATGAATAAAGAAATCCATTGCACTAAAGCCCAGAAAGGGCCTAGGCCTACCAAGTGACCGCTGCCCAGGCATTTGGCCTGCAGATTGTGGAATGATGCGTGGTCAACGCGTCGGGTTCCCTCGGCGGTTAATCTTGGTTTCGGTGACCATGGTGCTGCCTCACTGTCAGACAGCTACTCAATTGTCCTCACGAGGCTGAGTGCTCCCCATTCCAGCCCTCACGTCAGTTTCTAAAATCCATGGCGGAGCCAGGAATCGAATCGGGTCTTATGGGCGAGAGACAGGCGTGCTACCCCAACACCATGGGGCCGGCTACAGGGAACAATACTGATGCTATCTCTTCGTCATTCCAGATATTCCACCATTTTAAAGCAATGTCACATAGCATAGTTAGTGTAAATACACTGTATTGCCCATTATTTTAAGAGTAGGTACCACATTGAACTCTAGGATAACCTGACTGAATATAGGCCTAAGAAGAGAATCAAAATTGATTTTCAATATTATGAAATAACATTCAAAAGCATTTGTAATAAATTATGTTGTATGCATGGCCAAGCGTTTACATTCTTGTTTTGAAGCCCCCAGAGTGGCTCTAGCCACGAACGAGTGAGGTCCCTCATGTCTGGTGCAGCTGAGCAGTGAGCGTGCAGCCAACACACAACAATAGTTACGTGCGCCAGGTAGCTTCGCCTACGCTTAGTACAGGCTATTTGTCAATTCGATAGAACCCCAGGAAGAAAATGCAAAACATCAGGAAAAATACGTTGAAATGCTCCTTCCAACGGAACACCACGCGTTCGTCGGCAGCGGAAATTCACACCTTTGTGGCGGAGATTCTGAAATTCACGGTCGACCAACTGGAGACCCTGCAACTTGACGCACCGTCCAACTCTGTATTTATCAAGGCAATCTCTCAATCTATTATGGACAAACTTTTGAGTAATTTTGCGGGCACACACAGGCTTACTTTGTTTAATGGGGAGTCTGTTTCGGTAGAAATTGCCGCTGCCGGCATGGAAGCCACGCGGGTAAGGCTCTTTAATATTCCGCCTGAATTATCAAATGATACAATACGCGGGTCCATGACAACTCGTCACGAGCAACTTGTCCCACGACAATTGGCCCCTGCTAATTGTTCCCTAAGGATAATTCGTCATTGTATAGACTTGTATCGGGTTCGTTCGCTGTATTGTTCTCTTTAGTGATGCCTCTATTGGGAGCTTTACTACAGCAGCATCTGATGTTGTTTCTATAACTCGATCTAGAATTGATGATGTCGGCTCGTTGCTGTATTCCGCGGCTTCCTTTATTTTCTGAACAGCTTCAAGCGCTTGGCACTTCCCTGAACAAAATATTACATACGTCCAAATTAGTGCCTTGATTTACTTGAGTGCCACTTGAGTGCCTTGAATCATTTAAACTTACCCCAATCGGCAGCATGGCTGTGTTCGGTTAACTTGTCTACTGGGTTGGAATGTTTTTGGAGGACAACTCTCCCGGAGCATTTTTTTCTATTTTCACATCGCGTGTAACTGTAGTCAAACTCTCTGCGTGCTTAGTGAAAAAGAAAACCTTTGTATATAAGCTTCTGCTTGCCGCGCTCAGAGAGAACGAACCTGGGCACTTCGGCCATTTTGCCATTCTGGCGTCTTCAAAGGGCGTGCCGTTGTTAGGAGACACAACAATGAGCTGGATGAATTGTTTGAATGACCATTCGTCGCGGGACGAAAATAATTGTAATGACCAATCGTCGTGGGACGAAATGATCGGGACGAATTGTCGTGATCCCACAATACGCACCCATTTCGCAAAATATGGTACCGTCAAATCCATCACAAATGAAAGTTGGTCCCATTATTACAAGTTACCAGTTGCAAATGGTATCCGACAAATACACATTGATTAAAAAAAGCAAATTCCGTCCTTTATCATGTTTGATGGGCACCGTGGACAGGTTAGTTATGAAGGGCAAGTTAAAACATGTGCCATATGTCAAGCTATGGACCATCTCCGTATCGACTGTCCGCGACGATATTCGGCCATGACGCGCCTTGAACGCGACACACCGACAACTAGTCTTGCGGCTATGGTCACCCCTAGTTCCAGCCGCCGTATAGACGACTCCTCGCTTCACAGCCCAGGCGGTACTCAAGCACGCTACGATACAGGCTTTCCCCCGCTAGACCGCACGCCTCCAACGGAGGTGGAGCCTGTCACCTTGTCTGGCAGCATAGGTGTGCCTGACATGTTTCCAGAGTCTGTGGTCATGCACCAGGAAGAGTCTTCACAGCAACCCTTGGATGCTGACCGGTCACCCCCTCCAGTCGTCAAACCTACCCATAATTCCCTCCACGGAGAAGGCTCTGCACAGGAAAATATGGGGATACGCAAAACGCCCACCTGGTCTGAGGACATTGAGGAAAGCATTCTCGTTAGCCGTGGGCCTACTTCCGATGACTCGGATGCTTCGTTCGCAACCGCAGTCGTGAAAAATCGTAAACCTAAGCGCAAGGTTAACCCTACTTCCGATGACTCCGATGCTTCGCTCGCCACCGAACTTGTTAAAACCCGTAAAGCTCAGAACAAGTCTAAGCAGCTGAAGAAAGGTGAAGTACGTGTCAGTGAGATAGACCCCCGTTTCCGAGTGCCGGAGACCCCCAGAAGTTGTCTAACAGAGGCCTCACCTGCTGCGAGCCTTACTACCGGCGAAGCCCTTGAGGTTCAGCAAATGATGTCGGACCTGTGTCATATGGCAACCCTTCCTAGTCCCGGACCCATTATTTCACTTCTACGCAAGTGCGCTCAAATGGGTTAGCAAGAAGGAGTCCCGAGTTCGTTAGCAAGATGCGGGATAAATATAGTGAGCAGTCCCGGGAGGCACTGCAGGATTTGGATCTACAGTTAGCTCCCCTCTTAGCCGATATCAACTATGGACCAAAATTCACATTTGAGGACCTATGCCTCAGTAAATGTTCCTGGCTTGAGGAATCTGGCCACTCAGGCGCTGTTAAGCCGTTTTCTGCGTGAATATAATGTTGACATTCTTTTTCTGCAAGAAGTCAGCGAATGCAACATTGGTTTCCTGTATGACCATGACTATATAGTTAACATGGGCACCACTGCTAGGGGTACGGCCATTATCTACCGTAAATGCACCCTAGTAACTGATGTGGTGATGGATCCTTCCGGGCGTATAACGTCTGCTACTGTACAGGGTGTCAGGATCATAAATGTTTACAGTCCATCTGGCTCCAATTATAAATCTAAGAGAAACGTTTTATTTAGGCAAGACATCTTACCCCACCTGGTAACGAATCTCCCCATTCTATTGATGGGGGATTTCAACTTCACCTTACGCCCCCAGGATCAGACTGGTTCCTTCAATTTCTGTCCTGGGTTACAGGGACTCACCCAGAGCATGCAACTAATAGATATATGGCCACACATACATGGCAACCAGATCCAATATACATTTTGCCGTGGGGCCTCTAAATCCAGGATTGATCGGGCGTATATGTCCAGTACGCTTGCCTCACGTGTACGCGGCTGTCGGATAATCCCTGTCGCCTTTAGTGACCACAGTGGCTTTTTATTTACGGCGCGAAGTGCCGGCCCTGCACACAAAATACAAGGGCGAGGCACGTGGAAAATGAATACCAACTGCTTTGAAAGGGAAGAGGATTCACAGCGTTTTGAGGCTGTGTATCGGCAGTGTCAAATGCTGAAACACTGTTACAACAATGTGGCTGACTGGTGGTTAGAAAAGGTGACGCCGGCCATTCGGGCAGTCGCCAAATCCATAACCTTTGAACGTAATCAACGTTTATATAGGAAACTGGACTTCTTTGCCACCATGTTACAGGACCTCCACCATCGTGAACAACTTGGGGAAAATGTGTCGGTGGCACTACGCACGATTAAGACAACCATCTGCCATGTCCGAGAAAGTAATTTAGCCACCCTGCAGCAGCATGTCAAGAAATATTCCTTGATTGACTGGGAAAAGATGTCTGTTTATCAGCTTGGCCGTCTCCGCCGCTCGCAAGGGCGTCAGTGTATTCGTCAGTGGACGGGACCGGATGGGGGCATATTAACGACCTGTGAGGAACTACTTGCAGAAGGTGAGTGCTATTTTCGGGAGATGCTGGCTGAGGAACCAGTCTCGGAATTGGCAGGTAACCAACTCCTGACGTCAACGGACCGGCACCTGGACAACGACTGCATGCGTCAACTTGGCGCCCCAATCACGAAGGCAGAGATCGCCAATGCTCTCCGAAACACGGCTAATAACAAGACTCCGGGAATAGATGCTCTGCCGTATGAATGGTACAAACACTTCTGGCACCTCGTTGGGGATGAGGTCACCCAAGTACTCAACCACCTATTCACACATGAAGTACCCCACGGCTTTACGGAAGCCGTTATCCTTTTGAATCCCAAGCTTAATGGTGTGCGGGGTATTGCTGACTACAGAACAATAAGTATTCTCAACACGGATTACAAGTTGCTGGCCAAAGTCCTCCCACATCGGCTTAAAGGTGTGCTGCACAGCTTGATAGGCCCTGGTCAAGCCTGCACGATACCCCAGAAGAACATTCTGCATAGCATTCTTGCTATCCGAGACCTCATTCTTTATGCTTCAGGTAATGGAAATCACGGGGCTGCCTTGCTGAATATTGACCTGAACAAAGCCCTTGATAGGGTCGCCCACGCATATCTTTGGCAAACTTTGCGTCACTTTCACATTCCTCTAGGCGTCATACACTGCCTCCAACGACTCTATTCATCCGCTTCATCCAGAGTGCTGATAAATGGATTTTTATCCCGTCCAATTCCCGTCCATAAATCCATCAGGCAGGGCTGCCCATTGTCGATGGTGCTCTTTGTTTTGGCTATTGAACCCCTGATCCGCAGTCTGGACGAGAAACTCCAAGGTATCGATCTGCATGGTGCCCATATCACCCTGCGGACATATGCCTATGACGTGGCCGTCTTTATCACTGATGAGTCAGAACTTATGTCTACGAAGATCATCATGGGCCCCTACGCCCTAGCATCAGGTGCACGCATCAATGCTGCGAAGTCATCACTCATGCCCATCTGCTTGCCTACAAAAATCAGGCCTCCGCACGACCTAGCCATTCCCATAGTTGACAGGTGTACAATCTTGGGGATAACTTTCTTCCCCGATTTTGCAGAAACTGTCAGCTACAACTGGAACCGGCAGCTAAATACGCTGAAATTTCAATTAAAGGAAAAACTGACGAGAAGATTGAACCTGATACAGAAAGTGTGGTTTATTAATACCTTGGCCCTGTCCAAAGTATGGTTTCTGTCACAAGTAATCCCAGCTCCACACGTTCTCTGCCAACGAATGGAAATGGCCATCGGATATTTCCTCTGGTCCGGATACCGCTATCGGATTCGTCGAGATCAAATGAACCTGCCACTTCGAAGAGGTGGACTGCAACTTGTGGCAGTTGAACACAAATGTGCCGCCTTGCTGGCCGCACAGCTTTTTCGAGCGCAACACCATATGGGGGACCCCTTTGACACTGTCTGCATACAGTCACTTGTCCCAGGTGCGAATCCCCACATGCTCATCCCAGCCAATGTTTCCAAGAAGGAACTCGCAATTCTTAACCGTCTGGAATCCAGTGTCTCCACACCCTTCACCGCCCTCCCTACCAAGGTGCTTTATAGGTTTCTGCTCGCCGAAAGACTCTTCACCCCCTAAATACAGATGAAATATCCTACGCGAGCCTGGTCGACTATTTGGGAGAACCTGTGGAATCCCTGGATTCCACTGGAATGGCGATCGACATTGTATGAGTACCTCAATGAAATTGTGCCGACCAGAGAAAAACTGTCTCGGCATGGGCAGAGTGATGTCGACCTGTGTGACGCCTGTGGTCGCACTGACACATTAGACCATCGGGTCACTACGTGTGAGAATGCGACAGTCGTCTGGACTTGGACCCTCCAGGCAGTATCTGGAATCTGGGGATGGCCGCTGGACGTGTCCGATGGCATGAAGGTGCAACGTTTTGCAGTACAACATTCCACTGGGGAAAAGCGTAACGCCTTCCTCTGGTTCACTGCGGGAGCGATTCATTATAACCTCTCCCGCCACAGGTCTCGGGAACACACACTGGTGGGGTTCTAGGACCACCTCCGCAGGGAGAGATGGAAAACCGCCAAACATGGAACACTGACTTCAGCGTTTGGACGGCTGTTATGTATGTTTTGATTTGGACAGCCACGAGTTATTATCGTCAGCCTGGAGTGTTTAATACTTATAAGAGCTTTTGACTTGAAAATGGTGCAGTGACGATTACTTTCTGTGTTGACCTTTTACAAAGGTGCAGTGACAATTTGTTTCTGTGTTGCTTTACAAACAATTGTGCAGTGACTTTTACTTTCTGTGTTGACTGTTCACATTGTGAACTGACAATTCCTTTCTGTGTGTGTAAAGTTATTACTATGAAAATAAAACCACTTATGTTAAAAAAACCTTCGAATGTCAATCCCTAAATAGAAGAGAATAGTCAAACTTATAAATTCATGAATGTCAGATTGTACTGTAGTCTTTCTTGTGATTAGACTATTCATGCTAATTAGAAGTTATTCTCTTTGTACAACATAATCATTTTTATGTGACATATTAAAAAGTCACGCTAGGTCTGACAGCCCCATGTTGTAACGTGTTTTTTCGAGGGTATTTTACGCCACTGACATAAGTCAGTAGGAAGCCATTCTATATTTATTTACGCGGCAAACTGTTCAGCCAAGGGAAGTTTTCATGTAACTTATTATTATTATTAAGGTATTTTTGGAGCGTTTTTTTAAATAAAATTATAAGTATACAGATAGGTTTTCGATGTTATAGAAAACACTATCAAGCGAATTATTACGAACAACATTATCGTAGAGAATTATATGATTACGGAATTTTACGGAGT
Source organism: Meconema thalassinum (assembly GCA_946902985.2). Lineage (NCBI taxonomy): Eukaryota > Metazoa > Arthropoda > Insecta > Orthoptera > Tettigoniidae > Meconema > Meconema thalassinum. The sequence goes on from OX336389.2 coordinate 1,068,166,778, forward strand.
TTTGTCAGTTAGGGTATTGTGAGAGAGATGAGTCACTGGGAATTCGGCTACAGGCTTATTCTTGTCGAGAAGCGTGACGCAAGCGGGGTTGCTGCATCAAGAAAAGGCGAAATGGCCTGGACCGGTAATCGACATCTTCGTCAAGCCGAGTGTATTGACCCTGAGGAGGGGAGTATCGCGTGGTGGCTCAGCCAATCAGAGGAGAGCGGGCGACTAGAAGACGGCTCCAGAGAGGGGAGGCGACGAGTGCATATATGGTTTGTGCGCCGTGGAGGCAGGGCGATTATCTTTGTAAAACTTGACCGTTGTGGTTGCGCGTGTGGTTGGTGCCGATGTGATCGGACCATAAGTTAACATATCTACAAGTATCTCTTCAACTATCGAAGAAGATGACGACGTCCAGAAGGCTGTGGGAAGCTCTCTTCAACATCCAGTACGAGGGAAATGCTACGGCAATTTCCAATGGTAAGCGCGAATGACTCACAACTACGTAATCTCTCGTTTCTTTGTTTCCTATTCAGTATTTCAGTAACTTCATAGCTTGGGAATAATAGTAAAATCAGTAATTCATCCGACTCCGTTTTCACGTAATTCTCTAGCGGTAATATTCAAATCGCAACGCTCCAATTTAAATTTAAAATATATTATTATTATTATTATTAATTTTGCCATACTTGTTTTATATAATAAATTCATTTCTTTTAACCATGCAATCTTTGCTTTCAGTAGGTAGCATTAGATATAGACCAAATTCCTTCTCCTGATACAATTGTTAGTTGGGTTAATGATCAAATCATACCACGATCTGAGTGAAAAGATTCTTGAAAGTGTTCTACCAGAGCTAGGTGTTGTTAAATATAAATTTAGATTTCAACATAGCGTTGAGGTCTTGGCGCCCATTAAGACAACATATCTTAGTCAGAGTAAGTATTTCAAAGAACAGTTAGGGCAATAGAAAACGTTTCACTTGTCACCCAACGTAGAGAGACCATTACATTTGTACGCTCAACGTGGAGCAAAGTGGAAAACATTACAATGTGTCCGCCTCGTTGCATAGTGGCTAACACCCTTAGCTGCCACCGCGGAGGCCCGGGTTCGATTCTCGGCTCTACCAAGAAACTAATTCTGGTCTGAGTGCTGGAACAGGGTACACTCAGCGTCGTGAGGCAAGCATGAGAAGATGCGGGTTCGATTTCCACCTCAGCCATCCTGGAAGTGGCTTTCCATGGTTTCCCATTTCTACACCAAGGAAATGCCGGGATGGATCCTAACTTAAGGCCATGGCCGCCTTCTTCCCAATCCTAGCCTCATTGACAAATACACACATCACTACAGACCCCACAGTAGCACATGTTATGTGACAAATTCTACATACACACCAGTACACGTGACTAAATGGCCACGATATCGCAAGCCCCTAAATTAATTAACATCAACAAGAACTACAGTACCTCAGCGCCCCATAGGTCTCACAACATTTTTAGGAAAACATTTTTTTAGTAGGCATCATCCTCTGTCTGTGTGACGACCTGCCTCTGCAAATCAAAACAAAAATGTAAATTGTTTATACGGTATATTCCTGGGAAAAGCTTCAACTGAGTGTTAGTAATATTTGAACAGTCAGGGAAGTTCAAAATTCTAACATGAAAAAGATATATACGGTATATACAATATATACTCGTATATATATTGTAACTGTTTCTCCTTTATGTAGACCAGTAATAAAATAATATCAGCCGTACCTCGGGGTCATACCAGGTACTTTCGAGTTAGAAACACTACAGCACATTATGAGTTGTGCATTCAGGGTCTTAAGAGTAGTGAAATAATTAACACATATCCTTCGTTGATTTTCATGTATACATTTTTAATAAAGCAACAAAATACTGCAATCCCAAATCAACAAATACAAAATTAGTTACGTCAGTAAAAGAAAAACATCATACAAAATTAACCCTTAATGGACAATACTGAATTATAAAAACATCAATACTAATCTTCTTCAAGTACAATGAAAATTCAAAATCACAGAAGTCCTTAATTCAGATAGCTTCTATATGCTATGCAATGATCCTAATCAAATTTCCCAATATCTTCATAAATTCACATAAATGTCTGACAATGTCTAGGCAGTCTAAATCTCGCCTGGTAGTTAATTGCATTGCTTACATACACTTCAAAATAAACATTACATGATCAAAACATTACATTGCACTATATACTACGTTACAGACTTGTGCAAAAGTCAAAATCAAACAATTATTACTAGAATTTAATTGTGCACCGTCCAATGTACTCCTAAGCAAAGGAAAATCACATAATTGGTTAACATGGTGAATGGAAAATACTGTAATATAACTGTTCAATATATGGCACAAGGCCACTAATTGCGAGTCTTTATCCCTCCCAATCAAGTAAGAACCAGGGAATAAATTACTGTTGTGGCGGAGCCCTCAATTTGACAATGGACAAACACAAACTATGCTCTGAAAGGCAATCGCTCAAAAGGCGTTAGTATGGTGCGAGTTTGGAAGACTCTTTAGCAACTACATAATAATTCTAAACTTGAGCAAGGATTCGTCGCCCCCTGTCAATAAATTCAGTTCAATATACAGTACATAAATTTCTTTATTCTTCCCTATGACATGTTATAAAAATACAATCAAACACAGTTCTAAGTTCACCCATAAGTCGCGAATTCGCCGTACAAATTACATGCATTAAATAATAACTATTTAGTTAGGCAGGGCCTCTTGCTCAAAATAACTTGCTGGTATTTATGCCAAGCAGTAATGCTGCATGGATCGCGCCTGACTACCATCAAAAGGTGTCTATCAAATTAATGAGAGAATCATTCACTGAACATTTATGTATTTGTGGTACTTACCATGGCAGTTTATTCACTCTTCATCTGCATAGTACTTAAAAATGGTGTGTTATGGTGCACTTATTAAATTCGCTGACTATCTATCTTCTATATCACTGTATTAGGACTTACTGCCTGCCTAATCCTGTATCCTCGCAGGACGGGGCTTCGTTATGTATACATAGGGGTCACGCCTCTCCTATCAGAGACCATATCTATAATCGCTGACTAACTTCTATAAATTGCTGACTACCTTCTATCATTCGAGGACTTACCCTTTGCCTCCTATATACGCTGATATTGCAACCATTTACACACTTGCTTACCACAAGTACTTTTCTGCTGCTCTTGACTACAGGATTAATCAAATCACCACAATATTCATCTGAATGTGTTCTACTATCATTCTCAAAATATTCATCTACAGACACCCTGTGTTGAGTATTGCCATCTGCTTCAATTCACTGAAAGTTTCTATAGTACAGATCATATAAAATTAGCCTGCTTTAGTTACATCATTTTTAATATCCTCCTGGGAGTTGAGTGTAGATAGTGACGAAGACAATTACTCTCACCAGGACACGTAAGACTTAGTCAGATAAGTAGCCGGTACAATACCACCTGAATTGACCATTTAACTACAATCACATATTCACTCTAAACAAGTAAGTTTGGAGGTCAATCACCACTTTCAGTATTTTAACAGAACATCACATAACTTACTATAACTTACAAATATTGACGAGTTGAACTATCTAAACTAAACTAATAAAAGCCAAAGCCGACTCTCAACAGGCCATGGAGGCCCTGGGAGTAGTGGAAGGTAGAGGCTTCCACTTTTTGTGACATCAGCACTAGATGGGATCGAGTTGTCAGCTCCATGCCCGGCCATCTTTGCTCATTTCTGATGTAGGCTGAGTGAACCCCAGGGCCATTTGCGTATCCGAAAGTGGTAGTTTTGTTTCTAAAATCCACTACCTGGGTGGGGATCGAATCCACTCCCTATCTAAACTAATACCGCAACTAAAGAAGTGTAAAAAAAATATCAAAGCCAACTCCGTACTGTACCCGTTCGGCCGAGGTATGCGATGACCCATCTGCTATTACATCGCATTCCTGGATTTCCAGGACAGAGTGGAGTTAAATGAACATGAAGTCAAATAAGGAATGTGTCGGAAATTCAGTTGAAAATTCACAAAAGCAGAGGGTAACACGAGATAAAGTATCTCCAGGGTCGTTACGGGCTTAAATTTAATAAAAAAAAATACAAATAGAAATGGGCGCCATCAACTGAATCCCTAGCAAACCACATCCTTCCTGGTTAAGCCTTAATTAAGACAAGGAAATGATTAGGAAAACCACATCATCATCAGATCACAACTAAGATAAAAACAAATTTATTCAAACTTTGATAGTCAGACAGAAATATTAAACACACATCCTACCTAAGAGTATGGTCGAATGCCAACGTTAGATTGTCATTGTCCTGAAAATCGAACCATCTCTTTGCTATTCAAAGTGTACTTCATCCACAAAAAATATGAAAATTTTCTAAAGTTCGCTTGGGTTCTCAGGTTCACCGTAGCACTATGTCTATGCGTCACTGACATTTGTGGGTGAGACCTAACTTCTCTTTAAGTTAACATCATGAATGTGGATGTCAATAAACATGAATCTGTCTAACAAATTATTCTAATAACACATATTTAAATATCAACTTATTTTTATGGCTTGAATGGCATTATTCACATGCTGAAAATCTCAATAAATGCTCCTAGAATTCTAACATTTAATTTACATTATATTTACACTGTCACTGATTATTGCTTGTTTGTGAATCAAAGAAACTTCACTTATTCATTGGTTTTCATTATCTCATTCAGATTAAATCATATCAATTCATCCATTTAAATTGTTTAATTCATTAATTCAAGTTGCAATTCATCAAATTATTTAAATCATATTTCTTATTTAAATTTATTTAAATTCATTTAAATTTTATTAATCATCAGCTTCTTTAATTAATTATCACCTTTTAATTCAGTTATTCATCAGCTGTTTAATCACCTATTGAAAATCCACAGCCTGCTTCCAGTCTCCGAACGGGTCAGGAATGGAATGAATGAAGCCCCCATCTAGCGGCGAGGATATGAACTGTGCCGGCTGCCGAGACCTGACGCACTCCTCTGGGGCAATGATTAAATGAATGACAGATGAAATGAAATGATAGTGGAGAGTGTTGCTGGAATGAAATTTTGACAGGGAAAACCGGAGTACCCGGAGAAAAACCTGTCTTCCTCCGTTTTGTCCAGCACAGATCTCACATGGAGTGACCGGGATTTGAACCACGGACCCAGCGGTGAGAGGCCGGCGTGCTGCCGCCTAAGCCACGGAGGCTTACTGTTTAATCACCTATTAATTTATTTAATTCAGTTAATTTATTCAACCTTTAATTCATTCATTTATTTAATTCATCGATTTATTCAAAATTTAATTTATCAATTTATTCAAATTTTAATTTATTTATTTATTTATTTATTTATTTATTTATTTAATTCATCGATTTATTTAGATTTTTATTTCATTGGGTCAGATCATTAATATGCTTAAACTTCGGATTATTATTTTATAAATTATTATTATCAGAAAATCTTGTATTATCAAAATTATTTATTTATTTATTTATTTATTTAATTTCCTAAAAAATTGTTTAATATAGGTTATAGAACGTTGTCTTACAGTTTTATCACTTCCAAGTTATATCTCGTATTTAATTATCATGCCAAAAATTATTATTACCTTCACAAAATCACGTTGGATCTCACTATCCAAAACTTCATCATATAACTCACTTCGTCAAATACCATATTTGAATACCATAATTATTCCACATAACACCATAATTATTCCACATAACACCATAACTATTCCACATAACACCATAACTATTCAGCGCACAGCATGAATCTCAAAAATATGCTAGACTGGATTCAACAACCTCATGTCTGCCTCAAAATACTCATTGGCAATATTGCAAAACTTCCACTTGGCAACTTCCAAAAATACCTATCACAAACTTCACTTAATCACGTTGCATGATCTAACAAAAATATATAACTGGCTTCAAATTATTAACGCACACAATCTCCAAGAACTGTAGTTAATCTGATCACATCTAGACAACTTCTTAAACAATAAGGAAAAAATACCTTAGTAATCGTAATCCAATTCAAGATCTGCTTTCAAATAGAGTATAAATTCTCTTAAGATTCTCAAGATCCACTTCAAAGAAAAACACCAATGTGTTATAATATCTCACATCAAAAATATGTAATACTGATCTGCCTCAAAATAAATCTGACCATAAATGATTCATCTTACAAGATTCAATTACTTGAAATCCTTCTCAAAGGTATCAAACTACTCACAAAAGAGTATCAAAAGTATCAGCTGTTAAATGAATGTACTCTCAAAAGAGTATAGCAACAAAATATTGGATTGGCAAAACAAGAATTACAAAATGTAACCCTGCTGACATTTATTTTTAATTTATTTAACAAAATTCGACTGATGTGTGACTAGTAGTTTCTTGTTTAATCCTCTTACGATCTTAAGTACACTCGGATGATAAAAATGAGGCCCTCGACTGGCAGGTTAGGTGTGTGCCACCGCGCAATCGCCTAAAGCGAAAGGCCCTGCCCCGTAGACTACCATGATAATGCCCTGAACAATGGGTCAGGTGAGTGCCACCACGCAATCGCATAAAGTGACAGGCCCCATCTCGTAGACTGATGAGTGAGTGTACCATATTGGAATCAACAAGTCTCTAGTTGTCACATAAAAGCGATATTCATTCACTTGAGTGAATAAAATCTTAATATCACCAAACAATCCAATAAAAAAATCCCTACTGATGAATTATACATACTCGCTAGTATGCAATGGACTGACGAAATAATTTATCCAATTGCAGATCACGAGTTCGAAACACTCGCCACAAAAAATATCTATCCAAGAAATACTATCCTTACTGAAAAATATCAAAAAGACCAAACTTCTGCCTAATAAAGCCAACCAATGGTGAGAACGTCGTATAACGGTGCCTGCCATATCATATGGTAACACCATATTCTAGCAAATGGAGCAAAAAAATATCTAAGCCATGTCAAAAATAATCGTAGAACTCCTACTAGAAATATATACAAGTATGCCCAGTGTTCATGAAAAAATCATATCAGGAAAGCTGTTAATATAATTCAAAGATCGCCGATAATCCTCGTGTGTGCCACAAATTTCTCGATAGATCGACGAAAACATTGTATCACCCACTGAACTAACGATTGACTTCATATTCCAAGTGAATCTGATGTTGGATATCCTCTTCTTCAGGAACCGAATCCATCGCTCTGTGGTGCCATCACGTCTCCGTATTCGCCTAGCCCGACATGATGAATTCAATATTATCCATCACGGATATTGTCCAAACTCTTCCATAAAAGTTCAAAACTGTAGAGTACCCCATACTCTTCACATATGTCACGCCACTGTCCCATACAATGTTCGGTTTGCATATGACAAATATTAATCTCCACAGCGGCTGAATTTCACTAGTAGAAAATAAATAATTTAGAAAAGTGTATTGATTTCTTAAACACCCTGTATCTGTGTTCGTAACTGATATTTCATAATTGTTCATGAAAAGCAACTATAATGCTGCACGTGCCACTGTTCACATATTCTTGTAACTGTTCATTTGCCAAAAAGGCATTAATGTTGGACTGACCCCATGGTCGCCTTAAATATTCCGGTCTAAAATGCATCATCTAATATGCCGTAATACCATAGAAATATGTCTAAGTCCATTTAAAGGTTCATAATAGCAGTGTATAATTGCTATCTGCTTGCACAATTGGACTGTCTAAACACAAGTCCAAACTTATTAAGTTTGACAGAATGTCGAAGTAATGTTCAGCTGCTTGCCTATCGCCTGCTTGAAAAATGTCGGCCACAGCACGACCTGTTCCGCCTCACTGTTCTCGTATAATGCGACGCTGAAAACTGGCCTCATTATATCACTTCGCTGTGCTGTTCTGTATTAAGAATGTAGCTCGAAATAATGTTCTCAATTCGATCACAAAGCTGCGTATTACTTTAATGAACTGTAACATTGGAAAAGCATTGCTGTTTCACATAACTATAGCCACGATGTTGAAAATACATCTGCCCGAACACCGGCTCTCTTTCACTTCCACGGCTTGTGTAACCTGCCTTGCTAACTGATTCTCGCACTGCACACCGTGCTCCGCTCAGCTTGACTGACTGACCTACTTTCGTTCCCCTGGCGCACGTTGCTATCAGCTTGACTGGCTGGACTCGTAATGTCGTTTTTCTAGCGCACCATGTGCTCTGCTCAGCTTGACTGGCTGGACTCGTACTGCTGTTCTCAGACTGTGCGATGAGCTCCGCTCGGCTCTATCACGTGACCTTCCCCTTCCTTCTGCGGTCATACGTCACAACTATAATCTCGACCACAATTATATCGGCAAATAAGTTATAACATAACTTAAGGAGTTATCTGCCTTTCTTCAAGTTATCACCATAGATTTCTTGATATTTCCTTCTCTTCTGAAATTATATAATGTTTTATTCCATATTGATCTTTATAATAATCCAATATTTCTCCCATAGTTCCATCTGCTTGACTGGTAGCGCCTCCTTCTTCCTTGGCCTCCTACGTCATTTCCTACCATTCTTCTCGACTCGATCTGAGCGCTATCTTTTCTTCTTTTCCCATAAATCTCAACTATGGCTCGATCACAACTGGCGTAGCCGATAGCCTCAACTAGGTATCGGGTACAGTACAGGCCATGGATGCCCTGGGAGTAGTGGAAGGTAGAGGCTTTTTGTGACATCGGCACTAGATGGGATGGAGTTGTCAGCTACATGCCCGACCGTCCTTGCTCCCAGGAATTACCCTGGTACTCATTTCTGTTGTAGGCTGAGTGAACCCCAGGGCCATTTGCGTTTCCGAAAGAGGTAGTTTAGTTTCTAAAATCCACTACCTGGGTGGGGATCGAACCCACTCCCTTTCAGTTAGTGGCTCAGCGCCTCTACAGACTGCGCCACGAAGCTCCCAAAGAAGTGTACATATTGTACATATTCTCACCCATACTTTCAGACATAAAAATTTGTTGCCTAAGTGCAATGAATCTGATGATGATCGTTTGATGATCGAAACTGGTCATCCAAGTGTATTTATTAATCTCATGTATTTTTTTTCAGGATTAGGGAATAGCCCATCTTATTTGGGTACAATCGTGTTGACCGACTGAAAAGCATCAAACTTTCGCCTACTGCATTAATTATTTCTGCAGTGCTTGGAATGGGCAGGTCCATCCGTTGGGGTCAACGGATCCTGATTGGTTGATCATGAAAGGAAATCCTCCATTATACTGCATGTGATGAGAGAAATCGACGCCACACTAATTACTAGCGTTCCAGCGATCGGATTTTATTGAAACCTATATGAATTGATCGTAGTAATTTTTAGGACAGACTGATGTCACTCACTGTGTGATGAAATGAATATTATTTGAGGAAGATGTAAACAAATGTCCGTAAATACGTGGGCAGACCTTGACCATACACACACTCTGTCGTTCGTCGAAGGATGTCTTCATGGAGCTCTGAGAGGTGTAAGTGCGGTCTTATTGTTCAAGACTATTTAACATAAACTTCAACACACCCTAAGTTGTAAGCTGGAGGACGCCTCCACGTCACTTTGATTCATGAAAGTGCGCTAGTGAAAATTTAACCAGTTTAGTTCTACAGGAACCGAAGACTGTGAAGTCCAAAGCCGGGAGTGAATAAGACGGTTTGTTAGTCCGATGTCATAAACAATTGAACAATCAAAATCGGAATACAAATCATTCGATGACACTTCGGAAGTTACCCTGTATCGCGAGTGATTGACGTGAGCAATAAAAACTTATTAGGAGTGCAGTCTCTAAACCTAGGGGTGATAGGCGCATCGCCAAAAAGAAATAGTGTTGGGCGCGAGACATTGATAGTGTGCTCCGAGTGTTACCAGTTCGAGTGATTCGTGTTTAAGTGGCCCTTTGTTATTCCAGACTTTCCTAGGCCCTCCAAAGGAGAAAAACGAAGACATATTGACGAGTCATGACCGGACTCGAACCAAGGATCATGCAACTCATTATGAAATCCTGCTCTATATAAAAATTCCGGATTAATCAGATGAGTACTCTTTACAAATTCAATAAGCATGTGTTAAATGTAAGTCGTGGGGCAAGGCAACATGTAAATGTTAATGTTAGGATTGATTTGATATGAGTATGATTTCTGTCAGGTAGGATGTGTCCGAGTGTAACTTAGATTAGAGTACTAACGTATCACGGGCAATTAGAGTGAGCGAGAGAGTAGTGTGTGCACTTTTGTGTTGACCCCGTTTTAAAGTAAGCTATACTTTATATTTTCTACGTAAAGGAGGTAGAGTTTATGTGCCTGACGGGTAGGATATATTTTCCAGCAACGGAGTTAGAATTCAGGGTTGTGCTTAGGAAAAGTCATCTTGGGTTACTTCACCGGAGATTTTTGATTCATGTAGGGAAGTCGAGGATATCAGACACTAGTTGTTTTATGTAAATGAGAGAATTTTGGTTTCATGGTCATCATCAACCATTGGTCATATTAATTGTGGGCATAGTGACGATCGAGGCTTATTGGAAGTGATCTACTGTTTCAGCAAGTGACTGGCAATGACCCTGTGTGCTTACAGAGTTACGACGATTTGTAGTGGGTTTTTTAGATTTGTTCCTCATCTAGGCAAGTAGATGTGTTGTGCCTCCGTGTATTTCAACGATGTGAATTTCTATTTACAGTTGTTTCTACGTGTTATGTTTATTCACCGAGGAGGGTTGATAAGGATCCAAGTTACCACCGTATGGTAGGGTAAGGAGTTGTTTGTATTTGCTCCGTATTTTGTTTCTACGTGTTATGTGTATTCGTCAGGGTGGCTTGATAAGGATCTGGTCCATGTTCCCAATGTATGGTTAAGTAAGGAGGTGTGGTAATTCCTCCGTGTCTTTCTACGATAGTGAGATTGTCTCCCTCAGTTATGATGATTCTCTGACGGTCGGAGGTATGTTGCCCGGCTCATGTATAGTAATAGCACGCACTGTTTTTGGCGTCAGATGCTCATTCATCATCGGTTCGAGCCCAGGAGAGGAAAGTGGAATCACTGGGTTGCCTTGGACGCCATTGATGGCCAGAGTTTATGTGGTTGAAGGATTAATGAAACATGTTGAAATATCAATGAGGATACATAATTATTTATTCAGGAATTATAACTATGCTGATGACAGATCACAGGCTGATATGTGACGATTATTAATGATGATGTTTGACGATTTGTCTTTTGAGGAAATTGAAGACAATTATTTGGGTAATTAATCTTAAGATTTTGCAGTTTCATTTTAACATCACAATACGGAGATTTGTCAGCCGACTTTAGTTGTTCACATATTTACAGTTGACTGTGTAAGGTAGTTCAGGTATAGCGTTTCAGGTATCGAGGCAGTTTTACTCTGCCAGTTATTTTTTCGATCACTATCGCGTTGGAAGCAATTTTCAGTGTTGTCTTAGTAAACGATATTTAAATACGCGAAATGAATGAATGAATGAATAAAGTCTTTTTAAAAGTTTTAGGGAATAACACCCATTTCAATTTGGGTACAATCGTGTTGACCGACTGAAAAGCATTTACATTTTTCGTTTTTTGATCAGTTTGTTTTGATGGCATCCTTGCTCAGTGTTAGGCGAATGCTTGCACTGGGCGTATTGAGCATGGAAGTGTTCTGACACTCCACGAAAGCCGGAACCAGTAGCTCGAGCCCCAGGGCGGGTAAAAGTCTGCTGTGGATATTGTAGATAGATATTGTAGTTTTGTTTGCATTCTAGTTGAATCGCCGTGATACGTTAATCACATGTAGTGTTTCTTTGTGTATTCTGGCTGAAGGTAGGCCCGTGCCTCCGAAGAAGCTATCTTGAGCCAGAGTTTACGCGCGGTAGGGTGCCCAGGTCCTTACCACTCCTCCTTGCCCTCTTCCCGCCAACATCGCGTGGTCCCCCAGAACCGGCATTCAATCTAAGTTCCGACCACGCCCAATGCTGCTTAACTGCGGAGTTCTCATGGGATCCAGTGATTCAACATGGCCAGGCCGTTGGCTAGATGTGGTGTACTGTAATATTATGGTTTTGTTTATCCACTTTCATTTGTGTTGCTCAATGTAGCTAGAGTTTATCTTCGCGTTTATTGTGACCTAGTATTTTGTGACGCTCGCTCGGACAAATTACGGTAATGATTATTTTCTGACGATTTGTATTTTGAGGAAATTGAAGGCAATCATTTGTGTAATTGAGCTTAAGAGTTTGCAGTTTCATTTTTACGTTTCATTCATATGGAGATTTATTTTGAGATTAATTTTCTGTATAGATTGCCTCAGTCCCACGATTACAGTTAATACTGATCCATATCCAAGTCATGTTTGAAGAAGGTGGATCTATCAAAGAGTACTCATCTTGTTCTCATGGCATTATAAACATCAGCCACAGAATAATAATATTATGATTGGTAAATTCTCCTATTTTCGTTTCTTGTTTCGGTTGTGGGTATTTTCGCCCTGGGTTTTCCTTGAGATTTTTGCATTTGGTTTTGCTGGTTTATGTATCGTGTTGGGAGACTGAACCCCATTTTATTTGTACCTCGTATATCTGAATAAAATATTATTAAGTTAGATTACCTTGTGCGTGATTGTGTCGTTGAACCACCGGATCTCATGCCTCTCAGGATTAGTAGTGCTGTTAATGTTTAAGTACCAGCGACAGATCACCCCCCGAGATATAGAATCCAGATCCTGAGGTACCAACAGGTACAATACATGTAGGAGCTCCCATTTGTCAGTGTAAAAGGTCACCTCATTTTTAGCCTACTTTTCACATTTTGCAAAAATGAGGAAAAAGTAGACTTATGAGATCGGGAAAATGTGTGTCTGTCTGTCTGTCCTTCTGTCTGTCTGTCTGTCTGTCTGTCTGTCTGGCTGTGTGTGTGTCCCCCCCCTATCAACTCCTAAACGGCTGGAGCAATCGAAACAAAATTTGGTAGGAGTAAAGAGCTATACCTGAAAATCTCACGGCCATATTTGAAAATTATGTCAGTGCTACCAACTGCTGAAAAAACGCAATTGAAATTTGAACTCAATGTTGGATATCTTGGAAGGTATGAATGGGAGCTATTTCAAAATTCGCACACGTATAGGTAATAATATTTCAGTTTAATTTCCAGGAGGCCATGCATGGCAGTGTTGCCAAAATGATTATAAGCCTGCTGATAGGTCCAATATTTAAATGCATATAACTTCTATACCATCAATCGGATTTCAACCAAATTGTGTATGTAATATGTGTACATATTCAAATATGACTGAGCGTATTCGTAAGAGCCACCAGGGCTGCCAACTGTCAATAAATGATCTCTCTATTCTTTTATCCAAATACCAATATATCAGAAAGTGTGCAAGCCGACAGCTTTACACTATGCACACGTATAGTACCTGACATTCTAGATAAATTTGGAGTAACTTATGTACGTCAGTGCTACCAACATGATTATAAGACTGCTGATAGGACCAATTTTAAAATACATGTAACTTCTATACTAACAAATGGATTTCATCCAAAATTGGCACAACAAGAGATCCTAATATTTCAGATTATTTCTGACCAACGCATGCATGACATTGTTGCCAACATGATTTTACGCGGGCTGATAGATCCAATCTCTAACTGCATGTAACGTCCATGCTACCCATTGGACTTCAACCAAATATTGTATTCTGTATCTAAGGAGATGGAACTAACAATATATTCAGTCACCAGGGCTGCCAACTGTAGTGCTCTATTAGGCTACAGGTATATTTTGAACTAATTAGAAATTTCGATATTACCAACTTAATTTCGATATTTTTCTAGATAGGTCTATATAGATTGGCATGAATCTTACATTTTAAGAAAAGTAGGCTCATTAGTTCGTCACGAAACTTCTTTTTTCCCTTGTTTTTTTCATTTGCAAGATTAAAAAGTGATACCGTATCTATGTAGGTCACGCTAATGGTGTTTTACGTTGATCGTTGCTGACTATGACCTACTGCATATATCATGTCTCCATAGTTCTAGAAATTGTTTTTAATACTTTTCCAGGACCAGTGTATCATTCCTAATTTTGTCTATTTTTTCATAATATTATTTCTACCTTCATTTTTGGTACCGTACAATGTGGAACTTTCTTCGACTCAGCTATGTGGTAAATATATTTACTAACAACCTCTAAATAGTGAAATCTGATATATCTTTTTTCTGGTTTAGGGGTTGATTGTTGACTATCAATACGTTCATCCATGAAGAGACCTTGGTCTGTTACGTGGGTGGCCGGTAGGTGAATATGTTGTTGTTCATTCATTTATTTGCAATTCGGGATGTGTTCGCTGGTGGCAAAGTGGGTATACGTAACAAATAATCAATTATACATAACAATTCAATAACAATTAAACTGGAGCATTTACACAAATCGTCAGTCTTTTCTTAAACTCACCTATAATATATGTTTGGGGAAAGGCTCTAAGACTGCGGCAGGTAGAGAGTTCCAGTTGTCAATGGTATGGTTTACGAAAGAATATTTACCATAATTTGTATGCTGTGGTTGGTCCTTAACATTCAAAGAATGATCACTCCTATTCATGTAAGTGGGTTTTCTCATACGTTTGCTAAGCTCACCCTATGCTAGTTGATTGACACATTTCCAACTCATTGATGAGCCCTACCTGATATGGATCCCAAACAACCGAGCCGTATTCCAGAATAGGTCTTACAAGTGACAAATATCGCAATTCGTAAGCAAAGGTACCCCTTCCTTACAATGTGCAGAGATTTGTTGTTGTTGATTGTGTTCATACTTTGGTGCCTTCGTTAGTTCTTGATGATGATTACATGTTTCATTCAGTAAAAGTGTATTAGAAGTCTGTACTTCGTTACAAATCTGCAGGGCATTATTAATCACTGCCCCCAACTCGAAGGATTTGATCACTGTTCAAGGTATAATTCACTTGAATTGAATGAAAATAATCACGATGGAAGGAGTATTTCGATAAGCTATTGAATGTGAGCAATTGTACTGGTGAGATGGAAGTGACACAACCTGACGGCTCTATAACAGAAGATGATATAACAATGCTGGAGGTGGAATTAGCAGTACAGAAAATGAAGATGGGAAAAGCAACAGAGGTGGATGAAATCAGTGTAGAAATGATAAAGGCTGCTGGACCTGTTGGTATGCAATGGTTGTATCGACTGCTAAAGTGTGTGTGGAAACGGAAATGTGTACCAGAAGACTGGGAGAAAGGGCTAATGATACCAGTGTTTAAGAAGGGGGACTAGAAGGTGTGTGATAACTATAGAGGGATCACCCTCTTATCACAGATAGTAAAAATACTGGAAAGGATATTAGAAAGAAGAATGAGAAGAAAGGTGGAAGGAGAGTTGCAAGAGGAACAGTATGGCTTCAGGAGTGGAAGATCCACAGTGGACCCAATCTTTAGCTTGAGGCAGGTGATGGAAAAGAACTGGGAATATGGAGAGGATTTGATCATGACTTTCATAGATCTAGAAAAGGCATATGATAGTGTCCCCAGAGAGAAGGTATGGGAAACCATGGTTAAGAAGAGACTGGGAAGAGAAATGTTTGAAACGGTGCAAGCAATGTACAACAACTGTGTTAGCAGGGTACTGACCCCAGTTGGAAAGACAGATTGGTTTAGGAACAAGACTGGACTAAGACAGGGGAGTGTGCTGTCACCTCTCTTGTTCATAATGGTGATGGATGAAATTGTAAAGGAAGCGAAGGAAGCATATGGACATAAGGAAATGAAGTTACTGTTATTTGCAGATGATATTGTGGTCTGGGGAAGGAACACCGAAGAAGTGCAAAAACAACTAGATGCACTGAACGAAAATATTCAGAAGTACGGCCTGAAAATCAGTATAGAGAAAAGCAAGACCATGGTGATGACAAGAGGGGAAAGTCAAGGAAAGGGCACTGTGAAAATTGGAAGTCAGAGTTTGGAAATTGTGGACACGTTCAAATACCTAGGAAGTGAATTGATGCAAACTGGTAGGTTGGACATGGAGATTGGCAGGAGGGTACAGCAGAGCAATGCATTCTATCAAAGTGTAAGAAAACTTGTTTGGGATAAGGAAGTACCAAGGAAAAGCAAGGAGGTAATGTATAAAGTGTACTATGTTCCCATACTAACTTATTCAGCTGAGACTTGGACCCTGACAAGCAGGCAAGAGAGTAGAATCCAAGCCAGTGAAATGAAATTCCTAAGAAGTATGATAGGAAAGACAAGGAAAGACAGAGTGAGGAATGAAGATGTTAGGAAGGAAGTTGGGATGGGAAAACTAAATGAGAGAATTGAGAAGAATAAACTAAGGTGGTTTGGACATGTAAAGAGGATGGAGGCAAATAGAATACCAAGACAGATGATGGAGGCGAAGTGCAAGGGTAAGAGAGCAAGAGGAAGACCTAGAACAAGGTGGATTGATTCAGTGAAGAACAGCGTAAGAAAATAAATCTGGACTGGGACAAGATCGTGGAAGAAGATTGGTGGAAGGAAAGAGGCAAGTGGAGAAGTGCCATAAATACCCCGACCCGGCAGGAGCTGGATAAGGGGAAATGATGATGATGATGATGAATCACATAATAACAAATGACAATGTACGATCGCTAAACCTATCTGAGCCCTCAGGTTAGTCAATAGACAATGGCACACGCTTACCCTAGAAACGTCCATACTGAGCGGTGTAAATACAACTAATGTCATGCGGTTCGAGTTGATGGAGCTCTGGTGCATACAGATGCATTCTAGAAGGAAGAATGCTTTTCTATGTAACAGATAATTTGATATTATTGTTCTTGTTTATTATCAGTATGCCATATTGGAAATTCACCACACAGACAGGTGTGAATTTCTGCCCAGTGATGCAGCATAATGGAGTGCATACCTCAGAGTCAGTGCCGTATATTTGATTGACTAGTTACTGTATGTTCAATCTATTGCGTTCCAGCTGCATATACATATATAGGCCATACACGGGGTCTCATAATTGGTGAGTCACGAACTCCGCCATGCAGTGACAAGACTTTCCGTACACGGATTTCACCACAAGCAGAGCAACACCCCGAGTTTTCACGAGCCCTGCACGAACTCAATATGCGTGAGGTGCTGTGATAAGTTTGAGAGATACCATATATGAGAATAGAATCGCCGGGGAAATTCTGTAGTGAATAAGACTTGTCATCCCTGTACTTCAACACTAAATGGCCAGTTTGGCTGCAATAAAGGTAATATTATAATTGGT
Organism: Meconema thalassinum; assembly: GCA_946902985.2. NCBI lineage: Eukaryota > Metazoa > Arthropoda > Insecta > Orthoptera > Tettigoniidae > Meconema > Meconema thalassinum. Next base: position 1,068,184,134 of record OX336389.2, read on the forward strand.
GAGTCTGTTCTTCTAGCAGGTACTCAAGTGGCCTTGCTAACTAAGCTTCAGGTAAGAAGATATGTATTGTGTTTTGGACAAGGTAAAATAGGTGAAATTCATCAAATCCACCAGTCCAGAATACAGGGGCCCTTCTTCATAGATGGAGCAGGATGGATCCGATTGTTCAATCATAGCTTGGCTCTCATTACCTGACGATTATTAGTGTCCTCAACACAGTACATCACTGACCATCGAATATGTACAATTCTTAATAATTTACTCCGCATTGCTAACCACTGTAGTTGTTTGTTACTATTCCTTTTAGAAGCTTGAGGCAACTTGGACATAATTTCCCTGAACGGGGATATGTATTGAATTTTTCTGCTAACCTGTGTTTCTGTGGTCACTATAATAGTGTGTGTAACTGTATTTATTATACAACCTCATGGTGCAGTGGCTAGCATTCTTCGCTGTCACCCCAGAGGTCCGGGTTTGATTCCCGGCTCTGTCAAGAAATTTAATTTTATTTTGATGGCTGGAACAGGGTACACTCAGCCTCGTGAGGAAAAACTGAGAAGAGGCGGATTCGATTCCCACCTCGGCCATCCTGGAATTGGTTATCCGTGGTTTCCCTGCTTCTGCTCCAGACAAATGCTGGGATGATTCATAACTTAAGGTCACGGCCGCCTCCTTCCCAGTACTTCCCCCCATATTTACAAATGCACGTACTAGCACAGATACCACAATAACAAAAGTCCCTAAATGAATTAACGTTGTTGTAGATTCTTTTAGGGGCTTTGCGGCATCTTGGTCATATAGCCTCGTGTACTTGTGTGTTTGTAGAAGTTATCTGATAACCTGCGTCACTGTTATGTCTGTACTAGTGTGTGTATTTGTGTTCGAGGTAGGATTTGGGTAGGAAGAGGCTCTGGCCTTACGTTATGATACATCCCGACATTTGCCTGTAGCAGAAGTGGAAAACCACGGGATACCACTTCTAGGATGGCTGCGGTGGCTAACGAACATCCTCTTTCCAGTTCTCGTTTACTAAGCTGAGTTCGCCCTGTTCCAGCCCTCTGACAAAAGCAAACTATCTTGGTGGACCTTCACGGTGACTGCCAAGGATATTACAGTAGTTGTCCGTGACTTAACGTACACGGCTACGTTGCGGCGTTCTTTGCTTGCCGTGTGACTAGGGTAGTGTGTTGCGTATTATAGAGAAAACAAGAAATGTTTAAGTTTTTGTTGTCTTACTTCATTAACAGGATTGACGACACGGCTACGAACAAGGACATTCTACCGGTTCTTGGTCTGGACTTGTTTTGTTAGGAGATTTGTTTAATTTATTGTATATATTTACCTCTTTTATTTGGCTGTTATTTGTACAAGCGTGAAGGGCTCACATAACCATAGTTTTTGCTTTGATTTATACATAAATAAATAAATAAAATATTGGCTATCAGCTCCGTGTGCCTGGATGTGTACAGATTTTTTTCTGACAACCTGTAATTTTCCTGTGGCAGTGTTGATGTGCGTTATTATTATTATTATTATTATTGTTATTTTGGTCAAGGATTGGGGCAGGTACCATCCTGTCACTTTTCTCCAGAAAGTGTGGAGAGGTCCGGAGAAGTGCCTTGAACTCCCTGACTCGCAATTTCCAATTACAGTTCTTCTTGATTCATTTGATGGACTTTGACATTGAGGTCATTTAACCCCGTGTACATGGGTGTGTGTGGATTTTTGTCTGATTACATGTGTTATTGTGATTGCTATATAAGTGTGTGTATATTTAATTCAGGTAAATGGTGGAAAAGACGGCGACCGTGACCTTAAGTTAGGAACCACCCCGGCATTCACCTGGTGTAAAATTGGGAAACCACGGGAAACCACTTCCAGGATGGCTGAAGTGAGAATAATACCCACCTCGTCTCAGTTTTGCCTCACGAGGCTGAGTGTATCCCGTCCCAGCCCTCAGACTAGAATTGTACTTATTGGCAGAGCAGGGAATCGAACCCGGACCTCTGGGGCGACAGCCAAGAATGTTAGTTGCTACACCACGAGGTGGTCTCCAATTATATCCATGCATCGTATATACTGCTAGACAAAATATACGGTATTTAATATAGCTGTAGGTTCACCAAGGCAGTCCCACAATGTACTGTGACTATGGGAAGTTGGAAGCTATTATTGATAGCTGGAAGTAGGTTACAGGTACACGATTTAACTCGCTCATTTCTTCGTTATAAAACATTTCATTCAAAACGGCAGAAAGAACATACGGGTCTGCCTTTTTCTGCGGCTTTGGGGAATGTAACGAGTTTGATTCCCATTTTTCCCAAGAAATTTGATTCTGGTTTGAGGGCTGGAACGGGGTTCACTCAGCCTCGTGAGACAGAACTCAAAAGAGGTGGGTTCGATTCTCTCCTCAGTCTTCCTAGAAGTGTTTCTTTTAGTACCTTCCACTTCTACTCCAGGTGAATGCTGGGATGGTTTCTAACCTAATCCCATGGCCATCTCCTTCCCTATCCAAATTACAAATACAGACACTACTACAGTACAGACACAACAATAACACCGATTACCAGACAAATTCTTCGTAAACCCATGTACATGGGGTTGAATGAACACAATGTTGCAAGCCGCGAATGAATTAACAACAACTCAGAATTATTGAGATAATAAACAGTAAAATATGTCCCGTCAGAGAAATGGCAGGGACCTGGCAAGAACATTCTTGCTTAGCGAGCCGCGTGTAAAAGCACGAAGCCATGCTTGGGGAAGCGAGCTGATGTGAGCTACACAGGGATGGCTACATCACTGCACTGCCTAACCAAGCGGACGGGTAAGCTGTGTGTGCGATCTGTCTCGGCACTGACGAGTGTCATTCAAGCGATACATCTGCTCGCACGTGCACTGGAACTAAACAAAACTGGCCTTAAAAATGCTATAGCTCATTATGTTACCGTGCAACAATAACAGCAATGTTGGGAAGAAGGCGAGTCTCAGTCTGATTGCAACTTTTAGCCTAAATTCATCATGTGGTGTGATCTGTAGGAGTGTCCCTAATAAAATATAAACGGCTGGAGCCAATTCAATGAAACTCGGTAAGGTCATATTACTACTTCATTGGACCTAGACCGCGCCTTTCAAATTTTAATATGCTTCACCAATCTCACATGGAGTTCACGCGAATTATTTCACCGAAATTATTACTGATATCAACCGGAAATTTTGTATGGTGATATAGAATACAAAGATAAGTTTACACATGTGACTTCTAAAAACCTGTAAATAACAGAACCAACATAGCGATCATGTAAAATTAAAATATTGAAATTGATTTTTCTCGCGATTTAATCATCTGATTGGAGAGAAATTGGTACGGTAAATATTTATATAAGATTTAATGTACTGGCATCTAATTTAATTCAATTGTTTTCATAACCTCAAGATGGCGGCTGTGCAAAATTTGATTTTTTTTATTTGGTGTAATTATAACACCATTGGATCGACCAATTAAAAGTCTCCATTTTCAGAAAGAATTCTGAGTGAGTTCAGAATCATTAAAGGTTGAGCTTTAATGTATATGGGATGGAACATGATAAGAACAAAGACAAAAAATAAAGAGAGAGAGAGAGCAAGTAGCTATAACATAAATATATATTCAATATAATAAACAAATTAACAATTTTCTTTACAAGATTGCGTCTAGCAATAAACATTGAAACCAGGTTAGTGCCTCAAACATAACTAAATTAAATTTACAGATCTTCTGATTGAAAATAAAAATGTAATTTGTAAAGATTTGTGAAGGCTGACAGGGAGAAAATCCTGACGTACCTTTGAAAAATAATTTTTTGCAGAGTTGCCAAAATGCAACAGAATAACTTGCAAAATGAAATAATGTGATGGCAGAAACGGAATACGTGAACTGCATACAAGATTTACTGAGAAGATGAAATGGCAGAAACAGGTGGGCAAGTAGCCTATAACCTGAACGTGAACCATAAAATAAGTAGTGCACAAGAACAGTGCAATGGCAGATACAGGTCAGCTTTAGAATAAACAAGACAAAGTATGAAATACATAATACATCTTAGTACTTAGCTTTGTAAGATAGTGCTGGAGACAATCCTCATTTGCGTAGCACAAGGAAGACATAGGTTATGTCTAGTTCGAGATTGCGTGCACAAAAGTACTTAACATGAAAGGGTGTGGTTAACAACCCACACGTGTGCGTAGAACACTTGAGAAATAGTTCATTTCCATTTGTGGTTTCTTTCACAATAGTATTTGACGGAGCTGTAGAACACTCGCAGAATAGTAAGGTTGACCTTAGCTATTAGAAAGATGAAGTGACAATATTCACTTAAGTCGGAATAGATTTCCTTAGTACACGAAGATGTATAATTGTGTTCGTGTTGCAGGAACACGTTGAAGGTCGATCCAAGTTGGATTACTTGAAACATGTCTTTGACGACATGGCGAAGGTTAAAGTTAACACATCTTGATGCAGAATTACGATGCGAAGTTTTACAATTATGAAGTTTATCGTCCGGTGCTCAGGACGGGTGGATAGCGTAATGCTAACTCGGAAATCACGCCGAAGATGGGTCGGCCTGCAGGTTAAATAGCAGACAGCACAAGAGTCCAGAATGATAGATGTCCGGCCATTGGCGTGTCCCAAACAGGTGGCCAGGAAGAAGCGTGCTGATTGGCAGAGAGAGGCCACGTCATGGAGACGGACAATGAGCGCGTAGCAAACTGAGGTCAGCTGGACAGGCCATGATACCACGAGGTATGAGAAAGGTGACCTAATTAACACTTGGAAAAATGTCTTAAAGGCGAGATATATATTGTAACACAACAGGTGAGTATGAAAATAAGTTTAAATATAATTGAATTAAACAAGAAAGTGAAATAAAGTATGATTTGTCACTGACACGTGGTGACGAAAACAAGACAAACGTTTCGAATGACATTTCCAGGGAGACCCATTCCTATAAATCGGACAATAAATCAACTGGCTAAGAGATTCAAATGTACAGGTTCAGTAAACAATAAAAATAGACGTAAATGTCGTTATTTCCTTACTGAAGCTAAATTAACCAGAGTAACCGGAAACTTCATAAGGAGATGCCGGTAATGTTTGGCAGCGGATGGGGAACATTTTCAGCATCTACTGTAAGCATGGTGAGGAAAAATGCATGATACTGATTTTCAGCACCGTATTCTGCCGTCTATACGCACGCGCGGCAGCCGGGCACTGAACTGTCACTGGCGGAGCGCGTGAGCGAGAATGTCCTTGCCAAGCAAAAATAAAGACCCAGTAGAACAATCCAACATGGCGATCATATGAAACTATTCATTGGATCTCAATATATATAATACAAATCTATTATAGCAATCATACTGCAATATGGTATGCTCATGGAGGCTATTAAAATAATTTCATATATGGAACTTTTAATAACCTGATAAGGACATAGTTAACAATCTGGCTACGTGATATTTAAATATATAAATGGATTTCTCTCACGACTTAATCATCTGAACGCTGTGCAACTTGGCGCGGAAAATTCTCATACAAGGGTTAATTTATTGGCGTCTATTGTAATTACGTTTTTAGGAGAACTTGAAACTGGCAGCAGATCGAAATTTGTAAAATGACGGTTTTATTTCTCGTGTCATAAACAAGTGATAGACATGTAGATTTGTATAATGAACAACCATTATACTATTCAACTGATAACATATACTTAAGTAGTCTATATATAAAATAATCCAACAGGGCATTCATGCGATATGGTATATCACCGGTTAACAAAATCTCCAATACAATTTAAGCGATCAAACTGATATTTTGAATTGTGATAGAGAACTATTAGGTACACATATACGACTTTCCAATTCCTTTGAAACAAAAATCAACAAGGTGGCCAAGTGATTCTCAAATATATCAGTTGGCTTTTCTGGCGATGTTATCACCCGTGAGCAATGAAACTTAGTACAGCGAATCTTTATTCAGAGCTTAGTATAAAGGCTTCTAATGATTTTCAATTGATTACAAGTCCTGTAAAATCCCTCGGAGAAGTCCGATCGAACAAAATGTAGGCAACACTAAGTAAGTAGCGAAGGAAAACTCCTATCTAGAATACAATGGATGCCACGATATTCGTTACTGACATTGAATCTACGTCGGACGAGAGCCTGGTCAATAAATATCAACTTGAGAACGACGGGAACCAATAAAATACTCTAAGTTATGGTGTTCGCCACTACTAACATTTATATTAAAGAATAACAAGCTAAAGACCTAACTCCTAAGCCCGACGCTATAGAAACGCGCCAAACATAAATAAATATAACATTATTTACACATCACTTGACCACAAAAGTGACCTAATGTATCGTATCGTTGTATTCACACATAGGCTATGTATTAATCATCGGCCATTCAATGGAATCGAATGCTGAACGCTCACCAATTAACAGTCAAAAAGGATATCCAGATTTAGCTCATTATAAATCACAGGTTATTTTGATCATCATGTATTATGTAGTATTATACCGACAGTGGTAGCTACGCCCCCTATCGCGCAGCGTTAGGCCATGGGATCAAGCTACCTGCGAACTCGGTAGATGTGGGTTCGAGCCCCATCATTGGCCGCCTTTGAAATGGTTTTCCGTGGTTTCCCAGTTTCAACTACAGACAAATGCTGGGACGGTACCTCCTGACAGGCCTCGGCTGCTTCCTTCCACATCCTTGTCTAGTTTCATTCATCTTCATTCATTTCATCTCTCATTAACTCATTTAATAAAGGCATGATTTAGATTTCGTTTTAATGTTTGCAAACTCTAATCTACCTCCATCATTATTTTTATTATTAGTTATATTACATCTGCATTAATCCTAAGTTCACGTTTTTATTCTTGTTGTTATGAAACACACTATACATGTGTATTACACTTGACTGATGTGCAAAACTCCCACATAACCTGTTATCATATTTCAACAATAATCTCAACGAAGCTTTAGTTTTACCATAATTATCTCATTCAATTCATCAGTCATGGAATCACCCAACATAACGTTACATTTTACTGTATACAATCAGTTACAATATGAAGACCACGCGGAAAGAACGCGGTATTTTTTTTAAAATGAGTTTATGGCGTATTCTGGTGGCCAGTCATCGTAACTACAGATCAGATGAAATTAATTCCAAATAAAGCGGCAAGTCACCTAGATACAGAGGTTTTTATTTTTAGTGGAAACGGAAAGAACGTCCCATATCCTCCCACTTTTTCATAATTTAACTTTAGTTGTTACTAGCAACCCGACCCGGCTTCGCCCGGGAGAATGCATTACGTGATAAGCGCTTTTTTTTCTCCAGTGTCAATGAACAACGACCAATATCCGTTTTACGTCTCGGCGTGATGGGTTAAAATCACTGACTGGACTATTGGTTATATTATCATGGAGATGCATGTGCAACAAATTCTTGTCAGACGTAATTTAAGAATGGCGACGTGCATGAAACACAAATCCCCCTTCCGTCCAATCTTAACTCGACTGTGAATTTTGCGGAACGAAAAGTTCACAGGCGAAATGAAGAAATTCCGAGTTACACTTCCAGGGAAACTCCAAACACAACCACCCTTCTCAGGAGTATTAACTCAACACAACTGGACGGTTTGCTGCTGGCTTCTATCTGGGGCAATAGGTTCGCCCGCTAGCTAGGCTGTAACAGAGATGATAGACTCGCCCTTAGCTAGCTCGTACTCTGTCGCCTCAGTAGTTGAATGGACATGTTTGGAAGAAATTAAAACGTAAAAACACTATAGTGGGCGATGTATTGAAGATGACATATGCTCTCGCGGACTTTTTTGTAGAACTTTTCATGCTGAACAATTCTTACACTCATAGTATTGAGTTATTTTTAACGGTTTGCCCAGCGTAAGGTTAGAAAGCGCTCGGACGCCAGTTTTTTTTCCGACTTTTCCACTGAAATCGTTACTGCTCGGCTTCCTTTGATCATAAATAAATTATTTTCTACAGAAATAATCCTCGAGATATCCTTTACAGAATGGTGGAAACCGCATCAAAATCCATCCAGTCGTTCTCTTGTTTACCCGTAAAAAACACAAATCGGGGACTTTGTTTTATACTAAGTAGAGATTTGTATTGCATGTACTTCCTTTATAAGAAATACACTTAGCAAAATAATTATATTCTTACACTTAATTGGGGTGTTCTTAAGTACAGTATTTCTATTTAGTGTTGAAAGTTAAAATTGGCTCTCCTGGAATTTACATAATGTGACTTAACCCGTTCTTCCAGTGCCAGCATATGTCTATGTTTAATACAACGCCCACTATAAGTGTTATCATTTCTTCATATAATTTGATACTTCATCATTACTGGACATTACCATCTCTTACAATGTCAATCAGCTGTTTACCTGGCACACCATTGCATTTAGATAAGCGTGGACTGGTATATTATTCTCATCTAAAATTGATAATCCTAAAGCCCCTTCAGATACCGAAAATGTTAAAAATACTATACTAAAAAAATTCAAAATTTGTATTTATTTAAAAATATAAATAATATTAAAAATAGTCTCAAAACCACAAATTCCAATCTTAATAATGTTGCCAATAAATGTTTTCGGTTAGAACAAAACACTCATATTCATTAACCTGCCCTTTATAAAACTTTACATAGATTTAATAATAATCATCTATTCCATTCTGCATCATATCACTTGTTGGTACATAATCTCATCAGAAAAGTGATTTCAATTATGTTTTTCTGTCTTCCATGTTCACAGTTCATATCTTATCCGATTAAAATTAATACGCTCTTCAGCAAATATAAAATATTACTCGTAGTTAAGTAATCATTTACACAGATATAACGCTGTTCAATGTGAGAATTTTCTCACTGTCTCCCACGTATAACTTTATAATTGTCGAACAGACCCAAATACACGTCTGGCCTCGTTCACGGCCAGCGAAAGATGGGTACAACATAATTATGCCTTCCTTTAATGTCTAGGTCGTGAATTAATAAGCTTCCAGGATCTCAATTGAACTTCCGCTTCTCAGCAGAACCTTCTAGAATGTCCAAAATATCAAACAATAGTATGAAACAAAGTCTCCGATTCCTGGATGTAGCGGGTAAACACGAGAACCAATGGATGGATTTTGATGCGGTTTTCACTATTCTATAAAGGATTTCTCGAGGAAGGTTTCTGTAGAAATACATTCATTTATGACCAAGGGAAGCAGAGCAGTAACGATTTCAGTGAATCGAGTCGAAGAAAAACCTGCCGTCCTTGCGCCCTCTAAGCTTACGCTGAGTAAACTGTTAAAATATCTATATACGGTACTATGAATGTAAGAATTGTTCAGCATAAAAAGTTCTACAGGAAAGTCCGCGGCAGCATATGTCTATGTTTAATACAACGCCCACTATAAGTGTTATCATTTCTTCCTACAATCTCCATTCAGTGGAAATTTAAATTGCTAGCTTCGGAGCGAGCGAGCCTATCACCCCAACATCGGCCTGCATCAAACTGTCGAGTCATGTCGAGTTAAGACTTCAGAGTATATGTGTTTGGAGTTTCGCTGTTTACCTCGGCTTTTCTGAATTGCGTCTGGGACCTGCCGTCCGTGTGCCTTTTTACCTTTTCCCGCTCACATTTTCAAGCTGCCTATCCCCAGGTTTTACCCTATTATTTAGAAAAAAAAATGAACTTAAGTACATTGTTTCAGAAAAAGTTTAATATAAAGAAAACTACTGACCATAATGTATTCAAATTTTGAACAATAATAGAAAACATACCATCACATCCATATCTCCCTTCATGGAGTCCTAAAGTTGTTGGTTCAAAACAAATACTGGAGGAAGCATCCTACTCGACACAGAGGTAGTCTGCATTTGTCACATTCCCATGTTGTTTGAATCTCTCTACCTGATGCTGATTTTCTTCCAACAGATGCACAATATGCACACACTTTCTTTCATCCAGTTATCTTCGTAATTTTGTGGAGATTTTTGGGAGAAAGCGTTGACACTGGTAATGATCCTTTGCGAACAAGACGCTTCCTTGATGATTTTTTTTATCATCTCTCTGTAGAGTGCAAGTCTAATGTTTCTTTGTGTGTGACCATGTCTGGAAGGAGCTGGTTGATTAGTGCCATTGTAAGATATGAAACTATTCACTATTGCAGTGTTCATAGAAAATCCGAATATGTCTCTATCATATCACTGCTTTCTTTCCCTAAGTATAGTAAGATTTATTTGTTCTGACCTAGCCACACCACCCATGTACTTTGTGTACCTGTCAGCGTTGTCAAAGGGCCTTTTGGAGTGGCAAGAATCCACGCTTTGAAACCCCACTTCACCGGTTTGTCTTTTATGTACTGTTTCATGACTTTGCGTCCTTTGAATGGGATCAACGCTTCATCAATAGCAAATTCTCTGTCTGGATTGTATTTTTCCTGGAAGCTGTCCAGTATTTCCAAGAGTGGGAGAACCCTTTGAAGCATGTCATACGAGGGATCATCTCTGGCTTTTAGTCGTTTGACGTCCATAATATGAAAATATTTTGTGAGAATCTTGTATCTCCTCATAGTCAAACAGTTCTATTGATGTGTAACATCTTTCCGCTCGGTTGCTGGATAGTTTTGTGGGAGTGATTTTGAAAATTGGGGACGGAAGTGGATCGGAACGATCGAGCTGGCAGTGGTGGATCGAACGGAAGTATGCACTGCCCGCACGATCGATCGAACGGAAGTGTACTAGCTGGCAGTGGTGGAAAACGGAAGTATGCACTGCCCGCTCGATTGATCGAACGGAAGTGTACTAGCTGGCAGTGGTGGAAAACGGAAGTATGCACTGCCCGCTCGATCGATCGATTCAGCGGGCAGTGGTAAGACCCAGCTGGCAGTGGTACGAGAAACAATGAGCGCGCGGTGTCGGAAATTGATACCATGACGTACTCTCGGCCATGTGGAAGGTATATGGCATACTGAACGGAAAACGCTCATGCGAACTCTGGTGTGATGTGATTGAAACAAATGACATGGTACATATTCGAAGTCTTCGTATCAGTATTTAAATGGTAAAATGCCTTAATATCAAACATTGTAAGTAGTCGGCATTGCCGGTATTAAAATAATAATAGTTTTAATGCAGCCAATGGCCAATGAAAAAGTAAAAAATACAATGCAGGAACTGTCAGTCACTACAAAATTGCGTCAGGGAAGTCAATCTTCTTTTACAGTATGCCGCATGATATCGGCCACAGGGCTCGCTACACAATTCACATATGCATGTAGCTGCATTTGGAGTGTGAAAGTCTTTTCTTCCGCATATCCTAAAGTGAAATCCATGGACTGCGAAACGCGTCACAGTGTGTCGTAAATCGTAGTCTGCTCTCTTCCAGTCAGATGATAACATCGCTTCTGTCCCATAGAAGTCCAAACATAATTCTTTCTTTTTTAAATGAAATTCCGCAAGAAGTTCCTGATAGGCTGCGCTAGATGGAAGCTGCATTTTTAGTCTGATTTGCTCAATACAGAATGGCTCTGCCGGTATTATGTTTCTGCACAATAGCTATTCAAATATTAACCCACATAACGGTAACGCAGTCATCATTATAATATAATCGTTGTGGTTATACGAGAATTGAGCAAGCCATCGTGAACTATTACTGAATACATTCTCTTTACTCACAAGAGGGCCTATTCATAAGGCATTTTAAACTCAATTTCACGCAGGAACATTATCGAAACAAGCAAAATATAATTGAAACTTAATTCCATAATGCAGTATTATTGGAACGTGGAAATAAGTCACCATCTTGTGCACAAAATTTCCGTAGTCGAAATAGCCGTGGGGTTAGTGCTTATGACTGTGAATCTAGAGATCTTGGGTTCGAATCCCGGACGGGGTAGGTATTTTTGCTACCAAATTATCATTTTAAACGATATTTATCATATCAATATGACTCATTTTAACAGAATCCATATGAAATTACGTGTTGGTCTGTGAAGAGGACCTGTTTATAATGAATTTAAGGTTATGAGCGGTGTCGCGTGTATTAATCTATTTGATCCATATCGTATTCTTTATTTAGGCTAGTGCTGGTGGAAGCTACAAATCATCTAATAAAATGAGTTCCGTATTATAAACTACAATATCTGTAAAACACTCCCTTTTACAATATTTTAATATTTGTGTCTATATTAGAATAAAATACCGGTGTATCAACAATTTCACGTGAAGTTTCTTCTATGTCAGATGTTACACATCATATGCGACTACTGTACAGTAAGGCTCGTATTTTTTTAATTTTCATCACAGGACACTCAATGTCTTGAATTAACCAATAATCGCTTGTTTCTGGAAGCGGAAATATTCCCATGTATATACTAACTCCAATGTAAGCTTTTATTTCCTGTAAGCAAGTGTCTTCCCATTCGGTATCTAATTTACCAGATTGTGCCTGCTTGAACGCTGCATTGATATTTGTGTAATTGGCAAAGTCATTGAATAGTGTGCCCCCTCCTAGAATATGCAAAAAATAATCTATTTCTCATTAGCTGCCACACCGGAGGTCCTGGGTTCTATTCCCGACTCTGCCACGAAATTTGAAAAGTGGTATGAGGACTGGAACGGGGTCTACTTAGCCTCGGGTGGTCCAAATGAGTCGAGGGGGTTCGAATCCCACCTCAGCCATTCTCGAAGTGGTTTTCCGTGGTTTCGCAGTTCGTCTTCGGGCAAATGCCGGGATGGTACTGTGACAGTATTTTGTAGCTGGGATTTACGTATTTGTCATCCCACAGAGCCACGGAGATTGTTAAATTAAGACGATCGTGTTTTGTTTCAAACAGCTGGGAGATTGTCAATTGACAGTGGAACTACACGTGATGCGCCGAGCACCCCTCGGATATACGGTCAAGGCCATATGACGTCATCTTGAGAAATGACAGTCGACTAACAGAGGGTAGAAGGGAGAGTTGATTGCAACCTGGACACACTTTGATATCTGAAGTCGTGCGCGAAGTACGGGACTACCAGCAGAATTCTGTTGGGTTATTCTCGAAATGTGAACAGTCGTAAGTCATACTGTGCAGACATAACATTGCATAATATTTCAAGCGTCAGTAAAGGCTTGTTTAGTGTGCCTATTTCGATTTACGTAGTTTTTCTACGGGGTACAATGAACGTATACGCGGACATTGCATGTATTCTGTGCTGAACAGGTACCTGGAAGTGAACATTGAAATATTGCTAGAGCTTCGCGGGAGAATTGAATGTTACATTAGTATTCTTTCTACATCAAGATGTGTTTCAAAACGCAGTCGGGGGAACAGCTTCACTGTTTATTGAATCTATAAACATGCAGGCTTAAATATGGATACAGGAACATAATGCGCAGAGTAGAGCGATGACTAGGTGAAGTAACGGTGATACCCATTCACACCAGCGATGTTTCCAGAACGATTTTTGATAACGTTCAATATGAAATCTAAATTATTCTAAATCATGGAGGAGACGTGAATAAACCACTGCAACACTTCAGAAGAATGCTACTTCTACTTTAATGAGATCGTCTTACAAGAGAGATGGTATTTACAATCGTATTGTACGAGCTACCAGATGTACCGGATTTGGTGTACAATCCCCAGGCTGAAAGGAACAGTTCGGAGGAACTTTCCAGGTTCGAGGCCAGGATGGAGGAACTTGTATACTGTGTCCCAGTATATTATGGAGATGAGACTTGGGCATTAGTTCCGAGTAATGCCAGCATCGAAAATCTTCACAAGGTAGTAGCCGACCATTTTTCAGTAGAATTAGAGCATTAATATTATGTAGTTTCCAGTTTCCATTTTTAGCCTACTTTTCACATTTTGCAAAAATGAGGAAAAAGTAGACTTATGAGATCGGGCAAATGTGTGTGTGTCTGTCTGCCTGTCCTTCTGTCTGTCTGTCTGTCTGGCTGTGTGTGTGCCCCCCCCCCTATCAACTACTAAACGGCTGCAGCAATCGAAACAAAATTTGGTAGGAGTAAAGATCTATACCTGAATATCTCACGTCCATATTTGAAAATGATGTCAGTGCTACCAACTACTGAAAAATCGCAATTGAAATTTGAGCTCCATGTTGGATATCTTGGAAGGTATGAATTGGAGCTATTTCAAAATTGGCACACATATAGATAATAATATTGCAGTTATATTTCCAGGAGGCCATACATGTCAGTGTTGCCAAAATGATTATAAGCCTGCTGATAGGTCCAAATTTTAAATGCATATAACTCCTACACTATCAATTGGATTTCAACCAAATTTCGTATGTGCTATGTGTACATAAACATATATTACTGAGCGTATTCTCAAGAGCCACCAGGGCTGCCAACTGTTAATAAATGCTCTCATTTTTTAAAATCCAAATACCTATATATCAGAAAGTATGCAAGCCGACGGCTTTAAACTATGCACACGTATAATACCTGAAATTCTATGTTAATTTGGAGTAAGTTATATACGTCAGTGCTACCAACATGATTCTAAGCCTACTGAGAGGTCCAACTTTAAATACATGTAACTTCTATAATATCATTTGGATTTCAACCAAATTTTGTGTGTGCTATGTGTACCATAACAGATATGACTATGCCGATTCTTAAGAGTAACCAGGGCTACCAACTGTTAATAAATACTGTCTCTATTTTTGTTACCCTAATATCAATATATCCGAAAGTATGCAAGCCAATAGCTCTAAACTTTGCACACGTATAGTACCTGGCATTCTAGATTAATTTGGAGTAACCAATATAGGCCTACGCCAGTGCTGCCAACATGATTCTAAGCCTGCTGATAGGTCCAATTTTAAAATGCATGTAACTTCTATACTAACTAATGGATTTCATTCAAAATTGACACAACAATAGATCGTATTATTTCAGATTATTTCTGACCAATACATGTATATCATTGTTGCCAACATGATTTTACGCGCGCTGTTAGATCCAATGTTTAACTGCATATAACCTCCATGCTATCCATTGGACTTCAACCACATTTTGTATTCTTTACCTTAGGAGATGGAACTAAGAATATATTCAGTCACCAGGGCTGCCAACTGTAGTTCTCAATTAGGCAACGTTATGCCAGGTATACAGTATTTCGAACTGATTGGAAATTTCGATATTTCCAACTTAATTTTGTCATTATTCTAGATAGATCCATAATATAGATTAATCATTGGCATGATTCTTAAATTTTATGAAAAGTAGGCTCTTTAGTTCGTCACGGGACTTCTTGTTATTAGCATAATTGGTGATGGGATTTATGTCTGTTATTTCCTTGTCATTCTTGATCTCAGATTCGATTATATTTTCGTTCGTTATACGAACATATACTTTTGAAATTTATTCTTGTATTTAAATAATCTCTTTTTTACTTTGCATTTATCTCGATATTAATATAGCATTTTGAACTGTTTGATCGTTGTGAAGACCATCATTAGTGGAATATATGCGTTTTCCTACACTTGATTCAAGCATTTTACATTATGCTATGGAATTTTACGAGCATTTTGAGCTTTTTGAATATCTTTTCTAGTCTTTCATATATTCTTCGGAATATATATTTTTGGTAATTTTGTATCGTCGTGATTTCGACATTTGACTCCAAATAAACTTTTTCTCAGCATATTTAGAATTGTTTGGCGTTGGGATGAACTGTAATTTCATGGTTTTGTGATATTTTTGGGGAATGTGGTGTTGACCATTTCATTTTCGTAAGATCCAATTTCTCGATTGAGACGGTGCATTCCTTAAAAGACCCTAATGTTTCACAGGTGTTTAAATCTGTTATCCGGGAATGATTCATGGCGTAGGGGATTTCATAGTTTGGTCAGTTTCTCTGGAGAGGTGAATTTTCCTCATACTTGATCAACTTAAATTTTTCATATCAACTTGCTTTAGATTAGATTCGTCTTACCTAATTCTTGTTGGACATTTTATTGTTTTTCGACATTGGAATTTTTGCGAATTGGAGTTTAATTCTGATTGACATTATTCTCAAACTATCATAATTTCCAAAGTCAAGTTTGTAAATTTATATTCATTAAATTGTGAAACGGTTTATTTCTTGAATGGTGATGTAATCAAGATTTCTCATGACAACTATGCAAGGTGTTAAAACATAATTGATGTACAATTGAAGGTGGAATTACGAATTGTTTAGAATATGCATCCACGAAATATAAGTTGAAAGTTTCAATAAGATACATGATCACTATGAGAGTGATAGTCATTAAGCAGGTTTAAGGTGTATTTGAATGAAGTACAGTGAGTTGTACAAGTTTATGAGCTGAGTATAGCTGAAGTATAGAAGAATTTTCATGGTGTATTGAAATACTTGTGTGAAGTATTTGGATGTCCGAGTAGTACAATAGTAATGTCTAGTGAGACATCGTCGTCGTATAATGAGTACATTTTCGTGTAATGTGAGGTAAAATATATTTGCTGTGGTGACCAGTTTATTTCCAACTCAGAACTGATAAAGTTTAAGGAGATCAGAGTTTGTTAACGGGAATTTCGTGAGATCAAATCTATTCAAGTTTCTACTGAATCATTTTTATTACTATATGTCACGATTTGGAATACTGCATTTAATTGAGCTGAGTCACTTGATTAAATTATATCGGATGTGGAATTAGTACAATGAAATAGCCAATTAATGAGTCGAATGGATAATGAAGCTATTTGTGAAATAGTGTTTCAGGATGAAACAATTTGAAAGGTCGTGTATACATTTTGTCTGATGTATATATATTGTAATTAAGGGTAAATTTAATGTGTAATGTGGTGAAATGAATTCACATTTTTGAACGCTTACTAGATCGTTACTTCGACGTATTATCAGTATGAATTACTGAATTATGTGAGCACTAGTCCGTGCTAAGTTTGAACAGGACTAGGTGTATCGTTTGGCACTTGAGTGTCCTTTTCTTATATTTTTCGTCATTAAGCCTATTTCAAGGTGGGTTGATGCCTTCAGTGTTGCACATATTTCTTTAATAAATTCTTTTTTATAGTAATTCTCCCCGAGAGTAATAATTCATAACAATTAAGAAAGTTTGTGTCGAGAAGACCAATGTGGGTGTTTTCCCTAACTTTTCTCACACCTCCGATACTTTTTTTTTTAAATTTCATGTAAGTCTCGTGCGCTTTTCTTTTTGATTTGAGCTAATCCCTTCTGCGTTTTCATTTTGGTCTTTCTTCACGCAATCTTGTTTAGTTAATGCACCGTTTATACTTCCTTCACCTGTTGGTAGGATCTGTTTTTTTAGCTGGACATTTTCAGATTTTACGATCCAGTGATCCTCTAGGGATTCAACAGGTATTGGTAAGTGATAAACGGGTACAGTACCTACTGTAAGGTCACGGCCGCCTCCTTCCCTCTTCCTTGCCTATTCCTCCCAATCTGCCCCTCCCTTACCATCCCTCATGAGATCCCTGTTCGCTTTGCAGGTGAGGTCGCATGGACGAGGTGCTGATCACACCTCCCCAGTTGTATCCCCGACCAGATGTTCCATGCCCCAGGACACTGCCCGTAGAGGCGGTAGTGGTGGGATCCCTCGCTGAGTCCGTGGAAAAACCAACCTGGAGGGTAAAATCGATTTAAAAATTTAAAAATCTTTTTCTCGCGATCCAGTTTCCAAATTATGGACAGATCCAACATCACCAACAAGTTCATTCGGAGTAACGAAACGAAATGTTTGTGTTACCTGAAATGCCGGAGCATCGCCATCAGGTCCGATTTCTTGGTCTCCGTTTTCACTTACATCACTATTATCACTGAAATGATCATCGTTAATATGCTCTTCACTAACTAAAAACTCACTTTCACCACTACTAAACGATTCTGTGATACTTTCTTTGCCTATATTGAGCTCGGATTCAATATCTGCATTACTAAAACTCGCCATGTTTACGAACGAAACACCTGATCAGTGTGCACAGCAGTTCAAGATAGATTTACGCTATTATTTTGTTTTCACTGCCTTGTGGATTGTACTGCGTGTTCATAAATGCTTTTTAAACACTTTACAGCTGAGAAACCTACAAACCTGACGCATAGATGACAGACGTGTGCAGATAATGCGACCGGGTGCTTTCGGGCGCTAAGGACCGGAAGATTAAGTGGAGAGACGGGCGCTTTCGGGCACAATGGGCGGGATTTTAGCTTACGCTGGGTAAACCGATAAAGATACCGGGCGAAGATGAGGTGGGTTGCTAGTCATACAAGAATAGAATGTTACGCCTGCATAAATATTGTCGATATAAAGTGCTGCCAGCAGGTGTTAACTTTCGCCAGTTTAAAGTCGGCGAGCAAAATATCTGTCACATGGCCCGAGTCAAAAATTTCCATCCACGCTGATAAACCAATCGTCGGTTTGGCGATACCGTTAACTTACGTCAAGGCACTCCAATATCTCCTGGGTTGATAATTCGGGCGGTCTCGGTGGCAGTTCGTGTCTACGCCATATTGAACCACAAGTGTGGTTATTTCTTATTATTACGTTTCGATTTTGTAGCTTTAAAATATTGATTTGAGCTAGTCTGAATCACTCGAGAATCACTGGATCGTAGAATCTGAAATTGTCCAGCTAAAACGGGTACAGTACCTACTGTAAGTTCACGGCCGCCTCCTTCCCTCTTCCTTGCCTATCCCTACCAATCTTCCCCTCCCTTACCATCCCTCATGAGCAAGGTAGGGAGAGAATTACATCAGGTATAGGTTCTGAAGTGATTTCTTAGCATGTGCTCGGAAACGGCTGTAAATCTTTCATCACTCCCGTAACTAGGTGAGAAACACATCCTTCTGACATGCATGAGTGGCAAGATATGTATCATTCACTTCGCATGGATAGTGATGTGTGTCCGTACACACTCCAGTGGTTTCTTCTCTTGAATGTGTCCTAATAAGCAGCCTTTCTTTACGTTATAAACCTGTTAACGACCGATAATGGAAGCTATTTTCATATTCCATATGTATAATATCAAGATGGCCACTGTGGTCTATACTCAGTTTGATTATTATTATGAGTACGGTAATGCCTGCGATTAATTATACAAATGCTATGTTAATTGTGCTATTACATCATGAATAATTGATTTTAAAGTTATAAAAATACGCCCAGCTGCCATCTTGAATGCATGCATTCGCTGTTCTGTTACCTTTCTCATAGGAAATCACATATAAGTTATTGTATTACTACTTATTTTCGCTAATGAAGCTCAAGAATATTGAGAATTATTTATTATCATTTTCTATAAATTGAAGATGGCCACTTAATCCGGTATTCTGTGTGACATTTTGTCAATTTTAGCCAGCAAAATCCCTTACACGGAACTTCATTCTTACACAGTTTCGTTTTTATTGCGCAAATGCACTGTGAATTATTGATTTTTAAGTTTTAATAATACCTCTAGTCGCCATTTTGAATATATGAAGGTAACGTGAAAAGCAAGGGAGGGAGAGAATTACATCAGGTATAGGTTCGGAAGTGATTTCTTAGCATGTGCTCGGAAACGGCTGTAGATCTTTCATCACTCCCGTAACTAGGTGAGAAACACATCCTTCTGACATGCATGTGTGGCAAGATATGTATCATTCACTTCGCATGGACAGTAATGTGTGTCCGCACACAATCCAGTGGTTTCTTCTCTTGAATGTGTCCTAATAAGCAGCCTTCCTTTACGTTATAAACCTGTTAACGACCGATAATGGAAGCTAGTCAGGGATAGTGAACATTTTCCGTGCAGTGATTTCATTTTCAATAAGTTATCACAGAGGTATTTTCAGCATGCTGCGAAATAACGAGGATTTGTCACCATAAAAACATGTTGCTGTAAAGTTTGAGATGAATGTTTGAATTTCGTATCAAACAATATTTCTCTTAAATCGTTTATACAGTTCTCGATAAATAGACGTAGATATTTGCGTGCATGGACGTCGAGCGTTCATAATGTTGGCGCAGAGCGTGGAGTGCTTCATTTAGGAAATATCATACATGTCTTTCAAAAAGCTGTTTTGACTATTGACCCTAAACTGAGGCGAGAAAAATGTTGATGATAGTTGGAAAATAAAAAAATTGAATTAATTGAAATAAGGAAATGTAATAAATGCTACTCTTAAAATATTAAATAGGCCTAGAGCGGTTTCAAGTCCAGCTACGATAGTTATACAACGGTAACAGTATATTAAGGAGCCAAAACTCCATCATTATTCTTAATTCATCACAAATCCTCTGGGATATTTGAAATTTAGTTGTCCTTCGTTTTTCATTGTCATAATCCTTATTGAACTGTGCGTTAGAGTACTCAGTGCTTAACAATCAAATAAAACATTTCTTTTTATGTGTTTTGTTCTTTTAGTGTGAAGATTCCTCATAGAACGTCTTCCGAGAAGGACAAGTGCTTCCTGCTGTTGGTCAGCGTTGCAAAGGCATCGCAATTTCTCCGTGGTTGTGGAGAAAGAAATTTCCTCCCAGAAAACATCCTTCTAGTATATAAATTAGCACTGCCTTATCGTAATAAAGGCAATGTCAGAAATGGTACTGTGGTTTTTGTTTCATTTCAGTGGAGAATCAACACGATTCATCAGTAATTTCGCGAGATATGTCTACGGCAGTTTCAACACAGGCTTGGTGATGGCAAATGTCTCAGTACTGTAACACACAGAGACCATTTGCATAAAAGATGACCTATTGTAATGCATGTGCATTAGTGTGCTCTAAAACACTACAAGGCTGATTGCTCGGTAAATTGACCACAGTTTGTCTCTCAATTTAATTATATTGAACCTTCATTTCGTATATAGGAATCACGATACCAAAGTGTACATCAAAGGAAGTGTTGATCAGTTCTAACATTGATCCAACCAGAAGTCACTTGCAAAAGTACTGCGTTAGCGATGAACTAATGTAATTTTTCTTTCAGCATGGACTTGCGTGACAAGACAGAACGTATTTTTCAAAGCTTTCAGTGAGTTGTCATGATCTACTTGGTATAAGAATTCAATTATAGCAAAATTTTCGTTTGGCCCTTTTTTTCTCCTCGCAAACCACAGGGGTCATCATCATCATCATCATCATCATTTCCCCTTTTCCAAATATGGTTCAGTAGTGTGTTTTGGACAGTTCAGATGCCACCGCCACCGCTCCACCGCTGGAATTCTAAAATGGCAATATCTCGCGAACCAATTAGGCTAGAGACTTGTACGAGGTGTCAGTGAACTCGGGCTAACACCCCCTTTCCAATGAACAACATATTTCAACCCCAAAATAAAACCTACCCCTACTAGGGGGTGAAATAATAATTTTTTAGAGAATCTCTCCTTCCAACTGCAACATGTGAGAGTTTGAATGTCAATATGGAATGAAACGTTGTTCTACATAAAGTGCATGTGTACGGTGGATGGCCACTATGAATTAACATGCTTGTTTTTTGTTTTTACGCATGTCCACTCATGGATTTTGTAAGAGGGCGGGCTTTTTATAAGATGGCGGCTGTAGTGTAACCAAACCTAACCCAACCTAACGGGTCATTGTTGACAAGTCATTGTTGACGAGTCCTTGTTGACAGATCCTTGTGGACGAGTCCTTGTGGACGAGTCCTTGTTGACAGGCCCTTGTGGACGAGTCCTTGTTGATGAGTCCCTTTGGACTGATCCCTTTGGACGGGTCCCTTTGGCCTGGCTCCTACGGACTAGCCCATGAATTTATCCAAATTATGGCAAAGGGCTTAGCTAACGGTCTAATAAGGCTAGGAACTTGTATGAGGTATTGTAGGACTTGGGATGAAGCCCCCTTTTAGAATATATTTTTGACATTTTGACAAAGGGCCTAACCACACTTTTGTTAATATCTCGCGAACCTATCATGCTAGTGACTTGTATGAGGGATCCTAGCAATTGGGGCGATGTTTCCCTTCGGGGGTGAAACTATCCCCCCCACTCCCAAATTTAAAAATCGTTATCTTGGAAATTAAGAGCCTTAAAATTAAGTGTGATAGCTTTAAAAATAGGTCATGACATACGCTTATACCACGATAGGTCATTTCACCCCTAAAATAGTAAATAGTAATGTTACAGGGAAAAAAGCGGTTAAACTCTTAAAAATGATAAATGAACCTAAGATCATTTGTTTTTGATGAAAAAAATAGTAAGAGGGTTAAAACTACCCCCAAAATTTAAAAATCGTTATCTTGGAAATAAAGAGCCTTAAAATTAATTGTGATAGGTTTAAAAATAGGTCATGACATACGCTTATACCACAATAGATCATTTCACCCCTCAAACAGTGAATAGTGATTTTACAGGGAAAAAGGTGTTAAACGCCTAAAAATGATAAATGAACCTAAGATCTTTTGTTTTTGATGAAAAATAATAAGGGGGTGAAAAACTACCCCAAAATTGAAAAATCGATATCTTGGAAACCAAGAAACCTAAAATTAGGTGTGATAGCTCAAAAAATTGGCCATTTAATACTCTTTTACCATGATTGGTCGTTTCACCCCGAAAACAATGCATGTAGATTTTACAGGGAAACAAGCGGAACCAATAATCAGATTTGGACACATGAGGTGTTATAAGACTCAGGGCGACAATATTTTCTTGAATTTATTATTTATTTTTTGAAATTTTGACAAAGGGTCTAACCACACATTTTGAAAATTTAGATTTTTTAAATTTTTGAATTAATTTTATTTTTATTTTTTTGTAGAGAGAGACAGTACCGGTTGTGTTTAAACGAGCATGTCGCCGATCACTGTGGCCATGTTCAATGGATGAATCGATATTTTTTGAAGCATTGATTGAAGAGGGTCATGCGACGACTTGTTTTAAGAACATTTTTATGATTTTTCCTATGATGCATGCATTTATTTAAATATCCCAAAACGACGAGGTTACTGATTTGAGTTTTATAAACTAATAATGGGATTTGGACTCATAAGGTGTCCTATAACTTGACATGACGCTTTCTTTATATGGCTTATGAATTTTCCCAAAAAGATTGAAAACAACAAGGTCATGGACTTTTGTTTCTCTTAATATATTGCAAACCCATAATGTTAGATGTTTATGGTGAGTGATGAAACATAGCTATGTAGAGAAAGAATTATTGTAGGCTTTACGTATGGTGACTGACAAGTCTTTGACCATTGAAACTTGTTTTTAAACCTTACCGCAGTACATAGAGAGTATAGGTTTCAGGCATGACATGACAAACGGTGTGTATAAAATCCAATTTATCGATTCAAGAATTAAGAGTAGACTATCTTTAATTGATTAGTTAAAGAGGGTAGCTAAGCAATCAAGATGGTGATTACACTGAACCAAACCGAACCAATACAATCCTTTTTGAATGTATAATGTTACTTGCTAACCATTTTGTGCTGCAGTGGCAAGCACTTTTAGCTCTTGCACTAGAGACCTTAACTCGATTTAACTTTAAGGCTTAGAACGAACCAAACTAAGAAAGATGGTTATAGTGGTGCAGTGGTTAAGCTGTTATCCTTTGACTAAGGTAGACCAGGGTTTGATTTTAGATTAATACGCATGTCAAAAACATATAAAAAGCAGGGATAATGTTTTAAGACTGATTACACTTGTATATTTTTTCAAATTATTACTTGGATTACAAATACAAAGGAGGACTGGGTTCAATATACAGTTAATGCAAGTAAGATTTTGTATTTGTTTTTTTTTAGACTTTAGATTTTAGAATTTACATTTTACATTTTAGATTGTACGAAAAGATCAAACCATAATGTCATGACTTTAAATTTTCGGTAACTAATTATTAGAGAAAATCATATAAGGATTTGTATTACTTTGAAATATGTTTTCTATACTATATTTTATTTTGGTTTTAGATTTTAGTAATTTGATATTGGATTTTAGATTTTAGGTAAAGACCAAACTAATATTGACTATTCATTAGACACTGGTATGTAGATAGAAATATGATTAGACAATATGTTAAGATGAATTTTTAGGTGTTGACTGGCCTTGCAATAAGAATTGACTAACCAGACATGAGTTAACTACCAACGAAACACTTTGGCGACTATGCTTGTTATTGACCAGTGAGTAGGGTTTTAGAAAAACTGTTTGCTATTTTGGGTTATATACAACAAATGCATAGACCTACTGAGCGACTATGTTTGCTAAACAAGACATTATACCAGAGATGATTAGGATTCTTATGTAGCTCAGGCAAGGAAAGCATTTTCTACAGAATTTGTTGACATTGAATATAGATTTAGGTATTAGGATGTCATTTTTGCAGACCTTTGTCTGGAGTGTGACGCTCTATGAAAGGGAAACTTGGAATATTGGTGTAGCAGAAAAGTGGAGAGTTGAAGTGTTTGAAATGTGATGTTATAGGAGAATGATGAAGATTAGATGGGTAAATAGGGTTACAAACAAAGAGGTATTAAGACAAGTGGGAGAGGAGAGATGTTTTTAGCGACAGCTAATGAAGTAAATCGATAGGTTGGTAGGACACATACACCCAGGAATAGCAAGCTTAGTTATGGAAGAACGGGTTGAGGACAAGAACTGTAGGGGTAGACCAAGGATAGAATATGTTAAACAGATAGCCTTGGATGTAGAGTGTGGTAGCTATATAGAGATGAAACGATCAGCTCAGGACAGGGAGTCATGGAGAGCTGTATTAAACCAGTCAAAAGGTTGAAGACTCAAACAACATGTAGAGCTTACCAAAATAATGTTGTGTAATTGTAAATACTAGTCAACAACCATTAATGCATTACTAAAACCCATGACACGATACCTGAGAGCTTTTCTAAAATTATTTTAAGATGCCTTTAACCCTATATTAAACACCTAGTTCTCAAGACTCATAACTACAATGTAATAAAAAACAACAACAACAACAAAAACATTTAAAAACGAGCAAGTGGTTGAGTCAATGTACACTGGAAAATTTTGCAAACACTCAAGTGCACAAAACAAATTACATTATTAACTGTCAGGTAGATCGAGTGGTTAAGGCGTTTAACCTATGTTCACATTTTCAATACAAGAAATCAAGGATTTGAACCCCTTACCTGACATAACTATTGCTATAAGATAGCTTAGCGATACTGTATTATTATGATACTCGATACACAAACCATAGATAGAGTGTATTGTTGAAGTCCACTCTCTCTTTCTAAACATAGCTAGAGATTGTCAATGGTTAACAAATGCATTAATAGTGGGAGGATGTAGTGATAGTAATTAAGAAAAAGCAGACAATAACCATAAAATATTTTTATTAAATTCATTTTATAATAGATACACACTGAATACAACTCTCTCTATTTACCATTGTTTGATATAGATTTTTTAAACACAACGCTTGTTGTAGATCCTTTTATAACATTCTCCAGGTACTCTTGTTCTTAAAAACTGGGGAAGTCGCAGTGGTTTTATAGACATAAAACCCTCATCCTTTTCTTTTTCATCATCATCATCATCATCATCATCATCATCATCATCTTCATTATGAATATTATCATTAAAATTATGATAGTCATTGTCACCATCATTATCATCATCATCATCATCATCATCATCATCCCCAACATCACTAGAACAATCCAATTCCTCTTGTTCCTTTTCCACAGGGGCCTCCTTTAAAGTCTGCGTTGCTTTTGATAGTGTTAAGGATTTCTTAGACGTTGACAACTGTCCTAACATGACTTTTTGAGGACATGATAAGTGATTTTGAACAAACACTGCACTATCTAGAGCAGCAATATTTTTTTCTTGGACTTGCTTTTTTACCTTGATTAGAGTATTTTGTCCATTTAAATGTGTATTAATTTGAGATTCACAATGATGCTCGTTTGAAGTAAGTATTTTGCAGTCTTTTGTTTTAATCATTCCTCGACACTTTTTAGATCGTTGTTTTGAACATCGCCAAATAACAGTTCCATTTTTATTGGCTGCTTTTACAATATATGTATATCCTTTATAGCAAGCACATGGCTTACCATGGCTGGTTGTTGAGACTTCCATATTAACTAATACACATTAATTTAATTTTAGTAAAGTCACTTTAGTAATAATAACAGTAAAATAAATGAAGTGGATTGATATTTTTTAAAGGTGAAATTTTCAAAGTACTGTCAAGAATAATAATCACATGAACAAATTTTAGACTACACGTGATTTACACACACATTGCTCAATGTCAAGATTTATACTGAACACAATTTATAGTGATTATGATTTTTATTGACTGTAATTGATAGTAGCCATGGTTAGTAGAGGCAATGTATACTGGGTGCGTTTTATAGCACGCTCAAATTATAGTAGGTACGATTAGTAGACGCGTTTGATACTGGGCGCGTTTTATACTGATTATGATTTATACTGAGCGCGTTTTTTACTAGAAGCGATTTTTACCAGCTGTAATTGATAGCAGTTCATACTCAACGCAATTGATAGTAGACGTAAATGATAGTAGGCGCGATTGGTAGTAGGCGCACTTGGTAGTAGACACAATTACTAGTAGGCGCGATTGGTAGTAGGCGCAATTGATAGTAGGCGCAATTCACAGTAGGCGCGATTGGTAAATGACGTAATTGCTAGTAGGCGCTATTGATAGTAGGTGCAATTTACAGTAGGCGCAATTAGTAGTAGGCGTGATTAGTAGTAGGTGCAATTGATAGTAGGTTCAATTAATAGGCGCAATTGATAGTAGGCGCAAATGATAGCAGGCGCTATTGGTAGACGCGATTGATAGTAGGTGCGATTGGTAGTGGACGTAATTGATAGTAGGTGCTATTGATAGTAGGTGCGATTGATAGTAGGCGCAATTGGCAATAGACGCAATTACTAGTAGGCGCGATTGGTAGTAGGCGCAATTGATAGTAGGCGCAATTCACAGTAGGCGCGATTGGTAATGGGCGTAATTGCTAGTAGGCGCTATTGATATTAGGTGCAATTGACAGTAGGCGCAACTAGTAGTAGGCGTGATTGGTAGTAAGTGCAGTTGATAGTAGGTGCAATTAATGGGCGCAATTGATAGTAGGCGCGATTGATAGTAGGCGCAATTGATAGCAGGTGCTATTAGTAGACGCGCTTGATAGTAGGCGCGATTGGTAGTGGACATAATTGATAGTAGGCGCTACTGATAGTAGGTGCGATTGATAGTAGGCGCGATTGATATTAGGCGCGATTGGTAGTAGGCGCTATTAGTAGACGCCATTGATAGTAGGCGCGATTGGTAGTGGACGTAATTGATGGTAGGCGCTATTGATAGTAGGTGCGATTGATAGTTGGCGCGATTGGTAGTAGGCGCGATTGGTAGTAGGCGCAATTGGTAGTAGACGCAATTACTAGTAGGCGCGTTTGGTAGTAGGCGCAATTGATAGTAGGCGCAATTAATAGGCGCAATTGATAGTAGGCGCGATTGATAGTAAGCGCAATTGATAGCAGGCGCTATTAGTAGACGCGATTGATAGTAGGCGCGATTGGTAGTGGACGTAATTTATATTAAACGCTATTGATAGTAGGTGCGATTGATAGTAGGCGCGATTGATAGTAGGTGCGATTGGTAGTAGGCGCTATTAGTAGACGCGATTGATAGTAGGCGCGATTGGTAGTGGACGTAATTGATAGTAGGCGCTATTGATAGTAGGCGAGATTGATAGTAGGCGCGATTGGTAGTAGCCGCAATTTTTAGTGGGTGCAATTGCTAGTAGGCGCTATTGATAGTAGGTGCAATTGACAGGAGGCGCGATTGGTAGTGGGCGTAATTGATAGTAGGCGCTATTGATAGTAGGTGCGATTGATAGTAGGCGCGATTGTTAGTAGGTGCGATTGATAGTAGGCGCGATTGATAGTAGGCGCGATTGGAAGTAAGCGCGATTGATATTAGGCGCGATTAGTAAGCGCGATTGATAGTAGGCGCGATTGATAGTAGGCGTAATTGATAGTAGACGCGATTGATCGTAGGCGTGATTGGTAGACCTTGAGGTGATAACCCCTTTTGATTGATCCCTGTTGATTTGTTCCTTTTGACTGGTCCCTGTTGACTAACCCCTGTTGACCAGCCCCTTTGGACGGGTCCTTTATGAAGGGAGTCATTTTTGACGGGTCCCTGTGGACGGGCCCATGCATTTATCCAAATTATGTCAAAGTCACTTAACCTAACCTTGTCACATGACCTGTTCTACAAGTTTAGACTTGCTTTGAGACTGGCTATGACGTCACAGATGAATGGCGGTGGGAGGCTGGACATTACTTTTTATTACACAAAAAACATTCTCCTTAAAGTGAGAGGAAAAGTGAGTGCAAGAGTGGGTGCAAGAGTGGATGCAAGAATGGGTGCGAATAGGCAAACCAATAATCAAAGAGGGGTATGACAGACCTTGAGGCGATAACCCCTTTTGATTGATCCCTGTTGATTTGCCCCTTTGGACTGGTCGCTGTTGACTAGCCCCATTGGACGGGTCCTTTTTAAGGGAGTCATTTTTGACGGGCCCCTGCTGACGGGTCACTGTGGACGGATCCCTGTGGACGGGTCCCTGTTGACATGTCCTTTTGACTAATCCCTTTGGACCGGTCCCTTTGGATGATACGGAATGGAGTATGCATTGGTAATTCAGTGAGCTTTTTTTCTCTCTAATCCGCAGTTCTGCCCCATAGCATTGAGAATGTTTATTGTAGTAGTCTATAAAGAAACAAAAAAATGTCTATTACAGTTTAGCTATATGTGACCAGAACCACTATATATATATCATTTTATTCTAAGAGCTTTCCATGATGATAAGGAAAAAGGGGCTTACCATAATGATGGACTGAGTGTAAGAAAACGTCTTTTGTTGCTTGATGTCACTACTAAAGTGATACTCTTAAAACAGGCAAGTGAGTTCATGTTTCGCTGACGTAATCGTATGTTTCCACGCACTTCCTGTGTTGAGCGCGTCATAGAGGCTAAATTTAAAACTCTAGATGAGATGTTTTGCTGACGTAATCGTATGTTCCTCGCACGCACACTTTGGACGGGTCCTTTTAGAAGGGAGTCATTTTTTTTACGGGTCCCGGAGGACGGGTCCCTGTTGACGGGTCCCTGTGGGCGGGTCCCTTTGACATAATTTGGATAAAATGCATGGGCCAGTCCATAGGGGTCAGTCCAAAGGACCCGCCCACAGGGACCCGTCAACAAGGACCCGTCCTCCGGGACCCGTAAAAAAATGACTCCCTTCAAAAAGGACCCGTCCAAAGTGTGCCTGCGAGGAACATACGATTACGTCAGCAAAACATCTCATCTAGAGTTTTAAATTTAGCCACTATGACGCGCTCAACACAGGAAGTGCGTGGAAACAAACGATTACGTCAGCGAAACATGAACTCACTTGTCTGTTGTAAGAGTATCACTTTAGTAGTGACATCAAGCAGCAAAAGACGTTTTCTTACACTCAATCCATCATTATGGTAAGCTCTTTTTTACTTATCATCATGGAAAGCTCTTAGAATAAAATGATATATATATATATATAGTGGTTCTGGTCACTTAGAGCTAAACTGTAATAGACATTATTTTGTTTCTTTATAGGCTACTACAATAAACATTCTCAATGCTATGGGGCAGAACTGCAGATTAGAGAGAAAAAAGCTCACTGAATTACCAATGCATACTCCATTCCGTATCATCCAAAGGGTCCGGTCCAAAGGGATTAGTCAAAAGGACCTGTCAACAGGGACCCGTCCACAGGGATCCGTCCACAGTGACCCGTCAGCAGGGGCCCGTCAAAAATGACTCCCTTCAAAACGGACCCGTCCAAAGGGGCTAGACGACAGGGACCAGTCCAAAGGGGCAAATCAACAGGGATCAATCAAAAGGGGTTATCGCCTCAAGGTCTGTCATACCCCTCTTTGATTATTGGTTTGCCTATTTGCACCCATTCTTGCATCCACTCTTGCACCCACTCTTGCACTCACTTTTCCTCTCACTTTAAGGAGAATGTTTTTTGTGTAATAAAAAGTAATGTCCAGCCTCCAACCGCCATTCATCTGTGACGTCATAGCCAGTCTCAAAGAAAGTCTAAACTTGTAGAACAGGTCATGTGACAAGGTTAGGTTAAGTGACTTTGACATAATTTGGATAAATGCATGGGCCCGTCCACAGGGACCCGTCAAAAATGACTCCCTTCATAAAGGACCCGTCCAAAGGGGCTGGTCAACAGGGGCTAGTCAACAGGGACCAGTCTAAAGGAACAAATCAACAGGGATCAATCAAAAGGGGTTATCACCTCAAGGTCTACCAATCACGCCTACAATCAATCGCGTCTACTATCAATTACGCCTACTATCAATCGCGCCTACTATCAATCGCGCTTACTAATCGCACCTAATATCAATCGCCCTTACTTCCAATCGCGCCTACTATCAATCGCGCCTACTATCAATCGCGCCTACTATCAATCGCACCTACTATCAATCGCGCCTACTATCAATCGCACCTATTATCAATAGCGCCTACTATCAATTAAGTCCACTACCAATCGCGCCTACTATCAATCGCGTCTACTAATAGCGCCTGCGATCAATCGCGCCTACTACCAATCGCGCCTACTATCAATCGCGCCTACTATCAATCGCACCAACTATCAATAGCGCCTACTATCAATTACGTCCACTACCAATCGCGCCTACTATCAATCGCGTCTACTAATATCGCCTGCTATCAATTGCGCCTACTATCAATCGCGCCTACTATCAATTGCGCCTATTAATTGCACCTACTATCAATTGCACCTACTACCAATCACGCCTACTACTAATTGCGCCTACTGTCAATTGCACCTACTATCAATAGCGCCTACTAGCAATTACGTCCTTTACCAATCGCGCCTACTGTGAATTGCGCCTAGTATCAATCGCGCCTACTATCAATCGCACCTACTATCAATCGCGCCTACTATCAATCGCACCTAATATCAATAGCGCCTACTATCAATTAAGTCCACTACCAATCGCGCCTACTGAGCCTCCGTGGCTCAGGCGGAAGCACGCTGGCCTCTCACCGCTGAGTCCGTGGTTCAAATCCCGGTCACTCCATGTGAGATCTGTGCTGGACAGAACGGAGGCAGACAGGTTTTTCTCCGGGTACTCCGGTTTTCCCTGTCAAAATTTCATTCCAGCAACACTCTCCACTATCATTTCATTTCATCTGTCATTCATTTAATCATTGCCCCAGAGGAGTGCGTCAGGCCTCGGCAGCCGGCACAGTTCATATCCTCGCCGCTAGATAGGGGCTTCATTCATTCCATTCCTGACCCGGTCGGAGACTGGAAGCAGGCTGTGGATTTTTTCACCAATCGCGCCTAATATCAATCGCGTCTACTAATAGCGCCTGCTATCAATCGCGCCTACTACCAATCGCGCCTACTATCAATCGTGCCTACTATCAATCGCACCTACTATCAATAGCGCCTACTATCAATTACGTCCACTACCAATCGCGCCTACTATCAATCGCGTCTACTAATATCGCCTGCTATCAATTGCGCCTACTATCAATCGCGCCTACAATCAATTGCGCCTATTAATTGCACCTACTATCAATTGCACCTACTACCAATCACGCCTACTACTAATTGCGTCTACTGTCAATTGCACCTACTATCAATAGCGCCTACCAGCAATTACGCCCACTATCAATCGCGCCTACTGTCAATTGTACCTACTATCAATAGCGCCTACTAGCAATTACACCCAATAAAAATTGCGCCTACTAACAATCGCGCCTACTACCAATCGCGCCTACTATCAATCGCACCTACTATCAATAGCGTCCACTATCAATTACGTCCACTACCAGTCGCGCCTACCATCAATCGCGTCAACTAATAGCGCCTGCTATCAATTGCGCCTACTATCAATCACGCTTACTATCAATTGCGCCTATTAATTGCGCCTACTATCAATTGCGCCTACTACCAATCGCGCCTACTAGTAATTGCGTCTACTACCAATTGCGCCTACTACCAATTGCGCCTACTACCAATCGCGCCTACTATCAATCGCGTCTACTAATAGCGCCTACTACTAATCGCGCCTACTATCAATCGCGCCTACTATCAATCGCACCTACTATCAATAGCGTCCACTATCAATTACGTCCACTACCAGTCGCGCCTACCATCAATCGCGTCAACTAATAGCGCCTGCTATCAATTGCGCCTACTATCAATCACGCTTACTATCAATTGCGCCTATTAATTGCGCCTACTATCAATTGCTCCTACTACCAATCGCGCCTACTAGTAATTGCGTCTACTACCAATTGCGCCTACTACCAATTGCGCCTACTACCAATCGCGCCTACTATCAATCGCACCTACTATCAATAGCGTCTACAATCAATTACGTCCACTACCAATCGCGCCTACTACCAATCGCGCCTACTATCAATCGCACCTACTATCAATCGCGCCTACCATCAATCGCACCTAATATCAATAGCGCCCACTATCAATTAAGTCCACTACCAATCGCGTCTACTACCAATCGCGCCTACTAGTAATTGCGTCTACTACCAATTGCGCCTACTACCAATCGCGCCTACTACCAATCCTGCCTACTATCAATCGCACCTACTATCAATAGCGTCTACTATTAATTACGTCCACTACCAATCGCGCCTACTATCAATCGCGTCTACTAATAGCGCCTGCTATCAATTGCGCCTACTATCAATCGCGCCTACTATCAATTGCGCCTATGAATTGCACCTACTATCAATTGCACCTACTACCAATCACGCCTACTACAAATTGCGCCTACTGTCAATTGCACCTACTATCAATAGCGCCTACTAGCAATTACGCCCACTACCAATCGTGCCTACTGTCAATTGCACCTACTATCAATAGCGCCTTCTAGCAATTACACCCACTAAAAATTGCGCCTACTAACAATCGCGCCTACTACCAATCGCGCCTACTATCAATCGCACCTACTATCAATAGGGCCTACTATCAATTACGTCCACTACCAATCGCGCCTACGATCAATCGCGTCTACTAATAGCGCCTACTACCAATCGCGCCTACTATCAATCGCACCTACTATCAATAGCGTCTACTATGAATTACGTCCACTACCAGTCGCGCCTACTATCAATCGCGTCTACTAATAGCGCCTGCTATCAATTGCGCCTACTATCAATCGCGCTTACTATCAATTGCGCCTACTATCAATTGCGCCTACTACCAATCGCGCCTACTAGTAATTGCGTCTACTTTCAATCGCGCCTATTATCAATCGCGCCTACTATCAATCGCGCCTACTATCAATCGCACCTACTATCAATAGCGTCCACTATCAATTACGTCCACTACCAGTCGCGACTACTATCAATCGCGTCTATTAATAGCGCCTGCTATCAATTGCGCCTACTATCAATCACGCTTACTATCAATTGCGCCTATTAATTGCGCCTACTATCAATTGCGCCTACTACCAATCGCGCCTACTAGTAATTGCGTCTACTACCAATTGCGCCTACTACTAATCGCGCCTACTACCAATCGCGCCTACTATCAATCGCACCTACTATCAATAGCGTCTACTATCAATTACGTCCACTACCAATCGCGCCTACTATCAATCGTGTCTACTAATAGCGCCTACTACCAATTGCGCCTACTATCAATCGCGCCTACTATCAATCGCACCTACTATCAATTATGTCCACTACCAATCTATCAATCGCGCCTACTATCAATTGCGCCTAATAATTGCACCTATTAATTGAACCTACTATCAACTGCACTTACTACCAATTACGCCTACTACTAATTGCGCCTACTGTCAATTGCACCTACTATCAATAGCGCCTACTAGCAATTACGTCCATTACCAATCGCGCCTACTGTGAATTGCGCCTACTATCAATTGCGCCTACTACCAATCGCGCCTACTAGTAATTGCGTCTACTACCAATTGCGCCTACTGCCAATCGCGCCTACTACCAATCGCGCCTACTATCAATCGCGCCTACCATCAATCGCACCTACTATCAATAGCGCCTACTATCAATTACGTCCACTACCAATCGCGCTTACTATCAATCGCGTCTACTAATAGCGCCTGCTATCATTTGCGCCTACTATCAATTGCACCTAATAATTGAACCTACTATCAATTACACCTACTACCAATCACGCCTACTACTAATTGCGCCTACTGTCAATTGCACCTACTATCAATAGCGCCTACTAGCAATTACACCCACTACCAATCGCGCCTACTGTGAATTGCGCCTACTAACAATTGCGCCTACTACCAATCGCGCCTACTAGTAATTGCGTCTACTACCAAGTGCGCCTACTACCAATTGCGCCTACTATCAATTACGTCTACTATCAATTGCGTTGAGAATGAACTGCTATCAATTACAGCTGGTAAAAATCGCTTCTAGTAAAAAACGCGCTCAGTATAAATCATAATCAGTATAAAACGCGCCCAGTATCAAACGCGTCTACTAATCGTACCTACTATAATTTGAGCGTGCTGTAAAACGCACCCAGTATACATTGCCTCTACTAACCATGGCTACTATCAATTACAGTCAATAAAAATCATAATCACTATAAATTGTGTTCAGTATAAATCTTGACATTGAGCAATGTGTGTGTAAATCACTTGTAGTCTAAAATTTGTTCATGTGATTATTATTCTTGACAGTACTTTGAAAATTCCACCTTTAAAATATATCAATCCACTTTAATTATTTTACTGTTATTATTACTAAAGTGACTTTACTAAAATTGAATTAATGTGTATTAGTTAATATGGAAGTCTCAACAACCAGCCATGGTAAGCCATGTGCATACTATAAAGGATATACATATATTGTAAAAACAACCAATAAAAATGGAACTGTTATTTGGCGATGTTCAAAACAACGATCTAAAAAGTGTCGAGGAATGATTAAAACAAAAGAATCCAACGTACTTACTTCAAACGAGCATCATTGTGAATCTCAAATTAATACACATTTAAATGGACAAAATACTGTAATCAAGGTAAAAAAGCAAGTCCAAGAAAAAAATATTGCTGCTCAAGATAGTGCAGTGTTTGTTCAAAATCACTTATCATGTCCTCAAAAGTCATGTTAGGACAGTTGTCAACGTCTAAGAAATCCTTAACACTATCAAAAGCAACGCAGACTTTAAAAGAGGCCCCTGTGGAAAAGGAACAAGAGGAATTGGATTGTTCTAGTGATGTTGGGGATGATGATGATGATGATGATGATAATGATGGTGACAATGACTATCATAATTTTAATGATAATATTCATAATGAAGATGATGATGATGATGATGATGATGATGATGATGATGATGATGAAAAGGATGAGGGTTTTATGTCTATAAAATCACTGCGACTTCCCCAGTTTTTAAGAACAAGAGTACCTGGAGAAAGTTATAAAAGGATCTACAACAAGCGTTGTGTTTAAAAAATCTATATCAAACAATGGTAAATAGAGAGAGTTGTATTCAGTGTGTATCTATTATAAAATGAATTTAATAAAAATATTTTATGGTTATTGTCTGCTTTTTCTTAATTACTATCACTACATCCTCCCACTATTAATGCAATTGTTAACCATTGACAGTCTCTAGCTATGTTTAGAAAGATAGAGTGGACTTCAACAATACACTCTATCTATGGTTTGTGTATCGAGTATCATAATAATACAGTATCGCTAAACTATCTTATAGCAATAGTTATGTCAGGTAAGGGGTTCAAATCCTTGCTTTCTTGTATTGAAAATGTGAACATAAGTCAAACGCCTTAACCACTCGATCAACCTGACAGTTAATAATGTAATTTGTTTTGTGCACTTGAGTGTTTGCAAAATTTTCCAGTGTACATTGACTCAACCACTTGCTCGTTTTTAAATGTTTTGTTGTTGTTGTTTTTATTACATTGTAGTTATGAGTCTTGAGAACTAGGTGTTTAATATAGGGTTAAAGGCATCTTAAAATAATTTTAGAGAAGCTCTCAGGTATCGTGTCATGGGTTTTAGTAATGCATTAATGTTTGTTGACTAGTATTTACAATTACACAAGATTATTTTGGTAAGCTCTACATGTTGTTTGAGTCTTCAACCTTTTGACTGGTTTAATACAGCTCTCCATGACTCCCTGTCCTGAGCTGATCGTTTCATCTCTATATAGCTACCACACTCTACATCCAAGGCTATCTGTTTAACATATTCTATCCTTGGTCTACCCCTACAGTTCTTGTCCTCAACCCGTTCTTCCATAACTAAGCTTGCTATTCCTGGGTGTATGTGTCCTACCAACCTATCGATTTACTTCATTAGTTGTCGCTAAAAACATCTCTCCTCTCCCACTTGTCTTAATACCTCTTTGTTTGTAACCCTATTTACCCATCTAATCTTCATCATTCTCCTGTAACATCACATTTCAAACACTTCAACTCGCCACTTTTCTGCTACACCAATATTTCAAGTTTCCCTTTCATAGAGCGTCACACTCCAGACAAAGGTCTTCAAAAATGACATCCTAATACCTAAATCTATATTCAATGTCAACAAATTCTGCAGAAAATGCTTTCCTTGCCTGAGCTTCATAAGAATCCTAATAATCTCTGGTATAATGTCTTGTTTAGCAAACATAGTCGCTCAGTAGGTCTATGCATTTGTTGTATATAACCCAAAATAGCAAACAGTTTTTCTAAAACCCTACTCACTGGTCAATAACAAGCATGGTCGCCAAAGTGTTTCGTTGGTAGTTAACTCATGTCTGGTTAGTCAATTCTTATTGCAAGGCCAGTCAACACCTAAAAATTCATCTTAACATATAGTCTAATCATCTTACTATCTACATACCAGTGTCTAATGAATAGTCAATATTAGTTTGGTCTTTACCTAAAATCTAAAATCCAATATCAAATTTCTAAAATCTAAAACCAAAATAAAATATAGTATAGGAAACATAATTCAAAGTAATACAAATCCTTATATGATTTTCTTTAATAATTAGTTACCGAAAATTTAAAGTCATGACATTATGGTTTGAACTTTTCGTACAATCTAAAATGTAAAATGTAAATTCTAAAATCTAAAGTCTAAAATAAAAACAAATACAAAATCTTACTTGCATTAACTGTATATTGAACCCAGTCCTCCTTTGTATTTGTAATCCAAGTAATAATTTGAAAAAATATACAAGTGTAATCAGTCTTAAAACATTATCCCTGCTTTTTATATGTTTTTGACATGCGTATTAATCTAAAATCAAACCCTGGTCTACCTTAGTCAAAGGATAACAGCTTAACCACTGCACCACTATAACCATCTTTCTTAGTTTGGTTCGTTCTAAGCCTTAAAGTTAAATCGAGTTAAGGTCTCTAGTGCAAGAGCTAAAAGTGCTTGCCACTGCAGCACAAAATGGTTAGCAAGTAACATTATACATTCAAAAAGGATTGTATTGGTTCGGTTTGGTTCAGTGTAATCACCATCTTGTTTTCTTAGCTACCCTCTTTAACTAATCAATTAAAGATAGTCTACTCTTAATTCTTGAATCGATAAATTGGATTTTGTACACACCGTTTGTCATGTCATGCCTGAAACCTATACTCTCTATGTACTTCGGTCAGGTTTAAAAACAAGTTTCAATGGTCAAAGACTTGTCAGTCACCATACGTAAAGCTTACAATAATTCTTTCTCTACATAGCTATGTTTCATCACTCACCATAAACATCTAACATTATGGGTTTGCAATATATTAAGAGAAACAAAAGTCCATGACCTTGTTGTTTTCAATCTTTTTGGGAAAATTCATAAGCCATATAAAGAAAGCGTCGTGTCAAGTTATAGGACACCTTATGAGTCCAAATCCCATTATTAGTTTATAAAACTCAATTCAGTAACCTTGCCGTTTTGGGATATTTAAATA
The DNA here is from genome assembly GCA_946902985.2 of Meconema thalassinum. NCBI lineage: Eukaryota > Metazoa > Arthropoda > Insecta > Orthoptera > Tettigoniidae > Meconema > Meconema thalassinum. Next base: position 1,068,222,177 of record OX336389.2, read on the forward strand.
AATGCATGCATCATAGGAAAAATCATAAAAATATTCTTAAAACAAGTCGTCGCATGACCCTCTTCAATCAATGCTTCACAAAATAACGATTCATCCATTGAACATGGCCACAGTGATCGGCGACATGCTCGTTTAAACACAACCGGTACTGTCTCTCTCTACAAAAAAATAAAAATAAAATTAATTCAAAAATTTAAAAAATCTAAATTTTCAAAATGTGTGGTTAGACCCTTTGTCAAAATTTCAAAAAATAAATAATAAATTCAAGAAAAGAATGTCGCCCTGAGTCTTATAACACCTCATGTGTCCAAATCTGATTATTGGTTCCGCTTGTTTCCCTGTAAAATTTACATGCATTGTTTTCGGGGTAAAATGACCAATCATGGTAAAAGAGTATTAAATGGCCAATTTTTTGAGCTATCACACCTAATTTTAGGTTTCTTAGTTTCCAAGATATCGATTTTTCAATTTTGGGGTAGTTTTTCACCCCCTTACTATATTTCATCAAAAACAAAAGATCTTAGGTTCATTTATCATTTTTAGGCGTTTAACACCCTTTTCCCTGTAAAATCACTATTCACTGTTTTAGGAATGAAATGATCTATTGTGGTATAAGCGTTTGTCATGACCTATTTTTAAAGCTATCACACTTAATTTTAAGGCTCTTAATTTCCAAGATAACGATTTTTAAATTTTGGGGGTAGTTTTAACCCTCTTACTATTTTTTTCATCAAAAACAAATGATCTTAGGTTCATTTATCATTTTTAAGTGTTTAACAGCTTTTTTCCCTGTAACATTACTATTTACTATTTTAGGGGTGAAATGACCTATCCTGGTATAAGCGTATGTCATGACCTATTTTTAAAGCTATCACACTTAATTTTAAGGCTCTTAATTTCCAAGATAACGATTTTTAAATTTGGGAGTGGGGGGGGATAGTTTCACCCCCAAAGGGAAATATCGCCCCAATTGCTAGGACCCCTCATACAAGTCACTATCATGATAGGTTCGCGAGATATTAACAAGAGTGTGGTTAGGCCCTTTGTCAAAATGTTAAAAATATATTCTAAAAGGGGGCGTCATCCCAAGTCCTACATTACCTCATACAAGTTCCTAGCCTTATTAGATCGTTAGCTAAGCCCTTTGACATAATTTGGATAAATTCATGGGCTAGTCCGTAGGAGCCAGGCCAAAGGGACCCGTCCAAAGGGATCAGTCCAAAGGGACTCATCAACAAGGACTCGTCCACAAGGACTCGTCCACAAGGACCTGTCCACAAGGACTTGTCCACACAGACTCATCCACAATGACCTGTCAACAATGACCTGTCAACAAGGACCCATCCACAGGGAACCGCTCCCCCACCCTCTTCAAAAGCCATGAGTGGGCATGCATAAAAACAAAAAACAAGCATGTTAATTCATAGTGGCTATCCACCGTAAACATGTCTCTTGTGTAGAACAACGTTTCATTCCATATTGACATTCAAACTCTCACATGTTGCAATTGGAAAGAGCGATTCTCTAAAAAATTAAAATGTCACCCCCTATTAGGGGTAGGTTTTATTTTGGGGTAGAGATATGTTGTCCATTGGAAAGGGGGTGTCAGCCCGAGTTCAATGACACCTCATTTGTCAAAATCCGACCATGCGTTCGAGAGATATCGCGCCGCCGCCATCTTGTGAGGAGGGGAGGTGGAGGCGGGCCTTGAACCCCCACAAAACCACTACTTGGTTCCTCTCCACTTTGTTCTGTCGTTCCACCATTCCTCTTCCGACACAGTGCTCCAATCCAGGTTCCGTGTTCTAATACTATTCTCCACCGAGTCCATCCAACGCATTCTTGGTCTTCCTCGTCCTCTCCTCCCTGTCATCCGTCGTTCCAGTGCTCGTCATGGTAGACTTACTTCATTCAACCTTTTGACATGTCCAAACCATCTCAATCTGTTTTGCTCCAATTTGTCATTGAGTTTCTGTACTCCCAGTTCTTTCCGTATATTTTCATTTCTCACTCTGTCCCTCCTCGTTTTCTGGACAATACTTCTCAGGAATCTCATCTCAGCTGCTTGTACTCTGCTCCCATCCCTCTTAGTCATTGTCCAAGTTTCTGCTGCATATGCCATTATAGGAACATAATATGCCTTGTACATAACTTCTTTAGCCTTAATTGGTATATCCTTGTTCCATACTAGTCCCCACACCTGTTGGTAGAAAGCACTCCCGAGTTATATTCTTCTGCTAATTTCCAAATCTAGTCTTCCATCTTCAGTCAGTTCACTTCCCAAGTCTTTGAAGTGTTTCACCACTTCCAATTCCTTATCTCCTACTTTGATTACTCCTTGTCCTTCTTTCTTATCTCTACTAATCACCACTGTTTTACTCTTCTCCACATTTGTCTTCAATCCCCATTGCTCAATCTTTTCACTTATTACGTCTAACGGTTCTTGTACCTCCATCTCATCCTCGCCCCAGATCACAACGTCGTCTGCAAACAACATTACCTTCATCTCTGCCCTACTATATTCTTTCATTGCTGCCTTCATGATGTCATCCATCACCATTACGAACAATAATGGTGACAACACACTTCCTTGCTTTAGTCCAGTGTCTATTTTAAACCATTCCGATGTCCCGACTCTAGTCTTCACACTACTGTAGCACTGCATTAACATTCCTTTTATCATGTCTCTCAGTTCCTTGCCTATCCCCCTATTTGATAAGCTTTCCCAAACTTTTGTTCTAGGGATGCTATCATAGGCCTTTTCTAGATCAATAAAAGTCATTACTATATCCTTCCCATATTCCCAACTCTTTTCAATGTTCTGTCTCAGAATGAAATTGGGTTCCACTGTTGACCTGTCCCCTCTAAATCCAAACTGCTCCTCCTCTATTTGGCTTTCTACCTTTACTCTAATTCTTTTTTCTAGGATTCTTTCTATTACTTTGGCAACATGCAAGATGATGGTGATTCCTCGGTAGTTACCACACACCTTCCTGTCTCCTTTCTTGAATATTGGCAATATTATTCCCTTTTTCCAGGCTTCAGGTACTTTCTTCTCTCTCCACACACTCCTGAGAAGTATGTATGTCCACTGCAGTCCCACTGGTCCTGCCGCCTTGATCATTTCTATTGCCACTTCGTAGATTCCCACAGCTTTCCCCATCTTCATCTTCCTAACTGCCCATTCCACTTCTGCCATAGTAATGTCTGGTTCTTCTTCTATTTCAACAGCTCGCTGAAATATTCTTTCCATCTGTCCGTTATCTCTTCTGGTTTTGTCAATATTTCACCTACTTTGCTTTTCGCGAACCCAGTGCTCACCTTTTCATTCGTTCTGCTTTTTATAATTCTAAACAGCAATTTCTTTCTACAATGTAAATCCTTCCTTATTTCCTGAGTGAATTCTTCCCAGCTTTTCTTCTTTTCCTCTGCAATTACTTTCTTGCAATCTCTGTTTGCTTCTATATATTTTGCTCTACTTTCTTCAGTCTTTTTTGTTTTCCATTCCTTCCAATCTTTCTTCTTCTCTCTTACCTTTTCATTCACTTTATCATTCCACCATTTTGTCGCCTTTCCTCGTACCTTTCCTGATGTTCTACCACATGCTTTCTCTGCACTGTTCACAAATGCACTCTTAAACTTTTCCCATTCTTGTTCCGCATGGGTAATATCCGTCCTTGGTACCTGTTCTTGCAATTCTCTCTTAACCTCTTCTTCAACCTCCTTTTCCTTTAGTCTCCAGACCTTAATCTTTCTTTCTCTTTGTTCTGGTAATCTCATGACCTTTACTACTTTTAATTTTGCTACCACTGCCCTATGGTCTCCTCCAAAGGCTTCCTCTGGCATGGCTGTGACATACATTAGCTCATTCCGATGTCCTTTTTCGACTAATACATAGCCAATCAGAGTTTTCGTTCTTCTGTCTCCCCATCCATACCTCGTTATCTTCTGACTATTTTTCTTTCTGAACCACGTATTCCCTATAATTAATTGGTTCCGTTGACAGAAGTCCATTAAGAAATCCCCTTCTGGATTTTTTTCTGCCATAACCATATGGTCCCAAAATCTCCTCTCTTCGTTGTCTGTCTCTTCCCACTTGTGAACAGGGGTACAGTGGAATTTTATTATTTGCATTCTTAGTAAGAAAATACAAATCCTGAGGTTATCGATCTACGAAAGAGGCCGACCAATGTGATGTCAGATATTAACATCACTTATTCTTTCGTTTCACATGTCAAACTACCACATGACACTCATATATCTTTCAGTTACTGTTAACTCAGATTGAACAAAATTGTGACAGCGATAAAAGATCCAATCATATTTTGTCAAATTATTTATTTCAAACTAGGCATTTTGTAAGAAAATCAGTAGGCCCATATTCTGAAACTAGCAGTAGTGCCCGGCTTCGCCCGGTGGATTTATTTGTGTTATGGATGATAATGAATACTATTACAGAACTGGCACTAACAGAAACCAATATTTTAAAAATATATATTTTTGTGGTGGTGGTGGTGGCGGTGAAGGTGGTGGTGGTGGTGATGGTAGTGGTTGTAGTGGGGGTGATAAGTAGTACAGTATAATGGACGTAACATTCAGGTCATTTTCCCGGCATGATAATTATGAATAGGGAAACAGCTATTTACTAACTACAGCACTGACACATGTAATTTACAAACAAAAAAAAGTGGAGTAAGTGAAATAAAAGGCACTGCCTAGGGCCTATATCTCATTGGCTGTTAGAAATGTAGAGACCAATAGTGTCCTCTTTTGTCGCATAGCGCCGTAGGAAAATAATCAGAACTCTTTGGAAAATTCGGCTGTCCCGAATTACTGAGGTAGCAATAGTATCATTTATCGCCACAAAGCGCTCAACGATAAGTTTTGGAATACATGAAGGTAAATTTGAAAGCACCAACGCTTATTGCAGCTGCTCAATGTACTGCACCAACACCATTGCACTTATATAGAGGCATAATATTTTCATGATGATAACTGTTTAAAGGGGCCTAAGAAATCTTTTTGCACTAATTACCCCCCGTGACTGCAATTTATAAACAGCGCAAGATGCAACTATTTTCGCAATTCTGCACCAGATCACTGGTAGGGGTGACGTGATGCAGCCCGAACTGCCTGTCAACAATAGACTTATTAAAATACTCTTACAGTTACACTACTACGGACATGAATGGTTCTAGGGCCTTAATACGTGGTTTTCAAGTTCATTTTGTCTGTTATTCTAAATGTAGGGAATGGGGAGCGTTGTCCGAAATATCAAGTGGACAGTGTTACCAGCAGGATTTTAAAGTGTATGTAAAATTTGGTGCAAATAGGAGAAACGGTGTAGATTTGTGACAAAGGTCCTAAATACAGAAAATGGAGGGGTCTGTCCAAAATTTCATGCAGACAGTGTTACTCGCAGGCTTCCAAAGGGTAAGTATACAAATTGCTGTTCAGATCGGTGAAACGGTGTAGATGTGTGCCAAAGGGCCTAAATGCAGGGAATGGAGTGGTCTGTCCGAAATTTCATGTGAACAGTGTTACTCACAGGGTTCCAAAGGGTAAGTATACAACTTTTGGTTCAGATTGGTGAAACGGTGTAGATTTGTGCCAAAGGGCCTACATGCAGGGAATGGACTGGTCTGTCATAAATTTCATGTAGGCAGTGTTACTCGCAGGTTTCCAAAGGGTAAGTATACAAATTTTGGTTCAGATCGGTGAAACGGTGTAGATTTGTGACAAAGGGCCTAAATACAGAGAATGGAGGGGTCTGTTCGAAATTTCATGCAGACTGTGTTACTCGCAGGGTTCCAAAGTGTAAGTATACAAATTTTGGTTTAGATCGGGGAAAAGGTGTAGATTTGAACCAAAGGGCCTAAATGCAGGGAATGGTCTGGTCTGTCATAAATTTCACGTAGACAGTGTTACCATCAGTGTTCCAAAGGATAAGTATACACATTTTGGTTCAGATAGGTCAAACGGTGTACGTATCACTAACCATAACGCCTACGCAAGCGGATAGAGCTGTTCGGGAGCACTTGTTCTACCGACTTACTGAACAAAATCATTCTTGAAGGTTAACTGAGAGGTGTAGCCTAATGCTACATAGCCTAAACTATTGCTCATGAATCTGGCTATCATTAAAAATAAAGATTATTTCGAATCGTCCTGGTAGTTCCAGAGATTAGCGCGTTTGAACACATAAACACACAAACACACAAACTCTTCAGCTTTATTATACATTATTAGTATAGATGAATACGAATGGCGTTGCATTCTATTACTACCCCAGTCTGTAAAATCATGTTTCTGTTTTGTTTTATATTCTTCTAATTCTTTGAATATAAGGGAATCACTAGGCAATTGCAGTAAAATTGTGGCAAATTATGGTTGTTTTCTGAAAGGTAAATTTCATCTAGTTAAATTTGTTTTCAATATTTCGTACATTTTGTGAATGAGCGAGGTATTGAATCACGCCAGAGCAGCTGACGTAGACGCAATGCCACTAGGGTTATTATGTTATCGTTCTTATATATTTATTAACAGGTTTTTTTCTTTTCTTCGAGCGTCACTCTCATATGATATTTTTATTTCAGGGGGGTATTTTAGCTAGGATTAAAAATCTTGCACAATTTCCAAATATAAGTGTGTGAGACGAATTAATAATAATAAATCAAAGATTAGTAAGAATCCTGTTACCTTTGATAATTTTCTTCCTGATGTGTATTTTGAGCTGGTTCGTAACTGTACCATTCCACCCGACAGTCTCTGCTCAGGACCAGCCTATGTGTTACGCTTGCGGAGGGATCCCGTGGAGGGGGAATTCGACTGTCATCCACTGGTATCCCTGCGCAGACAGGCACATCACTTCCATTCGAAGCAAATGTCGGGATGGTTCCTAACTCAAAGCCATGGCCACTTCCTACCAAATCCTCACCTGAATTACAAATACATACACCTAAACAGCCATCACAATATCACAGGTTATCAGACAAAATTCCACTAACACCCAAGCACACGGTGCTGAATGAGCACGATGTCCAAGCCCCTCAAATGAAACAACTTACGGTACTTACTTCCTCCTTCGCGCTACAACCCTTGTGGGGCCTTGGTCTCCCGGACATTCTCCTTCCATTCTTCCCTGTTGACTGCTTTTGTTCTCCATGTTTTGAAGCCAGTTTTCTCAGATCCTCCTCCAAGTTATCCATCCATCTTGTCCTAGGTCTTCCCCTCACACGACGTCCTCCTGGCTTCCTATCGAAGACCTTGTTTACCATCCTGTTCTCTGCCATTCATTCTACATGTACCAACCAACGCAGTCTACTGGTCTACTCTTTATTTTCACTACCACATCTGGCTTACACTGGGAGAGTTAGCCGTGGTCGTTACGGCATGACTGCTGGCAGTCGCTCAAATCCGGGAGGCGAGGAGGTTAGAATCCCCCCACCGGCAACCTTGAAGAAGGTCTTCTGTGGTTTCCCATCTTCCTTCCAGGCAAATGCCGGGGTTGGTCCCTAACTATAGGCCACAGCCGCTACCTTCCAACTCCTCGTCCTTACATCCATGCTTTCCGTCTCGAAGAAGCTACGTCCTCCTGGCTTCCTATCGAAGACCTTGTTTACCATCCTGTTCTCTGCCATTCATTCTACATGTACCAACCAACGCAGTCTACTGGTCTACTCTTTATTTTCACTACCACATCTGGCTTACACTGGGAGAGTTAGCCGTGGTCGTTACGGCATGACTGCTGGCAGTCGCTCAAATCCGGGAGGCGAGGAGGTTAGAATCCCCCCACCGGCAACCTTGAAGAAGGTCTTCTGTGGTTTCCCATCTTCCTTCCAGGCAAATGCCGGGGTTGGTCCCTAACTATAGGCCACAGCCGCTACCTTCCAACTCCTCGTCCTTACATCCATGCTTTCCGTCTCGAAGAAGCTACGTCCTCCTGGCTTCCTATCGAAGACCTTGTTTACCATCCTGTTCTCTGCCATTCATTCTACATGTACCAACCAACGCAGTCTACTGGTCTACTCTTTATTTTCACTACCACATCTGGCTTACACTGGGAGAGTTAGCCGTGGTCGTTACGGCATGACTGCTGGCAGTCGCTCAAATCCGGGAGGCGAGGAGGTTAGAATCCCCCCACCGGCAACCTTGAAGAAGGTCTTCTGTGGTTTCCCATCTTTCTTCCTGGCAAATGCCGGGGTTGGTCCCTAACTATAGGCCACAGCCGCTACCTTCCAACTCCTCGTCCTTACATCCATGCTTTCCGTCTCGAAGAAGCTACAAAACTGGCGAGTCGAACATGTCCTCGGACACTCTCGGCACTAAAAGCCATACGCAAAAAATAATCTGGCCTACCATACAACTCTCTTATCTCCATATTATTTCTGATTCGCCAGAATACACCCTCTTTTACTGGTCCATATAATTTCCTGAGTATCTTCCTTTCCCATCTCCTTATCAATTCCTCATCACCTTGTGTCATAGTCCAAGTCTCCGAACCTTACATCACCACAGGTCTCACTACCGTACGATATACCATCAACTTCGCATTTATACTACGGTTCTTTGCTTTAAATACTTTGCTTAAAGCATAGTACTCCTATTGCCAGCTCCTATTCCCGCAGTTATTTCTTCTGTCATATCATTGTTTTCAGATATCATTGACCCTAAATATTAAACATTTTTACAGCGTTCAGTTTCGCATTTTTCTCTTGATTATACTTTCTCCTAGATGTTACATAAATGAAACAACAGTAAACTCAATTTACAGTTATTAATGGCTTAAGTGACAGCAGTAAGCGGCTCCATCTATAAACCCCGTGGCACCATAGCTCATGGAGGGCCTTGGCCTACGAAGCGACCACTGTGAAACCATTCGGTCAACAGATTGTGGGCTGTCGCGTGGTCAGCGAGTTGGGATGCCTCAGCTGTTAAACGTGGTTTTCGTAATAACCTTTTCTAAAAACAGAAATTTCTACTCTTCTAGAGCAATTTTATTATTAATCAATTTTTATTTTACATTCTAATAATTTAAAAAATGTGTATATTTTCAAGTGTTTATAAGTTAATTTTTTATAATGATAAATATATAATTTATTATACATTCATATTTTCAATATTGTTAATGTAATAATTATCATTATATAAATCAAGTGAACCTATTTTTTTAATGAAGTGCCTGCAGAGAGCTACTCAATTGATCTCACGAGGCTGAGTGCATCCGTCAGTTTCCCAAATCCCTTATGTAGTCGGGGATTGAAACTTAAGCCTCCGGGTAAGAGGCAGTCGCACTATCCCTACACCATGGGACCAGCTGGTGTAATCAAACGTCAGTGCCCCCTGGTTTTCCTCTACCTGCTCAACTGGCTATGCAGTTACGGCTCTCGGCAGCTCCTTACCCCAATCAGTGCTCCGAGCGGGTCTACTGTGCAAGCCAGTTGCAGCAGACGGAACGGGACCATTGTGGGTGGAGTGTCCTCGTGCAGAGGACCAGTCATCCAAGCCGGTACAAGTACACTTGTCGTTGACCATTATTAGCGAGCAAAGCGTGGGAAACAAGTAGCAAGGTGCCTCCAGATAAGCTGGAGTGCGTGCGCCAGGCTTCTGTTCATGTGCATCCGATAAACGCGAGCAACGTGTTGCACCACAAAAGGATGTAGGGGAGGGGAGGGTTCTGCGATTTAAAGTTTGTTTGATACGTAGCAGCAGTGAAACAAAGCCATTGAGGAGGCGGGGGAAGAGGGGAGAAGGGGAAGAGTGGCTTGCACGTCGTTTGGGACTTGAAGTGATTCAGTTAACAGTCGATTAGATATCAAGTCTTTGTGTACAACGTATACATATATATGTACGTGTGCATGTGTGCGTGAGTTTTTCACAGGTGAAGTAGCACCAACTGAAGCGAAGTCGAGTTGGGTGGGCTCTTCGCTGGTACGGTATTCGTAGCGGGGGACAAAGAGGGTGGCCTATTTGCAAGGAGCATCGTGTGACTTGCTTCTATCGTAAAATATCAAAAGCGTTACCGACGCCAGTGCTACTACACTTTGCTATCGGTACTGAACAAAGACTCCACCATGATAGCACACAAAACGTTCAACTATTCATGAGCGCTATTGCACAAAACTTTGCTATGATACTGAACAATGACTCCACCATGATAGCACACAAAACGTTCAACTAGCCTATTCATGGGCGCTATTACACAAGACTTTGCTCTAATTGTAAGTACTGGACAAAGACTCCACCGTGGTAGCGCACAGATATGAAAAATTGAACTAAAAAAATAATAATAACTGTATTTATTACGATTAATTTAAGGCTATGAATCAGAATGTAAAACTACTTGGAACTCTTACATTATAACATCCAATCCAGTGGCGTTACTAGAATATGCTTCTGAAGGGGGATGAGCGGAGTCAAATCTGAACTAACGTATGAAAAGCATTTTACTAGCTCTATACCATTTGTAGGACAGAACTCTTTTTTAATATATTTTCTTTCGTTTTCTTCCCTCTTTTTTAAAGTTAAGATTTTGTTTTAGGTTTCTTGCCTGTTATTTTTTGCTTTTATTTCTGCTTTTTTATTTTGCCTTGTGGTTTTGCATTGTGTTTTTGCATTGTGTTTTTGCTTTTGTTTTTGCTTCGTGATTTTGGTTTTGTTTATGCTTTGTGTTTTTGCTTTGTGGTTTTGCTTTTGTTTTTGCTTTTGCTTTCTGTTTTTGCTTTGTGTTTTTGCTTTTGCTTTGTGATTTTGCTTTTGTGTATGATTTGTGTTTTTGCTTTGTTCTTGCTTTGGGATTTTGCTTTGTGTTTTTGCTTTTGTTTTTGTATTGTGTTTCGCGTTTGAATTTGCTTTGTGATTTTGCTTTTGTTTATACTTTGTGTGTTTTCTATGTGTTTTGTCGGGATTTTGCTTTTGTTTTTGCTTTTGTTTTTGATTATGGCCTCGTGTTTGTTGTTTTCTACTTTTATTTTTTTATTTTTGCTTCGTGTTTTTTGGTTTTTATTTTCTTTTTTTATTATTTTGTTTTTGGTTTTAATCCGAAGATAATTTTCATTCAAAAGAAACATTTTATCGACTTGCATATTATTATGATAAGGTTCTGAAGGGGGGGGGGGTTATTGATCCACGTAGTTACGCCACTGATCCAATCTATGTGTAAAGTGGCGCATTTGGTAATGAGCCCATTTTCAATTTTATGGATGTAACGTTCCTTTGAACTGCTGTGATAGTAGACACGCACGGGTACCAGTATTTTGCCCTAGAATGGGCTTTTTAATGTGCTATGAAAGCTACGACACCAGCGTCCCGCATTTAGGCACCCTCACTGTTGACCCACTGAGGTGTATGTTGTTAGAAGAATTGTTGTTATCCAATGATTGTAAAATTTACGAATCAATATGAAGACCAACACAATGTGGCATGGCTGGCTGCGTGGCTCAGCGATAACGTTCTCGCTTGCTAGGCCCAAGGTTGCAGGTTCGTATCCTGGCACAGTCAGCTGGCTTTTGAGGGTGCGAAAATGTGAGGGAGCCGTGTCAGTAGATTCACTGGCACGTTAATGATCCCCTTCGGAGCAACGTTCCGGCATCCCAGCGTCTCTAAAAGCCAGAGTAGTTAAAAGGGACGTAAAACCAATAACATTATAATTGCAATAAGGCATATGACAACAAATAAATAGCCATGTATCATTTGGAGCTGCTTATCCATTTGAGTTTGGCTGCGTAGTGTACCGGTAACGTTCTGTTGTTGCCTTTGTTTCATTTCTGTGACATCGTGGTCATTTATCCCCGTGTACTTGGGTGTGTTTAACATTTTTCTGACCACCTGTGGTATTGTGGTGTCCGTAGTACTGTGTGTATTTGTAATTTAAGTGACGATTGGGAAGGAAGCGGCCGTAGCCTTAAGTTAGGAACCATCCTGGCATTTGGCTGGAGTAGAAGTGGGGCGCCACGTAAAACCAATTCCAAGATAGCTGAGGAGGGAATCGAAGCCACATCTTCTCAGTTTTGCCTCACTGGGCTGAGTGTACCCGTTCCAACACTCAGACCAGAATTAAATTTCCTGGCAGAACTGGGAATCCAACCCGGACCTCCTTGGCGACAGCCAAGAATGCTAGTCGCTACACCAGTAACATTTACACCTGTTATGCCCTAGGCTGCGGCATCGAATCCGAGAGCAGTCACTTGGAATTTGAGAGTGGTTAAATGCGAGAGGTGTCAGCAGATTTACTGGTACCGGTACGTTAAAGATACCCTTCAGGGCACAATTCCGGCACCCCGGCATCTCTGAAGCTTCAGTAGTAAAAATAGATGTAGGCTAGGGCTAAAACCCACAAGATCAATTATTATTATTATCCATTTGAAAAGCGAAGTAGCTATTGTAGTTGTTTCTTTTGAAGGAACTGGACATTGTGGCCATTTCAGCCCCGTGTACTTAGGTGTGTGTATTTGTCTGATAACCCGTGTTATTGTAATGGCTATTGTGAGACTAGGGATGGGGAAGGCAGCTCTCGTTGCTTTAATTTAGTTACCATCCTGGCATTTTCCTGGGGCAGAAGTGGGAAACCATGAAATCCACTTCTAGGTTGGTTGGGGTGGGAATCGAACCCACCTCTTTTCAGTTTTACTTCACGTTGATCAGCGTACCCCGTTACAGCCCTCAGACCAGAGTTAAATTTCTTGACAGAACCAAGAATTTGATTTCTACAGAAGGAGTGTGAAGGTCATTTCTCTAGGGCAGGTTAAGGCATGTCGGGACAGAGTTTAGGAAAGTAACCACCTGTAACCATGGCTGTAAGACAATGCAGCTAATTAATGGAGATAGTTTGTTTTAAACACAAGCGCACAGTATGTGCCATGGTATGATAACTTACTGCTGAGACAAAGATAGGCACGTGGTGTTTGTTCGAACCCGAGAACGTTATTCCGGAAGATAGAGCGCATGAGCAACCCTCACAGTTGCTATTTTTGGTGTGGTTAAGGGGCGCTGCGTCGTTAAGGGCAAATGGGCCTCGCCCACCCAGGGCCGTCAGGCCATATTACACAATTAATTTAATTCATGTCTTTAACAATTACTTTAAATTACAAATATTCTACTTAAAATAAGCGGTTTTCCCTTCTAAAACTTCTAAAAAGAATTCAGTAGGCTATACATAACTCATCCCTAGTCTAAGTTCCTGCCAGTCTCCTAATAGCAAGGGCAGCACTAGAGAAATACTTCTTCTTCTTCTTCTTCTTCTTCGTCTTCGCCTTCTTCTTGAGCGTTTATCACGCGTGGCTGCGGGTTCCGCTATGGCTCTAGAGAACCTTACATTTAAAGTATATTGATTGAAGGGCCGGTTGAGAAAACAGTGGACATAGCACTGTCTTGCACGCAAATTCTTCTTTGCTATGAAAGGATCTTCCTTTCTCTTCAAGGGCTTGGAGAATTGGTCCATAGCGTTTTGTTAAAGCGAAAGAAAGAATCTCTCCATTTCACTTCCTGCTTCTGACTCTGTTTGAAGATCAAACCGGATGACGGGAGATGGATCCACCTCACGCCTTTAAACAGGTAGACCTACTTAGCCATTGTTCACAGCTTGCTGAAATTGAGATTTTACACAAAATTAAAGATAATCCGGTGAATAATGGATATCATTGAATAAATCCAGATATAATAGCAAATACAGCTCCTATATTTATACATTTGCACTTGGTGTTCCCAATACAGTACACGTCTGTTAGTGAGTTCTGTGAATGAAGTTAATGTCTATAGTTAATGTGTTTGTAACTTTTGTGTTGCGTAGATATTTAATATGCTCATTGTGTGCGACATAGGAAAATGAAGTGGATTTTTTATTAACAAATCAATTTTCTTATATACCTTTTCACACAAAGTTAGACATAAACGATAGGACCTCATCAACCAAGATGATATGGGTATATAAATTTCCTTAATGCAAGCACAGGACTGGAAAATATATTTACAAATAAGGAGACATGTGAGTACAGTTTTTAATGCTACGTATTTATTAAAATTTGTTTCCAATGTTGTGTTGTGTGGAATTATGATAATAAAAATATTGGTAACAATGAATGTCAAACATACACCAACAATAATATAATCTGGCACACCCTAAAGTTCTAGTCAGCAGCCGCCCCTGGCGTGGTTCATGCTATTACTGATACAAATAATAACAATACCCTGGAAAAACAGTTGTGTAGCTTGGGTTTGTTTCTGCCTAGGCTACTCATTGAAGCAAAGAACTGTAACCAACCTGGATGTTGTAATTGTTGTTAATAATGGAGCGTAGCCATGCTCGTAAAGTCATGCTCCACGGCCGCGAGGGCAGTTGCAGCAAGTCTGGAGGTTGCAGGTTTGAATCCCGGCGCTGACAGTAGCTATCGTGAGTGTAGTTCTTCCCCGCGTTTTTCCACACTCCTTCCTGCCAAATACCGAGAGAGTATACTGCCTTACTTCAAGTCCCGGGGCACCTGTCCCGAATATGGTTACACACACTACTGCAGTCGTCACAGGACAAGTAATAATACAAGTAATAATCAGAGAAGTTCAACATACCTTCAAATACACGGAGCTGATGACCAAGATGTCGCAAATCCCCCAAATTAATTTACAACAGCAACAGTTAATTCACTTAGAGAATTTGTGACATCATGGTCAATTAGCCATGCGCACTTGAGTGTGTGTATACAAAATACTATTTCTGATAACCTCTGGTATTGTGGGGTCTGTAGTAGTGTGTGTGCATTTGTAATTGAGGCTATGATTGAGATGCATGAGGGCCCCTAAGTTAGGAATCGGCCCGGAATTGGCCTGGCGTAGAAGTGGGAAACCACGGTAAACAATTTCCAAGATGGCTGAGGTGGGAATCGAACCCACCTCTTCTCATGTTTGCCTTAAGGAGTTGAGTGGACTCCGTTCCAGCCCTCAGACCCGAGTTAAATATTTTGGCAGATGCGGGAATTGAATCAAATCGAATCCTCCGTGGTGACTGCCAAGGTCACTAGCCGCTACACCATGAGGTGGACTTGTATTAAAGTACTTAGCTGGTTATTAGAGCTATCTGGTGTCCGTTCTTTTGCAGCTGTTGTCACTAATGTTTGACGATCGAAACTGATCATCCAAGAAAATGTATTAATCTAACACAAGTTGTTTCAGGTTTAGGGCACTATACCCAATACAATTGGATATAATCATCTTAATCGACTGAAAAGCATAAAATGTCGTGCTGCTACATTTACCACAATTGCACAGGTTAACATACAAATTACACACACAAGAAGACAGGGCCATTGAGCAAGATATCCATAGCACCTGAATGAAGCAACATTAACACTGATACGTTATACACACATCAAAAAAAGTTTTGCATCACCTCGGTTCCCAGATCTCCGGCATATAGACGTTGACTGTGTATATTGTATCCAAGATACAGTCCCTTTGACTGTTCATAGATGTCACTAAAACTGCTCAAAGATGTAAACAACCATGCATGAGCAGGGCCTATTAGACGGAGGGGGTACGACAGCCGATCAGTTCCAGTCATTCCACCAGGACGAAGGTACGCTGCTCATGTTGTCTGTAGTTCTACCATGCCTAGAAGGTCAATACCGCAGTTCGATCGCGTCCGCATTGTTACTTTGTGTCAAGAAGGGCTCTCAACAAGGGAAGTTTCCAGGCGTCTCAGAGTGAACCAAAGCGATGTTGTTCGGACATGGAGGAGGTACAGAGATACAGGAACTGTCGATGACAGGCCTCGCTCAGGCCGCCCAAGGGCTACTACTGTAGTGGATGACCGCTACTTACGGATTGCCGCTCGGAGGAACCCTGACAGCAATGCCACCATGTTGAATAATGCGTTTCGTTCAGCCACAGGACGTCGTGTTTCAACTCAAACTGTGCGCAATAGGCTGCATGATGCGCAACTTCACTCCCGACGTCCATGGCGAGGTCCAGCTTTGCAACCCCGACACCATGCAGCGCGGTACAGATGGGCCCAACAACATGCTGAATGGACCCCACGGAATTGGCATCACGTTCTCTTCACCGATGAGTGTCGCATATGCCTTCAACCAGACAATCGTCGGAGACGTGTTTGGAGGCACCCTGGTCAGGCTGAACGTCTTAGACACACTGTCCAGCGAGTGCAGCAAGGTGGTGGTTCCCTGATGTTTTGGGGTGGCATTATGTGGGGCCGACGTACGCCACTGGTGGTCATGGAAGGCTCCGAAACGGCTTTACGATACCTGAATGACATCCTCCGACCCATAGTGCAACCATATCGGCAGAATATTGGAGAGGCATTTGTCTTCATGGACGACAATTCTCGACCTCATCGTGCACATCTTGTGAATGCGTTCCTTCAAGATAACGACATCGCTCGACTACAGTGGCCAGCATGTTCGCCAGACATGAACCCTATCGAACATGCCTGGGATATGTTGAAAAGGGCTGTTTATGGACGTCTTGACCCACCAACCACTCTGAGAGATTTACGCCGAATTGTCGTTGAGGAGTGGGACAATTTGGACCAACAGTGTCTTGATGAACTTGTGGATAGTATGCCACGGCGAATACAGGCATGCATCAATGCAAGAGGACGTGCTACTGGGTATTAGAGGTAGTGGTGTGTACTGCAATCTGGACCACAAATGCTGAAAGTCTAGCTGTATGATGGTACAACATGCAATGTGTGGGTCTCATGAGCAATAAAACGAGCTGAAATGTTGTTTGTGTTGATCTCTATTCCCTTTGTATTTAACGGTTCCGGAACTCTTGGAACCGAGGTGATGCAAAACTTTTTTTGATGTGTGTAGTACAGTCCGTGCTAGTTCCCCGATATAGAATATATTACCGTACTATGAGACTGACACTTATCTCTCAATCTCATCGTAAATCTGGAATTGTGTGAGAACATAATGTACACAATGTCTGCTTCAAACACAGGCTAATAGAACTTAATATCAGCGTCATCACTCTTGCGAGGTTCTGTCATGATCGATTGCTGAACGCAGTAAATACTAGCTCCTTAGTATTCGACACGATCACTCCTGTCGGATTGGCTGGCTTCAATTGTAATTTGACCAATCAATTATCGTCCCTACTTGTATACAGTCTACATGATATCACAGTTAAAGAGTTGCAATTAATCTGTCGGATGGATGATATTGGCTCAGTATTTTAGTCACTTATTTCCCCTTTTCACAACTAGCATTGGCCTAAATCGTCGATAACAATAATTCATAGAAGACTACCGACAACGAGAGCGGCAATATACATCGCCTTTCTCCATATATCTACGTGCAAATTTATGTTCATTGCAAATTTCACTCCAGTTCTATATATGTCAGGCCGAATGATGAACGCCCTACCCCGCCGCCCGTCCCCACCCCCGCCCACACATCACACTCGATTTACAGAGAGGGTAACCCCTGGCTGAAATTCCAACCTGGTAACGGCAGGTTGGACTCGGCCAAAATACAGCATCAAACGGTGCATAGGTTGTGATAGTAACAGTGTATTGCGTACTTTGTATAAGAATGGTGGTGCAATATGCTGCTTTCCTTAAATCTTGAGGATAGCTGAGATTGTCAGGTGAAAATATTACACTTATATTTCATCGAAATGAGTTGATTTGTTTAGGATCATAGAAATAACTTGACAGAAAAAACAGCCCTGTATGTAAATTCAGACTTAAAAAAGAGGCCGCTGCCAGGATTCGAACCTCCATCTCCTGCTACCCGAGCAGGCTCGTCTGTTGTCTACACTACCGATGGTCTCCACCCGTCCACGACTCATTTGCTATTTTTAAGTCAGTATTACACTATCAAAGAAACTTTTTCAAAGACCTTTGAAAAAATATGTAACACTTTTTTTATTGTAGTGTGGCCTCCTCAGAGGCCGAGTGAGGTCTTTCTATTCGACGCCCGTGGGCGACCTGCGCGTCGGGATGAGAGATGGAATGGATGAAGATGAATGAAACTGGCAAGGATGTGGAAGGAAGCGGCCGTGGCCTATCAGAAGGGACCGTCCCAGCATTTTCCTGGTGTTGAAAATGGGAAACCACGGAAAACCATTTCAAGGACAGCCGACAGTGGGGCTCGAACCCACGCGTCTACCGAGTCAGCAGAGAGCTTGGCCCCATAACCTAACACTGCGCTTTAGCCAGCGTAGCCACTGCTGTCGGTATGTGTAACACTGTAATGGGGAGATCTTTTATATACTTTCCGCGGCGTAACTGTGCTTGTTAACTCGTGCCCCACGGCTGCGAGGGCAGCTGCAGCACGTCCCGTAGATGGACGGTTCGAATCCCGGCGCAGTCAGCGGCTACACTGAGTGTGATTTTCTCTGGTTTTCCCCACACTCTGTGCAGGCAAACGCCAATAGTACCTTACTTTATGTGCCGGGGCACCAACCCCATCCCTGTCTGTTCCACAGCTACACATACTACTACAGTCATCACATGAATACAGGTAATCAGACAAGCTCAATACACACCAAACTACACGGGTTTGGTGACCAAGAAGTCCCAATCCGATGACTCAAAGCCCCTGAAAGAATCAACAACTCTTTTATAAAGGGTGGTTTTATTAAACTGTATTTTAGGAATGGTGAGAGCATCAGGTATCTTTTATGAAGATAATAATTCAAGATGGCGGATCATAACAGCTAGAATGTAATGGTGCCACAATATTAAGATGCTCATATCAGAGTATGAGTTGCATGAAATGTTACATAATGCATGATACAAAGACAATAAAAGCATACATAAAAGAGAGAAGGTGCACTTTACGATAGCAGCACAGGAAGGATGAGCATTTTAAGATATCGAAAAGAATTAAAATGGATAAATATGCTGAAAAAGATATGAATAATATTGTATTTAAGTTAAGATAGGCCTATTTGTTTTATACTCGTAATTCGGCACTATTACTTACAGTATTAAATGAGTATGTGAATAAGCAATTACAGTAATTTACTGTTAGGTTGAAACATTTAACAAAACTCTAGAAGCTGTCTGGTTTCTTGGTCTTGCGGATAGAATGGGGGATTTTGGACTGAGTGGCCCTGGGTTATATTTTGGAGGGGAAAAGTTCTTTTAGGCCTACACCATATTTTTATTTACGTGGTTCGGGTACTGAATGCATGAGACGTATGCATCATCCAATCCATCCTCATTATTATTATTGTTATTATTTATATTATTACAAGCTGTACCCGGCATGCGTGCAATGCCAATCAAATAAGTGTTGGCGTTGAAATTTTGTTTCTTGAAGTGCTTTTGGATACACAATATGTTTTTCAATTTTCGTTAACTGCCTCTAAGCTATCGTAAAATGGTTTTACTACTTTAGAAACATTCGTGGGAGCATGCACAGCAACTCACCAAAGTTTCACCGCAATCGGATGAATGGCATATGAACGCCCAACGGGATTTTGTTCAAACGATTCGTGCGCTGTCACTCATTGGTTGAATCTACTCGTGCGCTACCTATTGTGAAATTGATTTATTAAGTCGAAAACCTTCTCTGGCGTGTACACAACAACTCATCATAAGTTTCATCGCAATCGGATGAATGGCATATGAACCAATACGGGACTTTGTTTAAACGATTCGTGCGTTGTCACAGATTTGTTGAATCTACTCGTGTGCTACCTATTGTGAAATGGATTTACTGCGTTAGAAACGTTCACATGAGTGTACACAACAGCTCACCAAAGTTTCTTCCCAATCGATGAATGTTATAAGATCGCATACGGGATTTTGTTGAAACGCTTCGCGCGTCGTCAATCATTTGTTGCATCTACTCGTGCGCTACCTATTGTGAAATGGATTTACTAAATCAATAACCTTCCCTGGAGTGTACTCAAGATTCAACAAAGCTTAATCGCAATCGAATGATTGGTATATGAACGCATACGTGACTTAGTTAAAACAATTGTCGTGCCATCGCTCATTTGTTGAATCGACTCGTGCACTACCTATTGTAAAATGCACGTACTAAGCCAGAAACCTTCCATGGCGTGTACACAACATCTAACCCAAGTTTCATCGCTATCGGACGAATGGTATATGATCGCATACGGGACTTTATGAAACGCTTCGCGCGTCGCCACTCATTTGTTGAATCTACACGTGCGCCACCCATTATAAAATGGATTTACTAAGCCAGAAACCTTCCTTGGAGTGTACTCAACATCTCTCCCAAGTTTCATCGAAATCGAATAAATGGTATGTGAACGTATACGGTAATTCATTGAAACGCTTCGCGCGTCGTCACTCATTTGTTGAATCTACACGTGTGCTACCTATTGTAAAATGGAATTACTAATCCTGAAACCTTCCTTGGGGTGTACTCAATATCTCACCCAATTTTCATCGCAATCGGATGAATACTATGTGAACGCATACGGGACTTGATTGAAACGCTTCGCGCGCCGTCGCTCATTTGTTGAATCTACTCGTGCGCTACCTATTGTAAAGTGGATTTACTAAGCCAGAGACCTTCCTTGGAGTGGTGTACTCAACATCTCTCATAAGTTTTATCGAAATCGAATGAATGGTATGTGATCGCATACAGTACTTTATTGAAACGCTTCTCGCGTCGTCACTCATTGGTTGAATCTACTCGTGCGCTACCTATTCTAAAATGGATTTACTAATCCAGAAACCTTCCTTGGGGTGTACTCAACATCTCACCCAAGTTTCATCGCAATCGTATGATTGGTATATGAACGCATACGTGACTTAGTTAAAACAATTGTCGTGCCATCGCTCATTTGTTGAATCTACTCGTGTGCTGCCTATTGTAAAATGAATTTACTTAGCCGAAAACCTTCCCTGGACTGTATTCAACATGTCACCCAAGTTTCATCGCAATCGGATCAATGGTATATGAATGCATAACAGACATTTTTGAAACACTTCGCGCGCCGTAGCTCATTTGTTGAATCTACTCGTGCGCTGCCTATTGTACAATGGATTTACTAAGGCAGAAACCTTCCTTGGAGTGTACTCAACATCTCACCCAAGTTTCAGCACTATCGGATGGGTGGTGTAAGAACGCATAGGAGACATACACCCCCACACACCCACATACATACTATCACGTAACATTGATTTTTATATATATAGATTATTATTATTATTAGTAGTAGTAGTAGTAGTAGTAGTACTAGTAGTAGTAGTAGTAGTGTACAGTTTACTGTTTGTTTATTTAAGCCAAATGTCACATTTTTTTGGTCCTGCCAAGCTCACGCTTGTCGGCAGGTGCCAATTATAATTACAATATATATGTTACCAAAAACAATTACATTTATAGATATACAGTTCAATCTCTCACCTTCCGCTAATAATAATTCACAAACATATTCAATCACCTCATAACAATTAATTAGGGTTAAAATTATTATAATATGTTAATATTAACACAATAAAGCAATTGTAGTAAATTATATTTGTTTGTTCCTACCTTAATACAACAGTTATGTCATTACTAATTTAAAATCTTAACTTAAAACTTAAAATACAAATGTTACTATCATGTTCAATTAATTTCTCATTTCATAATGCCACAGTCTATGAATAGGAGTGTATTATATATACAGTACCGGGTGAGTTAGCCGTGGTCGTTACGGCATGACTGCTGGCAGTCGCTCACATCCGGGAGGCAGGAGGTTCGAATCCCCCCGCCGGCAACCTTGAAGATGGTCTTCTGTGGTTTCCCATCTTCCTTCCAGGCAAATGCCGGGGTTGGTCCCAAACTATAGGCCACAGCCGCTACCTTCCAACTTCTCGTCCTTACATTCAAACTTTCCTCCCCAGACAACACTCCACACGCGACGGTACTTGTACCTCACCCATTGGGTGTCCGCCTCGAAGCAGCTACAAAAACTGGCGAGCCGAACATGTCCTCGGACAATCCTGGCACTAACGCTACGCTAAATATATATATATATATACAGTACAAGCAGTTGTCCACTTAGTTTAAGGAGTTATTGATGTGTAACATCTTTCCGCTCGGTTACTGGATAGTTTTGTGGTAGTGATTTTGAAAATTGGGGACGGAAGTGGATCGGAACGATCGAGGTGGCAGTGGTGGATCAAACGGAAGTATGCACTGCCCGCTCGATCGATCAAACGGAAGTGTACTAGCTGGCAGTGGTGGACAACGGAAGTATGCACTGCCCGCTCGATCGATCAAACGGAAGTGTACTAGCTGGCAGTGGTGGACAACGGAAGTATGCACTGCCCACTCGATCGATCAAACGGAAGTGTACTAGCTGGCAGTGGTGGACAACGGAAGTATGCACTGCCCGCTCGATCCATCAAACGGAAGTGTACTAGCTGGCAGTGGTACCATGCAAAGGCAGCGTGATTTTTGTACAATTGAAAATGTGTGTACTGGAAACAAGGCAGTGTGTGCTCTGTAGCGTGAGAATGTTATGGCAATACAGTAGGCAGTGCATTTAGCAGGCACTGGTTTGACGAGCACAGTGGCAAATGTTTCACCGACTTTCATTTGTCATTGAGCAGTTTATGAAGCTTCACGTTCAGGGCTAAATATCACATGGGGTAGGAAGTGGAAACTTGAGACTAATGTTGTTGAGTGTATAATGAAATAAAGACGACAAATGGCATTTAAGTAAGCGGCATTATTGTCAAACTGTGGGTGAATAATCAAATATTAAATGCATAACAGAATGTTGTTATATGAGTGGAATAAAAGCTGTATTTTCATCATTTGTGAGACTAGGTCATTTCATGATTGTAGGAAGCCATGTTTTGATTGTTTACGACGAATTGTATGAGAGCCTTGAGAATAATGAATGTTATAGTTACTGAGGAGTGTGCACACAGTATTACAGAGTACAGTCGACGTTGTGTGTCACTTTGTTATTATGAATTATTCGTGTAAAAGGAAGGAAGGAAGGAAGGAAGGAAGGAAGGAAGGAAGCTTGTGGTTTTGTGTGACCGTTAATCTCACGATCATGATCCACGGTACCTCCCTTTTACGTGGAATGCGAACCACAGGACATGGCATTTCAATTCGAAAATCTCACATGTATTGACCGGGAATCGAACAGGTCTACCTTGGTGAGAGACTAACAGCTTGACCGCTGCGCCACAAGTGTGACAGTAGCATAACTCCAATTCAATCTATACATTCATCATAGTACCAGTATGAAAACGGAGCGTAAATTAACGTCTTAAGAATGTCTAAGCTGTGTAGTATACGTGTAGGATAACATGTCAGATGTTACACATCATATGCGACTACTGTAAGGCTCGTATCTTTTTTTATATCCAATTTTTATACCTTTTTTGTTTTTGCCATACTCTCAAAGACCAGCAGTGAATGTAAAATAGAAATGGCACCATGTGAGCTAATGATCTTTTGCCAAATTCATGATTTGTTTTAGGAATTACAAAATGTGAGTTCTTAAATCTTCTTTTCTTCTGATGTTTTAAATGTTCTTTGAAAGTACTATTGAATGCTAGTAATTCTATTAATACAGTATATGTATTTGAAGCAAGTCCCCAGGCCTTTATTCCATATTGAATTATACTTTCCACTAATCCATAATATGCCATTCTTAGCACTGAGGTAGGCATATTTTGCTTCAGATGGAAAAATGTACTTAAAATTATTTTTAATTCGGAAGTAACTTGAATAACATGCTTGTCCCACCTGAAATTACAATCGATATACAGTACACACCTAATTATTTTTGAACAGTTACATCTTTTACTGTTGTACAGTAGTAGTAGTAGTAGTATCAATTAAAATAACGTTGGTTGTAAAAAAAAACACGTTGCTTTGGTGGTGTTGTTGTGATTTCATTGAGGGTCATTGTGACATCGTGGGCATATAGACCTGTGTACTTGTGTGTGTGTAGAATTCGTCTGATGACCTGTTTTATGAAATAATGATGACTGTATTTGTAATTGAGATGAGGATTGGTAAGGAAGCGGCCGTGGCCTTAATTTAGGAACCATCCCAGCATTCGCCTAGCGTAGAAGTAGGAAACCACAGAAAACCACTTGCAGGATGGCTGAGCTAGGAATCGAACCCGCCTCTTCTCAGTTTTGCCTCGCGAGGCTGAGTGTAGCCCGTTCCAGCTCGCAGACCAGAATTAAATTTCTTGGCAGAGTCGGGAATTTAATCCAGACCTCAGCGGTGAACAACGATTATGTTCGTCTAAGAACAACACACCTGTACAGTACATAGCTTATGGTATACTCTCCAATGATACGGTAATTTATAAGGAATATTCATGAATATTCACAATGTACAATTTTTGGAGAGCATATCACTGTTGGATGTATGCCTTATTACGTTTTCTTCGTTCTCATGGACGTTATCATGAGTGGCTTTGTTTTGACAGATAGTAGAACACTGGCATTTGCTTCAGCTTTCTCATTGCATCCATTATCTAACAACAAACTGATGTAATTTTTCAAGCCCTCGTATTGCAGCTCGTTGACCAAGGTTTTATAAATACCTTTCTTGCCACCGGCCACGGTGGCCGAGAGCAGTAACGCGCTAGCTCGTGTCTCACTGGTATCGGGAAAACGTGGGTTTAAATTCCACCTCGGCCGTCCTGCAAATGGTTTTCGTGGTTTCCCATTTTCACCACCTGGCAAATGGAGGGACGGTTTCTCTCAATAGGTCCACGGCTGACGTCCTTCCAAAATCCCTTCCCTGACTTTTCCTTAATTAGACCAAAGTTATCGTTCGCCTGAGCGATCGGCCTATCACCATCCCCAGTTTTATCTGATGTGTTTAGCTTTTAGACATCGTCCTTGCGACGGTAGAAGAATGAGCCCTCGCAGAGTCCGTGGGTGAAGCCGAGCTGGGAGGATAAGTGATTAAAAAATACCTTACTCGTCACGTTAGTTACCCATGGCTGAACAGACGTTTACTTTATTTTCCCGCTTCTTTTACATACCAGTATTGCAACTGCAGTATTTGATATAATTATTATAGTTAATTAAGCAGAGAACTGTCTTTCATCCACCCTTGCAGAACTATAATAAAATATTTCATACAGTGTAATTGTGTGATGATTGCTTTCAGGAAGTTCTCTATTATAAAGTGTTTCATAAATTTCTTAGACATATATATTTTATAGTGTTATACTGGCCTTTGATGATGTGGGGCACGGCAGGGTGATTTTCAACTGATGAACTACTGTAAATAGCACTTGTTTACGACAAATATTGCTATAAAATACAGGGCAACAATTTCAAACTCAGTACACAAACATTACAATCATTTTGGACAATAACTCGAAAGCTAATATTTTTTAGTCGGTCAACACAGTTGTACCCAGTTGTAATGGATATTTCCCCAATCCTGAAAACAAAATTACATGAGATTAATAAATAAATGTTTTTTTTTTCAGGAATAAGGAAACATCCATTACAATTGGGTACAATCGTGTTGACCGACGGAGAAACGTTAAATTTCAATTACTATGTCAATACTGAAAAAATGGCTTCCAACACGACAATTAGACCCTGAACATGAAAATAAACGATTAGTTGTCTATAACAAAATGGTCTTATTTATTGTTCATATCCACGGCGGAGTGTAAAGGAACTGGCCACCCTACAACAAGCAAACCATGGCTCTATATCACCTCATCAGAAACGAAAACCAGCCTACGGGCTGAAAAACTCGAAAACATGTGTCTAAAGTCACATGAAGAGGTGCTGTCTGCAATTCATGAATAAACATTAATGACTTGTGTACTGCACTACCTTGATGTAGGCCATGAGAAACTTCTTCTCATGGAGCTTGAGTACTCCACTCCCACCTTCACGACGGATCTTAAAACTTGGGTGAAACCATGGCTCTATAACACCTCATTAGATGCGAAAACTAGCGTATGGGCTGAAAAATCATCCTCTTCGATTACCCAATATGGATTTTCAACTATTAGATCTGTTGGCCAAATAAAAAACAAGCCATTAACGTTACTAAACGGAGAGTTGAAAGGTTTGGTGCAACCTGAACTTGACCCAAAGACCTTCAGATTTCAGGTCCGATGGTCTTTCCCCCGCGAACTGCTAAACGAAGTTACATCAACTGCGGCCACCTCAACAGCTCCGTAACATAAGGCCTGCCGTGCGTCGTATTCAAATATTGTATTTCTCATGACCATTTGAATACCCAGTGCGGCCTTTCAACTTCAGTACTTTAAATACTACGTGATTTATCGCTATTGTTCTGCTCAGTAGGTAAGTGGTTAGCACGCTTGGATTTAACCCAAATGGTCCCGAGTTCTATTCGATTTTCAGTCGCACAATGGGGATTTAAAATGCCTGGCTTGGGGTCAGTATATTTGTGACGTATTCCTCATTACGATGTCCAAATTGGCTACAAGCTTCTGTTCAGAAGAACCACACCAGGCCTCCCCACAGGACATACGCCTTTCTATTGAGCATTACAGCAATTACTATGTTTGCAGATCGATTTCGATGAACTCCACTTATATGACGATTGTTGTTTTTAGAGCCGGAACACCGAGGTCGTCTGCCCCTATTAACTCCACTTATCTTCTGACAAAAGGGGAAGTGAAGCCAGTGGTCCCATGTCATAGATTTCTGTCATGTAAAAGAACCTTCCACTAATTAAATTTAAGCTAAATTTGCAGTTTAGATTTCGTTGAAACGCTCTATCAAAGTTCCAACGTTCACCACTAGGTGTCAGTGACTTCTGGTGGAAAAAGTTGGAACTACTTGAAATTAAACGGAACTTGTAGCTCACCCCATGGGTGTCCGTATTGAAGCAGCTACAGCCTATGGCGAGACGAACATGTCCTCGGACATTCCCGGCACTAAAAGACATGCGTTAAATAAATAAAAATCTTCTGAAAAATACACGTTTGGGAGAGATAATGAGCGGTCGTATGTTCCGGAGAGTTGGGACCACCTCATGATGTAGCGGCTAGCAATCTTGGCTGTCACCCCGGAAGTCCGGGTTCAATTCCCGGCTCTGCCGAAAACTTAATTCTTTGTTATGTTGTTGTTAATTCTTTTAGGGGATTTGCGATATCGTGGTCATGTAGCCCCATGTTCTTGGATGTGTGTAGAATTTGTCTGAAAACCGGTGTCACTGTGATGCTTGTAGGCTACTAGTATCTGTATTTGTAATTGAGGTAGGATATGGGTGGGAAGCGGCCGTGTCTTTGAATTAGATACCATCCCAGCATTTCCCTGGAGTAGAAGTGGGAAAATACGGAAAACCACTTCCAGGAAGGCTGAAGTAGAAATCGAACCCACCTCATCTCAGCTTTGCCTCACGAGGCTGAGTAGACTCCGTTCCACCCCCCAGACCAGAATGAAATATCTTGGCAGAGCCAGGAACCGGACCCGGGCCTCAGCGGTGACAGCCAAGAATGCTAGCCGCTACACCACAAGGTGGTCCCATCTCTCCGGAACATGCGACCGCACATTGCCTTTCCCAAAAGTGTATTTTGTCAGAAGATAAGTGGAGTTAATAGGGGCAGACGACCTCGGTGTTCCGGCTCTTAAAACAACATTTTGGTCTGAGAGTTGGAACATTCAGCCTCAAGTGGAAAACTGAGAAGAGATGGTTTTGATTCCTACTTCAGCCATCCTGGAAGAGGTTTTCCGTGGATTATCACGTCTACTCCAGGCAAATGCCGGAATGGTTCCTAACTTCAGGCACGGCTGCCTTCTCCTTCCCAATCCTCACTTGAATTACAAACACGCACACTAATACAGCTACTTAGGAAGCAAAATAACTAGCGATGGACGAAGCAAGGACTATATAAAATAAGTTGGCTCAGGCATGGATAGCATTTCTACAGAAAAGAAATCTGTTGACATCAAATATGGATTTAGGTATTAGGAGGACACTTTTGAAACCCTTTGTCTGGAGCGTGGCGCTCTATGGAAGTGAAACTTGAACTGTTGGCGCAGCAGAAAAAAGAAGAATAGAAGCGTTTTAAATGTGGTGTTACACGAGAATGATGAAGATCAAGTGGGTAGATAGACTAACAAACGAAGAGGTATTGAGACGAGTGGGAGGGGAGATATGCTTCTGGCGACTGCAATGAAGAGAAGAGATACTGTAGGTTGGTAGGACATACCCTAAGACACACAGGAATAGCAAACATAGTTTTGGAAGGAAGGGTTGAAGACATGAACTGTAGGGGTAGATCTAGGTTAGAATATGTTAAACAGATTGCCTCGGATGTAAGGTGTGGTAGCTATGTAGAGATGAAACGATTAGCTCAGGACTGAGGAGCATGGAGTGCTGCATCAAACCAGTCAAAAGACTGAAGACTCAAACACAATTCAGCTATCACAATAACACAAGTTATCAGACAACATTCCCCACACACACGCCCAAGTTCACGGGGCTAAATGACCATAATGTCCAAGCCCGTGACTTAATGATAATAATAATGATCGTGTGGCCTCCGGAGAGACCGAGTGCAGGTCTTTCTAATTGATGCCCGTGGGCGACCTGCGCGTCGTAATAAGGATGAAGTGATGATGAAGATTTCGCATACACCCAATCCCCGAGCCACGGGAATTAACCCCAGGAGATAAAAACCCTTGATGGCTCGGCCGGGAATCGAACTCGGGGCACTTCGGGCGAATGCCTAGCGCGCTAACCATTTAGCCACGGAGCCTGACAAACCTGTCAATTGAAACAACAACAATAACGGAGGGAAGTATGCCGAGCTGAGCCTTCACCCTGGGTGAGGGGAAGTCTACTTTCGCTGCTGATGAGGATATGGTTCATTTGAATTACAAACCTTGGTTATTTAATTGGGAGTTATGAGGGTGCCGCTTCCTTTATGAGAGGAGCATGACTTATGAATGCGTACAACAGTAGCTTATGTCAAACTATAATTTACACGCTTCTTTCTCTATTGCGTAGCAGTGGCCACAACACGTCCTTGATTGAGTCAGTCGACTTTATGAAAGAATACCTTTCGTAAAGTACAGTAGGCTATATCTGAATATTGGTCCGCAAGGGACAGCTCCCACGCTCTGGGGCGCGCACGTGACCTGTGTCCCCTCCTCCTTGCCGGTCTCTTCACTCCCTGGCTACAAATTCATTGCCCCCAAGGGTCGCGTGGCATCGCCAAACCGAGAAACAGTTTCATTTCTTCATCACACCGCGGGCAATTTGTAAATGGGGGGCGGGTTGCCACGTGGCATAAATACCGGCATTCAACTGTTTTCTCGCCAGAGTCACGTGTCATCAACTGTTGACGAGACTAAGGGCGTGCGCCTAGGGTAATGGAGACTGCCGAGTCGAGGGAATAGATGGCTAATATCGGAAGGCAGGCAGGAAGGGTAAAGGATAGTCTCTGTCAAAACTAGTGGCTCCAGATGATTGCTGGCTCTTTTATGGACAAAATGTTGTTTTGATTGCTTTTTTGTGTGCGAGGGAGAATTGGAAATAAATGATTATATTATCATAGACTATATATAAAACGCTAAGGAGTATGTTCCACAAAACTGAAGCTCTTAAACAGGACGGAGTTAAAAGTTGAGGTTTGTACGAACATTTTCTAAATCATCTCAATAGTACGGGATGAATCTTGCATTAATTGAATAGTCAACAGAAATATATTTATTTGTTTGTAAAGAGAGTTTATACAAATATACAAGACGTTAGCGAACTGTGTCGCGTTGATCCCGCATACCAATAAAGCCGGGTGGATGGCTTATACACGTGAGAGTTCTCGCATAGGTCCACTAGTAATTACTATTATTATAATAATTATTATATTATTATTATTAATATTATTATTATTTAAGCTGTAATTCCCCTACAGGAGAGCGATTAAACTTGATAACATGATGTCATTTGGAGGTGTGTCTCCTCCGCTCCTCCCAAACTTTCTTCATTCGTGCGAAATGCTCCCTCTTCCTCTCATCCGTCCACTTTTTTCAGGCTGTCGTAATGATCTTGGTTCAAACTTGACATTCGCGATTTTCGTCCGGCACTCAGTTGGGTCTTCGAAACTTTGTATGCTGATTAACTTACTTGTAGGTCTCTCTGTACCTCTTTTAGCCATTCTGTGCCGCATTTACTCTGTGTTACGATGCCGAGTAGTTTCTTGGGCAATCTGGAGGTGGCCATCCTGTGGATGTGAGTGTAAAATTTGGCTCTGCGTTATCTAATTTCGTCTGTTATCGTAATGGTGTGTTGATAGAGTTCAGTACTAAGTCTCTTCATTCAAATGCCGTTTCTGTTGATTGCTCCATAGGTCTTCCGGAGAATTTTTCGTTCCTGCTTTTCTTTTCCCTAATCTTGGAATGGCCATCGATTACTATTGTTTCAGCCGCATAATGTTGCTTATTATTACTAGCAGTAGTGCCCGGCTTCGCTCGGTGGATTTATGTTTTATGGATGATAATGAATACTACTACAGAACTGGAACATGATACTTAAACTACCAGAAAAAAATAAATTAAATATAACTTTTTGTGGTGGTGGTGGTGGTTGTAGTGAGGGCGATAAGCAGTACAGTATAATGGACGTAACATTTAGGTCATTTTCCCCTAATGATAATAATGAATAGGGAAACGGCTATTTACTAACTACAGCACTGACACATATAATTAACAAACAAATTTCTAAAAATGATTAGAAAGAGGAGTAAGTGAAATAAAAGACACTGCCTAGGGCCTATATCTCATTGTCTGTTAGAAATGTAGAGACCAATAGTGTCGTCTTTTGTCGCATAGCGCCGTAGGAAAATAATCAGAACACTTTGGAAAACTTCGGCGGTCCCGAGCTCCTGAGGTAGCAAAAGTATAATTTATGGCCACATAGCGCTCAACGATAAGTTTCGGAATAAATTAAGGTAAATTTGAAGGCACCAACGCTTATTGCAGCTGATAACCTCAATGCACTTACACAGATGCATAATATGTTCATGATGATGACTGTTTTAAGGGGCAAAAGAAATCTTTTTTTTACTAATTACTCCCCGTGACTGCAATTTATAAGCAGTGCAAGATTAAACTATTTTCGCAATTCTGCACCAGATCACTGGTAGGGGCGACGTGATGCAGCCCGAATTGCCAGTCAGCAATAGACTTTTTAAAATATTCTTACAGTTACACTACTACGATCATGAATGATTCTAGGGCCTTAATACATGGTTTTCAAGTTCAGTTTGTTTGTTGTTCTAAATGTAGGGAATGGAGAGCGTTGTCCAAAATATCAAGTGGACAGTGTTACCAGCAGGCTTTCAATGTATGAGTATAATTTGGTGCAATTAGTAGGAACGGTAGATTTGTGCCAAAGGGCCTAAATGCAAGGAATGGAGTGGTCTATCCGAAATTGCATGCAGACTGTGTTAATCGCAGGGTTCCAAAGGGTAAGTATACAAATTTTGGTTGAGATCGGTGAAACGGTGTAGATTTGTGCCAAAGGACATACATGCAGGGAATGGAGTGGTCTGTCCGAAATTTCATGTAAACAGTGTTACTCGCTGGGTTCCAAAGGCTAATTATACACATTTTGGTTCAGATCGGTGAAAAGGTTTAGAT
Source organism: Meconema thalassinum (assembly GCA_946902985.2). NCBI lineage: Eukaryota > Metazoa > Arthropoda > Insecta > Orthoptera > Tettigoniidae > Meconema > Meconema thalassinum. The sequence continues at coordinate 1,068,253,735 of OX336389.2, forward strand.
TTGTGCCAAAGGGCCTAAATGCAGGGAATTGACTGGTCTGTCATAAATTTCATGCAGACAGTGTTACTCGCAGGGTTCCAAAGGGTAAGTATGCAAATTTTGGTTCAGATCGGTGAAACGCTGTAGATTTGTGCCAAAGGGCCTTAATGCAGGGAATGGAGTGGTCTGTCCGAAATTTAACATATACTAAACTATTCCTCTTGAATCTGGCTATCATATAAAAAAGAATATTTCGAAACCGACTGGTAGTTCCAGAGATTAGCGCGTTTAAACACAAAAACAAACACACAAACTCTTGAGCTTTATTATATCAGTATAGATTATTATTATTATTATTATTATTATTATTATTATTATTATTATTATTATTATTAATTTCGCTAAAGCGCAGCGTTAGGTCATGTTGCCAAGCTCTCTGCTGACTCAGTAGACGCGTGGGTTCGAGCCCCACCGTCGGCCGTCCTTTCAATGGTTTTCCGTGGTTTCCCATTTTCAACACCAGGCAAATGCTGGGACGGTACCTGCTGACAGGTCACGGTCGCTTCCTTCCACACCCCTGCCCAGTTTCATTCATTTTCATCCATTCCATCTCTCATCCCGACGCGCAGATCGCCCACGGGCGTCAACTAGAGAGACCTGCACTCGGGTTCTCAGGAGGCCACACGAAAAAATAAAATAAAAAATAAAAAAAGAAAGATTATTATTATTATTGGTAGGCCTATATCACCGTTATTCTCTGATCATTGTCTGGTAAAATACAAAGCAAGTATGCATATTACATTGAATCAAAGCATAATCATCACCTTAATTTAGTTCACTGGCAATGAATTTCCAACCTATCCTAGTTGTAGCTAATAAGCCTTCTGTATTAATTTATACAAGTTAGTGTCCAGATCAAGCTCTTTCAGACCTTGCAGTAGATGTTTGGGGACCACATCAGTGCTTGTGATGACTATTGGTACAATCGAACTCTCTTGACCTTCCATTGCCTACTGATATGTCTCACGAGTCTGAATGGATCCCATTCCATCCCACCGAAAAGAATTGATTTATTATTAACTATTATTTTAAAATTATTATTATTATTATTATTATTATTATTATTATTATTATCGTTTCGGTCGTCTAGGGATCACGAACCAATTCCAATGCTTTGTCCTTTGCTGTTCCTTCTTCCTCCAGTAATCCTTAATTATCTCACTATGTTTCTTCTTCCTTTCCTCGGACCATTTCGAGCCAGTTTCCTTTCCCTTTAATCCTTGGAATCCTTCCATTTTTAGCACCTTTGCCTAAAAATATGTCACTGTGGTGTATCTTCTTCTCTGATATTATTCATTCCAAATCCCTTTTGACTTCTTGTACCCAAGTTGTTGTTGACTTCTTGTTCCACAGGAATGTGAAGATCTGCTTAGTTAACCTACTGTCATCCATCATGTACAAATGTCCAAAAATAGCAATCCCTCTTCCGAATTGTTTCTGATATGTTTTCTATTTTTCGTTATATTTCATCATTACTTCTTAATTTCCAGAATTCTGTAGTTTTTAAAGGACCGAGTGTTTGGCGTGTAATTCTTCTTTCTACTACTTCTAATTTATCCAATTCGTAGTTATTGGTTATTATTATTATTATCATTACTATCATTGCAAATATTGACCTACGTTTTCCCCAGCCCAAACATTCTTGTTGCATAATACAGATGATTGCAAATGACAATGCACTGCTTATCTCTCCCACTCCTAGATTCAATATCCGTCAACAAAGGCTATGTTACTGTACAGCCAAATTGCGAGAGTTGTTGTGATTCATTCATTTAGAGCAGGCGTTCTGAACCTTCTGGAGGCTGTGAGCACCACCCTCAAGCAATACCAAGTACCCGAGCACCATTAGACCGAACATACTTATATACATTCATTTTCATATGAGGATGATTTGCATTTCAGTGTCCAGTCTAGTCTGCAAGCCTCTGTTTGCGAACAAGTCACCTTCATGATGCCCTATAAAGGTACGGTTTGGCTACAGCAATGATCGTGGACGCACATCGCTGGCGATGATTGCTCGGCGCACAAAGTCAGAAAAGCGGTTTCCCTAGCCAGCGATCATCGTCCTTCGTCCACTGCCTGCTACAACAGAAGCACTGTCACTTACCAGCTCAGTAGCTTATTCTTTGCTTATACAGGTTCGTGAAAATAATTATCAGCAGATTATAGTCTGAAATAAAATAACGTTGCCAGAATGACCTTCAGCAGAGTGAAATCAGCGTCAACATTGCATAATTCAGAGGAGGAAGAAGAGATGATCGAATTAAGTACGGTATATGGACATGAAGGAAATGTGACTCCAAACTAATGACCTGTACAAAACTAGGCGTATGCTACCAAAGGATGTTTTAATAAACTGATCCATGCACACCTGGTTAATGACCATACTGCGCCCGTTGACGCATGTTTGCTCAGACAACAGAGACTAAAACTTATGCTGAAATGTAACTGAACATACCCTGCGAGCGGCGGGAAGAAACTGAAGCAATATCGCTTATGATTATAATTTTACTTATTTTTCACATTCCAAAAATCAACTATAATTATAACCAAGTAATTCTGCATATTTGAAGTACAGCATACTTCGTAAATCGAAGAAACTATCAATTTACGCGGCCAGCTCATGTACTGAGAGCACGCCATATTTGGTAATACCAGTTCCTATTTGTCTGTGGAAGAGACAACATGTGCACGTTGGAGCACAAGTGAAAACAAACCATGTGGCAGGAAATATCTACCAATAACTTTCTTATGGATAGCCATCATGGCATTGTGTAATAATTGAAGGATTGAAGACATTCACCACTACGAAAACTGTGAAATATTTTTTTATTATTATGCGAGGTGAAATGATGGACTTGTGTGAAGGAAAATTTGCGACCGCATGGTCTCATTCTCGCGCACACACACATATTTCAGTGTTATAGAAACTGTGTATTTGACTAACTGTGTAACTGTACAGAATCTACAAGTACAATCTTTATTTGCCGGATGGGCAGTGATTTTGATTTATTTTTTGTTAATATTTTCTTGTGTAAATATCAGTGCAAGTCACGAGTGAATGTCGCACAAGCGACAGAGGCTAGAGCCAGTGGCGGAGTGAAAATGGGCAATTTTTTACCGCATATTAGCTGCAGTGCGTGACAGTATTATTTAATTATGTGCTACATTTTTACCATCGCTAACATCGCAATAATGATAAACCAGCAGATCTTCAGATACAACTCCAACCACACGATGGCAAGTGATTGCTAAATCATGCGTGGGGAATTGGCGACGGAGGATGTCCAGACACAATGAAATGGTAACCTAAAGCCATACACGAGACCGCATACAACATCTCATGGCGGGACTCGAACCAAGTGACGCTGAATCTGTAAGTCAGATCAAAAATTTATAGTGTATTGTAAGAGTGGAAAACAGTAGACTTAGTTTATTTTGGTTTCATTTATTTAGTGCACAATGCAGGTAGCTAATTATTAGACGCGTGTGGAAATTAATAGTTTTATTAAATATTTATACAAGCCAGGAAGGCTGGATATTCAATGCTCATTCGTATCATTTAAAAACAAGTATTATCAACTTTTATTTTTGTCAGGCTGATGACAAATAAACTAGTTTGACAATGTTAAATCAAGTCCAAGGTTACGAGCCAAGTTCACTACACAGCACACTCGATTCTAGGCAGTGGATTAAAATTTTGTTTTAGAAGGCTGGGAGATTCTTGACATTATTACAAGTGGAATGCAGAGTTCCGTTATTCACATTTATTGGCTAGATCAATACTTGAAAAAAGGTTTATTTCTTTAAAAGAAGCCACACAGGCAATGAATGCAATTGTATTTTGTAACCAAATGAACGCAGGTTCGATTAATTCAGGGAAGAGGCAATTTTATAAATGCACACACACAGTTAGCTTGTGTCAGAAACCTTTATGTTATTTAAAGCGTTGTCAGGATGTGTTTCTGTACACATAATCTTTCTTACCAGCAATTCAAACGTGTATCAATTAGGATTCCACACTTTTGTAAATAAGAATATTATATGAGTCGTGACGGTGGATGAATACCTCCGACATTGTTGTTGTGGTTATATCGGTGGTAATGAACTAACTAAAGTAGTACCAGAACCGAAGCCACCTGGATCAATGGATCCGAAATAAGAGTAAAGTAATTGGTGAAGACATAGGATGTCTAATAAGTGTGATGAAATATTGGTGAAGACACAGGGTGTCTCGTAAACTATTGAACTATTGAGTTATTTGCTTAAGTTGGATACAAACGTTACCTGAATACACTGAACGCTTTTAAAGGTCCATAAACTGAACAACAATACTGTCAGGAATAAATAATTGTGTGAAACTTTAATAATCAAAAATAGGGTTTTGAAAACTAACAAATCTTATAATTCCCCCTGAACCTAAATAAAATTTATAAACATTAAAAATAAACTATTTTTCTGGACCAAATGTTAACACTTAGATATTGTTAAGCTATTGTAGATACATTTTGATACAGTTTCACATGATTAGTCGACCACTAATTGGTGATGTGATAACTGAAGCACACACATCAGATTAGTAGCAATATGAGTCGATGTAATTGTTTAATTACTATCGCATTTGCAGGCTTTCCTATATTTTCTATTTTCTTAACACTTTGACACTATGACCGTTTGTTTCAAACAGTAACAAATCGAGTATGTAGGCAGTGCCAATTGCACAACCATAGGAGTGCTGAATTATTCTATGCATTTGTGTTTTTTTTTTTGTTTTTTTTTTTTTTTGTCGTGTGGCCTCATGAGAGGCCGAGTGCAGGTCTTTCTATTCGACGCCCGTGGGCGACCAGCGCGTCGGTATGAGAGATGGAATGGATGAAGATGAATGAAACTGGGCAAGGATGTGGAAGGAATCGGCCGTGGCCTATCAGAAGGTACCGTCCCAGCATTTGCCTGGTGTTGAAAATGGGAAACCACGGAAAACTATTTCAAGGACAGCCGACGATGGGGCTCGAACCCACGCGTCTACCGAGTCAGCCGAGAGCTTGGTCCCATGCCCTAACGCTGCCATTAGCCAGCTGAGCCACTACTGTCGGTTGCATTTGTGTTGTATTAGCATAGTTTTTTTTATTCAGCAACATTGCGCACATAGCTTGATTTTCTTAGTAATAAACGCATCTCGTTTATTAATTAATGATATTTAGGACTAGCTAAAACTTAACTCTAAAGATAAATGTTAGAGATGGCACCATCATAGCATAGGACAAATTTTCCCCTTGCTACTAAATGTAAATGTTCTAGTATTTGTAAACAAGTAAATGTCTTGCTTTGCTGTAGATTCTTTTGATGTTTGATCCACCCGTAAGTTATTTCGATGTAATTGCTTAGGGCCGATCTTACGTGCCATTCTCTTAGCTTGTTCATTTTGTCGAATTTTGTATTAGGACCATGAGAGTAATTTAGATCTTGTTTAGGACTTTTTTTATATTTCTTTCAGGGCAGAATAGTATCGGACTAGCCGATTGCAACTCTCATGCTAGGCTAGGGATCTATTCTGAATAAAATTTATTTGTGATTTTAACCTAAGACTGACCTCTCTTTCTTGTTTAGTTTTGTTATCGATGCATTCCTCTGAGCTGGTTAAAGATCGAACCTCATTAATTCCCGACACCCCCGAGTGCAGACTTTTGTTCTACACCAGCCTATGAATGTATCGTCCCCCATACTTGTGTGTTAACTGGAAGAGGGTCTCGGAAGGGTCATTTGAAACCGGTGGCTCCCCGAAACCTTCGGCCAGTGGGCACATATAGTACATTGGCGCCGAACGTGGTTGCATCGAAACTTGTGTTCGATTTCCATGATTCGTTTGTTTGTGAGGATTTTATTTTGTTAGCAAATCCAACAGATTAGTAACGAATCGAGATTTCGTACTAGTGTTTTGGAAGGCTACATGGCATTCTTATTCCAGAATTAAGACCATGAGGCTAGGTAACATTTATTAATGATAATAAGTTGAGGATTTGATTTGCAGTTATCCTTGTCTTGAGTAAATGTAAGTTGGTTGTTGTCTTGATGTCATTTAATTTTATCAGAGGTTCAGCTGTTATCATCGAATAAATTTATGAAGGAATGGATTTTCTATTGTTTTCCAACTCAAATCATTGTTAAGGCATATGAAGTTGTTAGTTCCCCGTGTTTCTCCAATTGAAGATATTATGTCTGCGCAAGAGACAGCCGAGTTGTTGGCAAACTTGCCTGCCCTACTGCACAATCTGCAGGTGTCGATGGACAATTTGACACGAAACAATAATGATCTCAGAGCTGATATAAACAATGTTAGGACAGACATGGCTGAAAATAATGAAAATTTAAGGGAGGATATTAATAATGTTACTGAAAACATAAACACTGTCAGGGAAGGTGTAAACAATGTCAGGGCCGATGTGACACAAAACAGCGACAATTTAAGGGCTGAGATCATACAAAACAATGACAATTTAAGGGCAGATGTAAACACTGTTAGGGCGGATATGGCACTAAATAACGAAACTTTGAGGGCAGACATGACTGAGAACAGTAACAATGCTACACCTACTCTGTTACAAACTAGTAACAACATTACTACAAATATTAGAGCTGACATGGCACTGTTAAACAATAACATTAGGGCAGATATGGCACAGAATGTAGTTGAAGTGCGGAGGACATTGCCAATGTTAAAGCCGAAATTACTGTCACAATCAATAAGGTTAGTGATGATTTGCGTGCAGAGATGGAAACTTATCGCACGGAATATCACGCACACTTAGAGGTAATAAAACAGGAGATACGCACAAATAGATCTGAGATAAATCAAAAACTCAAAGACGTTCAGACGGAGATGAACGATAACATTGAATCAGTCAGGAGTGAAGTCGCTAATGCAAAAGAAATCGTTAGTACTAGGATTAACTCCGTGGAACAGCGTATGGAAGAAGTTAACACGTACGTGGGTGTGTTAAAGGCTGATGTGGCTATAGTTAACTGTGGATTAAAACTAACTAGGGAAATAGCATTTGCCGTACACATGAATACCAAACGTGTAGCAAGCAAATTAGAGAAGGTGGAGGGTGAAGTCAGCAAAATAAAACAGGACTTAGCTACAGACATTGAAGCGATTCGAGAGGAAACTCATGAGAACAATCACAGATCCAACCAATACGTAGCAAAAACATTAGACGCTTACCTTGAGGAACAGGATGGGAAACAGAAAGAATTCGATAATCGCATTGAAGGAAGATTTGAGCAGATAGAATAACAGGTGAATGCTATAATTATTAAGCAACCTGAGAAAGTGTTAGAATACGCCGAAATGGATGAACTCATCAATCGTCTATTAAAACCTAATAGAGAGGGTGTACCATCTACAAACACTGCGACTAACATGGCGAAACCGAATATTCCGATGGAAAACCAAGGTTATAATCCTTTTAGGATAACTTCACAATTTGTAACACCGAATGTTAACATAACGCCGAATTATGGGCTGGCACCTAACTTTAATGTCACGCCGAACTATGGTCAAACTCAGTACTCGAATATTGTGTATTTGAGAAGCCATGAAGATCGACCGGCAAAATTTAATAATTCCAATTCCATTACACCGGTAGATTTTCTGAGAAACTTGGAGTCATACATGAGAGAAACTATGGTAACACCAGACAGGGAGTTACGGACTGTCGAAAAATACCTAGAGAACAGCCCGTTAACCTGGTTCAAGGCATTCAGATACTCATTCCACAATTATCAGGAATTTAAAGTAGCATTCCTTAAGACTTATTGGTCTTTGGAACGTCAGCAATATATAAGGGCGGAAATGTACAATAAGAGGTACGCTAGTACTCAAACAACTAAGTACGCTACCTACTTCGCAAGTCAGCTTTCGAAATTGCAATGTTTGGAACCCCCTTTGTCCGAATTAGAACTTGTCCCAACCATTAGAAGACAATATCCTATGGAAGTACAACGGTTACTCATAGCGTCAAATGCAAATACATTTATGAAATGTGACGAAGTTCTTAGAAAACTATATAGCAGTCACGAACAACTTGCACCTACATCTAAACACAGGAGCACACATGATGTAAATGTAACTTCAGTGGACAGAACCAGTCAGACTGTACAAACTACAGAAAATCGTCGAAAAAACAATCGTTAAAATCACGAGGGACCAGATAGAAGGAGAGATTTCCGTGATTACCGTAAAGACAATACACCTTATGCAAGGAATCGTCGATTTGACACAATCAACAAGAATTACCAGAACAGATATCAAAATAGAGTCAACAATTGCAACAACAATCATCGTGGTAACAACAACAACAACAATAACAACGCTAATTTCAACCGTGGTTATAAAGGACAGCCACGTGATCGTGAGGATCGAAATAACCGATACACTGATAATCCCAGAAGAGATTACTGACACAGTGGCGGTTACCGAAGAGAAAATGATTCTCATATCCAATACGATAATGATTGGAAAGGTAGGGCTAATGAAAGTCGACGATACATTCAGGAACGGAGAAGAAGAAATGCAGAATACGAAGAACCAGACAGAAGAGGAGATGGAAATAACAAATGTCGTGAGAATAACAGGAAAGTTACGACAGCTGATGTTCACAACATTGAGATTGAACCAGCAGATGAAGACAATCGCATGAGTGATGAACAATATCACAGGATCACTGACAGAATGGATCGTGCACGAAGTCAAACCAAGGATTGGTAATTGGATGAAATAAAAATTGACTTGCACAATTTTTATTTACTTGACGTGGAGGTGTATGCGCCCGTTGACGCATGTTTGCTCAGAAAACAGAGACTAAAACTTATTCTGAAATGTAACTGAACATACCCTGCGAGCGGCGGGAAGAAGCTGAAGCAATATCACTTAAGATTATAATTTTACCTATTTTCCACATTCCAAAAATCAACTATAATTATAACCAAGTTATTCTGCATATTTGAAGTACAGCATAATTCGTAAATCGAAGGAACTATCAATTTAGCGGCCAGCTCATGTACTGAGAGCACGCCATATTTGGTAACACCAGTTCCTATTTGTCTGTGGAAGAGACAGCATGTGCACGTTGGAGCACAAGTGAAAAGAAACCATGTGGCAGGAAAAATCTACGAATAACTTTCTTATGGATAGCCATCATGGAATTGTGTAATAATTGAAGGATTGAAGACATCCACCACTACGAAAACTGTGAAATATTTTCTTATTATTATCCGAGGTGAAATGATGGACTTGTGTGAAGGAAATTTTGCGACCGCATGGTCTCATTCTCACGCACACACACATATTTCAGTGTTATAGAAACTGTGTATTTAACTAACTGTGTAACTGTACAGAATCTACAAGTACAATCTTTATTTGCCGGATGGGCAGTGATTTTGATTTATTTTTTGTTAATATTTTCTTGTGTAAATATCAGTGCAAGTCACGAGTGAGTGTCGCACAAGCGACAGAGGCTAGAGCCAGTGACGGAGTGAAAATGGGCAATTTTTTACCGCATAATAGCTGCAGTGCGTGACAGTTTTATTTAATTATGTGCTACATTTTTACCAACGCTAACATCGCAATAATGATAAACCAGCAGATCTTCAGATACAACTCCAACCACGCGATGGCATGTGATTGCTAAATCATGCATGGGGAATTGGCGACGGAGGATGCCCAGACACAAAGAAATGGTAACCTAAAGCCATACACGAGACCGCATACAACATCTCATGGCGGGACTCGAACCAAGTGACGCTGAATCTGTAAGTCAGATCAAATATTTATAGCGTATTGTAAGAGTGGAAAACAGTAGACTTAGTTTATTTTGGTTTCATTTATTTAGTGCACAATGCAGGTAGCTAATTATAAGACGCGTGTGGAAATTAAAGGTTTTATTAAATATTTATAGAAGCCAGGAAGGCTGGATTTTCAATGCTCATTCGTATCATTTAAAAACAAGTATTATCAACTTTTATTTTTGTCAGGCTGATGACAAATAAACTAGTTTGACAATGTTAAATCAAGGCCAAGGTTACGGGCCAAGTTCACTACACAGCACACTCGATTCTAGGCAGTGGATTAATATTTTGTTTTAGAAGGCTGGGAGATTCTTGACATTATTACAAGTGGAATGCAGAGTTCCGTTATTCACATTTATTGGCCAGATCAGTACTTGAAAACAGGTTTATTTCTTTAAAAGAAGCCACACAGGCAATGAATGCAATTGTATTTTGTAACCAAATGAACGCAGGTTCGATTTATTCAGGGAAGAGGCAATTTTATAAATGCACACACACAGTTAGCTTGTGTCAGAAACCTTTATGTTATTTAAAGCGTTGTCAGGATGTGTTTCTGTACACATAATCTTTCTTACCAGCAATTCAAACGTGTATCAATTAGGATTCCACACTTTTGTAAATAAGAATATTATATGAGTCGTGACGGTGGATGAATACCTCCGACATTGTTATTGTGGTTATATCGGTGGTAATGAACTAACTAAAGTCGTACCAGAACCGAAGGCACCTGGATCAATGGATCCGAAATAAGAGTAAAGTAATTGGTGAAGACATAGGATGTCAAATAAGTGTGATGAAATATTGGTGAAGACACAGGGTGTCTCGTAAACTATTGAACTATTGAGTTATTTGCTTAAGTTGGATACAAACGTTACCTGAATACACTGAACGCTTTTAAAGGTCCATAAACTGAACAACAATACTGTCAGGAATAAATAATTGTGTGAAACTTTAATAATCAAAAATAGGGTTTTGAAAACTAACAAATCTTATAATTCCCCCTGAACCTAAATAAAATTTATAAACATTAAAAATAAACTATTTTTCTGGACCAAATGTTAACACTTAGATATTGTTAAGCTATTGTAGATACATTTTGATACATTTTCACATGATTAGTCGACCACTAATTGGTGATGTGATAACTGAAGCACACACATCAGATTAGTAGCAATATGAGTCGATGTAATTGTTTAATTACTATCGCATTTGCAGGCTTTCCTATATTTTCTATTTTCTTAACACTTTGACACTATGACCGTTTGTTTCAAACAGTAACAAATCGAGTACTTAGGCAGTGCCAATTGTACAACCATAGGAGTGCTGAATTATTGTATGCATTTGTGTTGTATTAGCATAGTTTTTTTATTCAGCAACATTGTGCACATAGCTTGATTTTCTTAGTAATAAACGCATCTCGTTTATTAATTAATGATATTTAGGACTAGCTAAAACTTAACTCTAAAGATAAATGTTAGAGATGGCACCATCATAGCATAGGACAAATTTTCCCCTTGCTACTAAATGTAAATGTTCTAGTATTTGTAAACAAGTAAATGTCTTGCTTTGCTGTAGATTCTTTTGATGTTTGATCCACCCGTAAGTTATTTCGATGTAATTGCTTAGGGCCGATCTTACGTGCCATTCTCTTAGCTTGTTCATTTTGTCGAATTTTGTATTAGGACCATGAGAGTAATTTAGATCTTGTTTAGGACTTTTTTTATATTTCTTTCAGGGCAGAATAGTATCGGACTAGCCGATTGCAACTCTCATGCTAGGCTAGGGATCTATTCTGAATAAAATTTATTTGTGATTTTAACCTAAGACTGACCTCTCTTTCTTGTTTAGTTTTGTTATCGATGCATTCCTCTGAGCTGGTTAAAGATCGAACCTCATTAATTCCCGACACCCCCGAGTGCAGACTTTTGTTCTACACCAGCCTATGAATGTATCGTCCCCCATACTTGTGTGTTATCTGGAAGAGGGTCTCGGAAGGGTCATTTGAAACCGGTGGCTCCCCGAACCCTTCGGCCAGCGGGCACAATACAAAATTTAAGGAATACTCAAGGCTTTCTGTTGATCAATTTACTTTTGTGTTATACTGTACTTAATTGAAAATGATGAAAAATTCCACCCCATTTCTTCCAAATACAATAAGTGCAGCTGATAAACAATCTGTTAGTTTAATAAGGTAAGGTATTTTTCTCCTCGAGAGTAGGGCGTTCTCTCTCCGCTCCACATTCTGCACTTGATCTGCTGTTAATTTACTTTAGGGAATAGAGATATCTTGGTCGTCAGTTCTGTATACTTGGGCTTGTGTGTTGGATTTGTCCGAAAGGCTGTGTTTCTGTGGTGATTAGTAGAGTATTTAACAGTAATTATCTGGGTAATGAATTGGTGTACAATTTAGACATTTGCCTGGAGGGACTGTAGGAAAACTGAGGGAACATCACACTCGAACGGCTGGTCTCTGGGCCTGCTGCAGCTCCCCAAAATAATAGTGGTGAGCAATTTTTGGTGCACGGCTACGCTGCGGGGTATTTAGCTACTACATAAGAACCTTATGATCTGTACTTCGATCTGTTTCAGTAAAGTAGGATTTCTGAAATGAAAATCCACAGCCTGCTTCCAGTCTCCGACCGGGTCAGGAATGGAATGAATGAAGCCCCTATCTAGCGGCGAGGATATGAACTGTGCCGGCTGCCGAGGCCTGACGCACTCCTCTGGGCCAATGATTAAATGAATGACAGATGAAATGAAATGATAGTGGAGAGTGTTGCTGGAATGAAATTTTGACAGGGAAAACCGGAGTACCCGGAGAAAAACCTGTCTGCCTCCGTTTTGTCCAGCACAGATCTCACATGGAGTGACCGGGATTTGAACCACGGACCCAGCGGTGAGAGGCCGGCGTGCTGCCGCCTAAGCCACGGAGGCTCTAAAGTAGGATTTCTAAAAGACAATAATAAGAATTCCAAGATTTGTATTTTTACGACTGCAGGGATGACAAGAAGGCTTAGTTAGCCAATTGGTCGATAGCAAAAGTATATTTTGTCTCTCTACGAATAACGGCTGTGAAATCATCAGACCCGTGCGTCTGTCCTAAATAGCATATATTAAAATACAGCTGAACAAATAAGCACACATAATACTCTTGCTTATGATTTCACCATGCTTCAGTGACAAGCAACATAATTTATTAAAATATCATCAGTTTCTTTTAATTTAATTTGATTTGCGCACTATGTGAAAATGAAAAGTACTGAGTTTAAGTCTCACTTTCACAGAATTGCGTCAGAGATATGTACTGTATCTGCGTTTGAATAACCTTACGTGGTATCTGTTCGATGGGCAATTACAAAGTTTTCACACGCATAGTTCATCCGGTTCATGATAGATGTCTCTCGTGCAGATCCGGTGGTTTTGATTTGAGAAATTGCAAATTATTTAGGAGTCATGATACTGTTTCTCAAAGAGATGAGAACTTTATCGTTATTATTTTGTTCACGAAATGGCCAGCGATCATCGCTGCCGAATTGAAATGATTTGACGCCAGCGCAGATCGCTGTAGGGAAACCAGCCCCATTTGTTTACATGCGTTCATAAAGCAAAGAACATCGCCAGCGAAGTGCGCCCGGCGATCATCGCCATAGCCAAAAAGTACCTTTAGAAGTTGCCTCTGCTTCTACTTTCCGATCGTTCATCACTGAATCTGACCATCGTCTCCATGGTCTCCCTCTGCTTCTCTTACTCTCTACAGCCAAAATCATTAGTATCTCCTCCCCGTTCCTCATTACATGACCCCACCATCTGAGTCGGCTTCATCTAGTGTATTCATTTCTAACTTAGCCTTTCTCTCTTCATTACGAGTGCCCTCTTACCATTACTCCCATCTATTTGTCCCAACAATCATTCGTGCTACCCCCATATCAGTTAACTCTAGCTTAAGTATCAGATACCCTAAAGCTATCCAGCTCTCACTTCCATAAAGCAAGGTCGGTCTAAATACTGAGCGATGTAGAGAGAGTTTCGAGGTTACAATAACTTCCTTCTGGCAGAATACTGTATATTGCAACTGAGAAGTCACTACAATGGGTTTTATACACATCGACCCTATTTCTTCCCCTATACTACCATCCTGAGAGAATATACAGCCTAAATATTTAAAATGTTCCACCTGCTTCAATTTAGTTCCTCCTACCTGACCTTCTATTTTCTTGTGTTCCTTTCCCTACTGACATAAACTTCGTCTTTGAATTGCTGATCTTCATACCGCACCCCCTACATATTTGTTCAAGTTCTAACATGTAGTCTTGTAAGCTTTCGTCGTAGTCTGCCATTACAACCAGGTCATCAGCATAGGCCAGACTACTTAACTGGTTTCCACGTAATTGACTCCCAACCAGCCAGTCTATATCATTCAGCAAATTATTCATATATAAAATAAACAGTAGTGGTGAGAGGTTACAGCCTTGCCTCACTCCCGTAACAATCTTGAACCAAGAACTCTTCCTACCAAGAACTCTCACTGCAGCCTGATTATCGAATATAATAATAATAATAAGAAAAATAAGAATGCAACGAACATGCTCCTCTCTTTGCTTTTCCTATCTCCCTCTCTCTCTCTCTGAAGAGCTGAAATAGCTAGGGATTCACCACTCACCAGGCATGCTGCAACAGCTTGCACGGCACATGCAGATAAGATATAATTACGTGAGGACAGTCGAGTGGAATCAGCATCTTTCCTTTTGCTCACAAAACAGACATGTTCAATTATTTTTTACTCCAGATTAAATATTATATTTCAGGACATTACATTTGTGACTGTCAAAACTTGTAATGAAAGCACTATTATTCCAGCTCGTGAAACATAACTTGAACTGAAGAAAGGATCTCAGGGCGAGCTTGTGCTCGTATGAAGAGAGCTTCAAATGTCATTTAAAGAGCACCGTGGTGCTCGCGAGCACCAGGCTGAGAACTCCTGATTTAGGTGCTTTGCGTCATCATGGTCATATATCCTTGTATACTTGGTGGTGGGTGTGTATGAATCTGTACGATAACCTGTGTCATTGTGATGGCTGTATTAGTGTGTGTATTTATAATTGGGATTAGGATTTCGTTAGGAGGTAGCCTTGGCCTTAATTTAAGTACCATCCCTACATTGGTCTTGAGCAGAAGTGGGAACTTACGGGAAACCACTTCTAGGATTTCTTTAGATAAGGTATTGAACCCACGTCTTCCCAGTTGTTCCTCACGAGTCTGAGTGAATCCCATTCCAGCCCTCCGAACAGAATTTAATTTCTAGACAGAGCCGGGAATCCAACCTGGACCTCAGAGTGTGCTAGCCACTGCGCCACGAGTTGGTCTTACAGTAAGTAAAGTAACTTCTTATCGGATATCTCAATACATATTAATTTCCAGACCCATGTTCATAGAACATTTTTTGACTCGAAATTTCAAAATGCTTTTCATTTTGGTCAACACGATTGTAGCCAATTATAATAGGGGTTTTCCTAAACCTGAATAAAATTACATCAGATTAAGACATTTACTTAGATAACTAGTTTCGTTCCTCAAGCAATCATCATCAGATCACTTAGACTCAGGCTTTAAATCTATGTCTAAGATTATGTGGATGAAGATACAGTACTTACAATATATGAAAGAATACCAAAAGATACTGCAAATACAGCTGTTAAAGAAATGAAGCACTAGGGCCCCTTAAAGATTTTTTCAACAATATTATTGTAGTTATTGTTGATTCTCATAGGGGCTGTGCGATATCGTGGTCATGTAGACCCATGTACTTGGGTGTGTGTAAAAGTTGCCTGATAACCTGTGGCACTGTGATATCCGTAGGCCTACTAGTGTGTGTACTTTTAATTGAGGTAAGAGTTGGGTAGAGAGCGGTTGAGGCCTTAAGTAAGGTAACATCCAGGCATTTGCCTGGAGCAGAAACGGGGAAACCACACGGAAGACCACTTCCACGATAAATGAGCTGGGAATTGAACCTTCCACTTCTCAGTTTTACCTCACGTGGCTGAGTGTACCCCGTTCAGCCCTCGGACCAGAATTAAAATTCGTTTCAGAGCCGGGAATCGAACCTGGGCCTCCGAGTTAAGAGACAAGTATGCTCCCCA
Source organism: Meconema thalassinum (assembly GCA_946902985.2). NCBI lineage: Eukaryota > Metazoa > Arthropoda > Insecta > Orthoptera > Tettigoniidae > Meconema > Meconema thalassinum. Next base: position 1,068,269,757 of record OX336389.2, read on the forward strand.
TTTCGCAACGAAGCGGACTTATTCATTGCAACAAGCCATCAGTATACAGGTTATCAGAAAAAATTACACACACACCCAAGTTCATGAGGCTAATTACCAAGATGTCCAAGCCTCTCTACTGAAACAACAACAACAACAACAACAACAACAACAGCAATAACGGAGAGAAGGATACTAAGCTGAGTCTTCGCCCTAGCAGCCTTGTTGATATTTATAACCAAACAATAAGGTGTTCGTGCGTTTCGGTTTTCTAACAGCTGTAAAGGCAGTATTTTTGGATTCTGTCATTTACAGTATTGTAGTAAGCTCAGCGCCATTGTCTGAGAATAAAAAGAAGAGAAGCAATATTCCGAGTTCCGTTGAGCCGCGGAACACATTCCCTTAATTCTATACATTGTATTCTAATAATTTTCTTTGCTTAAATAAATAATTCAGTCTTATATTCGATGCTTGTGAGTGTCATGATCTGGAAACCGTACTTCACTGACATAATCGTAGACATAGATTTAAAGCCTGAGTGTAAGGGATCTGATGATGATCGCTTGACGATCGAAACTAGTAATCCAAGTGAATTTATTAATCTGATGTAATTTTATTAAAGTTTAGGGAATAAAACCCATTACATTTGGGTAAAATCGTGTTGACAGATTGAAAAACATTTAACATTTCGTTTAAAAAGGCAGCACGGCATGACTGATGGCAGTCTCTCACATCCGGGAGGCGAGGAGGTTCGAATCCCCCCGCCGGCAACCTTGAAGATGGTCTTCTGTGGTTTCCCATCTTCCTTCCAGGCAAATGCCGGGGTTGGTCCCTAACTATAGGCCACAGCCGCTACCTCCCAACTCCTCGTCCTTACATTCCAACTTCCCTCCTTCCCTCCCCAACGGTACTTGTAGCTCACCCATTGGGTGTCCGTCTCGAAGCAGCTAAAAAAACTGGCGAGCCGAACATGTCCTCGGACACTCCCGGCACTAAAAGCCATACGCTAAAAAAAAAAAAAAAAAAAAAAAAAAAAAAAACTGAAAAATTGTTTCCAATACTATAATTTTGACTCCTTACATAAGATACTGTATGTGGAAATTTAGCCTGAAATATTGCCATGTATTACTGAAACACTCTGCATTCGATGAGTTATGTTGCCATAACTAATTAATTATATTGCAAACGTGTAGTAAAACAGCTAATTCATTAGCTAATGAATCAATCAACAATTGTGGATGTCCGCTTGAAGAACGGAACATGTCAGTTTGCTAATTTATAGATTTTATATACAGCAGGGTATTTTTTGAAAATGTACAATTTTTGCATTTATTGTATTTTAGGTATTCTTAAAATTACTTTGAGTAAATAACGAGTGGCAGGATAAGAAATTAGGACAGTAAATTTATTTCAATGATAACACCAATCTCAAGTGTTTATTCCAAAAACAAGTTAAATAATTTCCATAAGTAGATGTTGGTAAGTCATTTAAGGGTTTAGGACATCTTGCTCATGAACCCCGGGTACTTAGTTAAATGTCATGCTGTTGCACTGGGACGATAGATCGCTGGGGCAGTAGATGTTGGCTGAAATTTTGCAAGCAGAACTTATTTAGAACAAGGAAAGAGACGTTGGAAATTTGTTGATAATGCTGTGACCGATAGCCTCTCAACGACCTGGGCAAAAAGTGTATTCAAAATTAACATTTAAAGGGAAGCTTCCCACGTGTGGCACAACCTTCAAATGTGGGTTGCTGGTCAGATTAGTGGTAGGAGTGAGGATGTCACGCACTTTGGCTCAGGGTATTTAAACTGGTGTTGGAGTACTGTACGTTTGTCCACATATATACGACTTATACTAGTTCCTATATACTTCTTATTTGACCTTGATTGCGCCGTCACTACGTCAGTTGCTTCGTTGATTACTTTATAATTCTAGATGGTCTTAATTGTTATGACGTAAGAACTCATTCAGTCTGAACTACGGTGTATTGAACCCTTGTAAAGAAACGTAATGAGACTCTGTTTCGGGGAAATGTTCGGTCCATATGGTTGTTGTTAAAAATAAGTGTGCTTCTTATAATTACAAGGTAACATAGAGTAAAATAAAATATCAGAAAGAAAAGTGAAGCAAAAATTTAACTAAAACAATTTAATAACAGATCAAATAATCAAACAAACACAAATAAAACACATCATCTCCTTTAAATTTACACGAAATTAACCATGAATTAAACCAATATCTCTTTCAAGAGATTGTAATAAAATCAGGACGTGAAACTTTGTCCTGTCATTCCTTCAACCATGTGCTTGATATTGTGACGATGCATGCAGAAATGAGTAAGTACAATGATACGTGAATTGCAACCATCAGGCAAGCCGTCAAGCCGCGAATACGTATTTACGTGAAGATAGACTGGCACTTGGGAACATAACTACACCTAACAAAATGACATAATAATACCCGACACTCGCGACCCTTAATTAATTACACTTAGATTCCCGCTCGGAATCTTGACCACGTGCCAGAGCACTGACAAGCTGCCTTAAACAGGACTTCACAAGAATAATCAAGGTAACGCGCGTGACCACTCTACACTGACAACAACGCAGATGACCGATAGTCATCTTTAAATAAACACAAGTAGTGTCAATCGTAAATCAAAACACTAAATGAATAAATCAGAAAATCACTATTCCAAGCGGCGGTTATTTACAACAACAAAATTTTAATTTTGACGAGACGCATGAAATAACAGTCTAGGCATGGAGAACAAATCCCTTTAAATCAAGTTCAATAAACAGGCAGTCTAATTTAAGCATCTGGGTCACGGTCTGAGCCGGCCCCCCTTCTATCATTAGTGAGTCTTATCTTAGATCTATGAACTACCGAGGAACGAAGCCTGTCAATCACCCAGTGTGTACCAAAAATATCTCGGGTCACTCCACTGCAGTGACTCAAGAACGCAGATCCAACACCTGTACTTCACCAAAACGAATATGTGTGTGTCAATTTGGTGCCGATAATTCTCTCGGAATTATAAGACACGTTGGGATCGATCAGGGTCTTCGCAAAGCACCACCTGTCGTCCATAATGCAGCAGACGAGGATATGGTCGCGATGCCATAATTCCCCCACGCAACTAAACACACAATAAGACACTCTACACCCATAACACAACATGGGCTTGACTTCACCTAGAAAAATCACAAATATAATACACTCACACGCGTATCAGATCGAAGACTCGATAGAAAGAATTAGAAGACTTTCTTCAAATAAATCAACTTCGTTACAGAAGAACAGGCGGTTCATCTCAAATAAAATATTGCAACTAGGCAATCCAAAATAAATAAGAGTAGCCTGTTTAATTAAGCAGCATTAACAAATTGCTTCATTCCCCCCGAATTCTATAATTACTTTATTTTTATTACAGCTCCACTTACCACCTAGTCTGTAGCTCATGTCCTCGCAAAATCAAAATATTACAATCATTGTACATGCAGTACATGAATTACATTACACTTGAATAAAATATACAAATCAAATAGTAGTCACGGCACACTACACAATTTACATATGAGTGTCGGAAGGAAGAAAATCCTACACACAAAATTATCTTAAAAACAAAACACAAGAAAATATTTACATTGTTCCCAGCCAAAATCTATATACGACTACATTAATAAATCAATGTTTTGTACTCATCGCTTCTGGATCATCAATCAACAAATGTCACCCGCCATGACCCGACAGGTCTCTACCCCATGATGGACATCTCCTGGGTAGAACGTGTGGACATCATCCCAAATATCGACTAAGTCTCGATCATCTTGATGCTTTCTTCAAATGATGAAAATACAAAGCTCAATTATTTATTACAAAATCACTATCTAAGACCTGCTAATATTGCATATGAGTTACTTAATTCGCTCACAATGTCCTGCGCAATTTATATCGCTGACAATTTCCTTCAATAAAAACATAAATGTTCTAACTTCACTCGCAAACATTCACTCGTGCTATTCATTCGGTAGAAATGTAAAGTAAAAAATGTTACAGTTTCAAGACCGAAGTCTGATATCAAATTTTATAAGTTCCCTTGAAAAATCAAAGTCTCCTCTGTGACACAAACTAACGTGATCTCTCCTCAGAGAGCCAAACGTTAAGAACAATTTGACCAGCCCAGAGGCCTAATTTATACAGATCTGGAGCAAATACAGTGGTGGGGACAGTTTAAAAATTAATAAATTGAAGAAATTGGATTAGAGACTTGCGACTAGTATTAATGATCTTCAAATATCACACAGGTTAGAATTCTTCCGTGCTGAAGTCGATTCGATCGAGGATCAGTTCAATATCGCATTCCCTCGTAAATCTGAGCCAAGCCACTTTCGCGGGAAAATCAGGCGTCTCCTCCTTAATTCGTCAATTAAATTTTCCATCGTTGCTACAAATTCATTGACTCCTCCCAGAATACGTCACAACTTATTCTCTTTCTCCCTCGCTCAAAGTCGGCCCTCTCCTTCTACCACGCGCTGACACAGGCAGCTCCAACCCCTACGGTACAACTGACGCCACGCTCCACGGCTCGTTGACCTGTCGATTCTCAGAACTTGCTGAGAATAACTTGGCTTCCTCTCTTGCTGTAAGCACCTGTCGTGTTGCGAAATTGAGCACTAAATCTCTTTCAACCTGGCTCCAATGATTCCTTCACTCAATAAATTAAATTATGAAGCATTATTATCTGGCACTTATAATAAGGGTTCAGTATATTGTACTTAAAAATGTGTCAGGCATTTGTTTCTGTTATCAGATAGAATATTGCCAGTAAACCTTGTCAGTTTCAAGTTAACATCCCGGTAGACAATGAGTCACGTAATCTCTTAACTGCGCGTGAAGTTAGCAAGTCAAGAAACATATACAGTAACAGCTGGTAGCACGAATTCTGTTGAAACATTATTCAAGATTTCGTTAGGTAGGAATGGAATGCACCATGACTACAAGAGGTCATCAGTTCATCAGGCTACGAAAGAGAGCCACCAATATCCTGAAGCTTCTCATCATTAGTGATTACTGAAACGAGTTCATGCCCCAGTTTAGTTGTTGGGGAATTTAGATTACTTGTAAAGGCAAAATCTTTTGCTCCTGCTTACTAAAAGAATAGAAATTAGTAATATCAAAGAGTTATATCGTCCCTTAAGAACCAATACCACCTATCTGTCAATCTTCTTATTTTCCAATAGTTTCCTTATGACTGGTCACGCCTTTCAGCCGTATGTGGGTGTGCCGTCCAACAGAACAATTCACGTTAGGTTCACTTTCCTGTAGATTAGCATAGAGAAAAATGAACCTTAAATATACTGTACTGTAGAAGTGCATAACTACACGGAAATATATGTTTCTACAGTATAATGAATTCAAAGTTCCTTTTTCTTTATACTTATGCACAGGAAAATTAACCTTACGTGAATTGTTTTGTTGGATGGCACATCCATATACGGCTGGGAGGCGTGACCAATCATAAGGAAACTATTGGAAACGAAGAGCATTGTCAGGTAGGTTGTATTGCTTCTTAAGGAACGATATGGCTTATTTTTAATTGGAAACTCAGCATTACGTAATTAATTACCTTCTAGTTAGATGATCCTGGTTATTCATGCAGTGATTCTACTCAAGTGTGCTGAACACCCGACCACCTCTAAGTTGAGCTATTTAAATATTGTGTGTGAGGAGAAGATAATATTACAATGATTATATATGGTCGCCCTACAGTGGGTGGATACATTACAATATGGTCGCCCAACGTGGGACCGAGGAGAGTGTAAGGGTTAGTAACATTACAAACCTTAGTGAGCAGGATCTCATGATCTTCGCTTGACGAACGAAACTAGTCATCCAACTAAACCTCCCATTTGTGTGAGAAGTGTTTTGTTATGTGCATAAGTTATTCATGCATTTGTTTTAGGCTCTAGGAAATTAATTGTTACTTCCCGCCTAATCTAATTGGGTACACAAGTGTTGACCGACTTGTAACTGTATTTTAGGCTGCACCTGAAAATTCAAGTTAATTCTTCTTTCTGTAGATTTATCTGATCCACTGGCAACACAATGAGCGTAAAAATTCTATAATAGCAACTAATATTCAAGCATACTTGACATGTAAGTAGTATTCATCAATTAACTTGCCAAAAATATCTTCTTATGAGAATCCGTCTTCCATGCTCGCATGCATGCTTGGTTAATGAATTTATATCGACGATATACACATTATGTTGGCCAAAACGCAAGTATCATAACATGAAAAGCCAAATAGTAAGCATTGGAGGTTAGAAGAAGTTATACCGATGCACTTTACTTTAATCCACCTGGAAGACGGATTTTCATAAAAAGATATTTTTGGCAAGTTATTTCATGATGACTACTTATATGTCAAGTATGCTAGAATATTAGTTGCTATTTTAGAATATCCATTTTTGACAATGTTTAACAAGTTTTAAGGTATAATATTTTTCACGCTGAGGATGGAATCATTAATGTTCCGAAACATGTACGTCGTTTAATATTTAATTAAACAACTTCTCTAAGTATTGATCAGGTGAATTTTCAATTTATCAACTCTGGCATATCCTTGGAGACTTAGTAATATGTGTGTGTTAAATATTGCTCCAATTTACCAGACATCCCTTTTCACATGCTCACTGGGCACAGAAGTTAGAAGACTTGCCTCCTGACTGAGCTACGCAAAATCTCCGGAATTTTACATTTTTACCCTGTCTGAAAAAAAGACAACCATAAAAATACCTGGAAAACATAATACTGTATTTCTGTGCAATTGAAGCCTCATTATATCCCTTTAAATTGTGTCTGACCGACATACCAGACTATAGCGAGCGCATCCCCACTGTTCTGCTTATCTGATCTCACCTTCTGTAGTTAGCTCCCTCAGACTTAATGCTATCTCTCTCTCCTTTAACAACTTCAAATGCAGTGTACCTGACCAGCATAACCCAAGCAGAGGTTTGGAAGGCCTAGTAAAAAAGGGCAAGCTCCTCATACATGTTACATGTTCCATACATCCGTGACTAAGACCTATTTACCAACTATCTCATAAATACCTCTCATCTCCTTCGTGCACCTAGGCCACTCACCTGCTTCAATCTGTGGACTGGCTTCCTTGTAGATTGTTACGTGGCCACCAATGATGTAAGATGAGTGTATGTCTTCATGTCAGGTAATTGTGAAGAGCAATCTCAGCTATTAACGACCAATCTTTCCCCGCCTCGCATAAACTAAAAGTCATAGAGCGCCGCAGGTCTTATTGGCAGGTCTTGAACTCCCTAACACTGCCTACTTAAGGCCTAGGGTTATTGAGGTTACGGCACAAAATGTGTTCTCCACTCTTAGCATTTTTCCCTGTTACCCACTTCAACTCATATTCATTGCCCGGCTCCCTCACGAAATACACTTATGTAAACTTTGTATGTTATATGTGCCGTAAAGTTGAACACCGTCCTCGTTCTCCAGAACATATGCCGTCTTACCAATACGCTACACAGAATTACCCAGAATGTTAACTTTCGATTGCACAAGACCTAGTAGGACCTAGGACACCGTGAGGTCACCCTTTTACTGAAATCGCTGCTACTGCATGCCAAGAGAACATAACCTACCAATAAATACAATTTTAGAACTGGACCAAATAATATACCATTGAGGCTCTGCATTAACTCTTCAATTGAACAAAAGAAATATGTGCGTTAACCAGGTGTGCATATAAACAAATTTTAACTCTCCCATCTGCCTTCAGAACGGTAATTAATGAATTTACACAAGGACTACTTAGATACTCTATAATGCCATATTGGAGCATCTGATTAATATGAGATTCTACTGCTTTTTGATACTTGGAAGGTATCAGGTACCTGTGGCCAGTAATGACTGAGTAAACATGAACGTTACATGAATGAACATAGCAATTGGCCTCGCCAATCCTATCCTTGAATACACGCTGATTCTCCAATAAACATCTTAAAGAATATAACACTTAACTTCCTCTATATCACTTTAAAATGCAGCTTGACACAACGAGTCCTCTAGACCTTCGTTCGTCATAAGACTGCCCACAAAACTTAACGACCCAGGCTCTATATCCTCAGACAGCTGCTCGCTTACCACTACGTCTCTTACAATCAACCTCAGTCAACGTTCACACTCCACCTGAAACACTACTCCTCTTACCTGGATCATTGAACATCATAAATACCCCTTATTTCCCCGCCTGAATTTAATACATCCTGCGTCGTAGCACTAATTACCTGAAACTTTGGTCAACCAATCTGACCCTAAAATTACCTCGTATACTAAATTTGGAATTACAAGACACACCTGGTATTCTATATGATTAATAATACTGTTAGCCACCAGAACCAGCTTTGAAATCCCCTGGGATTTCTGTGATGACAAAAGTGGTTTTAATTGGCATCTCCTTAAACTCCATCCCTGCTCCCTTCATTCGATTATAAAATGCCAAGATGATGCATGACATAACGCACCCACTGTCTGGCAAAACATCAGGTTGCGCCCGCGACACGTGTAACTGCACAACAGGGCTTATATCTACTACCACAGGAATTAATTCCTCTTCTACAAGTTCACTCGTCTCTAATGTTTAGGGGGGGGGCGTGGTGGCTCAGCAATCTAGCTGTATGCCTCTCACCAAGGCAGTCCGGGTTCGATTCCCGGTCAATGAATGTGAGATTTTCGAAGTGAAATGCCATGTCCTGTGGTTTGGATTCCAGGTAAAACGGAGGTCCCGTGGCTCATAATCACAAGATTCACGGTCACGTAAAACTACAGTCTTCCTTCCTTCCTTCCTTCTTCTAATGTTTAGGTCATAGGGGAAAGTAACAAACTGTAATCCTGACGTACATAACAATTCTATCTGGCAATTTTATGTTCTCGCCACACTCTCCTTTGCTTCTATCGTTCTTCGTAGTCACTCTCTCTTCTCTCCTCATAACAATAGTTTCTGTCTCCTCCGTACTATATTTATCAATGGTGACACTGTACTTAGCATCCCCTCCTATTACTTCTCCTACCCTACTACTACTACCGTACGCCACTGCACCGTATACTCTCTCTCTCTTTCATAATAGCTTCTATTTCCTCTAACAAATTAATTTTCTTCTCCTCTTTCTTTCTACTTCTAGAATTCCTACTTTCGTGCCTCTCCTCCACTTCTATACTACTGTCACCCAACAACCCCCTTAACTGCTGCCTATTGCTTCTCCTCTCATCTATCTCCGTCCTCCTCTCAGCTTCTATACTATCTCCTTCCACCATTTCTTCTAACATCGTACTCTGCTTTTGCTTCTTCTTCCTATTCTTCGGATAACTAATCTCAAACTTCTGCATTCCTTGTTCATTAAAGGTGTCTTTCTGACTGTGACCTAAATCACGCTTCTCCATCTCTGCTAGTTTAATATTAACCTCATCTATACAGGCTCTGAATTCTTCCCTAATCAGCCTATTCTCTTCATCAATGATTTTCTGCATGTTGATTTCCTGCGTGCTTAGCACTTCCTTTATTTTTCCTACTTCCACTCCTATCTTTTCCTTAATCTTCTTCTCTTCTTTCTCACTACGTTCCATGATCTCTACGTTCATTTCTTCCACTCTCTGCCTTACCTCTTGACTAATCTCTTCTACTTTCTTGCCTATAACTTCAAACTTTTACCCAACTTCTATCCTAACTTCAGCAATGGTTTCCTTTAACTCACTTTTGACTCCTCCCTTATCATCTCTTTGAATTCTGACATACTCTCCTTAATCCTCTTATACTTCTTATTCAACTCCTCATTTACCTTCGCCACACTGTCTAACTTATCATTCACCTCCCTGCTATTTCTATCTAATTTCTCACTCATCTCCCTAATGTTAGCTTCAATGTCCTCAACTCCTGATTGCTGGTTTCAATTTTACTGCTTAATTCCTGATTACCTTTCTTCATCTCATGCATAAATTGAGCAAATAGGCTTTGAAGACCTCCATGACTTTCCTCCTCCTTACTCGTACCAGGGTTTACCTCCGCCACCCTTGTACTACTCTAACTCTCCTCTGCCAACCGACTACGCTCTCGTTCCACATTCTCCTCCACCATACCACTGCCTAACTGTTGACCACTTCTAAACAGCATTTATTTCACATCAGCCATGCTGATACAGTAGCACACAAGAGAAAAACCACAAAAGAACACTTGCACAGAGATATTTCACTTTTTACCTCCACAGATACCATCCAGTTTTCGGGCCGACGGCAATTGCGACAAATGTAACTGTATATCAGGCTGTACCTGATATATAAATGATTAAAGACGATTAGAATGTTGATTAGATTGATTATATGTTGGGTGCCATGGTCATATTCCTGCTAAAATGACCAAATATTAATAACTTACTATCTTCCGGATGTAGAGCACGTGAGAACTCTGCCTCAAAAGTCGCGGTAAGACTCTGTCTTTAACCAAGATGATATTTGCATTGGGATAAAGGTATGTCTTACAACTATTTCTAACTACTGTGAAAGAAAAGGCCTGCGTTCAATAATAGAGTAAATTTAATTATATTAAAAAAAGAAGAAATAACGAAAATTAGACAATTTTAATAATAATAAGAAAGCGTCTACTGATGTTAGTTTTTGCTCGGCGAAGATAGGGAACGGGAGAAGATATGAATGTTAAACTATTGCAAAAGCTGGAAGTTACGTGCCGACAAATGTGAAAATGCAAGGCTTTGCGTGATACTCGATTATTTGGCTCACCGAAGTTGACGTCTGCTCGTTCTGCTGGATTGACGAAGTTGTTTGAAGTGGTCCATGGTCCATCATCTTCCTCGTTGACGAGCTGATTATGATTTTACGTAGAATTGAGAATAAACAGAGACGGGATGTGTCGACTGATTTAATCGGCAGTGATGGAATTTGACTCCTGTAATCACTCTACTGGTGAATAGCTAAGTCACACTATCATCAGTTTGGCATTCAGACTGTAGTTACTGACGGGCTCCAACATGGGTACCGTATCGAAGACCTGCAATTGAAAAATTCAATAAAACATTGGGGACTGAGTAGCCTCAGTATCAGTTTATATCGACTTCTCACACCTCCTTCCATCGTCTACCTGGAATTCGGATCGTCGCGACGTCAGAGCCAGTCACGGGACAACCTCTCCCGGATTGCTACCGATCCGTAATCTTGCTCTTCTTTTAAAAGGTACATCCTTCCCACGTGTTCTGTTCAGTCTTCCCGCACTGACGTGACGTAACCAGATTTGAATAAGCGTGCTTGACGCGCCTGGCTTCACGGTCTCCCTTCCCTTGTTCGAGGTGAGCAACCGTTGACCTCAATTCTGGCCTTACCCAGACGAGATTCTCCGAATCCTTGAACTTTTCCTTGTGTTGAGCTATATTTAGCGCTCCCCCAGTGTGAATTTGTCCTTGAGACAGACCTCGCTGGCGCTAAGTCCTCACCCTAGCTTACGAAATAAAATATCCAAAATGCGTGACTATGTTCCTCGAGCCAAATGAAACGAATTTATATACATTGAAAATAATGCTTGATATCTCAAAAAGATGCTGATAATAATTGGATCAGACATATGATAAGATCCCATTGACTTCTATCGCCAATACTATGATTCCTTGGTTGATTGGATACGTGTATCAACTAATGGATAATATCAACTAATAATAATAATAAGAATAATTCTATGGACACGTTAAGCGATTGAGGAACGAGAGGTTGGCTAATAAAATTCTTAATCTGCAAGAGAAGTGGAAGGTACAACCCCCATGGCTTCAAGAGGTCTATCAAGACTTAAAAAGGGCGAACATAGGATTAGTCGAAGTGTGGGACAGGACAGGATACAGATCTAAAGTTGCAAGTGTGAAGGACCCCCTCCGAAAAAAGACTCGCTCTTTCAGTGGAAGAACGATTGCGAAGGAGCCATCGAATGAAAGATCTCTGGCAGGAATCTAAACAACAAGGCAGAAACACCTTGAAGAAGATGAAGACCTGAATAATGGTTGTGTTTTTGTAGTCCATAGATGGCTGTATCAAAATAAATAATAATAATCAAATATAACACATTAATAATAATAATAATAATAATAATAGTAGAGTACTAGTGCCTGTGCGTACTGTGAAAGGTTCTAATCATACGGTCAATGCTATTGTTCTGACTCAGTGAGGAAAGCAATGTCAAACTACCTCACTCCTCACCTTGCCTAGTACGCCTCATTACAATGCTGCCTATGACGGTACTTTTTGAAGACCAGCCAGCCTCTGGGCTCACTAGTTCACAGACAGACAGACAGACAGAGTATAAAATTGAATGCTGTGCAAGGCGAATAACATGCTAGTATCTCTACTTAGTATAAACCAAAGTCCCCGATTCTTGGATGTTACGGGTAAACTCGAGAACCACTGGATGGATTTTGATGCGGTTTTCACCATTCTGTAAAGGATATCTCGAGGATGATTTCTGTAGAAAATAATTTATTTATGATCAAAGGAAGCCGAGCAGTAACAATTTCAGTGGAAAAGTCGAAAACAAACCTGGCGTCCGAGCGCTTTGTAAGCTTACGCTGGGCAAACCGTTAAAAATATCTAAATACTATGAGTGTAAGAATTGTTCAGCATGAAACGTTCTACAAAGAAGTCCAGGAGAGCATATGTCTATCTTCAATACATCGCCCACTATAAGTGTTTTTACGTTTTAATTTATTCCAACCATGTCCATTCAACTACTGAGGCGACAGTTTACGAGCTAACTAAGGGCGAGTCTAGCATCCCTGTTACAGCCTAGCGAGCGGGCGAACCTATTGCCGCAGATACAGCCAGCAGCAAACCGTTGAGTCGTGTTGAGTTAAGACTTCTGAGAAGGGTGGTTGTGTTTGGAGTTTCACTGGAAGTGCAACTCGGGTTCTCTTCATTTCGCCTGTGAAACACAGTCAAGTTAAGATTGGACGGAAGGGGGATTTGAGGTTCATTCATCTCGCCATTCCCTGGAGGTGCAACTCTCATTTCGCTTGTGAACTTTTCGTTCCGAAAAATTCACAGTCAATTTAAGATTGGACGGAAGGGGGATTATATTAAATTATACTGATTCGCGTATAATCTCTACTTAGTATAAAACAAAGTCCCCGAATCTTTGATGTCACGGATAATGTCGAGAACCACTGAATGGATTTTGATGCGGTTTTCACCATTCTGTAAAGGATGTCTCGAGGAAGGTTTCTGTGGAAGATAATTTATGTATGACCAAAGGAAGTCAAGCACTAAAGATTTCAGTGAAAAGGTCGAAAAATACTGGCGGCCATGCGCTTTTTAAGCTTACGCTGGGCAAACCGTTAAACATATCTATATACTATGAGTGTAGGAATTGTTCAGCATGAAAAGTTCTACACAAAAGCCCGGGAGGGCACATCGCCTACTATAAGTGTTTTTACGTTTTCATTTCTTCCAACAACGTCCATTCAGTAACTGAGGTGACTGTTTACGAGCTAGCTAGGGGCGAATCCATCACCCCAGTTACAGTTTAGCTAGCGGACGAGCTTATTGCCCCAGATACAGCCAGCAGCAAACTGTCGAGTCGTGTTGAGTTAAAAACTTTAGAGAAGAGTGGTTGTGTTTGGAGTTTCCCTGGAAGTGCAACTTGGCTTTTATTTATTTCGCCTGTGAACTTTTCGTTCCGCAAAATTCACAGTCAAGTTAAGATTGGATGGAAGTGGGATTTGTGTTTCATGCACCTCGCCATTCTTAAATTACGTCTGACAAGAATTCGTTGCTCATGCATCTCCATGATAATATAATTAATAGTCCAGTCAGTGATTTTAACCCATCATGCCGAGACGTAAAACGGATATTAATCGTTGTTGATTGACGTGGGAAAAAAGCGCTTATCACATAATGCATTCATAACTGTTCCTGGGCGAAGCCGGGTCGGGTTGTTAGTATAAATATAACTGATGGAATTAATACGTTATATATAAGTGCTTCAGGACGTAAGTGCCTGATAAAAAATGCCACAGACTGAAAAGCGACTCTACTAACTAACCATGATGTCATTGCACCTCAAATAAAACAACAACAACACAAATACATTGTCAATACATTCACATACTCTGCTGATAGAATTAGTACTATAGAATACATTGACAATCGATTCAGATTCAGTTGTGGTAATATAGTTTGAACAACTGTTAGGTAAATAATTTGTCTGTATTTACCTGTCAGCATCACCACAAAGGCACAACCAGAGTTTAATAAGGTCGAACAAACTGGAAGTTTGTTTTCTGCTTCACTAATCACACTAATTTGTTTTCACATTCAACGCTCGAAAGAACACAATGAAGGCCTAGTGTTTGTTAATGGATCCCAATGTAATCAGTACTATTGTGCGATGAAATAATACCTAAGTCCCGGGTGCGTGCCACATCTCTGTCCCTAACACAGCTACACACACACAGGTTATCAAAGAAGTTCAACTCACACCCAACTACACGGGGATGATGACCAAGATATCCCAAGCCCCTCAAATGAATTAACAACAACCACTACCAAATACCTCCTGAAAATTAAAAATAAAGGAAAATCCAACTCCACAGTTGAAGGTAGAGACATCCATTTGCTTAAAATATTGGCACTAGTACTCTGTAGTCTAAGTGAACACCAGGGTCATTTGCGATTCTTAATGTGCTAGTGGTAGTTTTGTTTCATGAATCTGGGTAGGAATCGAATCCAATTCCTTCCATTTAAGAACACAATGTCTCTGTTGTCGGAGCGACGGCCGACTGTGGGCATTAAATTCACTCGACTTAGAAGTCCTTCGACAACTAAACTACAGTAAACTAAACTAGACAAGATAAGAAAGAAAGCTAAGGAAGCTTTTAGTTTTATGTGACCGTTAATCATGCGATCATGAGACACGGGACCTCTTTTTTTTAACGTGGAATCCGAACCAGTGGACAAGGCAATTTCACTTCGAAACTCTCAGATTCATTGACCGGGAATCGAACCCGGTCCACCTTGATGAGAGACCAACAGCTTGACCGCTGCGCCACTACGCCCCCGACAAGAAGGTCAAGAGAAGACAAGACAAGGCTAGACTAAATTAGACTAAACTAGATTACCGATAAACTAACCTAAACAGCTAATATAACGATAACGTTCTACATTATTTGTGGTAATTAAGGGAATGCACTGCAGAAATTGGAGCTAAATCACCAACATCGTGCGGATGTAATGGTTTTGTGGTATGAGTATTGAACTTACTGCTTTTGAAAGGGTTTGGCAAACAGCTAATACCAATCATTAATAATTTAGCTTAATAATCACACCAATTCTACTTTTCTCCAAACATCATGAGGAATGGACTATTTCAAGCAAATAAGTAATAATATTTAGTAAAGCACTTGTATTCATTTGTTCTGCATGGGCTAACAATTCACTGCTAACTAGGAATGTTGGTAGGCCTAACATAATTTGTCTATCCCCCTTATGGATGATGATGATAATTGTTCTTTTAAGGGGCATAACATCTAAGTTATCGGTCCCTCATATCTCCCTTATCAATCCCGCTTCTACGGAGTCGGGGATGAGGTGACATGAATGTCGATACGGCATTGGGTTTTACGGCCAAAGAGGAGCGAATAAAATATGAAACGAATTAACATGAATGAGACTGGGCAAGGATTTGAATGGAAGCAACCGTGGCCTGTTAGAAGGTACCGTCCCAGCATTTGCGTAGAAATGAAAATGGGAAAAGGAAAGCCGTTTTCAGGACGGCCGACTGTGGATTTCGAACTCACTCGACTTCCAAAGCGCGTAGCTACCCTGGTTGGTACGATGGTTGTTAACAGATAAACTTACAAATATCCGGCGCTATTTACTCCATTGAATTTTAACGCATTTCACCGGTAAAAAAAATAGGGCGTATCAATCAGGCCTATATTACGTCATTACATGCAAACAAAATTTTGCTTTTCTCATTCAAATATTCCTTCTTTTGTAAACTAGTGGGACGTGAGTTGGCGACCATGGGACCCCAAACTGAGTCTGGCATTGCTTCCACTTACTGCTTGTGCTGGGCTCATCTCTTTCATCTTTCCTATTTCTCTTGGTCAACTCTTGTTCCCTTCTGACCTCGATGGTAAAGGGATATCCGAGACCTAGTGCGTCTTTCATTTTCTTGCCTTGATTGGCGTTTCCTTTCCTCTGCTAATAACCTCAGATTCAAGAAGTTAGATCTCTTCCTTCTTTACACGGAATCTCCTAACTTCAGTGCGGGGCCGTATAGGGGAAAAGGTGTGTGTTGCCCCACCAAGCATAGCACTTCACCCTCAAGGGTTCACAACTGACTTCTAGGGATTCCTGAGCTAGGCTCGATTCTTTCCCTTGCTCTAGTGACCTCGGGTGGATCCTCTGTTCCATTCAATTCTTGTCTGCCATTCAAGGCTCTATTTCTTTCCAAGTCCTTCAATCCCTATTCCTCTAGGGTTAAGATCATTTCCTTTCAGCTGGCAGCGTGGCTCAGTGATGACGTTTTCGCCTGCTGTGGCGTAGGTTGCAGGATCGTATCCTGGAGCAGCCAGTTGGCGATTGAGGGTGCGCAAATGCAAGGGAGCCGTATCAGTAGATTTATTGGCACGTTAGAGATCCCCTTCGGGGCAAAATTCTGGCACCCCGACGTCTCTAAAAGCCGCAGTTGTCAAAAGAGACGTTAAACAAATAACAGTATTATTATTATTATTATTATTATTATTATTATTATATCATTTCCTTTCCCTATCCATTATTTTCGTTGCTCCTTTTCTAGACTACGTTTTATATTTTACAACAAAAATGATGAAAAAGTAGATTGATGAAATCAATGTGAGGCGATGTGTATTCACCCTATTAAGTCCTAAACGGTTGCAGCAATGGGAGCCAAGTTTGGTATGGGTGAAGATCTATGCCAGGAATTTCAACGCCATCTATTAAAATGTCGCCATTGCTAGCAAACGCTGAAAAAACATAATTGCAATTTGAACTTGAGGTTGGATATCTCAGAAAGTATTGGAGAAAACGGTTCCTAAAGTGGTACACACATATTGCATAATACTAGTCTATATATTTATTTTGGGTAACGCATACATGAAAGTGTTGCCATCATGATTCTACGCGTGCTGATACGTTCATTGTTTAACTGCATGTAACTTTCGTACTGAACCCGTAATATATTGATGTTGGCTTAATTGATATTTTTATTGACGGCTAGAATATTTGTATCTAGGACAAGAAGACGAGAATTTCTTTTATCGGCATTAAAACTATCTGCCTTGGGTGAGATGATTGACTGGCCACTGGAAAAAACATTTATCAGCCTGTTTTCATCATATGAAAAAATAGGCTTATAAGATCACCTTTTGTCCGTGTGTGTGCGTGCGCGCGCGTATGTGTATGTGTGTGAAGTTCCTAATAAAATATAAACGAATGGGGCAATTTCAATGAAACTCGGTAGTGACATAGAGCTATTTCGTCCGACCCCGACCGTGCCCTTCACCAATCCAACATGGTGGCCGCGCGATATATTTCACCGGCATTCTATATCTCCGAAACTATTACTGATATCACCATGAAATTTTGTATGGTAATAGAGAATAACAAGGTAAGTTCAGATATGCAATGCTTAAGAACATCTGAAGTACAAATCAACATGGCGGAGAGCAATGTTAAAATATTCAAATGGCATTTTCTCGAGGTTTAATCAACCAAGCGCAGTCAAGCTTGGTACAATAAATGTTTGTACATGATTTAATCTACTGGCATCTAATTCAATTCTGTTTTTTCTTCATAATAGCAAGATGGCCGCTGTGCGAAATTTTAAAATTAAGTTTTTATTTGTTGTGTCCTAATAATACGATGGAAGTGAACGTTTAAATAACGAGCCTACGCTATAATCTTTATCTAATGGTACAAATCTATATGGCCTACACACAGAACAATACAGCATGGCGACCATCCAAAATATTTAGACAGTTCTCAATATCTGTGAATGTACAATATAACAGCAATCGAGCTGAAATTATGTATGCTGATAGAAGATATTAAGATAAGTTCAGCTGTGGAAATTTCAATGACCTGATAGGCCCAAAACCAACATGGCGGCGACGCAAAATTTAAATATTTATATGGATTATTCTCGTGACTTGATTATCCGAGGGCAGAGATGCTTGGCACGGAAAATGTTCATAGATGGCTTAATATATTGGCGTCTAATTTTATTCAGTTTCTACGAAAACTTCAAAATGGCGGCTGTGCAAAATTTTAAAAATCTTGTACCGTATATATTTCTCATGCCCTAAACAAGCAATTGAAATGTAGGTTGGTATAATGAGCCATGATTATAATATTCAGCAGCTGGCATAATTTCTACAGCATATACATAAGACAATCCAACATGGAGTCCATATGATACATTTCACCAGTTCCCAATAACTCCTGAACTATTTAAGCAATCCAACTGACATTTTGTATGGTGTTAGAGGATTGCTAAGTAAGTACATATATGTGACTTTCAAAATCATGAGAAAAAAAAACTATCATGGGAGCCAGGTGATGTTCAAATATTGCAAATAACTTTTCTGGTGATTTAATCACCCGAATGCAATGACACTTGGTAGAGCTAATCTTTATTCAGTGCTTAGTGTAGAGACATCTCATGATGTTCAATTCTTTTCAAAAATTAAAGATCGAAATTTAAAAACCTTTTTTTAAATAATTCTCGTATGTTATTCAGGCGATTGAAAATTTGATTCGTATGATGCTGGGCTATGATAAGTATCATTAACTAACGGAATTAAATTCTGCAGCCTTCTTTTCGTAAAACACAGAATATGAGCCGCATTCGACTCTTTTTTAAATTACTTCACGTGGACCGTTACATAAAGATGCCATCTCACAGAGGAGTCTTAATCACCGATATTGAAAGCTATGAATTCTAGCAAATAACTTCTTTTTGTAGTGGTGTTGAAGAAGGCATAGATCGTGAACCAAAGACTATTTAGTATATCGCATGAAAAACCTTTATAATAGGCAGGTGAGGTTTAATGGAAGAGTCCAGTGGGATATATGAAAATAGGCTATTTAGTTCAATACGGAACTACTTGTTTTTATTGTGATATTTTCTATACCGTGAATCAAGACAAGCAGAGAGTATCGCACGTGCAACGCATAAAAAATATGAGCCGCCTGCGATAAAGGAAAAAATTATATGAAATTTATCAAGAGAGAGGCAACGGGGAAGCATGTCTTGGCGCTAGCGCTCATGCGAAGATCACGTGGCCAATATCCGTCAATTAAATAATTACATTTTGCAGCTAATTACAACGCAACGGATCATTAAACTAGGAAGTTGTGAAAAGGAAATACTGCGTGAATTACATTATATAAAATAGACTAGCAACCGGACCCGGCTTCGCCTGGGAGAATGCATTACGTGATAAGCGCTTTTCTTCTCCAGTGTCAATGAACAACGACCAATATCCGTTTTACGTCTCGGCATGATGGGTTAAAATCAGAGACTGGACTATTAGTTATATTATCATGGAGATGCATGTGCAACAAATACTTGTCAGACGTAATTTAAGAATGGCGGCGTGCATGAAACACAAATCCCCCTTCCGTCCAATCTTAACTTGACTGTGTTTCACAGGCGAAATGAAAAAAACCCGAGTTGTACTTCCAGGGAAACTCCAAACACAACCACCCTTCTCAGGAGCATTAACTCAACACGACTGGACGGTTTGCTGCTAGCTTCTATCTGGGGCAATAGGTTCCCCCCACTAGCTAGGCTGTAACAGAGATGATAGACTCGCCCTTAGCTAGCTCGTACTCTGTCGCCTCAGTAGTAGAATGGACATGTTTGGAATAAATTAAAACGTAAAAACACTTATAGTGGGCGATATATTGAAGATAGACATATGCTCTCGCGGACTTTTTTGTAGAACTTTTCATGCTGAACAATTCTTACACTCATAGTATTGAGATATTTTTAACGGTTTGCCCGCTCGGACGCCAGTTTTTTTCGACTTTTCCACTGAAATCGTTACTGCTCGGCTTCCTTTGATAATAAATAAATTATTTTCTTCAGAAATAATCCTCGAGATTTCCTCTACAGAATGGTGGAAACCGCATCAAAATCCATCCAGTGGCTCTCGAGTTTACCCGTAACAAACACAAATCAGGGCTTTGTGTTATACTAAGTAGAGATTATGACAATTTTTTCGATGTTTTAATCTCAATTGTTGAAAGCGTAGTCTAATTACTGAGTATTAATGAAGAAAGTGAAGACGGGAACTTCACGTAGTAAATATTTTGGAAATGACGCCAAGAGAAAGCCAAGTGATTTTTGGAGCGACTTTGCACGAACACATGTACTTGAGCCACATTGCGAGCACCTTCGTACTGCAGGGTATCAGAATGTAAGCAGCTTCGGTGGCGTAGTCGGTAGCTCGTATCAGAATGTAGTGCTTGATTTGATACATATTTTCACATACGGGAGAAGGCAAAGCAAAGTCCTTCAAGATTTTAGAAAATCCCGGGTAAAGTTATAACGTCAGAGGTTGAAATTTCTTCGATATTGGAGTGCAGGAATACGAGAAGTGATAACGGAAAGGAGCCATGTTACTACCTTCAATAAACAGTTCGAGGCCCGGATATATGAACTTGTGAACTTTTAACCAGCGAACTTTACATTTCAAAGCACATTTTTAACAATTATAATCACAATGCGACGTACGTTTGAAATATGAACTATCAGAACAATATTCGACGTGGTTTGAACTTGTATTCTTACAAAATATTTTTACCATTATCGTCAAGCAAGTGCACTTTGAAATACTATGAATATTTGCGATAATTGTCAACTACGGGAGTTATTTAGAAATACGAGAACTTATTAAATTTTAGGGAAGTGAAGCAACATACCAGTAAAAATAGAAATGCTTTCGAACAATACTGTAATAATAAACAATTCAACGAACAGTTGTGGAACTAAGGGAGTTATTCAGAAGCATTCTAGATGACTTTGAAAGTTGAGTTAAGGGTGTTGTATTAAGAAATGTGCAACATGAGCAACACCATGAATAACTAAAATGCTATAGGGAAACATTGTAGCAAATGTTGGATTCGGAATGAGAGTGTCATCTGCGAAATATACTCGAATACCCCCATAGAGGCCACTACAGAATATCAAGAGATATTCATCCAAAATTCCGACGTAATTGTGAAGAAGACGAAGTCCGCATGGCAGCGAGGGACGTATAGGAGAATTGCCGGATGTAGGTGTGGAAGGACCTGTAGCAGAACATCATGGAGCAGGAGATCCGGTAAAGTTCAAGAAAAATGATCACACCAGCACATTCATCACAGAACTTGACTAAGACAGAGAAAAATCCAGTATGTTTCCTTGTTGACATGTAGAGCAGTGCATGAATGGCCATTAATTAATTAATTAATTAATTATTTTTTCGAGTGTTTAACAACTGCGTTAACTCATTATTAAAATTGTTGGATAAAATATTTTGGTTCAATATTTAGAGTTTTCCTAGGATTTCAGGATTAGGATTTTTAGGATCGATTGTTGGATTTTTAGTTAGTCAAATTTTATTGAAATGAAACGATTCTTGTCAGTTGACAAATGAAAAATGCTTTAGTGATATCATGACAGTGAATTAATTGTGAGATGAAATATTTATGATGAGATGAGATGCTGTGTATGGAAGAGAACAGTTTTGAGATATGAGATTGAGGTTTGTTGAAGTGATTAAATGAAGTTGACAACAACAATAGTACTTGATAGAGGGATTGCAATAATAAACATGTAACAGAATATGACAAGCATTGAAATACAAAGGTACTTATAGTGTTTGAAGCCATTTTTCAGTGTTGCCTTAGTAATCGAAATTCGATGTTTTCAGTTGGTCAACACGATTGTACCCGATAATTTCAATATTTCAACAAAAAATTACATAGCCCATAACTAACAAATATTGACTAGTTGCATTATTTTAACTAAAGAAGTTAAATAAGTTAATATATTGTAAATACTATCACCCATACATTTAGACATAGATTTAATAGCCTAAGCGTAGTGGATCTGATGACGATCGCTTGACAATTGAAACTGGTCATCCAAGTGTATTTATTAAGCTCATGTAAATTTCTTTCAGAATTAGGGAATGTATATGTTTACCCCTTATTATTCCTGTTTTCAACGGGGTCGGGGACGAGATGCGATGAAAATCTATGTGGCGGATGGTTTTTACGGCAAAATCCCCTTCCTGACGCCAACCTCATGAGAGGAGATAATGAGAGATGAAATGAATGAAGATGGATAAAACTGGTGAAGGATGTGGAAGGAAGCGGCCATGGCCTGTCAGAAGGTACCATCCCAGTATTTGCCTGGAGTTGAAAATGGGAAACCACGGAAAACCATTCTAAGGACGGCCGATGGCGGGGCTCAAACCCACGCCTACCGAGTCCGCAGGGTGCTTGGTCCCATTGCCTAGCACTGCGCGTTTGCAAGCGTAGCTACCGCTGTCGGTCCTTTCAGGATTAGCGAATTACCCATCACAAATCGGTGCAATCGTGTTGACCGATTGAAAAACACAAAATTTCTAAATAATGGTATCTAATGGTGTATTTTAATCCGGCAAAAATAAGATAGAAATTGGATCAGAATTTCCTGTTGCTGATATGAAAATTAAGTCACGTTGTATTTATGGAACAGGTCAGACTGAAAGTGTTATATTGCAAGAGGTTTATATTGAAGGGTCTTGTTTGCAAACAGAGGCTTGCAGACTAGTATGGTCGCTGAAAGGTAAAACAGTCTCAAATGAAAATGTATGTATAATAATGTTAAAAATAATAATAATAATAATAATAATAATAATAATAACCAATCACTAAGGCGCAACTCCATGGGGCCAAGCAATCTCCGTGCACGACATGCGAGTGGGTTCGATTCCCACCGTCAACCGTCTTTTAAATGGTTGTCCAATGTTTCCTATTTTCAAATTCTTGCAAACGCCACACAAGCACGATAACCTTACTTCTACTAGGCCACGTCCACTTCCTTCCAACTACTTGCCCAGTTTAATTCATCTTCATTTATTTAATTTTGCATCAATTCCTCTCATTAGTTTGTAATCAGGAATGGCATCCGGACGAAGAAGACATCCGTCAAATAGAGATTCATCACATCTAACCTGCAAATCCGTAGAAACCGTAATAAATAGAGGTGGAAATGCAATAATAATAATAATAATAATAATAATAATAATAATAATAATAATAATAATTTACAATATAATTAATACAAAAAGCATTATGGTGTTTGAAGCCATTTTTAGTGTTGCCTTAGAAAACGAAAGTTTGATGCTTTTCAGTCGGTCAACACGATTCTACACAAAACGAGATGGGTTATTCCCTAATCCTGAAAGAAGAAAATTATATTAATAAATACACTTGGATGACCAGTTTCGATCGTCAAGTGATGTAATGGATCTGATGATGATTTGGGTACAATCGTGTTGACCGACTGAAAAGCATCAAACTTTCGTACAAAAAATTCAAGGATAAATAGGCTGGAGGAAACAATGGGGGAGGGGGGGGGGAGGGGGGGGAGGGGGGGGAGGGGGGGGGAGGGGGGAGGGGGGGAGGGGGAGGGGGGAGGGGGAGGGTGGCCTGAATGAGATGAACATAGCCTAATGAAAAGCCGAGAAATATTCAATATCTCTGTAAATAAGCACACATTTAGGGTGAAATCTAGCAGCAGGACTGGTACAAGATGGACAGCAGAACGCTAGAAGCAACTCAGTGAGTTCATCAAGAGATTTTGCGAAGAGAAGAAGAAGAAGAAGGCAAAAGGCATCAAGCCAACTAACACGTTCCAACGCGTTCTATAAACGGGCATAACGAAGAAAGAAAGAGTAACAATTTCCATGAACATTTCTGTCCTGTTTTATATATTTCTTGGTTGTGGTTTACTGTGAATGTAACACATCTTGTATGATCTCAATGGAGAAATGGAATATAATTTACCTGATTGTTACATTACAGACAAACAATTAGACAAAGTGGAATGCTCCACATGTCAAGGGTGGCTCCACCGGAGTTATGCCTCCTTTACTACGATAACGATATTAACCGCAATTCTGTGTTGTTAACAAAGCCTTTGTCGCCCACGGTCCAGTAGGGAGCTCCAAATGCATGTGCTGCATTCTCTTGCTTTGCTTCTGCCGTCAACTAGTTGACAAACCTACTAGAACCACTTTATGTTTCAACTGTGTTGATGAGTGGTGGGCTCTGAAGTCCACCCTCACTGTTCGCTTTCCTCACAACAGCAGAATGAAACAACAAAGGCTTAATGACCAAGATTTGTAGTTTAATGTCCAGTTTCATGGCCATGTGAGGTCCATCCCCGTGACTAAATGGTCTACTCGAAGAGTCCTGGATTCAATTTCCAGCCAAACCGTGGGGATTTTAATCTTCTATGGTTAGTTTACTGGCTCAGTGACTGGGTGATTATGACGTATTCATTAAATACCGTAAAGAGAGTAAAAATGAATCAGGAAAGTTTTTTTAAATGTGCTATATCTATGAAAGTGGGTTCAGTCCTGTGCTTTTGTCTTAGGATTATTATTATTATTTAATTATTATTATAATTTACTTGAGATATTTCCGGTGCAAAATATCCAAATAATCAATATAGCCCTGAAATATTTCGCTCGTTCTCAATAGACTATGTCCGAAACTATTACAGCAATCAAACTGAAATTATATGGTGGTAGATGACTATATACATATAGGCTACAGTAATACCCGTTGTTACGCTCCCACTTATCATATTGCGTTTATTACGCTCTTTTTGTAAGGACCATGGACGTCTTATATATAGGCCTACAGCATAATTTTACCCTAATATCGCTTCTAAATCCCGCTTAGGTCTACAGCGCTTTTTTCATGTCCAAAACGAGAAGAAAATCCGTATCTGTACATAATATAACACAAAGTCCTTGATTCTTGAATGTAACGGGTGATCTCGAGAACCACTAGATGGATTTTGATGCTGTTTTCACCATTCTATAAAGGATTTCTCGAGGAATGTTTCTGTAGAAAATCATTCATTTTGACTAAAGGAAACTGAGCACTAACGATCTCAGTGAATCGAGTCAAAGAAAAACCTGCCGTTCGTGCACCTTTTAAGCTTACGCTGGTGGTGTATTCCTTGGAATGCAGGTTAAGTTAGAGTTAGCAGTCGCTGCTCTTTGCTTTTTCTCTTTTTCATTAGTTCTTATATTTCCCTTTTCGCAGACACCAGCAGCGACCTTTCCGTATTCCCGTTTCTTTGAATATGTGTTGATTTTATGTTTACGTCTGTTTCAGTTGTGTATTCCCTGCAACTTTTGAACGGCGCTCCACGCAGTAACCTGTCGAAGTTTCAGAATTCAGCAACTTCAAGAATGGTTTCAACCCACGCAAGCAGATGTCGTCCTTGTCGTTATCTGCAATCTCCATGAAGACTTATACTATGTATAGAATTTGTACTGTGTCGAATTCTTTGTTTTTCATATGTTCCCTACAATGCATACCTTCTTTGTTTTCCCCTTCCTTCTCCTCCTCGCGCTGGCTATCGGAGTGCCTGTAACCCTCGCTCACTACTCGTCTGGACGCTTTAGTGAAAAGTTCAGTCCTCTGAAGGAGACTCATCTTCTTTTTCCACGAGGTGATTCAAATCGACGCCATGTTTTAAAGTTGTGTCTAACGGCTGCAGAAAACATCATATGTACACTGGAAAGTTAAGTAACTACCTTCAAGTGATTTTAAACCATTTTTAAAGGGTTTTAATCTAACCAAGAAAGCTTTAATGAATTTTATACGCAGTGTTTGAATTTCGCAATATTGTGCAATCTTCATATAACTGCCCTATGTGGGAATTGTCATGCTTAGCCAACTAGGCTCGCTACTAAAGTCATGAAATCTAGCATTTCTTGTACTAAATAAAGGGGATACCTTCCCTGCAACGAGGGATTTATGCCAAATTCATAGCTGTCTAAAACATAACTTGTCTGCCTACGACGGATCTCTTCTTATTAATTTAAACTGTAACTACAGTTCTGGAATTTTCCATTTGCAATAGACTCTAAACTGTGAAGAACTATCCTCAACAACATCAAAATTACTGCCAACTTTAAGTTAAATTGAACTATTAACTGCAACCTAAAACTCTATAACGCCAGAAACCTATTAAAGTTCAGCTCAGTGCATCTCCATAAACCGAAATAGTAACATTTTTCTCATGTTCTACAAACTTTCAGTGCTTCAAAGTGGATGTGTGGCTACCTTCCGCGTCGCGATTCGCTCAACTAGTAAAATCAGCCAGGACTCTGATTCCCCATTTCCTATACTCCCAATTTCCTTTACTAACAATTTAGGGTACATTTAAACTAGTTTTTTTTTGTATAATTCAACGAGGCTTTGTCTAAAAATGGACTCCCTCCCATCTTTTGTGATATCTAATCTCGTAATTCCTATGTAAATATCTATGTGGTTATGAACCCACATTTTAATGCGCACTTTTTCTTCTGCATCCAGGAAGTTATAATTTCCCAAATGTTAAACGTTTATATCTAGTTTTGTGTAATCCAGGCTTCGTTAATGCGACCTGCCCCATTTTAATTTAGCATCTCTTAAAGTCTGTATAAATATCCTAGTGGTTATAAATCCACTTCTTAATCTCTTTTTTTCTTCTTCACCTGCTGTGTTCAGGAATTTAGCATTACTTATTTATAGCCCTTTTGCCCACTTCAAAGGCATTCTTAAAGCATTGGTATTTTGCCTTGCCAATCTAAAACAAAATGTATGTATCTCCAAACGAAATATTTAAACCATTTGTAATTTTTTTATTATTATAGGTCTAAAACCTTTTAATTGTATACATAGTTCGAAAACCCTTATAAGGTCTTTTATTGTTTGTCATAGGTCTGAAATTTCCAAATTGTTCAAAATTACTTCTAAATTGTAAAAACTATCACAAAATCTATTATTGTTGAAGCAATTAAAATTGCCACAAGTTTTCTGAGTTACATTATCTGGCTCGAAGAGCTGTTAGGTACGACCTTTCCTTTCCTACCTTTTCTTTCGAATTACTTCATATTCAAAGAAATAAACAAACTCACCGAATGCTAAGATTGCTACAAACTCAATAATTTGTTGCGTTTAGAGCGAAACATCTGCTAATATCTTTTAAAAGGCTTACTTTAGCTATTTCTAGCGAATCATCAAAGGCACGTATATTTAATCTCTTCCTACTTGAAGCGACTCTTTCGCTTAGTCCTGTGATTTTCTCTTTTTGGTTTTGATCAAGTTAGGTTGGGTTTCTAACCCGTTCTAAACTTTTAGTCGGCACTCCGCTGGGTAAGAGCTTAGCCGCCTTTAAACGCAACGATTGGTTCTTTTCAACAATGTCTAAGAATAACAATAATAATAATAACCTTAATAAAAGCTCTAAAAGTTCTTTATCTCTGCCCACTTTGGGGGCATTTGGTCTTTCTGTTGGAGATCCGACAGTGGCGGGTAATAAAAATATCACGGCTAATTTAAATATTTCTAGCATTTCAGAATGCTTTCTAAAACTCACCCTTTTGAAGGGAAAGTACATAAGTCATTTTCACCTGGCATACCTTTGTTCGCCAGTGCACTACGCTCCTACATAATACCCAAATTCATGCTCGGGAGGGAAAGAGCACTTAGCGACAGCCTGCTGGCAACCTCAGCTCACGCTGCTCTCTCCGTTATTCTTGCATAGGCACCCGCTTGTTCACCTTTCTTCCACAAGTTTTAAGCAACATAACTATTTTTTTCTCACCATCTAATTATTTACTTTGTTTTGGATTTTTTTCCTTTCTGCCTAAGATCGTTTCCACTCCTAAACCTTTTTCCTTTTCTTTTCAAATCATCCTCCATTATGTAGTGTCTGAGCTCAGGCTTAACCTACCACTGGGCAAACGGTTAAAAATATTTATATACATTATCGTGTTTGAGGCCATTTTTCAGTGTTTCCTTAGAGTATGTAGTTTGATGGTTTTTAGTCGATCAACACGATTGAACCCAATTGTGGGTTATTCCCTACCCGAAAAATATATACATGAGATCACCAAGTGTATTACACCAAGTTTATTTATTAATCTCAAGTACCTAATCTGTATTGTAAATTTTCAAGCCAATTCTCATAGGGTGTTAATTTCATGGTTTACGTTTTCTTGTCAGAATATAAGTTAAATATTTCAAAAATCAATGTTTTATGAATTCCATTTAATTAATAAATTGGTGATTCTGAAGGATTAGGTTTAGGTGTTCACGATAAGCTAAGTTAAGGCAATATTACTGTGCATCTTTTTGCCTATAATACTTATATGCGGCGCCCAATTCAACAATATCTTGTTAATTTTATCCAAGAACGATTACGAATGAAGCTTAACTGTGGGGAAACACAACTACAAATGGACACCCATCAGCGGGGTTAATCCGCGGTAAGTTACAGTGCAAGTATTGGATACTGCTTGAAAGTAGGAAACGTAGATGCAGCTTATTCAAGGATAAAAAGTACTTATACTTTCGGGGAAAGGAAAATCTCTATTAGATAGAGAAGAATAGGTACAGAGATGGAAAGCATACATACAGAGTTTGTATCAGGGGAAAGAGATTGAGGATCATATATTCGAAGTGAAACAGGAACATAATGAGGTTGAGAAAGGAGACTTAATCCTAAGATCAAAATTTGGTAGGACACTGGAAGATCAAAGTAGGCTGAAAGCAACATGCATAGTTGATATACCGGCAAAGCTGCTACGTTGCATAGGGGATGAAGGCCTGATCAGGTTATTTCAATGATTTATGAAACAGGTGAGATGTCCTCTGATTTTAAGAAGAATGTTATGATCCCTACACCGAAGAAAGCAGGAGCCGACAAATGTGAAGATTACCGTACAATAAGCTTGATCCCTCATGGTTGAAAAATCCTGACAAGAATAAATTACAAGGGGGTTAAAACTTAGTTGAGCAAAGACCAGTTTTGTTTCTGGAGAAACATAGGAACAAGGGAAGATCTACCAAGTCTCAGGCTGATCGTGGAAAGTAGAATAAGGAAAGATAAGTGACCATTCATGCCACATACTGACTTAGAAAATGCTTTTAATTTTGTTGATTGGTGTAAAGTGTTTGATGTTTGGAAAAGGATTGAAATGAAGTGCAAGGATACGAAGTCGGAGGGTGATCTACAATCCATACAGAAATCAGACTGCAGTTATTAGAGTTGAAGTACATTACAGAGAGGCTGGTATTAAGAACATTCTAGGGCAAGGCTGCAACTCATCGCCCATATTCTTCAAGCTATTTATTGTTGCTGTTGTTGTTCCATTTGAGAGGCTTGGATATCGGGGTCATTAAGACCCATGTACTTGGGTATGTGTATATAGAATTTGCCTGATAACCTGTGGTTTTGTGGTCTCCGTAGTATTGTGTGTATTTGTAATTCAGGCGAGGATTGCGAAGGAGGTTGCCGTGGCCTTTTTAGGATATGGGTGAACTATGGAAAACCACCTCCAGGTTGGCTGAAGTGGGAATCGAACCCACCACTTTTCAGTTTTACGTTACGCGGCTGACTGTAGTCTTTCTCAATCCAGCCCACAGACCAGAATAACATTTCTTGGCAGAGCAGGTAATTGAACCCGAACCACCCCGACATCCAAGAATACTAGTCGCTACACTACGAGTTGAACTGCAAAACTATGCATTGACTAAGTAATGAAGAAAATGAGAGAGATATTTAAAGTTGTAGTAAAGTTTCAGGGTGATATTATTAGTCTACAAATGGGGCAAAAATGAGAAGAGGTGGTTTCGATTCCTAGTTTCTAAATGATATGGACACTGTCTTGAGAAAAAAAACTCTCAATAAACCAATAAGTGCAAAACAAAGCTAATGGAATGAAGCTGCAAGAAATCAGAAAAACTTAGTCGGCCTAATTGAAAGAAGGATCGATGGCAAGAACTGTAGGGGAAGGTCAAGGTTAGAGTATGTTAAACAGATTGCCTCGGATTTACAGTTGAATCTGGGAGCTACGTAGAGATGAAACGAGCTGCATCAAATCAGTCTATTAGTTTGAGTCCTCGTTCGTTGCGTAGTGGCTATCATTCTTGGCTGGCACGACGGAGGCCCGCGTTCGATTCCCGGCTCTGCCAAGAAGTTTAATTATGGTCTGAGGACTGGAACGGGGTACACTCAGCCTCGCGAGGCAAACCTGAGAAGAGGTGGGATCGATACCCACCTCAACGATCCTGGAAGTGGTTTTGCGTGGTTTCCCCACTTCTACTCCAGGCGAATGTTGGGCCACGGCCGCTTCCTACCC
Organism: Meconema thalassinum; assembly: GCA_946902985.2. NCBI lineage: Eukaryota > Metazoa > Arthropoda > Insecta > Orthoptera > Tettigoniidae > Meconema > Meconema thalassinum. Next base: position 1,068,300,245 of record OX336389.2, read on the forward strand.
AAATCCTAACTCGATACAAATACACACACTAGTACAGAAACCACAGTGACACGGGTTATCAGACAAATTCAACACACACCCAAGTACACGGGGCTAGATGACCACGATGTCGCAAACATCCTAAACAATCAAGAACAAAACAGTCTCAGCTGTCTGTTGTCATGAAGTTGTCACCTTAGACTAGTCGAGGTGTAATTGAAATGAAAGTAATGGCCTGATATAAATGACCGTGTGCCCACCAACAGGCTAAACGCGGGGGTGGTCTGTCCATGGCATGGTGATCCTAGACGTCACGTTTGCTCCATTTCGCGGCTAATATTTAGTCCATCAAGTTGTAGAATAATGACGCTATAAATATTATCAATGAGCGTTATGGCTCTAATCCTGCACGCGACTGCCTTTGAATGCGTCTAATGGCTCGGGAATCGCCAATTCAGGCGTGCAGGGATGCTGGGTGGGAGGGAGGCTGCCCGGCTTTACAGCCGCCTGCCTGTCGGATTACGGGCGGGCACCAGCTATCGCATCGCGCATCGCGGCGTGTTGACGCATGGATTAGCTGCTTCATCTTGAATACCGAGCTGGAGTGTGCCAAGGATAGCATTAATATACTGTCCTATGTGCGTTAGGGGGTGACGCGGCTCACAAATGTGACAGAAGCTTAACTCTTCTTAGCCTTGAAAATTATGATATATGGCAATGCTTTCACGTCAACATTTCATTGCGTCGCTGCGCCGTTTGAAACTTTAATTGAATTTGCATGGGTTTGTTAGAAATCAATGACACCGCATTGTTGTTCTTCTCTCATTTAAGGACCAAGAGCGTCATCATGTTGGTGTTGATTCCTTTAGGGGCTTTTTGACATCGACTGTAATTTGTCTTTAACGTGTTGGAAGCCATTTTCAGTGTTGCCCTAGTAATCGAAATGTAATGTTTTTCAGTCGGTCAACACGATTGTACCCAATTGTTATGAGTGGTTCCCTATTCCTGAAAAGAAGTTATATGATATTAATAAATATACATGGATGACCAGTTTCAATCGTCAAGCGATCATCATCAGATCCATTACACTCGGGCTATTAAATCGATGTCTACAAGTGTGGATGATAGTATTTACAATATGTTCACTTATTTATTTGCTGTAGTAGTTAAGCTAACGCAACTGGTCAATCTTTGTTAGTAATACAGGGTCTTTCATATAAAGTAAGAACGGCAAGCGGCAGTTTTGTTATCCACTGCTGCGGTGGCCTTGGCCGAGCTTGTGGCGCGCTGAGGCCCCCTGCTGTAGTATTGAAAGCGCGCGCATAGTACATTCTTAACCTTGCAATAAGCGTGCAGGTGTTCAGTCGCCTGTCTGAACTTCAGCTGCTAACATGGTGAGACAGTTATCATTGCAACATCGATTTTTTGTATGTAAAACTTATTTTAACAAATTTTAACAAATCATCACACATTGGAGGAACTGAAAAGAAACATTACACATGCAATCAGAAACATTACAGTGGAAGAACTCACTCGCGTCAGCCAGAATGTGGTTACCAGATACAATGCCTGTATAGCCCAGAAAGGACGACACTTCCAGCACCTTTTATTAGGTACGATTTCGTACAAGATTGTACACACGCTTAAAGCAGGGGGCCACGGTGCGCCACAAGCTCGGCCAAGGCCACCGCAGCAGCGGATAACAAAACTGCTGCTTGCCGTTCTTACTTTATATGAAAGACCCTGTATGTGATATTTTGTTAAGATACTAAAAGTGGTGATTGACCTTCAAATTTGCTTCCTTAGTGTGATTATGTCATTGTTGTTAAATGGTCAGGTTAGAGTGGATTGTGAACTTAGCTGCTAGAGTGGTTTGCGGTCCGGTTGCAAGCAGCTACTCTCGTCTCTGCCTGCACTGAACTGGGAGGAATTTCCTCTGTGCATTTATCTCTTAACTTACTAGGCTGGCTTGCCCCCCCCCCCCCCCCCCCCCACACACACACACACTTTTTTTTCCTAACTGTCTGTGTTTATCGAATATTGGAACTTGTCTGATAACCTGTATTATTGTGATGGCTGTTGTAGTGTATGCACTTGTAACTGGGAGCTAGGACTTGGAAGGAAGCGACTGTGGCCTCAGTTTTGGTACCAACCCAGCTTTTTCCTGAAGTAGAGGTGGGGAAACCGCAAAATTAAGAACACTTCTAAGATGGTTGAGGAGAGAATCGAGCTCACCTCTTCTCAGTTCTGCCTCACGAAGCTGAGTTCCAGCCATCAGAGCTGACATTAGATTCTTTCGAACGCATGTATAACAAATGAGGCTTTGTTGTGGTTGTTGTTGTTGTTGTTAATTAGTGTTAGGGGCTTGGGACTTAGTTGGCTATCAGCCCCACGTATTTGGGTGAGGGTTGGGTTTGTATGATAACCTGTGTTTCTGTGGTAGCTGTAGGAATGTGTGAGCTGTAATTATTAGAATCGGTAATGGGGTAGGTACTATCCCAGAATTTGCCTGAAGGGAGTGTGGAATCCCCGCTGGGAAATCACACTCAGAAAAACCCCTGTCAGCGCCAGGATTCGAACCTCCGATCTCTGGTTTTGCTGCAGCTCCTCATCGCCGTTGTGGTGAGCGATTTAACACTCTCGGCTATGTCGCGTGGTGGGAGACTTTATGTTTTTGTTGTTTCATTTAAGGGGCGTGAACATCGTGATCATTCAGCCCCGTGTGTTTGTGGAATTTTGTCTGATAACCTCTGTTATTGTGATAGCCGTATTAGTATGTGCGTTTGATATTCAAGTGAGGAGTGGGAAGGAGGCGGCCGTGGCCTTAAGTTAGGAGCCATTCCGGCATTTGCCTGGAGTAGAAGTGGAAAGTCATGTAAATCCACTTCCAGGGCGGCTGAAGTGGGAATCGATCCCACCTCTTCTCAGATTTGCCACTCGAATTTGAGTAACCCCGTTCTAGCTCTCAGACAAGAATTACATTTCATGGAAGAACTGGGAATTGAACCCGCACCTCCGGGGCGACAGCCCAGAATGCTAGCCGCTACACCACGAGGTTGTCTGGGAGGCTTTTGTTAAGTGCTAGGTTGTGTATTGTACAAAGAGTGTTCTACAAGTAATCTATAGCTAAAAAGCATTCTAGGTCATCAATACGATCGTCAAATAACAAATCTTAAAACAGCATAAGGTTCATTAGTTGGAGGGCACTTGAGTACATGTTCTGTACGTTGCTGTAGGAGAGCAATGAGCCTCGTATTTTCAGTCCCTAGCCAGGATCATATTTTGCGAGTATCGTGGTGACAATAAAGTACGGTCCATGAAGAACCCACTGTTAAGTAAGAAGAGTCGTCAACCCAAACAATTACCAACCAGCTCGTCATGTGTCTGTGGCGCTTTTTGCCACTTCGCAAAACTCGGTTCTGTCGCACGGGATACGGAAGGGTCACATGATTTGTCCTTTCTTGCTGCTTGCTACGCCACAAGGCTCAGCACAGGGCAATATAACCCTTGTGGATGTATCGCAGAACAATTCAAAACTAAGGTTCATTGACATATTATCATCCAATATTGACATTCACGATTCTAGAACTACTGTATTTCCCGAATGGAATTAGTTCAAACTGCACTTTGAAATGTTTTCCAGAACGAAAATTTTACTATTTCTTAAAATTCTTAAACGCTTCTTCTTTTTCGTCAAGTTATTTAGGTGGGGTAACTCTCTATTACCTTATACAATGAGTTGCGCTGCTTGGCCAGGAGCATTTCCATTCAGCCATGTTTATTGCAATGTACGAGGGACGTTCAAAAATAAGTATCGTCTTTTTCTTTCACAGGGAAGCTTTATTACAAAGTGAGTAAACTCATTGCCATTACAAAGGATTGACCCTTGCCTCCTACCCCCCCCCCCCCCCCCCCCACATGATATATTTTTCGTAGTGCACAATCAAATTCGAGAAATTCTTGGCTGTCACCGTGGAGGCCCGGGTTCGATTCCCGGCTCTGTCTAGAAATTCAATAAGTTACTGTTGTTGTTATTGATTTTTAGAGACTTTGTGACATCATGGCCATGGAGCCCCGTGTACTTGGGTGTGTAAAATTTTGTCTGATAACTTGTGTGTGTAGGCCTAACTGTGATGTCTCTACTAGTGTGTGTATTTGTAATTGAGGTAAGATTTGGGTAGGAAGCGGCCGTGGTCTTAAGTAAGGTACCATCCCGGAATTTGCCTGGAGTTTATGTGGCAGCCAAGAATGCTAGCCACTATGCAATGAGGCGGAATAAAATATTCAATTCTGGTTTGAGGGCTGGGAAGGTGTACACTCAGCCTCGTGAGGCAAAACTGAGAAGAGGTGGGTTAGATTCCTACCTCAGCCATTCTGGAAGTGGTTTTACGAGGTTTTCCCCACTTCTATTCTAGGCAAATGCTGGAATGGTACCTAACTTAAGCCAACTACCACTTCTTACCCAAATCGTACCTCAATTAGGCTACAAATACATACACTAGTATAGACATCACAGTGACACAGGTTATCAGACCTATTCTACACCCACCCAAGTACCCGAAGCTACATGGCCACGATGTCGCAAAGCCCCTGATGAATCAACAGCAAGAACAGATAACAATTTGAAGTACCCATCCTGGTAAAATAAGTTGCCTAGTGATTTCAGGAGGTGTAAAGCTGTGGTTTCCTCAAGTAATGGTAGCGTATTCTAGCTGCCGTAATATGACGGCGAATGACGGTCACAATAACGTTCCGGAAGAAAGGAGAGTGGTTTTCTAGAAAGCGTTGTCAACCACAATCACGTAAAGTTGCAATGGCGCGGTGGTAAGTGCGGTGGCAAACAGTTCTGTCAACGTGTTTGTACGGTACGGTGTGGTTTGAAGTGTGTGCTGAACTAGTTACAGTGACTGAAAATATGTGTAGTGATAGAAGCCATTTTTCAGTGTTGCCTAATTCTAATAAGTAAAGCTTTTCAGTCGGTCAACACGAATTGTGCCCAATTACATTAGGCGGGAAACAAGTATTTACAAACCCTACAAACTAACACGCTTTTATGTACAAATACCTACTTATGAAAATATGTTGTAGTTGTTGCTTGTTTTAGAGGCTGCAACATCGCAGTCATACAGCCACGTGTATTTGTGTGTGGGTAATTTTTAATGAATAGTTAAAGGCTAAGTTAAATATGAACACGCTAGATGAAGCTGTTCGTATAAACCGACTCAGATGGTGGGGTCATTTGATGATAATGGGGGAGGAGAGATTTCCTACGAGGTTAATTAGTTCGTCTGTAGAGGGTAAGAATAGCATAGGTAGACCTAGGAGGCGATGGTAATGAACGATCTCAGATTGAGAGGTGTAGAAGCAGAGGAGGTCGCAGTGGTTACTGCTAATTGGGGATCATTGAGGCGACTTGTTCTTGAACAGAGGCTTGCAGACTAGACTGGACACTAAAAGGCAAAATAGTCTCAATTGAAAATGTATGTTTGTATGATATTTTTTGTAAAAACCTGTGTTATTTCGTGCCTGTACTAGTTTGTGCATTTGTAAATTGGGGGGGGGGGGGGATTCAGAAGAACTCTGTCCGGACATGTGGTAACGATTTCTATTTTCATTTGGTTTATTGTTTCAAACATCCACCACTGACTTTCAATTCACTAAATTGTATAATACATAATTCACTCAATTGTGTCACAACTCAATGTAGGCGACAATGTGGTTATGTTGCATTAAACTGAGATATTAGCATCGTTTTAGTGGTACCATGGTTTCATTAAATGTTATATCTATTGATCAAGTGAGGGGTTCAAACAAAGTGATAGGCTACAAGTTGCAATGATACAAAAATTGATTTCATGTGTTATCACGATTGTCATTGATATTTAAATCCTCGAGTGCAAGCGAATCATTAATTGGTGCAGACATGAAAATTGTTAAATTTAATCTACTTTGCGTACAGTATTTTACTCCGACCCTTCTCGCCATACAAGTTTTCCACTCTAGAATCAAGAGTCGGACTTCGTTCACTCCCGGAGTTCTCAGTTGAAGACGTCTGGTCTAGAAGGTGATGTCGTTAATGAAGCGGAATTACTATTCCGTATTTACGATTCTAATTCTAAAAATGCTTACTGGATTTACTTTAATTGAAATATTATGTTTTCCTTGAACACGCTAGCCGCAGAAGTAACTCAGCGCTGCTTTGAAATTCCCGGGCACACAAAACAACACTATCTTGTGCTTATGAATAGGGCTCGGATTCGAGCATATTTGCATATTTTCCCCCTGAATAGTACACATTGAAAGAAGCCTTTCGGTGGCATTTTCACCTCACTGGGACCAACAGAATTGAAATTTATCGAGCATATAAATGCATAAAACCGCGGTTTTCAGAATAGAAGCATATAAATGCATATTCTTGTGGTTTTCGTCTAAATAGTTTGTTTTCCTTCGAATTCCCCCATGCCGAATTCGGGCCCTGACCATCCTTAAGGTTCGAAAACTGAAATAATTATTGAAAAGCCTATCTGGTGCGAATAATAAAACCGCAGGTTTTTAACCTTCAGTGAGGTCGTTCTCGTCATTGAAACTTTTATTGACTGACTTAAGAAAATCATTCAAAACTGAAAACATAAAATTCTTGTTGTACAGACTAATGCAAATCTACTTCATTGACTCGCCTAATTTAGAACGTTTTGTAAATGAACTTTTAAACTGTAACTTTTATAACAGAACTTCTCTTATATATAGGCTACTTGTAAAACTTGAATGCGAGTATATCGCAGTGTATCATACATACAATTAGAGAATAAAGCCCGTATATAAAGATATGTTATTGGTTTTTTTCGTTCCACTTTCCATTCTATAGTTTTTAACGGTGTTTTTCGAGCATATTCTGCATACTTAACCGCATATAATGGTTTTTTCGAGCATATCTATCGAGCATATAATGGGTTTATCGACCATATCTATCGAGCATAAAACACATGGTTTTCGAGCATATCTGCCGATTTTTTCGAGCATATCGATCCGAGCCCTACTTATGAAATTGTCTAACCAACAAGGGCGTTACTCATAATGCCTAACTATCAGGCGTGCCTGTTCTCTCCTTACAGGTTTGTGTCGAGAGTCGTGGTTCGTTCATTCCCGGAGATGACAGTTGAAGTCGTCTAGTTGGTGATATTGTTAGTGGAGCGGAATTACTATTCCCGTATTTACGATTCTTACAATCAAAATTTTTGCTATTCAGTCAGTCAACACGATTGCACCAATTGCATTGGGTGTATGCCCTAACCCTGAAAAATATTACAGGAGATTAATAATCGAATCGAAATGTAATGTTTTTCTGTCGGTCAACACGATTGTACCCAATTGTAATGGGTGGTTCCCTAATCCTGTTTTTAGCCAATTTTCATTAATGAAACCATAGGCTTATGAGATCACATTTTGTCCGTGTGTGTGTGTGTGTGTGTGTGTGTGTGTGTGCGTGCGTATATGTGTGACCCTAATACATTCTAAAAATTAAATTTAAATTAAATTAATTTTTAGAAATTTATATTTTGAAATTGATTTTTCTCGCAACTCTGCTCGGACGAAGTACATGTCTCAGTGATATTTCTTGCTTCTTTTATTTTTATTCCGGCGATAAGTCACAGGTCCACGCGTCACAGCGATCAATCCTTCTCGAACATTCGAATGCCATATCTCGGCTCCTAGTGAACGTATCTCCTTCCTAGATAGCTCTATCTCCTGCAAATGTAATTGCCAGAAAACTGTACTAATTTCAAAAACTCAAATCCGTCGTCTTGAGGAAATTTCAAAAATATGCAGTCACGTAGGCCATGTGCGCGTCTCAGGCTCCACGTCATGTTCCACTCGCTGCTCGAAGGATTGGAGCGCGCGATTTAAAATCTGCCGCTTCGTTGTAAACATGTTCCCGACGTCTCTACGTCACAGAAGCGTCCGTGATTCGGGTACAATAGGTTATCCGACAAACTATGCAGACTCCAAATTACATGGGGCTGAAATGACCACGATGTCTAAGCTCCAAAACGAAACATTAACAAAACCAACCAGAACAACGCTACTAAAAACCTCCCGCGGCGTAGCCATGCGCGTTAAATCACTCAACATGACCACGATGGGGAGCAAAAGCAAGTCCGGAAATCGGAGGTTCGAATCCTGGCATTGACAATGTGGGATAGTACCCTATTTCAAGTCCCGGGACACCTACCTCATCCTCGGTCCTGGTATATACAGCTACACGCACTACTAGCCTACAGCCCCCACAGAAACACATGTTATCATAAACATTCAACACACACCGAAGTACTCGGGACTGTTGACCAAAGTTCCACAACTACATGCCAGTAAAATCGACTAAGTTAGAGTAGAGAGGCTTGTACCTCGTACAAGTTACATAGTTCAACACTGGCATTCACGAAATACACACTCGTTTAGAATTTTCAAATACTAAGTATTTAACGTTCATCAGAGGAACATTCAATTATACTGCTTGATGAGGACAAAGAGTTATAGGCCTAACTATACTCGTCCCTTCTAAGTGCTTACTGTCTGAACAATATATCATATGGATTGCAACTCTCATCAACATTTCCGTCTTCAAGGCCGACTGCGGCATCACCGGAACCCTGAAATATAGGCTACTTCCACCCCTTATTATTTCAGTTTTCACGAGGTCGTGGATGAGATGGTATTTACGATCGAATGCTCTGCGTAGCGCCTACCCCATCAGAGGACTTAATGAGAGATGGGAAGTATGAAGGTGATTGAAACTGGGCAAGGGTTTGCCTATTAGTAGGTGCCGACGACGGTGGAGTTCGAACCCACTCGTTTTCTGAGGTGGAGATTGCCAGGCCTATTGTCTGGATCTCATCGCGCTTCGGCTCTTGCGAACTGCTGTCCTGTTTATCATTGCCTCCAGCCGAGTTCTTGCACATCCCTCGTCCTCACGGTCGTAGCCACGTGATTCTAACGACCGATCGATTGTTCATTCTCTTTTTGGCCCACAGCTGGGTTGAATTACTTTCCCCCATCTTCATGGAAGGAGACAATAGGCCACCCATTTACAAACAAATATTTTCTGGTAAAAGTAAGCCTTAGGTTTTTACGTGGCTCTCAACCTTGCAATTATCAGCCTCGTGACCTCCCTTTCATGCCGAATCATAACCACTGGACCTTTCATCCCACATGCGTTAGCCAGGAATCGATCCTGCTCCAACTTGGTGAGAGCCAAGAAGCTTGACAACTGTGCCATCATGGTCCATTATTTTCTAAAGTTTTGTTGTTGTTAATGTATTTAGGGTCTTTGCGACATCATGGTCATATAGCCTCGCGTACTTGGGTGTATATATATATATATAGAAAGAAAGAAAGAAAGAAAGAAAGAATGTGTCTGATAACCTGTGCTATTGTGGTGCCTATGGTAATATGTGTATTTTAATGCAGGTGAGGATCGGGAAGGAGGCAGCCGTGGCATTAAGTTAGGAACCATCCGGCATTTGCCTGGAGTAGAAGTGAGGAAACCTCGGAAAACAACTTCCAGGATGACTGAGATGGGAATGGTACTCACCTCTTCTCTGCTTTGCCTCACGTGGCTGAGTGGACCCCGTTCCAGCCCTTAGACCAGAATTAAATGTCTTAGTAGAACCGAGAATTGAACCCGGGGCTCCGCAGTGACAGCCAAGAATGCTAGCCACTACGCAACGAGGTGGACGGTTCTTCTAAAGTCCTTACTATGCCAATGAAAAGGCATCTTTTTATTCCTTGAATTTCAGGCTTTGGAAGTCTTCGGTCATCAGCCCCGTGTGCTTGTGTGTACGCTGCTAGTAAGGAATATTAAAACAATTCGCCTTGCCACAAACGGTTACGTATTCGCATTAAGTACTGACTTAAGTACTGAAACACGCATGTCAGAAGACTGTGCTTTTAGCCTTATGCGGGAGTGCTGCGTGATTTACAGCCATCTCTGACGCGTTCCATGAAATCATATCATGACAAGAGATGGATATGGCTTGCGCAACTTCTGGGATTTGAGACTTCCTCTTCATCCCCCTCATTCGTTTGCGTAAATAATATGTAGCCTAATTTCATTTCAGAGTAGCCTTCTACTTAAACACGTATTTTCAAGCTATTCGCTCGTGTGGTTCAGAAGCCAACCCATAACCAACAAACAACAATCAAACTAAGGATATGTTTGGTCACTATGCACCTCATATGGGATAAATACAATGTTATAGCCAACAATTCAAACGTTCGGGCAGAAAGCTAACTTTAATTAGTTAGTACTGTTGTTTTAAGGGGCGGAACAGCGATGTCATCTTCCCCTTGAACTTACATTATGTATAGAGATAATTCACTGCATCAATACGGCAATTCTACTGTGTTTCAACACAATTTGAAGAAATGATATCAGCACGACAATATTTCATAATGAATGAAGTAAATATGAAAATGAAAATCCACAGCCTGCTCCCAGTCTCCGACCGGGTCAGGAATGGAATGAATGAAGCCCCCATCAAGCGGTGAGGATATGAACTGTGCCGGCTGCCGAGGCCTGACGCACTCCTCTGGGGCAATGATTAAATGAATGACAGATGTAATGAAATGATAGTGGAGAGTGTTGCTGGAATGAAATTTTGACAGGGAAAACCGGAGTACCCGGAGAAAAACCCGTCTGCCTCCGTTTTGTCCAGCACAGATCTCACATGGAGTGACCGGGATTTAACCACGGACCCAGCGGTGAGAGGCCGGTGTGCTGCCGCCTAAGCCATGGAGGCTTTCGAATGAAGTAAATATACAGTATATAAATAACCCCTGGCACTTCAGCCCATGAAGGGTCTAAGCCTACCAAGCGACCTCTGTCCAGCCATTTGGCCTGCAGATATTGGGGTGACACGTGATCAGCGCATCTAGTCCCCTCGGCCGTTAATCTTGGTCTTCGTGATCGGGGCGCTGCCTCACTATCAGGCAGCTACTCAATTGTCTTCACGAGGCTGAGTTCACCCCGTTCCAGCCCTCACGTCAATTTCTAAAATCCCTGACGGAGCCGGGAATCAAATCCGGGGCCTCCGGGTTAGAGGCAGGCACGCTACCCCAACACCACGTGGCCGGCGTATATAATGAATGAAGGCATGGATGAAACCAGTAACAAACCTCTAAACAATATTGTCCGATAACCTGTGTTTCTGTGGTGACTGTAGTAGTGTGTGTTAATGAAATTGTTAGTTTCTTGGCTAGCGTTAGGTGCCTCTGAACTAGAAATCAGTTGCAATCCCTTCAATTCTCTGGCGAGAATGTGGAGCAACTTGAGAGAGCTACATTCAGGATGGCTGATGGCAGCACCTGGATCCAAACGTTCTTTCTTCAGGATTCTATTTTCCCTTGCAGTTGTGATGAGTGACTTAACGCCCACAGCTACGAAGCGGAGTGTAGCTAATTCATCCACGAAGATGTAAAAAATCGATATTTTCAAATAGAATGGCTAATATTCTCAGCATTTGTATTTTAAAACAATCTATTACATAATATAATAATATATATACTGTACCTACTTCTCTTTTCTTACCCAGAGACTTAGCCTGGTGCAACAAGTGCCACTACATGTCTGCAAAGTTGAGCAAATTTGGCAATCCTAATTTTCAAGCCCAGCGCGGAGAGCAGCCATCCTGAGTGTGGTACTCCCTCTGTTATTTCCATATTGTCTCCAGTCAAATGTCAGGATGATAAGTTATATCTATTTCCATGGCATCTCTCACGTTAAAAAAACACTTTATACATTAGTACAGTCACCAGAGAAATACAGGTTATCACATAATATCAGGTTATCAGGGATGGTGACTCAGAAACCCCAAGTCCCTAAAATGTATTAAAGAACAAAAACAATAATAAACAACGTCTGAGAGGTTCAGTCAACGACTTCAGCATTTTACGTAAGAATAAGTAAAGAAAGAAAGAAAGAAAGAAAGAAAGAAAGAAAGAAAGAATGAATGAATGAATGAATGAATGAATGGAAGAAAGAAACATGTAAAAAAAGAAAGAATGAAAGAAAGAAACGAATAAAGAAAGGAGGTAACAAACAAACAAACAAACAAATAAAGAAAGGATGAAACAAAAGAGAAAGAAACAAACAAATAACGAAAGAAAGAAAGAAAGAAAGAAAGAAAGAAAGAATGAAAGAAAGAAACATATAAAGAAAGAAAGAAGGAAAGAAACAAACATATAAAGAAATAAATAAATAAAGAAAGAATGAAAGAAAGAATCAAATAAAGATAGAACGACACAAACAAATAAATAAATAAATAAAGAGAGAATTAAAGAAAGAAAGAAAGAAAGAAAGATAGAAAGAAAGAAAGAACGCAAGAAAGAAACAAATAAAGAATGAAAGAAAGGAAGGATGATTGAAAGGAAGAAAGAAGGAAACAAACAAACAAAACAAACAAAGAAAGAAAAAGGAACCGACCAGAAAAGAAAGAAAGAAAGAAAGAAAGAAAGAAAGAAAGAAAGATTGAAAAAAGAAGGAAACAAATAAAGAAAGAAGGAAAGAAATAAAGAAAACAAATAAACGAACAAGTAAACAAACAAACAAAGAAATAGATCAAATTAGAAAAGTTTTGAAACGCAGGCTGTCATAACCTTGACTTGATTCATCACGTATCTTCCATAAAGGGCTAGGTGAATCATGGAACAGTTACAATTTTTTTTTGAGCTGTGAATTGCCACTTGGCTCTCGACTTAATACTTTTTTTTATTGTATTACTTCCTCTCTTACAGGATCACAAAAGGTTGACACTGTCCCTGTCACTAACGACTTCTGTTAAATACGGACGCCCTCCCTCCGTAATCTCCACTTCACTGCAAGACAAGGTTATTCTAATAAGCCACGGGTATCATTACCGAACTAACCATATTCTGGCAGTGATGGTTGGTTGGTTCCTTAGTTTAGGGGCTGCGACAACGCGGTCATGTAGCCCCGTGTACTTTGGGTGTGTGTAGAATCTGTCTTATAACCGGCGTTAATTGGGATGGCTGTATTAGAGTGTGTTATCTGTTTTTAATTCAAGTAAGGACTGCAGACATTCAGTTTTCAAGTAGTTCATACTTTTGCTACCAAACGCCACCGCCAACAACAACTAGTTCTGAACTTGGTTAAGAGATGCCACCGCATTCGGCTCCTAGTGAAGAATGTTGGAACCTAAGAGCGTTAGTCAAATCAAATCTATAATTTGGTTTCACACAAGTGTAATTAGTGGAAGGTTCTTTTTCATGGAATGTGACCTTCCCAGGTCACAAGGGATCGAACACTTACTTTCGGAACGTACGATTTTCATAATCGTCCATATATTTTTATTCCATGTTTTTATATTATATAAAAGTGATCAGAAATACACTAAGAAAATGATAAAAACAAATTATGGGAGCATCAGGGTCACTGACCGATTTAAATACCTTGGAGAAATAATTAGTAGTAATGGGACAGATAAATTGGCAATTGAGAACAAAAAAGAGAAATTGGAAAGATAAAATTTTTGTACAAAAATATATATACAATAAAAAGAACCTGTCTATCAATGCAAAATTACGACATTTTAATACAGTTGTTAGACCAGTCATCTTGTACGGCATGGAAACTACAAATATAACCGGAATGGAGAATTTGCTCAAGATAGAAAGAAGAATTTTAAGAAGGATTTATGGTAATAGGAAAACACAGGAAGGTTATAGACTGAGATCGAATGCAGAAATTTATAGTAAAATCGACAACCTTGAAGTGATGATCAGAAAACGGCGACTTCAGTTCTACGGACATATGGTCCGCAGGATTGTTCAAGGCTAAACAATCAAATTTTTGATAAAATCTGGAACATTGTGGTGTTTGAAGCCATATTTTCAGTGTTGCCTTAGTAAACAAGAGTTTAGTGCTTTTCAGTCGGTCAACACGAATGTACCCAAAAGAGATGGGTTATGCCCTAATCCTGAAATAAATTACATGAGATTAATAAAACACTAGGATGACCAGTTTCGATCGTCAAGCGATCATCATCAGATCCAATACACTTAGGCTATAAAACACCACAATGTTCACGGCTAGTCAGGCAAATCGTGAAGCCAAGAAATTCAAATCACTCAGGCTTAAACTCATGAATTTAGACAAGTCAATTTGGTTCAACAAAAAATGTATAGAACTAAACCTCACCCCTAAATACGTACCAATTAAAACCGTACCGAACACACCAGCCTCGATCATTTCAACTAAACAAGCCAAAGCGCTTTGGATAAAAAACGAATTAAGATTTGCATACATAAGAAAGCAAAAAATTAACCAACAATTATACGACATTCAATTGCAACTAAGTAATTTCTGGCACGCAGCTCAATGGGACAGTTTCACCGAACACCTACATGACACCATCAAAATCAGAGCAACGAGGAAGCATGAAACGCTAGAAAATAAATTAAGAAAACTAGGAGAAACACAGAACCATCAATCTAACGAACAACACACGAATAACAATGAATTCAATTTCCACAGCAGAGTAAACAACAGAACGAACGTAACCTTTTCTCAAGGTGAAATGAATATGTTAGACAAAGGTTTGAAATACAACTGCACAGACGCACACACGAACCACAATATAAAACAGTTAATCACAGATATTGAGATAGCCAGTCACAAGCTCCCAGCAGAAGACAGGGAATTAACCAAAAATCTCGCCACCAACGAAGCCAAAAAAATCCTCAAACGAGAGGGCGACAGCAATAACATTCAAAACAACAAACAAATCAAAGAAATAAAGTCGTTGAAACAAAAAATAAAAGAACATGACTTAATCATCACAAAAGCAGATAAGGGAAACACTACAGTAATTTTGAACAAAACAGAATACATTGAAAAAACAGTCGAATTCCTAAACAACAACGAAATCAAGGAATTAACAAAAGACCCCACCAACAAATTCCAAAAACAAATAAAAAGTGCGCTAAAAGAAACAGAATACATACTGACCAAAGCCGAAAAATCAAAACTAATAAACATGAACCCGAAAATACCGTCATTGAGGGGACAACCAAAAATACACAAAAAGGAATGCCCAATGAGACCAATAGTCAATTGTAGGAATGCCCCTAATTACAAAATCAGCAAAGAGTTACTAAAAATCTTAAAATGCCGTCTTTCCAACGACAAAAACAACTCTGTAAAGAACACAACAGAACTAGTAACAGCATTGAACACCCTACAAATGAAACCTAGCTTCAGGCTAGTATCCTTCGACGTAACTAACATGTACACCAATATTCCGATTATTGAAGCAATCAACACTATCGAAAACAACTTAAAATCCAACAATTCGGTAAAAGAAATTGAAGAGATTGTGAGATTACTGAGGGTCGTTCTCACCCAAAACGTGTTTCAATTCGACAATAAAATATACACACAGAGAGAATGGGCAATGGGATCGCCACTAAGTGGGTTAATTGCTGACATCTTCATCAATGCACTAGAAAATGCGTTCTTAGAAAAGACTTCAACAAAGGGAATAGTAATATGGAAAAGATACGTAGATGATGTAATTTGCATCTACGATACTGAACTAACAAGCGAAGAAACAATTCTCCAATCCATTAATAGCCTTCACCATTCTATCAAATTCACTAAGGAATCCGAAATAGACCGGAAAATAAATTATCTCGATATAACTATTGAACGTAAAGACAACGACCTTTCATATTCCATATTCCGGAAAGCAACACAAACCTCGCATGCAATCGACAATCAGTCTAATCACCCCAGTACGCACAAACTAGCGGGTTTCAATTCAATGGTGCACAGGGCTTTAAACATACCCATGTCAAAAGACAACTATAATAAGGAAATAAGAACTATTATGCAAATAGCAAAGGAAAACAACTTCTCGCCAAGCAAAATAAATCAAATTATAGCCAAACATAAAAATAAAGATAAAACGATTCCCAAACCGGACAGTAATGAGAAAAAATTTGCGCGTTTCAACTATGTGAATGCGAATACATATAAAATCACTAACCTATTCAAAAAGCAAGGCATAAAGATAGCTTTCACGACGAAAAACACAACCGCTAGGCACCTCCTAAATAGTAATCTAAATAAACGTGACCCGTATTCAAGGTCAGGGGTATATTCTATAACGTGCCAAGACACCGATTGTCAAGCTAATTACATCGGGCAGAGTGGAAGACGAGTAGACACACGTTATAATGAACATAGAAATGCGATAAGATACGGAACACATTCAGCCGTGTGCGAACATATGTGTGACGCAGGGCATAGCTTTACCAACATAGAGTCGGACCTTAAAATAATCCATCACGAATCGAAAGGCAGAGCTCTTGACATAAAGGAAGCAATCGAGATACACCTAGCCAAACGAAACAATCCCAACAATCTAAATGAACACACGTTCATGGAGAGCTCACCCCTCTTCACGCTACTAAAAACACACCCTGTCGGAAACAAAACACAATTTAGCGACACAGCCAAGCTAGATAAAAAAGGGGGGAAATTAGGGGTTTTTTTAATAGGTAAATGTTATCTGGATCAGGTGTACGATGTACTTTCCTTCTGCAATAAACCAAGGCCCATATTAGAGGCAGTATTAAAGGTGCCGGGACGTCCTCATATGACCGTCAACGCTTAGTTCGAATGGGTTATGCTCCACGCGTGGCGAGGACTAATCCACGGTCTTTAATAGTTGTAGATCCACCTCATTCAATAACATACATCTTATCTAGGTTGGCAACACCTCACATAAACACATCGCGATCACTCCCCACAGCACGTAGGGACAGGGGGGAAGGCAGGGAAAAACCAGTCGTTAAGATAACCACCGCAGTCGACCGCACAGCGAGTTCAAGTGAGCACGGAAACTGCGAATAGCTGTAGTACGGAAGACAATCAGATAAGTAGTTAGCCTAAAATTTTATAGTTTAACCATAGTTTACAACCATATAATCTCTCTAAAGTACAATCTCCGGATAGCCATCACCATTTAGCATTTCACCTAACATATATACTGCATTTAGCATACACTGACAGTTGCAGTACCAACACTGCACTAAATAATTGTACATATTGTAAATATTTTCACCTGTATTTCAAACATAGATTTTATAGCCTAAGTGTATTGGATCTGATGATGATCGCTTGACGATCGAAACTGGTCATCCTAGTGTTTTATTAATCTCATGTAATTTATTTCAGGATTAGGGCATAACCCATCTCTTTTGGGTACATTCGTGTTGACCGACTGAAAAGCACTAAACTCTTAAAATCTGGAACTATAAAGGTCAAGGAGGCTATGTAAAACAAATGAAAGAAGAACTTCAAAAATTCAAAATTACTGAAGAAGATTGTCTAAATCGAATAGAGTACAGAAATAAAATTTTTGGCCGCAAAATTCTTGTCGGGGAGAAGAAGAATCTCAACAGAGGAGAATGGACTGCTGAAAGAAGAGCTGCGCAGTCGACCAGGATGAAAGACTTCTGGAAGAGAAAGAAGGAAACTAGACCTATAAAGAAGTGATATTTGCGTGGTCCTTGTTGGCCTGTCCGCGGTATATATATATATATATATATATTATATAATTATTTAGAGAAGTGTATATTATCATGTGATTGATTCCCAATTAATATGTTTAGTTTTAAGATATTGTAATTGGCAGGATCCGAGTCAAGTTAGATATGAATATTTTAACATTGTAATAATCTTTAGTTCGAGAGTCTGGAATTGTGGCCAGCGACCAGAAAGTAGGCTTGTGGTCGCTGGGGTTTTCTCTCGCACGTTCAGTGCATGATGACTCATGCAGGTAGGAGGCTTGGCAGCCCTGTGATAGGGGTGTGTCTACGGTATTTTGGAAGACCAAGAAGGCGCTCTTCATATGGCAATGTTTTTCGGGATTGGCTGAACCCGTGAGGGAAGTCAGGTAGACCAGTGATTTGTGGAGGGGAGGTGAATGATATTAGGGATTGGTGAAGCTGTGAAGACGATTTATTCTTGGTAGGACTCCGTGTGGAGTGGAACCTTATACTTGGTAGGGCTCCGTGCGGGAGAGGCCTTAATCTTGGTAGGGCTCCGTGAGGGAGTGAACTTTTATTTTGGACTCCGTGTGGAGAGGAACTTATTATCGTGGACTCATACAATCAGATCCACGAATCTATATAAATCGTTGGATACTGACCACCAATATAATACTGTACGTAATGTTCATAGTTGAGAAGCATGCGTGTGAAATAACTAGTAACTGTGCTGCGAGTAATTAGGACTGATTCTCTGGGCGCATCAACCCCAGAATCAGTAGAGTTAGTCATCACAGCTGAGATCAACACCTGTAAGTACCAGTCATCATTATTTCCGAGGGTCATCAATGTATGTCATAAGTGTGCCTGTGTAAATATGATAGGGAGTGTTAGGACGTCTGTACGACGAGGACTCTGCAAAGTGTGTTATTATGTCTGGTATCAGAATAGATATTAATTTTTACCAGATCTCCAGTGTCTTTATTTTATGCGGTAACCAGTGTAGTTAAGTGTGAATGTTTATTGCTGCTGTTCATATCGTACAGGTGTTTAACCCCCACGCACCCCGTGTAGTAGATGATAAGTTACAATTGGTTGCCCAAGTGGGGCTGGTAAGTTACAATTGACGCCCAACTGTGGAGCTCGAAGTACGATATAGCAACAACAATAGCATTCACGTGTAAGCATACGCCAATAGACTTAGCCAAATTTTTATGCAGGTTAAATGTTATCGGTGGATGGAGTTGAGAAGTAGAGCTTTTAGGAAAGTTAACGTTAAGATGTTTGAAAGAACTTGTACATGGATGTGGATATGAGCGGGGTAGGTGAAGGCTTGAGAGAGGATCCGTCGGGGAATTCTACCAATTCCGAGGAATGCCAGATCACCAAACAGGGGGGTAGTAAGGTTAACGGTAATGGGGGGTGATATGAACACTAGATTGCTCCAAATGCTTGCGACTATGAATGAGTCTAATAAGAAGCAAGGTGAGTTGATAGAAGAGTCTTTGGAGCCTTTAAGTAAGGACATAGGAGAGCGGAAGGTGTATTTGAGTGGAGTAGAGAAACAGCAGGTAGAGGAGACATTATATGATCGTACGGTAGAGGAGAAGGAACAGCAGTTAGAGAAGACGTTAGATGATAGCGGAGGGGAGAAGCAGCAGTTAGAGGTTACGTTAGGTGATACCGGAGAGGAGAAGCAGCAGTTAGAGGTGACGTTAGATGATAGCGGAGGGGAGAAGCAGCAGTTAGATAAGACGTTAGGTGAAAGTAGTTAGATGAGAAGAGGCAGCAGTTGAAAGTGACGTTAGGTGAGAGTAGCTTAGATGAGAAAAGGCAGCAGTTGAAGGCGACGTTAGGTGAAATTAGAGGGAATGAGAAGAGGCTGCAGGTGAAAGTGACGTTAGGTGATAGTAGCTTAGATGAGAGTGAACAGAAGGTGGAGATGACGTTAGGTGAAAGTAGCTTAGTTGGGAAGAGGCAGCAGGTGAAAGCGAGGTTAAGTGAATATCAGCAGGGAGCTTCTAGCAGACAGGATGAACAGAAGGTGGAAATCAGGAATTATAGTAGAAAGAAACAGAGTAAGCAGACATTATCGCCTATGAAGTTAGAGTTGATTTATGAAGTAGTACTTGGTAATGACAAACTAAACAAGCATAAGGTTGTTATGGATTTTGACAACGGAATTTTATGTCTGGAGAAAGGCATTAAGGGTCAGGGGATTAAGATGAGATGTGAACTAGATGGGGAAATGGATGGTGCGTGTATAACTAAGGGTTTGGAGAGGATGTCAGCAGGTGTGTCTGACGAGGAGGTACAGCGGGAGGCTGTGTGCCATATTTCGGTGGAGGAATATCAAGGTGATCCACTTTGGGAAGTCGTGGAAAAAGTAAGTTGTGTGATGTGAGTAAGGGGGAGTTATTTGAAGTGGTATTGAGTAATAAGGAAGTGTTTACTAAGAAGCCAGGATTAACGCACGTATTCACCCATCAATTCGAACTGGTTGATAGTTCGCCATTTTCTGGACCCAGATATTCCATTCCTTTCAGGTATGCTGCCACCGTTGAGGATGAAAGTAGCCATATGTTAGTATTAGAGGTCATAGAGCCAAATAAAGGTACTGGTAGGTATTTCAAGGGATGTGGAGGTAGGTATTTAAGTCCTCGGGTAGGTAAAGGTGAGTATGAAGGCTCAGGGAAGTATTATTTTGGGGTATCTTTAATGTTGGTGATGATGATCACAGGGTGGGAGAAAGACGAGAGCGCGGCTCAGATCTTTAGTTTGATTTTTTTAGTGATGATGATTTGGTATTACAGTACTCAGAGTGGCATGTTCATCCGCTGTTGGCAAGGAAGTGTACAAGTTCTTTTCAGCTTTTCAGGGACCCCATACCTTTTAGAGTGACCAAGCGTATTGGCGAGTGTGCGTACAGCTTAGCAGACCACCAAGGACCCATTGTATGGTCATACAATGTGTCTAATCTTAAGAAGTACGTTAGTTTGTAATATTAGCGCAGATCCTCTGAGACAGACATAGTCTACATAGTGATATATTGCACTGCCACACTTGAAGAAATGACAAAGAGGCTACAATTGGCCAAGTGATACAAAGCAGAGTATGTAGGCTAAGTTCACATGCATTATAGAATGCATTTTGCGAGTGCAACGTGGCTGCATGCCAATTTGGTCAATTATGACATGTGTCGAATGAAGGACACGTGAGGAATTTCCGTGTGAGGTAGAATTTATAAGACACTGAGAAACATTCAGAAATGACGGAAGTGTGAGTTAGAATTAAGAAACAAACAAAGACATTTGAAACAATGAATGTTAACAATGACGATGTCAAGAAAATGAAATAGTATTGAAGGGTGATTTGTGTATGTTTTTTAGTGTATTATTATGTATTCCAAGGGTCATATATGTATTTCAGTGTTTTTAGTGTAGATGGAGTTCCCATTCTTGTATATTCATAGGTCCTCCATCGGAGGGGAATTGTAACCTTCGCAGGTCACAAAGGGTCGAACACTTACTTTCGGGACGTACGATTTTCATAATCGTCCATATATTTTCATTTGATGTTTTAATATTATATAATTATTTAGGGAAGTGTATGTTATCATGTGATTGATTCCCAATCAATTCGTTTAGTTTTAAGATATTGTAATTGGCAGGATCCAAGTCAAGTTAGATATAAATATTTTAACATTGTAATAATCTTCAGCTCGAGAGACTAGAATTGTGACCAGCTACCAGGAAGTAGGCTTGTTGTCGCTGGGTTTTTCTCTCACACGTTCAGTGCATGATGACTCATGAAGGTAGGAGGCTTGGCAACCCTGTGCTAGGGGTGTGTCTATGGTATTTTGGAAGACCAAGAAGGCGCTTCTTATATGGTAATGTTTTTCGGGATTGGCTGAACCCGTGAGGGAAGTCAGGTAGACCAGTGATTTGTGGAGGGGAGGTGAATGATATTAGGGATTGGCGAGGCTGTGAAGACGATTTATTCTTGGTATGCCTCCGTGTGGAGTGGTACCTTATTCTTGGTAGGGCTCCGTGCGGGAGAGACCTTATTTTTGGTAGGGCTCCGAGAGGGAGTGAACTTTTATTTTGAACTCCGCGTGGAGTTGAACTTATTATCGTGGACTCCGTGTCGGGAGGTCCGTTCTTGTGTAACCCTGGTAGGGAGAAGGAGGTTTGGACTTGTGTGTGTGGATTGAGAAGGAAGGTATTTCAGACGATCACGAGTTTGTGTTCTAAGTTCAATTACTGAGTTGCTGGCTGTATATTCTCAAGGGAATAATGCGCCTAGTTTCAAACAAATCGCCTAGATTTTTTTTGGTCTCGAATCGCATGAAGTATTGAAATCTTATGTCTGTGTACCAAAATTCTGAGACCAAAATGGTAAATTTATTGTACGACGAATACTAGTAAAATTTGCTATGTATTATTAAACTCAGGAGCGATCTAGTTGCGATAATCCAACACACGGATTTAAAGCATCATCATACAATCAGATCCACGAATCTATATACATCGTTGTATTCTGACCACCAATATAATACTGTACGAAATGTTCATAGTTGAGAAGCATGCGTGTGAAATAACTAGTAACTGTGCTGCGAGTAATTAGGACTGATTCTCTGGGCGCATCAACCCCAGAATCAGTAGAGTTAGTCATCACAGCTGAGATCTACGCCTGTAAGTACCAGTCATCATTACTTCCGAGGGTCATCAATGTATGTCATAAGTGTGCCTGTGTAAATATGATGGGGAGTGTTAAGATGTCTGTACGACGAGAATCCTGCAAAGTGTGTTATAATGTCTGGTATAAGAGTAGATATTAATTTTTACCAGATCTACGGTGTCTTTATTTTATGCGTTAACCAGAGTAGGTAATATAAGCCGATGCTGGTGCAGGGACTAATGGGCAAGATGGCCACCACGCGCAACCACTCTATGTTATTCTTATGGAGGAGAGAGTCATAGCTTGTTCAGGGGCTAATGGGCAAGATGGCCGCAACGCGCAACCACACTCTTTAATGGCGGGCTTTTCAAATCATTATTTATTTGTTATTAACTCATAAATTTTTAATTATTTAATATTTAATTATTTTTTTAGCACAGGGCTAATACACTGCACACATCCACTTACACATATGGCATGCTAACCTAACCTAACCTAACTTTACCTAACTTAACAAACTCACCTAACCTAACTTAACAAACCTAACTTTACCTAACCTAACTTTACCTAACCTAACCTAACCTAACTTAACCTAACCTAACCTAAACTAACCTTTAACGCTAAGCCAAAGGCTAATGCTCATACACAAAGTATATAAGGGCTCACTCAACTATCTTTATGCTAGTCTTATAGAGTGTAATGTAAAGCTAACACCTACAATGTAGCTACTGTGCAAAATGTTTACAACTCACAAAAAGCTTAGGATTACAAACTCAGTTAAGTAAAAAAAAAAGTAAAAGCTTTTAATCATTTTTCTTTCTTTTCATTTTCATATTTCACATATTGCCATTTGTCAATTCCCCAATTTTTATTTTTACATTTTCACACATTGCCATTTGTCAATTCCACAATTTTTATTTTTACATTTTCACACATTGCCATTGGTCAATTTTCTATTTACAGTTTTTAAAAATGTTAGTTTTTTTGTTGTTTGAATTTTATGATATGGAAGCCTGGATTTTCTAACTTTGTTTTTTACATGTTTTTGATATAGTCCATGTTGAATGTTCATATTTGTGAAACACAATTTTTATTACATATAACAAGGCTGTACACCATAAATTGTTCTGTCGATAAATGTTGGTTCAGCGGTTACGTTTTCGCTTGCTGTGTCCATGGTAGCAGGATCAAATCCTGGCGCAGTCAGTTGGTATTTGAGGGTGCGAAAATGCAAGGGAGCCGTGTCAGTAAATTTACTGGCGCGTTAAATATCCCTTTCGGGGCAAAATTCCGGCACCCTGGCATCTCTAAAAAAAGCCGCAGTAGATAAAAGGTAAAAGGGACGTAAAAATCAATGACATTATTATGTTCCGCCCTTTCAAGCTACAATAACTACCTACCTAAGTAACTAATTAACACAAGCTTAATTACACAGAAGCTTTGTTACGGAGTAACAAGACTTCAAACTATCTGAGTCTCTCGGTACAAAGGCAATGCAGGTAGTTCCTTCCAGTCACGAAAAGCACGATTCGTGTATCTTGTAGGGATGAGCCACAAGAATATTGTACATCAGTGAGTTTTTTCTGACAGGCTCAAGCAAGTGAAGCGTCACAGCATTATTATTGCTTGAGTGCTTGGTGCCAGTCAGCCTCGTTTTACAAGGTAAAAAGCGTAATTCTGCTGGAACTTAAGTTACAAAAACAAACCAAAAATAAGCAAACAAACACATACTAGGAAAATAATAAGTGGGGGTATGGCCTTGACTCTTACTGGAGTCACCATGCTTCGTGGTCTATTTTTACTGCAAAAATGTAAACACAGTGCAGCAAATACAAGCCTCCAAATGTGTGTTGAAAATGCCAAAGTTCCAGCCCTAATGTTTGTTGATCTAAGGTAAATTTTCAGCCCTGTAAAGAGCATTATTATTCTAATTTACATCTGTTCAGACTCCTGAAAACTGGGCCTATGTAGAGACGACTCTCACTTGCTCTCTTATTAGTGAGCATATAAGGGAACACAGGCGCATGAACGTAAACTCAACCTTCACATGTAAGATAACAATATTATGAAACTAGAGGGCTCTATTTTCGGTTTTCTTTTCTCATCTCGTCGTAGGCATAACAAGCCGGAAGCTAATTAGATGATCGGTACCGGAAGTGAAATCATGATTCTTATCTAGAAAGAAAGCTCATAGTTAGCATTAATGACAGAATTTCTTCCTTTCTTCTCTGAAATTCCTCAATAATGAGTAATGAATCGGACGGCAGGTGGAATATTTAGGATTAATATCCAATCACGGGTACTACAATGGAGTCTTAGTACTCATTATAAACAAGCATAGGTCCACATAGTTCTCTACAATGGTGGTCTCAAATTATTATAATACATCATGTTTCAAGAAGTGAAACAGGCCATTTCCATTTGACTCAGCACAGGGGGTAGACATTGCCAAACACGATTATATTAGGTTTTTGTTTCTGTAATTTTTATGTCTCACTCCTTCACAGCTAACATCGCATGTATTTGAGCACCGACATAAGAAAAAACGGATTGCTGGTTTTATTTTTTCACGTGCATCTAACATGTGAACCACATCGTAGCATAGTGCCTAGCATGCTTCTTGGCTGTCACCTCCCGAGGTCCAGGTTCGATTCCCATCTCTACTAAAATATGTAATTCTGATCTGAGTGCTGGAACGTCGTGCACTCAGTCTCGGGAGGCAGAACTGATTGTGAGAAGAGGTGAGTTTGATTCCCACCGCAGCCAACAATGAAGTGGTTTTCCGTAGTTCCCGATTTCTACCCCAGGCAAATGCCGGGATATTTACAAAGTTATGTCACGGTCGCCTCCTTCCCAATTATCGTCTCAGTTACAAACACACAACTACCGACACCACAATAACACCGATTATCAGAAGAATCTAACACACCCGAATACATGGGGCAAAATTACCGCGATGTCACAAGCACCTAAATTGAATCATGTACGGACTGCCCCCACCATCATAATTCCTATCAGCTGTAACCCTTCCTCAGCGCTTTCCCCGCAACAACATGCAAATGCCACTCATTAAATAGGCTTACAACAACGTCATATCTCGGAAATGACCATGTCATTGAAAAGGAACATATGGATTTGTTATCAGTCTCATTCCGGTAAGAAATAACTTTTCAGAATGCAGTTATTATTAGTCAAGAAACAAACAGATATGACGTTCTTGGAGTTGAGAATTCATGCAAATACACACTGAACCGTATAAAAAACGGCATGTTTTACCTAAAACATGCAGATTTTTGGAATATGACGTTGACTTCTATGAGCGTTGTGATAATATAAAACAGTTTTTAGAACACGTTGTTTAATATTTTTATCAGTGTACAGTGCAACTTACAAATTATATTTAATAAATCAAAATTATCTTTATAACATATGTAGATTACATAATATAAAAAGTCTCAATTACAAATTTATGTTTAAACAATTTTGTTTACAAAGTACGTTGGAATTATATTCTTACTCAATGTTTTTCTCAGTTTGACTTAGCCTATAGATGAATTTCTTTGACAAGCTGAAGAATTCTCGGAGTTACGCTCTTGCTCAGAGCTAACCTCAAATCACTGCTTGCACCTAGGTGATTTCTTAATTTGTAATTAATCAACGATATATTCGAGATCCTTGCCCCCATCCTCTGAAGTTAATTTGGCACATTTAAACACTGGTTATGAAAATTATTTTGTATAACATGCTAACAATAATTATTTACGACATTTTAATTCAACTGCTGAAGTCATCGTTACGGATAAATTCCGACCATTCCAGTTCAACGCACATCGCTTTCAAAACCCCCCAACTTTTTCTATGTGCTACCAGATCGTCTTGTCCCTCGGCTCTCGCGTACCATCTATGATCCTCCGACCACTAGTTGGGAACCAGTGACCTAAATGAATCAAAAACAACTCTAGCATAAAACACGACGAGATCGTGTTTTGCCTCTGCCAGGGGAGATACTAAGTTTTTCTAAAATTCTAACACTCAGATATTACTGGTTTTTAGTAAAATGGTTTGTGTCAATTTTTGAAATTACAACTTAGTTATGGTAAATTGACAATATTAAGAAAGCTCGTGGTTATTATTATATTCAATAACGAGGTTAACATCTAGCTGGTTAGAACGTCTGTTTGTATGGAGTTACAATCATCCTCTCCATCAATAGATTCCGTAATCCCTGGTCATTACCTAGTTTCTCTGTTTCAAATTTCATCGGTGCAAGTTGTGCGCCATCAAATTTGTTTGTTTACTGTTTTCTGTAATATTGCAAAAAATAAACAAAACAGCTTCAACACACGTTCCAAATAAGCAAGGTGATGGAATTTCAAATGTTGCTGAACTGTTTGACTTTCTAGCAGTCCTCTTCGTAATCTGCATGGGTTTTGTTGGTAAAACAGGACCTGCATTGCTGACTGTCAGCATAAAACCAACAAACGTCTTGGCTGTATCCAAATCCTGCATGGAATGTTGTCTTCACAACCAATGTGCTAGAGCATGACAGGTCAAAATGAATAGAGTAATTTCTAGAACTCACAGCTGTATTGAGATTTGCGAGTTTACAACTGACCCCGATTCTTCACCCTCAGTTTGAAGAGGAGTTAACAGGCTTTAGATCTTAAAAAGGGGTTGTTCACATGTACCGAAAATACTAATAACCATACTTTAAGTCATTTGATTTTTCTTATAGACCCTTCGTAATTCATACTTGCTGGTGGTCCTTACATCTTCCTACATAGGTAACTCTAGGACCATTACTAAGGAATGAGGTCATTCCAGTATTCAATTAAGAAGCTCTGCGTGTCATTGGATGCTACATGTTAAATGAAACTTTTCATACCTGCTAGCAATAGCAAAGATGATGTTTCTTCACTCATATATTTTTCTGCAGAACCATTCTTTTATTTTTATCCCAAAGAATTCCTTCTTCTAAGTCTTCTACGTCATGATCTGTTACTTCCACGCCAACTCGTATTCCTTCCTTTCTGAGTCTGTCCATCTCAATTCTCTTTCTCCGTCTTTCTTACCGCGCTCGTAACTTCCTGTCTTCGTCTAAGAGAAGGTCTCGGCAGCACTTTCTTGTTCCAACTTGTAGTGTCTCCTCGCTTGCTCTTCTCCTCGTCTTCCTCCTTCACTGCTGTGCTTGCCATACAGCGAGCCCCCCGTCCCCCGCCCCCACACCACTCCACCACCCCCGGCCTCCCCACGGCTATTGACGTGCTTGCTCTGACTTTTAATAAAACTCTTGTCTGTTTGGATCTGATAGATGACTACACCCCAGTCAGATATTAAACTGGGGCCGGATCTAGGGGATGCGAAGGGAATGCAGTGGGGTGAGATGCTTCAGCGTAGCGAGGTCCGGAGAGAAAGAGAGGGACAGAGAAGGAGGGAGGAGAGAAGAAGAGACAGAGACAGAGACAGAGACAGGGACTGACACTGCTCGCTTCATCCTGAGTTCTCTTTCATCCCTAGCTTCTCCTCTATTCTTGTAAGCCTAAGAAACTTCATGACCAGAATCTTTCCCTAGAAGATCGATCCCAATTTTTATTAGTTAAAGTTGGAACTCGTGGCAATTTCAGATGCGTACTTAACAACAGATAGCCTAATTAAGTAATGACATCCTTTATGACCGTTGATACGTTCCTCAAACAAAAATTAAGTCACCATACTAAAGTGATCACATCTGCTGTATACGAACAATTGTTGATAGCGAACTCTAGTGAATGCATGTAGACAAGCTATATGAGTCGATAAGGTTTGGTGACAAAAGTCTCGAAACACAATCGATGATGGCTCACATTAGGGACCAAATATAGACGAGGTAATCGGAGACAAACAAATTTGGTGTTTACATACATTGATGACGAACTGAATTTAGTAGACTAACAATATCTACAGAATAGAGGTGTATGCGACTGTATTTTGTCTCATAATTGAGGAAGATAAAGTTTTGCTACATGTGGACACGCAATTCGAGACGACATACTTAGGTGAAAGCTAAGGAAGCTTCACGGGATCTCCTTTTTTCGTGGAATCCGAACCACAGGACATGGCATTTCACTTCGAAAATCGCACATGCATTGACTGGGAATCGAACCCGGTGCACCGTGGTGAGAGGCAGAGAGCTTGACCGCTGAGCCACCACGCCCCCTATATACTTAGGTGACTAAGCTCCTCCAATGTTTATTATTAATCTAATGTCTGGCCTAAAACGAACATATTTTCTTGCACCATCAGGGAAAAATCACGACAACGACTGGATAGGGATGGGTTGATAAACCGCAATTCTCTTTTAAAAGTACAAGAACAAGGTGAAAGTCTTATTTCTTTTAATAAAAAGTTTTAAGGTTTCGGTTACATTTTATAACTTTTATAATTTAGTTATTGAGGAGTATAGAGGAATTACTTTTGTTGCTTCAATTAGTGACTGGTTACATAACTACGGTTATTGCCGATAAGTAAGTGTCGGAGAGATCCCACATTAGTATTCATGTTTGAAACACCCAGTTGGAAATTTTTGTAGGGATCAGTCTCTTAAAGGTAAAAATTTAGAAAGTAACATCAACTTGTAGAAATCATTCTTTGTATATAAGGCATTGCTGTCATAGAAACCGGAGGGCGTGGTGGCTCAGCGGTCTGGCTGTATGCCTCTCACCAAAGCGGTCCGGGTTCGATTCCCGGTCAATGCATGTGAGATTTTCGAAGTGAAATGCCATGTCCTGTGGTTCGGATTCCACGTAAAAAGGAGGTCCCGTGGCTCATGATCTCAAGATTGACGGTCACGTTAAACTACAAGCTTCCTTCCTTCCTTTCGTCATAGAAACCACTAGACTATGTAACAGTTGTTTGAACACAAAAGGGGTATAATAACCATGTGAAGTTTTAAAGCCATTTTTTTTCAGCGTTGCCTTAACAAACTATCAAATTATACTTTTCAGTCGATCAAAACACGTTTGCCCAATTAGATTAGGCGGGGTACCTATATGGGCTATATAACACACGTTCTTGAAACAAAGTAGGCCTAGATGTATTAATAGACTACTATTCACTTATCTTAAAGCCCCTCTTTATCAATGGATAATATTAAAAGGCCTACTTGTAATTATTTTTCAGGAAAGTGTGCTATACAGGGTCTTTCATACAAAGTAAGAACGGCAAGCGGCAGTTTTGTTATTCGATGCTGTGGTGGCCTTGGCCGGGCTTGTGGCGCGCCATGGCCCCCTGCTGTACAATTGAAAGCGTGCACATAGTACATACAAGTGCTGGTTTGGACTAAACGGCAGATGGTCCAAAACTTCACACTTGAAATCTTTGCAAAAGTCTATCGTAAAGTTGGTACCGTGTGGTCGTGAATGATTTTCATCTTTTTCGAGAATTGAAGGAATGGTTGGGCGGCAACGCCTCGTCAAAAAGGAGAAACTTCAGGAGACTCTCCAGACGTACCCACCTCAGTGGCGGCACAATATTTTGCCGAGGGCATTGGAAAGCTGGTGTAACGATACGACAAATGGTTCAATCGTTTTGGCGATTATGTTGAGACATACGAATGAAACAAGCAAACATTTGCTAGTAAAATCAGTTTGGTATGTCAATCTGTTGTTTTATACAGTCCATCGGAACTTCAAGAAAAGAAACAGCCCTCGTATGTACTATGCGCGTACTTTCAATAGTGCAGCAGGGGGCCATGGCGCGCCACAAGCTCGGCCAAGGCCACCGCAGCATCGAATAACAAAACTGCCGCTTGCCGTTCTTACTTTATATGAAAGACCCTGTATAGCCTATATAGTTACCCCGCCTAATCTAATTGGGCAAAAGCATGTTGACCGA
Source organism: Meconema thalassinum (assembly GCA_946902985.2). Taxonomy (NCBI): domain Eukaryota; kingdom Metazoa; phylum Arthropoda; class Insecta; order Orthoptera; family Tettigoniidae; genus Meconema; species Meconema thalassinum. The sequence goes on from OX336389.2 coordinate 1,068,330,344, forward strand.
CTGAAAAGTATAAATTGATAATTCAATAACCATAATATAACAAATGGGCGTTACCTTACAAATACTGGCTTAGTAATCTATAAATCAGTAGCCTACTAGGCGCTGATAGAAAACGTCACACAAGGTAACATCTTGAAAATGAAAGCCCAATGGCATGTGTTTTCGATGTATGTTATGATTTTATCTGTGTGCATTGCACTGGTGGACCCTCCACAACATCAGTGAGCGGGTAACAGAGGATTCATATCGAAGGTATTATATCCTGTGAATAGGCTATTAACCAGATGGTACCTACTGAGCAAAATAATCCTTAGGGTATACCTTGGTGAGAAGATTGACAAAAATATGAACTTATGTGTCTTTCTTAGTGTTCACCAGTTTCGAGAATATTGTTATGTTTATGTTATACCGGTATACGGCAATGCCACTGCTTCGTCAGAAACTTCAGAATCTCATACGCGTGCAGCCAGACTCTGGTGAAGTCAGCACACCTCTACTTGAAGGCCAAAGAAATGTTTCCTATGTAAACAATAATTTATCGCCAAGGTTGACATCACTGCTCCGTGTTCCCTTCCCTCAATATCATCCCTCCTTGCAAAACCACCAATGCGCTTTCCCGACACGTGCATCACACAACAACTATAAGTGTTTGGTGCTTTTCAGTCGGTCAACACGAATGGTACCCAAAAGAGTTGAATATGGCGGACAGACAGAGTAAAGAGAGTAAAGTGGAGGGGTGTCTTATTTGCTCCGACCCGGCTTACGCTGGAAAACGGACAGTGATTATATTATATTATATTATATTATATTATATTATATTATATTATATTATATTATATTATATTATATTATATTATATTAGAAGACCGATCTGTGAACTCTTGCATGTGTATACACCACCTGGCCAGCTTTATTGGCATGCGGTCTAGACGCGACAAAGTTCTGGCAGGGGCTATCGTCCTGTTTATTTGTTTGAGCACACTTTATTGGTTACTACCGGACATAAACAGGAAACGTGTTTATTTTTAAATTACCTATTACTTACTGTTGTGCCAGGCCAATGCACAACGGAAATGATGTTGAATGGGAGATTTCTCGCTCAGATCACGTAATATAATGTAATGCGCTAAGGTGTGTATGTTTCACAAAACGCAAGCTCTTCAACCAGATGGAACTATAAGGTAGTTTAAACACATTTCGTAAGTTACGACATTCAGTATTTCAACCCCATCACGACGCGCAAATAACCCACGGGCTTCAACTCGAATGACTTGCACCAGGCCTCTCTGAAAGTCACATGACATTATGATTATTATGGTATTCGCCCAAGAAGAACTTAAGCACATCCCCAATCAGGTGTTATTTACTGAAAACTTAACGTGAAGGTATGGCGAACGTTTCCACTCTAATATAGTCACAGGAGCAATGTCTGTAGGCACAACAATCGAACTACATTCAAGAGGGAGGTTTGAAAGCCATTGTAGAGGAACTATCAATTAATTTTGCATATTGTGGAAACCATGCCTACCTACAAAAGAGAGTTTATATTTACTAATATTCATATAGTCTATTCATTAAAAAAACTGTTTTCAACATAGCTCAATATTTCCCTAAATTGTTCTGAATGTTGTGCTCAACACGGATCGATCAAAACGCAACATCGATCTTGCAAACTTCTGGTATGGTTTCCCGGAGTCCTTCAGATAATAATTCTCCTGAAGCGGGGCTGACAGTTCGCAACATGATGGAGCGTTGCCGTACAGCACATTGTCCTTGAGAAGCGATGTCATGTGTATAATGATTGCACTGTACTGTGCATGAAGGTGCGACATTACAAAGACAGCTAAGAACGTCACAACACTGGCCATTGTTTCGCTGTAATCCTCGAGGACAATGCGATCCCCCTTGGTGTCTCTCCCCCTCTCTAGGTCATGTCCTCATCTCGCTGCCATCTACTCTCTTGCTTTCACTTCATATTCAGCAAGTCAAATATGAACCGACGGTGGTCACTTATAAGTTGAGGTTTCGTCTTCAGGTCTTTTATTATACCGGAGCTTGTGGTATGTTCGAGGTGAAATGTCATGTCTGGTAGTTGAGAAATTATGTTACTAAGTGAAGAACTAATATAGCCTATTCAAACTCAAAACTCAACATATAAATATTGTAGACATTTTAGGCAATAAAGATGAAAATAAAATTTGAAGGTAGCGGAATGCTATTCGCTGTGGTTGTCTGCCCCATGGGTGGTGCGTCATTGAGGGCTAAAAGGGGCCCAACCACCTAAGGTCGTTAGGCCGTATTGCACAAAATGTATTTAATTAATGTCTTTAAAAATTATCGTACATTAATTAACACATATTCTACTAAAATAAGGCGTTTTCCCTTCTACAATCTTTATAAAGAATTCAGAATACATAACTCATCCCTGGCAGTCACGTACGGTGTATTTTCATAGCAAGGGCCGCTCTACAGAACCTTCCATGTAAAATATATATGAAGTAACGGGCCGGGTGAGATAACAGTAAACATAGCACCGTACCGCGTGCGAATTCTTTGTGATATGGATTTTCATTTCTCTTCAAGGGCGTGGAGAATGGGCCCATGACGTTCCTTTGGAGTCAAGTAGAAGATTTCCCCATTTCATTTCCTGCATCTGTCTGTGTTTCAAGGTCAAACCGGATTACGGGACATGCGTCAACCACGCCCTCAACACGTACGTAGCCATTGTTCACAGCTTGCTGAAGTTGAGATTTTACAAACAAATTCCGAGATGAATTAAATCCTATCAGGAATTGGCACGTGCATTATCCATAAATTGTGAAAAGAAAGCAACGCATTTATGTTATTTGTGTTGTTGATTCATTTAGTGGCTTTACGACATCGTGGTCATGTACTAGGGTGTCGGAGTGGAACTGTCTGATGGTGATAACCTGTGCCATCGTACTGGGTCTTCTATGTCATGGGCACTATACTTCTACACTGCCTAACAGCATCTGAAGTATCCACTCCTCGTTGCCAGGGGTAGGGCAGTTGCTGAATACCATCTGGCTCATGTGAAGTGCTTACAGGTGCCATCTCTCGCCGAAATAATGTTAAGATGTCTTCTTTGTTAACAAACTGTTTCCCACGCAATCGCGACTACACCTTTGGGGTGAGATCATTGTAGCATGGTCGTTGATCAGGAGAAAAAGGTGGTTATGGAAGAGTGCCTACCAACCTCACTGATATCATAATCATATTTATGTTCGACCCTGACTATTATGTGTTAGAAAACTGTATCATAATGATGGTCATTATAACACTATTTTCATTATGAAACAGTTTCTCCCACCAATCACAGCTCAAGAAACAGTTGTTTGACCAATCAGATAAGGTTAGCATCGCACCTGCGTGGAGTTCCAAGGCCTTCCGAACTGCGTTGCCTAGTGTCATAGTGGGGTAATCGAGAAGGCCATGGTCAAATACAAGGCATTCTCTGCGTCTCATGCGCTCTGTTCAGTACATAAAACTGGCGAAATCTCGACAGATATTTATGAATATTTATCTTCGAACATAAAATAGTTATAATAATTATCGTCGAACATAAACAGTCGTATGCAACTCGCCTATAATGGTAATTAAGACACGAGTATATTTATAAAACGAGCGTATGCGAGTTTTATAATTTCCATTATGCTCGTTGCATAATGTACTATTATGTTTGACGATGTCGAAATGTAAATATTATACTGTATGTCAGAAAACTGAACTATAATGAGGCTCATTATAGTACAAGTTTTCATTATGGGACAGTTTCTCCCACCAATCAGAGCTCAGGAAACAGTTGTTTGACCAATTAGGTAAGGATAGCATCGTACCTGCGCTGAGTTCCAAGACCTTTTAATTTAAATCTCACTGCGTGGCCTAGTGTCATAGTGGGGTAATCGAGGAGGCCATGGCCAAATACAAGGTATTCTCTGCGTCCCATGCGCTCTGTTCTGTACATAAAACTGACGAAATCTCGACAGATATTTATGAATATTTATGTTCGAACATAAAATAGTTATAATAATTATCGACGAACATAAACAGTCGTATGCAACTCGCCCATAATGGTAATTAAGACACTCGCATGGAAATTATAAAACTCGCATACGTTCGTTTTATAAACATACTCGTGTCTTAATTATTGCCATTATAGGCTCGTTGCATAATGTACTATTGATCTGTGGTGTTATCATGTAGGACAATGCTAACATCGAAATATTCTGGGCGTTTAGTCATTCTACACGGAGCAATTGTGACACCTAAAATGAACCGTAATACGCTGCATTCACAGTAGGCTATATTCCCTCTCGGACTGGATCGAGCACAAGAATACTTTGGATGTCGTGGGCGAAGGAGTTTGTCGTAATTATGTTTTCGTAGTGACCCACGATGACGTTATTCACTCGAATGTTGCTTGATTTCGGGTTGACACGAACGTGCCCATGGAACATTGACTGCAACGATGCGATCCAACACGGAATTTCCTTCATGCTGAAACCAGATTGATGCAACATATTTCATAATGTTTCCATTTCTGTACATCAGTTGAATGCATTGACACAAAAATTTCCGCATCTGTTGATCCATCCGTAAAATGCGACGTGCTGTTGATGCCGGTAATCCTGTATTTATTTCTAATTCCAACTCAGCCCAACGCGTGTCATCACTTAAGCACTGTTTGATGAGTAGGGTTCGGAAGTTTAATACCTAAAGAAGTGCAAAAAATGCAAGCAAATATGCCCTAAAAACTAGCTAAATATGAATTAAAACTATCAAATATGACCTAAAAACTATGAAATATTACATGAAATATGACAACTAACATACAGTAAATGCTAAATGACGTCCGTAGTGGAGCGTCTTCGAAACCTGCTATCTGCCTGTTCCGGGAAAAGAAAGGAAAATATATCCACTACACTATTCGGAAACCCTGTGTTTGAAACTCGACGCAGATAACACGTGCCTTGTTAACGACGCCTCAATTTAAGCAAAAATGCTGAAATTATAACCAAATATGACCTTATATCACTAAAATATGACCAAATATGACCAAAACAATAAAAATGGCTGAAATATGCATTTATAGGCAACATCAAATTGCTTTAAACGTGGTCAGGGACCCGTCATTCAAACGTACTTTTCAGATTTCGGGTAAAATGAGCTCGGGAAAAAAATATGACTTTTCCTTAACATCCGAACCTTATTGATCACCATCACCCATGCTTGTTTGCTTTTGGGCACAAGACACCTACTGCGAGACCGATAGGTAGTTGACCCTCTGCCTGGATTGAAGGCCGCCGCCCACCTCACCACTGTTTGATAAGGCATAGAATACACACAAATAACTTCCCTTAGCTCTTTTTTGCATTCCCATGCATTTCTGTTGCAGAGGACTGCTATTTTAACGTGCGAACGTTGCTCACACTTCATGAACTTCATTTTCGAGACCTGTGGCTCACTAACTGGATTTCAGACCCACACCGTTGTCAACATACACCATCAAGTGACCTCATTCGGAAGTAGGCCTAAAAAATCCATACATTTTCAATCGTAGGCCTATATCTTAGATATTTCAATGCTGCCCTGTTCACGACAAAATATAGTCATTATTGTCAATATTATTATTATTATTTTATTGCATTTATTTATTTATTTATTATTTGCCCATTATTATTCCCGTCTTTGTGAGGTCGGAGAACAGGTGAGATAATTTTTATAAATGCGTAGCCATACGGTCGGATTTATTTATACTACTACTACTACTACTACTATATATGTAATTATGATTGGCACCTGCCGACAAGCGTATGCTTGGCAGGACCAAAAAAATGTAAAATTTGTTTAAATAAACAAACTGTAAACTACTACTACTACTACTATTAATAATAATAATAATAATAATAATAGGCTAATTATATTATAACTATTATGATTATTGTTATTATTATCACATATATAAATCGCTAAGGTGTATGTTTCACAAAACTCAAGCTCTTAAACCAGAGGGAGTTAGAAGGTGGAGTTTGTGCTAAAATCTTCCAAAACGTTTCAACAGTGCAGGGAAAATCTTAAATTTCGTAAAAAATCAATGGAAATATATTTATTTGTTTATAAAGTGTGTTTAAACAAATCAACAAGACGATAGCCCCTGTCAGAACTATGCCGCGTCCAGCCCGCATATCAGTAAATCCGACCGGGTGGAATACACGTTTAGGGCGATTACAAAAAATAATGTTATTGGTTTTATGTCACTTTTAACTACTGAAACTTTTAGTGCCACCCCGAACGGGATCTTAACGTGCCAGTAGATCTACTGACACGGATTCTTCGCATTTGTGCACCCTCAAATGCCAACTGACAGCCAGGTGACAACGTGCACCACGCAGCCAGTTAAACGAGTAACCGATCGTAACAAATGAGCATTCAAAAGAAAGAGAATTACCCGCAGCAGTGACGTTTGTACTCTGATTTCATAAATTTCGCAATTTGTTTAAAAAGTGCGAATTAACAAATGAAATAGATGATAGACCCTGCCAGAACAGCGTCGAGTCGAGCCCGCATACCAATAAACAGGGCGGGTTTTATATGTCGTAGTCAGATAGCGAAATCCATCATTTCATGAATATCCAAGACATTTCATGAAAAGCCAGCTCATGATGTAAAAAGGGATAGTTGCACTATCTGACGCGTTTCTTCGTGAAGTGACGGATCGATTTAGGCAGAATGTGTAAGAAGTGAGTTTACATTATCAGGAGGCACTTCGTGAAGGTCCATTGTTTTTTGATTCGACTCTTCATGAAATAACTGACACAATGGAGTCGTACCTTAACTTTTCACCGTCACACAAGAACTAAGTTATTCCAAGAAATAAATTAACGCTTCTTTATTATGTTTTAAAATGGATTTACAACAATAATGGAACAATAGAACTATATTAAAATGTACAGGCTGAAAAGAAAATCAAAAATCATTGACAAATATACTCCTCAAGAAACAACAGTCTTTGAACGTCAACGATGACTTCCATACCGTATATTGCCACTAATAATTCTTGGAAAGGACACTTATCTCACAATAAGAACCCACTACCGCCACTTCATGAAGTGACGGGCTGAACTTCCCGTCAGATAATGTACAATTTTTTTTTTGTCGTGTGGACTCCTGAGAGGCTGAGTGCAGTGAGCAACCTGCACGCTGGAATGGGGATGAAATCAAAGAATGAAATTGGGCAAGGATGTGGAAGGAAGCGGCCGTGTCCTATCAGCGGCCGTGGCCTGTCAGAAGGTACCTTCCGAGCATTATCCTGGAGTTGAAAATGGGAAACCATGGGAAACCATTTCTAGGACGGCCGTTGGTGAAGCTTGAACCCACGTCTGGCGAGTCCACAGAGAGCTTGTTCCATGGCCTAGCGCTGCGCTTTAGCGAGCGTAGCCACCGCTGTCGGTAATTACACCATGTGACGGCGAAATTTAGTCATTTCATGAAATCACGCGTCAGATAGTGCAACTATCCCCTTTTACATCTTAAGCTGACTATTCATGAAGTGCCTTGAATTTTCATGAAATGACGGATTTCACTATCAGGCTACGACACATGCGAGAGTTATAGCATGGGTCCACGAGTTATTAATATTCGCAATACCCCTGGTTTTAGTGTTTTTAAGTCACTTTCAGTGCTGCCTTAGAAATCGAAATTTGATGTTTTCCATTCGGTCAAAACGATTGTACCCAATTGTGATGGGTTATTCCGTAATCCTGAAAAGAAAAAACAACAACATCAGATTAATAAATACACTTGGATGACTAGTTTCAATCGTCAAGTGATCATCATCAGATCCATTACACTTCGGCTATTAAATGGATGTCTAAAAGTATGGGTGAAAGTATTTGCAATTTACAGTTGGCAGCAGAGAATAACGAAGTTAACTGCTCTCATCCAGACCGCGTACGACTCAAACAAATAAATCTGAACTGACCATTTAACAACCATCACATATTCACACTAAGCAACCAAGTTTGGAGCTCAATCGCCACTTTCAGTATCGTAACAAAACATCACATCGACTACAACTAACAAATATTGACTAGTTGCATTATTTTAACGAATACTGCAACTAAATAAGTGTGCATATTGTAAATACTATCACCCATACTTTTAGACATAGATTTAATAGCCTAAGTGCAAAGGATCTGATGATGATCGCTTGACGATTGATACTGGTCATCCAAGTGTACAGTATTTATCTCATGTAAATATTTTTTCAGGATTAGAGAATTGAGAATTGGGTACAGTCGTGTTGACCGACTGAAAAACATCAAATTTTGAATGCCCTAGGTTTTCATACAAATTTACACTCATCCCAAAGTTGTTATTAGCCTACTTTTCACATTTTGCAAAAATGAGGAAAAAGTAGACTTATGAGATCGGAAAAATGTGTCTGTCTGTCAGTCCTTCTGTCTGTCTGTCTGGCTTGTGTGTGTCCCCACCCTATCAACTCCTAAACGGCTGCAGCAATCAAAACAAAATTTGGTAGGAGTAAAGATCTATACCTGAATATCTCAGGGCCATATTTGAAAATGATGTCAGTGCTACCAACTGTTGAAAAATCGCAATTGAAATTTGAGCTCCATGTTGGATATCTTGGAACGTATGAAAGGGATCTATTTCAAAATTGGCACACGTATAGATAATAATATTGTAGTTTAATTTCCAGGAGGCCATACTTGGCAGTGTTGCCAAAATGATTATAAGCCTGCTGATTAGTCCAAATTTTATATGCATATAACTTCTACACTATCAATTGGATTTCAACCAAATTTCGTATGTGCTATGTGTACATAAACAGATATAACTGAGCGTATGCTTAAGAGCCACCAGGGCTGCCAACTGTTAATAAATGCTCTCATTTTTTAAAATCCAAATGCCCATATATCAGAAAGTATGCAAGCCGACAGCTTTAAACTATGCACACGTATAGTACCTGACATTCTATATTAATTTGGAGTAACTTATATACGTCAGTGCTACCAACATGATTCTAAGCCTGCTGAGAGGTCCATCTATAAATACATGTAACTTCTGTACTATCATTTGGATTTCAAGCAAATTTCGTGTGTGCTATGTGTACCATAACAGGTATGACTAAGCGTATTCTTAAGAGCAACCCGGGCTGCCAACTGTTAATAAATGCTGTCTCTATTTTTGTTACCCTAATATCAATATATCAGAATGTATGCTAGCCAATAGCTCTAAACTTTGCACATGTATAGTACCTGGTATTTTAGATTAATTTGGAGTAACTAATAACCGTCAGTGCTGCCAACATGATTCTAAGCCTGCTGATAGGTCCAATATTAAAAGTCATGTAACTTCTATACTAACTAATGGATTTCATTCGAAATTGGCACAACAATAGATCGATTTATTTCAGATTATTTCTGACCAATACATGGATGACATTGTTGCCAACATGATTTTACGCGCGCTGTTAGATCCAATGTTTAACTGCATGTAACGTCCACGCTATCCATTGGACTTACCCAATTTTTGTATTCTGTACCTTAAAAGATGGAACTAAGAATATATTAATTCATTCATTCATTCATTCATTCATTCATTCATTCATTTATTTGCAATGGGGGACTCCTCCGGTGGCAAATTGGATATACATAACAAATAAATAATTATACATAACAATTCAATAACAATTATACAACAATTAAACTGGAGTATTTACACAAATAGTCAGTCTTTTCTTAAACACACCTATATGTTTGGGAAAAGGCTCTAAGGCTGCGGCAGGTAGAGAGTTGCAGTTATCAATGGCACGGTTTACAAAATAATATTTACCCTAATTTGTTCGCTGTGGTCGGCCCTTAACTTTGAAAGGATGATCGCTCCTACCCATGTAAGTGGGCTTTCCCAATCGTTTGCTAAGCTCACCCCATGCTGGTTGATTTGTATAGGCCTACGTGTTGTACATAGCGCAGAGTCACCAGGGCTGCCAACTGTAGTTCTCTATTAGGCTACATTATGCCAGGTATACAGTATTTTGAACTAATTAGAAATTTCGATATTACCAACTTAATTTCGTCATTATTATTATAGATAGATCCAAATAGATTAATCATTGGCATGAATCTGAAATTTTAAGAAAAGTAGGCTCTTTAGTTCGTCACGGAACTTCTTGTTTTTTTTTCGCGTGGCTTCCTGAGAGGCCAAGTGCATGTCTTTCTAGTTGACGTTCGTGGGCGACCTGCACGTCGTAATGAGGATGAAGTGATGATGAAGACGTAATATACACCCAGTTCCGGGCCACGGGAATTAACCCCAGGAGATTAAAATCCCTAATGGCCCAGTCGGGAATCGAAACCGGGACACCTCGGGCCAAAGCCTAGGACGCTAACCAATTAGCCATGGAGCCGGACACAGCAAAGTAGATTACGAGGTAGTATTTGTAGCTATGTGTGTAAGCTAATGATAAAAAGGTCTTCCTTTTCAGATATTTAATGATATGTCGATTGCCGCTGTGCAGACTCGAGAGATCTTGGCGCTATTTTCAGTGAGACGTAACAAGGTGGGGACTATAAAAGGGATGGGAGGGGGAGGGGGAGGGGGAGGGGAGGGCGCGTGCTAGCGTTGTGGCTACGGAGCAATTGTCTTGTTTTATTGGCTGGTTCACCTCGTTGCGCTCCTGGGATATCTGAATCACTGCGTCACATCGCCTCGTATTATGATCTGCCTGCTGCTGTACAAACACAGTAGGGAAAGCAGATTCAATTTCGCAGCTCATTTCAAGCACGCAATGTTGATTCGATTTACTACTCCGGTGCACTCGAGCCTCGTTGCGGCATGACGTATGGCTTTAGCTTGCTTATTATAATGCACGTCATTTGACAATTCAATAAACATCTAAGCATCGCATGTACTAATAACAAAATATACCTTTGTGATATCAGTCGTTGTAAAACCGCTTCCTGCAATCAAATTGTTCATACATTGTCATTGTGTTTCCATATAGCCTATCTGTGGTCCAACCAAATGAGTTTCTGGTTCATACCGTAAACATGGTGCTTCAGATAAACCTTATTTCAGGGAGTAACCAATCAGATGAGGTCGCAATACCACCGAGTACGTTCACAAAGCTTTGCAAACAGAAAGCTGGAATGCATAACGGACAATAGTATAATGGAACTGTTGTATTGTCCCTCTACGATCAAATGAAATTAGATGCCAGAGAACACATGCTTGAGAAGAATAGCATTGAACTATAGCTTATTTATTCAAAAACCCGTTCTCCAACGTCGGGAGTTGTTATTATTAGTTGGGGGCTTGTGGACTTGTGTATGAATCTATATTTTATATGCCTTCATATTTACAGCGTAACAATATAGATAGATAGATGTATTTTGTCTGGCAAGATTAGGGCCATTGGGCCCTCTCTTCCATCTAACCAGATTATTCAATTGGTACATGTTGAATAGGGCTCGGATTTTTAGGTGCTAAAAATCGGGAAAATATTTATTTTTTATGTATTAAAATGCCTGAAATATGTGACAAAAAAGTCAAAATATGTTATTATAATTCAGTTTATTAATGTGAATATAAACAATATGCGGTACTCATGAATGCAATTTATTCTATGTCTCACTGACTGCTGAAGCATTACAATACACAATGAGATACATCTTTAGGTTGTCCATCACAAATGACCGACGATTATCGCAAAACACTTATTCTGAAGGCTCGAAACTGCGGCAATATGTTTCTTGCCCTTGAGGTGTTGTGTAACTTGAGATCGCTGTTCAGCCTTTATTGCATTCCCACATGGTTGGCAGAACAGAATGGCCCCATAAGAAGTAAAATTATCTTTAAATTCTGCAACGGACGATAACTTGTAGTTGTTTTTACTTTAGGCATCGTAGAACTGCCGTACACTTCCCAAAGACAGAAATGAACTGCATGTGAGAGACACTGGTTCCAGTTAGCTGGGGGAGGGGGAGGTCTAGCACGTGGTGCAATTTGGCTATGGACAAGAAAATCTCCGACTTCCACAATGAGTTGCACGGAGCGACAAGTTAAGAGTAACACAGTTGCAAGCTGACATACGCTCTGCATGAAGATTAGATAGCTCACAGGTTCTTCCCCGTTGAAGTAACACGGAACAAAAATGCAATAAACTGAAAAATTTAGCATACTGATTTAAAAAGAATGTAAATATTATGTCTTTTTATGTGCTAATAAGTGAAAAGCAGGTATTTATGTATTTATAGAAAAAATGCTTAAAATATGTATTTACATAAAAAAGTATTTATTTACCTAAAAATCCTACCCCTAATGATGAAAAATACAAATACTTCTTAAATCTAACAATAATACAATGTTGGTACAATATAAAACACATATAAAACAGATTAGCTTGGTATGGGCAGTAAATTGTTGTATTGCTAGGATGAATTAGCAAGATACTTAGAAGTAAGTTTAAAATTAGATTAAGGTAAGGAAATACTGATAAAATGTAGACTTATGATGGTGATGATGATGATGATGATGATGATGATTAGTCATTACTGAAGAATGTTATTTATATGCCTAAATGGAGAGTAAATAAGAATGTGAGAATTGGAAAGATTGAATATATGTAATACTACATAAGAATATAAGAATAAATGTTGAGTACAACTTTCATTTACTGAGTGATTAGCCTATGTACTGCTGACAACGCTGCTTGAGGCTGGATGGGGTTGCACCTCTGACAGAGCGAGGCAGATTGTTCCACTGTCGTGCAGTAGCAACAACACAGAATGTTTTTCAGAGCGCCAACACGAATGTGCCAATTATATTAGGCGGGGAGTACAAATATCCAAACACCCTAACCTAAAATAAATATTGTATAAAATATTCGATACTAAACATTATCGTGTTGGAAGCCATTTTTCAGTGTTGCCTTAGTAATCGAAATTTAATGTTATTCAGTCGGTCAACACGATTGTACCCAATTGTTATGGGTGGTTCCCTAATCCTGAAACAAAACATACATGATATTCTTAAATACACTTGGATGACCAGTTTAACTCGTAATTCTTTTTCAGGATTACGGAACCACCCATTACAATTGGGTACAGTCGTGTTGACCGACTGAATAACATTAAATTTCGTATATCACTTAATAACACACTTCTTGTACAGAGAAAAAAGGGGGAGGTATTAATTTAATTTAACCTTTGTGCAAAAAGTGTTATAATTAATTGTTAAATAGTTCATGTAGAACTTCTTTCAGGTTACTGTGTTTAAATATTTGTATTCCCCGCCTAATATACTTGGGCACACTCGTGTCGACCGACTGAAAAGCATTCAACTTTAGATTACTAGGCCAGACTGAAAACTGGCTTCCAATACTTCAATAGCATTAAAGTACAATATATAATACCACGTGTATGCAAGATACAATCCATAATACACTTGTTTCCTAAATGTTTCCCTGTCACTTGTTTCTTTTATTTACACATCTTTTGTTGGAGTATTTTATGTGTTTACCTATGATTTTGCTCTGGTCCATAGAGTTTCCTCTTGACATAACACATAGTTACGAAATTAATTTTCGTCAGTATTTAATACACACATCAAAAAAAGTTTTGCATCACCTCGGTTCCAAGAGTTCCGGAACCGTTAAATACAAAGGGAATAGAGATCAACACAAACAACATTTCAGCTCGTTTTATTGCTCATGAGACCCACACATTGCATGTTGTACCATCATACAGCTAGACTTTCAGCATTTGTGGTCCAGATTGCAGTACACACCACTACCTCTAATACCCAGTAGCACGTCCTCTTGCATTGATGCATGCCTGTATTCGCCGTGGCATACTATCCACAAGTTCATCAAGACACTGTTGGTCCAAATTGTCCCACTCCTCAACGACAATTCGGCGTAAATCTCTCAGAGTGGTTGGTGGGTCAAGACGTCCATAAACAGCCCTTTTCAACATATCCCAGGCATGTTCGATAGGGTTCATGTCTGGCGAACATGCTGGCCACTGTAGTCGAGCGATGTCGTTATCTTGAAGGAACGCATTCACAAGATGTGCACGATGAGGTCGAGAATTGTCGTCCATGAAGACAAATGCCTCTCCAATATTCTGCCGATATGGTTGCACTATGGGTCGGAGGATGTCATTCAGGTATCGTAAAGCCGTTTCGGAGCCTTCCATGACCACCAGTGGCGTACGTCGGCCCCACATAATGCCACCCCAAAACATCAGGGAACCACCACCTTGCTGCACTCGCTGGACAGTGTGTCTAAGACGTTCAGCCTGACCAGGGTGCCTCCAAACACGTCTCCGACGATTGTCTGGTTGAAGGCATATGCGACACTCATCGGTGAAGAGAACGTGATGCCAATTCCGTGGGGTCCATTCAGCATGTTGTTGGGCCCATCTGTACCGCGCTGCATGGTGTCGGGGTTGCAAAGCTGGACCTCGCCATGGACGTCGGGAGTGAAGTTGCGCATCATGCAGCCTATTGCGCACAGTTTGAGTTGAAACACGACGTCCTGTGGCTGAACGAAACGCATTATTCAACATGGTGGCATTGCTGTCAGGGTTCCTCCGAGCGGCAATCCGTAAGTAGCGGTCATCCACTACAGTAGTAGCCCTTGGGCGGCCTGAGCGAGGCCTGTCATCGACAGTTCCTGTATCTCTGTACCTCCTCCATGTCCGAACAACATCGCGTTGGTTCACTCTGAGACGCCTGGAAACTTCCCTTGTTGAGAGCCCTTCTTGACACAAAGTAACAATGCGGACGCGATCGAACTGCGGTATTGACCTTCTAGGCATGGTAGAACTACAGACAACATGAGCAGCGTACCTTCGTCCTGGTGGAATGACTGGAACTGATCGGCTGTCGTACCCCCTCCGTCTAATAGGCCCTGCTCATGCATGGTTGTTTACATCTTTGAGCAGTTTTAGTGACATCTATGAACAGTCAAAGGGACTGTATCTTGGATACAATATACACAGTCAACGTCTATATGCCGGAGATCTGGGAACCGAGGTGATGCAAAACTTTTTTTGATGTGTGTAGTTCACACTCCAAGAGGATACGGTTTACTGTCTGACGATTTTTCATGTACACGCCCGTGGGATCACCTGTTAGTTTGAATTGAAAGAAATATTCTCCACATTTCCCGTGGCCTTTAGGGATAACTGTGATTTGGTTTAACGCTAATTTATACAGATGTTACGCTGCTTAATCTACTCTGCACACTAGAAAAGTATGATTTCGTCAGATGTCCATTAGTAGTGTTTCCCAACGCACTCTTCCAAAGGCTATCCCTTTTTCACTTACAGTAGTTCAGGTCATATAGTGCTGACTGGCGTTCGATAATAGACCACTTCTAAGTCCAAAGAGTTTTTGCTTGATTGGTCTGTCGATCAGCAAGTTCATAACCTTCTTCTACAACATGGACTTTCACCCATGTGAAATGAATGTTCCAATTATCAGGTTGGTAAGTTCATGTAGGCTATTGAATTATGCATGCATGTACAGCGTGTTTCACTTGAATACACAACAGGCATATGGGTTGCCTACCACCTGCAATAGTGCCGCGAGAAGTTCTTGCTCTCTAATTCGTCTATCCCTGGTCCCTGTGCCTTGGCCTTTTCTGTCCTTTCGATTCGAAGACTGTCACGGTGGCTCAGACGCTAGTGCGACAGACTGCGGAGCCTATGGACCGGGGTTTCGAATCTCGAGCCTGACTCCATTTTTCTTTCGTATTGGCCCATTGTCAGGCAAATGACAATGTTCTTAGTGGCTTCGGTGACGTACTTGGTAGCATGCTGAACTGTTGTGCCCAAGATAGCGGGTTCCAACCCGGCCGAAGTCGTCAGACTTTTTTAAGAGCGTTAAAATCCTTCAGTATGCCTTCTTTCGGAGCGGAAGTAAATCCGGTGGTCCCATGTCATAGATTTACGGCATGTAAAATATCCTTCCGCTAATTAAACTTGTGTCAAGCTATATTTCTAGGTTAGATTTCGTTGGAACGCTCTATCAAAGTTCCGACGTTCACCACTAGGTATCATTGACATCTGGTAGGGAAAGTTGGAACTACTTGAAATTGAACAGAACTTGTAGCTCACCCTATGGGTATCTGGTAGAAGTAGCTACAGCCTCTGGCGAGCCGAACATGTCCTCAGACACTCCCGGCACTAAAAGCCATACGATAAATAAATAACAATGTTCTTACTAAAAATTGCTCAACAGTTAGTCTTCTTTTGTTTTACGAACAGTGTTGATTTTTATAATAGTGATATCAAGCTGTGAAGTATTAGTATGCTACGTTTTTATGGTAGTAACTCTTAATGAAATAAAATCCGTGTAATTTCTAGGGCCACTTTGCCATTAAATTAAGAAAAAAAGAATTGCATGGAAGATAAAAAATGGCTGTCTAACTCATCCTTGATACATTTTAATTTGACTGATGCATTTTTTTAATCCCAAAAGTCAATTGCCTCCCAACAAGAATGTTTGTAAATATTTTCAAACGAATATTTTGCTAAACTGAAAACAGTAAATGGAAAATCAGGAACAGCACTTAACGAAAAAAGTAGACAGTTAAAAAGTTTCTCATAAAAAACAAGAAGTTCCGTGACGAACTAAAGAGCCTACTTTTCATGCCAATGATTATTCTACAGTATATGAACCTATCTAGAATAATGACTAAATTAAGTTGCTAATATCGAAATTTCTAATTAGTTCGAAATACTGTATACCTGACATAATGTAGCCTAATAGAGCACTACAGTTGGCAGCCCTGATGACTGAATATATTCTTAGTTCCATCTCTTAAGGTACAGAATACAAAATTTGGTTGAAGTCCAATGAATAGCATGGACGTTACATGCAGTTAAACATTGGATCTAACAGCGCGCGTAAAATCATGTTGGCAACAATGTCATGCATGTATTGGTCAGAAATAATCTGAAATAATATGATCTATTGTTGTGCCAATTTTGAAAGAAATCCATTAGTTAGTATAGAAGTTACATGCATTTTAAAATTGGACCTATCGGCAGGC
Source organism: Meconema thalassinum (assembly GCA_946902985.2). NCBI lineage: Eukaryota > Metazoa > Arthropoda > Insecta > Orthoptera > Tettigoniidae > Meconema > Meconema thalassinum. Next base: position 1,068,347,448 of record OX336389.2, read on the forward strand.
TTAGAATCATGTTGGCAGAACTGACGTATATTAGTTACTCCAAATTCATCTAGAATGCCAGGTACTATACGTGTGCAAAGTTTAGAGCTATTGGCTTGCATACTTTCTGATGTATTGATAGACTATTAGGGTAACAAAAATAGGGACAGCACATATTAACAGTTGGCAGCCCTGGTTGCTCTTAAGAATACGCATAGTTATATCTGTTATGGTACATATAGCACATACGCAATTTGGTTGAAATACAAATGATAGTATGGAAGTTACATGTATTTAAAGTTGGACCTGTCAGCAGGCTTAGAATTATGTTGGTAGCACTGACATATATAAGTTACTCCAAATTAATATAGAATGTCAGGTACTATACGTGTGCATAGTTTAAAGCTGTCGGCTTGCATACTTTCTGATATATTGGTATTTGGACAAAATAAATTAGGAGCATTTATTAACAGTTGGCAGCCCTGGTGGGTCTTAAGAATACGCTCAGTCATATCTGGTTATGTACACATACAACATACGAAATTTGGTTGAATTCCAATTGATAGTGTGGAAGTTATATGCATTTAAAAATTGGACCTATCAGCAGGCTTATAATCATTTTGGCAACACTGCCGTGTATGGCCTCCTGGAAATTAAACTGCAATATTATTATCTATACGGGTACCAATTTTGAAATAGCTCCCATTCATACCTTCCAAGATATCCAACATGGAGCTCAAATTTCAATTGCGATTTTTTAGCAGTTGGTAGCACTGATATCATTTTCAAATATGGCCGTGAGATATTCAGGTATAGATCTTTACTCCTACCAAATTTTGTTTCGATTGCTCCAGCCGTTTATGAGTTGATGGGGGGGGGGGGGACACACACACAGCCAGACAGACAGACAGACAGACAGAACGACAGACAGACAGACAGACAGACACACATTTGCCCGATCTCATAAGTCTACTTTTTCCTCATTTTTGCAAAATGTGAAAAGTAGGCTAAAAATCCATTTACTTGGGTCAGTCTTAACGTTTTGGCACCGTTTCATGGAGTAAAAAGAATCATTTACAAGTTATCAGTCACAGCCATAGCGTAACAATGAAAAGGCAGAGCCTAATGAAAGCTAACCAAAAATACAACTTAACAAAAATTATCTGAATAATGACAGTTATCTTACTTCTGATAACTAAAAAGCACAACAAAAACAACTAGAATCACGATAGCAAGTGCACGACGTGTCCTCTGCCTTGCTCCAGTCCCAGAGCAATTGAAGCTTCCCCGAGCATTTGCAACCATAGGCCCCGCAGTCTCTCGTGCTAGCGTCTGAGCCACCGTGACAGTCTTTGAAACGAAAGGACAGAAAACACCAAGGCACAGGGACCAGGGATAGACGAATTAGCGAGCAAGAACTTCTCGCGGCTCTATTGCAGGTGGTAGGCAACCCACATGCCTGTTGTGTATTCAAGTGAAACACGCTGTATGCATGTAGGCCTATATTCCGGGGGAATCAGCTGCCCCTTATGATATTGTTTTATGCAACCCATCAAAACGTGTTGTCAGGAAGGTCGATATTTCTCTACTTGAATCCCGTATGGTACTAATTCACTGCATTCATATCCCGCAAACGATACTGAACACTATGATTTTTCCCTCGTATTATTCTCTCGTCAGTCGGCCTCGGTGGCGTAGTCAGTAGCATGCTGAACTGCTATGCCCAAGATCGCGTGTTCGAACTCGGCCGAAGTCGTCGGATTTTTAAGAGCGTTAAAATCCTTCAGTATGCCTTCCTTCGGAGGGGAAGTAAACCATGGCATGAAAAAGAACCTACCACCGGCCGCGGTGGCCGAGAGCACTAACGCGCTATCTTGTGAGGTTGGCGTCAGAAACCATCAGCCTCGTGGAATTTCATCGCATCTCATCCCTGACTCCGTTGGAAACGGGTTTAATAAGGGGTCTACGTCGATAGATAGATTAGTCTGTAGTCACATAGAGGGGAAAAATAATAGTGTTTATTATTTTTTGCAGAATACGCTAGCAGTGCATTAGTACCATATGGGACGCAAGCATAGAAATATTGACCTTCCTGACAATACGCGTTAGATGGGTTGCATAAAACAATATTATACGGGGCAGCTGATTCACCCGGTATACGGTAATGTTCGAAAGAAACATATAATAAGGCATGACGTGTAACTTCCAATTATTACACTAGTCCATTGAGTAATGCAGACCACGCCACAAGTATGCCTAAGAGTTTGAGTATCACAAAGGAACTTGATCATCGACGCCTATACTTTGATTCAGTACATTGAGTTATAATGAAAGAGCTCTTCTTCACTGTTTTCCTGTGACTATATTATGTGGTAACACTTTACTAATGGTTGGGTTTGGCTGCGTGGTGTAGCGGTAACTTTCTCACCTGCTATGCTCAGGGTTGCGGGATCAAATCCCCGCTTAGTTAGCTGACATTTGAGGGTGCTTAAATGCAACGGAACTGTGTCAGTAGATGTACTGGCACGTTCAAGACCCCATTAGGGTAAAATTCCAGCACCTCGGTGTCTTTAAATGCAGCGGTAGTTAAAAGTGATACAAATCCCATAACATTGCTATTACACTAATTGTTGGATTTCTTCCATAAGCATCAACATAAAGGAAGATAATTTGTGGTTAATACTTATTATCTTCAATTGGTTGCAATGACGTTGGTATTTAACAGATTTCTGGTACTTTCTCTACTTGAACAATTGTGAAAACGTACTAAATACATGAGTTGATTTGTAAGTAGTGCCAACTATTTCTTCCTCGATACTGTACCCATGCGTATAATCTCGATGGAAAATATGCTTCTGCCTCCAGCTAGCTTCAGGACTCGAGGGTGTACCGTCCTCCCACTGAGCAGTTGCATACTTTGGATTTGAGGCTAAAAGGTATCAACTCTACAATGATAAGGCACAACTCTATTCTAAAACTTTAATTCAGTAAATAAAATCATGGCTTTAAACAAATAAAACAATCCCCATAACCATAAAACAAAAGCAAACAAAAATTACTTTCCACAATCCACCAATATGAACATAATATAATCATAATAAAATCATATCATACCACAAACCTTTACCCTTATGTGAACATCACAAAGATATTCTAGTGCGCTGATGCACGTACAACTTCAGAAACAAACTATACATTGACACTACTGTCATACAATGTGACTTCTTTAATATCACAACATTACTGATTCATAAAACCTTCTTAATTTGACAATTATGTGTACCGTGTGTGTTTTGATCTTTCTTTTCCCACCAAATGCTTCACATGCATTAGCCTATTCTGGTGTTGCACAGCAAACTACGTGCAACCCCATATTTATGTAAGCTACCCCTACTCCACTATTTATATAGTTCCACTGCATGCCGTTTTGTGATTTCATATAAAAACGTTATGTTATTGTTGTGTCGGATGGTATAATCAAACTACCTTGCGCACGTAGCCTGTGGAATCTGGTAACCAACTTCTGAAAAAGTTGTCAGTGACAGTATAAATGCAACGTCTAACCATTCGTTAGATAGCTAAAATCATGAACCATCAGGATAATATACGAGGCACGTTCAGAAAGTAAGCTCCGTTTGGTAATAAAATGAAATTGTGTATAGATACAGAAAAAATATTTATTGCACAACATTCTACGCCTCTTAAACTACTTTTCCACATAACTGCCGAACGTTTGCGGGCATTTGTCATAGCGTGGCACAAGTTTTTGGATACCTTCTTCATAGAAGTTTGCCGCCGACCGTATACGAGAGTGAAGACTCCCCTGTAAGATACCCTACCGTTCGGCCACCACTGTTAGGCAAATTGCGTTTGTAGTCAGGAGAACTCCTAAACATATGCAGTTCTCCTGGTAAGCACTCAATTTGCCTAACAGTGGTGGCCGAACGGTAGGATATCTTACAGGGAAGTCTTCACTCTCGTATACGGTCGGCGGCAAACCTCTATGAAGAAGGTATCCAAAAACGTGTGCCACGCTATGACAAATGCCTGCAAAAGTTCGGCAGTTATGTGGAAAAGTAGTTTAAGAGGTGTAGAATGTTGTGCAATAAATATTTTTTCTGTATCTATACACAATTTCATTTTATTACCAAACGGAGCTTACTTTCTGAACGTGCCTCGTATAATTATCAATGTGTTCTTAAACCACATGGCTTCATTACTCAACATAACAATATTTCATTCATGTCATTAACAGGGTCTAAAATCTGTTCCTTTCAACCTGCTTTCACGGTTCGCCTTGACCGTCCCCAGACCCTCTCCTCGAGCGGTCGGTATACAATAGCAGTGGGTTGGGTTTCCACCCTAACTCGACCCCCGCTTTTATGTTTGAAGGCTTATTTCCAAAGCATTGTAAGATTTTACAAGACAATACTGTGCTCCCAATGGCACACATATCTCAATGGATTTTAACTGAATATTATGCACACAGGTAGTGAATGAGCTTTATATTTATTCCTACCCCGAGGATAAAATAATTACTGGCACCAAACAGGTCCATTCAACATGAAGGTACGAGGTTCGTAAAACATTGGTCTATTTGGCAACCGGTGTCTTAAATAAATTATGCGGTCAGCCCAATGCTGCCGGTATGAGGTTCGCTTCAACAAGCCGAATCACTCACAATAATAAGTTCTCGGGGAATCATTAGAGTGTCGAGGTGTCCTCGTTTTCCTCGCACCTAATCACGGGATTCCAACCCGGAACATTCCATCCTTCATCAGAGTTAGGGTCCAACACTAAACACTCTGGCTCAAAGTATATCTCCGCTATGCCCCCGGCATAGGAGATTTCATACGTAGAATAGACCACCTGGCTCCTTACCTAATGTTACGACTTCGTCCTATAATATTAAGAGAAATCTATCAATTACTCTATAAGCTTCTCACATCAGCTGCAAATTCAATTCACTAAAAGATCTTCCATTCCTGGCATAATTATATTCCCATTAATACAATATTCTGATATCAAACTCTTTCTTTAATCCCGTAATGTAATCTTACTGTATAATCTTACTGATTGGATCGATAAGTCTTGCAATTAGCGTAATTATTTCTTGTTTACAACAATTACCTGATGCGTTCATTAATACCTTTGATATTCATAATTATTATTATTCTCACTGACATAATTTACCAAAATCATTCCTTATTATTATTTTTATTTTTCTGACATAATTTACCAAAATCCGACACAACCAATCATCTCAAAACTCGAACAACTGTGCTCGTAACATTTACATAACTGATTGCCATCTTAATTAATAGTGGTAATGATTAATCCACTTATTGATGCACATTAACATCTCAACTCTATAAAATCAATACAATAATGATTAAACCTGGAGGGTCTACCTCCTAATCTGATTCTTACTGGCATCTTTACTGAAATCACATCACATGCAGTGGCCTATATTCTCTAATTAACCATAATTTGTGGGGTACTCACATATCTCAAGACTTCTCATGGTGGCTTCAACCAATCATATCCTTCCAAGTCGCCTGCCATATGCAGGTTTAATGCGACATATTCATCTTGAATACACACATTTTATGACACACAACTTCCGTTAACCATACGGCACTTTGCATTTCTATAAGGAAGCTATTGCTCCCAAACATGTGACACTTTATAACACTTATAAAACCACTACTTTAAAAGATATTTTACATATGCTTTATACATAACACACGTCACTGTGTACACTTTTCATTGCTTGAAATTCCCTAGCAAAGATATCAAAATTGCAGGTGTCGACGGCATCTCCCGTGCTCCTACCAACTCCTGATTGAAAGTCTGGTTTACCTGCCCTCGGAATTCACCAACAGTTTTTATCCATACTCCTACGGTAGGCTTCCTGCGTCGCATAAATATGCTAATTTCCGTCCTGAGCGTTATTATTTGGTATCCTTAAAACATTACCAAATGCTTCGTAAAGTTTCTCCCAGCGCATTCCAGCGTACTTAGACATGAATGATCAGTCGATATTTGATACATTGCGCTTAACACTGTCCATAACTTTACACAAATTATTATTATTATTTACAATAGTTCTGCCACTCATCGTACACGGTGCTTCCTACGTGAACACGCCATTGTTCGTACTGCTGAGTATACCTGCAGCGCGATTATTATTAATAAAAGCTTATTAAATGCTTCACTCAAATGTAGAACTCTTTGTGCGGGCGTCCTTCCATGCACCGGACCAACATATGTTCCGCCATGACGACTGTCTGCGCCTCTCTTGACAAACTGTGACAAACTGGGGTGAGACTGGCTCCAACTAGGGTAAGACTGACTTAAGACTGAAGTGCAACTAACTGCTCTGCTAAGGGTCGACTCCCTTATATCGGATTCACACAGAAAGTAGAGCGCAATCTTCCCGCGGGATCTCGGCTCCTCTCCCAGCATGATTCTGGTCTCGAAACCATGTTCATTGGGTTCCTTTTTCTTCTCTGATCCCAGAACTGACTGCGTGCTGAAGAATCGCTCGGCCAATTAATTAATATTAATTCCTTTCTCTATAGCGTGGGGACGCTATCTCCCGGGATTCCCTGGCGACCTCCTCAAATCCCGCCGCGAACAATGATAGTTCTACGGTCCTTCCGCACTTCCTTAAATATGCGTCAATTTCGCAGATTAAAGGCTCTAAAATTAGCCTCCATTCTAAAGATTCACCTGTGGGAAAGTCTCATGTCATTTCGTTACTCCAATCACGAGTAATCAATGATTTTCCTTGTGATCTCTCCCCACCATTCTCAAATCCATTCTCCGTCGGGGAAGAACTGGGTCATTATTCAGGCCCTCACCCTCTTCCAGACGACAGAATGAGGTCAGAATGATTGACTTGGCTCCACTGAACACCTCCCACAATTCTGGGCTAATTTGTAAAATGTCCACTCTGCACTTGCAGTGCTCCAAGCCCCATATAGCCTACACCAAGTAGTCTAATAATACTGTATTCTGCTCAATTTCCCTTCATTATTTTAATAAATAATGTCACTGCAACTGAAATCACACCAGTGATTTAATATACACTTCTCTCTAGGGGTTTTTACAATGAAACTCCCTCCACAGACTTCGGGTTCGTTCCCTGGTGGAACCTTTATACTGAGATCACAGTCTCTGAGAACCACGTTCGATTCCAGTCAGCATAACCTCCTCGGGTTCATATTCCCCTTGCGAAACTTATAGAAGTCAATTGCAAGTGGCTCTCTATAAGTAACCAGCTGACTGTCTATCACTGTCTGTGTTTACATCTGGGGTCCTTCACCTCATCTGGCTGCGAGTAGGTTAGTACAGCTCCCCATTCCACTCTGCGCTCTTTCTAAGCTGTTCATTCTCCAGGCGGAGGGTCGTATTTATGGCCTCAACCTCTCTCGCCGCTGCAACCATTTCTTCATAGAATTCTCGCAGACACTGGCATCTTTGTTGTTCGTCCCTTCCACTGGGCAAACTGTCTGCTTCTCGTTCCGTCTTGCCGCTCGAACTTTCAGTTCTGACTGCCTGGCTGACTTCACTCTCCACGTTGAGTTGGGTGTGCGCTGTTAATACTTCTTCTTGTTCGTCGAATTCTTCTGGCGGATAATAAACCTTTAAATTGGCTACATTCATAACGACCTCGTTTCCAGTTTCTAAATGCTTTAACCTGTATGCATTGTTCTGTAGGTCTCTTATCACCTCGAACGGGCCGTGATAAGCAAAAATGAACTTCTTATACTTCCGTGCCTCTGGATCTGAACTGGCTGGTTTCCTAATTAAAACTTTCTCTCCGACGAGAAGCGGTCTATGATACCTCTTCGCACGATTTCTTCTCTGACGTCTCTCCGCCTGTGCTTTGAGATATTCGAAGGTTCGTTGGATCCTCAATTCTCGACCTGGCTGTGCGTCTACTGGTAATGGAATGACACCATTCCACGGTCTCTCCGGTCTCTGATCCAGATGTAAAGTCACGGGAACCTGACCTGTCGCCTCATGTACCGTATTATTTATACAGTATTCAATTACTTCTAGGAATTCAATCCAACGCCAATTCGCTTCAGAGCAGTAGATTTTCATGTATTTCTGGATCTCTCTCATTACTCTTTCAACTGGACTTGCCTCAGGATGGCGAATGGTAGATAAAATCTGCCTAATCCCTAGAGTTTCCAGTTCTCGACGAAATTCTGCACCCGTAAAGCAACTTCCGTGGTCCGAGAGAATGTTATCCGGCTTCCCAAGAATCGGAATAACTCTCTCTTTCAGGCGTTTCAAGACCTGCTTTGAACTTGTCTTTTGTATGGGGCATAATACCACCATTTTCGAAAATACATCCATGGCTACAAAAATGTGTCTATTGCCTCTACGTGCTCTAGGCAATGGTCCAAAGTTGTCTATGCTCAATAACTGCCTTGGCTTCTCCGGTAACAACGGGATAGGTCGTTGCCTCATTAAAAAGGGATTTGGCTTTACCCTTTGGCATAGATCACATGTCCTAATAGCATTTCTCACCGTTTCTCTCAACTTAGGCCAAGTAAATGCTTCCTTCAACAGGGCACAAATTTTGTCTATCCCTGGATGTCCAAATGCTCTGTGTGCTAGCCACACCAATCTCCTCTGCAAAGCTGCAGGAATCACAATCCTTTGACGTGTATGATCTACATCATCCCACTTGTGTAATATCTGATTATACCATACATAATCTGTTGCCAATGCCTCTGCCTCTCCGTACATTGCAGTTCCCCTTGCTAAGCGTCCCTCGAAGTAATCGATCATCATCTTCAACCACGGGTCTTCGCGTTGTAGGTTGGTAAGATTCCTTAAGTCATCCAACGTCTTCTGATCTCGATTCTTAATCTGGACAGCTAACGCTTCCTCTTCTCTAGGGTAACGGCTTAATATGTCCGGTATTACATTCTCTTTCCCTGGACAGTATTCTATTTCCACATTAAATTGCTGAATATACAGGGACCATCTTGTCAATCTCTGGCTAGACAAGTCTGTTTTTAACAAAAATGTTAAAGCTTTATGGTCTGTTCTGAGGACTATTTGGAAGCCATACACGAGTTTATGCCAAGATTGCAACGCGTACAAAATTGCGAGCAACTCTATCTCTGTAATCGTGTAATTTTTCTCATGGGCTTTCAGTCTCCTGCTTATAAAGGCAATAAAAACTTTCTTCTCAGGCTGGTCAACATTTTCCTGGAATAGCATCGCTCCGATCCCAATAAGTGATGCATCCGTCTGTATGATGAACTTCTGGGTATAATCCGGGTATCCCAGCTTCACATATTCCAAAAGCATTTGTTTTGACCTCACGAATGCTTCCTGACATTGCTCCGCCCAATTCCATCTGCCGCCTTTCTTCAATAGGTCCTGCAGGGGTGCTACTGTCGCAGTATAGTTTGGGCAGTGGTTCGAAAAGAATCCAATTACTCCCAAATACTGTCGGACGTGCTTTACTTTCGTGGGTCGAGGGAAATTTCGAATTACCTCCAATTTATCTGGATTAGGCTTCACTCCATTTGCATCAATAACATGCCCTAGGAATTTGACTTCCTTCTGACAGAAGTGCGATTTCTTGATATTAACCTTAAAGTTAGCTTCTCGAAGGTCATCTAGCAACTTCTTCAGGTCTCTCATGTGCTCCTCCAGAGATTCTGATGTGAGTAGAATGTCGTCTACATATCTGATGGTACTCTCTTTCACTTCATCTGATAGATTGCGATCTAACGCTCTTATCAGTGCTGAACCAGCTGTTTTCAACCCAAAAGGTAGCCTTAAAAATGTGTATGTATGTTGATCAAACATAAATCCTGTCAACAGACTAGTTTTCTTCTCTAATTCAAGATGATGGAAACTGGATGTAATGTCCAAATTAGTGAATACGGTTTTCCCTTTGAACTTCCTGAGGATCTCTTTAATAGGTGGCACTTGGTCAAATTCTGGAATAACCTTCAAATTTAAATGTCTCAGGTCCAGGCAGACTCTGTCAGTTCCGTCTGTCTTTGGTACAATTACCAACGGACTTACATAAGGCGTAGGTGTCTTCTCAATAACACCGGCCTCCAACATCTCCTGAATTGCCTCTTTCACTTTAGAATAATGCTTTTCTGCTATAGGATAGGGTTTCTGCCTAAATGGTGTCCAATCACTGACTTGAAAAGCATACGTGAAGTTCTTTATACGACCAGGTCTCGAATCAAAGACTTCCTTCTGTTCCAGTAATAACTGCTTTAAGTTTTCCTTCTCTTTTAGCCCAATTTTCGCTTCTTCTAGCTTTTCCGAAATATATTCTTCCAGTTTGGGTTCCAAATCTTTCTCCAGGTCTGTGGCTAGTGTTTTCAGCTCTTCTTCTAACTGCTCAATAACTAACACTTCTTCCTCAGCCGCCTCTCTGTATGTATGCCATACTTGTTCACTTGACCCTGGTTCAATCTCATTGAGTGCGACCTCCAAGCCTTCAGCTTCTTCATTCACATGGAACATAACCCTGTCCTGTGCTAGGTCGATTATCACTCTGTATTCCCTTATAAATTCTGCCCCAATAAGTAGGTTATAAGGCAGTTTGTTTACTAACAGAAAACTCTGTGAGAAAATAGAGCCTCCTATCTGTAAATCTAGGAATACCTGATATTTACATATCATCGTTCTGTCTGGAATTACCCCTTTTATCTTGACACTAGAGATCGGTATTTTCAAAATATTCTCTCTCCGGGCTATTTCATCATATAAAGCTTGTGTCATGAGGCTCACTGTTGACCCCGTGTCTAACAGACTTCTTATTTTTAATCCTGCCACTCTTACTATTATAATAGGCAATTCTCGCTTGACCATGACCTGTGATCCTCCTGTATCCTCGATTAGCTCTTCCGGTTTGGCTATCCAATTGATGATGTTAACAGACTTCCATCCCTCAGTCTAGAACTCTTCTAATTTTGGCGTTTTTTTTTTTTTCTTCAGCGCCCGTCCCCTTGGAGTTTCTTCTCTCCTGTTCGCTGCGTTGTAGCTCCAAACTCTTAGCTCCATCTCCATATCTGTCTGGCGATGTCCTGTTCTGCTTAACTTCTTGCCAGCGGACTTGTTGTTTCTGGGGCTCATCTCCCCTCTCCTCGAGGTATCGCAAAGAAGCGTGATATCGTTCTTCTACCTCGTCATCGAAGTTACTTCTTCTTTCTTGGGGTCTCCAATTTCTATTGCTGCCTTCTTGGCCATTGTTACCTCCATTGTTTTGGTACGGTTTACCCCTGGTATTCTGCTTATTCCACGAGTTTCGACCTCTTCCTCCTCTATTAGCATTCCCTTTGTACTTTGACTGCCATCTTCTGGGTTCCTGTTCCCATTGCCGTCCATAGGAATCTAATGTTTCAGTGCTCGTAGCTTTGTTGTTCCTTGCAGCTTGCTGTTGGTCAGTCTGCGTGTTGGTCACGTGTACCTGTTCCACGGTTCGACTCTGACGCATCGTATTTGCTGTTGTGAGGTCCAGTTGTCTAAGAACTGTCTCCATTTCTATAGCAGTTTTCGCATTAGCCGAGATTAGTAGTCTTTGGATCTCGTATGGAAGCTGCTTGGCGATAGCGATACATAATTCCAGCTCGCTCGGTTTTTGATCCAGTTCTTTGAAGCGACACATCTGCGATATGAAGAATTCTGCGTACTTCGTTGGGTTGTTGGTACTGTATTTCTTTGCATATAAATCCAACCGTAAATTCTGTTGGGTCGCTGCGTCCCAGTATCTCTTCAAAAATGCCTCCCGAAACTCCTCAACAGTATCGAAAGTGTAGCGGAAGCTGCGAAACCATAATGCACACTCCCCCTCTGTTAATTTCTCTATAGCTCGTAGCCTGCGCTCCTGTGGTATTCGTGCATCATTCAGATATTCAGTCACTTCCTTCAACCAATATTTTGGTGTCATATTACAGTGGCTACCTGAGAATTTCCTTGGTTTTTCTTCGCATGCCCTGATGACGTTTATCACCTGGGTGTGCATAGCATTTTCATGTGGCGTCGATGCCGCAACTGGTATACCTGGCGTCATATAAGGACTTTCGCCTGGGCCCGTAGCACTCCTTATTATAGGTTGGGTTTCTAAGTCTGCCCACCTTGTTTTCCTCATATCTTCCATGCTGCCTTCACTTGACTTAGGATCTTTCAGAAGTGTTTCCTCCTGTGCTATTATCCTAGTCTCCATTTGATTGTGGCACATCTCTGCTCTTTCCAGACGAGTAATGACTTCTTTCTCTATTCTTGTAAGCCTATCTCGATTTTCCTCGGCTACTTGAAAGATTTTCTTCTTGTCTTCTTTCAGACTTTGTTTGATATGGGAGATTTCATCCTCTACATCTTCCTTAATTTGAGCAAGGGTCTTGTCGCTTGCCTCTGTTTTCTGGCCTTCTCTCACTTCGAGTTCTTCCCTAAATCCTTTGATTTCTTCTCGAATGTGTCCATTGACCTTTGAAATTTCCTTCTGGACCTTAATAATTTCACCTCTATTCTCCTATTGCCTTTTGTTGACTACAACAATGTCATTCTGAACTTGGTCCAGTTTTTGATGAACTTTGCTTATCTGACCCTTCATGTTTCCTATCAACTCTTTACTCTCGTTAACGACAGCCTTGATTTCACCTATTTCTTGACATTGACCTAATATATTATGGTCCTGTTTCTTGAGATCACCGTTAATTGCTCTAGCATAGCTTTTCAATTTCTGGTCCCATTTAGAGTCGTTCTCCTCTAATCTCTGGTCTACCGTTCTCGTAAACTCTGAAAATTGTTTCGCTTGGCGTTCGAGATTCGCCTCATTTTGGATTTGAATATCCTTAATGTCGTTAGACAACGCATCTAACCTACTGTTGGTTTCATCCTGAGCATGCTTACACGCTTGTAAGTTACTTTCAAGTTTGGCTTCTATAGCCTCAAAACGTTTATCTGTTTTAACCTGCATTTCCGATACAATGCTTACAACAGTTTCTGTTACTTCGGTCTTAATAACCTCTTGCATTTGACCTAACTTATTATTCAATTGAACTTTATTTGCATCTAACCGGTTGTTTATTTCAACCTGATTAGCATCGAACCGATTATTTAATTCACTCTGGTTGTCATTCATTGCAACCTGATTTGCCTTAATTGCCAGCTGATTGGCATCTAAACGAGTGTTTATACCCTCCTGGAAAGCCTTAGCCTCCAGCTTATTTTGCTCGTTAACAGCATCAAAATGCTGTTTCAACCCTGCAATAACCTGCAAAATCTCCTCCGTGCCTGACATTTTTACAATAACACTTAAATATGCAGGCAGGCTTCCTGGAAAAAATGTGTGGATATGTTTTGAAAAGAAACATCAAACACTGTACACATATTGTAACGTCGTACAAAACCTGATAATATTATGATAAATTGTGGATCTGGTATGTAGCGCTCATACCCTTGGGTAATCCTCTTCTCAATAGAGAGATTCTGCGTTACATCAAAAGCCTACTGAACTCAAAAATCACTCAAACACAGTTTGAGGCAAAAAAAACAATTACTATGGTTTTCCCATGAAATACCATAAAAATCTATGGGTTTTCCCTAAATCCCATAAGCTCCACGCAATCTGGGCGCCATGATAATGAATAGAGTCATGGGAGGTGGTCCACGTTAAGACACAACAGCAACCCTCCAAGGTCTCGGTTGTACTGTCGAATGCCCCACTTGGGTCTCGCCATGATAATGTATAATGTGCAATGATGTAAAGTATGCCATGCTTATCCCACAGACGGGCGACATGATAATGAATAGAAGGATTCATCGTTTGCCCGGTTTGTGCAATGCCAAGATCGCTCATATTGCACTGACGCAGGCGGATCCATAATGAATTTATACCGCTCCACGTTGCTTGGGCCATGATAAATATATGCATACTAGACGTATTGCATTATCAAAATTTATATTGTGCGTATCAGAGCTTAGCTAGAATTAGGTGCGGTCCTCCCCTACTTCATGTTAATTGTTACTTTAATAGAGTTGTGTGCATTAGATATAGACCGACTTTAGTTGTACCTATAGCTCAAATCACTGTACAGGACATCATTTTCCATGTACCCATGCGTATAATCTCGATGGAAAATATGCTTCTGCCTCCAGCTAGCTTCAGGACTCGAGGGTGTACCGTCCTCCCACCGAGCAGTTGCATACTTTGGATTTGAGGCTAAAAGGTATCAACTCTACAATGATAAGGCACAACTCTATTCTAAAACTTTAATTCAGTAAATAAAATCATGGCTTTAAACAAATAAAACAATCCCCATAACCATAAAACAAAAGCAAACAAAAATTACTTTCCACAATCCACCAATATGAACATAATATAATCATAATAAAATCATATCATACCACAAACCTTTACCCTTATGTGAACATCACAAAGATATTCTAGTGCGCTGATGCACGTACAACTTCAGAAACAAACTATACATTGACACTACTGTCATACAATGTGACTTCTTTAATATCACAACATTACTGATTCATAAAACCTTCTTAATTTGACAATTATGTGTACCGTGTGTGTTTTGATCTTTCTTTTCCCACCAAATGCTTCACATGCATTAGCCTATTCTGGTGTTGCACAGCAAACTACGTGCAACCCCATATTTATGTAAGCTACCCCTACTCCACTATTTATATAGTTCCACTGCATGCCGTTTTGTGATTTCATATAAAAACGTTATGTTATTGTTGTGTCGGATGGTATAATCAAACTACCTTGCGCGCGTAGCCTGTGGAATCTGGTAACCAACTTCTGAAAAAGTTGTCAGTGACAGTATAAATGCAACGTCTAACCATTCGTTAGATAGCTAAAATCATGAACCATCAGGATAATATATAATTATCAATGTGTTCTTAAACCACATGGCTTCATTACTCAACATAACAATATTTCATTCATGTCATTAACAGGGTCTAAAATCTGTTCCTTTCAACCTGCTTTCACGGTTCGCCTTGACCGTCCCCAGACCCTCTCCTCGAGCGGTCGGTATACAATAGCAGTGGGTTGGGTTTCCACCCTAAATCGACCCCCGCTTTTATGTTTGAAGGCTTATTTCCAAAGCATTGTAAGATTTTACAAGACAATACTGTGCTCCCAATGGCACACATATCTCAATGGATTTTAACTGAATATTATGCACACAGGTAGTGAATGAGCTTTATATTTATTCCTACCCCGAGGATAAAATAATTATTGGCACCAAACAGGTCCATTCAACATGAAGGTACGAGGTTCGTAAAACATTGGTCTATTTGGCAACCGGTGTCTTAAATAAATCATGCGGTCAGCCCAATGCTGCCGGTGTGAGGTTCGCTTCAACAAGCCGAATCACTCACAATAATAAGTTCTCGGGGAATCATTAGAGTGTCGAGGTGTCCTCGTTTTCCTCGCACCTAATCACGGGATTCCAACCCGGAACATTCCATCCTTCATCAGAGTTAGGGTCCAACACTAAACACTCTGGCTCAAAGTATATCTCCGCTATGCCCCCGGCATAGGAGATTTCATACGTAGAATAGACCACCTGGCTCCTTACCTAATGTTACGACTTCGTCCTATAATATTAAGAGAAATCTATCAATTACTCTATAAGCTTCTCACATAAGCTGCAAATTCAATTCACTAAAGGCTCTTCCATTCCTGGCATAATTATATTCCCATTAATACAATATTCTGATATCAAACTCTTTCTGTAATCCCGTAATGTAATCTTACTGTATAATCTTAGTGCTTGGATCGATAAGTCTTGCAATTAGCGTGATTATTTCTTGTTTACAACAATTACCTGATGCGTTCATTAATACCTTTGATATTCATAATTATTATTATTCTCACTGACATAATTTACCAAAATCATTCCTTATTATTATTTTTATTTTTCTGACATAATTTACCAAAATCCGACACAACCAATCATCTCAAAACTCGAACAACTGTGCTCGTAACATTTACATAACTGATTGCCATCTTAATTAATAGTGGTAATGATTAATCCACTTATTGATGCACATTAACATCTCAACTCTATAAAATCAATACAATAATGATTAAACCTGGAGGGTCTACCTCCTAATCTGATTCTTACTGGCATCTTTACTGAAATCACATCACATGCAGTGGCCTATATTCTCTAATTAACCATAATTTGTGGGGTACTCACATATCTCAAGGCTTCTCATGGTGGCTTCAACCAATCATATCCTTCCAAGTCGCCTGCCATATGCAGGTTTAATGCGACATATTCATCTTGAATACACACATTTTATGACACACAACTTCCGTTAACCATACGGCACTTTGCATTTCTATAAGGAAGCTATTGCTCCCAAACATGTGACACTTTATAACACTTATAAAACCACTACTTTAAAAGATATTTTACTTATGCTTTATACATAACACACGTCACTGTGTACACTTTTCATTGCTTGAAATTCCCTAGCAAAGATATCAAAATTGCAGGTGTCGACGGCATCTCCCGTGCTCCTACCAACTCCTGATTGAAAGTCTGGTTTACCTGCCCTCGGAATTCACCAACAGTTTTTATCCATACTCCTACGGTAGGCTTCCTGCGTCGCATAAATATGCTAATTTCCGTCCTGAGCGTTATTATTTGGTATCCTTAAAACATTACCAAATGCTTCGTAAAGTTTCTCCCAGCGCATTCCAGCGTACTTAGACATGAATGATCAGTCGATATTTGATACATTGCGCTTAACACTGTCCATAACTTTACACAAATTATTATTATTATTTACAATAGTTCTGCCACTCATCTTACACGGTGCTTCCTACGTGAACACGCCATTGTTCGTACTGCTGAGTATACCTGCAGCGCGATTATTATTAATAAAAGCTTATTAAATGCTTCACTCAAATGTAGAACTCTTTGTGCGGGCGTCCTTCCATGCACCGGACCAACATATGTTCCGCCATGATGACTGTCTGCGCCTCTCTTGACAAACTGTGACAAACTGGGGTGAGACTGGCTCCAACTAGGGTAAGACTGACTTAAGACTGAAGTGCAACTAACTGCTCTGCTAAGGGTCGACTCCCTTATATCGGATTCACACAGAAAGTAGAGCGCAATCTTCCCGCGGGATCTCGGCTCCTCTCCCAGCATGATTCTGGTCTCGAAACCATGTTCATTGGGTTCCTTTTTCTTCTCTGATCCCAGAACTGACTGCGTGCTGAAGAATCGCTCGGCCAATTAATTAATATTAATTCCTTTCTCTATAGCGTGGGGACGCTATCTCCCGGGATTCCCTGGCGACCTCCTCAAATCCCGCCGCGAACAATGATAGTTCTACGGTCCTTCCGCACTTCCTTAAATATGCGTCAATTTCGCAGATTAAAGGCTCTAAAATTAGCCTCCATTCTAAAGATTCACCTGTGGGCAAGTCTCATGTCATTTCGTTACTCCAATCACGAGTAATCAATGATTTTCCTTGTGATCTCTCCCCACCATTCTCAAATCCATTCTCCGTCGGGGAAGAACTGGGTCATTATTCAGGCCCTCACCCTCTTCCAGACGACAGAATGAGGTCAGAATGATTGACTTGGCTCCACTGAACACCTCCCACAATTCTGGGCTAATTTGTAAAATGTCCACTCTGCACTTGCAGTGCTCCAAGCCCCATATAGCCTACACCAAGTAGTCTAATAATACTGTATTCTGCTCAATTTCCCTTCATTATTTTAATAAATAATGTCACTGCAACTGAAATCACACCAGTGATTTAATATACACTTCTCTCTAGGGGTTTTTACAATGAAACTCCCTCCACAGACTTCGGGTTCGTTCCCTGGTGGAACCTTTATACTGAGATCACAGTCTCTGAGAACCACGTTCGATTCCAGTCAGCATAACCTCCTCGGGTTCAATACATAGCATATGCACATTGTTCTAAGTTTTATTGGCCATCGACCAGCAGTTCTGAGCGAGAGGTCGTGGAATATAGTCCCAATGTTTTGAAAGCAGTAACAGAGAAGCTGGATAAAACCTCAATGCTCTAGAGATCACACAGCTCTAGGTGTATGGTTGTTGTCTCTCACACGCAACTCCAAGCAGCAAGTGCGATTGAGAGATATAGGCCTAGTGAGTTCATTGATGGAAAACAGTCGTGTTGTGACTATGTGCCCCGATCTGAGCTCGTCAGGCATTTCACTTACTTGCACCAGACTACACAGTTTTATCCGACCTATCCGTCCGGCTCCGTAGCTAAATGGTTAGCGTGCTAGGCTTTGGCCCGAATTGACCCGGGTTCGATTCCCGGTCGAGCCATCAGGGATTTTAATCTTCTGGGGTTAATTCCCGTGGCTCGGGGACTGGGTGTATGTGACGTCTTCATCATCACTTCATCCTCATTACGACGCGCAGGTCGCCCACGGGCGTCGACTAGAAAGACCTGCACTCGGCCTCTCCGGAGGCCACACGATCATCATCATCCGACCTATCCGATCTCACTTGGTCAATTCTCTTTTCATCCCAAAGCTATACCAGTATGGGGCCTAGAATGATTTTGATTTTCTATCCCTTAACGCTCCTTCTCTTTACCAGACACCCTCATCAGAAGTTCTTCTTCCTTTGCCAGTCACGAGGTTGATAGCCAGTGTGTGCTTATTCCCCATAGTGAAATATCAAATATCAAAATACACCCCTAAATAACCTCTTTCCAATAAGCGTTGATCGCTACACTGGAGGTTACGGCATGCAAGAACCATCCACGGGGGAAAGTCTATGTCTGTAGAACTGTAGACTGAATGAAACTTTGAGAAATGAAGGCTGTATGACTTTTTCGTGGTATACGACTTTCAATTTCGAGTAATAAAGCCATGGATAATCGCAAGTGTTGCGTGGATTGGATTCAAAGTGGTGCGCTCCAAATTGATAGCAGCATGGCTAGAGTAGTTAATATTGGTAGCAGCAATAGTCCTTCAAGTTCAGTCATTAGCACTTTCAATTTAAGTTGTCCGGCTTTGCGGCTAAGTTGGATTTCTGGATAGATCGTTGATTTACATCTCTTATTATTAATTCCCTAGGATCGAGGAATGTGATGTCTTCATGTTCATTTCATCCTCATCATGGCGTACGGGCATCAACTCGAATGACCTGTTAGTTAGTTAGTTAGTTAGTTATTGGACTTTTAAGTGGTGGAACGGTTAGGTCATCTAAACCAGGCCTCTCACGCCAACATTATCATTATTTTAAGTCTCTAATAGTATGCATAGGTGATATTTTGTTATAAGATCCATTAAATTGGCTAATTTACTCCGTCTGTATCAAACGCGCTCTAATTTCATACAGTTGTTGTTCCATTTCAGGGGCTTGGACATCGTGCACATTTAGCCCCGTGTACTTGGGCGTGTGTAGAATTTGTCCGATAACCTGTGTCATTGTGGTGTGTATTTGTAATTCATGTGAGGATTGGGAAGGAGGCTGCGGTCGGTTACAAGTTAAAAGCTGCAAGTTTGCCCAATTTCAAATTTCTATCTCACCTGCAGGTAAGTTAGAATTTATTATTATTATTATGTATTAATAAAGAAAGCTTTCCTGTTGGTCAACACAAATTGTACCCAATTTTATTAGGCGGGAAAACAAGTATTAATATACCCCAATCCGAAATAAATATTACATAGGATATTTATCACAAAATAACAACCTTTTATGTACAACAAGTAGTTCCGTGAAGAACTAAATAGCCTATTTACGTATATCCTACTTATGTTAATCACATTCAAAATTTCAGATTGATGGCTGTAATAGATTCGTCGATATTGAGAACCGTCTAAATATTTCGGATGGTCGCCATGTTGATTTTTTTAATATTTAGGCCATAGAGTTATGTGCTATTAGATGAAGATTATTGCGTAGGTTTATTATTCAAACTTCAATCGCATGATTACGACACAATAAAGTTAATTTTAAAATTTAGCACAGCCACCATTGTGAGGTTCTGAAAACAATTGAAATAAATTAAATGTCAATGGATTACAATTTGTATCAGCATTTACCTTTCCCAGTTTCACTGCGCTCGGATGGTTAAATCGTGACAAACATCCATTTAAATTATTAAATTTCGCGTTGCTGCCATGTTAAATTTTTGCTCATCAGGTTATTAAAAGTCCCATAGATGAACTAATGTTAATAGCCTTTATAAACATACATAATTTCAGTTTGATTGCTGTCATAGATTGGTAGATATAAAGAACCATCTAAATATTTCGGATGATCGCCATGTTGGATTTTTGTATATGTAGGCCATAGAATTATGTAGTCTACTGTTAGATGACGATTATTGCGCAGGTTAATTATTCGAACGTTGATTTAGATCGCGTGATTAGGACACAAAAAATAAAAACTTAATTTCAATATTTTGCACAGCCGCCATCTTGAGGTTATGTAAACAATTTAACTAAATTAGATGTCAGTGCATTACAATGTGTTTAAACATTTGTTTCACTGCGTTCAGATGGTTAAATCGTGAACAATGTCTCTTTAACTTTTTCAAATTTGCTTGGCCGTCATGTTTGTTTTGTACTTAACAGGTTTCAGAAAGTCACAAAGGTGAACTTCTGGTAGTGCCCTTTTTCACCCGTACATAATTTCAGGGTGATATCGGTAGTAGTTTTGAAGTTATAGAATGCCTGTGAAATATTATGCACAGCCGCCATGTTGGATTTACGAGACGTATTCAAATTTAAAGGGCACGTTCGGGGTTGGACAAATTAGTTGTATGTACTTACCGAGTTTCATTGAAATCGTTCCATCCGTTTAGATTTTATTATGGGCACTCACACACAACCATACACTCACACACACACACACACACACACATGCACACACACACACACACACATGGACAAAAGGTGATCTCATAGCCTATTTTTTTCATAAATGAAAATATTTTAATAATGGGGGGTACTTAATTGTATAACATGTTCCGGTCTTCAAGCTATCATCATCAGATCCTGCTCACTTAGGCTTAGCTAATGTACGATGTTTATGAATTACACTTATGCATAAATATATATACTGTATAGGCTTACAATGTTAGAATAAGTTTGTAAAAACTTGTGTAACGTGTCAATCTTATTTGCATATATTATTGCTCATTTCTATAATTGTTACGTTATTATTAATGTAGTTAAAGTATGTTAACGTGATATATTGAATTACTCGTATTATTGTGACTAACTTCAGGAATGTTGTTGTCTACACTATTTTGTTAGTTATGTTCTTAATCAACCGTTGCTATTTGAACTGGTGGCCTATAGTAATGTGGTTACCTTATCATGTGGCGAGTACAGAAATGATTCACTGCACTACAGTGGAATTAGGTTATGTAAACGTATCTGGTATTGGAAACCTGAGTCCTATACGGCGTCCGTTCTCGTTCACTGCGCGCCTCGGATTAATTGCTGCGATTCCGTCAAAAGTGGTCCCACCTACTTGTTGTTTTGTGGACTTTGTTACAATACTTTACGTCTATGTGCTGTTTGCGTCATCTGTTGTTCCTTCTTAAAACCTTGCTTGGTTTAATGTGTGTGTCTTGAGCCGGCAATGTCCTAACCTGTGATGATACATGCTAATGGTTCGAGACGACCTCAACTATTAGCGGCGAATTTCCTCCCAGCCTCGCATAAACTAATGAAGCCTACACGTCTACTGGGGTGTCTTGAACTCGTTAAATACTGTCTCACTTAGGCCTTGGTTTATTGAGAATATGGCCAACTATGTACATCCTTCCCAGTTAGCATTTTTCCATGATGCTGATTATACCTAATGCCTAATTGTGCGAATAGGTGTAAACTCTCCAAAAAATGTGTTCATTTAGGTTTTCTGGGTTATTTACTTTAGCTAGAATTTGCATTGATGAGTCCCACATTCGGCTGAGTAGATATATATATCGTTTGATACGAAGATTTGTGCATTATTCACCTATTATCCACCCTTTTGATACACTTAAGGGATGGTTAGGTTTATAAAATCTGGTATACACGTGGCAGTTGAATTCACCAATATACCTGCGATCCTTGCTGCCCTACAAGTATGGAAAAGAATAAGTGAACAATTTAGCAAAAAATGACTCTAAATCTACGTTTTAGTGCAACCTAAGGTATAACCGACTGAGATACTACAAAATTCATAGGAGCAAACTTGTAGATCTCGCCAAATCCTGTTGTGTCGGTGTAATCCGTATTTACATTAGTCTTGCCGTTGAGCAGGAATAGACCTTCAAAGAACACCAACGTTTAAGTTTCATCCTGTAACAGCGGAGTCTTGTTTTTAGTAAATGTCTCGAATACGGTTGGTTCTAGAGCCTTACATTGGGTTTATAGGGGATTTTACTTTCGTTTGAGGATTTTCCGAGGTTTGGTTCTTATATCGAGAGAATCAAAATGAGCTCAACTATTAACGACTAATCTCTTCCCCACCTCGCATAATCCAAATTGAGTTCTCTTTAAGCGCAACAGGTCTACTAGGGCGTCTTGAACTCGTTAAATACTGCCTAACTTAGAACTTGGTTTATGGAGAATATGGTACAGCGTACATCCTCGTCGCTTAGCATCTTTAGCTGTGGCATTTGATATTTCACCTATTTTAGAATGTGGGCTATTATGAAAGGAGGGATTCCCTGATAGAGCTCCGTTTTATGAGCAGTACGATGAAATTTTATTTTAATGATTTGTCTGTTATGGACGCCATACACAATTTTACGTTGATCCACTCAGGCGTTCTCATGCTATAGGCGTTCAGACAGACAGACAATTTCATTTTTCCGCACATTCGTCATAAAACAGTCTAAAACGTGAAAATAACGAAAAAAATCCCTGAAAATTCAGAAGAAAGAGGCTTTTATTCGTGTAGATATAGACATGTCAATCAGTCGTGAGACCTATTTTATGAGACCACCTCTTGGTGCAGCGACTAGCGCTCTTGGCTGTCGCCCCGGAGTTCCGGGTTCGATTAGCGGCTCTAGCAGGTCATTTTTATCCTGTTCTGAGGGCTGGAACAGGGTAAACTCAGTCCCTTCAGTCAAAACTGAGAAGAGGTGGGTTCGATTCATACCTGCAAGTGGTTTCCCGTGGTTTCTCACTTCTACTCCAGGTAAATGCTGGGATGCTCCATAATGTAAGGCCACGGTCACTTCCTACCCAAATCCTACCTCGATTGCAAAAACACACTAGTACAGACATCAAAGACTTGAGTGTGGGTAGAATTTGTCTGATAACCTGCGTCACTGTGATGTCTGTACTAGTGTGTGTATTTGTAACTGCGGTAGGATTTGGGTAGGAAGCTGATGTGGCATTTGCCTGGAATGGAAGTAGAAAACCATGGAAAACCACTTCCAGGATGGATGAGATAGCTATCGAACCCACCTCTTCTCAGTTTTCTCTCACGAGGCTGAGTGTACCCCGTAACATCCCTCAAACCAGAATTAAATTACTTGTAAGAGCCGGGAATCGAACCCAGGCCTCCGCGGTGATAGCCAAGAATTATACTCACTACACAATGAGGCGCTCCAGTTGAATTTTCTCTGTGTGGGTGAGAGATCATTGGAGATTTATTTTGATGAATTAAAGGTAAATTTGAAGGCAAAATAATTGCAAATTGAATTTTTAATTCCATCGACGCAATTGTCTATGTATAATTTGTATAGCAGCATGGGCATTATTGTGTTGGAATCAATTTTTAAGTGATGTCTTAGTAAACGAAATTTGAAATCATTCTCAGTTGGTCAACACGTTTGTACATAATACTAGTTGGTGTTAAACCTTGAACCTGAAAAAACAACAACATGAGATTTATAAAATCACTTCCATGTGAACTGATAGAGTATTTATTAACCTCACGTAATTTGTTACAGGTTTAGGGAATAACACCAACTACGTTTAGGTACAAACGTGTTAACCGACTGAAAAGCATTTCAAATTTCGTAAACAGTATGGGATTGAGCTCGAATGCATGTCTTAGGATTATGAAGCCAAGTCTTTATTGGCTATGTTTCTGCTAGACTGGTGGATTATGTTTTACTGCCCCCTGAAGGTTTGGTGTACGGTATTCGATAATGCTTCTCAAATACCTCAAAAACGACTAAGCAAGTTTGCACCAGTTTTAAGAATTGTCTGTACAGTTCAGTGAACGTAGTAGGAGCTGCACGAGAATGGATCCGACATTGCTCAAACAATTCCAGCCTGACCATTCACTAACAATCGCAAATATTACACTATACAAGCAAACTTGGAGACCAATGACCACTTGCGATTAACAAAAAGTCACAAATAAATAACTTAATAAAACATGACAAATTGCGCAAGTTTATAATAACTACTGGAACTAAATAAATGCATATTTTAAATATCATCACCCACATTCTTGTAGACAGAGATTTAACGGCCTAAGTGTAAAAGATCTGATGATGATCGCTTGAAGATTGAATCTGGTTATCCAAGTGAATTTATTAATCTCATGTAATTTCTTTTCAGATTTAGAGAATCACCCATTACAATTGGGCACAATTGTGTTGACCGACTGAAAAGCATTAATTTGGATAGCTAGGGCAACACTAAAAAAAAAACTTCCAGCACGATAATCTCCTTCATGTATTGTGAAAATCTTGGTCCTCTCATAGAGAGTGTCATGCGATAAGGACGATCTTTGGAGTTGTGAGAGGCTCTGGTTTCAGTTCGGTCAGTAGTTCGGTGAGGCATCTTGTTGATGTTGGCCCCTTGCTCCATTCCCTTAGCCAAAGCACATGTAGTCCGGTGTCGGAACACAGGCCACAAACCGCACGGCATTGCACAGCTGCTGGCCGGGTTGCCTGCTCGGCGCCCGAGCTAGAATCATTAACGCTACAGGGAATATGGAATGAACTTCGCCTTGCTATTAAATTATACCCCTATGGTTTCTATTCGCAGCCTTTGAATATCTCTCCCTCTTGAATCTCCACGCATTGTTCAAAAGGATCGGGAATAAGTATGTTTCTCTAAATTTGTTACATTTGAACAATATAATTTCACTTCGTTAATTGCAAAATATGTTGCAAAACATTTCCATTTTAGAACCCAATTACACACAAAATTTATTATATCGCGTTTTAGGACCTTCATGACAGGAATTTCAATACGTAACCTTAGACCACGGATCTCCAGCTAGCTTTGTTTTTGTTGATTCATTTAGGGGCTTTGCGATATCGTAGTCATGAAGCCCCATGTACTTGGGTGTGTGTGTGTGTCTGATAACCTGCTTTAATGTCATGGTTGTATTAGTGTGTGTATTTTGAATTCACGAGGATTAAGGAGACAGTCGTGACCTTAAATTAGGAACCATTCCGGCATTCACCTGAAGTAGAAGTGGGAAACCATGGAAAACGACTTCGAGGAAGGCTGAGATGGGAATCGAACCCGCTTCTACACTTTTGCCTCACGAAGCTGAGTGTACAGGTTCCAGCCTCCAGACCAGAATTAAATTCCTTGGCAGAGCCAGGAATAAAACCCGGGCCTCCAAGGTGACAGGCAAGAGTGGTAGCCACTACGCAACGAGGCGGACTCTTTAGCTAGCAGGAGCACCCACTGAAGGCTCTTTGCTAGGCTCCGATATTTCCCAACCGCCTGCCTGCCTCGTCTAGTCAGACGGACTAGCTTGCTTTGTTTGATGACCGCTCGGAAATCATACTAATATTATTATTATTATTATTATTATTATTATTATTATTATTATCATCATCATTATTATGAGCCTATTTTTATTATTATTATTATTATTATTATATGGTAATAATATCCTATTTAACAGCTATAATTTCGGAGACGGAGAGAAAATCTGACAATACGGTCTCTCAAATTTGAACAACCCCAATATGTA
The DNA here is from genome assembly GCA_946902985.2 of Meconema thalassinum. Lineage (NCBI taxonomy): Eukaryota > Metazoa > Arthropoda > Insecta > Orthoptera > Tettigoniidae > Meconema > Meconema thalassinum. Next base: position 1,068,373,361 of record OX336389.2, read on the forward strand.
ATCGACTGTGGCTGAATTCGATCCCGTAAACTTGGGCACAAGAGCCTTATGAACTGCGCCAAAGAGACACCTAAAATTGAGTAAACTGTTTGAGAGTAACACAGCTTCAACAGGCGGATTAGAAACATTGACCTGAAACTTATTCCTCAGCTTTCGTAATTTAAAATTGTATCTTTAAATTAGTGTGTGCATTGTAAAGCAGAAAAGTGGCTGCAATCAGGAAGCAAACTTCCAAAAGCAAGCTTGTAGTTTAACGTGACCGTTAATCGCGAGATCATGAGCCACGGGACCTCCTTTTTACGTGGAATCCGAACCACAGGACATGGTATTTCACTTCGAAAATCTCACATGCATTGACCGGGAATCGAACCCGGACCGCCTTGGTGGGAGGCATACAGCTAAGCAAACTTCCATCGAGTACCTTCGCTACTATTCAGAGACAGGTGTTTGACCACTGTCTGAATACTATCTGACGTGGCTTGATATCTATGTGTTGCATAGAATTTTCACAAGTGTAACCAATCCAATAGTGCGGTCGTGGGAATTATTTTACCTGTTCTCAATATCTACGAAACTGTAGCTGCAATCAATGTCAACTTGAATATGGTACTACAGAAACTTATAAAGTAAGTTCAAGTATGTGACTTTCAAAAATTTGATAAGCACAAAACCATCATGGCGGCCATGCAGTGTAGTCTACACATATTTAAATGGGCTTTATTCACGACTTAATTTATATAGCAAATAGCTCAGGCTAAATTGTACGTAGTCTTTGTTTAAGGAACTCGTGTTAAGTTGAGCTATGTTGATTGCAATAACGAAGCGTCTCACATTTACGTCTTGAATTAAATCCTTTGTAATCCGAACTTTTATAAAACACTCCTGTTTATTGAATGCAATATTTCGCGTCCTCAACACATCTATCCCTTGAAATTAGAAGCATTCATTTACCTAAACGTAGGTATACTCAAAGTGTTGATAGCAGATACGTTCTCCTTCCAGTGAACAAACAGATTTCTGATGACACACTGCGTACCATTTCCAAATAATAATAATAATAATAATAATAATAATAATATATTATATTATAGCCTACTATATCATATTATATTTTTGGCCGTTAATCCCCACATAATTGGATACTATTGGGTTTTGTCTGATACCCCGTCAAGTGTTGAACGTTTTGGTGTAGAAGCCATCGTACAATCGTTAAGTAAAGATTCGATTTCCTCTTCCATGTTTAGCCTAATGAAATTGGTTCATGAGATCGCCTTTTATCCATATGTGTGTGTTTGTTTCTCATCTACTACGCTTTGATTCGCTAGATATCAATGGCACTTAGTAAGGAATTACTACTATCCCTTACAACCCAAACCGTACTTTTCAAATAATTGCAGTATCACTAAATCATCGCGGTGGCCGCGCGAAATATTTATCCGGTATTCAACATTTCCGAAACTATTGCAGCAATAAATCTGAAATTTCGCATGCGGATAGAAGACTATAAAGAATGTTCACTTATGAACTTTCAAAACCCTTATAAGTACAAAACAAACATGGCCACGTGAAAATCAACTAATTTATTGGGCTTTTCTGGTCACTTAATCATCAAAGTGGAATGAAGCTTGGCCTAGTAAATCTTTGTTTAAAGTTTAATGCACTGGTTTATTATGTAATTCAATTGTTATGAAAACTTCAAGATGGTGGCTGAGCAACATATTTAAATGATGTTCTGATTTTTTGTATCTTAATCAAGCGATCGGAGTGAAACTTTGTTCAATGTACTACTACTACTATATTTTCCTGCAGAAGCTTCAGAAGTGATGTAAATTTTGAGATGGCAATGCTATGGACTGTTCTATCTATCTGCATCAAATGACGAACCGGAATCTGTATTGTGGCCGTTTACACCAGAAAACGGCGGTGTGGTACTCCATTCCCATATGCACCAGAATCCCAGAATCCCATGTATCTGGACTAGGCCCAAAAGAGGCGAGATTCTGATCTCAGGGTGCTCCAGGTAAAATAATAGAATGTGGGAAAGAAACCCACGTCAGAAAAATCCTACTCAAACAAAAGAAGACTAGATTAAGATGAGAACAAGATAATTTATCAGGATTTCTTTCTTTCTATTCTTTTTCATGAGTAGTCTACCAAATCAAAACAAGTAGCCTAGTTAATTAACTAAAAACCAGGCGCTATGAGTCCAAAGTCTAATCTATAATTGATCCTACCCTGCTCTCATATTGGGCATCAAACGTTAAAGAAACTCAAAACATGTAACTAATGAAAACCCTTCTGAATAAGGAACATCCCACTTGTAAGTCCTATAAAATCCCTCACATAAGTTCTATCAACAAAAATATGCAAAGCTAGGTTAATGGTTACAATACCCACTCAAGTATTGATATCACAGGAATAATTGGACCCAATTAATCTATCGATAACGGAAATAACCCTATCTACAATAAATTATTAACACGTTAATCTAATAATGACGCCAATTCTGCATCGGTCAAACCCTGGTTCATCAACATTGACTTGAGAGGAACAACCGAACCCAATAATAATAATAATAATAATAATAATAATAATAATATATTTTTACGAGGGACTGTGGAAAATCTTCAAAAGACACTTGTGAAGGGTCCGCACTCCACAGTAGTGTGGGGTTTTTACCCACTAAAAACCACATCCCTTTTCCCACGATGCGTTCATCACCCCGGAACCGCTCTCGCATTACTTCAGGGTGATGTGCTTACTTAGCATTTCAGACTTCTTCTTTCTTCATTTCTTCTTAAGGGCGTTCGTACGCTTCCAGATCCCGCTTTTTCCGGCGAAGGACATCCTCCACATACACTGCTACATGATCCCATGATTGCTGGTTACGTAACATCACAGAAATAATATTATCTGGTGTCAGTTCTCCCAATTCAGTTTCCACATATTCTCTCTTTATCATCCAATGGCCGCACACGAAGAAGGTGTGAAGTACATCATCGATGTCGTCACAATATATGCATGTTGCACCACTCGCTCAGCATACTCAATGCAGGAATTTCCGGAAATATCCGTGTCCTGTTAGAAGTTGTGTGAGGTAATAATTGACTTCACCATGGACTCTAATAATAATAATAATAATAATATTAATAATAATAATAATAATATAAAACCCTATTCCAATCACAAATTCATCACTACCAACATTATACGTAAATTATAGCTAAATCCTACCACTAAGCTATGTCATTCAAACATACAATCATATTGTAAATAACCGAACAAAACCTATACAAACCTAATTTACAAGGCCACCTTCCATATTATACACTATACGGCTTACAATACAGCAAGATCGTCGTCCACTGTAAAAAAATGCTCCCAGTCATATGTCATCAGAGAACATCTTTTAGATCAGCAATTCCATCATATCGAAATTTGTAAATAACTATTATTAATGCTAAAATGTTCCGAAATAATTGCTATAAATTTATTTATCCATCTTGTGTTATTAGCCCAGTCAAATGGTAGTTTTGACAAAAAAAAAAGAAGTTCCGTGAAGAACTATACAGCCTACTTTTCATGCCAATGATTATTCTACAGTATATGAACCTATCTAGAATAATGGCGAAATTAAGTTGGTAATATCGAAATATCTAATTAGTTCAAAATATACCTGGTATAATGTAGCCTAATAGAGCACTACAGTTGGCAGCCCTGGCGACTGAATATATTCTTAGTTTAATCTCTTAAGGTACAGAATACAAAATTTGATTGAAGCCCAATGGACGTTACATGCAGTTAGACATTGGATCTATCAGCACGCGTAAAAGCATGTTGCCAACAATACCATGCGTGTGCTGGTCAGAAATAATCTGAAATATTATGATATCTTGTTGTGCCAATTTTGGATGAAATCCATTTGTTAGTATAGAAGTTACATGTATTTTAAAATTGGACATATCAGCAGGCATAGAATCATGTTGGCAGCACTGCCTTGTATTAATTACTCCAAATTAATCTAGAATGTCAGGTGCTATACATGTGCAAAGTATAGAGCTGTTGGCTTGCATACTTTCTGGTATATTGATATTAGTGTAAAATAAATATAGACAGCATTTATTAACAGTTGGCAGCTCTGATTGCTCTTAACAATACTTATAGTCATATCTGTTATGGTACACATAGCACATACGAAATTTGGTTGAAATCCAACTGATAGTATAGAAGTTACATGTATTTAAAAATTGGTCGTATCAGCAGGCTTATAATCATGTTGGCAGAACTGACGTATATAAGTTACTCGAAATTAATCTAAAATGTCAGAATATACGTGTGCAAAGTTTAAAGCTGTTGGCTTGCATACTATCTGATATATTGGTATTTGGATAAAAAAATAAAGAGAGCAATTATTAACAGTTGGCAGCCCTGGTGGCTCTTAAGAATACGCTCAGTCATATCTGTTTATGTACAGATATTACATACAAAATTTGGTTGTAATCCAATTGATAGTGTAGAAGTTATATGCATTTAAACATTGGACATATCAGAAGGCTTAAAATTATGTTGGCAATACTGTCATGGTTGGCCTCCTGGAAATTAAACTGAAATAGTATTATCTACATGTGTGCCAATTTTGGAATAGCTCCCATGCATACCTTGCAAGATATACAACATGGAGCTCATATTTCTAGTGCGTTTTTTCAGCAGTTGGTAGCACTGAGATCATTTTAAAATATGGACGTGAGATATTCCGGTGCACATCTTTACTCATACTAAATTGGGTTTAAATCCAATTGATAGTGTAGAAGTTAAATGCATTTAAAGATTGGACCTATCAGAAGGCTTAACATTATTTTGACAACACTGTCATGGTTGGCCTCCTGGAAATTAAACTGAAATAGTATTATCTCCATGTGTGCCAATTTTGGAATAGCTCCCATGCATACCTTGCAAGATATCCAACATGGAGCTCAAATTTCTAATGCGTTTTTTCAGCAGTTGGTAGCACTGACATCATTTTCAAATATGGACGTGAGATATTCCGGTACTCATACTAAATTTGGTTTTGATTGCTGCAGCCGTTTAGGAGTTGATAGGGGGACACACACACACAGCCAGACAGACCGACAGACAGAAGGACAGACAGACAGACAGACAGACAGACAGACAGACACACATTTTTCCGGATCGATCTCATAAGTCTACTTTTTCCTCATTTTTGCAAAATGTGAAAAGTAGGCTAAAAATAGGGTAGGAGGTTTCTCGACGGATTCTTATGTTTTCCGGTGTGCTGAATCCGAATCCCCAGACACTTTCTAATCGTGTTTCCTCCATGTTGTTTACCAACAAAATAAAAATGACGGCTTCACAGTGAAAATCGCAAAAAGAAACTAAAAAGTTCGGACTATTTTCACAAAATCGCTTATAATTTAAAAAATATGCAACCTAGTGAATTTCTCATTATTTTAAAAATTAAAGTAGACAAAATTTCTTTCAAAATGCACTGGGCACTTTTAGTTTTTGAGTGCAGAGTACCACCGCTAGAGCGCGCTGAAAAAGAGCGACGTTTTGGCACTTAGGCAAAAACGAGAGAAACTCAGCTCTAACTAGCCCCAGACACTTTCTAATCGTGTTTCCTCCATGAATACGTGTTTTATTCATGTTCTATGGTGGTAACATGATTAAAAGTTCGTTGGAAAACAATTTGATAAATTAATATATTCAAGTTTTTTTTTTGAGCGTATGGCTTTTAGTGGCGGGAGTGTCCGAGGACATGTTCGGCTCGCCAGTTTTGTAGCTTCTTCGAGACGGACACCCATTGGGTGAGCTACATGTACCGTTGGGGAGGAAGGTTTGGATGTAAGGATGAGGAGTTGGAAGGTAACGGCTGTGGCCTATATTTACGGACCAACGCCGGCATTTGCCTGGAAGGAAGAAGGGAAACCACAGAAGACCATCTTCAAGGTTGCCGGCTGGGGGATTCGAACCTCCTCGCCTCCCGGATGTGAGCGACTGCCAGCAGTCATGCCGTAACGACCACGGCTAACTCACCCAGTATATTCAAGTTAAGGTGGAGTATGTCCATCTGGCTTCTCACTCCTTAGGACTTGCTCGCCTAACGAGTTTAAGCCAGAGCACGTCCCGTTCGCAGGAGGCCTTTGCCCTTACGGGATTATGTAGGCTATATTTATTTATTTATTTATGTCCATCTGTACTTATCCACCTAACGGGAAGTGTGAAGGTGATGAGGTGAGTAATGTAAAACAGTTTTTGTGATTTTTCACTCAACATCTCACCATGTCACACATATCTCACACATTCCTAAAGAGATATATTTAATATAATGATAGTGTGAAACCTGAGTCGTTTTCCCTTTGTGTGAAATGTTTACCCTCAAGCTCTCAATAGGAAGGGTCCCTTTTTTGCCGACACATCTGCCCTTGACAGGTCCCCCTCCATGCCTCCGGCCCAACTCCTCTGCCATTCGAGTTTAGTTTAGTTGGCTCTCTCCTCCTCGTGGGACAGCTAAGAGTTCTTAGCTAAGAGTTCGTTCAGTGTTTTCAAGAGAACTAATGTTGTTATTAGTGAATAAGTGAGGGACGAAAATGACGCGTCGTGAATGTGCAATTTGTGAGGAGCCTCTGGATGATCAGACTCGAACTTTCTTTCAAACGACAAGAACAAGAGTAGATTCATAGAGTTCCTCAGCAGTAGACTGAGTGAGGCAGGGATTGAATCACGAAAAGCCATTGAGGATGCTGATGCCCTCATCATAAGAACGGCTCAATCCATAGCTTCCACGCATGGCACAGTTGCAGTGGTGGGAGAAGATGTTGACCTTCTCGTCGTCATGATTGGATCCGCATTTCTCCTAACGTGTTCTTCCTGAAACCAGGAAAAGGAAAAGTACCACTGATGCTATATAGCGCTGGCAGCTCGCTAGAGGAGCCTCTGAGCCACCATATTGTATTCCTCCACGCTGTCAGTGGTTGTGACTCCACATCCGCCATGTTCAACCAGGGTAAGACGAAATTCTTGAAGACCCTCAAGAAGAACCCAGATCTTGTAAACCACCTTGAGCTTTTCATGGACCCCACAGCACAAGTCGAGGAGCTAATGTATGCTGGCGAAAAATTTCTAGTGGCCTTATATGGTGGTGACCACCATATCACTCGTCTAAACGAACTGAGGTACAATCTGTAACTCAGTACAGCATATCAAATCACCGGAAACATGGCCTCAATCCCTCCCACTGAAGCTGCAGCCCGTGAGCACTTTCTGCGAGTTTTCCACCAGATCCAGCAGTGGCTCGACAATCAGCTCAACCCAAAACATTGGGGGTGGAAGTCGTCGAGAAACGGCCTCATCCCCACGTGAACAGCTAAGGCCCCAACTTCTGACAAGCTTCTCCGCAAGGTCTCTTGCAAATGCAAAGGCGACTGTCGAGGAAGCTGCGGTTGTCGACGTGTGGGTCTATATTGCTCTAGGCTTTGTACCATCTGCGAGGGAAATTGTCTGAACTTTGACAACCCATTGCTATTACATTCCTTTTCGTTATATTCATTTCATATCATTTTTGAAATAAATAATGAAACGCTTGTTCGGTCCTATATGAATTCCTACCACTCCGTGGGCAATCTTTTTCAAGGGCTCCGCAATATTGTAACCACCATAGAACATGAATAAAACACGCGTATTCATGGAGGAAACACGATAAGAAAGCGTCTGGGGCTAGATAGGGCTGAGTTTCTCTTGTTTTTGCCTAAGTGCCAAAAAGTTGCTCTTTTTCAGTACGCTCTAGCGGCGGTGCCCTGCACTCAAAAATTAAAAGTGACCAATGAATTTTGAAGGAACGTTTGGCTACTTACTTTAATTTTGTAAATAGTGAGAAATTCACTAGGATGATTACTTTTCAATGTATAAGTGATTTTTTGAAAAAAAAAAAACTTTTTTGCAATTTTCACTGTGAAGCCGTCATTTTCTTGTTGGCAAACTTCAGATTCGGATTTAGCACACCGAAAAACATAAGAATCCGTCGAGAAACCTTCTACCCTAATTTTTTTGAAACAGGCACTTCTGAGCACCAGATGACTGGTGCTCAATCGAATTATTCAATTATTATTATCGTTCACATTAATTATATAGTTCACTTGCTTACTTCCTTATTTAATAATAACAAATCCTGATTATCCATCTGGAATTATTATTGTTCTTTATTATTAGCGTCTTGTATTATTTTCTATGATCGCGTTTAACATCCACTTGATTATTGAACACTATATCATATGACCAGCTGTTGTGCTACACTCCCACAACACTTCTCATCTTCAAATTGTACAACTCATGTGTCATCGAAACATTACTAAAATTCTTATATTCCTCCATATTACTTCCAAATCTCGTCATTATCCATCACAATTCTTGTTGTTGCTTATTTTAGAGACCGCGACATAGCGATCACATGCAGTAGCTCCGTGTATTTGGAAAAAGAAGATTGTAGTTTAACGTGACCGTGAATCTTGTCATTATTAGCCACGGGACCTCCTTTTTACGTGGAATCCGAACCACAGGACATGGCATTTCACTTCGAAAATCTCACATGCATTGACTGGGAATCGGCGTGTATTTGTGTGTGTGTGTGGAATATGTATGTTAACTGGAATTATTGTGATGACTGTACAAGAGTGTGTATTTGTCAATTCGGGATAGGATCGGATAGGAGGTGGTCGTGACCTTAAGTTAGCAACCATCCCAGTATTGGCCTGGATTAGAAGTGGGGAAACCACGGAAAACCACTTCTAGGATGGCCTAGTAGGGAATCAAACCCTCCTCTTCTCAGTTTTGTCTCATGCGGCTAAGTGTACCCTAACCAGCTCTCACACCAGAATTAAAATTCCTTGGCACAGTCGGGAATCGAACCCGGACCTCAAGGGCGACAGACAAGAACTCTAGCTGCTAGAACACAAGGTGGTCATCACAAATCTATTTCCATTTATTTCCACATATTTCCATTCTTAATTATAATCACAATATACTCCTAGCTTCCATTTATAATCAAATCAGCTGTTTGATATCATAAACAAATTGCCTCAAAATCACTTTAAACACATGAGAACTAAATTTTGTGACATCATAACTTATCACCATACTTCTCAAACTGTACTTAAATGTAATACTAATTTCTATATTACACTCCTTAAACGATCATAATAAGCTTTTACAACACATAAAAACTGCGATCTACGAGGCTCGTTTTTAAAGTAATACCCGTTGTGATATTACGCCGTTTCAGCGCTGCAGTCGGCATTCCGTGCAGGTGCGCTGTGTACCTGCATCTATTGGCAAGGTTGAGGCGCCATTACGGCAACAGTTGCCCATGTGTGGGTGTGATGACAAGCTTTTGAAATCGCACCCCCGATCGCGAGTCCCGCCGACTCGTAGACAAGAGAGAGAACTCCCCTGTAAGATATGCTGCTATTTGGCCACCACTGTCAGGCAAATTGCGTGCTTACCAGGAGAACTTCGTATGTTTATGAGTTTTCCTGACCACATACGCTTGACGTTCGTAAAATTCTCTCGTTAGGTATGAATAGGCTACTATCATTCATTCATTTACTTTATTTGGAAATGGGACGAAGGTGGCAAATTGTACAATTACACAAAATTACCAACGATAGTATCAAACAAACTTAATGTACACAAGTTGCGGTTTGGAAACTGTAGTAATGACAGTAGTATTTACACAAAATTTTAGTCTTCTCTTAAACACATCAATATGTTTGGGGAAGGGCTGTAAGACAGTGGTAGGTAATGAGTTCCAATTATCAATACCACGATTAATGAAAAAATATTTCCCATAATTTGTACGCTGTGGTCGGCCCTTAACATTATGCGGATGATCTGCCCTGCTCAGGTAGATGGGATTTCCCAGACGTTTGCTTAGTTCTTCCCATGCTGACCGATTAGTAACAGTGTTTAACTAGCATATAGCCTGGATTTCGTCCATCTTCCATAGATTTCCACCCAAGTTTATATATCACTCGAGTTACACTACTTCTAGGAATAACATCGTTGAGCACAAACCTAGCAGCCTTCCTTTGTACCATCTCCAGCACATTGATGAACCCTACCTGATATGGGTCCCAAACCGCTGAGGCGTATTCCAAGTTTGGCCTCACCAGGGTCAAATCATGTGTTCCTCTCTCATACTTTAGTTTACCCAGTTATTGATTGATAGATACATTACTCATTGACATAACGTTTAAATTAATAACATCGAAATATTCGTATTGGCGCTAATGCTTGACTTAATATTCAAAGTCTCTTGCTTATTTATAAATATATGGCCATTCATTTAATGATGTAACGGTTTTAATATGGATTCTTCACCACTTTTAATTGCACGCTTGTAATTAGAAGAGAAGTGTGTGGAACGATTTAGTGAGATCTCAAAAGCTATTAACAACGAATTATGATTTGTAATTGGTACATTTTACGGGAGAAACAATTAGTACATCCATATTTATCATTTGCTAACACGTGTGGCGTTCTCCCTGCGCTAAGCATTTGCTGCAATTAGGGAACAGACTGACGTTGCTTTCAATAACAATATTCTTTATCATACTTGTCTACTGTTTCTTATGCTGTCTAATGACGAATTCAAAGCTCTGTGTTAATAATACGAGTATAATGCGTTTAACGTCTTCTACCTACAATGGTTTTATAAACGTCGGAATGCCAGAGTTTCATCCCAGAAAGGATTTGCCATGTGCCATAAATATAACCACATGAGGCTGTCACATTTAAACACCCTTAAATTTTATCGGGATAAGACTAGATTGTACCTGCAATGTTGTATTTTGGAGGTAAGAACTTAACTCGTTATGCCACTCAGCCCAACGTAAATTTACTAATAGTTCCTCCCGAACCCCACACAGATTACAGAACCAATCACCCAATAGTACAGTCCGCGTCGTCTTTACGTTACCAACAATGTAACATTATTTGTCTCCCATCACCACAAATAGGGTGGTTTATAGTATAATTTCTTACTGTTGGGTTGAGTCAGCGATGTATTAATTGTTGCCTGGCTTGACTCAAAGCCACCATGTTTGCAGACACTGGAACTGGAATTTACAATGTAACTTGAAAGTTGGCAGTCATGCGCTGATCATCGCGTCACTGTGGCATCAGCAATCTTCACACCACTGACCAGATAACAACACATAACATAACCTGTAAGGCAACGCCTATTGAAGAACATTGATTTATTCTTATTTCATATAGATTGCATATTTTATTGTAGATGATTGTCTACCCCTTATCATTCCTGTTTACAAGGGGTTAGGGGATGAGATGGGATCAACGTCTATGTGACGGGTGGTTTCTACGGCCAGATGCCTTTCCTGACACCAACCCTAATGGAGTTAATGGGAGATAAAATGAATGACGATGAATGAAACTGGACAAGAAGATGGAAAGAAGCGGCCGTGGCCTATTAGAAGGTACCGTCCCGTTATTTGCCTCAAGTGGAAGAGAGGAAATTACAGAAAACTTTTTAAAGGGGTGGGTATCGAAGCCACGTCTACCTAATCCACAGACAGCTTGGTCTCATAGCCTAGTGTTGCGCTGTCCGTATTGGTACAAGACTATGCCATCTATTATAGACCTTCTGTTATGTTGCAGCATAATATTACGATTGTCACGAAAGTAAACAGTCTATCAATGTCTCAGACGTGAAAATTCTTTCAAAGAACGAATACCTTAATTTCTAGTAGTTAAAGTAAGATGACCCCGATTATAATAAGTCATTCATACTTTGGGGGTATAAGATGATGATGATGGTGAAAATATTAATAATAATAATAATAATAATGAACCGGCCACGGTGGCCAAGATTGCTAACGTGCTAGGTCATGCCACGCTGGCATAGGGAGAACGTGGGTTCATTTCCCACCTCGGTCGTTCGTGGTTTCCCATTTTCCCCACCAGGCAAATACCGGGACGGTTTCTTTCTGCATGTTCACGGCCGACTTCCTTCCACAATCCCTTCTTTAGCCTTTCCTTAATTAGACCCAAGTTAGCGGTCAACTAGGTGATCGGCCTGTTACCATCCCCAGTTGTATCTGCTGTCAAAGTGTGTTCAGCTCCCAGATATCGTCCTTGTGACGGCAGAGGAATGATTCCTCGCAGACTCCGTGGGTGAAGTGGAGCTGGGAGGATAAGTGATTAAGCATAAAAATCATAATAATAATAGCGTGTGTCCTCCGGAGAGGCCTGATAGAGGTACTTTGAGTTCATGCCCGTAGCCGGCATGCACGTCGTGATGAAGATGAAATGAACGATGCTGACGTCACAAACACCTAGTCCTCGAGTCAGGGGAATTAACCATCCAAACTACCGGGTGAGTTAGCCGTGGTCGTTACGGCATGACTGCTTGCAGTCGCTCACATCCGGGAGGCGAGGAGGTTCGAATCCCCCCGCCGGCAACCTTGAAGATGGTCTTCTGTGGTTTCCCATCTTCCTTCCAGGCAAATGCCGGGGTTGGTCCCTAACTATAGGCCACAGCCGCTACCTTCCAACTCCTCGTCCTTACATTCCCACTTCCCTCCCCAACGGTACTTGTAGCTCACCCATTGGGTGTTCGTCTCGAAGCAGCTACAAAACTGGCAAACCGAACATGTCCTCGGACACTCCCGGCACTAAAAGCCATCCTCTAAAAAAAAAAATAATAATATCCAAACTTAAAATCCCACGGCTTGGCCGGAAATGGAACCAGGAGCGCCTCGGCCAAAGTCTAGTACACTATCCACTCAGCAACAAAATCGGACATAAGAATAATAATAATAATAATAGTGATAATAATGGTAATATTGAGTTTCTGTTCGCTATCCCTTCTGACTGGTTGCCAGTTTAATGCCTTCAAAGTTCCAAATGAACTTGCGAATTTACTGACAGATCTCTCGCCATTAAGCACTCCGACTAAGCTAAGATTCGACCCAGCGATGTTGGGCACGCTAGGTAAGAGTCTATACCAAGGCCTCATAGTCGATCAAATGATCGTTCTCGGAAGTCTAAGTTAAATGGTTCACGTTCGACCCACTGTGACAGTCAGTGGTCATACTGAGACCAATGGGATCATAGCCTGTGGACCTAGCAGGGTGCGAGGCCAGCACGCCGACACCCTCAGCAGCAATACCTTCGCTTAAGGCCATGCGTCACCATTTCTCACATCACGCAGCTTCTGAGTTGTACTCATGGAGCTGAGCGAACTCCGTCCAAGCCTCTACACCAGAATTGATTTTTTGACAGAGCTGGGAATCAAACCCAGAACTTTTGGGTTAAGAGTCTCAATACCTACCCCTGGGCCCCAGAAGACGTGTCTATTGCCATAAATATTTGTATTTTTCGAAACAGGATACCTACACAAATTGAGAAACAGAGCTTTATTTTCCACCCAATGGGATTTCACCTCTATAACTTGCTGCGTGAAAACACTCTTCACGTTGAGGACTGGTTGCTCAAATGAAAAGTATCTTAAGGAGAGTCTCTAATAGGTCCAAAAATATTACCATCAATGTTCGACCACTGACTTTTATTTAGGGTCCACCTCCTGGTGTAGTGTCTAGCATACTTGGCTGTCGCCCCAGAGGTCTGTGTTCAATTCTCGGCTCTACCAAGAAATTTAATTCTGGTCTAAGGGCTGGAACGGGGTACACTTAGACTCGAGAGGCAAAACAGAGGAGATGTGGGTTTGATACCCACCTCAGCCATCCTGGAAGTGTGGTTTTCCGTGGTTTCCCTACTTCTACTCCATGAAAATTCAGGAAAGGTTCATAATGTAAGGCCACGGCCGCCTCCTTCCCAATCCTCAACTGAATTTTAATTACACTCATACAGACACCACAATAACACAGCTTTCGATGACATCTGAAGTAGTATTTATTTAGCATAAATTTAGTTTGTCACCACTCATCTTGCATGCTTGATGTTTGTATGTGTATATATTTTCGGGGTGTGGACACATTTCAATTTTCACAATAGATCTGTTCGTATCGCCCCCTGCCCAATGCTTGTTGCTTCGGTATACTCAAGTAGAGCACGATGTAGACCTATGTGCAATCCTGAGCGGTATTAGGCAGTGTGTGTATAAGTTGTACACGCTTCTCGTAGATGCATTTTTTTTTGTAAGGGCTGGCTGCGTGGCTCAGGGGTAACGTTCTCGCTTGCTGGGCCACAGGTTGCAGGTTCGTATCCTGGCGCAGACAGCTGGCATTTGAGGGTGCGCAAATGCGAGGGAGCCGTGTCCGTAGATTTACTGGCACGTTAAAAATCCCCTTCGGGGCAAAATTCCGGCACCCCGGCGTCTCTAAAAGCCAGTGTAGTTAAAAGAGTCGTAAAACCAATAACATTATTATATTCTTTTTGTAAGGACGAGGAGTTGGAAGGTAGCGACTGTGGCCTGTAGTTAGGGACCAACCCCGGCATTTGCCTGGAAGGAAGATGGGAAACCATAGAAAACATTATTCAAGGTTGCCGGCGGGGGGTTCGAACCTCCTCACCTCCCGGATGTGAGCGACTGCCAGCAGACACGCCGTAACGACCACGGCTAACTCACCCAGTGTAGATGCATTGATACTTCACGACACGACAGGGATGGTTGTTCATGAGATTGGCCATGTTCTTGAATCGATACCCAGTTGGTCCATAACTATTTGAGTAATGTATGTTTAGTTCCACCAACATACTGTGCTGTCGGTTCTAGAATAGTAAGGACGTCTTATTCTTTTGCTTGCTTTAGCCCGTTTGGTGGAATCATTCATTTCGAAGTATTTCAATGTTTCTTTTAGGGGCTGCTTGTCTTAAGATGTCCTGTATTTCCTTTCCAATCGATGGCCTAGTCCAAGCAGAATTGTAGGCGGGTATTACAGATAAATACTTATGAGTCTGTTTGATGTCAATGACAAACAACCTGTGGACCGTAAGTGGAAGCTCTGTACACGCAGTGAAGAGTCACTGTATTGTAACCACCCTGAGAAACAGTAAATATGGTCAATTCATCACAAGATTGCAGAGAGCGCACTAAATTTAAGTGCTGAACGCGAACAGACTAAGACACACTTGCTCAGACCACAAGAACGTCTCGAGGGTGATCTCATTTCCAACCAAGTATTTCGTTAAAGTTACCCCAGATTTAGTAATGAAAGTAATGTGGCAGTAGTCACGTAGTTAGGGCTCTTCAATCAATAATAATAAAAATAATAATCAGTAACATAGATACTGAAATGTATCTATCTTCCGTGATTGATGTTCAAACGACCTTCAGACAAATTTTGCAAAATGGTGTATAATTGCATGCAATAAATAGCATATAGGTCATGACTTACGCCAGAATTTTATGTATTTGGAGTAAGGAGCACACAAGATAAATGTTTACTTTGTAAGAATTATAAGTCCTTTGTAGCTGAACTATTGTGACCTTTATGCATCTCTGATAGCATCAAGTCTACATATTATTCCAACAAAATTTAATTCATGTCTCAAAGTCGATGTGAGAATAGAAGTTGCTTGTGAAACTAGAATGACAAAAGGATGGTTCGTACGTGACTTGAAGCAGCTTTCTCCCAGAGCGGACAAAGGTAGCAGGAAAGAGAAAATCCACATCTGGACACCAAATGCGCCAGACAACGCGCGGAGGTCGTTACACTACGCGGGTAAATGCAGAAAACATCAACGATTACCTACCAAATAAACCCCGCCCATTTGAAAGGAATTAGAGCAGTAATTAGAATACAGAAACAGGAATTATACCATCGTATGGGGCTCAGAAATATCGTCAAAATTTAAATTGGATTATTCTGTGATTTTTGCCAGAATTAAAATGAAATCAGGGGGTGGATTTGAAACGACCAATGGCAGTGAGAGACGCTTGACGCGACCAAATCCCGCCGAAATTAAGGGACAATGAAGCAAATTACGGAGCTCATTATATAAGGATCCAACGATCGGATTTTGAATAAAAAGGAGTCATTGAGACATTGGAAATGAGGACGTTCTAAGGAGCTAGTTCGCATATTCATGTGAGTGTTATTTTGGAAATAAATTCTGAAACCCCCCTACTCCACGTCCCTTTAAGAGAAATCGTATAAATAATGGATCGAAACACAGCGAAGTCAATCTACTTTGGGGCATCACGGGAGGCGGAAGCCTAGGCCCTGAGCGATCAGAAAGTATAGTGATTTTTACAAGTTCTATAAGTCTACTTTGGGGCATCACGGTAGGCGGAAGCCCGTGCCTCGAGCCCTCAGAAAGTATAGAGATTTTTACAAGTTCTATAAGTCTACTTTGGGGCATCACGGTAGGCGGAAGCCCGTGCCTCGAGCCCTCAGAAATTAACGTGACTTTTACAAGTTTTATAAGTTCTTAATACGCGCTGTAGAGGCGAGAGCCTGCGATTGAGGCATAAGAATAATTAACATTTTTACAAGTTTATAAGTAGGAGCAAGTATACCTCCGAAATTCGAACATCGCTAAGTATTCGCGAGTGCGAAGTAGAACAGTGCATATCATTAACAGTATGACGCAGTTGTAATGATAGGTATAGCCGCCCGAGCTATTAACAGCTAGACCAGTATTCTAGGAAGCTATGAACCGTCGGCCGAACTAAATAAGTTGATGATAGCTATATGAGATAGGAGCTTCATGTGCGAGAACCGTGCATTGTGTTAATGGTAATAATTCACAGTGGACCTTTGTTTTGGTGAAATTTTGAGAAAAACCGTGTGTAAATTATCCTCCTATCAAGATGAACCAACTAATGAAGAAGACTGATATCAAGGACCAGAACCGCATCAGGAAATATGAGAGATAAGTAAATATTGTATGGGGCATGTGGGTCATAATGTTTCCCATTATTGGGGTCGGATAAGTTTATCTCGATCATAAGCAGTTATGATAAAAATAGATATTTTAGGCATACCGGGCATGTTTGTGTAGATTTGTGTGTTTATCAGTAATGAGTATTTTGGTGTGTTTCATAACGTAATAAGTATATGAGCATCAAAGTGTTATTTTAAATATGGTTTTGTTTGGGATGTCATTAATCTTGTTGAATGCACAGTCAAGGGAATATTTGTTTGATAGTGCTTATGCACAATGTGATTGTAAAAGCTAAATGGGGAAGACCGCTCGATATTGTGACAAGACCAGTAAGTGACACTGAAATTATGAGAGTAATAAGTATGGTAAGTGATCATCACGCGAAGGTAAGAAGAGAATGGCTGGAGGGTATTATGAGATATATTCAGGTAAGGCTAAGAGTCGATCCTGGGTCGAGCAAAATTAAAGCGGAGGTGATATTCCCGCGTTCTTCGATGATATAATGGTGAGTGAAATTAATAGCGGAGGTGATATTTCCGCATTCTTCGACGATATATAAATGGTAAGTAAAATGATTGAATTCATTATCTGATGAGAGTCCACTTTAGCTCCGTCGGAAAGGTATTGCATTGCTCGAACCCAAGGCAGGTAAAAGGGAGTCTTTAAGAAACAGGTAGAAATATGGTTAGCCGTCTGAATTCTAAAGCAGCCAGGAAGGTTGTGCCGGCCTGCTGGTTATTACGGTGAAAGTGTGTCTGTCACAAGGTCGAGTCTGTCATTGTATTCTATTGAAGGGAGGTAGTCCAACTTCCCGGGGTTTCTTTTTGTGTACCGCTTCAGGAAGCGATGTATTCTATTTGTCATTATTTTTGGAGTGCATTCATTATGTTGTTGTTTATTAATAATCACGGCGCACCGGCCGCCGAAGTATTTATTTGATGCTTCATGTATGTTGACTTGTTTATTTTACTATAATTAACGGAGTTATAACTCTGAGTGAAGTAATTGTTTTAAAGTTATAAAAACACACATGCCCGTAACCTAGAATAAATCTATTGCCTTCATTATCCGACTCTTGTGAGGAAAGATGATGATTGTACGAGTAGACATGTCCGATTTCCCAAAGAACAAGTTTTGCAAGTTATAAAAATGAGTGCGCAATATTTATTGTGATAGAATGGCTGGTTTATTTAAGCCATAGTTATTTGAATTAAGTCTGTTGACAATAACTCTTGGACTTGAAGCAGTGGACTGCAGTAAAATAGACTATTTTCTATTCCTGGTTTCAGCCAGTGTGAAACATTATTTTTGCATTTTTTGATGTTGTTGATTTCAGTAATTTAAGGGAGTTGATTTTGTTTTTATTTGTCTATGGTTGGGAGAAAAGGGAGATGATGTTTTTTTGAAATAAATTATTTTATATTAGGAGTTCTCTGACCTACTGATTTTAAGATAAGCCTCCTGTGATCCTGTGACTATATTCCTAGGATGTTTAGAATAAGTTAGAGCCACCCCGAACAGAGCACTACCCGAGTAAGAGTCGGCATCCTAGAAGAACGCGGAAGGGTATATATGGATTGGTGATAATGATGTAGTTATTCATGTCCATAATAGTTTTTATTTTATTAATTAGTGGATCACAGTGATGGATAGTGTCAGAGTGTAGCTAGCCGGAGCCTACTGAAGTCTATATGCCGCCTTGAGGTCATGTAAACAGATGTAGAGCATCCCCTGTCATATCACCCTGTAGTGGGGCTTGATGAGCTAGGTAGCATCATGGCGCCCAACGTGGGGACAAATTAACAAGTAATTCAGGGGAAAGTAAAGCCAGGAGTTTGTTTAAAGTAAATAATCGAAAATGCTGAGTTTATTTTGCATAGTTAGGTAGAAGCAGCGTTTTCGTGGCGCCCTTATATTTGAATAATTAGTAGCAAACTCCAAATGTATGTTCTAGGACGGCATGAACCTTAAGAGTGATGTCAGTACTTTATTGACAGAACTGGGAAGTTAAAATTAACGTAGAAGGGTAAACTGAAAGTTTATTCACAAAAGCAAACATCAAATAGGCAGCTCTTCAAGCATATTAAAGTCATTAATGGGATTAACGTAAATTGGGATTAAGCGACTCATTTTATGATTGCAAAAGGTGGGAACGTGAGGCTCCATGCCCCAGTCTTCTCAAATAAGTATTATATTGTGTGATATGGCGTCAGTGGAGGAAATTCGACTTATTATTGAGAGTTCAGTAGCTAGAACAATGGAACAGTTCGAACACTTTAAGAGGGAATGTAGGGAACAGAGTGAAATCAACAATGCAGGTATAGCGGAGCAGAACGAAATCAACAATGCACGTATTGCGGAACAGTTAGCGGAGCAGATAACGGAACACAGTAAGACAAATAATGCACTACTCGCGGAACAAAATACAGTTACTAACACACAGTTAATGGAACAAATTGCAGAACAGGGTAGGCGGAATAATGAAGTATTAAAAGAGGAACTAACAGATAAATTAGCAGAGCAAATAGCTAAAATCACGCTTGAGACTACCACACAGTTAGGTCAGATGGAGACGAACTTAAGGCAATCAATAGCGTTCAGTGAAGAAAAGACGGCAGCGAAACTCATACAACTAGAGGAAATATGTAACGCTAATACAGAAGGGATAAAGATAGAACAATTAGCAATCCAAGCTACCATAAAAGGAGTAGACAACGAGGTTAAGTCTGCGGCAAAACAATTGCACAGCTTAGAAGGAGAGATGATAGAGATTAGAACGGAAATAGACAAGGCAGCTTTGACTTCAGCAGAACGATGGAGCATTCAGGAGAACGAGAATGATGCACTTAAAGAGAGTATCCGTGAAAGCAATGAGATGATAGGAGGCAGGCTCGATCAGCTGGAAAGCGAGAAGAAAGAGGGAAAGAGAAAAGAGGAAAATAGATATGAGGCAATAAGAGTGGAAATAAACAAGACATGCCAACAAATTGGAATTGACGGGAAAGAGGATAGAAAGAAACTCATAGAACAAATGGAAGAAAACCAAAAGAGGATAAAGGAGGTCGAACTGCAGTTACTTGGGAAAATGGAGGTACAAGAACGAAAGATTATTAAGACAGAAATACAGTCTTTGCAACAGCAGGAAATGCTTCTGGAACTAAAAGCCCACAATAGCAGCAAAGGGACAAGCAGTGTGGTTAATCATTTCAACACAAGCCAGACTCAGGTAGAAGGAATGAATGAACTTAGTCCGGGCCGTGCGACCACAGGTAGCGAGAATAATGAAGGGTTTCAAACATTTAGAGGGCTTGCTTCAACACCTCAACAGCCGACTGGCAACAATAATAACAATAGCCCAACTACACAGTATGTCCAAATAATTAGAATGCAGGAGGATCGCCCACGAAAATTTAACAATGATGGTTCACAAACGCCGAAAGCTTTTCTAAAAGACTTAGAACACTACCTTACAGACAATAACATTCCTGAGAATAAGAAACTCAGAATAACAGAGAAATTACTTGCGGATAGCGTTCTGACGTGGTTCAGGAGTTTTCGCTACACCTTTGAAGATATGGACACCTTCAAGCATGCATTTTTACGTCGTTACTGGAGCATGTCTATACAACATAATTTAAGGATGGAATTATATAGTAGGAAGTATCATGCGTCACAGCCAACACGTTATTCAGAATATTTTTCGGCTCAGCTACTCAGACTGAAGGATATGGATATTTTACCACCGGAGTCAGAACTGGTGATGACGATTGGAAAGCAGCTTCCGTTGCCAGTACAACAGTTTTTAATTGCGGCAAACGTCTCGAGCGCACTGCAAGCAGAGGAGGTGTTACGTCAGTTGGATGAGACGTCATTAAATAATCAAAATAGACACGTCAGAGCGAGTGACAGCGCAGCGCTGGTACACCAAGCCGAGCTAGTCAAAACTAGAGAGCAGAGCACCAACACGAATGTTAGCCATAGGAGCGGAAATAATAACGGAAGGTCAGACTCGCCGAAAGAGGAGCAAAGGAGATATGAACCAAGGAA
Organism: Meconema thalassinum; assembly: GCA_946902985.2. NCBI lineage: Eukaryota > Metazoa > Arthropoda > Insecta > Orthoptera > Tettigoniidae > Meconema > Meconema thalassinum. Next base: position 1,068,394,289 of record OX336389.2, read on the forward strand.
CGAGAGGAACTGGCAGCCACAACAGTACAGGAGAGATGAATGGAGAGGGCGTGGTCGCGAAGGTCCATATCATCATCGCAGATATGATAGAAGAGATAATAGAACGTGGAACCGAGGACGAGATGAGAACCGAGGATATACGGAAGACAGTCGACGGGAATTGCAAAACAGGCATGAGGCATCACAACGATACCTAGATGAGTTGCATCGCAACCAAGAGACGGAAAAGGATCGCTGGCGAAGGACGATGGAGAATCGCGAGAACCCAGATATGGAAATCACTGGAGCAGAGAGTGAATTAGCGCAACAGCATCGCGAAAGCCAAAATGAGAAGAGGAACACAGGAGCTGTAAAAAAAGGTATTAGAGGGTGAAGAAGATAGGCTAGATTTCACGCCAGATAAGACACAGTGGTTGATAGCGAACATCGAGGAATGGGTCGCAACTCCTGAGGATTTTACACGTGAAATTATTCAACCGGAACAACATTGTTTGAGGAAATTACCAGTCATCATTACGAGGATAGAAGGACTAAGAGTAAAAGGATTAGTGGATACAGGGGCACAGCTATGTCTAGTATCAGAGGCATTAATTAAAGCTCTAAGCGAGAAACAGAGAATACCTACGATTCCAGTACCACAGGTCAAAATTAGAGGAGTAATTCCCGAAAAATCAGCCGTATGCAAATTTCAGGTACAACAGGATCTAGAAATATTAGGACACACTTTCTCACACGTATTCATGGTGATGAACAAGATGAATGTAAATTTGATTCTGGGGGCGGATTTCATATATGAGCACCAAGCAGTGATTGACCTGCGCAACAATGTAATTAAATTCAGAAATATGGAAGGATTACCAGCAGTGGGACTGAACATGAATAACCACGGCTTAGATAGAGACGTTGACATTTGGAAGCTGGAGACCATTCCTGAGGAAGAAGAAGAAGAAAGTCAAGCAGATGAAGAGGACTCGAACACAGGACTCCTGGAGGGAAAGCAAGAATTGGAAGATGAAATGTGGTCCATGGCAGTAGAAGAAGATGGCAACAAAGACAGTTTTGAGGCACTTTTGAAAGAAAAATTAAGAGAGGCAAAGCTAAATGATGATGAAAGAAATTGCTTGGCACAAACGCTATGTAAACACTCAGCAGCATTTAATACATTACCGGGAAAAATATTAAATTTCAAGTACGCTATGCAGGTAGATGACTGGACACCATTTAAGAGCCGACTCTACCCAATTCCAGAAAAGCAGCGTGCAGCAGTTAGAAAAATTATAGATGAGATGCTTAGAGGGGGCATAATTAAGAAAGCTCCAACCCCATATTTGAACGCCATATTAGCGGTGGCGAAACCAAATGGTTCAGTGAGGTTGTGTCTCGATGCTCGCACCCTCAATTCCAGATTAATAGATGAAACCGACCGGGCACCACTAATTAAGGATGTACTCAAGAAGTTCCATAAGAAGAAAATATATTCGTCTGTCGACCTTGCGAATAGCTATTGGCACATCGAGTTAGAAGAGAAATCACAGCTGTTAACTGGATTTCTATTCGACAATCAGAGTTTCACCTGGTGTCGTTTACCATTTGGAGTTAAGACAGCCGGATCTGCACTAATCCGAGCATTGGATCGAAATTTAACAGAAGAAGTGAAAGACATGACTGTCAGATATGTCGACGATATCTTACTAGCATCAGAGAGCAATGAGGAACACATGCAAAATTTAAGCAAGTTGTTAGAGAACCTAGAAAGGGCAAATTTCAAGATCAATCTAAAAAAATCACACTTTTTTCAGCACGAAATTTTATATTTAGGACATATTGTTGATGGAGAAGGCTTCAGGCCCAATCCAGTGAAAATAGAAGCCATTAAAAATTTTCCTCGACCAACCAGAGTCAAGCACATAAGGATGTTCTTGGGAGCCACCAACTTCTTTCGTGAAAACTGTCCAGGATACACCGAAGTAGTAGCACCATTACAAGAGATGCAAAAAGGAACAACCGTTGGGTTTGGAACGAAGAGTGTGAGAGGTCATTCACAGCCACGAAGGAATTACTGTCAAATAACATCAAACTGGGTTACCCAGATTTTTCGAAGGGGTTTATAATTCAAGCAGATGCATCTTTAGTGGGCATAGGAGCAATGCTTTTCCAAGAAGACGCAGAGAGAACAGCAAACCACTCATACCTAGCGTTCATCAGCAGGAAATTAAGAAAACATGAGAAAAGTTATACCATCTCAGAGCTGGAGCTTTTGGCGATCATATACGCGCTTCAACAATGGCGTCGTATTATCTATGGTTTCTCCATAACAATCCGCACTGATCACAAGGCGCTGACTTTCTTATTTAAGACCACCATGGTAAGTGAACGCATCAATAGATGGGCCATTTATGCGCAGCAGTTTGATATACAAATTGAGCACATATCAGGAAAATTGAATGTAATCCCGGATATTTTGAGCCGAAATCCAGAAGAAGAGGCACAGCAGGAGGAAATGTTAGTGCAACACATTGAGCTGACAAACGAAGATCAAGATTTCTGACAAGAACTGAAGAGATTACCGCAGGAACAAGAAAAGGAGCCATGGATGATGCAGATGATTAAATTCCTCAAGAGAGAGATAACACCTGATACCCCAGCATATCGAGAGATTGAAGCTCAAGCGAGAAGTTATTCATACTTCAATAATATGCTCCATAAATTTATAGATGAGGATCATGTCAAGTTACGGATATTGTTACCAGCTTCGTTACAGAGGAAATTAGTGTGGCATATTCATTATACGCTTGGTCACATAGGGTTAGACAAGACACAAGCAACAATAGGTGAAGCTTTCACTTGGCCACGGATGAGGATTACTATACGCGATGTCCTGAAGACATGTGATATTTGCCAGCACGCAAAACCCAATAACTTCCTCATGAGACAATACCCAAAGCCAATACTGCCACAGAAACCGTTAGAGCTCATTGCTACGGACTGTCTTGGTCCATTGCCAAAAGGACGTAGGGGAGTGCGACATGTCCTTGTATGTGTGGACGTCTTTTCTAAATTTGTTGTTCTATGTGCTATCCAGAAAACAACTTCGAAACAGGTCCTGAGCCGCATCAAGAATCGAGTTATACCTATAATGGGAAAGCCTGAATTTATTCTTTCTGATCATGGAAGTTATTACACATCAGCAGAATTTAAGCGCGGATTAAATGAGCTAGACATCAAGCATGTACTATCTAGCATACGCCATCCACAGGGAAATCCGAGCGAAAGAGTCTTACGTGAGGTCTCGAAGCACATACGCATGTTCATACCTACAGAACATCACCGTTGGGCCGATACATTGAAAAATATTGAGATTTGCATCAATATGACACGTCATGAGTCAACTGGACAAGTACCATACACGTTACACTTGAACCAGCAACCACCGAGATCTTGGACAACAGTTCTAGATTGCCCAAGAGATCCGCAGCCAGCACCACAGCTGAGAGTCGAACGGACGATCACCTACATGAGAGAACAGGCTGACAGAAGGCTGAGAAGATTAAAAGGAAAACGCTTTCACAGGGAATTGAAAGTCAATGAACTAGTTTTATTGAAGAGGCCACCTATCTCTGATCCAGCAAACAAAGTATTTCATAAATGGTGTTTCCCATACATAGGACCTTATCGGATCATAAGAAATTTGGGGAATAATGCATATAAGATACAGGACGTAAACGGCGGAAGCACATCAGTTGTAAATTGCTCAAACCTCAAATTATATTACAAAAGGGAACCGTTTGATCAACCACGGAATACCGCGGGTGTCAACATTATGGAAATCGAATAAAGATGAGCCAAATGCACGTGGAACGAGGAAGTAGCCAGTCATAAACGGACTCGGTGTTTACAATGGAAAGCCGTGAAGCAAGAGGACTGGGCGAGACAGGCGGACAATAGCTAGCTACCTGCACCAGACAGCCGAGACACTAATCTTAGCAAGAATGTAGAGCGGGAGACAAGGATCGTACCAAGGGAATCCCTGCGCGCGACAGCAGTGGCGAACCAAATAAACAATATAAGGAGTGACGACGGAACCTTGCAGCATCCGTGAGGCGGATCGAGATTGAGAAAAAAATCATACGTTCCATATCGATTTTTTTCCTTTGCAGAAGGGTAATGTGACCTTTATGCATCTCTGATAGCATAAAGTCTACATATTATTCCAACAAAATTTAATTCATGTCTCAAAGTCGATGTGAGAATAGAAGTTGCTTGTGAAACTAGAATGACAAAAGGATGGTTCGTACGTGACTTGAAGCAGCTTTCTCCCAGAGCGGACAAAGGTAGCAGGAAAGAGAAAATCCACATCTGGACACCAAATGCGCCAGACAACGCGCGGAGGTCGTTACACTACGCGGGTAAATGCAGAAAACATCAACGATTACCTACCAAATAAACCCCGCCCATTTGAAAGGAATTAGAGCAGTAATTAGAATACAGAAACAGGAATTATACCATCGTATGGGGCTCAGAAATATCGTCAAAATTTAAATTGGATTATTCTGTGATTTTTGCCAGAATTAAAATGAAATCAGGGGGTGGATTTGAAACGACCAATGGCAGTGAGAGACGCTTGACGCGACCAAATCCCACGGAAATTAAGGGACAATGAAGCAAATTACGGAGCTCATTATATAAGGATCCAACGATCGGATTTTGAATAAAAAGGAGTCATTGAGACATTGGAAATGAGGACGTTCTAAGGAGCTAGTTCGCATATTCATGTGAGTGTTATTTTGGAAATAAATTCTGAAACTCCCCTACTCCACGTCCCTTTAAGAGAAATCGTATAAATAATGGATCGAAACACAGCGAAGTCAATCTACTTTGGGGCATCACGGGTGGCGGAAGCCTAGGCCCTGAGCGATCAGAAAGTATAGTGATTTTTACAAGTTCTATAAGTCTACTTTGGGGCAACACGGTAGGCGGAAGACCGTACCTCGAGCCCTCAGAAAGTATAGTGATTTTTACAAGTTCTATAAGTCTACTTTGGGGCATCACGGTAGGCGGAAGCCCGTGCCTCGAGCCCTCAGAAATTAACGTGACTTTTACAAGTTTTATAAGTTCTTAATACGCGCTGTAGAGGCGAGAGCCTGCGATTAAGGCATAAGAATAATTAACATTTTTACAAGTTTATAAGTAGGAGCAAGTATACCTCCGAAATTCGAACATCGCTAAGTATTCGCGAGTGCGAAGTAGAACAGTGCATATCATAACAGTATGACGCAGTTGTAATGATAGGTATAGCCGCCCGAGCTATTAACAGCTAGACCAGTATTCTAGGAAGCTATGAGCCGTCGGCCGAACTAAATAAGTTGATGATAGCTATATGAGATAGGAGCTTCATGTGCGAGAACCGTGCATTGTGTTAATGGTAATAATTCACAGTGGACCTTTGTTTTGGTGAAATTTTGAGAAAAACCGTGTGTAAATTATCCTCCTATCAAGATGAACCAACTAATGAAGAAGACTGATATCAAGGACCAGAACCGCATCAGGAAATATGAGAGATAAGTAAATATTGTATGGGGCATGTGGGTCATAATGTTTCCCATTATTGGGGTCGGATAAGTTTATCTCGATCATAAGCAGTTATGATAAAAATAGATATTTTAGGCATACCGGGCATGTTTGTGTAGATTTGTGTGTTTATCAGTAATGAGTATTTTGGTGTGTTTCATAACGTAATAAGTATATGAGCATCAAAGTGTTATTTTAAATATGGTTTTGTTTGGGATGTCATTAATCTTGTTGAATGCACAGTCAAGGGAATATTTGTTTGATAGTGCTTATGCACAATGTGATTGTAAAAGCTAAATGGGGAAGACCGCTCGATATTGTGACAAGACCAGTAAGTGACACTGAAATTATGAGAGTAATAAGTATGGTAAGTGATCATCACGCGAAGGTAAGACGAGAATGGCTGGAGGGTATTATGAGATATATTCAGGTAAGGCTAAGAGTCGATCCTGGGTCGAGCAAAATTAAAGCGGAGGTGATATTCCCGCGTTCTTCGATGATATAATGGTGAGTGAAATTAATAGCGGAGGTGATATTCCCGCATTCTTCGACGATATATAAATGGTAAGTAAAATGATTGAATTCATTATCTGATGAGAGTCCACTTTAGCTCCGTCGGAAAGGTATTGCATTGCTCGAACCCAAGGCAGGTAAAAGGGAGTCTTTAAGAAACAGGTAGAAATATGGTTAGCCGTCTGAATTCTAAAGCAGCCAGGAAGGTTGTGCCGGCCTGCTGGTTATTACGGTGAAAGTGTGTCTGTCACAAGGTCGAGTCTGTCATTGTATTCTATTGACGGGAGGTAGTCCAACTTCCCGGGGTTTCTTTTTTGTGTACCGCTTCAGGAAGCGATGTATTCTATTTGTCATTATTTTTGGAGTGCATTCATTATGTTGTTGTTTATTAATAATCACGGCGCACCGGCCGCCGAAGTATTTATTTGATGCTTCATGTATGTTGACTTGTTTATTTTACTAAAATTAACGGAGTTATAGCTCTGAGTGAAGTAATTGTTTTAAAGTTATAAAAACACACATGCCCGTAACCTAGAATAAATCTATTGCCTTCATTATCCGACTCTTGTGAGGAAAGATGATGATTGTACGAGTAGACATGTCCGATTTCCCAAAGAACAAGTTTTGCAAGTTATAAAAATGAGTGCGCAATATTTATTGTGATAGAATGGCTGGTTTATTTAAGCCATAGTTATTTGAATTAAGTCTGTTGACAATAACTCTTGGACTTGAAGCAGTGGACTGCAGTAAAATAGACTATTTTCTATTCCTGGTTTCAGCCAGTGTGAAACATTATTTTTGCATTTTTTTGATGTTGTTGATTTCAGTAATTTAAGGGAGTTGATTTTGTTTTTATTTGTCTATGGTTGGGAGAAAAGGGAGATGATGTTTTTGTGAAATAAATTATTTTATATTAGGAGTTCTCTGACCTACTGATTTTAAGATAAGCCTCCTGTGATCCTGTGACTATATTCCTAGGATGTTTAGAATAAGTTAGAGCCACCCCAAACAGAGCACTACCCGAGTAAGAGTCGGCATCCTAGAAGAACGCGGAAGGGTATACTATTAACAAATTGATTTTACACTTCGTTGGTGGCATTTGGTGGAAATATACCCCAGATCTGTGTCCAAGCAGCTGCATATCACACAAGTTCCAAGCTCGTTGATCGAGGAAGGCAAGCTGTTATATAAAGATAAATTCCAAGCTGAAGAGAAGAGAGGCGGGAGGGGTATGACAAGCGTCCAAGCACGGCTTCTGCTCATTATGTATGGCCAGGTGAACTTGCGTCTCTCTCGTACACGTCATATTCACTAACTGGCCTTTTTCTTGTTAGTATGGGTGATGGCGCTAATGTAGTTTTAATTTCATTGTACTATATTGTACCCGATACCTATTTTAGGCTATCGGCTACGCCAGCTGACATTAAGCTGTAGTTGAGGTTTTGGAAAGCAAGCAGACAAGATAGCGCATCGATCGCGTCAAGAAGAAAGCCAAGATGACGTAGGAGGTCAAGAATCAAGGAGGCATTGAAATCTGTAAGAAGATAGAATTATTAATAAAGATGTGAAACTTTATTGAAATATATATGGGATTATAATAAGTTAAAACAACTTAGAAGAGTATATATGACATGCATTATATGTGGAAATAATTTTATGGAAATAAGTTATTGTATAACAGAACAGCCGAGAGGAGTCGGGTTCGAGACTATCTTCGTGACGTAGGAGCACCGTGGTGGGGAGAATTAGCCACGTGCCGCACGGAGCTCATAAGCTGGAACACAGCGCTGAGCAGTTCAGTTGAGCTCAATGAGGCGAGCAGTACAGAGCAGCTCTATAGCACAGCGAGACGGGCATTGAAGGTCACGCAACACACGTAAACCGTCACGGCAAGTGTAGGCGACATTTCTCGCATCACCGAGCAACAGAGGCCGCGCGGGTCGTTGATACAGGCGACCTAGCCGAGAATACAATTGTAGATAGCCGGGGTATTTCAAAACCACACTGATCGCATATGAAGACTTTGTTTCAAGCTTCATTTCGACGTTGTTCGAACACAGGCTTTCACATACAACCTTATAACCATGCTGTTATATAATACATTCAAAGCGACTTTTTACTATTCCAAGTAAACTGAATGTTTGGCATAGGCTCTGATGAACATTACAGCGTGCATTTATAAGATTTTTATCTTATGCCATTTTCATGGATTACATATTACAGACAGATACAGGGTGTATCGTAATCATGAACACTATCTAGTAAAATTTTTATTTTACTCAAGTCGAACTTTGCAGTAAGTTGAGAGAGGACTTACAATTCTCAAACTGAACATTTATCGGAACAGTGGCGTATATTAGAAGAAGAGTAGGGGGTCCGCTGTTACCATGAACTTTTCGAGAAGGAGTTGGACGATATCCGCTATGGGTAATTCGAGGTTCAACATGATCGAGTAAACGGGAATAGAGACAAGATGGCACCACAGAGCGATGGATTCGGTTCCTGACGAGAGGAATCCAACAACTGATTCGCTTGGGATTTCGAAGGAAATCATCATTTCATGGATGAAATGATATTCACGCCGATCTTACGAGAAATCTTTAGGTAGGGAAAATCGACGATCTTGGAAATTATATTACAACTGATAATGAAAGGTATTGTAAGAGTTCTATCTACCTGATACGATTATTTTCATGAATACTGGGCACACATGTATATTTTTCTAATAGGAGTGATTTGATTATTAAGACATGGTTTGAATTAATATACTTCGAATTTGCTAGAATATGGAGTGACCATATGATATGGCAGGCATCATTATTCGATATTCTCACCGTTGTTTGGCTTTATTAAGAAGATGTTTGGTCTTATAGACATTTTTCCAGCTAGGATATTTTTCATGGATAGTTTTTTTTGTGTAGCGAGTATTTCGAACTCGTGATCTGCAATTGATTATCAGAAACTACTTCGTCAGTTCATTACATACTAGCGAGTGTGTATTATTCATCAGTAGGGATTTTTTTTCATTGGATTGTTTGGAGATATTAAGAAGTTATTCACTTTAGTGAATGAACGTCGCTTTTATATGACAACTAGAAACTTGTTGATTCCTTTCTAGTACATTCACTCATATAGCCTACGAGGTGGGGTCCTTCGTATTTATACGATTGTATGGTGGCTACTCACCTTACCCACCGTTTAGGGAACTATCATCCAAGTCGACGGGGCGAGGTCCTTCGTATTTATACGATTGTACGGTGGTTACACATCTTACTCGCCATTGAGGTACTCATTTTATCATCCGAATGTACACGAGATGTAAGTGAATTAAACAAGGAACTACTAGTCACATATCAGTCGAGATTTTGTTAAATAAAGTAACGATAAATGTCAACAGGATTGCATTTAGTAATTCTTGTTTGCCAATCCAATATTTTGTTGCTATACTCTTTTGAGAGTAATTTCAGTTTAACAGCTATTACAGCTGATGCTTTGATGATTTTTTATAATTGTGTTTGATACCTTTGAGAAGGATTTAAAGTAATTTAATCTTGTAAGATTAATCATTAATGGTCATAATTATTTTAAGGCAGATCAGTATTGCAGATTTCGATGTGAGAGATTATAGCACATTGGTGTTTTTCTACGATGTGAATTATGAAACTTGTGAAAGAGAATTTATACTATTTGAAAGCAGATATTAAATTACTGAAGTAATATTTTTCTAATTGTTTAAGAAGTTGTCTAGATATGATCAGAGTAATTACAGTCATTGGAGATTATGTGCGTTAATAATTTGAAGCCATTTATATATTTTTGTAGATCATGCAACGTGGTTAAATGAAGTTTGTGATAGGCATTTTGTGGAATTTGCCATTTGATAGTTGCAACGTTGATAATGTATTTTGAAGCGGACATGAGGTCGTCGTACCCAGTCTAGCGTTATTGTTGAAATTCATGCTGTATGTGCTGAATATTTATGGAGTTTTTGTAGCAATTCTTATATTCAAATGTGATATTTGGAATATTGAAGAAATATAATGTCGTTGTGGATAGTTAGATCCAACGTGATGTCGTGGAGACAATAATATTTTTGGCATGATAAATTAAATACGAGATATAACTTGGAAGTAATAAAACTGTAAGACAACGTTCTATAAACCTTATTAAACAATTTGTTAGGAAATTAAACAAATAAATGAAGTTTATAATACAAGATTTTCTGAAAATAATAATTAATGAAATAATAATCTGAGATTTAAGCATATTAACGATCTGACCTAATGAAATAAAAATCAGAATGACTAGATGAAATAATAATCTAAATAACCAGATGATTGAAATTTAAATAAGTTGATAAATTAAATTTTGAAATAAATCGATGAATTAAATAAGTGGATGAATTAAAGATTGAATTAATTAAACTGATTGAAATAAATTATTAGACGATTGTAATGATGATGAATAACTGAATTAGAAGGTGATGATTAATTAAAGAAGCTGATGATTAATGAATTTATATGCAATTAAATAAATTTAATTGAGAGATGATTCGAAGGAATTGCAACTTAAAATGTGAATTTAAATGATGTAATGGTGATGAATTAACGATTCTGACAGGAATATTTGGAATTTTGAAGTGAGAATTAATGTGAGAAATATTTAATTTTGATAATAATGATGAGGATGACCAATGAGAATTTGAATTTTCTGTAATTCACAGATAAGAGATTAATGACGATGTAAATAATGTAAATTAATTATTCAATGTTTAGGAACATTTGATTAACATGTTCTACGTTCAAATTATACCATGCAAACCATAATTTATGTGATATTTAACATGAGTGATTATTATATGTGTATGTTTAGGCAGATTAGTAACTTAATTAAATCCACATTGATGTTAAATTAAAGAGAATTAGGTCTCAGGTTTCACAAATGTCAGTGACGAAAGACATAGTGATACAGTGATCCTGAGAACCCAAGAGAACTTTATACATTTTTCTTGATAAGTGGATTGAAATAATTTTGCATTAGAAAGGAGATGGTTCGATTTTTTGGACAATGACAATTTAACTTTGCATTCGACCATACTCTTAGGTAGGATTTATATTTAAAATGTCTGTCTGACTTTCAAAGTAAAATAAATTTGTTTTTATCTTAGTTGTGATCTGATGATGGTGTGATGTTCCAATTTTCTTTCCTTGTCTTGAGTAAGGCTTATCCGGAAAGGAAGTGGTTTTGCTAGGAATTCAGTTGATGGCGCCCATTTATATTTGAATTATTTTTATTAACTTAAGCCCGTAACGACCCTAGAGATACTTTGTCTCGTGAAACCCACTGCTTTTTCACGAACTCAGCTGAATTTCCGACACATTCCTTATTTGACTATAGATTCATTTAACTCCGCTCTGTCCTGGAACTCCAGGGATGTGATGTTATAGCAGATGGGTCATCGCATCCCCAGGACGAACGGGTACAGAGAGAGAGAGGGAGAATTGGCTTTATCCAACTAGTGGGGCCTTTCGATTTTGTTAATTCTATGGAATCACATCAGATTTAGATTACTGAGAGATTGATCTCAAGTTCATTTAAGTGTGTTACAAAATTTATTATACTTAGTCAGACAATGTACTTGTGTGCCCAATCCAGTGTTCATGTTAATCGTATTAGTAATATCATGTTAGTTATAAGATATTTTTCCCTATACCCAAGTGAATGCAGGAATTGAGACATTGTGATGTGTTGTTGTCTAACGTCTCTATATAATTCTATATTGAAATATAATTATGTTGCCAGAGGATTTAGCGAAGGTGTTAGGAGAGTTACAGACGGGTATGTCTGGAATTGCAGAAACCATTTCTAAGATGGAAACTGAAGTTAAAGAACAAATTAATAATTCAGAAGCTAGATTAGAAGCTAAATGTAAAGAGAATGTACAAGCATTGCAAACTAGTACTGAAGATAATTTAAAATCGTTAGAGACTAGGCTACAGTCAAATAGTGAAGACAATTTTAAATCATTAGAAAAGAAATTACAGTCAAATAGTGAGGACAATTTCAAATCGTTGGAAGAGAAATTACAGTCTCGTAGTGAAGAAACTAATACTGAATTAGAAAATAAGTTAACCAGATTAGAGAATAGTTTAACTTTGAAGAACAATGAGATGTTGAAAACTTTACAATTAGACATAATCGCAGTAAACATGAAAGGAGAGGAAAATGTTCAGATATTAAGGAAAAATATTATCGAGTTAGAAAGTAGAGGGGAAGAAAATATTTTTACTTTAAGAACAGACGTTATGACCATACAGAAAGACATTAAGTCAGATGTATCGAAGTTGAGATTCGACATCGATGGTTTAGTGGCAGATGTAGGAAAAATTCAAGATTGGTCTACCGAAGTATCTTTCGAGACTAAGATTAAGAGTCTAGAAACGAATCTAGGTAACGAAATAAAAGATTTGAAGACAGTAATTGGGACCATTAAAGATGAAGTCTTGGGAGAGGTCAATTCTAATATAAAGTCGTTAGAAAATCAATTGCAGAAGGATATTAGGAAGATAGACGACGATATAGAGCAAAAGGTTAACGAAAACTTAACTTTATTTAAAAATAGAGTCGGAGCAATTGTGGAAGAACGATATAATGAGGCCGATGCCGAAGCAAAAGAGAAACGTGACGGGTTAGATGAAAAATTAATCGCAGGTATGGCAAACTTAGAAGTTAGGTTTACGGAAAGCAAGGAAGCGATGAAATTAGATTCAACACTATTTAGAACAGATGTTGATCTGTTGAAAGAACAAGTCGCGTTAGTGAAGAACACGTGCGAAGGAAAGATTGACAAGTTGAGGAACGATCTAGACGAAAGTAACAAGACGCAGGACGTTACATCGTTAGATGAGCTGAAGACTCAGGTCAAGAGATTAGCAGAAGACAGGGTGACTAAACTAGAATCCATAGTTAACAGTTTTACCAGTCATAATGTAACATCAGGGGAAACATTGATGAATCAAACAGCGATAGACCGCAGTATGACGAATCAAGACACGAGCATGGTAGAAGACCGTCAAATGCAACCGAATGTGACATTCGAAAGGGTCAGTTCAACCCCTCAGGAGAATCCAAGTTCGAGTAGGAGTACGTCGAGTCCAAGCGAACGATACTCAGGTCCAGTCACAATTATAAGGAACCTAGATGACAAACCGAGAAAGTTTTCGGGAAATACAGGAGTTACACCAGTAGAATTTCTGCGAGATATTCGAGACTACATGGCGGAACACAGGGTAGCCAAAGAAAGAGAGCTAAGGATAGTAGAACGCGCCTTAGATGGATCTGCACTTACGTGGTTTAGAGCGTTCAGAAGCAACTTTGCGAACATGGAGCAATTTGCCATGGCTTTCTTGAGGAGATTCTGGAGTGCCGAGGATCAACTCAACGTAAGAGCGGAGATGTACTCTAAACGCTATTCTACGTCACATCCGACGCATTACGCCAACTACTTCACGTCACAACTGGCTAAATTACAGTTCCTTATTCCTCCATTGCCAGAAGAAGAGCTTTTGCAAGCTATAGCGCGACAGTTACCGATAGAGGTACAGCGATCTTTGATAGCATCGGGAGCCAATACGCTGGAACTTTATGATGACATATTGAGGCGGTTGGATTATACGAGCGCACAGGTTACACCGAGAAGTAATCGAAACGACAACAGAAACACGCAAGAAGTAAATGCGGTAGTCGTGGACAATGCGGCTCAAACGGACAGAAGGGATTCCTGGGAAAACCGACGGAACGATGGGAATCGAGGAAACATCCGTAACGCAAGAGGAAATGATCGATATAGAGGACCATATGAAAGGCCATACGATCAAGAAGCGAGAGATAGCCGGTATAGGAATTATAACCAAAATTCCAGGTATCAGGACAGGAATCGGTATAATAACAGATATCGGGGAAGGAATAACTGGAACCAAGGTCAACAGTTTAATGGAAACGACCGACAGGATGGCCGAAGAAACGATCCTAACGACAGACGGGACAATCGTGGACATGAAAGGTCAAGACAAGAGGATAGACAATCCAGTACACCACTCGAAGAGACAGTGAGAGATGTCAATCGAGCCAGCACGAGTGAAGAAAGAAGGAATAAACGTCAGAATAACACAGAATCAAGACGTTAATCATTGGAAATCATCATTATAGAGAGTCAGAAAGTACCATCATGCTGAGTAAAGGAAATTGTAGAGCTATCGTGTACATGTATAATATATTGAATGCCTGAGAGTGTATTTTTTTTCTCAATCCTGATAAAAAAAGGAGATGTACGGGAGAGATGTACCCGATACCTATTTTAGGCTATCGGCTACGCCAGCTGACATTAAGCTGTAGTTGAGGTTTTGGAAAGCAAGCAGACAAGATAGCGCATCGATCGCGTCAAGAAGAAAGCCAAGATGACGTAGGAGGTCAAGAATCAAGGAGGCATTGAAATCTGTAAGAAGATAGAATTATTAATAAAGATGTGAAACTTTATTGAAATATATATGGGATTATAATAAGTTAAAACAACTTAGAAGAGTATATATGACATGCATTATATGTGGAAATAATTTTATGGAAATAAGTTATTGTATAACAGAACAGCCGAGAGGAGTCGGGTTCGAGACTATCTTCGTGACGTAGGAGCACCGTGGTGGGGAGAATTAGCCACGTGCCGCACGGAGCTCATAAGCTGGAACACAGCGCTGAGCAGTTCAGTTGAGCTCAATGAGGCGAGCAGTACAGAGCAGCTCTATAGCACAGCGAGACGGGCATTGAAGGTCACGCAACACACGTAAACCGTCACGGCAAGTGTAGGCGACATTTCTCGCATCACCGAGCAACAGAGGCCGCGCGGGTCGTTGATACAGGCGACCTAGCCGAGAATACAATTGTAGATAGCCGGGGTATTTCAAAACCACACTGATCGCATATGAAGACTTTGTTTCAAGCTTCATTTCGACGTTGTTCGAACACAGGCTTTCACATACAACCTTATAACCATGCTGTTATATAATACATTCAAAGCGACTTTTTACTATTCCAAGTAAACTGAATGTTTGGCATAGGCTCTGATGAACATTACAGCGTGCATTTATAAGATTTTTATCTTATGCCATTTTCATGGATTACATATTACAGACAGATACAGGGTGTATCGTAATCATGAACACTATCTAGTAAAATTTTTATTTTACTCAAGTCGAACTTTGCAGTAAGTTGAGAGAGGACTTACAATTCTCAAACTGAACATTTATCGGAACAGTGGCGTATATTAGAAGAAGAGTAGGGGGTCCGCTGTTACCATGAACTTTTCGAGAAGGAGTTGGACGATATCCGCTATGGGTAATTCGAGGTTCAACATGATCGAGTAAACGGGAATAGAGACAAGATGGCACCACAGAGCGATGGATTCGGTTCCTGACGAGAGGAATCCAACAACTGATTCGCTTGGGATTTCGAAGGAAATCATCATTTCATGGATGAAATGATATTCACGCCGATCTTACGAGAAATCTTTAGGTAGGGAAAATCGACGATCTTGGAAATTATATTACAACTGATAATGAAAGGTATTGTAAGAGTTCTATCTACCTGATACGATTATTTTCATGAATACTGGGCACACATGTATATTTTTCTAATAGGAGTGATTTGATTATTAAGACATGGTTTGAATTAATATACTTCGAATTTGCTAGAATATGGAGTGACCATATGATATGGCAGGCATCATTATTCGATATTCTCACCGTTGTTTGGCTTTATTAAGAAGATGTTTGGTCTTATAGACATTTTTCCAGCTAGGATATTTTTCATGGATAGTTTTTTTTGTGTAGCGAGTATTTCGAACTCGTGATCTGCAATTGATTATCAGAAACTACTTCGTCAGTTCATTACATACTAGCGAGTGTGTATTATTCATCAGTAGGGATTTTTTTTCATTGGATTGTTTGGAGATATTAAGAAGTTATTCACTTTAGTGAATGAACGTCGCTTTTATATGACAACTAGAAACTTGTTGATTCCTTTCTAGTACATTCACTCATATAGCCTACGAGGTGGGGTCCTTCGTATTTATACGATTGTATGGTGGCTACTCACCTTACCCACCGTTTAGGGAACTATCATCCAAGTCGACGGGGCGAGGTCCTTCGTATTTATACGATTGTACGGTGGTTACACATCTTACTCGCCATTGAGGTACTCATTTTATCATCCGAATGTACACGAGATGTAAGTGAATTAAACAAGGAACTACTAGTCACATATCAGTCGAGATTTTGTTAAATAAAGTAACGATAAATGTCAACAGGATTGCATTTAGTAATTCTTGTTTGCCAATCCAATATTTTGTTGCTATACTCTTTTGAGAGTAATTTCAGTTTAACAGCTATTACAGCTGATGCTTTGATGATTTTTTATAATTGTGTTTGATACCTTTGAGAAGGATTTAAAGTAATTTAATCTTGTAAGATTAATCATTAATGGTCATAATTATTTTAAGGCAGATCAGTATTGCAGATTTTGATGTGAGAGATTATAGCACATTGGTGTTTTTCTACGATGTGAATTATGAAACTTGTGAAAGAGAATTTATACTATTTGAAAGCAGATATTAAATTACTGAAGTAATATTTTTCTAATTGTTTAAGAAGTTGTCTAGATATGATCAGAGTAATTACAGTCATTGGAGATTATGTGCGTTAATAATTTGAAGCCATTTATATATTTTTGTAGATCATGCAACGTGGTTAAATGAAGTTTGTGATAGGCATTTTGTGGAATTTGCCATTTGATAGTTGCAACGTTGATAATGTATTTTGAAGCGGACATGAGGTCGTCGTACCCAGTCTAGCGTTATTGTTGAAATTCATGCTGTATGTGCTGAATATTTATGGAGTTTTTGTAGCAATTCTTATATTCAAATGTGATATTTGGAATATTGAAGAAATATAATGTCGTTGTGGATAGTTAGATCCAACGTGATGTCGTGGAGACAATAATATTTTTGGCATGATAAATTAAATACGAGATATAACTTGGAAGTAATAAAACTGTAAGACAACGTTCTATAAACCTTATTAAACAATTTGTTAGGAAATTAAACAAATAAATGAAGTTTATAATACAAGATTTTCTGAAAATAATAATTAATGAAATAATAATCTGAGATTTAAGCATATTAACGATCTGACCTAATGAAATAAAAATCAGAATGACTAGATGAAATAATAATCTAAATAACCAGATGATTGAAATTTAAATAAGTTGATAAATTAAATTTTGAAATAAATCGATGAATTAAATAAGTGGATGAATTAAAGATTGAATTAATTAAACTGATTGAAATAAATTATTAGACGATTGTAATGATGATGAATAACTGAATTAGAAGGTGATGATTAATTAAAGAAGCTGATGATTAATGAATTTATATGCAATTAAATAAATTTAATTGAGAGATGATTCGAAGGAATTGCAACTTAAAATGTGAATTTAAATGATGTAATGGTGATGAATTAACGATTCTGACAGGAATATTTGGAATTTTGAAGTGAGAATTAATGTGAGAAATATTTAATTTTGATAATAATGATGAGGATGACCAATGAGAATTTGAATTTTCTGTAATTCACAGATAAGAGATTAATGACGATGTAAATAATGTAAATTAATTATTCAATGTTTAGGAACATTTGATTAACATGTTCTACGTTCAAATTATACCATGCAAACCATAATTTATGTGATATTTAACATGAGTGATTATTATATGTGTATGTTTAGGCAGATTAGTAACTTAATTAAATCCACATTGATGTTAAATTAAAGAGAATTAGGTCTCAGGTTTCACAAATGTCAGTGACGAAAGACATAGTGATACAGTGATCCTGAGAACCCAAGAGAACTTTATACATTTTTCTTGATAAGTGGATTGAAATAATTTTGCATTAGAAAGGAGATGGTTCGATTTTTTGGACAATGACAATTTAACTTTGCATTCGACCATACTCTTAGGTAGGATTTATATTTAAAATGTCTGTCTGACTTTCAAAGTAAAATAAATTTGTTTTTATCTTAGTTGTGATCTGATGATGGTGTGATGTTCCAATTTTCTTTCCTTGTCTTGAGTAAGGCTTATCCGGAAAGGAAGTGGTTTTGCTAGGAATTCAGTTGATGGCGCCCATTTATATTTGAATTATTTTTATTAACTTAAGCCCGTAACGACCCTAGAGATACTTTGTCTCGTGAAACCCACTGCTTTTTCACGAACTCAGCTGAATTTCCGACACATTCCTTATTTGACTATAGATTCATTTAACTCCGCTCTGTCCTGGAACTCCAGGGATGTGATGTTATAGCAGATGGGTCATCGCATCCCCAGGACGAACGGGTACAATATCGAGTTCAGTTGAAATTGAAATACCGTAAGCTCCTCTTGTTCATCTAGTGACAGAGCAATCATGCTAGTAACATCTTCCCGAATCATTAAACATACTTGTAAATTGTGAAAGGTCAGTACGAAAACTTCGTAAACTTAGTTTCTGTTTCAAGAGTGGTCACGGTAGTGTTTTGTTTCGCCTTCTCTCAACTGTCTGTTCTCTGCCTTGAATAATAATAATACTAATAATAATAATAACAACAATAATAATAATGATAGACAGATCGACTCTCGTTCGTGTTCTTGAAGAATTCAAAGTAGATAGGAAAATTAAAGAATTATTCAAGCAAACACTAACTGGCACCACTTCAAAGGGTAAATTCTTGGGGGAACTATCTGAACCATTTGATGTTAAAACAGGAGTCCGACAAGGAGCTGGGTTGTCCCCTCTATTGTTTAATCTTGTTCTAGAAAAAGTAATTAGGTCCTGCGAGAATGAAGTTAAAGGAATAACCCTTGGCATACTATGTGATAACAAAATTCATTTACGGTGTTTGGCCTTCATTGATAATCTCGCAATCTTGTTCAATAACAGACAGGAAGCGATTACCTTCACGGAAAAGCTTCACGAAATTGCATCCAGAACAGGACTCCAGATCTCATATCAGAAGACACACTACTTGGAGGGATCTCTTCGGCACCGAGATGGACTATCAATGACAACCAAATTCGGCAAAATGTCTCAAGTGTCTAAATTCAAATACCTGGGAGAAGTCATCCAACCTTCCGGACTGAATCGTGAAGCAAACAAAGAAAAGATCTCTAAACTGCAAAAATCTTACAGACTCCCTTGGAACAGATATAATAAAAAATCAATATCGAGAAATGCAAAATTGCGGCATTACAACACTGTAATCAAGCCTGAAGCACTATATGCTTCTGAAACGCTGATTATTGGGGAGAGATCATTAATTAAAATGTGGAAAAGCAAGAAAGGAAAATCCTAAGAAAAATACTTGGACCAGTCTGTACAGGGGAAATCTGGATGAAAAGAAAGTCCCAAGACTTATACCAGCACTCGGAGAAAATCTCAGACACATTTAGGAAAAGTCGATTGAAATTTTACGGGAATATCCTCAGGATGGGCAATCAGAGACTGACCAAAAGATTCTTAACCTTGCCCTATGAATGAAAGTTAAAGACACCTGGCTGCTTGAAGTTGGAAAATATCTTCATGAAATAGGTATCACAGATGACATTGTAGGCCTACTAGACAGAGCTAAATTCAGAGAATTAGTCGATAATCACCGCTTTGCAGACCATCCAGGCACTATCACCAACAAAACCTGATCAGAAGATCGCAAGAGAAGCCACAGCGAAAAGCTGAAGAGATTTTGGGAGAAGAGAAAGGCAATGCCATCAGCTAAATAAGTTTAATCGCGCTCCTTAGTCGGGCATGACGAAGAAAGAAAGAAAGAAAGAAAGAAAGAAAGAAAGAAGAATAAATATAATTATGTTATTGGTTATACGTCCCTGGTAACTACTACGGCTGTCAGAGACGTCGGGGTGCCAGAATTTCACCCCGAAGGGGATCATTAACGTGCGCGTGCCAGTAAATCTACTCCATCGCATTTGCGCACCCTTAAATGCCAATTGACTGTTCCAGAGTTCGATCCTGCAACCGTGGGAATTGCAGGCGGGACACGCAGACATTCAATAATTTTAATAATAATACTATTAATAATAATAATAATAATAAGAGCAATGTCGCAAAGATCGTGCACCCATCTCGTTGCGTAGTGGCTAACACGCTTGGCTGTCACCGCAGAGCCCCGGGTTCAATTCCTGGCTCTGCCAAGAAAATAAATTCTGGCTGGAACGGGGTACATTCCCACCTCAGCCTTCCTAGAAGTGGTTTTCCGTGTTTTCCCAGTTCTACTCCAGGCGAATGCCAGGATGGTTCCTAAATTAAGGCCGTGAACGTTTTCTTCCCTATCCTCAATTGCAAATACTCACTACTACAGACACCGTAGTATCACAGGTTATCAGAAGAAATCTAAACACTCCCAAGTACACGGGCTACATGACCACGATGTCGCAAAACCCCTAAATGAATAAAGAACAATAACATCATAAATCGAGGACATGGAGATGCTAAAGCTACAGGACTAAGTGATTCCTCGCTTCTGTATTATAAGTACTGTACCAGCCAAAATATGTTTTCCACAATGGAACCCATAAATCATACTTGGTAGAGAAATCTGCACTCAAACATCCATCAAAGCCAACCAACCTGATATTTTCCTCCTTGATTGACAGAATAAAGATTGTGTGATAATTGCTATGTCCATGTCACTCAACCACAATCTTCAAACTGCCTATGCATAAAAGGTCAAGAAATGCACCGAGATAGCCATTGAAGTAAAACAAATGTGGAAGCTTATCCAGGTGTACATCCAGCCTCTCATTCTGCCTGCAACTGGGATTGATCCTTCAAAACTGCTGCACCAGCAACAGGCTCTTGGAATGGCACATAGACTGGTGGAGATCACGGGTTGGTGATAGTGTGAAGATTCTTAATGAATGAAGAATGAACGTGTTTGGCATTAATCCGTTTACTCAGTCAATGTACCATTGTAAAATGAGAAATTTATGAATCTGTAAATGGACAATGACAATACATACCTCTCATCGGTGGAGAAACCATTCCGATTGTCTGTGGAATCTATTGTTAATTTATTAAAAATAAACTGTGTACACACATATCTGAAAAGAAATTAACAAATAGATGTAAATGTTATGGTAATAATGACCACAGTAACACAAAAATAGCAAAGTGATTTAACATTCTCCTTTATTTGTTGCATCTATATTCGTATGATTACATTTTACTTCTATGTTTCATTCATTCATTATTTATTTACCCTAACCTAACAAAGCATTAATGGAAGGCCAGGGGAAATGGGCAAGCCCCATACTCATACTGTCCCGTGCCCTGTGTACCTAGTACAACACAAATAAGAGCAAATATATACTGTAACCGTTTGCCATGCTCCATTTTGATTAAATGTAAGTTCAGTTGGATGTACAGGGGTGTACAGTGCATAACAGTCCAACGGCGATGGGATATGGATGGTAGGGGCAGGTTATGGATGTAATTGGAAGCCCCTAGTTTGGACCTGCACGTTGGCAGCAGATGTGTGATGGTCGTCTTCCGGAGACTCTGTGACTACTCAGGAATTCGGTCCTGCATCTGTGTTTGGGCAGGCCTATTTAGGATCACCACTGCCCACCCCACATTGGGAAGGCCCTAGAAAAGGTGGGCTAAACATCGGAAGTCACAATCTTGGTCCGCCTGGGCAACCGCACTCAGCAGGTCACCCCTCATGCAGTCGAAACTCAAAAACAGTAAAGAATCACACATTGATTATTGGATCATGGAACATCAGAACATTGCTTGATATGGACAATAACGTTAGACCTGAGAGAAGGTCAGCTCTGGTAACCCATGAGTTATCAAGACTCAAAGTTGACATTGCTGCTCTCAGTGAAACTAGGCTGTCTTCTGAAGGAGAGATTACTGAATCTGGAACAGGATATACCACCTTCTGGAAAGGAAAGGAGGAGGGTGAATGTCGTATTCATGGTGTTGGCTTCGTTGTGAAGACCAAACTGGTAAATTATCACCAACTTACGCCCATTGCAAACAGCGAAAGGCTCATGACTCTCCGCATACCACTCTCAGGAGGTTCCTTTATGACGCTCATCTCTGCCTATGCTCCTACCTTAGATTCCGATGATGAAGTAAAGGCTCAATTCTGTGATCCGCTAAGTGAAATCATCTCCAGAGTACCATCTGCTGATAAACTCTTGCTCCTCGGTGATTTTAATGCCAGAGTTGGGAAAGATCACAGGCTATGGAATCATGTGATGGGCAAACAGGGACTTTAAAAATGTAATCCCAATGGACTATTGCTTCTTGGTCTTTGTGCAGAGCACGAACTTTTCATTACCAATACGCAGTTCCAGCTACCTAACCGCT
Source organism: Meconema thalassinum (assembly GCA_946902985.2). Classification (NCBI taxonomy): domain Eukaryota; kingdom Metazoa; phylum Arthropoda; class Insecta; order Orthoptera; family Tettigoniidae; genus Meconema; species Meconema thalassinum. The sequence goes on from OX336389.2 coordinate 1,068,416,839, forward strand.
TAAAAACCACGTGGATGCATCCTCGTTCCAAATATTGGTACATTCTTGATTATATCATTACCCGGCAATGTGATAAGAAGGACCCTCTTATTGCCATAACAGCAAGGAATATAGACGATTGTTGGACATATCATAAACTTCTTATATGTAAGCTAAGGATATCCATCAGACCTAAACCACCTAGGAACATCAAAAAATTGCCAAGAAGGAAGTTTAATACATCCAAACTTCAGGATGAATCCATCTATAAAAATTTTGGTAACAGGATCGTCACCCAGTTATAAAAAAAACCAGTAACGAATGACATTCAGCAAGAATGGGCCACACTACAGAAGATTATCACACAGTCAGCTGAGGAAACCATTGGTTTTATAGTGCGGAAAAGACAGGACTGGTTTGATGACAACAATGAAGAAATTCTGTCTCTCGTCAATGCCAAAAGGAATGCCTATCTTGCCCATCTTCAAGACCCAACTTCCAACACAAAGAGAGATAAACTACTGGAACTCAACGGTAAATGTCAGACGCAGATAAGGCAGATTAAAAATACTTGGTGGCAACAGAAGGCTCAGGAACTGCATAGACTATCGGATGCTCGAGACTTGAGGAACTTCTATGCAGTACTCAAGGAAATATATGGACCATCTCGATCATCATCAGGTACACTGAAAAGCGCTGATAATTCTACTACCTTTACTGATAGTCAAGAAATCTTGGAACGCTGGAAGGAACACTTCTCCAATCTCCTAAATCGTCCACCAGCAGCTGCTGAAGACTTCCTATGTGATGTGCCGCAACAACCTGAACTACTGTGGTTAGCAGTACCTCCTACTTATCATGAATTCAGTGCAGCTCTCACCCAATTGAAACCCAGAAAGGCACCTGGCCCAGATAACATCTCTCTGGAACTACTTCAAGTCGGAGGTCATTACCTCAAAACAAGGATTTTCACCCTTATCCTCAGAATATGGGAATCAAGAAAGATACTTGGAGACCTAAAGAATGCCACAATCATCACGATCTATATAAAGGGCGATCGCAGTGTTTGGGGCAACTACGGAAGTATATCATTGCTATCAATTGTGGGGAAGATTCTTGCTAGAATTCTACTTAACCGCCTCAAGGTTATCTCTGAGATGATCCTCCCAGAGTCACAATGCGGATTTAGAGCTTCCAGAAGCTCTGCGTGAGACAGCCACAAAAAATGTAGAGAACAACAGAATCCACTCTTCTTAGTCTTTTATGACTTGGAAAAGGCATTTGATTCGGTTCCAAGACCAGCCATGTGGGCGGTGCTGAAGCGGTTTGGTTGCCCTCGGCGTTTTGTAGATCTAATCAAGCCTCTCCATGATGGCATGACAGGTCGGGTTTGCCATCAGAAAAGATGTCCGATGAATTTCCTCCCATGGACTGACACAAGGATGTGTACTGGCTCCAACGCTTTTTGCGCTGTACATGGCTGCAATGCTTTATGATTCACCCACAAACACCCCAGCTGTGGAGGTCAAGTATCGTTTTGATGGAGGGCTTTTCAATCTAACTCGTCTCCGCTCCTTGAGGAAAACTCCGGTCACTAATGTTACTAATATGTTGTATGCAGATGATGCTGCGTCACCAACTCTCACACCAGAAGAGCTGCAAGAGTCAGTCAATTGTTACAAAAGTGCATATGATCGCTTTGGTCTTACCATAAATGTCAATAAGACTAAAGTCTTGGCACAACCTTCACCAGGCACACCTCTTCCTCAGTTCAATATCTCCATCACAAATTTGCCATTAGAACAGGTAGACCACTTCTCGTACCTGGGCAGTACCGTTTCTGTGAGCTGTACCTGTGAGCAGGATGTGGATACGAGATTTGGAGCAGCCCATGCAGCATATGGACGATTAGCGCACCGGGTCTTCATGAATAAAGCTGTCCATGAGTACAAAGCTTATGGTGTACAAAGCAGTAGTCATTTCTACATTGTTGTATGGCTGTGAAACGTGGACCCTTTACCAACGTGATCTTAGGAAGCTTGAGCGCTTCCACCTACACAAACTTCTATCAATCCTGAGGATTAAATGGGAAGACCGCATTACCAATATTGCTGTTCTTGAAAAGGCTCAAATCAACAGCATAGAATCATCCATAATAGGTCACCAATTTAGATGGATTGGTCATGTCCATCGGATGGATGATGTGAGATTACCTCGTCAAATGCTATATGATGAGCTATGCTATGGCACCAGACCTCATGGTGGTCCTAAGAGGCGCTGCAAGGAGCAATTTAATCAGACCCTGACATTGACAGGTCTTGATTCACAAACCTGGGACTTGATGGCTGAAGACCGTTCAATTTGGCGCCGTACCATCTCGGATACTGTAAAAAACGTTTGAAAGGGATCGACGCACACGTGAAGAGGCCAAGCGTCAAGCAGCCCAACCACGTCCTCCTCCAGCAATACTATGTGACTTGTGTGGACGCTTGTTCCATGCCAGGATTGGACTCTTTCGTCACCGTAAACACATCCACAAACTGGACTGAAGGAAGAAGATTCGAGTTAAAGCCGATGACAGTGCATAAAATGGATCAAATAATTAGCTTATCATAGGAGCTTCTGGGGGACCTATGGATTGAAATAATGTGGCACATACTCACGGGTAAAAACTACATAACACCATTCATTACTAAGTAAGGGAACCATATTACAAATTACTATCCATCTACACAATACCGAATCAACTCTCTAAAAATCATGAAAACAATCTAAGATCTTCAACTATATCAAACTCAGATCCTTAAAGAAAAAATCTCTTATTTCATGAGTAAGACATCTAACATGATGATGTGAGGGCTCACAAAGCAACTACAATGCATGCTGAGAGTTTTCTTAGAATAAATCAATCATCAACATTACGTCACTTGAGATCTGAATATATTTTCAATGCATGAATACTTCCTCATAATAAATTATATCAAGAATCAAACAGTTCTTGATAGTACAAGTTGCACTTATCCACCACAATCACAACGGTCATATTAATTGGTGAGGGGACTTTCTGCTAACACAAAGTTCCTCCATTCTCTACTAGAAAGCGCTGTAGTGTCAAGGAGCTTAGATATCTAACCTCCTTGACTTTCATAGCGTTCCAAAGAACGACGAAATAAGACATGCAAGCTGCCCTCTGGGTGTCAAATAACAAAGCTTTCACCCGGCATCCGAGGACATACGATATTATTATTATTTAGTTGGTGAGAGTCATATCATCCCTCATCTGAACTGATGTGGATACTTATCTGTATTGTTGTATGTCTACTGGATGCTCAGACAACCACATTTGATGTAGTAAACTATTACTCTGAATGCTTTGAATTTGAGCAATTTTATAAAAGCAGTTATCTCTTGAGAAGTTTTCAGATTATCTACATAGTATAAAACGAATTCCCCAATTCTTGGATGTAACGATTAATCTCGAGAACCACTGGTTGGATTTTCATGCGGTTTTCACTATTCTGTAGAGGATTTCTCGAGGAAGGTTTTTAGTAGAAAATCATTCATTTATGATTAAAGGAAGCCGAGAAGTAACGATTTCAGTGAATCGAGTCGAAGAAAAACCTGGTGCGCCTCTTAAGCTTACGCGGGGTAAACCGTTAAAATATCTATATCCTACGATCTAAATATAGGCTATACTACGAGTGTAAGAATTGTTCGGCATGAAAAGTTCTACAAAAAAATCCGCGCCAGCATATCTCTATCTTTAATACATAGCCCACTGAAAGTGATTCTACGTTTTCATTTCTTCCACACAATCTCCATTCAGTGGAAATTAAATTAATAGCTTTGGAGTGAGTTTACGAGTTAGCGAGCGAGCCTATCACCCCAGCTTCGTCCAGAATCAAACTGTCGAGTCGTGTCGGGTTAAGACTTCGGGGAAGAGTATATGTGTTTGGAGTTCGCTGTTCACCTCGGCTTTTCTGAATTGCGTCTGGGACCGATCGTCCGTGCGCCTTTTTAAGCTTACGCTGGGTAAACCGTTAATGATACCAGGCGAAGTGGGAAATCGCGGAAAACCACTTCCATGACGGCTGAGGTAGGAATCGAACTCGCCTCTTCTCAGTTTTGCCTCACGAGGCTAAGTATACCCCGTTTCAGCCCTTAGATCAGAATTACATTTCTTTGGCAATGCCGGGAATCGAAATCTGGCCTCCGGGATGATAGCCAAGAATGCTAACCACTACGCAAATAGGCGGACAGTATTTTCATTTATGAGACGTCAGGCCAACTCATCAACAGGTAAAATTAGAATATCTAGCAGTTTACTACAACTGGTAACGTTCCAGTGATAACTCGGTGTAATAAGTTATTTCTTCCCTGGAAAGTGTAACATTTGGTTAACAAAATTAATTAGAGCTTAACTTTCAAAGATGACAAAACTTTTCAAATTGAAATTACCGGTCTGCGGTATGAAGATTGAAAGAAACTGATATGCAGTATTTTTACCCTATTTTCATCTTATGAAAAAAATAGGCTTATGAGATCACCCTTTGTCCATGTGTGTGTATACCTCCACCCCCGCCGCTAATAAAACATAAATGGCTGGAGTTATTTCAATGAAACTTGGTAAGGACATATCACTCCTTCGTTGAACCTTAAGCCTGACTTTAATATTTTAATGCGATTCACAAATCTAACATGGTGGTCGCGCTAAAAATTTCACCGGCATTCTATATCTCAGAAACTATTACCCAGAAAATTAGCATGCTGACATAAAATACTAAAATAGTCACCCATGTGACTTTTGAAAACTTGTTACGTAGAAAACTAACATGACCGCCAAGCAACGTTAAAATATGTGAACGGAATTTTTTCGCGATTTCATCATCCCAGCCCATTGAATCATGGTACGGTAATTGTTTATACAGGATTTAATCTACTGATATTTAATTTAATTATCTTTTATTTTACAAGAAAGCCAGATGGTGGCTGTGCGTAAATTTAAAATTTAGATATTATATTTTCTACTCTAATCGTGCGAAGTGAACGTTTGTATAACGAACCAACAAAACAAACTTCATCTACTGGTACATAATTGTATGGCCTGCATATAGAACCATCCAACATGGGGATTATCCGAAATAATTCATCGGTTCTCAATATCTACGAATATATTACAGCAAAAAAACTGAAGCTTTGTATGTTAATAGAGGCTATTACAATAAGTTGACCTGCAGAACTTTCAGTATCTTGATAAGCATGAAAGCAACATGGTGGTGACACGAAATTTAAATATTTAAATGTTCCTTTCTCAGGATTTTACCATCCGTGCGCGGTGAAACTTGGCACGCTATATCATCATATAAGGTATAACGTATTAACATCTAATTTAGTTCATTTTTATGAGAGCTTAAAAATGGCGGCTGTACAAAATTTTTAAAATCGCGTTTATTTTCTCGTGTCTAAATCAAGCGATAGAACTGTAGGTTAGTATAATGAATTGTCAATAAAACATTCATCTCCTGGCATAAAATTCTATAGCCTATTTATAAAACAATCAAAGATGGTGGCCATACAATATATTTCACCGGTCCACATTATCTCCGAAACAATATAGGCTATCAAACTGAAATTTGTGTGTTGACAGAGGACTATTAAGAAAATTCATATAGGCATATGTGACTTAAAATCATGCGTTACTCAAAAACAACATGGTGGCTAAGTGATTTGTAAATATTTAAAACGAATTTTCTGGTGATCTAATGCCCCGAGTGCAATGTAATTTAGCACGGCGAATCTTTATCCAGAGCTTAGTATACAGACATCTCAAGTTAAATTGTTTTCAAAAATTCAAAATTATAAAATCCTTATTTTTTATATCTCGTGTCCTATTCTATTGATTTAAGGGAAGATTTGATGATGGTCTGTTATAATAATCATTATCTAATGCCACTAAATTATGTAGCTTACTTTTTGTAAATCATAGAAGCCGTTTATTTGACTTCTCTTAAAATATACTCCATTGACTCGTTACAGAAAGATGCCATCTCGCGGGAGTTGTTTAAAACACCGATACGGTACTGAAAGTTACATAATCTAGCACATCATTTCTCAATATAATGGTGTTGGTGGAGGCATATGCCGTTATGTCGTTTACCAACAGCTATTTAGTACATCACATGGAAAATCCTTTTAATAGGCGGGAAAATGTTTAATGGAAAAGACCAGTAGGATTAGGGTGACCAACTCTAAATTTTCAAATGGAGGACAGACTCTTAATAAAAGGAGGACTTTTCATAAAAATGTTCTAAAAATGGAGGACAAATGGTATTTTAATATTTACATGCAAAATTTAGTATTACATACCTTATAACTGTTATGTTGATGAAGATGCTGAAGTTGTAGCTATTTTATGCTGATACTCATCGACTGCACCCACTTTCGACAGCAAAGATGAATTATTTTCTTATAATAAATAATTTTAAATCTCTCCACTGGACATATTTGTAAAGTTGTACTTTACTATTATAATACTCTTAACCGACTCGGTCAGCAAACGGTTTCTTTCTTCTGACCACTGTGTATTAATCAGGGAAAATACTCTTCCAACGGTTGCATTGCAAACTGGAATAGCGAAATAAAACTGACAATTTTAAGCAGCTCACTAAATGTTTCAATGTCAGGGCTATATTTGAAAAAATCACACCACTGCTTATCTAATGTTGTATGTTTATCAATTTCGGAACTCCTAGTGTAATTCTGAGCATTGCAAAATTGGTCAAAAAGTTTAGAATCGTCTATCTCCACATCTTTAGATTGCAAATACTCGGGACAAGGAAGATCATCTTCAAACTTAATGTCTTTCATACTATGAAGCTTCATCCATTGGAAACATTTAAATTCTTCCATCATAGGGTTACACCACTTTAACAGGTATTGAATGTACGTTTCATAAAAAAAAAAAACATGTTCTACAAATGCAATGCATTCTCTTTCGAAGCCATTTTCAGTGACGGATTTCAGAGACTTTTTGACTTTAAGAGGTATGAATTTATTTTCCATCCTATCATTCAGTGTGGCCAGAGCAAACTTGACAAAATTCTGCTATAGAAAGCGTTTCTTTTTCAATGTATGAAATTTTGTTGTGAAAAATGTGCATAGTGGAATGAACAAATCACCGGTAAAGCTCAGAATACTCGTTTTCAAAAAAGGACCTAATTATAGCAAAAACAGAATTTGAAGGCTGAGAAAGGAAGTACGACTTTAGAGCTGCAAACAGTTTTAGCATTCTTTCTACTGCAGGAAACAAACCTAACCACCTTGTTTTGCTGTGACACAAAAGCTGTTCATAATTTATTTCAACAAACTCGCAGAATTATGAGTTATCCATTGCGAATTGTATAGATATGGAAATAATTGAAGACTTTTAAAATTATACTCTCTACATCAACTGGCAGTACATCAGCACCTTGTTGCAAACAATTATGCAGTACATGTGCTGGGCATCCAACCCCGATTATATGTTCATTTAATGAACTCGTAAGTGCTGAAAATACGTTTTTGCGTTCTCTACGATTAACCCCTCCAAAATTTACACTTGCATTGTCTCCACTAAAAGCAACGCATTTAGCAGAAATATTATGGTTCTTAAAAGTCTCGGAAACATAATTGGATATTGTCTCTGAAGTTTCTACAGGACATGTTTGTAGTTCAAAAACTTTAGTTTGAATACCGTTTTCTTTATAGTCGAAATATTGTATAACAATATGAAAAAGTTTCAAAGCCCCATGGTTGCTAGCATCAGTACCCACTCCGAACAAAGAAATACTATTATTCAATGTTTTAGAGATAAAGTCAATGGAATGAGGGGCGATTACGTTATTTATGATATCATCAGTTTTGGTTCTAGCGCATGATATTTTGTTAGCAATCTTAGAATCTGCAAACAGCACTTTATCCAACTTTGATGTGCAGTCCATAGACCTATACGACTGATGGTGAGAAACAGAGTGATATGCCAATGTTGTCTCTGTTGCCCGAACTTTCCTGTCTAGTGGGGAATGTTTAATCGGGAAAAATGAATCAATATTACTGCTAGAAGAACTGCTTCTAATTGTTTTTCTATGCTTTTCACTAACAATATGTCTCTCGAGATAACCTGCTCCATTATTTCCAACAGCATTTCGCCTCACTTTAGTTACGTCCCTCTCTAAAACACGGGTACATCTGTTTCATTTTCTTCGAGAACTTACATTTCCTCTTTTGTGCCTCGCCACTTTTGAGTGATGACATACTGATATTATTCAAACAAACACTCCACTCACTCAGAAGGTCTGAATCCAACTAGCCCAAAAACAAAACTACGTAATACCACAGTCAGCATTACTTGACTGGTGAATCCCCGCCGAGAATTCCCCAGCCCCGACCGATTACGTTTATATCACGTGGGATAGAAAAACAAATAGAAGCAGTTTTTCTAGCAGTAATATTGATTTATTTTTCCCGATTAAACATTCCCCACTAGACAGGAAAGTTCGTGCAAAAGAGGCAACATTGGCATATCACACTGTTTCTCGCCATCAGTCATATAGGTCTATGGACTGCACATCAAAGTTGGATAAAGTGCTGTTTGCAGATTCTGAGATTGCTAACAAAATATCATGCGCTAGAACCAAAACTGATGATATCATAAAAAACGTCATCGCCCCTCATTCCATTGACTTTATCTCTAAAACATTGAATAATAGTATTCCTTTGTTCGGAATGGGTACTGATGCTAGCAACCATGGGGCTTTGAAACTTTTTCATATTGTTATACAATATTTCGACTATAAAGAAAATGGTATTCAAACTAAAGTTTTTGAACTACAAACATGTCCTGAAGAAACTTCAGAGACAATATCCAATTATGTTTCCGAGACTTTAAAGAATCATAATATTTCTGCTAAATGCGTTGCTTTTAGTGGTGACAGGCCCTTCAGACAGCTCTAACTTAAGATATGATTTATTATTAAGTGAGTAAATGACCTAGTCTGATAGGGATATCCAGAATATATACTGAGATAGAGGAAGTGCAACAAAAATAGCTTTGCAACAGACAAAACAATAGGAAACAGAATGACTAAGAATACAATATGTAAAACGCCGGACATTTAATAGCAAATAATAAATGCCTGCCGGACAGAGGACAAGCATGAAAAAAAGGAGGACATGTCCGGCAAATGCCGGACGGTTGGTCACCCTAAGTAGGATAGGCTATATAGTTCTTCACGGAACTATTTTTTGTCTCTTTAAAATACTTTGAAATGTGAACGCATTCGGGTTACAAATCCGATTCTCTTGCTGTCCGGGCAGGCGTATTTACCCACTTACACCACTGTAACCACACCACAACCAGGACTCATTTCCATGTCGTAAATCAAGAGAGTGCTGACCGATGACTTCCTGGATATTGTAAAGAAGACACTAATCTTGAAGGCAACACCAGCGCCACCTATGTGCCAAGCTTGGCACCTAACTTAGATTTGTTTGAATCACAGAAATAAATTCATTGAGCTCTACACAAGTGTCATTGACACCCACCGCAGTCAAGTTCCACGTGTCTCTGTTATGAATGATGCGTTGAATTACTGACAGAGAGGAATATTGAAGACTGTAAAATGCTATCAACCTTCGAGGCTAGGAAAACTAGAATTCACGATTACCTTGGCTCCGACCACCTCATGGTGTAGGGGCTAGCATTCTTGGCCTTCATACTGGAGGTCCAGGTTCCATTTCCGGTTCTGTCAATAGAACAGCTGAAATTCTGGTCTGAGGGCTGAAGTGGGATAGGCTACATTCAGCCTCGTGAGGCAAAACTGAGAAGAGGAGGATTCGATTCCAATCTCAGTCATCTAGAAAGTGGTTTTCTGTTGTTTCCCACTTTTCCAGGCAAACGACGGGATGTTTATAACTTAAAGCCACGGCCGCCTCATTCCCAATCCTCATCTGAATTACAAATACACACAATAATACAGCCATCACAATAACAGGGGTTAATCGGACAAATTCCACACACACACATGCACCCAAATCCACGATGTCACTAAGCCCATAAATCAATCAACAACAACAACTAATTTGGCTTCATTCTCACAGCCATTTTTTGTGCAGCACACTTCAATTGAAAATAAAGAGGTTTTTTTTTTACCTCAGAAGGCTTTCTGACCGACAATGAGATTTGAGCTTGTGTTTAAATATTTGACCCTGAAGAGAGGTAGGTGGGAGGCTTGCTTGTGCAGTAGCTCAAATTATTAACTTTTACGGTAACGATTCATCATTAGACCCTACGTTACATATTTCTTTGCTTAAACGAATGGTTATAAAGAGCTCATAAAATAAAGTGTAGTGACATTCCGTGCCATTATTACTGCAATCTCTGAACGACACGATACCAACTTTACAAAGATACATACTGATTTCTGTTATAAGCGGGCCATTCCTTCTTGGCCGGTACATATTACATGCGCAGTGGTGTCTCCACGCACAGTGAGCCTTCATACCTTTGTGATCAATTCAAATAATGTGCGCAATGACTCCTCAGCAGCGCATGTGCATATTCAGTGGTCTCAGTGTTCTACTGAGGCTTTAAGAAGAATTTTCACGCGCTTGCGACCGGCCACGAATGACCAACTCATCTATACCAGCAGAATACCTTTAATTGAATATTCCCTTGGAGAGCCTGTGTGCCGTAAGCGACATTTTAGGATGTGGAGTTTGTGTTACTGTAATCGAAATGAGCCATATCATAAGTGGTAAATGTTTAGTTTTATACCTAACTTCTGCCATGAATAAAATGCAGCTTTATCACCATCGGTAATTCAATTCAACTGACAATATACCGGCGTGCGACTTTCATTGACTTGGGGTAGTTCGCACTTTAACCTGGCTTGCCTGCTCCTAGAATGTTTTGCGGGCTGAAGCACTTTTGTAAATTACTCGGTTTATTCTCAACATAATTTTACTAATACATATGTCTAGTTATCAACTGTTATACTGGCAATATAAATCAGAGAACAAAAATCAATACAAAATTGTGATCATCATCTCAGAGAATAACACCACACCTTGTTTTTTTCAGCCTCTTATTGCCCTTTCTAAAAATGAAGATAGAATACCAATACCTTCAACAAAGCAAAATATATTTGTAGGGGACTGTGTAAACAAAGCCTTCCTACTTGACCGTTTACTTCTCAATTCTGTCAGTTACTGTAGGAAGTGATAGGCCTACATCATTTCGGATATCATCCAATGCAAGCAGTTTGTCGAATCCATGACGGTCATGGAACAGATTACAGCTTGTGTGAATTGGCAACGCTACCAATGTAATGCACACTCTTAAATCTCATTAATTCATGAGAAGGAGCTTTTCAAGCTAAAGGGACCAATTAAATTAATGTCAGTCAGTGTTTCCTTCCAGTTAATGTGTGTTTTATGCGCACCAGCGTTCGAGTGTGGTCTAAGGCACACTTCACGATTGGACTGGGTAAACGGTATTTGAAGGACTGAGGTTCATCACGACTGGCTGCGACCTTCCTTCCTGAGTGGGGATTATTCCCTGGGTTCTTCAATAATGACTTCAGGCAAATGTCGGAATCATACCAAGCAGTATTTCAAGTCCCGGAGCACCTAAATCTAACAAGTACAGCTACAGAAGTTGTTAACAGTTATCACAATAATACAGGTTTTCAGACAAATTACACACGCACACAAGTACATAGGCCTGATAAACTTGATGGCCCAACATTATGTTTATAATTGTGGTATTTATTGGCTAACTATGCTAATTAATTTGAGGAATCATTCTTTACATGACTTACAGGCCATTTGGTTGCTTTTTTGAATTGTGATTTACTAGGCGGTGGTGTTCGCTAAATGTCGAAGAATGTCCTTTCTTGCACTAAAGTATAGAATGGCTGGGAGGTTACTTAACTGCCAAATCCCAATTTAAAAATATACAGCTTACAATTACAATTTACAACATGTGTTAATGATGTGGGGTAAACATGGAAACTGAATGATGGCAACCATAGCCCATATGTAGGCCTATGTGTAATCATTGGAATGAAACATTGCACTGAATAAGGTTTTGTCCTAATTGAAGCATGCGAATGACATAAACAAGGCATATTGTATATATGAGTGAAACACGTCGAGGATTTTACCACCGAGACTATGAATTACATTTCTTGTAAGTGCTGGTTGTTTGCGTAGTCAGAAACGTCATATTGTGTGAGTGTATAAGGACGAGATCTGGAGAGAATTCTGCTGTTATGGCTTGTGTTTTTTGCACATTTGGTGCTCAACAGTCTGGTGATATAGTCACTTTCATCCACAGTTTTAGTCCTCGTTTTACGGTATTCATCGTCTTTTGCTGCCTGTCTTCTTTTTTTCCATCAGCAATTATTTCCCCTTCACGTTTTACTGGGATCTCCTTGTCTATTCATCAAATGCAAACGGTCCCTCCTTCCTTTAGTGGGGCTGGCTGCACGTTTGCATTGAAATGAAGAAGGCGCCCCTGTAATCCCCTGTCTTGGGCAATTGACTCGAAACCACGGGCGCCAGCGATGTCACCAGCCTCTGGCTGACTTTGGGAGATGATAATCGTAAAAGATACGACTTGCCGGGGCCTGGATCATTACGTTGGCTTCAACCGCCTTGCCTTCTCTTGCCTTCCGAGCGAGAAACTCTCGGGGGCATTCTGCGTCAACGAGGTCCAGTTGAGTCTCAACAGATTGTCCGTACCTTGGGTCTAACTGGATGATCATGTGTGTCAAATCACTCCATCTCCTCAACTTCTAAATAATGTTACTACAGAAATTTTACGCTGTATATACCCTTTATACCAGGTGACTCATTTGCCCCGTACACTCTACATACAAGTGTCCCGCATACACTACTGCGGTATGAGATGCCTAATAACTGATTTCCAGGGATCACACTGCATGCTGGCAGATTACGTCAGGATACGAAGGGATAAAAACCAATCGGCCACTCGCTACATATTCCTCAGCGCTACTGTAGTAGTTGTGGGAAACCATGGAATAGGCTACAACTTCTATGATGGCTCGGATGTGCATCTAGCTCACCTCTTCGAATGCACCCCTTACAAAGCTTCATAACTAGTTTAAAAGTCTCCAAGACCAGAACCGCAAAACTACCCGGAACCGACTCCTGGAGCCCGACTTGATTTCTAGCTAGACCTTGTCGGTGATACTGTATATCGAAGTAAATGAACCTCACTTGACTTTGTTGTGCTTAATTATATCTTCTGCCTGTGCCAGAAAGTCTGGTTATGCTCGTGTGTCTCTCACTGTTTTGCACCGCCTTGTTACGTACTGTAGCTTATGATAAATTAAGTGTTCATTGTATATGCATTCGAATAACATTCTTTATTATTTCAATGTGAAAATTTATTCCTTCGTTTTCACCTTTTGGTTTACTGATAAGAACAATATGTCACTTATTAGGAGTACTTGGTTTTTATCCTGAATCATCGATGCCTGAGAAAATTTAATGAGATTAATTATTATGGGTGTACAAATGTTACAAGGTTAATCCCCCGCAGTGTAATTAGATCATAATAATCACATGTAATATTTCTAAGTTAGAGTTCTACATTTGCTACCTAATCTAAATGGGCACGTGCTGCCCGATTGTTAAGTTACCATTTGATTGAAATATTTTATGTTTTACGACAGATGAACTTTAGAATAGGGATATTAATTTAATTATTCTGTAGTTCATGGAACATGTACTATTTACTCTAAACAACAAACAATAAGTGAACAATGGTCACTGACTGAAGGATATTCTGTGGCTAGTGGCTAATAAAGTCGAGGGCCATAATGACCACATTCCATCTTCTCTCTGCCCATTCCGGCACAATTTTACTCTCATTTACCTAATCCCACTATTGGATATATACAGTAATTTGCAGCATTATTGTGTAAATCAAAGCCGACACAATATCAATTTTGACTAGTCCATAAAATATACTGGAATGTATTTTGTTTCTAACAACGCTGATGTTGTTGTTGTTGTTGTTCCATTTGATCTGCTTGGACATCGTGGTCATTTAGACCCATGTACTTGTGTGTGTAGAATTTGACTGATAACATGCGTTACGTCTGTAGTTGTGTGTGTAAATGTACTTAAGGTGAGGATTGTGAAGGAGGTGGCCGTGGACTTATGGCAGGGTCCATCCCAGCTTGTGCCTGGAGCAGAAGTGGGGAAACCACGGAAAACCACTTCCAGCATTGGTGAGATAGAAATAGAACCCACCTCTTTTCAGTTTTTTCTTATGAGGCTGAGTGTACCCCTTTCCAGCCCTCAGACCAAAATTGATCTAAGAACGCAAAGCATCTCCTAATCGAACAAGGAACACCATCATTGTGTGACGAGCTTTACGGAATCTCGAGTTACCGCAAATCGAATTTCCTGTACTCTGCTGTACCTTGTTATTGCGTTGCTGTAGAATCTGATGCCTGGCATCTCTTTCTGTTCACGAGAGCACCAGTGGCAAGACATGTATTGCGTGCATCGCTGTACAAACCTGATAGCAAGTCGAAACATTCAGTAGGGAATTATATTTACGGTTTCTAAGTCTTTTAATAGAAAATGACTACTCAAAAATACAAGCTTACAATCATGCACATAGACCACCTCGTGGTACAGCGGCATACATTCTTGGCTGTCACTCCGAAGGTCCGAGTTTGATTTTCGGCTCTGCCAAGAAATTTAATTCTGGTCTAAGGGCTTGAACAGGGAACACTCAGCCTCATGAGGAAAAACTGAGAAGAGGTGGATTCGATTCTTGTTAGTGTTTTTCCGTGGTTTCACCCTTCTAATTCAGACAAATCCCGTGTACTGTACTTTGCATTCCTTGCCTGAACTACAAATACAATTTCTCTTACAACCCCCTGGCACTATACAGCCCATGAAGGGCCTAGGCCGACCAAGCGACCACTGCCCAGCCATTTGGCCTGCAGATATTGGGGTGACGCGTGATCAGCGCATCGGGTCCCCTCGGCCGTTAATCTTGGTTTTCGTGATCGGGGCGCTGCCTCACTGTCAGACAGCTACTCAATTGTCCTCACGAGGCTGAGTGCACCCCGTTCCAACCCTCACGTCAGTTTTAAAATCCCTGATGGAGCCGGGAATGGTACCCGGGGCCTCCGGGTGAGAGACAGGCGCGCTACCCCAACACCACGGGGCCGGCATCAAACTCTCTTACAGTCATCACAATAATACAAGCTGATATACAGATGTGACACACACACCAAGTAAGCCTACACGATGTCACAAAGCACCTAAATAAATCAGCAACAACAGCAACTAATTTTCATGCATTACTTCCAAGAGACAGATTGCTGATGGCATGAACACGGTATTAATATTGAATATATCAGGATGCCGAATTACGAATTGTGGAAAGAGCGGACTCCAAGATGGGAGTATCGAAGACAATGGTAGTTATGTGAATGTACAGCCTGTTCGAATTCAACACGGAACTGTAAAATGAGTTGCCTAGCCACCCGGGGCTGAGTTCGATTTCACTGATTGCCGCCTTCTTATGCAGCGTTGCAAAGTATTTTGCTCTTTCAAAATATGTCGCGTCGAAGACTGATTACAATTTTGTAACACATTGTTTCCAAATTGTATCTCGTTTTGTGGCATTAGGTTAAAAAGCAATAAATTGTGTTGTAAAAAAATACAACACAAAAATACATTGTGTTGTAATAAAATATGTTGTATAATAAAAATTTATTTCATAGAAATGCTCTGCAAAAGCCATTAACAGAAGCGTAAAATAACAAGTTCTGAAACAGGAATCGTTCAAACTTATTGTGAAGCCTGTGTAAATATATTTTGAAAGAGCAAAATACTTTGCAATGCTGCATAAGAAGGCGGCAATCAGTGAAATTGAACTCAGCCCCGTCGGTAGCGCACAGCGAGCAGATTTCAAGCTGATTGCGGGTGGGTAGGCAACCCATTTTACAGTTCCGTGTTGAATAGGAACACGCTGTACGTGTACATCACAGTTGAACACTCAGTTTTCAACACTCAACGTCTGTTCCGTGAGAATGGTATCGTTTAGTCGATTAATCGGATGGTCAATTAATCGATGTGTGTTGGTCCTTTCACAACGCTCTCACAGAAACAAAACATACATTTAAATAATTAAAATATATTCTATCATATACTTTTAAATAATGTACCTTTTTGTGAACACTAGGCTAAAACAAAGTACAACAAAAATGTTCCTGTCCTAAGTTGTAAACATTGAACAAAAATTAAAAATCTTCGCAGAAAACTCTTTGTTTTCGTATTTCGAAACCCTTCCCAATTTGATTGATGTTTGTCCATTGACTCGTAATTGGTTATTGATGGCATAATAAAGGAAGGACAATAAATAATGTTATTGGTTTAACGTCCCTTTCAAGTTCTGGGGCTTTTATAGACGATAATGGAAGGACACTTTGTAGACTTTGACAAAAAGTAACTTTTATAGAATTCTATACATCCGAAAATAAGCGTAATTCAACTTAAGCGATGACCTCTCACTTAAACTTTTTCTCTTATCTCGTGTCTACTAATTAATTAATCGATTCTTTGGTTAGTCGATTAACCTATTATTCAGTTAGTCGATTAATCAATTGAACATTCAGTCGATTAATCGGTTAATCTTCATAAACGATCTACCTCAAAGAATAAAGCATTCTAATTTTTCTGTTGTATGCTGATGACTTCGAGGTATATGGAAAAAAGATACGAGCCTTACAGTATTCGCATATGATGTGTAACATCTGACATGTTATCCTACTCGTATACTACACAGCTTGGACATTCTTAAAATGTTAATTTACAGTCCATTTTCATACTGGTACTATGATGAATGTATAGATTGAATTGGAGATATGCTACTATCACATTTGTGGCGCAGCGGTCAAGCTGTTAGTCTCTCACCAAGGTAGACCGGGTTTAATTCCCGGTCAATACATGTGAGATTTTCGAATTGAAATGCCATGTCCTGTGGTTCGCATTCCACGTAAAAGGAAGGTACCGTGGATCATG
This sequence comes from Meconema thalassinum, assembly GCA_946902985.2. NCBI lineage: Eukaryota > Metazoa > Arthropoda > Insecta > Orthoptera > Tettigoniidae > Meconema > Meconema thalassinum. Next base: position 1,068,433,933 of record OX336389.2, read on the forward strand.
ATCGTGAGATTAACGGACACGCAAAACTACAAGCTTCCTTCCTTTTACATTAATAATTCATAATAACAAAGTGACACACAACGTCGACAGTACTTTCAAATACTGTGAGCACATTCCTCAGTAACGATAGCATTCATTATTCTCAAGGCTCTCGTACAGTTCGTCGTAAACAATCAAAACATGGCTTCCTACAATCATGAAATAACCTAGTCTCACATATGATGAAAATACAGCTTTTATTCCACTCATATAACAACATTCTGTTATGCATTTAATATTTGACTACTCACCCACAGTTTGACAATAATGCCGCTTACTTAAATGTAATTTGTCGTCTTTGTCCTACCCCATGTGATATTCAACCTTGAACACAGCTTGGACATTCTTAAAATGTTAATTTACACTCCATTTTCATACTGGTACTATGATGAATAGATTGAATTGGAGATATGCTACTTCATAAACTGCTCAATGACAAATGAAAGTCGGTGAAACATTTGCCACTGTGCTCGTCAAACCAGTGCCTGCTAAATGCACTGCCTACTGTATTGCCATAACATTCTCGCGCTACAGAGCACACACTGCCTTGTTTCCAATACACACATTTTCAATTGTACATCCATCTGGCAGTGCGTCTTCACTTCCGTCCGATCCACTTCCGTTCGATCCACTTCCGCCCGATTCACTTCCGTCCCATTTTTCTGGCAGTGCGTCTTCACTTCCGTCCGATCCACTTCCGTTCGATCCACTTTCGCCCGATTCACTTCCGTCCCCAATTTTCAAAATCACTCCCACAAAACTATCCAGCAACCGAGCGGAAAGATGTTACACATCAAAAATGTCTGTATCTACCGACTGTGACTTGGGCCCTACTTCAAAATGACCTGAACAGTAACTTATTATGGAATGGACTACAGAAAATATATCAGGATTGAACGAAGAAAAATGTCTCTCAATGTTGTTCACCAGGAATATAAACACTATGGTTTTTAATTACAAGTTAGGTTGCACTGTCCTGAAATCCGTTCATGAAAACAAGGGTCACGGGGTGTTAATAGATAGAGAACTAACGTTTACCCCCCATATACTGAAAATGATAGCTGACTCAAACAAGACACTGGGATTTGTTATCAGGAATACAAAACCATTCAAAAACATAAGCACGTGTTTCCACCTTTACAACACACTAGTCAGACCGAAACTAGAATATGCTAGCATTATATAGAGTCCTAGATGCAAGACATATACCTCAATGATTGAAAACACACAAAATAAATTCCTAAAATATCTACATTTTAAAAGAACAGCCAACTATCCACACTTGATACCATACCAGAAACTGCTAATAAATGTTGATGTAGATAGTTTAGAAATACGATGAAAATAGATGCTATGAAATTCCTTTTCAAAATTATAAACAATTCAATTGATAATTCCGAATTCCTTTCTCTCTTAAATTTCCATGTACCACGCATCAATTCAAGGAACAATGTCACATTTGAAATTAAAAGAACCAGGACATCTGCCTACAAAAATTCCCCGCTGAACAGATTGTGTAATATTTTGAACAATGTTGTTCAAAGAAATTATGCCATAGATTTTAGTACATCCTTGACAGTATTTTTTGATGGAATTTCTATCCACCCTCCAGAAATAATGTCTCAAACCTTGCAAATTGTAAATCATGAATTCTTACCACTGTGTCATTCTACCTAGCCAACCTTGTATTACATTTTGTATTACTTGTACTAGCCTATACTGTTTTAATTTCACACCTAATTATTTTAATTAGTTTTATTTAGTTACTGTTTATTTTGAAGCCTCCGTGGCTTAGGCGGCAGCACGCCGGCCTCTCACCGCTGGGTCCGTGGTTCAAATCCCGGTCACTCCATGTGAGATCTGTGCTTGACAAAACGGTGGCAGACAGGTTTTTCTCCGGGTACTCCGGTTTTCCCTGTCAACATTTCATTCCAGCAACACTCTCCACTATCATTTCATTTCATCTGCCATTCATTTAATCATTGCCCCAGAGGAGTGTATCAGGCCTCGGCAGCTGGCACAGTTCATATCCTCGCCGCTAGATGGGGGCTTCATTCATTCCATTCCTGACCCGGTCGGAGACTGGAATCTGGCTGTGGATTTTCATTTTCAGTTACTGTTAATTTTAAGTTAGTGTAAGTTATAAGATAACATACTGTGTAATCAATATGGCACTGTAATAGAGATGAAAATCCTGTTGTGCGAAAATAAATAAATAAATAAATAAATAAAAAATTGTCTTCGAATAATTTGAAATTACTGTATTTGATTAATCGTAATGGATTAACCGAACATAGCTCTAGTATGAACCAACCATCATTCGAGCAGCGTTCGGAAGGCATTGTGCACGTTATGGTCACGGCTGGCACTGCACGCGTTCTTGCGCAGCTGTAATTACGAACGCAAGCACTATCTTATCGTGTCGATAACAGTGTTAATGCTATTTTATAAGGTTTCTCATTTTAATAAGCCAGCTTAATTTATCCTCTCTATTATTACTTTACTGCCGAGTTGATTGTAAATTTACTTTAGATCAGAATTGCTGTGTGCGATGCCAGCTGTCACTGTATCCATAGACAACTTTATCATCCGAGGCATTCAGCATCATAAGGACAAGACCGATCAGTTTTCTCTTGTAGTGCAGGAGACATTTTTATAGAGTACTTAACACCTGTGATCTTAAGCCGGGGTACATTTAATATGGGTATGCTAAAACAAGTCTTAAGACATTTTGCGAACACTAAATAATGTTAACGCTTTAACAAAATTTTCCTCGAATTCAATCTACTCTCTTTTTCTGAAAGACGAAGTGGGGATGGCTACAAAACTAGATGTAAGCAAAGTTAACAGACTCTGTATGGTGGTTGATTGACGATTTAAATGAGCCAGCAACAATATCACTATTTTTAAGGAATTAAAATAATGTTGCTTAAGTTGATGTTCAGGCTTTGATAACACAATCAGCTGGCTTCTAACACGCCACGACCAGAGCTGATACCAACTGTATGGTATATAATAATGGCGTGTAACCTCCGGAGAGACCTGAAGCGTGACTTCGAATTGTCGCCCGTAGGTGACCTCCGTGTCATGATGAGGATAATATGACTAACGAAGACTATACGAATAAACAGTCCTGAGCCAGGGAAATCAATCAAACAAAGTTAATGCTCCACGGCCCAACCGGTAATTGAACCCGAGGCCTCCCTCATGAGTGTCAAACATTATATGAACTTGGCGACGATGCCTGTTAGGTAAGTATATCGTATCAGCATTCAGAACAAAATCACGAAGGCAAAGGGCTCGCTAGGAGTATCCAAATTAAGTTATGTGAGCCATTACAAACAATGCCGAGGAGTAAAAGGGAAATCATACTGTTTGTGTCCAGTCAGATGGTTGCTTGGACAATTTTCTCTAAAGGATTGTTACGTGGTTCGTAACACACACACCCAAGCACTAGGGGCTACGTGATCACAATGTCACAAAGTCCCTAAAGAATCAACAACTATTATTATTTTAGGCCTATTATTATTAAGATGGATTATATATTTTTTCGATGTAGGTAAGAATGGCACAAAGAAGAACAAGTAACCATGGAGGGCTGCCTTAATTCCGTATCCTAGTGCGTGCTTTCGTGATTTTACCTCAGGGAATAGATATTTTGGTAAATTTTGAAAAAATGTGAGGTACTGATCCAGGTTTTAATTTCCACTTCACGCGAGGAAGTTCAACGTTTTCACAGTTCACTACGAAACAGTCCGCCTTTATAATAATTCAATCTTCCGAAAAACGCACGTCACAGATTTTCTTTTTGATCGACAAATGCTTATCTTTCCGTGGAATAACTCTCGCCCATTTCGCAAACAGATTTGTATCTTTTGGCGGTTTAAAAAAATCTCATCAGATTTTCTTCCGTAACCCGATTTACATCCAGGAACGAAACAGAACATTTTCCCAAAACAGTAGAAAATTTAGTTGTTTGCACACACAAAGCACTGCACAGACATTCCTAAACTATTACAAAGAAACAAATTCCCTCGCTTAATATGACTTCTCGCGCACATATTACAGTACTAACCTCGTGGGCTAATAGTCACACGTGCTTATGGTTCGGCGCGACTTCCGCGCCACACACTGGCTGGACCATGAACTACAATGCTTAAGGAACAGAGTGATGACACTGTTCTTTTCTATTCGTCATGATTTTACGTTTGTGGATATGTTATTGTAGCAGTTGTTGATTGCCTTATTATCGCCTACAGTTCATTGAATCTCTTCATTGAAGTACTGGAATATTGCTCATATTAATGTATCGATTGCCAACCTAACGGTATGTAATCAGAATTATTCAAGTCGAACGTTGTACGCCTAAAGGATTTACTGTCTATGTCTGTTGAGGTTTTCAATATGAACATCCCTTGTCTGTCTGGCCGCTATTCCCAGCAAACCAATCACGTCGTCCCATTTCAATTAAAGCTTCCGTAACTCTCAAAGCTAAAGCTGCAGCTGGGAACGATTCACACGATTCATTGCAATTATTCTCTAGTTAGTCAGCAGTCTCTGATCTGCAGTTCTAATCAAACTCTCGAACAGACTATAAATAAAATGTGAAAATCTGTGTGAAGAACAGTGCGCAATAATGCCCAGTTTGTAAAGAATACTAAATATTGCACAGCGCAATCCCAAATAATACTCACAATCCTGGCCTTCAAAGCGTCAATTGTCTTTCAGAATCCAACATGGTGGTCGTACGAATTTTGAAATTTGAATTGTATCTTCTGGTGATCTTATCATTCGAGCGCAATTATAATAATGTTATTGGTTTTACATCCCTTTTAACTATTCTGGCTTTAAGAGACGCCGGAGTGCCGGAATTTTGTTCCGAAAGGGATCTTTAACTTGCCAGTAAATCTACTGACATAGCTCCCTTGCATTTGCGCACACTCAAGTGCCAGCTGACTGCACCAGGATACGAACCTGCAACCTTAGGCCCAGCAAGGGAGAACGTTACCGCTGAGCCACGCAGCCAGTCGAGCGCAATGGAACTTGGCATAGGAAAGGTGTGCTTGGAAGGACGGAAGGAAGTGAGAAACCTCGTTTCCGCAAACGTGACTTTTCACCTCGAAAATCTGATATGCATTAATTGGAAATCAAACCTGCTTCGCCTTGGTGAGAGGCAGGTAGATTGACCTTTGCGCCATCACACTCCCTCGAAGATGAAGAAGAAGAAGAAGAACAACAACAACAACAACAACAACATTAACAACAAGAACGAGAAGAAAAATAATAGGAAGAAGAAGATGAATAAAGAAGAGATGATTTGAGGTAAACAATACAGCGCATACTGTACTGCAATTGAACTGTTTTCAAAAATTCAAGTTGTGGCCATTGCATTTCTAAAGGAATTTTGTAGTTTCACGTCACCGTCAATCTCGCGAGCATGAGCCACAGGACCTCCTTTTACGTGGAATCCGAACCACTTTCATTTTGAAAATCTCACATGCCTTGACCGGGAATCGAACGTGGTCCACCTTTGTGAGAGGCCAACAGCATTGCATTTCTAAATATATAATTATATTGGCCTATATACGAGGTATATATTTCTTGAGGGGGCAAGAAAAGGTGAAAATCGCTGGGTGCAAGATTAGGGCTGTACGGTGGATGATCAAACAGCTCCCAGCCAAACTGCTGCAGAACTCTTGATCTTGCTCCCAGCGATTTCCACCTTTTCTTGCAACTCAAGAAATGTCTGTTCTCCGGTCAGTATTTTCACACTGACGAAGAGCTGAGGACGAATATCATACGCTGGTTCCATTCGCAGGCGCAGACTTCTATGACGCAGGACTACAAAAGTTGACACCACGCTATGAGAAGCGTCTCAATTCGTTTGGTGTCTATGTAATCTCAAATTATGGCGGCTTCGGTGGCGTAGTCGGTAGCATGCTGAGCTTCTATGCCCAAGATTGCGGGTTCAAATCCGGCCGAAGTCGTCGGATTTTTAAGAGCGTTAAAAATCCCTCAGTATGCCTTCCTTCGGAGGGGAAGTAAAGCCGGCGGTCCCATGTCATAGATTTATGGCATGTTAAAGAACCTTCCACTAATTATACCTGTGTGAAGCTAAATTGTATAGGTTAAGAATGTAAACAACGCTCTTAGGTTCCTACGTTCGTTGCCAAGAGCCGACTGCGGTGACGTCTGGTAGCTAAGTTCTGAACTAGTAGTCGTTGAAGGTGGCGTTTGGTGGCAAAAGTAGGAACTACTTGAAAATTGATCGTCTGCAGTCCTTACTTGAATTAAAACAGATACACACACTAATACAGTCATCACAATTAACACCGGTTATCAGACAGATTCTACACACACCCAAAGTACACGGGGCTACATGACCGCGTTGTCGCTGCCCCTAAACTTAAGAACCAACCAATCTCAAATTATAAAAGCCACCTTGTCAAACACTAGAAATTAGTTTAATAATTAAATTAACACGTACATGTTTCATGTCTATGTCGAAAAATGGCTGACACATTCCTGTACCTGTTTCCAATAATGATTTGCATATTACTATGTCCCCCCCCCCCCCCACTCTTTTTTTTTACAAAAGAGAGAAACGTACTCTCTGGATGCACCTCGTAACATTACTTTCAAGAATGCTTACTACATAGTGTTGATTAATATAGTAACCACTCCAGTTGGGAATGAAACATTCAGTGACGAACTACGGTAAGTTAATTCTAAGATATACCTAGGTGATGTTTTATTTTGGAACTTAGACATCGTGGTCATCAAACCTGTGCAATTGGGTACATGGATTTTTCGGACATTCTGTGTTATTAAGGTGTCTGTCGTAATACAGTATGTATAATAGTAATTGAGGCTGTATTTGGGAGGGAGGCAGCTGTGGCCGTAAGAACCCATTATTTACCTGCAGTCGGGGTGACAAACAATGGAAAACCATTTCCGAGTTAGTTGAGCTGGGATTCGAACACACCTCTTGTCAGTTTTACCCCATGAGGCTGATTGTACTCCGTTCCTACCCTTAGATCAAAATTAACGTTCTTGGAAAAGCCAGGAATAGATTCCAGGATATTCGTGATGGGATTCTCAGTACGCACACTGAGACCACTGAAGGCAGTTCCGGTTAAATTGGCCTTTAACTGCGAATTTGTAAACGATACTCAATAAATTTAATACTGTAAGCTATTTGGTACCGAACGTGAATGAACATGCAGGGCCAAAGGGCCAGAATATCTCCGGACTCAGCAGACAAATGAGTTTGAACCCTACCGGTGGCCGTCCTTGAAATGGTTATCCGTGCCTTGCCATTTTCAACTCTCAGACAAATGCCTGGATGGTCCTTATCTAATAGACTGCGGCAGCCTCCTTCCAGCTGCGGTGTAATGGCGCAATGATCAAGATTTTTTTTTTTTTTCAAAGGAGGACCGGGTTTAATTTCTGGTTAATGCATGTGAATGTTTTGAGGTAGGCCTAAAATTAATGTGAAGAGGTTCCAATTACATGTATGATCGTGGGATTAGTGGTCACGTTAAACTCCAAGCTTCCTTCCTTCCTTCCCTGCGGCGTAGTTGTGCGCGTTAAATTGCTCACCACGACCGAAATTGGGAAATGCAGAAAGTCTGGGGATCAGAGGTTCAAATCCCGCAGCGGCACTGACAGTGACTATCCGGTGTGTGTGGTGTTTCCTCTCTTCGGGAAAATGCCGGGTTAGTTTGTTATTTTAAGCCCCGAGGCACTTAACCAATTCCTGACCCTAATTACTTCAATCCAGGAAATCTACAGTGACGAATGCAACTAATTTTACTCAAATTATATCTAAAGCGTTAGATAAAGGAGGGCAAATGGATGTCATATTTACAGATTTCGAGAAAGCGTTCGACAAAATAAATCACGACATCCTTCTTAAAAAATTATGTATTTTGGGATTCTCCCACCCATTATTCAAGTTATTCATCTGGTACCTCAGAGACAGGAAACAATTTGTGTTGTCCCAGAAAATTGTCTCAAAGGAATACATAGTTCATTCCGGAATACCCCAAGGCTCGAACCTTGGACCTTTGATTTTTCTAGCAATGATCAATGATTTGCCACGATGTATACTGCACTCAAATAGTATTTTATATGCAGATGACTTCAAAATTTTTAAATCAATTTCTTCCACTAATGACTGTACTACTGCAAAATGACCTAAATAATATACCCAAATGGAGTATAGAAAACAAATTATACTTAAACGTACCGAAGTGTGTTGTTATGACCTTTTCACGTAAGAAGAACCCAATCACATTTGTTTATGGAATTGGACCTAAGTCATTCAAAACAGTAAGCGAGAAGAAAGATCTAGGGATTCTGTTTGACCGAGAGCTTGCTTTCACTAGTCATGTGCAAAAGATGGTCAGGGATGCTGACCGCATGTTAGGGTTTATAATAAGAAACACTAAGCCATTCATTAGGACCAGTACCTTCATAAACCTTTATACTGCCAAGCTCGAGTACGCCAGCCAAGTATCGAGTCCCTGGCAGAAAACATGCATTAAATCCATTGAGCAAGTTCAAAATAATTTTTTCAGATATTTACACCTCAAAATAACGGGCAATTACCCACACATGGTACCCTACGGTGAACTTTTGTTGAATTTCGGCATGACTAGTTTGGAGTCTCGATGGCAACTGAATGATATGAAATTCCTTTATAAAGTCATTAACGGTCAAATTGATAACTAATTTTTCCTATCGCTCCTAAATTTCAACATCCCTCGCTTAACTACAAGATCAACCATAACACTCAAAAATGATATAACCAATACCACTTCACATAATAATTCACCTGTATGGAGGCTTTACAGTATTTACAACGATGCGGTTCGTGTAAACTGGAAACTAGATTTCTGTCTCTCAATCAGACCGTTCTTGGAAATTATAATCCAGTCACTCTAATTCATACTTGAAATAAAATTATCACACAAAACAGAATCAACAATGTATATATGTGGATAGGCCTGTTCCCTAGTTATTAATGTTACCTTTTAGTTTATTATGAAATAATTTCAAAACCTGATTTTATATTTGGTATTAGATCAAATTTAGATTTAGTTTTTATATTATCTTAAGATTAAGTTTTTTACTACTATGCATTTTGATCTGTGTTAACTTCCTAGGTTTAAGAATTACATTAAGATATTAATACTTAATGCAAACATATCAGGAAATGTATTTTACTGTGTAGGTGCACTATTATTGGGGCGCACACTGAGCCCTGTTGTGTACCATCAACAAATAAATAAATACATAAATAAATAAATTAGCCACACTACTATATTCACCTCAGAAACACAGAATATCAGATAAATCGAACACACACACAAGTTCACGGAACTGTTGACCAAGATATCTTAAACCCTGAAACCATAACCACAACACTTCCTTCTCCTATTTTAATTAATTATGTATTATTCATTATTCATTATTCTGTATTCATTCCATTTGTCATTTAATTCCTCTAATGGTTTTGGCGTCCTATCGTAAAAAATAATCAATCCCACAATACAGTAGAAACTCACTTTGTCTCATCGCAGTCTCTGTTTCTAAGAGAAATAAAAGGGGTAGAAATAAATACTGCCTTTGGTAGATTCAGAATTAAAGAGATGATGATGATACGATGTTAATTATTGTTTTAAGGGGCCTAATATGAAGGTTATCGTCCTTAAATAATAATAATAATAATTTTTATCGTCCTTAATGGTTTGGGTGTTAGTGAGAAATCATGATGAAATGAATCACTACAAATGAAACTAGCTACGGTCTAACTACGTTCTTACAACTAACTTACAGACTACAAGAAGGAAAAGGCCAAAAAAGGAATGAGTTATTGTTGTTTTAAGGGGGGGGGGGGGGACAGCGAGGTCCTCTGCCCCTAAAGGGGAAAAAGGAATAAAGAGAAAAACGGCACGGAAAAGAAAATTCCCTCAACCCTGGACGAATGACTGAAGGACCTGGAAGATCGTAGAGCTATGAAAGACAGATAGGAATGAGAAAGAGGAGAAAGTCTGCCCAAAATTCAATGGAAGAAGGAAAAAATACGCATCCAGCTCAAGAATCCCTCAGGGTCGCTAACTTCCAAACTCACCAGCCCTGAGCCCTTGAGGATATAGAGCACCATCCAGGGTGCACCATAAGAGGTGGGGGCTACACACACCCTGCCTCTTTTGAAGACTCGACCAGAAGGCTGGAGATATCATGAAAAGAAAAGTCTGACCCCTCGAAGAATAAGGGTCAGGGGAGAACAAGAGTTGACCAACGGAGGTCGCCAGGAAAGGAGACAGAGAGGAGCCCAGCACAAGTAAGTGGAGGCAATGCCGAACTCAGCTGGGGTTCCATGGTCACCAACCCACGTTCCATCAGTTGTGAGCCCCCGGGGGAGATGTTAGTTATTGTTGTAGTTGTTGATTCTTTAGCGGCTTTGTGACATCGTGGTCATGTAGCCCCGTTTAGACCTACTTGGGTGTGTGAAGGATTTGTCTGATAACCTGTGTCACTGTGATGTCTGTACTAGTGTGTGTCTTTGTAATTGAGGTAGGATTTACGTTTTTTTTGTCGTGTAGCCTCCTGAGAGGCCGAGTGCAGGTCTTTCTAGTCGACGCCCGTGGGCGACCTGCACGTCGGGATGAGAGATGGAATGGATGAAGATGAATGAAACAGGGCAAGGATGTGGAAGGAAGCGGCCGTGGCCTGTCAGAAGGTACTGTCCCAGCATTTGCCTGGTGTTGAAAATGGGAAACCACGGAAAACCATTTCAAGGACAGCCGACGGTGGGGCTCGAACCCACGCGACTACCGAGTCAGCAGAGAGCTTGGCCCCATGACCTAATGCTGCGCTTTAGCCAGCGTAGCCACTACTGTCGGTAGGATTTAAGTAAGAAGCGGCCATGGCTATAAGTTAGGAAGTTAAGTACCATCCCGGCATTTGCCTGGATTAAAAGTTGAAAACCACGGGAAACCACTTCCCAGGTTTGCCTCACGAGCCTGAGTGTACCCGTTTTGAGCCCTCAGACTATAGACCATACTTAAATTTCTTGGCAGTGCCGGGATTCGAACCTGAGCCTCCGCAGTGACATCCAAGAGTTCTAGCCACTACGCAACGAGGCGGACTGGGGAAGAAGTAAAAGATAATGACAATGATGATAATTCTTGTTTTAAGGGGCCTAACATCAAGGTTATCGGCCCAAGAATAAAAGAGCATTAGAACACGTGTATGAATGAAGGAAATGAATGTAGGTCTATACTGTAGATATTTATGATGTCTGATGCCAATGGAATGATTCACACCCTGAGCTCACACTGGGATTGATTACCATGATATTCTAAGCTGTTAATTGAATTAATAGCAAACACAGTACCAAAGTACTTGCATTTTGTGTACGGGGAGCGTCGAACTGGAAAATGTATTCGGAAAACAGACGTTCGTTTGAAACATGCCTCCAGTCGACTACAGTACTTGCGCTGAACCACAGTATTCAGTGTGTGCCAATTCAGTGTTTGTTTCGAGTTTAAATCCTGAGGTATTTACGATTTCGTTGTAGAAGTGAACCTATTTGATGTGGAATGTCGGTTCTCCACACCAAAAACATTACAACGTGGGGGCTTTAATTCGCATGCGCTTGCTGGGTTAGCCTGGCAGCGTGGTATTATTAGGCAACTGCTGTGCATGGAATAGCTCGTATATAGAGCAAGCAACACCCCTTCCTCCCTCGCTACTCACAATGATGGCCGACACTTAAAAGCGAAACTTTGCGGAGGTTAAGACCGACGGCGGGAAAATATGGCACCATGCTGTAGGCTTTATTATCCTTTATAAACAGGTAGGAGGGCAACAAGGCTGAAGAAGGGAGAGAACACTCGCTCCGTCTTGGCCTGTCAACCTGCGTATCCTCATAAAACTTGACATCACAGGTCTTCCTCTGTCATAACATTATCTTACGAATAACCGACGTTTGCTTCTGTAAGTCGTGTTGTTGTTAATTCATCTGAGGGACTTGGGATTCTTGGTCATATTCCCCGTGTAGTTGGGTGTGTGTTGAACGTGTCTGATAACTGGTATTCCTGTGCTGACTGTAGCGGCGTGCGGAATTGTATTAGGGACTGGGATGGGGTAGCTTCCTCGCGACATGAAGTAAGTTACTATCCCGGGATTTGCCTGGAGAGAGTGTGAAAAGAAAGCTGGAAAAAAGCACACTCAGGATAGCTGCTGTCAGCGCTGCGATCTCCGGATTTTCTGTAGCTGCCCGCGTGACCGTGGTGCACGATTTAACGAGCACGGCTACGCCGTGAGGTAGGCCCTACTTCTGTAAGGCAAATGACTTATTAACTGTTATCCTAATATTTTATTTCTGTTGACTAAGGTAGTAAAAAAGCTTCTTGTCGTTATTACCTCATTTCAAGGTCTTGGGACATCATATTCATCAGCCCAGTGCAGTTGGATGTGTGTTTATTTTGTCTGATGACCTGCATGTATGTGATGACTGTAGTAGTAGTAGTGTGTGTAACTTTAATAGGGACAGAGATCTAGTGGGTGCCCCATGTCTTGAAATAAGGTACTACCCCGGCATTTTTCTGGAGGGAGTGTGGATAAGCCAGGGAAAAACCACACTCAGGATAGCTGTTATCAGCGACGAGATTCAAACCTGCGATCTTCAGACTTGCTTCAGATGCCCGCGCGGTCATTGTGTACGATTTAACGACGACCGCTACGCCGAAGGGTGGAATCTGCCATATGATTTGTTTCTGTCAGAGATGCTGTCTCTTCCTGAACATCCATATAGAAAAATACGGTTTTTGGATTTCATTTTCCTGTTAAATATTTTTATATCTCTCTTTCTCTCCACCTTATTTCAATTCAAGTTCAGAAAGATGGAAGGACGTAGGTTGTAGGTAATGTGTGCGCTAAGATAATATTTACGATATTATAGAAATGTTTGTAACATTATTATTATTATTATTATTATCATCATCATCATCTTCATTAACATGAACATTTATTTATTTCATTTCATATAATTATACCATACATACCATATCACGTGGTTAAGCGTAAGGGAGGCCATGAGCCTTAACTTGACCACTTCAACATTTCAAAAGATATGTTTTCCGAAGAAATCCGGTTTCAACCGTTATGAAATAAACATACGCTGATGAACAAAGGGAAAAAGAAGAGATTTTTGTTCCTCCTTCTATTAGAGGCTCGAGGCATTGCTTGTCATCAGCCCTTTGCACTACCATGTATATAGTAACCTATTCGTCTGATAGCCCGTGTTATTTTGATGACCGTTGTAGTGTGCGTATCTGAAATTAATTGAACCGAGGAGTTTGGTATGTACCCCAGAATGAAATAAAATAAGTCACTGCCCATGTATTTACCTGAAGGAAATGTGATAATAAAGGAGTTATTGCCAATGTCAACACAGAGATTTCAATCTCCAATATACAGATTTGCTGCAGCTATCCATTGCAATCTCGGAGCTGGGTAATAACATTTGAATGTTAAATACCAATAAGATATTTTGTGAATTCTGTCAGAAGAGCAGGTTTATTATATTGTGAGAAATTTCGACTCTATAAGAGCTCAGATTCTTGGTTTGGATCATACGTTTGATTTGCATGTAGCAACACCGTGTGTGCGTACGCTCAGTAGACATTAGCTCTTTTTGATGGTATACTAGACCATGTGGTGGCGCAGTGTGTTCAGCACAATGATGGTCGAGGTCAAAGGAAGGAACAGAAGTAGTTTTTATCCATTCAAGAGGTTTGGACACCTTGGGTGTGTGTCAAATTTGGCTCATAACCTGTCTTTCTGTGGTGACTTTACCTTTGCATTGAGCCCGTCAGAGGAGCTGCCAGGCTAGCCAACAACCGCAATGACTTCCCTAACATCTCATCCGCCGGACCTAACTGCCGTGAGGATCAGGTGAACTTCCAAACAGGCCAAAGCGGCACGAGAAACTGTAGTCCACGGGGATCGTGGTACATGGTGACGAAGGTGATAGACTGCCTAAGGAAAGGTTCACCTTAAAAACTAGACTGAGAAAAGAAACATCCAGACTTATGTAAAACACCGTGAAAATTTATTGTAAATTTTACAAACCCCTATCCTAGTTCGGAGGGTTTCTATCGGCTAATCCGCAAGCTAATAAATAATCAAAAATAAAGAGCAGGTCCCTACCTGAGAAGTTACAGTAAACCCTCGCGAAAGATCTGTCTCTCAATAATAAAGCAACAACAGCAACACTAGGAAAATGGTACGACGCAAAAATCCCTAGGTCAAGTTACAAGATCAAGCTAATATCGCAATTTACATTTAACAGGGTATCAAAACAAATCTAAGTTAGGATGATACCATCTCCACATTTACATTTAACGTTAATTCATCTAGCTAAGTCCTATCAATTAATAACAAAATTTACTGCGGTGACGTCCGTAATATCAAACAGTTACATTCAAAGCTAAGTGACCAGCCAAAAAAAATAATCTAAGTCATTCTTATGAACTAAGTGCTAATCAGCACACAAAAGGGTAACATAGAGGATTCATACTCTTTTACATAATCAAATAAATAAATAAGACCACAGTTTTATTCAAATGCCTGCCTACACCTTGGTTTACTGTTTGTAAGCCATAGTCATCTAATGTGTGTAATTACGGTGACGACTGCGTAGTGAAGACTACGTCTGACATCGTATGGCCTGCGCTCCACCAGCTACGAACTCAAGGTTCGAGCAAGCTTCAGTCACAACAAAAAGTGTCAGCTGTCCTCAAGTCATTTCCTCCAGGAAATACCTTCATTAGCACGGCTATGTCAGCAGGTTCCAAATGCAAATGAACAAGGTTAAGCAGAAAGAATTCGTTAGTTAGCTTTTGTTTATTAAAATTATGCGTTTTATTATTAAGATGTCGGTTTAGGTTATCGTTGGTTTATGGCGAATAATACTGACAAGCCTGGGCACGGAGCGTCTCCCCTGAGATCATCTCTGCCAAAAAGCCTCGACTCAAAAGTCGGAATACAATCAACGAGCAATAACAACTCGGACACACAATAACACAAGTTACCAGCGGCGCACAGCTCGCGTTCAATAACTCTGGGACGGGTCTGGACACAAGCAGTTACCCTCCCTAAATATCTGGTCCACGGGAACAGTCCTGGACATGGTACACAAAAATACCTTCATACATGAAAACCCTCCCTAGCGGGGCTAGCCTACAACGTACTATAGAAACCTGACATAACTGTACTCGTCAAAACAACGGTACACGCAACAGCGTTTAACTAACAAATGACAATCTACAGAACATATGATCAGATACAAGAATGGACACTGGGTTCCATAAGCTATAACTGCAATGAAAGGGAAAGTGGATGCTAAAAGCATTCTGTCCTATGTTAACATGAGTCTGTCTCACTCAGAAGCATGCGCTCTCACACGGGTGCTGAGAAGTATTCACAAAACCTGTTCGTGCCGCCGCAGGCACCAAGATTCCTGCGCTGTATGACACAACACACTAACTAGGCCGGCAATTTAAGCAAGATAATAACTGTACAACTGGCCTCATCGTAATACCTTTACCATAGGTTATAAATCTCGAAGAATTTGTGCATAAAAAGCACGCTATAAATCTGAATACAATCATATAACACTGTCTTTCATTTCAAAGACGTTTAAAAGGTAGCAATGTCACTCATTGCTGGAGCTCACTGCTCTCAAAGATAAAATACACTATTTCTGACTTGTATCAAACATCAAATAAACACGTGTCATCACACTTGACACAACAAAATAATAATTGTGGCGCAAATACCACACTCTGCTGGATCTGCTTAATGATACGTTGGGGACTAGGTTCGATGCTAGACAACAACGAAACTTCCCTATTACTTATGAGGTCCACACTTGACCTGGATGGCTTCTGAGCACATCTCAAATGAAATATAATGCAGTTACAAAACTGGTAATTACAGTCGATTACCCAAATGATACGACTACTCTAACGAAGTCAGGGGTGTAACATAGACTGGCTGCAAAAAATGCAGTTAAAGAAACATAACCATGGCATCTGATTGCCATAACTAAAGTCTGCAAAGACTTGAAAAATCACCCCAGATAGGGTTAAACAAAGTAGCCTAAAAATGACTACAGTCACGTTTAGCAATAGACAGAAATTGACGTTCTACGACGTCCATCAAGCTGCACCAGGGTTGACCAAAATATCAGACCCAAGGGTGACTCACAATCACTGCAAATAAATGACATCTAATTAGACTAATTACATTCCTTGCCTATGAAATGGCTGTCACTAAGTTCGGTTGGTTCACAAACTACACTAATCTAACTATACCACCAGAAACTAGAACAAGGAAGGGTGTACAAAACTCACGATATGAAGGAGCCCACACTTAGCTCTCTGTCTAACGACAAGGGTTGAACAAAATCACCTCTGGCTTTCAGGATTGGCATCGTCCTCATCAGAACTTCCATCTTGGTTCTCCCAAAGACCAGGGTTCGGTCTGTCCCTGTAGTTGGCCTCGTGAATGGACTGGACATGCCTAGGAAAGGCATCCTCGGTTCCTTCCTTATCGTTCGATGTTCTAGAAGTTCCATAATCATGCTGGTCCCATCCGAGACATCTCCCTCATACCATAATGGTATTAGCCCATGGTCTCGGCCTCGAACATTCTGTTGAAAAAGTTGACCACGTGGGCGGTAGTATAAGACTTGTAGTAGTTCATTATTTTCACTTGAAAATTACAGTATTCGTCGTAGATATCACAGGCTTTAAATATAACTGGTAACACAGCCTCTACACTTTGCAGATGTAAATGATAAATGGCTATGCACTGTTCTGCGGTTCCACACGTGTACAGACGCTACTTTTTCTATCACGTGGCATCCGTGAAATGGGCGTCGTTTTATTATAGATAAATTTACCGTAGCAATCTGTGTATAATGTACTTTTATAATCACACTTCTTCAAAGTAATAATATCACGTTTACCTGCATATTTCCGCACCAGGCTCTCGGCCCTCCACAAACACGTGGGTGAAAAAATGTGGTGCTACAGAAATGTCGTAAATTTCACAATACTTGCCAAATAATTCACTATACACTTTGTGTTGATCACTGCACATCAACAACAGTAATTCGTAGTTCAATTGTGCTCGATGGCACTCGATAATGATTCCTCGCTGAAAAGCGGACTGTTTGCCACGTCTAATGCGACGGATATAATTACACGCCTACACAGGGCGGATTCTCCAGACGTAGTGCAAAGAACTGCGTTCCTCGTGGAAGCAAGTCGTCAAAAACTAAGTCGTTGAGCGACTACTTACATTCCTGTTTGCGTATCTGCAATGATATTACCTTACCTTAAAGTGAAAAAACATTCTCCAAAATGTTTCAATAATACTGAATGACGAAATGGAATATTCTGAGTCTCGTAGAAAGATAAAATTGATTAATAAGACCTCAGATAAATAATTAGCAGACTGAGAAATGGACAAAAACGGAATAAGAGAAATAAAAAATCCTCAGCCATCGAAGAATGCTGACTGGAGATAAGAAAGAGATAAAGGAGAGGGTTCACCCCAAAGTCAATGGAAAAGGGGAAACAGATCCAGCTCAGGAATTACTCGGGACCAAACTAGGGCAGTAAAATGGTAGTAAATTGTCTGGGTTGGAGAAGAACAAAAGTTGACCCAGATAGGTCGACGGGAAAGATGAAAGGGAGGAGCCAGGCACATGTAAGGAAAGGAATGCCTCTATTTGTGAACCCCTGGGGTGAATGACAATACGGCAGCCTAACTTATGGGGAACCAATAATTCGCCTTGATTCATTCTGTATCAACTATGTCATACTACCAAATTTGGTCACTTCAATCACAAGTATTATTGTGGGCAGACATTTTAAAATATAGTACTCGTTGCAGTATCCGATATGCACGACATGACCTACGAAGAGACCGGAATCCTCTTAAAATAACAACAATGTGTGCATATTGCTGCATACATCACTCAGATAACAGGAAAATATGGGAGTCGAGTTGATCCGTGTTATTTCACAAAGATAAGCACGTACTCATATGGAACATCTCAGTGTGATATGATATCCAGACGAGGTAGGACAGTTGGAACCTGACTACTCACCCATCTACGTCAGTCATAGTATTCTCAACAGAACGACCATCTTGTGGATTAGCAACTATCATCCTTGGTTATCGCCCCGGAGATCCGGGTTCCATTCTCAGCTCTGCCAAGAAATGTAACTCTGGTTTGAGGACTGGAACGAAGCACACTAAGCATCTTGAGGCAAAACTGAGAAGAGGTGGGTTTGATTCCTACCTCAGCCAACCCCGAAGTGGCTTTCCGTGGTTTCCCACTTCTTCTCCAGGCAATTGCCACGATGGTTTCTAACTTAAAGCCGCGGCAACCTCATTCCCAATTCTCACCTGAATTACAATACACACACACTCTACTACAGACAACACAATAAGACAGGTTATCAGACAATTTCTACTGACACACACCCAAGTACATAGGGCTATATGACCACGATGTCCAAGCCCCTAAAATGAAACAACAAATCTTTGCAGAATACATTGGGTCCATGGGGAAGTGGAAGGTAAAAAAGCACGAAGGAAATCTGGTATCGCCTTGACATTCGCAAGAATTCCTGCGGGACGTCATATTGTGCGCTTGGTGAAGGTCGTGCTTCAGAAAAAGGAATTGAGAAATTTCGTTGACTCAATGGCTTGTACGTGCCTGAAATCGATGGTTTCTGGGTGAGGTTTGCAAACAGGTACAGTTGTTATAGTTTAATTTTGAAACCTTGTGATATCGTGGTCATCAGCCTTCGTGTCACTTGGTCTGTGTTGAATATGTCTCCTAGCCTGGGGTATTCTAGTGTCCGTGCGAGTAGCCTATGCGTACTTGTAATTTGGGCAGGGATCCAAAAGAAAACAACTGTTTTCTTAAGTTAGGTCCCATCCAGAATTAACCTGTAGTAAAAGTGGGACACCATGGAGAAACTTCAAGTATATTTGAGATCACAATGGAACCCACGTTTTATCAGTTATCATCACGTGGTTCAGTATACCACTCAGACCAGAATTACAGTTATTGACAGAGTCAAAAATTGAACTTGGAACCTTTAGAACAGGAGTTTCGTTGTGGTTGTTGTTGGTAGTGTTGTTTCATTTAAGGGGCATCGACATCGTGGACATTTATCCCCGTGTTCTTGGTAGAATTATGTCTGATAATCCGCGTTATTGTGGTATCAGTAGTAGTGTATTTGTACTACTTCAGGTGGAGATTGGTAAGGAGGGGGCCGTGTCCTTAACTTAGGAACCATCCCGGCATTTGCCTGGAGTAGAAGTGGCAAACCACGGAAAATCACTTTCAGCATAGCTGAGGTGAGAATCGAACCCACCTCTTCTCAGTTTTGCATCACGAGGCTGAGTGTATCCCGTTCAAGACCTCAGACCAGCATTCAATTTCTTGGCATGCAGAATATGTAGGCCCTATGATGGTACTTCATTCCAAAATTCACTTGCCCCATCCCCGGAGAAAACGAATTTGTACGTGTCTGATTACTCATGTGAGACTTCGAACGTACTTGTGGGTGTGCAACCTGAGCTCTCTCATCCTCTCCGACCAGTCGCACTACTGAACCACTTCCCGAATAGATTATACTGTATACGGTAAATGGGCGTGATGGGGACAGTAGTTGAAGCAGTGCAATTGACCGTAAAGCTAGTGGCACTACTGAGCTACTCCACCAACAGGTTATACTGTATACGGTGAATGGTCATGATGAGGGAAGTAGTTGAAGCAGTGAAATTGGCCGGAGAGGACGTGAGAACTCGGCGCGCACACCTACCCTCTAAGTCTCGCGTCCATATTCAACAGGGTATAATTTCATCCTCCTTCCTCTGGGGATGAAATACATCACAAACTCTGTATTTATCACGTGATTTCACTAACTTGTATACAAAGCTCCGCCCAAATCAGGAGCTTTGAGCTTGCAATGTTCTCTTGTCAGACCTGGACTGCAAACTCATCACACAGTGAAATGACGGATAAATTGTTTGTGGCCCAGATATGCAAAATAATTTATGGACATTTAATGAGTGTGTGTAAACCTGAAATCCTCGTAAGAAATGTAAATTAAGTCATATTAATATCAATCACAACCAATAGTTGTAATGTACATGGTGTTATCAATGCCCAAAGAAGGTAAGCATTATAAATATAACCTCGCCCAACGTTTGGAGATACTCAAATGCACTCTCAAATAATTCGTTTTATTTGTTGCGATACTTGCCTATTCCGTAAAATAAATATTAATGTAAAACTGCATGATGATCTTGCAATATTCTTTTAATAACTCTCAATATTCACTCCTGGTGCCTCCATTCTTCGTATTATTGTTATTGCCTTGGGAAGTAGTGTTAGGGGAACGAAGAGCAAGACAGGCATATTTTCCACATTTGATTGCATTCGGGACTTTACGATTCGCCATTGACTTTTTACTTCGACACTCTGAGTGAAGGTGATTGTACGCAGAAATGTCTGTGTTGAAAACTTGAAAGAAGGAAGGGGGTCGTGAAAGGAAGAGCTTTATATCTTCTGCTATATTACAACACGTCTGTATATTGTCTTCTCAAGCTACACAGTACAGTTAATAGGTAGACCAAGACGCGCGTTCCAACTTTAATTATAATTCCTCTTCACTGGTTGAAATGCTATTATTAAAAGAGAGTGTCACGGAAGACTTGCAACCCATTCCGTGGCCAATAGCCGACAGTAAACATTGGTGACGCCACGCCGCGATTAAGGTTGAGCTCAGCTTTATACGAGACAGTCGGCTCGACGTGCGCCAAGAGCTGACCGACTCAAGTGCAATTCACCTTCGCGCAGTATCACGTCACTGACTTCTAACGAGGGTGCACCCTTTATGGGATAGTGGTCTCTATATTAACCACCTGTCATAAGGACAGTTTATGCTTTCAAAGATGACGATGGTTGAATCTTTTAGCCAAATTTCGGAGAATTTTCATGCCGAAGTGCTAGTATTTCCAAAAATCAAATATTATATACGTCTACTTGACGTAATGTGGTGGATAAAATTTAAAAAAACTAAAACATTAACAATTGGAGTGTAAAAATAAAATATAAATATAGAAATAAAAATCATAAAAATAAAATTACAATAATAAAAGAAATATAAAAATTAAAATATTAAACATAACTATAAAATAATAATTGTAAAAATCATTTTGAAATTAGTTAATTCATTAAAAATATCAAAATTAAATCTATATGAACATAAGTTGAAAATTAAAAATAAATATATAAACATTGAAATTAGACAAACAAAAAATAACATTATTAAGAATTAAAATGTAGAAACACATAAAATTAACAAGAAGTTCCGTGACGAACTAAAGAGCCTACTTTCCTTAAATTTAAGATTCACGCCAATAATTAATCTATATGGATCTATCTAGAATAATGACGAAATTAAGTTGCTAATATCGAAATTTCTAATTAGTTCGAAATACTGTATACCTGGCATAATGTAGCCTAATAGAGCACTACAGTTGGCAGCCCTGGTGACTGAATATATTCTTAGTTCCATCTCTTAAGGTACAGAATACAAAATTTGGTTGAAGTCCAATGAATAGCATGGACGTTACATGCAGTTAAACATTGGATCTAACAGCGCGCGTAAATTCATGTTGGCAACAATGTCATGCATGTATTGGTCAAGAATAATCTGAAATAATATGATCTATTGTTATGCCAATTTTGAATGAAATTCAATAGTTAGTATAGAAGTTACATGCATTTTAAAATTGGAACTATCAGCAGGCTTAGAATCATGTTGGCAGCACTAACGTATATTAGTTACTCCAAATTCATCTAGAATGCCACGTACTATACGTGTGCAAAGTTTAGAGCTATTGGCTTGCATACTTTCTGATATATTGATATTAGGGTAACAAAAATAGAGAGAGCACATATTAACAGTTGGCAGCCCTGGTTGGTCTTAAGAATATGCATAGTCATATCTGTTATGGTACACATAGCGCATGCGAAATTTGGTTGAAATCCAAATGATAGTATGGAAGTTACATGTATTAAAATTGGACTTCTCAGCAGGCTTAGAATCATGTTGGTAGCACTGACGTATAAAAGTTACTCCAAATTAATATAGAATGTCGGGTACTATACGTGTGCATAGTTTAAAGCTGTCGGCTTTCATACTTTCTGATATATTGGTATTTGGATAAAAGAAATTAAGAGCATTTATTAACAGTTGGCAGCCCTGGTGCGTCTTAAGAATACGCTCAGTCATATCTGGTTATGTACACATACAACATACGAAATTTGGTTGAATTCCAATTGATAGTATAGAAGTTATATGCAATTAAAAATTGGACCTATCAGCAGGCTTATAATCATTTTGGCAACACTGCCATGTATGGCCTCCTGGAAATTAAACTGCAATATTATTATCTATACGTGTGCCAATTTTGAAATAGCTCCCATTCATACCTTCCAAGATATCCAACATGGAGCTCAAATTTCAATTGCGATTTTTTAGCAGTTGGTAGCACTGACATCATTTTCAAATATGGCCGTGAGATATTCAGGTATAGATCTTTCCTCCTACCAAATTTTGTTTCGATTGCTCCAGCCGTTTAGGAGTTGATAGGGGGGGACACACACACACACAGCCAGCCAGCCAGACAGACAGACAGACAGAAGGACAGACAGACAGACACACATTTGCCCGATCTCATAAGTCTACTTTTTTCCTCATTTTTGCAAAATGTGAAAAGTAGGCTAAAAATAGTTTTGCCCTATGAAGAGCCGTTTGACGGCAGTAGAGACCAGAATCGGTATGCGAATCAGGCAAAATTTTCGTGAGCATTGAGGGACTCATCCCACTAACGCACCAGATTGTAGATCCCCGTGGGGTAAAACACCATGTCCTGCTGCGTGAAGAAGTCCGTAACTGCCTGATGCACATTCTCGTCCCGATAGGAATCGTTGACCATTCAAGGCCTTTCTTAAGGAACCGAAGGCATGATAATCACGTGGTGAGAGATCAGGACTATAGGGAGGACGCTCGAGAGACTCCCAATTGAGTTGGTGTACCTTCTGCGTTACGACCTTTGCGGTTTGGGGACGTGCGTTATCATGAAACAGCAGGCCCCCTTGTCGCAGTTTTCCTGGACGTTTTGCCTTAATGTGTTGTGCAGTAATGTTCCCCAGTGATGGAGACACCAGGTTCCTTGAAATCAGTAAGCAGTAATCAAAGAACAGAGTGAGTATCACCTTTACAGTGGATTTTTGGCCTTAGAAAATCTTGGGACGAGGGGACGATCGATGACATCACTGCATCGTTGACGCTTTCGATTCCGGTTCCCAGTGGTGGCACCAACTTCCGTCGCCTGCAACAATGCGCTCTAGGAACGTGTTGCCTTCAACATTGAAACGTATCAGGTGCTGCAGGCAAACAGCCATTCGGTGTGCTTTCTGTTCGTCAATCAACGCCGCGGTATCACTGCAGCAACGCCATCAGATGGAAACTTTTTGATCACTCCTTATAAAAATGACATGAAAACAACAACCTCGTGAAATAGTGGCTAGCATTAGGCCTAATACTTGTCACTCCTGTAGTCCGCGATTGATTCGAAGCTTGGCCAAAAAATCGCATTCGGTTCTGAGGGACACACTCATTCTCAGAAGAGATGATGTCGATTTCCATCAGAGTTATCCTAGAAGTGTTTATAGTGGTTTCCCACTTTTGCTCCAGGCTATTTATGTTCTTGTTTCACTTTAGGGGCTTGGGCATCGTGTATCAAATATGTCTGATAACCTGTGTTATTGTGGTGTCTAGAGTTGTGTATTATAATTTAGGAGAGTATTGGGAAGGAGGTAAGCCTCCGTGGTTTAGGCGGCAGCACGCCGGCCTCTCACCGCTGGGTCCGTGGTTCAAATCTCGGTCACTCCATGTGAGATCTGTGCTAGACAAAACGGAGGCAGACAGGTTTTTCTCCGGGTACTCCGGTTTTCCCTGTCAACATTTCATTCCAGCAACACTCTCCACTATCATTTCATTTCCTCTGTCATTCATTTAATCATTGCCCCAGAGGAGTGCGTCAGGCTTCGACAGCCGGCTCAGTTCATATCCTCGCCGCTAGATGGGGGCTTCATTCATTCCATTCCTGACCCAGTCGGAGACTGGAAGCAGGCTGTGGATTTCCATTTCATTGGGAAGGAGGTGGTCTTTGCCTTCAGTTAGGAGCCATACCACCATTTGCCGGGAGAAGAAGTGGGAAATCCACTTCCAGGATGACTGAGGTGGGAATCAAACCCAGCTCTTTTCAGTTTTGCCTCACGAGGCTGAGTGGACCCCGTTCCAGTCCTCAGGCCTTTTCTGGATCATATCTAACTTAGACCACGGTCTCCTGCTTCCCAATCCTAGCCCAAATTATAAATAGAGACGAAACGGCTGTCATCATAATTACTCAGACAGGTTCCACAAACACTCAAGTAGCCTACACGAGTCAAATGACAATGATCTCGCTAGCCCCTAAATAAAACAACAACAGCAACTGCGTTCCCAGACTAAAACAGAGCAATTACGCTAACCTTAGCGTTTTATATATAGCCTATGATGATACTCCATTGCTGAATTAGTGATGAGTGGGCTAATGTTCATATACCACGTTGATTGGTAAAATGAAACAATATGATGCCTAGAAATGGCTTTAGGGCATACATACTGTTACGGCTGTGAGTTTGTTTCATCGCTCGCCGCATGAGTCACAACTGCCTCAGGGCTGGGCTGTGCTCTGCCTCAGTGTATAGCGTGCGCCTTATGCAACAGGTGTACTAGGACAAAGGGATGGTCCAGAATATTCGTGACCCAGCCAGCGATGGAAGCCTCGAGAAGCCGTGAGCCCTGGATGGGTCTAGAAGCATATATTGAGTCACCGGCCTGCTATATAAGAGCAACCTGTCAAGCAGTTGTTGTTGTGTGTTTTACGAGCTAGTGCGAGCGTTTATCCTGAGCGACAGAAGTGTGGTGACTTGCGAAACCCCTAGTAAAGCCGTTTCTCTTGAGAGCGAGGAAGTGAAGCATACAGGGGACTGCCTGTGTTTTGAGTGAGTGTGATTTCACTGAGCGACAGAGATATTGTGGTGAAGTGCCGCGCAAGTTACGAATCCCAGTGACATTGTTTCCCAGCTCGTGAACAGCGAGGCAGCGTATTGCAGGTTTTCGTAAGTAACTGTAATTTGTGTACATAGGGAAGAGTGTCTGCTGACGAAATTACAGGAAAGCCAAAAGAAATTGGAACAGGGTCTGCGTCAGGAAGTCAACACCATCTGCCAGGGCCTACGTGAGGAAGTCACAGCAGTAGAAAAGAAGTTCGACGCCTTACAAGAGGAAGTTGCCGAACTGCACCAACGCCCACTGACGGGGGTGGAAGAAAAATTCAACGCATTACAGAAGGAAATTGCTGAGCTGAACCAACGCCCGTCGACGGGGATGGAAGCGAGATTCAACGCTCTTCAAGGGGAAGTTGCCGAGCTGCGCCGACGCCCGCCCACAGATTCACCGGGAATATCAGGAACGGGACAGAGCAGAGTGACGCTCCCAACCTTCGACGGAAAGGTCCCGTGGAGCACCTATTTACGTCAGTTCGAGGCAGCCTGTTCAATAAACAACTGGAGCAGCACGGAAAAGGCTACAGCTCTCATTGTAGCGTTGAGAGGGGACGCCATTAACGTCCTTCAGGCCATCCCGACTGGATCCCAGGACTACGCTTCACTAATCGCCCATATGGAGTCCCGATATGGAGATAGCCATCTTCAGCAGGCCTACAAAATGCAGCTCCGGACCCGGGTACAAAAGAACGCGGAAACCCTGCAGGAGTTCGAGATGGACATCGCACGTCTCGTAAGGCTCGCCTACCCAACAGCGCCGGCCGACTTTCTGGAGCAGATAGCGACGCAGACTTTCACCGACGGGCTACGGGACTCGGACACTCAACAGGCGCTGCGACTCGCGCGCAATAAGACCCTGACAGATGCGCTGAGCCACGCACTTGAGTTCGAGACGGCAAAGCAGGTATCTAGAATGCACGCGCGGGTGCGTCAGGTGGACGTCGACGAACCAGCCAAAGCCGACGAGACCAAGCCCCTGGACGATGAACTGATGGAGGCGCTAGGCCGGTTCTTCAAGAGTCGCAGTACCACCAACCAAAACATAGCCGAAGGACATCCGGAGAGGCGGCCGGGAAGAGGACTACCGACCTGCTGGACCTGCCGTAAGAGGGGCCACCTGAGCAAGGACTGCGGTGATCGCCGCCGCCAAGGGTTTCCGTTGGAACAGTCAGTCGCAGGAAAACCGTGCGGCCCAGGAAAACGAGTACCAGCCAGCCTTGGGGGGCAAAGGTCGGCTTGTGACAGTCGTCAAGCCCCGGCAGCCCAAGTTCGTGTGACGAAGTTACGGAGGGATGATAGCAGCCTGATGGTCGACGGAGTCGTCAACGGAGTGAGCTGGCCCATGCTGATCGACACGGGAGCGTCGAGGACCATCGTCAGTCCCACCGTGATCCCGAAGTGGAGAGTGAAACCCACACAAAGGAACTTCCAGCTAATAACTGCGACCGGAGAGACCGCACCGGTACATGGCGAAGCATCACTGGAGTTCGTCATTGGTCGACGGGCGATAAAGCACCCAGTGCTTGTGGCTGACGTATCAAATGAAGTGATCATCGGACTGGATTTCCTGGACCAGAACAACATCATCTTGGATCTGAGTACCAACACTCTGCACTTCGGAGGTGAGGAACTTGCTTTGCAACCAGCACACGAGGCCGTCGCCGCACGACGAGTAAGGCTGAGAGAGGACGTCATCGTTCCCGCCAGGACGGAAGTCAGCGCTGCCGTAACTGTCGACGGAACAGCTGAGGGAGTGGCGGCTGTCATCGAGCCAAAATATGAGGACATCCAGACAAAAGGATTGCTAGTTGCCAAGACTATCATCATCACGACGTCTCGGCCGTACGTCCGCCTGTCCAACCTGAACGACTACGACATTACGGTTCATCGGGGCACCAACCTAGGAGTCTGCGAGCCCGTTACCTGGATTGCCCGCATCACAGACACGACGGACGGACACCTGCAGACGGACAACCGAAGAAGACGCGCCCTGCCAGAAGAACTACAGAAGAATTTAACCAAGGACCTAACTGTCAAATTAGAAGACGGCCAGAAGAAGCTGGAAGACAGCCAGAAAAGTTTAGCCATGGATCTAACTTCCAAATTAGAAGACGGTCAGAATAAGCTAGCAGAGGACCTAACCGCCAAATTTCTGGATGGCCAGAAACATCTGGAAGTAAGTGAAGTGGCAGGGACAGGGCTGTAGAGAACCTGTGTAGACTGTACGTGTGAGTGTAAGCTGGAACACTGTAACGCCTCACGGACAGGGAGAACATAAATAGCGAGGACAGTGGTGTGAGGGTAAATGTGGAAACTAATAGTGACTAGCAGTGTTTTCTGAGGTTAGACTCAGTGTGTGTGTATGTGTGCACGGTGTATGTTTGTGGGCTGCAATAAAATTATATCTCTTTAAAGCTGTAATTGGTGTTGTGCTTTCTACCCACCGTAATCCAGTTAACGGAAGCGCCACTAGGGGTGGCACGTAACAACTGGTGTCAGAAGCCGGATTACGAACCCAAGCACAAACACAACACCTGAAGGTCCTGGTTTCATAACTCGTGCAGGTCATTAGTTCACAAATTTTCCTGAGAGTGCATGCCTTTCACAAGTCAGACAATTAAAATGGATGCGCAAATACAACTCCTGTTAGAAAAGTTAACTTCCAAGATAGACGATATCCAGAAGAAGATGGAAGACGGCCAGAAGAGGATGGAAGAGCATTTCGAAAACTTTGGAAAGAAAATGACGCAACATTTTAAAAACCTGGGAAAGAAAATGGTGATATATTCGGAAAATTTGGAACAGAAAATTGAGGAAAGTTCCGAAAATTCTGAAAAGAAAGTGGAACTTGGAACTAGTCAGGACGAGCTGAAATCAGACCTGAAATCAATACCGGAGTATAACAAACTTGGAGGTGATATGGAAAGTGGCGCGGCAGAGGACGCTGATGGCCAAGACAAACAGTTCGTGGAGTCCGGAGTTCGGAATGCTCAGCGAGTCAGGGACGAGCCAATGGGAAGCGTCACGGGCATGGAAATCGGGCCAAGGCTTAGCAGCTCTGATGGCAGGAACAGTGTTACGAGTGTGAGGACGCCGCACGTCAATGAGACTACATCATGGCAGATCTGCGGGACCGGGTTCGACACTGTGGTGGACCATGCCAGGTGTACGTTGGTGGACGTAGCCGTTCAGCTCACCACAGGATTTCGCATGGCGGAGGTGCTACACAACGTCCGGACGGGAACTGGGTACAACGGGATCGTTGCGACGCTGGAGGAGCATCGTGGGGACTACCAGCTACCTGCCATGTACCACCTACGGCTAGAAGGGAGGAACGGGCGCGCGAGTAAGTCGATTGAAGAGCTCGCGCTGGCTGGCTCGCCTCCCGAGCACGTGCACCGAGAGGCGGCGTACATCTTCGTGGAAGGGCATCGCGACGCCGTGGTACGTGAGTATTCGATGCTCAGTAGAAGGCAGGTAAAGACCATCGCGTTGGGAATGGCGGCGACGAGGAGGACAACATGGGAAACGCCACCGAGGAGGAGTGACGCCGCCGGAGACGAAGAGGCAGTGGAGGTTGGCTACCCTCCACCAAAGCGGCGTAAACCATCACCGGGACGCCGTTGCTGTAGGAAAGCCACCTGTTGGCTACGGTGTGAAAGGGGCCATCTAATGAGCAGCTGTCGGCGAGGAACAGCCTCACGGTTAGAAAAGCGGGTGAGGGCCAGGGCCAGCCAAAACAGGGGCTTGTCAGCGCCGTCAATGCTACCCCCTCAGACCTTGGACAGCCTTTACGATGAACAACTCGAGGCGAGTTGCTTTAAGGAGGGGAGCAGTGTTGCGTGTTGCCGCGGGCCGGTAGGAGGCTCCCGGGGGGAGGGGCAGTGCGACAGTCTAGTGGCCTTGGACAAACCCCGCAGGGGAAGGGAGAGAGTGCCCACACCCTCTCGGTTCCTCTCACGGCCATACATTAACAAAGCACCTGTGAGTCAGTGCGAGCCGGCCAGAGAATACGCGAAAATTCTGGATGTGGAACCAAACAGAACAGACTCAATGCGGCAATGGGTTGTGACATTTGGAACTTTCCAGGCCAGGGACTGATCCCATATAAACCAGCGAGCCGCGGCGAGGAGGCAGTGTATTGGAGTGTATTGGACAGTGTATTGGAGCGGTCAGCGTTAGGGTGTATTGAAGTGTTGCCGAGTGAGTGAGTGCGGAGCAGTACAGTGATTATTACTGGACGTCTACGGTAACAGAGTGGAAGCCTGTCTGCCAGGGTGCAACTTTGAGTCAGGACTGTTAGTGCTTGGAGGTGTCGCGGTGCTTCGTGGAAGTCGTGGTCGTGGGATCGACACGGGACGAGCAACAGCGCACAAGGAGCAGCAAGAGGACTCTGGAAGTAAGTGAAGTGGCAGGGACAGGGCTGTAGAGAACCTGTGTAGACTGTACGTGTGAGTGTAAGCTGGAACACTGTAACGCCTCACGGGCAGGGAGAACATAAATAGCGAGGACAGTGGTGTGAGGGTAAATGTGGGAACTAATAGTGACTAGTAGTGTTTTCTGAGGTTAGACTCAGTGTGTGTGTATGTGTGCACGGTGTATGTTTGTGGGCTGCAATAAAATTATATCTCTTTAAAGCAGTAATTGGTGTTGTGCTTTCTACCCACCGTAATCCAGTTAACGGAAGCGCCACTAGGGGTGGCACGTAACAATACATCTCGTTGGCGAGGTCATACCTCTTGGGTACGACTTGAAAATTTGACCACAGTCGGGTTTCGAACCCGAATCTCCTGTTGTCTGGGCAGGTGTGGCAGGTGTCCACTTACACCAATGTGGCCACGCTCCAACCATGGACCCTTTTCAAGCCTTCGATGAAGAAGCGCTGTTGCGGAGGCTTCTGGAACGACTTGAAGGTGTCTTCGATCTCCTACACGATACATACAGAGATAACTTAGGGCAGGCCTGTCCAGCCATGCCACTGGCGGCTGTGGCGCCACGGCTTGCCACGAACCTCGCGCTGTGGCAGACTAAGCCCCGCTATTTCCAACTCCACCGCCACTCCCGCCAGCTTCTCCTCTCACTACCTTCTCCTGCCAGAGAGGAGAAGACGGACTTGCCCCTCCCCACCACCCTCTTCCACACTCCACACTCCCGACGTGAATACCCTGCTCTGTAGTGGAATGGGTCAAAAGACAAGTGTCAAGCAATGCAACAAGGAGATTCTGATTTCCTCTTCTTAAATAGAACGGTACATCAGTCTTAGAAAAGTTGCGAATGGCAAAAAGACGTTCAACATTTACATTAATGAATTTGAACAAATGTAAGTCGAGGTCAACTTTAAAAGAAGCATCACTTAAAGCCATTCTCAGAATTCACTCGGCAAACGCAATGCAACAGAATATTACAAATCAAGGTTAATTGAAATAGAAAACATGAACTACGTAAATATGTGACGTGTTGATAGTTGTATAATAGTTTTGTAAAGTAATAACGCAGGCAGTATGATTCAAAGGATTTGTTGAAGCTACTGTTTATTGGTTACCGCAACATCTTCCTCGCTTGCAGCCCTGCCTTGACACCCACCTTCCCCACACAACCCCGGATTCACTAAGGAAAGGCTGTGGCACTAGCGTGGCAGACAACTGCCACCATGGCATTTTACCAGGACAGGCCTGACTTGTGGGTTAATGAATTCCGTGTATAGAGGGTAAGAGAAGTAGACGTATGCCTAGGAGGTGATGGTTAGATTCTGATTCTAAGGTGAGAGGCGTGGAAGAAGTGCTAATAGGTGATTGTGGAGGCAACTCGTTCTGTAACAGACGCTTGCAGGCTAGACTAGACGCTCAAGGGCAAAACAGTTCCGAATGGATATTGATTATGATTTTTTTTAGCGTATGGCTTTTAGTGCCGGGAGTGTCCGAGGACATGTTCGGCTCGCCAGTTTTTGTAGCTGCTTCGAGACGGACACCCAATGGGTGAGCTACAAGTACCATTGGGGAGGAAAGTTGGAATGGAAGGTCGAGGAGTTGGAAGGTAGCGGCTGTGGCCTATAGTTAGGGACCAACCCCGGCATTTGCCTGGAAGGAAGATGGGAAACCACAGAAGACCATCTTCAAGGTTGCCGGCGGGGGGATTCGAACCTCCTCGCCTCCCGGATGTGAGCGACTGCCAGCAGTCATGCCGTAACGACCACGGCTAACTCACCCGGTATTATGAAATGAATGGTTATTATTTAAATCTCTACACATATAAAACATTATTCTCAACTCATAATCGCACGTCAGAACATTCAACATTATGAAATAAGAATAACAAAACATTTATCATAGTGGTAGCCTATATTGTTTGTTTTACTTTACTTGTTTCGTTCGATTTATTTATCGTTTAATTTGATTATCTTAATTTAATTTATGAAGACGTCACTAACACCTAGTCCCCGAGCCAGGGGAATTAATTACAGGATATTAAAATCCCCTCAGTCCGACCGGGAATCGAACCCGGAACCCTTCCAGCCAAAGCCTAGCTTGCTGACCTATTAGCCATGGAGCTGCACATATTCCCTCTCTGCCAAACGAGAATCAATGCTGTTTCCGTAAGCACTGTTGTGAACGATTTAGACTCCTTCCCCTGCGCTGAAGTTATGTATCCTGAATCGTATCCTGTGTCCCCGTACTCACTGTGGTGACTTGAGAATGACGCCACTTTTACAGAGCACTGAATATTAAACAAAATATACTGGTATTGTTTCTTTCAACAGAGACAAGTTTTCGTGTAGGCTACATTGATTACAGTATACAGGCTGTAACTAAATATGTGGGAAAGCTCCGTGGATTCGATAGAAGACCTGACAACAAGCAAAACATATCCGGTTAACATATGGTGTATTTGCTTTCGTTTCCGTGTTACAAGCATTGTTTGTAGTGTACATAACACAGACCACTTCACTTCACTATGCAGGTTGGCCATTTGTGTTGATAAAGTGTACGTTACTCCTTACAGTTGTCTACAGAAGGAGCTCAAAATGGCTACCACGAGCTGTAATGCAGGCGTCTATGCGCCCCATCATTGACTGTCGCACACGCTCCCATATTCCCGGGGTCTGTCGTATCTGCTGACATCCTTGCTCTATTCGCTGTCGCGGCATGTCCACGTTATGAATAGGTGTGGCATACACAATGGCTTTTAAATGACCCCATAAGTAGAAGTCTAATGTGTTGAGATCGGGAGAACGACCAGCCCACGGTGTAAATCCATGATGCCCTATCCATGCACACAAACTTGAATAGCGACGAAACGTTCAAGTGGCCTGTGTGCCCTCCACAAATGACGAATTATCATCGTGCCGCCATCTGTGTTATGCACACCACAAACAATGCTTGCAACACGGCAACAAACGCACATACACCATATGTTTACAGGGCATGTTTTGCTTGTTGTCAGGTCCTCTATTGAATCCCTGGAGCTTTCCCACATATTTAGATTTATTGCCAGACCTGCAATAAGTCTGACAAAAATTCGAACTAGAGTACGTTAGTGGTCCTGACGAACGATCAACGTTCAAGCCAGCGGTCGCTGAACACCAATGCTCTTCATCAGTTATTAGTTGAAACCCGTCAAAACATGACGGTCATTGGGAAAATATTTACTGAAGGACTTTCTTATATGCAATCTTTGTAAGATTACAGAGAGAGATAAACTTTGCAACATATAACTGACCATGACTGAAAACTTGATGAGGCAAATAGTGACCTACACGTTCCAGAGTTCCCCCTTCTGCTTTATTGATTGTGATAATGTATGGCAAGCGATTGGAAATTGGTGCATGTAAAAAGAAAATGGAAGTGTTTTATCGGATGGTGTTAAATCAAGTCGAAGGATTAGAACTCTCTCTGCCCAATATTATCTGCACTTATTATTTCCAAATCCAAGCAATTCTCATACATCATTCTTACAATTAATCTGGCACCATTTAGGAGCCCTTGGGAAATGTTCAGATTCCTAAGGAGTATAACTATCGCTCGAACATTAATAGTAAGAATATATGAAGGCAACTCACTTAATTCCAACGAATTCAAGAATTCTGTAGGAAATTGAAGTAGCTGGCTTTCATCTTCATTATTTAATCTGTTAAAGCTGGTGTATACCTTTGTTACCTTAGTGTTTTGAATATATATGGCAACGTAAATCGCGCAGAATTTCTTAGTTTACGGGAATGCTAAGAGTAAAATATGTTTTGACAATGTAATAGCAATAGCAAGGAAGAAAAATAGGGAAATAAGAAAAAACATGTCGGAGGTGGGATTCAAACCCCTTCCATTGAGCGATGCATAAATTAAAAGCCTTCGACGCTACCGGCTGAGCTACCACAACATTGGTAAAGTAGCGCAATATTAAGTTAGTCAAACAACATACACACTCAACTGTCAGTTAACGTTTTTCAACATTTTCCGTCTTTTATTATTCTATTCCAGTATATATCGTGGAAACATCATAAACAATGTTCCCCTCCCTTATAATTCTCATAAATAACTATCAAATTAAAACGCGGTGGACTTCTAACCGCCATGACTGTCATGAGGCAAGGCGATTGTGCGCATGCGTGAGTGGCAAGATTTCTGAATTTTGTTTATTAATTTAAAACTATTCTGTTATATATTTGTTTATTTTATAGACACTCTGCAAGTCTACAGGCCTAGAGCTTTGGTCAGATTGCTCTACGAAATGAATCGCTTCTGCCGTTGTATCAATCTCGCGGTAACGAAAATCAGCTTACTGTTTTAAATATATAGATGGCAACGGAGAATTCGTTACGTTACGGGAATGTTAAAAGTAAAATATGTTTCGACAATGCAATACCAATCGTATCGTAAGAAGGAAGAAAACGGAAATAAAAAAACATATCCGAGGTGGGATTTGAACCCTCTCGACGATGCATAATACAAATTCCCTAACGGTAACTACAGCCCCTCGGCCACCCAGACATCCAGGAGTCAGTGCAATATTAAGGCACCTAACCAGCATACACACTCAACCTGCAGTTTTAGTCCTTCAATACTTCGCTTATTTTATAATTCTATTTGTATATTGTGAAAACTTAATTAACAATATTTGAAACCCTTTTTAATTCTCATAAACAAAGATCTCAGTTAGACGCGGCGGGAAGCGTCATTTCCCTTGTTGAAAAAGGCCATTGTGCGCATGCGCGGGAGTGACAAATTTTACAAATTTCTTTAAACATTTAAAATTATACCCTAACATATACTTTCCTTTTAAAGACACTCTACAAATCTGCATGCCAGGAGCTTTCGTTAGAATGCCTTACGAAACCAATCGGTTAAGTCGTTTTCTCAATCTCCCGGTATCAAAAACACATAAGCGTTTCAAATATAAGGATGCCAATTTATATTACTGTACTTATCGTTCTTCTTCTTTTTGCTGCTCTCCGTAACTCTCGAGCTATTCATGTGTTTATCATTTTACTCTGCAGACATCTTGTGGAGTGGAGGCTAGGATGCTTGGCTGTCACCTCAGAGGCATTCAACTCTCGGCTCTGCTAAGAAATATAATTCTGGCCTGATGGCTAGAAAGGTTCACTCAGCCTCGTGAGGCAGAGCAGAGAAGAGGTGGGTTCGATTCCTAAGTCAGTCAACCTAGAAGAGGTTTTCCGAGGTTTCCCACTTCTATTCCAGGCGAATAAAGGGGCCATACCCATATTAATATCAAGGCCGCCTCCCAACCTAATCCCTGCCGCGATAACAAATACAAACATTAGTACAGCAACCACAATGACACAGGTTATCAGACAGATTCTACACACACCAAAGTACATAACCACGACGTCGGAAAGCCATCAAATGAATCAATAACACCTAAGTACTCATACTGCACTGACCACCTCGAGGTCTAGTGGTTATCATTCTTGGCTATCCGAAGGTCCGGGCTCGATTCCCGGCTCTGCCAAGAAATGTAATTCTGGTCTGAGCGCTGGAGCGGGTTACACTCATCCTCGTGAGGCAAAAATGGAAGAAGTAAGTTCGATTCCCACCTCCGTGTTTTCCCACTTCTAGGCCAGGCAAATGGCGGGAGGGTTCATAACTAAAGCCCATGGCTGCTTCCTAGCCAATCTACCTGAATAACAAATACACACACTACTACAGACGCCACAATAACACAGGTTCAGACAAATTCTCTCTCTATGTATACACGAGTATATATACACCCAAGTACATGGGGCTATATGAACACGCCCCCCAGGGGCTCACATCTAGTGGGACGTGGGTTGGCGACCACGGGATCCCAGCTGAGTCTGGCATGGCTTCCACTTACTTGTGAGGGCTCCTCTCAGTCTTTTTTCTGTCGACCTCTCTTGGTCAACTCTTGTTCTCTTCCAACCCCGACGGTATTAGGGTATCCGCAACCTAGGGTGTATTTCACTTTCTCATTTTAATTGGCCCTTGTCTCGTCTTTCCTGATACCCTGATTCAACGAGGGGTCAGCCTTCTTTTTCTTTACATGTTGTCTCCTGCCTTATGTACAAGGCCCTCAAGGAGGCAGGGTGTACTGTATGTAGCCCCACCACTTTTGGTGCACCCTGGATAGTGCTACAACCTCAAGGGCTCACGGCTGGTGAGTTTGGCAGTTGGTGACCCTGAGGGATTCCTGAGCTGGGTCCGTTTTGTCCCCTTTTTTCTCTGACTTTGGGGTGGGCGCTCCCACTCCTCTTACCCTGTTGTATCTGCCTTTCATGGATCTCCTTCCTTTCAAATCTCTCAATCCTCATTCTTCGAGGGTTGAGGGCATTTTTTTTCTTCCAGTCCTTTACTTGCCTTATCCATTGTTTGTTTACCATTTCTTCTTCTAGTATGTAAGTATGTAGTTAGTATTAGTTATAGTTTTCATTATCATCTCATCTTTCACTATCACCCAAACCATTAGGGGCCGATAACCTAGACGTTAGTCCCCTTAAAACAACAATTATTATCATCATCATCATCATCATCATCATCATCATCATCATCATCATCATCATCATCATCATCATCATCATCACACATGAACACGACGTCCAAGCCCCTCAAATGAAACATCAACTTGATACTGCTCTCTCTACAAAGTACGGAGCGTATCAATTACTCATTCTGGTCAAGGGTGAGAAATGGAACTAATGATTACGTTATGTGAGCGAAAGGCTGCAGCAGTGGGTGCCCGGAGGAAGTCCTGCTGCCCTGCTGCGCCCCGGCCCCCACCCCCTCTTCTCGTGAGATGAATCCCGGGGGAAGAATGCTCGGATCAGCCGATATTAGATTCTCGGCACATTGCGCCAGGCAGCCCTCGCTTGCTTCCAACGCCTTTTTTCCTCTTTCCTCCTAACTCTTCGTCTGCATTGCCTTGTATCGTCATGCTTCATCTATTTAGCAGTAATTTCGTCCAACCTTTTCATCTATTTTCTTGGTTTATTTTCTCCTGGCAAACTCCAACTGTGCGTTGAAATATAGGCCTAAGCACCATCATGTGTATCACAGATTAAAGGATTAGTGTCTCCAAGGAAATGCTTCTGTGACGAGTAATCAACTGGATACTTCAATTATTGCAACTTGAGAGGACAGTACTTTTACGTAACATTGTTTACCAAATATAAAGAAAAATTTAAAAAAATTACGAATATATTGTAACCAAGCCATTTTAAAAACTTTAATATCCCAATGATTACA
Source organism: Meconema thalassinum (assembly GCA_946902985.2). NCBI lineage: Eukaryota > Metazoa > Arthropoda > Insecta > Orthoptera > Tettigoniidae > Meconema > Meconema thalassinum. Next base: position 1,068,470,980 of record OX336389.2, read on the forward strand.
ATATATATGAGATGTCTAGTTGCAAAACTTGTTATTCCACCTTCAGTGATTTTGAGAAAAACGCAGAAAATTATAACTTAAATTTCGCTGCACTGCGATCAATACTCTTTCTGCAACATGCAATCAGTTTGAGTGTCAGACTAGATCAGCAATATCGAATAAATATTCATCCACTTTTGAGGTTGTTATTGAAGATTTAAACTTGGAACCACATACTTTTGCAAGCAAACTATCGAACCATCAAGTTTTGAAACTGTACACTGTGGAACAATTACGCTTTCAAACTGTTTACTGTGGAATCATTACGCTTTGAAACTGTATACTGTGGAATCATTACGCTTTCAAACTGTAGACTATGGAACCATTACGCTTTGAAACACTCCGCTGTGAAACAATTACGCTTTGAAACTGTACACTGTGGAACCATTACGGTTTGAATTTGTACACTGTGGAACCATCAAGTTTTTGAACTGTAGACTGTGGAACCATTACGATTTGAAACTGCACACTGTGGAACCATTGCGCTTTGAAACTGTACACTGTGGAACAATTGCGCTTTGAAACTATACTCTGAGGAACCACTACGCTTTGAAACTGTACACTGTGGAACCATTGCGCTTTGAAACTGTACACAGTGGAACCATTGCGCTTTGAAACTGTACACTGTGGAACCATTACGCTTTAAAACTGAACACTGTGGAACCATTAAGCTTTGAAACTGTACACTGTGGAACCATTGCGCTTTGAAACTGTAGACTGTGGAACCATTACGCTTTGAAACTGTACACTGTGCTGTACACTGTGGAACCATTACGCTTTGAAACTGTAGACTGTGGAACCATTACGCTTTGAAACTGTGCACTGTGGAACCATTACGCTTTGAAACTGTATACTGTTGAACCATTGCGCTTTGAAACTGTACACTGTGGAACAATTGCGCTTTGAAACTATACTCTGTGGAACCACTACGCTTTGAAACTGTACACTGTGGAACCATTGCGCTTTGAAACTGTACACTGTGGAACCATTGCGCTTTGAAACTGTACACTGTGGAACCATTACGCTTTAAAACTGAACACTGTGGAACCATTAAGCTTTGAAACTGTACACTGTGGAACCATTGCGCTTTGAAACTGTAGAATGTGGAACCATTACGCTTTGAAACTGTACACTGTGCTGTACACTGTGGAACCATTACGCTTTGAAACTGTAGACTGTGGAACCATTACGCTTTGAAACTGTACACTGTGGAACCATTACGCTTTCAAACTGTACACTGTGGAACCATTACACTTTTAAAATGTACACTGTGGAACCATTACGCTTTAAAACTGTACACTGTGGAACCATTACGCTTTGAAACTGTACACTGTGGAAACAATGCGCTTTGAAACTGTACACTGTGGGAACATTGCGCTTTGAAACTGTACACTGTGGAAACATTGCGCTTTGAAACTGTACACTGTGGAACCATTACGCTTTGAAACTGTATACTGTTGAACCATTTCGCTTTGAAACTGTACACTGTGGAACCAATACGCTTTGAAACTGTATACTGTGGAACCAATACGCTTTGAAACTGTATGTTGTGGAACCAATACGCTTTGAAACTGTATACTGTGGAACCAATACGCTTTGAAACTGTACACTGTGGAACCATTGCGCTTTGAAATTGTAAACTGTGGAACCATTGCACTTTGAAACTGTACACTGTGGAACCATTGCGATTTGAAACTGTACACCGTGGAACCATTACGCTTTGAAGCTGTACACTGTGGAAACATTACGCTTTGAAACTGTACACTGTGAAACCATTATGCTTGAAACTGTACACTGTGGAACCATTACGCTTTGAAACTGTATAATGTGGAACCATTACGCTTTGAAACCGTACACTGTGGAACCACTACGATTTGAAACTCTACACCGTGGAACCATTACGCTCTGAAATTGTACACTGTGGAACCATTGCGCTTTGAAATTGTACACTGTGGAACCATTGCGCTTTGAAACTGTACACTGTGGAACCATTGCGCTTTGGAAATGTACACTGTGGAACCATTTCGCTTTGAAACTATACACTGTGGAACCATTAAGCTTTGAAACTGTACACTGTGCAACCATTACGCTTTAAAACTGTACACTGTGGAACCATTTCGCTTTGAAACGGTCCACTGTGGAACCATTACGCTTTGAAACTGTACACTGTGGAACCATAACGCTTTGAAACAGTACACTGTGGAACCATTACGCTTTGAAACTGTACACTGTGGAACCATTACGCTTTGAAACTGTTGACTGTGGAACCATTACGCTTGAAACTGTACACTGTGGAACCATTGCGCTTTGAAACTGTTTACTGTGGAACCATTACGCTTTGAAACTGTTCACTGTGGAACCATTACGCTTTGAAACTCTACACTGTGGAACTATTGCGCTTTGAAACTATACATTTTGGAACCATTGCGCTTTGAAACTGTACACTGTGGAACCATTACGCTCTAAAACAGTACACTGTGGAACCATTACGCTTTGAAACTGTACACTGTGGAACCATTGCGCTTTGAAACTGTACACTGTGGAACCATTACGCTTTGAAACTGTACACTGTGGAACCATTACGCTTTGAAACTGTACACTGTGGAACAATTACGCTTTGAAACTGTACACTGTGGAACCATTGTGCTTTGAAACTGTAGGCCTACACTGTGGAACCATTACGCTTTGAAACTGTACACTGTGGAACCATTGCGCTTTGAAACTCTACACTGTGGAACCATTGCGCTTTGAAACTGTACACTGTGGAACCATAACGCTTTGAAACTGTACACTGTGGAACAATTACGCTTTGAAACTGTACACTGTGGAACCATTGCACTTTGAAACTGTACACTGTGGAACCATTGCGCTTTGAAACTCTACACTGAGGAACCATAGCGCTTTGAAACTCGACACTGTGGAACCATTGCGCTTTGAAACTGTACACTTTGGAACCATTGCGCTTTGTAACTGTACACTGTGGAACCATTACGCTTTGATACTGTACACTGTGGAACCATTGCGCTTTGTAACTGTACACTGTGGAACCATTACGCTTTGATACTGTACACTGTGCAACCATCAAGTTTTGAAACTGTTCCAACAGTGTTCTTGCCTTCCTGTACTGTTAGTGAGGAAACTCGATGTTGGTTATTTCACTGAAATATTCTCGTTACCGTTGTAATATCAGACTACTGTCATGCAATCATAGATTTTCCTTAGCATTAACACACACATTGTGCTCAGTATCCTATCTTGCTCTACACCGTGCAAAGGCCAATTTGTAGATGATCTGTTTTCTAACTTTCGTTGGCAATTGGTAATATGATTATGGATACTGATCTGCTTTGACCTCAGCAATTGCGCTATTTTCTTATTTTCTAGGTCGCCTTGTAGTTCTTTTGATTCTCCTCGTCCTGGGGTGTTTGTCACAGCTTGAGCATTAGTTATTTTGAGTGCGTACTTATTCTTCCACTTTGTCATCGCTCATAGACAAGTTTGTTCATCAATGTGACGTTGATCAGATCTTGTCACGAAAATTGTCGTGACAGACTTGTTAAGTAATGACCACGTGTAACGAATCTCGGCAGCATCAATGGGACAGAATTTTTTTCCCCCTGATTGAATTCCATTGACCGGGTAACTTTCACCATTTAATTTTGGCTCGCTCTTTCAGGTAAGATTTTGCTCCTGAACGTTTGATTTTAAGGCCAGCAACTATTTCAGGCGTTTTCAACTTTTCTGAGACTGTGAGCACAACTCTCATGCCATACCAAGTACCCGATCACCATTAAAACGATAAATAATAATATTAACAATAATAATCATATTAATAACGCAACAATCATGCGCCTCTCTTTCCTCTTCCTATCTCCTTCTCCCTCAGAAGTGCTGAAATAACTAGTGATTTACCACTCACCTGGCATGCTGCAACTTCGTGTATGACACATGAAGATAAGATGCATTTTCGTATGGACAGTCGAGTCGAATTATCATCTTTCTTGTTACTCATAAAACAGGAATGACCAATTATTTTTACTGTAGATTAAAAATAAGTTGTTCAGTAAAGAACATATAGTCTACTTTCTCCTAAATGCATGGGTATTGTTATAACTCTTTGTCCTTTTCAAGGAGTATAATTGAATGTTGGTTGTACAGAAAGTCCGGGAATGTTCTCCGCAGAACCTACATGCGTCTGCGAGAGCTAGCTACAGCAGTTACGTTGGTAGCACGGCTGCCGCTTGCATCATAACAAATAACCAGTATACTTTGTACTCACCGCAGCCATTCATAACAGATGCTGGAACCATTCACGGTACATCACTCTTTTATCTTAATCAGTTTGTTTTAATTCATGACCCACGATAACTTTATAAGGGAACAATTGAAGCTTCTCTCTTACAGCTTTATGTGCTGTCAACCTAGAAATTCCTGTTTGTTGAGCTAATTTTCGTGTTGATTTACTTGGACTACGCAGCATTATATCGGAGATTTCATCACGTTCTTCGTCTGTTAAATGCGTAGGCCTGCCTGTTCCCGGTACATCGTGAACTGAGCCAGTCACACGAAATTTACTTGCCAAATCCCGAGCGGTATCACGGTTTGGACATCTTGAATTAGGAAACCGCGCCTGAAATCTTAATTTTACATTTTCTGTAAACCGATAGCCTTCGCAAAAACGTATTCCACCAAACAAAACTCTCTCTTCAGTAGTAAACATTACCGCCTGTATACTGTTGCACTCTTCCAATAATCTATCTGAACGCTCGCTTACTGCAATACACACTGAAGACATACAGGCTCACTCGCTAATCGCAATGCACACTGACAGCCCACACGCGTGAGTCCCCCTTTTAAGGACACAGTGCAGCCAACTAAAATTATGACTCAACCACTCGCAGCTGCACGTACCCACTGCGGAGAATATTCTCGGGCGCCCTGTAGAAGCTTGTTGAAATGCAACGTGTTATGCGGATATTAAACATGAATATGATGTTCCCTTTGCTAATGCTACCTCTGTACAAAATTTCATTCAATTCGGTTTCAACGTGTTTGAATTGATATGGTGAATCGATTTGCACGCATACATTGCCACTATCTGCAAATTATTGGGCAGATGACCTTGCAGTTCAGATAAAAGATGCTTCCCATAAAAGGGTATGTTGTTGCAAAATTTGGTAGCGATCAAATGATTAGGTTAGTCGTAATTTGATTTAAGCTTTTAACATTTGGGTGGCCGCCATTCCGTTTCCGTCAAGATGGCGGCGATATAAAACATGACACTGAGGTCCCCTTGGCTAGTGATACCTCTGTACCAAATTTCGTTCAATTCGGTTTTACCGTGTTTGAATTGATAAGGGGAATCGATTTGCACACATGCATGGCCGCCATATGCAAACTATTGGACTGATGACCTTGTAACTTGGTCAAAGAACGCTTCTCACATAAAGGTATGTTGTTGAAAAATTTGGTAGAGATCAGATGATTAGGTTGTCGTAATTTGATTTAAGATTTTAACATTTGGTTGGCCGCCATTACGTTTCCGTCAAGATGGCGACGATATGAAACATGACACTGAGTAGCCTCTGCACTAAATTTCGTTCTATTCGGTTTCACCGTGTTTGAATTGGTAGGGAGAATCGATTTCACTTATACATAGCCGCTATCTGCAAACTATTGGGCTGATGACTTTGTAGTTTGGTCAAAAGATGCTTACCACATAAAGGTATGTTGTTGCTAAATTTAGTGGAGAGCAGATGATTAGGTTGGTCGTAATTTGATTTAAGCTTTTAACATTAGGGTGGCCGCCATTACGTTTCCATCAAGATGGCGGCGATATAAAACATGACACTGAGTTGCCTTTTGCGAATGCTACCTCTGTACCAAATTTCGTTCAATTCGGTTTCACCGTGTTTTGATTGACATGGGGAATCGATTTGCACACATACATGGTCGCTATCTGCAATCTATTGGGCTGATGACCTTGTAGTTTGGTCAAAACATGCTTACCACATAAAGGTATTGTACCCGATACCTAGTTTAGGCTATCGGCTACGCCAGCAGACATTAAGCCGTAGTTGAGGTTTTGAGAAGAGTTAGGAAAAGATAGCGCACCGATCGAGTCAAGAAGAATGTCAAGATGACGTAGGAGGTCTAGGATCAAGGAGGCACTGACATCTGTAAGAAGATGGAATTATGGATAGAGATGTGAAACTTTATTGAGATATGTATGGAAATATGGTATTTAAACATCTTAGAAGAGGATATATAACATGCATTATATGTGGAAATAATTTTATGGAAGTTAGATAACCCTTAAGTTATTTTATAACGGAATAGCCGAGATGATGTGGGTTCGAGACTAAAATCGTGACGCGAGAGCACAGTGGTGGGGGACAACACCACGTGTCTGCGCCAGGCAGATAAGAGTGAAGACAGTGCCAGCACATTCAGTGGAGCTCTGTCAGTCGAGCAAGTAGGGTCGAGCTCTGTAGCGCAAGAGAGACGCACGGTGAAGGTCGCGTTGCGTACCGAAACTGTCACGGCAGAGTGTAGGCGACAGTTTCAGCATCGCCGAGCAGCGAACGCCAAGCAGGTCGTTGATCCAGGGGGACTTGCCGAGGAAGCAATCACAGACGGCTGGGATATGTTAGAACAGCACTGCAAGTAGTTGGAGACTTTATTACAAGCTACATTTCAACGCAGTTTGAACACAGTTCTTATGAATAACTTTATGACTATGCTTTTCCATAACGCATTCAAAGTTACTTTAACAATTTCAAGCAAGCGGAATGTCGTTAGCATAGGCACTGATGAACATTAGATCGTGCATTAATGACATTTATTTCTTATGCAGTTTCATGAATTACCAAATACAGACAACTACAGGGTGTTTCGTAAACTTGAACACTCTCATGTAAAATTTTATTTTACGAAAGTGAGATTTAGCAGTTATTAGAGATTGATCTTTCAATGCTCAAACTGAACATTTAATGGAACAGTGGCGTAACTTAGAAGAGGAGTAGGGGGTCCGCTGTTTCCATGAACTTTTTCGAGAGGAGTTGGACGATATCCGCTATGGGTAATCCGAAGTTCAACATGTCAGAGTAGACGCAGATAGAGACAAGATGGCACCGCAGAGCGATGGATTCGATTCCTGACGAGAGGAGGTCCACCAGCTGATTCACTTGGGATTTTGAATGCAATCGTCATTTCATGGATGGAATGATATTCACGCCGATCTTTCGAGAAATTCATTATGTAGGGAAAATCGACGATCTTTCGAGAAATTCATTATGTAGGGAAAATCGACGATCTTGGAAATTTAATTACAGCTGATTATGAAAGGTACTGTAAGAGTCATAACTACCTGATACGATTATTTTCATGAATACTGGGCACACATGTATATTTTTCTAATAGGAGTGATACGATTATTAAGACATGATTTGACTTTATATACTTCGAATTTGCTAGAATATGGAGTGACCATATGATATGGCAGGCATCATTATACGAAATTCTCACCATTGGTTGGCTTTATTAAGCAGATGTTTGGTCTTTTAGACATTTTTTCCAGCTAGGATATTTTTCATAAATAGTTTTTTTGTGTAACGAGTATTTCGAACTCGTGATCTGCAATTGATTATCTAAAATTACTTCGTCAGTTCATTGCATACTAGCGAGTGTGTATTATTCATCAGTAGGGATTTTTTCCATTGGATTGTTTGGAGATATTAAGAAGTTATTCACTTTAGTGAATGAACATCGCTTTTATATGACAACTAGAAACTTGTTGATTCCAATCTGGTACATTCACTCATATAATCTACGAGATGGGGTCTTTCGTATTTATACGATTGTATGGTGGTACTCATCTTACCCATCGTTCAGGGCAATATCATCCAAGTCGACGGGGCGAGGTCTTTCGTATTTATACGACTGTACGGTGGTTACACATCTTACTTGCCATTGAGGGACTCATTTTTATCATCCGAGTGTACACGAGATTGTAAGTGAATCAAACAAGGAACTACTAGTCACATATCAGTCGAAATTTTGTTAAATAAAGTAACGATAAATGTCAACAGGATTGCATTTAGTAATTCTTGTTTGCCAATCCAATATTTTGTTGCTGTACTCTTTTGAGAGTAATTTCAGTTTAACAGCTGTTACAGCTGATGTTTTGATGAGTTTATAATTGTGTTTGATACCTTTTGAGAAGGATTTAAAGTAATTAAATCTTGTAGGATGAATCATTAATGGTCAGATTTATTTTAAGGCAGATCAGTATTGCAGATTTTGATATGAGAGATTATAGCACATTGGTGTTTTTCTGTGATGTGAGTTATGAAAATTGTAAGAGAATTTATGCTATTTGAAAGCAGATCTTAAATTACTGAGGTAATATATTTTTCCAATTGTTTAAGAAGTTGTCTAGATGTGATCAGATTAATTACAGTTATTGGAGATTGTGTGCGTTGATAATTTGAAGCCAGTTATATATTTTTTGTAGATCATGCAACATGGTTAAGTGGAGTTTGTGATAGGCATTTTGTGGAAGTTGCCATGTGATAGTTGCAACGTTGCTAATGTATTTTGAAGCAGACATGAGGTCGTCGTACCCAGTCTAGCGTAATTGTTGAGATTCATGCTGTATGTGCTGAATATTTATGGAGTTTTTGTGGAATAATTGTTGTATTCAAATGTGATATTTGAAGTATTGAGGAAATGTAATGTCGTTGTGGATAGTTAGATCCAACGTGATGTCGTGGAGGCAATAATATTTTTTTGGCATGATAAATTAAATACGAGATATAACTTGGAAGTGATAAAACTGTAAGACAACGTTCTATAAACCTTATTAAACAATTTGTTAGGAAATTAAACAAATAAATAAAGTTGATAATACAAGATTTTCTGAAAATAATAATTAATGAAATAATAATCTGAGATTTAAGCATATTAACGATCTGACCTAATGAAATAAAAATCAGAATGACAAGATAAAATAATGAAAAACTAAATAACCAGATGATTGAAATTTAAATAATTTGATAAATTAAATTTTGGAATAAATCAATGAATTAAATAAATGGATGAATTAAAGATTGGATAATTAAACTGATTGAAATAAATTAATAGACGATTGTAATGATGATGAATAACTGAATTAGAAGGAGATAATTATTTAAAGGAGCTGATGATTAATGAATTTATATGGAATCAAATAAATTTAACTGAGAAATAATTTGAAGGAATTGCAACTTGAGTTGAGAATTTAAATGATGTAATGGTGAAGAATTAATGATTCTGACAGGAATATGTAGAATTTTGAAGTGAGAATTAATGTGAGAAATATTTAATTTTGATGATGACGATAACGATGACCAATGAGCCATGAATTTTCTGTAATTCACAGATAAGTAATTGTGAATGACAATGTAAATAGTGTAAATTAATTATTCAATGTTTAGGAGCATTTGACTTACATGTTCAACATTCAAATTATGCCATGCAAGCCATAAATTACTTGATGTTTAATATATGTGATTATAATATGTGTATGTTTAGACAGATTAATAACCTTTTTCAAATCCACATTGATGATGTTAAATTAAAGAGAAATTAGGTCTCAGGTTTCACAAATGTCAGTGACGAAAGACATAGTGCTACAGTGATCCTGAGAACCCAAGAGAACTTTAGAGATTTTTCTTGTTATGTGGATGAAATAATTTTGGATTAGAAAAGAGATGGTTCGATTTTGGACAATGACAATTTAACGTTGGCATTCGACCATACTCTCAGGTCGGAGTTATATTTAAAATGTCTGTCTGACTATCAAAGTAAAATAAATTTGTTTTTATCTTAGTTGTGATCTGATGATGGTGTGATGTTCCCTTTTCTTTCCTTGTTTTGAGTAAGGCTTAACCGGAAAGGAAGTGGTTTGCTAGGAATTCAGTTGATGGCGCCCATTTATATTTGCATTATTTTTATTAAACTTAAGCCCGTAACGACCCTAGAGATACTTTGTCTCGTGATACCCACTGCTTTTTCGAGAACTCAGCTGAATTTCCGACACATTCCTTATTTGACTAGAGGTTCATTTAACTCCGCTCTGTCCCGGAACTCCAGGAATGCGATGTTATAGCAGATGGGTCATCGAATCCCCAGGACGAACGGGTACAGAATGTTGTTGCAAAGTTTTGTAGAGATCAGATGATTAGCTTGGTTGTAATTTGATTTAAGCTTTTAACATTTAGGTGGCTGCCATTACGATTTCGTCAAGATGGCGGCGATATAAAATATAACACTGAGGTACCCTTTGCTAGTGCTACCCCTGTACCAAATTTAGTTCAATTCGGTTTCACCGTGATTGAATAGATAGGGGGAATCGATTTGCACACATACATGGCCACCATCCAGAATAATTGGGCTGATGACCTTGTAGTTTGGTCAAAAGATTCTTCATACATAAAGGTATAATGTTGCAAAATTTGGTGGAGATCAGATGATTAGGTTGGTTGTAATTTGATTTAAGCTTTTAACATTTGGGTGGCCACCATTACGTTTTCGTAAAGATGGCGGCGATATAAAACATGACACTGAGGTGTCCTTTGCTAGTGCTACCTCTGTACCAAATTTCGTTCAATTCGGTTTCACCGTGTTTGAATTGATAGGGGGAATCGATTTGCACACATACATGGCCGCCATCTGCAAACTATTGGGCTGATGACCTTGTAGATTAGTCAAAAGACGCTCGCCATATAAATATATGTTGTTGCAAAATTTGGTAGAGATCGCATGATTAGGTTGTCGTAATTTTATTTAAGCTTTGAACATTTGAGTGGCCGCCATTACGTTTCGGTCAAGATGGCTGCGATATAAAACATGACACTGAGATGCCCTTTGCTAGTGCAACCACTGTACCAAATTTCGTTCAATTCGGTTTCACCGTGTTTGAATTGATAGGGGGGGGGGACAGACATTCAGAGTACAGAGGTGGCCAAATTATTAGACTAAAGGTCTGAAAATGCTTTATTCAATTTTGCTGAGTACACATTTATTTGTTTTTCTATGGGAACTGACACTGGGGTTGTTACAAATATCTAGCAACATTTGCATGATGATTTTAGGATTTTCTGTCTCATAGTTTGGCAAAACTGTTACAATTGTTTGTCTGCTGTCTCAAGGAACTATTTATTTTTGTGCACATGTTGGTTGTTTGAAATTTACCAAGAATTTAGTGATTGATTAGTTACTATTTTCACTTAATTCTATCAGTAGAGCTCTGGTGCTTTATGCTAACATATTTAAACCTATATTTGTGACGTGATTAGAGGGCAGTGCATGACATCGACCAATAAAGGGAATTTTATGTTTATGGGGAGGAAAAGTGTTATGTCCCCAAGGAAAATTGGGATAACAACAACATTGCTTATTGAAGGATACTGCACACTGCTGGAGATAGCAACAAGACTTAATATTGCACAGAAATCAGTAAGTAGAATTAAGAAAATTGAAGAAAACGGTGAGGTTTACCAGTCACAACGAAAAAAAAATGTGGTAGGAAAAGAAAATTAAGCCCTAGAGGTGTACGAAATCTGATGTCAATTTCACGAAAACATCGCTCAGCTCGAGCAATGAACTAAGAAATAATTTGAAGAGTAGTGGCATAGATATATCGGCAAGAACTGTAAGAAGAACATTGCACAATAGTGGATTAAAATCTAGACGACCCAGAAGAAAAGCAAAGATCACTCCAGTTTTGGCAAAAAAGAGATTGGAAAGGGAAAAGGGCCTGCAAGATTGCTCTACAGATGACTGGAATGTACATGTAACATCAAAATAATAGTTTTACAAACATTAACTACTCTTATCATAGATTTAACAATGTTCACTCGAAACTTAAAAAAATTGTTGTTATTATTGTTCCTTGATTGATTGTAATAATGCCGCCAATGCAATACAAAAATGAAAATTTGACCCAAGGCTTGCTTCAGTGATGAATCTATATTTGAAGTAAGTGAAGAAACGAGTCAGTACATTCGTAGGAGGCAAGAGGAAGAGTTTCATCACCAGTGCGTGTAACAGATAGTAAAATATCCAATAAAAGTCATGGTCTGGAGTATGATGTCTGTGTATGGAACCGGAAGATTATATATTGTAAAGGGTACCATGATGCAGGACCAATATATAAAAGACACCTGAGAAGCGTCTCATAGCTCAGATAAGAGATTGGTTTGGAGAAAATCCTTGTGTCTTCATGCATGATGGTGCACCCTGTCATGCGGCCAAGAAAGTGGCTCAATTCCTCAGTGATAAAAACATTTCTGTGCTTTCGTGGTCCGAAAATAGCCTGGACATGAACCCCATTGAAATTTGTGGGTTATTGTCAAGAAGAAAATCAAGAAAACCACTGTTACAACAAAAATTGGGCTAATTGAAACTTTAGTACGGATTTGGCACCATGACAATGACACGAAAAACAATTGCCAAACACTCATTGAAAGGATGCCCAAAAGGGTGAACACGCTTATTTCTAACAAAGGAATGCATACAAAGTATTGAGGCACATGCATGTTTAATTTCCATTTGTAAGGCAAGCCAGGAAAATTAAATATGTCATTTTGCAAGCTTTAGTCTAATAATTTGGCCACCTCTGTACACACACTCACAGACACACAATTTTTCGCCCTGTGTTGATCTCATAAGTCTACTTTCATTTTTTGCAAAAATCGAAAGTAGGCTAATACTATTTTACAAAATGATACAATTTCCGACTGTCAAAACTTGCAATGAAAACACTATTATTCCGTTTCGTAAAACAGAATTTGAATTGAAAGATGAATCTCATGGGAGCTTATACTCGCGAGCACTTTTTGGCTGGTATGACGAGAGCACCAAATTTTATTTTAAGAGCACCAGGTTGAGGAAACCTGAACTAGCAATTTATACTGAGGGGTAAACACTCAGAAGATATGACCTTAATGTTTACGATAATAAGTACCTACTAGTAGACTAGTTGTAATCAATCTGGGTATTGTAGCCATCGCTAGTAGGCTATAGATAATCAGGTGTGAGACGTGTTTCTTAAAAAATGAGTTGATGATCGTTAGATTGCTTTCCTCAGAAATATCTAAGATTCGGTTCCCATCTTCGTTCCTGAGACTCAAGCTATAATTTCCTGGCATACATACCCTTTGCCTCGTTACCGATGTGCCCATTAAGATCTCCACAAAGCAGAAATAGGTCGTCCTGTTTTTGGTAGAATTTGCAAATGAGTCCTGCAGTTCATTCCAAACGTTGCTTTATCTGTCTAATCACAGCTTGACCCTAGTGTGAATGTGGTGAAGACATGAATTTGCCAAGTTGGGGTGTCGACAACGAATGGCATGAGTGCGATCAGTGTATAGTTCCTACTTGCCTGCGGAACTCCTCAATGACAACTACAACGATGCCTTGATGAATCAGTTTGTACCCTTCTCCAATGTCTCAGGATGTCTCTCCATTCCACCGAGTTTCTTGACGACAAGCAGTGTTCACATGACGAGACAAGGGTTTCGGCCAGTAAACGGAAACGGCCAGTTAATGTTCCGCTACTCCGGAAAGCGATACGTAATGGTTTTACTTGTAATCCATCCATGAGTTCCAGGCTGGTAGCTGTAGTAGGCTCCTAGAAAATACAAATACATTTCAAACAATTGCGTGGGAGTTATTATGTTTTTTAAACTTTTTAAGATGTCAAAATTCATGAAAATGAAATTATTTTTCAAGCCTCTATCGTGGTATATAATTTCAGGATGATAGCTGTAATAGGCTACGAGTAAGGGTGCAGTTAAATTTAAAATATTTACTCTGCCACCTTACTGGTTTCTTGTTTGTCATTAATTTATTAGTCACACCATAGTACTTGTTTTATAGTTTAGAATCATGCTACAAAATTTGAAGTGGATAGATATAATATGTTCCTAGGAAAAGGCAGCATTTGCATGGCCATCACTTCCTGTTGCTTGCTTGTTACCATATCAAAAATCATATTAGTAACTTTAGTTGTCCTCTGTAACTGTACAAATCTTTAGGCGGATTGCTGGAACAGGTTCTTAGAATAAGTAATTATATTCTTAAAATTTCTGACGCCATCATGTTGGTTTCTTGGTTATCACAATAATTTTGATAACTTTATCGATAAACTTGTTTTATAGTCTTTTATCACAGTGCAAGGTGTCAAGCCGATATCTCTAACAGATAATGAGTTACTGATCTAAAGAACTATTTCAAGAGGTGCATTGCTTTATTGGCAGCAGTTATACAGATCACGGTTGAAACCTCCGGAAAGTTTATCAACTAGTTATCAAATTTCAACCAATCAAAAGTTATTAGGGGGCAATGACACACACAAGCACATGTACTAAAATTTATATCAAAAGCCTATATTCTATATAGTCTATTGAAAAAGCTTAAGTATGTAGTTATATAAGAATATTGACTCCAGCAATAATATGTGAAGCTTATTGGGTTAATGAACCATCACCCAACTCAAGATCTCCACAAGTGTGCCTAGATAACTTACCGGATGTACTGTTATTGCCCCTTAATTTATTTTCGAAATGATTTCCACTACCAAAACCATCAATTGCATTTTATCCTCAATCCGACGAAAATCCAGACATATTTTAGAAGCAGAGCCAGTCCGGGCACGCCCACTTGTGTGGGAGAATCAAGTGCAACAGTAATTAAACAAAAAATCATTTATTGATAAAATATCGTCCAGAGAGATTTGTGTAAGTTTTCAGAATATTGGGTGGGAGGTGCAGTCTAACATTTCAGAGGAAATGCGGTGAACAGCGCAATGATGATAAGGAAGGAAGCTTGCGATGTTTCGTAACCGTGAACCTTGTAATAGTAAGCCACGAAATCTCTTCTTTTTACGTGGAATCCGAAACACTGGATATGATATTTCCTCTTGAAAATCCCACATGCATTAATCAGGAATCGAACCCAGTCTGCCTTACTGGGACACAGGCAGCTGGATAATTGCGCCATCATGCCCCATTCAATGATGATAGTAACATATTGCAGGTAAAATGAAAGACTGAGAGAAGATATATTATTTACTGAACATTGTACCCTGCCCAGTCATTGGGCAAATTCGTGTTCACTGACTGAAGAGTTACAACTGGCAGTTTGTATGGGCAACACTGTAAGAATGACCGCAAATCTTTACATCCGACTATTAATGTAAAGCAAAACATATTTATTCTTGAGCCCATTAGAGTTGTAAATTATTTTAAAGTAAATTAATGCTAGTTTCTTTTAGCAGATTGATTGCAACAGGAATGTTCAATCAGCTGAGTGGGGATGTCTTTCAAAAGGATGTAAACACATTGCTGAGTTATGTATCGTGACCGTTTAGATAGGTCCTAATATCAAAACGACTCGAGGTTTGGTACGTTCTCATATAGTTATGGGAATTTATTGGAACCTAAGGGTGATCTCCGGAATTATCTCTACTCAATGAACACACTATTGGATATGAACAAGGAAAGTTTTAATTAACTCTGCAAGATACAAAGAATGCTAACAGGACTTAAAAATGTAAAATTAATAATGGCATAGCATCCTTAAGAATGTACGCCTTGACACAAAAATTATGGCGGGGAGATGACAATAACAAACTTGTATTTCTCTTAAGGGGGCCGGGTAGTGTAAACGCTAGTTATCAATAAATCTTGAATATCTCCGAAACTACTTGAGCTAGCCTATATTTATCAGATTTTGAAGGATTGTTACAATGACTTGAGGGTATATAACTGTTGAATTTCGCGATGATTGATTGCAACCATAAACAGTGGAGGAAGGTCACATCAAAAAAAGGGGCTGCTTGGTTTGTGTACCTTTTTCTTGTGATCTAGAAGACTCAAAACCACGAATATTGGATCATGTACTTAAATATTTGTGGTTGAAAGCCTGTCGCAGATTTATATTGATGGGCTTGATGGTTGATTTTTAAAAAGAAATCTAATCGAGCAAACCTTTTGAGCATTTTGCAGTAGATATTTTGGTTATACTTCATAACTTATCTCAATAACTAATAATGGTTTCAAAGCCTTTCTGCTACAGGCTATGTACGGGTACTTGCTCAGTATGTGGTAGAAATTTGAGGATTGTACAGTTTGCAGTTCCCGAGATAAAGGTACATTACCGATCATAAATTGTGTTTTGAGAAAAATGAGGTTGAAGTTTGAGCACGATCTTACCCAAGATTATAAAGCAATCCAGGGCAATAATGGTCGTCTTCTTCCTCAGTGATTCGGCTATCCTTGGATGAATATTCTGTTGCTCTGCCGGTATAATATAAGTGTAGTGGCTAGCATTATTGGCTGTTACCGAATTGGCCAGAGTTCGATTCCCAGCTCTGCCAAGAAATTCAATTCTGGCATTAGGGCTGGAATGGGGTCCACTCAGCCTCGTGAGGCAAAACTGAGAAGAGGTGGGTTTGATTTCTTTCTCAGCTATCCTGGAAGTGGTTTTCCGTGGTTTTTCGATCCATGCCAGTTTCCCATAATTAAAACTAATAAATGCATCTTGCACCCCAATATTCAATACATGCAGCCCCACAAATACGTTTTTAGGCACACGCTCCCAAATACAAGTATTCAAGCTTTCGTTCGAGTTCTGGATCTTGTCGTGTAAACATTTTTTCACTACATGTATTTGACGTCTGCATTGTTACATTAAAACATCAATAATGACCTCAAATATGGTTTCTATACCAATTTGTTATAATATATCGGTGTAATCGGGAAAGAATGGAGCATATTATGAACCTAAAAACAAAAAACGCCATTTTTTGTCATTCCACACTACCCGGTTCCCTTAAAATGTCAAAAGAAAATCTATAATGTGGATTCTTTTAATGAGGAGGTATGCATCTACTGTCGACCAATATATTATGTGTACTCGAGTTTGAAGGTTGTTTGTGAAGTAACCAATAGACCTACATAAAATCCAATAACATCATAATTTCTGTCGTTCTATTTTACGTTAGTTCATGTAGGTTGGGAATTTGTAATTTATATTTTAATATTTTTTGTCGCAGTTGGAACACAAAAAGTGCCCGTTTTTAAGCGTGTTTCAACCATGCGTCACATTTACGATTTATTATCTCGCAAACCCGTCATCAGATCGAATCCAAATTTTAACACAGTATACATTGGAATGTTGTATAACTGGTTTATTAATTTCAAAATTTTGTGTGTTCAAGAACGAAAGTTGTTATCATTTTTGTAAGGTAACTTTTTCTCGGCTCGGGGTCGTTGGAAAATGTAGTTCTTGGTTGCGTTGTAATCCTTATACATCAGAAAGGTATACTGTATGATTGTGAAATATGTGAATTAATTCACTTATTTTATATCGGTTTGTATTTTTACGGGGAATTAAGACATGGTTCACCAGTTAGCCGCTCCGGTGAAAGCTGTACAACGTTGCCAAGATGGGCTCCATCACGCGTCATGGCGCGCCTCGTTCGGAAGTGAAGGGCTCCATATCAGCAACGCTGTACAGCATTTCCCGGAGAGGCTAGCTGGTGAACCATGTCTTAATTCCCCGTACAAATACTATCCCATATAATATAAGTGAATTAATTTACGTATTTCACAGTCATACAGCATAACCTTGTGATGTATAAGGATTACAACGCAACCAAGAACTACATTTTCCCACGACCCCGAGACGAGAAAAAGTTCCCTTACAAAAATGATAACAACTTTCGTTCTTGAACACACAATATTTTGAAATTAATAAACCAGTTATACGACATTCCAATGTATACTGTGTTAAAATTTGGATTCGATCTGATGACGGGTTTGCGAGATAATAAATCGTAAATGTGACGCATGGTTGAAACACGCTCAAAAAACGGGCACTTTTTGTATTTCAACTGCGATAAAAAATATTACAATATAAATTAAAAATTCCAAACCTACATGAACTAACGTAGAATAGAACGATGAAAATGATGATGTTATTGTATTTTATGTAGGTCTATTGGTTACTTCACAAACAACCTTCAAACTTGACTGCACATAATATTTTGGTCGACAGTAGTCACTTACTAGAAGATTATCATTTATTAAATTCACTCGATCTTTCCACCATGTAAATGATCCTTTTACCATGACAAATGAATGTAAATATTCGCAGGCCAGTCTAGAATTGTTAAGTACTTGTACTAGTGTATAATGAGATCGAAGAATATAAATGTAACACCGAACCCTATCCTTAATTCATAACATATCAAACACAAGAATGCTTGAGACCATGGACACTCATCTTACTACTAAGATATTTTAATATCTTCTCACATAAATCAGAGATTATCGAGCTGGAAGACACTTTTCTGATTTCCGTTAGTTGTCAAAATTTAATGTTTTTCAGTCGGTCAAATCGATTGTACCCAATTGTAATGGGCGGTTCCCAATCCTGACAAAAACATGTACATGGAATTATTTATTTTATTAACCACATATAATTTTTCTTTTCGACAATTGGAAAACACCCATTACAATTGGATACAGTCGTGTTAACCGACTGAGAAACATTAAATTTCGATAAATGGGGGGGCTAAATTGGATGACTAGTTTCGTTCGTCAAGCGAACACCATCAGAACCTGTTCACTTAGTCTCAATTTAGTTTCAGTGGAGACGTATATAAGCCTAACTCTTATGTAGGCTGCAACAGTATTTACAATTATTACGTTACAGAAGTTCTTAATTAAACTCTGTAACGAGTCAGATTTTTTAAACCAATTATATTTTATTCCGTTAGTCTATTACATTTCTATATTGTTGCGTTTTTTGTTAGTACTTTTCATGTGTATAAGTGTGAAACGTTTTTGAATCGTTAACTTCTACTGTAGCGAGCTATTGAAGTGATTGCGTTCTAGACTGTTTTGTTATCCACCGTTACTTTACAAATGTCTTATTTACTTGATGAGCTTCAGTAAAAGCCTCCGTGGCTTAGGCGGCAGCACGCCGGCCTCTCACCGCTGGGTCCGTGGTTCTAATCCCGGTCACTCCATGTGATATCTGTGCTGGACCAAACGGAGGCAGACAGGTTTCTCTCCAGGTACTCCGGTTTTCCCTGTCACAATTTCATTCCAGCAACACTCTCCACTATCATTTCATTTCATCAGTCATTCATTTAATCATTGCCCCAGAGGAGCGCGTCAGGCCTCGGCAGCCGGCACAGTTCATATCCTCGCCGCTAGATGGTGGCTTCATTCATTCCATTCCTGACCCGGTCGGAGACTGGAAGCAGGCTGTGGATTTTCATTTTCACTTGATGAGCTTCAGTAGTTGGTTAGGTAAAAGACCTAATCAAACTCTTCAATGTAACTGAACTGGTAATGTGGTTTTGTAGACTTGGCTGATTTGCGGCTTTTCCTGTACTGGCGCCCAATCTAATTGGGCACGCTGCTGTTGACTGACTGAAAAGCTTGTAATAATAGATTAGTTAGGCAACACTAAATAATACATTATGCAACGCGCCTATAATGGCAATAATTAAGACACGAGTATGTTTACGAGTGTCTTAATTCCCATTATAGGCGAGTTGCATACGACTGTTTATGTTCGATGATAATTATAACTTTATTACATGTTTTAACATAAATATTCATAAATATCTGTGAGATTCAGTTACTTCAGTTAGTGAACAGGGCGCGCTGGCTTTGCTGACTGAACAGAGCCCATGCGTGGGTCAAAGCACTTAGAAAGCAGATACCATTTACTTTGCTTGGTAATGCTATTGTTTACAGCCTGCATGATGACTAGTGCAGTCCAGCTCTAGCATTCACTATTATTGTCACCGAAGTCGTTTGAATGCAATGCGCTGTGTAGAAATTGCAGTTGGGGATATTAAGGTACAGTGCATTTCTTTTCTCATATTCGCCAGTTTATTTACGCGAACATATGAACGGTGCACTTTCCATGTCGGTAATTTATATAGAAGGATGCTGTGTCGCTAACTTCTGGACGTAGATTCATAAATTTCTTGCATATGTCATAGTATTTTCTTGTTACCGTAAGGGTTCGTGCTGATTTTGTCTTTGTGTTTGGAATTGTAACTACAATGGTTGATCCGATATCCAATTTGAACTTTCAAATCATGTAATTCATGTCCGGCATGTTGGATTTTGAGCACATGCGCGAAGGTATCCTTACCTAATTGGTCAATTAATGAGCTCTGATTGGCTGGAGAAACTGTCTCATAATGAAAAACAGTACTGTAATGACCATCATTATGATACAGTTTTCTGACGTATAATATTTACATTTCGAAATCGTCGAACATAATAGTAGGCTACATTATGCAACGAGCCTATAATGGCTATAATTAAGACACGAGTATCTTTATAAAACGAGCGTATGCGAGGTTTATAATTTCCATACGAGTGTCTTAATTACCCTTATAGGCGAGTGGCATACGACTGTTTATGTTCAACGATAATTATAACTTTATTATATGTTTTAACATAAATATTCATAAATATCTGTTGATATTGTCACTAGAATTTTGCGATCGGGTGCTGCGCTGAGTATAGGATATCTCTGATTTCCAAGCTCTCTGATCGACCGACGCATGCGCTCTGTGTGCTTCAATGCCATATGTGCAGATTGAGCGCCAGTATTCAGTAAAAATGTCACCGAGTGCGTTTTAAAACAACGCGCTGTGTAGAAATTGGATTTGGAGATATTAAGGTACAGTGCTATTTCTTGTCTCATATTCACCAGTTTATTTACGCGAACATATGGACGGTGCACTTTCGGTAATTTATACAGACATGTTGGATTTTGAGCGCATGCGCGAAGGTATCCTTATCTAATTGGTCAAACAACTGTTTCTTGAGCTGTGATTGGTGAGATAAACAGTTTCATAATGAAAAATAGTGTTATAATGACCTTCATTATGATACAGTTTTCAGACATATAACAGTCAGGGTCGAACATAAACAATGAAAATCCACAGCCTGCTTCCAGTCTCCGACCGGGTCAGGAATGGAATGAATGAAGCCCCCATCTAGCGGCGAGGATATGAACTGTGCCGGCTGCCGAGGCCTGACGCACTCCTCTGGGGCAATGATTAAATGAATGACAGATGAAATGAAATGATAGTGGAGAGTGTTGCTGGAATGAAATTTTGACAGGGAAAACCGGAGTACCCGGAGAAAAACCTGTCTGCCTCCGTTTTGTCCAGCACAGATCTCACATGGAGTGACCGGGATTTGAACCACGGACCCGGCGGTGAGAGGCCGGCGTGCTGCCGCCTAAGCCACGGAGGCTTTCAACATAAACAATGTTTCAATTAACTGTGAGGAGTAATGCCCACCTGCAGTAGTTGATGAATTACATCACGCATGATTCAGGAATGTTGCCTCCGTGGTGTAGTGGTCAGCGTGCTTACCTGCCACCCCGGAGGTCCGAGGTTCGATTTCCGGCTCTGCCACGAAATTTGAAAAGTGGTATGAGGACTAGAACGGGTTCTACTTGGGTGGTCCAAATGAGTAGAGGGGATTCGATTCCCACCTCAGCCATCCTCGAAGTGGTTTCCCGTGGTTTCCCACTTCGTCTTCGGGCAAATGCCGGGATGGTACCTAATGTCATGCCAAGGACGCCTCCTTCCCTCTTCCTTGTCCCATTCATCCCATCTCGTCCTATCCACTGTTCGCTTTGCTGGTGAGGCTGCCTGGGCGATGAGCTAGTATCGCCTCCCCAGTTTTATCGCCCTTTTAGTGTAGATGTCAAGCTCCAGGACACTGACCGTAGAGGCGGTAAAGATGGTATCCATCTCTGAGTCCGTGGGAAAAGCCTACCTGGAGGGTAAACAGACTACGAAAAAACGAAAAAAATAATTCAGGAATACAACTTGTGTAACTAACCTAAAACTAATGCTGTGACTCTATTGCCCATTGAGGACCTTGTTCTACCAGTGATCAACTATATGGCCTGCAGATCTCCGAGTGACACGTGGTCAGTGCGACAAGTAATCTTGGATTTCTTGACTACTGTCGACCAAAGTATTATGTGTACTCGAGTTTGAAGGTTGTTTGTTAAGTAACCTACATAAAATCCAATACCATCAACATTTTCGTCGTTCTATTTTACATTAGTTCATGTAGGTTTGAATTTTTAAATTTATATTTTAATATTTTTTATCGCAGTTGGAACACAAAAAGTGCACGTTTTTAAGCGTGTTTCAACCATGCGTCACATTTAAGAATTATTATCTCAAAAACCCGTCATCTGATCGAATCCAAATTTTAACACAATATACATTGGAATGTTGTGTAACTGGTTTATTAATTTCACAATTTTGTGTGTCCAAGAAACAAGGTTGTTATCATTGTTGTAAGGTAACTTTTTCTCGGCTCGGGGTGGTTGGAAAATGTAGTTCTTGGTTGCGTTTTAATCGTTATACATCAAAAAGTTATGCTGTATGACTGTGAAATACGAAAATTAATTCACTTATTTTATATCGGTTTGTATTTGTACGAGGAAATAACACATGGTTCACCACCTAGCCGCTCCTGGAAAAGCTGTACAGCGTTGCTGAGATGGAGCCCATTACTTCCAAGCGAGACTCGCCATGATGCGTGTGGGCACCATTTCGGCAACGCTGTACAGTATTCCCGGAGCGGCTAACTGGTGAACCATGACTTAATTCCCCGTACAAATACAAACCGATATAAAATAAGTGAATTAATTTACGGATTTCACAGACATACAGCATAACTTTTCGATGTATAAGGATTACAATGCAACCAAGAACTACATTTTCCAACCACCCCGAGCAGAGAAAAAGTTACCTTACAAAAATGATAACAACTTTGTTTCTTGGACACACACAATTTTGAAATTTATAAACCATTTATACAACATTCCAATGTATATTGTGTTAAAATTTGGATTCGATCTGATGACGGGTTTTTGAAATAATAATTCTTAAATGTGACGCATGGTTGAAACACGCTTAAAAACGTGCACTTTTTGTGTTCCAACTGCGATAAAAAATATTAAAATATAAATTAAAAATTCCAAACCTATATGACCTAACGTAAAATAGAACGACGGAAATGATGATGTTATTGCATTTTATGGAAGTCTATTGGTTACTTCACAAACAACCTTCAAACTCGAGTGCACATAATACTTTGGTCGACAGTAGGGTTATGGACTCTCGGAACACACAGCTGCTCAAATTCAAGAGGCGCAATGTATCCAGTTCCAGCGTTCACGTGAGTTCTACTCATAAAATCACTAATGGAGCCAAGTATGGAACGCTGAACCTCCTAGGTAAGAGTCAAGATTCTTACCCCTACATCACGAGGACGTCAAAACGGAACATTATCTTACATTACATGTAATAAATTACAGTTATTTACAGAGATTAGCATCTCCACCTGATCAACCAAGGCCACAGGTAAGAAAATGGGGATAATAGGTTATTTTGTTGTTGCTGTTGTTGTTAATAATATCCATTTCAGGGATTGATACATCTTGGTTATCGGCCACGTGTGCTTGGGTATGTGATTAATGTGTCTGATAACCTGTGATTATGTTCGACGATGTCGAAATGTAAATATTAATGTCAGAAAACTGTATCATAATGAGGGTCATTATAACACTATTTTTCATTATGAAACAGTGTCCCCCACCAATCAGACCTCATGAAACAGTTGTGTGACCAATTAAGTAAGGATAGCATCGCACCTGGGGTATTTGAGGTGGCCATGGTTAAATACAAGGTATTCTCTGCGTCCCTTGAGCTCTGTTCAGTACATAAAACTTGAGAAATCTCGACAGATATTTTTGCATATTTTTGTTTGAATATAAAATAGTTTGAATTATCGTCGAACATAAACAGTCGTATGCAACTCGCCTATAATGGTAATTAAGACACTCGTATGGAAATTATAAAATTCGCTTCGCTCGTTTTATACACAGACTCGTGTCTTAATTGATGCCATTATAGGCTCGTTCCATAGTGTACTATTCTATGTTATTTTATTCATGAGGATTGGGATTGGGGCCGGCGGCCCGAGACTTAAAATAAAGTACTATCCAAGCATTTACCTAGGGGAAGCTGCTATTTCATTTGAGCGGCTTGGACATCGTGGTCAGTTAGTCCTGGGTACTTGGGTGAGTGTGTGTATATACAGTGTGGTCCACCCGCCCCTTATTATTTATTTTTATGAAACCCAACTAACATCGCATTTCTCCCGATGTCGATATTGCTCTGCGCTCTGACTGTGTGACAGCAATGTTATTGGGTCATGGGTCTGGCAATGAAAAACCGACCTTAAACTTTTCCCCGCCAAATACTATGGCCCATTCTACTAACATATGACTTACTGCTCCTTGAAATAACACATATACACGTAATTGGATCGAATTAATAGCTTAAGCCACGTGATCTGTAATAGTAGAAAGTTAAATCAACACCATAAACCGTGATTGAAGACTTTGGGATGGACTTAAACGTTTGAGGTGGGACGGCTACAGTAACTACAGCACGTTTAACGTGCGGTATTTACCATGTGTTGGTGGCTGAGAGGGGGCGAGTTGGTCACTAGTCGTGGCCGAGTGAGGTGCGTGTGTGCGCGCTGTGTGACCGCATTGGAAGAGTGTACGTTTCCTAATACCGGTGCTTCCGATAGATCCACGGGTATACTGACCTTCCGTGTGTCATTCGGACAATACTTTTTCAAGTAGTGTTCCAGATAGGACAACAAGACCAGAAACCCAGAAAACCCCGCTGCAAATCATGTCCGGATACCAGAGGAAAAACACCGTACGCTGTCAATGGGACAGGCAGAGTTCTCGCCCCACACCAGGAGAAATTCACCGCTGGATTAGCGATACCCTCCAGTTGACTGTCGACCAAGTAGAAGCTATCCAGTTAAATGCGCAAGAAAGAACCATGTACATCAAGGTAATCAGTATATCTACTTATCAGAAATTGCTAAATACTTTTGCAGCTCCTATTAAATTTCAGTATGACTCAGGCGAAATGACAAATGTTAAGCTCTCCACAGCGGATTCAAATTTTACCACAGTGCGTATATTTAATGTCCCACTCGAAGTTCCCCCTGACATTTTCAAATCCGTCCTGTCGAAATATGGCACTGTGAGTGACGTCAGGAAAGAACAATGGTCTTCTGCTTATCAGTTCCCGGTGTATAATGGAATACGTGCAGTCACTATGGAAATCAAACAAGATATCCCCTCCACTGAGACTTTTGGTGGCCATTCTGGCTATATATCGTATAATGTACAGAAACAGACCTTTTAATTTGCAATGCTAACACACATCTACGTATCAACTGCCCAAAGAAAATGATTCCCCTCGGTATAACTCCTACACAACAACGACGTGTCCAATACTCGGATGTTGTGTCACAGCAAACATCACATGAAAACATGCTTATGGATCAGTCAGCTGGGACACCAGCAGAAGTGGCCTCGGACACACATGACGCAGAACACGAACCTTGCACTGACCAGATCAGCGAGTCACAGAGTGCCCCTGTGCTATCGGCAACCTGTATAGCAGCCTTAGAACCAACTCTGCCGTCACTACAGGCTGCCACAGAAATTTTGCCTTCACTGACCCCACCTTCTCTGGTACCTACCGACTCACTTAAGCAGGTTGATCGGGGATCTGATAACGTATCTAAGAAGATTAAAACAAATGCCTTGATTGCCGTACCAGTCCCGAAGAATCAAACGGTTCTACAAACGTTCCCGCAGCTGTGAAAGAGAAACAGAAACTTCATTCTACGTCATCTAGGGACCCACGAACGCTCTCAAACGCTGACAGCCGGCCTATGAATGGCAGTCATAAGGAACTATCTCAACCTAATTTGACATAGTGAACCAGTATATTTCTCACCCGTGTCTTTTTTCTTCTCGAGTCCACCTTCCAGTATGTCTAGCACAGCTTTTATACTTCTCTTAATGGCGCAATTTCTCACTGTGGCCACTGTGAACATCAATGTAATAGAATGCCCTCTGAAATTTCAACTGTTGGAGAGATTCCTTCGAGATGCAGACATTGACATTGCTTTCATTCAAGAAGTTGCTACACCCTGTCTGCCCATATCTGCCTTCTACAAACAATACATCAATACCGGTTCTACGAATAGAGGGACCGGATTCCTCATAAGACATGATATCCCACTCAAAGGTGTGCTATGTCATCCATCAGGACGCATAATATCTGGACACATAAACAATACCACCCTGATAAATGTACATGCCCCATCCGGGTCCAATAAACGTGTGGAACGGAAAATGTTCTTTCAACAGAGTATACTGCCTCATCTGCACGACGTTAAGGAAAGACTTATTCTTGCAGGGGATTTCAATTGTATTCAACGCCAAGAGGATTCTACTAGTCCATACCAAGGTGTCAACCCGGCTCTCAGGACCCTCCTTACCTCCCTACACCTCATTGATGCTGTGGATAGTTTAAGGGTGCCCCTGCCCCATTACACCTGTATAAGTCACAACTCCTCATCACGAATTGACCGCATCTACTTTTCCCAGGAACTTATCCAGCCTAGACGTTATGAAGTGATACCTGCCAGTTTCACTAACCATCATGCAGTCGTATGTACAATCTTTTACCCCCATCCCATATTTCACATAGGAAGAGGTTATTGGAAACTGAATTGCTCGCTGTTACTGGAGGAGGAATGCCAAGATATTTTCAGACAACACTGGACTCGATGGGTCCAACAAAAACGCAACTTTCTCGACTGTGCAGACTGGTGGGATATTTTAGTTAAACCAGGGATCCGCCGCGTCTTTAAGAACATATCCTACCAACGAGGTCGGGAAAGACGGGATACAGTTGAATTTTACTATCGAGTTCTTCGCCAGCTCCAGCAAAGATCTGATGCTGGGGAGCGTATGTATGACCAGATTCGGGAAGTTAAAACCAAGCTCCTGTCTCTACAGCAACGAACGCTCGCTCATATAAACGTGGCTTTAACCTTCGGGCGGGCGCGCACGCGGCAAATTGGCCGGGTTTTAAAAAAAAGACGCGCTACTTTGCTATTCTCCCGTGAGGGACAACCACGCCCCTATGTATTCTCTAACTACTATCTAAGACGTCAGATGGCAGGCCAACACCACCTCAGACTTGTAGAGGGATTGCGCAATTCATTACGCAAGTTACCTATGTCACGGTAGGAGGTACGACCGACCACATTGCCGCCGCGCGCCCAACAGTGCTAAACGTTTACCGTCCACCACACACAATGTAAGTATTTATTTCTTTACTTTTTACTTAGTTTATAATATTATATGATGAATTGCTCAAATATCATATATTTCAGGGTGATATATTTTTCAAATATTTATGCTTTACACATCTATTTCGCTGTCCTCCCTTTCCCTCGTTCCCTCGTTTTTACTCTGTAGGATTTTATGAATACCTACGATTTACTCAATCTTCACTTTTGGGTTTCAGGGAACCTTACCTCAGACCTGAAGATATTTCTACAATTCTTCAAGAGTTGGAGGAAGACGAACGAATGGACCAGCTAGAAGATCTGACGGAAGACAATGAGAATGATCCAGATTTCGAGACTGAAGAAATACATGTGGACGACCACGACAGTGAGTCTGAAGTGGAAATTGAAAGTGAAGGTGAAGAAGACGCTGAAAATAGCGAGAGTCATCGATTTTTATCGGCAAAGATGGAGAAACATTGTGGGCAAATCAACCTGTCGCAAATCTTGTAAAAACAAGGGGAAGGAACATTATCAAAACTTTTCCAGGCCCTAAGGTAACTGCCCGTCATTGTATGACTGAAATCGAATGTTTTTCACTAATAATGTCCCCTGATATTATTGATAGTATTGTTAAGAACACCAATATATACATTCAGAAAAAGGAAACTGGAAATCGAGAGAGGGATTTTAGGTTGACTGATATAAAAGAAATTCGTGCTTTTTTGGGGGCATTATTATTTATGGCGGTCAAAAGGGAGAATCGTACGAATCTAGCTGAACCATTTGCGACAAGCGGGACTGGGTATACAATTTTGCGCGCTAATTTCAGCGAAAGGCGATTCCGATTTTTATTGAGATGTATACGATTCGATGATGTGATTACACGAACGGAGCGGATGAACAGTGACAGACTAGCTCCCATTCGAGACATTCTGAATATTCGTCCACAATTCACAACAGTCATATTCTCCTGGTGAATTCCTGACCGTCGATGAAATGCTGGTTTCTTTCCGGGGCCGTTGTCGATTTGTGCAGTACATGGCTAAAAAACCAGCCAAATATGGCATCAAAATGTATGCCTTATGTGATGCTCGAACATTCTATACGTACAATATTGAAATTTATTGTGGAAAGCAAGAAACTGGCCCTTATGCTACCACCAACAAGCCTCATGATATTGTAGTCAGACTGACAGATCCCATCAAGAAAACAAATCGTAATGTCACTACAGATAATTACTTTAGCAGCTATCCTCTAGCCGAGGATTTGCTGAAGGACGGATTGACCTTTTTGGGCACCCTGAAAAGTAACAAAAAGGAGATTCCCCCAGAGTTTGTGGAGCGCAATTATTCATCAGTACCCGGAAGTTACAAGTTTGGTGCTCAACCTGATATGACTTTGATCTCTATGGTGACAAAGAGAAAGAAAGCAGTGCTCGTCTTGTCTACGATGCACGATGAAAACAAAACTGATGAAGAGACAGGCAAACCACACCAAATTATGGACTATAATGGCACCAAAGGAGGGGTGGACACAGTGGACCTCATGTGTTCAAGGTGCTCCACTTCCAGAACAACTCGAAGGTGGCCAATGGTGGTATTTTACCGTCTTCTTGACGTGGCTGGGATTAATTCCTTCAAGATCTTCAAGGCTAATACTCGGAACAGTGATTTGAGGAGAAGAACTTATGTATCCAACTTAAGTTTTGCCCTCATGGAAGAAAATCTAAAATACCGGGCCACAATAACTACTCTTCCTCGAGAACTACGTTGTTTTCTAGAAAGGTATAAGGAAGAACCTGATCAGGTTGAAGTAACACCTTCCACAAAAAGGCAAATTTGTTTTTATTGTGGTAGATCTGAGAACAATCGGACTCGGATGTCCTGCAAGAAATGTGCGAAATATGTATGTAAAAAACATTCAGTCCAAGAAATCACATGCAACTCATGTGCACAGCCTGAAGTAGAGGATGAAGATGAAGACGTCCAATTCCAAATGGAAGTGTGGTAAAATCTGAACACAAGTGATAGGCCTATATTTGGAATATTATTCTTTTACAGTACTATTTTCATTGAGATGTGTGTTGCGTTGTTCCTTTTCAGTTTGCAGATGTGATAAAAGTCGTTGAAAAATAAAAAACATTTGCTCACTTAATGTGTCTTTAGTGAAACAATTGAAATCCCAGTGAATTTCATGTCAACAAACACTTCTGGCTTTGAGAACTGAACGTGAATGAGAGCGGCCAAAATGCCGGAGCGCGCCAACTGGTGTGAGTGCAAAAGGCGCGCCCGCCCGAAGGCTAAAAGATCGTACGGTGCTCCCGGACGAAAGTGCAAGTGTATACCATATCGCCAAAGGACAACGTGAGCGGCAACGTAAATATATCCACCGCCTCCGCACCAGTACTGGAAGTGTCGTCACCTCCCCTGACGCTATACGTAGTGAAATATCATTATTTTATCAACGGTTCTACGCTAAGGCTCCAATTGATCCACAGCAGGTGACCCTATTGCTTTCATCTTGCAGTACCCAACTATCTCCGGACAACAAAACTCTGCTCAGCGCGGATATTACGGATGAAGAGATTCACTCTGTGGTTAAGCACCTCCCAAATAACCGCTCAACTGGCATTGATGGACTGCCATATGAACTGTATAAACACTTCTGGCCTCTCATTTGCAAAGAATATTGTCACGTCTTGCGTACCATTCTCCAACGTCGTGCTCTTTGTCAATCACATCACGAGGGTACCATTGTCCTCATACCAAAAACATCCTCTCCCATGGCAGTTGGTGACTTCCGACCAGTTACTCTGCTCTGCAGTGATTATAAAGTCCTTACCAAAGTACTTGCATGCCGATTGAAGACTGTTCTACATGATATCATTGGTGATGAACAATGTTGCAGTATTCCTGGAAGAACTCTGTTAACAAACTTAGCGATACTACGGGACCTACACCTAAAAGATGAAATGCTCCCCGCTGAGCCAATGAGTTTTCTCACCTTAGATCTTGATAAAGCTTTCGACCGCATCAGTCATGAATACTTGTACATGGTCTTGCAGCACTTTGAATTTCCTGCAATCCTTATTGACTACATTCGTATGATAAATTGTAATGCTACGTCTCGAGTGCTCGTCAACGGTTTTCTTTCCCCTCTGATTCCAATACAACGATCAGTTAGGCAAGGATGTCCCCTTTCCATGCTACTTTTTGTCATTGGCCTTGGACCGTTCATTCGGACTACCCAGGTGAAGTTACAGGGTTACAAACTGTCCACACATGTTTTTGGCATGTGCGCCTATGCTGATGACGTATCCATATTGATCCGCAATAATGAAGACATCTCCCACATCGATAGCGTCCTTCAGCTCTATCATATCGCCTCTGGAGCACAATCGAACCCCCAGAAAACTGCTTTGCTTCCGCTCAATACTAACTCAGTGATTACCCAACAGCCCTGGTTTCGGATAGTAAATGAGGTGAAAATTCTTGGCATTACCTGGAAGCAATCGCTTCTGGACACAGTGCAAGCAAACTGAACTAAGGCCATTGCCAAAGTTAGGGGAGTGCTGATCCAATTTGGTCAAAGAAACCTCAGTATAGTGCAACGGGTCATGGTCCTCAACGTGTTTGCGCTCTCTAAAATATGGTATGTCGCACAACTTTTCCCACTTCCCAAAATGTTTGAGAGCCAATTGTCAAAATATACAGGTTGGTTTATATGGCAAGGATTTCTGTTTCGAGTACAACGGGAACAGTTGTATCTCCCATCCCGGCAAGGCGGGCTAGGGCTAACAGCTCATGGCATGAAATGCCGTGCACTCCTCTGCAAGAACGATATCATCATCCTTTCCCAACAGGACACATTTACGAAAGCGCTATACAAAGATATTCGAAACACAGCCCGTGGTTGTGATAGAGCTTTGCCGAAGATATTTAGGGACCATCAACAGCACCTTCTGGAAACTGTTCGCAAAATGCCTTCAGGGACTATTCCAACGACGAAAAGTATTTATAGCATGTTGCGGCAAGTGGTACACTCCAAACCGCGAATCGAGGCCACCACCCTCTACGTCCATTGGCCCACTGTTTGGAAAAATTTTGGGGCTATGACCATTTCTTCTGCTGTACACTCCCAGGTTTTTATCTTCCTCAACGATCTCATCCCAACGGCTCTACGGCGATATACCATCCGTCTTGAAGCTTACCCATGGTGTACTATATGTGGTCAAACTGATACGGCGATACACCGCTTCACATCATGCACGCGAGTTGCCTCCACGTGGCTGTGGTGTAAGGGAAAAGTATGTCAACTATTAAATGTGCCCACGGATGACCTTGATGACAGGAAGTTGATTCGTTTGTCGGTGACCGCCTTCCCCCAAATTAAACAGACTGCCATTGTGTGGATAATGGGCCAATATGTACACTTCGTGATGGACAATGAGCAACATTTCTCGTTCCTGGATCTCAGGTATCACCTGCAGAAAGAGCGTTGGAAGCTTAGTGAAAGTGGACAATTGTACGATAAATATGGACACTATCTGGATTTTCTTGTGATGTAATGGTATGGTATTTATCATATCTGAAAATTCTGTAATTCTGTAGAGAGCTAATAAAAAAAGTGCTATAGCTGAAAAAAAAAATAAAAAAAAAGGTTAAAGTCTGACCTACGTAGTGGGCGCGAGCGGGTACAATGCTGCTTCGAATCCAGTGGTAGGCATACTTTTTTTTGAACGAAAGCCCACATTCCATTTTAGTCGGGATGTAACTACATTGCCACATTTATTGCCTTAAGACGTATTTTTGTGAAGAGTACGTTGAATTTTGATGATTTATAAAGAGAATACGATCGAATTGGTACGTTATGCCTCGTGATCTGTAATGGCAGACAATTAAAAAACTGACATAACATATCGAAGTGTTGCTCTGGAGGTCCGGGTTCGATTCCCAGCTCTGCCAAGAAATGTACTACTTGTCTGAGGGCTGAAATTGGGTACAAGTAGCCTCGTGAAGCAAATAAGAAGTAGGTTCGATTCCCACCTCAGCCACCCTGGAAATGGTTTTCCGTGGTTTCCCATATCTACTCCGGCCAAATTCCGGGACGGATTCTATCTTAAGGCCACGGCCGCCTCCTTCCCAATCCTTAATTTCAAATACACACATCATTACAAGCCCGCAATAACTCAGGTTATCAGACAAATTCTACACACACCCAAGTAAACGGGGCTAAATGACCACGATGTTCTAGCCCCTCAAATGAAACAAAACAACAACATATCGAAGGATATTCTGATCGCCAGTGCTTGCATCGAAGTATACGTATTCCTTAGAAATTCCCATGGTATTATTAGCATACTTTCGATTTTTGCAAAAAAATGAAAGTAGACTTATGAGATCTACACAGGGCCAAAAATTGTGTGTCTGTCTGTCTCTGTGTGTGTGACTGTGTGTCTGTGTGTGTGTGTGAGTGTGTGTACTCTGAATGCCTGCCCCCCCCCCTATCAATTCGAACACGGTGAAACCGAATTGAACGAAATTTGGTACAGAGGTAGCACTAGCAAAGGACAACTCAGTGTCATGTTTTATATCGCCGCCATCTTGACGGAAACGTAATGGCGGCCACCCAAATGATCAATGCTTAAATCAAATTACGAATAATCTAATCAACCGATCTCTACCAAATTTTGCAACAACATATATTTTTATGGCGAGCGTCTTTTGACTAAACTATAAGGTAATCAGCCCAATAGATTGCTGATGGTGGCCATGTATGTGTGCAAATCGATTCCCCCTATCAATTCAAACACGGTGAAACCGAATTGAACGATATTTGGTACAGAGGTAGCACTAGCAAAGGACACCTCAGTGTCATGTGTTATATCGCCACCATCTTGACGAAAATGTAATGGCGGCCTCCGATATGTTAAACGCTTCAATAAATTACGACCAACCAATAATCTGATCTCTACCAAATTTTGCAACAACATACGTTTATGTCGGAAGCATATTTTGACCAAACTACAAGATCATCAGCCCAACAGTTTGCATATGGCAGCCATGTATGTGTGCAAATCGATTCCCCCTATCAATTCAAACACGGTGAAATCTAATTGAATGAAATTTGGTACAGAGGTAGCACTAGCGTAGAACACCTCAGTGTCGTGTATTATATCGCCACCATCTTGACGGAAACGTAATGGTGGCCACCCAAATGTTCAAAGCTTAAATCAAATTACGACTAACTTAATCATCCGATCTCTACCAAATTTTGCAACATCATATACTTGTATGGCGAGCGTCGTTTGACTGAACTATAAGGTCATCAGCCCATTAGTTTGCAGATGGCGACCATGCATGTGTGAAAATTGATTCCCCCTATCAATTCAAACACGGTGAAACCGAATTGAACGATATTTGGTACAGAGGTAGCACTAGCAAAGGGCACTCCAGTGTCATGTTTTATATCGCCGCCATCTTGACGAAAACGTAATAGCGGTCATCCTAATGTTAAGCTTGAATCTGATCTCTACCAATTTTTGCAACAACATATCTTTATGTATAGAGAATCTTTTGACCACACTACAAGGTCATCAGGCCAATAATGTGTGGATAGCAGCCATGTATGTGTGCAAATCGATTCCCCCTATCTTTTCAAACACGGTGAAACCGAATGGAACGAAGTTTGGTACAGAGGTAGCACTAGCAAAGGCCACCTCAGTGTCATGTTTTGTATCGCCGCCATCTTGACGGAAACGGAATGGTGGCCACCCTAATGTTAAAAGCTTAAATCAAATTACGACCAGCCTAATAATTCGATCTCTACCAAATTTTTCAACAACATATGTTTTTGTGGGAAGCAACTTTTGACTGAACTACAAGGTCATCAGCCCAATAGTTTGCAGATAGCGGCCATGTATGTGTGTAAATCGATTCCCTATGTCAATCAAAACACGGTGAAACCGAATTGAATGATTTTTTTACAGAGGTAGCACTAGCAAAGGACACATCATATTCATGTATAATATCCTTATAGCACGTTGTATTTCAAGAAGCTACTACAACCAACATTATATTATACTCCTTGAAAAGGACAAAGAGTTATAACAATACCCATGCATTTAGGAAAAGTAGGCTATACGTTCTTTACCGAACATCTTGTTTTGTTATTAAATTTTAACAAAAAGTCTTAGCGTATCTTTAGGCCCGTATCACACGACACTCGCTGGCAAGGAAGCTGCTGTGATCGCTGGTACAAAATCCTGTATGATTCTGTTCTCTTCGTCAGTACACCTGCTTGTATGACCGAAGTGTATCACACGCTAGCATTTTGTACGCAAAGTTGTATGAAATAAAACCGAAGGGCTGTTGTTTGAGGGCATTATTTGCAGTTCTTTCGCCTTATTAACGCAAAGCGGTTGCGAAACTTGCTTTAAGTAAATTATAAAACATGCCAGGTACTGAATGAATGCATTCCAATCAATATTTAAGATCTAACTGTAATAATTGAATATTTTACCATGCGCGTTAATAAGAAGCGCAACAAAAAACCTCCAGAGTGTTTTGGAAATGTGTGCAAGTGTTATTGGCCCACTCGCTCTTTCGAAGATCCCGGGTTCAATACTATCCAACGGCAGATCATTTAAATTCTTTTTAACTATTTTATAATACCCACCCTACCTCGTACAGCAAGATTTCAACTTGGTTTTGTTCACATTATCTACGAAGTCGATAGGGAAAGTTATTTTCTTTTCTCATTTAAATGGTTATTTTCCCTAAATACTGTTCAAAACCATGGATGGATACTATTCGTTCTAAGCTAATTATTACTTTCTTAGTCGATTTTACCCTCCAGGTTAGGTTTTCCCACGGACTCAGTGAGGAATTCCATTATTACCGCCTCTACGGGCAGTGTCCTGGAGCTTGAAACATCTCGGATGGGGGATACAACTGGGGAGGTGGTATCAGCACCTTGCCCAGGCGGCCTCACCTGCAAAGCGAACAGGATCCTCTTGAGGGATAGGAAGGGAGGGG
Source organism: Meconema thalassinum (assembly GCA_946902985.2). Taxonomy (NCBI): domain Eukaryota; kingdom Metazoa; phylum Arthropoda; class Insecta; order Orthoptera; family Tettigoniidae; genus Meconema; species Meconema thalassinum. The sequence goes on from OX336389.2 coordinate 1,068,506,357, forward strand.
AAGATCAGGAGGGATAGACAAGGAAGAGGGAAGGAGGCTGCCGTGGCTGTACGGTAGGTAATGCACCTGTATCCACGTGGTCTTACCTGGTGAAATCTGAAGAAAATGCAGGATCGTAGAATCTGGAAGCCCCGGCTGAAAATAACCCCCAAGACACCACCACCAATGATAAACCATGGATAGGATTACCACAAAAATTAAAAAGAATGTGATAAGAAGATGCCACGGTCTATAAAAAATGAAAAATAGCCCAAAGTGAGCTACCAAGACTCTTAAAGATAACGAAATTAATCTAACCTCGGGTGCGTTAAAAAGCATCCTAGCTAATGACCCACTGGTTCTCGAAGCACATTCTAATTCGAATAGAAATCACTAAGTCATTCGTATGAATTTTTAAAATTTAACAAAAGTTCATTAACTGAAACCGCTGTGTCGTGAAGTAGAAACTCCACTGAACAAAAGTTTATAATCTTATGCCTCTGCCGAAGCATGAAAAATGTTTAAGTAACAATCGCCTTAATTAGGCCACACAAACTGCCTATCGTCTCATCATTATGAACGAAGTTCCCAAAAAATAATAATTGTACACACAAAATATTCTGATATGATCGTAAACCCTTTTTGACATATTTATAAAAATATTCCATTCACTCGTAGTAATTAATATATACATATTTTACATAATTACATTTTATTTCTGAGATTTAGTTGCGCCTAGAATTATTCATCTCGTTAATTTCATGTATTCATATACATTTATTTGGTTTCAATTTTCAAGTCCGTGCCGTCCTAAATGACAAACAATTAAGCTAATCGGACGTCGTATTGTTAATTATAATGATAATATTTCAATTCGCTTTCTCACAGATATTAGATTTTCTATCACTCAATATTTTAGTTATAAATAGCTCAAGTTTATAAAAGTATTAATATTACAGTCTTTTCAATTAAACTCTATTCTAAAAACAATTGTTACTAAATCTTAACAAATATTAACGATGTTGTTACAATACTTGGTTTCTTAAATGTTGGATTCAAAATTGTACATTAGTTTCCCACTAGCTAAAATCGTGACTCAATTTCACGTTCAAAATAATACACCGTAGTGCACACAGCAATAGCTCTAAAGCTAATTCAGTGCTGAAAAAAATTGATATTGACTATCCACATATGTCAAATATCTCCTAAATTGCAATTCAAATACGCAGACAAAATTCCATTATTACCATATCATCGCTAAACAGCTCTTAATAAATTTCCAAATATCACGAATATTACACAAGTTTTTATACCATCATGGATAAATATGTTGCTTCAAATTAGCCCAAAGTTAAAGTGTCGAGAATAATCTTTATCAGAACAGTGATAAAATATTGTATTCACAAGTCTAAATAACTGTGTGAGAATTCAAAGTCTGTCATCTCGATTATGACTTACATATATTTTAAACATTTCTCTCCTTACATTACATATCATTACTAATTACATTTTCTCAAACAAAGTATTCTTTTCGTATTTCTCAACCGACCACTGTGAAACGAACGATTCAGTTTTCGCATAATTGAAAATAATTCCACTGGAGATCCTCCTCAAAGGAAAGCACGTCAAAACTACAGCATGGGAAAGAGCCTATCTTGAGAAGGTACAAATTAACCATTAGATTTGAACGCTAAACTAAGTTGGAGTTTCCCATAAGAATCCACAAAAATTTAAAACTGAACGAGCTCACAAAGGGAGTCGAAATTTAAAGAATTTCAAAAATCTGGATTACCAGAAATAATTTCGCACAATCGCAGAGAATCACACTAGAAATCACTATGTTCCATGTCTATGTTCCATCTGCCAAAAATATAGACCTGAATGTCTATCTAATAAACTTGCATGCGCTTTCAAAAATATTCGAAGTCAAATTCAAAAAGTCCAGAGAATTTGTTCAAAGTCGAATTCACGTATACGACGGATTATGGGACATCTGCTTGAGTTAGAATTATTCCTATATAATTTTAACGTCGTCTTCTCCCTATACGTTTTCTCATGTTGTCTTCCCAACAAACTATATTCTTCTATCGTATTCCCAAATTATATCTTAATGAAAGCAAGGTAATGTTCAAAGTAACACTACAATAACTACAAAATAGAACTACAAAGTGAATTACATACTCGGACAGAAATGATTAAAGAATCACCCTAGCCCTCGTCTGTAATTCTTAACTACTCTAATCAAAATTGGTGAAAAGGAACATTCAAAAGCATGACAAATGCATACTGTCTACTAAAAGAAAACTTCCAGCTACCTTGTTGAAGTTCTAGTTGAATGAAGTGAGAATGCCATAACACATACTCCTGCCTGGGATCGAACCCTATCTGCTCAGCTGCACCGATCACGAAACGACTGGATATCAAGAAGGCCCGATTACCGTTCGCGAACGAGACGAAGCTAACAGAAGTTCGTTTGACAAAGTTCGTAGTTCTTTCACTTGCAAAAGAGCACGACAACATTGATGTAGTAAGCCAAGCCAGTTTCATTATGTGGCAGTACAAATTGTCATTCCGACTTTCATAATCTCTTCAATCTTCTCTTATAAAGCCTTATACTGCAGTTGCTCATATTGGAATCAAGTAATCATCCTGAGTATTCAACGCTGCTATGTGTTACATTTCTTGTCCGTGTTTAGCCCATATTCTGCATCTTCATAACGTAGCAATATCTCTCTCTCCTCATATCATTTATGACGATCATGGCTAAAGCTGTTTATCCTGTACTGCAAAGTAGAACACGTTGTTGTACCATTGGCTTAAGAAGAAGTTATCATACGTGAATGCAAGTTCACTGTGCTCAAATTGAAGGTTAACACTGTCTGAAACTAAAATAAGATCAGACGAAAATCCTATCACGTTATACTGTAACACGTATATGTCGGATCAACTCCACGTTACCGAACAAACACGATTTCACGGCAACGCACGTACATGTGCTCAGACCAGAGAGCTCTATGACCCTCCTCGCTGAAATTGTATTCACTAATCAACTCTTCGTTTGCTCCCACAAATCATACTGTCTCCAGGTGATCCACAATGCACCTTGTTCTCTGATCGACAGTAACTATCGATACATGTATCATTGTCGAGTTTGATAATCACATGTTATAATATTGTATGCATTTATACTCATATAAAAGTTCTCAGTTATATTCCTTTATCCACAAGATGCATTTCCCATTCTTTGTTTCATACTGCATTGTGTATATTGCTCTACCACAGTGTTCAAAATAACGACAGTGGTGCTGTGTCCATCTTGTATTCAATACAGGTATTAAAATGGCAAACATGTGGTCGTCTGTACGGCGGGTTGCTGACAGCTCCCAACCTCGCCACAGTACTACCGCGCACCTGCATTTCAAAGGAATTTCGCAGTACTGCCATCAGTGTTATTGCCAACTTAACCTATATCCAACTAAATACAAAATACGGTCTCAGTAACATCCCGGCATTTTCCCAAAGGTGAAGTGGGAAACCACGGAAAACCACTTTGAGGATGGCTGAGGTGGGAATCGAACCCCTTCTACTCATTTGGACCACTCGAGGCTGAGTAGACCCCGTCCCAGTCCTCATACCACTTTTCAAATTTCGTGGCATAGCCGGGAATCGAACCCAGGACGTCCAGGGTGGCAGCTAATCACACTGACTACTACGCAGCGGAGGCGACTCTATTCGTGATAATTAGAATTTTAATAGTTCAATATATATAATAATATGACACGTTCTGTAATTACTGCCTTGCTGCGAGGCTCAGCGGTAACGTTTTCGCTTGCTGTGCCCAAGGTTGCAGGTTCGTATCCTGGCGCAGTCAGCTGGCATTTGAGGGTGCGCAAATGCGAGGGAGCCGTGTCAGTAGATTTACTGGCACGTTGAAGGTCCCCTTCGGAGAAAAATTCTGGCACCCCGGCGTATCTAAAAGCCAGAGCAGTTAAAAGGGACGTAAAACCAATAATGTTATAATTACCTGTATTTACTGTATGTTTGGGGCAGATGACCTCGTAGTTCCGCCCCTTAAAACCTCAGTAACTAACTATTACTGTAAGTGTATAGCAAGCGCTTTTCGCACAGATGCCGTTGAATGAAATTATAGTTTCGGTCTGATGTATTTATTCGTGAGCCTACCCACATAACAAATCTATTTGTTATGTGGGTCGTCTGAGTGAGTCGGAGTTTTCCTTTAAACAAAGGTGGTCAAAATTTCAAACACTTGCTACCTTGAATATACAGGATACCTTGCTTTCGTTCTACAGATCATTATGTCGTCGTCCAATCTGGCTGCGTACCATCGGATAAGTATGGTCCTTTTGAGGACCAAATAAAAAATCACTCGTTGGAACAGATAGATTTTTTTTTTTAGTCGTTTACCCTCCAGGTTGGTGGAACCCACGGACTCAGCGAGGGAACTCACCACTACCACCTCTACGGGCAGTGTCCTAGAGCTGGGAACATCGAATCGGAAGGGATACAACTGGTGAGGTGGGACTGGCACCTCGCCCAGGCGGCCTCACCTGAAAAGCGAACAGGGGCCTCACGAGGGAAGGTAAGGGATGGTTAGGATGGATAGACAAGGAAGAGGGAATGAGGCGGCCGTGGCCTTGAAGAAGGTACCATCCAGGCATTTGCCCGAAGACGAAGTGGGAAACCACGGAAAACCACTACGAGGATGGCTGAGGGGGATTCGAACCCCCTCTACTCCTTTGGGCCACCCGAGGCTGAGTAGACCCCGTTCCCGTCCTCGTACCACTTTTCAAATTTCGTGGCAGAGCCGGGAATCGAACCCAGGACCTCCGGGGTGGCAGCTAACCATGCTGACCGCTACGCTACGGAGGCGACTGGAACAGATAGATATGCGTCCATAATACATCCACAATAAACGACATTAAGCAAAAAAATTAAAAATGTACTAGTTCAAGGTTCGAACCTACTACAATGCAACTTCGTTGACGCTACTCTAGCAATTCTTGATTTAGCCACCATAGCTACCGAGAACCATGGTGTACTGCTGGCACGTATTGAATCTATTCGTAGACACTTCCTGTCCAAACGTATGAAGGTGTTATTCGGAGCTCTGATCGTTTCAATCATGCATTATATTTGAGGTCATTGAAAAAACACTGCCACTATTGATTTCTACTATATTCGCGAGGATGTACTCAACGGTAAAGTTGTACAATGGACGTAAAAGAGCAGGTACGAATGTTTTTAGGATGACTGTGATATACGCGTTAGTTGGGTTGCCTTCCTCCAAACATATAAGGGGCTAGTGGACCACACTGTATAGCATTTGTCTGATAACCTGTGTATTTGTGGTGTCTATAGTAGTGTGTATATTATAATTCAGGCGAGAATTGGGAAGGAGACAGCCGTGGTCTTAAGTTATATTAATACTAATAATAATAGTAATATTGGGTTTACGTCCCTTTTAAGGACGCCAAGGTGCCGGAATTTGGACCCGAATGGGAACGTCAATGTGCCAGTAAATCTACCGACACGTCTCCCTCGCATTTGAGCACCCCCAAATGCCAAATGACTGCGCCAAGATTCGATCCTACAAACGTGGGTGGAGCAGGCGAAAGGGCCTTAAGTTAGGAACCATCCCAGCATTTGCCTGGAGTAGAAGTGGGGAAAGTCGCCTCCGTAGCGTAGCGGTTAGCATGGTTAGCTGCCGCCCCGGAGGTCCTGGGTTCGATTCCCGGCTCTGCCACGAAATTTGAAAAAGTGGTATGAGGACTGGAACGGGGTCTACTCAGCCTCGGGTGTTCCAAATGAGTAGAGGGGGTTCGATTCCCACCTCTGCCATCCTCGAAGTGGTTTTCCGTGGTTTCCCACCTCGTCTTCGGGCAAATGCCGGGATGGTACCTTCTTCAAGGCCACGGCCGCCTCCTTCCCTCTTCCTTGCCTATCCATCCTGACCTTTCATTACCTTCCCTCAAGAGGCCCCTGTTCGCTTTGCAGGTGAGGCCGACTGGGCGAGGTGCCAATCACACCTCACCAGTTGTATCCCCTCCGAATAGATGTTCCCAGCTCTAGGACACTGCCCGTAGAGGCGGTAGTGGTGAGTTCCCTCGCTGAGTCCGTGGGTTCCACCGACCTGGAGGGTAAACGACTAAGAAAGAAAGAAAGAAGTGGGGGAAACCACGGAAAACCACTTCAAGATGCCTGAGATGGTAATCGAATTACCTTTCCTCAGTTTTGCCTCACGAGGCTGAGTGTACCCCCTTCCAGCCCTCAGACCAGAATTAAATTCCTTGGAAGAGCCGGCGATCAAATCCGGACCTCCGGGGCGATAGCAGGGAAAAAACAGTCAGGATGGACGCTGTCAGCACCGGTGCAGTCCTACACCAAGGCGAGACCACGCAACAAGCACGGCAATAGGGCCTTATCTAAAATATCTGCTGGTGTTGTTGTTAATTCATTTAAGGGGCTTGGGACACCTTGGTCTTCAGCCCTGTATAGCTAATTGTGTGTTGAATTTTCTGAAACCCTGTTTTTGTTTGTCTTGTGGTCTCCTGAGAGGCTGAATGCAGGTCTTTCCAGTCGACGCCCGTGGGCGACCTGCGCGCCGGAGTAAAGATGAGATGAATGGATGAAAGTGGGCAAAGGTTGTGGATGGAAGTGGCCGTGGCCTGTCAGAAGGTACCGTCCCAGTATTTGCCCTGAGTTGAAAAAAGGAAACCACGGTAAACTATTTCAAGGACGGCCAACGGTGGGGTTTGAACCCACGTCTACCGATTAAGCAGAGAGCTTCGCCCCATAGCCTAACCAGTGTTGACAATTTGGTGTTTTTAGCACCAGATCTGGTGTTTCTGAAGTTCATCTGGTGCCGGAAATTTTCATATAGCGCCATAGCGAAATACTGGTGTTATTTCAATAAAACCAGTGCCAAATCTGGTGCTAACGGATTTTTCCATGAAATTGTCTCCTGTGAATAATAAGTAAATCCTGAAAGCCATTTAATAATTTTAATAATGTTAATCAATAATGATAGGCAAAGTTCTGCCTTAAACGGGTCAAGGTCAACACTCCAGCAGGGGAAGTCTCTGAAATTCTCATTTTCGTGCATAAATGCTGAGTAAGCGCAACATGCAGGGCTCAGTGCTAGTGCAGTTGTACAAAGAATCCGCCTATCCTCTATTTTCTTCCCAGCTGCAAGGGGATTTCCCAGTTTCATGCGAAGGCTCTTACGCAACCACAGTCAGTATTGTAAATCTATCTCAAACTCGCGGTCGCTGTTTGTTCGTTGCCTAGTAGGCTAGTAGGCTGTAGGTGTAGGATATAGTGGCCAAAATTGGAACTATGCAGAGCTACAGCAGTACTACATCTTCCTGCTCTAAAGATGTAATAGCGATAGCTGGCTCCGAAAGTGAAAAGGAGGATATTTCATGAAAGAAATCCGTGTATATGTTTATATTTTTTTGGTCTTTACTAGTGTTTTGAAACATTGAGTCCAGCTGGTGCATTTCTGGTGTTTTGAAGCGCAGGGCTTAGTTCTCTCCCATTTCAAGATTTGGCAACACTGAGCCTAACGCTGCGCCTTACTGAGCGTAGCCACCACTGACGGTATTTATGTGATGACTGTAGTAGTGTGTGTAACTGTATTAGGGGAAGGGATGATGAAGGTGTGTCAGGACTTGAAGTAAGGTACTATCCGGGCATTTTCCTGTAAGGAGTATGTAAAAACCCGGTGAAAAACCACACTCAGGATAGCTGCTATCAGCGCCAGGATTCAAACCTGCGATGGGAGTTTAATAATAATGTTATTGGTTTTACGTGCCTTTTGGCTTTTAGAGACACCGGGGCGCCGGAATTTTGCCCCTAAGGGGGTCATTAACATGTCCCCAAACTCCCTCCCTGACGAGAGAACTGCTGTTTGGCGATAGCTCTACTGAGGAAAGTAACCATATAGTGCATACCCTAATTTTATTCCTTTTTTATTTTTATTTTATTTATTATAGGCTATTGTTTATTATTTTATTTATTTAGTCGATTTACCCTCTAGGTTGGTGTTTCCCATGGACTCAAGGAGGGAAGTCACCACTACCGCCGCTAAGTGCAGTGTCCTGGAGCTTGGAATATATGGTCGGGGTGGATACAACTGGGGAGGTGTGATCAGCACTTCGCCCAGGCGGCCTCACCTGCAAAGCGAACAGGGGCCTCATGAGGGATGGGAAGGGAGGGGAAGATTGGGATGTAGAGGCAAGGAAGAGGGAAGGAGGCGGCCGTGGCCTCACAGGCGGTACCATCCCGGCATTTGCCCGAAGACGAAGTGGGAAACCACGGAAAATCACTTCGAGGATGGCTGAGGTGGGAATCGAAACCCCTCTACTCATTTGGACCACCCGAGGCTGAGTAGACCCCGTTCCAGTCCTCATACCACTTTTCAAATTTCGTTGCAGAGACGGGAATCGAATCCAGGACCTCCGGGGCTCCAGCTAACCATGCTGACCGCTACGCTACGAAGGCGACTTATTATTTTGTGTTGTTCTAAATTGTATACACGTGCACAATACCATTACTCAAAAGTAGGCTAATTCACAAACCCTTAAAGCAAAACAAACCAACCTTACAACGAGATTGAAATAGCGAATCGCATTATAAACACAAAAACGCACTACAAATGTGTAGTTAGAAAATATAATAGTGTATAAATGTAAACCTCAACACAGTGATCAGGATGTGATGATGACCGCTTGATGGTCGAAACGCGTAATCCAAAAAAAGACCCATTATAATAGTGATCGTAAACTAATACATGTAATTTTTCCAGGAGTGTTATTTACATATCATATAGGCTAACTTACATTGTACTCCGCCCAGTCATTGGGCAAATTCGTGTCGACTGACTGAAGGGTTACAAATAACAGTCAAATCATAATATATATTTTATAAATAGGATAAATACAATTGAACTTTTAATTTGAAATGAATTTTTAACGAGGGAGAGAATGCTATTTAATGCTCACACGTTAAATGAAACCCTCTCCTCACGCGTGGAGCCGCTGTGGGAAACTGCGTTTTATTCTGCTTGCTGATGGACGTTGTGTTCCTCCTACACTTCCGGCTTTCACATGTCATCTTCTATTCCCTCCTAGAGAATGTCATATCGCTTCACTCCTTATGTTTACGCAGGTCTTTTTCAGCTATATGAAGTAGCAAGCATCCAGCCTTGCCGCTATGTCGCCCAGCTCGCTTGATGAGCTCCGGTCCCCGCCCCATCCGCCCCCACCCCACTGTTCCGCCGCCATAGCGGGGACATGGCCAGTTTTATGAATCTGTCTGCCTGTCCACTGCACCACAGCCAATTGCTGTTTTATGCGGCGTTTCATATGGCATTCATATCGCAATTAACAGCCCTCTGGTTAATAGCACATTACAGCTGCGCGATGCACTCTGGGTAAGATGTGTATGTGTGTGTGTGTGTGTGTCCATCACTTTTGATCACATACTAAAAGTAAGTTATTTAGAAACTGATTCACTCACATCTGCAGAAGTCCCCTGGAGTGATATCTTACAAGTGGCGTGGAGTTTAGGTGATGATAACAATTTATGTTTTAAGGGGTTTAACATCTAGGTTATCGTCCCTGGAGTTTATAAATAAGCTTCACGGAATTTGAACACCCTTGCATGGTTATCCAAAGTTCAAATAGTGCCATATTCACATGGGATGTAGGCAACCCGATAAGAGTCCCTGGCTGTGTCAATGGATCACTAACCAGGCGTCCTGAGCTAGAGTTTACGTATGGTAGGGTGGCCAGTTCCTTTCCACTCCTTCTGCCACAGCATCCGGTAGGTTCCCAGTTAGCATCAAAAGGCTGGTAGACCCCGTTCCAGACCATAAAGAGACTTAAATTCTTGACAGACCCGGGATTCAAACCTGGGACCTCTGGGGCAGCAGCCAACAATCATAGCTACTGCGCCACGAGGTGGTTATGAGATATTAAAAACAATTCTTCTCAAATTGTAGGTTGAAAGTTTGTGTACTGTATTTCCTCGAGGAAATGCTATACTTTATATAAAAAGAAACCAGATTTTTTCGGACTGGGGAAATTGTCGTATACTAATAAGAAAAGTCCATTTTGAGTATAGTGTTCCCATTTTATCAGTCTAATTCTGAAATTACAAACCCCGCGCATGAAATTTCTTTTACAGGATCACGAGGTATGAAATATCGATTTACGGGAGAATTCTTAGACACTCGCCATGAAAGTGATACAAATGAAATGTTATTAGTGCCTTGAGTGACGCAAATCAAATTGCGTGAAGCTTGTGGAGATGAAGTCACACAAGTTGGTATCAGTGAGATGTAGAAGTGAAGACCTTTGAGAAGCAATTCATTATAACTGAGCGAATAGTGCCATTTTATCACATCTGACAAGTACAAAGCATATCAACAAACTATGACAACAATTGCTCCAACAAACAATCTGTGGCTGAAATTGGCTCTTACAGAAGTCTAGAAAAGGAAATTATATTTTGAAAATTCACTCGACTACCATCTTGGTTTAATGCTTCTGATGGTTCCCAATGTCAAAACTCTAAACGTATCTTCTATAACGATACAAGCTCTCAGGCTTATCACTATAATAGGTCGTGAGGAATGGAAAAGGAATTTTGAAATTTCATACAATGCCATATCCATTTGGTGCTTCCTTATCGTTTGTTACGTCGTATGAATAAACGTGTTTTAATGTTCTTTGCCACAGTACACATATTTCAGGATTGTAGGCCTAATGTAGATGTGTTGTGTTCCGAGAAGAGGAGATTGGATTTTGAAAACTCGTGCAACCGCTATAAGTTTGAGCTCGTCACTGGCCTGAAACACATTTCAATAAACGTACTTTATAATCATCAATCAGTGTGTCAATATCAGGCTTATAAGTTATCTGTAATAGGAAAATGAGAAAATGTAATTGATTTTGGAAATACTCTTGGCCACCGTTCCGATTTCGTGCTTTTCACGGTTTTGAATGTTTATATTTTATTTTATTATATTTACTTTAGTATTCATTTATATTAGTGAAAGAATAACGCAAATATTAATAGAACTGATGTGCTGTAACTACTTGTGTCGCTCCGGCTGATTCGGATAGAGCCAGGTCGTGTCTGTTCTAGAAGAGGAGCTCCACTTGCTTACAACTGTGCTACTAATACTTCACCACATTGGAACTATGGTTGTTCCATGTCCTGAATAGTTACAAGATATGCTTCAACGTGGGTAAATAATAGGGCTAAGCTTCGTTCTTGTTGTTATTGTTGTGAATTAATTCAATTCAGAGGTACACAGGGACTTCAGCATGTCTATGGCAACCTAAAACATCAACAAAGAGATAAAATCAATCAAACAAATAACCAAACAAAAACCAACTAGCCTACACGTCCAGTACGATCTGTCAAATTGTACTAACGGACCTTTTCTAAAAACAAGGAATATAAATAGCATTCAGAGCATTCATTGCACTTGGTAAATACCTATATAATAGTAACATAAATAAGTAGGACCCTTATTCAAATTCAGGGTTATAGCCTTCTTAATCTCATGACAAGGCACAGGGTGCCAAGGGAATTACCTAGGACAAAGAGGAAGGAGGTTAGACACACGTCATTAAGAACACAGAAATACCAATAAACACGGATAACACTCAGCAGTATGCGAGCACATGTTTTCATAGCGGGAATAGTTTCACTGATATAGTGAAACAGATTTTTAAAAATTACACCAAGAGTCAAAGGTAGGATACTTGACTTAAAACAGGCTATGAAATCTATTCAGATAAGAAAGATAATCTATATAACTTTAAAGAACACGCACTATTAGAGAGCTCGCCCTGATTCACACTTTTGGAAAACAGGACAGGCATAAACATTCCCAATAACACGCAGGGAAGTGACAGAGCGATGCAAGTGAGGCTATGGATAAGGTAAGGCGAGGGCCACCAATGACAAGTGGAAAATGTTACTTGGGAAGGTTGTACAGGTCAATGCACCATGTTCTCAATAATCCAAGTTCTGTGCACTGTAGAGCAGGGTCCTGCACAGCGCCGACCAATGGGCTGCTTCGACACTAGACCGCACTGAGTTGAAAAGTCTCGAACCTACCAGCTCGTGACGTCATCGCACGGGATGGTCTGGGTCATGCTATGTCGCTTTTAACGGGCAAATGACAGGGCTTTGGTAGTCCATTGTCAATTAGAGTTGAGTGGAGAAGATTAGGTATGCTGTAGTTTTCCGTTCGAGTTTCTCTGTGTGTCCAGTTATCGTAAACAAGTATGGACCGTGGTACTAGAAGTAAAGAACGGGTGGCATAAAAATGTGAAACAAAGGAAAAACAAACAACGTGATCCTTACCTTGAAAGTAGCAATTGGTTAGTAATGAAAACTCGTACTTGATGGTGATGGGAAAGACGCACACTTTGTGTGCTGTACGACATGCGGTGAACTTGATTCACATATTAATGGGTCGTCCGGCACGTCAAACATTTTCCGTCATCCATGTGTATCAAACAATCCATCATTTCCCATAGAAGAAAATCGCCTTCCTAAATCTGAGCAGGAGTTGGTCATTGATAAATGTGTGGGTATGTGTATCTGAGACTTTTGGTCGTTTGAGACGGTTGGAGCTCAAGGTTTTCTGGGTCTCGCCCAGACATTGCTTGACACTGGAGCTATGTATGGAAATGTGTCCGCAAAATATATCATATCCCACCCAACAACTGTGTCCCAACACGTGACAGAGTGTTCTAAAAGTCTACGAGATTCAATTTTGCTTGAGATACTCAACCGTATGGTCAGATATTAATGGACAGCCACCACATATATGTGGACATGTCACGCAAAAAAGAACCATTTCTTGACTTTCCTGGTCTCTTATTTAGTTGACTGGGAACTCAGGTCTCGTGTCTTGTTCATGACTCGGTTTCCAGACGAGGCTAAAACCGGCGATAATATTACGAGAGAATTGCTCAGACGATTTATGGTTCTTGGTGTTACCGAGACTACACTAAAGGAGTACCATTCACAACAAAATCGCCGCACTTAATGTGCATACGAGACTGAATTTCGCCTGTCGTATGCTCAACACGGCGCTCTGAAATATCTTCAATTCTTAGCGTTTGTCGGTTCGTTGCCCGAACATTGATACTATTAGCCCATGTCTGCTAAGAAGGGACTTGTTGAAAACGCAAAACAAAGTGGCCTAGTGAACGTTCATGAGAAATCCTTGGAGGAATCCATCGACACTCGCTGGAACACTTGTTTGACGATGCTAGAATCACTACAACGCGAAAGCCAGTATTGGGCTTTGTGGGAAAAACTTGCTGAGAAATGAGTAACGGGTCATATTGATGGAATCTATATCAAACTGATGAATGAACTAATTGCACTCCTGAAGGTATGTACACGTGCATTCTGTTTTGTTGACCTACTATACATTTTACGATTTACCATTTGATATGCAGAAAATTTAAAATCGTTCTGAGCATCGATGTAATGATATATCACAAATATGCCTATTTTTCAGCCGTTTGAGGAATTAGAATGTGATAAGTCACCTACACTTCATCTTGTGTTTCAATGGAACATGAATCTTCTACAGCATCTCACTCCAAATCCTCAGAACCGGGAAACATCTGAAATTGAACTTGTGCGGAATGAAATGAAAACGTAAATGCCTTAAGCTGGCGCCGCGACGTTCCTGTGGGCACCGTTTCGCCATCTGAAAATTATATCTGACAGGGAAAGATGTGATGTATTGGCAAAGGTAAGGTAAGAAATGCATTCTTATGAGTTGTTGTTGTTGTTTTTGAATCTTGAGGGGCTTGGCGACATCGTGGCCATGCAACCCTGTGTATTTAGGTGTATGTAGAATTTGTCTGATAGCCTGTGTCACTGTGGTGTCTGTACTAGTGAGTGTAGCCTATTTGTAATTGAGCTAGGATTTGGGTTGGAAGGGGCCGTGGCCTAAAGTTAGGTACCTACCCGACATTTCTTTGGAGCAGAAGTGGTAAACCAGGGAAATCATCCTTCAGGAAGACAGAGGTAGGAATCGATCCCGCCGATTCTGAATTTTGCCTCACGAGGCTGAGTGTACCCTGTTCCAGCTCTCACACCAGAATTAAATTTCTTGGCAGTGCCGGGAATCAAACCCGGGCCTCCACGTTCACAGCCATGCATGCTAGCCACTACGCAACGAGGCGAACTGCATTCCTAAGACAGTTATGAGTTGATTCAAAACAGTAGTGTGTACAGGAACCATATCTCTTCGTAATCGCTCTGCTTCTAACTGGTCCCAAGTCTGTGAGATGGAACTTCTTGTTGGAAATGTTTTACTTGGATTCATTGCCATTTTCAATTTCAGCGTTAAAATCTGAACAATATTTTGCTGATATTGAAAATTCAAACTTTCCAACAAGAGGTCCCTGTCCACCTCACATTTGTCGTTTGAAGTAAGGTACTGCCCCCGTAAATTGAATTATTTAGGGACAAAATGAGAGTATTTTCCGTCCCCATGATAAAATTTAACTAGCAAATATAATTTCTGGAAGTGTGACACAAGAGTGTAGTGTTACAAGCTCGAGACTGTGGGAGAGCCCGATCACGTGATATGTTGCACAATGGACGCTTCTAGAAGGCTATATTTAGCATAACAACAGCGAGTTTGGAAATTAATATTATAAACATTGTTATAAATTATGCTATTGGATCCCAGCCCAGAGCCAATGAGAACAGGTCTTATTGAAGACGGGATCAACTTTAATTACACAACATGATGAAATTATGCATTTAGGCCCTTAGAAGAAGATTTTCTTATTTGGTAATGAAGGAATATTAAGAGAAATTATGTCTGATACTTTAAAAACCACAGATCGGTTAATCTACGCAGTAATAAGCATTGGTAATCTACGTGCTAAAATTATGGTGGGAGATTGATATGGCCGTCAAAAATTCGACTTGGAGAGGGAGATCCAAGGATCGAGGTTCTTATTCCAGCAGACTTTGAAGAGAGAGGAAGTGTTTTTACTGAGTTAACGGAGATCCCAAGGCTTAGTCCGAGTGCGACGACTGTCAACTTGTGGAGACGCGAGGATAGCTAGGTGGAACGTTTGAGATCACCGCACTTCCATTCTACGAGAAGTTGCGAGGAACATTGTATTGATTATATCTTATATATAATTGAGATCTAAACATAAAGAAGCGAATATATATAAAGAACAGGTCGCTTAATATATATATTGAAAAGTCGAGCGCTTTATTATTCACCGTTTCGACAATATAAGCCTGTCAAGTTAGATTTCCAAATGTGTTGGAAATAAAGCTGAATATCATTATAAATTGCAACGGGAAGTTGACGAACGCAGTTCAAGTGAACAGTGGCGGAGAACTTTTAATATTGGCGCAACACATAAACATTAACAGAATGACTATTATTATTCTCCAAACCTTATCATTCAGCATAATTAACATTGTTGATATGATGAACTAGATAGTCATGCGCCAGAGACATATTCGATAACAGGAGTTAAGATACAACGATGGAGCTTCGTTAGACAACGTATTCTTGAATACAGACGTAGTGTACGGTCCATCTTGTGCATTTTCGTCAGTCTACGAACACTAATATAACATCAATTAGCAATGGAAACATTTCATTCACCATTTATATGAATATTTCCATAATTATATTCCAATGATGAAGCTGATACATATTTACGGACCGATAACCCAGATGTTAGGCCCCTTAAAACAACAATTATCATCATCATCACATATTTACGACGGAGAATGGAGACTTTACAGAAGAGATTTGTCAAGATGCTAGGGAAAGGTAGCCCAGCAACACAGAAGAATTTTCCAGAAGGATGTCGTTCGAGCCCAGGCGAATGTTGGTGAATTCCAGAGAGAGAGACGTTTCTTATCTCTGAGGTCGCAGATCCGAGGTTCGAATGCAGATCCATCTCAGTGTCTTGTACTGAGGAAACATCTAAAGTATTGGGGGAATACTTACATTGATCTTCAAGTTTTCGTCCAAATAAGATATTAGTGTATCTCATTGTTATATAGAGCTTGATTAGTAACATTCTGAGAAGGCGATCTTATTCCATATTTTCCGCGATCTTATTACATATTTCTATATTTTCACATTTCATGTATTTCAGTGCTTTTTTGTATTTTACACTTCAGATGTGTGTTGAGATTTTTATACTTCAAGTTTATTTAGAAGATGATTGCATTTCATCTATTTCTCAATTTTATTCTACGGATCAGTTGTGGAACTGACATTAAAATTTTGTTTGAGGGATCATATTGCCTCATAGGAGACTAGTCGTTTCGACTCTCAAATTTTAATAATTTCATTTAAACCAAGTATTCTGACATTGTGTCATAGCTTCAAATTAAATTCTTATTAAATTTAATTTGAGCACTTTAATGTAACAACATATTACTTCAAGAAAAGAAGAAACATCGAATGATATTGTTATATCATTATTGTACATAAACTATCGACGATCTAAGAAATACTAGTCGTTTGATAAGACCGAAGTCTTTATCCCTATGAACATTCTTTGTGTAGAGTGGAAAAACATTACGACATTGACAAACCTTTCTTATTATTTGTAAAGCCAAGAGCTTTGTTCATTTAATATGTTAGAGGAAATACATTTTGATAGAAGATTATTCAAATCTTTGGCTAGGAATTCAAAGCTAGTTTATCCCGGTCAGGATTGAATTCTATCTGACATTATAAATAACATGTGTGTTATTTTATCCTATTTGTGTAACATCACGTCATTTGTGGACATGATATTACAACGATGAACAATTTATAGCTTGACAAGTGAGATGAGACAGGAGTATTATTTTTATTACATGTATCTGCGACAGACGAATTAAGAGTTAATTATCTTGTTGTGGAGTAAACTTTAGGAGGTTAATCACGACCGTCTAATATCGTTCATTACAATTGGAAATTTCGTTTGAAGAACTTACGTATGTATAATTGTAATCCAGTAGTCATGTGCAATGATACTGAGGGTCATGCCAGTATTTGAGAGAAGTTCCTACATAAGATATGTTAATAACAATTAATCCCTTTTAGTTATTGTTTAACATAGTAGATGATAATTGTTTATGCCATATATACTGTTATATGAGGTTTTGTAGAGCTCTGGAGTGCTCAGGCGAGGGAATTCCGCATTTTAAGGAAGTCAAAGTATTGTTGTTCTTTGATAAAAAGGCATGTATCATGATAAGAGCCGTTGTATACAAGTAGTCCAGTTCTTGTGAATTAACGATTTAACTGTGTTAACAGGAGGGTTTCAGCGGAAATACAACTTGTGAAAGATTTTCTACTCACGTCTATAATACAATTATTAAATTTTATTAAACCCGAAGTGATGTAATTACGTACAGTTTACCTTAATCAGTCGACTGTATTATACCGATAATGTAATGAAACCTATATAAGACGATGTGTAAGCAGTATCTTAATACTACAGAACGTTAGAGAAGGATGGTTATGTGAAAAACCAGTGTATATATTTAGTTAAGATTTATATTGTAACCGAGAAGTTAGAATCTCGAAAGTGTCGCGTTAGCAACACTAGATAATGGATATTATTATAAACATATTACATGTAAATATTTTTGTGGAAATGATTTAATTAGTTAAATAATTTAATATGATTTAATAATCAATTGTTTTGGAATAGTGTGTGTTTTATGAGCGGATGTTTTTGGTGTGAATGATTATTCATTGTTAAGAGCAAATGTGGAACCGTATTGGTCTAGAACAATGACGGAGTGCGAATGAAAGTGTGTATAAAAATTTTAGAATGATTGTTTAAGAAACAAAGTAGTTATGTGAACTTTTGTAAGATCTAAATGTTAATTTTTACGTGTTTTTATAAATGCACACACAAGCAGTCTCTATGGACTCGCGAGAATGATTCACCGTTAGCATTGGAGAGCGATGACATAATATAACAGGTGTAGACTCACAGTCTTGTATTTATTGTACAAACCAGTTTCAAGTACGGCGTGGTGCCGATGTTTCATTGATGAAACCAAGTTTCTGCACGTGCGTTCTACAACGCAGGTTTGCGAATGAAATCAGGTGTCTGGAATGCTATTAAGAGGCTTCAGTAAACGTTTTTATTTTACGCTGTGTAGGCCTAGAACAAGCCAAGTTTTATACTCATAATTTTTAATACAGCATTGTAATAAGATGTAGAGTTGAAAGGAGATGTGAATGATTGCGTTTTTTTTTAATTTTAATGTCTATTGTTAAATTAGTTTATTGTTATTTTGTTTATACTAGATTAGTTTACCCCTTTTGTTAATAAATTTGTTCAGATTGTTTTCCATTGTTGTTGGAGTGTGATTCATTTTAAATATAAGGAGCAGAGTATTGTGGATGTAGTGTAGGCGAAGCTGAAGTCCCAGTCCCCGAGGTAAGTAAAGGTGAGTGCCCCGTGTAGTTGGTTGTTGAACCACAATATTCTTGTAACTGCTGTCTGTAAATCCCTAAAGACCATGTTGGAAGCGATTTCTAATGTAGTATTTGCCGGAGCAGTTAGAAATATGCAATCCAGCGGGGGCAATGGATATTCCAACAGGATCATTTCTGGATTATCGGGTACAGTAGGAATGGCGCCTATGAACTTTGGGGCTACGAAATTAGCTTCGTAGTGTCCTTAAGGAAGTTGGTTTGAACATTTCTAGTGAAAGAAATAATTACCAGACTTGTGGGATGTCTTATCCATTTCGGATGGATGTAAGTGTAATTATATAGGCTTAATTAAATTTGACATTAGGAAGGTTACACTCAGATAGAGATCAGATCTTAGAAACCTGAGAGAAGTGTAGTAGGTAGACAGTTTCGAAAAACGACCTACGATCTGAATATTTATTTTATTTTACCGGTACATGACGATTGCTAAGGTCATGTATAAAATAAAGCTAAATTGTTTTGATGATTGTTATGCTAGAATTTTTCTTTGTGGTAGTATATTTAAAGTGAATCACAGGAAAACGAACATGATGATTAGGTTTATTCAACATAGAGTGTACTTTAAATTAATGCTAAGGTAATTTAAGTTACTTTTAGACATTAAGGTGCTCAAAAATATATATGGAATAGGACGTTGCTCAGATGTTGTTATTTTGCTCTGTTATTGTTTATGTCTCTACAGCATTATATAAAGAGTTATTGCAATGGCAAGTGAGGATGTAAAGAAAATGTTCGAGGAGATGCAGCAGAATTTGAAGGAGGAACTGCAGAGCAGTTTAAATGTTGTTGAAGGTAAATTTCAGGAAGCGAAGCAGGACCTAGAACAACTGAAGCGGGAACGAAAAGAGGACCTTAACACAGTGATTGTTAAAGTTGTTGATTCTCTTACAGATTAAGTCGCTGAAAGTGTCAAGGAGAGTTTCAAAACTGAAATTCAGGAAGTTCAGACTTCTTTAGAGGGTTTACATACTAGTGCATCTAAAATGGTTGCAAATGTCACGCGATTACAGGCCAGCTCAAAGCAGATACAGGACGATGTAAGTGGTGTACGAACAGAGGACGGTACAGTCCAATCCAAAGTAGACATAGTACAGTCCGATGTTGGTAATGTTAGGTTAGATGTATCCACAGTCCAATCCAAAGTGGACATAGTACAGTCTGATATTGGTAATGTGAGGTTTTAGATATCCAATGTCCAAGCTAAAGTAGATACAGTCCAAGCCGATGTCACTAATGTTCAGGTTGACATAAATAACATGCAGTCATATGTCACTGATGTACAGTCTGACATAGGTAAAATACAGACAGAAGTCAATACGGTATTTGTAGATGTAACAAAAGTCCAAGTGCACATTAATAAGATTAGACAAGAGGTAGAGGCGTCTAAAGAATTGTGTACACAGACTATAACTGCTTTAACGACACGTTTTGTTAACGATGCGTTAAAAACTACAGCTTCTCTGGTCGAATTAAAAGGTAACGTAGAAACTTTACGAACACAGGTTATTGACCATAATAAAATTCTTAAGGCAGATATTGAGGAGGATATAGCTGCAATGTTAAAAGCTAATGTGGTTGTATGGAAAGACGAGTGGAACAAATCTAGTGGGAAACATGTTAAGCAAATCCAAGATAACATAGAAAGGAAATTAGCCAGTACCCAAGTAGAAATTAATAGAGAGGTTATTGAAGTAAGAACAGATTTAGGCAAAAGGATTGATACGCTCACTGAAAAGCAAGTAGAGGATAGAACTCAATCTAGTCAGGATGTGCAAGCTTTGAAAGAATCGTTAGAGAGCAAAACTAAAACGATAGAGGAACGATTAAACAAGGTTGTCTCTAACGTTAATGCCATGAGTGAGGAGAAAACTAACGAACTAGAAGAATACGTATCCAAGAAGTTACAAAATCTTAATCTAGGAGATGTTGCCAAGCTTGAGACGTATAAGGAAGATTTAAAGACTGAAGTAGGCCAACAGCTGAAGAAGATTATCGCTGAGATAGAAGAAAAGGAAAGGGAGAAGATAGATTTTGAAGATTCGAGGAATCAGTCTAGAAAAAATAGCCTAGAAGTGGAAGAAAGGGAAATTAGGCCGGAAGAAAGATTATTCAGGTTTACGGAAGGTTTAGAGGAGAGGAGTAAAGAGCCCAAAAGTTACAATAGAGATTTTCGACAAAACCTTCAGGGTTCATATCCGAGAAACGTGACGGTCATAAGGAACTTTGAAGACAAACCGCGTAAGTTCAGCAACCTAGGTAGTTTCACACCGGTAGAGTACATCAGAAATCTCAAAGATTACTTTATCGAAGCGCATATTCCATGAGAGAGGGAAATGAAGATCGTAGAACGCTATTTATCAGATGGGCCCCTTGAATGGTTCAGGGCCTTTAGATATGCCTTCTTGAACTTCGATGAATTCGCAGAAGCACTAATAAAGCGTTTCTGGTCTATTGAAGCACAACATTCCCTACGCGCAGAAGTATACTCACGAAAATATTCAGGAACTCTTCCTACACGCTACGCAGGCTTCTTCACGAGTCAGTTAGCCAGGCTCAGATTTCTTCAACCCCCGTTATCTACAGCTCAGTTGATAGACGCGATAGCCAGGATGTTCCCTGTTGAAGTCAGACGTCTAATTATCTCGTCAGGGATCAACGATCTAGCAAGTATGGACGAATTGCTCAGAAAACTCGATTACACGAGCCCTATGCCAAGCGTCGTTGCGAAGAACCAAAGGCAAGAGTACAAAGACATTAACACAGTATATCTTGACCAAACACAACAGACAGACGATCCGAAAGAACCAGAAAAGGGAAATATTGGTCCTGAAAGGAATAATTATTTCCGGGATCGTAGACCAGAACCCAGATACAGGAGATTACGTGGAGGCCGTCCTTATCAGCAGCAGCAAGGACGTAATAACGATAATAGCAATGGCAATCGTAGAAGTGGTTTTTATCACAACAATAATAACTACCGATACAATAATAATGGTTATTATAAGAGGAGTAACAATAGGAATAACCAGAACTATAATCGTAACAGAAACTCCCAAGATGAAATTATGACGAAGGAGAAGTATGATGAACGTCACAAGGAAGGACAAGAGTATCTCAAGGAGTTGAGAAATAATGAGAATGGTAATGGAAGGGAAAATAAAAGTTTGATTATAGATCCCGGTCCATCTACTAGTCAGAAGGGGAACCATGAGAAGGAGTCTCAAGGACAAAAAAAAACAATTTTGAAACGGAATTAGAGGAGACAGGATATACTGCTACACAAAACCAGATTATGATAAACGAAATCTATGAGGGGACAGACGAAGACCTACTCTTCGAGAAGGAGATTGTTAGAGAAGAAAGACCATTCGAGTTACCGATTATATGTGTTAATGTTGATGGACAAATATATAAGTCATTAATGGATACTGGGGCCATTATGTCTATCATATCGGATGATTGTTATCAGAGATTATATAAGGGCAAACAGATGACAGTTTTACCCGCATCTACTGTTAAAGTGCGTGGTATTTTTCAAGACAAAGCGGTAAAATGCAAAATCCAAGTTTTGTTAAACTTTGAGATAAATGGAAGCACGTATGAACACATTTTCATTGTGGTGAGCAAATTGAATTTTGATATCGTGCTAGGCATTGACTTCATTACTAAAGTTGGAGCAGTAATTTATATGAAAAACCGAGTCATAAAATTTAGTGAAGGGTTAATAAACACAGAAGAGTTAGAATAACAGGATTCGAATGACAGACAGTCTAGATAAAGATCCTAGGGAAGAAATTATTAACAACATTATTGAAGAGGTAGAAAATGGAAGGGAAATGCTTACTCTCCAAGCAGAAGGGTTTGACGAAATTCAGGATGAATTTGAGGAATTAATCATGGAGTTTAAAGACATTTTCGATGATAAGCCTGGATTGATAAAGGACTACAAGTATATGATTAGGCTTACGGATGAAACTCCTTATCAGAAGAGGATTTACCCGATACCAGAAAAGTACTATGAAGAAGTACGAGGGATAATCAAGAAAATGGAAGCTGAAGGAAATATAAAGGAGCAGACGTCGTCTTACATCAACCCTATAACAGTAGTCAAGAAAAAATAATGGTCAATTACGCCTATGTCTCGACTCCAGGAGCATTAATTTAAAGATTTTGCCCGAGGCAGACCGACCGCCTAAAATACGAGATTTGCTCAAAAAGTTCAAAGGAAAAGCGTGTTTTAGCGTCCTAGATTTAACTTCTTCGTTTTTCCAAATTGAGCTTGAAGAAGAAAGCAAGCAATACGCAGGGTTTTTGTTTGACCAGACGTCCTGGGTATTTCAGAGAATTCCCTTTGGCATGGTCAACAGTGGTCCAGCCCTGATTAGAGCCCTTGATAACAAACTCACCGATGAAGTTAAAAGGAACGTGCTATGTTATATAGATGATTTAATCATATCTTCACCAAATATCCAGGAACATCTTATACACTTGCGTAAGTTTTTTGAAAACCTGAGAGACGCAAATATAATGGTAAACTTCGATAAGTGCCGTTTCATGAGAGAAGAAATTAATTTTCTCGGACACACCATTCACCAGCATGGATATCACCCGAACTTGCAGAAAGTGGAAGCTATTATGAGGTTCCCAAAGCCCACTAAGGTCAAACAAGTGCGAGAATTTGTAGGTGCGTGCCAATTCATTAGCAGTCATTGTCCAAAGTATTCAGAGATTATGGCACCTCTCTATGACTTGCTAAAGAAAAATAACCGTTGGAAATGGAGTAGTACCGCTGACGACGCGTTTGAGAAAGCTAAGGAGATGTTGAAAAACAACGTGAAATAAGAATATCCCGATTTCGAACGAATATTCTACATAGAATCCGATGCTTCACGTGTAGGCATTAGTGCAGTCTTATACCAAAAGGACGAAGAAGCAAATAAGCACTACATTGCGTTCACCGGAAGAAAGCTTAAGAAACACGAAGAGAACTACTTCACGACAGAACTAGAGGCGTTAGCTTTCGTGACAGCTCTTCAAGGGTGGAAGAAGATATTAATCGGACATCAGATTATAATTATCACCGACCATAAGGCACTCAAATTTATGCTTCAAACCGATATGTCCAGTGATAGATTAACTCGATGGGCCCTTTTCAGTCAACAATTTAATGCTACAATAGTCCACCAGCCAGGTAAGGACGATTTGATGGCTGACGCATTATCACGTAACCTAGTTAGAAATTTGCAGATTAACCATGT
Source organism: Meconema thalassinum (assembly GCA_946902985.2). Lineage (NCBI taxonomy): Eukaryota > Metazoa > Arthropoda > Insecta > Orthoptera > Tettigoniidae > Meconema > Meconema thalassinum. The sequence continues at coordinate 1,068,530,159 of OX336389.2, forward strand.
ACAATTGGAGGAAGAAGATCAGGAAACCGTTAGGAGATTAGCCCGAATCGGTGTGTCACAGACGAGACACGCTCCAATTAGGAAAATGTACAGGTTCCTTAAGTGTTACATGGACACAGCAGATCTAGATTATGCTGCTATTCAAAGGCAATCACGACACTTTGTATTGAGCGGAGATCTCGTGTGTAAGTAAGCAGACTCCGAGCACACTAAGATTCTTATAGTCGTGCCCTCTAATTTGTCACAAAGTTAGTGTGGTTGGCACACCACTCTATCGGACATGGAGGTTTAGATAAAATCCTCAGTACTCTTAAAGAGAGGTTTGTCTGGACCAACATGAGATCCACTATAGCGAAGATTATAAGATCTTGTGATAAATGCCAGAGAGGAAAATTTGCATCAGAATTGTTGAAAGGAAGACCTAGAGCTATGATACCTTCTAAACCACGTGAGCTGATGGTCTCGGACATTTTTGGTCCTTGTCCGAAGGGATATCGGGGTAATCAGTCCCTGTTAGTGAATGTTGATGTCTTCACTAAATTCGTTACCATGAATCCTATGCAAAAAGCCAATACCAGAAATGTTGTGAGCAGATTAGAGAATGCTGTGTTTCCAAAGATTGGGAAACCAGAATATCTCTTATCGGACCATGGAGCGCAGTTCACTTCAGCCGAATTCACAGCAGACATGGAAAGGTTGGGAATTAAGCACATCTTTTCAAGCGTGCGTTATCCAGAGTCTAATTCAAGTGAATGCTATATGACAGAATTTAGCAAATTCTGCAGAATTTTCTGCCCAGATGATCACCCCAGTTGGGAAAAATACGTGCCAATGATTGAAGATTGTTTGAACTCCACAGTTCAAGAAAGCACGGCAGACGTTCCTATGATTCTTCACTTAGGAAGGAATCCAGAAAAGCCATGGGACAATGTATTTGATTTCATTCCCAGAGATCCTGATCTAGGAAGACAAGCGAGGATCGATATGGCGAAAGAAAGACTTCAGAAAGCAGCAGAGAAGCGCTTGAAACGAGTTGCAGGAAAACGTTTCGGTACCCCCGTTGGAAATTGGAAACAAGGTCTTATTGCGCAGACCAGTGAAAGCGGACGTGAGCAGAAAGATGTACCCCAAGTTCGGAGTTACATTTATTGGCCCGTTCCGCATAACTAATGCTTATGGGAATAACTGTTATGAGTTGTTTGACGATGAAAACAACGTTATTCTAGGAAAATTCAACGCTAAAAATTTGAAAAAGTATCATAAGGAAATAGGCTAAAATAATTCAATATACGAGTTCAAGTGACATATCAAAAGTCCTGAATTAGTATGATTAAAACAATTTGCAACTGTTTTTAACTTGAGATGACGGAAGAATGCCCCCGTAAATTGAATTATTTAGGGACAAAATGAGAGTATTTTCCGTCCCCATGATAAAATTTAACTAGCAAATATAATTCCTGGAAGTGTGACTCAAGAGTGTAGTGTTACAAGCTCGAGACTGTGGGAGAGCCCGATCACGTGATATGTTGCACAATGGACGCTTCTAGAAGGCTATATTTAGCATAGCAACAGCGAGTTTGGAAATTAATATTATAAATATTGTTATAAATTATTATGCTATTGGATCCCAGCCCAGAGCCAATGAGAACAGGTCTTATTGAAGACGGGATCAACTTTAATTACACAACATGATGAAATTATGCATTTAGGCCCTTAGAAGAAGATTTTCTTATATGGTAATGAAGAGAATATTAAGAGAAATTATGTCTGATACTTTAAAAACCACAGATCGGTTAATCTACGCAGTAATAAGCATTGGTAATCTACGCGCTAAAATTATGGTGGGAGATTGATATGGCCGCCAAAAATTCGACTTGGAGAGGGAGATCCAAGGATCGAGGTTCTTATTCCAGCAGACTTTGAAGAGAGAGGAAGTGTTTTTACTGGGTTAACGGAGATCCCAAGGCTTAGTCCGAGTGTGACGACTGTCAACTTGTGGAGACGCGAGGATAGCTTGGTGGAACGTTTGAGATCACCGCACTTCCATTCTACGTGAAGTTGCGAGGAACATTGTATTGATTATATCTCATATATAATTGAGATCTAAATATAAAGAAGCGAATATATATATATAAAGAACAGGTCGCTTAATATATATTGTGAAAAGTCGAGCGCTTTATTATTCACCGTTTCGACAATATAAGCCTGTCAAGTTAGATTTCCAAATGTATTGGAAATAAAGCTGAATATCATTATAAATTGCAACGGGAAGTTGACGAACGCAGTTCAAGTGAACAGTGGCGGAGAACTTTTAATATTGGCGCAACACATAAACATTAACAGAATGACTATTATTATTCTCCAAACCTTATCATTCAGCATAATTAACATTGTTGATATGATGAATTAGATAGTCATGCGCCAGAGACATATTCGATAACAGGAGTTAAGATACAACGATGGAGCTTCGTTAGACAACGTATTCTTGAATACAGACGTAGTGTACGGTCCATCTTGTGCATTTTCGTCAGTCTACGAACACTAATATAACATCAATTAGCAATGGAAACATTTCATTCACCATTTATATGAATATTTCCATAATTATATTCCAATGATGAAGCTGACATATATACGACGGTGAATGGAGACTTTACAGAAGAGATTTGTCAAGTTATGCAACTGTTCACTTTACAATACAAAATTATCTTTTTATATATCACTTGATGTCAATATACATTTTGAGACATGTTTCGGCTCTGCGAGCCTTCTTCAGTCAAAATAACTAAAAAATTCTCCTAACACAGTCTAATGTTTGGTCTCTCATAAAAATTTGTAAAACATTTTTACATCGTCAAGATGATTAAAACACATGAATATAAAGTGCTTAAAGAATTTAAAAAATTTTAAAATGTACACAATTTCGAAACGTGGGCCACATTCTTGTTGATCCATTTTCAAACAGGGGACCCCATTGTACGAGCATCTTGAAAAAGGATCGTGTCTAAATCTGTCATGTAGAAACAGGTAATCTGAAGTAGTTTATATAGTGCTTTGCTAAATGTTTTCAACAACCGCAGTTTGGAGACCATGAACTGTCACCTCACAACTTGAAATAGATATCACTGCCCAGTTTCAAGTCAACCAGTGATTAAAGGCAGAACAACAAGACGGACACATGTGTGATATCTATTTCAAGTTGTGAGGTGACAGTTCATGGTCTCCAAACTGCGGTTGTTGAAGACATTTAGCAAAGCACTATATAAACTACTTCAGATTACCTGTTTCTACATGACAGATTTAGACACGATCCTTTTTCAAGATGCTCGTACAATGGGGTCCCCTGTTTGAAAATGGATCAACAAGAATGTGGTCCACGTTTCGAAATTGTGTACATTTTAAATTTTTTTAAATTCTTTAAGCACTTTATATTCATGTGTTTTAATCATCTTGACGATGTAAAAATGTTTTACAAATTTTTATGAGAGACCAAACATTAGACTGTGTTAGGAGAATTTTTTAGTGATTTTGACTGAAGAAGGCTCGCAGAGCCGAAACATGTCTCAAAATGTATATTGACATCAAGTGATATATAAAAAGATAATTTTGTATTGTAAATTGGACAGTTGCATTACTTATCAAAATCAATACGGGAAAACTTGGAAAAATGACTAAAGTCATAGATATTCATAGAGATTTGTCAAGATGCTAGGGAAAGGTAGCGCAGCAACACAGAAGAATTTGCCAGAAGGATGTCGTTCGAGCCCAGGCGAATGTTGGTGAATTCCAGACAGAGACGTTTCTTATCTCTGAGGTCGCAGATCCGAGGTTCGAATGCAGATCCATCTCAGTGTCTTGTACTGAGGAAACATCTAAAGTATTGTGGGAATACTTACATTGATCTTCAAGTTTTCGTCCAAATAAGGTATTAGTGTATCTCATTGTTATATATAGCTTTATATTTTGACATTTCATGTATTTCAGTGCTTTTTTGTATTTTACACTTCAGATGTGTGTTGAGATTTTTAGCCTACTTTTCATATTTTGCAAAAAAATAGGAAAAAGTAGATCGATCCGGAAAAATGTGTGTCTGTCTGTCTGTGTGTCCCCCCTATCAACTCCTAAACGGCTGCAGCAATCAAAACCAAATTTAGTATGGGTAAAGATGTGCACCGGAATATCTCACGTCCATATTTGAAAATGATGTCAGTGCTACCAACTGCTGAAAAAACGCACTAGAAATTTGATCTCCATGTTGGATATCTTGCAAGGTATGCATGGGAGCTATTCCAAAATTGGCACACATGTAGATAAGACTATTTCAGTTTAATTTCCAGGAGGCCAACGATAACAGTGTTGCCAAAATAATTTTAAGCCTTCTGATAGGTCCAATGTTTAAATGCATATAACTTCTATACTATCGATTGGATTTCAACCAAATTTTGTATGTAATATGTGCACATAAACAGATATGACTGAGCGTATTCTTAAGAGCCACCAGGGCTGCCAACTGTTAATAATTGCTCTCTCTATTTTTTTTAACCAAATACCAATATATCAGAAAGTATGCAAGCCAACAGCTTTAAACTATACACACGTATATTCTGACATTTTAGATTAATTTGGAGTAACTTATATACGTCATTTCTACCAACCTGATTATAAGCCTGCTGATAGTACCAATGTTTAAATACATGTAACTTCTATACTATCAGTTGGATTTCAACCAAATTTCGTATGTGCTATGTGTACCATAACAGATATGACTATAAGAATTGTTAAGAGCAATCAGGGCTGCCGACTGTTAATAAATGCTGTCTATATTTTTTTACCCTAATATCAATATACCAGAAAGTATGCAAGCCAACAGCTCTATACTTTGCACACGTATAGCACCTGACATTCTAGATTAATTTGGAGTAATTAATACAAGGCAGTGCTGCCAACATGATTCTATGCCTGCTGATATGTCCAATTTTAAAATACATGTAACTTCTATACTAACAAATGGATTTCATCCAAAATAGGCACAACAAGATATCATAATATTTCAGATTATTTCTGACCAGCACACGCATGACATTGTTGGCAACATGCTTTTACGCGTGCTGATAGATCCACTGTCTAACTGCATGTAACGTCCATTGGACTTCAACCAAATTTTGTATTCTGTACCTTAAGAGATGGAACTAGGAATATATTCAGTCACCAGGGCTGCCAACTGTAGTGCTCTATTAGGCTATATTATACCAGGTATATTTTGAACTAATTAGATATTTCGATATTACCAACTTAATTTCGTCATTATTCTAGATAGGTTCATATTCTGTTGAATAATCATTGGCATGAAAAGTAGGCTGTATAGTTCTTCACGGAACTTATTATTATACTTCAAGATTATTTAGAAGACGATTGCATTTCATCTATTTCTCAATTTTATTCTACGGCTCAGTTGTGGAACTGACATTAAAATTTTGTTTGAGGAATCATATTGCCTCATAGGAGACTAGTCGTTTCGACTCTCGAATTTTAATAATTTCATTTAAACCAAGTATTCTGACATTGTTTCATAGCTTCAAATTAAATTCGTATTAAATTTAATTTGAGCACTTTAATGTAACAACATATTACTTCAAGAAAAGAAGAAACATCGAATGATATTGTTATATCATTATTTTACATAAACTATCGACGATCTAAGAAATACTAGTCGTTTGATAAGACCGAAGTCTTTATCCCTATGAACATTCTTTGTGTAGAGTGGAATAACATTACGACATTGACAAACCTTTCTTATTATTTGTAAAGCCAAGAGCTTTGTTCATTTAATATGTTAGAGGAAATACATTTTGATAGAAGATTATTCAAATCTTTGGCTAGGAATTCAAAGCTAGTTTATCCCGGTCAGGATTGAATTCTATCTGACATTATAAATAACATGTGTGTTATTTTATCCTATTTGTGTAACATCACGTCATTTGTGGACATGATATTTCAACGATAAAAAATGTATAGCTTGACAAGTGAGATGAGACAGGAGTATTATTTTTATTACATGTATTTGCGACAGACGAGTTAACAGTTAATTATCTTGTTGTAGAGTAAACTTTAGGAGGTTAATCACGACCGTCTAATATCGTTCATTACAATTGGAAGTTTCGTTTGAAGAACTTACGTATGTATAATTGTAGTCCAGTAGTCATGTGCAATGATACTGAGGAACATGCCAGTATTTGAGAGAAGTTCCTACATAAGATATGTTAATAACAATTAATCCCTTTTGGTTATTGTTTAACATAGTAGATGATAATTGTTTATGCCATATATACTGTTATATGAGGTGACATAATATAACAGGTGTAGACTCACAGCCTTGTATTTATTGTACAAACCAGTTTCGAGTACGGCGTGGTGCCGATGTTTCATTGATGAAACCAAGTTTCTGCACGTGCGTTCTACAACGCAGGTTTGCGAATGAAATCAGGTGTCTGGAATGCTATTAAGAGGCTTCATTAAACGTTTTTATTTTACGCTGTGTAGGCCTAGAACAAGCCAAGTTTTATACTCATAATTTTTAATACAGCATTGTAATAAGATGTAGAGTTGAAAGGAGATGTGAATGATTGCGTTTTTTTAATTTTAATGTCTATTGTTAAATTCGTTTATTGTTATTTTGTTTATACTAGATTAGTTTACCCCTTTTGTTAATAAATTTGTTCAGATGGTTTTCCATTGTTGTTGGATTGTGATTCATTTTAAATATAAGGAGCAGAGTATTGTGGATGTAGTGTAGGCGAAGCTGAAGTCCCAGTCCCCGAGGTAAGTAAAGGTGAGTGCCCCGTGTAGTTGGTTGTTGATCCACAATATTCTTGTAACTGCTGTCTGTAAATCCCTAAAGACCATGTTGGAAGCGATTTCAAATGTAGTATTTGCCGGAGCAGTTAGAAATAGGCAATCCAGCGGGGGCAATGGATATTCCAACAGGATCCTTTCCGGATTATCGGGTACAGTACGAGAGGAAAGATTATGTATAAATTCCTACCTTCATTCTCGATTGGTAGCCACTGTTTGCTGAGTACTTTTACCTAACGTCACATACGTTGATGTCAATTTGCTTCACGGCTTATGTAAAAGATTTTTTTTTGTTCCAGCAGTTAAAAAAAGAAATCCTCATGATGAACGAGGTGGGCGTTCAAAACGAGCCTTCCAATCGTCTCGGGTCATCAAACTCCACGACTGTGCCTCATCCTGTCGAAGAAATGAAGTTTGCCTCGTGGACTGATGTTGTTGATGCTCCCATTCCAACAGATGAGTTGGAATGATATTTTAACAAAAACTGTGGAATGGTAGAAGATATTGACGTCAGAAAAGTTGGATGGCGCAGCCACGCGGCAGAATGTTGAAGCTGTAACATTGTGACTGGTGAGATTTATTTAGATGGTGAAGCATTGACGTCGCGATGGAAACAGAAAGAAATTTGTCAAATTCGAGGAGGTACTGCTCTGTATACGGTTGCAAATCGTATAAAACGGCTACGAAATATCTTCACTACTTTCCTGTACAAAAAGTTCAGAGAGAAAGATGGGCTTCGGCGCTGTCAATTGGAAAACGTGTTACATGTTACATGACTGTGTGCAGCCTGCATTTTTGTGAAGACGACTTCTTTCCACCGGTACTGTTGATTATTGATAGTTATTGTCTCTAATTTGTATTCACATGGAATTAGCTACATCAAAAATACTGATAAACTTATAGCCTATTACTTCTGTACCGTAAAAAAAATGTAATCCGCTCTTCGTAAACTTATTTTAGGGGTTCTTCCGATTGACAATAGCCGAATGGTTAGAAAACTTAAGAAAAATGCTGTTCCTAGCCTTAATTTGCCAGATAATTTATATTCTTGCCTTTGAACAGCAAGTATGTAGGTCATTGAAGTACGGTTTGGCTTAAATTGTGTTTTTGGCTATGATCTCCCTACTGTTGAATTTAGTTAATTAATATGTAAAATCTTAGTTTTAAGTACCGGTTTGGTGACCCATCATCCCAGGCATGCCTGCAGCACCTATACTACTCAGGCAGATAGGTCACTTAGCCGTAATTTTGAAGTTCTAGTGATGTTAAGTATACATATGCGGTAATGTAGCAGGAGACCGGATCGGCCTAGGCTATTCTAACTTTAATTAGTTCCCATTTCAGGGTTTTACAGTTTTGAGTGCGAATAGTTGGTTTGAAAGTTGTACAACAGTAAGGAGAGTATGTTTTGTATAGGTTTTAATTGGTATTATGGTTTATGTCGAGCTGAGGAGTGAATTTGGTTTGGCTTAAAGTGTAGTTTTTGATCTGTTCCGTTTGCTTATGACAAGTTCAAATGGAGACTCCAGCTTTGTTAAATATCTGTATTTTTAATATTTAATTAAATATATTGATAAAGAGGATGTCTCCATTTTAACTTGCCTGTGGCAAGAGATTAATAAATTAACATTCTTGCCTTTGAACAGCAAGTATGTAGGTCAATATTTGCAATATTGAAGTATGATTTGAGCATCCCAAGTAACGCTTTGAACCCAAAACATTCATGCAAATTCAGGGTTGCTTGATTCAATTTATTATCAGGGAGTCGTCCTTTGTGTTATGTGAGATATATATAATGTGAAATTAAGAAAAACATCGATACCGCTAGGCTCCCAAGTACAGGCTTCATATATGTAACAGCAGACAGTAAATTAACTATCTACATGTGGGTAACATTTTTAAATTAGGCACTGCATTTAAATTGATTATAAAAATATTTCTATCAATGAAAGGAAATATGTAGTATTTTGCCATCATAAATTTGAAGCCACAACAAACGCACGCCCAATTACTCACGTCACTATATCGCCGCCATATTGCAAGCAGCTGACCGTAAGCTCCTCCCCCGTTTCGGACGTCAATAGCGTTCTACTAGAGGGCAAATGCACATAACTACCCGAATCTTCACAAAATTGCCAAGAGAGTATTATGCTTAACAGGTAGTGAGTTCAGCCGTAAAGATCAATTTCAGTTCAGCGAGGTTCATTCTCGACGCACGGTGGTCTCTTTTACACCCTGACACTGTTAATGCTCTCCTATTTATTCACAGTAATTCCATCACCACTAGTTAATAACCAATAGGTCTAAACCACGCACAATTTGTAAAAAGGCGTATTCATGAGTGTATGCTTCTAATTGCACTCTTTTCCAAACTTCAATTTCATTTTCAGTTAAACACGAGCGGGACTCCTTCAAAGTTGTTTTGTTCATTTTCAGTTACGTTGATGTAACAATACAGATGAATATTAGAGATATTTATGTGTTTATGTTGCTGATAGCACTCCTTCCCGGTTTTGTTATATTCCCAGTGAGGGGAATTAGATGTTTTCACACCAGTCAGGGCCGTAAGTGAGCGTGATGGCGCAGTGGCTTAGCTGCTCGTCTTTCACCCGGACGACCGGGTTTCAAATCCCGGTGATAGCGGGGTGGAATTTTCACCTGAAAACTCACGTGGCGTCAGGAAGGGCATCCGGTCTTAGATCCCCGGCCAAATCCAAAATGAGCCTGGCTAGTTCCGGCGACCCCAATTAATTGGGAAAAGGCGAAGAAAGAAACACCAGTCAGGGCCGTAACCAGCAGAGTAAGTTAGGGATTGTTCAGGTAATGTTAGGTTCAGGGGAATTGCTAACCTCAAAGCTAAGGGAGGGGGTGCTTTGTTTTTTTTTTCTATATGGGAAATATTTGTATTGCCAAGAAAAGGAATAATTACAAATACTTATTGTAAAACTAATTTTCAAACCTCAGTTCTAATTCTTTTGGGCTCTAGCAGCGAAGGGGGACACCCGTAGCTAGGTTTGCAATAAACTTTCAACTTTGTCTTACAGTACTGTATATATTGCAGTCGACGAATGACAGTGAAGAAGCCCTACTGGTACAAGCGGAAATAGAAAGCATGTCGATGAATGATCACAGTTATTTACATCATCCACAAAATAAATTACTAAAATTTGTATTGGGGATTGATCGGAACATCACTAGGTATTGCGCATCAATGGCTATTGGAGTTCTAATAAAGGCTGGGTTACATAGCTGGACAGATATCTATCATTGTAATTCAGATTGAAAATAGCCAGTTTGAACTATGCCATTAGCTTAGTGGTGATCGTATTGCTATCAATTCTGAATAGAAGTGTAAAGCGAGCATTTTGTTGTGCACATGTTGTCAAGGTTATTCTGCCTTCTAGGCCCGTCCAGTGCGGTGGACTACGTTGGGCTTTTTGAATCCAGTGCTATGGGCAAGAAGGCCACTGGACGGGTTGTGCTTAAAAAAAACATAGACCCGGACTACGGAGTGGTAGTCCTCACGGTTGGACTCCGCACTCAGCCTCGTGAGGCAAAACTGTGAAGAGGGGGGGGGGGGTCGATTCCTAACTACGCCATCCTGGAAGTGGCTTTCCGTGGTTTCCCACCTCTACTCCAGGCGAATACTGGGACGGTTCAAAACTTAAGGGCCACGGTCACCTCCTCCCCAATCCTCATCTGAATTACAAATACACACTCATACAGCCATCACAATAACACAGGTTAGCAGACCAATTTCACACACACACACACACACACCATTACACGGGGCTATATAACCACGGTGTCCCCAATCCCCAAAATGAATCATTAACAACAACTGCCAGAGCCATCACAAAATATCAATTATTATACAAGTTCAATACACACCCAACTACACGGGACTGATGACCATGAAGCACTAAGCTCCTTAAATGAATTAGCAACAACATAACTTTTATTCACTATCCAATTTAATAGGACACATTAACGTGCTGACAGACTGAAATGCAATTCATTTGACCAGAATATGATGCGCGAAAACATTGACCATTTTGGTAATGTTGAGGTTGTTAATCCGCATTGATGTACAATACTGTATGTGTACAGTAAATGCAGATACATATAGACCTATCTCAAACATTGTTTACTAACCAATCATGGTGGCATGTGCATGATTCAATATTCAATGATGTCCTCTTCAGCATTACAGTATTAGCCTAATTGATTCAGAATTATAGACTACTAAAAAAATATTTTAGATTATACTTTACCGATAATAACTAAACTATCTAAAACTTAGAAAAGAACCGTAGAAATGAAATGGATATCCTAAAAGGTTAATTATTAAAATTATGTTGAAATGTATAGTATAATATAATATAATATAATATAATATAATATAATATAATATAATATAATATAATATAATATAATATAATATAATATAATATTGATCTCTAATGAGAATTCTAAAAGAAGAGGTTTCCAACAAAACTAACTCTTATGTTAATATTAACTGCCGATACGGGTGTTTGTCATCATCATCATCATCTTGCACAGTTTCCAGCCACTGGCTGGGTCTGTTTGGAACACAAGCCCCTCCAACGTCTTCTGCCTTTCCACCATCTCTCAGCCTCCACCCTTGTCCAGTCTTCTCCTCTCTTCTTCACGCTTTCTTCCACCCCCTTCAGCCACCTGTCTCTCGGTCTTCCTCTCGGTCTCTTTCCTTCCCACTTCGTCTCGTGTACCTTCCTGGGTATCCTCTTCTCCTCCATTCGTTTTACATGTCCATACCATCTAAGTCTAGATTTCTCTATATCATCCTGTAATGGTTCCTCCTTCATTAATTCTCTGGTCCTCTCATTTCTTATTCTGTCCATCTTTGTAGCTCCAATACTGCTTCTCAAGAACCTCATCTCACTGGCCTGTATTTTGCTCTTCTCCCTTCCTTTCATAACCCAGGTCTCCGAGGCATACGTCAGGATAGGGACATAGTACGTCTGTTCTGAGGGACATCCTTGCTCCATAACATGCTTCTCACACTCCTCCGGAATGCTTCTGTCTGTCTCCCCCGCTCGTTTATTTCTCTATCGTTTCTTCCATTATCTTGTATCAGGCTTCCCAGATACTTGAAACTCTCCACTTTCTTCAGCTGTTCCCCACCAATTGTTATTCCCGTTGAGGTTCTTTCCTTCTTCCTTGTTGTGATCACCATCTCACTCTTATTTATGCTAAATTTCATCCCATATCCTTGTATTATTCCTTCCCACACGTCCAACTGTTCCTGTACCTCCTCATCCTTGTTTCCCCAAATCATCAAATCATCTGCAAACACCATTGCTTTCAACTTTCCTACCCCAATTAATTGTGCCACTCGGGTCATGATGTCATCCATCACCACAATGAAAAGTAACGGTGACAGTGCACTTCCTTGTTTCAGGCCGTTTCTCTGTTCCAACCAGTCCGATCTCTCTCCTCCCACTTTCACACAGCTCACGCTTCCCTTGTACATCTCCTTTATCCTCTTTATATTCAATTTCTCTACTCCTCTATCCTCCAGGTACTTCCATACTTTGTTTATGCATACACTGTCATATGCTTTCTCAATGTCCAGGAAGGCCATCAGTAGATCTGTTCCATACTCATAGTGCTGTTCTTGTAACTGCCTTACAGCAAAAATCAAATCCACTGTGGACCTTCCTGCTCTGAAGCCATGTTGCTCTTCCCTCATCCCTCCTTCTATCCTTGTCCTAATCCTCATTTCCAAAACTTTCTCAAAGATCTTTGCACAATGACTCATCAGTGTTATTCCCCGGTAGTTTCTGCATTCTGTTCTACGACCTTTCTTGAAGATCGGGACAATTATTCCTTTTTTCTAGTCCTCTGGGGTCTTCCTTTCCTTCCATGCTGTCTTCATCACTCGGTACAACCATTGTATCCCCACCTCTCCTGCTGCTCTCACCATCTCCACACTCAACTCGTCCACACCCGGTGCTTTCCCTCCTTTCATCTTCCTCACTGCATCTTCCACTTCTTTCCATGTTAAGTCCTTTTCTGTTTGCAGTTCATCTTCCTCTTCCCCGATTTCTTCCTCCACGCCGTTGTTTCCATTTGGGTTCAGAAGTTCTTCAAAATATTCTTTCCACATTTTCTTCAGTTCTTCCCTATTTTCTATCTCTTGTCCCCTTTTGTTCACCATTCTAACATAATCCGTGGGATCCTTCCGCCTCTTATTCTTTACCATCACATACAGGACCTTTTTTGTACCTTCACTATCCTCCTTCATCATCTTTGTCCACTCTTCCATCCACTTTCTTCTCTCCTCAGCCACTACTCTCTTCGCCTCCTTCTTTCTTTCCTGGTACTCTTCCCTTGTCTCTACCGTCCTATTTTGATACCACCTCCTAAAGGCTCTATTCTTTTCCCTTACTATATATTTTGTCTTCTCATTCCACCATGGTGTTTCCTTCCACCTCTTCTTACTACTTGTCCTCCCACAAACTGCTTCTGCTGCACCTACTAGTGTCTTCTTAAATCTAGTCCGTTCCTCTTCCACCCCTCTTTCTTCACCTGTTGGAATTCCTTCCTTTACCATTTTGAGGTACTCGACCCATCTATCCCCTTCTTTCAGTTTCCATATCCTTATACGTCTTTCCTGGTTCTCAGTCCCTTTCTTCTCCTTACTCCCTCTCAGGTTCATTACCAGCAATGGACGGTCGCTATCCAGGTTCTCCGATGGTATAACCTTGATGTCCGTTATGTTCTTATTTAGTTCTTTCACATACAGTATGTAGTCGACCACCGACTTCCTGGTCAAGTCATCACTGTACCATGTGATTGTGTGGCTCTCTCTTTTCTTGAACCAGGAGTTCCCAACTAGCAGGCTGTTCCTCTGGCAGAAGTCCAACAGTCTCTTTCCTTCCTCATTTCTTCCGCCCCAACCCTCTGGTCCTAGAACACTCTCATAACCTTGTCTTTCTCTTCCTACATGGGCATTCAGATCCCCCACAACAATCATCACTACTTTCACTTTCATCATCCTATCACTTATTCTCCTCACTTCTTCTTTTAAACCATCTCGTACTACTACTCCCACTCCATTCCTATTTCCCTCTTTATTCCCACTCCAGTACAGTCTATAGCCTTTTCTCAGTTCTCTCCTTCCTTCCCCTTTCCACTTTGTTTCTGCCAATCCCAATAAATCCAACTTCCTTCTTTCCATCATATCCACTATCTCCTCCACCTTCCCCGTAGGCGTTCTTATGTTTAAAGTTCCAAATCTTAGTCCGTGTGTACAGCCGTGTCGTCGTCTATTATATCCATCATGTCCGAGGCACGTTCCATTCTTGAAAGCATTTGGTTTCATCCACTACTGGCTTGCTGGGCCTATCGTAGCTTCACCAGAGCCCCGTTAGCCGTCACTTTTCAGGGTTCCTGTAGGACCTTCACAGCTACCGTAACGGTCCCGGGGCACACGAAGTCCCCACTGTACTTCGTCCCTGCAGGCGATCCCCTACTTTGTGCCGTTGCCCGTCTCCCACGACGTGGACGAGAGGTTGGACTTATGGGAGACACGGGTGTTTGTATTCTTCTAAATACTGTGTTAGATATCGATAGGCCTAGTGTCGTATTGGTTGCTTTAGATGTCGACAAATCTTCAAATAAGGGCCAACCAGTGCTCTACACGGAGGAGGAAAATAGTAAGTAATGAATACACACAACAAACCAAGTTTTGCATATTGCTGACCAAGAGTCGTAGTGGTCTCAAATATATTAGTCGTTCTTGCGTGCGTGTATATCGACTGTGTACACTCGCCTGTGTCAATGAGGATAGATCTGTGCCAGTGTGGAGACGACCCGGTTATCGTATGCATGACCAATACATCTGAGACCGATACCTACATGGAGGAAGTGGTACAATATTTTTGGGGTGGCATCATGTATGTTCGCCGAACCCCTCGTATACATCCGTGGCCACCGAGAGAGAAGGCCATAGCGGTCCGCTGTGACGTCATGGCCCGTCGATTCATTCCTCACAGTCACCCGAACCCAAAGACCGTCATACCATTTGATATAGTTTTTTATGTATCGTATGGCTTTTATTGCCGGGAGTGTCCGAGGACATGTTCGGCTCGCCTGAGTCTGTAGCTGCTTCCAGCGGACACCCTTAGGGTGAGCTACAATTTCCGTTCAATTTGAAGTAGTTTCAAATTTCGCTACCATATATCAATGATACCTAGTGGTGAACGTTGGAACGTTGATAGAGCGTTCCGACGAAATCTAACCGAACGATTTAGCTTCACACAAGTTTAGTCTGTGCAAGGATATTTTACATGCCATAAATCTATGACATGGGACCGCCAGCTTTACTTCCTCTCTGAAGGAAGACATACTGGAGGATTTTTAACGCTCTTAAAAATTCCGGTAACTTCGGCTGGGTTTGAACCAGCTATCTTGGGCACAGCAGTTCAGCATGCTACCAACTACGCCACCGAAGCCGCTATTTGATATAGTGTTACTACCGTACAATTCTGTAAAATCTTTTAACAACTATTGAATGAACGAGTCCCTACACGGCACTTACAACTGTCTGAAACCTTTACGATTATGGATAGCATTCGCTAAGCCTCGTCGTAGAGGAATATTTTTGACATATTTGGAAACGGAATAATCTAGTATTATCTTACGTGCGTCCGAAGAGAATAATTCTAACTGTAGAACTGGTCTGCTTGAAACGCCGCTTTTTATTTATTTCTTAATAAAAGTAATTCGAATATATACTTAATACGTGATGGTTGGAATATCGTCATCGTTTTTCGTTTTTTTAATGGCTCGTGAACATATTTTAAATCAGTGCGTTCCTTGTGCTATTAGCGCTATCCACTACACTATAATATGTCCGTGCAACAGAAATGACAGACCTAAGGAAATGTAATGTTTTGAAGTCATTTTCCAGTGTTGCCTATACAAACTGTTAGTTGTAACTCTTCAGTCGGTCAACACGACTGGGCGGGTACAATGGTGGCTATATAATATAAAATAAAATAGAAATAATAAGTAAATAAACAATCCTGAAAAAAATTTGAACTTCTCACTTGATATATGGCACAGTGTTGAACGAGATGGGAAAATACTTATTCACCCGATAACTCTTTCTGCATTCGGTACTATGAAACAAAACCTGTATATTTCAGTTTAATCTGTGTTTGCGAATAACTTTTCGAACAACGGTAATATTGTGTAGATATGATCATGTAATCTTCATTGCGTTGACATCCTAAACTGAGTGCAATAAAACAGTATTTAAAATTCATCATGATGCAGTAATTTCCTTTGGGATGAAGTGATTGGTGATTGTACTCCACTTTTCATAGTACATATATCTTTGTGTTTTATTTGTATTTTTAATAATTAACAAAATTTACCGCTAGAACATGCATCGGCAAACCAACTTCAGCAATGATCCTAACCCCCCACCCCTTTATCAGTGAATAATATTTTATATTATACTATATTATATTACATTATAGGCTGTTATAATATTAATATTATTCTCTCCTTTATCAGTGAGTAATATTATAAGGAAGAATGATTGTACTTTAACGTGACCGTTAATCTCGCGATCATGAGCCACAGGACCTCCTTTTTACGTGGAACCTGAACCACAGGACATAGCATTTCACTTCGAAAATCGCACATGCATTCAGCGGGAATCGTAATCGGTCCACATTGGTGAGAGGCAGACAGCTTGACCGCTGATTCACCACGCCCCTTTTGAATGATAATATATGTTTATATATCACGTTATATTATTAATAATATTCTCCCCTTTATCAGTGTATAATATGAATATTGTATTACATCATACTACAGTACATTACCGGTATAGTATAATATTAATAGTATTCTCAGCTTTATCGGTGAATAATTTGTGGTTCCGGTAACTACAGTATATGTAAAATCTGTTAGCCGATCTGGATAACGCAATGCTCGTCGGCTATATAAAGCAAACACGTTTTATTCCTCATAAATTGACAGATTCTGTGTAGTTTAGTTAACATGTTGCTTTCATTAATCCATTATACAGTATTTTCATGTATGAATTATAAATTATTTTATCAATTGTGGTGTCACAATTATACTATTGTTATCAAATGTAAAAATATTGAAAAAAATTCACAATTTTGTTGTATACTGACAATAAGAATTGGGGGTTCCCTGATAAACATCAAGTTATAGTTTACTCAGTCAACACGCTTTTGCGCAATTAGATTAATACGAATAGCCTGATGTTATTGGTTTTACGTCCCTTTAATCTATTGCGGCTATTAGAGACACCGGGGTACCGGAATTTTGCCCCGAAGGGGAGCTTTATCGTGCCAGTTAATCTACTGACAAGGCTCCCTTTCATTTGCGCAACTTCAATTGCCAGCTGAATGCGCCAGGATTCGATCCTGCAACCTTGGGAACAGCAGGCGAGTACGTTACCGTTGAGCCACGCAGTCAATTACATCAGGCGAGGTAACTACCGGTATATACCGTATATATAACACACTTTCCTGAAAGAAATTTTATGTAGCCTATAAATATTATTCACTGATAAAGGGGAGAATAATGTTAATATTATAATATAATTTAATATAATATAATAAAGTATAAGGGGCTGATGAACTCGTAGTTTCGCCCATGAAAACAACAATAACTAACTGACTTTAAAAATAAAGTATAATACAAATCAAAAAATGCTCGAATCCAATTCTGCCGAAGTTCAGATTGGAAAACAGTGCCACTTTCAGTCCATTCCTATTGTTGCTGTTGCAATTCGGGACACAACAACTATGTGGTATTATCGTACGACTATTCCACTACACAAACTACTACGCAGAATATTCCACTAGTAATGTAGTATAATGCAAATATTGGCAACCCAAATCACCACACGAGCAATGTCGAACAAGGAAGACTACACTTCTACACTCCAATGCCTAGCGCAGGGCGAATGAACCATTAGCAGAGGGTGAAGGGAGAGAAATTACGAAGATAGCTGGATCCAAGCTGCGTGACGTCACAAGCATTTCGTCACTCAGTGAACTGGCCTTGTCTCTCGGTGGTCACGATTCATCCCATGGCGTATGAGAGGCATACTATTCTGGCACCTCTAGTGAAAGTCTACTGACAATTTTGGTCCAAATTTCACCTTCGTGGACGATAACGCTCGCCCGCACTTTGGCAAAGCCTTTTATCAGGAGAATGGTATTCACAGAATGGAATGGCTTACCTATGCTCCCTATCTCAATTGTGTAAAGCAGGCGTGGGCACTGTTTAAGAAATAAGTCCATCCTCACTGTGATCCATGGCAATATGCAAAACTTCTTTTTGATGTGTGTAAAATAATTCTAATAAAATACCGTGATTGGAAAAAGGAAGCTTGTAGTTTAACGTGACCGTTAATCTCGCGATCATAAGCCTCGGGACCTCCGTTTTACGTGGAATCCGAACCACAGGACATGGCATTTCACATCGAAAATCTCACATGCATTGACCGGGAAACGAACACCGTGATTGGAATGTACGAAGTGCTGTAATGGAACTTACCCTTGTTAAAGAGTGTTTTTTTTTTGGTCGTGTGGCCTCCTGAGAGGCCGAGTGCAGATCTTTCAAGTCGACGCCCGTGGGCGACCTGCGCGTCGGGATGAGAGATGGAAAGGATGAAGATGAATGATACTGGGCAAGGACGTGGAAGGAAGCGGCCGTGGCCTGACAGAAGGTACCGTCCCAGCATTTGCCTGGTGTTGAAAATGGGGAAACGACGGAAAAACATTTCAAGGATGGCTGATGGTGGGGCTCGAACCCACGCGTCTACCGAGTCAGCAGAGAGCTTGGCCCCATGACCTAACGCTGCGCTTTAGTCGGCGTAGCCACTGCTGTCGGTGTTAAAGAGGTAAATAGTAGCCTATACAAGGAAAGTTCATTTAAACTGTTTAGTCTTCGTGGAATACTGATGTATTCGTTTTTATCTCACAGTACCATTATGTTAAAAGCAATGTCAAATAATATGGCTTGCGTAATCGCATGTGCCTGTGTGAGCATATAGGGTTGCCGTAAAGTACAATTTAAATGTAGCCTATATTATATTGTACAGTTGAATGCTTATGTAAAACGTTTTGCGGTAGGTAGAATGCAGATCAAATAACGCCTCAATGACGGGCACAACTGCTAGTTTGATATACATTATTCTCATATATAATCTTCTTCACGATTAGCCTATCTACCCGGTTTTGAAATCATAACACTATTACTCACAACAAAGCGTCAGTGATGAAGGACATTAGTGGGGTCGAGGATCCACACAACGTTAACCTCACCTACTGTATTTTCACAGAGCAAACACGACATACATTTGTTAAAGCGAAGTTTCTGCAATCCAGAGTAATTTTGTGAAGGGTGAATGAGAGCCCTCTTTTCCTGATCATCTGCGAGTTAATTAACCCGCGATGTCACTCAATTGGCTCATTAACTCAGAGCTATTGTCTTGTAGCCTCCACGCTCTGCTTCTTCCATAATTGGGGAAAATTGATGTGATGTCAAATTTCTTTTTTCCCCTTGTTCTCCTCAGACAAGACGGAAAATGCGTTTTATGTTTGAGCGTCTTCCTTAGCCTCATATTGCCATCCCGTACCTCGTGGATTATAAAAGCTGAAAGACGGAACAGCTGTTATTAAGATTTTTAATACATTGGTATTATATTCTCTAGTTAATAATACCTAATAGTCTCGTAAAATAGCAACGTTATATTTTTGCGTGTAGGCTATTATATTCGTGCGTAACAGAGAGAGTAGACCGTTTTACGGCATCCTGTGGCGTCGTAGCGTGTTGCTGCTTGAGATAACTACACATTAGATCGGCCCTATTATTTCCTTTTGGTAATGCTGATAAACGGATGGTGGTGATAGCAATATTGTATTTTTTATATTTTTATAGTGGCCACCTCGCATGGCCAGGACCAACTTCTGCGGTGTGCACGTAGCCATGTCCAACACATAAGTTCGTCCTCGCACAGCGTTTTGCTGTAGACCAGCTATATTTTTTTATCCCTATATGTTGGTAGTTATTATAGACATTATGTACGACGATAAGCTGGCAAAACCAATCGCGAACCCACATGCTAGGACTCTGGAAGCCATATAATATAACTTGTGGTCGCGACATTTTATCGTTGCAGTAGGGGTATATCCTAGTGGTGAGGGAAAAAATCCCAGTTGCAGTCTGAAAACGACAGGAAAGTAGCCACTAGAACAAATTTAGCGGTCAAAAAGCTAGCAGTATTTCCACAGTTGTGGCCCTCCCCCACCCTCCATCTCACTGAATCAGACCTTATGGTTTACCCCCTACGTGAGGCTATATATCCCAGTTCTATAAATTCGACACACAAGTGTTAACAATTCCGCCACAGTGCCAGCCAATATGTAGCTCCTGCTACTGTGCGGGGAGAATGCGGGGGGGGGGGGAGGGGGGGGGGGTGCATTTGTTTGCCCCGTCAGCTGCTCCGTGCCCTCTCATTACGGTCTCAGTGGGCTGACATTAACACGGTAACCCAGAGAGCCTTGCGCAGTCTGATTAATGTTTGATTGATAAATCTCTTTATTCACAATAATATTGTTATTCTACTCCCCACACAATCATTGTTCTGCTTTAATCCCTCACCCTTCACCCAATGCTCTCCACCAAGTTGCCTACGTATCGGAAAATAATTACATATTTTTGATCCCTACAATGGTAAAGATTTGAATTATCAAATTCTCGAGCACCAGCTCTTAACATTAATTAAACGGTTCGTCGCTACGCGCGTGCCTTTTTAGTACCACATTTGAGCTGTTTGAGACTATGCTATTTGTAAGTAGCCTTACGTGCTCTTTGGTGATAGTCCATAGAAGCATTTACTTTGTAATTTTAATCTATATGGTGATGCAAATTAGGCCTACGCTATTCATTTGTTCAAAGAAATGGAAACGTTTCACTTATGTTTGACTTGTGTGCGCTAATGACTGACAACAGATTTAGTAGTACAGGGTTATACTTACATATCATTATACCTGGCTGGAACCAACATCCCTTGCACTCAGCAGCGACGTCCGATTCACTATTAACTTTAATCTTGTTTCTTTTATGTATTTTCTAAAACTATTTTGTGGCCTTTCATTTATTTAAATTCTAATGTTTTTGCATGGATATCCATTTTCTCATTGGTATTTATTAACATAGTTTATGTTCGACGATGTCGAAATGTAAATATTATATGTCAGAAAACTGTATTATAATGAGGCTCATTATAGTACAAGTTTTCATTATGGGACAGTTTCTCCCACCAATCAGAGCTCAAGAATCAGTTGTTTGACCAATTCGGTAAGGATAGCATCGCACCTGTGCTGAGTTCCAAGACCTTCTAATTTAAATTTCACTGCGTGGCCTAGTGTCATAGTGGGGTAATCGAGGAGGCCATGGTCAAATACAAGGTTTTCTCTACGTCCCAGCCGCTCTGTTCAGTACATAAAACTGGCGAAATCTCGACAGATATTTATGAATATTTATGTTTGAACATAAAATAGTTATAATAATTATCATCGAACATAAACTGTCGTATGCAACTCACCTATAATGGTAATTATGACACTCGTATGGAAATTATAAAACTCGCATACGCTCGTTTTATAAACATACTCGTGTCTTAATTATTGCCATTATAGGCTCGTTGCATAATGTATTATTTAAGATTCTTCTTATTATTTAATCTACGCTGACGAGGGTATCATTGTATACCGAAACATGTACCTTTTTATTTAATTATCAAACTCCTTAGTGTTTGACAAGGCGGATTTTATAATTTGAGATTATATATCAGCACCGTCGCGCGCGGGGTTTTACACTCGGCTGCTGCCCGTGCATTGGCCGACCGCGACTGACGTAATTCCCCTAGTTATCTCTATGCGCACTCGTCTTGTCAGCTGCATTGGTCACCTCGCAGTGATCCCACCTTCACACGCAGTGTACATTTTCTCGCTTAAGATGGTTAGACAGTTACCTTTAAAGCAGCGCATTTTTGTTTTAAAACGTTACATTAAATACGAATCTGCTCGCCGTGTTTACGTAGGATGTTGGAAAACGTAACACACGAAGTCAGAAACATTTCAGTGGCCGAACATAATGGTGTTAATCGAAATGTGTTTTCTCGACCCAATGCCTGTTTAGCTGCGGGATGACACCATTTTCAGCACCTCATATAAGGCAAGGTTTGAACATTATTAGCTGGCCCCGTGGTGTTGGGGTAGCACTCCTGCCTCTCACCCGGAGGCCCTGGGTTGGATTCCCGGCTCCATCAGTTATTTTAGAAACTGACGTGACGGCTGGAACGGGGTACACTCAGCCTCGTGAGGACATTTGAGTAGCTGTCTGACAGTGAGGCAGTGCCCCGGTCACGAAAACCAAGATTAACGGCCAAGGGGACCCGATGCACTGACCACCGCTGGGCAGCGCAGCGGTCGCTTGGTAGGAGTAGGCCCTTCATGGGCTGTAGTGCCAGGTGTTAATAACATAATTAAATTAATCAATTGAACATTATTAACGATGTATGAGAGATAAAGCTTGAAAAGTTAGTTTAACAGAGGGAGTTATAGCAGCGGCGTGATCAGCAGATGCACAAGTGACGGCTGAGTGGAAAATTCCCGCGCGAAGGTGCTGATATATAAATATTACCCTGTAGTTCAAGTTAGTGGCGATTCTTAACGTGTATTGTACCAATGAGGGGGCATAGGTCAGGCTGCTCCAAATCAACGAGTTTGAATATGCGTACACGCGAGTACTCAGCGCTGATGCTCGGAGCACGGTTGGAGAGGGACTGGGGGTGATAGCCAATACGTCACTGGGTAAAGGTCATAGCACAAGTCCATGCGCTTCCTGCCAGTCTTGATGTATCCACCACACAGTGGCGGCAGCCCCCACATCAGAGCTGTATTTCTTTTTGCAGGTTTACTCACGCAAGGGCAAGCCTCCGTGGCTTAGGCGGCAGCACGCCGGCCTCTCACCGCTGGGTCCGTGGTTCAAATCCCGGTCACTCCATGTGAGATCTGTGCTGGACAAAACGGAGGCAGACAGGTTTTTCTCCGGGTACTCCGGTTTTCCCTGCCAAAATTTCATTCCAGCAACACTCTCCACTATCATTTCATTTCATCTGTCATTCATTTAATCATTGCCCCAGAGGAGTGCGTCAGGACTCGGCAGCCGGCACAGTTCATATCTTCGCCGCTAGATGGGGGCTTCATTCATGCCATTCCTGACCCGGTCGATCGACTGGAAATAGGCTGTGGATTTTCATTTTCATTTTCACTCACGCAAGGCGGCGAGTACTCCACTTCGCACTGGCGAGCAGCTTGGCTGGATCAGCCTGGAGGGGATATATCCTCCCTAAAAGTCTGATTGGTCACTCCTAGTGAAAAGCCGTATAGCCAGTCACTACATGAGGCACTCTTTAACTACATCTAGTTCAACTATCCCCCCAGAAATTATTTAAGAGTGTGATCTGTTGGAATCTTATTTGAGTACATGTGTGTAAAATATAACCTAATGCAATATGTAATAACAGCGGACCCTTGCGAGAAATCTCGCATGTTCATAAACCACACTTTCCCCAATAGGCTTATAATGAGAGACTTAAGGAGAAAGGTTGTTATGTTGTTATTTCAATCAAGTAATTATAGAACACTGTTTACATTTCAGTGAGAATTCCAAGTTCAACTTTCCCTAACTTAAGAAGGCAATCACTGAAAATTGGATCATCATAACACTCACCGGTTTTTCGATATTTAAGAAATTATACGATTTAAGTATTCATTCCTTTGATGTATTGTTTCTGAAATCCATGTAAAATGATAAAGGAAAGATCTCAGAATGTTAAAATTACATGAAAAGCAGGCGTCACAGCGGCCAAAATGTGAAGTGGACAGCAATTATGGAGCGTATTTTCCTACAGCAACAGTATCTGCATATCGCACACTTTGTACGTTAAAAAAAGTATTTGTTTAAAGAAATTATAGATATTTATGAAATTAGAGAGCAATTCGTCACTGTTAATGTCTATTCTCTTTTATTTGAATGCTAATTTGTCTCGATCGGTCGCTTGTGAGCGCCGCAGGAGGGATCTATACTACTAAATAATATAAACTGTATGATATGGAACCAATAGGGGAAGGGGAAACATGTTAAATTGATTTAGGGCCTTGGTGTGAAAATAAGTCAGCACAGGGGAGTTTATTCATCTGCATATACTTATCAATTAAAAGGTTAATATTGATGTTGCTCTTGATAGATTTGGGGGATTTGCGACATCGTGGTCATGTCGCCTCGTGTACTTGGGTGTGTGTGTAATTTGTCTGATAACCTGTGTTATTGTGGTGGCTGTATTCGAGTGTGTACTTGTAAATCAGATGAGGATTGGGAATGAGGCGACCGTGGCCTTACGTTAGGCACCATCCAGGTATTTGCCTGAAGTAGAAGTGGAAAACTACGGAAAACCACCCCCAAGATGGCTGAAATGGGAATTGAACCCTCCTCTTCTCAGTTTTGCCTCACAATGCTGAGTGTTCACCCATTCCAGTCCTCAGAACAGAATTAAATTTCTTGACAGATGCGGGAATCGAGCCCAGACCTCCGGGGTGACAACAAAGAATACTAGCCGCTACACCACGAGGTGGTCTCTTAATATTCAGTAAACCCTGCAGCATTCCTGAGCGATCGAATAACCTAAAGGCTTTGAAAAGATTAAGCGCATTTGTGCAGACTTTTATTTTTCCTTTCATATAAAGGGTGTCCACGAAGTTGTGAAAAATGTTTTCTAAGATGGCAGATGTACGAACGGCGGACTGTAAGACAAAGTTAGAAAATATATTTTAATAAAAAAAGACAAGCGTTCGACTATTTTTCTCCAAGGTTGCCCTGAAACTGATACATTATCGAAATGTAATGCTTTTCAGTCGGTCAACATCATTCTACCCATTTGTAATGGGCGTTTCCCTAATCATAAAAGAAATTACATCGATAAATTAATACACATGGATGACAAGTATTGATCGTCGAGTGATCATCATCAGATCCTTTAAACACAGGCTATTAAATCTAGGTCTACAAGTGAGTCGTCTGGTATCAAAACAAGATCCATCACTATTTTTGCGATTTTGATATTACGGCTGATTTAATAAGTCCTAAGTGCCCTCTTTGCATGTGGGAAGAGAAAGGTATTCTAAACAGGACACATCATGCTGTTTTAAATGCTGAAATAGACGGTTGGTTTGAAAATAAGACAAGTAGATGAATGAGTATCAAAACAAGACACATCTTGGCAGGGTCTATTGTGCATCGATCAGCGCATCAGCTGAAAGGGGGCTCTCTGTGTGCTGCTTATGCAATTCTTTCGTGTCCTCTTAGTGCTGGTGTGTTTACATTTGTATTGTGACCTTTATGCATTGGTCATAGCATAAATTCCACATATTACTTCAGTATAAAAATGTTCATGTTAATACTGATGGAAGGAAGCTCGCAAGCCAGAGCGGTAACGAAGAAGCAGCTTGTTCGTGACGATTTGCAACTTTCACCGCGCTGCAGACAATAGAGATGGAACGCTGAAGCAAACATCTGGAGACCAGACATGGACAGACAAGGGAAATAGGTCGTTCAACTTGGCGAGGACCAGCCAGAAATCCAACGACAATCTACAAGATAAACTCCGCCTACTTGAGAGGAATTAGAGCAGCAATTAAGATACAGGAATACAAGTTACATCATCATGAAGAGGACGATCTCAACCTCTCAGAAGTCATTTTGAAATTTATATCGAGTCATTGTGAGATTTTATCCAGAAGCAAAACTAGAATGAGGGGTGAGCTTAAAACGACCAATCACAGACGGGGACACAGGACGCCGCCAAATGCCGCGAAAACTGAGGAGCAATGACAGAATTCACGGAGGTAATTATCAGAGGACCCTACGATCCGATTTGAAATTAAGAAGCAGCATTGAAACATTGGAGACGAGAGTATTCGAAAGGGCTACATCACATTATCATGCGAGTGATAATATAGAATTAAAATTTGGAAACTCCCCACTCCTGCGAATTTCCTCGCGAATCATATAAATAATAGGTGGGCTTCCAGTGAAACAAGTTGATATTGCAGTTCCCGGGTGGCGAGAGCCTTTGCCCGTGGGGATCAAGAATTATCGTGAAAGTTATAAGTTATCAGTTGATATTGTACATTATAATCACAGTTTTCGCCAGCGTGAAGCTGAGCAGTATAATCACGCGAAGTGCGCGTACCGTTGAGGGTGAAACAGGATATGAAATTAGGGATAGCCACACGTGCTATTTAGAATAATGTCAGTGGCGCAGAAAGCTGTAAACTATTGGCCGAATTGAGTAAGCTAATGCATAGCTCAGGGAATTAGGATAGTTCCACACATAAACCGTGCATTGTTAAAAAGGTAAAGTTCAGAGTGGGCCTTTGATTTGGTGAATTTGAACCGTGTGAAAAATCATCCTCCTACCTCAAGATGGAAGACAAGAACCAGCAGATTGGACTCATGGAACTAAGCATCATCATGGACCGGATGATTAGATAAGTAAACCCAGTATGGGGCGTGCATGCATGACGTACTCCATCACAGGAATTGGATAAGTTTATTTCGAATTATAAGTAATTATAATCAATAGGTATTTTCGGGAACAGCAGGTAAAATTTTGTGCAAGTTTGTGTATATATTTTTAATGATAGATTTATTTGTGTTTTTTCAGATAGGATTTACATGGTCATCATATTTTGTGTTATATTTTTTGCGTTGGGTCAGTAACGTTTCTTTATGGATGCATTTAAAGGGATAATGGGATTTGAGTGCTCAAGCACAACCCGTAACGTAGACTGGCGAGATTTGGGGGGAAACAATTGATGATATTGTGACAGACCAGTCAAGTGCAGCTATATTGAGCAAGGGCGCGGAGATTAAGGCGCTGATGACCATATCCAAGCTAAGAGGACAGGTGCAATGGCTAGGACAGTCAAAATTCAGGTGAGATTGAGAGGTGAGCCTTGGATGAGTTGTAAGTAAGCGGAGGTTCAATGCCCGCAGTTCTACGACGATATAAACATGTTGGTAAGTAAGCGGAGGTTCATTTCCCGCAGGTCGATGATATAAAATGGTAATGCTGGTAAGTAAGCGGAGGTCCAATTCCCGCAGTTCTACGATGATATAAAATGGTAAGATTGGTAAGTAAGCGGAGGTCCAATTCCCGCAGTTCTACGATGATATAATGGTAAAATATTGGTAAGTAATGATTGAATTCATTGTCTGGGGAGAGCAAATGCTGGCTCTTTCACGGAAGAAAAGTGTGTGTACAATTCATTGCCCAAGGCGGTCAGACGAGGGAGCAGGTAAATGGGTCCTGTCCGACTGTCAAACTCTTAGGGTGCAGCGAAGGTCATTGTCCACGAGATTGGTTTGTTTTGGAAGGAGGAGACGGCTGTCGCAATATCAGGTTCACTACATTTGAGTGGTAATGTTTGTTTTTCTTTGCCGCTTCAGAAAGCGAAGTCAAGTAATGTTTATGTTTGTGCATTCATTGTAATTATTTGATGACTCATGTGTGTTTGTCTAGTATTTGATTGATTATTTAGTTTGGCAGAGCTATGGCTCTGATTGAGTTAATTTGTTCCTTTGTAAATGTAAATAAGTGCTGCACGCATTTGCCTGTGACCGGAAATAACCTATGCCTTCATTCGCCGGACTCATGGGAGGATGGCAATGATTGTAATGAAAAGAACTTATCCAAGACCCTGAAATTACCATAGTTATAAATAATGAGTGCGCGTTTATAGAATGGCTGGACTGTTTAGGCCATATTTGTTTGATTTATGTCTGTTGACATTTTGAACTTTGAAGCAGAGGATTGCTAGTAAGATTTTCTTTTTCTTTCCTGGTATCAGCCAGTGTATTTGGCTAGTATTTGATCAGCTCTTGTGAGTTATTAGTTTGTGTTTTACAGTAAATGTTAAGGGAGTTGTATTTTGTTGTCTGTTGACGGGAGCAAGAAGAAAGGTGTGCTAACTTCATGAATAAATTATTTTGCATTTTAAGATTCCTCTGGCATATTGATTTAGTTTAAGCTTCCTGTGATCCTTCATTAATCCCCTAGGATGTATACTTAAGTTAGAGCCACCGAACAGACCACTACCCCGAGCTGGAGTCGGCATCCTAGAAGGCCCGGAAGGGTACAGTATTGGTGTGTTAAAATGACTTTATACTTGTGAAGAGAAAACATTTTATTTTCAAAATACGAAACATTCGATTACTGAGTTGCAAAACAAGATACATTAGCAAGTTTTAAACAAAATAAGACACATCAAATATTTGAACGGTTATAAAAATGAAAATAAAACAGCACGAGTTATGAAACTTTTGGGAAATATTTTTCTATATCGCTTACAACTTTCAAAAAGGAGGCATATTTATTCGTCAGTAAACAAAGGACTTATTCAGTTTCTTGTGTCTCCTGAAAAATATTGTTGAAGTGATGTGTCTTGTTTTGTTACCAGACGCCTCAAGTATGGGTGATGGTATTTACTGTGCTATATATACACTTAGTTGCAGTAGATATTAAACAAGTGCAACTAATCAAGTTTCTAAGCCTCCGTGGCTTAGGCGGCAGCACGCCGGTCTCTCACCGCTGGGTCCGTGGTTCAAATCCCGGTCACCCCATGTGAGATTTGTGCTGGACAAAGCAGAGGCAGACAGGTTTTTCTCCGGGTACTCCGGTTTTCCCTGTCACAAATTTAATTCCAGCAACACTCTCCACTATCATTTCATTTCATCTGCCATTCATTTAACCATTGCCCCAGGGGAGTGCGACAGGCTTCCGCAGCCGGCACAGTTCACATCCTCGCCGCTAGATGGGGGCTTCATTCATTCCATTCCTTGACCCGGTCGGTCGACTGGAAGCGGGTGTGGATTTTCATTTTCAACTAGTCAAGTTCAGTGTAGGCAATGGTGGTAGCAGCTGCACAGTAATGAACCACACTTCGCTGAAACAATCAGCTAAGTTCACAATCCACTCTAACGTGACCATGTAATAGCAATCACAAATTTCACGCTAAACAAGCAAAGATAAGCTCAATCACCACTTACAATATCTTAACAAAAAAAATCACATATAATTAACAATCTTTGACAAGTTGCGCTTCTTTAATAACTACTGCAACTAAATAAGAGTGTAGGTGAAAATACCATCACCCATAGGCCCTGTAGACGTAGATTTAAGGGGACATTGTAGCCTAGAGAGATTAAATCTGTAAATTTGTTTACTGTGTAGCCTGATTACGCACACATTTCGGGAAAAATCTACGTTTGCTTCATGAAATTCTGACAGTGTGCGCGTGAGAAATCACCTCAACTGTGGAGGTAACAGAGAATTTTCATTTATGTAACTTTTAAATTGAAGCTACCTTTAAAGTGATTTTCGTCAGTTTTAGGTACGTGTTTCTTGAAAGGTAGGAGAGCTATAAGAATGAAACTTACACAACTTTCTCTTCATAATCAAATTATGAAAAGAGTGCACAACTATGTCAATCTGTTGCGTAGAAGGGAATATACTTGAATGGCAAGCACTGAAAATTTGGTTTTTATCGTAAAGAAATGATCGCATATTATTTAACTTATATCTCAGACTTCATGAGCGCTAAAGTATTAAATCTGCATTGTATTGTTCAACAATACCCTACATCCATGATTTTTTAAAGATATTCCAGTTGTTCTTTCGTCCACAAAGTGCACCGAAACATGTTATATTTTAGCATTGTATAAATACGTAGGACATTCGTAATCTACAAGGTCCAATTAATAGCCTAAGTAAATAATTATAATAATAGTAACAATAATAATGTTATTGGATTTACGTCCCTTTTAACAACTTCGGCTTTTCGAGACGCCAGGGTGCCAGAATTTAGCCCAGTAGGAGATCTTTAACGTGCCAGTAAATCTACTGACACGGCCTCTCGTATTTGCGCACCCTCAAATGCTAACTGACTGCAACAGGATTCGATCCTGCAACCTTGAGCACAGCAGGCGAGAACGTTACCGCTGCACCACGCAGCCAGTCCCTAAGTTTAAAGGATCTGTTGATGATCGCTTCAAGGTTGAAACGCGTTATCCTAAAATTTGCCCCATTATAATATTGTTCATAACTAATACATGTAATTTTCTCCATGTAATTTTACATAAATATATACATTATACTCCACCCAGTCATTGGGCAAATTCGTATTGACTGACTGAAGAGTTACAACTGACAGTTTGTATATGCAAAACTGAAAGAATGGCTTCCAAAACTTTACAATTTTTGACTTTGTAATACAGGATCCATGTGGGGCAGATGACCTCGCTGATTCTCCCCTTAAAACAACAATAACTAACGATCAACATCCTTGTGAAATAATGTGACGAAACTTATATTCGGAATGCCACTCGCAAGTTAAGATTCAACATCCACAGTTTTACACAATGATTGGTTAATGATCAATTGCAACTTATGTGTAGATTCCACGCCTCATGTTACTTACAAAAGAGTTTTCTCTAAAATTTGAACAAAGATGATTTACTAAGAATTGCGAAATAGAAAAATATCTCGGAGAAGGCATGGGTTAAAAGGTAAATATAAAAAATACTATGTTTCTAGAAACGAGAGAGAGAATTTCACTTCTCGGTTGTGCGGTTGTACTATTCTGTATTCCTTTCTCATTTGTTGGTAGGTAAGCAGATAATTAGTTTTCGTCGTGTCGACTGGCTTGGACCTTCTCATAATTCACTCCCGATTCAACCTTTGTTTCACTATCTAACTAAGATCGACAGAATGTGCAAAGTCGATTCGTTTTTCAAGGACGAATACGATCTACAGTATTGCACATGATACGGGTCATCCTGCATATGTAAGATAGCAATATTGGTGTCTCCATCATAACTGCTTGTAACAGAGACATGTTTCGTATGAATATATTTGAAAAATGCTCTTCGTTTATTTACTATTGTGACAAGCAACCACTTCCTTTCATAAGCATGAAATCGTTAACTAAGCAAATGTTGAAAAAAACATGTTCTCTGTTTATTTACTAGCTCTCAGAAGTTGTTGTGGTTGATAGTTTTAAGGGCTTTGCAACATCGTGGTTATATAGCTACATGTATTTGGGTGTGTGTAGAATTTGCTTGATTACCTGTGTCGCTGTGATGTCTGTACCAGTGTTTGTATTTGTAATTGAGGTAGGATTTGGGTAGGAAACGGCCGTGGCTGACGTTAGGAACCATCCCGGCATTTGCCTAGAGTGGAAAT
This sequence comes from Meconema thalassinum, assembly GCA_946902985.2. Taxonomy (NCBI): domain Eukaryota; kingdom Metazoa; phylum Arthropoda; class Insecta; order Orthoptera; family Tettigoniidae; genus Meconema; species Meconema thalassinum. Next base: position 1,068,561,426 of record OX336389.2, read on the forward strand.
GGGAAAGAACGGAAAACCACTTCCAGGATGGCTCTACTCATTTTTGCCTCACGAGGTTGAGTGTACCTTTTTCCAGCCCTCAGATCAGAATTAAATTTCTTTGCAGGGCCGCGAATCGAACCCGAGCATCCACGGTGACAGCCAAGAATTCTAGCTTCGAATCTCGTCTCAACTGTCCTACAAGTGGCTTTCCACATCTACACCAGGCAAATGCTGGGATGTTTCCTGATTTCACATCATAGCCACCTCCTTTCAAATCCTAGACACAAATTCGCAACATTATTAAATCAGTCACAATGACACAGGTTGCCAGACAAATTTCATACCTACCCAAGTACACGAGACTAAACCACCTCGTGAAGCATTGCCTAGCATTCTTGGCTGTCACCCCATGAGGTCCAGGATCGATTGCCGGCTATGTCAAGAAAGTTAATTCTAGTCTGAGGGCTGGAATGGGGCTCACATAGCCTCGTGGGGTAGAAATGAGTATAGGGTGATTCTGTTCCTACCTCAAACAGCCGACCTAGAAGTGGTTTCTCGTAGTTTCTCACTTCTACTGCAGGTGAATGATGGGATGGTACCTAAATAAAGGCCATGACCATCTCGAACCGGAATCTTAGCCCCGTTTAAAAAGACGCACCCTAGTGCAGCCATCTCAATGACACAGGTTTTGAGATATATTCCACATATACACAAGTACACTTGGCTACAGGACTACGATATCGCAAAGCCCCTAAATAAATCAACATCAACAACAACTATTCAAATGGTGAGTAGTCTTCTTACTTCCTAATATATCTTGATATTCCTCGTTCTTTAATCAAAAGCTGAAAATTTATCCTATTTTTTGAGATTTAATCTTTGATTCGTTATAAACCCTTATAGTGCCAGGAATCGATATATCGGCCATGTTGTTTATACAATTGTTATTAATATTCCCAGCCATGTAATGCTATCAAGTGTAGTAACCAAGACAACGCGGGAATCATTCTCTCTCTGGATATAGCAATGTTTCGTGAACAATTTGATTCATAATAAGTATTATTTGAACATGCTGCAATCGGCTGACATCCCGCGCTTATTATCTTTTGAAGGCGTGTTTGTTTACGTTCTTGCTGTGAGCCAATTAGGATAGATCCTCTTTGAACGAAGAGGAAAATTAGGCTACATGAAAATCTAGACTACAATTTAAATTTTATTAAATATAAAATATTATTAGTGAAACAAATAGATTAACGTACTAATTATTTAGAATCTAATTCGTTTAAAATATACAAGGGGTGTTCAAATGAAAAGGTACGAAAAGATACTGCGGGTACAATTTATTCGTTATTCAAAAGTAATCACCACAGGCCTGTGCACAGGTGTCCCATTTCTTCACTAGCCGCAGGATTCCCTGTTCCCAGAAGTCTTGTGGTTGTGACAGGAGCCAATCCTGTACGGTGTCCTTTAGTTCGTCGTCCGATTGAAAACGTTTTACCTTGAGATGATTTTCTAACGGACCAAACAGATGGATGTCGCAGGGTGACAAGTCAGGACTGTAGGGCGGATGCCCAAGTTGCTCCCACTTGAACGTGGTCAATACACCTTGTGTGACGTTAGAGATGTGTGGGCGAGCGTTATCATGGAGCAGAATCACTCCCTTCGTGAAGAGGCCAGGCCGTTTGTTCTTGATGGACTTGCGTAGGCTACAGAGTGTCGCACAATACACGTCACTGTTAATGGTTCGTCTCGAGGGAAAACGTTTGCAATCGGACGACGAACTAAAGGACACCGGCAGGATTCGCTCCTGTCACGACCACAAGATTTCTGGGAACAGGGAATCCTGCGTCTAGTGAATCAATGGGACACCTGTGCACAGACCTGTGGTGATTACTTCGGAATAACGAATAAATTGTACCCTCAGTATCGTTTCGTACCTTTTCATTTGGACATCCTTCATATTTACCTGCTACGGAAAAAAGTATCAACATTCTAGGACGTAATTGTTATTGTTAAACTTGCCTTGGGTTTATTAACATTACCATTCATAATAGCATGTCATCAAAAGGCTTAAATGTGAATTTTAACGTAAATGCAGTGAAACCTAGACAATAAAATAATTAAATGATTACTAAACTCTATAGTCTAAAGGAATTAATTAACAGCAATTTCCTAACTGCAAATGTAAACTCAGCGCTTATCCGATGTTGAATTGATGATTTGCGTCCGCATTCAGTTAAAAATAGAGACAGACAGCTTCGTCAATAGTGACTCCATCACAGGCAATGGACTATCGATAACAGTTTTGTAGGGGACAAGAGAGCATTAGGCCAGATTGGCTGGGCAATAACCGGCCGTCACGTTTATTGGGTTTGTCAAGCACCAACAATTAACATTGTTTTTCTTACACAACAGTGCCGTGTGTACTCAGACCTGAACCGTATTGTCCCACATCCCAGAATTGTCTCTGGAGCACTGATACTTTTACAACTTCAAATAATGTCCAGATGATATTTGCAGTTGAATTACAGTCAATCATTGAGGGTTCGTGTTGTCTTAAGAGGGGAATGTCGGGTCATATAACACAATCTGTTTGAAGAGTGGGGGATGATGGACCACCTGCAAGTAGAGATGGTATACAATAGGACCCTCCCCGTCTCGGTTATCACGGCTTGTAGTAATCTCCCATACACTGGCAAACACATTTCGCGGGCTACAGCACCTTTATCTGCGAGGAACACAGCAACTAGGGGATCTCCCAATGTTCACCCCAACATAGGCCTACGTCACCTTACCTAAATGTCCGCTGCGTTGCGTAATGGCTAGCATTCTTGGCTGTCACCATGGAGGCCCGGGTTCAATTCCCGGCTCTGCCAAGATAATTTAATTCTGGTCTGAGGGCTGGAACGGGGTACACTCAGCCTCGTGAGAGGTAAACTGAGATGAGGCGTGTTCGATTCCAACGTCAGCCATTCTGGAAGTGGTATTCTGTGGTTTCCCACGTCTACTCCAGATGGCCACAACCACCTTCTTCCAAATCATCATCAAAATTACAACTACACACACTAATATCGCCATCACAATGACACAGGTTGTCAGACAAATTATACACACTCACACACTCAAGTACATGGGGCTAAATGACTACCATGTCGCAAAGGTCCTAAAATAATCAACAACAACAAAGCTGTAGTGTTGAGATACAAGCATTGCAAGTAGCAAATGAGATGAAAGCACTCAAGGCTGTATCGCTTATGACTGGCTGCATGGTGTAAGCGGTAAGAGTCTCGATCCTGTGCCCAAGTTTGCGGGATCGAATTCCGGCACTGTCAGTTGATATTTGACGGAGCATCAATGCGAGGGAGTCATGCCAGTAGATTAACTGGCACGATAGACATCTCCATCGGGGCAAAAGGAAGGCAGGAAGATTGTAGTTTAACGTGAACGTTTATCTCGTGATCATGAGCCATGAACCTCCTTTTTACGTGGAATCTGAACCACAGGATATGGCATTTCACTTCCAAAATCTCGCATTCATTGACCGGGAATCGAACACAGTCCGCCTTGGTGAGAGGCAGACAGCTTGACCACTGAGCCACCATGCCCCGATTCAGGGCAAAATTCTGGCATCCTGACGTCTCTAAAAGCTGTAGTAGTTAAAAGGAACGTAAAACCCATAACGTTATTATTCTCTTCTTTATCAACGGGTATTCATGATCAGAAAAAAAAAGGTAAGCCACAGTATTGCTAGTGTATTATTATCTGTGTGATTTTAACCTCCCCCCCAGGGGCTCACATCTAGTGGGACGTGGGTTGGCGACCACGAGACCTCAGCTGAGTCCGGCATTGCATCCACTTACTTGTGCCGGGCACCTCTCTGTCTTCTTTCCTATCGACCTCCCTTGGTCAACTCTTGTTCTTTTCCGACCCCGACGGTATTAGGGTATCCGAGGCCTAGGGAGTCTCTTCCTTTCCCGCCTTAATTGGCCCTTGTCTCATCTTTCCTGATCCCCTCCTTCTGGGAGGGGTCAGCCTTCTTTCTCTTTTCCTGTTATCTCCTGCCTTCTGCTCAATGCCCTCAAGGAGGTAGGGTGTATGTAGCCCCATCACTTCTGGTGCACCCTAGTATGTGCTACACCCTCAGGGGCTCACGGCTGGTGAGTTCGGGATTTGGCGACCCCGAGGGATTCCTGATCAGGGTCCAGTTTCCCACTTCTGGCCCTTACCTGTGGGGTGGACCCTCTCCTCTTTCACTTTCCTGTTGTTTTTCTTTTCATTATATTTCCTTTTCCCTTTAGGAGTCCCGCACTGTTATTTTTGCATCTCCACTCCATTTTGTGGGTGTTTTCAATCTCCGTTGCATTTTGTAAGTCTTTTCGATCTACGTTGCATTTTGTGAGTGTTTTTCAACCTCGATTGCATTTTGTAAGGATTGACAATCTAAATTGCTTTTTAGTAAGTCTTTCAATATAGGGGTCCGGACCCTTTGTGAATATTTTGAATTTCAATTGCATTTTGTATTTTCAACCTAAACCGCTTTTTTGCAAGTAGTTAATTCTCAATTGCATTTTTGTGGGTATTTTGAATCTAAATTACATTTTGTAAATATTTTCAATCTAAATTGCATTTTGTAAGTATTGTCCATCCAAATGAGAAATTTGAATCTACCATACATTTTGTAAGCAATTTCAATTGCAATTTGTATTGTGCCCGCTGGCCGAAGGTTTCGGGGAGCCACCGGTTTCAAATGACCCTTCCGAGACCCTCTTCCAGTTAACACACAAGTATAGGAGACGACACATTCATAGGCTGGTGTAGCACAAAGTCTGCACTCGGAGGTATCGGGAATTAGTGAGGTTCGATCTTTAACCAGCTCAGAGAAATGCATCGATAACAAAACTAAACAAGAAAAGAGAGGTCAGTCTTATGTTAAAATCACAAATAAATTTTATTCAGAATAGATCCCTAGCCTAGCATGAGAGTTGCAAACGGCTAGTCCGATACTATTCTGCCCTGAAAGAAAATATAAGAAAAAGTCCTAATTAAGATCTAAATTACTCTCATGGTCCTAATACAAAATTCGACTAAGAGCGAACAAGCTAAGAGAATGGCACGTAAGATCAGCCCTAAGCAATAACATCGAAATGACTACGGGAGGATCAAACATCAAAAGAATCTACAGCAAAGCAAGACATTTACTTGTTTACAAATACTAGAAACATTTACATTTAGTAGCAAGGGGAAAATTTGTCCTATGCTATGGTGGCGCCATCTATAACATTTATATTTAGATTTAAGTGTTTAGCTAGTCCTAAATATCACCAATTAATAAACGAGAAGCGTTTATTACAAAGAAAATTGAGCTATGTGCACAATGTTGCTGAATAAAAAAAAAGCTATGCTAATACAATACAAATGCATACAGTAATTCAGCACTCCAATGGTTGTGCAATTGGCACTGCCTACGTAATCGATTTGTTACTCTTTGTAACAAACGGTCATAGTTTCAAAGTGTTAAGAAAGTATACAAATAGGAAAGCCTGCAAATGCGATGGTAATTAAACAATTGCATCGACTCATATTGCTACCAATCTGATGTGTGTGCTACAGTTATCACATCACCAATTGGTTGTCGACTATTCATGTGAAAATTTATCAAAATATATCTAAAATAACTTAACAATAACTAAGTGCCAACATTTGGTCCGGAAAATATTTTATTTTTAATATTTATTATCTTTATTAAGGCTCAGGGGGAATTATGAGATTTGTTTAGTTTTACAAAACCTATCTTTGATTATTAAAGCTTCACACAATTATTTATTCCTCACAGTATAGTTGTCCAGTTTATGGACCTTTAAAAAGCGTTCAGTGTACTTAGGTAACGTGTGTATCCAACTAATGCATAATAACTTAATAACTTAATAGACACCCTGTGTCTCCACCAATACTTCATCATTATTATTAGACACCCTGTGTCTCACTCTTACAATTACGGATTCATCAATCCAGGCGCCCTTCGGTTAGGTACTGTAGTAGTTCGTTACCACCGGTACAACCACAACAACATGTCGGAGGTATTGATCCACCATCACGACTCATATCAATAATACTCTAATAATTTTATAATTACAATAAGTGTGGATTCCTAAATTATACACGTATTAAATACTGGTCATAAAGATTATGTGTGTGTAAAACACATTCAAACAAAGCTATGAATTAATATGAAGGCTTCTGATACAAACTTAAGTGTGAGATTGTGCATTTATTAAATTGCCTCTTCCCTGAATGAGGTCGAACCTATGTTCTCTGGTTACAAAATACTGTTGCATTCATTGATTGTCTGGCTTCTCGTAAGGAAATAAACCTGTTTTCAAGTACTGATATGGCCAACAAATGTGAATAACGGAACTCTGCATTCCGGTTATAATAATGCTAAGAATTTCACAGCCTTCTAAATGAATAATAATGCACTGCCTAAAACCGAGTGTGCTGTGTAGTGGTCTGGCTTATACATGTAACCTTGGCTTTGTTCTAACACCTGCCAAAACTAGTTTCTTTTTCATCAGCTTGACTAAATAAAAGTTGTTAATAACTGTTTTGAAACGATACGAAATGGGCATTGAAAATACAGCCTTCCTGGCGTTTATACATTTTTTACAAAATTGTAACTTTCCACACTAGCTACCTGCATTGTGCACCGAAAATGAAACCAAAATAAAATTAAATCTACTGTTTCCAACTCATTACAATAACGCTACTGATTCAAGATCTGACTTACAGATGCAGCGACAGTCAGTTCGAGACCCGCCATGAGATGTTGTAAGCGGTCTCCTCTACGGTTTTAAATCATTTCCTCATTGTTTCCGGTCACCTTCCGCTGCCAATTCTCCACGCATGATTTAGCTATCCATCTGTATTGCGTGGTAGGGGTTATCCAAGATTTGATATTTCAGTAGGATTATAATGTTGCCGTTGGTGATAATATTACACATGTTTAAATAAAACTTGCACTCACTGATGCTAAGGTGCGGTAATAAATTTCCCATTTTCACTCCGCCACTGGCGTTAAGTTATCGCCTGTGCGACGCTCACTCGTTACCTTCACGAATTATTTACACAAAATAAAAATCATAACCACTGCCCATCCGGCAAAACATAAAAATATTCCTGTAGGATTACACAATTTATCAATTCACAATTTTATAATACACTTGTATGCGACCATGTGGTCTTAGAGTTTGCGTTGCACGCTTCCATAATTTTCGCTTCGTGAATCAAAATATTTCTCCAATTAAATGTTAGTAATTGTACACAATTATTTGATTATCAGTTTATGCCCAGAAGGCTGGCCATTTGACAAATATACTCGGATTTATCAATAGCACATGGATTCCCTTCACGTAACGTGTCCTTATTTGTGCTTCACATTCCCATAGATGTTGCTTCATCAGACAACGAGTAAGTACTGGCTTCACAAAATATGGCGTTCACTCTGGACATGAGTTAGCCGCGTAAATTGACGGTTTCGCTCACCATCGTAGTATACCGTATTTTAAATAAGCAGAATTACGTTGATTAAATAATTGTGGATTTATGGAATGTCTAAAGTGCATAAAAATGTAATTATAAGCGATATTGCTTCACCTTCTTCCCGCCGCTCGCAGGGTATGTTCAGTTACTTTCAGCATGGATCTTGGTCTTTGTTAGCTGTGCAAACATACGTCAACATGCGTCAACATGCGTCAATGGGCGCAGTATGTTCAACCTAAACCGCTTTTTACAAGTAGTTAATTCTCAATTGCATTTTGTGGGTATTTTGAATCTAAATTACATGTATATGTATTTTCAATCTCATTTGCATTTTGTAAGTATTTTGATTTCACTTACATTTTGTGAGTATTTCGACTATACGTTGCATTTTGTACGTGTTTTGAACTTAACCTACATTTTGTGCGTATTTTTCACTTTATTCCTTTTGTGAGTATTTTCGTTTGAAATTCCATTTTGTAAGTATTACCGCTCTCCATTTTGTGAGTAGTTTCAATCTGAGTTCCTTTTTGTAAGTATTTTCCTGCTCACTTAATTTTCGTTCTGGTTTCCACTTCATTGACATTTTCGCTTTCACACAGACCATTAGGGGCCGATAACCTGGATGTTAGGCCACTTAAAACAACAATTATCATCATCATCATCATCATCATCGATTTTAACCTCTAAACACATATTATAAGCTAAGGAAGGCCTGCGAATCGTGAGAGGATTGCTCGATGCGCTTTAGACTACTGGGTTCGAAAGTGTGCTAAGATGTCAAGGCGTACAATTTGGAAACTGAAAAATGAAAATCCACAGCCTGCTTCCAGTCGACCGACTGGGTCAGGGAATGGAATCTAGCGGCGAGGATATGAACTGTGCCGGCTGCCGAAGCCTGTCACACTCCCCCGGGGCAATGATTAAATGAATGACAGATGAAATAAAATGATAGTGGAGAGTGTTGCTGGAATGAAATTTGTGACAGGGAAAACCGGAGTACCCAGAGAAAAACCTGTCTGCCTCCACATTGTCCAGCACAAATCTCACATGGAGTGACCGGGATTTGAACCACGGACCCAGCGGTGAGAGGCCGGCGTGCTGCCGCCTAAACCACGGATTCAATTTGGAAAGTACTGAATTATATTATCTTGTCCCCTTAATCATGGACCTGGGTGCAATAATAGCTTAACCAGTCACTTTAACCTGGAACTTAAATAACATCCACAGTCCTACAGTTGATCATATACGTCCGCCTCGTTTCGTAGTGACTAGCATTCTTGGCGTTCACCGCGGAGGCCCGGGTTTGATTCCTGGCTCTGCCAAGAAATATAATTCTGGTCTGAGGGCTAGAATGGGATACACCCAGCTTCGTGCGACAAAATACAATGAGGCCATCCTCAAGGTGGTTTTCCACTTCTACTCCAGGCATTGCCGGTATGGCACCTATTGTCATCGCGCCAGGAGTTGGCAGTTCAACTCGCTGCGACAGGGTGCGGGTGTCTTGCAGTACGCATGAGTACGCATGAAATAAAATGATAGTGGAGAGTGTTGCTGGAATGGAAGTTTAGGCGGCAGCACGCCGGCCTCTCACCGCTGGGTCCGTGGTTCAAACCTAAATATATCGGCTTCCCACATGCCAATGGTTGTTATTGCAGCAGACGACACGCAGCCAGTGTAAGAAGGAATGTGCTGAGTGAGTGAAGCAGGTAGTGACCAATTGAATGTTTTTTGGAATGCGCGATATGCAGTGAGTGGGAAGATCTGCAGTTCAAGCCCAACTGCCATCTCCTGGCGCGATATCGATAACGTAAGGCTACGGTCACTTCCTGCTCAAATACTACCTCGATTACAAATACGCACACTAGTACTGACATCACAGACAAACAGGTTGTCAGACAAATTCCACTCACACCATAGTACGCGGAACTACATGAAATCCCATCAAAGAATCAGCAACAACAACTACAGCATCAGCAGCAGTTGATCATATATACAGACGGACACATCGGATAATTGGGATGTGTTATAGAGTAGATGTTAAGATCACTATTCCACCCAGGTTAGAGATCAGAGCCACCGAGAAAGGGGTGCGGGTGGAGGGACGGGGAGAGGGGATGGGCTAGGGGGGGGGGGGGGGGGGGGAGGGGGCAAATCATTGGGGCCCGTTAGTGGTGCACGTTATTCTCAGTTTATTGTAGCTACTGTTGTATAAAAAGGATGTCGATTTGGATACAGCTCTGCAGAAGATATATCATATTACCGAACTTTATACTGTCAAAAGAAATTAGGCAGATAAACACTTCAGATACATATATGACAGTACGAATGTATTGGCAGAAACCAAGCATTTAAAGTAGTTCCTAGACTGTGAAAATTACAAAAAAGCACGCTGTACTATACCTTATTTTACCCCAGAGGAGTATTATTCCGTAAAATAAATGCTAAAATGTTTTCTATGAAGTAAGGATTGTATGATTTTTTAAAGTTATGACTGCATCAGATGCTTTTCTCAAAATGGGTTTGTCTTTCGGGAATAGCTAGTAGTGGATAAAATTATTTAAAGTATTGCAGGGAGTGGGGGTGGGGGTGGGGGGGAGAGAATAATTGCATAGGGGCCCCTAAATCCTCTCGGAGACCCTGTTAGAGGCAGTCTAGTTTCTAGTTTATTCAGACGTAGCGGCCAATAACCTAGGTGATAGGCCCCTTAAAACAACATTAACAGCATCATCATCATCATCATCATCTTTATTCACGTGCGTCGTTGCAACATCTACATAGTGAAGCGTGTTCTACCCATCTATTTTGGGTTGGAATGTAACTGCATTCATCTGTACGTTTGTCTGTGTTTGCATAGTGTTTAATAAAAAGATAGGATCTTCTGTCTCAGATATCATATTCTTATTTGTTGTTGTTGTTGATTATTTTAGGGCTTTAATGGTTATGTAACCCCGTGTACTTGGGTGTGTGTAGAAGTTGTTTGATAACCTGTGTCACTGTGGTGTGTGTACTTGTAATAGAGGTAGGATATGGGTAGGAAGCGGTCGTGGCCTTATATTATATAGCCTACCATCCCGACATTTGCCTGCAGTATAAGTGGGAAATCACGGAAAACCGCTTCAAGGATGGCTGAGGCAAAAATCGAACCCGTATCTTCTCATATTGCCTAACGAGACTGAGTGTGCCCCGTTTCAGTCCTCAGACCAGAATTAGATCCCTTGGCAGATCTGAAAATCGGACCGGTCCTCCGCTTGTGACAGCCAAGAATGCTAGCCACTAAGCAACGAGGTAGAAAATAGGCCTATTATTATTTTGGTGTCTGAAATTAACATTTGGTGATAGCTGGTCAACGGAAGCGTGTACCTACATATATAGGATGTTTCAAAACATGTAGCTCTTCCTTTTCTGGTCGTGTCCTGTGAAATAATATATTTCTAAATCTGAAACCGCGAGGTTCGACGCTGCTTTGTTGTGCAGATAATTGGAATATTTTATCCCATTGTTCTGATAATTGTAGCTTTCAAGAACCTTGTGGAAATGTGAAATAGAATAAGAGTGCCTTTCGTAGCACTAAAATAGTTGTTTAACTATTTGATATTGTGGAAAATGTGTTGTCCTTTGTAAGGAGGACGGATTGAAAACCTACTTACTGTACTTCGCCTCCCCCTCCCCAAAGCATTATGGTGTTTGAAGCCATGTTCCAGTGTGGCCTTAGTAATCGACATTTAATGTTTTTCAGTCGGTCAACACGATTGTACCCAATTGTATAGGGTGCTTCCTTAATCCTGAAAAATATTTTGCGTAAAATTAATAACTACACTTGGATGACCAGTATACAGTAACATACAGCACATTAGGAAGCTCTAGACTTTGCATCACACGTATGTTACAATATTCGATGGACACAGACTGTTAGGAATGTGGGGAGGGGGTGAGGAGGAAGCCTGGGAGGATAAGAGATAACGAACACAGGAAATTCCTCCCAGTTCAGTGCAGGCATTGACGAGAGTAGCTGCTCGCAACCGGACCGCAAACCATTCGAGCAGCTAAGTTCACAATCCACTCTAACCTGACCATTTAACAACAAACACATAATAACGCTAAGCAAGCAAATTCGAAATTCAATCACCACTTTCAGTATCTTAACAAATAAATCACATATAACTTACAAATATTGGCTAGTTGTGTTATACTCTGTATTACAAATAATGATCGCTGTCAGCTGTCAAAGATAGCACGTGGGGAAATGCTGCGTTGCCACTGAGGCAGATCATGACTCAAAACTTCCAACAGGAAGACACAAATACTGGGGGAGTTAGCCCCCTGCCTGGCGGCCAAATGACCGTGACGAGTCAAGGCACAGTAGAACACTGAGTCAAACCATGTGCTCACTGCCGTGTCGGCATACATTGCAACACTGCTCGCTGTTGCTATGGAGACCGTTACCCCTCTCGTCTCCACTCCTCACCTCACCCCTCAAGCGGATGACAGCTTTCACCGTTCATCTTTTGTAAATCAGAGTATAGTTTAGCTACTACTGCAACTAAATAAAGGTAGACATTTTAAATACCATCACCCACACTTGTAGACATAGATTTAATAGCCTAATTGTAATGGATCTGATGATGATCGCTTGACGATCAAATATGGTCATCCTAGTGTATTCATTATTCTCATGTAAATTGTACACAATATAATTGGGTACAATCGTGTTGACAGACTGAGAAAAAAATAAATCTTCCCCCAAAAGATAAATATTACCCCCTTCCCTCTCAGATACTCATTCCTGAAATAAACACTGGTTCTATTCCTATAGCAGGAAACCTGCACAACCTCCCCACCCCTCTCCCCTTTTGCAAGAACAATCAACGGGAATGGCGAAACATTAGTTGGACTGTTATATTACTGCTCCAGAGCTAACAGAGATGCAGATTGTACAGTATGTATTTGTCTTGGAAATAATGCAAATATGGTGCTGGGTGCTGCGGTTGGGCAATAAATCGGTCTGTATTGTGTCAGGTGAAACGTGTAAACAATGTTAGCTACTTGGTCGTGTTTACAATGGCCGGCCGCTTGCGTCACTGCATGCAGGTGCATCTCTGTGAGGGAACACTCTCCCTGGTGTAGAGCGGCGTCGGTCGTCTCTAATCGAATTACTCGCTCCAATAGCTGGCCACAATCACCACACGACTTTATAACTTCTCACTCCACTAACACCAGCCACAAAGGCCGTGCGTGTTAAGGGCACTGCAAAACACCTGCACAACAGTAAATCTAGTTGACAGAATTATAATATAGACGTCATTTAAATATCAATACAAAGCTTTTTATCTAAGCGAGGTTATAAGAAAAGAACATCAGAAGGCCTCTGGCAGACAAGGGAAAGTTGCCCCATGTCTCCGAGGGAAAAAAGATTGTTGTTGTTGATTTATTTTAGGGCTTTACCGTCATCATGGTCAGGTAGCCCCGTGTACATGGGTTCGTGTGGAACCTGGCTGGTATCCTGCATCATTGTGATGGCTCTAGCAGTTTGTGCGTGTATTTGTGATTTAATCTAGGAATTGGAAGGAGGTGGCCGTAGCCTTAGACATGAACCATCCGGCATTTGCATGATGTAGAACTGGAAAGCCACGGAAAACCACCTCTCGGAGAGCTGAGATGTGAATCGAACCAACCTCCTCCCAGTTTTGCCTCACGAGGCTGTGTACCCCTATCTAACCATCAGAACAGAATTACATTTCCTGACGGAGCCGGTAATCGAACACAGGTCTTATTGGTCTACATACGTACTCCGACGTGGCAGAAGGCGGCAGTAGAGATTATCATGAGAAGTCTCTATGAAGGCAACATGGGAAAGTATCTACAGGGGATGTCTCATAATTTATGCCGTTTTTAAGGAAAATATTATTTAGAATATTTTCTGACAAGAAATTAAATCGAATTAAATTAAATTAAACTATGGTCTTGAGCCATCATTCAGCGAGGTTTATTATCCCGTGACGGTACCAGTCTCTGGGTTTTTATGCGAAGAATTCGGCAAGACCCACTTCCAAAGTTTAAAAGTTTTCGAATTTTCTTCCACGCAAGAAATGGGCCATGGATCGAAAAATATGGTAATCTGAAGGCGCAAGATCAGGGCTGTATGCTGGATGTGATAGCAGTTTGACTCCTCCCAATTCCTGAATTATTGCCATCGTTGTTCGTGCAGTGTGAGGTCTCGCATTGTCCTGCTACAAGAGAACTCTATTTCGCTTAACTAATGCTGGGTTTCTACGTCTCAAAATTTCATCAACTCGTTCCAGTTGTTGAGAATAAAGAACCGCGTTGACTGCACGCCCGTTTGGAAAAACCTCCCAGTGAATAACTCCTTCAAAATTCCACCCTACTTACCTCAATTTGGGGCCGAACCTATCCATTTTAACGATGACTTTGGCAGGTTGACGGGGACTGAGCCACTGTTTCGATGCATCAGCGTTGCGGTACTAGATCCATTTTTCATCACCTGTGTGATAATCCTCCTGATAAATCTATCATCCATGGGGTAACCGATAAGCTGACGACAGATATCCACTCTAGTCTGCAAGTCTTTGTGTGCAAAAGAGTCGCTTCTAAAATTTCCTATTTGCAGTTGGCACAGAATGATGAAGCACTGCGAGCGTTGTCTGTTAATGAAAGTTAAGTGTCGCTGCCCTATGATGACGGACCAATGAACTCCAACAAATTTACACCCTACGTAGGCGTCTTTGTGACATTTAATTGCAAATGCCATATCATTGAATTCTTCTTATCAAGAACTTTCAAATCCTTTAAAAGAAACATAATTGGTGTGTTCATTTGTAAACCGTTTGACACCTGCTGCGTTGTTTGAGGATATAAATACGCATGCACAAGTGAAGTAAAGTATATGGCTCATGCAGTGTGACCGGATATTTGCGTTTCGCTTTGTTTGTAGACGTATGGCATTACACTAAGATAGCTGGTGCGATTCAGAACCCGTACAAGCAAGATCAGCGAGTAGTCATCTGTTTTCGGCGAAAAGTGCTTGCCGGATTGGTTGCAAGTTTTCCCCGATGGCCGTAAGGAAACGACGGATTTACCGCATCCTGATCAAGCACACAAAGTTATGACCGAGACTCTCATGGCAAATATTGGCAACGCAATTAAGATGGACTATCAACGAAGCATTCGTGCTTTTGCAAGACAGTTCGACGTTAGTGTCAGTGTTGCATTGAACTTTGCTTCCCGTAATCTGAAAAATAGCCGCGACAGTCAACAGATAGGCTAACCACTTGAAAGCCTTTCATCTCCAATATCTTACCGCTCTGTCCTGCCCAGCTAGTACTGAGGGTTCGGTGTCGGTTTCCGTTCTTTCAACAACAGATGTCCCTCGTGATTTAAAGGTTTCGTTTCCCGGTCAATGCATGTGAGATTTTCGAAGTGAAATGCCATGTCCTGTGGTTCGGATTCCACGTAAAAAGGAGGTCCCGTGGCTCATAATCACAAGATTCACGGTCACGTAAAACTACAATCTTCCTTCCTTTTGATTTAAAGGTAGTCTACTGTTGCTGTTGTTGTTAATTCATTTAGGGGCTTTGCGACAACATGATCATGTAGCCCCATGTACTTGGGTGTGTGTGTGTGTGGATTTTTCTGATAACCTGTGTTATTGAGATGGCTGTATTAGTGTGTGCAGTTCAAATTCAAATGAGGATTGGGAAGGAGGCGACCATGCCCTACAGTTAGGAACCATCCCACTGTTCACCTGGAGTAGAAGTGGGAAACCACGGAAAACCATTTCCAGGAAGGCTGAGATGGGGATCGAACCCGCCTCTTCTCGGTTTTGCGTCACGAGGCTAAGTGTACCCCGTTCCAGCCCTCAAACTAGAATAACATTTCTTGGCAGAGCCAGGAATCGAACCCGGGTCTTCGCGGTGGCAGCCAAGAGTGCTAGGCTCTACGCAACAAGGCATATAACTATTGTAAAACTATTGCTTAATGCCCCTAAAATGCCCCTCTCCCCCACCCCCTCCTGCTGGGCTTGAAACACTAGTATATGATTTAAGATATACTGCTTTCATTGGTGACCTTGGGATGAGTTAACCACCGCGACTATTCCGTAAACTGTGCAGATTATGGACGGTATGTGGTGAGGCCTTAAATTCAAGCTGACCGCTCTGGGCAGACAGAGTTCCAGCCACGTTTTAGTTGTGGGGGAACAGCGAGAGCAGTCACTCATCATCCACCATGCTTTTGACACCACGTGTTAATGCTTAAGATCTGTGAATGCAATCGTCTTGAGCTCGCCCCAGTTAAGTGAGGGGTGTCTCCACCAACGCTCTGGCAACCCACCGCGAACTTGAAGCCTCACCACATACCCTCCGTACTCTAGCCAAAGGATACTCTGCATGCTGACCGAACATCACAGAGAACTGTGAATGGCTCTCAATTTGCAACATTAGACGCGTTACGCCAATGAGGGTGACCAATGTCTGTGGCGTATATTGACAGGAGACGGAACGTGATGTCTCCATTGAGAACCGCAAACAAAGCCTAAACAAATTCCGAAAGGGGCAAGTATTTCACTCCGAAGCGGAGTTATGACTTGGTTCCAGCAGCAACCAAAATCTTATATGAATAATTCATGCTTTTGGGCTAATGCCGTGTGTATTTTGATTTGAACCAAACGTTTCGTAGAAACCTTGCCTCCTTTTTCAATGGAAATAAACAATGTGGCCAAAGAAAGTATATCAATGAGATTACAAAAAATATAGATAAATTCCTCTCTTCGTCACCAGAGAGCAGCTGCCAGAAATTACTGTATGGACCATGGTGGAACGGCGGACAGAGTAGTAAGTAACGAGAAGGTAAAGGGGGCGGGGTGAAAATATAGAAACTCCTCGAAGAATGAGGATGCCCAAAAGAAAAGGGGGTGGGGGGTGGAGGTGGGAGGGTTAGATGGATGTAAGGAAACATAAACAAAAGGGAAGTGTATCTGAACGATACCTAACGTCATACAGTCAACGGCGAAAAAACAGATGAAAACTCCTCCAGTGACGAACAAAGGTGATCAAATCCAGGCTCTGAGCCATAGAGGGAAAATGTACAATTTTAAATATGTGAAGAACAGAGAGACTGAGAGGAACTATCTCCCTAGATCCTTAATAACTGGTAGCCAAGTGTCACTTAGCTGATATCCAGTGTCTCTGTTAAAATTATTAGGATTTTTTTCAACTGCAGTTGAAATTCGTAAAAATCCCGTTCCAGTTGGTGGAATATATCAATTGTTTTATGTACATCATGAATAAAACTGAATATGTATCCTTGCTAGTCCAACAAATTAAAACAAACATTAAAAATTAATGAAATTATACTCTTTAGTCTATCTGTTTGAAAAGACGGCATATCGTGCTGCGTGACAAGTTTCTTAAACCCAATGCTCAGAACTCAAAATTGTGGGTGCAATCCAACTAGTCCAGTGGCATTAGAAGATGTTTAATGGTGACAGACTCATTTTAATAGATTTATTGGTAAGTTAAAGATTCATTGAACCATGTTGGTATCTCAAAAACCACAGCAAATATACCACATTATTATTATTATTATTATTAAAATTATTATTAATATTATTATTATCATTATTATTATTATTATTATTATTATCGAACCATAATGAAAGTCAAAATGTTGGTTTTTTACAGATTTGATTTATGCAGTAGTTATTTAGGAATAAATATTTTCCGACCCATTTAGGTGTAGCAAGGCAAATTTAACTTTACCTTCATTTTTTTGCCTTTGTCGCCTAGTTTAGGTCTCATTGCCTTTTTTAAGCCTCTTTGCCTAATTTTACACTTTTTATGATGTTATGTTAGCATCTACATAAGAAGAAATTAGTAACTTGCAGAGGAAGAAATTAATCGACCAATGATTTTCAATATACCCACATTGTCTTAGGATAGTTTACAAAAACTAAACGATGCATTGTTAACACAAAAGTGCATCCATTAACAAACTCGTTCACAATTACTATATCCTGGAATATTGTCCTTATGATAGGTCACGCCTCCCAGCCGTATGTGAATGTGCCGTCCAACGGAACAATAATTCACGTTAGGTTCATTTACCTGTGTAGGGACATAAATAGGAATGAGCTTCAAATTAATTGTACAGTTGAAACGTATATTTCGTGTTGTTATACATTCTTACAGCACAGTACATTCACGGTCCATTATTTTCTCTTAATGCTTATGCACAGGAAATTGAACCTAACATGAATTTTTCTGTTGGACGGCACATCCAAATAAGGTTGGAAGTTGGGAGGCGTGACCAATCACAAGAAGAATATGGAAAAGCAGAGCAGTGTACAATACGAGGTATTGCAGGTTAAGGGGCGATATCCCGGAAATGAAACGTTCTATTACTATTGATAAAATTCCATCCACAAGAGTATATTTTAAGTATGTTCCAATCACTATATGGAAGTAGAAAAGCATATCTCTTATAATTCACTAATTGTTTAGTTCCTCTTGTGGCGGTCACAACTGTTGAGTAAGACCTGAAATGTTGGGATTGCTGAGGGCTGAGACTTGTCTTATTTTTCCGTTCTTAATTTTCTTTTAACTATTGTATCGCTGTACTTTCTTTGATTTTACTTTTACCTCTGTTATTTATATCATTAAGACGTCACAACGTTAGCTAGTTAGTTATTGTTGCTTTAAGAGGCGGAACTACGAGGTCATCTGACCCTGATCTCACAATCACCCAGTCCCCGAGACAGGGGAATAAACCACATGAGATTAAAATCCCCCCATGGCCCCGACCGGGAATCGAACCTAGGATCCTATGGAACCAATTAGCCATTGAGCTGAACGTCTAGGACAATATACACTGACATCATAATGAACAGAGCAAAATATTCGTCCCGAAAATCAATTGTGGGACATCACATTAGAACATTTTGTATCCTTCACTCTTGTGTTTCCATCATTACACTTTCAATGCTAATTCATCAGTGTTAATATAATTGGCAGCCCACTACAAGTGCGGAATAGATTGGGTCTGCGTTGTAATAAGTTTAATTCATTGGTCTATTTTCCTTAATAAAGAAGTTTCACATGAGGGAGCACACGAAACAGAACATCAGTCTGGTCATCTCTTTTCTTTCCCTTTCCTTTGTGCTAGGTGTTGAGCCACATTCTCATCAGTGTGTACAAATCCTCTCTCACATAAGATGAAGTTACACTCAGCTTATTTTCTGCAAACTTCCCGATACACTTGTAAGTCTGCTGTTTACTTGCTCCTAACTTGGAGTCGTGTTAATTATATAGTAGAGCCAACTTGCTTTCCCTGCTACTGCTGCTGTATCATTTCATTTCGAACTTAACTCTTGTTCAATGCCTACTCACATGAATGCTCATTACAAAGGTTACTCCACTTCATCCTTTCTGCTCCAGGCTGCTGTTGTCTGGCGAGCACGCGTGCTGTTTGGGAAGCCTGCTACAAGGGGCTTGCTACTGGCAAGAAGAGAGGGGAAGAAGCCGAGTGGAAGGAAGCTGACGTTGCAGAGAGTTGAGTCAAGATGGAAGACGAGTGAAGAGGAAGGGGAGAGATTTACACGTGTTTTCTAACATGGGTTTGTGTTGATGCTTATACAGTAGCAAAATTATTCACGGTGCTCTGTCATTTAAGTTCACTCAATTACCAACAACCTTTCACACAAATGAATTTTAACAGTGAGAGAAACTCCAGTTGTTCCTAGAACATTCAACATTAAATCCAAGTAACGATGGGAAACATTAATGCTGATTTATTTCAAACTTCACAAATATAAATAAATAATTTTCATTTTCTCACTTCCATTTCCATTCGATCACAAAACGTAAATAAATAAATAAATAAATAAATAAATAAAAAAATAAACTGATAAATAAATAAATAAATAGATAAATAAATAGATAAATAAATAGATAGATAGATAAATAAATAAATAGATAGATAGATAAATAAATAAATAGATAAATAAATAAACTGATGAATAAATAAGTAAATAAATAAATAACTTGATAAATAAATAAACTGATAAATGAATAGATAAATAAATAAATATATAAATAAAAAGATAAATAAATAGATAAATAAATAAATAGATAGATAAATAAATAAATAGATAGATAGATAGATAGATAAATAAATAAACTGGTAAATAAATAGATAAATAAATAGATAAATAAATAAACTGATAAATAAATATATAAATAAATAAATATAAAAATAAATAGATAAATAAATATATAAATAGATAAATAAATAACTGGATAACATTTTGAAAGTTCTCTGAAGCTGCTTACAAATCTCATTACCTTTTACCATGTTCTGCAATCATTCCAAGCAAGTCTGATCGCCCTTGTGTCTTTCCATCAGCTCTGTGGAGGACTGAGAAGATGGACATCTTTGGCTTATTTCATGTATTTCTACTTTGGTTTATTTCTTGTATTTATTATTTATGTTTGAAGCTCCTTGATATAAGTTAGTGTAATAAAAGATGGCTGCTAAGTAAGATGTCAGTGTTTCACGATCACTGATTTATACATTATACGAATCCCAACATTGGTGCCGAAAATTTTAGATTACGTAGAAATGTGCATTAGAATACGGGCAATTGTGTTTTACTTGTGTACAAAGTAAACTGGTGATGCTATCACTACAAACAGCAATCACGTTTTGTACATGCAGCCACACCACGCCACGCCGGATTACGAGGTAAGAAGATTCTGGAACTTCTACACGCGCCACATACTAACGTGATATTTCAGTTATTAATATTATTGCAAAAGTTACTACTACGACTAAACAGTGCACGAATTGTAATATAATTACTTTACACCACGTAACGGAATTCACGAATGATAGACGAGCAAGTGCTGCCATCTTGCGGTAGATACTAAACTAAATACCTCGTAGCCATCACGGACACTACAAGACGATCTCACGAGTATTACGCATGCGCTGACATCAGACAATCACCTTCACTTGTCGCAGCACGGTACTATTTATTTATTTCGTCACCCATTCTTCAAGATGCAAGACGAGAGTGTTAAGAGTAAACTAGCGTTTTTGAAAAGAAAGCGGAAGACGGAACGAGCAACTATAACTAAATTCAGTACGATAATAAATAGTGCTACGGTCGGCGACATCTCAGAATACGAATATAATCGCATTAGACTCCAAGAAGCTTTAGATCATCTCACAGTTCTGGACGATAGTATACAGGAATGTTTGACCGACGCAGAATACGAGGCCGATGTCGAAAAATGTGAGGAATACATCGACATCGCGAAGAGAGCGATTCTGAAAGCATCACACGCCGAGAATAAATCTAAGTTACTCTCCAGTTTGACAACATCGGTCGCCGGAATGAGTATGCAACCAACGCCAGGATCTCCAATCCCAACACCCGTCACACACACAGTGAAGCTACCTGCCGTAAAATTAGACAAATTCGCAGGTGACATTGAGAATTGGGCACGTTTTTGGGAGCAATTCCAGTCTTCTGTTGACAACAATCAATCTCTCACTCACATTGACAAGCACGTCTATCTCCGTGGATATCTGGAGGGTGAGCCGAAGAATCTAGTTGATGGAATACCGATAACGGCTGATGCTTATGAAGAAACTAAACGGATATTAATATCACGCTACGGAAACACTGACCGCATAATTCAGGCCCATCTTGACTATCTCGAAGCCTTACAACCAATTTCAGACGATACTCCTTCTAATCTAAATGCCATGTACATAGAATGCAATAGACGCGTACAAGCCTTACGGGCCTTAGGGGAAAATGTAGATAATTACGGGCGGATGTTATGCCCTAAAATTCTCCGAGCATTCCCTCAAGATATTGTCCGCCGTTGGATAATTTATTCCAAACGAGAGAGCATTCCCGAGAGTCACATTACCAAGTTGATGGAGTTCCTGAACGAGGAGGTAGAGGGCGCTGTGATCACACAGAAGATCAGAGGAGATATCACTTCACTCGAATCCTTCTCAGGCACTGCCGCGTCACTCCATGTGAACACAAAGTCAAAACGGACGGGCATGAACACAAAGAAAGTGTATTCCGAATTCTGTGTGTTCTGTGAGACTCAAGGCCACTGGGCCCAGAACTGTGTGAAGATCCGCAAGGTAGCTGAGCGGATTGAAAAGTTAAAAACTGCCAACCGATGCTTCTTGTGCCTCAATAAAGGTCACAGTGTGAAGACCTGCATGAAGAAGAGTAAGGTATCATGCGCAAAGTGCAAAGAGAATCATCACATTTCCATCTGCACCGGAGAACAGCCCGCATCAATATCCGTGGGGAAGATTGACGTTACTATGCCGCAGTTCACTTATCTTCAAACGGCGAATATTTGGATCACAGGGCCCACCGGACTGAGAAAACGTACACGATGCATATTGGATGCTGGCAGTCAATCAACCTTCGTAAGCCGAAGTCTGGTAGATCAGCTTCAACTGAATATCGTGGGACACAAGGATTTGACAGTTACCGGATTCGAGTCATCTCGTCACACAACTTCAGCTCGCAGACTCATTGACCTCAACATCAGTGGAATATGCACGGAGGCTGCTCTGCGTATTTCTGCATTTGAGAGTGACAACGTTTACTCGCCACATCCTACTGTTCCACTCGACGTCCAGTCCCTGTCACGCTTACGAAAATTGAGACTTGCTGATCCCAAGGATGACAACAATGAACTTCCTATAGAACTTCTAATAGGTGGAGACCATTATTGGAAGGTGATACTTGACGACAAGCCAATACGCCTCTCAGACACGTTAGTACTGCTTCCTTCTAGATTTGGATGGATTCTGAGTGGAAATAGGTCAGGAATTACTGTCCACAGCGTCAACGTGCACCACATTCATACTGCTAATGCCCCATCTGTCGAGGACGATGATATGCGACGATTTTGGGATCTAGAGTCCCTAGGAATAAGGGAAGATCAGAAAAGGACCCTCACAACGAAAGATGCCACTATTCTTCAAGAATTCCACGATTCGTTTCACTTACAAGATGGGCGGAGGGTAGTATCCCTACCGAAGAAAGAAGATCTGGTCTTACCCTCAAACCGTAAGAACGCTCTAAATCGTTTTCACACATTGCAGAGAAAACTTGCCGTTAATGCCCAGTACAAAGAAATGTACCACGCGCAGATGATGGACTACGTAAACATGGGACATGTTCAGCTGATCGCTACAGAGGAAACTACAAATGATGTATACTACCTGCCTCATCACGCTATCAAGAAAGAGAGAAATGGCACAGAGAAATGGAGGATCGTCTTTGACGCATCATCCCACGAGAGAGATGCACCGTCCCTCAATGATGTTCTGGAAACAGGCCCTAATCTGTTACCAGAAATACTGTCCACGTTGATCCGCTTCCGAACTTACCGCAAAGCCATAGTAGGAGATGGAACTCAAGCTTTCCTTCAATTATGCCTGGATACTGAAGACCGAGATTTAACAAGATTCTTCTGGTTCAATGTGGAGAAGGACGAACTTGGAAAATGGCAAGCAAGAGATGATACAGCCGTCTATAGATTCACTCGTCTACCATTCGGCCTTGCTAGCAGTCCCTTTCTTCTGTCTGCAACTCTCCGTGAACTAGCAACGAGATTCAAGGATCAGTTCCCGTCAGCAGCAGCACTTATGGATCAAAGCACTTTCATGGACGACTTTGTTGCAGGAGCTGAAGATGACAACAGAGTTATCACCTTATATTACGAGGTGACAGGTCTACTACGACAGATACGGATGCCAATGGCAAAATGGGCAACAAATTCTGGGCCATTGGAAGGTATATGGAGAGCCGAAGGACGTGAAACGAAAAGGGAAACCGGAGTACTAGGTGTACGATGGGACACAGAATCAGATTCACTACTCTTTGACCATACAGCTATCACCGACAACCTTTCGCAGGATCCAGGAACCAAACGAAAGCTATTGAAAACGACCGCAAAGTTCTACGACCCTCTTGGATTACTTTCACCGGTGTCCATAGTTGGAAAAGTTCTCTTCCAAGACACCTGGTGTAGGGGCATAGCATGGGACGAAATACTTCCACATGACATTGCATTGCGATGGCAGCTGTGGATAACCAGCCTCACGGATCTGGCAAGTGTGGTCATTCCAAGATGGATTGGTTTATCAAGGACAACATCGGAGACTTCACATGTCCACGTGTTCTGCGACGCTTCAGAGCGGGCCTACGGAGCTGCACTGTATGTTCGAACTTCAGCCGACGTAAACACTTACATACACCTGGTCTGCACTAAGAATAGACTGTCTCCAGTCAAGAAGGTTACACTCCCACGACTAGAACTACTGGCCATCTTAGTGGGTTGCCGTCTTCTGAGGTATTTCTGCCAAGCAACAGACTTTAATGTCACCACATCTACTCTGTGGAGTGACTCCATGGTCGCTCTAGGTTGGATTAAAAGCGATGCAAACCGTTGGAAGACATTCATCTCCAACCGAGTGACGGAAATTCAAGGCATCCTGAGTCCAGCTCAGTGCCGGTACTGCCCTAGCCAGGATAATCCAGCCGACCTCTTGTCACGAGGAATATCCTCAAAAGCACTACAGTCTTCTTCACTTTGGTGGCACGGGCCTGTATGGCTAGCCGATCATCCAAGCTCTTGGCCCCACAGCAGTGTGCCTAACGCCTCACTTCCAGAGACTCGCAAGACGCATCAGCAAACACTTAACGTCGTTACAACGGAACCTCTCATCATTGCTTCCAGATTCAGCAGTTATTGGAAAATACTGCACATCATGGGTTGGATTTTACGCTTCTTGAACAACATCAGACAGTCGGAGAAAAATTCTGGGAATCTCACTGCACGTGAATTAGAGGCTTCCCGATTGTGCTGGATACGTACAGTCCAACGTGAGTGCTTTTCTGAAGAGTACGACGCTCTAACAAAAGAGAGAAACTTGTCAGGGAAGTCCAGGATTGCCCGCTACAACCCCTTCTTACAGGACGGCCTTATTCGACTGGGAGGGCGCCTCCACCATGCAGACCTGCCAACGCAGCAGAAACATCCTATAGTACTCGATGGTGCACACCACTTCACTAAGTTGTTGATCCTCCAGACTCACATACGGCTACACCACCTTGGAGTACGAATCGTTCTCTCTGTACTACGCGAAGAATTTTGGATCCTAAACGCACGCCAGGCTGTCAAGAAGGTCATCCACACGTGCTTACCGTGTAAGATCGCCAGAAGCCAACAAGGTAACGAGATCGAAGCCCCGTTGCCTCCAGAACGTGTGCGACTTACTACGCCATTTGCAGTTACGGGTGTGGATTTTGCAGGGCCACTACTCGTTAAGGTGGGGAATCTCGTACAGAAATCATATATTGTGCTTTTCACATGTGCGACTACAAGGGCTCTTCACCTTGAGCTGGCTTTGGACATGACTACGGAGACGTTTCTGATGGCTCTCAGACGATTTGCGGGACGAAGAGGACTTCCAAACACCATTTACTCAGACAACGCTAGAACGTTCCAGGCAGCACACAAAGAAATGACACAACTCAGCCAAGTCCTCACTGACCCACGAACGAGCCAGCACTTCGCCCACAACGGAGTCCAGTGGAAATTTATAGCCCCACGGGCGGCTTGGTGGGGAGGCTGGTGGGAAAGAATGGTGGGTACGACTAAAAGATGCCTTAGAAAGGTATTGGGAAAGGCTCTGATTAGTGAGGACACACTCCGAACTCTATTGGTAGAAGTAGAAGCCGCCATTAACTCCCGACCCATAATCCAAGATGGCTCGGAGACACTGACTCCAAGTCATTTCCTGACTGGGGCACGGCTGACTACCCTGCCCAACGTCTCCGAACCCACGACCCGAATAGACCTGAGGAAGGAGAGGAGACTTAGAGAGAAAATGCAGGAGGACTTCCTCAAGAGATGGAGGAATGAGTATCTTCTTGATCTGAGAAGCTACCACGAAGTACGCCGCCCAAATGGACAGACAAAGGAGTGCCGAGTAGGAGATATAGTACTACTACAGGACGACATGCGACCTAGACACATGTGGCAGAAGGCGCGAATAACTGAAAGGCGACCAGGCAGGGACAACAAGGTGCGAACCCTCATCCTTCAGATGGCCAACGGGACCGAGATTAGTCGGCCTGTACAGCTGGTCTTCCCTCTCGAGATAGACCAGGGTGGGGAGGATGTGGAGGACTGAGAAGATGGACATCTTTGGCTTATTTCATGTATTTCTACTTTGGTTTATTTCTTGTATTTATTATTTATGTTTGAAGCTCTTTGATATAAGTTAGTGTAATAAAAGATGGCTGCTAAGTAAGATGTCAGTGTTTCACGATCACTGATTTATACATTATACGAATCCCAACATTTGATATTTTTTGTGGTCACTGATCTTTGCATCACAATTTTCCGATGACGCGTCATGCTTACAACTGTCGTGTATAAAAATACTCATCTCTCTTGAACTTAAACTGGACAACATCCGGGGGTCTTGGAAGTGATGGGAGCCTAAATAGGCCCTATCCATTTACAACATTACATTCTCTTCTGGGTTCAGTTCCAGGGTCTGCCATGAGTGAGTTATAATCTGACATGGGGGTTGTAATGGGTGAACTCGGCCTTATACGGATGACAGAGAAAACGTTGATTTGGATGCCACTTCAACATAGAAGTACATTTCCGTGTATACCCATTCAACTTCAAAACATGCAGGTAAGATGAATTCAAGCGCATGACCCCTTACTATTCCAGCAGCAAGCACAATTACTACTATGACCATCAAAATAACAAGGGTTATCATGGAGTTAACATACACACCCATCCAAATACTTGGGGCTGATAACTGTGAGGGTCAATCTCCTGAATAAAATCACAGTATTTTCAAATATCGTATATGTACCTTATTATATTCACAGGGAGATCACTATGCTATGAGAATTCTTTCTCAAAATTTCATATAAAATTTATGTTCAGTTGGTCAACATGTACAGCCTGTTCCGATTCAACACGGAACTGTAAAATGGGTTGCCTACCCACCCGCAATCAGCTTGAAATCTGCTCACAGCGCGCTGCTAGCGACGGGGCTGAGTTCGATTTGACTGATTGCCGCCTTCTTATGCAGCATTCCAAGTATTTTTCTCTTTCAAAATATATTTCCACAGGCTTCACAATAAGTTTTAACGATTTCTGTTTCAGAACTTGTTATTTTACGCTTCTGTTAATGACTTTTGCAGATCATTTCTATAAAATAAAATATTATTTTACAACTTAGTACGATTCAGAAGGTTAGATTCCCATAATAATGCTTCTTTGTGCTTTCAGCAAAATATCGTGCAGCTGCTTTGAAATAAGACTAAACTGCCTGTCTTCGTCGTTCTATCATTTTACATGGATACAGGTAAATAGTTCTGATATAGAAATCGTTGAAACTTATTCTTAATTAAACTCAATTTTGTAACAAATCATTTCGAAATTGTATCTCGTTTTGTGGTATTGGGTTAAAAAGCAATAAATTGTGTTGTAAATAAATACAGCACAAAAATACATTTTGTTGTAATGAACTATGATGCAAAATAAAATTTCATTTAATAGAAATGCTCTGCAAAAGCATTAACAGAAGCGTAAATAACAAGTTTGAAACAGAAATCGTTCAAACTTATTGTGAAGCCTGTGTAAATATATTTTGAAAGAGCAAAATACTTTGCAATGCTGCATAAGAAGGCGGCAATCAGTCAAATCGAACTCAGCCCCGTCGCTAGCGCGCTGCGAGCAGATTTCAAGCCGATTGCGGGTGGGTAGGCAACCCATTTTACAGTTCCGTGTTGAATCGGAACAGGCTGTACAGTATAAAGGAATAGTCCAGTGAAATTAGTTTTAACCTGGACAAAATTAATAACAAGCTGAAAATTGGTGGAAACGTTAAGAACAATGTCCTAAACGAAATCCCAAAAGTCCCAAAAAATCCGAGCTGGGGAAAAGCCGCCACCTTGGAAAAACTGCCGCCGTTTTGGTTTTTTCCGTGTTTGGCCATATCTTTCAAACAAGTGGTCCTAGCGAGGTCAGACTGGTGTCAAATTGACCGGATTTTACTGCCAAAGTCTTAGGAAAATTAATAAAATATGTTAGACGCGTTCTTACAGCTGTATTATTCATTTAAGTACTATTAACATAAATAGAGTGTTTAAAGTTCGATTTTGACCGTTCCTGTCACAATTTCTAAAAACTGCCAATGCAAATAAAGTATTTAAACCTAAAATTATAAATCATATTCTTGAAATTGTTCGTATCACATCTAAAATGCTTAAATTATTGTCAGTATTAAATTCAGGGACACTATGAGAGATGTAAGCTTTGACTTGTAATGCTTAGCGACTTCCATCGTATGGTGATTCCATGAGATCTGTAAAAAAAAAAAGGAACAGTGAGAATTTTATCTTTTGTGCAGATAATGTCTATATATATTTCGAAATAACTTCCCTCGTATTAAAGCACAAGGTCGTCAGGGTCGTCAACGTCGATGCTCTCCTCTGGGCGGTTCGCACATCCGTGACCAGCGCAGTGTCCGCACATTGTTGTGCAGCGTAGGCCACTCAGTAGGCAAGCGCATTTACGCTCACTTCCGGATCTGCTGTTGTGGTGTCCAATCGGCTAGTTATGGGGCATCCATATAAGGAAAGAAAGAAAGCCTCTCCTGCTGCAGCGATTTCTTTGTGCGATGCATCTGGCTTGTTGAAAACATGGACCTTACTGCGCAATTCAGCGTATTCTTTAAGCTGCTTGAAGGACCTGATTTTTTCCTTTCTAAAGGGGGCGGATGTGGTGTCACAACCAGTAGCAGCGTGGAAGAAAGGGAGAATTGGAAGCAAGCTTCCAGACCAGACTTGAGTTTTCCGCTTTTAAAAATCTTGCCTTTTCCATTCTTCTTTCCGGCATAAACATGGAAATGTCTTCGTGAACATCAGGAACAGAAACCATCAAGACGAGCAGTTCAGTATCTTTTCCCACAATCACAAAACTGACTTCTGTTTTCCTTGAAGTTTCGGCTGCCGTTGAAACAATCAGGGTATCAGCGTCGTCTTCAGCTTGAATAAACTCAATGCCTGCTGTTGTAAGGTGTTTTGATAGGAGAGCAATGAAACGCGTCTTGTTGTTCTCGTTTGATAAAAACACTCCTTGTGGTACAGTAGTTGGCGTGAAATCTTCCATAACTGCGTCTGGTGCCTCCTTGCCAGTTCTGGCATGTTCTGCATCTTTGGTTATCGGGACACCATAGGCATCAAACACAACGGTTGTCTTTTTGCCTAAATGTATTTCAATATAATTGACGTATTGCCGGCAAATGTGGCAGTAGGTTGCAGGACAGGTCCAAACAACTCGATGCAGAAGGAAACCTCCGTCGACCGTGAACACAGGGTTTGATGGCAAAGCTTCTTCTCAGCTTGAAAACTCTTCTAAAACAGTGATGAGCTTAGACTTTGTGCCTTTCCGCAGAAGTGTGCCATCAAATAGAGCTGGTGGTCTTGCGTCCAACTCGTAAGTCAAGTACGTTGAAAGCTCTTCTTTACTTCGTATTTTGCAAAGGAGGCAATTAAACAGTTGGTTCGGGTCTATTTCCACTGTGGTGTCCTTAATTTTAGTGCTCTTGGCCATACTTCCAAGGGAACGAACTTTGTCCTTCCTCTTCAAGTGGACGTTGCTGAGGCATTGACCTACGATTGACTTCATGGCTTGCAAACCAAGGGCGTGGGCTTCGTCACAGTTCACGGTGTCGTCGGCAACCACACGTGTACGCAGAGACAAAAGAAGAGGAAGTTCCACGAAGGGGTTGTGAGAACGCAGCCACTCTGTCATCTTGTCAACATCCCCTTTGTCTCTGGCTTGTCGTGCCTCTTGAAGTTCGACAAGTTGATCGCAAGTTTCAGAGAAAGCACCACTGAAGCGTTCCATTACATCCAAAATACCAGACGTTGCAGGCATGGCGGTGACCCATCGAGCTATCACCTCTTCAGACATTCCGCGGCCGTGTGTCAGTCCTCCCGCTGACTTCATAGTACGCATCAGCATCTGTTCGATTGCCATATCCGTCCAAACTCCACACCAGAATTTGTCAGATCTTCGGACGGTGAAGAAGCCTTTCGTCATAAATTGTTCCATTTCGGACGCAGTCATGGTTTCATTTATCCTCAACATTTGCTGGAGGTAAATGTGAGCGTATTTGGCATAATTAAAATGCCCTACAGCATGTAAGTATGGAATCATGCTCTGCACACAATACAGGTGAATATTCCATTCCCCGGAACGTTCGGCTCTCACGAAAAGACGCATGTTAGTTACCATTTTGAAATACTCAGTCCACAATTTCGCTGTGCGACCTGATTTGGCGACTTTGTCGAACTTGGAGTAAAACCGATTGGAGGCGTCAGCGAGACATGCAGTGTTGCGGATGCTTGTAACTGTTTCTTCCCCTAAAAGTACCTTTCGGTGAACTGCTTTAAGTTCTTCGGTTAAAATAGTATGAGGACACTGGCGAGAGCAACTTGAGTCAGGAAGTGGGCACGGATTGCTCGAGCATACGCGTGTCCAGATATCATGTGAATTACTGAATTCTTTGCATAAATTTCCACCCACAAGTCCTCTAAGCCTCTTCGAGCCATTAAAGATCCTACAGCGCCCATAAAGGACATCAAGAGGTGGAAACCTCCAAGCCGCAAAGTAATATTTGATAAGGGGCTACTTTCATCGGCCGTGAGCATGATATCCAAAGCTTTTGCCTAGAGCGGTTGGTCAAACGTTATCACACAGGACTGGTTTCTCGCTTCGCTCTGCTCTGCTGCATAAAGGAGGCAAGTGTGAATCGTCGACGGATTTGAAGGCGATAAGTTTGTATATTCATTTTATATTTAGAATAACTCTTATTCCACCAATTCAGAATACTTTACTAAGTTAGTGCGTAAAAAACAGGTCAAAATCGAACTTTAAACACACTATTTATATTATTAACAGTACTAATAGTCTATAAATAAAAATGCTGTAAGTTGCGTCTAGCATATCTTGTTAGTGTTTCTGAGACTTCGACAGTAAAATCTGGTCAATTTGACAGCAGTATGACCTCGCTAGGACCACTAGTTCGAAATACACACATCAAAAAAAGTTTTGCATCACCTCGGTTCCCAGATTTCCGGCATATAGACGTTGACTGTGTATATTGTATCCAAGATACAGTCCCTTTGACTGTTCATAGATGTCACTAAAACTGCTCAAAGATGTAAACAACCATGCATGAGCAGGGCCTATTAGACGGAGGGAGTACGACAGCCGATCAGTTCCAGTCATTCCACCAGGACGAAGGTACGCTGCTCATGTTGTCTGTAGTTCTACCATGCCTAGAAGGTCAATACCGCAGTTCGATCGCGTCCGCATTGTTACTTTGTGTCAAGAAGGGCTCTCAACAAAGGAAGTTTCCAGGCGTCTCAGAGTGAACCAAAGCGATGTTGTTCGGACATGGAGGAGGTACAGAGATACAGGAACTGTCGATGACAGGCCTCGCTCAGGCCGCCCAAGGGCTACTACTGTAGTGGATGACCGCTACTTACGGATTGCCGCTCGGAGGAACCCTGACAGCAATGCCACCATGTTGAATAATGCGTTTCGTTCAGCCACAGGACGTCGTGTTTCAACTCAAACTGTGCGCAATAGGCTGCATGATGCGCAACTTCACTCCCGACGTCCATGGCGAGGTCCAGCTTTGCAACCCCGACACCATGCAGCGCGGTACAGATGGGCCCAACAACATGCTGAATGGACCCCACAGAATTGGCATCACGTTCTCTTCACCGATGAGTGTCGCATATGCCTTCAACCAGACAATCGTCGGAGACGTGTTTGGAGGCACCCTGGTCAGGCTGAACGTCTTAGACACACTGTCCAGCGAGTGCAGCAAGGTGGTGGTTCCCTGATGTTTTGGGGTGGCATTATGTGGGGCCGACGTACGCCACTGGTGGTCATGGAAGGCTCCGAAACGGCTTTACGATACCTGAATGACATCCTCCGACCCATAGTGCAACCATATCGGCAGAATATTGGAGAGGCATTTGTCTTCATGGACGACAATTCTCGACCTCATCGTGCACATCTTGTGAATGCGTTCCTTCAAGATAACGACATCGCTCGACTACAGTGGCCAGCATGTTCGCCAGACATGAACCCTATCGAACATGCCTGGGATATGTTGAAAAGGGCTGTTTATGGACGTCTTGACCCACCAACCACTCTGAGAGATTTACGCCGAATTGTCGTTGAGGAGTGGGACAATTTGGACCAACAGTGTCTTGATGAACTTGTGGATAGTATGCCACGGCGAATACAGGCATGCATCAATGCAAGAGGACGTGCTACTGGGTATTAGAGGTAGTGGTGTGTACTGCAATCTGGACCACAAATGCTGAAAGTCTAGCTGTATGATGGTACAACATGCAATGTGTGGATCTCATGAGCAATAAAACGAGCTGAAATGTTGTTTGTGTTGATCTCTATTCCCTTTGTATTTAACGGTTCCGGAACTCTTGGAACCGAGGTGATGCAAAACTTTTTTTGATGTGTGTATATGGCCAAGAACCGAAAAATCCAAGATGGCGGCTTTTCCCCGGCTCGGATTTTTTGGGACTTTTGGGATTTCGTTTAGGACATTGTTCTTAACGTTTCCACCAATTTTCAGTTTGTTATTAATTTTGTCCGAGTCAGAGGTCAATTTTGTCTAATTGCACTGGACTAGAAGGAATGTTTTGCCTTTAACAGCAATGGCAATTTAATATAGCACAATTTTGCTAAGTGTTATAGAATTAGCCTATAGCATAGAAGTTACTATCCCATAAGAGATCTTGACAGGGTGTAGCCTACACACGTCTACTCTGACTAGCCCTATACGATTCACCCCTAAATGGGTGATCCGACCCACGATTAGCCTGCAACCACCTCAACTATACAGTGCTGTAGTGTTGTTCCTCGGTTGTTATGTGCACTGTGTGCTGAAATCTTTGGGACCTCTACGGAACTCGACATGCTGTCCGAGGTAGGCGAATGAGTTTTCACGTGCCTTCGATGTCCCACAAGAAATCTCTGGCGGGGAGACTATGTCGAGCAGGTCACTCGTATCCTATGAGTACTAAGTGTTTGATGTTAGTGCAAAATGTTCGTTATTGTCTTTGACATTGACGATGAACATTAAACATTAGATATTACAGTATAACTGTGAAACGTGATTGTTGACATACCTCACACCTGTAACGAGAGGAAGGGGGATAATCACCATATAAAGACTAATACCAACATCATCTACATCAAGGATTGTTGTTCATCTATGACCCCACAATTACCTGTGTACCTTAAATACCTAAAGACAATAAAGGCAATTTGTTAAAAAACCTGGAAAGAAATGAAACTAAAAAAGAAAACGTTATCTGAGCGAACCCCCATTAGACATGACATATCACCTAGAAACATTTGCTTATTAGTGTAGCCTATAAAGGCGAACAATTATCTTCAGCGGATAGTGTTAATATACTCTACACAAACACCTGAAATAAAAGACACACTTCCCAACATAAAAATAATTACGGCCATAACACCTCCGCGGGACAAACGAATGTTTGTAAGTTTATAATTCGTTGTTTTTGTTGATTGATTTAAGGCATTTGGTGCGTCGTGGTAGTTCTGTGTACGTGTGTGCGGGGATGACACATCTGTTCACGCGTTACGTCACTGCCAATGCTCGCCTTCGAACGATGTTTCTCGCAGCGACCGTAATATGCTGTCGCGCCACGAGAACCTGACCAAAGACGATACTTAATTTGAAGAGACGAGAATCCGGAAAGCAACGACCGTATACTGAGACCAGTTCACAAGTTCTTTTTGTCACAGTAATGCGATATGCTAGTCGATGGGTACAAGCAGCTAACCGAATCCTCAAATCATACGATAGGCCTGTACACATGCATCATACAGACACGACTGAATACATTCACTGAATTAAAAGTGGCTTATATCCATGTGGTTGGCAGCTAGAATTGGTGTTATCCCTTGAGAATGATCTCTATACAGCAGCTTCCCTGCCAACTTTCATTATGACCAGCCACAACAAAGCGGTAATACTAGCGCATAGTTAATCTTTCAACGGAAGACATTTGAATGTACTTGTAGTTAAATGTTTTTGTTTCATTTATATCCATGTACATCATGGTCAACAGCCCAATGTACTTGAGTGTGGAAAGAACTTGTCTAGTAACCTGTGTTACTCGAGTGGCTGTAGTAGGAACTATGGAGTTAGGAACCATCTCGGTCATTTCCTGAAACAGAAATGATTAACCACGTTAAACTACTTCTAGGATGGCTAAGGTGGGAATCGAATCCATTTATTCTCAAAATGCCTCACGAGGCGGAGTGTACCTAAATCCAACCCTCAGGTCACAATGAATTTTCTTGACAGAGCCGGAAATAAAACTCGAATTTCAAAATTGACAGCAAGAAAGATAATTGAATTACCGGTACTCATAACTCCCGTCCACAGGCTAATTATCTCTCAAGTATCTTGCTTGTTGCAACACATGAGAATACGATGATGTTGCAGGATGTATCCGAAAATGTTACATCTGATTATCATTAGGGCAGGTACTTTTAATCGATTAATTTCACAGATCGATTAGTAGATTAATCTAAATAAAATATCTATTAATTGCCACAAGTAAAGATTGTGCATTTAATCGATTAATCAATTGTTCGAATAATCGATTAAATGCACAATCGATTAATCGATTAATTGATTTAATATGAAATTTTACTACGCTCTGGCAAAAGCAACAAGCTATGACACAACGTAGTTTCTTAATACGATCACTCGACATGGTTAGTCTGAGCAGTCCTATGACGGATGATGTTGATTCTTTTAGGGGCTTTGCATCATCGCGGTCATGTAGCCCCGTGTACTTGTGTGCGTGTCTAAGACGTGTATAATAACCTGTGTCACTGCGATGTCTGTACCAGTGTGTGTATTTATAATTGAGGTAGGATTTGGGTAGGAACCGGACGTGGTCTTAAGTTAGGAACCAACCCGGCATTTGCCTGAATTAGAAGGGGGAAACTATGGTAAACCCCTTTTAGGATGGCCGAGATAGGAATCGAACCCACCTCTTCTCAGTTTTGCCTCACGAGGCTGAAAGCCCGTTCCATTCCTCAGACCAGAATTCTATTTCTGGGCAGAGCCGGGAATTGAATCCGGGCCTCAGTGGTGGCAGACAATAATGGTTGCCATTTCTCAACGTCCGATTTTAAGTTTCATTTAACTTAAGTTCACTCCTTGGATGAAAATGTGACGTCCTGCGAACGAAGGTAAGTCTGAAGTCATATTTTGGGGACGTTCGACAAAAACGCAATCTTCTCATGATAGAGCAGTTATAAATAAACGTGGTAAAGCATAGAAATATTGTAGCTATAACGTAAATATTACAAACATTGCAAAATACGAGCTGGGCACCTATCTTGAGAATTCACCACCTGACATGCACACTCATCCTTTCCACTGGTGGATAATGAATGAAACAATATACCCAAGGGCCACTAAACTGGCGAACACATACTTGGTCATCCCCGCGGCAACCTGCAACTCTGAAGGAGTATTTTCAAGTGAAGGAAACATTGTGTTTGCAATAAGGAGCTGCCTCACGCCGAAAAATCTTGACTTGCTAGTATGTTTGCACCAAAATAGGCCATACATAATTAAAATACGAGGCACGTCCAGAAAGTAAGTTCCGTTTGGTAATAAAATTAAATTGTGTACAGATACAGAAAAATTATTTATTGCCCAACATTCTACACCTCTTAAATTACTTTTCCACATAACTGCCGAACTTTTGCAGGCATTTGTCATAGCGTGGCACAAGTATTTGGATACCTTCTTCATAGAAGTTTGCCGCCTGTGTCTTCAACCAGTTGGAAACATCTTCTTTCAGCTCGTCGTCATTCTTGAAGTGTTGAACGCCAAGGAAAGACTTGAGATGTGTGAACAGATGAAAGTCGCTAGGAGCGAGGTCAGGGCTGTACGGAGGGTGGTCAAACACGTCCCAGCCAAATCCCTGTAGGAGGTTTTTCGTCACATTTGCTGTGTGTGGTCGTGCGTTGTCGTGAAGAAAAACATTACCTTTTGACAGCAACCCTCGGCCCTTATTCTGTATTGCGTAGCGCAATTTCCTAAGTGACTCGCAGTAAGCATCTGCGTTGATTGTTTGACCACGCGGTAAGAAATCAATGAGTAAGATGCCTTTCCAGTCCCAGAACACTGTGCACATCATTTTCCGAGGTGTCAAGATTTGTTTCGGCTTAACCTTTGCTGGGGATGAAGTGTGCCTCCATTCCATTCATTGCCGCTTACTTTCAGGGGTGTCGTGAGAAACCCAAGTTTCATCTCCTGTGACTATATGGGTCAGAAATTCTTCGCCGCCTTCATTGTAATGGGTCAAAAACTGAAGTGCACTACCCATCCGTTTTGTTTTGTGTTGCTCCGTAAGAATCTTTGGTACCCAACGTCGGCAAAGTTTACGAAAGTTCAGTTTTTCGGTAACAATTTCATGAATTAGTGATCGTGAGATTTGGGGAAATTCCATAGCGAGAGCACTAATTGTAAACCTGCGGATTTCCCGGATCTTGTCATCAATCGCGTGAACCAGTTCTTCTGTAACCAAAGATGGACGCCCACTTCGTTCTTCATCGTGCACTTCACTACGTCCTTCATTGAACTGTCGGACCCATCTTCTCACCATTGAATCACTCATCGCATTTTGTCCATACACTTCGCAAATTTGCCGATAAATTTCAATTGGTTTCACTTTCCTAGCATTCAGAAAACGAATCACAGATCTGATTTCACAAGCGGCGGGATTTTCAATCAACACCGACATTGTACGAGTAAACATGCACAACAACGCGTACGTGGCTGACAGCGCTCTCCAAATGGCGCACGTTTCTTCTCCTTGATACAGAGCGTCTACCGCGCATATGCGGAACTGCGCTGCAGCGGAACGTACAACTAGTTGAAGACACAGGCGGCACACGTCTATGAAGAAGGTATACAAAAACTCGTGCCACGCTACGACAAATGCCTGCAACATTTCGGCAGTTATGTGGAAAAGTAGTTTAAGGGTTGTAGAATTTTGTGCAATAAATATTTTTTCTGTATCTGTACACAATTTAATGTTATTACCAAACGGAACTTACTTTCTGGACGTGCCTCGTATATTGTAACATTTATTTTTAAATGATGCATCATCTTTGTGAAATCTAAAGTTTTGAAGCCATTCTTTCAGTGTTGCCTACGCAAACTGTCAGTTGTAACTCTTCAGTCGGTCAACATGATAACTGTGCGGAGTACAATGTATAGCCTATACTGCAGTATATGAATAATAAGTAAATAAACTCCTTGAATAAAATACATGTAATAGTTATGATCACCCGTCGGGAGTAGACAGGTGATAGCGTAACAACTGTACAGCCAACGGCTCCACTGAGATATGTAACCATATAGCCTACAGTCAACTACAACTTTCTTCGGCTTTTCCCAATTAATTGGGTTCGCCGGAGCCAACCAGGCTCATTTTGGTTTTGGCCGGGGATTTAAGGCCGGATGCCCTTCCTGACGCCACGTGATTTTTCAGGTGAAAATTCCACCCCGCTGTCACCGGGATTCGAACCCTGGCTGTTCGGGTGAAAGACGAGCAGCTAAGCCACTGCGCCATCACGCTCCGCAACCACGTAGCCTACAGTACATTATAGAATTCAAGTGCATGCTCAAATTGGATTTTATTTATAATATTATATTGTCCTAATTTGTATACACGGGTATAATATTCACGCGTAATTCACAAACCCTTATGAAAGATCTAACTTTATATAACGAGATTCAAACTGCGAATAGTAATATTTTTTTAAACACGAACTAAGCACACTATATTTTTGTAGTTAGATAATATTTTGTATATAGATTTAAACCTCAACTCAGTTATCAGGAACAGATGATGACAGCTTGAGGTCAAAAAGATTAATTCTAACATTTCCCCATTTTAATAGCGATCATAACACTAACACATGTAATATTTCCAGGAGTTTTATTTACTTATTATTCATATACAGTATTATATAACATACGCTGTATCCCGTCCAGTCATTGGGCAAATTCAAGTTGACCGACTGAGGAGTTACAACTGACAGTTCTTTGTAAAACTAGGCTAAAACAAAATAAAACAAACATGTTCCTGACCTAAATTGTAAACAGCCTTCCCAACAAAAATTGAACAAGATTTCAAATTGTTTGCTGAAAACTCTTCGTTTCTTTTTTTGAAACCCTACCCAATTTGATTTATGTTTGTTCTTCTACTGTCATTGACTCTTATTTTGTTATTGTTAACATAAACAAGGAAGGACACTTTGTATGTTTACGCAAAAAGTAACTTTTATAAACTTCTATACATCATTCCGAAAATAAGCGTAACACAATTTAAGCAATAATCTCCCATTTAAACCATTATCAAAACTTATTTTCTTATCTCGTGTCTACTGATCACTTAATCGATTCTCCAGTTATCCGATTAATCGATTAACTGATTAGTCAAGTAATCGATTGCAAAGTTAGTCGATTAATCGTTTCCAATTAATTTCAAATTATTCGATTAATCGATTATGAATCGATTAACGGATCATCGCTGATTACCAGGCCTAATTTTCATTATGGAATAGGTAGTGATAGTTTGTTGTTTTAAGGGTCATCATTGTAAATGTTATATAGTGTATGTTATCGATTTTAGCAATTTATATTTTCAAGGGAACGAGTGTGCAAAATACAGAGCTGAATTTTCTTGTGATGCAAGTTAAGATTTGTAACCTGCATAGGCCTATGACTCCTCGTTTACTAAGTTTCATTGTTATTCGGCTATTCTATCCAGAGGAATTGATTCCACCATCTTGAATGTATGGAAACGTTGATCTTGTGCCTTCAGCAGAGAAAGCCTCTTATATGAGACTGCCTACTTGTGACGTATCATCATAGTACATTATCGATATTCAAGATGGCGGCTACGTGCTATGTGCAGTGTGATAGTCTTATGACTAACGCTATAGAGGTCTCGT
The DNA here is from genome assembly GCA_946902985.2 of Meconema thalassinum. Taxonomy (NCBI): domain Eukaryota; kingdom Metazoa; phylum Arthropoda; class Insecta; order Orthoptera; family Tettigoniidae; genus Meconema; species Meconema thalassinum. The sequence goes on from OX336389.2 coordinate 1,068,600,170, forward strand.
ATGAATGGCTCCTCTTACAAAGTACCGTGTTAAATGCCCAATTGGATCCTGAGTTATTGATTCTGAATGTTTTGATAGTACGTTCAAGTGCCGTCTTGAATATGCGGCAAACATGTTCAAAGCCACATAATCGTTCTACTTTATTACTAGTTTTACATATTATAGATCTAAAATATAGGCAGTTATGTATTTTTATATTCAATTTTTGCAATATGGCCACTGCGCGCTATATTCATTGTGGTATTCTTATCAATAATGCCTGTGAGGTCTCCTATTTAGTAGTCTTTTCTCACCAAATTTCATTTTAATTATGCAATTACATCCTAAGTTTTTGATTGTAATGTTTTACCGTACGCCCAGCCACTATCATAAATGTACGCAGAAGCAGTAATTTTGCCCTGGGCATGCAAAGCTATATACACATGGTTCTATCTTATCACAAGTTTTTTGTTTCAATCTAAAATATAGAGTTATTTCTTATCATAGACTATTCTCTAAGTTCAAGATGGCCACTGTGCGTTATATTCGTCGGATAATTCTTATATCTTATGTCAGCAAAATCTCCTAAATGGTACTTCTTTGTTACTAAGTTGTATTTTAATTGTGCATATGCAATCTTAAAACAATTCATTATTAAATTTTAATAATAAGCTCAGCCACCATCTTGAATGTATGCTGTTATTTTACCTAGGGCATTCAAAGCCAAATATATGGTTCTACGTTAACACTAATTTTAGAAATTTCAGGATGGCCACTTCGCTCTATATTCAGTGTGTTAAATTTATCATTAACGCAACTATTGTCTGTGATATACTGGAATACTTTATTCTTACTATGTTTCGTTTTAATTGCCCAATTGCATCCCAATTGATAGAGAGACACACATACACTCACAGACGCACGGAGTTGGCCCATGTAAATCGCAAAAGTCTACTTTCATTTTTTACAAAACTCGAAAGTAGGCAAATAATCTAGGGTCAATTAAGGCGGGACAATGAAAGACACCCTTGGCCACGGATACTTAATACCGTCAGAGTTGGAAGAGATTATGTTAATAGCACGCCTAGCCGCCATATTGATTAAATGTGGTTATGTTCTGCTTCGAGAATAGAAGAGGACTTATTGCTAATTTTCGATATTATAGCTCTAAAATACTGAGTTGACAATTATTTTTGAATTTTCTTGTTGGCCAATGTGCGCTATATCATTGCCGTCTGCTATGCTCTTAACACCCCCCCCCCCCCCCTTCCCACTTCATTCCAAACAGCAAACATGTAGCAATACCAAAATTCTCCGCCACTCACATCCCAGCGCTGCTAAGTTGATCCGCGCCATCGTTGCTCATATCTGCTGTCAGACAAACTCGAAGAATTGTCCGAATTGTTGGCTTTGTCTTTAGGTATTTAATATGTTCGATTCGCTCTGTCATTTCACACGCAATCTTATTGAGAAATTCTATTGCAATTTTACATTTAATCAACTCTCTTAGCACTTTGTTGTGCCCGCTGTCCGACGATGATCTGCACATTATCAAGGGGGACTTGCTTAACACAGACAGAAGAATTGCAGTCATATTTTCACATATCCGTGTGGACAGAAACTTCGAAATTGCGCACACGAACTGAAAAATTGTTGGGATAATCTACACTAGTTATTCTTTTGGATAATGCAACTTATCAGCGGGGAGTTAATTGTATTTCTTCCGACCAGCTGATAACATAAATCACACCAATTTTGGACTTGTTGCACTATAAGTCCTCCGATGTACGTCAAGGATGCTTGATCGATTGTGACAAATACGAAACCTGAAAGTTTATGTAATTAGTAAATGCGGTCAAATTATATTCAAATTAATAAAATATTCCCAATAAATGCTGTTCAAAAAAACTCGTCTTACGCGGCGGTTTGTTGAGGTTGTTTAATTTATTATTCACTGAATAAAGTACAGACGTTTGCTATATCTTAGGTCTCCACAGGTTTTCAAGACCATGTTCGTTAGCCCTTCTTTCTTTCTTTCTTTCTTTCTTTCTTTCTTTCTTTCTTTCTTTCTTTCTTTCTTCGTGTGTGAGATGGTCGGGAGTATAAGCCTGTTTTCAATATTCCCTTCAAGCTGGAAATTACAGCCCCAGTATCTGGCATGTCATTGCTTCCCGAAATATGTCTCAAATTGCTTAGCAAGTTCTCTATGGAGTCACAGTTGAATGCCTTTGTCAGTGCGAAATGAAATCCAGAAGACAGAAGGTGCTTGATACACACAACGGTCAAAGAATAGCTTCATAAATTTCTGTATTCAAATATCCCATGGCCTTTCCATCACTCGGTCCCTTGATCATAGCTAGATACGCCAGAAAATCCTCTTCTAACCATGAGAGTCTATCATCGCTTTTGTCGAAGAAGTGCATTTCCTCGCGATACTGACCTCGGTTTGTACTACTTACATCGTGAATTTCAAATTTTAAAGTGTGAACTGTCCTGTAGGTATTCTAAAACAGTTATGATTTCCGTAGAAAATACCTCTTTCGCATTCTTTACGTTCATTTTCTCAAAAATGGTAGGGGCAACATGCTTTCTTGTTAGGAAGGGGATGTATTTAATGATTTCCTTGGACTGCAGTATTTAAAAGAATTTTACATACTCTCCAGTTATTTCTTTATGGCCATCTGTCATGGTCTTATAGATAGCCAGTAATAAAGGCCTGATTTGATTTTCAGGATGGCATATCTCAGGCTTTATATCTTTTCCACTCGACATTTTTCTCACCATGACTGTCACTAACTAATCTTAAAATCACAAAGCACAAGCTTACACCTCCTTTATTACTGAGAGTGTTATGTTCCAATCCAGAAAGTATTTTAGAGAAGAAATATGCCGCAGAAATTCTGAAAGAACATAAGTTTGTACACAAGAACTGTCTGATTTTCTTTTGCATCTGACGAGCTACAATCGGCATGCATAGAGGTGTCCTGGCGACTGAAAAGTGTACCGAGTTTCTAGTCATACTGCTATTGCTACTTAAGTTATATGTCGTCAATAATTAGAGGGGAGAGGCCTGTTTTTGACTAAATCGGTTACTGCTGATTCATATAAATCAGTGCGGATCTGTGCGATCTTCGATTAGTAATTTAAATAAATTACTTCTGGTGAAAATGTACCCCTCAAGTGGAACAAATTCCCATATTTTACATTGTTTTAAAGAATCATTGGACCATCTGAGTGATTTCTTCTTAGAATTTACAACATTCTCAAAAATATATAAAAGAACATTTGCTTGTTGTTAATTCATTTACGGGGCTTGAGACAATTTGATCATCAGCCCCGTGTAGTTGGGTGTGTGTTGAGCTTGTCTGATAACCTGTATTCATTTGATGAGTGATGACTGTAGTAGTGAGTGTATTAGAGACAGGGTTGTGATAGATGTCCCTGGACTTGAAGTAAGGTACTATCCGGGTATTTGCTTGGAGGGAGTGTGGAAAACCCCGGGGAAGAACCACACACAGGATAGCCATAGTCAGCGTCGGGATTCGAACCTCAAATCTCAAACCTTTCTGCAACTCTGACTGATGTTGTTACTATCGTGAAAATCTTCCACGGTTTCGTCATCTCACATTCTTTTATTACCATTCTTTCAGACATGTTTCGTGAGTTTTCTTCTCTCCAAGGTTTAAGTGCTTTATGTGCAGGACAATCTTCGAAAACCGTGGGGAAGATATTGTCCTTCAATTTCTTTATTTTCAACCCTGGATGATTTTCAGATACAAGAAAATGCCGTACACACTCCTGCGAAGTTCTTGACAAAACATTCGGTGCAAATTATCTCGAGAAATGTTTTAAAACTATTTCTGTCTTATTTGTGCATTACACGGGATTTCATGAAACAAAATGCCTTTTACTCTCCTGCTCTTACTCTTGCAGTATGGAACACAATAGTATGCCACCCCGGCTAACAATTCCCTACGAGAGTTAAAATAATTCCTTCTCTTCGATATCGTTATTACAGTCCAGGATACCGTTTCATGCTCTAGAGCAGAGGCGTCCAACCTTTGCAGCTATGCTAGCTATGCTGCGTCGCACGCCGGCAGGCTGGCTCTTGCTTCTCTTGGATCAGCTGCCTGCCTTGGCTGATAGCGCTACGACAGCTCTTCGCCGCGTCTGACCAAGTCAAGTTGGGATCGCTAGCGGACCGAATGTAATGTAAACAAACAAACAAACAAACAAACAAACAAACTGTTCGTCCAATGCGTTGGTTGTCCGATACATCTACATTGTGTTCATCGTATTTCTCTGCGTACCGGTACTTGCAGATTACGTGCTTACCATTAAACCAGTCACATATACTGATAAGGTACCATGGAACTCATTAAGGGCATTGCAATTTACGTCACATAATTTTCCCCCTTGTTTTCATTTTGTTTCAATTTTGTTTTCATATTTACAATATACTGAATTCCGTTTGACGTTCGATCGATAAACCACAACACACCGAAGGCAGTGCGGGAGGGAGTGAGATGGGAAAACGAGCGAGAGGGACAAACATATAGTCATCCATCACCATTGCTGTAAGGCTGTCCTCGCCATAAGCACGCCGGCGTGTAGCTGGCGTTCCAGTGTTCCCGGCGTGCTGTATGGACATACTGTAGGCTATATGCTCCAGAGATTATACATAACAAGAGATAACGTCGGCTCAACATAAGGTTAGAATTTCAATTAAATAAGCATAGGCTACCTGTCTGTATATTCCATAGGCATGCCAATATTTATTTATTTATATATTGAGCAATATGAAGGAACACATTGACATTATCTGATTAAACAACAACATGTATCAGAGAAAAATAGAGAAAACAGATTACCCAAATTACACAAATTACACAAATGAAGAACAGAAGATAAATACTACAAAGGAGATCGTGAAAATATAAACCATAAAACCATAAAATGAAAACAAAACTGTACAAAGTAGAATAAAAAAAGGAATATACAAAAATAAAGGGGAACATAGAATCCAGTATTCAAGGAACAGCTGCATTTACTTGTTTATTGAATAAGTTAGCGCCAGCGAATAAATCTACTTGAACATCAATTGAATTATAAAATGATAACATTTTAACTAAAGGCGAATTAGAATGGTGAACACTTTTAAATCTTGGGATGTGAAAGAGTGCTTGCTGTCGAGATCTTACTTGTGGTACATGAAATCTGATGAATTGAAATAATTCTTGGCAGTCAATTTTTCCAGTTAAAATTTTCCTCAGCAGTTGCAAAGAACTTAACGACCTTCAACTTTTCAAAGACATGAAATTGAACAAATTTCGTAAAAACTGAGTCGAAGTGTCAAATGGACAAAATACATTGAACGTCTTATAATAAATGTATCTTAGAAATTTATTTTGCACAATCTCAATGTGATGAATTTGATCTTTATAAAAGGGATCCCAGATTACTGCTGAATATTCTAACTTGCTTCGAACTAAACATTCATGCAACTTAACAATTACTCCAGTTTTAGTAAATAATTTGGAGTTTCTAATGACAAAACCTAGCATCTTGTTGTCCGAACTAATTATATTTGCAATATGGCTATTAAAGGTTAATTTGCTGTCATAAATAATTCCTAAATCATTTATCGACGGTACAATTTCGAGTGCTGTTTCTCCAATACAATATTTAGGATTTATATACTCCTTATTCCTTGTAAATACCATGACTTTACATTTTTTTACATTAAGGACTAAATTATTACTAACACACCAAGCTACAATATTATTAACATCCCTCTGAAGGTTATTCTCATCTCTCAAGTGGTATATGGTTTTATATAGCTTTACATCGTCAGCAAACAATAAGCAGTCAGAGTAACATATAATACTAGGCAAATCAATAACCAAAATTAGAAATAGAAGAGGCCCAAGATTAGATCCTTGTGGGACACCAGAAGAACTAACAAAATGACCTGAAATTTCACTTCTGAAACAAATAAATTGCTGTCTAAATTTTAAGTAGGAGTATAACAATTGAAGTAATGGTTTAGCAACTCCAAACTGATACAGCTTTGTCACCAAAATTTTATGGTCTACTTTGTCGAAGGCCTTTTCTAAATCCATGTATATCACGTCAGTTCTTCTATTGGTTTCTAATGCATTGTAAACCTTTTGAGTAAAACCCAGCAAGTTTGTAATAACTGATCTGCCGGGCATAAAGCCATGCTTAATATGATTGTAAATCTTAGAATATAAGATGTGCTCATATACTTTTGCTATAGCATTTATCACTGAAACAGGGCGGTAGTTCGATATCATTTCAGAGTTGTCTCCCTTTAGGATTGGAATAATTCTAGACATTCTCCACTTTCCAGGAAAGCTTGACGTCTTTAAAGAAAGATTAAAGATGAAAGCCAACTGAGAAATCAATAAGTCCACACAGCCCTAGATTAGGTATGGTGGTATGCCATCAGGCCCACAGGATTTCTTTGGCTTTAATTTTCTATTAATAGTTGTTCTTACTTTATCCACCGTTATGTGAGTCACGTTCAGCATATCAACCCTGGGCAAAACAGGAAATTCATTCAAAGACAAATGATCCGCGTTATAAATAAAATTTGTTTTGATATATACTGAAGAGAAATACTCAGCAAACCCATCCGCAATACTTCCAGCTGTATAATGATTTCCGTTTAGTATAAATGTGTAGTCGCGTGTACGTGATTCCCGCTTGCTTTTAACATACGTCCAAAACGATTAATGTTATTCTTAACTCAATTTTCTAGACTATGAATGTAAACAGCATAAGCCATTCGTAATTTTGTTTTTAGTTCCGATCTAAGCTGTCTAAATCATTCATCATAATATTTCGAAAAACGTCTTTTTGCAGCACACTTTTTCTTAATTTTTATGGATTGGATAATATCTCGGGAGAACCATACTGGATATTTGGATTTTCGAATGAATTTCTGCTTTGGTACACAATTTTCAAAACATTTGTAGAGTGAAGAATAGAAGAAATCAACAGCATGATCAACATCCTTAAATGTGTACAGTAAACTCCAGTCTAAATCTCGTATGTTGCAATAGAGTCTCAAAAAATCAGCCTTTTTGAAGTTGTAATATTCACGATTAACTCTAGGAAGCAATGGAACCTTTTTAATGGGTGGTATTGCTAAATAAAGTGCAGGGTGATGTAAGTCTTCAGGTACCAACGGGAATTCGTCGTGCTTCAAATCAATTTGAATATTACCTAAAACCAAATCCAATGTCTTGAAATTAGAATTTTGAATATTGTTGCGCGATATTAATCCAAGATACGAGATGAATTGGAATAAACGACGACAGACCGTGGACCCTTCATTAATATTATAACCGGCGTTGCTAATTTCAGGTACATTGAAATCGCCCACAATCAGGCAGTCAGATGTTATAAGACTATCAACGTTTTCAATGTAATTAAAGTATCCTTCATATACAGAGAGTTTAGAGGAGGGGGTAATGAAAACAACATTTATGAATAATTTACGAGTATGACCCTGAATGTTAAGAGTTAAGGATCCGCATTGTTGTTCATTATAGATAGAACATAATTTGGATTTATACCCCTTTTTGACTGCTACGGCTACTCCTCCACCTCTAGACTTCCCAGATTATAAACATATCCCTATCATTTCTGAACATTACATAACGATCATCGCATAACTCACTATCCATAATATCCTGACCCAAGAAACTCTCTGTTAATACAATTATATCATAATCACAACAAAGTAGATTTTTAAGAAACACGTCAGTTTTTGTCCTAAGGCCCCGAACATTTTGATAATAAATGGACAATTCATTTACAGACATTAGTATACAATAAAAAAAATAGTGAATCAAAAAACTGATATAACTAAATATAAATCAATAATGCATACCAAAGTATTAAGAGGAGCCAACGAACAATCAAATGTATTTCTGTGCCAGTTCATCGAAATCACAACTTACTCAGGTCCTCGTTAGTAATGATGACATGAATTGGACTCCCTTCTAATTTCCTAATCATGATCTTTCCACTTCTACTAACCCAAAGGTATTTATAGCTCTTTTCCCGCTGCAGTTGCTTAGCCTTTCCAAATAACACTCTTCTAGCTGGGGCAAGTGATTGATTAATATATATTGGGTTGGAAGTTGACATACCAAGGTGTGTTGTAGATAGGGTCCGCTTAACCTTTCGTTTGGCAAGAAATTGCTCCTTGTGGGTCCTTCTAACAAATTTAACAATAATTCCTGAAGTAGGACGATTGTGAGCCTTTTTCAGACGATGACAGGCATCAATCATGTCCTCCTTCAAATCTAAATCTAAAGCCTTGCCTATATTAATGACAGTCTGTACGACATCTTCATTAGAGGACTCGGGAACACCAAATATTTCCACAGTGTTTGACCTTGAATATTGCTCAAGGTCATCACACCTCGATGCAAGATTATTTGCTACATTCGTCAGACGTTTGTTTTCTGATACCAAAATGTCTATGATAGTTTGTTGCCTATCAATAATTTCCTTCTGTTTACTGATAAGTTTGCTACTTTCATCCAATCTCTCATGACAGACATCAATAGATTTCCGCAGTTGTCTCTCAATGTCAGTAGTAGACTTGTTTACACTGCCCAACTTCTCCTGCATAGATAGTAATAGTTTGTATATTTCACCAACAGATGGCACCACGGACGTTGGCTTGTTTTCACTGTGTAAACTCTCACGTCTCTTACTATAGCACTGTTTACATCTCCATAATTGACTCTGCGATAGCATATATACTCTACATCCGCTTCTTAGAGATTCACACATTTGCTGTGAAACCAATTATTACATTCACTGCACTGAATTTTGGCTGTTACGTCTTGTCTAGGCACTGCCTTTGAACATTCCAATCAGGTACTCATCGCTACACTCTTTGGATATACAGTATCGACTTGAAAGGCAATGATGTGACAGTGAGGATACCCCTATAGGCCTACTTCAGTTGAATTAGGTTGGTAATACTGGTGTTCTAGTGTTTACATGCACATAACGACTATAAAAACTGCTCAATTTGGCAATTATGTGAATATCTACCGGTTTACATTATATATTAAATATTCCTCAGTAACTTACTGCACTCGTAGACACATGTTTAAGTCGTTCCACTTAAAAAAATCACCAGAAACAACTCTATTTACACGGAGCACAAACTGACCCGTACTTAATTAATACTGTAACTAAGTAAAGCATAGGAGATGGCGATGGCTGTATTCAGTGCGAAAATCGTAGAAGACTAACGGTAGTGAGATGTCTTATATGACACTCTTCTAATGCTAATATTCATCCATTTTACGCAATTATATTCTGAGTTGATTATTTTAATGTTCTATTACTACGCCCAGCCACCATATTTAATATAATGTGCCCGTCTGCCCAGCATGGCGGAGCGGTAATCCATTCCCATATGCACCAAAGTCCCGGAACAACCTTACACACACACACCTCATGCATCTTAAGTAGGCTCTAAGGACGAGATTCCTGTCTCGAGGCGTAGCGGGTAAAAATTAGGAGAGTGGGAAGAACCCCAGTCCAAAATATATGCTACACTAAACAAGAAAAATGCAGATGAGAAATCCCCTTTAAGATAAAACAACTGAAATGCATCAGGATTCGTTTGCCCAACAAATCATAATAAATCACAGAGAACAATTGAATTAACTTAATTAATTCAAATCCTAGTTTCGAATCCTCCTTCTATCTGCATTTGTCACCAACCTAGTTTCATGTTGGGCAAAGATATTTGATCATACACAGAATGTCTAGCTAGATATGAGTCCTCCTTAAAAAGAAATGTCCTACTTGTGAGTCCTATAAAATTCAATTTGTAGTCCTTAAGAAGGCGGAATATAAAGCATTTACTGACTTATGCCTGTGCTACTTCTGTATCAAATTTGATTCAATTCAGTTTCGTTGTTTAGCAATTGATAGGGGGGACACACGGACACACACACGGGTATTGGACTGCTGGTATAGCTGTCATAAGTCCACTTTTAATTTTTCACAAAATTGGAAAGTTGGCAAAAACAAGGCGGGAAAAGTTAAGACACCCTTGGCCTTTGACGCCTAATACCGTCAGAGTTGGAAGAGAGAAAGGGTTGACCATGAGAATTTGACAGCAAATATAAAATCAAGGAGCCGTTGCAAGTGAAATGAACCAATGCTCAACTCAATTGGAGTCCCGTGGTTCCTATCCCACGTCACACTAGTCGTGAACCCCTTGACTACGGAGGGGTTATTGCCAGGGATGGTAAAGTGATCGAAATTTTATATTTCACTCCGGAGCAGGAGTGGAATTACATTCATGCAATTTAATTCTATTCCTCTCGGAATGAAACTATGAACGAATATTTAATTCAATTCCGACGTGAATGAAATAAATCCATAGAATTTCATGATATGTAAATATGAAGCGAAATTTAATCCATAGAATTACGGTATATACCTCGCGGAATGGCACTATCAATGAAGATTTTGTGTTATTCAATCCAATGAATGATAATGATCTTATGGTCTCCTGAGAGGCCGAGTGCAGGTCTTTCTAGTTGACGCTCGTGGGCGGCCTGCGCGTCGTAATGAGGATGAAGTGATGATGAAGACGTCACATACACCCAGTCCCCGAGCCACGGGAATTAACCCCAGGAGAATAATATTCTTGATGGCCCGGCCGGGAATCGAACCCAGGGCACGTCGGGTCAAAGCCTAGCGCGGTAACTATTTAGCCACGGAGCCATTCACACCAATGAAATCCTGAGATATAATGTTAATACCTGAGGCATTTTTCTCAATTTTATTTCACCGGATTATTCATTTGAGCCTACATTCTTCTTATGAAATACAGACTTGTGAGATCACCTTGTATACGTGTGTGTATGTGTGTACGTGTGTGTGTCGTCATAAACGCTAAACGGCTAAAGCGATTACAATGACACTTGGTGAGGTCTTAGTACTATGTCGTCCAACCACGTCTGTGCCTTTCAAAGTTTAATACGTTTTACCTATTCAACATGATGACCGCGCGAAAAATTAGACCAGCATTCAATATCTCCGACAGGATTTGTTATTAGGAATCATTTGTATACCAAATAGACCAACAGTGGTAGTTACGCTCGCTAACGCGCAGCGCTAGGCCATGGGGCCAAGCTGTCTGCGGACTGGGTAGACGTGAGATGGTTTTCCGTGATTTTCGATTTTCAACTCCATGCAAACGCTGGGAAGGTACCTTCTGACAGGCCACGGCCGCTTCCTTCCACATCCTTGGTCAGTTTCATTCATATTTATTCATTTCACCTCTCCACAACTCATCTCCTGAGGTTGGCATCAAGAAGTGCATACAGGTGTAAAAATCACCCGCCACATATACTTTCATCGCATCTCATCTCCGACCCCGGTGAACAATAAGGGATAGACATACATTTGTGTACCAAATCCTGGCCATAGGCTATGAGGTTTACTTTCATACGCCTACTGCACTCCGGGTATCAAATGACCTTATTCATAATTTACCCACCCGAGTTTGCCAGCAAATTTCATTATAGCGTCGAACTTGGTATACACATAGATTCTGAAAAGCTCTTCTCCGAGTCTCAACCGGTCTACTGTATTCTTTAGTCGGTTTACGCTCCAGGTTGGCTTTTCCCTCGGACTCAGCGAGGGATCCCACCAATACCGCCTCCAGGGCATTGTCCTGAAGTTTGAAACATCGGGTCGGGGGATACAACTGGGGAGGTGGGACAAGAATCTCTCCCAGGCGGCCTCACCTGCAAAGCTAACAGGTGCCTTATGAGGGATGGGAAGGGATGGTAAGATTGGGAGGGAGAGGCAAGGCAGAGGGAAGGAGGTGGCCGAGGCCTTACTTTAGGTACTGTACCAGTATTTTCCTGGTGAAATTAAAGCAATTGTGGTTGGGATATTTTCACGCCGAGCCGCGATCTTTTGAATGTACGAGATTATACACGCAAACTGGTTAAGGAGAACTGATACTATCTCGTAACAACTATATGTGGCCAGACGTGTTTCCAGTTATGTCACGCGCTAGCAGATGACTGCCAAGATCAACACTCCTTAGATGGAAAGGGAGCGATATGTATCGCAATTTTCACGCTGAAGGCGATTAATAATCAATTACTGTGATTACAGAGAGGACGGACGACATGTATATGTTAGGAATATTAACATACTGTATTATGAATCAAACTCTATTGAGTTTTCACTCCGTTGAAGGCGTTAAGGCTGTGCGATCCACACCGCCGTCAATCGCAAGGCAAGAGATGGCAGCACTATCACCGTTGGACAGCCGCTGCATTTGTGATCGTGATCTGTCTACCCGTCACTTTCCACCTACTTCCTCCCCTACCTCTCCTCGTCACTCAATGTCTTCTCTCTCTCACTGATAGCGTTAGACTGTATAAGTGGATGTGTTGTACGTAGAGTGATGTTTTAAAAGAAATTACAATTTTAGGCTAGTTAAAACTCATTTTATTACATTTCTAGTTTCTAAACAAACCTCAACAAATAGGATAGGCCTAAGCATAAAATTGGATACAGGAAGCACCTGATCAGATAAAAGCAACAAGCTATATCAATGAAAACCTGATATAATGAGCTAACACAGGTGATTTTTTTGGGCATAAATAATATATTATGGAAAACGAAGCATGTGCTTGATGTAATTTCTTACCCAAACGCACATCATTAATAATAATACGCAATCACGTTTACATATTTCAACATTTCTTCGGCTATACAGTTATTCATAAACTAAACTACTAAAAGTGCTATAAGTCTACTTCCACCGATAAATATCAGCTGAACGGCCCCTTTGTTCGAGAAATAACATGGTTTACAAGGCAGGCTTTTATTTTTTATTTAAAAAAATCTGTTTTATGTTTAGTATTTAGAGCTTTTTATTTATGTAAAAGGCGCTTTGTGGGCCTTTGCTAGGGCAAAAGTGCTCATTAAATCGTTCATTTCTAATTTTTTGGCCGTTTCACATTCAATTGACAGAGCAGCCAAACCGTTCAGACGCTCCTGCGCCATCATTGATCGCAAATAGTTTCTTAGCCTATTTTCATTTATGGAAAAATAGGCTTATGAGATCACCTTTTGTCCGTGTGTCTGTCTGTGTGTGCGTGTGTGTGATTCGTGTGTGTGTGCCCCCTAATATACTTAACGGCTGGAGCGATTTCAATGAAACTCGGTAAGTTCATAGCACTATTCTGGACGACCCCGACCGTGCCCTTCAAATTTTGTTACGTCTCACCAATCCAACATGGCGGCTGTGCGAAATATTTCATCAGCAATCAATATCTCCGAAACTATTACCGAGAATACCCTGGAATTTTGTACGGTGATAAAGAGAACTACTAGAAGTTCACCTATATGACGTTTGTAAACCTGGTAACTACAAAACCAACATGGCGGCCAAGCGAAATTGCGACTTTTAAATAGACGTTTCTCGCGATTTAATCAAACAAACGCAATGAAACTTGGTAAAGTATATGTTTATACAAATTGGAATGCACTGACATCTAACTTCGTTCAATTTTTTACATAATCGCAATATGGCGGCTGTGCGAAATATTTCACCGGCATTCTATATCTCTGAAACTATTACCGTTATCACCTTAAAATTTTGTACGGAGATAAAGAGCACTACTGGAAGTTCATTTATGAGACTTTCAAAAATCGGTTAACTACAAAACGAACATGGCTGCCACGCGAAGTTGAAAGTTTTAAACAGACTTATCTCGCGATGTAATGATCCAAACGCAATGAAACTTGGCACAGCAAATGTTTATACACATTATAATTTACTGGTATTTAATTCAGTTCAATTGTTTACATAACCTTAAGATGGCGGCTGTGCTAATTTTAAAATTAAGTTTTTATTTCTTATGTCGTAATCATGCGATCGAAGTGAAAGTTCGAATAATGAACCTACGCAATAATTTTCCTTTAATGGTACATGACCCTATGGCCTATACATATAACAATCCAACATGGCGACTTTCCGAAATATTTAGACGAGTCTCAATATCTACGAATCTATTATAAAAATCAAACTGATTTTTTAATGTTCATAGGGGCTGTGAACATAAGTTCACCTAAAGGACTTTCAATAACCTGGCGATCACAAATCCAACATGGCGGTGACGCGAAGTAAAAATATTCATATGGACATTTCTCACAATATAACCATCCGAGTGCAGTGAAACTTGGTACAGTAAATCGTTATACAAATGTTTCCATAACCACAAGATGGCAGCTGTGTGAAATTTTAAAATCTCGTTTTTACTTCTCGTGTCCTAATCATGCGATTGATGTTTGAATACTACACGTACACAACAATCTTCATGTAATAGTACATAACTCTATGACCTAGGCTACATACATAAAAATCCAACATGGCGACCATCCGAAATATTTAGTCGGTTCTCAATATCTACGAATCTATTACAGCAATCAAACTGAAATTTTGTATGTTGATAGTGGCAATTAACATAAGTAGGATATATGAAAATAGGCTTTAGTTCTTCAGGGAACTACTTGTTTTGATTAGTTTCAAAATGGAAAAACTCCTTTCCCCCGACGCAACCGTTAAAGGAATTGTAAGCATAATTCGATATGCCGTCGTTAAATTAGGATAGGACTCCTTTATCGTGGCTAAGTACCCTAGTGCACCGCAAGCGCTTTTTACAGATTGCGGAACAGCGTACCTAAATAATTGTTGCTCCAGAAAAAGATCCTCTGCATCCAAATCTACAAGCTCCCCGTCTTTTAGAAAATTAGAGAGTGTTTGACAGTGGTATTTCAATTGACTTTCCTCCAAATTGGAAAGCTTGGAAGGATCGAAGAGAAATCCAAAGTATTCCGAAAAAAAAATAACTTCGTTAAATCTATTTTCTACGCAGCTCAGTGCATTATCTACGACAGACAAAAAGTAATTTACCCGAAATTTATTTTCAGCTTCTTTTTAAAGTTCCTCTTCAGTTTTTTCCACTTGCTGATCAATTTGCTGTTTTATTTCATCAAGGAACCTTTTGCGATTGCCTTGACGGCGAATAGAAAATTTATTTGCATAGCCCAAATTTTCCATTATTTCTCTACCGGTGGACATTGCACTGTCAAAGCCAGTGTTGCGATAATTTTGAAAAAATGACTTTAGGCCCTGAAGTTCGGTTAAAGCCGTATCTAACGAAGTCTTCTCAGATTGGAGAGTTTTACTTGTTGAGTTTACAGAAAATTAAATATCGTACCAGATAACGAGGCTTAAAACAAATTCATACGAACTTGTATGAAGCAACAAAGATTGGGCCTCTGACCAGGTAACAGGATCTTTGGTAGTTTCTGCCAATTCTTCTAGAGCTTCGTTTACTTTGCCTAACTGGTACCTGATGGGCTTGGCACTGCCAATTCAACATTCCCATCTCTTGCTAGCAACAGATTTTAGTGTGAGGAGGCCAGGACATAGTTCGCACAAAATGTCCCACCTTTCCGTGGAAGCTACAAACAAAGTGTTCAGGCGCTGAACTATACCAAAAAATGCCATAGCGTTCTTATTGCATTAACTATGTCACCCAAAAGTAAGTTAAGATTATGTGCAACACATGCCATGAACATTGTTCGTTTATTAGTATTTTTACTCGCATCTGCACTCCCTTATACTTGGCCTTCATATTAGCACCCTTGTCATACCCTTGTCCCCAACAGTCCATGATATCAAGATTATTATCCTCCAATACTCCTTCTAAAACCTCAGCTAACCCCATTCCCGTAGTGTCGTGTACCTCAAAAACTCGATGAACGATTCGACGATCCTTGGAGTTTCTGCTATCATATCAACATAGCGGAGGACAAATTTTAATTTGGGCTGGACTGAATCAAACACACTATCTTTCTTCTTCTTCTTTCCGATGAGGCCTGCTAGGGACCACGTGCCAATTTCAGTTCTTCACACTTTGTTGTTTGTCTTCCGTTCCCTCCAGTACTCCTTCATCCGTTCACTATGCTGCTTCTTTCTGTCCTCGGACCACTTCGCACCAGGTTTCTTTGGCAATCTTCCTTGGAATCCTTTCATACTTAATACCCTTTTTCTAAAGATCTCTCTGTTCACCGTTTCTTCTTCACTTATATTATTTCTTTCTAAATCTTTCTTTACTTCTTGAATCCAGCTAGTTGTTGCCCTTTTCTCCCAAAGGTACTTGAATATCCTTTTTGTTAATCTGGAATCATCCATTCTGTAAATATGTCCAAAAAATTGCAATCTCCTTTTTCTTATCGTTTCTGTTATATTTTCTATGTTCATGTATATTTCATCATTAGATCTTAATTTCCATACTTCTGCTGTTTTCACTGGGCCTAAAATTTTCCTCACGATTCTCCTTTCTAGTACTTCAAGTTTATCTAATCTATAGTTTAGTACCAGACATTCACTTGCGTATAGGCATTCCGGTTTCACCACTGTAGTGTAGTGCCTTATTTTAAGATTTTTAGATAAGCACCTTTTGTTATAAAAATTCTTAGTGATACCATATGCTCTTTCCATCTTGTGTACCCTTTCTTCTACCGAAGATTTTTCTAAACCATTTTCTTGAATTATTTCTCCCAGATATTTGAATTTCTTTACTTTTTCCACTGGGCCAATATCTGTTGCCAAATATTTTGAGGCGTTCTTGATGTTTGTAATAAATTTAGTTTTTTCTACGGAGATTCTCAAACCTGTTTTGTTGGCTATTTCTTCCAAGAGATTGATTTGTGTTGTTGCACTTGTTAGGTTTTCTGACAATATAGCAAAATCGTCTGCAAGTGCTAGGCAACTTATTTCAATGCCTTTGTTTCTTCTCCCCAAAGTTACTGGCGAAATGTTATGTTCCTTTAGCTTTAAATTCCAAATTCTTACAATTTTCTCTAAAACACAGTTGAACAGAAGGGGTGATAAACCATCACCCTGCCGTACACCTGTATTTATCTTAATAGATTTTGATATCTCACCCATAAATTTTACTTTTGAAATCGTGTCAGTAAGGGTTTCACGTATTAGGTTTGCCAATTTAGTTTTCACTCCAAATTCACGAATTGTTTTATCTATGGTTTCTCTATCAACCGAGTCAAAGGCCTTTTTAAGATCTACAAAAGTCACAACTATGTCCTTTGAATTCAGTATCCTATGGCGAATTATGGATTTTAAGTTAAATATTTGTTCTGAACAAGATCTACCTTTTCGAAATCCAGCTTGATACTCGCCCAGTTGCTTGTCAAGTGATGTTTCTACTCTATTCAGCAATATTTTTGAAAATACCTTGTATGCAATTTGAAGAAGAGAGATGCCTCTATAGTTATCAACGTTTTGTTTGTCCCCGTTTTTATGCAATGGGTGTATTAGAGCCACTTTTCATTCCTATGGAATCCTCTCTGTTCTCCAAATATCTTCAAAGATTAACTGCAGCTCTTCAATGATTTTTGATTGAGACCATTTCAAAAGTTCAGCTGTTATAGAGTCCTCTCCGCTAGCTTTATTATTTTTTAGATTGTTAATTGCTTCTTTAATTTCTTCAGCATTGGGTAGTATATCTTCTTCCAGATTTTCTGTTGCTTGTGAGAATTCCAACTTATGATCTGGTTCAGGGCAGTTTAAAAGTTGATCAAAGTGCTTCGCAAGTATTTCGCAGTTCTCAACATTGCTTAGGCCAAGTCTACCATTTTCATCTTTAAAGCATATGCTAGGCGCTTGATACCCCTTTAATTGACTCTTAAAACCGACAGTTGTGGCTTCGCGGGCTAAAGCGCTGCGTTAGGTCAAGGGGCCAAGCTCTCTGCTGACTCGGTAGACGCGTGGGTTCGAGCCCCACCGTCGGCTGTCCTTGAAATGGTTTTCCGTGGTTTCCCATTTTCAACACCAGGCAAATGCTGGGACAGTACCTTCTGACAGGCCACGGCCGCTTCCTTCCACATCCTTGCCCAGTTTCATTCATCTTCATCCATTCCATCTCTCATCCCGACGCGCAGGTCGCCCACGGGCGTCGACTAGAAAGACCTGCACTCGGCCTCTCAGGAGGCTACACGAAAAAGAAGAAGATTGACTCTTAAAAGTCTGATAGAAGTTTCGAGAGTTATTTTTAACAAAGCTGTCTTGCAGGTCAGTAAGTTGTGATTTTTCGAATGATCTTTTAACTCCCCTTATTATTCTAGCAGTGTCTTTCCTTTGCTGTTTGAATTGGTCATAATGTTCCGTCTTTCCAGAGCATTTCCACTTTTCCATTGTTTTGTTCTCTCTTGTAACGTATCCTCACATACTTGATTCCACCAAAGTTTCTTCTTAGGTTTGGCTAGCCCAAACGTCTTCTGAGCTGCGTTGGTTATTTCTTTAGATAAATCTTGCCACTTCCCATGATGAGTTACTTTTATTTCTTCCTGAAAATTTTCCAATGTTTCTTGTGTAATTTGAAGTCTATTTGTGTTATATTTATTTACTCTTTCCCCTCTTCTGTGGTTTCTGTTGGGTAAGAATTTGAGTTTAATTTTAGACAAATAGTGATCAGAGTCAAATTCTCTGCTTCTTATAACCTTGACATTCATAATTTCTTTCATTTTTTTTGGATATAGCTACATGATCCAGTTGAAATTCACCTAGTATTGGATTTGGAGAAATCCATGTTTTAGCTTTTCTTGGCAATTTCTTGAAGAAAGTTGACATTAACTTAAGTTGAAAGTTTTTACAAATAGTAATTAATCTCATCCCATTTCTGTTTGTTCTTTGGTGTGCAGCATATTCTCGCACTATTGGTCTATGAATCCTCTCTCTTCCTATTTGGGCATTGAAATTTCCAAGTAGTATCACCACATTTGATTTTGGAATTTTAGATATTTCATCATCTAGGAGGTCCCAGAATTCCTCTACTTTATTTGGATTCTTCTTGTTGTCTTCGTTTATTACACTATCTTTATTTATTTATTTATTTATTTATTTACGTTTATGAAAAAATGGCCTGAAGCGCGGGGCCTGGCGAAACCGCACGTCTCGCGACGGCCCTGCGTATTACCAATTTGAGGACTAGGCACTCTCCCTCCGTCCAGCCCAATAAAAAAGATTATATTATGATATTGTATGATTTGATTGACGGAGAGAGCTGGCCGTGCGGTTAGGGTTGTGGAGCTGTGAGCTTTCATTCCGGAAATAGTGGGTCCGAACCCCCCCCCCTGTCGGTAGCCCTGGAGATGGTTTTCCCTGCTTTCTCATTTTCACACCAGGCAAATGGGCGCTGTACCTTAATTAGGGCCACAGCCGCTTCCTTCCCACGTAAGGCAAATTGTAATATATATATATATATATATACACATTAGAAGACGTTTACATAGCACTGAATGAGATGAAGAATTTCAAAGCCCCTGGAGAAGACCAGACTTTTGCAGAGATTTGGAAGTATGCTGGAAATTCGGCAAAAATTGCTCTTCACCAACAACTAGTCAACATCTGGATTACAGGAAAATTCCCTGAACATTGGAGATCAGCTATCGTCCATCCACTACATAAAAAAGTGGATAAGACAGACTCTAACAATTACCGAGGGATTTCACTCCTGGATGTTACCTATATTTTTTTTTCGAATTCTTCTCAATAGAATTAAAGTACAACTTGAAAATGAATTAGGAGAATATCAAGGAGGTTTCAGACCCTGGAGAAGTTGCCCAGATCAAATTATGAGCCTAAAATTGATAATGGATTATAATAGAAAAAGGAATAGAGATATGGTGATAACATTTATCGACTTTAAAAAAGCAAATGATTGTATTCATAGAGAATCTTTATTAAAAATTCTAAGACACATGGGATTACACCCCAAATTGACAAATCTCATAAAACTAACTCTTACAGGCACCAAATCAAAAGTTAAATTCAGAGGTGAATTCTCTCACCCATTTGAGGTCACAACCGGTTTACGACAGGGTGATGGCTTATCACCATTACTATTTAATTGTGCATTGGAAATGGTAATGCGAGAATGGTCTAAGAAATGCCCTCCAAATATAAAAATAGGGAGAAAAATTCAAACAAACTGTCTTGGTTTTGCAGACGACATGGCATTATTGGCGAAAGATTTAGAGGAAGCCAAAACACAGATATCAGAGCTTCAGACAATTGCAAATAAAATTGGCCTTAAGATATCATTCGAAAAAACAGAAATCATGCCACAAAAACCAACACCATTAAAGGAAATACAAATTAATGATACAAAAATTAAAATTTTAACACGATTCAAATATCTAGGAGAGCTAATAACAAACAATTTAAATGAGAAAGCGTCAATTCAAATAAGAACCAACAAGATATATAGGGCACAAAAATTAACATGGGAAACTTACAAAAAGAAATGCTTATCAATTAATGCAAAAATTAAACATTACAATACAGTCATAAAACCGGAAGCCACATATGCAGCAGAAACATTATTCCATCTAAATGAACAATCTAAAACCGACAGATTACAGAAGATCGAAAGGCGAATTGGAAGAACTTGTATCAATAAAGGATATAAAAAAGATGGGCAATGGCGAATAACACCTAACAATATGGTCTATAACAACCTAGAACCCATTACTGATACCATGCGAAAGAAAAGACTAGGATTCTTTGGGCACATCATGAGAATGCCAGATTCACGTCTTCTAAACCAACTAGTGCAGTACAATCTTGCTTCAAAAAACACAACAACTGGATGCCGATGGTTAAAAGAAATCAGAGAGGACTTAAAAGAAATTGGCCTAACAACAGAAGATGCTGCAAATAAGAAAAGTTTAACTACAGCACTTAAAAATATGACGTTTCATTTTCCACTCACAAAGAAGAAAATTCCTACAAGAATATTTTCCGCCAAAGAACGGGCAAGACGATCAATACGCATGAAGAAGTACTGGGAGGACCGCAAGGCTCGTACAGTTCCTACAAGTCGACGAACTAATGGTTGGGTAAAGTGATCCTTTGTGGTCTCAGAAGAAGAAGAAGAAGAAGAGATATATATATATATATATATATATATATATATATATAAACTAGTAGCAGTGCCCGGCTTCACACGGTGGATTTATTTGTTTTATGGATGATAATGAATACTTAAGCTACCCGAAAGAAAAAAATACAACTTTTTGTGGTGGAGGTGGTGGTGTTGGTGGTGGTGGATGTAGTGAGGGTGATAAGCAGTACAGTATAATGGACGTAACATTTAGATCATTTTCCCCTAATGATAATAATGAATAGGGAAACGGCTATTTACAAACTACAGCACTGACACATGTAATTTACAAACACATTTCTAAAAATGATTAGAAAGAGTGATAAGCGAAATAAAAGACACTGCCTAGGGCCTATATCTCATTGTCTGTTAGAGATGTAGAGACCAATAGTGTCGTCTTTTGTCGCATAGCGCCGTAGGAAAAGAATCAGAACACTTTGGAAAACTTCGGGTGTCCCGAGCTCCTGAGGTAGCAATATTATCATTTATGGCCACATAGCGCTCAACGATAATTTTCGGAATAAATTACGGTAAATTTGAAAGCACCAACGCTTATTGCAGCTGATAACCTCAATGTATTGCACCAACACCATTGCACTTATACAGATGCATAATATGTTCATGATGATAACTGTTTTAAGGGGCAAAAGAAGTCTTTTTGCACTAATTACTCCCCTTGACTGCAATTTATAAGCAGTGCAAGATTCAACTATTTTCGCAATTCTGCACCAGAACACTGGTAGGGGCGACGAGATGCAGCCCTAATTGCCAGTCAACAATAGACTTATTAAAATACTCTTACATTTACACTACTACTGATAACCTCTAAATGTAGGGAAAGGAGAGCGTTGTCCAAAATATCAAGTGGACAGTGTTACCAGCAGGGTTTCAAAGTGTATGTATAATTTGGTGCAATTAGGAGGAACGGTCTAGATATGTGATAAAGGGTCTAAATGCAGGAAATGGAGTGGTCTGTCCGAAATTTAAAGTGGACAGTGTCACCCGCAGGGTTCCAAAGGGTAAGTGTACAAAATGTGATTCAGATCGGTGAAACGGTGTAGATTTATGCCAATGGACCTAATGCAGGGAATGGAGTGGTCTGTCCGAAGTTTCAAGCAGACGGTGTTACTCGTCGGGTTCCAAAATGTAGACTAAGTATGTGACATTTGGTTCAGATCGGTGAAACGTTGTAGATTTGTGCCAAAGGGCCTAAATGCAGGGAATGGATGGTCTGTCCGAAATTTCATGTACACTATGTCACTCGGAGGGTCCCAAAGGGCAATATTCAAATTTTGGTTCAGATCGGTGAAACGGTGTAGATTTGTGCCAAAGGGCATAAATGCAGGGAATGGAGTGGTCTGTCTGAAATTTCATGTAAACAGTGTTACTCGTAGGGTTCCAAAGGCTATGTATACACATTTTGGTTCAGATCTGTGAAAAGGTGTAGATTTGTGCCAAAGGGCCTAAATGCAGGGAATAGACCGGTCTGTCATAAATTTCATGCAGACAGTGTTACTCGCAGGGTTCCAAAGGATAAGTATACAAATTTTGGTTCTGATCGGTGAAACGGTGTAGATTTGTGCCAAAGGGCCTAAATGCAGGGAACGGAGTGGTCTGTCCGCAATTTAACATAGCCTAGACTATTCCTCTTGAATCTGGCTATCATATAAAAAAAGAATTTTTCGAATCCGACTGGTAGTTCCAGAGAGTAGCGCGTTTAAACACACAAACAAACACACAAACTCTTCAGCTTTATTATATTAGTATATATATTATTTTGATATATTTTGAAGATTGGTTGGTTCTTAAGTTTAGGGGCTGCGACAACGCGGTCATGTAGCCCCGTAATTTTGAAGATTACAACTCACATAAAGTTCTATTGAACATAAACATGTTTTATTCAGCTAATATAACTTACAGAATTTTATAAAGTAACTGATAAATAATTTTTAACATTCTGTATGGAGTAATGGGTGAGATAATAACACTTCTACGATTTCCTCTAGACTGTGGTCGTGTAGCCTGGCAGGATGAGTCAGGGAGGGAGGGGGGCGGAAGCTGCGAGAGCAAAGGTGTTGATGGAGAGGGGAAGGCAGGTGCCCGAGCGCGCTCTTACCCAAGACCTTGTCTTACCGCTGTGTGTGTGCGGGCGTGTGTGTATGTGTGTGTGACTGATTCAGCCAGCGTTTTTTTAGAGTCTGAAAGGAGCATGCACCACGGGTATATCGCTGAATCAATTTTCTTTATCAAACCTTTCTTCTGCTCAGAATAAGATCCACTTCAAATTAATATAACTTTGAAGTTAATATAACAATTTTTTCTCACTAAAAATAGTATTCAAATCTGAAGAGGTTAATACAAAATTTGAATTTCGAAATAAGAATTGTTCCTATTGCAGGTACTACTACAGGGGTTGTTGTAGAGAAATTTCGGTGCCTTCCGATTATTAGTTTCGTCGTGGAGATCGTACCTTTAACGCTCAAAATAGCCACTTTGAAGCCATGTCCTCAGCAAACGAGCCGTCGTTATTTTCTGCAAAACGCATATAATGTCTCACAAAGACCTACATTAGAGATTAAGAATAAAAATAAAAATAAAAACAAAATTTTAATTTTTGACCGCACAGCCTTAAGTAGCAGGAATTGCTGTTATACCTATAAAGATTTCGATATACATCAATATACTACCCTGAGGAGTGGGGGTATGTTCTGAGAGTGGGAGTTTTGTGTCGTGAGAAGAGACGACTGATTGATTTTCATATTCAACCGGTAAAGAACATTCGGACGGGGAAAATGAATAAGTGAAGTGCGCTTCGTGCAAGTTTTATACACACGCAGAGTAAAGTCACGAGAAGGAACTCGGACTTTGTCATATCAGCGATGCTCATCAGAAAGAAGGCTTGTTCTTCATTTTACTATTGCTAAAACTGGAACTTATAATATCTACAGTGGAACCTTAAACATTATACGTCGCAGTGGAGAAACAATTTGACACAGAGATTGTTCTATATAATAAGCAACATATTATTCAGACAGGAGTCGGGAGGAATGAATACGCAGTTTTATGAACTTGCCATTATGAAGTGCTAATCTACTAAATGAACGTAACAGACAGACTAGAAACTTATATCATGAGTAACTACGCAGTAGAAGATGTATAAGAATTATACTGTTCATTACCACAAAGTGAGCGAAGGGAACTCAACAAATAGCACTCTGAGACGGAATACTGTTGCAAATGGAGAGGTCATCAACCAAGAGAACCGGTGTCTACCATCGCTACGAACGAGATCCAAGGGTTGTCCAGGAGAGATGACATTGACTTTTCGAGGAAGGACGAGCAGGGGGAAGAAGTTCGTTTTCCCAGTTCGATACCACGAGGGTCAACAGCATTTCGGAACCAAGGTGTCGTTTGGAGTAGGAATGGTTGTGTATTCCAATATACACGTTCATCATGAAGCCATCACAAGGTAGCTGGGAAGTTTCATTATATAGACAGTAGATGTAGAGATATTTGTAGAGTAACCTTTTGCATCATATTTTTATAGTATGTTTAAGTAAACAATAGTTTAATTATGACGCTTCTGTCATTTTTAGCTATTAGTTTACCAAGATTTTGATTCGATTACGAATGCATCTTTCGCTTTACTTTTGGCAGTTTCTATTTTTTTGAATTTAATACTTTAGAATGTCGTCAATTTTTATTTTGGCATTTCGTTACGAAGATTTTTAATGGTTGAGAAGATTTTGCGATAGGAAGAAGATTGCGTATGTAAGAAGATTGCGTTTACAAGAAGAATATATTTTCGAATGATATTAATGAACATTCTACAGGAATCATGCAAGAATAATTTTGAATATTTGCTCAGTATAGGCTATGTTGAAATAGAAGAGCTTTTTTTATAATTGAAACAATTCGTAGATTTGAAACTTAGATCTGAACTAAGTGAGATTTTTTGAATTCTGTATTAATATTTTTTTATTTTTTTATTTTTAATTTTTTTACCTCAATTCTCGAATGACATTTAAAGTCATGATTTATTGGTTTAGAATCATCTCAGTTTTTCCGATTTTGATTGATCTAAGATTATTGTCAGCTATTTCTTGGATCGATCATTTCTAATGGTTTCTTATTAAACTCAATTAACATTTGAAATAAGAGCGATGGGGTAGGATTGATCGAACCTCATGAAAGGTCATTTTTGAGACTGAATTGTTTTGATTCTGACCAATTCTAATACTCATTGTTTTTGATGGTTAAATTTTGAATAATTATATTACTATTACGAGATGGTTTAGCATTTTACTGTACAAAGGGATATTTCGAATGATTTTTAACATAATATGGTCAGGAACATATAGGCCTAATATATAACAATTCATAATGCTGAATTGATATTTGAGAAATTTTGAAGTGGTAGATGAATTTTCAGCATACTTATATTAAATAATTATTGTATTTAGATGAGTCAACGAGTGGTTTAATGGAATTATAATGTGGTAATATAACGTCGTCGATTATTATGAGAAATGTTGGAGTTACGTGTGAAGTAATGTGAAATATAGTGACAATGGTAAAATTATTGATGAATTTAATGAGCTATAATGCAAGCACAATGAAAGTTGATGGATTGATTATGATGTGTTTTTTTTTTTCGTGATTGAGCACGAGCAATCTTCTTAGAAACCGTATGTAGGAATATTTTTGTACCACGAATGAGTTTTAAGAATTGAAATTTGAAGTGAAGGAATGTATTGCTAAAAATATGGATCATGTTGAATAATTGTTACGAATCGTAAGGGAAACTTACAATGATACTTTTGGAATATAAGTACTTAATATTACTCACGGATATTACAATTCACGTTTGCTGAGCTTAATTGCTTATCAAATAGGACTGGATTGGATGAGGCAACAACTATGAAATTAACGCTAATGAGATAATTATAATTGGATGACGTGAATCTTACATGGATTCAGATATGACTAAAATTGTACATAACTGTAAATACTTTTGATGGATAATTACGTGTATAAATTAGGGTATATTAATATTTGGTGGATAGTTTAGTGTAATTCTCATACCTATTGGATTAGCAACGTCAGATGCAAGATTGTATCGATATTAATATAATCATTGACGAAACATTTTCTTTGAAATGTTGGAGAATCATCATTTACTTCGTTTGTCTTCGAGTAATACATTTATATTTTATTTGAAATTCTTTCCGATGTGGTGATATATATTAATGCAAGGATGTGTTAGGAAGGCCAGTGTTTGATATTCCCCAACGTAAGTCTTTCACCACGAGATTTTCTTTTGATTCTCGAGTTCTTCCTTTAGAGCTAGTTTATTTTCCTGTTTCCATTGGTTTCCATTGGACAGTGATCCACTCTTAACAGAGTTCGGACAGGCCATGGAAGATGCTGGGACTCACTCTATAAGTAGAACTGCTTAACGTTACCGGAATGCGACTGTGGTGTTCCACGGCAAACCATCCCTCGCATCGTCGGCAGCTGCAAGCTACGAGCCTACTCGGGTAGCTGGGCTGAATTCTTTATCCCATCAGAGAGAGTACTAGAGGGGATAGAAGGACTGGACCTTTCGATATGAAATTATGCTTTCTTGTTATTGTACTATATTTATTTGTATACAGTATACGAAATGTTATGCCATACGCTAAATAAATAATAATTTCTAATTTAATTCCTCTTCGAATTCCATTCACTAAACCATTTTCTCTTAAATACAGTTCTACGAATCGCGTTTAATTTCGTTCCTTTTAATACTGTTCCAATTAAAATACTTTTATTTTAATTCCTCTTCACAAATAATTTCATTCCAGACTTTTGTGTGTTTAAACCTTCTAATTTCACTTCTTTGTAATTTAATTTCGTTCTCTTTACCATCCCTGGACCTTATTGATCGGTTTCCTGGCTTACGAAATGTATATGCGCTTATTCTAATCAAAGTGCTGATTAAAATAGTATCGATTGAGCGATCCACAAACGAGTTAGAAGCCTTCAGTTACACAACAACGTATTGATGAAACGTTAGAATATTGGCAATAGAAATCGTACAAATTGTAATAACCCGGTCCAATAGTTCATGTTTCTGGAGCAAAAACAAAAGGCTACATTCATTGAGAGTGGAGCTAGCGAAATGCCAAAAACAGCTCACGTTTAATTTCGTTCCTTTCAATACTTTTCCAATTAAAATACTGTTATCTTAATTCCTCTTCACAAATAATTTCATTCTAGGCTTTTCACACAACGAAACTATATCACAGAGTGAGGCAATTCCTGCAATATAACAACGGTGAAATAAATCCCTGTTATAATTTATACACTCATTCAAAATTTAAGCACATTCTATATCGGATTCTGCTGAGTTGAGATGGAACCGATATCATACTAATTAGCACTGACGAGTTAATATTGGACAACAAGAACATTAGAGCTACTGCGTAGTCATTTTGACACCCATTATGTATTGCTGCAAATGTATATTTATTTCTAATAAACAAAATTTAATGCTTTTCGGTCGGTCAATATGATTTTATCCAAATTGTAATACGTGTTACTCCGTATAGGCTACCTGAAAAAGAATTACATGAAAATAATTATGCACTTGGATGTCCAGTTTTGATCGCCAAGAGATCCCATCGTAACCTTTACAATCAGGCTACTAATCTCTGTTGGTTATGTTATATACACTAAGTACACTATTTTAGTTAAAGAAGTTTATTGTAAACCTGCGTAACTTGTCAGGTTTGTTAGTATTATGTGTTTTTTGTTATGACCTTCAAGTTTACTTGCTTAGTGTGATAATCTGTAATTGTTAGTAAATGCTAAGACACATGGTGCCAAGCAAATTATGTGAGGAAACACAACAGTAAAATGGATACACGATACAAAGAACACAGAAATGCGATAAAATATTCGACTGTATGTGAACATATGTACGAAGTGGAACTCAATACTGTACCCGTATCCTCGTGGTCTTACCTGTTGAAATCCGAAGACACAGCTGGATCGCAGAATCTGGAAGTACCCGGCTAAGAAAAAAATCTACCAACATGGATCAACCAGGGATAGGAACACACATAGTTAAAATAATGCGTTAAGAAAACCCCAGTGGAAAAGAACAAAATGAACTAGCTCAGAGAAGAACTCGAGAATCCAAGATAGATCTCGTTCATGAAGGCTTACGATGGGAAAAAGTTACCCACTGGTCCTCCTAACACATCCTGTTATTAATATAAATCACTAGATCAGTCTAGAATTTAAAAGAAAATAATCAATTTATTGATCGAAGTTATCGTGGACATACTGAACGACGATGGTCAAACAACAAAGAAATAAAAATCAATTATGTCTTCTTATTAACGGTGCTGATGCCCATATTGCTTCTGCTGCATACATTTTTATCACCTAAAATCATTAGTGACGATGGAACACAATCGTGCTCGGCCACATATAAACGTGCATTATGTCCAAGAAAATTACTATATAAACCTATTTACAACATTATTCATGTGAGAATCTAGCCAAGATTCATGTCAACCAAACGAACAATCTTCATTTCAATTATTTTATAATCACACCAAGATCATGGATCGAAAAGGAGAACCCTCGATATAAAGGGAACAGTTGAGATTCACTTAGCTAACTTAAATAACCTTAACATCCTAGACGAACACAATATCATGGAGAATTCACAATTCACTTCTCTTCACGCTACTAGAAAATATCCTCCGTAAGAAACGAGAAACACCATAGCGGTATATCAAGGCTAGATAAAAGGAGGGCAACATTAAGGGAAACATGCTAATGGAATAAGATTTACTATGTAACATATCTTCAATGAATCCAAGGCCGATATCACGGTTATTAAAACGTTCAAGACATTCCGAATTAACCGTGTGCCCTTAAAGAGGACTGTAAAAATTATGTGTGGTGGAAATGGATATTGGGATATTGGTCTTGAATATTTGAAAAAGTCCAGAATACTTTTCACATGCACTTCGACAGGACGTATCTATACCTGGCTAGCACAGAAATATCTTATAAGTAGGGCTTGGATGTTTAGCAAAAATCATATTGTTTTATCATTTCAAATGATCCTGTCGACTTCATCGTTATGCTTAGGTCTACCGTTATGCGTCACGGTTACGGCGTGTATGACGTCATCATGTTGTTCAGTGCATATGCACCGAGTCCGAGTTTACTCCTGGGGTCTGGCGTTATGCGAACGGAGACGGCGAGTGCGTGACGTCATGCAGCCCCCGCGCGGGAAGCCTAAGTTAAAGGGTAATGGAGTCTGTTGAGTCTTAGTTTACTCCTGGGGTCTGGCGTTATGCGATACGTAGACGGCGAGTGCGTGACATCAGGCAGCAGAGTTCAAAGAGTCACTTCGCTCGAAGCCCTCCTGAGCCTTTCTAACATGTGTAGCATTTGTAGCATGCGTCATTTGAAATGATATAAAGTCTAGTCTCTCAGACTGACTGTATCTTTTTCTTTGCCTCTATTTTCATGCCCGATTGGTTTCTGACGCAAATCAAGTGATTATCGGCACAATACAGTGGATTTTATTTGTCATATAAATGCGTATTTCGAACATTGTTTTACCGTTAGGTCATATTTTGAGTTTTTTTGGTAAGAACGTCACATTTCGTTAGTTTGACGGCAGATATAGGTATGCAATCATCCTCAACTTACCGAACGGGAACTAGTGTTTCCAGAAATTGAATCTGGATGTCATAACCACTTAAACATGCATATTCAGAAAATTAATATGAAAATAGAAATAAAGAATTTAGTTAACAATTTAAACTCGAAGGGATTGTCAACCATTTTCAGGTCATATTTTGTCATTTTTTAGTGATATTTCGTCATTTTTAAGGTCATATGAGCTTGCATATTCGGGCTACTTTTAGGTCTTAAACATCCGAGCCCTACTTAAAAGTGAGACGAACAGCGACACAATTGCGAGGTCAGACACTGATTCCCTGTTGTTGGACTGGTACGACATGAATGGTGCATGATACCTTCTCCCTCTAACAACTATACCTACCTGATTCCTCCACATTTTCCTTGCAAGTGGCTATCACCAATTCGCCAGGTTTTCACTCACGGACGCTCTTTCTTTCTGTCTGTGTTTTTTTTTCGGGCCCTTCTACCCCAACCTTACCTCATTCCTGTTTAGTGTTCAAAAAGATGACGCCTGGTGGAGTACATAGTACTTGGACAGGCAGAAGGTCTCGCAAGACCATCCCTCGCCCCTAGATTCATTCTGTTCCTCTTATTATCGTAGAATAACAGCATGTCGGAGGCAGCAGTAGATAAGGTCGGCTGCCACGCGGGGGGTGCGGCCCACCCCCCGAAAAAAAAGAGGTCAGTCAATTCAAATCAGACATTGAAATGACAGAAGCTGAATGAGAACGAACGATACATCGCTCAAATTACCAGCTAAGTTCTTTAAACCGTATCTAAGTTAGAACACCAACTTAACATTTACTAACCATTACATATTATCACACTTGACGGTCAATAGCCACGTACATTATTGTTACGTGATAATTTCAATTACTGTACAGAAATACAAGAATAAGAAACCCTGACATCTATTGACCGCAATTTGAATCTTATACAATTGCACCTCATTATGGTAACCTTAAACTAAGCGGGATGTCAACTGAACGTAATTTAGAATTATTGAACGCAAATGAGCGTCAACAATGTGGGGCTGATGACCTGACGTATTGTCATTGCATCAAGGTCACCATCGGAGATGGACACACACCATCCGTCCTGGAGAAGATTCCACACTTTGTCCGCATCATGTAGTTTTAAGTACTCCTGTGTTAACTGCTCATCTCGAGCCGTGTTTCAGTCCGTATTTTGTCCCTGGCAAGATGCCGTTCATTTTCGTTGTTTAAGTTTAATCATGGAATTCTGCTTCAAACTTGACGTCATAATGGATGGCATATCCACGCTGTCAGATCCACAAGATCTTCATTTGGTTTCACCAATCATATACGTGTTCAAAGGAAACATTGCTGTGTAGTACGGCAAGGTTACCGTTCTCCGTATGAAGTGAAATTGTGTGCTCGTCAAGGTTAGATGTCTTACGTCCATGTTAAACTAGTCAACTACAGAAAGAAGAAAATATAAAAATGTCTCGAAAGAAATGCAACAGGGAAGATAGGTGATATTGATTGATCCGGAAATTCTGGGAAGGTATTGGTTATTTCTCGGGTGCTGGGTGCAAGCTTTGTTATTTGCGTCCAGAGGGCAGCTTGCATGCCGAATTTTGTCGTTGCTTGAAACGCTATGAAAGTCAAGGAGGTTATATATCTAAGCTCATTGACACTATAGCGCTTTCTAGTAGAGAAATGAGGAAATTCCTATTGGCGGAAAATAATTTTTCCATTATGAACACGGACTACTGAATTCAAATGGGTTCATTAACATGCCAACAACGTATGTCACTTACCACGGCCAGGAGCGAACCTGCAAGCTTTGGGTTGGTAGTCCGACACGATAACCACTCACCCACAGTGGCAAGCAGCTTGCTACTGATAGCCATGGTTGTTTGGGTACATTTTGTTTCTATTAAGTAACATCATTTCGAAATGTAAATAGTCTACCTTATTTAATTATCTTTGTGAGGGGAATGAGTGTTGTATTTTTAGCCTATTTTCATTCATGAAAAAAAACAGGCTTTTGAGATCACCTGTTGTCCATGTGTGTGTCCCTAATTAAATCTAAACGGCTGGAGCGATTTCAATTAAACTCGCTAAGGACCTAGCACTATTTTTTCCGACTCGGACCGTGCTCTTCAAATGTTATTACGTCTCACCAATCCAACATGGCGCCTGTGAGAAATATTTCACCGGCATTCTATATCTCCGAAACTGTTACTGATATCACCCTGAATTTTTATACGGCAATAAAAGGCACTACTTAATGTTCACCTATGTGACTTTCAAAAACCCGTTAAGTACAAAAGGAACATGGCTGTCAAGCAAAATTAAAACATCTAAATAGACTTTTGCCGCGATTTAACCATCCGAGCGCAGTGAAAAATGGTACAGCAAATGATTATACGCATAGCAATGCACTGACATCCATTCTAATTCAATTGTTTACATATCCTCAGGATGGCGACTGTGCGAAGTTTCAAAATTATTTTTTTATTTTTTGTGTTCTAATCATGCGACCGAAGTCAACGTTTGAACAATTAACCTACACACAAATAGTCATCTAATAGTACATAACTCTATGGCCTACATATATAAGAATCCATCATGGCGACCACCCGAAATATTTAGATAGATCTCAATATCTACTAATCTATGACAGCAATTAACCTGAAATTTAGTATGTTGAAAAAGGCTATTAACATAAGTTCACCTATGGAACTTTCAATAACATGGTGGGCAAAAATCCAACTGGGCGGTGACGCGAAATTTAAATATTAAATGGACGTTCCTCGCGATTTAACCATTCGAGTGCAGTGAAACATGTTACGGTAAATGATTATGCAAATTTTATTCGACTGTCATTTAATTTATTTCAATTGTTTTGATGGCGCATGTGCGAAATTCGAAAATCTCGTTTTTAATGCTTGTGTCCTAATCATGAATTTGAAGTTTGAATAATAGGCCTAAACCTACCCATTAGTCTTCATCTAATAGTACATGGCCTACACATAGAAAAATCCAACATGGCAACCATCCAAGATATTTAGACGGTTCTCAATATCTACGAATATATTACAGCAAACAAACTGAATTGTCTATGTTGATAGAGGCAATTAATGTAAATAGGAAATATGATAATAGGCTGTTGAGTTATTCACAGAACTACTTGTTCATGGTGCATTTCTGTATTCTCCATGTTTTGTTTTTCCTTAAGGGGCTTTCTTCATATTAGGTAAACGCGATTGGTATA
The DNA here is from genome assembly GCA_946902985.2 of Meconema thalassinum. Taxonomy (NCBI): domain Eukaryota; kingdom Metazoa; phylum Arthropoda; class Insecta; order Orthoptera; family Tettigoniidae; genus Meconema; species Meconema thalassinum. The sequence goes on from OX336389.2 coordinate 1,068,633,181, forward strand.
TTCATTCTTGACGGGATTTATGTTTTGGGAGAGCAGTGGAACCGAATTAGTTTTTTGATAGTATTTCTACCTTGAGTTTATTCTCGCCATAGTTATGGGATGCTACGAGATCTGCAAGTTCATGGTAAATATTTTAATTTTTTGTGAGCATGCGTATGATGTTTCGAGTTAAGTTGAGTATATGGTATATAGGCTTACTGTAGTTCTAGAATCGGGTCGTCGCGCCTGTAGCCGTTTGTGTCCATGAACTTCCTCTGGATGGCCTCTGCTACGCCTAACGTTCCTTTGGGAAAGGAAAAACGTGCTTTTAGTGTTTGATCATGTGATGGACTGCGTTTCCACTCTAATTCGGTTTCCAAGCTATATTTGTTACTAGCAGTAGTGCCCGGCTTCGCCCGATGGATTTATTTGTTTTATGGATGATAATGAATACTACTACAGAACTGGCACATGATACTTAAACTAACAGAAAACAATATTTTTAAAATATATCTTTTTGTGGTGGTGGTTGCGGTGGTGGTTGTAGTGGGGGTGATAAGTAGTAGCCTACAGTATAATGGACGTAACATTCAGGTCATTCTCCCGTAACGATAATTGTGAATAGGGAAACAGCTATTTACTAACTACAGCACTGACACATGTAATTTACAAACAAATTTACAAAAAAAAATAGAAAGAGGAGTAAGTGAAATAAAATACACTGCCTAGGGCCGATATCTCATTGGCTGTTAGAAATGAAGAGAGCAATAGTGTCGTCTCTTGTCGCATGGCGCCGTAGGAAAATAATCAGAACTCTTTGGAAAATGTCGGCTGTCCCGAGCTACTGAGGTAGCAATAGTATCATTTTTATCGCCGCAAAGCGCTTAACGATAAGTTATGGAATAAATGAAGGTAAATTTGAAAGCACCAACGCTTATTGCAGCTGATAATCTCAATGTACTGCACCAACACCATTGCACTTATACAGAGGCATCATATTTTCATGATGATAACTGTTTAAAGGGGCCTCAGAAATCTTTTTGCACTAATTACCCCCCCGTGACTGCAATTTATAAACAACGCAAGATGCAACTATTTTCGCAATTCAGCACCAGAACACTGGTAGGGGTGACGTGATGCAGCCCGAACTGCCCGTCGACAACAGAGTTATTAAAATACTCTTACAGTTACACTACTACGGACATGAATGGTTCTAGGGCCTTAATACGTGGTTTTCAAGTTCATTTTGTCTGCTATTATAAATGTAGGGAATGGGGAGCGTTGTCCAAAATATCAAGTGAACATTGTTACCAGCAGGGTTTCAAAGTGTATGTAAAATTTGGTGCAATTAAGAGAAACGGTGTAGATTTGTGCCAAAGGGCCTAAATGCAGGGAATGGAGATATCTGTCCGAAATTTCATGCAGACTGAGTTACTCGCAGGGTTCCAAAGGCTAAGTATACAAATTTTGGTTCTGATCGGTGAAACGGTGTTGATTTGTGCCAAAGGGCCTAAATGCAAGGAATGGAGTGGTCTGTCCGAAATTTCATGTAAACAGTGTTACTCGCAGGGTTCCAAAGGGTAAGTATACAAATTTTGGTTCAGATCGGGGAAAAGGTGTAGATTTGAACCAAAGGGCCTAAATGCAGCCAATGGACTGGTCTGTCATAAATTTCACGTAGGCAGTGTTACCCTCAGGGTTCCAAAGTGTAAGTATACAAATTTTGGTTCAGATAGGTGTAACGGTGTAAGTATCACTAACCATAACGCCAGCGCATGTGGATAGAGCTGTTCGGGAGCGCTTGTTCTACCGACTTACTGAACAAAAATCAATCTTTAAGGTTACCTGAGAGGTGTAGCCTAATGCTACATAGCCTAAACTATTCCTCTTGAATCTGGCTATCAAATAAAACCAGGTATTTTTCGAATCGGACTGGTAGTTCCAGAGATTAGCGCGTTTAAACACATAAACACACAAACACACAAACTCTTCAGATTTATTATATTACTAGCAGTAGTGCCCGGCTTCGCCCGGTGAATTTATTTGTTTTATGGATGATAATGAATACTACTACAGAACTGGCACATGATACTTAAATTTACAGAAACCAATATTTTAAAAATATATATTTTTGTGGTGGTGGTGTTGGTGGTGGTTGCAGCGAGGGTGATAAATAGTACAGTATAATGGACGTAACATTTAGGTCAATTTCCCGTAATGATAATTATGAATAGGGAAACAGCTATTTACAACTACAGCACTGACACATGTAATTTACAAATACATTTACAAAAAAAAATAGAAAGAGCAGTAAGTGAAACAAAAGACACTGCCTAGGGCCTATATCTCATTGGCTGCTAGAAATGTAGAGACCAATAGAGTCGTCTTTTGTCGCATAGCGCCGTAGGAATATAATCAGAACTCTTTGGCAAACTTCGGCTGTCCCGAGCTACTGAGGTAACAATAGTATCATTTGTCGCCACAAAGCGCTTAACGATAAGTTTCGGAATAGATGAAAGTAAATTTGAAAGCACCAACGCTTATTGCAGCTGATAACCTCAATGTACTGCACCAACACCATTGCACTTATACAGAGGCATCATATTTTCATGATGATAGCTGTTTAAAGTGGACTCAGAAATTTTTTTGCACTAATTACCCCCCGTGACTGCAATTTATAAACAGCGCAAGATGCATCTATTTTCGCAATTCTGCACCAGAACACTGGTAGGGGTGACGTGATGCAGCCCGAACTGCCCGTCGACAACAGAGTTATTAAAATACTCTTACAGTTACACTACTACGGACATGAATGGTTCTAGGGCCTTATTACGTGGTTTTCAAGTTCATTTTGTCTGTTATTCTAAATGTAGGGAATGGGGAGCGTTGTCCAAAATATCAAGTGAACATTGTTACCAGCAGGGTTTCAAAGTGTATGTAAAATTTGGTGCAATTAAGAGAAACGATGTAGATTTGTGCCAAAGGGCCTAAATGCAGGGAATGGAGTGGTCTCTCCAAAATTTAAAGTGGACAGTGTCACCCGCAGGGTTCCAAAGGGTAAGTATACAAAATATGGTTCAGATCGGTGAAACGGTGTAGATTTGTGCCAAAGAACCTAAATGCAGGGAATGGAGTGGTCTGACCGAAATTTCAAGCAGACAGTGTTACTCGTCGGGTTCCAAAAGGGTAAGGATGTAAAATTTGGTTCAGATCTGTGAAACGGTATATATTTGTGCCAAAGGGCCTAAATACAGAGAATGGAGGGGTCTGTTCAAAATTGCGTGCAGACAGTGTTACTCGCAGGGTTCCAAAGGGTAAGTATATAAATTGCCGTTCTGATCGGTGAAACGGTGTAGATGTGTGCCAAAGGGCCTAAATGCAGGGAATGGAATGATCTGTCCGAAATTTCATGTAAACAGTGTTACTCGCAGGGTTGCAAAGGGTAAGTATACAACTTTTGGTTCAGATTGGTGAAAGGGTGTAGATTTGTGCCAAATGGCCTAAATGCAGGGAATGGACTGGTCTGTCATAAATTTCATGTAGCCAGTGTTACTCTCAGGGTTCCAAAGGGTAAGTATACAAATTTTGGTTCAGATCGGTGAAACGGTGTAGATTTGTGCCAAAGGGCCTAAATGCAGGGAATGGAGAGGTCTGTCCGAAATTTCATGCAGACTGAGTTACTAGCAGGGTTCCAAAGGCTAAGTATACAAATTTTGGTTCTGATCGGTAAAACGGTGTAGATTTGTGCCAAAGGGCCTAAATGCAAGGAATGGAGTAGTCTGTCCGAAATTTCATGTAAACAGTGTTACTCGCAGGGTTCCAAAGGGTAAGTATACAAATTTTGGTTCAGATCGGGGAAAGGGTGTAGATTTGAACCAAAGGGCCTAAATGCAGCCAATGGACTGGTCTGTCATAAATTTCACGTAGGCAGTGTTACCCTCAGGGTTCCAAAGTGTAAGTATACAAATTTTGGTTCAGATAGGTGTAACGGTGTAAGTATCACTAACCATAACGCCAGCGCATGTGGATAGAGCTGTTCGGGAGTGCTTGTTCTACCGACTTACTGAACAAAAATCAATCTTTAAGGTTACCTGAGAGGTGTAGCCTAATGCTACATATCCTAAACTATTCCTCTTGAATCTGGCTATCAAATAAAACCAGGAATTTTTCGAATCGGACTGGTAGTTCCAGAGATTAGCGCGTTTAAACACATAAACACACAAACACACAAACTCTTCAGATTTATTATATTACTAGCAGTAGTGCCCGGCTTCGCCCGGTGAATTTATTTGTTTTATGGATGATAATGAATACTACTACAGAACTGGCACATGATACTTAAATTTACAGAAACCAATATTTTAAAAATATATATTTTTGTGGTGGTGGTGTTGGTGGTGGTTGCAGCGAGGGTGATAAATAGTACAGTATAATGGACGTAACATTTAGGTCAATTTCCCGTAATGATAATTATGAATAGGGAAACATCTATTTACAACTACAGCACTGACACATGTAATTTACAAATACATTTACAAAAAAAAATAGAAAGAGCAGTAAGTGAAACAAAAGACACTGCCTAGGGCCTATATCTCATTGGCTGCTAGAAATGTAGGGACCAATAGAGTCGTCTTTTGTCGCATAGCACCGTAGGAATATAATCAGAACTCTTTGGCAAACTTCGGCTGTCCCGAGCTACTGAGGTAACAATAGTATCATTTGTCGCCACAAAGCGCTTAACGATAAGTTTCGGAATAGATGAAAGTAAATTTGAAAGCACCAACGCTTATTGCAGCTGATAACCTCAATGTACTGCACCAACACCATTGCACTTATACAGAGGCATCATATTTTCATGATGATAACTGTTTAAAAGGGGCCTCAGAATTTTTTTTGCACTAATTACCCCCCGTGACTGCAATTTATTAACAGCGCAAGATACATCTATTTTCGCAATTCTGCACCAGAACACTGGTAGGGGTGACGTGATGCAGCCCGAACTGCCCGTCGACAACAGAGTTATTAAAATACTCTTACAGTTACACTACTACGGACATGAATGGTTCTAGGGCCTTATTACGTGGTTTTCAAGTTCATTTTGTCTGTTATTCTAAATGTAGGGAATGGGGAGCGTTGTCCAAAATATCAAGTGAACATTGTTACCAGCAGGGTTTCAAAGTGTATGTAAAATTTGGTGCAATTAAGAGAAACGATGTAGATTTGTGCCAAAGGGCCTAAATGCAGGGAATGGAGTGGTCTCTCCAAAATTTAAAGTGGACAGTGTCACCCGCAGGGTTCCAAAGGGTAAGTATACAAAATATGGTTCAGATCGGTGAAACGGTGTAGATTTGTGCCAAAGAACCTAAATGCAGGGAATGGAGTGGTCTGACCGAAATTTCAAGCAGACAGTGTTACTCGTCGGGTTCCAAAGGGTAAGGATGTAAAATTTGGTTCAGATCTGTGAAACGGTATATATTTGTGCCAAAGGGCCTAAATACAGAGAATGGAGGGGTCTGTCCAAAATTGCATGCAGACAGTGTTACTCGCAGGGTTCCAAAGGGTAAGTATATAAATTGCCGTTCAGATCGGTGAAACGGTGTAGATGTGTGCCAAAGGGCCTAAATGCAGGGAATGGAGTGATCTGTCCGAAATTTCATGTAAACAGTGTTACTCGCAGGGTTGCAAAGGGTAAGTATACAACTTTTGGTTCAGATTGGTGAAAGGGTGTAGATTTGTGCCAAATGGCCTAAATACAGGGAATGGACTGGTCTGTCATAAATTTCATGTAGCCAGTGTTACTCTCAGGGTTCCAAAGGGTAAGTATACAAATTTTGGTTCAGATCGGTGAAACGGTGTAGATTTGTGCCAAAGGGCCTAAATGCAGGGAATGGAGTGGTCTGTCCGAAATTTCATGCAGAATGTGTTACTCGCAGGGTTCCAAAGGCTAAGTATACAAATTTTGGTTCTGATCGGTGAAAGGGTGTTGATTTGTGCCAAAGGGCCTAAATGCAAGGAATGGAGTGGTCTGTCCGAAATTTCATGTAAACAGTGTTACTCGCAGGGTTCCAAAGGGTTAGTATACAAATTTTGGTTCAGATCGGGGAAAAGGTGTAGATTTGAACCAAAGAGCCTAAATGCAGCCAATGGACTGGTCTGTCATAAATTTCACGTAGACAGTGTTACCCTCAGGGTTCCAAAGTGTAAGTATACAAATTTTGGTTCAGATAGGTGAAACGGTGTAAGTATCACTAACCATAACGCCAGCGCATGTGGATAGAGCTGTTCGGGAGCGATTGTTCTACCGACTTACTGAACAAAAATCAATCTTTAAGGTTACCTGAGAGGTGTAGCCTAATGCTACATAGCCTAAACTATTCCTCTTGAATCTGGCTATCATATAAAACGAGGAATTTCTCGAATCGGACTGGTAGTTCCAGAGATTAGCGCGTTTAAACACATAAACACAGAAACGCACAAACTCTTCAGCTTTATTATATTACTAGCAGTAGTGCCCGGCTTCGCCCGGTGAATTTATTTGTTTTATGGATGATAATGAATACTACTACAGAACTGGCACATGATACTTAAACTTACAGAAACCAATATTTTAAAAATATATCCTTTGTGGTGGTGGTGTTGGTGGTGGTTGCAGCGAGGGTGATAAATAATACAGAATAATGGACGTAACATTTAGGTCAATTTCCCGTAATGATAATTATGAATAGGGAAACAGCTATTTACAACTACAGCACTGACACATGTAATTTACAAATACATTTACAAAATAATAAATAGAAAGAGCAGTAAGTGAAACAAAAGACACTGCCTAGGGCCTATATCTCATTGGCTGTTAGAAATGTAGAGACCAATAGAGTCGTCTTTTGTCGCATAGCGCCGTAGGAATATAATCAGAACTCTTTGGCAAACTTCGGCTGTCCCGAGCTACTGAGGTAACAATAGTATCATTTGTCGCCACAAAGCGCTTAACGATAAGTTTCGGAATAGATGAAAGTAAATTTGATAGCACCAACGCTTATTCCAGCTGATAACCTCAATGTACTGCACCAACACCATTGCACTTATACAGAGGCATCATGTTTTCATGATGATAGCTGTTTAAAGGGGCCTCAGAAAACTTTTTGCACTAATTACCCCCCGTGACTGCAATTTATAAACAGCGAAAGATGCAACTATTTTCGCAATTCTGCACCAGAACACTGGTAAGGGAGACGTGATGCAGCCCGAACTGTCCGTCGACAACTTAGTTATTAAAATACTCTTACAGTTACACTACTACGGACATGAATGGTTCTAGGGCCTTAATACGAGGTTTTCAAGTTCATCTTGTCTGTTATTCTAAATGTAGGGAATGGGGAGCGTTGTCCAAAATATCAAGTGAACATTGTTACCAGCAGGGTTTCAAAGTGTATGTAAAATTTGGTGCAATTAAGAGAAACGGTGTAGATTTGTGCCAAAGGGCCTAAATGCAGGGAATGGACTGGTCTGTCATAAATGTCATGTAGGCAGTGATACTCGCAGGGTTCCAAAGGGTAAGTATACAAATTTTGGTTGAGATCGGTTAAGCAGTGTAGATTTGTGCCAAAGGGCCAACATGCAGTGAATGGAGTGGTCTGTCCGAAATTTCATGCTGACTGTGTTACTCGCAGTGTTCCAAAGGGTAAATGTACAAATTTAGGTTCTGATCGGTGAAACGGTGTAGATTTGTGCCAAAGGGCCTAAATGCAAGGAATTGAGTGGTCTGTCCGAAATTTCATGTAAACAGAGTTATTCGCAGGGTTCCAAAAGGTAAGTATACAAATTTTGGTTCAGATCGAGGAAAAGGTGTAGATTTGAACCAAAGGGCCTAAATGGAGGGAATAGACTGGTCTGTCATAAATTTCACGTAGACAGTGTTACCATCAGGTTTCCAAAGGGTAAGTATACAAATTTTGGTTCAGATATGTGAAACGGTTTACGTATCACTAACCATAACGGCAGCGCATGCGGATAGTGCTGTTCGGGAGCGCTTGTTCTATCGTCTTACTGAATAAAAACCCATCGTGAAGGTTATCTGAAAGGTGTAGCCTAATCCTACATAGCCTAAACTATTCCTCTTGAATCAGGCTATCATATAAGAAAAGAATTTTTCGAATCGGACTGGTAGTTCCAGAGATTAACGCGTTTAAACACATTAACACACAAACACACAAACTCTTTAGCTTTATTATATTAGTATAGATAGTATAGATTATCTCAAGTGGGTGAAAGATGTTTTGGTGAGTGGGGTCGCCGTTAGAAAAGTTCGGATATTATTGTCAGCTTCGTTCTTTTGACGTCTTTTTCGTTTTAATGTTCTTGTTTTGACCTGCATTCGAGTACGAATTTGATATTCTCCATCGTCTCGAAAAAGTAGCGAACTGATCCTTGCCTCGTGTGTGGTTATCTGCTGTGTTTATCGTGATCAAATTCCGGGAATTTAAAAAGTATTGGCTTGTTTAATGAGGGTTTTGATGACTGGGTAAAACGAGATGCAACCTGATATATCATTTAGATACATATCTTCGCAATGCGACGTGGAATGTTGTACTCGTCTTAACAGTTTTAGGACTTCGACTGAATACGGTTGATGAAAGTGTTAACTGCGTCTCACATCGGATCCGATATTTCGACCTGTAAGTGCGAGTAGCGTTTTTGGATTCAAAACTGCCTTCCTCGAGATAGTCCAAGTTCTTTGTTCTGGTCTTGTTTTACGCAGTGTTTGCCCTGTATTTTGTTGGGCTCGTGTTTTATATGGGAGAATCACCATATTTTGCTGCGTATGGCACAGATGTAGCATGATCGCAGCGACTACAACATCCTGAAATAAGTCGTCGTTTTAAGAAGCCTTGACGTTTCATTTCCAGGGATTCTGCTTTGGTTGCCGTATTGTATGTTTAGTGACATTTTTCTTGAAAATGGAACAGGAACTTGTGTAGAGAGTTAGTTCTTTAATTAAAGGGTTGGTATGCCATGTTCTTATTATGTTATAACGTAAGTTTGGAGTAACAAGTTTATCGTGATTTGTTAACACTTTATAATGCTTCATTTCGTTTTTAGTCTGGCTCCGTGGCTAAATGGCAGTTGGTCACTAGTCGTGGCCGAGTGAGGTACGTGTGTGCGCACTGTGTGACCGCATTTGGAAGAGTGTACGGTTTCCTAATACCGGTGCTTCCTTAGTTCCACGTGTGTACTGACCTTCCGTGTGTCATTCGGACAATACTTTTTCAAGTAGTGTTCCAGATAGGACAACAAAACCAGAAACCCAGAAAACCCCGCTGTAAATCATGTCCGGATACCAGAGGAAGAACACCGTACGCTGCCAATGGGACAGGCAGAGTTCTCGCCCCTCACCAGGAGAAATTCACCGCTGGATTGGCGATACCCTCCGGTTGACTGTCGACCAAGTAGAAGCCATCCAGTTAAATGCGCACGAGAAAACCATGTACATCAAGGTAATCAGTATATCTACTTATCAGAAATTGTTAAATACTTTTGCAGATCCTATTAAATTTCAGTATGACTCAGGCGAAATGACAAATGTTAAGCTCTCCACAGCGGATTCCAATTTTACCACAGTGCGGATATTTAATGTCCCACTCGAAGTTCCTCCTGAAATTTTCAAATCCGTCCTGTCGAAATATGGCACTGTGAGTGACGTCAGGAAAGAACAATGGTCTTCTGCTTATCAGTTCCCGGTGTATAATGGAATACGTGCCGTCAATATGGAAATCAAACAAGATATCCCCTCCACTGAGACTTTTGGTGGCCATTCTGGCTATATAACGTATAATGGACAGAAACAGACCTGTTTAATTTGCAATGCTACCACCCATCTACGTATCAACTGCCCAAAGAAAATGATTCCCCTCGGTATAACTCCTACACAACAACGACGTGCCCAATACTCGGAAGTTGTGACGCAGCAAACGTCATATGAAAACATGCTTATTGATCAGTCAGCTGGGACAACACCAGAAGTGACCTCGGTTACATATGACGCAGAACTGTTACCTTGCCCTGACCAGAGCAGTGAGCCACAGAGTGCCCCTGTGATATCGGCAACCTGTATCGCAGCCTTAGAACCGACTATGCCGTCACTACAGGCTGCCACAGAAATTTTGTCTTCACTGCCACCACCTTCTCTGGTATCTACCGACTCACCTACGCAGGTTGATCGGGGATCCGAAAATGTATCTAAGAAGATTAAAACAAATGCCTCGATTGCCGTACCAGCCCCGAAGAATCAAACTGGCTCCACAAACGTTTCCACAGCTGTGAAAAAGAAACAAAATCTTCATTCTACGTCATCTAGGGACCCACGAACGCTCTCAAACGCTGACAGCCGGCCTATGAATGGCAGTCATAAGGAACTATCTCAACCTAATTTGACATAGTGCACCAGTATAATTCTCACCTGTGTCTTTTTTTTTCTTTTTTCTCGAGTCCACCTTCCAGTATGTCTAGCACAGCTTTTATACTTTTCTTAATGGCGCAATTTCTCACTGTGGCCACTGTGAATATCAATGTAATAGAATGCCCTCTGAAATTTCAACTGTTGGAGAGATTCCTTCGAGATGCAGACATTGACATTGCCTTCATTCAAGAAGTTGCTCTACCCTGTTTGCCAATATCTGCCTTCTACAAACAATACATCAATACCGGTTATACGAATAGAGGGACCGGATTCCTCATAAGACATGATATCCCACTCGAAGGTGTGCTATGCCATCCATCAGGACGCATAATATCTGGACACATAAACAATACCACCCTGATAAATATATATGCCCCATCCGGGTCAAATAAGCGTGTGGAACGGAAAATGTTCTTTCAACAGAGTATACTGCCTCATCTGCACGACGTTAAGGAAAAACTTATTCTTGCAGGGGATTTCAATTGTATTCAACGCCCAGAGGATTCCACTAGTTCATACCAAGGTATCAACCCGGCTCTCAGGACCCTTCTTAACTCCCTACACCTCATTGATGCTGTGGATAGTTTAAGGGTGCCCCTGCCCCATTACACCTGTATAAGTCACAACTCCTCATCACGAATTGACCGCATATACTTTTCACAGGAACTTATCCAGCCTAGACGATATGAAGTGATACCTGCCAGTTTCACTAACCATCATGCTGTCGTATGTACAATCTCTTACCCCCATCCCATATTTCACATAGGAAGAGGTTATTGGAAGCTGAATTGCTCGCTGTTACTGGAGGAGGAATGCCAAGATATTTTCAGACAACACTGGACTCGATGGGTCCAACAAAAATGCAAATTTCGCGACTGCGCAGACTGGTGGGATATTTTAGTTAAACCAGGGATCCGCCGCGTCTTTAAGAACATATCCTACCAACGAGGTCGGGAAAGACGGGATACAGTTGAATTTTACTATCGAGTTCTTCGCCAGCTCCAGCAAAGATCTGATGCTGGGGAGCGTATATAGGCTATGACCAGATTCGGGAAGTTAAAACCAAGCTCCTGTCCCTACAGCAAAGAACGCTCGCTCATATAAACGTGGCTTTAAAAGATCGTACAGTGCTCCCGGACGAAAGTGCAAGTGTATACCATATCGCCAAAGGACAACGGGAGCGGCAACGTAAATATATCCACCGCCTCCGCACCAGTACTGGAAGTGTCGTCACCTCCCCTGACGCTATACGTAGTGAAATATCATTATTTTATCAACGGTTCTACGCTAAGGCTGAAATTGATCCACAGCAGGTGACCCTATTGCTTTCATCTTGCAGTACCCAACTATCTCCGGACAACAAAACTCTGCTCAGCGCGGATATTACGGATGAAGAGATTCACTCTGTGGTTAAGCAGCTCCCAAACAACCGCTCACCTGGCATTGATGGACTGCCATATGAAATGTATAAACACTTCTGGCCTCTCATTGGCAAAGAAGTTTGTCATGTCCTGCGTACCATTCTCCAACGTCGTGCTCTTTGTCAGTCACATCACGAAGGTACCATAGTCCTCATACCAAAAACATCCTCTCCCATGGCAGTTGGTGACTTCCGACCAGTTACTCTGCTCTGCAGTGATTATAAAGTCCTTACCAAAGTACTTGCATGCCGATTGAAGACTGTTCTACATGATATCCTTGGTATTGAACAATGTTGCAGTATTCCTGGAAGAACTCTGTTAACAAACTTAGCGATACTACGGGACCTACACCTAAAAGCCGAAATGCTCCCCACTGAGCCAATGAGTTTTCTCACCTTAGATCTTGATAAAGCTTTCGACCGCATCAGTCATGAATACTTGTACATGGTCTTGCAACACTTTGAATTTCCTGAAATCCTTGTTGACTACATTCGTATGATAAATTGTAATGCTACGTCTCGAGTGCTCGTCAACGGTTTTCTTTCCCCTCTGATTCCAATACAACGATCAGTTAGGCAAGGATGTCCCCTTTCCATGCTACTTTTTGTCATTGGCCTTGAACCGTTCATTCGGACTATCCAGGTGAAGCTACAGGGTTACAAACTGTCCACACATGTTTTTGGAATGTGCGCCTATGCTGATGACGTATCAATATTGATCCGCAATAATGAAGATATCTCCCACATCGATAGCGCCCTTCAGCTCTACCATATCGCCTCTGGAGCACAATCGAACCCCCAGAAAACTGCTTTGCTTCCGCTCAATACTAACTCAGTGATTACCCAACAGCCCTGGTTCCGGATAGTAAATGAGGTGAAAATTCTTGGCATTACCTGGAAGCAATCGCTTCTGGACACAATGCAAGCAAACTGGACAAAGGTCATTGCCAAAGTTAGGGGAGTGCTGATCCAATTTGGTCAAAGAAACCTCAATATAGTGCAACGGGTCATGATCCTCAACGTGTTTGCGCTCTCTAAAATATGGTATGTTGCACAACTTTTCCCACTTCCCAAAATGTTTGAGAGCCAATTGTCAAAATATACAGGTTGGTTTATATGGCAAGGATTTTTGTTCCGAGTACAACGGGAACAGTTGTATCTCCCATCCCGGCAAGGCGGGCTAGGGCTAACAGCTCATGGCATGAAATGCCGTGCACTCCTCTGCAAGAATGATATCACCATTCTTTCCCAACATGACACTTTTACGAAAGCGCTATACAAAGATATTCGAAACACAGCCCGTGGTTGTGATAGAGCTTTGCCGAAGATATTTAGGGACCATCAACAGCACCTTCTGGAAACTGTTCGCCAAATGCCTTCAGGGACTGTTCCAACGACGAAAAGTATTTATAACATGTTGCGGCAAGTGGTACACTCCAAACCGCGAATCGAGGCCACCACCCTCTACGTCCATTGGCCCACTGTTTGGAAAAATTTTGGGGCTATGACCATTTCTTCTGCTGTACACTCCCAGGTTTTTATCTTCCTCAACGATCTCATCCCAACCGCTCTACGGCGATATACCATCCGTCTTGAAGTTTACCTATGGTGTACTATATGTGGTCAAACTGATACGGCGATACACCGCTTCACATCATGCACGCGAATTGCCTCCACGTGGCTGTGGTGTAAGGGAAAAGTATGTCAACTATTAAATGTGCCCACGGATGACCTTGATGACAGGAAGTTGATTCTATTGTCGGTGACCGCCTTCCCCCAAATTAAACAGACTGCCATTGTGTGGATAATGGGCCAATATGTGCACTTCGTGATGGACAATGATCAACATTTCTCGTTCCAGGATCTCAGGTACCACCTGCAAAAAGAGCGTTGGAAGCTAAGTGAAAATGGACAATTGTACGATAAATATGGACACTATCTGGATTTATTGTGATGTATTAGTATGGTATTTATCATATCTGAAAATTCTGTAATTCTGTAAAGAGCTAAAAAAAAAAAAAAATGGTTAGCGCGCTAGGCTTTGGCCCGAAGTGCCTCGGGTTCGATTCCCGGCCGAACCATCAGGATTTTAATCTCCTGGGGTTAATTCCCTTGGCTAGGGGACTGGTTGTATGTGACGTCTTCATCATCACTTCACCCTCATTACGAAGCGCAGGTCGCCCACGTGTGTCATCTAGAAAGACCTGCACTCGGCCTCTCTGGAGGCCACACGATCATTATCGTTATTTCGTTTTTATAGGAATCTTAAAGGATCGTAGCGCCATGGAGTAAGTAAGCAATTAAGTATGGGAATCTACTTGGCTTGGTTATTGTTTCTTGTGAGGGTGTCATACCGTTGAAATGAAGGGTGGGTTAGTTGGTTAAGAGTTCCGTGTTTCAACATTTCGAAAGTGCAAGAGTTGTAAAAAGAATTTCTTCAGACACACTCTTCTGTGTCAGGCTTTGGCGTGGATAATCGTTTTCGAATGTTAATTATTAATCTTGTTGTTCAGGTAGTTCTCTGATTTATCCTTTAAAAATGCGATCTCACCTCAACCAAATCAGTTTAGGGCATCCTCCTATATATCTTAGGGCCTAGGAAATGTATTTTGTTTAGTATTTTGAAAACTATCACTTTACGTGTTGTACCGGATATACTTGCAAGACGAGTACTCCTTTTGACCTATTGTGCTGAGTGACGAGTTTCCAAATATGGGACTAATGAGAGACAACTTTGGAAAGCAGGATTTCATATTTCAAATGCGTATTAGTATGAATTCCGCGTGAGGAATAAAATATTTTTTTCCATAACTAATAAATTCATTTTTGGGGCCATAGGTTGTGGTTTCCACGGTCAGTATTGCGCAACCTCTCATCATATGATGAGTCTATCTTTGATCTAAAAGTAATATGGTTTCTTCATTTTAAATAAAGAAAATTGAAATTTACTATCTGTAACATAGCCTACGGATTCTTTAGTGTTGTGCTGGAAAATGTATATTGATCAAACTGCCTATAAGATATTTGAATCAATCATGTATGTGGGTACGCAGCTTTACTCTACGATCATGCATCACATTGGCTTGCACACAACATACATTGAATTTTACTCCCCTCCCCTACAGTTTGAATATTGTTTAATCCTCTCTTAAAATAATGCTTAGTATAAAAGGTAGCATAATTTACAGGTAAATAGCTTTGATGACATAGCTTTATGTTTGAAAACAGCCTTCACCGTGTTGACAAACGCTAGAACATTCTGTATTGATGTTACTGCTGGAATTCCAATATCGACTCATGACTTCTCACAAAGCTATTGATGTAGCAGTGAGCTTTTATATTAAATGCTGGCTGTGTAAGGTTGAATTCCAGAACAGTTCATCCAAACTGAACGAACGTTGTTCTTCAGAACGCCTGCTTGTTTTAGCCACTGATAATTCGACCTACTCTTCGGGGCAATGTAGCACCTGAGAAATGTTTTGCGGAGTGACGCTCAATTAATTACGGTATTTCTACCATCTTGTTTATGATGATATACATAAATACATTGCTCCTATAATTTGTTACGTAGCGGGCCAAAGTAATGACAATAGGCTACTTCAGTCCCGGAAGTTACATGAAGCGATCGAAGGAGCAACAGCTAAAGTTTATGTTTGGACTAAATTCTGGCTTCTCACAAGGAAAGTTTAGCCACATAGGCCTACCATCCAGAGAGTATGTAGAAATGCTGCCCGATGAAGTTCCTGTGCGAGCCACTGGACATAGCTTAAGGAAACAAATGTACTCTATTTCAGTGTTTTTATTTTATCTTGCCTTGTTATGCGATCTTTATAACCCACACGAAACGATAGCCATCACTCGCGCACAAATTCTCCTCAGTCGGTCAACACGAATTTGCCCAAGGACTGCGCGGGGGTGCATATTATACGAGGGCTGATTTCCTTCAACATCCGATGGACTGTATAAAAATAACAGATTGGCATACCAAACTGATTTTGTTACTAAATGCTTGCTTGTTTTCTACTTATGTTTCAACATAATCGCCAAATCGATTGAAACATTTGTCGTATCATGACACCAGCTTTACAATGCCCTCTGCAAAGAATTCTGCCGGGGTACGTCTGGACAGTCTCCCGAAGTTTTTCCCTTTTTGGTGAGGCTTTGCCGCCCAACCATACTTTCAATTCTACAAAAAGGTGAAAATCATTCACGAACGCACTGTGCCAACGTTACGATAGACTTTCTCAAAGAATTCACGTGGGAAGTTTTCGACCATCCGTTGTTTAGTCCAAACCAGCACTGAATGATTTTCACCTTTTTCGAGAATTGTAGGTATGCTTGGGCGGCAACGCCTAGACAAAAAGAAAAAACTTCAGGAGACTTTCCACACGTACCCACCTCAGTGGCGGCAAAATTTTTGCAGAGGGCATTGGAAAGCTGGTGTGAAGATGCAACAAATGTTTCAATCGTTTTGGCGATTATGTGGAAATATATCTAAAAAACAAGCAATCATTTAGTAATAAAATCAGTTTGGTATTTCAATCTGTTATTTTTATAAAGTCCATCGAACGTTGAAAGAAACAGCCCTCATATAATTTAATTTAATAAGAAAATGAACACTCCTGAAAATAATTTCATGTATTAATTATGATCACTAATAATGTAGGGGTTATTTAGCGTCCTAAATTTAGGTGCGATCTTAAATTACCCCATTTTTAATAGTGACCATAGTTAATCCAAAATTTAAGGAAGATACTAAATTACCCCATTATTAATAGTGACCTTAATAAATCCTAAACTTAGCTAGGATTCTAAATGACCCCATTTTAATAGTGACCAAAATTAATGCTAAATTAAGGTAGGATCCCAAATTACCCCATTATTAAGAGTGATTATAATTAATCCTAAATTAAGGTAGTGTCCTAAATTACCCCATTATTATTAGCAATAATCATTAATCCTAAATTAAGCTAGGATCCTAAATTACCACATTATTATTAGTGACCTTAATGAATCCTAAATTTAGGTAGGATCCTAAATCACCCGCTTTTATTAGTGACTATAATTAATCCAAAATTTTGGCAGGGTCCTAAATTACCCCATTATTTATAGTAACCATAATCCTACATTTTGGTAGGATCCTAAATTACCCCATTATTAATATTAACCATAATCCTAAACCCTTTAATAATAATGATCATACTAAACACTTCTAATTTTTCTGGTGTGTTTAATTACTTAATAAGTTACAATATAATCTATACTTTGCACCCCCGCCCAGTCATTAGGTAAAGACGTGTTGACTGACTGAAGGCTTACAACATACAGTTTGTTTAGGCAACACTGCAAAATATGGCTTCAAGGCTTTACATATCACTAATTCTTTCATATCCCACGTGCTGGAAGGCTGACATATGGTCTAGTTGAATATCAAACCAGAATTCTAAGTAAGAATTATACCCAGGGGGACCAAATTTACTTTCTGCACACCATTTATAATGTATGGATAAATTTAAAAAAGCACTAAACATTATTGCCCTATTATCATCTTAAGAAAAAACAAAGTTTCATTTTTATATACACACATCAAAAAAAGTTTTGCATCACCTCGGTTCCCAGATCTCCGGCATATAGACGTTGACTGTGTATATTGTATCAAAGATACAGTCCCTTTGACTGTTCATAGATGTCACTAAAACTGCTCAAAGATGTAAACAACCATGCATGAGCAGGGCCTATTAGACGGAGGGGGTACGACAGCCGATCAGTTCCAGTCATTCCACCAGGACGAAGGTACGCTGCTCATGTTGTCTGTAGTTCTACCATGCCTAGAAGGTCAATACCGCAGTTCGATCGCGTCCGCATTGTTACTTTGTGTCAAGAAGGGCTCTCAACAAGGGAAGTTTCCAGGCGTCTCAGAGTGAACCAAAGCGATGTTGTTCGGACATGGAGGAGGTACAGAGATACAGGAACTGTCGATGACAGGCCTCGCTCAGGCCGCCCAAGGGCTACTACTGTAGTGGATGACCGCTACTTACGGATTGCCGCTCGGAGGAACCCTGACAGCAATGCCACCATGTTGAATAATGCGTTTCGTTCAGCCACAGGACGTCGTGTTTCAACTCAAACTGTGCGCAATAGGCTGCATGATGCGCAACTTCACTCCCGACGTCCATGGCGAGGTCCAGCTTTGCAACCCCGACACCATGCAGCGCGGTACAGATGGGCCCAACAACATGCTGAATGGACCCCACAGAATTGGCATCACGTTCTCTTCACCGATGAGTGTCGCATATGCCTTCAACCAGACAATCGTCGGAGACGTGTTTGGAGGCACCCTGGTCAGGCTGAACGTCTTAGACACACTGTCCAACGAGTGCAGCAAGGTGGTGGTTCCCTGATGTTTTGGGGTGGCATTATGTGGGGCCGACGTACGCCACTGGTGGTCATGGAAGGCTCCGAAACGGCTTTACGATACCTGAATGACATCCTCCGACCCATAGTGCACCCATATCGGCAGAATATTGGAGAGGCATTTGTCTTGATGGACGACAATTCTCGACCTCATCGTGCACATCTTGTGAATGCGTTCCTTCAAGATAACGACATCGCTCGACTACAGTGGCCAGCATGTTCGCCAGACATGAACCCTATCGAACATGCCTGGGATATGTTGAAAAGGGCTGTTTATGGACGTCTTGACCCACCAACCACTCTGAGAGATTTACGCCGAATTGTCGTTGAGGAGTGGGACAATTTGGACCAACAGTGTCTTGATGAACTTGTGGATAGTATGCCACGACGAATACAGGCATGCATCAATGCAAGAGGACGTGCTACTGGGTATTAGAGGTAGTGGTGTGTACTGCAATCTGGACCACAAATGCTGAAAGTCTAGCTGTATGATGGTACAACATGCAATGTGTGGGTCTCATGAGCAATAAAACGAGCTGAAATGTTGTTTGTGTTGATCTCTATTCCCTTTGTATTTAAAGGTTCCGGAACTCTTGGAACCGAGGTGATGCAAAACTTTGTTGATGTGTGTATATACTGTAGGGATAGGCTTGTAAGATCAACTTTGTTCCGTGTGTGTGTATCATTCCCCCCTTCCCCCCCTAAATAAATCTAAACGGCAGAAACAATATCAATGAACATTGGTAATGACATACTAGTAATCCGTCTGACCTCGACCGTGCCTCTCAAATTTTATTACATTTCAACAATCCAACATGGCAGCCACGCGAAATATTTCACTGGCATTCTGTATCTGCGCAACTGTTACCCATGTCACCCTGAAATTTTGTACAAGTAAAATATGGAGTACTGCACATAGGAGCTGGTATGGGACTCTCATTTCTTACAAGTAAAATATGGGGTGTTGCACACAGGAGCTGGTATAGAATCCGCATTTGTTACAAGTAAAATATGGAGTGTTACACACAGGAGCTGGTAAGGGACACTCATTCATTACAAGTAAAGTATGGAGTGTTACACATAGGAGCTGGTATGGGACTCTCATTTGTTACAAGTAAAATATGGAGTGTTACACATAGGAGCTGGAATGGGACACGAATTTGTTACAAGTAAAATATGGAGTGTTGCACACAGGAGCTGGTATAGAATCCGCATTTGTTACAAGTCAAATATGGAGTGTTATACACAGGAGCTGGTACGGGACACTCATTTGTTACAAGTAAAATATGGAATGTTGCACATAGGAGGTGGTATGGGACTCTCATTTGTTACAAGTCAAATATGGAGTGTTGCACATAGGAGCTGGTATGGGACTCTCATTAGATACAAGTAAAATATGGAGTGTTGCACATAGGAGGTGGTATGGGACTCTCATTTGTTACAAGTAAAATATGGAGTGTTGCACATAGGATCTGGTATGGGACTCTCAATTGTTACAAGTAAAATATGAAGTGTTGCACATAGGAGGTGGTATGGGACACTCATTTGTTACAAGTAAAATATGGAGTGTTGCACAAAGGAGGTGGTATGGGACTCTCATTTGTGACAAGTAAAATAAGGAGTGTTGCACACAGGAGCTGGCATGGGACTCTCATTTGTTACAAGTAAAATATGGAGTGTTGCACAGAGGAGCTGGTATGGGACTCTCATTTGTTACAAGTAAAATATGGAGTTTTGCACTCAGGAGCTGATATGAGACCTTTATTTGTTACAAGTAAAATATGGAGTGTTGCACACAGGAACTGGTGTGGGATCTTTATTTGTTATAAGTAAAATATGGAGTGTTGCACACAGGAGCTGGTATGGGACTCTCATTTGTAACAAGTAAAATATGGAGTGTTGCACACAGCAGCTGGTATGGAACTCTCATTTGTTACAAGTAAAATATGGAGTGTTGCCCACAGGAACTGGTGTGGGACCTTAATTTGATACAAGTAAAATATGGAGTGTTGCACACAGGAGCTGGTATGATAATCTCATTTGTTACAAGTAAAATATGGAGTGTTGCACACAGGAGCTGATATGAGAATCTCATTTGTTACAAGTAAAATATGGAGTGTTGCACGCAGGAACTGGTGTGGGACCTTCATTTGTTACAAGTAAAATATGGAGTGTTGCACATAGGAGCTGGTATAGGACTCTCATTTGTTACAAGTAAAATGTGGAGTGTTGCACATAGGAGCTGGTATGGGACTCTCATTTGTTACAAGTAAAATATGGAGTGTTGCACATAGGAGCTGGTATGGGAATCTCATTTGTTACAAGTAAAATATGGAGTGTTGCACAAAGGAACTGGTATGGGACTCTCATTTGTAACAAGTAAAATATGGAGTGTTGCACACAGCAGCTGGTGTGGTGTTACAAGTAAAATATGGAGTGGTGCACCTAGGAGCTGGTATATGACCCTCATTTGCTACAAATAAAATATGGAGTGTTGCACACAGGTGCTGGTGTGGGACCCTCATTTGCTACAAGTAAAATATGGAGAGTTTCGCACAGCAGCTGGCATGGAACCCTCATTTTCTACAAGTAAAATATGGAGTGTTGCACTCAGGAGCTGGTATTGGACCCTCATTTGTTACAAGTAAAATATGCAGTGTTGCACACTTGAGCAGTGTGGAACCGTCATTTGTTACAAGTAAAATATGCAGTGTTGCACACTGGAGCAGGTGTGGTACCGTCATTTGTTACAAGTAAAATGTGGACTGCTGCACACAGTAACATTGCTGTCTCAGCCAAGGATCGTTTAATTGCTGGTTTGAGAATGTTACGGACTGGCCGATCTTATGAAGACAGAAAATGTTCAACTGCAATATCACCACAGCGCTTACAGTCTCTTGGGTTTATTCTACCGGAAACCTGCATGATTATACCCAATGGCAGGTCCGTGCCTACTAAGAGGCTATCCTGAGTAGGAGTTTACGTGCGGTATGGTGGCCAGGTGCTTTCCACTCCTCCTTACCCTCCCGCCGCCAAAAGCGCGTGGTCCCCCAGATCTGGCATCCCATCCAAGTTTTGACCACGCCCAATGCTGCTTAAGTGCGGAGTTCTCATGGTATCCGGTGTTTCAACATGGCCAGGCCGTTGAACTGGGATTTATAATAACTGATTTCCACAGGGGTCACCCTGCTTGCTGGCAGATTAGGTGAGAATACGAAAGAAAAAAAACCAGACAGCCACTCGCTACATGTTCCTCAGCGCTACTCGTCTATTGCACCCCATTGTGATATGAAACCTCGCTTTTGAGTCCGTGATACAACACGACAGTTTCTGGTAACATATTGACAATGGCTGGTGTATTCAGCAACAATGAGTACACGGACATTATACTTATCTATGGAGAAGCTGGTCGTAATACAGTTGAAGCGCAATGGGGCGCATTAGACGAGAGCACTGAGGAACATACAGCGAGCGGCCATCTGGTTGTTATCACTTGGCATTCTGACGTAACCTGCTTGCATTAAACGATACCCCTTAGGAATTCAGTTATTAGGCCACCCGTTCATCAATGGTACACGCGGACACCTAAAAGTAGATTTTATACGGGGCAAATGAGCCACCTGGTATATGAAACACTAGAACCTGCAAATCCATACATTCCTGGAACTAGTCACTCAAGATTTCAATTAAGTGGAAACTCCCCACTCCATACCACACTTCACTAGATCGAAATTAGCATCCACACACGAGTGGTCATCATTGATGCGCCTGGGATGCGTATTCAAGAGTTCGCTCAAGATTGTGCGTGCATGGGGCCCTTTAGAGGCACAGCGTCGTTAACTCTCAATCGTAACCACTGAGAGTATGTAGCAGCGAGACTGGACAGAACTGCGTGCAACAGTGCAACACTGGAAACCTGACAAGCAAGCCGGCAGCCAGGACTGGACTTTGGAGTCCACATGGAGGGATGGAGCAAGCATGCTATTGGCCAAGAACCATCAGCTATTGCTCAGCAGCAAACAATGGTTTATGTCGGTGCGTGCTACTGCCTACCATTTGAGTCGCCTGTTGTTAACAAGGAAAGTACTTGTATGCCAGAAAAAAGAAGACTCAAAATTTGTCTGCGAATAGACTTTGGGGAATTTACTGTCTACAGAACATAGCATGAATCAGTTACGAAGTTCTTATCCAGTATGTGTGATAAATCCTCTCAGCACTGCCAACATGTGGAAATATTCTAAATGTTGAAAGATAATGATCACTGAAATTGATTTCCCTTACTATCGCAGGCAGGACAAGTGTGGATTAACTGTGTATTTGTGTGTGATAACAATGGCAACTGTGTCCATGTACACAGGTGTTGAAATACAGGCACAGGCACCTGTTCGGAGTCAGCTGATATGGACCACCCTTTCGTGGCGATAGCGTGGGTGTAGGGTCCACCTGACTTCAGTTACCGGTACTCTAAAATTAAATTAACTTTATAGACACCATTACAGTCGTCACGCGTGGTTTTCAGCCAAGAGCAGTTACTCACCATCCTGACGACATGAAATCGACTCTTGGCTCTGGCATGTGGGATTTAAAATTTAAATTCTTGTTTGGCATTTCAAACAGACCGCATTCGCCCTCGGGAGGAACATCTGAAGAGGGAGGAGAATTCCAATCTAACTCTTAACCATTAAAGAAGAGGTTTGATGGGGTTTCCCGCATTGACTAGCGAATGCTGGGATTCTACATAAAGAAAGACCACAATCGGCTAATTCTCATTGTCATTGCAAATTACGACACACTTGGTGTGATAGACAAATCCGTTGCCACTTCCTCGTGTAGTGGCTAGCATTCTTGGCTGTCGCCTCGAAGATCCGGGCTCGATTGCCGGTCTGCCAAGAAATTTATTTCAAGTCTGAGGGCTGAACGGGGTACACTCAGCCTCGTCAGGCAAAACTGAGAAGAGCTAGTTCGATTCCCACGTCAGCCAGGATGGTTTTCCACTTCTACTCCAGGAATATTTCAGGATGGTTCCTAATTTAAAGCCATGGCTGCCTCCAGGGCCGTGCAGTGGGCGAGGTGAAGCAGTGTTAGCGAGAAATTTACTCGTGCCGGCGAAGCGCAGTCCTACCCTGTCCATTTCTGAGCAGCGCAGCACCACAGCACACTAGCACTGCTGCGCTTAGTCGCACAAGCACTATCCATTTGACCGGGTACTGCAGTACGTTTAGTACTGAGCGTAGAGCCTGGACACTAGACGCACTAGAGCCAACATTTTGTCATATGCGTGTTGTCTGCCGTGCTCATAACGTCTCTTGTGCAGGGGGAGGACAAAAATAGCATAGTGGGACAGTCATACATTAATGAAACAAACTGAAGACGTATATTTGGACGTACATGAACCAGATCTGTGACAAGGTTACAGGAATTTGCATATTTTTGGGTGATGCAGCAGGTGCAGCGAGATATAATAATCCTAAAAATTAATTAATTGTTTCCAAATGCGAATGCCAAACCACTAGTACTGGCATTCGCATTTGGATACAATTAATTGCTTTATCGGAAACTAAAGAGAACATACCTTTTTAACCAAAGCTAACAACATTTCACCACGACTGCGATATATCCTCTTCATATTTATATAATCCAGTTTTAAACCCTTCACTATAATACACTCACTACCACACTGAATGAGGCTTGGAACAACAGTGAAGTGAATGAGCGGGAAAAGACGAAAATCTTTACTCGTGTCAATAGAGACAACTCAAGAATGCATGCCAGATTCTAAACAATCCCGCGCAAGACCGCGACAATTGCAGATATCGCGGTTTTGCACTGAAGGTAAATGAATTCTCCTTCAATTTCCAGTGTAAAACTGATGCATCTGCAGATGACGCTGTTTTGCACGGAACATCTTTAAATAAATACTCCAATGCAAAACCAATTCATTTTACTTCAAGGGCCCAATTATATAAATTTTGCAATTTTTGCACTTTTACCAAAAACTTCGGTCCACACTTTTAACAGCATGTTTTCCTTTGGAGAGACCAAGTGATGTTTTCGATCTTATCGCAAGTTATTAAATAGGATAATAATAATAATCGTATGGCATCGTATCATCATCACTGGGCCAATGACCAAGTAGTCAGGTCTGTTTATCATCATCTGGCCAATGACCATGTGGTCAGGTTTGTTTATCATCATCATCTTGGCCAATGACCAAGTAGTCAAGTCTGTTTATCATCATCTGGACCAATGACCATGTAGTCAGGTTTGTTTATCATCATCTGGTCCAATGACCAAGTAGTCAGGTCTGTTTATCATCATCTGGGCCTATGACCATGTAGTCAGGTCTGTTTATCATCATCTGGGCCAATGACCATGTAGTCAGGTCTGTTAATCATCATCATCTGGGCCAATGACCATGTAGTCAGGTCTGTTTATCATCATCATCTGGACCAATGACCATGTAGTCAGGTCTGCTTATCATCTTCTGTACAACAATTATCATCATCATCATCATCTATTAGACTGTGGTGTGTGAGTGTGTCTGGTGGCAGTTGCATGTTTATTAGATATAGTTCATTGTTTCATTAGACTGTGATGTCTGAGGGTGCATGTGAGTGTGCTTGGTGACGGACTGTTCTAGTGGTAGTACTTGTTGTTAGTGGAACTTAAGTAATTTTTCGTTAGTAGAATTTTGGTATTTAATTGTTAGTAGAAGGTTAGTATTTTTGTTAGTAGAATTGCTCTTTACTTATTCTGAAAGGGAGTAGCAGCCTTTCAGAATAAGTCAGTTCTTTACTTGTCTTATAGACGGTCAAGATATTGATAATATAAGCCAACTAATGGTTACACTGCGTTCTACTGCACGGCTGAAAGCAACGGGAAACTACAGCCGTAATGCTATTCTCGAGGATATGCACCTCTCTATGCATAATTACATGTGATGATGGCCTCCTCCCTTGTAAAATTTCAATCCGGAGGTAAACTAGTCCCACGTTAGGATCTCCGGGTGGGGACTACTCGAGAGGGGGTTAACATCACAGAAGTGACAAAGAGGAAATCTGATATTCTACGGATCGGAGCGTGGAATGTTAGAAGTCTGCTAGGAGATGGAAGGTTAGAAAACTTAGAAAGGGAAATGGATAGGTTGAGGTTGGATTTGGTTGGGATTAGTGAAGAACAGGACTTTTGGTCAGGTGACTATAGAGTCATTAGCACTAAATCAAACAATGGCCAAGCAGGGGTTGGTCTCATATTGAGTAGGAAACTTGGACAGCGGGTGGAATATTATGAGCAATATAGTGAACGGATTATTGTAGCAAAAATCAATACTAAAACTACGTGCACCACAGTGGTACAAGTCTATATGCCTACCAGTCAAGCTGATGATGAAGATGTTGAAATGGTCTACGAAGAAATATATAAAATTCTGAGGTATATCAAGGGTGATGAAAATGTTATAGTAATGGGAGATTGGAATGCTGTGGTAGGAAAAGGCAGAGAAGGGAAGATAGTAGGAGATTTCGGATTAGGTGAAAGGAATGATCGAGGAAGCAGGCTGATGGAATTCTGCACCGAGCATGAGTTGGTCATAGCTAACGCCTTATTCAATAACCACAATAGAAGAATATACACATGGATGAGACCAGGAGATACAGGGCGTTACCAAATCGACTTCATTATGGTCAAGCAGAGGTTTCGAAACCAGATTTTGGATTGCAAAACATATCCTGGTGCTGACAAAAACTCTGACCACAATCTGGTTGTTATGAAATGCAGATTAAAGTTTGAAGAAACTGAAGAAAAGTCAAAAGCCAAAATGGTGGGCAATAGACAGACTGAAAGTGAAGGATGTAAACGAAAGATTCAAGAAGAGTATAAAGGAAAAACTAATGAAAAACCCTAAACACACTTCAAATACAGACGAATGGGCACTTTTGAAGAATGAAATAACAAAATCCGCGGAAGAAAACATTGGTAGGAAAGAAAGAATAGGTAAAAAACCCTGGATCACTCAGGATATACTAGAATTGATGGATGAAAGGCGGGAACACAAGAATGTAAGAGATGAAAAGGGGAAAGCAGAATACAGACATCTGAGAAATGAGGTTAACAAGAAGTGCAAGGAAGCGAAAGAAGAATGGTTGAAAGAGAAATGTGCAGGCATAGAAAACTGTCTGAAATTAGGAAAAGTAGACACAGCTTATCGAAGGATTAAGAACACTTTTGGGGAAAAGAAGACTAAGAGCTGTAATATTAAGGACACAAATGGAAAGCCTCTAACAGATAGGTAAAAAAAGGTTGAGAGATGGAAAGCTTACATAGAGTGTTTGTATAAGGGAAAGGAGATTGAGAATCATGTAATGGAAAGGGAGGAGGAAATTGATGAGGATGCAAAAGGTGATTTAATATTGAGATCAGAATTTGACAGAGCATTGGAGGACTTAAGCAGGAACAAAGCACCAGGCATAGATGATATACCGATTGAGTTGCTACGCTGCATAGGAGATGAAGGTCTGATCAGGTTATTTCACTTAGTGTGTAGGATTTATGAGACAGGTGAGGTACCCCCTGATTTCAAGAAGAATGTTATTATCCCTATACCAAAGAAGTGGGAGCTGACAGATGTGAAAATTACCGTACAATCAGGTTGATTACTCATGCTTCAAAAATCCTGTCTAGAATAATTTACAAGAGGATGGAAAGCCAGATAGAAACGGAGTTGGGTGAAGACCAGTTTGGTTTCAGGAGAAATGTAGGAACAAGGGAAGCTGTACTAAGTCTTAGGCTGATTTTGAAAGGTAGAATAAGGAAAAATAAGAGAACGTTCATGGCATTTGTAGACTTAGAAAAGGCTTTTGATAACGTTGATTGGACTAAATTGTTTGACATTTTGAAATCTATTGGGATAAAGTACAGGGATAGGAGGGCGATATACAATATATACAGAAACCAGACATCAGTCATTCGAGCTGAAGGACATGAGAGAGAAGCTGGTATTCAGAAAGGTGGAAGGCAAGGCTGCAACTTATCACCCATACTTTTCAATCTTTACATTGAACAAGCAATGAAGGAAATTGGAGAAAAATTTAAAGTGGGAGTGAAGATTCAAGGAGAAATAATTTCAACTCTGATATTTGCTGATGACATCGTCATCTTGGCCGAAACGCCTGAGGATTTGAATGAGTCTTTGAATGGTATGGACTCCGTCTTACGGAATGAATACATGATGAAAATTAATAAATGTAAAACAAAAATACTGGAATGCCGCCGAAATAAATCAGAAACCTCTATGGATATCAAATTGGCAGGTGAAAAGCTGAAGGAAGTAGGATACTTCTATTACTTAGGAAGCAAAATAACCAGTTATGGACGAAGCAAAGAGGATATAAAAAGTAGGTTGGCTCAGGCAAGGAAAGCCTTTCTACAAAAAGGAATCTGTTGACATCGAATATAGATTTAGGTATTAGGAAGTCATTTTAAAGCCTTTGTCTGGAGCGTGGCACTCTATGGAAGTGAAACTTGGACTATTGGTGCAGCAGAAAAGAGGAGAATTGAAGCATTTGAAATGTGGTGTTACAGGAGAATGATGAAGATCAGATGGGTAGATAGGGTGACAAACGAAGAGGTATTAAGACGAGTGGGAGAGGAGAGATGTTTCTGGCGACTGCTAATGAAGAGAAGAGATAGGTTAGTAGGACACATACTAAGACACCCAGGAATAGCAAGCTTAGTTATGGAAGGATGGGTCGAGGACAAGAACTGTAGGGGTAGACCAAGGTTAGAGTATGTTAAACAGATTGCTTCGGATGTAGGGTGCGGTAGCTATCTAGAGATGAAACGATTAGCTCAAGACAGAGAGGCATGGAGAGCTGCATCAAACCAGTCAAAAGACGGAAGACTCAAACAAGAACAAAAATGGAATCAAGCATATTGGTAATCATTTATGCGACAGTAACAGGGACCGGTACGGAATCAGAAGAGTTCAAATACATTTTTTAATTTGTTGACCTAAAGTCACAAACCAGCCGAGGTAGCTACAAACGTTAACATGCGTGGTCAAATTACTTCGAGCTCGGAAGATCACACACAGCCACTTCATACCTTACATCATTAATTTTATTTGTCATTAACTCCTCTCATGAGATTGGAGTCATGAAGGGCATCTATCTGTAAAATCATTCCCTCAAGGAAAATGTCTCACCACATCCCCTACCTCATAGCAACCGGAATATTTAAGGGTAGAACCAAGAAAACTACATTAGGACTATAAACCTGTAATTCAATAACAACTGACTAGATTGATGCTGTTCAGGGATATGAAAGTTCCAAAAACATGCGTTAACAAATTTATCAGGATTTAAAAATCTAAAATATTTCGTCGCAATCTAAGGTACCGGTAATTTATGTATTTTATTCCTATTTTACACATCGCCTGAAACATTACCTCATGGAATTTACCTACACATAAGATAGGCCTATACGGCAAGTTGACACGAAATCCTTCTAACATTTGAAGTTTTAGGGAAATTTTAATTATTTCAACTGTATGGAGACCAAGAGTACTATTCATTGTAAAACAATTTTGCTCTGAAAATTACAAAATATGTTGTCTGTCTTTCTACCAGCTTTCTGGTATTTCTTTCGGTGGTGTGCCTAAAACTGTTTTGTTTATTAGTTTTTGGAACTATTCGGCTTTGGGGTAATGGTAAGCGAACCGTCTTCCTAACTTAACAGGGGCTATGTTATGCCACAAATACGAAGAAATGTGTACCATTATAGTTCTCGTAGAGTAGAAATTACATGGTATCGTGCAATTGATTGTGCTGACAATGAAAGAGACCACCTTGTGGTGTAACGGCTAACATTCTTGGCAGTCGTCCCAGTGGTCTGGGTTTAATTCCCTGCCCTGTTAAGGAATTAAATTTCGGTTTGAGGTACTGAAATTGTATCGATGATACGTAAGTCATCCGAGTGGTGTTCATTTCGACGACTTGTGCCAGGCCAGTGGGCACGAGTTTCCTTTTTTCTACATTCTTATTGTGCAATTCGAACATTGATATGGGAACTCGGAGAGCAAATCAATTCGTAGAGTTGTTAGAATAACTTCCGTAAAATGTTCTCAAAGGCGTATGCTACAAGTATTCTAGCCCTCATGAGTTAATCCAATTGCATATGTATATGTAGGCTAATCCAGGTATCGTATTTAAGACATTTTATTTTCAATGCATTCTAAGTTCTGGACATAGGAAAACCTCGAAGCAAATTTTACAATTTTCAGTGAATGAACTTCCATAGTAATCATCATGAAGGGAGACTGTGCAACATATCTTCAGAGAGTGAAAGAATTGCTTGAAATCATGGTGACGTAGTGCATAATTTGTGTATGTACAACGAAGGAGGTTGTCAGGATTATGGTGATAATGATGATGATGATGATGATGAAGATGGTGATAACGATCAAGACGGTGATTTGCTAGTTAGGAACCAATGGAATATAAATAGCCGACACTTAAGACTGAAGCCGATCTATGGAAATCACAAAATTAACTAGCAGGTTGATTGCGAAAGTGCAGAAGTTACCTAATCATCATATTTTATGGATATCGACTATTACAGAAGTAGACATGAAAGGGAGTAACCTAGCACAAATAGGTGGAAGTAAAGGTTGCTCTTGTGTGAGATATCCATGGGCGTAGCCAGGATTCTGTATGTTGCAAACACTGTGGAGTGCCTGATACCCTAGCTCACGTTCAAAAAACATAATTAAGAAGGGGATTCACTACAAACGTTAGGAATCACCGAAATAGATCTAAGATGCAGCTGTAACATTTCAGAAATGTTACGCGATCCATGTTTTCGTGTCTTTCTCAAGGTGGAAGCAAAAATACAATATGCATAATACTTGTTATTGGCCATAAGAAGGATATAAGATGTATGCTAGACCTCACCATCAGATGTGAAGTAACTGTCAGCATAACAAGACAGGCCATTTAGAGCAAACGATAGGCTTCATAGAGAAGTGAAAGTTTGTGATACGTTTCGAATAAGCGAGAGGAACAACTTTAACATTCTTTAAATCACTGATCACGTTTGCGAATGCCTAAGTATAAATGACCTAATTTTGCTAACAATAAATCCATTCAATAACAGTGAATTCATCTTCAATTTACTCGGGAACAGTATGAGACGTAGTCTATTGGTACTCAATTACATTTTATTGCTAATAATTTTAGTCTAATAATAATAATAATAATATGAAGAGAAGAACGGCTTTGAGAAGCCTCTGCCGGGACAGGATGGCCATGCGCGCACTGAACTGACGAGTTCCAGCATAGACAGGGCTGACAGTGCGCAGCTAG
Organism: Meconema thalassinum; assembly: GCA_946902985.2. NCBI lineage: Eukaryota > Metazoa > Arthropoda > Insecta > Orthoptera > Tettigoniidae > Meconema > Meconema thalassinum. The sequence goes on from OX336389.2 coordinate 1,068,663,806, forward strand.
GTCATGCGGCCCTAAAAGCACTTGCCTGTCTCGCAGGGTACCACACCACACTATACACAGCTCGCTCGCACACGTAGCTAGCGGCAGCTGGGGAGAGCCAAGGACATGACGTCACGCGCTTGTGGCTTACTTCCTAGACTGTCCATAAGGGTGCAGCAGGATAGAACATACTATAGGCACTAGCTACGCAGGGCCTTGGCACCTCCTTCCCAAATCACACGTTAATTACAAATACACACTACTGCAGACATAGGTTATCAGACAAATTTTACACACACCAAAGTACACGGGGCTAAATGACCACGATGTCCAAGCCCCTCAACTGAAACAACAACACTAAATCCGTGGGGATGACTATTATGGGGATTTCGTTGTTATTGTTTCTTTGTACAAGGGCATGGGATTTCGTGGCCAATAGAGCCGTTTACTCACTACACTTGTGGGATATGTCCTAAATAATCTGTGTGTTTGTAGGCCCTTCTGAATGCTTATTTCTAGACTACTTTCATAAATATGAAATAGGATTATGCGATCAATGTGATCTGTGTGTATGTCTGTCAGTCAATTTAGTTCGTTCAATTATGATTGCTACTCCCCCCTATAATTCCAGCAAAGTAGCAGTTAGAAATATGTGTCGATGTATGCGTGAAGACAGACTATATTACTATCTATTGCCTCCAGGTGATGTTTCTGGGTCCCATAGGTAGACCAGTGCAGTGGCATTCGATCCGGTGTGCGAGTTCACTAATGGGCATGGATAATGACATCATGGGAGCAGACAAGCACGAGCAATTAAGGACATTCTGGATTTTGTGGAGGGAATGAATGACTGCCTCAGTCATCCACGTGTGGGAAGACAGCACCCGAGTCCCAGATCCGTGCTTCGTTCGATATCAGAGATCAAAGACGGAAGGGACTGTGCTGAAATCGCAAAACCACTGGGCGTCGAACAACTGCACGCCAACGACCTGTTCTTGGATCAGGAAGAGATCATTCTAGTGGATTGGCTCCCATCCAGTACGACCATCAACCGTGATCGATACTGCAGTTCACAGCGCCAACTACGCCGACGCATTGAACAACGCCGCCACGGAAAATGGGGACGTGGCGTTCCTCTTCAACAAGACAATGTGCGGCCAGATGCCAGTCGCCAGACCATTGACACCCTGGGTGGACTTGAGTTTACTGTGCTGCCTCATCATATTTACTGGAACTTCTTGTTTATGGTGACTACGACCTATTCGACACAGTGACAGAGGTCATGCGGGTTAAGAGGTTCACCTCCAACGACGAACTTCATGCAGTTGTCCACCAGTGGCCCCAGGATACCCACAAAGAATGGTTTGCTATGCAAATACGGAAGCTGCCACGACGATGGCAAAAGTGCATAGACATTGGTGGGGAATACGTGTAATATAATCTGTATTCATATTGATCAGTAAATGGTTCCTGTGCGAGCAAAATAGATTGTAGTGCCAATCCATTATGAACGCCCCAAGTATCTGTCTGTGGGTCCGGTGTGTGTATGCCTGTCGATTCCTAAACGACCAAACCAAATGCAATAAAAACTTCTGGAAAAGTAGCCATCTTCCCGTGAACCTTAATACAATTGTCTATATCGGCTCCATCTTAGTGAAATCAAAATGGAGATAACTTGAATTTCTATTTTCTAATTTAACTACCAGCTAAACCAATTACCGCATCTCTCTTAAATGAGCATTGAAGTTACAACTTTGTCATCTAATTGATTTAAATAAAGCGTTGTGAGCAAAATCAAGTATTATAGTGGGACTGTTGTGTGTATGTATGCCCCACCCCTCCTTCTGTTCAATTCCTAAACCCCTAAACCAAAATTCCATTTGAAATATCAGCTACCGGCTGAACCAATAACCGGATCCCTTGTATACTGTATTTGAGTCTCGCGTGCTATTCTGTTAAGTGAGTCAGACGACTACATTTAAAAAAAACTAATTAATTTTAATATAGCGGCCATGTGTAATTTTCAAATCTCACTATCAATAAATTACGTCTCAGTAGATGAATGCTTAACATAATTGACATTCAGCGGATTTCATCAAATGGACAAGAGTTGCAGCGTAATAATATTGATTATTATGATCATCACTCATCTTGAATATGTAGAACTTCAGTTAGTTATTGTTTTTTAAGGGGCGGAACTACGAGGTCATCCACCCCTCATGTAGAACTTCAAAAACAGTTATTTAACACCTAATAAGCATCGGTTTCGAATCTTTGAATAAAGTGTGTAGAAGATTTACTTTGCTGAGGACACACCAGTATAGACTGCACAATGCAAATTTTCAAGATGGTGGCCAGCGTAATATTAAAACATAAATAGATACATTAGGATGTAATTGAGCCATTAGACTACCACGAAAAGTAGTGAATGAGGAGTCCTGTGTGTGAAACCTCGGTGGCACGAATTATATTACTATCACAATGAATAGTACGCTCACCATCTTCAAAGGGCTTATGTAAAATAGTGAAATCGATTCCGTGCTAATAATTTTGAAACTTCGCACAAATTTAGTCATGTATAGTAGAATAGCTTTTCATAAGGCGCATGCGCATGGATATTATTCATTCACGATGGCGGAAATGCAAACTAATAAAAATAAAAATCTATAACTTGAGATGTCTTTAAGCAATTACCTCGTACTTTGATGGAGAAGGGGAGGCTTCAGTTACACAATCCGCAAAGCCGTTAGACTGATATTTCACTTAATCACCATATAAAACGATAACCACCATATATTAATCAAAATTTGGCAAAGTGATAGTATCATATAGGAATTGTACACTGCTGAAAACACATGTGTATGGATTCCATACATTCAAGATAGTGGCCATGCGTACAACTATAACATTAAGATCGATAAATTAAGATATAATTGAGCAATCACCATGTTCAGTAATGCTAGGTGAATTTCATATAACAGAACACAGGTGCAAAAGTCACAAGGACATCTCACTTAATATTACACGAAGTCACCATCTTGAATAGATAAACTTTCTTCGGCTTATCCTGATTAATTTGGGTCGCTGGAGCCAATAAGGCTAATTTTTTATTTTGGCCGGGGATTTAAGGCCGGATCCCCTTCCTGACGCCACGTGATTTTTCATGTGAAAGTTTCACCCCACTGTCACCGGGACTCGAACTCTGGCCGTCCAGGTGAAAGACGAGAAGCTAAACCACTGCGCCGTCACGCTCCCCACCATCTTGAATAGATAAAAGCTTTAAGTCGATAACTCGTTAACTATAGTACATTATGCAACGAGCTCATAATGGCAATAATTAAGACACGAGTATGATTATGAAACGAGTGTCTTAATTGCCATTATAGGCTAGTTGCATACGACTTTTTATGTTCGACGATAATTATAACTACTTTATATTCGAACATAAATGTTCATAAATATCTGTCGAGATTTCGCTAATTTTATGTACTGAACAGAGCACGTGGGACGCAGAGAATACCTTGTATTTGACCACGGCCTCCTCAAATATCCCACAATGACACTTGCCACTAAGTGAAATTTATAATAGGAGGCCGAGGAAGTCAGCGCATGTGGGATGCTATCCTTACTTAATTGGTCACACAACTGTTTCTTGGGCTCTGATTGGTGGGAGAAACTGTTTCATAATGAAAAATACTGTAGTGTTATAATGACCCTCATTATGATATAGTTTTCTGACATATAATATTTACATTTCGACATCGTCGAACATAATAGTACATTATGCAACGAGCCTATAATGGCTATAATTAAGACACGAGTATGTTTATAAAACGAGCTTTAGCGAGTTTTATAATTTCCATACGAGTGTCTTAATTACCATTATAGGCGAGTTGCATACGACTGTTTATGTTCGACGATAATTATAACTTTATTACATGTTTTAACATAAATATTCATAAATATCTGTTCAGTAAGTAGAATTTTGTGATCGGGTGCTGCGGTGGGTAGTATATCTCTCTTGTCCAAGCTCTCTGGCCGGCCGACGCATGCGCTATGTGTGTTTCAATGCCAGATGTGCAGATCGTGAACCAGTATTCAGCAAAACTGTCACCGTAGTCGTTTGAAATCAACGCGCCGAGTAGAAATTGGATTTAGGTATATTAAGGTACAGTGCTATTTCTTGTCTCATATTCACCAGTTTATTTACGCGAACATTTGGACGGTGCACTTTCGGTAATTTATATAGACATGTTGGATTTTGAGAGCATGCGCGAAGGTATCCTTATCTAATTGGTCAAAAAATGTGTTTCTTGAGCTGTGATTGGTGGGAGAAACTGTTTCATAATGAATAATAGTGTTATAATGACCATCATTATGATACTGTTTTCAGACACATAATAGTCAGGGTCGAACATAAACAAATTTTAATTTCTAAACTTGGAGAAATATATAATATTACATATGAGATTAACTCTGCTGATGAAGGAAGTGTTTTGGAATTAAGACAGTGGCAATAATTACAATAAAATTATCGTAATCGATAAATCAGGATGCAATCCAATATCACTACGAAACTTTGTGAAAGAGGCGTATTGTATGAGATATCCCAGTTCCACAAATAGCAAGGGTATTATAGTGAATAATACGCCGAACCGTCAAATTGGATATACAAAATATTAAAATGAATATCACGGATTGCTAACGAGCTATAATTAAGGAACTTTTAAAGAGGAATGAACTATGCAATGTTCTGAAAGTTATCAGATTGATCATTACTCACAATCGCCATCTTAATTATATGTCTATATAAGACTCCTCGGTTACTAAGATCCGCTCTTGCTTCCAGAGGAATTCATTTTAACATTAGAATAATATGTTTATCCACCATCTTGGATGTATGGAATCATTCATGTTGTGCATTCTCTTATGTGAGGTTACATACAGTACTTGCTGTGTTAAGTAATTGTAACTGCGAAAAATAAGTCGATTATCGACATTAATGTATTAGCCTATATTTTCAAGATGGCGGCTGCATGCTATATGCGTTGTGATTTTTTTCTTTTTTTTAGCGTATGACTTTTAGTGCCGGGAGTGTCCGAGGACATGTTCGACTCGCCAGTTTTGTAGCTGCTTCTAGGCGGACACCCAATGGGTGAGCTACACGTACCGTCGCGTGTGGAGTGTTGTCTGAGGAGGAAAGTTTGAATGTAAGGACAAGGTGTTGGAAGGTAGCGGCTGTGGCCTATAGTTAGGGATCAACCCCGGCATTTGCCTGGAAGGAAGATGGGAAAACACAGAAGACCATCTTTAATGTTGCCGGCGGGAGGATTCGAACCTCCTCGCCTCCCAGATGTGAGCGACTGCCGGCAGTCATGCCGTAACGACCGCGGCTAACTCACCCGGTTGCGTTGTGATAATCATAGGACTATGACTAATGCTAGTTTATAAAGCTTCGTCTTAATTGCACAATTAGATACTGGGTTATTGACTTTGATGTCTAAATAGTACGCTCAACCACCATCTTCAATATATGTGGAGGCTGTTATTTTCCCTTGAGCATACAAAGTCCATATACGATTCTAATTTAATACTAATTTTAATTATTGTTTCTCTAAAGTATATGGAGTTATTCATTTTTATATTCCATAATTTCAGTAAGGCCGCTGCGTGCTATATTCAGTGTCATTGAGCCTAGAGGAGAAAATAAGTGGCCTTAAATTAAGCATATTATATTTTACTAAAGTTGAATTGGAAAATCAGGGGGACACCCTTCATTGAAAGGTTGAGGTGGGGTAAAAACCTAATTCTACTTAGTTTTCCTTACGGGGCCATGTGCATTCCGTTCAGACAGTCAAAAATTTACTTTCGCTGTGACTGATTCGGAAATCGAACGCAGGTCATCTGGATGGAGAACTACTATACTCACCCCTTGACCAGGAAGGCGACTGTATTAAAAAGTGACATGTGCTGGAATGTAGACCAAAATGTCAACAAAATGACTGAGCACTCAGCAAACAGGCCAGAACTATCACCGATATAATGCGTTCACCAGTATAATACGGCACAGTATCATATATATTATTTCAGTAGTATAGATCCCTCCTGTGGCGCTCACAAGCGACGGATCGTGACAAGTGAGCATTCAAATGAAAGAGAATAGACATTAGTAGTGACGAATTGCACTCTAATTTCATAAATATCTATAATTTATTAAAAAAAAGACTTTAAAAATGTACGAAGTGTGCGATTTGCAGATACTGTTGCTATAGGGAAATACGCTCCATGATTGCTGTCCACTTCACATTTTGGCCGCTGTGAAGCCTGTTTCACCTCATTTTAACATTATGATGTGTTTCCTTTATCAATTAGCATGGATTTCAGAAACAGTAAATCAAAGGAATGAGTACTCAAATCGTATAATTTCATAAATATCGAATAGCTGGCGAGTGTTATGATGATCCAATTTTTAGTGATTGCCTTTTTAAGTTAGGGAACGTAGAACTTGGAATTCCAACTGAAATGTAAATAGAGTTCTATAATTATTTGGTTGAAATAAAAACATAACAACCTTTTTCCTTAAGTCATTAGTCATTATAAACATATTGGGGAAAGTGTGATTTATGAACATGCGAGATTTATCGCACGGGTTCACTAGTCAGTACTTATTTCAGGATATTTAAGATGCTTAATGAATGAGTTGTTGTTGTGGAGTTTTGCGACATCGTGGTCCTGTAGCCCAGTGTACTTTGGTGTACCCCGTTCCAACCCTCAGACCAGTATTCAATTCTCGTCAGAGCTGGGAATGAAAACTATTTGATTCGTAGACTCAACACATACGGGTTCAATTCCCGGCTCTGCCAAGAAATGGAATTTTCGTCTTAGGGTTGGGATGGGGTACGATGAATCTCTTGAGCAGAACTCAAAAGAGGTGTGTTCGATTCCCACCTCATCCATCCTAGAGGTGGCTTTCCGTTGTTTCCCACTTCTATTCCAGGCAAATGCCGGAATGGTATCTAAATTAAGGTCACGCCGTCTCCCACTCAAATACTGTATTAGCCCCGATTGAAAACCACACACCGGTATAGGTTACGAAACAGATTCCACACACACCTAAGTACACGGGACTACATGACCGTGATGTGTACCAGAGCTCCTAAATACAACAAACAACTCTATTTCTATTTCCATAGAGAAAATTTGTACAACCGGGCATCTCTCAGCAGTTAAAGAAAGCGTTAATCGCAGAGTTAAAACTACTATTATTATTATTATTATTATTACTAATAATAATAACAATAATATAACGCTATGATCAATTGAATATGACTGTTTCAAAAGTATCTCTTGCAAGGTGCATAGAGTTGTACATACAATTCAGTATGCCCACTGTAATTGGAGCTTCGGGTAAGATTTTCTGGCCCTGATATGACGGCAACGCCTGTGCTTTAGGTGTGTAGCGAGCGAAATCATCCACAAGCTAAAACTGCAGATGCTTTCCTCTTTACAATTCATCGTCCCGCTGCACATCTAAAGCAAAGTCGTTGCTGAGACATTAGGGGTTTTTATTTTTGTGCATTTCCGGAGATACTGTTACTATAGGCAGCCCAGCCCACCTTACCGAGCTATTTATGTACGCGTTACATCTTACACATCATATTCATATTCCCTTTGAAATACGTAATGCTACACATGAAGATTAACTGTATTGGTTAGACTGTAACAACTGCAAGTTAATTTTGCTTCCTGCCTACGAGGAGAGGTTGGAGGTAAATGTGGTTAATAAGGCATGTCCATTAAATTAATACATTTAATCCAATATTTAAAAATATTCTGAAATATTTTATTGGCATTTATAGAAAATGTGAATTTGTATCTAATATGCAGTGTAAGTAATTATAAGGATTCTTTTCAGAACACATTCACTGGCCAAATATTGGTCAATTTGATATTTTATCTTAATGAAATGTTGTGCCTCGAGAATGTTTAACTTCCACAAATATTTCACAACATAACAGTAGTGACCATAAGTCCTGGATACTCTGAAAGGAATTCACTGAGGATGGTTTTAATGAAGGAGTTAGTGCTACTGCTGTTGAAGTCCTGAATGTGTACATATTCATACAGACACTAGATTGTCAACGTATCCCTATCACATTGTCAGTTTGCATGATAGTTACACCTTTAGTTGCAATAATGTGTAACTTTGTTGTTATACGGTAGATATCCACAGCTTTCATTCTTATCATTCATCGGTGAAGAAGCCAATCTTAGTATGCCACACTAGTTCGCTACGCAACTGACCCTTCCCTAAGGAATACATATGACATAAAACAACATGGTACAAAGATATGGAAGATTTCCAGGATTTAAGTAAGCTATGTTAACTAGCGACGTTTCTTTATGAAGCAGCAGTAAACAATAGGGAACTAACTGCAAAATCTGCAAAATGTACATTTCTTGCTTTTTGAGGAACGTTTTTCAAGTGATGTGAGGGCTAAAAATACCTAAGATCTTAAGAAGGACCAAATTTACCCCGCAGCCAGACTAAGGTCACACGTGTATTCAAAACCGAATGTATGCCATGATGTTTGAAGCCATTTTCAGTGTTGCCTTAGTAATCGAAATTTGATGTCTTTCAGTCAGTCAACACGATTGTACCCAATTGTGATGGGTTATTCCTTAATCCTGGAAAAATACATGATATTAGTAAATACACGTCATGTAAGTTTCTTCAGGATTAGGGAACAACCCATCACAATTGGGTAAAATCGTGTTGACCGACTGAAAAACATCAAATTCCAATGTATGGCATACATTTATGCACAACTTGTACAAGAATACCAGAAATATAGAAATATGTAAGGAGTCAAAATGTAACCATGTACCTCATAGCCTATACTCAGAACTCACCGAAGGGTCACTAAAGCATTCGCAACTACTGTAGGCTATAGGCCTATTAAGAGCCACAAATATGTCCAAAACACACAGGAGAGGCACAAGTCCAGAATGCAGTTTATGGCTACAAACGTATCCGGATATCAAACGATGATCACAAATATTCTAGAACTAACTGGAGGCCCAGGAAATATCCAAATCTCAGTCGAAGATCACACGTGTCCAGAAATTAGGGAAGGGACACAAATCCATCCAGTGGAGAGATAATATTTATGAACAGAAAATGAATTGATGGTTCTTAAGTATCTTGGCAATTCCTTTAACACACTTTGAAGCAGATATTTAAGAAGAAAACCTTTTTCAATCACAGTTTTTCTATTACATCATTGTAATTCCCTTTTGTCATGTAATTCAGAAATATTTAAAGGGAAGTTATTTTATGTAAGCCTAACCTTGAATTCAAATAATGTAATTATTGCTTTTTATAATTTAAGCTAAATTATAAATAAACTTTTCTTGATGAATTAAAAGCACTTACCGTTGGAGACTTCTTCTTCTCAGTAAGGTATATATGGCCGTATGTCAAGAGAAATCGGAGGCGACTTCAGTAATGGTTTTAGTAAATTCTCTTTTGAGAAACTCTTTTCAATTTGTACGCGTAACGTTATGTGTATTCTATTTTTGGCTCAAAATTGAACAGGTTTGAACAACATTCATTTGAATCTTTACTTTGGAGAGAACGCTCTATACTTCTAAATTGCACAATTTTGGCTTAAAAGCCCACAGGACGTAGCTTTGTGGATGTCCAAACGTTTGAGTTAGTTCTTCCAAAATGGTGCAGTTACAAAAACAGTTACACAAATATTTAGTTCACTAAACGTCATTGGGCTACCTGTTGCTAAATCAAAACGACCGTTTGTGATTCCATTCTCTCGCAATTTCAATCCAGAGCTCACTGTCTCTTGGGTAAAAATCAGTTATTTATTCCAATTGTACCGTACGTCTGAAATTAATATGTTTCCCTAAATGATGTCTTGGGGCGCCAGTTGGAAGAAAAGTTCATCACTGTCCACTGAAATGATGGGGTCTCGAAAAGCCTTGCAACATTTAGCTAGGATATTTTTGATAATACAGTTAAAATATCTTTATTGCAGAGTTGTGAGGATTGTAGTTTTTTCTGCTTTAGTGCAAGGCTGCCAAACAGTTTATTTTCACATCAACACCATCACGATATCTTATTCTACTTCACATTATACATATCCTTCTGATCCTTTTTCAGATGGATTTTGAACGCTGGATGACTTTCATTGGAGTTTCCACTGGTTAATGACATCTTGAGCAGGTATTGAGGTCTATAGCATCTGTACTTCCCAATTGTCTTATGGATAGATTGCTGTATGAATATGACAATTTTGAAGCTTAGACTAAGAAATATGTTCTTGTTTGTAGGAGCTTTTGAAACTGAATTTAGTTTGTACAGCAATATTAGAATGAAAGTGGGTTCGGACCTGAAGATGATTCCTGCTGTATATCTTCTCTATATAACATATTCCCATAATTGTAACATAGCAATAATTTTAAGCTTACTTGGTGGATTTTGTTAATATCCCACCATACATATGTGTTAATGAACAAATCTATTTAGAGCAACTGACTATTGTATATTACAAATCTGGTAAATGATAATATTTCACGTTGTCTTGCGACCTCAATTGCTTCCTTTAAAGGAACACATTTTTCCCATTCTGGAGATTATACTGGCCGCTAGGGAAAAGGTACGACTATAGCAGTCGTTACGGCATAATCACCTAGAGTTGCTTTCTTTAATCTGTACTAGGATACAGACACATCTTATGCGATAAATTCATTATCGTGGTGGACCACCTCTTGGAGCTACCATTGTTGAGGCAATAGGACGTGGCAAATGTTAACTAGGCATATTCTAAGTAGGTGCATGATATTCATTCTCAATTTCTTTGCCCTAAAGCTCATACAATCATTCCCTTCCTTTCCGCCTATCTTTGAACATATGCTTCCAATCTGGTACCTTCTAATTAGACCTACAATAGCAGTGCCATAACGTAGCCGGTGATCTTCCAATTAATCAGTAATTATCAAACATTAGTCACAGAAGGAGTCCGAGGCACATGTAGCAGTAATTTTAAGTTGAGTGGTCATTATTTAATCTCATATCTTACCCATTCATTATTTCACATTAATTTTTCATTTCACAATTTAATATTAGCCTCGACCTTAAATGTTATTTTCCACCTCGCAAGGAAACCTCTAGTCATTGCATTGTATTCCTAACCAGATCCCCTTCTTCACAGGAAACAATTCCCTCTGGTTTCTTACTTTTTGTGGAACCCCGTCTATCCTTTCTCTGGTTCAGCTATGAACATAGCTATTTCCATAGATTGCGACTGTAGTTTATTGTCTTGAGTATGATTGTTCGGATTTACTTTATTAAGTTGTATTTTCACAGATGTTGTTTTAGTATTTCTCTGTCCACATTGAAAGCTTTTTAACAGCATCTGGGATATTGACAAACAAAACTTAATTAATTAAATATTTAAGTAGCATAGCTTCCTCAGTGGATCAGTGCTAGAGTGTCCGCCTACTAAGCCCAATGTCATGGGTTTGCTTTTAGGCCAAAGAAATTGAAATCTTGATGAGTCGAAAAAATCCATCGCATTTCGAGTCTTGCGATGTCCATTCGCAAAGGATGTCTCATATCACACTTGGTGATTACAAGACAAAACCAATTAAATCTCAGTTCAAGTCATCTAATTAAGTTCCAGTTTCGCTGCTAGTTGGCAGCGCAAGTGAAACGTCAACATTGCAAAGTAGATCTCCTAAATAGTCCCAACTCAAGACTTGCACCTGGTAGCTGAATTAATACGGTATTTATTACTATTACCATTATTGTTATTATTACTTCTCTCACTGTTATTATTACTATAGATTTGTGCTGGACAAAGCGGAGGCAGACAGGTTTTTCTCCGGGTACTCCGGTTTTCCCTGTCACAATTTCATTCCAGCAGCACTCTCCACTATCATCTCATTTCATCCGTCATTCATTTAATCACTGCCCCAGGGGAGTGCGACAGGCTTCGGCAACCGGCACAGTTCATATCCTCGCTGCTCATTCATTCCATTCCCTGACCCGGTCGGTCGACTGGAAGCAGGCTGTGGACTTTCATTTTCATTATCATTACTGTATTTTTCAGTGGATTGCTAGCATGTTGTGATCAATCCAGATATGTGTTCAATAGCTCAATGTTTAATTAATAACATTTAGTTTAATTTGTTCTTGAGGCGTATGAAGGTAATTTTCAACATTTCCCTGTAAATGCTGCTGTAGATCAGACTCCACCGTCCACCACCATCAATACAGACTAGAGTTTACGCCAGCGATTTCGCCCGGCGGCCTATAGAGCTCGCGCTCCGCTCATAGTCTGGAGCCCCACCAGCCGGTTGGAATTTTATCTTCGGTACAACATCTCGATCACAACTAAAAATAAAATTGTCACCATAGCCAGCAAACAATACGAGTGTACGGCAATTCACTTGACCTGTGTAATAAAACCTTCAAACCTTCAAAATGAACCTCTTATTTCACAAGTTAGACCGGAGTTTGACAGGCGGAGTAATAAGCCGTAGAGATAAGTGAACAACTGACGTGTCATGCCTCTCGTGAACAGTTCACGCCACGGTTTTTGGTCGGTCAGTCCCGATTTCACTGTCGTACAGAAGACAGTCTGCAAGCCTCACGTGTGTGCAATAGATATGTGAGTTCTCAGTAGCGAGGAAAGCAACTCACGTATCAATTACACATGCCTGAGGTTCGCCACATGTCCTCTGTTCGACTGCGCAATCGGGGCTGCCCGACCAAAAACCGTGCCGTGAACTGTAGCTCAATATACTGATAGGTGCTTCGTTAAAGAATTATGATATTGCATATGGTGCAAGTAGCCTCCGTGGCTTAGGCGGTGGCACGACGGCCTCTCACCGCTAGGTCTGTGGTTTAAATCCCGGTCACTCCATATGAGATCTGTGCTGGACAAAACGGAGGCAGACAGGCTTTTCTCCGGTTTTCCCTGTCAAAATTTCATTCCAGCAGCACTCTCCACTATAATTTCATTTCATCTGTCATTCATTTAATCATTGCCTCAGAGGAGTGCGACAGACTTCGGCAGCCACTAGATTGAGGCTTCAGTCATTCCATCCCTGAACCGGTCGGTCAACTGGAAGCAGGCTGTGGATTTTCATTTTCATATGATGCAAGACATATTGCAGGCAGCTTCATATATTATTGGCTTGCCCTGCTGCCTATATTTAGCCTATCTATTGCATGTAAACATGAAACGCGCCAGGATGTAATATCCTTCTTTCTAATAAAACGGCTCTGTTACTCCTCGTTTGATTTTACTTGAACCCTATATCGTGTAAAGTAGGCTACGTTTTGAACTTGAACTGCCGCCTTTAAACTGAATGCTGCCTGTAAGTTTTAAGAGCAGTTTGGGCACAGTTAGCACAGTCTTCGACTGATTATGAACATTATTAATAGTTCGTTGAATAACACATTTATCAAAATTATTTATATCAGTGATGCGATTGGGTACCCGATGGTCCTTACGTGGTGCCCTGATCCTCACACTTCCCTCCTTCTTTAGTAATCCGTCTAACGGTCCTCTCTGGCACTTTTGTTGCAGCTACCACTCTATCCTGCATTTCCATCAGAGGAATTAAGACCTCACCCAACGCTCCTTCACTTTCCATAATCAAATGCACATTATGCACAACCTCACGAGTTTGGCTGTGGAGTTTTGTCAAAATCTCCACTATAAATAACACCACACGTACACAATGATCTGCAAGTAACTACGATAACAGTCTACTCTTTAATGTATTCGTCAACACACACAGCACGATGACATAGCACAGATTTCCGCGCAACTGACAACAACTAACGTATCAATTGCACACGCATGAGGCTCACCGACTGTCCTCTGTACCAGAGGTCCTCAAAATTGGGGGCGCACCACCTGCGGGGGCGGGGGGGGGGCGGAGAGGGTGATAAAGGAGGGCGATGGCTCCGATTGAAATAATTCTATTTCATATTCTGTAACACATATTACTATCCCCAAATCCATGAAGCTCCCACGACCATTCAAGACTAATACACTCGGACTTTTGCAGTCTTATTTCAAAAGAACTGACCAGTAGATCCTGCCAGCAGGAATTCTGAGAAAATGTGTAGAGTAAGATTTCCCACACAGCACCCTTTCACCCTCCACCCGCGACATCTCCTTAACAAACACTTAACAACCACTATAATGACAATAAGCCGCTTGATAATGTGACCACCACTTCCGTCAAGAATAAGGTATTTCTGCCAGTGTCGTCTCGAATTCAACCAGGTCCTTTCAGTAAGTTCAAAGAGAGTGAGTGAACAGGTGTTAAGTGGAAGTGATTAGCCCGATTTACAATAAACTGGTAGGCCTACAAGTAACGCCACATGAAATAAACAACATTTGTTCAATTACATTAACTGCACATACAGCAGTTGTTTTCTTTTTACAAGCAAGGAGAAATAGTTAACTTTCTAAACCTTGGAGTAATACAATTGCATGCCTTTTTTTAACAAAAAATTTTGAACTTTGATGTGCTCTAAAAATTAAAAGAACTGTGTGTTATTATTGTAACTGGTAGTTGCAGATGGAATGGTATTAGAACAGGTTCATTCATTCCAGTATTTAGGAAGCTTGATAACCTCCAGCGGAAGTTGTACAGAAGAAGTGAAACGCAGAATCCCCATGGAGAAGAGAGCTTTTAGGGAGAGTGAAAGGTCTATTTACAGCCAGAAGCATACCAATCAAACTTAGGAACAGGTTTGCAAAATGATTTGTGTTGAGTGTGCTGTCTTATGGTTCGGAAACATGGACAGTCAGACAGAAATAACAAAAAAAATGAAAGTTTTGAAATGTGGTTATGGAGAAGAATGGAGAAAGTGAAATGGATCGATAGAACGAGAACTGAAGAAGTGCTAGGTGGAGTGGGTGAGGAGAGGAGTTTTATGAGGATGATACAGAAGAGGAAAAAATCTTGGATGGGTCACATACTACGTAGGAATTGTTTACTACAAAGAATCGTGGAAGGAAGAGTAGAAGGAAAGAGAGGGATGGGAAGAAGTAGGTCTGGAATGTTAACAGATTTGAAGAGGGGAAGAAGTTACAAGCAATTGAAAGAAGATGCTCTGGACAGTGAGAAATTGAGGACGTCCAGTTGAAAGTTGTCTCCGGACAGATCTACTGAAAGCAGTTGCAATAATTAGACAGAAGCAAATACTGTAGATCTTGTGATCCGATTTATTTTCGCGAAGTAGCCTATGAGAAGTGCTAAGAAAGGAAAGAAGAAAGAGGGGGGGGGGGGGAGTAGACAGTTAATGTTTCAGAAGGGGGGGGGGGGGACAGAAAAAGTTTGAGAAGCCCTGCTCGGTACAACTGCGCAACCGGGGCCGACTGGCCAAAATCTGTGGCGTAAACTGTACTGGCGGTTGTGAATTAGTGTCTATTGGCAACAAGGCAGTAGCAGAAGGTTATCATGGCTCGATACACGTCTCTGAGCACTGAGCAAGAGCGAGGACGATCACTTTGTCCATGTCCCAAGAAAGACCAACAAATATGGCAAACATTTGGAGCATGTCGGCTAAGGAAGTGAGATGGGAAGCGAATGTGTACAGTAATTTACAATGTGACGTTTGGAGAATATTTTAGGCACTATCTTTAGGATTGACTTTATGTCATTGCATTACAAGATAGATGATGGCTCACCTTCCACAGTTGAATTCTGACACATTTCTGTGAGTGTTTCGATATTGTACTTTCAGGTTGCCAGCTATCACCTTTATCACTCGTCTGCTTCAGAGCCTCACTTAATTCTCGGACCGCGTTCCTAAAGCCAACATACAAATATTTCATTTCTTGCACTTGATACTCTCTGTATCCCTCAGACCGTGACAGAAGTTCATCCGAGGGATTTGGGATGATGAAAGTGGTAATCAATTGAGCTAATATTGCGCCGATAAAAACACTACGCATCCTGCCACAGCTACTGTAGTGCTGCACATAAAGTAATCCTGTTGGAAACCAATTTTAAGTGTTACCTTAATCATCGAAATTTATGGCTTTTGAGTTGGTCAACACGATTGTACTCAATCGCAATGGGTGGTTCCATTATTTATTAATTAATCTCAAGTAAATTATTTTTCAGGATTAGGGAATTACCCATTCCAGTCTAGTTCAAAATCGAAACGTGTGGTCATACTATACAGCATTTATTTTAATATTTTAAGAAATATATGCAGTAACTGCTTCTGCCCAGGTAACCACCTCTTGTTCTCTATGAAGCACGTCCTGATCCTTCAATCACATTCAAACTGCAACGACTTTGCTAAGCGATGTACAGTATGCTTCATAATGATGAAGATAAGTTCACGCTATTGTTGTAAAGTTCAAACTATGCACACATTATTATTTTAACAAGAGTTCTTAACAACCAGTTCACCATATGGTAACTCTTCAGCAACCAATGTTGTGAAATTAGGAGACAGCCTTCTTTTATATGACGCTGAAATTCACGCACCAACACAAATGTATTTTCTTTCATATAATCTAATGATTTTCGACGAAGTTTCGCAGCCATCGTCTTACAGAGATTGTTGGTTTCTATCCAGTCAGCTCTTTCTTGAAGACTCTCCGAAATAGGCATCACTAAAGAGGATTCATTTGTGAAATGGATGTCCAGTCATGTTGTGACACGTTCACAGGGCGGTAGAAATATAAAATGGATCTTATGAAAGCCAATTCCTTGTCGAATTCCACATAAATCAACCATTTCTTGAAATCACTCTTTTATATCTGAAAGTGTATTCTAGCAAAGGATAGCGAGTTGTTTAACTTTACTGACATATTCGATTATCATTGACCAATCACACGAATTATGCAACCAGTGGCATATGTGTGACCCTCTCATATAATCGGTGCTCGATTCAGTAAGCTCCATAGGACGCATGATACTCTGGAGGGTCAAATTTGCCTAGAATGTAGGGAGAGATAACATTTTAAATCATTGCACAACAAAACTTATTTTAATTGATCCCAAAACGCAGGAACGTGAACATTTTACTTCCGAAAGAAGTCACTACAGTGTAAACATGTACTAAATACTGATTTGTCCAGAAATGATCACAGTTTAAATAAGACAATTCGGTTGCTAGTATTGCACTTTATTAAGTCTTATCAGTTGACTGTTGGTCTAGAGGAATACAAATATGAAACACAACCATAATATTCCGACAGATATCGAAGACTCACTCCGTACAAATAGATATTTCTGACGTAAGATATATACATTTAAACGCAGCTCAAATTGCGAAAGTGTCGTGACTAATCCAACAAGCGCGTGAGATTTCAAACACGGATATAAACGGCTAAATGAAGAGGTATTGCTGAGTCTGTCGGATGACTGCAGTCTAATGAATTACAGTTTCTAGCCAGAATAGTTGGTTTTCGTTTTACAAGAAGGGCTAATTGAAAAAATGTAAGGTAATTCATGAAATGCTCCTTCATTTGCTTGCAAAAATAACCTGAGGAATTGGTACAAGGATAGTTATTGGTCCACTAGTGCTGCCTCTTCACCGCAGAAGTACGAAGTCTGCATGGAGTACAATCTGTCGATGGGATTGAGGCCCAAGGGCGTGGGTTGATGGTGCAGGAACATATGGTGGTGGTGACTCCCTCCGTCCAGTGAAGGAGCCGCGTACGGGAAACTGAGGAATCCGTTGTCCACTTTATCGTGTTGCCCAGCGCTACCTGAAAATCACAAAATATTATTTCACATAAAGAAAGGGTTATATGAAAAAGCACGATAACATGGGTAAGCGCAAGCAAACTTCTTTAATTTTGCTCTAATTATACGATACTACTGTAGCTTCGCCTGGTAACTAGGCTATAACGATTTACCCAGCGTAAGCTTAAAAGTCGCACGGACTGCAGACACAATTCAGAAAAGACGAGGTGAATAGCGAAACTCCAAACACATTATTATACTCTTCTCAGAAGTTTTAACTCGACACGACTCGATTGTTGCTGGCCGAAGCTGGGGTGATAGGCTCACTCGCTAGCTTATAAACTCGCTCCGAAGCTAGTAATTTAAATTTCCACTGAATGGAGATTGCTGAAAGAAATGAAAACGGAAAAACGCTTAAAGTGGGCGCTGTATAAAAGATAGAGATATGCTGTTCCTGACCTTTTTGTAGAACTTTTCATGCTGAACAATTCTTACACTCCTAGTATATAAATATGTGTAACGTTTTACCGAGCGTAAGCTTAAAAGGCGCACGGACGGCAGGCTTTTCTTCGACTCGACTCACTGAAATCGTTACTGCTCGGCTTCCTATGATCATAAATGAATGTTCATCTACAGAAACCTTCCTAGAGAAATCCTTTACAGAATAGTAAAAACCGCATCACAATCCATTAAGTAGTTCTATACATTGCCCGTTACATCCAAGAATCGGGGAGTTGGTTTTATAGTATGTAGAGCTTTCAATGTACAGTAATACATTTGTGTGCTTAGAGAGTATTCCGTATGCGAGGAGTGTGATTCCTTGAATCGAAGACACCCAAGAGACCTAGAGCAGTGGTATTTATAGTCTTCTCAGGTTCGTTTACCCCCAACGTCTATTTGTTTCGCTTCCATACCCCTCAAGTATATTCGTATTATACCAGCGTGCACATTGATGAAAACCAATTCTAATTATTTGCACTCCATGTGCATTATTAATGTTGCAATTTCTAACGTAGGGCCTGCGTGTTTGTTTTACGGCTAGATGCCCTTACTGACTCCAACCTCATGAGAGGATTTAATGCTAATGAAATGAATGGAGATAAATGAAAATGGGTAAATAGTTGGAAGGGAGTGGCCATGGCCTCTTAGAAGGTATTTCCCAGGAGTTGAAAATGAGAAACTACGGTGTGGAAATCTATCTCAAGGACGGCCGAAGGTGGAGATTGAGCACACTCGTCTACCAAATGATAGATAGCCTGGCTCAATGGCCTTAGCGAGCGTAACTACCGCTGAGGTCGTAACGAACTATATGAATTCAATTACTGAAAAAAAAAGAGTGATCGGATTATGTAATTTAAAAAAATACTTTCTTCGGCTTTTCCCAATTAATTGGGGTCGCCGGAGCCAACAAGGCTCATTTTGGTTTTGGCTGGGGATTTAAGGCTGAATGCCCTTCCTGACGCCACGTGAGTTTTCAAGCGAAAATTTCACCCCGCTGTCACCGGGATTCGAACCCCAGTTAAGCCACTGCGTCATCACGCTCCCCATCGGATTATATAATATAACAGACTAATTCGTAACAGGAATGATAATTAGCTTATGTTGACAATAAGGCTATAGGCCTACCTAGTCTATATACCAAGACAGTGAGATGGATTTACGTGCTTCTTCATTGTTGTTAACTAATTCTAGGAGCATGGGATACCTTGGACATCAGCTCCATGTACTTGGGAATGTGTTGTCTGATTACCTGTGTTTCTGTGGTGACTGCAGTAGTGTGTGTAGCTGTATTAGGCACAGGGAGAGGGTAGATGTCCCAGGACTTGAAATTAAGTAGGCTACTTAGCCTGAAGGGAGTAT
This sequence comes from Meconema thalassinum, assembly GCA_946902985.2. Taxonomy (NCBI): domain Eukaryota; kingdom Metazoa; phylum Arthropoda; class Insecta; order Orthoptera; family Tettigoniidae; genus Meconema; species Meconema thalassinum. The sequence continues at coordinate 1,068,683,396 of OX336389.2, forward strand.
GGAAAAACTCCTGGGAAAATCACGCTCTAAATAGCCGCTTTCAGCGTCGGAATTCAAATCTCCAATCTCCAAACTTGATGTAGCTCCCCTTCGCGGTCGTGGGGGAAGATGTAAAACAAACGGCAACATCACGGGGTAGGAGTTGTTTACGTGGACAATTTTGCTGGTGACATATTGTATATATCTGAAATGTATCGGGCATTTTAATGACGGGCATAAGCAATCAACTTCTTATCCCTTTCAACACTCATCAATTGGATCATCAAATCGTCTGACAAGTTAAGTTTCTCATAGAACTATGGGGCTATAGAATAATAAGTAATATTGCGTATCCCTCGAAACGAGTGTGAAGATGAAAAACCCTAGCCTGCTTCCAGTCGACAGACCGGGTCAGGGAATGGAATGAATGAAGCACCCCCTCTAGCAGCGAAGCCTGTTGCACTCCCCTGGGGTAATGATTAAATGAATAACAGATGAAATGAAATGACAGTGGTGTGTGTCGCTAGAATGAAATTTGTGACAGGGAAAACCGGATTACCCGGAGAAAAACCTGTCTGCCTCCGCTTTGTCCAGCACAAATCTCACATGGAGTGACCAGGATTTGAACCACGGACCCGGCGGCGAGAGGTCGGCCTGCTGCCACCTAAGCTACGGAGGCTCCCCTTGAAACGAGTGTACCTACAGAAAAATAATGCATAACCGTAGTATTTTTTAAATCGCTTATCCTACCAGCTCAGCTTCACCCACGGACTCTGTGAGAGATCATTCCTCTACTGTCGCAAGGACGGTGTCTGGCAGCAGCAGATACAACTGGGGATGGTGACAGGCCGCTAACTTGGGTCTAATTTAGGAAGGGTCAGGGAAGGGATTTTGGATGGAAGTCGGCCGTAGACCTGTTGAAAGGAACCGTCCAGGCATTTGCCGGGTGGTGAAAATGGAAAACCACGAAAACCATTTTCAAGACGGCCGAGGTGGAATTCGAACCCACGTTGTCCCAATACCAGCCAGAAACGAGGTAGCACGTTAGCACTCTCGACCATCGAGACCAGTCCGTAGTAAAAATTACTCGACTAATCGGGTCGCCTACATCCCTTGAGGATATGGCACTCGTAGTTCTTTTATTTGAACTTCTGCATTTACTTCTATTTGGCCTATAAATAGTCTACCAGTATTCCTATAGCTATTTGACCTACAGTACATAATCGGTAAAAATTAAATATTTTATCATTTCATTTTTATAAGGGTGAAGACATTTTTGATACCGGTATTAACACCTGAATCTATTTTATTTCAATGTTTGTCCTTTGTTCACAAAGATAGCATAATGCGGCCATTGGTATTCTTGTAGTTAAATGGCTTCTTTGAATATTGACTACGAGAAAATAACTCGTAAAAGTAAATGATGCACGATAGTTGTTGCCTGTGTCCTCACTAACGGCATTGATTTTCGTTCGACAGAAATATATATTGTTGTTGTTGAATTATTTAGCGGCTTGGGACTTCGTAGTCATTCAGCCCCGTGTACATGCGTATGTATAGGGTTTCTCTCATTGCCTGTGCTAGTTTTGTGTCTGTTGAAGTGTGGCATTCGCCTGGAATGGAAGAAGTGTGTAACCACGGAAAGCCACCTCCAGGCAGGTTGAGGTAGGATTCGAACCCACCTCCTCTAAGTTCTACTTCACGAAGCGGTGTATAGGCTACCCCGTTCCAGCCCTCAGACCAGTATTAAATTTATTGGTAGAGCTGAAAATCAAAAACAGTTTGTTTGTTCCACACGTCAGCAACCTTTCATATTTTTTTTTTATTGATATTGTTTATTGGAGTTACTCTTGGTGAAATCAGCTTTACAAAACACAAAACGATCCAAACATCAACGACAACGTCCTGGTGTAGCGGCTAGCATTCTTGGCTGTCGGCCCAGAGGTCCGTGATCAATTCTCAGCTCGGCCAAGAAATTTAATTCTGGTCGAAGGGCTGGGACGGGGTACACTCAGCCTTGTGAGACAAAACTGAGAAGAGGAGGGTTAGATTCCTACTTCATGCAACCCGGAAGTGTTTTTTCGTGATTTCCGCAATTGAAATCCAGGTAAATACGGCCACCTCTTCCCAAATCCTCATTAGAATTATAAATACACACAATAATACAGTCATCAGAGTAACGCAAGTTATCAGACAAGTTCCACACACACCCAATTACACGGGGCTTAATGACCACGATACCCAAGCCTCTCAAATAAAACAACAAACTGATCCAATCATAGAGCACCTATCCAGCAACAACCTTTGCAATTGGTTAATTGCATGGATGAAGGTAAGATTGACAACCACGTCTTCACCTGCTGCAATACCTCTCAGTTAGGGCTAATTAAGACATGTGGAGGCCTACATCAAATTCCCCACGACTTTATCAAATTAATTACTAGAATACGAATGGTCACATTAGGTTAACTGAATGCTATTGAAATCATTTAGATTCAGATATTAATATCGGTATCAAAACAATCTTGTAAAACTGAAATGATCAAATAGGCCTATTTAATTTCTACTAATTATGTAATCCTACAGTATGTCGAATAGCGGTAGAAATACTGCTTTCTTTAGGTCACGCAGTAGTAAATACAACTCCCCCTCGTTACGTAGTGGCTAGCATTCTTGGCTGTCACCGCAGAGGTCCGGGATCGATTCCCGGCTCTGCCAAGAAATATACTTCTGTCCTGAGGACTGGAAAGGGGTACACTCAGCCTTGTGAGGCGGGTTTTATTCCTACCTCAGCCATCATGAAAGTGGTTTTCCGTAGTCTCCCACTTCTACTCCAGGCAAATACCGGGATGGTGCCTAACATAAGGACACGGTCGCCTCATACCCAATCCTCATCTGATTTACAAGTACGCACTCGCATAAAGCCATCACAATAACACTGGTTATCAGACAAATTCTACACGGTGCTACATAACCACGATGTCACAAACCCCCTGAAAAGGAATCAAAACCAAGTAGTAAACACAGAAGTTCAAATCAAAAATAAAAGAGGGCTATATCCACAAGGGATGTAGACGACCCGACTAGAGTCCTTGGCTCTGTCATACGATCACTAACCAGGTGTCCTGAACCGGAGTTTATGTGCGGTAGGGTGCCCAGTTCCTTTTCAATCCTCTTGCCACAGCATCCGGATGGCTCCATTTAGCATCATGAGGCTGAGAGACCTCTTCCAAGACAAGACCATACCAAGACTTTTCAATCCTTGACAGAGTCAGGAATTGAACCAGGGACTTCTGGGGTGGCAGCCAACAATGCTAACCATCTCGCCAAGATGTGGTCTGAAGTTCAAATAAGTTAGGATTCACATAAAAAATTGTGAAATCAAAATGGTTCCTAACATATGGCCACGGCCTACTCCTTCCCAATCTTCACCTGAATTACATATTCACACATTTGGCTACTTCAAACACAACAATAACACAGGTTATCAGACAAATTCTATATAACTTATATATACACACACCCAAGTATACGGGTCTAAATGACCACGATGTCCAAGCCCCTCAAATGAGGAAACAAATTCTTGGGAGAAGAAGATCCAATGGTGATATCTTCCAAATTACAGACTAATACATAGGAGAGTACTGATTGCCCAAGCACCAGATCCAGAGAATAATCTTTTATTATCTATAGCCTATAAGGCACTGATAGATAAAAATGAAATGAAATATTAAAAAATTGATGAAGACTAAAGGCAGTCATTCCGGATGTTCTACCAGACCGATTTGCTCAATTACTATATATATATATATATATATATATATATATATATATATATATATATATATATATATGCCCAGATATGTCATCAGGAATATAAAACCACCTACCTCTCACCTTACTTGAGTTATATTAAAACACAATTATTCCCTGATATTTTTCACTTTATTTTTCCTTCAATCATACCTCAGGTTGGAGTTGCTGTACACCGTTGGTATAGAATAGACTATGTTCTTAAACACTCCATGAAACAAGATTTCTCTTTTGTTCTGTTGATCACTCAAATCTGTTGCGTCTGAGGAAAGTTCTGCGAAAACAATCAAATCAACGTACAGTAGGCTATGCTTGTTTTCGAGAGTTTCTTCCAGTGAAGCGACTAGGCTATATCTCAGGTTGTAATTGCTGTACACCGTTAGCTTAAGTCTTAAAACACTTAATAAATAACGATCTCTCTTTCGCGCTATTGTCCACTCAAATTGGTTGCGTCTGAGGATTGTAATGAGGTAACATTCAACTCAGCTCGAATTATGTACCCATGCTTCCGCCTGCTGCCAACACGTAATGTTAGCGCTCCGCCACAAACCTTAGCAGGTGACTGATTGTGAGTCACTAAGGAACGGACAGTGCGAGTAATGTCAACGTTGCTGGAATATAGACGAACGAACAGAGAGCCCCGACTTCATAGGACGAAGTAAAAGGGAAGGCATTAATAGCGCTAGGTTAAAGTATTGTTTTTAGTGAAAGTTAAGACACGTGTGAAAAATGAGATACCGGGGTGTTGTTAATTATGGGTCTTGGCAGTAAAGCCACACGTGCTAATCATTTATGTGGAAAAAAAAACGCACGAAAGTAGCAAACAACAACAACAATATAATTATTAATATTATTATTATTTAAGGTTGCCGTAGAGAATATTAAACTCACATTTAACTACATAACAAGCAACATTTGAAGCTACAGCTCTCAAAGCAAACATCAGAGCATTTCAAGAATAAGGTCTGAAACATAATTAAACAATTATTTTATACGTTGTTTTATTGGGAATGGATAGGCTAATTGATGTGCTGAACCGATTGGCTTTCACTCCATTTTGAACCATTCTGGGATCATACTGGCAACCTCATCCCTGCCTGTGGGAGCACCTGTTCTTTATATTTCCGATCTGAATGGTAATTCCTTCGCGCTGCTGGAACGTTCTCAAGAATTGGATATTCCTCTTTTTATCACAAAAATGCACGTAGATAGGTCGTTAAACGTTTGCCAATGGATTCACGTCTCAATCCAAAAGTGAGCATCCGATCATTAGGCCCCGCTTCCATCCACATTCCGATAGTCATTTGTCTCCCTTTAGCCCTGCCATCGATTCGCCATTCAGGCTTCCGCCGCACTCACAAAATGGGGCGAGAGGGAGGACTTGCGGGCTCTCGTCGTAAAATCATGTTTTCTGTATTTAGGTTACCTCCCCTCCGCTCGCTCTAACTACCTCCCTTTAGTTTGTCAGAATGTGGCAACACGATTTTCAATTTTTCCCCTCTTGAGACTCGTCCCCAAGCGAAGCCAAGCCAAGAGCGTGCCCCTCGTGCGCCACGACCATTAAGTAGGAATGTAATGATGGCAACATTCTGCGACAAAGCTCTTTCCCCGGCGTCTTACCCAGGGATCGGCCGGCTCCCATACTGTTTCTTCTCGCCTTGGCTAAAGCCTCACATATCCCTCAGCTGTGTTTCGGAAGTCACGCTTTATATGATCCCATTGCATTGCTAGGGGCGAAAAGTTGCACTGTCATCAAAAGAAGACATGCAACGTAATTTAGTACCAGTTGGATATATTAGGACACTAAGGCTCAACGGTCATATCTATAGCCTACACGACACCGTTCGTTCGAACTCAAATGTATTCCAAGGGGAGCGTTAAATTTGACACATGTCTAAGTCAGTAAAATATAGTCTACCAGTGAATAATGTAGAATAAAACTTGCTGCATTGATGCGATGAAATATACACTTATGTTGGAATTTCCAAACATTTATCAATTGAATACGCATTCAAAAATTACTCTCAAGAGATTCAATAATTTCAACCTTTGATGAATATTGGTATATTTTAATTGTCATCTTTAGCATTATTTAGAAATTCAATATCAAGTCCCCGGAATATGAAAAGTATTAGTTTCATTTATGCTAGGCCAATACTTACAGTAGGAGTCCACATCTTGAATTAATGATTTTTCGTCAAGAATCAATTGCTGTTAAGTATGATAATAGGACACCATTTTAAACTTACTAATTGAATGATTTCCTATATGGTATCGAACGTTTCGCTATTTTGCGAGGTAGTAATGTACAGCAAATGAACTGGTGTAAAAGTTCCCTTTATTGCATCCCGTTCTTCCGACAGGGCGAGTCAAACCCTCGAGACATCAACTGTAGCATACATGCTGTAACTTACCTTTTGCCGTATGATGCAGACATTCCATTCTAGACGAAATGAGGACTGAGGTGTACAATGACAAACGCACAGTATCGTACAATAACATCTCAGTCTGCATCGGCATGCACACACTCTTTATTACACTAAAGGGTTGCATGCTCGTGTAACTCAACCGTCCTTCAAATCATGACTTTATACTAAAAGGTATATACGAAATCATTTCAGAGGCTGGGACTTTATGAATGCAGCTTATACGCGAGGAAACGTACAAATTAAAACCATTTGACTCAGCTAAATTGTAATAAAGGAAGCTTGGTGCCTAGAGAGTATGACCTGCAAGTGTAGAAAACGTAGCCTATAGGTCCTAGGCCCTAAATGTGTGATGTACGAGTGAGATTCGACTGTAAATAAGACATTAATGTCTGTTCATTTAATCCTTTTCGCACCAATTAAAGTAATGTTACGTATTTTAGATTCGCACGTATTTAGCTGAGAATTGCAGCAAAAAACAAGAGATCCGTGTATGTCTATTCCACCATTAAGCAAGAACCACTAAAGACGGCTTGATGATTCATGGTCTTTAAACCAAGCCGTGCTGGCTGACGTTCAGTGCACGTGCACAGTTTGTTTCCCAATTCAAACTTGAAAATTGAGTTTTTAAGTCCTAAATCTTAAGAATGGTTTGATGCAGCCCCACAATGCTCCCTGTCCTTGGCTAATCGTTTCATCTCTTCATAATTACCACACCCTACATCCGCAGCAATCTGTCAACATATTCTAACGTTGGTCTATACCTACAGTTCTTGTCCTCAACCCTAAATTTTCTATTACTGGGTGTCGTAGTAAGTGCCCTACCATCCGATCTCTTCTCTTCGTTAGCTCTCCCCCACTCACCTTAATAACTCTACATTTATTTTTAAATCATTCCGTCTACATTTAATCATTCTCCTGTAACATCACACTTGAAATGGATGTGAACATATTTATTTTCTGTATAAAAGCTTTCCTTGCCTGTGCTAGCCTACATTTTATATTCTCGTTGGTTCGTCCATCACTGCTTATTTTGCTTCCCAAGTAGCAGAAGTCTCCTACTTCCTTTAGTTTTTCATCGGCCAATTCAGTGTCAATAGGGATTATAAGAAAATAAAATAATTGTTATTTTTTTACCTGATACCAGCGAAATGTTGGGGTAGGGATGATGTTCCAACTACCGCCTAATGTGCGTTGTCACATTTTTCTGGACCGATGATAAATGAATGAGTTTCTAGAATTACTGGAATGAATTTGAAAGGAGAAGCCAGAGGACCGAAAGAAACCATGTCACACATTCGCTTTTGCTGGTGTTGATTCATATAGAGGCTTGTGCTTTGTGGCAGCCAGTCCCGTGTTTTTGGGTGTGTATAGAACATGTTTGATAACTTTTGTTATAGTGGTTTCTGTAGTAGTGTGTGTACAGTATTTGCAATTGAAGCTAGGCGAGGCGATTCTGAATATAGCTGACACCGTTCCAACACTCATACCAGAATTGAATTTCTTAGCAGAGCCGGGAATCGAACCAGGACCTCAGTAGTGGCAGCCAAGAATGCTAGCCACTACAACACGAGTTGATTCACCTCCACTTTATCCAACACTAATTTCGCATACACTGACCGAGATTACAACTGAGTGCAGCAATGTAAGACTGGCGTCTAACCATCTGGGCCACACAGGAGCCTCTAGAATGGCACGCAAATCCTGACTATTTCCTTGAACATTGGGTTCACGAAGGTATATTTGACAGTAAAACAAATTCATTGTACTGTACAACTTATTGTATGTTCTTAGCAAACATTTCGGTCGAATGATGTTTTATTATCTTCCAATTTAAATGTCTCATCCCAAAATACGTTCAACGACGTACTTGCTGCTGGCTTCATCCCACATCGCTATCACTCTTCTGCCGTTGCAGATCACCCAAGAGTTATTATTTCACTGCTAGACGACAGTACAAGCGGAACGTACAAATTGGAGAGTAAACTGCCTAATGGCTCAAACTCAAGTAGCCGAGGAAATACGATCATGGTTATTATGATTATTGTTAATTAAGTTATTAAATGTATTTATTTACTTATTTATTTACTTATTTATTTTATATTTACTTATTTATTTACATATTTATTTATTTACTTATTTATGTATTTACTTATTTACATATTTATTTATTTACTTATTTATGTATTTATTTATTTACTTATTTATTTATTTGTTTACTTATTTATTTATTTACTTAAATATTTATTTACTTATTTATTTATTTATTTACTTACTTATTTATTTACTTATTTATTTACTTACCTATTTATTTACTTAAATATTTATTTACTTATTTATTTATTTATTTATTTATTTATTTATTTATTTATTTACTTATTTATTTATTAGCTAATCGGCCAACAAGGGACCACAAAAATTTTCATTATATATTACTGCGTTCATTTATTCCTCGTTTAATCCAGGTGATTTTCAATGGCTAAACGTTCATCCCATCATTTTGCACAAGTAGCCTATTTTTCATCTCCGAAAGTTCCAAATGCCACGACGCTTGCTCTGAAAATATCTCGGTAGTGTGCGTCTTCTGGTCTCATGTCCATTTCTTCAAGGACTTTCCTAGCGTTAACGTACCAGAGTATTACTATTTTTTATTAATAATAATATCATTATCATTCAATCACTACTCAGCATTTGAATGTTCTAAGACTGCCATGATATTAGGCCTACCTGAAACGAGGTCTCTTGCGGTTGATTGTGATATTCGCCTCTCAACTTGTAGAACACCGTGTCCTCGTGGTTCAAGACTTCAACCTTGTAAATCAACCAATAGGCCTACTCAACAATTAAAGCTTGTAAAGCAATTTTCATTCAGCGTGATACATACAGTTTATTATTTGAGACAAAGTTTTGTGGGTGCTTTTAATGGTCGCCTGTGGTCTTGTAGAATATCGTGTCCTCGTGCTTCAAGTGTTTCTCCTTGTAAGTCTACCACTACTCAACAACGAAAGTTCCTATGATATTGTGTTTGTTATTCAGCCCAGAGGCTGATTAGATCCTCAAAAAGTACCGCCATAGGTTACGTCGATAGATACCCACAAAAACCTAAAGCAGCACTATAATGAGGAATGCTAGGCAAGGTAAGGAGTGAGGTAGTTTGCCATTGCTTTCCTCACCGAGTCAGAACAATAGCACCGACCCTATGAGTAAAAAATTTCACAGTACACACAAGCACTAGCTGTGTCTTGAAGGCCATTACTCAGCACCACTCATACCTCAAAGCCCATGACGTTACCTGAGACAAAGTCTTGCGGGTGGTTGTGATGGTCACCTGTGGTCTTGTAGAACACTGTTTCCTCGTGCTCCAGCAACTCCTCCTTGATTGGCAGGAAGTGATGGTGTTGATGGTCGTCCCCCTGGTAGCCATCCCCCACACCTCCCACACCTGCATGGACACTGCTTGCTTCCGTGTCGCTGCAACTGTCGTTCATGAATGGCGTGGCTCCTGTAGGACCTGCCGACAGAGTTAAGGTACCTCAATGTGGATTCACCTTAGAGTGGCGTTTTCTTAAGAAAGTGGCATGCTCGTGGTGCAGTGACTAGCATTCTTGGCTGTCACCCCTGAAATCTGAGCTTGATTCCCGGCTCTGCCAAGAAATTTAATTCTAATAATAATAATAATAATGATATTGGTTTTATGTCCCTTTTAACAACTGCGGCTTTTAGAGACGCTGGGGTGCCGGAATTTTTCCCCGAAGGGGATCTTTAAAGTGCCAGTAAATCTACGGACATGGCTCCATCGCATTTGCGCACCCTCAAATGCCAGCTGACTGCGCCAGGATACAAACCTGCAACCTCGGGCCCAGCAAGCGAGAACGTTACCCCTGAGCCACGCAGCCAGCCAAAATTTAATTCTGATCTGGGGGTAAACGTGGTACACTCAGTCTTGTTAGGTAAAACTGAGAAGAGGTGGGTTCTAATTCCACTTCTAGAAACTGTTTTCCATGGTTGCCCATTAGTATGTCTTCCACCTATTATTCCTGTTTTCAACGGGGTTGGGAACGAGATGCTATGGAATTCTATGTTTCGGGTGGTTTTTCGGACGAATGCCCTTCCTGACGCCAACTTCATGAGGGGAGTTAATGAGAGATGAAATTAATGAAACTGGGCAAGGATGTGGAAGGAAGCAGCCGTGACATGTCAGAAGGTACTGTCCCAGCATTTGCCTGGGTTTGAAAATAGGGAAACCACGTAAAACCCTTTCAAGAACGGCCGACGGTGTACACCGAACCCACGTCTACTGAGTCCACAGATAGCTTGGCCCCATGGCCTAGCGCTGCGCGTAAGCGAGCGTAGCTACCGCTGCCGGAATGGTTGCCCACTTGTAGGCCTACTAGAGGGAAATACCGGTATGGTTCCCAACTTAAGGCCACGGCCGCCTTCTTTCCAACCCAAGCATCTATGAATCATCGTGCTGAGAGCACAAACAACTTGTAAGAACGCATCCTGAAAGAAAATTCTAACCGGCTTTCGAGTGGTAGCATGTTGCAGCGGGGCAGGCCATCTGGCTCCTGTGTGCATGCGTGTTACAGAACAGTTGACTGGCTCCACGCACTACGGCAGGCACACAGCTTGGCCAGAAGAATGATCTTGGTGAAATGAATATTCGCAATTCTTTTAAAACACGGATGAACGAACCAAGTAGGCTATGTTGGGGCTCAATTGATAGTGCGTAACATGCATAGTGTCTCAAGCCAACAAATGTAGTCGTAACAGAATTACTTGTCAAGATATTTCAGTTTTAGTAAAAGGTGAAATGTCTTCCCAATTATTTTAATACTGTGAAGGACTGCCTTATAGAACGGAACCTCGCAGGCACCGTGTGGCAGCAGGGCCACTGTGGCTAGCCGCCTGTCAAGCAAAGCACTAGCAGCATCTTAGCGCTAAATCAACACATTTACACATTTTAACGTAATTAACAATCATCATTACTGACAAAAATTACAGAGTAGTTGCTGGAAATGCTGTCCTTTACTTTCTGAACGCACATTGCACCAACGTAGGATTATTTCTGCATACCTTATGTTTGAGGTTCCCCCCACAAGTAAAATTCGCACGGCACTGAAACGTACGAACATATTTACTAGGAGACTTCTTCTTGAGAAGATAAGCAAATATTCAATGTTTTGTTGTTCACGGGATACGAGATAGGCTACAGCACTTCACCAACAGTCTTAATTATATCAACTAAGGTACGGTATCTTGCCAGCTCCGTATGTAATGACGGTATGGCAGCATCTGGTGCTGGTGCTCTCTTACCCGCTCTTCTGTAATCGCCAAATAATGGTTATCTGGTGCTAACTCAGCGCTCTTCGCCAATCACACGGCCCCACCGAGGTTCCGTTCTATAGAGAAGGCCCTCACTGTATATAAGATTTCTTCCAATTACATTAATACATAAGATGAGGCCATTTGGTAGCCGGAGCGCAGTAGGGGATGGAACCAAGAATATGGGTCACAAATGATTGCTAATTACAGGGATTTTTAAGTAGGATGTAAAGAAACACCAACCATAAAATTTAAATAAAAATTGGCTGGCAAAAAAAACTGCTGAGGTAGGATTCGAACCGCTTAAAATTCGATTCTTAAAGAAATATCAAACATGCTGTCCGATACACGATAAAGTAGTTTCTCTTGAACCCTTATTGATTTGCCGATCAATAAGTCTTCATGATTTTTATTATTATTATTATTACTGATATCCAGGCAGTACATGTTGGAGTTTGACAAAGGGAAGACAGGTAGTGAGTCGCAACGATTGCAACAGAAGTAGCGTGGTAGTTATTCCTGACGATGACCGGGTAAGCCGAGTTCAAGGACAAATTCAGGGTGAACGCGCATTCAAGTCGGCGTCATTATGGGCGTGCCAGAGATGAAGTTCCAACCGATACACGATTGAATCAGCGAATCAGGAGAGAGGACGCCTAAACCACGCGGAGATTTGCGTACCTTAAAAAAAAGGCGCTAAAGACGTGTATGAAGAACCGCCGATGCAATAGGATTCCGCATGAGTCCATTGAGACGTTTGGATGAAAAGAAGAAGATTGATACTAGTCCGAAGTCTGTGAGTTGAAAATTACAGATTATTTTCACAAATTGCCCCCACTCCACCCCTTTCTGTCAGTTTCTAATAAATTGATCGGTGATGAGTAGTTTGAGACACAACTTTATCGGGCTCCGAGGAGCATCGTTCACGCCAGTTTGAGACACGATTTTATCAGGCTCTAGTGAGCATACTTCACGTCTGTTTGAACAAACATTTTATTGTGCTCTGGGGAGCAGAGTGCAAGCTTAGCGGACGGAGATCTCTAGTCGAGATAAGACCTACGCGGTAGACGTAATTTGAGAGACTTGTTAAAAGCCAGTTGCGTAGTGAACGAAGAGTGTAATATTGTCTGTAAATTTTGTGTTATATTTTGTGTGATGTATATGTGCGTGTGAAGTAAGCAAATGCTTAGATAGGGCCAGTTCAATGTTGAGTAATCGCCCAGGACATAATTTTGAGTGAAAGTCAGTAGCTCATAGCGATTCTACCTAGGTAGACTAATAACTTTGAACATTTCTTTCCGAGAAGCCACGCCAAGATGTCTACGGGAAGGTCGATTGGTGGAATGAAGTGCTACGCCTCCACCAGAACGTCGACGATGAACGAGTAGATTTCCCGTGGGGAAATGCCTTGGGATGGAGGTTGATTTTCTACAAGCTGCACGGTGATGTACAAACCATTGATTTATTCAATATGTAGCTAGATTAGACGCGGGAACATTGTAAATAATTTTATTCATTGTTTTTCTTGTGTATTTAGATTTTTTGTGCGCCAACACTGTTATATTTAAATGTACGTTGGCACGTGGCCAAAATGTTTGTTTGATGGTATATTTTTCTTATGAGTCATTATTAGGTATATACGGCGTGTGTATTTTGGTTTTATTCATGCGAATGCGAAATTCGTCATGGTCGATAAATGGTGCTTTTATTCAAATTCATTGTAGTAGGAAAAGGGGGTAAGATTTGTTAGATGTTGTACGAACAGGTTTTTATTCATACTAGGGTTGCCGAGCGCAACAAGTTAAGATGTCTCTGTAGAACACCTTAGTTCTATATTTTTGAGTTTTTTTTGGAGTCCTTTTCAGGTTCTTTAGTCACGGACTAGATTGGGAGCGCAAGTCGGTGGAAAATATTTTATGTCCTTTATTTCAGGTTTCTGTCAAACCCATACGTATGATTCTGGTGTGTGTATTGTGTCGAGGTGTGTGTATTGATTCTTCGTGATGAGGGGTAGAATGTGCCTACCACCCTCAAATATTGTGGTTGTATTTTTTTGGAAAGGCAGAGCGCTCTCCGAGGCTACTGTACCTTGTCCAATGCTGATTCTTGGATTTCCTTGGGAAATGCTAAGATATTTTTATTTTGACACACACACGTATATTATGTGCTATGGGAGCACGCTTCTTCAAGACTCGAGCCATTGCTACGGCAGGTCGAGGTAATTGACACGTGGGTTGACAGATGTGCAGATTCCACTTTGCGCCCGTCTATGTCTCGTGATTCATCGTTTAGGCAGTCCAGCTGACCGACTGACCCCTGTAAGCTATCTGTAGCAAACCTTTTCTTTTAATGGTCATTGGATCATAATATTAATTTGGGAGTTCGTCATGTCCGTTACGAATTACCGCATATCGTATGAAATGAAATATTTGTTTTATTATGTAAATGTTGGCTTTGAGCCTAGTGATTTCTATGACTCATTTCATTGTTAGATTTGTCTGTTGTGACACCGTTGGGTGTATTTTGTATTTTCTTGTAAAAGTGGCAAGCGGCCATATGTGTATTTTTCTTGATTGGTCACGTGTTGATTTACTTGTGTTGATTTGAAAAGTCCTAATTTTAGGCGTTAATGTTGTTTGCTACGGCAGTTTTTTGATTCCAATTTCACGAGGAAATTATGTTTGTCTTATTTAGTGTAGGAAGTGTCGGATTAGTTTAATTAGTGTTTAGTTGGTTCCTCGTGTCTGTCTAGCTCTAAGACACTGCAGATTCATTCCCTGAAGGTTTACTGGATGGTAACGAATCTCGCATTAATTTGTACACATCGTAACGCATGTAGAAAAGCCGCACACGCACATGTCATTGCAGTATTTTGGGACATTTGGTCCAGATGTTTACGATCTCTCCTGAGATCAGGCCTAGTTTGGCATTTTTATTAATTCAAGTGGGTGTCAATTGGGAGATCTTGTTTGTTTTGTTATAGTAAATAGTGTCAATTTGATGATCTGTTATTAAATTCATATGTTTTAATCCTGGTATTCACTTTTTCCTGCATGTTATTTTGTTATATGTTACCCTGCATGTTAAAAGAAGCGCTTAACAACAACTTTACGAAATGGACTGTTACACCCCCCGAAATTGAGGCTCATATGCTTCTTTGCAAGGGTTCACTATGTAACGTGACTTGAGAGCATGTATAGGCTAAGCTTTATGCACGGTACTTAATGTCATCCAACATTTGCCTTTAATTTGATCGAAATTTGTCTGTAAATGTGCCGCTATAAATATTATACAGCCTAGGTTTATGACTGCTGTATTTGGCTGGAATCAGGAACTAGTCAGCCATTACTACGAACTTTCACCGCTAAGTTGTTGGGTACCAACTGGCGGTCGAAAGTAGAACTTCACTAACTTCCTTTAATCAATTTGTCCAGAAGACAAATGAAGTTAATATTCGCAATATTATTTGAATATACAGATGACAGAATCAAATCGAGTGTCTCTCAAGGTAACAAACGTCATCGTAGCACAATAACTTGTCAAGAAATTTTGGTTTTAGTAAAAGATGAAATTTCTTCTCAATTACAGTATTTTATTATACAAGATAAGTTGGGGCTCTATGGATAATGCGTCGTAGTATGTAGTGTCTCGAGCCAACAAGCGTAGTCGTAGCAGAATTGTTTATCAAGATATTTTAGTTTTAGAAAAAGGTGAAAACATGTCCCTATCATTTTAATATAGCCTACAGAATAATATGGTATTTTTCATTATATCCAACTTCTCTTAGAAGAAGCGGACGGCGTCTATAGAGTAGTTAGTAAATTGTAAAAAAAAAAGAATACAAGCATGTCATATGTTTAAAAACATATATATTAACTTACTTCTGCTTCCAACTTCCCATTTTACCTGCACTATTTAATAAAGCGTAGACTACCAGTAGCTCTGTAATTAACATATTACTGTAGCCTATATATATTTTCACCGGCTCTGACGTATAAATATAACTCACGTTGTATTAAAATGAGCTATTTGCTTGCAATTTCTTTTAATCAGTGCATCAAGAACAATTTGAAGTCAGCAACACTCTCACAATACTCACTGCCAGCTGGTTCTCATCTTCAGGCTTCTTTAGTCTGCCTTTGGCATTTGTTTATGCGTGTCCATTGGTTTCCAATTACAACCGCAAATGGCAGCACTAACTGTTCGCAACTGAGTTGCTATATCTCTAAATATAAAATAAAGTCCCTGTATAGGCCTATGTGTTTATTTGTTTATCTGGGATTACCTTGTTGTTGTTGCTTCATTTCGGGGGCTTGGGCATCATGGACATTTGGTCGCATGTAGGCTACTTCGGTGTAGGTAGCCTATAGAATTTTGTCTGATAACCTTTCTTATTGTGGTGTCTATTTTAGTGTGTATACAGTATTTGTAATGCAGTTGAGGATTGGGAAGGAGGTGACCGTGGCCTTAAGTTAGGAACGTCGCGACATTTGTCTGCAGTAAAAGAGGAAAACCACGGAAAACCACTTCCAGGATGGCTGAAGTGGTAATCGAACTCACCTCTTCTCAGTTTTGAATCACGAGGCTGAGTGTACCCCGTTCCAGCCCTCAAGCCAGAATTAAATTTCTTGGCAGAGCCGGGAATCGTACCCGGACCTTCGAGGGGCGACATCCAAGAATGCTAGTCCACTATACCACGAGGTTGTCAATTCTGAAATAAGCGTGAAAACGGCTATTCTGATCGTCATGAATACTTGTGGAGGGTATGTTGAATTTCTGGGCATTGAATACGATATAGGCCTAAATCATTTCTGAAAATATTGGGTAGATGGGGACACAGGGTGCCTTTAATTATATTGAATACAAAATGAACTAATGAAATGTCATTTAAAATATCTGAACGAGTTTAACACGGAAAAATGTTATTTACATTTTTGGATTAGGTTTCTAGGGCACAGTGGGGCAATTATTCCTGAATCGTTTACCTGATGAATCTACACAATATGCTTTCTAGTCTTGAAACTTTTCCACGGGAACTCAGCATGCACATAAGGCACTAAAGCTTCTACGTTTTGGAACACAAATCAAGATAGGGGTTGTTAAGGAGAATATAACTGCCTGGCCAATATCCCTCAATAAACGGCTATTCTGATCAGTAGGGCTCGGATCGATATGCTCGATAAAATCTTCAGATATGCTCGAAAACCATGTGTTTTATGCTCGATAGATATGCTCGAAAAACCCAATATAGGCTATGCTCGATAGATATGCTCGAAAAAACCATTATATGCGGTTTAATATGCAGAATATGCTCGAACAAACACCGTTAAAAACAAAACAAAAAAAGAAAGTGAAACGAAAAAACCAATAACATACTTTTTTTATACACGAGATTTATTTTCTAATTGTATGTATGTTACACTGCAATATACTCTCATTCAAGTTTTTCAGGTACTTATAAGAGAAGTTTTCTTATAAAAGTTACAGTTTAAAAGTTCATTTACAAAATGTTCAGAATTAGGCGAGTCAATGAAGTAGCTCTGCATTGGTCTGCACAACAACAAAAAATTCTATGTTTTCAGTTTTGAATGACTTTCTTAAATCAGGCAATAAAAGTTTCAATGACGAGGACAACCTCACTAAAAGTTAAAAACCTGCGGTTCTATTGTTCGCACCAGATAGGCTTTTCAATAATTATTTCTGTTTTCGAACCTTAAGGATGGTCAGGGCCCGAATTCGGGGAGGAATTCGAAGGAAAACAAACTATTTAGACAAAAACCACAAGAATATGCATTTATATGCTTCTATTCTGAAAACCGCGGTTTTATGCATTTATATGCTCGATAAATTTCAATTCTGTTGGCCCCAGAGAGGTGAAAATACCACTTTCAATGTGTACTATTCAGGAAAAAATATGCAAGTATGTTCGAATCCGAGCCCTACTGATCAGCATAAACAATTGGGGATGGACATATTTTTCACGGCGCTTGATAGAAAGGAGGAGCTAGGCCTAGTAGTTCAACGTGACCGTCAATCTCGCGATCATGAGCCACGGGACCTCCATTTTACGTGGAATCTCAACCACAGGACATGGCATTTCACTTCGAAAATGTCACATGCATTGACTGGGAATCGCACCCGGTCCGCCTTGGTAAAGGTAAAGGCGCTTAATAGGCTATTGGCCTACGTCATTTTTGAGAATTTAATAAACCATACATACCTCGCCAGGACTAGGATTATACTATCACAATGAATACAGCAAGGAGCCGCTATCTTGAAAATATAAGATGTTAAAATCTATTAGAGCTACAATGACAAAACTTGGCGATACACCGGAACCGTATAAGTAACTACTTATGTCCAAGAAAAGAGATCAACGACTCCGTGCATTTACGTTTGTTGATGACTGGGTGCACTATTAAATCCATATCAATACCTCAGCACGTATCCTATATTGAGTAAAATACGAAACTTTTTAAGCCTTCGTGACTTAATCGGCAGCACGCCGGCCTCTCACCGCTGGGTCCGTGGTTCAAATCACGGTCACTCCATGTGAGATTTGTGCTGGACAAAGTGGGGGCAGACAGGTTTCTCTCCGGGTACTCCGGTTTTCCCTGTCACAACTTTAATTCCAGCAACACTCTCCACTATCATTTCATTTCATCTGTCATTCATTTAATCATTGCCCCTGAGGAGTGCAACAGGCTTCGGCAACCGGCACAGTTCATATCCTCGCCGCTAGATGGGAGGGCCTTCATTCATTCCATCCCTGACCTGATTGTACGACTGGAACAGGCTGTGGATTTTCAGTACGAAACTTGGTAAGAGAGGAGTATCGTATAAGTGACCTCACATGCTTTAGTCATAGTCTAGGACTATCACATTGCACATAGCATGCAGCCGCCAGTTTGAAAGTGCAAGTTCTTAAAATTGATAACCCATCATTTCTTAGAGCTACAATGATGAAAGCAAACAGGTAGATTCAAATCCGCACATTCAAGATGGTGGATAGACCACTGTTCGAACATTAAAATCCATTAATCAGTGCTGTGCCCGTTTCTCGGACGAGAGATTGGATGGACCGGCTAGAAATATCACAATCCCTACCGAGATGTGATTAAAATCCAACAAAATCCGCGTGGATAAGATTTAGCTTGGAAGTAAACAAACATATCTACTAGCACCGGGAGGGTGAGATCAAATAATCCCAGCGTGTAGAATGGATTGGGAATGATAGGTTCCCTTCAAACTAAATCTTTTAAAAATCTACCAAATTGCAGCCAGACTTCATTGGGAATTACTAAGCAAATAGCAAGTCAAAAATTCTTAAAACTCTCCACCAATATTTATTTCCATGCACTCAGTAGAACATAATAAAACAAATCCTGTCCTATTTAGTGGGGCCTTTCTAATTGACAGTAGAAGTGGAAATAAAATAAATTGATTAATTAATAATATGCGAAGAAAACTCACTCTTTTCGTTGCTAAATATTCGTGAAATGGAATGAAGATAATAAATATAACAAGAAGTTCCGTGACGAACTAAAGAGCCTACTTTTCTTAAAATTTAAAATTCCTGCCAACGATTAATCTATATGGATCTATCTAGAATAATGACGAAATTAAGTTGGTAATATCGAAATTTCTAATTAGTTCGAAATACTGTATACCTGGCATAATGTAGCCTAATAGAGAACTACAGTTGGCAGCCCTGGTGACTGAATATATTCTTAGTTCCATCTCTTAAGGTACAGAATACAAAATTTGGTTGAAGTCCAATGGATAGCATGGATGTTACATGCAGTTAAACATTGGATCTAACAGCGCGCGTAAAATCATGTTGGCAACAATGACATACATGTATTGGTCAGAAATAATCTAAAATAATATGATCTCTTCTTGTGTTAATTTCGAATGAAATCCATTAGTTAGTATAGAAGTTACATGCATTTTAAAATTTGACCTATCAGCAGGCTTAGAATCATGTTGGCAGGGCTGGCGTAGGCCTGTATTAGTTATGCCATATTAATGTAGAATGCTAGGTACTATACGTGTGCAAAGTTTAGAGCTATTGGCTTGTATACTTTCTGATATATTGAAATTAGGGTAACAAAAATAGAGACATTATTTATTAACAGTTGGCAGCCCTAGTTACTCTTAAGAATCGGCATATTCATATTTGTTATGGTACACATAGCACACACGAAATTTGGTTGAAATCCAAATGATAGTATAGAAGTTATATGTATTTAAAGTTGGACCTCTCAGCAGGCTTAGAATCATGTTGGTAGCACTGACGTATATAAGTTACTCCAAATTAATATAGAATGTCTGGTACTATACGTGTGCATAGTTTAAAGCTGTCGGCTTGCATACTTTCTGATATATGGGTATTTGGATTTTAAAAAATGAGAGCATTTATTAACAGTTGGCAGCCCTGGTGGCTCTTAAGAATACGCTCAGTCATATCTGTTTATGTACACATAGCACATACGAAATTTGGTTGAAATCCAATTGATAGTGTAGAAGTTATATGCATTTAAAAGTTGGACCTACCAGCAGGCTTATAATCATTTTGGCAACACTGCCATGTATGGCCTCCTGGAAATTAAACTGCAATATTATTTTGTATACGTGTACCAATTTTGAAATAGCTCCCATTCATACCTTCCAGGATATCCAACATGGAGCTCAAAATTTAATTGCGATTTTTCAGCAGTTCGTAGCACTGACATCATTTTCAAATATGGCCGTGAGATATTCAGATATAGATCTTTACTCCTAGCAAATTTTGTTTCGATTGCTGCAGCTTTTTAGGAGTTGATGGGGGTGGGGGGGGGACACACACACAGCCAGACAGACAGACTGATAGAAGGACAGACAGACAGACAGACAGAAGGACAGACAGACACACATTTGCCCGATCTCATAAGTCTACTTTTTCCTCATTTTTGCAAAATGTGAAAAGTAGGCTAAAAATCATTCACTGAAGAATTTCTAAAATGAAAGTTTTTCCAATACCAAAATAGTCTTCAAGTGGTGCTTTTCCTAACATTTCTGGCCAAACACAGTTATAGTTACACAGTGTGATCTACATCTGGCTATTTAAACAAAAGAAGCACAGTACTTGATGTTCATTGAGCCCTGTACAATTACAGTATTTACATTAATCTATAATCCCTACATTCTCTTATATATTTTCTTTTACTCTCAGATTTCATTCCATAGAAATATGTTCCTCATGTCTGAATACATTTTTCATATCCTGTAAAATTTAATCATTTAAATCACCGTTATATTTTTTGTTCGAATATGTAATTCTTATATGAATAAATCGAGACGTACTTATTAAAATCCATCCCACGAATTTGCATACTTTCCCAGATAACTGACAAGTTAATTAAACTTTGTGTTAATCTGACCTGAAAATTCATTTCCTTCATTTAATAGCACGCGACTCTACCAATGTTTCTGTATAATCATGCCCTCGTGAAGTATTAAGTTACAGCATATTAACATAAAACACTCTAGCACATAATTTCATAATTATTCACATATAGGCTATCTTAGGCTATAAATCCATATCACTTCATAGATCATTCAGATATTTCAATATTTCAACTTCCATAATATCTGATTCTTCCTGAGGGGGCGTGGTGGCTCAGCGGTCAAGCTGTATGCCTCTCACCAAGGCAGTCCGGGTTCGATTCCCGGTCAATGCATGTGAGATTTTCGAAGTGAAATGCCATGTCCTGTGGTTCGGATTCCACGTAAAAAGGAGGTCCCGTGGCTCATGATCTCAAGATTAACGGTCACGTTAAACTACAAGCTTCCTTCCTTTTTTGACTCTTCCTGTTGCCTTGGTAACCATATAGGAGGCCTAGATGACCTTTACTCTGCAGATTTAGCCTAGGTGATGAATACTTGTTGCCTTGGTAACCATATAGGAGGCCTAGATGGCTTTACACTTCAGATTTAGCCTAGATGATGAATACTTGTCGGGGGCGTGGTGACGCAGCGGACAAGCTGTTGGCCTCTCACCAAGGTGGACGGGGTTCGAAGTGAAATGCCATGTCCTGTGGTTCGGATTCCACGTAAAAAGGTCCTGTGGCTCATGACGTAAAACTACAAGTTTCCTTCCTTCCTTCCTTCCTTTTACATGTTGCCTTGGTAACAATATCCTATAGGATGCCTAGATAACCGTCACATTTTCAGGTCTTATTACGCAAATTTTGATTGTTCCCCAGACCAGAAACATAGGTCTATTCATGTTAAAAAGGATTGATTCATGTAGTTTTATCTGATTGACCTGTTTCCCATCTCTAACTATTCTTACATTTACTGTGATAGATCAAGTAGGCCTAGTTGCATATTGTCCGATACCAGGTAACCTACTTCTGGGACATTTAAATGAAATAAATAGAATCAATGCACATACTGGTATACAGTAATATCTGTTGTTACTCATAACTCTTTCATGCCACAGACAGTCAAAGGGGCGTGAATCTTATGGCAAGGTTAAGAGGTACCTAAAACAAATTTGCTTTACTTAGCTTCGTTTAAAACCAGTCATCAGTTTGTCAACCGACGACAGCTAGTGTCCGAGAAGTAGATTGACAGCACGTTGTAGGCTGTGCAGGATATTCACGCAAGGAGCCTTGCTTGGAGCAGGCCTCACGAAACAGAGGCACGCTTTGCTGCTTCCACAGTCAAAAGCTAGCTGGAGAGGACGACGCGACGCGACGTGACGTGACGTTCTGCTTGCCTTTGATTGAGCTCGATTGAGAGGGGATTTGTATGAAGAAAATTTTGTTGGATTATGAAAGCAATGTGCCAGATTTATTGAAGATGCGTGGCTCAGCGGGGAGTTCGTTTGAGTCAGCGGTCGAGGCAAGGTGTGCTCTCTGTTCGTCTGTGACTCACACAATACTTGGTGACAGGCCCCATACCGGGCTTCCTGTCGAACTATTCAGTCCTATTTAGTGCTTTGTTTTTCATTAACGTACCAGTTCTCCGCAGAAAAATATCAACTTACCAGCGAAAGGACACTATCCGGTGTTCGTGGGATTCCCAGAACTCTAGACCATCCCCACTGAAATTCACAGATGGATTGCTGAAACACTCCAGTTAAATGTGGAACAGGTGGAAGCCATACAACTGAACATACAAGAACGCGCCATGTACATAAAGGTAACCAGTGTTACATTATTTCAAAAACTGCTGAACAAATTTATCGATCCCGTGCCTTTTCGCTATGATTCTGGAGAAAATACGCATGTAAAAATGTCATCCGCTGATATAAATTTGACCACGGTCCGGAGTTTTAATGTGCCGTTGGAAGTTCCATCGAACATATTTACCACCATTCTGTCAAAGTACGGTACGGTCAATGCAATTCGTAAAGAACAGTGGTCCTCCACCTACATGTTCCCAGTGTATATTGGGCTTCGACCGGTGATCATGACCATCAAGAAGGCGATACCCTCCAAAGAAAATGTCGGTGGTTACCCAGGTTTTATATCCTACAGTGGCCAACAACAAACGCGTATGCCTTGCTACGAGACAACCCACTTGCGGAACAATTGTCCCAGGCGGGCGGTACCCCTCCCTGCTGTAGACACACAATCGCCAAGTGTGCCCTATTCAACTGTGGTGACGGCTGGAGTCAGTGCTCAGCACCAAGCTGTTTCACCAATACCCGGACCAAGCTGGAATGAACTCATGGACACCGAAGGGCTTGTTACACCCCCATCAACCCCCGTGTTACCTGTCCAACCACCCCCCCCCCCCCCCCCCCCGGCAGGGTCTACTAACAACTTCCCTGCCATCACACGGCCAAATCCCATAACCGATCATCCCCCCTATACCCACTACGTGCCACCTGCGTCACATGACCACCCTGCTGAACTCCCCGCCTCCTCGCTGGAAGATCAGTCGTCACCTGTCCTGGCACATAAATAAATTAAGATTAGTAGCTCCACGTTCTTGCCCTCTCCCGCTCACGCCAGACCCCCTCCACGTGATATCCCGGCGCAAATCTCGAAAACCTTGGCCGCCTCTGTGTCTCCTAAAGATCCCCGTATGATGCCACATTCTGGCAACTTCAAACCGGTGATCCTCCTGATATAGCCCGTTCTTCCCATGGCGCCTCTTAATAGCTGTTCGCACCATGTAGGCCTATTCTCCTGCCTCCCCCGAGTCCTTCACATGTTCTCTCTGTTCTTCATAATGGCAGAGTTTCTTACGGTTGTTAGCATCAATATTAATGTCATAGAAGGTCACATAAATTTCCGAACGCTCGAGATATTTCTTCGAGAGGTTGATGTGGATATTGCCTTCCTTCAGGAAATCTGCCTCCCCGTTCTTCCTAGTATATCCACATATTATAACCAATATGACGACGTGGGAGATGCCTGTCGGGGTACGGGGTTCCTCAACTTTCGATCATCTACCAACATCCTTCCGGCAGAGTAATATCTGGCACCTTCAGTAACACCATCTTCGTCAATATTTACGCCCCCTCGGGGACCAATCGCCGTGTGGAACGCAATAATTTCTCAATGCATGCTACGGCACTCTGCAGCACCTGGAAGAGAAACTGATCCTAGCTGGGGACTTTAATTGTGTCCAACGTTCGGAAGACACTACTAGCCAAAACAGCGCGTCCAGTCCCACTCTAATGGCGCTCCTCACCTCCCTCAAACTGACTGATGTGGTCGATACTTTACACGTGCCCTTACCCCATTACACCTATGTTCACCATAACTCTTCTTCCCGACTTGGTCGCATTTAGGCTATGCATCGCATTCCCTTCTTCAACCCAGGCGATACAACGTCACGCATGTCAGTTTTAGCAACCATTATGCTGTCCTACGCCTGTCAGTTTTAGCAACTATTATGCTGTCCTCTGCAGCTTCCACTTTCCTCATCGTGTATTCTTTATTGCCCGGTGCTACTGGAAATTGAACTTTTCCCTACTGCAAGACAATGAGTGCCGCAACATATTTCGCCACCACTGCAACCAATGGGTAGGTCTACTACAGCGCCAGGCATATAGTAACTGTGCGGAATGGTGGGATCACCTGGTGAAACCAGGTATTCGCAGGATCTTCAGGACTGTCATATGAGCGATCCCAAGCTAAACGTGATACCATTGAATATTACTATTCCGTGTTATGTCAACTCCAACAACGCCACGACTCTGGCGAGCATCAATATGATGACCTACGGAACGTTCGGGAGAAAATATTCGTCCTCCAACAACACACTCTCTCTGCCTTGAAAGATCACACTGTTCTCCCGGATGAACTAGCAAGTGGTTACTACTTGGCCCGCTCACACCGTACTCGACAACGGTGGTTTATATATCAACTTCGGTCACCGGATGGCCACACCCTCACCACTCCTGACGCCGTACGTGGTGAAGTGTTCTCCTTCTACCACGACTTATACGATCAAGTGGAGACTGATTCTAGCTGCACGACCCAACTTATTGTTACGTGCCACCCCCCTAGTGGCACTTTTTTAAACTGGATTACGGTGGGTAGAAAGCACAACACCAATTACTGCTTAAGAAATAATTAACTTTATTGTGGCCAGAAAGATACACTACTCAACAGCAAATACAAGCAATTATTACCTTACTCCAGTTTCCTCACGTCGAGAATACTTCCCCTTTCACTTGTCAACAGACCACAGTTAATCCTCTCGTAATGAGGTGGCCCCGTGCGTTGGCTGGAAATAACTGCACTCAGCCTGTCACCGTACTACACACTGTTTCACAAGGCACCACAATGACCTCTCTCGCACTAGGTAAGCACACTCGCTCAAAACACAGGCAGTCCCCTGTAAGCTCCTCACTCCCTTCGCTGTCAAGAGAATCGGCTTCACTAGGGGTTTCGCAAGTCTCCACACGTCTGTCGCTCAGGATAAGCGCTCGCACTCGCTCGTAAAACACAACAACAACCACTGCTTGACAGGTCGCTCTTATATAGCAGGCCGGTGACTCAATAAATGCTTCTAGATCCATCAAGGGTTCACAGCTTCTCGAGGTTTCCATCGCTGGCTCAGTCACGAATATTCTGGACCATCCCTTTGTCCTAGTAGCCCTGTTGCATAAGGCGCACGCAATACACGAGGCAGGGCACAGCCCAGCCCTGGGGCAGTTGTGACTCATGCGGCGAGCGATGACACAAACTCACAGCCGTAACATTATGAACTCTTGCCACATCTCACTTTCTTTGGACAGTTTCACACGGCTCAATACGGATGTTACGAATGAAGAGATTAATTCTGTTATCAGACAACTTCCCCCAAATCGGTCTCCAGGCATAGATGGTATACCGTACGAATTCTATAAAGGCTTTCGGGATATTATCGGTACGGACTTTCGTGACGTGATACGTACCATCCTCGACCGTCGTGCTTTATGTCAGTTCCAACAGGAGGGCATAATTGTTCTTATACCCAAGATTAACTCATTTTGCAGTGACTACAAAATCGTGTCCAAGGTTCTTGCATGTCAACTGAAATCCGCTGTGAAGGGCGTTATCGGGGATGGACGATGCTACAGTGTCCCTGGAAGATCTATCTTGTCAAACCTGACCACCCTCCAACACCTTCATCTGAGAGCTGAATCCCTGCCCACCAAGACCTTCGGACTGTTGAACTTAGATATTGATAAAGCTTTTGATCGTATCAGCCACCAGTGCCTCTACGCTGTAATGCAACGTTTTCTCTTTCCTGATTCCTGAATCCAATATATCCACATGATCAACAGCCGTGCTACGTCTCGCGTGCTTGTTAACGGCTTTCTCTCATCTCCGCTCAAAATTGAACGATCGGTGCGTCAAGGGTGTCCGCTATCAATGTTGTTATTTGTTCTCGGGATCGAACCGCTCCTCAGGAACCTTTCCGTCAACTTACCAGGCCTCCAACTCCTACCGAACACCTTCACTGTTTGTGCCTACGCTGACGACGTTTCCATTCTGGTGTGATCTGAACAAGATATGGACATTTGTACTACGCTTCTAGATACCTTCCATGGTGCTTCAGGTGCCCAATTGAACCCAAGGAAAGCAGTTTTGATACTTCTTAATATCAGCTCTACCCTGAGACCCAGGGTTAGGTTCCGTAAAGTACCTGAGGCTGAGATTCTGGGGATCCAGTGGAAACCTTCTGTCGGAAATACGATGCAAACTAATTGGACTCCAACGGTGGCTAATGCGCGGGGTGCGATGTTACAATTCCGGCACCGAAACCTCAAACTCCAAGAACGTATCATCGTGACCAACCAATTCGCTCTTTCAAGAGTCTGGTACCTGGCTCAAACG
The DNA here is from genome assembly GCA_946902985.2 of Meconema thalassinum. Classification (NCBI taxonomy): domain Eukaryota; kingdom Metazoa; phylum Arthropoda; class Insecta; order Orthoptera; family Tettigoniidae; genus Meconema; species Meconema thalassinum. The sequence continues at coordinate 1,068,710,271 of OX336389.2, forward strand.
TTGCCCTTGCCCAGATCATTTGCCGGAGAGCTCGCCAAGTACATTGGTTGGTTCACATGGCGTAGCCACTTGTTCAGCGTCCAACAGGATCAATTGTATCTCCCTCTACAGCAGGGCGGATTTGGTCTGATCCATCACGGGATGAAATGTTGAGCTCTTATCTCCAAAGCTGACATACGGGTTCTATCACAGGATGGGTCGGTTGAGAAAGAACTGTACACGGCTGTTTGGACCTCTGCTGACGGAAGGCTGCCTCGGATACTTCGTGACCAACAACGCCACCTCACCCACATTGTAAATGCGCTTCCTCCAGGAACCACGCTTACGGCTAAATCTATTTACGATATACTGTGGCAACAGGCATCTTTGTGCCACGCATCGAAGCCAAAATAGGCTACTTGGTGCTCATTGGCCCACGGTGTGGAAGAACTTTAGTGCCTTGAAAATCTCCCATATCCGCTATCAGCTTTTTCTGTTTCTCCATGATCTCATCCCAACGGCCCACCGTCGCTTTCCGATTCATTTGGAGCAGGCCCGTGGTGCTCCAGATGCGGACGCCTCTATACTGCGTTACATCGTGTTAACCTGTGTTCCAAGGCTGCCAATGCTTGGCGCTGGTGTAAAGACCAGATTTGCACCCCACTGAACCTACCTATCACTGACCTTGACGACCGGAAATTGCTTCGCCTGTCTGTAACGGCCTTCCCTACCCTCAAACAACATGCCGTCGTATGGATGATTGCTCAATATCTTTCCCACACGTTGGATGACAGGAACGATGACTGCCTCCAGGATCTTCAGTACCACCTCCAGAAGGAGAGGTGGAAACTTCGTGAGAGCGGACACTTAGCTCTCCGCTATGGATCTTATTTGGACTTTCTCCTTTGATTGCACTAAGCCGTTGATTTTCGCACATGCTCAGATAGTTCTAGGCAGTATCCGAATACGTCGGGTTGACCCCACTTACGCCAACATCCACCATTCTCCCCACTCATTCTCCCTGCGTCCCTTGCTACTCTTCCATTTCCATGTTCGTCTGATGAAGAAGACGTCGCGTTGGTCCCGGGCCCCCGTCTCCCAGCGTGACCAGAGTGTGACCATACAGTAGCTTCGCCAGCTCTCCAGTGCCGCAGCCCCCGACTCCTACATGACCCTGCAATAGGATGTAGCTAATATAATTTATCTTTTTGACCTCTTCATTACTCGATCCTTCTTTTCATCGATCGACTACAGACGTTCATTTGAATAAGCTGTAGGATTTTCACGCACCACACAACGCCCCTTGGAACGTTCGTTTGCAGACCACTCGAGCTTGGCACTACACAGCTCGCAGTGACTCACATTCCGTTTCAGGACTTTCTGTCTTCCCATGTTTCTTCCCATAACGCAGCTATAATATAACATTTTCTTCTTAGATGGTCATCCTTCATCCGGGTCATGTCCCGTCCACTGCAGCTGATTTTGTTTGCATGAGTAATGACTCGATGCTTCGGAAGTATAGTTGTTATGAATGTCTATGACTTTAGTCAGAATTCTAAATTTTCCCGTATTGATTATGATATAGCCTATTATAAGAATATCCACTTTACAATACAAATTTTTATCATACGATGTCCTTATGAACTATGATAGGTCTACATGTCTCGGCTCACTTTAAGCCTTCTTCAGTCAATAGCACTAATGAAATTCTCACAAAACAGACAAGGGTTGATCAGTGTGACCTCTCAATTTTTTTAAAATAAGATTTTCACATCGTCATTGTAATTAATACACTGGACATAAAATGCTTAAAGAATTTAAAAACTGTATAAAATTCAAGTCGTGGACTCATCGTCGTAGAAATCATCATTTCCAAATAAGGGACAAGGCTCAAAATGAGCCGAAAAATGTATCATAGTTCATAAGGACATCGTAAGATAAAAATTTGTATTGTAAAGTGGATATTCTTATAATATAGTATAGTTGTTGTTAATTAATCAGCGGTCATTCAGCCCATGTTGGCCTACCTGTGTGTGTATATAGGTTATTCAGTGGTCTGCAAATTATTAGAAACGACTCAAGTTTTCCAAAATTGCCTTTATACTCCTCACCGCTTAATGCACGAAATATGTTTGCAAGGCGCTGAAATTACTTAAAATGTTTACCCAAGACTTTTAATTATATTTTCTTTTAAGAAACTCAAAGTAAGATGATATTTGAGAATTTCCACTAACAGAGGAGCCTTGCTACTACAAAATGCTACAGGTTTTGTTTTGATTACTTTACTCTACTTTTCGTGTGCATTTAGAGCAGAGGGATTTGGAGTCCTTTTACTGATGATCCGCTCTTAAACTATCCGAGATTTCATGAACTATGGATTGAAGTCACCTTACATAGAGAGTACATTCCAAAGCCAATTAAAAATAGAAAACAGATCCAGCTCAGGTATTCCTCGGAATCCCCAATTCTGGAAGTTTTCGGACGCAATTCTTCATGGTAAAAGGTGTAAGTACACGGGGAAGAAAGTATTACTAAGTACGGTAATAAAAGATGCCAGGAATTGGACAATAACATTAATTTGAATAAGAAATTGTGACTGATTTAAAATTATTATTTGATTCTAATAATTTACACACCTCTGTAGATATAACATGTATGATAACTAGAGCCCTGCGCGGATATACTGTGACCATTTAGATGAGGGCCACTGATTGTTTTTCTTAGAGGAACCACCTGTTTGAAGAACGCGCGGAGCTGAGGTATTTCGTTTCATCAAGTTTACACTAGATGGAGAGAGCTTCGATATGAGAGATCTCATATGGTATATTTACGAGTTTCTATGTGAAGAGGTTGAACCACCAAAACATCGGGGGAACATGCAGTACTCATTACTGGAAAAAATACCGAAGAGATCAAGAGAATCCGTCGTTTGGATCAGAAAATATTGGAGTTGAAGAAGCCAAGGCACAAGGTTTATGTTTCGCATCGGAGTGGCTGACGGAAGTAGGCCGCAGGCAACAGGTGAGGCGGTGAGGCTGTACTGTATGTCTACTAACACCGCGCGCTCAAGGTCTACGTGCTTGGCAGATATTTGTGTTTGAAGATACCAGTCTAAAAAGAGTTGGAAGGCAATCAACGTACATGATGCGGGCCTTAAAATCCATATATCATAAATAGGCTAGATGGGCAAGCCATTGCTTTGGTGTGTGCAAAGTGTTGGGGAATTCCTTACTCATCTAGGGAATCTAGCCTAGAAACTAGAAATGGTACTAGCATGCTACGTAAACCACTCTTAAGATTATCAGTGTATCGATTCAAACATCAAGGCCATAAGAAAATACAGTACGCGAGGATCAAAAAAAAAACAGTATTGGTTGAAAAATGACTTCGGACCCGGTGTTGATATTCTAGAACGGGAAGTGAACCAGTCGAGTTGGGAAGTTTTCTGTGGCACAAAGCTGCAAGTGTTAGTTTGGGACTCGAATATTTATAACATTATGTTGCTAGACATGCATCATAGTGGTTTGAAAATGGTAGATCGGACCGTCTCCATGAAGTATTAAAAGAGCTGGAGGTAAGATGTCATGGGATTTTTGGGAACATCTTCCGGAATAATGGAGTATAGGCGAGTAGGGACTCGGAAAATCTGTTCACTGGAAATAACGTGTGCCAGCCGGCCTACATGGAATCTATGTCAGAAGGACTCTTCATACAAGATCTTCACGATGTAAGCCAACTTTATTATTAAGTAGCTAGTGTATTGCATTCTCAATTTCGACTATACAGTCTGCTACGTAGGTTTATGTTTGTGGATTTTTATTTCAAGACGTTATAGCACATTTGAAGATTTATCAGCCAATTTATTTCGAATGGATCTCTTTGATGGAAATCTAGTGCGTTAGGGATGTCAACCTGATAAACTTCGATATAGCAGTAGACTATTGTGTGGAAGATATTTTACACCATTCCACGCCTAAACCTTATGTTAGGGAACTTTGAAATAATATTTGGATTTGTTCAAAATTAAATGGTTTATAATTAAATTAATTTGTTTATAATATTTTCTCGACTTTGTTAGTATTTCTCTTTTGAATATGTGGATAGATGAGGAATGTGGATAGGCACATTACGTTTAAATATTATTCATTGGGAATAATAGTTCAAAATTTTCTGTGAATTTATAAATTTTTATATTTGAATTTAAAATAAATGTAAAATATTTTCTCGTTGTAAATGAAGTTGAGATATGATATCGGAAGGCTGTATGACTGATAGTCAAGCCATAATGATAATAATAATATGTAAATGATTATATTGTTTGGAACTTTCTCCAATAATAATAATAATAATAATAATAATAATAATAATAATAATAATAATAATTCCTGGTAAAAATAGCGGTTAATAATTGGAGGAATAATGGATCGTAGTTGATAATATGGGAGTTGATTTTGAATGGAGGGACATGCCGAAAGCGTGATCTTTGATATTGGGAGCGGAAAGTCATTCATATACGAATTTTGTATAAAATGAGGAACTATGTATTGGAATTATGCGACAGTTTAACCGAAGTGTGTTGGGGCAGACATTAAAAGTTTATTACACCTATGCGAAAGGCCGAGATATTTAAATTTTGTGAGGGGGAGCATGATCCCATGTGTTGGTTGCTTAGAAGCCATTGAACCCAGCCTGTGTAGCTGAGGGGTCATTATAAAAATAAGATTATAATGGTCAATTGTTAAGTGAAATTAAAATATGAATTAATAATGGATGTTTATAAAGTTGAGTTTTGAGGGTCAAATAATTGCTCCATGCTCAAATATGATTAAAAATGAGGACAATGTAGTCGCTCATATGGGAAACTAGTGGCCGATCGTTTGTGAAATTCTACATTCCTAGACTGTTGTATAGTCGCCCACATGGTGTAGTCGTTTATATATGAATAAGTTAATGTCTCGTCCTAGTTTTTGCTGAAGGCCTTACCGTGTCCTATTTAACGTATTGACAGCATTAGAGGCATTTTGTCTAGAGATTGGTTGATGTATTAAAAATTTTAAGCTGATAGCTGGTTGAATTTGTGGATCCATTAATCTTCATAAAATACCAGTGTGGATTATTCTAAATAATATTTTTTACAATGAATTAAATTGAAAGGATTAACATAAATAAATTGAATTACATGCATATTATCAAAGAAGTTAAATCGAAGCGATTAAATCAGAGGATTTAAATAATATGTGAATTGGTGAATAAAATTTATTTATGGTGACATTGTGGAAAAATGTCGGGAGTTCAGTCAATGTTTAAATTTGATAAATGCCGTCATGGGGTTTATGATTTTGATTTCACATCGTTTTGGGAAAGTGACTTCCCTGAAATAAGTTTAATACGTGTGAAATTCCCCGCAGAGGTTGAAACAATTCTGGAAAAATTTGATTCATGTGATACTTTTGTAAATATTAAAATCATGGTTTCAGGATGGACTGATATTTTCCTGCACATCAGTGATAATTGTACAGTTTAAATAATTAATTGAAGCAGATGCTGAGATGGACTAATGATTTTCTCAGACATCAAGTTAATATTTTAAAAATAGTGAATTTACTTTTGGTTAGAGGCTGGAAATACTTTATTTTATGCGTTCTAAAATTTGTATGTAGATGAGGGACCCAGGTGGAGCGTAGGATGTCTTTATTTTCAGGTCTGGAATTTTAGATTTCTCCCTGGGGGATCATTGTATTCTAATAGGACCAGCAGACAGTTAAATTAAACTGAGGTATTTTAAGAACTTGGTGTTATTCACAAATTATTTGCACTGCTTTCCATCCTTTATGGAGTGTGAATTTCGATATCCGTCCGGCTGATTTTTGATTAAAATTTTGTTTTGCTATACTCAGTTTGACCCCGAGATTGTTTTTTGAGTCTTAAGCTCGGCGGATGTTGAAATTCATACTCGTGTGCACGTGGGACTTCGGTCAAACGGTCACAATACAAAACGTTATCCGCATCCTAACGACTGTTATCCGCATCCGCCCGCTTCCGCACGACTGTTTTCCGCATCCGCCCCGCATCCGCATGACTTTTATTCGCATCCGCCCCACATCCGCATGACTTTTATCCAAATCCGCTGATATTTCAATGAAAATGAAAATCCACAGCCTGCTTCCAGTCTCCGACCGGGTCAGGAATGGAATGAATGAAGCCCCCATCTAGCGGCGAGGATATGAACTGTGCCGGCTGCCGAGGCCTGACGCACTCCTCTGGGGCAATGATTAAATGAATGACAGATGAAATGAAATGATAGGGGAGAGTGTTGCTGGAATGAAATTTTGACAGGGAAAACCGGAGTACCCGGAGAAAAACCTGTCTGCCTCCGTTTTGTCCAGCACAGATCTCACATGGAGTGACCGGGATTTGAACCACGGACCCAGCGGTGAGAGGCCGGCGTGCTGCCGCCTAAGCCACGGAGGCTTTGATATTTCAATACTATGTTTAATTTATTAGATCAAGCATAACGTGTTAAACCAACACATTTAGACATTTGAGGAGAAAGTTGTTCCTGACAATTTGCTTCATTGCAAGGAACTTCAAGATGGAATTCCAAGGGACTTCAAGTTGGATGACATTTCTGGTTCCTTGACCTCCGCTTTAGACAAAAAAATTGGCTATACTTTTTTGGCTACTTTCGCACTTGTGCCTCAGTAAGCTTGATGTGCCCGATTTGTGTCCTGAGTAGGCCTATGAATACACTTTTTTACAGGTAAAACATTACTATATCGTTCACCTTTTCGTTTCCATTGAAAACGTAACCAAATGTCTGCCATATCGTTGACTTGAGTTTTGTTTCACGCGCTATTGAATATTCACCTTGTTTTATTTTAATATATAGATTATCCATGATGGTGAAATGATGTTCATACTCACGGTCGCGGTAACATTCACTACGTGAACATCTCTTTACGCTTGGAGAAAGGAATTGACATTTGGGCGGAAATTCCAAGTCAGTCATCATCCTTCTGCTTCTGGACCCATCCATGCTCGCATAGATGATGTCATAGTTGATGTTGCAATATCACAGCCAACATGCTTCAGTGACAAGTTGGAAATAAATCTACAGATATACCTGGATCCCGATCTTCCAGGATAGCTTATTTAGATGGCGAAGTAGCTGACATGACGAATGTTAATGATGTCACCACGATGAACTAACAAGCTTATTGACAGCATTATATCTCGTACGTATAGTAATAATGGCAGTGAGAATTGATGATGACGATGAGATGTCAAGACCATCTACTACAAACATACGGTACTTAATAAAATGTAGTTGAAAGCATATGAGTAAAACGATCTTCTCGTGTATAAGTGCAATACGTGCCAGAATATTTCGTACGCAATAGGCTATAGGAGCTGTAGATTGGCATATCGAATATGTAATATTAACGTAAGTTTGTATTACAAAGACTATCCGCAAATTTACTCGAAACATTATCCGCAGCGTATCCGCTAACCGCACAACAATGCAAACTATATCCGCGTGGCGAAAATATTTTCGGATATCTGCATCCGCGCAGGACTTTACTGATAACCTGTGTTAGTGTGGTGTCTGTAGTAGTAGTAGTAGTAGTAGTAGTAGTATTAGTAGTAGTGTGTGTATTTGCAATGCAGATGAGGATTGGGAAGGAGGCAGCCTTGGCCTTAAGTTAGGAACTATCCCGGCATTTGCCCGACGTGGGAAACCTAGGAAAACCACTTCCAAGACGGTTGAGATGAGAATCGAACCCACCTCTTCTCAGTTTTGCTTCACGTCCTTGAATGTACCCCGTTCCAGAATTAAATTTCTTGGCAGAGCCAGGAATCGAACCCAGGCCTCCGTTGTGACAGCCAAGAATGCCACTACGGAACGAGGTGGACTTTGGCAAGTATAGCCAAGCGCGACAGCAATAGGGAGATCTGAGGTTCGAATCTCGATACTGCAGTGACCATACTGAGTGTTTCCATACTCGTTCCTGACAAATGGCGAGGTGGTAGGCCAATTAGAAGGAACCGTCCCGGCATTTGCCTGGAGTTGAAAATGGGAAACCACGGAAAACCATTTTAAGGACGGCCAAGCCCCTGGCTGTAATAGCACCAATAACTGACAGTATACACTACCGCTAGAATGATATCATCAAAGATTAGATTACATTGCACGTAGGCCTACCCCAATCACTGACACCTACACACACTACTAATCACTAGGCCTATGTATGATGTACCCATATCTACCACTTATTATTCGCATTTTCAACGTGGACGAGGATTAGAAGCGATGGAAGTCTACAGTATGTGGCGGGCGTTTTCTTACGGTCTGAATCCCTTCCTGACACCAATCTCATGAGAGGAGATTATTTATAATTATTTATTTGGATTTATTGTGCTTCTAACAGGCATATGTCCAATAAAAGGAAACCCATGTACATTTGGTTACACAATTCTATCAAATTATAATATAATTGACAGGCATATTGTTGAGATTGTAATGTAAATTAATTCTACAACTAAATACGAAAATATAACAATTCTGTGCAGGAAATTGGTAGGTGGAATGTACGAGTTCATGTGATCTCACAGCAGACAGAAACTAAGGTCCTATATCTGTAACTGAATAAGTCAAGGTTGGTTGCTATTGAATGTTCATTGTATAATTGAATGCCACTTATTATTGAGGAATGTTTATGCTGTTCAGTTCTAGTTCTTGGGCAGTAAAATGTAATAAACTTAGGTCGAGTTGAGGGAGGTGGGACACGTAAATTAAACTGTGATATTAAATACGGACTATGATCGACAGTAGTGGCTACGCTGGCTAAAGCGCAGCATTGGGTCATGGGGCCAAGCTCTCTGCTGACTCGGTAGACGCGTGGGTTCGAGCCCTACCGTCGGCCGTCCTTGAAATGGTTTTCCGTGGTTTCCCATTTTCAACACCAGGCAAATGCTGGGACGGTACCTTCTGACAGGCCACGGCCGCTTCCTTCCACATCCTTGCCCAGTTTCATTCACCATCATTCATTTCATCTCTCATTAACTCCTCTCGTGAGGTTGGCGTCAGGAAGGGCATCCGGCCGTAAAAACCATCGCCACAAAGACTTCCATCGCATCTCATCCCCGACCCCTTTGGAAAACGGGAATAATAAGGGGTAGGCTAGACATACATTAAATACGGACTATGAGATGACGCTAATGAAGAATGAACCTGGGCAAGGGTTTGGAGGGAAGCAGCCGTGGCCCATTAGAAGGAACCGTCCCGGCATTTGCCTGGAGTTGAAAATGGGAAACCACGGAAAACCATTTCAAGGACGGCCAAGCCCCTGGCTGTAATAAAACCAATAACTGACAGTATACACTACCGCTAGAATGATATCATCAAAGATTAGAGGCGTGATTTTTGGTATTTTTTTCGACCTACCCAGTGGTTTTGGAGGTAAATGCACACCTCCATTTCATGGCCCTGTCTCACACTAAGTCCCTTATCCCTCCATTTTCCAAGGTTCAGGGCATTTCTTTTCTCTCTTTTATTTCGTCTTCTGCGAGTAGTAAGCCTATGTTAGTTGTAGTCAAAACTACCGCTTTCGGAAACGCAAATAGCCCTGGAGTTCACTCAGCCTACACCAAAAATGAGTACCAGGGTCATTCCTGGGAGCAAAGACGGCCGGGCATAGAGATGACAACTCCATCCCATCTAGTGCCGATGTCACAAAAAGTGGAAGCCTCTGCCTTCCACTACTCCCAGGGCCTCCATGGCCTGTATGGAGTTGGCTTTGCTTTGTTTTTGTTAAATGTAGTGGTCATTAGGGGCCAAGATACAATAATCATGGTTGTAGGGGCGTGATTGCGCAGCGGTCAAGATCAAGGCGGACCGGGTTTCATCCCTGGTTAATACATGTGAGATTGTCGAAGTAAAATGTCTCGTTCCGAGGTTCGGATTCCTCCTAAAGAGGAAGTTCCATGGCATATTAGCGCGTCAAGACGCTCGCTTGCTTGCTTGCTTCGTTTCATTAGTTCCGTCCTTTCATTCTTCCTTTCATCCTTCCTTTCCTTCTTTCTTTCTGCCTGCTATCCTTCCTTTCTGCCTTCCTTCCTTTCTGCCTTCCTTCCTCCCTACCTTTCTTTCTTTCTTCCTTCCTTTCTTCCTTCCAGTCTTTCTGGCTTTCTCTCTGCCTTCCATTCTTCCTTACTTTCTTTTACCTTCCATTCTTTCTTTTTGCCTTTCTTCCTTATTTCCTTTCTTTCTTTCTTTCTTTCTTTCTTTCTTCCTTCCGTTCTTTCTGCCTTCCATTCTTCCTTCCTTTCTTTTTACCTTCCTTCCATTCTTCCTTCCTTTCTTTTTGCCTTTCTTCCATTCTTTCTTACTTTCTGCCTTCCTTCCTTATTTCCTATCTTTCTTTCTTTCTGCCTTCGTTCCTTATTTATTTTCTTCCTCCCTTTCTTTCCTTCTTCCTTCCTTTCTCTCTGCCTTCCATTCTTCCTTCCTTTCTTTTTACCTTCCTTCCATTCTTTCTTTCTGCCTTCCTTCCTTATTTCCTATCTTTCTTTCTTTCTGCCTTCGTTCCTTATTTATTTTCTTCCTTCCTTTCTTTCTTCCTTCCTTCTTTCTTTCTTTCTTTCTTTCTTTCTCCCTTCCTTCCTTCCTTCCCTTCGTTCTGCCTTTCCTTCTTCCATTCTTTCTGTCTTCCGTTCTGCCTTCCTTCCTTTCTTTCTTCCTACCTTTCTGCCTTCCCTTCTTTTCTTTCTTTCTTTCTTTCTTTCTTCTTTTCTTCCTTTCTTTCTTTTTTTTCTGTCAGCCTTCCTTTCTTCCTTTTTCCTTCCTTTCTTTCTGTCTTTCTTTCTGTCTTCCTTCCTTTCCTTCCTGCCTACCTTCCTTTCTTTCTTATTTTCTTCCTTCCTTTCTTTCTTTCTTTCTTTCTTTCTTTCTTTCTTTCTTTCTTTCTTTTCTGTCTGCCTTCCATTCTTTCTTTTTCTGTCTGCCTTCCTTTTTCTTTCTTCTTTCTTCCTTCCTTCCTTTCTTTCTATCTTTCATTCTTTCTTTTTTTCTTTCTTTCTTTCTTTCTGTCTTCCTTTTTCCTACCTACCTTCCTTTCTTCCTTTTTTTCCTTTCTTTCTTTCTTTCTTTCTTTCTTTCTTTCCTTCTTCCTTCCTTTCTCTCCCTCCTTCCTTTCTTCCTTTGTTTCTTTTTTTCCTTTCTTAATTTCTCTTCTTCCTTCGTTTCTCTCCTTCCTTTCTTTCTTTCTCTCTTTCTTACTTTCTTCCTTCCTTTTGTCCTTTCTTCCTTCTTTCCTTGCTTTCCCTCCTTCATACTCTGGACTTTCTCTCAGCTTGTATTTTTAGTTTCATTGTCTCTCATGTGAGAATAGCTTTCGAAGACGGTCGGAACATTATAGCCTACTGTCTTTTTGATCGGCTACCTATTTACCGCACTGTACGAGTATGGTAGGCCTACACCCACTCCATGTGCTTGCTATTGCACGACTGCTGAGCATTCTGCCGTGCTCTGTCAGTGGTACAATCATCATCAGCGTCGTTATCAACTTGTGTATTTATTTTATTAGTAGCCTACAGTATTAGGCTTACGACTTCTATTACCATGCCGAGATAATTTCTTGTCTACTTTTTAAGTTATCTCTCTTATTTACTCTGTATTCATGGTATAATATGGTTATATCAATGAGGGGCCTAAAAGTTCTAATCTTGCTAAGAAATACACATTTAATCCAGCAAACAACATTAAGTGAAGTTTCAAGAGAATGGAGTGAATTACTTTGCGTTCATAAATTGAAGTCAACAGCAGAATTAGCACGTCAAGTTATGGGTGAAAAACAAACCTCATAAACCATTATTATGGGTGCCTTGTTAATTAGCCTCCACGAGGGTAGTCCCAATGAAGATCCTGGGTCTCAAACTACTGATCAAAAGTTCTCTTAACGTAAGACCTCTGTTTCTCTTCCATTCCTGCTCCAAGCCCGGCCCCAACTTCTGTTCAATAATCTATAAGCTCGCCAATTTTGGCATGGGCCTCGTGCTGCTTTGAATTGCCTTTAATGTCAAGCCCAAGCGCGCTGGAAGGCGAGGGAGTGGAGGAGTGCGGAGCGGAGCGGCGGTAAGGCCCCGGAGCAATTCCACATAGGACAGTGAGTCGTTTCATCGTAACCCCAGCAGGGGGAGGGGTGGGGAGGAGCGTTACCAGGCAACGCGTACACAATGCTGACCGACCCCGCAGCGAGCAAGGCCTTAAGATTTCCTCAACGCCCACACGCTTCTTTCCAACTTGCAATCACAAAATGGCCGAACGCAATTCTCCTCGTCTGGTCTGTAAGATAGTGTCCTTCCCAAAGAAAAAATCCACAATCTTACCGTCCCATACCTAAATCCCTGCGCAGATGCAGATATCCATATTTTTTTTCGCCACGTGGATATAGGTTAGTTTGCATGGCTTTGCGGATAGCAGATAAGCTGCGGATAATGTTTAGGGTAAATTTTCGGATAGTTTTTAGAATACAATGTTAAACTGGATTTTTTAAAAATTATTTTAGTTTTGGCTAATTGTAAGATCTGCGTCTTTCTCGTTTCTTGCTATTATCCTATTTGCTTTCTCTTGGACTGTATGAGAATAATGATGAAGGGAGAGTAGCCAGTCATGGAAATACCCCCAATTAGTGTTGGCTTAAGTTAAAAAAGACATTGTAGCCTACCTGCGCTTGCCTACGTGGGCATATCCGACACTTTTTTTTTATCATTTTAAATGATCTTGTCGACTTCGTCGTTACGCTGGGGTCTGGCGTTACGTTACGGTGACGGGACGAAATGTATCCAGATGCACTGAGGTGTGTGACGTCATAGTACCGCTTGGTGCTTGTGTTCCCCGACAATCTCTACTTCGTTAGTAGGCTATAAGACAAAAATCCCCGATTCTTGGATGTCAGGGGTAATCTCGAGAACCACTGGATGGATTTTGATGCGGTTTTCACCATTCTGTAAAGGATATCTCTAGGAAATATTCTGTAGAAAATAATTTATGTGTGATCAAAGGAGGCCAAGCAGTAACGATTTCAGTGAAAAAGTCGAAAACAAACTTGGCGTCCGTGTGCTTCTTAAGCTTACGCTGGGCAAACCGTTAAGCATATCAATAGGCCTATACTATGAGCGTAGGAATTGGTCAGCATGAAAAGTTCTACAAAAATGTCCGCGAGAGCATATCTCTATCTTCAATACATCGCCCACTGTACGTGTTTTTGGACTGGATGGAAGGGGCACGTCCCCGCGCGCTCTGGTGAGCGTGACGGCATCCCGCGCGCTTGACCTTACTTTGCCCTTGGTTTGCACTTGCCGTTCGCGAGTAATTTGAAACAAGGTTAAGTATTATAAAGCAAGATAAGTATTATGCAGATAATTTTCTAACATGTCAAGAGTCTTTGGCTTCGAGCGAAGCGAGAAGCCTCCAGCCTTTCTAGCATTTTTCAGCATTTGTAGCATTTAAAAGGATACAAAGTCTAGTCTTTCAGACTGACTTTCACTTTTTTTTATTTAGGTGTAACTTATTTTATTTAGTTATTTTACCCTCCAGGTAGGCTTTTCCCACGGGCTCAGCGAGGTATCCCACCTTAATCGCCACTACGGGCAGTGCTCTGGAGCTGAGACATCTGATCGGGGGATACAACTGGGGAGGCGGGACGAGCGCCTCGCCCAGGCGGCCTTACCTGCAAAGCGAACAGGGGCCTAATTTGGGATGAGACGGGATGGAAAGAAGAGGAGGGAGAGACAAGGAAGAGGGATGGAGGCGGCCGTGGCCTAACGGTAGGAACCATCCCGACATTTGCCCGAAGACGAAGTGAGAAACCACGGAAAACCACTTCGAGGATGGCTGAGGTGGGAATCGCATCCCCTCTACTCATTTGGACTACCCGAGGCTGAGCAGACCCCGTACCAGTCCTCATACCACTTTTCAAATTTCGTGGCAGAGCCGGGAATCGAACCGCGGATCTTCGGGGTGGCAGCTAACCATGCTGACCACTACGCAACGGAGGCGACTATATAAAAGAATTAAGTGTTATAATAGTCACCCACTGTTTCATTTGCCGGTACTCAGAGGGACGAATCTCAGTCAATATTGTCTTGCGATTCACACAGCCTAAGGGAACGATTTTTCCTCAAATCACTAAAGGTGTTGCTTTAATAAACTTTATGCTTTATCTATAATACTAAATTAAAAATAATATTGTAATGGCAGTGGATTCGGATAACAAACGTGCGGACGCGGGGCGGATGCGTATAACGTTTTGTTTCTCTGCACAGGGCTCTACCCATAGCCCACTTGTAGCGATAGCGTCTGTGTTAGCCTCCCCTTGCGGTGTTGGGGCAGATGGCCTAGATGTTTCACCCTTTAAAACTACATGCACCACCACTTTATTAATTAAAGTTTTTGTTTTCATTTACATGCTAGTGACATTTTGGGTCATCAGCCCCGTGTACTTAAACGTTGTTGTGTTGATCGTGCAAAGTTTCACTGCACTAGGGTAGTTATGTAAAACCCTTTTAAATATATTAAATTAGCGTGGCCACCATGTTAATTATGTGCCCATCAGATTATTGGAAGTCACAAAGGTGAGCTAATCTTCGTAGCCTCTATCACTATAAAAAAAAGTCTCGTTGATTGCATTGATAGTTTCGTAGATGTTAAGCACTAATTCCATAGTAACACCGTTTTACTATCATTATCTTAATGTTTATTGATTAAAATGACTATAGGCCTAGTGTTTCGATGCTGAGTTTTGAGTTTAAAATTGCTGTCCTATATTTTATCTCAATGTAGGTAGGCTAATGTAACAAACGTCATTTAGTCTATCACATGGGAAATGCTTTCAACTGAAAGGAGAGTTTTGAGTAGGAAAAGTCCAGTAAGTTATATAAAAATATGATATGGTATTCGACACCAAACTACAGAATTTGTAATTAATTAACCATTCCGGACGGGTAGGATAGGCCACTTTTTGAATAAATCTGAGCTTCTTATTGAAATTGCATTGTTCATCTTCTGTCCCCCACAGGTGCTCACAACTAGTGGGACGTGGGTTAGCGACCACAGGACCCTAGCTGAGTCCGGAATGGCTTCCACTTACTTGTGCCAGGCTCCTCTCCGTCTTCTTTCCTGTCGACCTATCTTTGTCAACTCTCGTTCTCTTCCGGCCCCGACGGTATTAGGGTATCCGAGGTCTAGGAAGTTTCTTCCTTTCCCGCCTTAATTGGCCCTTGCCTCATCTTTCCTGATACCTTCCTTCTGGGAGGGTTCAGCCTTCTTTTTCATTTCATGTTATCTCCTGCCTTCTGCTCAAGGCCCTCAAGGAGACAGGGTGTATGTAGCCCCACCACTTCTGGTGCACCCAGGATATTGCTACACCCTCAGGGGCTCACGGCTGGTGAGTTCGGGAGTTGGCGATCCCCGGGGATTCCTGAGCTGGGTCCGTTTTTCCCTTTTTCCACTGACTTTGGGGCGGGCCCTCTCCTCTCTCCCTTTCCTATCTGCCTTTCCTGGCTCTCCTTCCTTCCAAGTCCCTCAATCCTCATTCTTCGAGGGTTGAAGGCATTTCTTTTCTTCCTGTCCTTTATTTGCCTTATCCTTTGTTTGTTTACCATTTCTTCTTCTAGTAGCCTATGTAACTAATAGGCCTACTAATATAAGTTTTAGTTTCCATTCCCTTCTCATCTTTCACTATCACCCAAACTATTAGGGGCCGATAACCTAGATGTTAGGCCCCTTAAAACAACAACTATCATCATCATCATCTTCTTCTTCTATCCCACATGTGACTTAAAAATAATC
This sequence comes from Meconema thalassinum, assembly GCA_946902985.2. Lineage (NCBI taxonomy): Eukaryota > Metazoa > Arthropoda > Insecta > Orthoptera > Tettigoniidae > Meconema > Meconema thalassinum. The sequence continues at coordinate 1,068,726,100 of OX336389.2, forward strand.
GATCCGAATCTGGAGATATAGTCACCCAGATTGTCCTGAGTTAAGTTGGCTTAGGCCTACTCTTTGTACTAATTCTTGAGACACGCAATTATGTGATTATTGATTCAAGAGTGAAGTGTGTTTCCACGATTAACTCATGATCTAACGTAGGCTACAATTATCGTTTGTGTATTTATATCAGTTAGGCCGTATTTGAGTATGCTACTTGGGCTCCCGTCTACGTGTTGGTCGACTGAAGAAGAGTAGGCGATATCTTACTCAGAGTTGGTTTTTAGAACTATGTGAAACTTTTCCAGAGTTATAGGATTCATCCAGGAACCAGGATTCATAAAGGAACCAATTAAAGCAAAATGGTGGTGGTAATCGTTGTTTTAAGGGACGTAACATCTAGGTCATTTAGCCTTTTAAACATAATGCAGCACCTATTGTAGCGTTTAGCATACTTGGCTGCCACTTCGGAGTTCGTGGTTCGATACCAGGTTCTGTCTGATCTGAGGGTTGGAACAGGGTACACGCGATCTCGAGATGTAAAACTGAGAAGAGCTTGGTTCGATTCCTACCTCAGCCATCCTGGAAGTGTTTTTCCGTGGTTTCCCCACTTCAACTCAAGGCAAATATGGGCTGGTTTCTAACTTAAGGCCACGGCCGCCTCCTTCCCAATCCCCACCTTGAATTATAGGCTTATACACTCTACTACAGACACTACACTAACACATGTGATCAGACAAATTATACACACACACAAGTAGGCTACACGGGGCTAAATGACCACGATGTCCAAGCCCCTCAAATGAAACAACATCAACAATATTGCGGCATCATACGTTGTAGGCTACTTTACTGTGTTTATTTATAATAATGTAACAATAACAATAATAATAATAATAATAATAATAATAATAATAATAATAATAATAATAATAATAATGTCTTCGGGAACGTTTCATAATAATAGTCCAACAATAGTCTAATAATAAATATAATAATAGAATAATACTAATTATAGTCTAATGAATGAAAATCCACAGCCTGCTTCCAGTCTCCGACCGGGTCAGGAATGGAATGAATGAAGCCCCTAGCTAGCGGCGAGGATATGATCTGTGCCGGCTGCCGAAGCCTGTCGCACTCCCCTGGGGCAATGATTAAATGAATGACATATGAAATGAAATGATAGTGGAGAGTGTTGCTGGAATGAAATTTTGACAGGGAAAACCGGAGTACCCGGAGAAAAACCTGTCTGCCTCCGTTTTGTCCAGCACAGATCTCACATGGAGTGACCGGGATTTGAACCACGGACCCAGCGGTGAGAGGCCGGCGTGCTGCCGCCTAAGCCACGGAGGCTTATTATAATATAATATAATATAATATAATATAATATAATATAATATAATATAATATAATAATAATAATTATTATTATTGGATGATAATTAGTCTATTCAGCGGTAGTTACGCTTGCTAACGCACAATGCTAGGCTATGGGGCCAAGCTCTCTGTGGTCTCGATAGAAGTGGGTTCCAACCCCACCGTTGGCCATCCTTGAATGGTTTCCGTGGTCTCCCATTTTCAACTTCAGGCAAATGCTCCTGACAAGCCACGACTGCTTCCTTCCACATCTTTCCCCAGTTTCATTCACCTTCATTCATTTCATCTCTCATTAGCTCCTCTCATGAGGTTGGTTTCAGGCAGGGCACCCGGCCGTAAAAACCATCCGCCACATAGACTTTCATCGCATCACATCCCGACCCCGTTGAAAATGGGAATATAAAGGGGTGGATATAATAGAATTATTATTAACCTATTATTTTTATTATTAATATCATGTACTCTAGGATATAAAACACTAAGGTGGAGGCCTATATTCCACAATGCTCAAGCTCTTTACCCAGAGGGAGTTAGATGGTGTGGTTTGAACCAAATTATTCCAAATCTTCTCAATAGTACAGGAAAAATCTTGCATTTCTTGAAAAGTCAACGGAAATATAGCTTATTTCTTTATAAAGTGCGTTTAGACAAATTAACAAGATGATAGCCCCTGTCAAAGCTGTGCCACGTCAAGCCTCCATAATAGCAAAGCCGGGCAGGTGGTAGGCTATATACATGTGGGGCGCAACAACTAAACGCTCGTAACAAATCAACATTCGAAAGAAAGAGAATTATCAGCAGCAGTGTCGAATTGCACTCTGATTTCATAAATATCGAAATTTTGCTTTAAAAGTAGGGGTTATACAAATAAACTAGACAATAGCCCCTGCCAGAACTGTGTGACGACAAGCCCACATACCAATAAAGCCGGGTGGGTGGTTTATACATACCCATACCGCAAAGGTCATAACGCAGAAGGTACGCCAACTCAGTGGGAGACAGTCAAGCGCCGCCCTATAGTCCTGATCTTTCCCCATGCAATTATCACGTCTTGGGTCTCTCAAAACAGGCCTTGAAGGGTCTAGGATTCCCGTCAGACGAGGAAGTGCGGCAGGGGTTTACGAACTTCTTCACATAGCAGGACACGGGGTTTTACCACACGGGGATCTTCAACCTGGTGCCTCAATGCTCACGGTGATTTTGCCTCATTGGCATACTGACTCTATATTATACGGCCGTAAAACAGAAACTTTTTGATCACCCCTGATTTAATAAAGAGGGGTTAAGTGGACTTCTTCATGAAATTAAATTTAAAAACAATGTATTTGGCATTTAGCCTACAAGCACGCATGAAGCGAATTAATTTATTTTAAAAGGTCCTAAGGGTAGAGTAAGGTATTCAAAGTGTTTAAAATAAAATAATAACATTAGCTATATGAATCAAAATTACACGCAAAGATGCATTTTACTGTTACGTAAACTTTCTTGAAAAAGTATATCCACACATTCCATAACTTTGGGGCTATTAAGTCGAGTGGAAATTTTAAGAACCGACGTTTCTAGACAATTGCTTGTCCCTTTGTCAAGGTTTGTAATGAAAGAAAGAATAAGTAAACAATGGCATGTAGCATCCATAGTTAAAAGGTAGGCCTATAAGATAGGAAACCATATCCCGGGACCGAGAGGAAGTTGGTAATGGAAACTATAGAGGGCAGCCATGATCTACTTAAGGGATAACCACCACTTCTATTATAGTTCTTTGGTTGTTTACTAATTTCTATCGCCTCCCGAATGATTCGAGTTGTGAAATGTTTCTCCATACAGATGACAGATGTTTCATCAAAAAGAAGTCGATGGTCATTCTGTGTGGCATGTTCAGCCTTCTCTGGAAATATGTCTTTCTTTAAAAAGTTTAATTTAAGGAGTGTTAACCGTGTGCACATAGGCCTACACGATGGACAGAATTAACAGCACACGGTGCTTACAATGAAAGGATACGATGAAAATAAGAAACAAACTTAGTAGACACAGAATCCATTGTAGCTAAAATGGTGCAGAATGAATAAGGAACACTGTAGTATTAAACAGAAATACTGACAGTGTAGGGACTAAGTTACTGATACGTACCGTCAGTATTATTGAGTTTGTTGTTGGTGTTGTTAATTTATGATGATGATGATGATGAAGATGATAATTGTTGTTTTAAGGGGCCTAACATCCAGGTTATTGGCCCCTAATTGTTTGGGTGATAGTGAAGGATGAGATGAGAATGAAAACTATAACTAATATTAACTAATATTAACTACAGACTTACATACTAGAAGAAGAAATGGTAAACAAATAAGGGATGAGGAAAATAAAGGACAGGAAGGAAAGAAATGCCCTCAACCCACGAAGAATGAGGATTGAGGGACTTGGAAAGAAGGAGAGCCATGCAAGGCAGATTGGAAAGGGAAAGAGGAGAGGGCCCACCCCAAAGTCAGTGGAAACAGGAGAAAAAACGGACCCAGCTCAGGAATCCCCCGGGATCACCAACACCCGAACTCACCAGCCGTGAGCCCCTGAGGGTGTAGCAATATCCAGGGTGCACCAGAAGTGGTGGGGCTACATACACCCTGCCTCCTTGAGGGCCTTGAGCAGAAGGCAGGAGATAACATGAAAGGAAAATGAAGGCCGACCTCTCACAGAAGGAGGGTATCAGGAAAGTTGAGACAAGGGCCAATTAAGGCCGGAAAGGGAGAGACTCTCTAGGCCTTGGATACCCTTATACCGTCGGGGTCGAAAGAGAACAAGAGATGACCAAGAGAGGTCGACAGGAAAGAAGATGGAGAGGAGCCCGGCACAAGTAAGTGGAGCAATGTCGGACTCAGCTGGGGTCTCGTGGTCGCCAACCCACGTCCCAATAGATGTGAGCCCCTGGGGGATGTTGTTAATTTAAAATGAGGGCTTGGGACATCTTAGTCATCATCAACTTCTAGTTGGGCGTGTGTTGAACTTATCTGATAACCAGTATTGATGTGATGACTGTAGTAGTGTGTGTAGCTGTAATGGGATCAGGGGTCAGGTAGGCACCCCGAAACTTGAAATAAGGTGCTATCCTGACATTTGCCTGGAGGGAGTGTGGATAAACCCGGGGAAAACCACAATCATGATAGCCGTTGGCAGCGCCAGGATTCGAACCTACGATCACCGGAATTAGTGCAGCTGCCCGCACAGTCGTGGTGCACGCTTAAACGAGCACGGCTACGCCACAGGACTCAGCGAAAGCCTACTGGTCATGCAGAGTCTGCTTTAAACGATGTGGTAGCCTAGTCTATTATTGGTTACGGCATCCTGGAGCGCTAATTTGTGTTTCATTGAATAGCACCCCGCGGCGTAGCCGAGCTCGTTAAATCGTGCACCTTTTCCTTGTGAAAAGCTGCAGCAAATCCGGAGATTGCAGGTTCGAATCGCAGCGCTGACAGCGGTTATCCTGAGTGTGCTTAATTCCCAGAATTTTCCACACTCACTCCAGGCAAATGCCAGGATAGTAGTCTACCTTACTTCACGTTTCGCGGCGCCTTCCATATTTGCTCTCCCCTAACACGGGTAATACGAGCCCCTGACACTTATAGGCTACAATAAAACACACCGCTACAGTCATCACTGAAATAAATTATAGGTTATGTTATAAAGAAAGTTCAACACCTACCCAACTACACGGGGCTGATGACCAAGATGTTCCAAGCCTCTAGAAATGAATTAACAATTCTAAAAAGAATATTTTGCCTATCATGTTTTATTCGTATGATCTGAACTAAATTTGGTATAAAAAAGGGGTACTAAAATCTAAATCTTCTATTATATACATTTAGCATTGTTTATAAGAAATATAGATAACGCTCATGTTAATCCTCCAAAATTAAAATGCTTCAATTTTTCATAAACTTTAGTTGGTTAATCTCCATGAAATCCAGTATACTGAATCTATACCATAAATTAAATATTCCTGTATGCCTACAGTATGTAATTTTCTAATCCACCCTTAAATGTCAAATGGCGAGCGTGTTAAACCCTCAGAATGAATTTCTTTAACTTATGACAGATTGATCCAACACAGTGAAATCTAGTAGCCTAGCCTTTGCTAAAGCAATACCACGAGTTATGTACGGTATTTTAAATGTGACTTACCACATTAGCTCTTCAAGGTTACAGATGGTGCGAATGTCAAATCCTCAGACATTGATGTCCCTAATCCACCACGTAATGATTGTATCTCTGCGAAATCGCGAATGCTTAACCGATACTATGGGTTAAATAATCCTGAGTGTAATTTTCGAGCGTGGTTCTCGCAAATTATAGATGGCAAAATATGCTAATTCCACTTATCTCAGCTCGTGCAGTAATCATTCGATTACAGCGAAATCTGGTAGGCCTACTCTGAACCGACACTATGAGTTAAATCATTCTGTATGCAATTTTCAAGCATAGTCCTCGTAAATTATAGATGGTGAGCATTTTTATTCAACAGAAACGCATTTTCTTAACTCACCATAATGGCTACTTTAATGATTCGATCGCAGCAAAATCTGGTATGCTGAAACGATACTGCAGGTTAACTGTTATTGTGAACAATTATTGTCAAGTGTAACTCACATAAACTGTTAATTGAATATGAATAACTATGACTTTCGTCATTATTCTAGAAATTTCCCGTATTGATTTGATATATTACACCAAATATCCACTTTACAATACAACAATGTTTTTATACGATGTCCTTACCCTCTTCGATACATGTTTCGGCTCTGTGAGCCTTCTTCAAACACATTCTCAGATGACAGTCTATTTGTTGATATTCTTAAGACACTTTTAAAAAAACTTTTTACAATCGTCAAAATTATTTAAAAATGGACATAAAATACTTAAAGAATTCGACTATGTGCAGAATTTCAGGTCATAGGCCCTTCGTCGTTGAAATACCAATTCAAACACAGGACCCAATTGTACAAGTATCTTGTAAAAATCGTGTATGAAAAATCCTTGTGGCTAGGGGTGAATAGAAGTTTCTTGCTTAAAACTTTGTCATTTTGGTTCAACAACCGTAGATTTGAAGACGCTGGAGATAACACCTCACAACTGTTAATTGTGTAGAAATGAACTTCCTTAATTCATCACAGAACTATACGATCGGTGTCGACACAGCCATAAAGGACCTATACTGGAAATTAGGCCTATGTAGGCTGATTTTCAAGAGTAGTTCTCGTAAACTACATATTGTGCGCTTGTCAATTTCTCGGAAAAAAATCTTAATTCAGCGCTGGATGATCCAAGAACTGTGACATCTGGTAGGCCTATACTGACCAAATATAGGCTACAGTTGACCCTTCATTTAGCAAACCTCGATTCAATGGTCTTCGAATTTAACGGACAGAATTAGACCAACCGAGATGATTGTTTTTTTTTTTAGTTTCCCAAGCCCATATATGCACGTTCACAACGAAACGGAAGTGTTATCTAATTCACGTGCATCCCAAATTCTTCTAATTTAGAAAGTACAGTTAATACTAATTACAGCAAAACCTTGTTAATTATTGGCTGACACGATGTAAACAGAACATACAGTAGACAACTCGTCAGAAGACCATGTGCCGTTACAAGCACAATACGAATATTTAACAATTTTTATTTTATTCTATCGTATGGCTTTTAATGCTGGGAGTGTCCGAGGACATGTCGGCTCACCAGAGTTTGTAACTGCTTCTATGCGCTACAAGTACCGTCGCGTGTGGAGTGTTGTCTGAGGAGGAATGTGTGAATGTAAGGACGAGGAATTGGAAGGTAGCGGCTGTGACCAATAGTTAGGGACCAAACCCGGCAGTTTCCTGGAAGGAAGATGGGAAACCACAGAAGACCATCTTTAAGGATGCCGGCGGGGGGATTTGAACCTCCTTGCCCCCCGTGTGTGAGCGACTGCCTACAGCCACGCCGTAACAACCACGGCTAACTCGGCCGGTTATTTAACTACTGATATTCGTAAATTATGTCTCATTTCCGCTGACATGGTATCATTCAGTGATGAATAAAGGAAATTCTTCTCCGCGGAATTGACATGCACGCCATCTGTAATTAGCGTGGACTACACTTAAATATTACATAAATGAATATTTAAATCATTACAGTAGACCCTCAAGCCTCCATGGCTTAGGCGGCAGCACGCCGGCCTCTTAACCCATGTGGGAAAACTCGGAAAACCACTTCTAGGACAGCTGAGATTGGAATCCCATCTCTCCTAATTTTTGCCTCACGAGGCTGACTGTACACGGTTCCAGTCATCAGATCAGAATTAAATTGCTTGGCAGAGCTGGAAATCGAACCGATGACCTCTGCATCTGCAGTCTCAATACGTGCTTTGAGACCACCGAAGGCGACACTTTTTAAGTACTGCAATGCATATATGAAAATATATTTAATATTTCTAAGTGCTCTAGTTCTAATAAGTTTCAATTTAAACAAGATGCCGGTCCACTACGAAACTATTCTACACAGTATGTCATAAACATTAACGCAAATTTGGCGTGTTCTTTCCATTTAGGCCTACCTATAATCAGAAGAGAGACAAAAGTACATACGATCCTTTAGGGCAAATATTTTAATGGATATTATTTGAATGGCATAGTCAGTTAAGCGTTGGTATTCAAAAGCCAAGATAGTGGATTTAATCCCGGCCCAGTCCGATGGCGTTTAAGGGTATTTTAAAATGCTACAACCTCGTGTCGTTAGATCTTTGGACATCTCAAAGACCTCCTCCAAGGGTCCGACAGCCCAGCGTGACGAAAGCTACAGTGGTTTAAACTAAAGGGGCGTTCAACTCATAACAGTACTTACTTCTATTTGGTGTGATTTTCATATAACTCCAGTCAAAGGCAAAAATCTCGCCAATAAGCCTAGTTACAAAAACCCTTGCACACCAACAGATCTTAATTGGAGGCTGCATATACAGTATAGCCAATAGGAGAGTCTTGAAACCGGAAACTCAAAAAAGAGGCTTGATAAACCATGGAACCCTTATATTCTAAAGGGGCCTGATTAGGAAGTGAATTATTGACTTTTATATCCCTAATCCTGTTCTAAAACTATCTTATTTCTTACTGGAATAAAGTCTACTAAGATTCGTGTTGACACTATATCTTGGCAGTGGATCTACGGTCCTATGTAATCGCTATACATTATAAGGAAATAATGAACAATACAATTGTTCCACTTTAAGATACAAATTTAAAAAAATGATTTGAAAAGTTGAACAGATTTATTATTTATTAATATTTCAATACGGAAAATAAAAATAAACAAGAAGTTCCGTGAAGAACTATACAGCCTACTTTTCATGCCAATGATTATTCTACAGAATATGAACCTATCTAGAATAATGACGAAATTAAGTTGGTAATATCGAAATATCTAATTAGTTCAAAATATACCTGGTATAATGTAGCCTAATAGAGCACTACAGTTGGCAGCCCTGGTGACTGAATATATTCTTAGTTCCATCTCCTAAGGTAGGCCTACAGAATACAAAATTTGGTTGAAGTCCAATGGATGTTACATGCAGTTAGACATTGGATCTATCAGCACGCGTAAAAGCATGTTGCCAACAATACCATGCGTGTGCTGGTCAGAAATAATCTGAAATATTATGATATCTTGTTGTGCCAATTTTGGATGAAATACATTTGTTAGTATAGAAGTTACATGTATTTTAAAATTGGACATATCAGCAGGCATAGAATCATGTTGGCAGCACTGCCTTGTATTAATTACTCCAAATTAATCTAGAATGGCAGGTGCTATACGTGTGCAAAGTATAGAGCTGTTGGCTTGCATACTTTCTGATATATTGATATTAGGGTAAAAAATATAGACAGCTTTTATTAACAGTTGGCAGCCCTGATTGCTCTTAACAATACTAATAGTAATATCTGTTATGGTACACATAGCACATACGAAATTTGGTTGAAATCCAACTGATAGTATAGAAGTTACATGTATTTAAAAATTGGTACTATCAGCAGGTTTATAATCATGTTGGTAGAACTGACGTATATAAGTTACTCCAAATTAATCTAAAATGTCAGAATATACGTGTGCATAGTTTAAAGCTGTTGGCTTGCATACTTTCTGATATATAGGTATTTGGATGAAAAAAATAGAGAGAGCAATTATTAACAGTTGTCAGCCCTGGTGGCCTTAAGAATACGCTCAGTCATATCTGTTTATGTAGTCTACAGATATTACATACAAAATGTGGTTGAAATCCAATTGATAGTGTAGAAGTTATATGCATTTAAACATTGGACCTATCAGAAGGCTTAACATTATTTTGGCAACACTGTCATGGTTGGCCTCCTGGAAATTAAACTGAAATAGTCTTATCTACATGTGTGCCAATTTTGGAATAGCTCCCGTGCATACCTTGCAAGATATCCAACATGGAGCTCAAATTTCTAGTGCGTTTTTTCAGCAGTTGGTAGCACTGACATCATTTTCAAATATGGACGTGAGATATTCCGGTGCACATCTTTACTCATACTAAATTTGGTTTTGATTGCTGCAGCCGTTTAGGAGTTGATAGGGGGGGGGGACACACACACACAGCCAGACAGACAGACAGACACACATTTTCCCGGATCGATCTCATAAGTCTACTTTTTCCTCATTTTTGCAAAATGTGAAAAGTAGGCTAAAAATGACAATAGTCATTGATATACAGTACTTATAAGGGGATACCATTTTAAAAATCGCCTATCAAAGCAAAGCACATATCGATACAGTGCATCGAAATATGAGGAGGATGAACACGAGCATAATTAGCAGCCTTCTGTAGTTTCATTCTTGGTTCTGCCACGAAATTCAATTCCGGTGTAAGAGTGAGAACGACAAAATTCCAGTCTCTTGAGACAAAACTGAGGAGAGATGGGTTCGATTCCCACCTCAGTTGTCCTACAAGTGTCTTCCTGTGATTTTTCACTTCTACTTCAAGCGAATACTGGGATGTTTCTTGACGCAAGGCCACGGCCGCTTCCTTACAAACCATAGCCTGAATTACAAATACTCGCACTACTGAGGCCATCATAATGACAGTTTATTAGACAGATTACACACCCAAGTACATTGTGCAACGTGGCCACGATGTCGTAAAACCCCTAATTGAATCAACAACAGCAGGAACATAATTATTTAGTCAGTCAACACCAGTATGCCATACAATGCACACTGTGAAGAGCAGACGTCAAAGCTATCGTGCGGTATGTACTCGTATAGACTGGACCAAGTTGTTGTTCTCATAATATAGCCTATCTGTTAATCAAAATTTTGGATATTTGCGCCAAACCTCAAATTACTGTACGTAGTACATTCCTTTCGTCGTGGCTACTGAAGTACAAGGTACCCTGCCTTGATTGTCACGTCGAGGGAGGCTTTGATGTTTATTAACAGAATTCTCTTGTTGTTAATGCTATAAATTAAGCCCTTCCACCACCAACTGCGCAAAGGATATGGAATGGCACAAATAGAAGCAGTTGCCCGCTTCCAACTTGAGGTCAGTGTCAAGGGGATGGCAGACAGAATGTTATAGCTAATGGAACAGAACCAGAATATATCCCCTCAGTTGGGATTTATTACGAGCAAAACAGTAAACAGCAATCATGTTGCGAGTAACGTGATCAACGCTGGACTTCCCATCCTTTTGTTTAGTCCTGTGGCGCAGCTGTGCTCGTTAAATCGTGAACCACGGCCATGAGGTCAGCTGCAGAAAGTCCGGAGTTTGTAGGTTCGAATCCCGGCGTTGACAGTGGCTATCCTGAATATGGTTACCCCCGGGTTATTCCCGGGGTTTTCAACACTCTCTCCAGGCAAATTCCGGAATAGAACCTTAATTTAAGTCTGAGGGCACCTAACGAATCTCTGCCTCTAACACACACTACTACAGTCATCACCGCATAAATACAGTGTTACCGATATGGCATGCTGTCATAAGATCCGACAACGCCGCATAGTCATATGTGAAGAAGATGACGTAATATGGCTGAATAAGCATCGTGATTTGTGAGTCATATGCATTGAAAGATCACAGAACCATGAACTTAAGTTTATAGTTATTTTTAATAGTCTGATCCATTTAAGAATATTATGATCCGATTTTATGATTAACAATGTGACTAGATTTCGTGAATTATCACTGTCATGAAAGTAGTCGACAATTTGAAGGAGAAATAATAGTTCAGGAGTTAACTAAGGACTATAGATGGCACTGATTGACGCCGGCAAAGTTAATGTGGTTCGGTCTCGGAGTCGGGGAGTTCACTCTTACTCAGATTGGCACAAAGAACGAACTCTTACTCGGTTCCGTCCCACGAGTTCCATTCCCATGAGTTCCGAAAACAAATTTCTTAGGAAAAACGTCCCATGAGTTCCGAACGCGTATTCACGCCTGAGTAAATAAGCTAATGAGTCCCACTAGTTCCGAATGTCTTTGGAAAACCCAGATGTCAGTTCTGAGGTTTGACCGGCTAATAATAGTACGACGCGACCAAGAAGAGTTAATGGCTATGTACAATGAAAAGTTAATCAAGTTTTTTGATTACTTTGTTGAGCAATGGCTTGAAAACGTGCATATTCCGATTGAAATGTGGAATTGTCATTGGAAGAGGCATAGAACGAATAACTCAGTAGAAGTTTGGAACCATAAGCTGGATTTGAAATGCGTAAAACCACATCCTCGTGTAAGAGACTTGGTGTTGTGTTTGAAGAAGGAGTCTCAAATTTCAGACGAAAAAATTATGCGGGCAGAGTTGAATTTGCAAGCCACGAAAAGGAAAAGAAAAAAGTTGCAATGGATGACAGAATCCAAAGAGCAAGTCAACAGTTTGAAGAGACCGGTGATTCAAAAGTATTTTTAAAATGTTTCTTTCGCTGTGCATATTTATTAGAGTATAAACAGAAGAATAATTCAGTTAATAGATCAATTTGACGAATATACGTGGTGATTACTATGTGACTTGTAAATAAGATTTAAAAAACAGTTCAAAGACTAAGCGACATGCTGATACTATTTTAAGAACTTTGTAAATATAACTCAAAACTTATTATTTTGAAAGGCACATGCTGATACAGATACTGACAAGGCGAAAGCTGCTTATGGGAGCTACCAATCCATGGCGTCCCCCACCCCTCTGTTCGAGGAGCCAAATCATTAAAGAGGGCATGCTGACGCTAACAATGGACCTTATTTATTTCAGTAATAAACAAATTAATACAATTTTGCTGTAGAAAACTAAGCTGGAACTCGCTTAGGTAGTGTTCGGAACTGATGGGACTCGCTCAGGTAGTGTAATTGGCAGATAGCTAATCCGCTAAAGAATTTGGAACTGGTGGGAATCGGAACTCATGGGAGGACACGCTTTTACTCAGTACGCCATGCAGCTAACATATCCTAGTGTCGACGGACGTGAATATTTCGCAGTGTAAACGAGACGCGATCGAGAAACATTATATTACGGAGTACCGCAGTTGTATTTCGTCCGGTACGTAAAAAAGGCATAGCCTAATTAAGATTATAAGCCGTGTAGGCTAAGACGTAATATGAACATTTATGGTACCGACTTAAAAACACGCAGAGCGCAGCGGTATAACAATTCAAACGACAGTGTATTTCAATACGAAATACGTGATAAAAATGCCGCGAAGTAATTAATTTAACATTGAATCGTAAGCTTACAGTATACGCGACGCGTAACATAGAGGATCCGGTGCATTCTGCTATTATTACGAGGACGTGGACTCTCTATGTCAAGCGAGCGCTAGCATTTGTTTCGAGTGGCAAACATTGAAAGTCACAGGGTGAATGAACTCAAGTAGATAGGGAAATTTAACAAGGTCAGGAAACACCTGCGAGCCTCTGTGGCATAGGCGGCAGCACGGCGACCTCTCACCGCTGGATCTGTGGTTCAAATTCCGGTCACTCCATGTGAGATTTGTGGGTTTTTCTCCGGGTACTCCGGTTTTCCCTGTTACAAATTTCATTCCAGCAACACTCTCCACTGTCATTTCATTTCATCTGTCGTTCATTTAATCATTGCCACATGGGAGTGCGACAGGCTTCGGCAGCCGGCAAAGTTCATATTCTTGCCGCTAGATGGGGGCTTCATTTATTCCATTCCCTGACCCGGTCGGTCGTCTGGAAGCAGGCTGTGTATTATCATTTCAGGAAACACCTGTGAGGCCCATATTTGGAGAGACAGTTGAAACACGCTTCGAGATGCGTACGATAGCCTATATCTTGCGAGAACATTTCTGCGGGAGTGTAAAGTCGCAGTAGTACACTATAATCTGTGCTATTAGGGAACAGTTATAAAAGTTCATAATTCGCTATTACGAGTACGGAATTAGCACGAACATTGTCGCAATGTATTACGGAAACATTGAGGTCATCAGTACCGGCAAGTGCAAAGTTTTGATATGATCTCATTTTGCGACGATATGGCTAACTAAACGGTGAGATGGGGGGCTGCTATAAAACGTGACGGGAGCGAGGTTGATGGAGAACCACGCGAGACGACGTTCGACACCACGAGGCCTGGAGAAGGATCGAAACCGGAAGAAAATAAGACATAGGCTATGGAACCATGGGACCATTATCGGAAGAGGAGACATCGCCAGAGGTAGACCTACATCTAGTCTACTACGAAACTCGAGGTACAGATCGAAATATGTTAAGTAGAAGTTAGAGTTTGAGTGGAATGTAGAATTATGGAGATTTGGCTGTTGGAAATTAAATCAAAATTTATTGCGAGAAATTAGTTAATTTTTATGGATGCTCGGTATTTAAAATGAATTTAAATGGACGACAGATCGGAATGGAATCATTATTATGTGAGTAGGATGATAATTTGGGGCAGATGACCTCGTAGTTCCACCCCTTAAAACAACAATAACTAACTAACTAAGATGATAGTGGAATAATTTCTATTACGATTAGAGAGGAGATAGATTTAACCACACATGTTCATACAACATTTTTGGATACACACATGCTTTGAAAAACTAGATTGGAAGTAAAGTCGCAAAATAAATGGAAGTATCGCCATAGTTAACGGTTATGAATCTATAATTTAATTGAATGATCAATGTATTATAATGGACGTGGAAATGAAATCGAAGATCGAATGGAGTTGAATCGTAACAAGGAAAGACTATAAATGAATTTAATAAAATGCATTCTTGTACACTGTATAAGAAAAAAACGACGCTCCGGGAAGGCGTTGTCCGATTGTAAGGAAATTACGTATGCAAAGACATTCGGACCGAACATTCAACTGATTAAAGCTTCGTGTCCAATGAATGAATAGCGGGAGCTCCCGCGCATCAGAACTGTGCATGCATCAGGTGTATATAAGGCGCGATTAAGAAGCGTATGCTCAAAGTAGCTGTTGCATTTGACTGCGATATCTTGACGTCGGCTGTAAGAATGCCACGCCGAAGGATTCGTGCTCAATACGAGCAAATGTCAGAGTTTGAAAGAGGTCGTGCGATCGGATTGAAAGAGGCTGGTTGGTCGAATCGAGCTGTCGCTGGACATTTGGGTCGAAGTGATGCGGCGATCAGACGATGCTGGCAAGCGTGGGTCAGCAACGGCAGGCATCAGCGTCAGGACGGCAGTGGTCAACCGAGGGCCACAACAGCACGGGCAGACAGAGCGATTGTCAGAACAGCTGTCACAGCACCGAAGTCGTCGTTATCAACGATCCAGCGTGTGACTCGCACACATGTGTCCACCATGACCATCAACAGACGCCTGAGCGACAGGAATTTGCACTCGCGCCGCCCGTTATGCCGCTTACCACTCACGCCTGTTCACCGTCAAGTCAGATTACAGTGGTGCCGCGCTAGAGCAACGTGGAACTGCACTGACTGGGGACGTATAGTCTTTAGTGACGAGTCCCGTTTCCAACGGTGTCCTGACGACAACCGCAGACGTGTTTGGTGACGTCCAGGCCAGTGTGGGGATCCTGCCTTGACTATCGCACGCCACACTGCCCCGCGACAGGGGGTGATAGTCTGGGGTGCTATCTCCTTTGATAGCCGGACCCCTCTGGTAGTCATTCCTGGCACACTGACAGCACAGCGGTATGTTGATGACATTCTACGGCCGGTTGTATCACCGTTCCTTCAGCGACATCCAGGCCTTACTTTCCAACAGGATAATGCCCGGCCGCACACGGCACGTGTTGCTATGGACTGTCTTCAAGCTTGCCCTATCCTTCCTTGGCCAGCTCGGTCGCCTGATCTCTCTCCTGCTCTCCCATAGAGCACATTTGGGACGTCATGGGAAGGCGATTGCGAACATCCTGGAATGTCGCCGATTTAGCCCAACAGTTGGAGACCATTTGGCTCGAAATTCCGCAGGAAACCATCCGGGAACTTTATCAGTCCATGCCACGTTGAGTGACAGCTTGCATCCAGGCCAGGGGTGGACCAACACCTTATTGACGTCCTCACTTTGTAACGCTCTAACTCTGCAATAAATCTTTCGATTGCTCTGCACTTATGATCGTTTGTTTTTCTATGTCTGTTCCTCACATCCACCGATTTTTATCGCCATCGGACAATTCCTTCCTGGTGCGTCGTTTTTTTAGCCTACTTTCAATTTTTGCAAAAAATGAAAGTGGACTTATGAGATCACTACAGGGCCAAACATTGTGTGTCTGTGTGAGTGTGTGTATGTGTGTGAGAAACCGGTGAAACCGAATTGAACGAAATTTGGTACAGAGGTAGCACTAGCAAAGGGCACCTCAGTGTGATGTTTTATATCGCCGCCATCTTGACGGAAACGTAATGGCGGCCACCCAAATGTTAAAAGCTTAACTCAAATTACGACCAACCTAATCATCTGATCTCTACCAAATTTTGCAACAACAAACCGTTTTGTGGGAAGCATCTTTTGACCAAACTACAAGGTCATCAACCCAATAGTTTCCAGATAGCGGCCATGTATGTGTGCAAATCGATTCCCCATATCAATTCCAACAGGGTGAAACAGAATTGAACAAAACGTGGTACAGAGGTAGCACTAGCAAAGGGCACCTCAGTATCATGTTTTATATCGTCACCATTTTGACGGAAACCTAATGGTGGCGACCCAAATGTTAAAGGCTTAAAGCAAATTACGACCAACCTAATCATCTGATCTCTACTAAATTTTGCAACAGCTAATCTTTTGTGGGAAGCATATTTTGACCAAACTGCAATGTCATCAGCCCAATAGTTTGTAGATGGTGGTCATGTATGGGAGCAAATCGATTCCCCCTATCAATTCAAACACAATTGAACCAAAATCGAACCACCTTTGGTACAGAGGTAGCACTAGGAAAGTGCAACTCACTGTCATGTTGTATATCACCGCCATCATAACAAAAAAGGAATGGCGCCCACCCAAATGTTCTGAGCTTAAATCAAATTACGACTAACCTAATCATCCAATCTCTACCAAATTTTACAACAATATACCTTACTGCGGGAAGAGTTTTTTTCTTTCAAACTACAAGGTCATCAGCCAAATAGTTTCAAGGTGGTGGATGTATGCATCATGCAAGTATTATAGCCTAACCGTAACTTATGATTAAACAAGGCCTGGCCTCAACAATATAGTTATCGTACACAGGGAGGTTTAATCTGTCCTCAAAGAGGTATCCGGTAGGATATTAGCATCTTATGATAGAATATGAAACCGTGACTAACAGGTCAGGCTTACCGTGCCATAGCGTGCCGTCCCGTTGTCAACATGGCCGCTATTTTTGCTCGTAAATACATATATTTCCGTAACTTCCTAAGTTTATATCCTTTTAGGAATGTACTGAATAAAATAATGCATATTTAGTATCAAATGGTTTATAGAAACGCCAGAAAACGCTAAGAAAATCGTTGATTTCAACACAAAATATGATAGCCTACAGTTATACAAAACCAGTTGTTTTTCAAGTATTATCGTAGGGCATCCGTGGCGTAATGGTAGCGACTTGGGCTCTTAGTCTGGGAGTTCGTGGATCAAATCACTGCAGGTTCAAATTTCTTTGCTTCGTTCTTTTTGGTATTTATTGATTTATAACTACTCACACGTTATAATGTTAAGCATATATACTGTAGTGTGTATTGGCAGTCGAAAATAGTATATATATACTTATAACACCACATATTTCAACACTCGAATACCGCGATTAATATTCGTTGAACCTGATCCGCGGTAAAGACTATTGTTGTTCTTTTTGTTGTCGATTCATTAGGGGTTTTGCGGCATCATCGTCTTGTAGACCCGTTCACATGGCTGTGTATAGAAATTGTCTGATAACCTGTGTCACTGTGATGTCTGTAGGCTTACTAGTGTGTGTACTTTTATACGAGGAAGGATTTGGGTAGGAAGCTGTTGTTGTTGTTTCATATGAGATGCACGGACATCATGGTCATTTAGCCCCGTGTACATGGGTGAGTGTTGAATTTTGCCTTATAACCTGTGTTATTGTGATGTCTGTATTAGTGTGTGTATATATGAGGTGCCTAGAATCAAAACCCTCCAAATCCATTCCTTCACTTTTTTGGCAAAGTGACAAAAACTGTCACAAACGAACCAATACCCAAAAAGAAATACTTTTTTCACTAAAAATGAATTAATTATTTTTAGAAACAGTGATGAAGTACGAAGCTGATCCCCGAAATAGTTAAAAATGTATGAAGAAAAATATAAAGCAATAATTCGGATTTGTCGGGGTTTGTTACTAAATTTGGATTTGGCAGGTTTTGATACCAAAGAGCCCTAATACATTTGAAGTTGCGAAGAGATTGTAGAAACTGCGTAAGCTTTATTAAGAAATTAATATTTTGAATGAAAGTTAACTAAATATAGGTTATAAAATTTAAAAAAATCGTATAAATTTTGTGTTTTGTTGTTGTTGTTATTGTTGTTTTAAGGGGCGGTTTTTGTGTTTCATTAGAATAAACAGAAAAAGAATAAAACTAATATTACCCATTCAAGATTTGATTGCCGCTGAGCGTGGCTGTGCCAGCGTTTAGGTTTATTGTAGCATGAGCTCTGCGGGGTGAAGCGGAGGACACAGCGATGATAGAGTGCAATCTGCACATAGGTCACGCTGCATTGCGTCAGTTAAGCGTCACAGGAGCTCATGTCACCATGGACAGTTAGATGATGACTGGGGGTACTGGAGCTGAGTCATATCCTACACACGCAACTGTACCTGTCAACGAAGCAGGCTGACGTGTAACACAAGTACATAAACAGTAGCTCCCATCTCCACCGCCGGCAATCGATTCGTGAAAGGGTAATAATGATGTACAGTAAATAACCCCTGGCACTACAGCCCGTTAAGGGCCTAATCCCCAGCCATTTAGCTTGCAGATATTGGGGTGACGCATGACCAGTGCATCGGGTCCCCTCGGCCGTTAATCTTGGTTTTCGTGATCGCGGCGCTGCCTCACTGTCAGTTACTAAATTCTCCTCACGAGGCTGAGTGCACCCCGTTCCAGCCCTCATGTCAGTTTCCAAAATTCCTGACGGAGCCGGGAATCGAACCCAGGGCCTCCGGGTGAGAGGCAGGCACTCTACCCCAACACCACGGGGCCGGCCTACAGTACTGAACAATAATAATAAGGGAAAACGTCAAATTAAATTCATATTCAATTACTATGGTCCAGGGCCCTTAGAGACAAACCTATTGTTATTCAACTATTAAATCACATTCTTTACTGGAAGTTATAGCTACACAATTTCTGTTTCTACCTCATCCTCAATAGTAGTTTCTCAATCATCATCATTCTCTTCGTGTTCGGCACGACTTTCCAGATTGCAATAAAACATCAGCTCTTCATTTTCCCTCCATCTTTCTCCAAAATGCTTCGAAAGCAGTCTCGAACCATCTTTCACTGCTTGTGCCTGAAGGACAATCCCTCTGTTTATGTCTTCTGGCTGTATGTGAGTCTTATCAAAATCAGTTTTCGTGACACGTTTATGTTCGCAAATGTCACTTCTGTGGAATACATCACCCAGACCAAAATGTTATTCTTCTTGTTGTTCTTTGTCAAAATTATCCAAAACAAATTATTATAATCAGAAAGTATAACAACATAAACCATTCTAATCACGTCAGGCAGAGGTAAATTCACTGACTAATGAACGTAGGTCAGTAAACACTTCGCAAAGCATCATGGAAGGTAAGATGGCGAATCTGGGTGCTCCTATTGGCTGATGGGGTTGTGGCGGGTTTTGTGACCAAAAATGGCGAAACTGTCGTTGGACTTGGCGGATATTGCAACTAAGCCTCAACTTTGACTTCGTTTAACAGTAGGATGTAGCGGGTTTTGTAACAAAATAATAGTTTTAATGAATTCAGCGCAGCAAAAGCTATATGAAACAATGCTTATCTCAATTTTCATAAAATATGGATTTGGCGGGTTTTGATTCTAGGCGCCTCATATAATTCAGGTGAGGATTCAATCAATCAACGTTTAATATCGGTATAGCACGTTGTATTTCAACAAGCTACTACAACCAACATTCAATTATACTCCTTGAGAAGGACAAAGAGTTATTACTAGCCTATACCCATGCCTTTAGGAGAAAGTAGACTATATGTTCTTTACTGAATATCTTGTTTTTTTGGTTATACCGTGTAAATATAATTGTATAAAAGTGTATAAAAATTTTGAATTGAGAGTGGACATCCATAATTTAAAATAAGTAATTTCATTAATTAGAAGGAGATTATGAAGTTTTTTATTTTTCCTTTTTTTTCTTTCTGCAATTACGCCTTCTCAGAAATGGACTTTAACGAGGAAAGGTGACTTTAAAAAAATGTGAAACAAACATAAAATTAATGCCAACATAAGAAACAGATCTCCATCAGTTGATTTTGTGTCAAAGGCTAGGACACGAGGAGATTTTGTTTCCATCAGAATACTTTGAATTATTAACTTTAATATTGCACTTCAAGAATTAATTTAGTGTAATATGCGAGTGCAGGAAGAGCTGTTTTTATTATCTGTGTTGGTGTGACGATAATAAATTTGTGGATGATTTCATTTTACTTTGTAGAGTTCTATATTTTCTGGCAGGATTCTTTTTGAGACTTGAACGATTATCGGAATACTTTCGTGGTTAACCGAACCAAACCCAATTCTCACTCACACCCTGGGATTATTTGGATCTCGTCCTCCCGGATATGTTTGCATTTCAAAACCGAACTTGTTTCGTGCGTTCAAGATTTATATTTCATGTTGTTCCGATTTCTGACTGCAGATTGCGATGATCCAATCCAAGGTCGAGTTTTTGGGCACAACAGGTTATGAGACAAGTTTCACGCTCACCCAACTACACGGGGCGGATAACCAAGATGTCCCAAGCCCCTAGAATTAACTACAACCATTTTATATGTGTTGCCTTTATGAATTGTCCGCCTCGTTGCGTAGTGGCTAGCATTTTTGGCTGTCACCGCGGAGGCCCGTGTTTGATTCCCGGCTTTGCCACGAAATTTAATTCTGGTTTGAGGGCTGATATGGGGTACACTCAGCCTCGTGAGGCAAAACTGATAAGAGGTGGGTTCGATTCCTACCTCAGGAAGCCAGGAAGTGGTTTTCCGTGGTTTCCCACTCCTACTCCAAGCAAATGCCGGGATAGTATCTAACTTATGGCCACGCCTGCTTCCTACCCAAAACCGACCTCCATTACACAGGTTATCAGACAAATTCTACACTCACCCGTAAACATGGGGCTACATGATCATGATATCGCAAAGACCCTAAAAGTATCCACAACAACGGTTTTGTGACTAGGTCTGAGGAGCAAACCTTCTGTTTGGGGCAGACAAGAATTGTATTTTTTATTCTTTAGTCATGTTTAGGATGTCAAAATATGTGCTCTCACAAATTTTAGCAACAGGAGGGCAATTAGTGTGGGAGATATATGGGAATAAATAAGGGGGGATTTATGAGTTCTTGTAGGCTTGTGAGTCGTGAGTCCGAAAGTGGCGAGCAGTGAATCAAATTGTGAAAGAACGTGATTTACAAAAATTTGCGACGTTAAAGGCTCGCGAGTTACACATTGACGAAAACAAGTTCAAGGCTAGTTTTAAAAAGCGCTATAATATATTAAGCCGTAAAATAACATCATTTGTAACAACACGGCAAGTTCGAGATACAGTCCATCAAGAACAGATAATACAGGCTTTTAGAGATGACTGCAAAGTAATCATGGAGTCATATACCAATGACCAAGTTGACAATACCGATGAGAGTGGTTTTAATAAAGAAATGCCCTTCGAGAAAACTTTAGAGTGTAAAGGTGCTTTTGACATAAAGGGAGCAGTGCAATCGAAAGGAGCAATCACACATTCGTACACAGTCACGCCGATAGTGTCTTCATCGAGGAAGCTAATGCCAAAATGATTTGTGAATTTATACGAACCAACTGGCATAAGTGACAAATTAAAAAAAAATGTTCAAGCCAGACAATTTAATTGTGCAACGGAGTTCGTCAGGAAAAATGACAAGGCTGTTGTTCACTACGTTTTGAAAAGACGCCTTCCTACCATTTTCAAGTGCAAGAAACCTGCTCCTTTTAGACTCATACGGTGTCCACAATGAAACTGCAAATGTAAGAAAAATTCTGGAAGATGGTAATCATGATCCCGACAAATTAACAGTAAAAATAGTACCAGCCAACACAACCTATGAACTTCAGCCCCTAGATCGATATTTCTTTAGAATGTATAACTACATGATACGCGAATTCTCACACAACGCTGACTTCGACGAGTCACCTGCTACCTTGCAGCAGCGGGATAACATCCTGAAACTACAGTCGCTAGCATTGCAGCAGTTCCTTTCTCCGCGCTTTGAGCACGCTCACCAGTACGGATGGGTGTTAGCTGGATTAACTGCAAGAAACCCACACCACTTTCGTAATACTACAGATTTTTGTTTCAAGAATTTGAGAGGACTGTGTAATAAATGTGATGCAGTAGCAATAATCAGATGTGGTTGGTGTACAGAAAAGTTATGTTTAGGCACTTTCTTTATAGACTACGATTACTGCAGTCTGTTTGTTCCGGGCTAATCTTATTTTTAAAATTATTGTTTCCCCTACAAACGACTCACAAGCCTACAAAAACTCATAACTTCCTCCTTATTTATTCCCATATATCTCCCACACTAATTGCCCACCTGTTGCTAAAATTTGTGAGAGCACATACTGTATTTTGACATCCTGAACATGACTAAAGAAGAAAAAATACAATTCTTGTCTGCCACACACAGAAGGTTTGCTTGTGAGTTAACTTGTCCCACTCATCCCACTCATCCCGAAACCGTAACAGAATAAGTTTATCCACTGGGGCAGCAGCCAATGAACACAGGATGTGACATTAAGTACGCAGAGTACTGCAGAGTCCACAAGAGAAGTCATTTTTTCACTCTCTGCATAAGCTTGTTGTCGCGATGCTCTCTGCCGAAACCGCTAATCAATATAGATGGAGTACAGGTGCAAGGGACCTCTACGATTGAAATAATAATAGGATGTACAAAATAGAACTGAGCAAGAAAATACTGCAGAATGCAAACGATAGAAATACATGAATGACTTACTTTGCTCTTCCTCCTTCACTTTTGGTTTCTTTTCGTCAATACCTTCTTCGTCTTTCGTGCTCTTGTTCTCTTGTCTTGCTTTCTTTTGTATTTTCTTCATCTTTGCTCGCTGATTTTGGAACCAAACCTGTGAAGTAACAACGAAATTAAGTCGGATTAATAATATGCTTAGGAATGCTTTTACAACGGTAATGTTTGTCAACACTGGTATAGCCTATTTGAGTCCAGTGTAAGCTGCATAAGTATTTTCACTGTCCCATGACAGTAACATCAGCGCGATTTTCAGTCGGTCAATATGATTGTGAAGAATAAATTGGACGGGGAATAACAAATATTTCATCACCCTAAGCTGAAAGAAATTTTATATGGATTATTTAGGCCTATACACTTAATGAACACGCTTTTGTATAACAAAATGAGGTTTTTTAATTGGATAACATGTTTCGATCGCCAAGCGATCATCGTCAGATCTTGTTCCCTTAGGCGCATATAGCCTATATAACACTTATGTACAGCAATATTTGTTTATACCTTGTGCAACGTGGCGATATTATTTACAAGTGATTATTGCTCAGTTGGTCTACAGCACTTCTATATGTGTTGCTTTTTTTTATTAATATTGTTTATGTGGTTAAGTATGTCAACACTACAGTTTGTTTACTTCTACTGTGGCGAGTTTCTGATATGACTGCTGTCAACGGTATTCTGTTAATGTCCATTACTATTTGACATTCCTATTTAACTGGTGATCTTTTATAATGTGACTAGCAACCCGATCCGGCTTCGCCCGTGAGAATGCATTACGTGATAATCGCTTTTTTTTTCAGTGTCAATGAACAACGACCAATAACCGTTTTACGTCTCGGCATGATGGGTTAAAATCACTGACTGGACTATTAGTTATATTATCATGCATGTGCAACAGACGTAATTTAAGAATGGCGACATGCATGAAACACAAATACCCTTCCGTCCAATCTTAACTTGACAGTGAATTTTGCGGAACGAAAAGTTCACAGGCGAAATGAAGAAAACCCGAGTTGAACTTCCAGGGAATCTCCAAACACAACCACCCTTCTCAGAAGTCTTAACTCAACACGACTCAACGGTTTGCTGCTGGCTGTATCTGGGGCAATAGGTTTACCCGCTAGCTAGGCTGTAACAGGGATGATAGATTCGCCCTTAGATAGCTCGTCAACTGTTGCCACAGTATTTGAATGGACATGGTTGGAAGAAATTAAAACGTAAAAACACTCCTAGTGGGTGATGTATTGAAGATTGACATATCCTCTCGCGGACGTTTTGGTAGAACGTTTCATGCTAAACAATTCTTACACTCATAGTATTTAGATATTTTTAACAGTTTTCCCAGCGTAAGCTTACAAAGCGCTCGGACGCCAGTTTTTTTTACTTTTCCACCGAAATCGTTACTGCTCGGCTTACTTTGATCACAAATAAATTATTTTCTACAGAAATCATCCTCGAGATATCCTTTACAGAATGGTGAAAACCGCATGAAGATCCATCCAGTGGTTCTCGAGTTTACGCGTAACATCCAAGAATCGGGGACTTAGTTTTATACTAAGTAGACATTGTACGCCAATCAGTATAATTCAATATAATATAATCCTCCTTCCGTCCAATCTAAATTGACTGTGAATTTTGCGGAACGAAAAGTTCACAGGCGAAATGAGAGTTGCACTTCCAGGGAATGGCGAGGTGAATGAAACTCAAATCCCCCTTCCGTCCAATCTTAACTTGACTGTGTTTCACAGGCGAAATGAAGAAAACCCGAGTTACACTTCCAGGGAAACTTCAAACACAACCACCCTTCTCAGGAGTTTTAACTCAGCACGACTGAACGGTTTGCTGCTGGCTTCTATCTGGGGCAATAGGTTCGCCCGCTAGCTGGGCTGTAACAGAGATGATAGACTCGCCCTTAGCTAGCTCGTACTCTGTCGCCTCAGTAGTTGAATGGACATGTTTGGAAGAAATTAAAACGTAAAAACACTTATAGTGGGCGATGTATTGAGGATAGACATATGCTCTCGCGGACTTTTTTTTGTAGAACTTTTCATGCTGAACAATTCTTACACTCATAGTATTGAGATATTTTTAACGGTTTGCCCAGCGTAAACATACAAAGCGCTCGCACGCCAGTTTTTTTTTCGACTTTTCCACTGAAATCGTTACTGCTCGGCTTCCTTTGATCATAAATAAATTATTTTCTACAGAAATAATCCTCGAGATATCTTTTACAGAATGGTGGAAACCGCATAAAAATCCATCCAGTGGTTCTCGAGTTTACCCGTAACAAACCCAAATCGGGGACTTTGTTTTATACTAAGTAGGGATTAGTTAGGTTAATACTAAAAGTAATCAACTATCATATCATATATATTATTTCAGTGGTATAGATTCCTCCTGCAGCGCTCACAAGCGACCTATTGTGAAAAATGAGCATTCAAATGAAAGAGAATGGACATTAGCAGTGACGAATTGCACTCTAATTTCATATATATCTATAATTTCTTTAAAAAATGACATTAAAAATACGACGTGTGCGATTTGCAGATACTGTTGCTGTAGGAAAATACGCTCCATTATTGCTGGGCACTTCACATTAAGGCCGCTGTGACGCCTGTTTCATGTCATTTTAACATTCTGAGGTATTTCCTTTACCATTTTGCATGGATTTCAGATACAGTAAATCAAAGGAATGAGTACTCAAATCGTATAATTTCATAAATAATGAATAACCGGTGATTGTTATGATGATCCAATTTTCAGTGATTGCCTTCTTAAGTTAGGGAGCGTAGAACTTGGAATTCTAACTGAAATGCAAATAGTGTTCTATAATCATTAGGTTGAAATAAACACATAACAACATTTCTCCTTAAGTCTCTTATTATAAACCTATTGGGGAAAGTGTGGTTTATGAACATGCCATATTTCTCGCATGGGTCTGCTAGAATTTTGACGTCCGAGACGTCTTTTCCACAAGGTGAATAAATAAGTCAACCATATGCTGTAATACTACAGCCCGCACGCTAGACCAGGCGAGACAAGACACATCGTCAAGGAAGAGAAGGCCACAGTCAAGACACACAGTCAAGTCGCTTCTAGAAAGGTCGGCTGAACCAAGGAGTAATAAGGAGGCGCCCTGTCAGCGCTATAGCATGCGGAGAGTTGAAGCACTGACCACGCCCCCATACTTGCCCGGCTCGAGCGGTAAATTGAGTTTACGGTACCGTAGACTTATTTATTAGTGGGATGTAAGTATGATTACCAGTTAAAGATTCGTGTTAGTTAGTTTAAGGGCCGGAACTACGAAAGAAAAAGATTCGTGTGCAGGTAGGCCTATACTACGAAATTGTAAGGTAGGCCTATATGACGATGGAAATCAAGGAATATTTGTTGATCTTTGCTGGCTAGCGTGAAGTGTACGCCAGTCACAATACTTTTCATCGCAATCGAGAATCATGTAAACTGCCATAAAACGTTTAATTTTACAATATAAACTAGAGCAATACACCGATCTGAAATATAGTATAGCATATGTGAAATTAATGTATTTTACCGATATGCAGTTTTGATGACCTGTAATTATTGTGGGATTTCAGGCAACCAGACACCCATCACTATTCTTAACTTATACCAAATAATAGGCAAATAATTACCGAGATACCAGTAGGCCTGCCATTATATTCACGAATGTGTATTAAATAAATTAAATAAATTTAAAATATTAAGGCATGCGAACTAATTGGGCGGTGGCGTTATTGTTTTTATTGCACGATGATTTTAAAAAATAGGCCAGTTCAGATCCGGTAACAAAATAAACAAGGTCTAGGCTGAGGTTTGAGATTAACACACTAAAATATGCAAATAATGTCATATCAATCTTCTAACACCCACGAGCATTAAATCTAGAACTCAAGCCACGTTGAAAATAGATTGGGGTAATTAGATTACAGTAATACCGTTCATTAATTGACAAGGAGAAACTATTTCCAGTAAGAAACGGAGGAAAATATCCGTAATTAATTCCTAGCAATCGAAATAATTATATTGGTGGACACGTATGCCAATATTTGAACATCTAACGAATGATACTAGAACAGTACCGTGAGGTGGCTACTCTAAGGATGAAAACTTAACACAAGAAATGGCAAATAAAATGGATTCACTTGTGAAATGACATTACTTTGGCAGGTGGGAGTTTTGTTTGTGCAAACATATGCCCCATGTGTCGACATTTCGACCCACACGTGAAATATCACGACTTTTAAGTACGTACGTCACACCATTACATGCTTTTCTTATGGGACTACCGCAATGTTTTGAGCATATGTGAAGGAGTAACTTCTGGCTTCACTTCCTTTCCTTTAGGGCCTCTCCTTATTACTCCTTGGGCTGAACACCTCTACTGCCAGGGCAAGAGGAAGGGGGGATTGCGTCACGGGCTAATAGCATTTATTCACACACGAGCTCACACAAGTACCAACTTACACATATGAATATACAAATAGTACATATATTACAAGTATAGGCTACACTTGGTTATGTAAACTTAGC
The DNA here is from genome assembly GCA_946902985.2 of Meconema thalassinum. NCBI lineage: Eukaryota > Metazoa > Arthropoda > Insecta > Orthoptera > Tettigoniidae > Meconema > Meconema thalassinum. The sequence goes on from OX336389.2 coordinate 1,068,753,723, forward strand.
TGGTGTTTGAGTAGCCCTTATCAGCGTCCATTTCCACTCACATGTTATCGAATTAAATCCCCCTACCCCCCCAATTATTGTACAAAATATGTGTTAATTTAGTGTATAAATAATTCGTGTAATATTTCTTTCAGTTGAGGGTAAAAAAATAAAAATGTTTCTTTCCGCACAACCTAATCGGGCACAATCGTGTTACCCGACACCATTCTGGTAATAGACAACATTGTAAAATGTCTCCTAATAATTGAATACAGTAACTTCAGGGGAGGGAAGCCTCCGTGGCTTAGGCGGCAGCACGCCGGCCTCTCACCGCTGGGTCCGTGGTTCAAATCCCGGTCACTCCAAGTGAGATCTGTGCTGGACAAAACGGAGGCAGACAGGTTTTTCTCCGGGTACTCCGGTTTTCCCTGTCAAAATTTCATTCCAGCAACACTCTCCACTATCATTTCATTGCATCTGTCATTCATTTAATCATTGCCCCAGAGGAGTGCGTCAGGCCTCGGCAGCCGGCACAGTTCATATCCTCGCCGCTAGATGGGGGCTCCATTCATTCCATTCCTGACCCGGTCGGAGACTGGAAGCAGGCTGTGGATTTTCAACTTCAGGGGAGGGGGGCGGGGTAATATACGACTGATCTCAGTGTTGAGGAGGAACCTCCTTAGTCTTGTAAAGCACTTCGTGCTAGTTTTATCGTACTTATTAGTTTCTTGTGACGGCTACATTTATTACAGGTTTGTGTTACTGTGTAAGTTGCTGCCTCTAGATATTCTGTTACCGATCCTCCAAATATCTTAATAAGGACACACGTCATCCTTGTTCGTGTTAGCCATGGGCCTACTGTTTTGCATTCAGTCATGAAACATTTCAGATAAACGGGTTACCTCTGGTGTCGTTGAATTTAAGATTCCACCCAACTGAAACGGCTTAAGGAATAAGACAGAACCAACACCACCGGAAGTAATCAGGCACGTCCCCTCACAGTAGCTGTCATCTTAGAATGGAATCCGACTAACATGAATGATGATAGCTTTTATCTATTAAGTAGTATTGTGTAGTTGATGCCATTTCACAGGTTGCACTGTGCTGTGCAATGCACTTTGCACGTGCATTAGAAGCCACTACCGATGTGGCTTCTGTCCCTCACTAGTCCCTTCCCTGCGCTCGCCCGTCTGCCTTCAAAGTGAACTGTATACGTAAACTGTCATTTTCGATTCGAGGTGTGACCTTCGAGGAGGTAATTTGTATACGGTCCGTGGTGATCTTTGAACAGCCTATCTACACGACACAGAGCAGTATATTGCGTCACAGTCCTATATCAATGACAACTAGCGAAAAAGAAACGAGCGGCTTTGTTTGAGAAAAAGCAGACAATGCTGCCAACAGCGTTACCACAAATTCACTAAATCCAGAGTAAAATGCTACCGAAAGGTCACTAATTGGATAATAAGTACGTAGAAATAATGTTTTGCGGAACTGGGGTACACGGTCGTGAACTCATGCCCTAGTAGTTGTTTGATCCTGAGGCACGTGGCGCGTTCACTTGACAATGCTGACCACTAATATGGTAGGACTGAGGTGAGATAGGAATTCATTGCCATAATGAGATTCCAAATAGCGACTAATTGCTTAAAGAGGTGGTGGATGTACTCCATTATATCTGTGTGTAGCTCTGCCTTTCCAGGTGATATTCCCAGCTGTCTGTACAGCTTCACTGGCATGGGCCGTATCCAGCATCATAATTAGGCTATCACTACTGTTCAATGAACCAATGGTCACCTCGTGATGTAGTGGCTGAGGTCCGCGTTTGATTATCGGCTCTGCCAATACATTTGATTCTGGTATGAGGGCTGGAACGGCGTACACTAATCCTTGTGAGGCGAAAAACAGAAAAGGTGGGTTCGATTTCCAACTCAGCCATCCTGAAAGTGGTTTTCCGTGGTCTCCCACTTCCACTCCATGCAAATACTGGGATGGTTCCTAACGTAAGGTCTTGGCCACCTCCTTCCCAATCCTCACCTGAATTACAAATACACGTACTATCACAGACATCACAATAACATAGGCTATCAGGCAAATTACTTATTCATCTGTAGGCTATATACACAACCAAGTGCACGGGACTAAGTGACCACTAAGTCCAAAGCCCTCAAATGAAACAACATGTAGGATAACTACAGCATTTTAGCGCGTGTAGCTGCCCAGAACGATTTCTTGAGCCCATTGGTTAATTACATTACATATTTTAAAATGTTCTTAACAGTTGAACAGGCGAGGGATTATCCAAGAAGACATTCTAAGTGCCCTGTAAGTTGGCATCTTTTTTGTCGTCGTCGTTGTTGTTGTTGTTGTTTTTTGTATAGGATATTTTTGACGCCGTGTGGTGTATTTTTTGGAATACACGGTAAGACAGAGTTAGCTTTTGCTGCTGTTTGCTTTAATTCGCTCCTTCCTTTTTCGCAAACACCAACAGTGATTTCTTACTTTTTCTTATATTTGTGCACTTTGCTTACTTCGTTTGTAAGTCTGTTATAAATATATATCTTCCATGATCAACCTAGCGGCATCTAGCAGCTAACCACTGAAGTTCCTCAAAATTTTCACTCTCAAGAGGACTTCCTTGCAAGTCAAGCCACCAGATGTCATCGTCATAGTCAGCTAACATCTCCATGCTGAATAGGACTTCTTCTCCATCCCCATCCACCAGGCTTCGCTATTGACGCCTGCTATCAACTACTTGAAGACCACTTCATCCAGATACTTAATTTTTGTCATGTTTGTAATCTTTATGTATGTTCCTTTGTCTGTTTCCCCCACTCTCCTCCCTCCTTGGTACCTTCGTGCATCGTCGAGCGGCTCTCACTTGTGTGTCAGACGTCAAAGCTTACAGTTGGAGCCTAACTAAGGCTTGTCTCCTGTCCATGCGAGACATGTTTTAAATATCTACGCCATGATGTGGATTTAAGCTAACGGTCGCCTGGACCGCCTACTCTTCAGAAATGAGCTAAGTACAACTTCAATGGTTTTCACCGCATTTTAATTGGTTTTAAGCAGCTAAATGCTTTTTAATTCTTGTTTTATAGACAGTGTAAAATTGCTAAATGCAGTGCAATAACTACCTTCGAGGGATTTTTCTAGTCATGCTCTAACTATCTAAGCTGACTTTCCACTTAAAATTTAGTGCTTCTTGCACAAATTAACTGAGAATGAGTTCTCACACCGCGGGATTCATATTAAACGAAATACTGTCTATAAAAACTTAGCTTTTTCTCCGCGGGACCTATTGCCCAATTCAACTGTTATCATAACTCCAAAACTTTCGACATCGAACTATCTTTCTACAAGTAAAATAACCTAGCATTTCTTCAAATATGGGAATACATTTTCCTCACTGAGAAATTTATGTTGCATAAACCTCTAATCAACATAATGTGTCTTCCTTCGTTGGAGATTTTCCGCTGCATTCAACTGCAACCTACAAAAGCTACGACGCAATAAACTCTTTCAAGCTAAAATTCAACTAGTGATTTACATAATTGCAATAACTTTTCTCCTTGTGAACTTTCTGTGCTGCAATAGTGAATTTTTTTAAAATACATAAATAGACTATAGTGAAAACAGTGCCCGTTAAACCACCAACCGCGTCGCGTTTGTGAGAGCAATAAATATGGCCAAAACTTTTTTCTAAAGTTCCCAATTCTTCCTCCCTAAACAACTTACTAACTTAATCTAATTAAGTTCTAAATTTAAGTCAATTGATGTACCTAGCTATTAATCAACGAGGCCTCACTTGCCAAAAAGTGCCCTCCCAAGTTAGTTTCGCATCTCACGCATTAACTTCTGCATAATCAGTGACTAGTCCACATTCTAATTCTTTTCCCTTCTAAATGGGGGAATTCTATTTTTTTCTACTCATAATTGAGTAAACTAATTTTTCTTTTCAGGTTTCACAAATAGTGACCTGTCCTATTTGAATTTAGCACGGCCGTAATTACTGTATAAACATAAGAAGTTATAGAAACTTCTTCTTAATTTTTTCTTCTTTTGTTATGATTTCGAATTTGTTATTTGTTCTTACTTTCAAGATTTCCATATAGGAATGCTTAAAGTGCCCACATTGTACCTTATTTATTATTAAAGCTTTAATTGCGTTAATTGTCGTTAAACTTCGAATTTGTTAATCTTGGCACTATTTTTAAAATCTTATCCAGATTTTAGTGCTTATAAGAGGTTTCAAACCTAAAAATTGTTAATTGCTGAGTGCAAACTTCAACATTCTAGAGGTCTGAGACTTCAAAGGTTAAAAACTAAATTGTACCTTTTATATTCGTCAAAATTATTATATCTCCACGCATTGTTAAATAAATCAGATTATATTTTTTCGTTTTATCCTTGTCTTGGAATAACAATTAGGCAGGACCCTATTTTCCCTGACTCTTCCCATCGGTTTATGCTCTTTTTAAGAAAACCACGTACTCAATTAATAAAGTTTTCACTATTTGTTGCATTTAAACAAAACCTCCTAGTATCATCTTTTCCAAAGCATCTTTTAGCTGCTATAGCTAATTATAATGAGCCAGTAAGGCAAGTAAAGCTAGCTCCGCAAGCTTCCTGCTTGTTGAGATTTTCTCTATAACTTGTGGTTCGTTTTCAAAATTTAAGTTTTTCATCTTGTCTAAACTCTTAGTCGACATTTTGCTGGGTAAAAGCTTAGCTTTTTTAAATGCAACAATTGGTGTTTTTACCAAAATTTTCAAAGAAAACAACAAAATTATCCCCAAAAGCATAACTGCTTCATCGCTACCCTTTCTGGCAATACTCGGCCATTCTCGAGAAGTCCTACAGTTCCAAGAACTAAAATCATCACGGCAAATTCAAATTATTTGCGCCTTTCAAAACATTCTTTTAAACTTAACTCCTTTGAAAGGATATACAGTAAATCTGTCATTCTTTGTCTTGTAAGACTACCACCCTTCCCCATAGTATCCAAATTTATTCTGGGAAGGGAAAGTACGATCGCCGCTTGCTTGCAAATAGCCCAAGCTCCAGCCGCATTTCCCGTTAGCTGTGTCCAAGTCCATACCCACTTTAGGTATCCCGCAGGCTCGCGCAGTGAAAATGGTGATTAAACGTTTACTTTAGTTTAAGTTTATGAGTTATATTGGACTCCCGTCCCATCTATCCATACTTTTTCTCCATTCCGAAACCCACTTCTTCCCTTTTTTTCTCATCATCTTCCCTTAGGGAGGGTTATTCCTTAGCTAATAACCTACCCACCGTGGTCAAACAGCACCGTATAATTGGGTGTGTGTGGAATCTGTCTTATATCCTGTGTCATTAAACCGTTTATAATATGTAGTGCATCAGGCATTTGTAATTTGGGGGCGTGGTGGTGCAGCAATCAAGCTGTACGCCTCTCACCAAGGTAGACCGGGTTCTATTCCCGGTCAATACTGTACCCGAATTACGGATGCCTCCGTATTACCATTTTTGTATTAAGGACAGTGGAACGCATATTTTGAAGTTTTGAAGAGCGCGCTGAGTGAGCTCGTTCGCTGCGCAGATAAGAGGTCGCGCTAGGGATGATACCTGTGGCGCCGACGGAAGAATCTACGAAACTTATTGATGGTCATATGAATTTTGTATATTTGAGGACTGAAACCAATCAAGGATTATTGGCTATGTATTTCTAATAACGCCAAAAGAAGTTTCAAGCAAATCAGACCAGTATTATGGAAGATATGAGCATTTTTGTTTTATAAAAGCGCACTTTAGGAGCCATCAGCGAGGAAGTAAGCCCAACCATTGGAGGAGCGGGGCGTGCACGCTTGTTTGAAGAGCCAACGATACTTTACTTCGGGTCTGGAACCATAATAGAGGCACTTCCAAGCATTCAATAAGTTATTCTTACTTCGGCCAGCGAAGTCACAGTTATACTGTCCGTCTACGTCGTGCTACGATTGTCAGTATTTTCTTCGATGTTAGGACTTGATCTGTGGAGACTATGTTGGACTTAACCATTATACGAAATGCAGTGGACAGGCACTTGTAATAATCACGGAATACCAGTCAGGAGTTGTCTGGATACATAGACTACGAGGCCTGGGACCATCTGTCTGTTACAGATTGCGTGGGGGGATATCCTTACCCAGTTTTAGGAGATTAGAGGGACCTAACCGCAATAGTGGATACGGCTTGAGGCATTACTCATTACCCGCACACATGCTAGTCTACGTAAGCGAGACCGACTTTGCCTAGCGAGTCGTGTTTGGAGCATATCCTGTTACTCGCATAAGGATTATCTTAGAACAGGCATCTCCGAAAATTCCAACACTCCATGATTAAAAGAGTATGTCCGTTGAAGACGAGTTGCTGTTGTCAAAGCTGTCATAGTTGGTTAAAGACGGAACACTACATTTTGAACAATATAATGAACTCTGAGGAAGTGCAGAAGTCGTGTAAAACCACGGGACTATTTTCTATGACACAAGTCATAATGTCTACCGATCGTGAATGTAATCGTGGTTTTTATAAGTGCGTGAGTTTGAACGCGAATATGCATCGTTAAATCGCAGGTGGATAGGATGAAACGGATGGTGACGCAGATGACCAAGGGAGAGGTTGCCACACCGATGAAATATTGAGAAACCTTTGGACTATGACGTCAGCCAAGGACACTCATCACCATGAACAGCAGAGGAATAACGTGAGCTGAACTCTGAACATGTATTATTACTAGTTTGGTGTAATTGAGAATTCTTTCATTCATTCATAATATAAAATATCAACACTATCTACGCTTCAAATCGACGATTATGTAATCGTAACGACTAGTGTTTTCTAGTATGAATTTGCTTTTGAGACGTTTATACCAGCGATAGATTCGCTGTGTGACATGCTGAAGTCATTTACTTTAAAATATAAATGCTTTTGTAGTATCGGAGAAATCTTGGATAATTCAAATTATTCAAAATAATTCCATAATTTAATTTTGTTAAATATTATAAATAATTATTTAAGTTGAGGGTTTATAATTTGTAAGATTGCAGTGTTTAAATATTTTTAATAATAATAATAATAAACTATGATTGGTTAAATAAATATTTATATTTATGGGCAATATAATAAAAGTTAGATGACACATTTCTGAAATGCACTATAATAAAATAAGAAAGAAATAGAGGAACGGTAGGTTATTAAATAATAAATGTGTATAAACAAGGGTGGATTATTGTTAAATAGAGGCATGGGAAGGATTTAGACCAGGAGTAACTAGAACTGTTTTTAGAAGGCATTGATTTGCACAAGAACTAAGTGGTGCTTGGATAGAATACAAGAGGTTTTCCGTATGACAGAAATATTACACAATTGTGATAAGAAAAGGGATTATATGATATAATTATTTTAATGATGAATTTTATGCGGCATGAGTGTCTGCTTAAATGTATGAGTTGTGTGGAGACTAGGAGTCTTCCACTGGGAAAATGTATTTTCGAGTCGAAGGATGAATTAGTTATTGAGCACATGTTTGCTTATTGTGAAAAGATGGGTTGAGTCGTGTTACAGCCCCATATTTTTGTCCCATTCAAGTACTGTCGGTGGAATTCTGTTCAATGATACCTGAGTCAATTATCCAGTTTTCTATATGTTACGCCTATGCAATAAAGTATTGTTAGTTTTGATCAAACCTTACCGGATCCTGAACAGTAAATAAAATATTATTGAGAGTGCATAAATACATTTTAGAGCAAATGTCAATCATCTTAACACCATTTTTGGATAGGAGTGAAGCCCATTGTAATTAATAATAATAATAATAATAATAATATTGCTGTTAATGATTATTTTGAACTTAATTATTGTTGAGAAGTAAAAGGGATAATAATAATAATAATTTAATTTGATAACAAAATAAATTTATTAATTAATTGTGGAAGGTAATGTTTACAACCATATCTGTTGTGAAATGTGGTTAATAAAATAATATCATTAGGAATGGAAAAACAAATAGTTATTTGGTAATGTTGAACCAACTTAGGGTAATGAATTATGTGAATTTGTAATATAATAATTTTTCAAAACAACTAAATGAAATGACAATGATGCACATATAAATTGAATATTATTCTGTGGAACAACATGAAATGCCAAACAATATTGATATTTGACATTCATGTCGGTCAAATATTGGTATTTAAACAAACTTTGTAATTCTACCAGAAATAATGGTGTATAACAATGACGATATTATTGGAAAAAACATTTTTCTTGAAGATCAAATGAGACTATTTTTCCCAACGGGACAACAGCTATTTGTCTAACTTGGAACATTAAGAACAGACAATGATCTTTGGAAAATAAATTAATGGTGTTTTGTTTTTCAAGACATAAATGGAAGTGACAAGTGTATAGCGAAAGGGGTCAGACGAACTATTAATTCACTCTAGACCACCTACTGTAAATAGTGAAAATCATGAATCAATCAATTTGATGCCAGATGGACTGACAATGTTCTGGTTATCAAACTTCGAGTGTTTTAGGATAGTTATAATTTTTTTCTGTTGTTGATTTTTTAAGTTGGAATGATTATTTTTTGATGATGATGTTTTGCATAAAAAATTAACATTTTTAACATTGTAATAAAATGGGATATTTTAAGGAAATTGTGGTATTTTCATGTCTCCTTCTTTCTCACTTGATTGCATATTGCCGAGATCAGTGAAGCCAGCTTTTGATTTTTAGTTTTCACCCAGATAGACAGTGAGATATTTTTATCTCGTGCTAAACTGATTTCGGAAATTTGCAAATGTGGTCGTTGGACTTCGGTCTAAACGGGCACAATACATTTGAGATTTTCGAGGTGAAATGCCATGTCCTGAGGCACGGATTTCACATAAAAAGGAGGTTCTGTAACTCATGATCGTTAGATAAACGGTCTCGAAAAACTGCAAGCTTCCTTCCTTACTTAGGCCTACTTGCAATTTGCTCTCACCGAGGAAGGCCGGGTTCGATTCCTGGCTTCACCAAGAAATTAAATTCTGGTCTCAGGGCTGGAAAGGGGTACACTCAGCCTCGTGATAAAAATCTGAGAATAGACCGGTACGATTCCTACCTCAGCCATCCTGGAAGTGGTTTTCCGTAGTTTCCCAATTCTACTCCAGGAAATTGTCGGAATATTACCTAACTAAAGGCCGCGGCCACTTCCTTCCCAAATCCTACCTCAACTACAAATACACACACTACTACAGACAACACAGTGACACAGGTTATCAGATAAATTCAATGCACACCCTAGTACACGGGGCTACATGACCACGATGACGCAAAGCTCCTAAAGAATCAACAACAAAAACATTTTAAATTTTAAATTTGTATACTCAGCATGCGTATGGAAGTTCACACCGCTCAGTGCTCAGAAGACACCTTAGCGATATAGGCTAGGCTATTATTGGATGGTCAATAATTATATTTCAAGATGGTTACAGGGTCTTAGCAAGCGACTCATGAGAATTATTCCCTAGTTTATTAGGTAATTATTTTAAGTATTTTTATTTAATATAATGTATTCTGATGTTATTTAATTTATGTATTGTAATATTATTCAATATAATGTATTTGGGTAATATCATTTAACGTAATGTATTGTTACATTATTTTAGGTAATGTATTGTAACATTATTTAATGTAATGTATTGTAATGTTATTTAATGTAATGTATTGCAACATTATTTTAGGTAATGTATTGTAACATTATTTAATGTAATGTATTGTAATGTTATTTAATGTAATGTATTGCAACATTATTTTAGGTAATGTATTGTAACATTATTTAATGTAATGTATTATAATGTTATTTAATGTAATGTATTGTAATATTATTCAATATAATGTATTTGGGTAATATCATTTAACGTAATGTATTGTTACATTATTTTAGGTAATGTATTGTAACATTATTTAATGTAATGTATTGTAATGTTATTTAATGTAATGTATTATAATGTTATTTAATGTAATGTATTGTAATATTATTTAATGTAATGTATTGTAATGTTATTTAATGTAATGTATTATAATGTTATTTAATGTAATGTATTATAATGTTATTTAATGTAATGTATTGTAATATTATTTAATGTAATGTATTGTAATGTTATTTAATGTAATGTATTATAATGTTATTTAATGTAATGTATTATAATGTTATTTAATGTAATGTATTGTAATATTATTTAATGTAATGTATTGTAATGTTATTTAATGTAATGTATTATAATGTTATTTAATGTAATGTATTATAATGTTATTTAATGTAATGTATTATAATGTTATTTAATGTAATGTATTATAATGTTATTTAATGTAACGTATTTTATTGTTATTTAATGTAATACATTGTAATAATTTGTAATGTATTATAATATTATTTAATGTAATGTATTGTAACATTATTTAATGTAATGTATTGTAATGTTATTTAATGTAATGTATTGTAATAATATGTAATGCATTATAATATTATTTAATTTAATGTATTGTAACAATTAGTAATGTATTGTAATATTATTTTATGTAGTCCTATTTAATGTAAAAGAGCGGATTGCATGTAACAAATGGGGCCCTCAGCCTTAAAATAAATAATCAAGCAATTGTGATGGCAATGGCAGTGTGTGAATTTGTAATAGACGGCTTTAGTTGGGAAACATTGGAGAATCACGAGAAAACACTTCTCAGATGCTTGAGGTAGGAATCAAAGTACGAATTAGAGAAACTAATAATCTAAATAAGTTATGCATTGCTTCAAATATATAACCCCTTATTAAGATGCTTCTGATGAAATCCTTATGAAACAAACTTAATAAATTTCACATAACTGTACATAATTTAATTTTCTAATAACAAATTATTGATTTACTAATGAAGTCCGTTCCTTCCGAACCTTCTTTATGCGCCCACATCCCGTCCCACAGTAACGGCAAGAACGTTTCGGAACACCACCCGTCTAGCTATGGTTCATTGCTCTCCCAGACGGTTCAAAGCAAAGAGATGCCAGACTCCATACCCATGAGGCTGCAGATTGAGCCACGAATGCAATTCTGGAACGAAGTTGTTGTTCTTAATTCGTTTTAGTCCGCCTCGTTGCGCAGTGGCTAGCTTTCTTGGCAGTCGACGCGGAGGCCCGGGTTCGATTCCCGGCTCTGCCAAGAATAGGGTGACCAACTCCAAATTTTCAAATGGAGGACAGCCTCTTAATAAAAGGAGGACTTTTCATAAAAATGTTGTAAAAATGGAGGATAAATGGAATTTTAATATTTACATGCAAAATTCAGTATTGCATACCTTATAACTGTTATGTTGATGAAGATGCTGAAGTTGTACCTATTTATTGCTGATACTTATCGACTGCACCCACTTTCGACAGCAAAGATGAATTATTATCTTGTAATAAATAATTGTAAAGTTTAAAGTTGTACTTCACTATTATAATACCCTTAATAGACTCGGTCAGCAAACGGTTTCTTTCTTCTGCCCACTGTGTATTAATCAGGGAAAGTACTCTTTCAACGTGTACGCAACTTAGATGAAGTAATAGTAATAAACATATACTTACGTACGCAGCAGACGTCAGTGGAAACGTAGCTGAAGCTCTTCCCCTATCCCCGAAGAAATATAAAATAAAATAAAATAAAATAAAATAAAATAGAAGAAAGAAAAACGGGGAGATCGCAGTCTTGTTTGGCTTTCGCTGGGCCCAAATTTTAAAAGGCAAACCAGAAAGCAATCCCAAAAGGAAGGGGGAAAGCTAAATAAAATTAAACTACAGTAAAATCCAAAGATGAACAAATTTAAATCAGAGGCCGTGTAGGTCGTATTAACGTCACAAGTACGCTAATAAGACCGACAAACCAAAATATAGCAAAAACCAGACAAAACTCGAAGAAGGTTACTAAAATTAAAATAAGGCGTGACGCAAAAGCAGAGATACTTAGGCAAAGATAAAATGTATTAAAATAACAACTACAATGCACAACGATCCCAGAGATATTAAAAGCAAGAAGAGAAATGACCAAAAAATTAACCACAAAATTAGTTTACCGCAAGAAAAATACAAATTAGGAATAAAATCGAAAATATACTAAATTAAATTATATTAAAATGAAATAAAATAAGATAAGTTAAGATAACGTGTTCAAGGCAAGATGAAACGATGACTAAATGTAAGTATGTCGCAATTAGATAAAAAGACAAAACTCAGAAACGACTACACTCAACGAAGTCAAGATACGTTCTAAAAATTTAGACAAAGCGTGTCAAAGGGATGAACAAAATAGGAGGGGGTACAATGGTTCAGAACGGGGCGGAGAGGGGTGAGAGGGAGGGGAGGCATGAGGAAAAAAGACGTGGAGGCACATGCAAGATCAAGTGAGTTACGAGAAAAAATAGGAATTTAGATAAAAGGAAAAATTACATTAAATTATCGGAAAAAACAAGAATATACTTTAAAAATTGAAAGTATGCTTAGGAGATAAGGGCACACAATGACGACAAAAATATGTGATGCGCAAAAATATGGGCATGCACAGATACAAGAATATCACAAGTTAGGTCACCAGCAAATAGCAATGGTGAGACCTCCTTTTGTGAACTCTTTAAGATAAAGAACAAAGCATTACGGGAAGCAAGAAAAATAATCTCCAATCCCGTTATGTTGTTCTACGATAAGATACACTCTGGATGGCTGACCCAAAGGTGCCCCCTACAAGGTTGGCAAACCCACCGTCACGCACACCAGAGTAAAACGAAGACAGCCCACATACATAACTTTCAACCCTTAAAGTACAAAAACTGCGTTATCAAAATAAATGAAAATAAGACTACCATACAAAACAAAACTCACCAGCAATTACACGCACACAAAGGGCGGAGGGAAAATATCGGGAGGGGGCAAGCACACGCGACCAAAAGAAAATAACACAGAATAAGAGTTTTAAATTGCCGAAATATGAAACTGAACTACAGTAAAGCAATATTGATTACGACATACAGACACCTCGCCATGGTTTCACCTTGAACACGGGCACTTCCCTTAGAATATGGGAATACGTCTAGCCTACTTGGCTGCAAGAAAGAAAATGCCTCGAGACAAAGCAAATGACGACGCAACACAAAGGTAACTGCGTGGTAAAATTTGATTGGTCACGACCCCTTCCAATATATAAATCACTGGCCAATAAGGGGACAAGATGTAGATATGTCCATATATGGTATTAAGACATCAGAGGGCTATTAATAGCTTCACAGACCAAGGTTTCACGCACCACAAAGGCGTAGATTCATCACATCAGAAAAAAATGGCACAAAGAAGTAAATCATAGTTCTCATAAAATGGCTCAAACGGTTGCATTGCAACCTGGAATAGCGAAATAAAACTGACAAATTTTAAGCAGCTCACTAAATATTTCAATGTCAGGGCTATATTTGAAAACCTCACTCCACTGCTTATCTAATGTTGTATGTTTATCAATTTCGGAACTCCTAGTGTAATTCTGAACATTGCAAAATTGGTCAATAAGTTTAGAATCATCTATCTCCACACCTTTAGATTTCAAATACTCGAGACAAGGAAGAACATCTTCAAACTTAATGTCATTCATACTACGAAGCTTCAACCATTAGAAACATTTAAATTCTTCCATCATAGGGTTACACCACATTAACAGGTATTGAATGCATGTTTCATAAAAAGCAACAACCTGTTCTACTAATGCAATGCATTCTCTTTCGAAGCCGTTTCAGTGAGGGATTTCAGAGACTTTTTGACTTTAAGAGGTATGAATTTATTTTCCATCCTATCATTCAGTGTGGCAGGAGCTGAACCTAATATATCACAAACTTCTGCTATAGAGGCGTTTCTTTTTCAATGTATGAAATTTTGTTGTGAAAAATGTGCATAGTGGAATGAACAAACCACAGGTAAAGCTCAGAAAACTCGTTTTCAAAAAGGGATCTAATTATAGCAGGAACAGAATATGAAGGCTGAGAAAGAAAGTACGACTTTAGAGCTGCAAGCAGTTTTAGCATTCTCTCTACTGCAGGAAACAAACTTAACCACCTTGATTTGCTGTGACACAAAAGCTGTTCATAATTTATTTCAACAAACTCGCAGAATTATTTGAGTTGTTCAAAAAGGAAGGAAGATTGTAGTTTTACGTGACCGTGAATCTTGTGATTATGAGCCACGGGACCTCCTTTTTACGTGGAATCCGAACCACAGGACATGACATTTCACTTCGAAAATCTCACATGCATTGACCGGGAATCGAACCCGGACCGCCTTGGTGAGAGGCATACAGCTAGACCGCTGAGCCACCACGCCCTTGAGTTGTTAAGTGATATTGTATAGATACCGTATGGAAATAATTGAAGACTTTTAAAATTATACTCTCTAAATTAACTGGCAATACATCAGCACCTTGTTGCAAACAATTATGCAGTACATGTGGTGGGCATCCAACCCCGATTAGCCTGTATGTTAATTTAATTTACTTTTAAGTGCTGAAAATACGTTTTAGCCTTCTCTACGCTTAACCCCTCCAAAATTTACATTTGCATTATCTCCACTAAAAGCAGCGCATTTAGCAGAAATATTATATCTACTTCTTAAAAGTCTCGGAAACATAATTGGATATTGTCTCTGAAGTTTCATTAGGACATGTTTGCAGGCCTAGTTCTAAGACTTTAGTTTGAATACCATTTTCTTTATAGTCGAAATATTGTACAACAATAGGAAAAAGTTTCAAAGCCCCATGGTTGCTAGCATCAGTACGCACTCCAAACAAAGGAATACTATTATTCAATGTTTTAGTGATAATGTCAATGGAATGAGGGGCGATAACGTTATTTATGATAGCTTCAGTTTTGGACCTAGCGCATGATATTTTGTTAGCAATCTCAGAATCTGCAAACAGCACTTTATCCAACTTTGATGTGCAGTCCATAGACCTATACGACTGATGGTGAGAAACAGAGTGATATGCCAATGTTGTATCTGCAGCTCGAACTTTCCTGTCTAGTGGCGAATGTTTAATCGGAAAAAATTAATCAATATTACTGCTAGAAGAACTGCTTCTAATTGTTTTTCTATGCTTTTCACTAGCAATATGTCTCTCGAGATCACCTGCACATATATTTCCAACAGTTACATAACAGTCACAAATATAACATTTCGCCTCACTTTCGTTACGTCCCTCTCTAAAACACGGGTACTTCTGTTTCAATTTCTCCGAGAACTTACATTTCCTCTTTTGTGCCTCGCCACTTTTGAGTGATGACATACTGATATTATTCAAACAAACACTCCACTCACTCAGAAGGTCCGAATCCAACTAGCACAAAAACAAAACTACGTAATACCGCAACCAGCATTACATGACTGGTGAATCCCCGCCGAGAATTCCCTGGCCCCGACCGAGCACGTTCATATCACGACGGGCGGTGTCACCACTTTGGTGACAGGCCCTTCAGACAGCTCTAACTTAAGATATGATTTATTATTAAGTGATTAAATGACGTAGTCGATAGGGGTATCCAGAATATAGAGTGAGAAGGAGGAAATGCAACAAAAATTGCTTTGCAACAGACAAAACAATAGGAAAGTGAATGACTAAGAATAGGCTACAATATGCAAAAAGCCGGACATTTAATAGTTAATAATAAATGCCTACCGGACAGAGGACAAGCATGAAAAAAGGAGGACATGTCCGGCAAATGTCGGACGGTTGGTCACCCTAGCCAAGAAATTTAATATTGGTCTGAGGACTGGAAGGTGATGCAAAACTGAAAAGAGGTGGATTCTATTCCTACCTCAGGCATCCTAGAAGTGGTTTTCCGTGGTTTCCCACTTCTACTCCAGGCAAATGCCGAGTCGGTTCTGTACCAGGATTTTGCTGTTGAAGTTAGAGTGGATTTATTGACAATACGCATGGAGGCACGATGATTTTATTTTTACGAAATATTTCTTACTTCACGACCAGCTGCTGCTGTAAGAAGGGTGAGCGACTCGCATTTGTTCCAAAACCCTGTTTGTTTCAAGGCCAAGGTTACACACTTGGCAGGCAGACAGTTGAATCAAGATTACATAACTCTCGATAGTCTGATTTTTATATCGAGATTCACGATTGAAGCGATATGTTTATACATTGTGAGGAATGCAGGACTGACTTCATAGAGTGTTGTGTTCATGAAATTAATATGTATACTTACGATGTTATTACAATTGTTTTATCTTCGGTTATGATACTGTAGTTGACGCTAGAGGTAATTGTACGTTTTACAGCGATATACATCGATATATGCACGGCAGAGTGGAGGTCGTAGAGTCAAGCTCAAGCATGTATACACAACAGAGCGATCAGATGTTCTTACGTTCACGAACCAAACACTTCGTAAACCATGAGATGTTCTTGGGTTCGAGAACCAGATACGTTGCAGTGATATTAGATGTTCTGTCGTCTTTTAGCGAGATACTTCGTGTCTATAAACTGTTTCCAATATTGAAGTTACGTGAATGTTACAAGTTACAGTACCGTACTTTATTATTTTGTGCTACAGTGGAAATGTATTATAACATACAATTGTGAGAATGTTAATGATATCAACGTCTACAATGGAATTTTAAGGACATTATTCTTCAAATGGAAAAGCATTTCAATACTGACTTTTAACCACAACTATCTACGATGATATCAATTATGAAAGCAGTAGGAATATTCATACAAACAACAGAATCTACAGTCATGTTTGGCTAAATGGAACGTGGAACATAACATGCAGAGTTGAATGAGTATCATCATGAGTAATCGATGACGCCTATACGAATCATCATGAGTAACTAGCGACGCCTATACAGAGTAACCAGCGACTTCTATTGAGTAACCAGCGACGCCTATAAACTCGAGATCAATTCACTGAAAATCATGGAGGAAGTATGGTTAAACCACAGAAATACTTCAGAAATGAAATGCTATTACGAGATCACAGTCTACAACCAAGGGGGATGTGTCTACAAACTGGATGTACGGGAACTCGGTTAGATGATACAGTAGATGCTGTCTACAATCCAGGAGGGGACGAGTAGCAGGAGATGGCTATTCCAGTTCGAGACCAGGACGTGTAGATGGGCATGTTGAACCGCAGTATCGTATGGAAAGGAGGCTGATGCATATTTCCCAACATTTTCATTCGACCAGATTCATCACAAGGTAGAAGGACGACCATTTCATTATGTAGTAGTAGATTGAAATTTCTTGAAGTAACCGATTTGCCATATATTTTCTTAGCATAATTGGAGTGTGGTGTTAGTAAG
Source organism: Meconema thalassinum (assembly GCA_946902985.2). NCBI lineage: Eukaryota > Metazoa > Arthropoda > Insecta > Orthoptera > Tettigoniidae > Meconema > Meconema thalassinum. The sequence continues at coordinate 1,068,771,085 of OX336389.2, forward strand.
ATGTGCTTTCATGCTTTGCTACACCTTCAACTGGGATTTTGGTTGGAATTACGAATGCATCCTACTACAGTTTATCAATTATGGATTGTGGAATTTAATACATTTAATATTTTGAAACTACTGCGTTTTATTAATTCATCATGGATATTTTTATACGTTGAGAAGAAAATCGTTATGGAGAAGATTTGCGATTACATGAAGAATATTTTACAGAATTGCTATTTTGATGAACATTTTTAATAAGAAAAAGGAAGCTTGTAGTTTAACGTGACCGTTAATCTTGAGATCATGAGCCACGGGACCACCTTTTTACGTTTTTAATAAGACTACGAATATTTTCATAAATTGTTGTACATTGATCTACGTTATTAAGATATCGTCATAAAGAATAATTATTGTTGTCAATCACATTTATAAACATTTATTGAAGAAATAGTAGACATTGAGGGAAGATATTGAATATTTTCTATTTTGATAATTCCTACTGCTTTCTTTGAAGGAAATTTGCCGTCGATTTATTCTAATGAAACTCAGTGAGTAATCTGATTAACGTGAGCTTCATGATGTAGAATGTTGCAGTCTTTTGAATTCAGTTGAGCTGAGATTATTTCTATTCTTTCTGATCCTATTTGATGCTATTGGATACTTCATTGCCTCAAGATACTGATATGATTTCCATGGCGTAGGATTGATTGGATTCTGATGAAAGATAGATACATTTTCAAATTGAGAATTTAAATATTAATTCAGTGAACATAATATCTGATGGAAAGTTCATACATTTATTTTTATTAAATCACTAGCAACCCGGCCCGTCTTCGCCCGGGGACAGTTGTGAATGCATTACGTGATAAGCGCTTCTTTACGATGTCAATGAACTACGATCTATATCCGTTTTACGTCTCGGCATGGTGGGTTAAAATCACTGACTGGACTATTAAGTATATTATCATGGAGATGCATGTGCAACAAATTCTTGTCAGACGTAATTTGAGAATGGCGAGGTGCATGAAACACAACTCCCCCTTCCGTCCAATCTAAAAACACTTATAGTGGACGATATATTGAATACAAAGATGTGCTTTCGCGTACGTTTTTGTAGAACTTTTCATGCTGAACAATTCTTACACTCATAGTATGTAGATATTTTTAACGGTTTTCCCAGCGTAAACTTAAAAAGCGCACGGACGCCAGGAATTTTTCGCGACCTTTTCTCTGAAATCGTTACTGCTTGGCTTCCTTTGTTCATAAATAAATTATTTTCTATAGAAACCTTCCTTGAGGTATCCTTTACAGAATGGTGAAAACCGCATCAAAATCCACGCAGTGGTTCTCGAGATTACCTGTGACATCCAAGATTCGAGGACTTTGTTTTATACTACGTAGAGATTATACGTCAATCAATATAATTTAATATAATATAATCCCCCGTCCGTCCAATATTAAATTTACTTTGAATTTTGCGGAACGAAAAGTTCACAGGCAAAATGAGAGTTGCACTTCCAGGGAATGGCGAGGTGAATGAAACTCAAATGCCCCTGCTGTCCAATTTTAACTTGACTGTGTTTCACAGGCGAAATGAAGAAAAACCAAGTTGCACTTCCAGGGAAACTCCAAACACAACCACCCTTCTCAGAAGTCTTAACTCAACATGACTCGACGGTTTGCTGCTGGCTGTATCTGGGGCAATAGGTTCGCCCGCTAGCTAGGCTGTAACAGGGATGATAGACTCGCCCTTAGCTAGCTCGTAAACTGTCGCCTCAGTAGTTGAATGGACGTGGTTGGAAGAAAATAAAACGTAAAAACACTTATAGTGGGCGTTGTATTGAAGATAGACATATGCTCTCCCGGACTTTTTTGTAGAATTTTTCATGCTGAACAATTCTTACACTCATAGTATTTAGATATTTTTAACGGTTTGCCCAGCGTAAGCTTACAACGCGCTCGGTCGCCAGTTTTTTTTTCGACTTTTCCACTGAAATCGTTACTGCTCGGCTTCCTTTGATCATAAATAAATTATTTTCTACGGAAATCATCCTCGAGATATCCTTTACAGAATGGTGAAAACCGCATCAAAATCGATCCAGAGGTTCTCGAGTTTACCCGTAACATCCAAGAATCGGGGACTATGTTTTATACTAAGTAGAGATGATGAAGAGTATTCATAAGAAGCATAGCTAATTAATGAAATGATCATGGGTGCTATCCCAACATTTGCTTGGAAGGAGTGTAGAAAAAACCGGGTAAACCACACTCAAGATAACTGGGAAACGAATCTCTGATCTTCGGACTTATGCAGCACCTCATCGTTGTCGTGGTGAGCGATTTAACGCGCACGGTTAAACCTTAGGGTACTCAGGAACGAGGTTTGGCAACCCAACCCTTCTGTAATATTGTATAGGAGCCATTAGAAAAAACGTGCGTGAAGCTATAAAATAAAAACCTGTACCGTTCTTTGAAAAGTATTCCTCAGCGCTGGTGAGGCACTTGTCCCACTGCGACATTAGGAGGTGAATGGCCGTCTTGTAAAGTTCCTGGGATTGCGTTGTGGACCAGTTCCTAACGTGCTATTTGACGTCGTCATCCGAGGTGAATCGTTTGCCTCTCCGAGCCTTCTACAGTTCAACATAAATGGCAAAATCGCAGGGAGACAGGTCCGAACTGTATGGAAGGTGACTGTGGACCCCCCATTTGATGTCAGCAAGAGCTCCTTGACTGCGTTGACTGTATGGGTTCTTGCATTATCATGGAGGAGAAAGATCCGGCAGGTGAGCTGTCCCGGTCGTTTCGATTTGATCGCTGTGCGAAGGGAGGTCAGGATTTGCGAGAATCGCTGCGCATGCACCGTCGTCCCATGCTACAGGAATCCCTCGTAAAGGGGGGTCTTAAGGTCAAAGAAGGTGCTGAGCTTAACCTTCCCCGTACTCGTGCGGACGGCCTTGGACATTTTGGCTGGCTGGGAGCCTGCAAGCTTCCACTGGCTGCTTCTTCGTTTTGACTCGGGTTTAGAGTAATGGCACGATGTCTCGTCTCCTGCGACCACCCGTGCCAGGAACGCATTCCCTTACTTGGCATAGCGCAGCAGATGTCCCAGGGAAAGTCACATTAGACATGCTTCCTGTGCTGGTTGAAGACTGTGAGGCGTCCATTGGACGCAATTTTTGCGAAATTGCAATTGGTTCTTATTGGTGGCGTGAACCCTTCCGACACTCATACCGACCTCTGCGGCAATGACTGCTACCGTAACTTGTGGGTCTTGCATAATGAGGGCATCCACCTGCTGAACAATGTCATCTATAATGCGGTGTAGCGCCCCAGACCGTGCATCATCGGCCAACTACATCCGTCCTTCCCTGAATCGCTTGTGCCACGTTCTAACCCTAGCCAACGACAGGTAGCGCTCTCCGCACACTTGTGCCATTCTTAGATAACTTTGCGTTCCCTGCACTCCTTCCACTGTCAGGAAACGCACTATACCCCTTTGATTTTCTTTTGAAGCCTCCACGTTACTGGTTCAGCATGACTGAGTGCAGTGGACGGTCGGCGCGTGTGTTTGCTCGCTCTGTCGTCACGTGGGTGTGGACCCGTGTCTCTCTAGCGTCAAGTTTGGTACCTCAGCGCTCTCATAGGGACTGCACCGCAGACTCCAGGCCAGGGCATTACGATCTGTTAAGCAGTTTTCATTGTATAGCCTCCAGCTTGTTTCTTTTTAAATGGCCCTCATACTGTACATGTAGTACTTTTCAAATAAAATCAGTTATGTCTGTTCCTGTGATACTTGCATTCATATAAGTGCCCCTCGCTGTACTGATTTGGTTTCTAAACAGGTTTCTTTTGCAACTTCATAAAATTCAGTTCAACATGGCAAAGGCTCTAAATTACATAAGTTATCTGACTTTAATTATAAGAAAAGTACTCGTAGTCTTACGACGATATTCATTTCAATTTTTAACATAAAATTGAAGTCAGTTTGTGCTTTGAGGGATGTTGAGTTCCAAGAAAAACAAGTAGTTCCGTGAAGAACTAAACAGCCTATTTTCAAATATCCTAGTCATATTAATTGCCTCTATTAGCATACAAATTTTCAGTTTGATTGCTGTAATAGATTCGTAGATATTGAGAACCGTCTAAATATTTCGGATGGTCGCCATGTTGGACTTTGATATATGTAGGTCTTAGAGTTATGTACTATTACATGAAGATTATTGTGTAGGTGTAGTATTCAAATTGCAATCGCATGTTTAGAACACAAGAAACGAAAACGAGATTCTAAAATTTCGCACAGCTGCCATCTTGTAGTTATAAAAACAAATGAAATAAATTAGATGCCAGTGGATTACAATTTGTATAGGCATTTACCGTACCGTGTTTCACTGCACTCGGATGGTTAAATTGCAAGAAACGTTCATTTAATTATTTGTATTTCGCGTCGCCGCCATGTTGGATTTATGCTCACCAGGTTATTGAAAGTCCCATAGGTGAACTTATGTTCATAGCTTCTATCAACATAAAAAAATGCAGTTTGATTGCAGTAATAGATTCGTAGATATTGAGAACCGTCTAAATATTTCGGATGGTCACCATGTCGGAATTTAATATTTGTAGGCCATAGAGTTATGTACTATTATATGAGGATTATTGTTTACGTTCATTATTCAAACGTTGATTTTGATCGCATGATTTGAACACAAGAAATACAAATTTAATTTTAAAATTTCGCACAGCCGCCATCTTGAGGTTGTGTAAACAATTGACCTAAATTAGATATCAGTGCATTGCAATTTGTATAGTCATTTGCTGTACCAAGTTTCACTGCGTTCGGAATTCGGATGGTTATAAATCGCGAGAAAAGTATATTTAAATGTTTCGAATTCGCTTGGTCGCCATGTTCGTTTTGTAATTAACAGGTTTTTGAAGGTCACATAGGTGAACATCTAGTAGTGCTCTTTATCAGAGTACAAAATTTCAGGGTGATATAGGTAATAGTTTCGGAGATAGGCTATAGCATGCCGGTGAAATATTTCGCACAGCCACCATGTTGGATTGGTGAGAGGTTTTGAAATTTGAAGGGCACGGTCAAGGTCGGCCAAAATAGTACTATGGCCTTACCAAGCTTCATTGAAATCGCTCTAGACGTTTAGAAGTTATAATGGACACACACACACACACACACACGGACGCACACACACACACACATACACACACGCGCGCGCGCGCGGATAAAAGCCTATTTTATCATAAATGAAAATAGGCTAAAAATCAAGAATACCGAGAAAGAAAATTGTGTAAATTGATCGGGTAAATGATTTGGGAATAAATTAATATGTGGCCCTCCTCATTCCCCAAACCAAAAACCACAATTAAGAACATTCATTTCGCGTAAACTTCATTTAGACCTATCTGAAGACATGTTGATTTTGCGTTCAAACTAATTACAAGCCACCTCCAAATATATTTGGAAAATTAATATAACTGCATTTAAAATTTGAAGTTTATTGGAACAGCTGTTTCGATGCCAATTCTGTACAAGAAAGACCAACAAGCAGGCAGAAATCACTTCGTTATTAATTAAGTAACATGAGATTAATACATTCAGTGCAATTTATAGCGATTTCATTAATCGCATGTAATTGTTTTCAGATATAAGGAACAACACCAGTCACAATTGGGTACAATCATGTTGCCGACTGAAAAGCATTTACATTTTAATTTTGTATTATTTCTTTACAGCGATGTTGTATAAAAAGACTTCTTTTGAAATTTTGGGGTGTAGAAGCAGAGAAGACGCAATGCTATCAGCGAATGAGGTATCATGGATATAGACCGTTTACTCAAAGAGGCACTGAACTGACAGCAGCAGCTACGCTTGCTGAAACGCAGCGCTAGGCCATGGGGCCAAGCTCTCTATGGACCCAGGAGACATGAGTTCGAGCCCCACCGTTGGCCGTCCTTGGCATTGTTTTTCGTGGTTTCCCGTTATCAACTCCAAGCCGATTCTGGGACGCTAGCTTCTGATGGTCAAGGCCGCTTCCTTCCACCTACGTCGTGACAATTTCATCTGAAGCCCCGTAAAATATGCGAACTACTAGGCTTTCCCTTGCCCCTCTAGTCATCATGTCATCTGTTGCTATTTGCTGCCGGGAAAGACGTGACGTGCACAGAAACCAACTGGCGCTGGGTTGCGCGCACGTGAGGATGTTTTACCAATAGCATGACGAATAGAAATAAATAGTGTTATCACTAGAGACGAGAATTATAGGCACGAAAAACAGTTAAAATAGGCAGGCATATAGGCTCTTAAAATAGCCAAAGTAGGCATGTAAATAGGCACTAACGTGTAAAATAGGCAACAAAATAGGAATGAAAAAATTTCTTGTAATTTAATAACATATTTAATTACTATAAAAAGAATTAACAAGAAGCAACTTATAATTTAATAACATACTTATCTTATATATAAAAGTGAAAGTCTGTATGTATGTATGTATGTAAGTATGTATGTATGTATGTGGGTGAGTGAGTGGGTGGATTTGTTCCGTATACAAATCTACACCGTTCCACCAATCTCAACCAAATTTTGCCTACACATAGTTTAGGACCCAGAAGAAACGGCTGGCTAAATGCATTTTCGACAGTCTTTCCCATTCTTATGATTTCGGCCTTTTTGCACTCAAGCAAAGGCTAATAAAAGCAGAAAATAAACTGATGAAGTAATAGCAAGGCCGGCCATCTCCATAGCAACAGTAGTTCGAGACGGGACCACCATGTTTCCATCTATCTTGGTGAGAGGCCATGCTACACCCACTGCCAGCTAGATCGCATCCCTCCAAGCTGCTTTAAACTGCCTCCATTCAACACAAGATAGGTTACAGCAGCAACGCACTGATCGCCGCTGCATTTTCACTCCCAGCTGGACCGCATCGCTCCTGGCTGCTTTAAACTGCCTGCCCATTCAACACAAGATAGGTTACAGCACCAACGCACTGATCGCCGCTGCATTTTCACTCCCAGCTGGACCGCATCGCTCCTGGCTGCTTTTAACTGCCTGCACATTCAACTCTCAGACGCGTACAGGATATACTGTATATTAATTCACAGTTAGGTTGCAGCGCCAACCTAACGCGGCTTTTGAAGGGGACGATATCTGAAACGAAGGGTTTTTAACTGTGGGGGCTTAATATCGAGATTGATAAAACGCGAAAACATGGCACTAAGTTAGTTCTTTTGTTATTCAATCAGCATAAAATTTATGATATTAATTCACACACATTCTAACGGGTAAATTTTCAATATAAAGAAAAGCGAAATACAAAACGAAGGGTTGTTAAGTTTGGAGGCTTAATATCGAGATCCCATGCGCTATTTTTGGTGACTTCCGAGAATTCCCATTCTTGTTCATGGGGTAAACACTTATTGAGAAATGAGAATATAATTCTGTCGAGCACACCAGCTGCAATATAATGCACTTTAAAATACAGTCAAAAGGCATCAAATAGGCAATTATACTCCAAATAGGCACAAACCCTTGAAATAGGCATTTATAGGCACAATAAAACCAACGAAATCTAGCCTAGAACCTAAAACGGATTTATATCTCGAAAGCCTACGTTTCTAAACACAGAAATAAAATAGGCAAATAGGCAAATTCCCGTCTCTAGTTATCACTGACCAAGTTCAACCGCGCCCCGCTCGGCTAGCGCTAGCGGCGCAGATCCCCAACGCTACACAGTCAGCTGTTCAAAAATGGGATACGCGCTGGGCCACGTAAACCTCTTTACGAAGGCTGCGGTTACGCTGATTACAACAAATTGTTTGTTTAGACTTATGAATAATACTGTCAAAAGGTTGTTATTAATATTCTTAGTCCCCATGTAGAACTATCCTTTAAAATCCTCCGTTAGTCGCGCATTGGTCTGACAGTTCCATGGTTCGTTTTAGTTTTAATATCAAGCCAACAGTTCAAGTTATAATCTTATCGTCTCGTGACATCTTACACCAAGCCTTAGTAAGCATTTTCATGGAGTTTTGAAATGACGTGCCTAAAAATAACTCTACACGTTTAACATTTTGTCAGCGAGGGATTGATAGTACCAGCGCAGCGCTCTCAATTATGTAACATTCTGTCAGTGAGTTGCAGGTGAGGTGTTATACCGATTATTTGGCTTAGTACGTTGCCTTAGATAATATCAGTAAGGAGATTGCGCCTTACGAAAACCTAAGGATGCAGATGAAGCGCGTCGCCTTCTGCTGAAAGATATCGAATAGCTAGTTCATGATTCATTAATGTCAAAGGAATTTGTGACTCTGACACTGAAGACAAAGTTGAAACAAGATCTGAAGATCAGGAGGACGGTAACGGTAGCGAAGAATTGGATGGCCGTTTATTTTGTTGGCAGGTTGGCCATTATTATTATTATTATATGTCCGCCTCATTCTAGGCTATCACCGCGGAGGTCCCGGTTCGATTCCCAGCTCTGCCAATAAATGTAATACTGGTCTGAGGGCTGGAACGGTGTTCACTTAGCCTCGAGAGGCAAAACAAATAAGAGGTTGTTTTCCGTGGTTTCCCACTTCTCTTCCAGGCAAATGCCGGTATGATACCTAACTGAAGGCCACGGCCGTTTCCTACCCAAATCCTAGCTCAATTCCAAATACACACACTACTTCAGACATCATAATGACACAGGTTATCAGACAAATTCTAAACACACCCAAGCACATGGGGCTACGTGACCACGATGTTGTTAAGTCCCTATAGAATCAACAACTATTATTATTTTAGGCCTATTATTATTAAGACGGATAATATATTTTTTCGTTTCAGGCTAGGATGGCACGAAGTAGAACAAGTAACAACGGAAGGCTGCTTTCATTCCGTATCCTACCGGGCACCTTTCGTGATTTTACATCAGTGGATAGATATTTCGGTAAATTTTGAAAAATGTGAGGTACTGATCCTGGTTTTAATTTCCACTTCACGCGAGGAATTTCCACGTTCTCATAGCTCACTACGAAAGAGTCCGCCTTTAAAACAATTAAATCTTCCGAAAAACGCACGTCACAGATTCTATTTTTGATTGACAATTGCTCATCTTTCCGCGGAATAACTCTTGCCCATTTCGCAAACAGATTTGTTTCTTTTGGCGGTGTGAAAAAATGTCTACCATCAGATTTTTCTTCCTAACCCGATTTACATCCAGGAACGAAACATTACGACATTTTCTCGAAACAGCAGAAAATTTAGTTGTTCGCACACACAAAGCACTACACAGACATTCATAAACTATAATACAAAGAAACAAATTCCCTCGCATAATATTACAGTACTAACCTCGAGGGCTACTGTCACACGTGCTTATGGTTCGGCGCGACTTCCGCGCCACGCACTGGCTGGACCGTGAACTACAATGCTTAAGTAGTGGAGTGATGACACTGTTTCTTTCTATTCGTCATGCCAATAGTATCACTCTCTCCCCCCACCCACCACGTGCTCTCCCTCCCTCGCTCACGCCTGCAGCGCCCTCGCTCACGGCTTCAGTTGAACTTGCCGATCTATACTTGCCCAATTTCATCTTCATCTATTTCATCTCTCATTAACTCCTCTCATGAGGTTGGCGTCAGGTAGGGCATCCAGCCGTAAATACCATTCGTCACATAGAATTTCATCGCATCTCTTTCCCAACCCCGTTGGAAATGGGAATAATAAAATGTAGACATACCTACACTCAAAAAGACACTGGATTGCTTCTACGGGGTCGGAGATAAGGTGAAATGAGTTTGTATGTGGGTAATGGTTTTACGGTCGAATACCCTTGTTGACTTCAACCCCATCGGAGGAGTCAATGAGAGTTGAACTTACTGAATATGAATAAAACGGGACAAGGTGTAGGAAGGATGCGGCCGTGACCTATTGGAAATTACCGTCCCGAAATTTACCAGGAATTAAAAATGGGAAACCACTTTGGCCAGTGGTGTGTAGGCTACTAAATCCACTCGTCTGGCGAGTGCGGCTATGACCTGGCCCCTTGGCCTTGCATTTCAACGTTTGTAGCTACATTGCTCGGACAAAATTGAGGAATCAATGAAGATAATAAAAATACTACTACTGTTGTTGTTGTTGTTGTTGATTCTTTAGGGGCTTTGCGACATCGTGGTTATGTAGCCTCGTGTACTTGTGTGTGTGTGTATAGAAGTTTTCTGATAACCTGTGTCACTGTATTGTCTGTACTGATGTTTGTATTTGTAATCGAGGTAGGATTTGGGTAGGAAGCAGCCGTGGCCTTAAGTTAGATACCATGCCGGCATTCACATGGAGTAGAAGTGGGAAACCAGGGAGAACCACTTCCTGGATGGCTATGGAAGGAATTGAATTCGCCTCTTCTCAGTTTTGCCCCACGAGTTTGAGTGTACTCCGTTCCAGCCCGCAGACCAGAATTAAATTTCTTGGCAGAGCCGGGCCTCCACTGTGACAGCCAAAAATGCTAGTCACTACGCAACGAGATGGAGATACTACTATTCTATTACTACTATTATTGTTAATAATAATAATAATCTTATTATATAATACGCTAAGGTGTATGTTTCACAAAATTCAAGCTCCTAAACCAGAGGGAGTTAGAAGGTGCGGATTGTACCAAAATCTTCCAAATCATCTCAATAGTACAGGAAAAATCTAGCATTTCTTGAAAAGTCAACGGAAATATATTTATTGGTTTATAAAGTATGTTTAAACAAATAAACAAGACGATAGCCCCTGCCAGATCTGTGCCGCGTATAGCCCGCATACCACCAGAGCCAGGCGGGTAGTCTGCACACATGGGGCGCACACAACCCATTATGCGAGAGTTCTAGCATGGGTCCGCTAGTAATAATAATAATGCACCATACTGAAACAACACTGCTAGGGATGTCTGTGTGCATTGCTCGATGGAGGAAGGGAGATAGCTGACGATGTACTGGTGGTATGTCACCGCTAAAATGCTGACTAGAACCCCCATTGACCGCACTTACTGGGCCTGGCATCTCTGACATGAGCACGCTAAGGGCTATTCCTCTCAGGCTAGTGGGTGCAGATATCATAGATCTCCTCGCTCACTCACATTAATTGATGTCACGGACTGTCTTTACAACAGTTGATAAACACTCTCCAGGTTTCTGTAGTTCGTGGGCGGCTTCTCAGTCGACATGCCATTCACTATGGCATTTGAGATACATAGATTATTATTATTATTAATTATTACAGACAGTGGTAGCTACGCTCACTTAAGCACAGTGCTAGGCCATGGAGCCAAGCTATCTGCAGACTCGGTAGACGTGGGTTCGAGCCCCACCTTCGGCCGTTCTTGAAATGGTTTTCCGTTGTTTCCCATTTTCAACTCCAGGAAAATGCTGGGACAGTAGCTTCTGACAGGCCACGGCCGCTTCCTTTCACACCCTTGCCCAGTTTCATTCATCTTCATTTCATCTCTCATTAGCATCTCTCAGAGGTTGGCATCAGGAAGGGTATCCGGCCGTAAAAATCATCCACCCCATAGAATTTCTTCGCATTTCAATTCCCGACTCCGTTGGAAACGGGAATAATAAGGGGTAGACAAACATAATTATTATTATTATTATGATTATTATTATTATAATTATAATTTGTAGTCCTATTCAGAGTAAAGGACAACATTTTAAGACATTTTGCTCGATAAGCTTTTCCCCATTTCTTCGTGCCCTTTTCTTGCATTGAGAAATGCAACCATGAGGTGTACATCACGGATTGAAAATGAGAGACATCATTTTCTCTTCAGTAGTCAAACATTTACGTGAATGGAACATTGTTTGTGATTCACTGTTACGTAAACTCTCTGGACCAAGTATATCCACAGTGTAGCTTTGATGCTATTAGGTCGAGATAAAAAGCAAATTGAACCGAGCTCATACGGGACACACAGGAATGGGTTAACAATGGCATAATCACCTCCATAGTGTGCCCGTTCAAATCCAGTGCAAATTCACGACAGCTGTCAGTCAAAAAATGTCATTGAGGCAGCCGATAGACATGAATTTGAATGCCTTACGTGACGGCGAAGTGCGGAACATTCAACTCACATTTAATGATTTGTCAAGATAATACTAGCCTATAGGATTTAAAGACACCGGAATTCACGCTGTATTTTACAAATTGCAAGGCACTGCATATTTTTATTATTTGAACCGTGCATTAAAATTGACAAATACTATTGAAATATTAAAAGTCGATTTTCAGTGTTACCTAAGTAATCTATTAGTAGCCGCTTTTCAGTCGGTCAACACAAGTGTGCCCAATAGTATTGGGCGGAGAGTTACAATTGATTTCCTAGTGCCTGAAATGAAACACATGAATTATTTATACAGTTCTCACATAAATGGGGATCTAAATTAGATGACTAGTTTCACTCGTCAAGCGAGCATCATCACATACTGCTCACTTGGGCTTAATTTAGGTTCAGTGGATTACTTTTAAGTAATGTTATTAAATTCAGGGCTCATAAATTGATTGAATAGTAAGCCTAAGTATTACTTGGAATAGTGTACATAAATCTTATGTAGAACAGTACTTGCAATTATTAAGCTGCAGAAGTTTTTAATTAAAATTGGTAACGAGTCTGGTTATACTAATTATGCTCCATGGCTAATTGGTTTGCGCGCTAGGCTTTGGCCCGAAGGGTCCCGGGTTCGATTCCCGACCGATCCATCAGGGATTTTAATCTCCTGGGGTTAATTCCCGTGGCCCGGGGACTGGGTGTAGGCCTATGTGACGTCTTCATCATCATTTCATCCTCATTACGACGCGCATGCCGCCCACAGGAGGCCACACGGGAAGAAAAAAAAAGCTAATTATGCCAATTATATTTTTTATTCTATTACACTTCGATAAGTGTTGCGATTTTGTTAGTACTTTTTATGTGTATGTGTTTGAAACCCTTTTGAATCGTTAACTTCTACCGTAGCGAGCTATTGATGTGATTGCGCTCTCGAAAGTTATGTTATTAACTGTTACTTTCAAAATTCTTATTTACTTGATGAGCTTTTGTAGTTGGTAGGTTAGATTAAACATTTAAACAATCACTTTAATGAAACTGAGTTGACAATATGGTTTAGCCGACTTAGCTGATTTGCGGCTGTTCCTGTACTGGTGACCGATTCACTTCACTTCCCACTGTGGACTGGCACGTCTATTCCCATCGTGCCTACTCGTTGGTTGGTTGGTTGGTTGCTGGCACTATCTGACGCTGCACCTTGAACTATGCTGAGCGATATTGACGCCATACATTGTCGCACCGTGCAAATTACTTTCGTATGTGTGAGGAGAAGACTGTGAGTCCTAACTTAAAGTGGTGTATGGCAATGGATCTAGACCTTTTCAACTATTATAGAAAAATCTTTAAGGTTAGCCACTCGTTAAACAGATTGTTCATTTATCGAGCTGCCGACACTGAACGTGATTTGCACTCTAGAACACTTTCTTCTGTCTGAAAGTTGCTTCTATGCTGTTGATTAAAATGTTAGGTACAAACAGCTGACAGGGGTTTCATGAAAACCAATTTGATGGACATTCTGTACAGCATGTTGAGCCACAGAAGACGTCTCTGGTTAGCAAAGACGTGAGTACCTACGATGTGTCTTGACCTTGTTCTAAATCTCCTACATGTCCGGCCAACATAGGCCTATACATAACCAGAGGAATATGAGATCCAACATATTCCAGTACAAATGAATCTTTGGCCGATCGCGAATTTTCCTGTAGTGACATTAGGCTTGGCATTGTGACTTCCGAGAATATTAGTTATCCTAACCGTAACCGATTGTACGTGTAGGAGATAGGGAATTTCTTAGATGGAGTATCAATAATCTGTCCTTCGGTTTCGGATATAGCACCTCGTTACATCTAGGCCTAATAATCTCACAGATACGTTGTGGGGTTTTTAAGTATTTGAAAACTCTTAATAATAGTTCGCCTATCAATAAAATTATGAAACATCTCAGCGATAATTGTAGACTACTTGTTTTGACCCTTCAATGGAGTCTTTTCCAGCTTAAATCTAATTTGTGATCTATTCTAATAAAAGATAAAGAGTAAAGTTAACTAAACTTAAAATAAAATATAAATAAATGAATACACAAATGGATATCCTCACACAAAAAAATAAATTTAAAAAATGAATTGAAACAATATAGGCCTAATTTGGATTGAGATATAGAAGTTAAAAAAACTGATGAACATGGTCAAAACAATACGTGCAAACACATATCAAAATGAGAATTTCTTGAATTATTATCCAAAACTAAGTGTATCCAATCATCTATGTGGAAAGCATCTTCTGATTTAGATCTTATCACACACTGGGGTGCTCACTACAAAGAAATAAAATAAAATAATATATCATAATATATTATTGGTCCAGCCTCCGTGGCTTAGGCGGCAGCACGCCGGCCTCTCACCGCTGGGTCCGTGGTTCAAATCCCGGTCACTCCATGTGAGATCTGTGCTGGACAAAACGGAGGCAGACAGGTTTTTCTCCGGGTACTCCCGTTTTCCCTGTCAAAATTTCATTCCAGCAACACTCTCCACTATCATTTCATTTCATCTGTCATTCACTTAATCATTGCCCCAGAGGAGTGCGTCAGGCCTCGGCAGCCGGCACAGTCCATATCCTCGCCGCTAGATGGGGGCTTCATTCATTCCATTCCTGACCCGGTCGGAGACTGGAAGCAGGCTGTGGATTTTCATTTCAATATACTATTGGTCTCAATTTATACTGTAAGACTATTTAACATTAGGCGTCCTTCCGGTAAGTATAATGTTAAATATTTGATTAGTAGCCACTATGGGTTTTGTTTGATATTAAATATTACACTTTACTCGTCAATCCACACTAAATCAAGCGATCAACGTCTATCTCACCTTCAGCTTCCCTCAATGAGGTGTATAAATGCTCACACCGGGAATTCGAATTTGTTCATACTTCAGGAAATAGAAAAAAAGTTGCCTCAAAAATCCCTCCCTATTTACTAATCATCTCCTCGTCAGACACTTCATATTTACAGTATGAAAATAATTGCATAGTTCATGGGCAAGAGAAATAATATCCTTTTCTATAAAAATGTAGTTAAATATTGGAAACTTCTTGGTTTGCTTTTACACCGCTGAACATTACTATGCTTAGACCACGAAATCAAATCTCCCACCCAACCCTGCGGCTTAGCCGTGTGCGTTAAATTGCTCATGATGACCACAATGAGAAGCTGCAACATGTCCAGAGATCGAAGGTTCGATTCTTAGCACTGTGAGTGGATATCCTGAATGTGAATTCCCCTGGTTTTTGTATTATTCCCTCCAGGCATATCCCGGGGTAGCACCTCATTTTAAGTCCCGAGGCACCTACCCCGTTTCAACCGTAATAATTCAAATTACACACACTACTGTAGTAACCACAGAAACACAGGTTATCAGAGAATTTTTACACACGCACAGAAGCACATGGGGTTGATGACCAAGATGGTTTATGTCCCTGAAGCGAATTAACAACAACTCAAAACTTTTGTCGTATATTGCAAACATACTATGGTCTTATTTTGAGGCATATACGCAAGTTAAAACTTATCCACATCATGTCCTAAAAGTCACCCACGACAGTAAAACCAAATCCAACCGTGTGGATTATTACATCCTTTTTCTGTGGGTACGTCATAATCACAGCACTACTCTTATCAGGAGTGAGCTGTTGTTGTTTCACTTTACGGCTTGGACATCTTGGCCATTTCAGCCACATATATTTGGGTGTGTAGAATTTGTCAGATAACTTGTGCTTTGTGTGTCTGCAGTAGAAACAAGTAGCTCCGTGAATAACTATACGGCCTATTTTCATATATCCCACTTATGATAATTGCCTCTATCAACATACAACATTTCACTTTGATTGTTGTGATAGATTCGTAGATATTGAGAACCGTCTAAATATTTTTGGATGCTGGCCATGTTGGATTTTGATATATGTAGGTCTTAGAGTTATGTACAATTACATGAAGATTATTGTGTAGGTGTAGAATTCAAATTTCAATCGCATTTTTAGGACACAAGAAACGAAAACCAGATTCTAAAATTTCGCACAGCTGCCATCTCGTGGTTATGAAAACAATTGAAATAAATTAGATGCCAGTGGATTACAATTTGTATAAGCATTTACCGTACCAAGTTTCACTGCACTCGGATGATTAAATTGCGAGAAACGTCCGTTTAAATATTTATATTTTGCTTCGCCGCCATGTTGGATTTGTGCTTACCAGGTTATTGAATGTCCCATAGGTGAACTTATGTTCATAGCCTCTATGAACATAAAAAATTCAGTTTGATTGCAGTAATAGATTCGTAGATATTGAGAACCGTCTAAATATTTCGGATGGTCGCCATGTTGGATTGTTATATGTATAGGCCGTAGAGTTATGTCCCATTAAATGAAAATTATTGCGTAGACTCATTATTCAAACTTTCACTTCGATCGCATGATTATGACACAAGAAATTAAAACTTAATTTTAAAATTTCGCACAGCCATCATCTTGAGGATATGTATACAATTGAACGAAATCAGATGCCAGTGCATTACAATGTGAATAAACATTTATTGTACCATATTTCACTGCGCTCAGATAGTTAAATCGCGAGAAAAGTCTATTAAAATGTTTCAAATTCGCTTGGCTGCCATGTTTGTTTTGTACATTATAGGTTTTAAAAGTTACATAGATGAACTTGTAGTAGTGTCGTTTTCCGTACAAAATTTCAGGGTGATATCGGTAACAGGTTCGGAGATATAGAATGCCGGTGAAATATTTCGCACAGCCGCCATCTTGAGGTTATGTTAACAATTGAACAAAATTAGATGCCAGTGCATTTCAATATGTATAAACATTTGCTGTACCATGTTTCATTGCGTTTGGATGGTTAAATAGCGAGAAAAGTCTATTTAAAAGTTTCAAATTCGCTTGGCCGCCATGTTTGTTGTGTAGTTAACAGGTTTTTGAAAGTCTCATAGGTGAACTTCTAGTAGTGCCGTTTATCACCGTACAAAATTTCAGGGTGATATCGGAAATAGTTTCGGTGTAATATTTCGCAAATCCGCCATGTTGGATTGGTGAGAAGTAATAAAATTTGAAGGGCACGGTCGAGGTTGGCCGAAATGGTGCTATGAACTTACCGAGTTTTATTGAAATCGCTCCAGCCGTTTAGAAGTTATTAGGGACACACACGCACAAACAAAAACAAACAAACAAACAAACAAACGCACACACACAAACAAAAACAAACAAACAAACAAACAAACACACACATACACGGACAGAAGGTGATCTCATAAGCCTATTTTTCAGTAGTAGGCCGTTTAACAATTTTAGTGTTTCATTAATTTAAAACAATATTCTCTTGTATGTACAGTATTAACCTTTTCTCGTTTTACTTCTTATGTTTTTACATTTTCTGTATTTCCTTCATGAAGACGTCATCACAGTGGTCGTTTTGCTCAATCTTTGCGCTCAAAATGTAAAAAATAAATGTTATGAATTTTCATGATTTATGACGTCTTGAGTATCAGTAATGTCCGATGACCTCAGAACTGTGCCTATATGTCATATTTGTTCACCCCCTGGAGAGTGAGAGACCGCTGAAGTAGGATGTTTCTTATCGCATCCTCAGCTGGAAGCGGAGCTGATTATTTGTGTTTAAATCTTGTGCTTGTAAGGACGTGTTTGTTGAGCTATCTTCATCGTTTGCCACTGGATTAAATTTGCAAAATCGTATACAAATCGCTGTGTTTATGTGAGTAACATTTGAAAGCAGTGACTTTTAAAATATATTTTATCCTTCTTCTATAGGTTTTTAGACCCGGAAATGCGCAATTGTCAACCATTTTAGAAATTCTTTTCATTAGACTATAGCCTATACCCTATTGAATTGTCTGTGTAAAAACTGCTTGCCACTTTTTGTAACTTCGGCTTTCTTCTCTCCTCTTAGTGCTGTCGGAAGGAATTTCGCGGAAAGATCTTTTCGATGTTTGGCACCATGCAAGTGGGAAAGTGAAAGAAAGTGATGTCTTACTAAACTATTTGATAGAAAATACTAATCAGAAAACCCTTGGACAGTCTGTTAAAGATATCGTTAGAAAAAAACTTATTAATTTTTCCGGGCAATTAAGAAAAAAAAGTGGGTTGCATGTCACAGGATATTAAGCAAGTTTCAGTCGCAAAATAAAAATTGGCTGGAAGGGAACATTGCACTATTTGGAGAGGGCATACAGGATGAAGCTTCCACAAATAATGTGGGTCGTCCTTATAAATCCTTCGTAGATAGTAGTGAATCTTCGAAAAGAAGGAATACGAGAAAATGTTAAAGGAAGCAAACAATGGAAGATATGCTGAATATGCTCTTGGTGTCATCTAATCCCCTAATAAGTAGCCTGAGAAGAAAGCCACAAAAGAAAAACGACCCAATTCCTTCTTAGGTTCTAAGTTGACTACACTATCCGGCATCAGAAACAGTATAGAGAAATGAACTAGTATGGTTTAAAGAATAATATAAAATACTTTATTTATTACGTTTGTGCACATTATTACTTTTTTGTCGTCCTAATTTTTCTTTAATCGAATAGATCTGTGGTACTTCAATTTATTTTTTACACCCCTGAAAGATCATATATTGTGTTAATTAATTCCTTCCCTTCTTAAGTGCTTTGTAGCACCACACTTTTAGCTGTGATAAGAACCAGATGGAAGGAACGGCATGTGTTTCGCCTGACACATGAAATCGCATTTCAGTGACAAGTTAATTTATTACTGTGTTGACCGGAGATATAGAGATTGTGGGGACAAGGGAGATTAAATATGTTTTGTGCATCCATGCACAGTATTTTATTATGGTTACTAAAAGTGTTCAATTGTTATTACTGTACCTACACATCAAATACTATTTTGTAATGTAGTGCATTATCAAATGAAAATTAGCCTATTGTGGCATAACATGTGTAATAGTTCAATTAAAATATCTATGGATTGCATGAAGCTAGTCCAACATAGCGTACAAATTGTTGCTGATTTCTTTTAATCTGGAGTATTTTTCAAAAACCTGTAGTCACAAAATCACCTACACTCAACAGCATTAAGGAAAGCCTTCATCCAGTTGAACATGATTAATATTAATATTATTCATATTATTGTTATTATTAAGACAAGTTTAACCTCAATTCTTATAAATAAGAATAAGGAAAATGTTTAACATATTTTGAACAGTTATTTTAAGGTTTATAGACCTTTTCCATATGCAAAGGAATATTTGCGCGGCCAGATAGACTAAAAGGACCACTGTGCGTCATAAACAGCCAGTACCCGAGCCAGAGATATTAACAATAGGAGATTAAAATCCCCACGGCCCGGACGGGAATCGAACACGGAATGTTAACCAATAAGCCATGGATCCGGAAAATCTGTTCGTACAATCACGATAGCTGCAACGTGTGGCGTATTGCTCTAAGCATAGCCACAAACCGTTTGGTTACGGAGGCACGAAAATCTGCTCTCACTGCAGTCACTGCTAAAAATTACGATATAATAAATCGCTCAATAAAGGAAGTGTATCCGTATTATCTATGTGACGTTGAAGGGAGCATTTTAATGCGAAAGAGCATATGGTAGCTCACCAAAATAACGCCAGTTTGGAAAGTGCTCCCTTAGTCAATGAATCACGTTGTTTGCAGCATATGACAAAACTCTATTACTTAAAATAGCCTGGAATAATAAATGAAGGAAAACCATATTTAACATAAACCAAAAATCGAAATTTTATGTTTTCCAGTCGCTTAACTCAGTTGTACCCAATTGTAAAGGATGTTTCCCTAATCCTGAAAAAATAAATACACTTGCTTGACCAGTTTCGATCGTCAAGCGATCATCATCAGATCACTTACACAGTGTATTTACTAATTTCATATATTTTTTTCCAGCATTAGGGAAACACCCATTGCAATTGAAGACTCCACGGGAAGAACGGGGTAAGTCACATTTTGTAAATGTTTCAGGAGAGCAAATTTAAACTTTCAACATTAAAAAGAAATACTTAAAACACCCCAATTGAGTGCAAGCAATATATTTATTTTGGCAAAGTTATTTGTTATAAACGAAGTACATGTAAAAAATAACAACAGAAGTTAAATTATGAAAAAAGTGAGAAATTCAGAGGAAGTAGCCTACACCTTTGCCACGGAAAGAACGTGGGAATTCCACCAATAAGCCTTGAGGGAGGAGTTCTAAAAACAATAAGGTATTCACTACAGAATAATGTTAATGTTTTTCAGTCGGTCAACATGTGTGCCAAATTGAAGACCCCACGGAAAGAACGAAGTTAGGTCCAATTTTTTCAGAAATGAGTTTATAACGCATTCTGGTTGTCAGCCATCGCCCTTACAGATCTGTTGAAATTACAAATTACAAATAATAATAACAATAATGTTAACTGTATTAAAACCACCTTTGAACCTGAATTAAGTATTTTAACACTGTTTTGTTCGTGGTATTTCACTTTCTGCTTGGCTTTTCTCCTGTCATTTTGTTCATTTTTTTGTACAGTAATATGCATTGGTTGTTTTTGGGTTCCTTGTGAGGTAGATTGGGATTTTTTCTTTGCTTCCTGCCCACAAAATTGTTGAAGTTATTGAAGGTCTGCATATGATTCATAAGATAACTTATTGACAGGAGCTCTGAAAATATACCACTAGAATAACTTATTTGCAAACATTAATTTTGGTTTGCCCTATAAAAAGTCTCATATTACAGAATAGGCTACTTACCATTATATGCTCACTGAGGCCATAATAATTTTTCAGGACCGTGTGGTTGATACTCAGGTTCGATGTCTACTTGTAAATCACTAGAACGTTCGAAAGTGGGCCTGTATTTGAACTAATGTAAAGAGCTGTGGAGGAAGACGCGATTGGACTTGCCCCGTTCTTTCAGTGAGGAGGAGGACATTGGACGTTCTTCCCGTTTTCACTAAAAATTAAAACTTCTGTATCTCAGTAACTTATCGCGTTATTTGAAATTAGTTTCAACTGATCTGTAAGGACGATAGCTGGCAACCAGTATGTGCCATAAACTCATTTTCGAAAAAAATGGACTTGCCTCGTTCTTTCCGTGCAGTCTTCAATTGGGCACAATCATGTTGACCGACTCAAAAACATTAAAATTTCGATTACTCAGGAATTACTGAATAATGGCTTCCAACACGATTTGAACTTGTCAATTATGAGGAAATTTACTCGGTGTGCTACAGAGTGTTTTTATCAGGGCATTTTCCCGTGTCGTGTATAAATAGCATTTAACCTCCTCTCTTGAGTTTGACGTCATACAGGACATCCGCCAAATATAAATTCATAACATCTTAACTCCGATCCCGTAGAAACGGGAGAAGTAAGAAAAAAGGAAACTTTTAGTTTAACGTGACCATTAATCATGCGATCATGAGTCACGGGACCTCGTTTTTACGAGGAATCTGAACCACAGGACATGGCATTTCACTTCGAAAATCTCACATGCATTGACCGAAAAATAGTAAGAGATAGGACATACAGTGTACAAGTAGCATTTTAAGGTGGCCTACGGAAATGTACGTACATTTCATAGGTCCATATTGTGCCCGCTGGCCGAAGGTTTCGGGGAGCCACCTGTTTCAAATGACCCTTCCGAGACCCTCTTCCAGTTAACACACAAGTATGGGGGACGATACATTCATAGACTGGTGTAGCACAAAAGTCTGCACTCGGGGGTGTCGGGAATTAGTGAGGTTCGATCTTTAACCAGCTCAGAGGAATGCATCGATAACAAAACTAAACAAGAAAGAGAGGTCAGTCTTAGGTTAAAATCACAAATAAATTTTATTCAGAATAGATCCCTAACCTAGCATGAGAGTTGCAAACGGCTAGTCCGATACTATTCTGCCCTGAAAGAAATATAAAAAAAGTCCTAAACAAGATCTAAATTACTCTCGTGGTCCTAATACAAAATTCGACTAAGAGTAAACAAGCTAAGAGAATGGCACGTAAGATCAGCCCTAAGCAATAACATCGAAATGACTACGGGAGGATCAAACATCAAAAGAATCTACAGCAAAGCAAGACATTTACTTCTTTACAAATACTAGAACATTTACATTTAGTAGCAAGGGGAAAATTTGTCCTATGCTATGATGGTGCCATCTCTAACATTTATCTTTAGAGTTAAGTGTTTAGCTAGTCCTAAATATCATTAATTAATAAACTAGATGCGTTTATTACTAAGAAAATCAAGCTATGAGCACAACGTTGCTGAATTTAAAAAAAAAACTATGCTAATACAACACAAATGCATACAATAATTCAACACTCCAATGGTTGTGCAATTGGCACTGCCTACGTACTCGATTTGTTACTGTTTGTAACAAACGGTCATAGTGTCAAAGTGTTAAGAAAATAGAAAATATAGGAAAGCCTGCAAATGCGATAGTATTTAAACAATTACATCGACTCATATTGCTACTAATCTGACGTGTGTGCTTCAGTTATCACATCACCAATTAGTGGTCGACAAATCATGTTAAAATGTATCAAAATGTATCTACAATATCTTAACAGTATCTAAGTGTTAAGATTTGGTCATGAAAAATAGTTTATTTTTAATGTTTGTAAATTTTATTTATGTTCAGCGGGGAATTATAAGATATGTTAGTTTTCAAAACCCTATTTTTGATTATTATTAAAGTTTCCCACAATTATTTATTCCTGCCAGTATTGTTGTTCAGTTTATGGACCTTTAAAAGCGTTCAGTGTATTCAGGTAACGTTTGTATCCAACTTAAGCAAATAACTCAATAGTTCATTAGTTTACGAGACACCGTGTGTCTTCACCAATATTTCATCACACTTATTAGACATCCTATGTCTTCACCAATTACTTTACTCTTATTTCGGATCCATTGATCCAGGCGCCTTCGGTTTTTGGTACGACTTTAGTTAGTTCATTACCACCCATATAATCACAATAACAATGTCGGAGGTATTCATCCACCGTCACGACTCATATTGTGACCTTTATGCATCTCTGATAGCATAAAGTCAACATATTATTCCAACAAGATTTAATTCATGTCTCAAAGTCGATGTGAGAATAGAAGTTGCTTGTGAAACTAGAATGACAAAAGGATGGTTCGTACGTGACTTGAAGAAGCTTTCTCCCAGCGCGGACAAAGGTAGCAGGAAAGAGAAAATCCACATCTGGACACCAAATGCGCCAGACAACGCGCGGAGGTCGTTACACTACGCGGGTAAATGCAGAAACCTCAACGATCACCTACCAAATAAACCCCGCCCATTTGAAAGGAATTAGAGCAATAATTAGAATACAGAAACAGGAATTATACCATTGTATAGGGGATTATCACAGCCTCTCAGAAATATCGTCAAAATTTAAATTGGATTATTCTGTGATTTTTGCCAGAATTAAAATGAAATCAGGGGGTGGATTTGAAACGACCAATGGCAGCGAGAGACGCTAGACGCGACCAAATCCCGCCGAAATTAAGGGACAATGAAGCCAATTACGGAGCTCATTATATAAGGATCCAACGATCGGATTTTGAATAAAAAGGAGTCATTGAGACATTGGAAATGAGGACGTTCTAAGGAGCTAGTTCGCATATTCATGTGAGTGTTATTTTGGAAATAAATTCTGAAACCCCCCTACTCCACGTTCCTTCAAGAGAAATCGTATAAATAATGGATTGAAACACAGCGAAGTCAGTCTACTTTGGGGCATCGCTAGAGGCGGAAGCCCGTGCCTCGAGCCCTCAGAAATTAACGTGATTTTCTTACAAGTTTTATAAGTTCTTAGTACGCGCTGTAGAGGCGAGAGCCTGCGCTTGAGGCATAAGAATATTAACATTGTTACAAGTTTATAAGTAGGAGCAAGTATACCTCCGAAATTGAATATCGCTAAGTATTCGCGAGTGCGAAGTAGAACAGTGCATATCATAACAGTATGACGCAGTTGTAATGATAGGTATAGCCACCCGAGCTATTAACAGCTAAACCAGTATTCTAGGAAGCTATGAACTGTCAGCCGAACTAAGTAAGTTGATGATAGCTATAGGAGATAGGAGCTTCATGTGCGAGAACCGTGCATTGTGTTAATGGTAATAATTCACAGTGGACTTTCGTTTTGGTGAAATTTTGAGAAAAACCGTGTGTAAATTATCCTCCTATCAAGATGTATCAACTAATGAAGAAGACTGATTTCAAGGACCAGAACCGCATCAGGAAATATGAGAGATAATTAAATATTGTATGGGGCATGTGGGCCATAATGTTTCCCATCATTGGTGTCGGATAAGTTTATCTCGATCATAAGCAGTTATGATAAAAAAATAGATATTTTAGGCGTACCGGGCATGTTTGTGTAGATTTGTGTGTTTATCAGTAATGAGTATTTTTGTGTGTTTATCATGTTTGTGTAGATTTGTGTGTTTTATAACGTAATAAGTATATGAGCATCAAAGTGTTATTTTAAATATGGTTTTGTTTGGGATGTCATTAATCGTGTTGAATGCACAGTCAAGGGAATATTTGTTTGATAGTGCTTATGCACAATGTGATTGTAAAAGCTAATATGGGGAAGACCGCTCGATATTGTGGCAAGACCAGTAAGTGACACTGAAATTATGAGAGTAATAAGTATGGTAAGTGATTATCACACGAAGGTAAAAAGAGGTAAGACAAGAATGGCTGGAGGGTAATGTGAGATATATTCAGGTAAGGCTAAGAGTCGATCCTGGGTCGAGCAGAATTAAAGCGGAGGTGATATTCCCGCGTTCTTCGACGATATATAATGGTAAGTGAAATAATAGCGGAGGTGATATTCCCGCATTCTTCGACGATATGAAATGGTAAGTAAAATGATTGAATTCATTATCTGATGAGAGTCCACTTTAGCTCCGTCGGAAAGGTATGGTATTGCTCGAACCCAAGGCAGGTAAAAGGGAGTCTTTAAGAGACAGGTAGAAGTCTGGTAAGACGTCTGAATTCAAAAAGCAGCCAGGAAGGTTGTTGCCGGCCAGCTGGTTAGTACGGTGAAAGTGTGTCTGTCACAAGGTCGAGTCTGTCATTGTATTCTATGAAGGGAGGTAGTCCAACTTCCCGGGGTTTCTTCTTGTGTACCGCTTCAGGAAGCGATGTATTCTATTGTCATTATTTTTGGAGTGCATTCATTATAGTTGTTGTTTATTAATAATCACGGCGCACCGGCCGCCGAAGTATTTATTTGATGCTTCATGTATGTTGACTTGTTTAGGTTACCATAATTAACGGAGTCATAGCTCTGAGTGAAGTAATTGTTTTAAAGTTATAAAAACACACATGCCCGTAACCTAGAGTAAATCTATTGCCTTCATTATCTGACTCTTGTGAGGAAAGATGATGATTGTACGAGTAGACATGTCCGATTTCCAAAGAACAAATTTTGCAAGTTATAAAAAATGAGTGCGCAATATTTATTGAGATAGAATGGCTGGTTTATTTAAGCCATAATTATTTGAATTAAGTCTGTTGACAATAACTCTTGGACTTGAAGCAGTGGACTGCAGTAAAATAGACTAATTTTCTATTCCTGGTTTCAGCCAGTGTGAAACATTATTTTTGCATTTTTTTTGATGTTGTTGATTTCAGTAATTTAAGGGAGTTGATTTTGTTTTTATTTGTCTATGGTTGGGAGAAAAGGGAGATGATGTTTTTGTGAAATAAATTATTTTATATTAGGAGTTCTCTGACCTACTGATTTTAAGTTAAGCCTCCTATGATCCTGTGACGATATTCCTAGGATGTTTAGAATAAGTTAGAGCCACCCCGAACAGAGCACTACCCGAGTAAGAGTCGGCATCCTAGAAGAACACTGAAGGGTATAATATAATACTCTTAATTTACAAAAGTGTGGAATCCTAATTGATACACGTTTGAATTGCTGGTAATAAAGATTATGTGTACAAAACACATCCTGACAACGCTTTAAATAAACATAAAGGTTTCTGATACAAGCTAACTGTGTGTGTGCGTTTATAAAATTGCCTCTTCCCTGAATAAAATCGATCCTGCGTTCATTTCGTTACAAAATACAATTGAATTCATTGCCTGTGTGGCTTCTTTTAAAGAAAATAAACCTGTTTTCAAGTATTGTTCTGGCCAATGAATGTGAGTAACGGAACTCTGCATTCCACTTGTAATAATGCCAAGAATCTCACAGCCTTCTAAAACAAAATATTAATCCACTGCCTAGAATCGAGTGTGCTGTGTAGTGAACTTGGCTCGTAACCTTGGCCTCAATTTAGCATTGTCAAACTAGTTTATTTGTCATCAGCCTGACAAAATAAAAGTTGATAATACTTGTTTTTAAATGATACGAATGAGCATTGACAATCCAGCCTTCCTGGCTTCTATGAACGTTTAATAAACTATTAATTTCCACACGCGTCTTATAATTAGCTATCTGCATTGTGCACTAAACAAATGAAACCAAATTAAACTAGTCTGCTGTTTTCCACTCTTACAATACGCTATAAATATTTAATCTGACTTACAGATTCAGCGTCACTTGGTTCGAGTCCCGCCATGAGATGTTGTATGCGGTCTCGTGTATGGCTTTAGGTTACCATTTCATTGTGTCTTGACATCCTCCGTCGCCAATTCCCCACGCATGATTTACCAATCACATGCCATCGCGCTGTTGGAGTTGTATCTGAAGATCTGCTGGTTTATCATTATTGCGATGTTAGCGTTGGTAAAAAATGTAGCACATAATTAAATAAAAGTGTCGCACCCTGCAGCTAATATGCGGTAAAAAATTGCCCATTTTCACTCCGCCACTGGCTCTAGTTTCTGTCGCTTGTGCGACACTCACTCGTGACTTGCACTGATATTTACACAAGAAAATTTTAACAAAAAATAAATCAAAATCACTGCCCATCCGGCAAATAAATATTGTACTTGTAGGCTTTGTACAGTTATAAAGTTAGTTAAATACACAGTTTATAAAACACTGAAACATGTGTGTGTGCATGTGAATGAGACCATGCAGTCGCAAAGTTTTCTTCACACAAGTCCTTCATTTCACCTCGGATAATAATAAAAATATTTTACAGTTCTCGTAGTGGTGAATGTCTTCAATCGTTCAATTATTACACAATGCCATGATGGCTATCCATAAGAAAGTTATTCGTAGATTTTTCCTGCCACATGGTTTCCTTTCACTTGTGCTCCATCATGCACATGTTGTCTCTTCCACAGACGAATAGGAACTGGTGTTACCAAATATGGCGTGCTCTCAGTACATGAGCTGGCCGCGTAAATTGATAGTTTCTTCGATTTACGAAGTATGCTGTACTCCATATATGCAGAATTACTTGGTTATAATTATTGTTGATTTTTGGAATGTGAAAAATAAGTAAAATATAATCATAAGCGATATTGCTTCAGCTTCTTCCCGCCGCTCGCAGGGTATGTTCAGTCACATTTCAGCATAAGTTTTCGTCTCTGTTGTCTGAGCTAACATGCGTCAACGGGCGCATACATCTCCACGTCAAGTAAATAAAAATTGTTGATGTCAATTTTTATTTCAGCCATTTACCAATCCTTGGTTTGACTTCGTGCACGATCCATTCTGTCAGTGATCCTGTGATATTCTTCATCACTCATGCGATTGTCTTCGCCTTCTGGTTCAATCTCAATGTTGTGAACATCAGCTGTCGTAACTTTCCTGTTATTCTCACGACATTTGATATTTCCATCTCTTCTTCTGTCTGATTCTTCGTCTTCTGCATTTCTTCTTCTCCGTTCCTGAATGTATTGTCGACTTTCATTAGCCTTACCTTTCCAATCATTATCGTATTGGAAATGAGAATCATCTTCTCTTCGGTAACCGCCACTGTGTCTGTAATCTCTTCTGGGATTATCAGTGTATCGGTTATTTCGATCCTCACGATCACGTGGCTGTCCTCTATAACCACGTTTGAAATTAGCGTTGTTATTGTTGTTACTACGACGATTGTTGTTATAATTGTTGGCTCTATTTTGATATCTGTTCTGATAATTCTTGTTAATTGTGTCAAATCGTCGATTCCTTGCATAAGGTGTATTGTCTTTACGATAATCACGGAAATCTCTCCTTCTATCTGGTCCCTCGTGATTTTGACGATTATTTGTTCGACGATTTTCTGTAGTTTGTACAGTCTGACTGGTTCTGTCCACTGAAGTTACATTTACATCATGTGTGCTCCTGTGTTTAGGTGTAGGTGCAAATTGTTCGTGACTGCTATCCAGTTTTCTAAGAACTTCGTCACATTTCATAAATGTATTTGCATCTGACGCTATGAGTAACCTTTGTACTTCCATAGGATATTGTGTTCTAATGGTTTGGACAAGTTCTAATTCGGATAAAGGGGGTTCCAAACATTGCAATTTCGAAAGCTGACTTGCGAAGTAGGTAGCGTACTTAGTTGTTTGAGTACTAGCGTACCTCTTATTGTACATTTCCGCCCTTATACTTTGCTGACGTTCCAAAGACCAATAAGTCTTAAGGAATGATTCTTTAAATTCCTGATAATTGTGGAATGAGTATCTGAATGCCTTGAACCAGGTTAACGGGCTGTTCTCTAGGTATTTTTCAACAGTCCGTAACTCCCTGTCTGGTGTTACCATAGTTTCTCTCATGTATGACTCCAAGTTTCTCAGAAAATCTACCGGTGTAACGGAATTGGAATTATTGAATTTTGCCGGTCGATCTTCATGGCTTCTCAAATACACAATATTCGAGTACTGAGTTTGACCATAGTTCGGCGTGACATTAAAGTTAAGTGTCAGCCCATAATTCCGCGTTTTGTTAGCATTCGGTGTCACAAATTGTGATGTTGTCCTAAATGGATTATAACCTTGGTTTTCCATCGGAATATTTGGTTTTGGTATGTTAGTCGCAGTGTTTGTAGATGGTACCCCCTCTCTATTAGGTTTTAATAGACTATTGATGCGTTCATCCATTTCGGCGTATTCTAACACTTTCTCAGGTTGCTTATTAATGATAGCGTTCACCTGTGATTCTATCTGCTCAAATCTTCCTTCAATGAGATTATCGAATTTTTTCTGTGTCCCATCCTGTTCCTCAAGGTAAGCGTCTAATGTTTTTGCTACGTATTGGTTGGATCTGTGATTGTTCTCACGAGTTTCCTCTCGAATCGCTTCAATGTCTGTAGCTAAGTCCTGTTTTATTTTTCTGACTTCAGCCTCCACCTTCTCTACTTTGCTTGCTACACGTGTGGTATTCATGTGTACGGCAAATGCTATGCCTCTAGTTAATTTTAATCCAGAGTTAACTATAGCCACATCAGCTTTTAACACACCCACGTACGTGTTAACTTCTTCCATACGCTGTTCCACGGAGTTAATTATAGTACTAACGATTTATTTTACATTAGCGACTTCACTCCTGACGGATTCAATGTTATCGTTCATCTCCTTCTGAACGTCTTTGAGTGTTCGGTTTATCTCAGATCTATTTGTACGTAACTCCTGTTTTATTCCCTCTAAGTGTGCGTGATATTCCGTGCGATAAGTTTCCATCTCTGAACGAAAATCATCACTAACCTTATTGATTGTGACAGTAATTTTGGCTTTAACATTGGCAATGTCCTCCGCACTTCAACTACATTCTGTGACATATCTGCCCTAATGTTATTGTTTAACAGTGCCATATCAGCTCTAATGTTGGTGTTTAACAGTGCCATATCAGTTGTAATATTGGTAGTAATGTTGTTACTAGTTTGTAACAGAGTGGCTGTAGCATTGTTACTGTTCTCATTCATGTCTGCCCTAACAGTGTTTACATCAGCCCTTAAATTGTCATTATTTTGTATGATCTCAGCCCTTAAATTGTCACTGTTTTGTGACACATCGGCCCTGACATTGTTTACATCTTCCCTGACAGTGTTTATGTTTTCAGTAACATTATTAATATCTGCCCTTAAATTTTCATTATTTTGAGCCATGTCTGTCCTAACATTGTTTATATCAGCTCTGAGATCATTATTGTTACGTGCCAAATTGTCCATCGACACCTGCAGATTGTGCAGTAGGGCAGGCAAGTTTGCCAACAACTCGGCTGTCTCTTGCGCAGACATAATATCTTCAATTGGAGAAATACGGGGAACTAACAACTTCATATGCCTTAACAATGATTTGAGTTGGAAAACAGTACAAAATCCAGTCCTTCATAAATTTATTCGATGATAACAGCTGAACCTCTGGTAAAAATTTAATGACATCAAGACAACAACAAACTTACATTTACTCAAGACTAGGATAACTGCAAATCAAATCCTCCACTTATTATCATTAATAAATGTTACCTAGCCTCATGGTCATAACTCTGGAATAAGAATGCCATGTAGCCTTCCAAAACACTAGTACGAAATCTCGATTCGTTACTAATCTGTTGGATTTGCTAACAAAATAAAATCCTCACAAACAAACGAATCGTGGAGATCGAACACAAGTTTCGATGCAACCACGTTTGGCGCCAACGTACTATATGTGCCCGCTGGTCGAAGGTTTCGGGGAGCCACCGGTTTCAAATGACCCTTCCGAGACCCTCTTCCAGTTAACACACAAGTATGGGGGACGATACATTCATAGGATGGTGTAGCATAAAAGCCTGCACTCGGGGGTGTCGGGAATTAGTGAGGTTCGATCTTTAACCAGCTCAGAGGAATGCATCGATAACAAAACTAAACAAGAAAGAGAGGTCAGTCTTAGGTTAAAATCACAAATAAATTTTATTCAGAATAGATCCCTAACCTAGCATGAGAGTTGCAAACGGATAGTCCGATACTATTCTGCCCTGAAAGAAATATAAAAAAGTTCTAAAGATCTAAATTGCTCTCATGGTCCTAATACAAAATTCGACAAATGAACAAGCTAAGAGAATGGCACGTAAGATCGGCCCTAAGCAATTACATCGAAATAACTTACGGGTGGATCAAACATCAAAATAATCTACAGCAAAGCAAGATATTTACTTGTTTACAAATACTAGAACATTTACATTTAGTAGCAAGGGGAAAATTTGTCCTATGCTATGATGGTGCCATCTCTAACATTTATCTTTAGAGTTAAGTGTTTAGCTAGTTTTAAATATCATTAATTAATAAACGAGATGTGTTTATTACTAAGAAAATCAAGCTATGTGCACAATGTTGCTGAATAAAAAAAACTATGCTAATACAACACAAATGCATACAATAATTCAGCACTCCTATGGTTGTGCAATTGGCACTGCCTACGTACTCGATTTGTTACTGTTTGTAACAAACGGTCATAGTGTCAAAGTGTTAAGAAAATAGAAAATATAGGAAAGCCTGCAAATGCGATAGTAATTAAACAATTACATCGACTCATATTGCTACTAATCTGATGTGTGTGCTTCAGTTATCACATCACCAATTAGTGGTCGACTAATCATGTTAAAATGTATCAAAATGTATCTACAATATCTTAACAGTATCTAAGTGTTAACATTTGGTCAAGAAAAATAGTTTATTTTTAATGTTTATAAATTTAATTTAGGTTCAGGGCGGAATTATAAGATTGTTAGTTTTCAAACCCCTATTTTTGATTATTATTAAAGTTTCACACAATTATTTATTCCTGCCAGTATTGTTGTTCAGTTTATGGACCTTAAAAAGCGTTCAGTGTATTCAGGTAACGTTTGTATCCAACTTAAGCAAATAACTCAATAGTTCATTAGTTTACGAGACACCGTGTGTCTTCACCAATATTTCATCACACTTATTAGACATCCTATGTCTTCACCAATTACTTTACTCTTATTTCGGATCCATTGATCCAGGGGCCTTCGGTTTTTGGTACGACTTTAGTTAGTTCATTACCACCCATATAATCACAATAACAATGTCGGAGGTATTCATCCACCGTCACGACTCATATAATACTCTTAATTTACAAAAGTGTGGAATCCTAATTGATACAGGTTTGAATTGCTGGTAATAAAGATTATGTGTACAAAACACATCCTGACAACGCTTTAAATAAACATAAAGGTTTCTGATACAAGCTAACTCTGTGTGTGAGTTTATAAAATTGCCTCTTCCCTGAATAAAATCGAACCTGCGTTCATTTCGTTACAAAATACAATTGCATTCATTGCCTGTATGGCTTCTTTTAAAGAAAATAAACCTGTTTTCAAGTATTGTTCTGGCCAATAAATGTGAGTAACGGAACTCTGCATTCCACTTGTAATAATGCCAAGAATCTCACAGCCTTCTAAAACAAAATATTAATCCACTGCCTAGAATCGAGTGTGCTGTGTAGTGAACTTGGCTCGTAACCTTGGCCTCGATTTAACATTGTCAAACTAGTTTATTTGTCATCAGCCTGACAAAATAAAAGTTGATAATACTTGTTTTTAAATGATACGAATGAGCATTGAAAATCCAGCCTTCCTGGCTTCTATAAACGTTTAATAAACTATTAATTTCCACACGCGTCTTATAATTAGCTACCTGCATTGTGCACTAAACAAATGAAACCAAATTAAACTAGTCTACTGTTTTCCACTCTTACAATACGCTATAAATATTTCATCTGACTTACAGATTCAGCGTCACTTGGTTCGAGTCCCGCCATGAGATGTTGTATGCGGTCTTGTGTATGGCTTTAGGTTACCATTTCATTGTGTCTTGACATCCTCCGTCGCCAATTCCCCACGCATGATTTAGCAATCACATGCCATCGCGCGGTTGGAGTTGTATCTGAAGATCTGCTGGTTTATCATTATTTCGATGTTAGCGTTGGTAAAAATTTAGCACATAATTAAATAAAACTGTCGCGCACTGCAGCTAGTATGCGGTAAAAAATTGCCCATTTTCACTCCGCCACTGGCTCTAGTTTCTGTCGCTTGTGCGATACTCACTCGTGACTTGCACTGATATTTACACAAGAAAATTTTAACAAAAAATAAATCAAAATCACTGCCCATCCGGCAAATAAAGATTGTACTTGTAGATTTTATACAGTTATATAGTTAGTTAAATACACAGTTTGTAAAACACTGAAACATGTGTGTGTGCGTGAGAATGAGACCATGCGGTCGCAAAGTTTTCTTCACACAAGTCCTTCATTTCACCTCGGATAATAATAAAAATATTTTACAGTTCTCGTAGTGGTGAATGTCTTCAATCGTTCAATTATTACACAATGCCATGATGGCTATCCTTAAGAAAATTATTCGTAGATTTTTCCTGCCACATGGTTTCCTTTCACTTGTGCTCCATCATGCACATGTTGTCTCTTCCACAGACGAATAGGAACTGGTGTTACCAAATATGGCGTGCTCTCAGTACATGAGCTGGCCGCGTAAATTGATAGTTTCTTCGATCTACGAAGTATGCTGTACTCCAAATATGCAGAATTACTTGGTTATAGTTATTGTTGATTTTTGGAATGTGAAAAATAAGTAAAAATATAATCATAAGCGATATTGCTTCAGCTTCTTCCCGCCACTCGCAGGGTATGTTCAGTTACATTTCAGCATAAGTTTTCGTCTCTGTTGTCTGAGCAAACATGCGTCAACGGGCGCAATATTAAAAAAACTATGTTTCAAAACGCTCGCCTTGAGTGTAATATGTATACAGTTGAACTTTAAAGCGCAATCGTACGCGATTCAAAATTTGGATGCTGATGGTTGCACTAGCACCCACAAAAAAAAAACATGATTCGAACGACGAATGTTGAAGGCAGTATAGGAAAACTGGGCAGGTGGAATGCAACATGGACACTGACACAAGTAGAATGTCGGAAAGCAGCACTTGAAGGGAGTTAATTATTCATTGGAGTTTTAAGGGGCGGAACAGCGAGGTCATCTGCCCCTAAACACTTGAAGGGACTTATTCTATTTCTGAGTCATATTGTGAAATAAGAGGGTTGATTCAGGATCAACAGACATAAAGGACTTGCTTAACTTATGTCAAGCATCTGGGCCATTAAATTTCATTCATAAAATTTGAATTTAATTCTCAATGAATCTCTTTGAGTGAAAGAGCTTAAATTTGTCAATGAAATACTGGCATCGTGCTCACCCCATTGGGTGGAATATGGATACACTATGCTATCTGTATGTCTTGCCTAATTAATCCTCTTATTTACTGAGAGCTTTGATTCCAGAATATTTGGGAATTCAAACATTAGATTGCTGTTTAAATCAACAGACGATGATTAAATATCGCTGATTACATATGAGATTTACACAACCGCTCTGCTGTAATCAACGAGCAAAATATTATGCCATGTATTGATAGCTACACTGAAACCACTACCTCAGCAAATTACGCATTTCATACTCTTCGACATCATCACGTACCGTGTATCACATAGTTTTATAATCACGCACGTTTCAGTCCAAAGTTAACACTGTTATTATCTATAATATTCGTTTGTATGACAACGCGACCAACTACACTGTTAAATGCCTGTAATTCTATCTGTCGTTTCAACAGTAGGATGTGGATATTTTCCCCAGGTTATAAAGCTGTGGCGTCGGTGGCAGGCAAGGGCATTGACATCGCTCATAGATATAAGTGTTGGTGTATTTGCGCAGATAATCACTGGAGACTGTTGGTATGGTCGCTAGATGCTAGTGTACTGGGTTTAGGTTTATGATTCTCCCATCATATATATATATATATATATATATATATATATAATTGAGCATAAAATATTGGTCTTACAATGTGAGTAGTGTAGGTACAAGGGAAACTGAACTATATCTAAGGCTGATTTTGGAAGGTAGAATAAGGAAGGATATGAGAACGTTCATGGCATTTGTAAACTTAGAAAAGGATTTTCATAACGTAAATTGGGGTAAATTGTTTGACATTTTGAAAATGATTGGAGTAGGCCTAAAGTACAGGGATAGGAGGGTGATCTACAATCCATACAGAAACCAGACAGCAGTCATTCGAGCTGAAAGACATGAGAGAGAAGCTGGTATTCAGAAAGGTGTGAGTCAAGGCTGCAACTTACCACCCATACATTTCAATCTTTACATTGAACAAGCAATGAAGGAAATTGGAGAAAAAATTAAAGTGGGAGTGATGAGTCAAGGAAAAATAATTTCAACTCTGAGATTTGCTGATGACATTGTCATCTTGGCCGACATGCCAGAGGAGTTGAGTGAGGTTTCGAATGGCATGGACCCCGTCTTGAGGAAAGAACTCATGATGAAAATTAATATTTGTAAAACAAAAGCAAGATATTCAGTAAAGAACATATAGCCTACTTTCTCCTAAATGCATGTGTATAGTTATAACTCTTTGTCCTTCTCAAGGAGCATAATTGGATGTTGGTTGTAGTAGCTTGTTGAAATACAACGCGCTATACGAATATTATACTTTGATTGATTGAATCCTCACCTGAATTACATATACACACACTAATACAGGCATCACAATAATACAGGTTATCAGACAAATTTAAACACTCACCCAAGTACACGAGTTTAAATGACCTTGATATCCACGCATCTCAAATGAAACAATAACAGCTTCCAACCCAAATCCTTCCTCGTATAAAAGTACACACACTAGTGCAGACATCACAGTGACACAGTTTATCAGACAATTTCTACTCACACCCAAGTACACGAGTCTACATGGCCACGATGCCTCAAAGCCCCTAAAGAATCAACAACAACAACAACAACAACAACAACAACAACAAAAGACTCTACCGCGGATAAAGGACAACGAATTATAATCGCTGTAGTCGAGTGTTGAAATATGTGGTGTTATAAGTACGGTACTATATAATATTTTCGATTGCAAGCACACGCTAAATATGCTTAATATTATAACGTGTGAGTAGTTATAAATCAATAAATACAAAGAAAAACGAAGTAAAACTTTGAAGCTGCTGTGATTTGATCCACAAACCTCCAGACTTATGAGTCCAGGTCGCTAGCACTACGCCTAAGATGCCGTACCGTACTTTAAAGCTTGGTTAACAACTGGTTTAGTATAACTCTATAACATCTTGTCTTGCAATCAACGATTTCATTAGCGTTTTTGCCGTTTCTATGAACCATTTGATACTTAATACATGGGTTAGTTTTTTAGTTTTGGCACCTTAGATATAACTGGATTAATAACTCACTTAGATGGTTCCAAGTTTCACGGGCCCTCGATGTAGTCCCCACCGTTGCGTACAACGTGTTCCCAGCGATGCGGAAGTCGTTGGATCCCGTTGGCACTGCCCAATCTATTGATGGTACGAAGAGAACGCTCGGCAGCCTGATTAACGTCTTCAGTGGTACGGAAGCGCTGCCATACTGTTCCCCGAGGGCAAACCGTTAATGCGGCGTACTATTGTTCGTTTCTGCAAGACCATCTCCGAGGAGCTCTGAGAAGTAAACGGCACCACCACATGGTCACACCGCCCATCGTTCTGCATGACAATGCTAGGGCACACACAACAGGCGTTGTGTCGGCATTGTTCGATCACTGGGGCTGGGAGGTCCTCTATCACCCCCCATATTCTCCCGACATCAGTCCTTGCGACTATGATCGCATCCCGAAGATGAAGATGACAATGCGCGGCCATTTTGATCCAACGGGACAACACGGACAAGCACGATAGGGCATGGTCAGCCTGAGCTGTTAGTCACTACTGCGGTTACACTCTATTTTAAAATGCTAATATCCTACCGGTCACCTCCTTGAGGACAGTTTAAACCTCCCCATGTCCGATTAGCGTAGTTGGTAATGCCAGGCCTTGTTGAATCGTAAGTTACGGTTTGGCTATAATACTTGCATGATTCATACATCCGCCATCTTGAAACTCTTTGGCTGATGACCTTGCAGTTTGGGGAAAAACTCTTCCCATATTAAGATATACTGTTGCAAAATTTTGTAGAGATCGGATGATTAGGTTAGTCGTAATTTGATGTAAGCTCAGCACATTTGGATGGGTGCCATTTCTTTTTCTTTGGTATGATGGCGGAACTACACAACATGACAGTTGTCCCTTGCTAGTGCTACCTCTGTACCAAAGGTGGTTCGATTTGGTTTTGTTGTGTTTGAATTGATAGGAGGGGAACGATTTGCACACATACACGGCCGCCATCTGCGAACTATTGGGCTGGAGACCTTGTAGTTTGGTCAAAAGACGCTTCCCACGGGAAGGTATGTTGTTGGAAAGTATGGTAGAGATCAGATTATTAGGTTAGTCGTAATTTAATTTAAGCTTTGCACATTTGGGTGGCCGCCATTACGTTTCCGTCAAAATGGCGACGATATAACTTAATACATGACACTGAGGTACCCTTTCCTAGTGCTACCTCTGTTTCAAATTTCGTTCAATTCGGTTTCATTGTGTTTGAATTGATAGGGGGGCATACATAGCAAATCCCACACACACATACATACACACACACACACTCACACACACACACACACACACACACACACAGACAGACAAAAAATTCTTGACTCTATGTAGATCTTATAAGTCTACTTTAATTTTTCGGAAAAATCGAAAGTAGGTTTATCATCTTTTGCAAAAAATCGAAAGTAGGCTAATATTGGAATGCAGCCGAAATAAATCAGAAACCTCTATGGACATCAAATTGGCAGGTGAAAAGCTAAAGGAAGTAGGAGTCTTCTGTTAAATTGAAAGGATAATAACCAGTGATGGACGAAGCAAAGAGGATATAACAAGTCGGTTGGCTCAGGCAAGGAATGCATTTCTACAGAAAAGGAATCTGTTGACATCGAATATAGATTTAGGTATTAGGAAGTCATTTTTGAAAGCCTTTATCTGGAGCGTGGCACTCTATGGAAGTGAAACTTGGACTATTGGTGCTGCAGAAAGGAGGAGAATTGAGGCGTTTGAAATGTGGTGTTACAGAAGAATGACGACGATCAGATGGGTATATAGGGTTACAAATGAAGAGGTATTATGACGAGTGGGAGAGGAGAAATGTTTCTGGGGACTTCTAATGAAGAGAAGAGATAGGTTGGTAGGACACCTACTAAGACACCCAGGAATAAGTTAGTTATGGAAGGAAGGGTCGTGGACAAGAACTGTAGGGTTAGACCACGGCTATAATATGTTAAACAGATTGTCTCTGATGTAGGGTGTGGTAGCTATGTAGGAATGAAACGATTAGCTCAAGACAGGGAGCCATGGAGTGCTGCAACAAACCAGCCAAATGACAGAAGACTCAAACAACAACAACAACAACAAGAATGTGATACGTCTCTTTCAATCACCAGCATGTTTTGAGCAATAAGTAGGTAAACCATGTCATGAGGAGCGTTTTTGTTAGTTGGAACAGTTATGAGTAGAAGCGTATATGTGGGTTCAGAACTGTTATGATGAGAGCATTCTGTATGCTTCCCGTGATGAAAGGAGTGGCCGTAGTGTTCACAAATCCCGTATTGGAATCCCAATTCTGTCAGTGGTTATCTAGTGAGTTGCCCCCCCCCCCCCCCCACTAATGATAAGGAACGTATCTCTGAGTTAAGAACAGTTATAATGAGGAGTGTATCTGTGAATTTGGAACAGTTATGACTAGAAACGCGTCTGTGGTTTGGAGCAGTGATGATGAGGAGCGTATGACAAGAACAACTATGTCAAGAAACTTGTCTGTGATTTGGAACAGTGAAGAGGAGTGTATCAGTAAGTTTAGAACACTTATAATGAGAAGCGTACCTGTGAGTTTGGAACGGTTATGACGAAAAAAGTCTCTGTGATTTGGAACAGTGATGATGAGGCACATATCAGTGAGTTTAGAACGGTTACATTGAGGAGCGTATATGTGAGTTTAGGACAGTTGTGATGAGAGCACGTCTGTGATATGTAACAGTTAAGATGATGACTTGCGTGTGAGTTTAGAACGGTTTGCTGATGAGCGTATCAATGAGTTTGGAACAGTTATGATGAGGAACGTTTCTGTGTGTTGAGAACAGTTATCACGGGAGCATGTCAGTGATTTGGAATATGTGTTACACGTTGATGTATCTGTAATTTTGGAACCCATGCTATGCGTATAGTGGGTGTCTCACTTGGTGACCCATCCCATAGTAGCGCGAGACGGGGAGAGGAGAAGTGGGAAGTTTTGTAGCACTCTTCTGCGCGATCGCGAGGCGAGCGTGTACTGTCGTATCTCCAATATATTGGCCTGCCTGACAGGTCATCTGGTTAGGACTTAACATGACAGTTACCTCGCACAAACCCGATCTTCGTGCTTCCATAGCAGAATGGTTGATAGCTATGTTTTGAGCACAGAATATGATGCCCTGATATACGTTGCAGCTACCGCGACGGTCCGAATAGACCAAGGAGGCGTGACATAGGTATGTGCACACCCGGAAATTTTATTTTTTTATTTAAAACATTAGGGGTAGGTTATTGAAATGAGCAAGAAAAAGTAGAAAAATTAGTATACATATTCAATCTTTCATTTACTTCATCTGCAAATGGGGGTGATTCCCCGATGGCAAATTGTACACTTACAGAATATCACCAACAATAATATCACACACTTAATGTACACAAGTCGCGATTTGGGAACTATAGTAATTAAAACGAAGTATTTACAAAAAAAAAAAAAGATACGAGCCTTACAGTAGTCGCATATGATGTGTAACATCTGACATGTTATCCTACTCGTATACTACACAGCTTGGACATTCTTAAAATGTTAATTTACGCTCCATTTTCATACTGGTACTATGATGAATGTATAGATTGAATTGGAGATATGCTACTGTTACATTTGTGGCGCAACGGTCAAGCTGTTAGTCTCTCACCAAGGTAGACCGGGTTTGATTCCCGGTCAAACATGTGAGATTTTCGAATTGAAATGCCATGTCCTGTGGTTCGCATTCCATGTAAAAGGGAGGTACCGTGGATCATGATCGTGAGATTAACGGACACGCAAAACTACAAGCTTCCTTCCTTCCTTTTACATTAATAATTCATAATAACAAAGTGACACACAACGTCGACAGTACTCTCAAATACTGTGAGCACATTTCTCAGTAACTATAGCATTCATTATTCTCAAGGCTCTCATACAGTTCGTCGTAAACAATCAAAACATTGCTTCCTACAATCCTGAAATGACCTAGTCTCACATATGATGAAAATACAGCTTTTATTCCACTCATATAACAACATTTTGTTATGCATTTAATATTTGACTACTCACCCACAGCTTGACAATAATGCCGCTTACTTAAATGTCATTTGTCGTCTTTGTCCTACCCCATGTGATATTCAACCTTGAACGTGAAGCTTCATAAACTGCTCAATGACAAATGAAAGTCGGTGAAACCTTTGCCACTGTGCTCGTCACACCAGTGCCTGCTAAATGCACTGCCTACTGTATTGCCATAACATTCTCGCGCACTGCCTTGTTTCCAATACACACATTTTCAATTGTACATCCAGCTAGCAGTGCGTCTTCACTTCCGTCCGATCCACTTCCGTTCGATCTATTTCCGCCCGATTCACTTCCGTCCCAAATTTTCAAAATCACTCCCACAACACTATCCAGCAACCGAGCGGAAAGATGTTACACATCAAAAATTCAGTCTTCTCTTATGCACAGCAATATGTTTGGGGAAGGCTATAAGACTGTGACAGGTAATGAATTCCAATTATCAATACCACGATTAATGAAATAATATTGCCCAAAATGTGTACGCTGCGGTCGGCCCTTAACTTTAGGTGGATGATCTGCCCTGAACAATGTATCATTTGTTATTAACAATTTTCTACAAATGTACTACTGATTTTAAACGGCACTACTCCCAAGTTTTTGACATTCCTCAAATACGTTTTTGCACTTTGTTCAGTACACTTTTAGGTAGATCATAAACCTACATAACTTAATCCTTGATTGAAAATGTGCCTGTTTGTGACATACT
The DNA here is from genome assembly GCA_946902985.2 of Meconema thalassinum. Lineage (NCBI taxonomy): Eukaryota > Metazoa > Arthropoda > Insecta > Orthoptera > Tettigoniidae > Meconema > Meconema thalassinum. The sequence continues at coordinate 1,068,812,160 of OX336389.2, forward strand.
AATGTATTGACGAGTGTTTATAAACAAATCACAATATCAACTACATTATTCAACAAAAGTTATATGTTTGAGTTTAGTGGCCTGAAATAGGTATTTGGCTTTCATTTGAAAGAAGAGTCAGTGGAATAGGACAAAGATTTAATGTTATGATATTTGGAAATACTGTACTAAAAGCATGAAAATTGTAATTCACAGCTGTATTCCGTATTATCCTCTTTCTTTACCTTCCTTCTTTCTCTCAGGTTTTCTAGTCTGGAGTGCTATTTAGAGCTTTGGCAAATTGCACCCCAGCTCGAGTATATTTACCCCTACTAACACCCAAGCGCTTCAAAAGGACCAATTCTACATCTGGGCCGCTATTACAGTATAATGGCAAATAACATCCTTTACACAAAACTTCAATATATTCAATCCTACATAACCATCTTTTGGGAATCAGGCCCATATCATTTTAACCCCTGTCACTAGGCGTACCAAGCGACCGCTGCCCAGCCATTTGGCCTGCAGATATTGGGGTGACGCGTGGTCAGCGCATCGGGTCCCCTAGGTCGTTAATAAATTGTCCTCACGAGGCTGAGTGCACCCCGTTCCAGCCCACACGTCAGTTTCTAAAATCCCTGACGGAGCCGAGAATCGAACCCGGGGCCTCCGGGTGAGAGGCAGGCGCGCTACCCCACCACTTCGAGGCAGCCCCTATCATTTTAGGGGCTTCAATCCTCTAGGTCATAAGCCCCATGTACGTTGGTGTGTGTTGAACATGAGTGGAGCGAACTCGATACTACTGTTTCTGAGTAATTAGAAAGAATGCAAAGTCACAGTTGTTCATCATGTGCTGGAAGCAAAGACTGAAGACTTGTGTCAACAAGGAAAGGGGTATTGCTCGGGTCCAAGCTCTATGAACTTGCGGGGTGAGATGACGTGGGAGGCGGGAAGAGAAGGGCCTGTCAACACCCCGCCATGTTATCTGGAATTCCTGTATATTCCAACATTGCTAACATAGGGCCGTATCCTATACCAGTGTGGTGTTGCAAATGGGTGAGTGAGTGAGTGAAAGACCGACCAATGTATTTGGTTCTGTTATTACTCACGGACCAGGAACTCCCAACGTCTCTCCTCATCGTCCGCAATCCTCATTCCTCTCAGGTTCACAGAGCTTGGAATCGAGCCTTCCTTCGACATAAATGTTATTACTAGGGCTCGGATTTTTAGGTGCTAAAAATTGGGGAAATATTTACTTTTTATGTATTAAAAATACCGGAAATATGTGGGAAAAAAGTGAAAATATTTAATTATAATTTAGTTTATTAATGTGAATATAAACAATATGCAGTACTCACGAATATTTATGCTATGTTTCCTCGACTGCTGACGAATTACAATACACAAGGAGATACATCTTCAGGTTGTCCATCACAAATGACCGACAATCATCGTGGAACTGCGGCAATATGTTTCTTGCCCTTGAGGTGTTGTGTAACTTGAGATAGCTGTTCAGCCTTGATTGCTTTACCACATGGTTGGCAGAACAGAACGCCCCCATCAGAAGTAAAATTATCTTTAAATTGTGCAACAGACGATAACTAGTAGTTGTTTTTACTTTAGGTATCGTAGAACTGTCTTACACTTCACAGTGCCAGAAATGAACTGCATGTGAGTTACACTGGTTCCAGGTAGCTTTAGCACGTGGTGCAATATGGATATGGACATGGGAATCCCCGGCTTCCACAGTGAGTGGCACGGGGCGACAAGTTAAGAATAACACAGCTATAATCTGACATACAGTCTGCATGAAGATTAGATAGCTCACAGGAAGTAACACAGAACAATAATACAATAAACTGAAAGATCGAGCATACTGATTTTTAAAAGTGTAAATATTATGTCATTTTATGTGCTAATAACTGAAAATCAAGAATTTATGTATTTATAGAAAAATGCTTAAAATATGTATTTACATAAAAAAATATTTATTTACCTAAAAATCCGAGCCCTAGTTATTACCTCAAAAAGTAGTGAAGGTATTGTTATGTGAGTTACACCAAATTAAAGCCAATAAAACAACAAATCGAGTGAAACCGTAACTCAGATTTGAAAAAAAAACTTTTCTCCATTTCTCGGTGTACACAAAGGCTACCTGGAGTTCCTGGGCCAGCTCATCAGACAACCACTTGTAAACGATTTATAGAACATAATGGATCAGTTTGTTTGTACCAAGATGAGCAACATGGATGAAGTTCAGGGGAGGTATTACAGTTGTATTGAAAGTTTTTGACTGAAGCCAGGAATTATGAAAGTAGGCTACTATCTATTATAATTTAATTCTGACATGAGGGCTAGAACGTGGTACAATCAGCCTCGTGAGACAAAACTGAAAGATGTGGGTTTGATTCACACCTTGGCCATCTTAGAAATGGTTTTCCATGGTTCGCCCCACTTCTACAAATGCTGAGTTGGTACCTAACTTAAAGCCACGGCCGATTCCTGTCCAAATCCTACCTCAGTCACAAATACACACACAAGTACAGACAATCACAGTAACACAGGTTATCAGACAAAGTTCTACACACACCTGAATACACGGGACTATATGGCCACGATTTCGCAAAACCCCTAAAAGAATCATCAACAAAAACAACATTGCGTAGTGACTAGCATTCTTGGCTGCCACCGAAAAGGCCCGGGTTTTATTCCCGGCTCTGCCAGGAAATTTAATTCTGGTCAGTCTGAGGGCTGGAACGGGGTACACTCAGCCTCGTGAAGCAAAATTCAGAAGAGAAGGGTTCGATTACCACCTCAGCTATCCTTTAACTGGTGTTCCGTGGTTTCGTCACTTCTACTCCAGGAAAATACTGGGATGGTTCCTTACTTAAGGTCTGAAGGGCTGCGTGGCTCAGGGATAACGTTCTCGCCTGCTGATCCCAAGATAGTGGGATCGAATCTCCGTGCAGTCAGTAGGCATTTGAGGGTGCGCAAATGCGAGGGAACCGTGTCAGTAGATTTCCTGGCACGTTAAAGGTCCCCTTCAGGGCAAAATTCAGGCACCCCGGCGACTATAAAAGCCGCAGTAGTTAAAAGGGACGTAAAACCTATGACATTATTATTATTATTATTATTATTATTATTATTATTATTATTAACTTAGGCCACGGCCGCCTCCTTCCCAATAAAATCCCCCAATTTACAAATACACACACCAGTATAGCTAACACAATTACACAGGTATTCACACAAGTTCCGCGAGCGCGCGTGCACACACACACACCCAAATACACGGGGTTATATGACCATTATGTCACAGCCTCTAAAATAAGCAACAACAACTACATTTTCAATGAGAAAGTGTGATATTGAATCCTGTATTTTTGGGACTGGAGTATCAATACGTAGGCCTATCTCGACACCGCAGCCGGCGCCTACTGTGTGATATTAGTTTATCTTCACTAATTCTATATTAGTGTTGACATGAATCAAAATATCATACATCGAAATTAACTTAGGAAAGGGTATAGAGTTGTACGTAAATACATTGGCAACTTATACAGAACTGTCGTATCGTTAATGCAAAACAGTAAAACATGTACAAATATAGTTGCATTGGTACATGAGCGTGCGTTCAATTATGAGCCATTTGAACACAAAGCAAAGCATGTACTTCGTTTGGACAATTTCTCTTCATGTAAAATTGAAAGGCCATGACTGGGTCTGCAATCACACGAGTCCCGCGCGTTAAGTATGTAATCAACGGATACTTGTTGACGCTGTTTAATCAACATGGCGAACATGCTGTAATGGAGTGTAGTTTTTGTTCGCAATGGGGCTACTGCACTGTGCTCTGTGTTGAGCAAATAGCCATGGAGATGTGGCCACTGCCATACCCTACCCTGCCTACATTGTCCCGAATGATTGAATAGCCACGCATTTTGTGGTGGGGTTCACACACAGTCGGTAATGGCACAACCTGTCGTCAAATGCTTGATGGATCTTTGTGAATGTTTGTGGGGTGATTTGTATACAGTCCGTGGTGATCCTTGAACGGCCTATCTACATGACACAGCGCAGTATATTGCGTGACAGTCCTATATCAATGACAACTAGTGAAAGAAACGTGCGGCTTTGTTTAAGAAAAAGCAGACAGTGCAGCCAAAAGCATTACCACAAATTCACTAACTCCAGAGTAAAATGCTACCAAAAGGTCACTAATTGGATAATAATAATAAGGCGTGTGGCCTTCAGGGAGGTCTGGAACAGAACTACAGTATCTAGTCGACGCTCATGAGAGGCCTGACGATGTGATAAGAATGATGTTGTTGACATTAATTCGTTTCAGAGGTTTGGGACATCTTAGTCATCAGCCCCATGTCTTTTGCGGGATGTTCAATTTGTCTCATAACCAGTATTTCTGTGAAGACTGTAATAGTATGGATGTAATTATTAGAGTCAGGATTGGGGTTGGGGCCCCGGGACTTGAAATAAAGTACCATCCCGGCATTTGCCTGGAGGGAGTCTGGAATAAGCCGGGAAATCCCACACTTAGGATAGCAGCTCTCTGCGCCGGGATGCGAACCTCTTATCACCGGACTTCTTGCAGCTCCCCATCCCGGGTGTGATGTGTGATTTAACGCGCATTGCTACGCTGCTGGGTTGATGAGAATTAAATGAGTGATGAAGTTACTAAATCCCAGTCCCCGAGTCAGCAGGATTAACCATGCCTTAACAAAATCCCCAAAGCTGTTTCGGTATCGAGAACTTGACCCTTCCAGCCAATGCCTAGTCAATGCCTAGCATGTTAACCATTTATCTTCTGGGCTAGGATTGGGAAGGGGGTGGCCATGACTATGTTAGGAACCATACAGTCATTTGTCTGGTGTAGAAGTAGGATAGCACAAAAACCACTTTTAGCAGGACTGAAGTGGAAATTGAGCCCACTACTTCTCAGCTTTGCCTCACAAGTGTGAGTGTACCACAACGCTCAGACCAAAATTTCATTCCTTGGCAGAGCAGGGAATCAAACCCGGACCTCACGGCTTACATCTCAGTACTGTATACTAGCTCTTACTCCAAAGGTGATTTGTGAGTAGATGTTTAAGCTCATGTAAATTTTAGGCATCATATAGGTAATGCTATAGATTTTGATTTATAGTACATTATTCAACGAGCCTATAATGGCAATAATTAAGACACGAGTATGTTTATAAAACTCGCTACGCTTGTTTTATAATTTCCATACGAGTGTCTTAATTACCATTATAGGCGAGTTGCATACGACTGTTTATGTTCGACAATAATTATAACTATTTTATATTCGAACATAAATATTCATAAAAATCTGTCGAGATTTCACCAGTTTTATGTACTGAACAGAGCGCATGGGACGCAGAGAATACCTTATATTGAACCATGGCCTCCTGGAATACCTCACTATGACACTCGCCACGCAGTGACATTTGAAATAGGGGGCCATGGAAGTGAGCGCAGGTGCGATGCTATCCACACCTAATTGGTCACACAACTGTTTCTTGAGCTCTGATTGGTGGGAGAAACTGTATCATAATGAAAAATTGTACTATAATGATCCTCATTATAGTACAGTTTTCTGACATATAATATTTACATTTCGCCAGGGTCGAACATTAAATTCATTAATTTATTTTATATTGTTTTTTCACATTGCTGGTATCCATTATTGGCTTCAAATCAAGCAAATTATGGGCGTGGGGATTAGTACTGCTAAGCAATATTAACCTATTTTCATCATATGAAATAGACACTTATGAAGTGAACTTTTGACCGTTCGTGTGTGTCTGTCGGTCTCTCTGTGAGTTGGATCACCCTCTTGTAACTTTTTATTTGCTTGAGCAAATTCCATGAAAATTGTAAAAGAATTACTACCACCCCCATCCAACTCCAATCACTCCCATTGACTTTCGAAAATTTGTGTCACCAAGCCAAAATGGCGGCTATGCACAATATTTCAACAGTAGCCCACTCAGTAGCCTACCTACTAAACTATTACAGCTGAAGCTTGTAGTTTTACGTGACCGTTAATCTCGCGTTAATAAGCCAATACGGATTTTACGTGGATTTTGAACCAGCATCAGAGGACGGGACATTTTACCTTGAAAATTCCACGTGCTTTAACCGGGAATCAAGCGGTCCGCTTTGGTGGGAGGCGAGCACTTTGACCACTGTGCCATTTCGCCCGCCCAATTTATTACAGCAATAGTGTAAGAATACTATTACAGTATGTACGTGCACATTTATGTCCTTCAAAAACTCGATAAGCACAAAAGCAACATAACGGCTGCACGAGATTCAAATATTTCAAATTACTTTTCTGGCGATACATTCATCTGAGCGCAGTGAATCATGGCACAGTGAATCTTTATTTAGATCTAAATATGTTGGCAGCTAATGTTGTTCAATAATTTTCAAAAATTCATTATTGCTGCAGTGCTAAATTTGAAAAACAAATTTCTATTTCTCGTACCCTAATCAAACGAGTGAAGTGAAACTTTGTATAATGAACCACCATAACAATTTGTATCTGCTGGTATATACGGTAAATATATGGCTTATATTTAATTCAGTATGGATGGCGATCGTGTCAGTTCTTAAGGGATGGATTCTTCTGCTACATCACCGAAGGGTTTTTATCTCTGTGGCGCTTTTCTTAGTGGACCACTACTATAATCTAAAACTCAGGTACAGATATCTATCTTTCACTTTTCATAAATTACATACGACGTGCAAGTTAATTCCTCGTACACGAATTCACCTAAGTCGCGCCACTGGATGATTCAATCACTGTGAAACTTGATAAAAGGACAAATGTTATAAGGTACAGTAAGTCTACAGGTACATAAAGTTATTCCTTCCTTTTTCACAAATTATAGATGACGCACTTCATATGTATGCATTCGTATATCACCGTGCGAAATGATTTGATCACTGCGAAACAAAGTACTGCTCATAAATGAATTCACCTAATTCTTCATTGATTGGTCGGATCACTGTAAAATATGACACTTTAATGTGATCACTCAGGTACATAAATCAATTTCTTCCTTCTTAAAAAGTACAGTAGGTGTGTGTCAATTCCTCAAAAATGAAATTCTCCAAGTCATCACGGAATGATCCGGTTGTCGTAAAACTTGGTTAGATGGACAAGCGCCATAAGTGAAATATTCTGGTATCTCATTTTCTAGTGTAGTTCTCCCGAATTAAAGATGGTGCTCGTGTCATCACTTGAAATGAGCAGCCATTATTTGGTGTCCCTCAAGGTCAAACTTTGTACGGTTCTTTCACTTCCTTCGTTAACGAAGAAACCTTGCTGGGCAGATATGTTTACATTCCATGTCTGCGGGAGCCAAGGCTTTCCCAGCTCGAACCACAGTGTTGTCAACTCTACACCGTAGCCACTGAGAGCATGCAGTGATACTGCACAGAACTGCGTGCAACTGTGCAACACTGGACACCTGACACTCAAGGAGGCAGCCAGGACCGGACTCTGGACTCCACGTGGAGAGATAGAGCAATCATACTATTGTTCAAGAACCGTCAACTATTGGTCAGTAGCGAACAATGGTTTTTGACGGCGCGTGGTACTGTCTAACGCTTGAGTCACCGCTCGTTAACGAGGAAAGTGAGAGAACTAATGAACCATTACAATAATATTCATCTACTGTTACATAAATCGATGGCTTACATGTAATAAATTATAAATGGCGCGCTTGACAATTCCTTAGATGTGAATTTCCCTTACGCGTCAAGGACTGAACCAATATTTGTGAAATTTGATATAGCCTAGTGAACGACTACTATAGTCTAAAGCTGCGGGCTTGGCATACAAATCTTCATCTTACTTCTAAACAATTGTAGATGATGAAGATCACATGGGTAGATAGAGTAACAATTGAAGTATTAAGACGAAAGGGCGAGGAGAGATGTTTCTGGCGACATGTCAAATTTTAAAGACAACCTCGTGGCGAAGTGGCTAGCATTCTTAGCTGTCACCCCCGAAGTCCGTGTTTGAATCCCGGTTCTGCCATGTAATTTAATTCTGTTTGAGGGCTGGAACGAGATACACTCAGCCTCATGAGGCAGAACTGAGAACAGGTCAGTCCGGTTGCTTCATCAGCCATCCTAGAAGTGGTTTATCGTGGTTTCCGACTTCTACTCCAGGTGAATGCCGGGATGGTACCTAAAACTAAGGCAATGGCCGCTTCCTACACACACTCAAGTACAACGGGCTACATGATAACGATGTCACAATGGCCCTAAATGAAACAACAACAACAACAAACATTCTTAATAGATGATTTCACCTAACCCGTCACAGAATGATCTGATCACCGTGAAATATAACATAGTGAACCATAAATATACCCTCAACTTATAGGTTTATAAACCCATTGTTTATTTTTCAAAAATTATAGATGGCGCGCATATCTCAGTGAAACTTGGAATAGTGGATTACCGGTACTACTATAGTGGTAACTGTGTGTTTGGGTGTTCAGTCTTTTGACTGGTTTGATGCAGCTTTCCATGCTTCCCTGTCCTGAGAGAATCGTTTCATGTCTACATAGCTAGCACAGCTTGCATCTGAGGCAATCTCTTTAACATATTCTTACCTCGGTCTACCCCTACAATTCTTCTCCTAAACCCTTGCTTCCATAACTAAGTTTGCTATTCCTGGGTGTCTTAGTATGCATCCTGTCGACCTATCTCTTCTCTTCATAAGCAGTCGCCAGAAACATCTCTCTTCGCCCTTTCGTCTCAATACTTCTTCATTTGTTACTCTATCTACCTATGTGTAACACCACATTTCAAACGCTTCCATTCTTCTTTTTCTGCTGCGCCAACAGTCCAAGTTTCACTTCCATAGAGCGCCACGCTCCAGACAAAGGCTTTCAAAAATTACTTTCTAATACCTAAATGTATATTTGATATCAACAGATTTCCTTTCAGTAGAAATGCTTTCCTTGCCTGTGCAAACCTACTTTTGATATCCTCTTTGCTTCGTCCATCACTAGTTATTGTGCTTCCTAAGAAGCAGAAGTCTCCTACGTCCCAACTATATGTGCATAAACAGTATCTTACTTTTCATAAATTATAGAAAGTGCACATATCTTTTCCTCATAAAGACATTCACGTAACTAGTCACTGAGTATTGTGATCACCGTGAAATCTGTCAAGGAAACCACTACTATAAATCAAGCCTGCAGATATGTAAATCTCTTGCTTCTTTTTCATATATCATAAATGGCTACTTATTAACTTCCTGAGATATGAATTCCTCTGAAATACCAAGGAATGAAGCGATCTCCATGAATTCTAGTGTAATGAGCCAATGCCATACTTAAACCTACATGTATTGCAACCGTGAGCACGATACTCCAGGATAGGATAGGACTCTCTTCTTCGAGGTCGCGCTCAGACTACTAGACTACTTAACTAAATAACAAGGCTATCCAGAGAAATTGATGAGATCATAAATCAACACACACGGATTAGTTTCTGCTTCCCAAAAATATACATTATACTATACAAGGTACAGACTAGATAAAAATATGTCCAAACAACAAAATAGAAAATCAAGATCCCAAATGAAATATTCAAAATAAAATCTGAAAAGTCAATTATAAATGCTGAAAATAACTTAATTTGTCATAAAAGTTGCTTCTTTGTTGTAGTCGCATGGGAGAAGAGATAGATGCTCATTACATAATCCAATTCCAAGTCCTACTTGAAGTTGGATCTGTTTTAATTGTCGTCGAATTGTAGAATGGAGGGATAAACAAGTGTACATAAACCAATAATGTGCCTTAGCAATCCTAAGCATGAGCTGAAAGTAGCACTAGACTCGTACCCTTGTGTAGGATGTACTAACGCCACGAATAAAGCCAACAATACCAATCCCAATATACAAATCAAAACGAATCTAGGTTTCATCGTAAATAAAAATTCAAAAATCTACACAGCGCTTCATTGAATACCACGTAACCTCAGATGAAGTGAATATGAGATTCCAAAAAATTTCAAACTCGCTAATCGGTCAGCATCCAAACATCAACAGGTAAACAAACTCTATCGACTGAAAGGAAAAAAAAATCGAAATCCAAAACTTAAAAACTCTAAAGTTTAAAAAATCTAAAATCAATCAAATCATCTCCACTGAAATGTTATCTCAAATTTAAAGCCTGACCGGTATCTTAATAATTAACCACCAGCTTAGAAGGTAGGCATTAGTAAACAACTGGTAGAAATAAATCCACAATTCAAACTACATCAGCTGGCCCACAACTTAAATGATACTGAAATAAAGTCAGCCCTAAATTGCCTCAAACAATTATATGATAATTCTCATTAGATCATGCCCCAATATTTGAACTACAATGCAGCTATTTCAGTGATCCCCTTTTACCTCTCATAGCACGTGACCACACGTCAAATGCTCCAGTTGACCTAATAAATAATCAGTTGTGTATGAATCCATGTTGTTGCCGTATACATAACGTGAATACCTATCACTCATACAGAAGGAAATAATCATGGAGGCATACCTTGCCTCTACCTGAATCCATATGCTATGGGTGGACACTGGATCTCAGCCAGCCACCTCTCGAAGAGCACAAATACATTCATATCAGTACCAATACTTGGGCACCACCACCCATCGAAGAAATAATCACACACTGTCACACACCCCAATGGTAAACACAATAATGTCGTTGAAATATACACACAGTCCATACGCTTGACCTGCATGACTTAATATAATAGCTGGCACAACTAAGTGCCCACTCTTATCAAAGGTAACACCTGAAATGTTAACTGACAAGGGCCGATGATCCCTATCTCCTCACTGCATAAATCACATTACCTCACTAGTCATCAAAACAAATTAATACCTCAAAACAGTCGTACGCGTAACCAACAAACAAGATTAAATTAACTGCAAGGTCATAAACCTTCTATCAAAATAATTATCAAAAACAAACATCATGTGCTTTACAACAACAAAATATAGCTGTCACACGCTGGCTTACTTAATAATGCTACCGGCATATTCTAACCAAGGACTACCCTAATGTGTACAATATAAATCAATTATCCTGTTCTAAGTTACATTATTTACATTATATCCATCTTGACAACCAATTAACGCTTATTGAAATAATTGAATGAGTATTTATCTACATGGTCTCAAACTGTTTGAAATGCGGTCCATGCCACCCCTTACCAGGTTATTCTTTGAGCCATGGTAATGCTGCAAGTACTGGGTTCGAATGATGACTCCAAAGCAATGCTTGCTGGCTTCATTCTTAATGATCGGGTGGCACCATTTTTAAAACTAATTATACACTCAACTAAACACACGCACACTCAATTACCGGCCGCGGTGGCCGAGAGCGCTAACGCGCTACCTCGTGCCTCGCTGGCATCGGGAGAGCGTGGGTTCGAATCCCACCTCGGCCGGCCTGAAAATGGTTTTCGTGGTTTCCCATTTTCACCACCAGGCAAATGCCGGGACGGTTCCTTTCAATAGGTCCATGGCCGATTTCCTTCCAATATCCCTTCCCTGACCCGTCATGGCCATTGGCTGCAATAATAAAATAAAATTAATTATATCATTTGTCATGTTCGCATACTCGTCATTTGCGGAACATTTTACGTAATACGGTAGTTCGACAACTTGCATGGACCGACTTTCACTGAATTTACAACTGAGGCTATACTCACCCTCTGTGCAAGTTACCATAACATGTGCCCCTCACACAAATAAACTGCGTATTGCCTACCGTGCAATACTGATTGTTCTCGTACACAATTTGTGTTTAAGTTTTACTGTTTTTGTCAGTTCAATTAATAGTAGTTCGAATTTATATTTTCACCTTATTCTTTGAGAAATATTCTGAGCACCAACTCGTGATAAAATATTGTGGACACTTCCCACAAATTAAAAAGAATGTCTGATACTTGATGAAATCACTCACTACAAATCTCAGAGCGACTTGGACTGTGCCCGCAGTGAGGGACAAAACTGTTTCTTGGGCGTCTTTACCGGCCCCCTTTACACTGGGATGGCCCTTTGGACAATAGAACGCATGAATAATTTCCCTTAACATTTCTGGTAACTTCTTATCACTGTCTTGGCTGGTCTCATTCTGACATATAATTCACGCTGATCTTAATGATGGCATGTAATCCTAAACTTCATCGCTAGAGTATCCGTAATCTCCATGGCGTCATCTAGTGTTCCTAGTATTCCGTGGGACTTCCCCGTCACAGCGTTCACAATGCGCCAATGGCGACTGTGGGCCTCGTGAATTACCTTTCTCACAATTGTTATGCACTGGTATTGCTCGAAAGGTGAAATCTTATGGAGTTCTTCCCGTAATTTGTAGGGTTTGTCCTCAAATTTTCATTATTGTAGCATCTTCCATACGTGAGATGTCATCAAGAAGCAATCATATTGTTTCTCTTTCACACACCCCCGAAAGTTGGAGACTGTAAATTTGGTCATACGTGGGTGTAAATTCTCTGGCCGTCCCTCAAACAAGGAAAAGGTGTGCCAGTGTCGACCGTCGCTATTGTATTACATCCTACTGGCCTATTTCAAAGTGTCACAATATCGTACCTCTCTAGACAACAGACTGCTCATTATAGTTTTGTTATGTTCCAACTTATTCAAATACTGAATTTTATTCTTGCTCCAACATGAGCGAAATATTCCCATAGACAATTTTCATAATTTATTTACAGTACATTGTAGCCGTAGTCATTTGCATATTATAGACGGAGCGCATGTCAATTCCTCAGAGAAAAAAAAACACCTCTAACTCGTCATGGAATGATTTAATCTCAGCGATGCTAAAGATATTACACGTTGCTATTTCTGAAAAAGTTGGGGGCTGATAAATGTTTAGGGTGCAGTAGTTCTCAGCAATATAATATAGATATTGCTTGTGCAATCCCCACTTAGTGTCTGTTAATCCTATTGTGGAGAATGATAAAATTAACTAGTACGATGAACAAAATATGCTGATACATATTTTTATTAGTGAATTGTATATGGCGTGTGTGCCTATTTCTAAAATTACTATATGCGTTAATAAATTGACTGATGGAAGACATTTGTGTGGTACTTCTATAAAAATAATAATCATCATCATCTGGCACAGAAATCTTAAGTATACTCTATATAAATTATAGATGCTTTGCAAATGACATTCCCTAAAACTAACTCCTGTGACTCGTCACATAAAGATGTGATTTTTTCCTGGAATGATCATTATTAACCACTAATGAGAGTTAAATATTCTTGTAAGTAATTTTGCAAGTGTATGGTCAATGATGATTTTTATTTTAAGGGAAATTACATCGAGATCATCTGCCCCAATTTTGTAGTGTCGTTAGCGTAATTTATGTTTAATAGGAATATAATGATTTAACTGATTTTTTATTCATGTTCCATTGAATGAGTCAAATAGAATGTTGATAGAATGTATCAATATAGCGAAATAATTTCTATGGTATATATATATCCTTTATTCATTGTATTTTAGACTTCGAACACATGTTTTCCAGTGTTGGAGATTTGTTGGTGTGAGTTATGAAGGCACTAGTTTTGGACGGACCTAGCAATAATACCATCATAAGACTATTTTGCCGTCTTAAAGTGTAATTTTTATGTTTATTGTCTAAGCTAATTGGATACACCCGTTATGGTATATGAAGCCATTTTTAAGTGTTGCCTTAGTACATGACATTAATAAATGTATTTATTAATCTCATATAATTCGTTTTCAGGATTAGGGAATAACCCACAATTTGGTACAATCGTGTTGACCGACTAAACAGAACATATGGCTCTAGTGTCGTCTGCGAACACCGCTCAACAATGCTCTCTTCACCTAAGGCTTGACAATGTGTCCTAGTTGTGGCGTAAGTGGCTTAGCGTGCCGATGCAAACAGCATGAGAGTTAATCTGTGGCCACAATTTCAACAGTTAGTTTATAATTTCTTACAATTCTTTAGAAACAATGAATATGGCGATCCAACGAATTTCTTTTTTTAAATCTGATACACAATTAACTGATAGTAGGATGACTGAGGGGTAGCTGCCCCACTTGGAATTTTTCTGGACCATGCCTTAAGATTATGTACCACTTTCCAAGATGGCGGCCGATTGATTTGTTATCAATTGATTGATTAATTCATTGTTTGAAAAAACAAAATGGGGGCCTAGGAATCCCTGTCATCTGACCAAGTTGTTAGCCGGTGTAAACTTTAAGGTCATGTGATGTCACGAGGGAAATTCCCATCAGGGGTAATTATCCTAGGGGTGTGAATAGTCTCTAAATCCCCTAGATTTTACCCCAGATTTGAATTTTGATGCAAGATTTAAATTTAAAATAAATAAAGCGAGACTCAGTGGCGGGGGAACCAACCTGTGAGTCGTTAAATTTACCCAAATTTTTCATGATTTGAATTTTGGCGCAGGAATAAACGAAGCAGGTTGTCATGGAGTATTAAGGAGTGGGCTACCTGTGCGAGATCCATGCATTAAACCAAATGAGACGTAGTGGTGGGGGTACCATCGATTTGACCCACGGACAACGCATGTTCACAACCAGGCAAGTGAAATCTTGTTTCTAAACATCGTCGGACGTCATGAGTAGGATAGAAAGACCGGTTCTGGGACAGGGGCTAATGGGCAACATGGCCGCAGCGCGCAACCACTCTATGGTATTCTTATGGAGGGGACAGTCATAGCTGGGTCAGGGGCTAATGGGCAAAATGGCCGCCACGCGCAACCACACTCTCTAATAACGGGCTTTTCAAATCATTATTTATTTTTTATTTACTTATAAATTTTTATTTATTTTATATATTTTTTTTAGCACAGGGCTAACACACAAAATGGTCACTGCACACAACCACTTCCACATATGGCATGCTAACCTAACCTAACCTAACTTCAAAGTGTGAGCAAATATGAGAGCAAAAAGTGGTAGCAAAAAGTGAGAGCAAATGTGACAGCACAAATAATAAACTTAGTTATAACCTAACCTAACCTAACCTAACCTAACTTCACCTAACCTAACCTAACCTAACTTTACCTAACCTAACTTAACCTAACTTTACCTAACCTAACTTTACCTAACCTAACTTCAAAGTGACTGCAAATGTAAGAGCAAAAAGAGACAGCAAAAAGTGAGATCAAAATGTGTGAGAAAAAAGTAAGAGCAAATGTGAGAGCACAAATAATAAATTTAGTTATAACCTAACCTAACCCACAGAAACCTCATTTAAAGATTTTATATTTTACATTTTAACATTTAAAATTTTTACATTTTTGAATTTTAATTTTCTCATTTTACATTTTTAAGATTTTACATTTTAGGTTTTTATTTTTAGATTTTACATTTTACATTTTTTAAATTTAAGATTTTTTGATTTTAGATTTTACATTTTACATTTTCCGAAAAGAGTAAACTACAAGGTCACATACCTAACCTCACCAAACCTAACTTTACCAAACCTAACTTAAGCTAATCCAAAGGCTAATGCACATACACAAAGTATATAAGGGCACATGCAACTATCCTTATGGTAGTCTCATAGGCTACTGTACAACATGATCACTACCCCAACCAGGTATTTTTTTTTTCATTTTGTTGTTTACACATTTGTCAATTTTCCAATTTCCCTTTTTCAGTTTTTTTAATATCAGTTTTAAGTTTTTGAATTTCATAATATGGAAACATGGATTTTGCATTTTGTTGTTTACACATTTGTCAATTTTCCAATTTCCCAATTATCAGTTTTTTATGACAGTTTTAAAATTTTTCAATTTCATAATTTGGAAACAAGAATTTTGCATTTTGTTGTTTACACATTCATCAATTTCACAATTTCCCATTTACAGTTTTTAAAATGTCAGTTTAAAGTTTTTCAATTTCATGATATAGAAATATGGATTTTCCAATTTGTTGTTTCCACATTTGTCAATTTACCAAATTCCCATTTACAGTTTTTTAAATTTCAGTTTAATTTTTTTCTATTTTGTCAATATGGAAACATGGTTTTTCCAATTTGTGTTTAACTTGTTTTTTAATTTACTGTATGTTCAAAGTTCATTTTGCATTAGGAGTGGGGAGAGGTGGGTAGTAATTAAAAATGTACAAGCAGTGTCCTTACCATATTTTTTATTTTAAATACATGTACACTATTTACACATAATACATTTTTATATATATTCCTTTTTTGTTATAAATTGTACAGATGTTTTTATTTTTGTTTTCTATTTGATTTATTTTTGATTTTGAATACCATTTTTTATTTTTGTAGTGCTATTGTTTTATTTCCTAGATTGTTTTGTTTTATGTATTGCTAGTTGCAGGCAGAAGCTTTTTATATTCATAACTTAACTCTTTAAGCATGGTCAATGATTGATTAATGGCCATAGGCAAGTGTACCTATACCATCACCATCAATCACTCTTTTATCATCACCAGGACACAGAGCAATTTTGTTTAGTCTTATAGATGATATGTCATGTTATTTAGAAGCGATAATGTTCATTGGAATTCATTTTACATTGTTTTTCATGACACAATCCTTATAATCTTGAAAGCATATACAATTTTTGACAACACCTCTGTTAATACCTTTAATCTTTTTGATTTCTTTACCATTTATGTCTAAAGCATACATTTTAGCTCTAAGTCCAACAAATGCTTTAATAATTTGTCCACAAGCCTCGTCTTTAAATTTCCCCAACGTTTTCTTGTTTGATGTAGAGTAACATATGTGATTAGTAGGATAATCTGATGTGTCCAGGTGTTCTAGGAAATCCAACTTGTCTTGTAAAGGAAAGAAGATATTCACTAATATAGATCTCACAAGTTCTTACCATCATCTGGAATTGGAAGAAAGGACCAGTCTAATGACAGGATTCCAATTTGATCAGCAAACAATGTGCTTTAGAAGATTACCTTTTGGATTAAAGACGGCAGGATCAGCGCTCATAAGGGCCTTAGACAGGAATCTTTCGGAGGAAGTGAAAGCCTGTGGACGATATTTTACTAACGTCAGAAACGATACCGGAACACTTGGAAAATTTAAGGAAGTTACTCATAGATTTGGAGCAAGCAAACTTCAAAATAAATTTAAAGAAATCAAATTTTTGCCAAAGGCAAGTGACATTTTTAGGTCACTTAATAGACCAACGTGGAGTTCAATCTAACCCATGCAAGTTGGAATCTATTAAGAATTTTCCCAGACCATTGAAGGTCAAGAATGTCAGACAATTTTTAGGACTTATAGGGTTTTTCAGCAGTCATTGTCCTGCTTACACAAAAACCGTTTCACCCTTACAAGATTTACTCAAGAAGCGGGGAAAATGGAAATAGACGGAAGAGTGCGAAAATGCATTCATAAAGGCCAAGCACATGTTGTTAAATTTTGTCAAATTAGGATACCCCAACTTTAATGAAAAGTTCATAATCCAGACAGATGCTTCACAAATAGGCGTAGGAGCCATGCTATATCAAGAAACAAAAGAGAAACCAAGCGAAAGAAATTACCTAGCATTTGCATCTAGAAGATAAAAGCCTCATGAACGAAACTATACAGTCAGTGAAATCGAACTTCTCGCGACTGGGTGTGTTTTATAGCACGCTCAATTTATAGTAGGTACGATTAGTAGACGCGTTTGATACTGGGCACGTTGTATACTGATTATGATTTATACTGAGCGCGATTTTTACTAGAAGCGATATTTACCAGGTGTAATTGATAGCAGGCGCTATTCATACTCAACGCAATTGATAGTTGACTCTATTAATAGTAGGCGCAATTGACAGTAGGCGCGATTGATAGTAGGTGCGATTAGTAGTAGGCGCGATTGACAGTAGGCGCAATTGGTAGTAGGCGTGATTGGTAGTAGGCGCGATTGGTAGTAGGCGCAATTGATAGTAGGCGCGATTGACAGTAGGCGGGATTGGTAGTGGGCGTAATTGATAGTAGGCGCTATTGATAGTAGGTGCAATTGGCAGTAGACGCAATTGGTAGTAGGCGTGTTTGGTATTAGGTGCAATTGATAGTAGGTGCAATTGACAGTAGGCGCTATTCTTAGTAGCCGCAATTGGTAGTAGGCACAATTGATAGTAGGCGCGATTGGTAGTAGGCGCAATTGATAGTTGGCACAATAGATAGTAGGCGCGATTGGTAGTAGGCGCTATTAATAGTAGGCTCGTTTGACAGCAGGCGCAATTGGTAGTAGGCGCAATTGAGAGTAGGCGCGATTGGTAGTAGGTGTAATTGATAGTATGCGCTATTTAAAGTAGGCGCAATTGACAGTAGGCGCAATTGGTAGTAGGCGTGATTGGTAGCAGCTGCAATTGATAGTAGGCGCTATTGGTAGCAGGTGCAATTGATAGTAGGAGCTATTGGTAGTAGGCGCAATTGATAGTAGGCGCGATTGGTAGTAGGCGTAATTGATTCTAGGCGCAATTGATAGTAGACCCGATTGGTAGTAGACGTAATTGATAGCAGGCACAATTGATAAAGCGAAGTGGTTTTTTAACAATTCTATATCTTTCTACGGCTTTCCTCTTTTTGTTTTTATACCCTCATAAATTAGATATAGAGAATGTACCCCACGATTTACATTCTCGAACACACTTTCTAACATATCATTAATCCTTGCAGGAATAATTTGTGAACATTTTCACTAACACATAGTACACGTTCAACATACATTGTGTCCACTTTTTGAATGTTGATAATGCTGAAAGGAGTATGCCTTGGTAATTCACTCAGCTTTTTCCTTTCTAATCCTCAGGCATATCCCATAGCATTGAGAATATTTATTGTAGTAGCGTATAAGCAAACAAGAAAATCATGTCTATTACACTCTAGCTTATAAATTACCAGAACCACTAGAACATTTTTATGTTTATAAAGAGTTTTCCATAATGATAAGAAAAGGAGCTCTCCATAATGCTGGATTGTGTAAGTTAACGTCTTTTGCTGCTTGATGCCACTACTAAAGTGATAGTCATACAACAGACAAGTGAGTTCATGTTTCGCTGACGTAATGGTATGTTCCCACGTACTTCCTGTATTGTGCGCGCTCCCTAGTGGCCAGATATGAAACTCCAAATGAAATTTCAAGGTTACTCTCCCGAACACTGCCAGAGACTGATGATAAACACCTATGTTTCCACGGTAACTCCAACACCTACGTCTATCCCACTCACAGTAAAAAAATATTTTATTCTTTAAATTTTTCCAAAAAATATTTGGAGAGTAGGCTATATTTTGAAAACTAATCATCCTAAAAAGTCATATATAGACTCAAACCAATGGCTTTTATGTCCTTAATCGTTAGAACAAAACATGGAATGTTTGACATTTTTCAAAAAAATGTTCATTTTTAAAAATGGTCTCTATTTTGTAAACTATGAAATTTACAAAAAAAATGTGTTGGACATAAATGACAGGTATTTACCTCTCTACCAAAAAACCAAGTCCCAGGTCTCTGGGACAAAATCCAAAAAGGTTTAATTTTGAAAGTAGGCGATATTTTGAAAACTAATCATTCTAAAAAGTCATATATAGACTCAAACAAATGTTCTTTAAGTCCTTGAACGTTAGAACAAAAGTTTACATATTTTCAATTTTTCAAAAAAGTCAATTTTCAAAATTGCCTATATTTTGGAAACTAAGAATTTTACAAAAGGTTTGTTTAACGTAAATGAAAGGTCCTTACCCTCTCTACCTCCAAAATAAATTTTAGGTGCGTAGGACAAAAATGTGCAGTAGTGGTTTTTGGACATTTCTAGCACCTCTTACGGCTTTCCTCTTACAAGATGGCGGCCGCGTAAGTCCAACTACTTACATGGCAAGCACACCTTTGTTCCCACCGCCGAGTACCGCGCCCAACATAGGTTTTAGTGCCGTTTGTCTACTGAACCTATCCTAATCTAATCCTAGCTAACCTCACCTGACGTGATCATACCTGTTTGTAAGCAACAACAACAACACACTACGTTTCTATGAATTCCAGAGTACTTTTAGATTAATTATCGACTCTCAACTCTTATAACTTTGTCCATCCCACCCTGTCAAAAACACGATTTTTTTTAAAATTTTTGGTCGATGTCACTACTAAAGTGGTAATAGGTTTTCCGATCCTATCACTTTAAATTCATTACCCCCGCTCTTATCTCGGTCTCGACAACAACCATGCCTATTTTTATCATGTCAGATGATGTAATGTTCGGGTGCAAAGTGGGTGCAAAGTGGGTGTAAAAGTGAGTGCAAAGTGGGTGCAAAGTAGGTGCAAAAGTGAGTGAAAAGTGAGTGCAAAGTGGGTGCAAAGTGGGTGCAAAAGTGGGTGCAAAATTGGGGTGTAAAAGTGGTACCCTATTTGTAATGGCTTAGTTGACAAGTTATTTTTGGTACCCTATTTGTAATGGCTTATTTGACAAGTTATTTTTGGTACCCTATTTGTAATGGCTTATTTGACAAGTTATTTTTGTCAATGTATTTAGAGGATATTTCTCTTGTTCTTGGAAAGTATCTCAGCCATTTTTATGATAGCATAATGCTTACCGCCATGTTTGTAAGCAACAACAACACACTAAACTTCCAAGAATCCAAACTACTCTAAGGTTAATGATTGTCTCTCAACTCCATTCCACGCCTAGTCAAAATCATTATACGTTTCAAATTTTTCAAAAAAGGTAAATTGGGACAGTAGGCTATATGTTTAAACTAAAAATCATATAAAATCATATGCTAACTCCAACACCTACGTCTATCCCACTCTCAGACAAAAAAATATTATATTCTTTAAATTTTTCCAAAAAATATTTGGAAAGTAGGCTATATTTTGAAAACTAATCATCCTAAAAAGCCGAGGACCGTGCCCAACATAGGTTTTGTGCCGTGGGAACATAGGTGTGCGCGCCATGTAAGTAGTTGGACTTACGCGGCCGCCATCTTGTAGGTGGAAAGCCGTAGGTGGTGCTAAAACCGGCCAAAAACCACTACTGCACAGTTTTTATCCTAGGCACCTACAATTTATTTTCGGTTTAGAGGGGGTATAGACCTTTCATTTACGTTAAACAAACTGTTTTGTAAAATTCTTAGTTTCAATAATATAGGCAATTTTGAAAATTGATCTTTTTTTGGAAAAATTGAAAATATGTTAGTTTTGTTCTAACGTTAAAGGACTTAAAGAACATTTGTTTGAGTCTATATATGACTTTGTAGAATGATTAGTTTTCAAAATATCGCCTACTTTCAAAATTGAACCTTTTTGGATTTTGTCCCAGAGACCTGGGACTTGGTTTTTGGGTAGAGAGGTAAATACCTGTTATTTATGTCAAACACATTTTTTTGTAAATTTCATAGTTTACAAAATATAGACCATTTTTAAAAATGAACATTTTTTTGAAAAATGTCAAACATTCCATGATTTGTTCTAACGATTAAGGACATAAAAGCCATTGGTTTGAGTCTATATATGACTTTTTAGGATGATTAGTTTTCAAAATATAGCCTACTTTCCAAATATTTTTTGGAAAAATTTAAAGAATATAATATTTTTTTACTGAGAATGGGATAGACGTAGGTGTTGGAGTTGCCGTGGAAACATAGGTGTTTATCAGCAGTCTCCGGCAATGTTCGGGAGAGTAACCTTGAAATTTCATCTGGAGTTTCATATCTGGCCACTAGGGAGCGCGCACAACAAAGGAAGTACGTGGGAACATACGATTACGTCAGCGAAACATGAACTCACTTGTCTGTTGTATGACTATCACTTTAGTAGTGGCATCAAGCAGCAAAAGACGTTAACTCACACAATCCAGCATTATGGTGAGCTCCTTTTCATATCATTATGAAAAACTCTTTATAAACATAAAAATGTTCTAGTGGTTCTGGTAACTTATAAGCTAGAGTGTAATAGACATGATTTTCTTGTTTGTTTATAGGCTACTACAATAAATATTCTCAATGCTATGGGACATGCCTGCGGATTAGAAAGGAAAAAGCTGAGTGAATTACCAAGGCATACTCCTTTCAGCATTATCAACATTCAAAAAGTGGACACAATGTATGTTGAACGTGTTCTATTGAACCCATGTACTATTAGTTCAAGCGTCGAATCCATAATTTATTTGCAAAAGAAGAGAGGAAATAATACAGTCTGTAGAATAACATGGAAAGATTTTAAGAAGTGGGCTGTTATAATGTGGCGCAAGAATGGGTGACCACGAGTCATGCGGACGTGAGATCATGCTTGACGCATCGATAGAAGCTGGCTCATGATTATAAATGGAACGATAAAAACTTTCCACGACGAGTAAGAGAGAAGAGGTTTCGGAAATAGACCTTACTCAGCTAGAAAATGACAACCTCGCAATGGTGCAAGAAGAGAAATAATTAGAATTAAGCCATTTGCGAGCATTTAATTAATGAAAGAAACACATCATTGTTGATCATTCTGGAATAGAGATTTTTGTGTGGGAAAAAAATTATAATATTTGCACAGGAAAGAACTGCAGACGTAGCATGACGTCGTTAGTAATTCCCCGAGACCAGAGTTGGTAGGGATGGAAAAATAAACCTCAACGCCCACGTATCTGAGGAGACAAATTATTTAATATCTTGGAATTGTGTGATCGATTTTCATGATCAAAGAAACCAGTTTACGTTAAAAACAAGAGCTTTCCAGAGATATATTTTTCAAAATTATACGACAATTACTTGAGAAGTTAGTGCTGGAGAAGACGCGGATTTTATCTTTTTGCCGCCGATTTGGATATAAACCCTGGAGGTGCCAGGAGGAGCATGCAGTCTTTACCAGACCTTGAGAGGTCGTGTTACGCTGTATCACCAACGAGCACCCCGTATGGGAGTGGCCGTGCAGTATCGTCATTAGTATCGCCGTGTGAAGACACATTAGAATCCTAGTATAGGAGTAATATCGGCAAGCTTCAGACTTTATAAAGTTCACAAGTACAGTCAAAGTTTAGGCTGTGGACTTGAGAAATAACAGGCGATAGGTACTCGAATATAATAGTTCAGTTAAAGAACCGACGTATCATAAGGTTTCGAAGTACCCAAGGAAAGTGAAATAGACAGTTCTATCTACGTTAAGGAACCCGATTAGGGTAGAACGAAATAATAACGCCTAATGTTCCTGAAATCAAGGGACTAGAGCGCAGGACGAAAAAAGTTAGGAATTGTAGTTCCAGGCTTTGTCTAGGTAGACAAATGAACAGTAAACATTGGGGAGTACTCCAATAAGCTACGAATCAAAGTAACAGAAAGTACAAGGAAATTACTAGGTCACCGATAAACAGTTCGAGCGATCGAGATAGTAATACATCAAGGACAGACTTTTATTTAGACCAACAAGTAGCGTCTAGCAAGATACGACATCGTGCAGGAAAGTTATAGGAGCCGATAGTCAAATCCAGGATTAGAAAATCAGCCGTTCCAGTGAGGTTTAGTTCGGTCGAGACTTTCTATCATCTCGTCAGATTAGGAAGCCGACGTGCTATAGTGCAACCCTTGGAAACGGGAAAGGAAAATAAATCACGTGTGTAAGGCGAATAATTAACGCCTAAGTGATAATTTTTTTATGTAATGTAAATATAGTGAAATTTTTGAGTGTAATATTTTTAGTGAATTGTATTGTGTTAAGTGAAAACGAATACAAAATGGTATTCATTATATTCCCAGTGATTAAGGTATATATTTTATGTGCTGTTGAAGAAGTGTCATTGAGTGTAAATATAACCATGAAAATGGCTTAAGAAAAAGTTGGTGGGCGAAAATGTTCCATCGCTGGAGAATTTGGTCGCTGACCGTACCGTCATGTGAGTAACTATTTTCATTATTATGTGTTTGGGAAGATTTGCGTATAATCCTCATGAGAAAGAGAGAGTAGGGATATTTAATAACAGGTGAAAGAAATGATTGCGCGATCTGAACGATTAATTTGAGAGAAATATAATAAATATGTGAAATATAAATGAATCCCTTGTGGAAAATATTCAGTAGAATAACAGTGTAAATGATAAATGATATAAATATGAGAAAGCAAGCGTAATAATAATAATAATAATAATAATAATAATAATTATACACATGAATGAATATTGTGATGAATTGTATATTGAAAGTGGTAGCTTCCGAGCTCCGTTAGATGAATTAATACATGTTAGGAATACATGTTCTTTATGGTAAAAAGTGATTATTGTTAAGGGAGGGAGAGTAATATATATTTTGAGATGTAGATCAAACGTTGATTTTGAATTTATTTAGTTCTTTGAAAGCAACTTGGCTAATTAATGTATAAGCGCCATGTAGCGCATTGAAGTAATTTATCACGCTAGGAATGCGTTGAAATGCTCGGTAAAAATAATTATGAGGGACAGTTAGTCGTGGTGAATGAACTATTATGAGCCCTCAAAGTTGTGATAGTGATCACGAGGCAATGTGTGTTGTATGTTAAAAAGGGTGCTATTTATGTTGCATTATGAGCGCTGGTAAAAGGCGAGGCCTACCCTAAGTCGCTAATGTTATAAGTCCTCCAAATTGGGATACTGCTCCCGAGGCATTTGAAAGGATCGAACTCAGAGTCGTCCGTGTTGAAGCCCCTTAATATTGGTTGTATTATTGAATTTTTCTTACCCGCTAATGAGGACACTTCATAATTATTATATACCGAAGCTAAGAGAATAGGTCTGTAGAACCTAAATATGTTGTTTAATGAATTTGTATTAGAAGCCTTGTCATTCAGAGAATTGCATTTGAAACAGCTGTGTGGAAAGCTGATGTAGCCAGTCCCTTTTGAAAGCGAGACTGTGAGCTCTCTTTTCTCCCTGCAATAAATCACGCCAAGTAGTTAAGATTAGATCCTTACCCTCTGGTGGTGCGGTAGGTTAGGACGGACGGTTTGAGTCATAATACACAGAAGTGTTTAAAGATTGTTTGAACGACCCGGTCTTTGAACCGAGGTCCATTTATATCCATTATTATCGCTTGCAGAGTTCAGATTGTTGCTTTCTTATAATATAATGGTCTTTTAAGACAAAAATGATAAATCCATAGCTTTATTGTTCAATAATTCAGTGATTCAAGAGTTCTATTGAAGACATTAAATTCCGGGAGTAATCTTAATTTTGACTTGTTCAGTAGTCTTCTGTAGCTCGGGAGTACGCAAATTTTTCCCAATCACGGTAGTGAGTTGTTAGCTTGAGAGAGAGGGATGGTAACATGTGAGCCTTGTGAGAGCCCAAAATTAATTGATGATTAGCCATACTTTGATAATTATGATTAACAAGATATACTCATGTAAATAGTAATTGCGGTGTATTCAATTGATAACACAGTGTATGTAAACCTTACCGAGCCATTTGGAGCTCGTTATTTTAAAGAATTTGAATTGACACCATAAGGAAGTGAAACTTAGTTGAAGTTTTGTTGGTTTTTGGAAAACTTGTCATTATGATTTTATAATTGTTTAATATGAATTCCATGTTCAATTTTGGACAAGTGTGAAGTGGAGTGTCAGTATTTTTATTTGTTTAATTTTTGTAGCGCCATATTTTGGATAATTAAATGTTTTTATAGTAGGATTTGATTTTTGTTTATTTTTGGAAGTGTATCCTCTGCTTAATCCAAAGTGTGTAAGTCACAGAGTGGGAAAACAAACCATGAACCCCGATACTCCCGATTGAGCATTGCTGGCAAACTGTGATTTGCATATTTCATTGTTGAATGGGCACACTATGTGTTAGTGAAAATGTTCACACATTATTCCTGCAAGGTTTAATAATATGTCAGAAAGTGTGTTCGAGAATGTAAATCGTGGTGTACATTCTCTATATCTAATTTATGAGGGTATAAAAACAAAAGAGGAAAGCCGTAGAAAGATATAGAACTGTTACAAAACCACTTCGCTTTATCAATTGTGCCTACTATCAATTACGTATACTTCCAATCGCGTCTACTATCAATTGCGCCTGCAACCAATTACGTCTACTACCAATCGCCCCTACTACCAATTGCGCCTACTACCAATAGCTCCTACTATCAATTGCACCTGCTACCAATAGCGCCTACTATCAATTGCAGCTGCTACCAATCACGCCTACTACCAATTGCGCCTACTGTCAATTGCGCCTACTATAAATAGCGCCTACTATCAATTACAGCTACTACCAATCGCGCCTACTCTCAATTGCGCCTACTACCAATTGCGCCTACTGTCAAATGATCCTACTATTAATAGCGCCTACTACCAATCGCGCCTATTATCAATTGCGCCTACCACCAATCGCGCCTACTCTCAACCGTGCCTACTACCAAATTGCGCCTACTAAGAATAGTGCCTACTACCAATTGCGCCTACTGTCAATTGCACCTACTACCAATCACGCCTACTACCAATTGCGCCTACTGTCAATTGCACCTACTATCAATAGCGCCTACTATCAATTACGCACACTACCAATCGCGCTTACTGTCAATCGCGCCTACTATCAATTGCGCCTACTATCAATCGCGCCAACTATGAATCGCGCCTACTATTAATTGCGCCTAATACCAATTGCGCCTACTGCCAATCGCGCTTACTACTAATCGCGCTTACTATAAATCGCGCCTACTGTCAATTGCGCCTACTATCAATAGAGTCTACTATCAATTGCGTTGAGTATGAATAGCGCCTGCTATCAATTACACCTGGTAAAAATCGCGCTCAGTATAAATCATAATCAGTATACAACGCGCCCGGTATCAAACGCGTCTACTAATCGTACCTACTATAAAATGAGCGTGCTATAAAACACACCCAGTCGCGAGAAGTTCGATTTCACTGACTGTATAGTTTCATTCATGAGACTTTTATCTTCTAGTTGCAAATGCTAGGTAAATTCTTTCGCTTGGTTTCTCTTTTGTTTCTTGATATAGCATGGCTCCTACGCCTATTTGTGAAGCATCTGTCTGGATTATGAACTTTTCATTAAAGTTGGGGTATCCTAATTTGACAAAATTTAACAACATATACTTGGCCTTTATGAATGCATTTTCGCACTCTTCCGTCCATTTTCATTTTCCCCGCTTCTTGAGTAAATCTTGTAACGGTGAAACGGTTTTTGTGTAAGCAGGACAATGCCTGCTGAAAAACCCTATAAGTCCTAAAAATTGTCTGACATTCTTGACCTTCAATGGTCTGGGAAAATTCTTAATAGATTCCAACTTGCATAGGTTAGGTTGAACTCCATGTTGGTCTATTACGTGACCTAAAAATGTCACTTGCCTTTGGCCAAAATTTGATTTCTTTAAATTTATTTTGAAGTTTGCTTGCTCCAAATCTATGAGTAACTTCCTTAAATTTTCCAAGTGTTCCGGTATCGTTTCTGACGTTAGTAAAATATCGTCCACAGGCTTTCACTTCCTCCGAAAGATTCCTGTCTAAGGCCCTTATGAGCGCTGATCCTGCCGTCTTTAATCCAAAAGGTAATCTTCTAAAGCACATTGTTTGCTGATCAAATTGGAATCCTGTCATTAGACTGGTCCTTTCTTCCAATTCCAGATGATGGTAAGAACTTGTGAGATCTATATTAGTGAATATCTTCTTTCCTTTACAAGACAAGTTGGATTTCCTAGAACACCTGGACACATCAGATTATCCTACTAATCACATATGTTACTCTACATCAAAAAAGAAAACGTTGGGGGAAATTTAAAGACGAGGCTTGTGGACAAATCAATAAAGCATTTGTTGAACTTAGAGCTAAAATGTATGCTTTAGACATAAATGGTAAAGAAATCAGAAAGATTAAAGGTATTAACAGAGGTGTTGTCAAAAAGTGTATAAGATTTCAAGATTATAAGGATTGTGTCATGAAAAACAATGTAAAGCGAATACCAATGAACATTATCGCTTCTAAACAACATGCCATATCATCTATAAGACTAATCAAAATTCCTGTGTCCTGGTAATGATAAAAGAGTGATTGATGCTGATGGTATAGGTACACTTGCCTATGGTCATCACTCAATCATTGACCATGCTTAAAGTGTTAAGTTATGAGTATCAAAAGCTTCTGCCTGCAACTAGCAATACATAAAACAAAGCAATTAAGAAATAAAACATTAGCACTACAAAATTAAAAACAAAAATAAAACACAAAATTAAAAAATGGTATTCATAAACAAAAATAAATAAAATAGAAAACAAAAATAAAAACAACTGTACAATTTATAACAAAAAACAATATATATAAAATGTATTATGTGTAAATAGTGTACATGTATTTAAAATAAAAAATATTATATGGACACTGCTTGTACATTTTTAATTACAACCCACCTCTCCCCACTCCTAATGCAAAATGAACTTTGTACTAAGAGTAAATGAAAAAACATGTTAAACACAAATTGGAAAATCCATGTTTCCATATTGACAAAATAGAAAAACATTAACTGAAATTTAAAAAACTGTAAATGGGAATTTGATAAATTGACAAATGTGGAAACAACAAATAGGAAAAACCATATTTCTACACACATCAAAAAAAGTTTTGCATCACCTCGGTTCCAAGAGTTCCGGAACCGTTAAATACAAAGGGAATAGAGATCAACACAAACAACATTTCAGCTCGTTTTATTGCTCATGAGACCCACACATTGCATGTTGTACCATCATACAGCTAGACTTTCAGCATTTGTGGTCCAGATTGCAGTACACACCACTACCTCTAATACCCAGTAGCACGTCCTCTTGCATTGATGCATGCCTGTATTCGCCGTGGCATACTATCCACAAGTTCATCAAGACACTGTTGGTCCAAATTGTCCCACTCCTCAACGACAATTCGGCGTAAATCTCTCAGAGTGGTTGGTGGGTCAAGACGTCCATAAACAGCCCTTTTCAACATATCCCAGGCATGTTCGATAGGGTTCATGTCTGGCGAACATGCTGGCCACTGTAGTCGAGCGATGTCGTTATCTTGAAGGAACGCATTCACAAGATGTGCA
This sequence comes from Meconema thalassinum, assembly GCA_946902985.2. Classification (NCBI taxonomy): domain Eukaryota; kingdom Metazoa; phylum Arthropoda; class Insecta; order Orthoptera; family Tettigoniidae; genus Meconema; species Meconema thalassinum. The sequence continues at coordinate 1,068,841,239 of OX336389.2, forward strand.
CGATGAGGTCGAGAATTGTCGTCCATGAAGACAAATGCCTCTCCAATATTCTGCCGATATGGTTGCACTATGGGTCGGAGGATGTCATTCAGGTATCGTAAAGCCGTTTCGGAGCCTTCCATGACCACCAGTGGCGTACGTCGGCCCCACATAATGCCACCCCAAAACATCAGGGAACCACCACCTTGCTGCACTCGCTGGACAGTGTGTCTAAGACGTTCAGCCTGACCAGGGTGCCTCCAAACACGTCTCCGACGATTGTCTGGTTGAAGGCATATGCGACACTCATCGGTGAAGAGAACGTGATGCCAATTCCGTGGGGTCCATTCAGCATGTTGTTGGGCCCATCTGTACCGCGCTGCATGGTGTCGGGGTTGCAAAGCTGGACCTCGCCATGGACGTCGGGAGTGAAGTTGCGCATCATGCAGCCTATTGCGCACAGTTTGAGTTGAAACACGACGTCCTGTGGCTGAACGAAACGCATTATTCAACATGGTGGCATTGCTGTCAGGGTTCCTCCGAGCGGCAATCCGTAAGTAGCGGTCATCCACTACTGTAGTAGCCCTTGGGCGGCCTGAGCGAGGCCTGTCATCGACAGTTCCTGTATCTCTGTACCTCCTCCATGTCCGAACAACATCGCTTTGGTTCACTCTGAGACGCCTGGAAACTTCCCTTGTTGAGAGCCCTTCTTGACGCAAAGTAACAATGCGGACGCGATCGAACTGCGGTATTGACCTTCTAGGCATGGTAGAACTACAGACAACATGAGCAGCGTACCTTCGTCCTGGTGGAATGACTGGAACTGATCGGCTGTCGTACCCCCTCCGTCTAATAGGCCCTGCTCATGCATGGTTGTTTACATCTTTGAGCAGTTTTAGTGACATCTATGAACAGTCAAAGGGACTGTATCTTGGATACAATATACACAGTCAACGTCTATATGCCGGAGATCTGGGAACCGAGGTGATGCAAAACTTTTTTTGATGTGTGTATATCATGAAATTGAAAAACTTTAAACTGACATTTTAAAAACTGTAAATGGGAAATTGTGAAATTGATAAATGTGTAAACAACAAAATGCAAAATCCATGTTTCCATGTTATGAAATTGAAAATCTTAAAACTGACATTAAAAAAACTGAAAATGGGAAATTGGAAAATTGACAAATGTGTAAACAACAAAATGAAAAAAAATACCCGGTTGGGGTAGTGATCATGTTGTACAGCAGCCTATAAGACTAGCATAGGGATAGTTGCATGTGCCCTTATATACTTTGTGTATGTGCATTAGCCTTTGGATTAGCTTAAGTTAGGTTTGGTAAAGTTAGGTTTGGTGAGGTTAGGTATGTGACCTTGTAGTTTACTCTTTTCGGAAAATGTAAAATGTAAAATCTAAAATCAAAAATCTTAAATTAAAAAAATGTAAAATCTAATAATAAAATAAAAACCTAAAATCTAAAATGTAAAATCTAAAAAATGTAAAATGAAAAAATTAAAAATCTAAAATGTAAAAATTATAAATGTTAAAATGTAAAATATAAAATCTTTAAATGTGGTTTCTGTGGGTTAGGTTAGGTTATAACTAAGTTTATTATTTGTGCTCTCACATTTGGTCTTACTTTTTTCTCACACATTTTGATCTCACTTTTTGCTGTCTCTTTTTGCTCTTACATTTGCACTCACTTTGATGTTAGGTTAGGTTAGGTTATGTAAAGTTAGGTTAGGTAAAGTTAGGTTAGGTTAGGTTAGGTTAGGTAAAGTTAGGTTAGGTGAAGTTAGGTTAGGTTAGGTTAGGTTAGCATGCCATATGTGGAAGTGGTTTTGTGCAGTGACCATTTTGTGTGTTAACCCTGTGCTAAAAAAAATATAAAATAAATAAAAATTTATAAGTTAATAACAAATAAATAATTATTTGAAAAGACCGCCATTAAAGAGTGGAGGTCAGATGGCAAGCTGATTCTTGGTTTATGAAACAGAGTATGACATCACGTTTTGACAAATTGTAAGCGTTGACCCTCTCTCACCTTTTGGGTTGTCCGACGTTTTGACGTACCCTTGGTTAACGATTTGAAAGACTGTACGATAGACCAACCTGTTCCTAGGTTGTAGTAAGATTCATGGACTTGACAAACAATTTATCTAGTAAAGACCACCGCATAATTGGAAAATTATGGATTATGGGTACAGAATAAATCAGAGCTGTCAATTATTCAATTTATGGGGTGGTCTTTACTAGATAAATTGTTTGTCAAGTCACAAGAAATAACAACTTATTCTATGTAATTTCAGTGTCCGCCATGTCAGTGTCTTGCATGTTGTATTCTTAGAAGGGAATCTGCAAACTTTGTGTATAATGCTCTATCACATTTCAAGAACTCAAGATATAGGTTACTGATGAAGAAAATCGTGTCACTGTCATTTTGATTTAGTGCCAATCATTATAATGAATAGGACAGTTCAGAACCAGGTTTAATTGAAATATATCTTGCCGATCATAATTATTAAGGAGGGACAGGCACACAGACTCAAACTGACACAACCAACAAAACTAGCTAAATTCAATTTTTTAACAATTCAACTATTTTTCAGATTAACTATGTTCAGCTGCATTTGGAAATCCAATCAGTGTCACGTATTAAGTAGTGCTGAATCGTCCTTCCTCTGAGGAGCGTATTGTGACCTCCTCTGACAAAAGTACAGGATTGGAATGAACATTTTCACATTTCACAATAATTATTGGACAGCGACAACATGCAATGCTGTTTTAATTTACTTCGTTCTATTATAATTTATTATTACAATACAATCTCCTCAGTAGTAAATATTCCAGGAGGTGCGTTAAATGTATTCAGCTCGTATTCATCGTCGAGCAATTCCCCTCATAACGTGCATGTGGCTCACAGAATATCCCTCATCGTTTATTCATGATTTGGTAGCATTCAATCTTCTCAATATTTAAAATCAATGTGTGTGCCAAACAATACGATTCTCAATCTCGGGTCATGTCACTTCACAGAGCCCTCATTACGATTATTGCAACATTGTTTTCCCTTCAAAACAAGACCAATGAAGTTTGGCAAGCAACCGACCGACTGGAAAAAATCAAGCGTTCAGCTCGTCTCTCTCCTCTCTGAAGCTATCCACATAGCGTCGATATCGGAATTACAGTTATTGTTTTACTCCACTCTGTAGAAAGTATTAGAAGAGCATTATGCCCATCTGTACATTGGAATAAAAGGGCTCAACTGAAATGTGCAGATTTAATAAATTATGTGGAATGATAAAAATAATTATAATCTTGGTGGCTGAACCACTGCCAGAGGAATTACTGGTGGTGATCTGCTGCATCCAGTAACAAAAGAGTGTAGCAAAATTCATATTTTACTTTGTTTCCTGAAAAAAGTCAGCCAAAAGGATATTTGGAATGTGGGCAAGCCGTTGGGGAACAAAAGCGAGCCTCCCCTTGAAAGCGAGGGAGTGCTAGCCACCTGCTACCCTGCCGGGAGTTCACCAGCTTGGATGGAGGTCAGGTCCCAGGGTGAAAGGGAAGGAATCTCAGGGCTAGATTTGAAATAGTGTTATCTATGGGTCGTATCAGTAGAAAGGAAGAATGTGAGATCACAGAAGAAACTACTTTACCTTATCTGGTATCCTAAGATCTCAGAACCTATGAATGGAACTTAAATAACCAAGTAATAACCATGTATCAGTATTCTTCCGCGCTATATTTGAAACTATTGGATAATTCAAACCAACCCCGTTCGGGGAAGTACCGAACTAGGTCATGGGCATCAGGGTAGCCGTTTGAATATTAATCAATCCAGCGATCAATATTTCATGTGAGCCCCATCATCATAATCAGCATTAATTTCACTCTTAGGTGATTCAAATTGTCCTCCGAGGTACGCGTGCTTCTGAGGGCGCAATATTTTTGGGTGGTCCGTCCTAGTATTCCTCAACGACAGAGTCTATAACGGGAGCCACCGAGGGCTCATGGATCAGTTCGTGACGGCCAACGGGTAACTTTCAACAAATTATCAGTTCAGTTGATTAATGCTAGTGAGTCTCAAGTACAATCGGCGGTGTAAAGTAGCCGTAATTTCTGCATAAGTTGCGATGAACTGGGAAATTAGCTAGGGCTATGTTCTGTTCTTTCAAACAGGAACGCACCAGTAAGTAACGCCAGTGTCAGGCACACCCCGAGGGATTGGTGAGCGCGGACTAATTTCCTGCTTAGCCAGGCGTATAAACGCCACTAGGAGAACTGTAAGGTGCGCGGCCCTGTGCCATATTAGCGTACAGTGCAGGCAGACTGCTCAAATAAGTCGTGGCTGCATTGATGCCCGCCATAGCATAAGACAAGACGATGTACATTTTCTTTGTGAACGAGCCCGTACGCATTAGACTTCAAAGTACGGTGTGCGGACTACTAATCGTGGACGATGGACCATGTGTATTAACAGTATAAATAGTGTAGCGTGTAAAATAATTGTCTACCTCAAGTAGCAATCCACACAGCCATGATAAAATGTGTGCCAGTGTTTAGTGCCACGAGTATGGAGGTGAAATTAAAATATTATTTTCATCTGTGGAAGGTAAGTCACCATGGTGTAACGATCTGGGAGGAATGATATTAGACCAGTGGACATGAGTGGAAACATTGTTTAATTCACCCGGAAATGAAGCGATCTAGCATCCCATAGGAAAACAACGTCACCTCATCATTTCATGAGTACCAACCTTTTATTCATAATGGGCTAGTGGCAAGCGGGGGTGGACAATCATGTATATATTGCTAACAGTAGGTTAGGATTGCTTGGTTCTTGGATTAATGTAGTTTTGTGTTTTTATTTCACGTGAACGAGTATCACCACTATTTAGAGCTAATTTAACAGTCAGTATTGAGCCCGTCTGACGAGCTGTTAGGGTTGTCACTTACCGAAATGACTTCCCGGACAACTCATCGTCCGAATACATATGCCGAAGAGGATTGCATGTACTTCCTATAGGTCAGTGCGTACGAAACGCTAGATCCCGGGGCGATCTGGGTAGACAAAGTATGTGTCAAGAATAACCCAAGAAGTACACCGCAGAAACACTTAAACTACAAAATAATAACATCCAGACTTATGTAAACTCGGGTAAAATTTATTTAAAAAATAACAAACACCTAGCCTAGTTCGGAGGGTTTGTTTCGGGCTAGTCCCGCAAGCTAATAAAAAGAAAAGAAAATAAAGGGTCAAGAATCCTACACTGATTGAAGTTTAAAACCCTCGCGAAAGAAGCAAAGCTAGGGTAGTGGCACGAAAAATATACCCTACACAGATGAAATGGGCTACTATAGAAAATCAGAAGTTAAGTTAACAACAATCAAGCAAAAGAATTTATGGTGGTACCACTCCCAAATTTACATTTAATTAATTAATGAATCTAGGTAAGTCCTATCATTACAATAAGAATTTACGGCGAATGACAACCGTAATAAGCAAACACTTACAACAAAAGCTATATGATAACCAGCAATAAAAAAACAATAATACACTTCTTACAAGCTAAAGGCACAATGGGTTATCATAACAGTATAACATTCAAATAAATCAATGAACACAGCAATCACAATGTTTATTATTCAAGCCTGCCTACACGCTGGAATACTGTTTGTATTCAAGGGTCATCTAATGTAGTTATGTTGGCAACGGCGTGATTAAAATCACGACTTAGGTCGTATGAGCATCGTGCGCCACTAGTTGAAAACTAATGGTCCGAACGTAGCTCCGTCGTCTCAAAATAGTGTAACAAAAAGTCAACAAGTCATTTCCCGTTGGAAATGGAAAAGATCCAAATAGAATCGTCCAGCGAGTAAAATTGAGGACCAAGATTAATTCACAGTCATGGTTATTTAGCATTTGTTTATAATAATTAGTTATTCATTATTATTAGGAGAACGGTTAATGTTGTCATAGGTTTATGATGAATACTGGTGATTCTATGGACACCTAGGCTTAAACAACGTGAATTCTACTGAAAGATCATCACTCACAAACATCGGCTCTGTAGCTGGCACAATAACACAGGTTAGCATGACTAGGTTGCAACAATACTGTCAGGGGCACACAGCTCTCCTATCACAGTCTTCAGGCTAATCCTGGAACGAAAGGTCGCAGGGTTGTCCCTGTACGACACTGCATCGAACGGCACTCAAATATAACACATAGAAAGCCTCAAACAGGGTGTCATAATCACCACTAAATCACACACATTGGCTTCCAAAAAATCACACACTCTCCAATAGTGCTAAAACTGAAGTTCGCTTTCCAAAGCGGTAACAAGACAAGTTACATGCACGTCTCATGACGACAGCAAAAACATCTGATCTCACAACAAACTACTGGCATTGACCTAGAGAATGGCTTCATTCTCCAAACGGTAAAAATATTAATGCGTGCGCATCCAGTCAAGTAGTATGCAGTCGTCTTGCAAATAGCGCGACGAACCTTGGGTTGATAAACCCGTTCTCACTAGTGTTAGCAAACACACAAGCTTCATACAGTCGCGTCTGGCGACTTACTACATTCAGGAGGCTATAATCCACATAAATAAAGTCCTATTGTGAATTACGCTGGCTCAAACATCATCATGAATAACTGTAAAACGTTGGTGGCAAATGTACCACATAAAATACGGAGTACAATGATAAGTAATGTTAAAAACTTGCAAATAACAACATTACAAAGATGTTCCACTTACTAGTGGAGTGCTTCGGAGTTGATAGAGATGTCACTCGATTATTATGTACATTCCTTTCATCACAAAACGTTTGCGTGTCTACAGCTTGACACAAAATAAAGGTATAAGCAAATTGTCAATCTTACAAACTGCTAAGTTGTCTGAAATGATACGAAAGGTATCGGGGTTCAATGCTCTGGTAGCATATTTAATATAATTCCCCTCTTTCTTGCTCGAACTGATGTGGCTTCAGAGCTCACATAAACAATAAATAACTCAATCGCATCAAAAGGGTAATGACTACAGTCGGTCATTAACTGATACGCCTACACAAGGCAAAACAAAACAGTGGCGTCTTTGGAAGTGTCGCGAAAGGGGTAGCAATAAAAATGACGAAAGAATGGTTGTCCATTCTTCTAAAATAAATCTGACCCACATGAAGGGTCGACCAAACCAAATCTAAGTGATCTGTGGTCATGTCTATCAAAGTATTAGGACTTTACATCCTGCTGACACATCCAGAATGCACCCAAAATAAAGGTGACTAACTCTCACTGTAAAGAAAAAAACTATCTAGAAAACAACCTACCTAAGTTGGTCATCACAAGTTCGGTTAATTTCTACATTCTAATCTACCACAGCTAAACCCGTACAAAGAAGAGAAGTTGTAGACTCACATACAATTCACCTCATGGTAAATCCATGACATAGAAAGATATTTCCAAGACCTGGGCAGTAGCAATATTCCAAGTTAGACTCCTGGGATCGAGTCGACTCTGCTCCAGTCTTCTCCTTCGTCTACCAGTTGGAATCACGTTCAAGATCTCCTCCCTGTGATTAGCTGATGGGTTGATGGATTTCTGGGCTCCATGTACCTCAAAGTTGTTGGTTGGTTCTCCTGCCATGACGAAGTTCCTGTTCTTTAGATATCTCTCTCGCATAGATGGGGGTCTACTCCATTACACCGATGGTAGCACTTGGATAATTGCGTACACGAGGTTGACGTTATGATAGATCATCGTATTGGATTGCACATGTGTTCTCACTGAGTCTAATGGATTAAGCACAGTAGAAAATTGGCTCACTGGCTCTACACAATTTATTTGCAGACTGGTTATTAAAATGGCTCTCACTGTCTGCTTCACGGATATTACACACATGTGGTGTTGAAAAATCACAGATTCTATTGCCGTTATCAATCGTGGAATATCTTAAGAATCCGGCACAAAATTCACTTTACAAAGTGCATCGTAGATGATTATTAAAGTATTGTGCCTGGTTGCACATGGTAATCGTTGATAATTGAAACTCTGCAATGTTTCCGGTCCCTCGTGGACTTAAGATTTTGAGTGGCTCATGCGTAGAAATGTAGTGTTACTGATGGCCAAAAATATCCACAAAAATATGGTATAATTTTCACAATTTTCACTCGTGCACTTGAAGATTTGTAGCACGGTCGATTAATCATTCACAGTTAGCATTTAAGTAGTAACTTACAGTTGATGTTCGAAGATTTTCCTTCCTCCTCGTGGACGGATGATGATGGTTATCGTCTTATAGATGGATACACAATTTTCTCACACGGAATTGTAGTAATAATTATTTTCACTTCGTCGCACCGCACACCATGGTGCTAAAAGAAACTTCACAATTCACACGACTAATCGTCGGGTTTAAATAAACTCCTTCACCCTTCGGGTGGACTATAATTTCACTCGTCTGAACGACGGACGGTCCCAGCACGTCTTGACAGAAAGGCTGATAGCTTGGTAGTCTCCGAGCATGGAGTTCACTTGCAGTGTCCGGACGGTCAATTGAGTCGTTGACAGTCCAACTTCCTCCCGCCTATCTGCGGCGTTAATTACTTTTACCGAAAATAATAAAATTGAAACATAATAATGTTCAACTTATGCAGAATTACTACGTGGAATGTTCTGAGACTTTTATAAGCAAGATGTGTAATAATGAGTGCTCAGAAAAATTATTAGGGTGAATGTCCAGAGTCAAGACAACATGCCTTTCTCACTACATGCCGCGCGCTGCATCCGGGCGCGTTCAGAGATATGGAATGGCATGCTCATCGACATTAGCATAAATATCACCAAACAATGAGCACAGGCGGGCTCAGTATATCATGGTGGTTGATATGCAGTTACGGACCACGGCAGATCATATGGTAGCAGTGCAATCTTGATATTTTGAATGCCAGCTAGGAGTGTTCCCCGGTAATTTTGTTGTGTTTAAGCTCGTTTGTGTAAGTTTTGCTTTTCAGTGGCCATAATAGTAGTGGGCTAGGGAGAATTCTGCGTCACCCATTTTTTAACGCGACTATACCTCGCAGCTCGACATTTATTGATATCTCTCGAACCCATAATCCTAGAGACTTATGTCAGGTGTCAAATTACTCGGGATTAAGCCTCCTTTCCCATGGACCATTGATTTACCCAAAGGACCCAAAACTAGTAGGTTATCGGCACAAGATTTCTGGGAATGAATAATGATACAAAGATGTATGTGGGGTCAGTTTACTCGGGATGATGCCGTTTTTTACCGCGGATTATTATTTTTTAATTTGCCAAAGCACTAAACTGCAAGGTCATCGACCTGAGATTTACCGCACCAATCATTGGAGATGGTCGTGTGAGGGTTCATATTACTCGGGATGACCCGCCCCCCCCCCCCCCTTCCATGGACCAGTTATGTTTTGTAGATTTATACCAAAAATAATTAATTAGTAGGTCATCAGCACAAGATTTGGAAACTAGTTATTGGAGGAAGTCGTGTGAGGTGTCCTCTTACTCGGAATGAAGCCCTCTTTACCGTGTATTATTTATTTTTGCAAATTTGTCCGAAGGACCTAATTACATGGGAGGCATCATTTTATTTGAACGCGACTGTACCTCGCCATTCGGTGTTTGTTCCGATATCTCCCGAACCAATTATCGGAGAATGTCTTGTGTGAGCTTAAATGAAAGGTCTCTACCCCCTCTATTTATACGACATGTCATGATTACTCTAAGATTTTTTAGCGTATCGCGTTTAGAGCCGGGAGTGTCCGAGGACATGTTCGGCTTGCCAGAGTTTTTGTAGCTGCTTCTATGCGGACACTCATGGGGTGAGCTACAAGTACCGTTGCGTATGGAGTGTTGTCTGGGGAGGAAAATGTGAATTTAAGGACGAGGAATTGGAAGATAGCGGCTGTGGCCTATAGTTAGGGACCATCCGCGGCATTTGCCTGGAAGGAAGATGGGAAACCTCAGAAGACCATCTTCAAGGTTGCCGACGGGGGGGATTCGAACCTCCTCGCCTCCTGGATGTGAGCGACTGCTTGCAGCCACACCGTAACGACCACGGCTAACTCACCCACTCACTCTAAGATAAAAATTACTCTTACCCGGGGGTGAAATAGTGTTTCGTTTGAGATTATATGTGGGTTAGAGGCTCTTTCGGGTAACGTGATGCAAGGGTGGAGTTTTTTTTAAGGAATGCAACTTACGGAGTACCTGTTAGGAGTCCCCACCGAAAACTGGTAGGGTAGCCGAGCTCAGTATCAGTAGACCCATTTAGTAATATTGTTTAATAATATGTATTTATTTATTATTTAATATTTATTTATGACACGCAGGTGTGCTTTAACACTCGTGGCTATGTTTGTGGCGGGATGTGGGGATTGCTCAAGGTCATGGTGCAGTTTAAACAGGAATAAACCTGTCCCGAGACCGTCGGTGAAGTTACAGGGAGAGGTTTGCCATGTAACGTTGCGAAATGGGATATTCATTATTATTATATTATTATGTATGAAGGCCCTCTTAACCATGGAGCATTTATTTTTCTAAACTTTGCTTAAGGATCTAACGAAGTATACATTTATAATTTTGTTTTTATTTTTTATTTATACAAAGCAGGGTAGCGGTAGATATGGTCAAGCTAAAACACAGGGATTATTTTACTTGCACGGGAATATTCTAAGACTCTTTTGTACGTATGTGTAGACGGTCCTCTGAGGCGACTTTAGCACGATAACGACTTTGCTGATTTGACTGGCTAAGCGTTGGGTGTCCTGAACATTGTGTCTTGCGGACCGTATGTAAACCAAGATTATGCTGTCGGCCATTTTGGTTCATGTACAGCAGATGCTTATATATAAACCGGGCGAACATGTTGGTTCTTTACGAAAACGCAACATCACACTAGAAACGGTTAGAATAGCCAAATACCATATCTAAAAGACATTATTTTTATTTATTTATTATTTATTATCCAACATGTACTGCTCGGGTCCAAGCTCTGTGAACATGCCAGGTGGGGGGAAGGGGCAGGGAAGGGTCAGGCGAGAAGAGAAGGGTCTGTCAACAGCCCGCCGTGATATCTGGTATTCCTTTCTATTCCAATACTGCTAACATAGAGCCGTTGCTCAAATCACTGTGGTGTTGCAAATCAGTGAGTGAGTCACCGACCAATGTATTTAGTTCTGATACTACACACGGACCGGGAAACCTCATCATTCGTCACCATCACTTCTCGTAGTCCGCGATCCACAATCCTCTCAGGTTCACGCAGCTTGGACCCGAGCAGTATGTACGCATTATAGTGCACGACTATACAGTTTACGAGGCCGGTAATACGCGATTAATCATTTTCAGTGACGTAACATGGAATATTTAAATTTATTTAATATTTAGTATTTATTATAAGTTATTATTTAATTTTATAATTATTATTATTAATTCCTGTTGGGCTAACTAATTGTTTTATTAGAGCTTTAAAATTAGTTAAGTACCCTATTCCTTTATTCGTAAACGGTGTTGTCCTTTCTCTCTTTTGTCTTCACTTTTGTTTTAGTTTACAGCATAGGCTTAGGTTCAAAACTCCAATGCTTGACCAAACATATACCATGATTTACCTGAAATTATCAATTTCTCTAAAATATCCCCAAACTTCAAAAAATATTACAACTTTTATCAAAAATTCACAAATTCTACAATTTCCGAACGCTCTTATCTGTTTAATAAACAACGGGTGTTACCCAACCTTTAACAACATAGATAGAATGATTTTACCCGAAAGCGGATGGGTGTTATAATACATGACTAACACAACAGCGCACCAGAACGGCAAATTTTAAAATTGTACACAGATTCACCCAACAAAAGTTGACTATTGTCTCTACTTACCTGAGTTAAGCGTTTTTCCGTTTTCATTTCTGTTATCCTTTCTGGACTAACACCTATTTTCTCACGAAACCAACAATATTAGGGTATTTGAGACCTAGGATGTCAATACCATGACTGCATTCGGGACTTTCCGACCCACTGTGATAAAACGGTAAATGCCAGTTATGAGACGGTGACTCACAACTCTACACACACGTGACACGGTTCTTGTAAATTAGCTAAAATTTAATTAAATTTATCTAAGTCCACTTAAGATGTTTATAAATTTATAACTCACACACCTAAGTACACCGAGCTAATATCCAAGGTATCAAAAGTATTTTTTTACACTTAACTACACGGGGCAACATGACCTACATATTGTGCCCAACTCTAGGAATGGGTATTCCAAGATTCAGACACCTAGATATCAAGGGAAAGGCTACAGCCGCTTTTGAAAGTTGAGATATTTGAATATCGCGCTCCATTACTTCTAGAAGGGAATGGAAATTTTATGCAGCCAAGAGCATGTCAAGTGACGTAACGAGTAGTAGCAGAGGTCGAGACTATTTGTTGATTAAATAGTTAGCCATGGAGTAGAGACTTGAGACTTGGATCAGATTACTGGCACGGCCAAATGAAAGAGAATGCACTAAGTCTCAAGTGAATCGGACCAGGGATACCAGAGATATGAGGATTTCCAGATTTCAGCGTGATGCAGCGTGGACCTGACCGTTTTGAATAAAAGCCGTACGGCCCAAGCAACATCAGCTCACTTCGAACCAAGCTCTTGCATGACAAGGTACTGCCACGTTGAGCCAAGGCACATGGTTGCCGGATCTACGCAGAAGATATCTTTAAATTGTGATAGTCACAAAAGTGCTACGATATGTGTGGAACATAGTAAGTTTCCGGCAGAGAGAATCACTAAGGTGATTGTTATTTTTCTACGGACACTGGTGAAATATTTTATTTCTATATGGACATATGCTAGACTTTGTCTAGAAAGTACTTTGTCACAGTCCAGTAATAATAATTTAATACTTGGATATTTTAGTCCAATTAGTCAGTTTCATAAATTGTAACTTGATAACCACTCCGATCTATCAGTATATTGAAGGCCAGTCTATCACGGTGTTGTTCATTAGCCGACGAAGGGAAACTATAAGTTGCTTCGCGCATGATAGATGGTGATAAGCCATGCCCAGGGAACGATCTTCAGAACAGCCGTTGATTGGTTTAGACTGTCAGTGTTTTCTTGTACTGAAAAGATTACCGTGAGTTATGTTACAACTGACATATTTGAGAATAGATCACTTGGATCTGACCCCATTTAAGCAAACTGCTATGGCTTTAACAGAAGTCAATATTAAAATGGATCAGCAGTTACTTCAAACTTCAAGATATATTTCCACTATGTCGTGTTAGACAGATTGTGGGTATATAATGGCGGCCGATACAAGGATTAGACGTGCGTGTCCGATAGGGCATGTATCTGGATAAATCTAGTACAGACCAGGTTCACTACGCTTCAAGACCAACGAGAAATGTAAGCCACTTTTGACTTTATATTATGCCTAGCTAATTGGAACAAACTCATTTTCTGCAGATGACCAACACATTTGTTTTTCTTCGTATTTAAATCTTGCAATGATTTACGCAAGACATATTAGAGTTATTCTGAGTATTTTCAGCACTCAGAACAGTTTAGGATCGATGACCGAGCATAACGAATATTTATTTGAATGTTTCATATTTTTTGATAATCACGGTAATCAGCCGAGGTAACTGTAAAAGTTAATAATTATTTTTGTTGAGAAATGGATATTTTATCCATATTCGAAGAATCGAACATGTGGATTCTCACATAATGAAATAATAATTAAACACATTTAAAATAATATAAATAATAATAATAATAATAATAATCCACCAATACATAACTTTTCGAAATAATTCTTGGATCTTATATTTTCTAATAATCACATTTATTGAGAGAGAGCTTATGAAGTAGTTTAATCATTTCTAGTTTGGAACAGGTGATTTTCCGAAGGAGAGTGGTTAGCGCAAGCCCGCATTCAACCAACATTACAGTTCTGGTTGAACAGTTAATATTTGCAATGAGCAAAGTATATTTTTCAGATAACACGGAGAGGCATGAAACGGGAAGCAAATGATATTTGTATCAATTAGGATATTTTTGTATTTATATAAAATCATGACGTAAATACACATTCGAAAGTGAAATAAAGATTATCATAAGTATGGTAACTTCACGGGTAGAACTGAATGGTAAAATAAAATAAACTTGTAAGTTTATTAATCTTCCAGTGTTGATAACAAGCAGAGGCTTGATTTATTGTATAAATTTTGGGAAGAAAATTTATGTGTGTGGAGTAGTTGAAATGCCATTCCCAGGTGCGCATGTTTAAGTCGCAGGAATGAGGAGGTTTTTATTTGAGCATCAATCAAATAGCAGGTTCGATGACTCAGTGTTAAAGAAGGAGTATTGGAACTACACATTGCGTCGTATGAATGACCCAAAGGTTATTTCTTAAAAACCATCAGTTCTTATTTCAACCTTGTTTACGGATTCCATTAAGACTTTGATTTTGCTAGAACCCGGATTTGTCATGATAGTATTTTATTCTTCTTCAGAGGAAGACCTTTGCCGTTGTTGTTGGAATATTGTGTTTTTATAAGAATAATACAATGGGCCACTGCCAATTAAAAATAATTCTATAACCACGAATAATTTGAAGGATGTTTTCAATCCTAATGCCATGAACTAAATGAATTTATTATGAAGCTACAATTCTTATTTCCGCATTCTGTCGAAGAATTGCAAGTTGTGAAAGTTACTAAAATGGCCACAAATATAAATATTTTTCTTAATAATGATTCCAAGTGGAAAATCGAATAGTTGAATGGTCCAACAATTTATTGATCAAGTTGATGATTCAGAAATCATATATTTTGTTAGGAACTTGAAGTTTATAATCGAGTCACTTCTCGAAACGTTTAATGTCAGAAGAACAATTAATTTTGTTGTGCTTCGCACAGTTCTTCGATGCTATGCTCAATGGTCAAATACTTTTCAGATGTTGTTATTAATATGTGTACATAATTTGTGTTGATTCAAAGATAATAATATTTTTTGACAATATATTTTTTGAAACTGGAAAAATAAGTGAAAGTTAAAAATTCTATGAACAATTATTCTACGAGTGTTAATATTATGTAAAAAATTCAACCAGTGAACTACAGTATTTCCAGTAAAGACAATTAAATTTGAACTGGATTTAATCATAAATAATGGATATAATTTTGGAACACAGTCTACAGGACTGATAATCAGACTTGTGTTTCCAAAGATAATTGTCCAATGTGTTGGAAAATTTCTGTACAATGTGTAAATAGTAATGTGCGTCGCCACACATGAATGATGCTGCTTTGAGCATTTTATTTTGCAGTCAATTTTAAATTCAGAATAAAATGAGATAATTTTACATGATGTGTTATGCCCAGTTGAATCTCCTTCTATCCTTATTGTTGCATTGAGTCAAAAATCAGTAAAGCATTTTTTCATTTGATGTCGTTTTTGCGATTAGCTTTAACCCATCTGGCGCCCAGGGATATTTTGACTCTCGTGCTGACTGATTCTTGGTAAAATGCATATGTGGTCGTGCGGACTCCGGTCTAAACGGGCACAATATGGCAATTTTACAACAAGAAATATGCACTCGCAAGTGTACGGAGCTGATAATTGAGTTATCCCAAGTCTATTACCAAACGGGGCTAATGAGTAATTACCGAAATATTTTAATCTCACAACACACTTAAGTACATGGGGCTAATAGCCATGATGTCTAAATACCCTAACGAGATGGTTACCGTATAACAATTGCAATATTGCAAACCCCATAATATGATTTATGTTCACCCAAGTACACGGGGCTAATTATCTATATATCCATATGTTTTAACCACATACAAGACTTACGACTAAGGTACCCTTATCCCTACATGAAATACCCACTCGCAGGTGTACAGAGCTAATTACAACGATATTCTAAGTTTATTACCACACGAAGCTGATGTCCATGATATCCAACTTACTTAAATACACGGAGTTGATGACCAAGCTATCCCAAGATCCATATACACTTAAACACACGGGACTGATGATCGAAATGCGCTAAAATTCAAGCTGGTAAATTATTGTAATTTTCCATTAACAAGAGAACGTGACAGAACTGCCTCTCACCCAGCAGTCAGGCAGAGATAACAGCGAAAGCTGTGTTAGTTTAATTCCAAGTCTTGTCTAATAAAGACATACATCCCAGATGACGGCCACTGTAGCACATGGGTTCAAACCTCTTAACTTTCATTGACCACTATAGAGGGCTGGTTCTAAGTTGTTTAACATTTAAATTTAGACAATAGATTATTTACGTACTCTGACAACATAACATAAAGCCACGGTTGCTTTCTTCCCCCATTCTAGTCTTAATTGTTGAATTTACCGCTATTATAGACCCCCAAAATTACACAGGATAGCATATCCAAAACTGAATTAAACATATTTAATCCCCATCCCACATTGTGCTGGAACTTTTTTATATCCTACTAGACAAACGCTAGGATAGCTCTAATTCTAAGGCCACGGTAGCCTCGTTCCCAATTCTATTTCTAATTGTCCTACCCGAAACTAAGAAGGGGATGGATTGAATTTTCACCTTAACCATTAGATACCATTTTAATTACATGCTTGTTTCCAAGGAGTTACTGTTATGCCAGGGGGTGTAGCTCAGTGGTAGAGTGTTTGCCTTGCGAGTGAAAGGCCTCGGGTTCAATACTTGACTCCGCCAACTTTCTTTCCCCCTCCTAATATTAAGACCATGCAAATATTTGAAATTTAATTGCCTTTGCTCGGAATCTATAACATTAATCACCATGAAATATTGTACTTTTGTAGAGGACTGCAATGCATGTTCACTGTTATGACTTGTAAAAGAGTAAGCAGCAAGATACCAAGATGGCGATCGTGCAAATATTTCAAATTTAATTGCTATTATTCGGAACCCATTACATTCATTGTCCTGAAATCGGTCGGTAGTAGAGGACTATAAAGCAAATAAGGAAAGATAAGAGAACGTGCATGGCATTTATAGACTTAGAAAAGGCTTTTGATAACGTTGATTGGACTAAATTGTTTGACATTTTGAAAACGATTGGAATAAAGTACAGGGATAGGAGGGTGATCTACAATCTATATAGGAACCATACAGCAGTCATTCTAGCTGAAGGACATGAGAGAGAAGCTAGTATTCAGAAAGGTGTACCCCAAGGCTGCAACTTATCACCCATACTTTTCAATCTTTACATTGAACAAACAATGAAGGAAATTGTAGAAAGATTTTAAGTGGGAGTGAATATTCAAGGAGAAATAATTTCAACTCTGAGATTTGCCGATGACATAGTCATCTTGGCCGACACGCCTGAGGATGTGAATGAGTTTTTGAATGGTATGGACTCCGTCATGAGGAAAGAATTCATGATGAAAATTAATAAATGTAAAACAAAAATATTGGAATGCAACCGAAATAAATCAGAATCCCCAATGGACATCAAATTGGCAGGTGAAAAACTAAAGGAAGTAGGAGACATCTGTTACTTAGGAAGCAAAATAAACAGTGATGGACGAAGCAAAGGGGATATAAAAAAGTAGGTTAGCTCAGGCAAGGAAAGCATTTCTACAGAAAAGGAATCTGTTGACATCGAATATAGATTAGGTGTTAGAAAGTCAATTTTGAAGGCCTGTGTCTGTAGCGTGGCACTCTATGGAAGTGAAACTTGGACTATTGGTGCAGCAGAAAAGAGGAGAATTGAAGCGTTTGAAATGTGGTGTTACAGGAGAATGATGAAGATCAGATGGGTAGTGTGCCCAATTAGACACGGCTGACTGGCATCGAACTCGGGTCTTATCAAAGAAGACCATGCCCATGATTCCGCACAGAATCGAATCATTGATCTCTGAGGGGGAACAGACACAGTGAACCCGAGGAACAATGAGTTATATCTGCATATAAGTATAAGAGCAGGATTTCACGGCTAGAACGGGAATATCATAGCTTTTAAGGTGGATTATTGCGGAAATATACCAGCCTATGTACGTTTTAGAAGCCAGAATGCAAGAAAGCGAACCAGCTTGACAGTTGACAAATCGTGGATAGCAAAGGGGCGTTCCTAGGTGACGCCAAGGAACTAATTTTCGTCTGCACTGGAGGAGCGGCCAAAGATTAATGGCTCTGGGATCCACAGTCTTACAAGGCATAGAAGTGGAGTGGGGGCAGTCGCCCACAGAAATTAATTGATTACAGCCAATTGGAGCAATGAATTGAAATGAAACTTACACCCAGATGCATGTATTCTAGGAAAGATAATTTAGGAGTGTTCTCACGCCTAAATTAAAGCCTGTATCTGTAAACGAACCTATGCACAGACCTCATCCGCTTCGGAGGAAGGTTTTGTAGATGAGCCGAGGGGGAATTATGGGAGTAGCGTCAGGACGCCATGGAAGAAGGCAATTAATTATAATTAATTGGCCGAAGCGATCGCTTGCACGCGAGTGATTTTGGGACCTCCACACATAGACAAACGAGGATCATACTTCACTTTGTCTGGAAATGTATTATATCAAGAAGGGGGTCGGTACTGGTCATCCAGTGGACTATGTTTCACAAGGGAGCTTTACATAGGAGAAGCTTCGCAGGAAAGTCAGTTCGTCTTGACTCAACCCGTAAGCTGGCACGCTGCCAGATCACGCAAGGAAGTGCGCGGAATGTATAAAGTATTATCGCTCAAATGTATTAGCGGTGAACAATGGAAAGCGCATCATG
The DNA here is from genome assembly GCA_946902985.2 of Meconema thalassinum. Classification (NCBI taxonomy): domain Eukaryota; kingdom Metazoa; phylum Arthropoda; class Insecta; order Orthoptera; family Tettigoniidae; genus Meconema; species Meconema thalassinum. Next base: position 1,068,860,019 of record OX336389.2, read on the forward strand.
CAGCTTCATAACAGTAATTATGCATCGTATAAGATTTAGTGTACAGCAGACGTTTAAGCAATAACATACGCGAGTATAGATTCAGTACAGCGTAGGGATAATTTAGGATGTTTATAGACAAGTCCAACCCCTCCTCCTCGTGGTGGGAGACGGGCAACGGCATGAAGTAGGGGATTGCCTGTAGGGGTGAAGTACAGTGGGGACTTTTTGTGCCCCGGGACCGCTACGGTAGCTGTGAAGGCTCTATGGGAACCCTGAAAAGTGACGGCTGACGGGGCTCTGGTGAAGCTACGATAGGCCTAGCAAGCCAGTAGTGGATATCATATTTGCTTTCAAACCAGGAACAGGCCTCGGAAAGGACGGATGCAAACGACGACGACCCGGATATGCTAATGGACTACGAGTTGGGACGTTAAACATACAGACACTGACGGGAAAAGTGGAGGAGATTGTAGATGTGATGGAGAGAAGAAAACTGGATGTACTGGGCTTGGCAGAAACAAGATGGAAAGGAGAAAGTCTCAGAGAACTGAGGAAAGGGTACCGGTTGAACTGGAGTGGGAACAGTGAAGGAAGGAGCAGCGGAGTAGGAGTAGTTGTGAGAGATGGAATGAAGGAAGAGGTAAAGGGAATAAGTGACAGGATCATGAAGATCAGAGTAACTGTAAAGGGAAGAAGCCTGGAGATAGCCCAGGTATATGCCCCTCAAGTTGGATGTACAGCTCAAGAGAAGGAAGACTTTGAGGAGGAGCTACAACAGCAGTTGAATGGTCAGAGCATCATTGTCATGGGAGATTTGAATGCACATGTAGGAAGTGAAAGGCAAGGATATGAAAATGTATTGGGAGCAGAAGGATGGGGTAGCAGGAATGAAGAAGGGAAAAAGTTGCTGGATTTTTGCAAGAGAAACGGTTTAGTGGTAGGCAACTCCTGGTTCCGGAAGAAAGAAAGCCACAAGGTAACGTGGTACAGCAGTGATTTAACCAAGAAATCTTTGGTAAATTACGTGCTGTACGACTGGGAAATGAAGAGAAGTGTCAGAGATATAAAGGTAATACCATCAGAGGCCTTAGATAGCGACCACAGAATACTTGTAATGAACCTGGGAGTTGTTAAGGATAGCAATAGGACAGAGTACCAGGAAAGGAGAATCAAAGTATGGAAACTCAAGGAAAAGGAAGTCAAGGAATACTTCCAGAAGATAATAAGGGAAAGGATGCCAACAGACAATCCTAAAACAGGGGAAGAGGAATGGAAGCAATTCAAAAACACAATGGTGGAAGCTGCAGTGGCAGTATGTGGAATAACAAGCAACAGAAAGCGGTGTAAAGAGACACCATGGTAGAATGAGCGAGTAAAAGAAGCTGTGGGAAGGAAGAACAAGGCTTTCAGAGTGTGGTTCCAGGAAAGAACTGATCTGGCAAGGGAAGATTATAAGATAAAGAAGAAAGAAGCAAACAAGATTGTCGCAGAGGAGAGGAAGAAGTGGATGGTAAAGTGGACAGAGATGATGGAGGAAGACAGCAGAGGAAATAAGAAAGTACTTTATGGGATGGTCAAAAGTAAGAGAAGAGGTCTGCGAGAGGATGTGGTAATGATGGACAAAAACGGAAATGAGGTACACAACAAAGAGACACTCAAGACAGTGTGGAAAGAATACTTTGAGGATTTGCTGAATCCAAATGGTCATAGGGAGGAAGACAATGCATTGGAAGATGGAGAAGACAACACAGGAATGGAAAAGGACCTGACTTGGAGAGAACTGGAGATGGCTATAGACAAGATGAAAGGAGGAAGGGCACCAGGTGTGGATGAAGTGAGTGTTGAAATGGTGAAGGCAGCAGGGGAGGTTGGGAAACAGTGGCTGTACCGTGTGATGAGGGTGATATGGAAGGAGAAAAAGACCCCAGAAGATTGGAAGAAAGGATTAATTGCCCCAATATTTAAGAAAGGAAGCAGAAAGGAGTGCAGAAATTACAGGGGAGTCACACTCATACCTCACTGTGCCAAGATATGTGAAAAGATTGTAGAAAGTAGAATACGAGCCAAAGTGGAGAGAAAATTGAGAGAGGAGCAGTATGGGTTCAGACCTGGGAGATCAACAGTGGATCTCATATTTTCAGTGAGACAGCTCCAGGAACACCACTACGAATTTGGAGAGGATCTGTTGATGGCCTTCCTGGACATCGAAAAGGACTATGATAGTGTGTGTAGGGAGAAGGTTTGGAAAGCAATGGAAAACATGGGAGTGGAAAAAGGGACTGTAGGCAGAGTGAAGGAGATGTATTGTGGAAGTGTGAGTTGTGTGAAAGTTGGAGGGGAAAGAACAGACTGGTTCAGACAAATGAGTGGCCTGAAACAGGGTAGTGCGCTGTCACCCCTTCTCTTTATTGTGGTTATGGACGAGGTAATGACACGGATAGCAGGAAAGATAGGAGAAGATAAGATGAAAGCAATGGTGTTTGCAGATGATCTCATGGTCTGGGGAAACAAGGAGGAGGAAATTCAGGAGCAACTGACGGCTTGGGAAGAAACAGTGGGAGAGTACGGATGGAAGTTCAACATCAGTAAATGTGAGATCCTGTTAACGACCAGGAAAAAGGACAGACCAATGAGTGGGATAACACTTGGAGGTGGACAGCTGAAGAAGGTGGAAAGTCTCAAGTACTTGGGAAGTATAGTGGAGGAAAATGGGAGAAATTACAAAGAGACTACGGAACGTGGCAGACAGGCAGAAGCATTTCTGAGAAGCATTAGGAGCTTAGTGTGGAATAAAGATGTCCCACAAAAAAGCAAGGAAGTGTTATACAGAAGCTACTATATCCCGATACTGACCTATGCTTCAGAAACGTGGACAATGACGAAAAGAGACATAAGCAGAATACAGGCAGGTGAAATGAAGTTCCTGCGAAGTAGGATCGGAGTAACAAGAAGAGACAGGGTGAGGAATGAAAAGGTCAGGGAAATGGTGAAAGAGGAGCCCTTGCAAGGTAGGATTGAGACATCAAGACTGAGGTGGTATGGACACTTAAAGAGAATGGATGAGAAGGAGATTCCCAAGAGGATACACGAGATGCAGATGCAGAAGAAACGACCAAGGGGAAGACCAAGAGATAGATGGCTGAAAGGAGTGGAGGAATGTGTCAAGGAGAGAGGCGAGGACTGGACCATAGTGACAGCGGAGAGGTGGTGGGAAGAAAGAACTAAGTGGCGAGGCTTATGTTCCAAACAGACCCAGCCTGGGGCTGGAAACTGTACAAGAAGATGATGATGATGATAGACAATGAACATAATCAGGAGGTGTTGTCATAGGTAAAATGACATATTATTGTAAGGATCACTACAGTTACGGGAGCCTGGAAGGCGTCACTAGTAGTCGTGACATAGGATTGAACAGATTTGCAGTAGAGGAGGTATAAACTGTAGGTGACAGGAGTCGAACACACACACGCAAGATAGACTTTCATGGACACCAGCGGTTGTCAGGAGTTAGCTGCATCGCATCTCTGAGGTCAGGCGATAGTGGGAGTCCAATCAAGGATCCATGTGTGAGAATATAGTGCGAGAATTGTGTATAAAGTTATGTTACAGTGATTTTTAAAAGTGTTTATGTGTATATGGTAAAATAATATGTATTGTGTCAAAGTGAAAAAGCCAGTGATGAAAAATATAATCACCATGTGTAAAGTTGATACAATGTGTCGTGTGAATAATATCATGATGGCTTAAGACAAGCATCATGGCAGGTGCGTGGCTGGCGTGCTGGACCAACCCAGCAAAAATGAGAGTGAGTACAAATTTAATATGTTGGTATGATTAAATAGCTCACCATACAACGAAGCATCACTCTAAGATTAAGAATTAACAGTCATTTATGTACGAGTTCACACCCCTCGTATATTGGTAAAATATGGCTTGGAGGGTGATTTGTTTACGGCCATTTAGGCGTAAGGCATTGATGAAAGTAACGGTAACGTTAAATAATAATAATAATAATCTGGGGTCGGTGACGATAATGAATAAATGGGCATGTCAGGCCTATAGTACGTGCAAAGTTTGTCATGTCTAGCGTAAGAATACTGTGTTATTGTAAACAGTAAGAAAGAAACGTAAAATATCGAGATAAAAGAGAGTTTTTCAGTGTCATTGAATTGTTGAATGAATGTTTATTATGGTATATTCTACAGGGTTGTATTTGAGAGCCACTAATATAGTTAAATGTAAGCCAGTAAATTTATACTTGTTTGGAGCTACGTAGAACTTTGGCTTATGAGTAATTGCAGAGAGGACGTGAGTGCTTTAAAAATTGAGTCATATGTAAGAGATATTGTTTGAGCCGCGTACAGCGAGCATGTAACGTAGAATCAAGAGATTTACGTCAATAAGTGCGGGGATCATCCGAAAATAGCTTGCGCGTTAGGCGAATCTAGTTGGCTAATCTTCGAAATCTACGAGATAGTATCGCCTTAGAGCATACTTGTGTTATTCGCAACAGAGCTGGGACAGAGTCTGTCTGTATCCACGGTTCGCAGATTTTTTGCCACTAGGGATAACTGTTAGAGACCCTGTGTGAGCCCATATATTAATTGATCTGCCCTTAGAGGTAAGACTAATGGTTCTTCGTATAGGAAACGTCGATTTCCTCTTGTTAGATGCTGCTGCACCAGTGAGAGAACTATGATACTCACTCGAGATGCACGCAAAAGCCACTAATGTCGGCCACAGAACGGCAAAGCTATTTCGTGATCCATCCCTTGCCATGAATATTAATTAGGAGCCGAGATGAGCCCATTATACTCTAAATGTAGGTGTTAAATTATTAGATTGACTCAATTACTAAGGACACGATCCACTCAGGGTACCTCCAGCATAACTGCACCAGTAAATGAACTTGACCTTGCGGGAAGCCAGATGGGGTGGCAGGGAGGCCACTAGACCGGCGGCCATCTTTCCGATGCCAGCCGTAACTAATTCTTTGTCCGCATGGAAAGGAAGTCTATAGACATGATCCTTTTATTTTAAAAGTGTAGTGGGACACTGAAGAATCTCGATATTTCGAAAAGTAATTAAGATATGCTTGATGTGATGAGGTCAATTGAATTAAATGCATTATTTCCACACACATACCATGTTGGAATGTTGTGATCGGATATTATTTGGCCCAGTTATTCTCTGAGGAGGAATACTGCACCAAATAAATAAAGGCACCTTTGTAAAGTGTATTTGCCCAGTTCACACTAATTTATTCATACGGGTAGCGTAATTTGAATGACATGACACGTTTGTAACGATACTGTTTTGACCAGACCCAGAAAATCGTTGTATGGTGAAGCTATAAAACATCTCTATCCATGTGTATTTTGGAAGGGAAAGTGTACCACTTCAGCGTTTCAAATTGATAGGAAAAAGAATACGACTCTCACGGCACAACACTTATTAATCAAGGCATAAGATAATGAATTAATGTTACTGAAAGTAAATGCACCGTGTAAAACGGATAAATTGCAGATTTAATGTCATTTAAATATAATTTCTGTTTATTGTGTTGTGATATTACAGTTTGTGTTAAATTGTGCCACGTGAAGAACACTATGGACAGTCGCAAATGTCGAAGAGTATCAATAATAGGATGTTTCGAATAGACTTGAGTGCGGTGAAGCACTAATTTTAAGGAGAGACTCACGGATAACATTGATTTTTGTTGTGGGAAGTAAATGTAAAGTATCTTTTTTTTGTGTGTTTTATGTTGTATTGCCATGATTTTCTATCATTAAATGTCATACTTAGGAATATGTTGTTTCTTTCAAGTAGAGTAGTCACCTGACAGACTCAAATCCTGAACTTGTGAACGTATGGTGGGTTGAACGCCCCATACCTCGAAAGACCGTGAGTTAGCTGGGATACGAACACATGTTCCATATGATGACGATTGGGTACAGTAGATAGGGTTACAAACGAAGAGGTATTAAGACTAGTGGGAGAGGAGAGATGTTTCTGGGGATTGCTAATGAAGAGAAGAGATAGGTTGGTAGGACACATACTAAGACACCCAGGAATAGCAAGCTTAGTTATGGAAGGAAAGGTCGAGGAAAAGAACTGTAGGGGTAGACCAAGGTTAGAATATGTTAAACAGATTGCCTCGGACGTAGGGTGTGGTAGCTATGTAGAGATAAAACGATTAGCTCAGGATAGGGAGGCATGGAGGGCTGCATCAAACCAGTCAAAAGACTCAAGACTCAAACAACAACAACAAAGCAACTTTTCTGGTATTGATTTCAAAGTCATGACAAGCAAGGAATAAACATGGCGGACGCACAAATATAAAAATCATTTTGGAATCTGTTAAAGTTATCTGTCTGAAATTTTTGATATCACGTTCGAAATTGTGCAGGCAAGAAACCATCATGGAAACCATGCAAATGTTTTGAAATGTACCTGGCATATCTTTACACGACCTGTTTTATTCAGCCTATTTTTGAAAACTCCTAAAACAACGCCAAAATGCATTAGATATACTGTAGAGTCATGAAAAAGTTGAACATTCAACAATTAATGCAAGACGCTATTCTCTGCCCATGGAACGATATACTACACTGACTGAAGTTGACAAAAAGCCGAACAGATTTAACACAATACTGCTAGAACTACATGTATGATCTAAACGAGCAGCTGTGGTCACTCTCTAAGCTGCTCCTTGGCTATTGAACGACATTAAATCGGCAATGGCCGACGCGACGAATTACACAGACGTTATACACAGGCTCTATCTCGTGACGATTTTGAATAATAACATGTGCTATGAAATCGAATTAAACAATTGATTCGAAATAAAAAGTATGCCTAGTTCCAACAGCTAGCCGGTTACTTGAATACTAGAAACACCTGGCTGCAACTCAGTTCGTTAGGTATTGGGAGGCGCACTACAAACTCCAACACGTATGATATTAATCCCAATGAATTAAATGCTCACTTTCCTCGAGAAATAATTAGTACTGATCCTCAAATAATACAAACAACAATACATTCACTGCGATGTATCCCACTACCTCACCGACTGTTATTCAAGTTTCGTACACTAAATGAGACTGTTGTAAGAAGAAACTTCATTTCTATGAAATCACAAGCAATCGGAGTAGATGGCATCCCTATCTCCATTATTGTTAACCTGATAGAGGCAGTACTGCCAATTATTACGCATATTTGTAACTAGAGTCTCTGAGGAGTTTCCTTCCCAACAATATGGAAAGATGCTCTAGTTATTCCAGCAAGGAAAAATTCACTTGCAAATTCTCCACCCAACTATCAACCTGTATACATACTTTCCTCTCGTTCCAAAATTGTAGAAGAAGTTACGCATGAACAATCGCTCCAGTGTTTGACGCAATATTCTCTATTTGATCCGTTGCAATCTGGATTTAAGAAAGGGCATAGTACATTTACTACAGTAATTAAAACATCTGTTGACGTAAGGCAGGCCATGGATGAGCTTTAGGTAACTATATTAATTCTTCTAGACGTGATCAGTGCATTTGTCATTAATACGGATATATTTTTAGCTAAATTGCAATCCTTCCATCTTAGCCACGTTGCACTCAATTTATTCGCCTCCTATCTTCACAGTACACAGAAAGTAGTTTTAAATGAAAACAAAACTAAGGTAAAGTTCAAAATGAATGGAGTACCACAGGGTTCATTTATCGATCCCTTTATATTCATTTTATAAATGAGCGACATTTCATTGAAACTGGAAAACTGCAACTACCTTCTATTTGCAGACGACCTTCAGATATATTGCAACACAAAAGTAAATGACAGATGCGGCAATTGAAAATATGAATTAAATTTGAAGCAGATCAGCCGCTATGCTGTTGAAATTTCTCTTGCCATCAACCCAACTAAAACATAAGCTATCATAATATGACATACTAAATTGCTTTCCCATTTTCACAGTGGATCCCTTAATTCATGATTATGGAGTTGCTATCTCGTTCTCTAACTCGGTAAGAAGTCTTGGAGTCACACTAAATGAAGCATTGAATTTGGTATGAGCACGTTACTAATACATGCAGAACGTCTACTCATCACTTCATCCACTTGAGATTCACCAATCCGTTGTAACCCGTAACTTGAAAATAAGACTCGTCCAAACCTTGATACTCCCTATATTTAACTATTGCGATGTTGTAATAGTAGATGCTACCTCAGAGAAAAACAAGAAAATTCAGAGAGCTATATGTTCCTCCATTAGGTTTATATTTTCCTTGAAATTTTCGTCACACGTGGCTCCATTTTATGCTTTACTTTCCTGGTTAAAATTAGAACAACAAAGAAATCTGCATATATGTAGACTTAGGCCTATCAATGAAAGTTTGCCTCAATTTATCTCTTGTAATTTTAGTTTCCTTTCTTCTTACGTGATCCTGACACGCGATCTGGATCTATAATTTCAATACCTCTACATCATTCATTTGCCTTCAGCAACTCTTCCCTCGTGTCGGGAACTAACATTTGGAATAACTGTCCTCGTGAAGTTAGAAATTGTATATCCCTAACAACTTTCAAACGCGCCTGTAAAGATTTCCTATTGAAATCGTAGGTCAACTAGAACAATTGTGTGTGAATGTGTGAGTGAATGAATTAACTATAGTTTTTTTTTTAGCGTATGGCTTTTAGTGCCGGGAGTGTCCGAGGACATGTTCGGCTCGCCAGTTTTGTAGCTGCTTCGAGACGGACACCCAATGGGTGAGCTACAAGTACCGTTGGGAAGGAGGGAAGTTGGAATGTAAGGACGAGGAGTTGGAAGGTAACGGCTGTGGCCTATAGTTAGGGACCTACCCCGGCATTTGCCTGGAAGGAAGATAGGAAACCACAGAAGACCATCTTCAAGGTTGCCGGCGGGGGGATTCGAACCTCCTCGCCTCCCGGATGTGAGTGACTGCCAACAGTCATGCCGTAACGACCACGGCTAACTCACCCGGTATTGACTATAGTAAAAGTTTGTTATGGCTATAGTAAAAGTTTGTTAAACCTTCATAAGTAATCATCAACGTACGTACAGTTTTATAGTTTAGTTAATATCACATACTTGCCACTTCAATTCTAGTATTTGAGTTTGCTTAGTATTTAAGTTTGGTAGGTTAAGAATGACACATGTGAGTATTGATTTGTAATAAGTTGCGTTGTGTGTGGTTAAGAGTAAGAGAGGTCCAAGAGCCAAAACTTCGTCACAATAATATCATCATGATTAATAATAATATTAATAATAATAATAATAATAATAATCTCTACTTATTGTAAAACAATGTCCCAGATTATTGGATGTCACGGGTAATCTCGAGAACCAATGGATGGATTTTGATGCTGTTTTCACCATTCTGTAAAGGATATCTCGAGGAAGGTTTCTGTAGAAAATAATTTATTTATGATCAAAGGAAGCCAAGCAGTAACGATTTCAGTGAAAAAGTAAAAAAAATGGCGTCAGTTAGCTTTCTAAGCTCATGCTGGACAAACCGTTAAAAATATCAATATACTGTACTATGAGTGTAGGAATTGTTCAGCATGAAAAGTTGTACAAAGAGGTCCGCGAGAGCACATCCCTATCTTCAACTCATCGCCCACTATAAGTGTTTTGCGTTTTCATTTCTTTCAACAATCTCCATTCAATTTCTGAGGCGACAGTTTACGAGCTAGCTAGGGGCGAGTCTATCGCCCCAGTTACACCTAGCTAGCGGGAAAGCCTATTACTCCAGAACCAGCCAGCTGCAAACTGTCGAGTCGTGTTGAGTTAATACTTCAGAGAAGAGTGGTTGTGTTTGAACTTTTACTGGAAGTGCAACTCAGCTTTTCATCATTTCACCTGTGAACTATTTGTTCCGCAAAATACACAGTTAAGTTAAGAATAGGTGGAAGGGGGATTTGTGTTGCATGCACCTCGCCATTCTTAAATTACGTCTGACAAGAATTCGTTGCACGTGTTTCTCCTTATAATATAATTAATAGTCCAGTCAGTGATTTTAACCCATCATGCCGAGACGAAAACCGGACATAGGTCGTAGTTCATTGACATCGAAAAAAGGCGCTTATCACGTATTGCATTCATAACTGTTCCCGGGCGAAGCCGGGGCGGGTTGCTAGTAATAATAAATGATAGTAAAGTATCATATTCTGCCACCTCGATGTGAATATAATTTAGTTGGTGTTCAAATATTTAATAATAATAATAATAATAATAATAATAATAATAATAATAATAATATATAACTGTTATGTTTGAGACTTGAGTCATTTGACTGGTTTGATGCAGCTTCCCATGCCTCCCTCTCCTGATCTAATCGTTTCATCTCTATAAACATATTCTAACCTTGGTCTAGCCCCATAGTTCTCGTCCTTGCCCTTCCTTCCATAACTAAGTTTGCTATTCCTGGGTATCTTATTTATTATTATACATTTCAAACATGCTATTATTTTTAATAATAATAATAATAATAATAATATATTTCAAACATAATATATTATTTAATACAATTATCTTTATTATTATTATTATTATTAGTATTATTATTATTATTATTATTATTATTATTATAAAACAGTTATTCACGCCCTCACTGTGTAGCAGTTCACGTTAAATCACGCATAATGGCTGCAATGAGCAATTGCAGGAAGTCTGGATGATGGTAGCTCGAACTCCGGCGCAGATAGCGGCCATCTTGAGTGTGGTTTTGCCATATTTTATCGAAATGTAATGCTTTTCATTCAGTCAACACGATAGTATCCAATTGTAAAGGTGTTTCCCGAGGCCTGCATAAATGTAGAATGAGATTAGTAAATTCACTTGGATGACCAGTTCGGATCGTCAAGCGATCATCATCAGATCCTTTTCACTTAAGCCAATAAATCTATGTCGACACGTATGTGGGTGATGATATTTCATAATATATGCACTTATTTAGTTACAGCAGTTATTATAAATCAAAATTTGATGTTTTTCATTCGGGCAACACTGTAGTACCCAAAAGAAAATTTACATAGGATTAATAAATACAATCGTGTTGACCGAATGAAAAACATAAAATTTCGATTACTAAGGCAACACTGAAAATGGCTTCAAACACCATAAAGTTATTATAAACTTGCGCAACTTGTCAAGATTTGTTAGTATTGTTAGTGGCCTTTGACCTTCACATTTGCTTGCTTAGTCTGGTATCTGTGATTGTTAGTATATGGTCACGTTAGAATGCATTATGAAATTAGCTAGTTTGAGCGATGTGGGATCCGTTCTCCAGCAGCTTATATCACTGCCACTATTCAAAAAAAAGGAAGCTTGTAGTTTAACGTGACCGTTAATCTCGCGATCATAAGCCACGGGACCTCCGTTTTACGTGGAATCCGAACCACAGGACATGGCATTTCACATCGAAAATCTCACATGCACCACTATTCAACATACGAGCTAATTGTAAGATCATGATCCATTCCAACCTGCGCAAGTTTATAGTATCTGCTGTAACTAAAAAAGTGTATACCAGGTGAATAAGCTGCCCCTAATAATATCATTTTATGCAGCCAAACTAGCATTGTTGTCAGGAAGGTCAATATTTCACTGCTTGCATCCCGTAAGGTACAGTACTAATGCACTGCAAGCATATCCTTCAATTAATACTGAACGCTTTTTATTTCTCCCTCGTTGTTACTACAGACTCAAATTTCAAAATTTGAAAATTACTTGGCCGCCATGTTGTTTTTGTGTTTCTCAGGATTCAGAAAGTCACATACATGAACTTAGTTAATAGTCCTCTATTACCATACAAAAATTCAGTTTGATTGCTTAAATAGTTTCCGAGATATTGTGAACCGGTGGAATATATTGTATGGACGCCATGTTGGATTGTTTCATATATATATGATATATCCCAGCAGATGAATATTCTAATGATATTTCATTATATCAACCTACATTTCTATAGGACACGATAAATAAAAACGAGATTTAAAATAATGCACAGCCGCCATTATATGTTCTCTTAACATTTAATTAAATTAGACGTCAGTGTATTAAGGCTTGTATGAAGATATACCGGGACAAGTTCAACAGCGCTCGGGTGAAAATCCGCGAGAAAAATCCATTTAAACATTTACATTTCACGTGGCTGCCATGTTGGTTTTGTGATTACCAGGTTATTGAAAGTTCCACAGGTGAACTTATGTTAATAGCCTCTATCAACATACAACATTTCAGTTTGATTGCTGTAGCATATTCAAAGATATTGAGAACCGTCTAAAAATGTCAGATGGTTATATATGTTATATATGTAGGCCAGAGAGTTATAAACCATTAGATGAAGATTCATTATTCAAACTTTTACATCGATCGCATGATTAGGACACAATAAGTAATAACTTAATTTTAAAATTTCGCACAGTTGCCATCTTGAGTTTATGAAAGCAATTGGATTAAATTAGAAGCCTGTATAAAGATTTACCGTATTAAGTTTCACTACGCTCAGACGATTAAATTGCGAGAAAATTCCCATTTATTTGGCCACCATGTTGGTTTTGGACTTAACAGGTCTTTTTCAAAATAACATAGGTGAACTTCTAGTTTTTCTCTTTATCTACCTAGGGGCCGATAACCTAGATATTAGGTCCCTTAAGAAAACAATTACCTTTATCATCATCATCATCATCATCATCATCTTTATCTACGTACAATATTTCAGGGTGATATCTGTTACTGTAATGGAGATATAGAACAGTGAAATATTTCGCACGGCTGCCATGATGGATTGGTGAAACGTATTAAGATTTGAAAGGCACAATCAAGAAAGGACGAGCCAATAGTATGCACTTGCCGAGTTTCATTGAAATCACTTTGGCCGTTTAGATTTTATTAGTGGGAAACACACACACATACACACACTCGGAAAAAAGGTGATCTCATAAAACTATTTCTTTTATAAATGAAAATAGGCTAAAGACGGCTTCCTACACGATATTGTTTTCTCTTTGTATGTTTGTTTGTTTCTTTCTTTCCTTCACACTCCTTTCAGGTAAATGCAGGAATGGTACCTTATTTTATGCCCCGAGCCACCATTCTTTAATACAGTAACACAGCACTGCGGCACAGGTTATGAGAGAAATCCAACACAAACCTAAATACACAGGCCTGATGGAAAATATGTCGCTACATCCTAATATGAATTAACAACAACAGTTATTAAAAGTGTTAATGAGTGGGTAGGTTTCAAAAAGAGGCTATATTTGCAAATTACGTATGGGGGCCGCGAAACTTTCGATTGTGGCCACCGCTCGGAACTGTGTCCAAAAGCACATTGAAAACACATTTCATCACGGGATTAACCAGTTGAGGGCCTGGTTGTGGACGCAAAGTTTGGGACACCTTGTGTATGGTGCTTGCCGCTATCTACCTCAGTAGAAACAAATCTAGCCACCAGGTCCCTCCTCTCAACCCAATTAGATAGCATTTACCCTTCACCTTCAGTTCGACCGTATCATTTTGATGTCACATTTGGGGAACTTGTCACCTGAAGTGACTGTAGGCCCATCCGCAGTCAATAAACGACGCCGTGTCACACTATAGAATGCACCCAATCGATCACGTGACAGGATGCTATAAGCCCCACTGTTAATGTTTGCTGCAGGACTGTTTCGCTGTACTAGATATACAAACGACAAAACGTGTTTGAATGTAACTACGCAATCAAATTGGGCAAATGTCCACATGAGGTGGAATCAGCCCGGGCCCAGATAAACTTCTAACTGAAATCCCTGATGAATTGGCTGTGTATTATGGTCCTGGTCTTTTGTGGTGCACTGTGGCATGTTGCCTACTGTATCGTATAGCGTATGACATCCTGTCTGCCGTGCGTAGGAGGGGGATGGATCGCATGTTTATGTTAAACTAATACTCTCCATTCGTTTCATTAAGCAGTTCACCAGTGTGTATGTTTGTTTGTGTCGGTATATGCCCGGATAGTTAAAAATAATATCAGATATTGCGGTTTTGAGTTATGTGATGTTATATGATGGGAATATATATATTTTTTATCAGGCCCAGCAAATGGAGAATAATATTTAACATGTCTATTTGATTGATTTTGCCCCGTGTGTTGTTAGTCGAACTTATTGCTGTTCTGTGATGCGGGAGAATCCAAAAGCAAGGTAACGCACCAGTAAGCATTATTACATACTACAGCACTGTAAAAGCAAAAGCACTGGAATGAACGCTGATGTGTCGGCACAGAGTTTCATATCTCTGTCAGGTGAGGCAAGTGATGTGAATAAATGTTTGAAACTCATTCGACATTCGCATAGCTATCTGTATGACGTGAAAGTACAAAGCTACGTTTTTATTTCCTAACTTTATCTATGTACACACTTGCCGAACAGCTGGAGCTGTCTGTACCTTTCGAGGCTATAAAATTCAGTGTGTACTAGAAGCAAGCAAGCTTGTAGTTTAACGTGACCGTTAATCGCGAGATCATGAGCCACGGGACCTCCTTTTTACGTGGAATCCGAACCACAGGACATGGCATTTCACTTCGAAAATCTCACATGCACTGACCGGGAATCGAACCCGGACCGCCTTGGTGAGAGGCATACAGCTAGACCGCTGAGCCACCACGCCCCCCAGTGTGTACTAGCGCTGGTCCCCGTGGTGTTAGAGTGGTGCACCTGCCTCTCACCCGGAGGCCCCGGGTTCAATTCCCGGCTCCGTCAGGGATTTTAGAAACTGACCTGAGGGCTGGAACGGGGTGCACTCAGCCTCGTGAGGACAATTGAGTAGCTGTCTGACAGTGAGGCAACGCCCCGGTCACGGAAACCAAGAATAACGGCCAAGGGGAACCGACGCGCTGACCACGCGTCACCTCAATATATGCAGGCCAAATGGCTGGGCAGCGGTCGCTTGGTATTCCTAGGCCCTTTAATCGATTATTTTCGGTTACCGATAATTGATTAATCGGAGCAGAATAACGATTAAACGATTAATTGCTAGAAAACGATTAATCGATTGTTCGTTTAATCGATTACTCGATTGGTAGTTTAATCTATTAAACAGATAATCGAATAATTGATTACTTATTGTTCTGTCGATTGATCGATGTACTACGCTCCTTTCACTACGCTCTCACAGAAAGAAAATAGACATTTAATAAATTAAAATTTATTGTATCATATATTTTTAAATAATGTACCTTCTTTGTGAAAAGTAGGCTACAACAAAGTAAAACAAAAATGTTTATGTCCTAGATTGTAAACATTGAACTAGAATTAAAAACCATTGCTGAAAACTCGTCGTTTCCTTTTCTTAAAAACCCTCCGGCTAAAGCTGTACAGCGTTGCTGAGATGGAGCCCATCACTTCCGAGTGAGACGCGCCATGATGCGTGTGGGCACCATTTCGGCAACGCTGTACAGCTTTTGCCGGAGCGGCTAGCAGGTGAAACATGTGTTATTTCCCCGTAGAAATACAAACCGATATAAAATAAGTGAATTAATTTACGTATTTCACAGTCATACAGCATAACTTTTCGATGTATAAGGATTACAATGCAATCAAGAACTACATTTTCCAACCACCCCGAGCCGAGAAAAAGTTACCTTACAAAAATGATAACAACTTTGTTTCTTGGACACACACAATTTTGAAATTAATAAACCAGTTATACAACATTCCAATGTATATTGTTTTAAAATTTGGATTCGATCTGATGACGGGTTTTTGAGATAATAATTCGTAAATGTGACGCATGATTGAAACACGCTTAAAAACGTGCACTTTTTGTGTTCCAACTGAGATAAAAAAAATATTAAAATATAAATTAAAAATTCCAAACCTACATGACCTAGCGTAAAATAGAACGACGATAATGATGATGTTATTGGATTGTATGTAGGTCTATTGGTTACTTCACAAACAACCTTCAAACTCGAGTGCAGATAATACTTTGGTCGACAGTAGTTGGTCATCGATAATCAGTGACGTCACGAGGAGAATTACCACCAGAGTTGACCAACATACGGATGTGAAAAATTCCTAAATCCCCGAGATTTTTGAATTTTGGTGCGAGATTGAAACTTTTGGCGTAAGAATAGACAATACGAGATTTAGTGGCGGCAATTCTGAGGGGGTGCCAACCCATGGGCCATGACATTCCTCATGATTTTTTCAAAATTCCTCATTACTTGAATTTTGGTGCAGAAATAAACAAAAGAGGATGTCATGGTGACTTATGGAGCTGAGTTCTAGTGTGAGATTTATTGATCCATGGAATAAACGAAACGCCGGAATGGTTCCTAAATTAAGGCCAAGCCGCCTCCTTCCCAATCCACATCTAAATTGCAAATGCACACACTAATACAGCCATCACAATAACACAGGTTATCAGAAATATTACATACACACACTCAAGTGCACGGGGCTACATATCAGTGATGTTCCGAAGTACCTAAATGAATCAACAACAACAATTTGTTACCAAGTCCACTGTATAAGTGTTGGTATCAGTTCCAATAGCAATCAATGGATATCGTAAGCACAAAATACCTCATGCAATTTTTGCCTTTCAATGTTGTTTCCTTTTGGATAATCCACACGCGATTAAAATCTGTGTAACTGAACAATCAACAGAGTAAATCATTTTTTGTTAAATGTCGGCTTACCTGTACAATTCTGACGCTGAGCCCCGTCTCTTTGGCCAGAGCTTCTCGAACTTTCCGACACGGCTTTGGACTGATCTCGAAGGACGCTTTGAAGGCTCGGCGCTGTTGTGTGGTGAGGATGGTCCGAGGCCTCTTTGGCCCTCGCCGGCCGTCCTGTGCTCTGGCGGCCGGCACCAGCTCGTCACACGAAAATTCTCCTGCACAGTAAACAGAAGATGGACTTAAGTTTCCGTCCTGCATCATATAAAACTGAAACCAATCAGGCGAGCCTGAATGGATGGATTCATTACGAAATAATTGCGATGTACAAAACAGACCACATTAATATAGTCAGAATGAAGCTGAGCTAGAACATTGTGTTCGGGGGAATCCTGCCAGCCCACGCTATCATGTTAAATAAATAAACATTACAGCGCTATCTCAAGTTACTCAAGCCAGGGATCCACCCGGGCGAGAAACAAGAAAGGAAGGTCGTGGCCCTTCAAGCAAGATACCACGTGATATTAAGCCTCTACCCTTCATAGTAACAAGCGATATTAAACTCACTTAATAAATAGAAAAGCAGGAAAATAAATCTAAATTCAATTTGATATTTTACAGCAGGTTCATTGGATTTATAATTAATGATCTAATTAATTCCGCAGAACCTGGGCTACAGTGAGTTATCCATTTTCCCAGGCTTACATCTGACGTCAAGACCTGAACGGGAATGACCTCATTCTGTGCATAGAAAAAAGTAGACGCTCCCTGACTTGCCAGAATTACGTGAGAATGTGTGATTTGATTTCGAATCCATTTACATATTTCGAACCTGTGAGCCATAGGCTTTCAGAAAATGAGTGTGGCTAATAATTAAACCCATTTTTACAGGAATTGAGATCACGTGATCCGAGCTTGGTTCCGGTCCGGCCTCAAAACCGATAAATATCAGCACCGTAGTAGGTTCACACACAATCTAAGATCGCCTATGAGACGAGGAAACCCATGCCAGTTGACCTAATAAAGAAACATTGAAAATATAAGTTCAAACTGTAAAAGGTGCTTTAATTAAGTTTAAACACACAAGATAAGTCGTAAACTCACGAAATTATCTGGGATTGAGTAGGGACAAAAGCCACTGGGGTTTACCCGATGGCATAGAAGATTCAAGACTTCAACAAACAAAGAAACGTCCAACATTGCTCAAAGCTAAGCCAGCTATTAGAATGAACTGCATGAGAATGGCAAAATTCGCTCGATATACGTGTGAACCCAAGAGTTTTTCGATAAGTAGGCCTGAAAACGTGTTCCAAAGCGTTATTTATTGGAGTGTTAAAGCACCATAGTGACAAACTGGCCCAGAGTATTCAAGAAATCGTACGACATAATATCTGGTATACTGAAGACATTCCAGAGGATTGGAAATGTGCCTTGATTCACCCGCTTCACAAGAAAGGGGACAAATCAGATATTAATAACTACAGAGGAATCTCTCTCCTATCACTCATCTATAAATTCTTCTCTAAAGTCTTACTTAATAGATTAGAGAAACGAACAGACCACTCGATCGGAGATGATCAGGCTGGATTCCGAAAAGGGAGATCCTGCGCAGAACAAATCCTAAACCTAAAAACCATACTGCAGATTCGCAAAACCAAACAAACGGTAATCACATTTGTTGACTTCAAAAAAGCGTATGATTCCATAGATCGGCAGACCCTGTTCAACATATTAGAGAAATTCCAAGTCGACCGCAAAACGAGGGAACTGATTAAACAAACTCTGACCAACACAACATCAAAAGTTAAATTCTTGGGAGAAATTTCTGAACCGTTCGATATCAGAACTGGTGTTCGACAGGGAGATGGACTATCCCAATTACTGTTCAATTTAGTTTTGGAAAAGTGATTCGTGAATGGATAAAAGAAACTAAAGGTATAACCATTGGCAGACGTCTTAAAGACAGAATTCACCTGGATTGCTTAGCTTACGCAGATGACCTTGTAATCCTTTCAAACAACAGACAAGAAGCAATCCACTCCGTAGAAAAATTGCATGCAATAGCCACAAGAACCGGGCTTCAAATATAATTTGAAAAGACGCAATTTATGGAAGGCACTAAATCAAGATTTGACAATCATCCACTAATCACCAAATACGGAGTAATTTCCCAAGTAGACAAATTCCAGTATCTAGGCGAAATTAATCAGCCAGCAGGGTTAAATCAGGAAGCTAACAAAGAAAGAACTGCTAAATTGCAAAGGGCTTACAAAATCACATGGAACAGATACAACAAAAGATGTATCTCAAAGAATGAAAATTACGACACTACAACACAGTCATCAAACCAGAGGCACTGTATGCATCCGAAACACTGATAATTGGGGGCAGGTCACAAATGAAAAGCATCGAGAAACAAGAGAGGAAAGTTCTCAGAAAAATCCTAGGACCAAAGTTTGAAAATTGAATTTGGATGAAAAAGAAACCACATGAATTTTTTCAATCCACAGAAAAAATCACAGATACTATCTGAAAACGACGATTAAAATTTTACGGACGGCAGGCTGACAAAGAGAATTCCAAATCTAGCGCTAAACCTGAAAATCCTCAACAATTGGTTAACAGAAATACATGAAGATCTATAAGAAATGGGTATTGCTGAGAAAATCGTTCCAGATAGAGTAAAATTTAGAAGCCTAGTAAACAAACATAAATTTGCAGAGAAACCTAAAAGGAAAAATACAGGCAGGACAGAAGCGCGCATAAACCAACACAGTGAACGACTGAAGAGATATTGGGAAGAAAGGAACATTGGGCAAAATAAGTACAAGTGCGCTCCGTAGTTGGGCATAACGATTAAAAAAAAATAAGGAAGTAATTTGAAGCAGGATAAATCTACAAGACCTGTAATATTTGATTTCTGTAATTGGTGTAGCTGTGATTCTAAACACACTATAATTGTGATTGACAGTAGAACATATTCCGGTAAATAATGTGGTAATCCGGTGGTGGAGACCAGCAAGAAAGGAATTTTAGTAATTCAGTGTGTTGATGGGTGCAATATCGGCGTATAATTGAGGCCATAGGTAAGTCCTCGAAAGCAATGATTTATATTGGAGGCCATAGGTAAGTCCTCGAATGCAGCGAATTTATAATGGAGGCCAAGGATAAGTCTTCATGTAATAGAGAAGTAGATATACTTCTGGTAAGAGAGGCGTGACCCCTACTCTGACATAGTTAATCATGCGGCATGTATAAGCCTCATCTTGCGAGTAAATATTAGGATTAGGCATGAGATAAGACCTAACGTTATGTGATAGAAGAGAGATAGCCAGCGAATTAAATAAGTGCAGCTTAACACACTATATTTAAGTACTATGCAGATGAAGAGTAAAGAAGCTACCATGGTAAGTGTCACAATTAAGTATGTGATCAGTGAATGGTGTTCCAGTAAGTCGATAGACACCGTTTTATGGTACTCAGGTACGATCCATGTAGCATTTATGTGTGATCAAGTATAGGTATACCCGCAAGTTAATTTGAGCACAGGCATGGACCCTCCGTAACGTAAGTGTTGTTGTTTAATGAATGTGATTTGTAGGGTAAACTCCCGACTTAAGTGTGAATTTAGAACTGTGTTTGAGTGTATTTCTATAATATGTCTTAGGGACAAATAAAGGTGTTTTTTTTCTAACTAAACTGAATTTATTGAGAGGGGACGACGGATCGCTGCTCCAGCTCAAATTTATTATGTACTGTAGTTGCTAACGAGTCATTGCGAACCCACACCAAAATAACGCTTTGTGATCGATTGCCTTTCAGGGAATATTTTATGTTTGTATTTTTGTCAAGTAAGAGGCCCCAGTCACAGTTTTAATTTGTTCCCTCATTCGTAGGTAGTAGAAGTGGTAAATACTCACATATCAGTGATTTCATGTCACAAAGTTTAAATAGATCTTGATTGTTTTCTTCATCAACCATGTTAACCATGTTATTGAATGAGGTCACTCTATTACTCTTAAGAGCACATAAAATGGTGCACAAGAAAGATCACGTAATAATTGATTTCTTTTGACTTTTGCACAAGTCAGTAGTGTGCAACTGTAATGCAAGTTAATGTTTATTCACCTAATGTTTGTTGTTTTCAATGTTTGAGTGTATGTCAATATATTTATTGATTGCCAGGCGAGATATATACCACCAGAATCTTGTCACGCTTTACTAGGGTTTTATTTCAACTTGGATAGATTTATCGATCGTTGTAGATCATTTGGTAACTTTGTGAAGCTCTGGATTTTTGTGATCTTCGAACTTTCCTCCTTTCAAAGACGACGTGTGTAGTATGGTTTGTGTTACAATTTCAGTATTGTAAATCACGGGTAAATTTTTGTTTGACATTTTTAGTTCATTTTTACTTAACGTATTTTTTTATTTTTATACTAATTTTGTATTGTTGTAATATAGTTGTCTTTTTTAGTGTATAAATGCAAAATCTTAGCGAAAGATATGTGTTGTTTATTTCACTACTCTTAAGAACCTGTCTGTAGACCACCTAATATGCTGTAGTGTATATAATCCGAATGAATGTGGTATGACTTCGAGGCCCGGCTGATATTATTATTTCTAATGGTCTACATCATTCACAAACGGTTATAATACATAAATAAGCACTGTGGAATAGGAATCTGTTCTATATTAAGGCGAAGGGGAATGCCATATTTACAGATAGACTGTTTCAGGTTTGGAAACCGTTTCTTCAGTGTTGTCGTCGCGATCTGGTAACATAAACGCTTTCCAGTCGGTCAACACATTAATGTGTCAATTGTTTTATCACACTTGTTGTGCCCGATAATCCAAACACAGATTGGGGTGGGCCGGATCAACACGCCAATCCTCAGCAATAACTCGATACAACTCGAATTAAAAGAAAACCCTTCAATGTTCTAAAGAATTTCGAATAAAAATAATAATCCTGGAGGATGAGATTCGAATAATCCCGGGGCATTAGTAAGGATTGGGTTCAACTGGGTATGCCTCGAAATTATTTCAATCAACACTCAAGTATAGCGACGAGAAATGATATAGAATTCAGCTGAACTAAAATAAAAACACATCCACAAATATATTTAAATACACACAAATACAAATAATAAATCAATAAAGCTACCTGAACTCGGAGATCCTTCGAGTTTAAATCTTGATGTGCAATGAGAATAATTAACGCAAAAAGCAAAAATATTCGAATAGGGACAAAATCTCCGGGCGTCCTATGTTTCGACACAAATTAACTTACAGAGATATGTATTCGATTTCTACTTAATTTACGTTAGTTTTACAATAGTCTCTAGCCACCACCCCATAATGTATTTCATTTGTGAGTAGGTGCATATTTACAAAATAATCAAAAGTCATATTAATCTTATCTCCTATCTAATTTCAAGTTCAAAATATGGATGCCTTCCTTCTGTCCACAAATCATGTGTAAGAATATGCTATACACTTCTATTTACAAACCATTCTACTAAATCGTACTTTCAAAGTATTTCTTTATCATTTCAGTTAACTTCCATTCGATCATGTTTCATTACTCTGAGCACTGGTTGTCATTTTCATTACATTTCGATTTAATCATAGGCTTCAAGAACTACATCAAAGGGAAATATTCTTATCTTTCACTTCATAAACATTCGTAATCCACAATTTCTCTATATTCGCCTTCACTTCACCGCCAATTTCTCCTTGTTTGTTCAACGTAAGATTCTGATCGATCACTATATGACCTTTATACGTATAGCTCACAAGATTCCATAAACACCTATGTAGCTTGCTTTTAGCTTAATATACCTCCATTAAATTAACAGTGACTTCACTTATCGTTTGCATTCAATAACCATGCCACATTTATCACAATTATATCTCTTTATCGAATTTCATCATAATAAGAACCTTTAACTTCATTATAATTCTTGCTTCATTACCATATTCTCCTCGTAAGTTACAACCTGAGTTTCATTCCTATACAACATTTAAATCTCCTGATTCATATTCTCTATATTTAACTCAGCTACAAATCACATCTGCTCATACAAATTATTAATCAAAACCTTCGCATGGTGTGAGAATATTCAATGTTATATTATTCTCTCATATATGTGGAAAATGTAACCTCTAAATGTAAGTGTTCATTCCTGTAAGTTCTATCAACTGTACCCATCTGATGGGGACAGGACACGAACCTATGATATTTTAAGTCATGAAAAGAAAGAATATTCATAGGACTTTGGTGTGTGTACAAGCCAGTGATGAGGCAAGATGAAGAAACTCACGCATGACACAAGGCGATAAAAGTCCGCTATCTGAGTTATCGCATGCAACCCGTATGTGAGTCACCCAGTGCGCAGAGCAGAGCGAAGTCAGCTTGATGACGCCATGTACAGAGGAAAGTTTTACTCATGTAGGAAGTCCAGGGAGTCACCGATGGGGACAACTCATCAGTTTATTGGCAACGCTGTAATTGGGCAAGACCCAGTATTGTTGCGAAATAGCCTTCTTTTTCGGAAATCACGCAAAATTATTGAAATTTTGGAACGCCAATAAGAATCACTCCGGAAACTAGGAATTTAGAAAGTATAAAAATTTGTAATATTTGAACAGAATAGAAACGCTGATTAGGCATTACGAAATTTGAGGAGGTACTTGTGAGGCTCTTTGGAGAGAGAAAAAAAGAATTGGACGCCTACACATAGAAGGAGCACCTTTGAATTTTTAAAAAATACTTGCTACGATCGAATTCGGAAAATTAAACTAGTTTTGAGACGTTGAGATAATAAGGAATACAGAGATAACTTTCATACAGGCGTACGACGTTTGGTTCAAAGGTTAGATTTGAGAAGGACAGCCAAGTAATCTTTTTTGTAAGTTTTGAATAAATAGCGAGGCCTAGAGCCAGAAGGTATTTAGTCTGCAGTACCCTATGAGGTGGGCGTGCTGGATCGCACATCGCCAGTTGCAGTATACGCTGTTTCGCCAAAGATTTTCAGTCTTCAGTCTTAGTCAGTCCGAGCAGGACATGACACTGCGCAATAAGTGCATTCAATCGAACATGGATTCTCAAGGGAGGGCCATGTAGTTTCGATAAAGTAATCAGTCTTCAAGATATCACGAGTACGTTAGTTCGAGACCACGTAAGGTCGTAGAAACCAGAAGATCTCTACGAACATAAAGTAGTGAGTCCAGATGAACAATACGCTACATAAGATCAAAGTTAGGTCCAGTGAAGTCGCAACACGTTAGGTTGAGACACAAGTATCGCTAGTGTTAGAACAAAGTTAGGATCTCATGATCTTTGAAGGAAAGTCATGAAGATATAGGTCCGAGTAGCGAAAAGTAAAGTGAAATACGCGTTTGAGTATAAAGTATACGCGCAGTCAAAGTGGAAAGTACAAAACATAAAGAAACGAACAATTCGAACCTCGTTGAAGGAAGGAACAGTTCGAAAATTACGGAATTCGCAAACGGACGTTGTCGAATTAGATAGCCACGTTAAGTTAATAAACCAGTGAGTTTAAACTCTGGGTAAGCCGATAGAACTTTGAGTCGATACCAAGGGGTCAGAACCAAGAAATTGTCGCAGGGACAAAGCGAACAGCCAGTACTAGGAAGGAAGGAGATCGTCATCTAGGAATGTATCGGAAGACCACCGTTTGCGTCCTGAGATACGGCAAAAGACTATTACACAAAGTGTTATCTACTGTAAATTGTGTAGGAATAAATAGGACTAAACCCTAAAGGGTTAAAACACGTGTGAAGTGTTTATTAAGTGATTTTTAAAGGATTAAAACACGTGTGAAATGTTATTAAGTGTTTGTTTAAAGGGTTATATATATCATTGTTGTGTCTAAGTGTCCCAGAATAAGGGGAAATATAATGTGTAGTTTTGTTAGAATGATAAGCAAAGAGATAATTACGTGTGAAGTGAAAGAAATAAGTATGTCGCACCATATAGTTCGTAAAATATACTACTTACGGCACAATGGGCGAAATCTTTCACGTGGTAGGTCCATGGTTACCGGATGGTCGGTGAGTACAAATGATTTACTACAAATTGAACCATTGTGCATCTAATTTTGGAAATACCATTGTGGGTAAATATTATGTGTCAAGTGATTATATTTAACGTGTCATTAGTAAAAATGTGTCGTGTAGAGATCGACCAGAATCATGAGGATCGCGTTAATGAATTATATGTTTTAGAAAGAAAGAAAGAAAGAAAGTAACCCGAAATGCATGCAAGCAATTATAATGTTGAAGAAGGGAAGGAACCAAATTGTTTAATAAATAACAAATGAAATTATAGGAAAAATCAGTGACGGTTAACATAAAAATAAATGGAGTAAAAGTTGAATATAACTTAAAATACGAATGAGCTGATAGGCAAATAAATAAAACGACAATGAAAGTTGAAATACGTGAAAGTTGAAGTTAAAATAAATTAATAACGTTGTAGACAAACCAGGGACGGTTAATATACACTAAATATAAATAGATAAATATATACCTTAGTAAATGAATAGGTAAAGGGGATAAGGCCTAATAAAAGTAAATTGAATAAGAACGGACCACCGTTAATAAATTAATATGAATAAACGGCAGAAATGAATAATACAAGTAGGTTCTCTATTCTAGCCAGGATACTGAACTGAAATGGGGAAATAATTGAAGATCCAAGTTGAAAATATATATATTGTTGCCAAAAATAGGCCGAATTAAATGTAAGCTCAAGGATAGGGCTCTATAAATAAATGATGTTTACGTGTAAGTAGGACGAATCGTTAAGACTGTCAGGAAATCGTCGAATTGAACCTGGGCGGGCCTTATACGCCATTATTATTGTATTAGAGTGACGGTACATCTCACTACTGAAATTGTGTTGATGTTTCTCACGCAGCCTGGGTACACATGATGGAAAATATGGGTAAGTCTGGGTGGATGATTGTGTATGCAGATAACCGGATTATGGTGAAATAGTCCTAAGCTCGCGATAGTCTAGCAAAACAACCGGACAGGGCATTGCGCACCTGGATCGGATTGTTATATTTTTGAATTCTCACCGCAGCAATAAATGGAGCCGAAGCGGGCTAAAAATATGCAAATGTTAAATGTCATGACTGCAGAGAACGTTCCTCAGAACCACGCACGTGTAATCATAAATATGCAAATTAGACTGAAAGCAGTCAGTAATAAAGACAATAGGAAAGTAATTACTTGGATATTCAATGTTATGATGTGGCCTTCAGAGAAAGTGGTCTGTGAATGTAGGGAACAAGGTCACACTCCAGACCGCAAGGACGTTAGTTTGTTATGATAAGACGGGGCCGCTCTCTGCTTCCTTGAGACAGGGAGTGGATGAGTTATTACGGTCACGCGAAGAGCCGGCTGGACTAGTAAATATGTCACTGAATTAACAAAATTGAGTAAAATAAAAGCTAGATCTTTTAATCTTATATGAATGAAACAATAAGAAGCCGAAGAATGTTCCTGATAAATGTTATTATTGTGCTCGGAGTGATCCTCCCGCATGATAATAATAAAAATGATATTAAGCATTATGGTAAAATGTGAAAAATTGGTTCGTTACTCTAAAGATTGAAACGGGTTAAGAAAATAACGAGAATTGGACTCCACGGAATGCGGGTTCCATGAAGACAAATTACTAAGATGCACGATGGTTACAATTAAAAAATGGTACTCATGGTGAAATATGTAAATAGATATGATTGAGGGATAATTTGTGTTTTAAAGTGTGTGGAGAAACAAAGAGATTGATTGAAATAAACTAAAAAGGTATTGAAACTAAAATATATAGCCAAATGGAGGCATTGGTTACATAACGTAAATGTCCTGAGATCGAAGCCCGACAAGGTGGAGATTGAGCGAAGAATGATTTAAGAATACCCAGTGTTAGAAGGGTTAGATATTTTGATGTTAAATAAAGCAATATGAAATGTCATGAAACGGATTGTGAAGAAATCCAAGAATCATAAACCAAGATGTGTATGACAAATATTAAGGTCATTGTTTATTGGATTTGTGGTATTATTTCGCCAGTGTTTATGTTTTGTTGTAATTTGTGTTCAGAGGCTTTTTTATAGATTTAAAGCAGTAATTATAGTAGACCGTGTTATAGTTTTTTTTATAGCTTGTATTTCCTTGTTGTTCACATTCTAAATGCATGGGTCAGACGGTGGGAATGGACGGTACACCCCCGAAACTGAGCTAGTTTGGAAGATGACCCTGTATTTCCGCAGATCAGACGGGTACACAACCTAATAGTGTAACTGAATCCTAATTAAATCATCGAAGTGGAAAGATGTAAAGTAACACGCCCTCTCACTCAAACCATTACTCCTCCACTAAAGTAAGAGTGACTTCCTGATCAATTGCATTCAATAACCTATTTTAAGACATCCATAATAATTAAATGAACCATAATTAAATTAACTATCGCAACAGATCTCAAATTAAGTCCCTAATAATTAAATGAATTATCGCAATAAATTTCGATTTACGTCCATTTGCCAAATTTCCGTGATTCCTTGACCCACTCAAATCTACTTTCTAGTTTGCATCAAGTGTTCTGTACCTTGCTTCTCATACTGGTTGTACTTCCGTCGACGTCTTTCCTTCCAACATTGGCTCCATATTTCTATACGGACCGTCCTCTTCTTCCGTCCACGATCCAGCTCAATGTCCTCAGGTCTCCTTCGCTCGTCGTTGGCCTCCATAGTCCTGGTACTCGTCACTTCCTCATAAGAGCTTCCACATTTCTAGATCTATCCGGTCATCTCTTCGCTAAGAGAGTTCCTGTCCCGAAACTCGCACTGGTTTGTACTGATAGCCTTTGTGTCCGTCCACTACATCGCTGCAATGTTCATGTTGAAAATGCCAAGTAATATCAATTTATGGCCGTGATGATAAGTCTATAACAACACAGGTTATACCGTACGCATTTATACTCGCGTATTCTCGTACGAAATTACGTTCGTCCTCGACCTTGAATGTCGCTCCGTATATGGACTGACCTACATCCAGTTTATCTCTCAGAGTTCGCTGACCTTGTTGACTGTCATCTGTCTGCGTGTCAAACAAATGCACATCGCTTCGTTCATATGTTCCGTGCGTAAATTATATCATACTCGGCTCTTGCAGTCCCGTACCTTGTAAAAGCTTACGACACCACGTGTCTTTGCTCGCACTTCGCTGTACAAATGACAAGTATTTCACACCGTAATGCATTATAATCTGCGTTATAATATCGCCTTGCTACACTTGGCTTTAATGTTCGTTAATACTGTATAGAACTGTTCACGTAAGAAATGATACTGCGTTTTCCAGCAATGTTCCGCACTGAATACTGCTTATCGGAATACCGCACTGGTTCCAAGTTGCCACGGTACGACTGCCTTATACAGATTGCTCGCGATATACAGCGTTAATTACGGTATATATGTCGCTTCGCGTTGTGCCGAAGTGATACATCCGTGAAGTATGATACTCTAGTGACCTCACCTCCTGTCTCTTTCTTACCAAGTTGACTTCACTCGGGTTAACCAGAGCCCTCTATATCTCCTGATGCTCTGGAACTATTTATCTCGTCAAAAGGTCAACTGCTTTCATAATCCGGTTAAGTTCATGACAATATTGGTTCACTGTTGCCTCTCACTTGCCTTTAGATTATTGAAAGAGAATCCAAATATACAAAACAAAAGCTCCAAATGGTAAGTTTATGGTTCTCAGTTCACATAAGTATTTTTCTCGAAAATTCTGGCCGTTTATCCCCGCTCGTTACATCGTCATCTCATATCACGACTCTGCTGCGTTGCCAGATCTCTTAGCACCATGCAATATCGGTGAAAGTACAAACCATGAAAGAAAATATGTATTTATTGTCGTTAATTCTTTAAGGGGCTCTTCGAGATTGTGGTCATGCAGCCTCGTGTACTTGGGTGTGTGTAGAATTTGTCTGATAATCTGCGACAATGTGATGCCTTAACTAGTATGTGTATTTGTAATTGAGGTAGGATTTGGGTGGGAAGTGACCGTGGTCTTACGTTAGGTACTGTACCCGCATAAATCGAGAAGCCACTTGCTGGAAATCCGAAGATCGGCTGGATCGCAGAATCCGAAAGTTCCCTGCTAGCAAAACCCTCAAAAATCCCACCAACTAGCACTTCGGGATCATACACAGTATCTACGATCGTGTTATGGATAAAACAAAAATAATAGGTTGGTAGAGTGAGAAACTTACCATATCCTCGGGGTTGTATAGGTTAAAGGGGCACCTTACCTGTTCTAGGGATCCATTACACCATCTCCACTTATTATTAAAATAAGTCACGCAACACAAGTCGTAGAAAAAGAACAAAATAGATTTATTAACAAAATCCTAAATATATATAAATAAATACAATCCCCATATTTTAATAATAACCCTTGCATTCCTTCCATTAATTAAAATAAAGTCCACACTACTTTCTACATGTACTGGTAATATTTACTCTGGCCTATGCCATTTACGGACCATTAAAACAATTAACAAAGATTCCACTGAATCTGGCATTCTTTCATAAACGTTTAAACTATTTGCGCGTGTCGAGAATCCACAGCTGCAATCTGTCTGACTCGAGACACACTCGTTCCTTCTCCCCTCGGAGCGTAAACACCTGCAAACTCCTATTATATAAGCTTGCCCATTATATAACTGGCTGCTTACTCGTTTCACACCTGCTTATAGATTTCCGTTTCTTTAACACATAAAAGCTGTAACATTTCTCTCACTAAGACAGTTTCTATTGTCATTCATTTAAACTTCTCAAAAGCCTTCATATTTCCGTAGTTTTAAACAAAATACACTCGTTAAATACAATTCATTTCCTTACAATACTTGCGTCTCTTGCAACTGCCGAAGTCTCAGTCACACACATTCTCTTTCACTGACTCACACTCGTCCATCAAAAACATTCGTTCCCAAAAGCTCTATACATTTATCACACGTAAAAATTATTTTTATTATTGACAAACAAAAACACTATAATTACATAATTATTAAACAGTTGTATACAATATGTACAACGGTCTATCAATTCAAGTTTACTTGTTTAATAGTGTACCTGACTCATTATTATTATTAAACTAAATATTAATATTCACTTTCCTACTCTCTTAAAGAATACCATTTAGTCAGTATTTAGGGTTTCAATTTCATCAGTCCAATATTACCAATCAGTTAAGATAAGTTCATATGATTATTACTCAACTCCAGGTTTAATAAAATGTTAATAATAAATTTTGTAGTCAAAAGTTAATTTCATTTCCCAAACACATTTCCGCCTACACCCTGCTCATCTTTCCCTCTATATCATTGATATACTTATACATCAGAGTTATCATTAACTCTACTAAAAATAACAATGTTCCAAGCTTCCCCACAACAGTACTACAATGCAATAACTTCTTATACGGAAAACACCCTCGTATTTCATGATATATTTCCTCGCAGGCTCCTATACATGTATATACGGCATTGCCCTTCATCGTATACCCATTAAACAAATTCTTATCACTTCATTACAATTGTTCCTAACAATTCTCACGTAGTACTTGCATTAATTAAGCGTATATTCACATTGGCGTTGTCCCATGCAACTGCTTACATTGTTAACAGAAAATGTCTGTTACTATTACGTTACATTCTTTCTCAAAACAATCATAGAAGTTGCTTATGAAGGATCTCCGTAGGTTTACTCTGTATAGTTACTCCGTCATCAATCCTTTGTTACTGAACATGAAATAAAACGACATTAATACGACTCTCCATACTGATCTAACTTCAAGTTACACGGTTGCAAAATTACGTTCACAATATAACGTAACATTACAAATTGTGTACAAATAACGACAAATGTTATTTAAGTGTCCAATAAAAATCAATCACGACTGGAATAGAATATCTCTAACTTTCCTGGTGTCGGATGAAAATATCTTCTAAGAAGATGTGTTTCAATAAAAGTATTATTTACAGAAAGTTCAATGTTTTCTCTCAAATAAATGGTTTGTCAACTCCTGAATGTACTTCCATTCTAATTAAGAATGTCCTTGAGTACATGAATTCATAGAATAATCATGACGAATATTACTTGCCAGATAGACGAATGTTTATAACATTTATGATATTTAACAGTATATCACACGTAGTTTTCTTCCCCTACTAATAAATACTTCTTACAATAAGAATAATTCATTTTAACCAAAAATGAATTTAAATAGACATCCCCGACAAAACTGTCTGAAATTCAATTCCATTGAAATCGAAAAACGTCGAATACTAATTTAATAAAATATTCAATGTGGAAAATAAATTCCCAAATTAATTAATTATGTCAGTTCAGAAACTGAATTGTTGAAATCTCATGTGCAGATGAAGAAAGATAATCATCTCACATGTGTTCGAAGCATAACATTATTAAATGTCGAAGTGAAAATACATCGTAAAATATGGCGAAATATGTTGCTCAAATGCCCTCAAAATACTCTACATAATGAATTCTGGTCACTTCTACCTTGTTGAAGACTTCTTGAAATTTATATAAGGTATTATGAAAATACCTAGATGTTTCACGTTCCCAAGGAAACAATGTTGAAACCATATCTGCCCCAATGGAAAGCGACCTCGGATATGGAAGGATTTCCTACCCGGTAAACACCAATCTACATCGTTCGGGCATCGAACTGCGTCCTCTCGTTCATGGATACCAAGTTTCAGGCTTTTGATGAGAAACCCTATCATTTTCAGTCTTCAAGTGGTGAATCTTCAATCGTCGACTCCTTTCGAACTCCCAGATCATATTTGAGCAATATTGTCGATTTAATTCCATTGTTACAAATGAAAATCCACAGCCTGCTTCCAGTCTCCGACCGGGTCAGGAATGGAATGAATGGAGCCCCTATCTAGCGGCGAGGATAGGAACTGTGCCGGCTGCCGAGGCCTGACGCACTCCTCTGGGGCAATGATTAAATGAATGACAGATGAAATGAAATGATAGTGGAGAGTGTTGCTGGAATGAAATGTTGACAGGGAAAACCGGAGTACCCGGAGAAAAACCTGTCTGCCTCCGTTTTGTCCAGCACAGATCTCACTTGGAGTGACCGGGATTTGAACCACGGAACCAGCGGTGAGAGGCCGGCGTGCTGCCGCCTAAGCCACGGAGGCTTCCATTGTTACAAATAAAATGTGTAAATTGTAGATCGAATCACAATTGTAGTTAGTAATGTTCATGAAGTTGTTCAATGAATTATAGTAATTGCTCGTAGTCAGAAAGTACTTGTACATGATTATACATTAATGTACATGATGGTGTAGTGCATAATGTTACATGTGTACTTGACATTGTAGACATATCTGATGTTATACATGGTTCAGTAGTTAGTTAACGTTGCTCCATATTGTCAACTCATAGCTCTGCCATAACATATCCCAATCGCATAATTATCTACTCCATAATCTCAATCATCTTCAAGACGTAGATTAACATTTCTTCTATCTTCATATTAGCAGTCATAATAATCGTTCATATAGTTATAGGCTTCAATGTTCATACAACACACTCTTACTCACGTTGCCTTGAAGAATGTAATAGCGTTCACTGCTATCTTGCCGAACTAAAATGTTCGTCTTCACGAAATGCGTTACTTTTCTGCAGTAGAAATAAACTGTCTGTAAATTGCCTTAGTTTCAGAATCTGCGACGTTAAAGTTTCTTTATATATTCTTGTATACTCAATAGTATAATATGAATGCACTTGTATTAATATAATTTCGTAGAATCGTTTATAAAACGTTAAATTGTGTATCGGCTCAACTCAAATGAACTTGCACTAGTTTGAGGCAAGCAAGGCCGTACATTAATCAGACCGGAATCGGCACTGCATTCGCCAGTGGTCTAACACCACACTCGGCTTAACTTCCTGGGATCAAACTCTCCCGGACTCACGACTGCCTTCGTCGACTTCTCTAGGCTTAAGAACACCTCTTGTGAGCTCCCACACTCAAAGTATACTTTTTCCGGCGCCGTTTTAGCTCCCGCTTAAATATTGCGCGCGTACCTGAATAAATACTAATTACAGTGTACTACGTACTTCCAGCGACTTTCAAAGTACTGATAATATCTTATAATAATATTCTGCAGTATTTCAAACAATAAAATGTATTTCTAATGGCTTAAATGGAATAATTAAATATATTATTGAGGTAATGACAATCCCTCCTTCCATTAAACCTTTTCTCTTTGGGTCTCAGCTTATATCCAATGATATAATTTATAACAATTATTGGCTTCAATCCGCGGTAAAACTCTTGTTGCTATGAGAGTTTTAACCTTGCCACGAGCTCTGAGCGTCATATATCACGTGATCAAGCCTCCCCTTGGCCTGAGCTCGCTAATCAAACTCGTTTGCGTCAAGTTCCTGCGACATTTTCTCAATGTTAAATTTTAACTTGGGACTCAAAAATATCGTCATTTTTGTCAGAAATAATTCAAATTCCGGGTGCAGTACCATCCCGGTATTTGCGTGGAATAGAAATAGGAAACTACGAAAATCAACTTCCAGGATGGCTGAGTTAGGAACTGAACCCCTTTTTCTGATTTTTGCCCAAAGAGGCTGAATATACCCCGTTCCAGCCTTCAGGCCAGAATTAAATTTCTTGGCAGAGCGGGGAATCGTACCTGCGTCTCTACGGAAAGCCAGGAATGCTGACCACTAATTGAAAGAAGATGGATTAAAGTATACACCTTTACACTTATATACACTTTTCTAAAACCCTTTATCTCTGTATAATATAGTGATAGTTTTTAAAGTTGGGATGTATGATAAATATTGCTATTCCCCTCCAAATTCAATCGGGCACTTTGATGTGTTGACAAACGGAAAGCGTAGAGATTTGAAGCCAATTTTTTCAGTTTTTCCTACACACATTGTCTTTTGTAGCTCTCCAGTCAGTCAACACGATTGTGCCCAATGAATGGGCGGGGTAAAAAATATAAATATGTAAACACAATCCTGGATAAAATTGCATGTATGAGTCTTCTTACTAATGCTCAGTTATTCGAATCCCACCTCGACCGTTTTCACGATTTCATATGTTCACCACCAGGAAATGCCGGAATGGTTCCTTTTAACAGGTCCTCTTTCGAATTCCTTCCAAAAAAACCTCCCTGACCCTTCCTTAATTAGACTCAAGTTAGCGGTCACGTGGGCGATCGGCCTGTCACCACCCCAGTTGTGTCTGCTGGCAAAGGGAGTTTAGGTCCCAGACACCGACCTAGTGACGGTAGAGGAGTGATCCATCCCAGAGTCCGTGGGTGAAGCCGAGCAGGGAGGATAAACTATATTTGAAAATTGTTACAAAAAAGTAAAGAGTCAACAGAAGAAATGCTGGATGTCATTTGGAATCAGTTTTTTAGGAGAAGGGGTTGCGTGAAACACTTTGTGGTCAAAGCCAGTGGCGAACCTGTAGGGGAATCTTTTAGCCTTAGAATACCCATTTCATTTTCAAGGAATATGCACATTTAAATGTATCTATTTTTCATTGGCTTAGGCAAATTAAATCTCTTGTTTTCGGTATTATTCTCTGTTGCTACGGTGGGATTGACGCCAGTTTCTCAGCGCGGGACTGAGCAGCCATTGAGTCTCCTTTGCAACAGGCTCAAGTCTCAGAGGGTACAGAAGGCAATTGCGCATGCGCCAAGCGGAAGTTCGATATCTGACCAACGCTGAGTGCGTCAGTGGAGAGGCTAGGCTCCATGCAGTGCATTCGTGAGACGGGCAGTATTCAAGCGCATGCATGTTCGTTTGTGAGTTTTAAAACTAAGTGATTCAACAGTGAATTTAAAATCAAAACAATTTTCGTTTTCCTATGAAGAGAAATGTGCAGCAAATGAGAGGAAACCAAAACCTAATCTAAATATTGTACAGATTGATGAACAGCAATCACTCAAATCCCAGTCTCAGTGGTATGTGCAGTATGAATGGTTAAATGTATTCTGTTTGCTGGCGATAGTAAAGAATGGATTGAAACTCTGATTGCGTGTATTAAAAATTTTCGTCGTAGAGAACGAAAGCATAACATTTCTAAGAAACATATTCTTAACTGGGAACGATCTCAACTTCTGGGACAACACAGAATAGAGCATGCTCTATCAGAGCGAAAAACATGACGACTGGAGTTTATCTCCAAAACCTGTAAGGTGCGAAACTATATAAAATTTGCCCCAAAAATAAAAACCTTTGAAAGAATGTTGAAAGCTTATCTGCAGTGCCATTGTTTTATCATTTTAAATGATCTTGTCGACTTCGTCGTTACGCTGGGGTCTGGCGTTACGTTACGGTGACGGGACGAAATGTACCCAGATGTATTGAGGTGTGTGACGTCATAGTACCGCTTGGTGCATGTGTTCCCCGACAATCTCTACTTCGTTAGTATAAGACAAAACTCCCCGATTCTTGGATGTCACGGGTAATCTCGAGAACCACTGGATGGATTTTGATGCGGTTTTCACCATTCTGTAAAGAATATCTCGAGGAAAGATTCTGTAGAAAATAATTTAGGCTATGTATGATCAAAGGAATCCGAGCAGTAACGATTTCAGTGAAAAAGTCGAAAACAAACCTGGCGTCCGTGCGCTTCTTAAGCATACGCTGGGCAAACCGTTAAAAATATCAATAAACTATGAGCGTGAAAATAGGTCAGCATGAAAAGTTCTACAAAAAGGTCCGCGAGAGCATATCTCTATCTTCAATACATCGCCCACTATATGTGTTTTTAGACTGGATGGAAGGGGCACGTCCCCCGCGCGCTCTGGTGAGCGTGCGGCATCCCGCGCGCTTGGCCTTGCTTTCCCCTTCGTTTGCACTTGCCGTTCGCAAGTAATTTGAAACAAGATAAGCAAGATAAGTATTATGCAGATAGTTTTCTAACATGTCAAGAGTCTTTGGCTTCGAGCGAAGCGAGAAGCCTCCAGCCTTTCTAGCATTTTTCATCATTTGTAGCATTTAAAATGATACAAAGTCTAGTCTTTCAGACTGACTGTCACTTTTTACTCTGTAGTTGAATATCTTAGTGTATAGGAACGATGAAATCTATAATTATATTTTACTTTCCTATTTTAATTGTAATACCTAGCTGTAAGTTGTTGTATTAATAGAATTAAGTTTTCATATTGTGATAATAGAGTAAGGTGTAGATAGTTGTCCAATAAGATTGTATCTCTTAAGATATGTTATTATAATAAGTTATAAATAGTTATTGTATTAGTAATATATACCCGTAAGTTCTTCTATTTTATAGATGTAATTACCGACGTGTCCTATATCAAAAATGTATTGTATACATGTAATTGATCAAATGGATAAATAAAAATCTAATCTAATCTAATCACTAGTAGCTGGGGTTTTATATTGCGTAAAATATATTACATTTCAGAATTTTTGTTTTATTATTACGATTTTTTAGTATCTTTTTCAATGAGTAGCACACACTGTTATTGAAAGGAACCATAAATGCCAGGTATAACAGAGAAACAACAATTGACATGCTTTTGGTTTTCATTGATGAATATTGAATGTATTGATTGTATGTAAGTAAGTATGTATGTATGTCTACCCCTTATTATTCCCGTTTTCAACGGGATCCGGGATGAAATCCGATGAGAGTCTACTGTATGTGGCGGATGTTTTTTACGGCCAAATGCCCTTCCTGAAGCCAACCTCATGAGAGGAGTTAATGAGAGATGAAATGAATGATGGTGAATGAAACTGAGCAAGGATGTGGAAGGAAGTGGCCGTGGCCTGTCAGAAGGTACCGTCCCAGCATTTACCTGGAGTTGAAAATGGGGAAACCATGTAAATCCATTTCAAGGACAGCCGAAGGTGGGGTTCGAAACCACGTCTACCAAGTCCGCAGAGAGCTTGGCCCCATGGACTAGCGCTGCGCGTTACCGAACGCAATGCTGAATATTGAATACTAGTCGACAACTCACATCCAGCATTCTTCTCCTTAATGGGTAATTGTCGAATCACTATTACACAATGACTAACTATCAGTGTTCAGCTATGCGTTGACACCCTTAGTTCATTTTCGATAAAAAGTGAGATCCAATATTTTTTCGATGACTCTTCAAGTATTGTTGTTGTTTTTGTTTCATTTGAGTGGGGGGGAGCTTGACATCACTGTCATTTAGCCCCGTGTACTTAGGTGTGTGTAGAATTTGTCTGATAACCTATGTTGCTGTGGTGTCTGTTGTAGTTAGTTGGATAGTTATTGTTGTTTTAAGGGGTGGAACTGCGAGGTCATCTGCCCCTAATGTGTCTGTTGTAGTGTGTGTATTTGTAATTCAGGTAAGGATTGGGAAGGAGGCGACCGTGGCCTTAAGTACGGAACCATCCTGGTATTTGCCTTGGATGGAAGTAGGTAACTACGTGAAAGGGGAGAAACCACTCCCAGGATGGCTGAGGTGGAAGTCACACCCATCTGTTCGCAGATTTGCCTCCCAATGCTGAGTGTACCCCGTTTCAGCCCTCAGACCAGAATTTAATGTCTTGGCGGAGCCAGGATTCAAACCCAAACCTCCGGAGCGACAGTCAAGAATGGTAGCCGCTATACCATGAGAGATCTCTCATTTACCTAGTCTCTTATACGAAACAAATATTGCTATTTTCGTAGTTGAGAGATTTATTAGATCCTGCCATCTATGCGTAATCTCTATGCATACATTTAAGTTTCTCTCTATTTGGTCGGTCGGTCGGCCGGTTGTCCGGGATGAGTGCCTGAATGACCCAACTCATCCTAGTGAAAATTTCAAGGAAGACTTATCAAGATATTGCGACAAGGATGAGCTAGGTCTCATCCCCCAATATAATTAGGATGTCGGGGATACGGGGAAATTTAAACTTCAGTGTCTGTCTTAAAAATGAGCATAAATTGAGATGTTGAGATACACCTGACCTGGAATCTTGTAGAGACGTATTCTCCGGACATTGTCATTGCTACTGAATCTTGGTTATGTGAGGATATAAATAGCAATGAAATAATTCAAGGGACCTACGAAATGTACAGAAGGGATCGGGGGAAGCGAGGTGGTGGGCTATTTATTTGTGTGCGCAAAAATATAGCTAGTTTCTTAAAGTGGGCTGATACGGATCATGAAATATTATGTGTACAAATTTCGGATAAAGGGAATAAATTCCCTCTTCAGGTGATAGGGGCGTATAGAGCACCGAAAGATTACTTTTCGCTTCTCGACACACTGTATGATAAAACTTGTACGGGTAATGCTATGAAAAAGAGCATAATAATTGCCGGAGATTTAAACCTCCCCAAAGTAGACTGGTCTGGTGAGTCAACTAGCTGTGGTCAAGCTCAGAGCGCTGCAAACAAATTCTTAAGGGAGGGGGGGATTTTCCCAAGTAGTTGACTTCCCAACTAGAGGCAATAATACCTTAGATGTTTATCTCGTAAGGCCTGTAGAGCTGTATATTAACTGTCTGAAAGTACCAGGAATTAGTGACCATTCTGGGGTTGAATTAAATATTAGATACGGTGACATTACAAAATTAGACTCTGATGTAGCAAATAAGATCATATTCCAGTATCGCAGGGCGGATCAGGGCAAATTTCAGGGGTAGTTGAATGAGCTATTTGTAGGATGGGCATCGGAAGGAAATCACATTAATATCCTGTGGACTAACATTTTGAAAATTTTAAATAGCGCTATTGATAAATTTCTTCCACTTAAATTACTGAAACAAAACCCAGATCCTGAGTATTACACATGAGAAATCAGGAGTCTTAAACGGAAAATTAGGAAATTATACAATAAAAGACATGATAGTGACAAGTATATGTTGAAATTTAAGTCCTTATCAAGAGAGCTCGTCTTAAAAAAGAGGGCTGCTCATGACAATTAAATGCAAGGTTTACTTGGTTCGGGAGGTGATGGGTGGAAACAAATTTACAGTTATGTTAGGAGAAGAAAGGGAAATTCAAATAATTTGTCGATGATAATGTCCGGTGACGGTAAATTAATTACTGAGAAGCAGGCCATTGCTAATGAATTAAATGTCTTTTATGGTAGTGTGTTCAATAAATCCAATAGCTTTGTGTTGGACCTTAACGGTGAATCAGGGGCACCACTTCTCCAAATAAACCAGTCAGCAATTGTAAAGCTAATACAAAAATTACGTTACAATATATCGAAGGGTCCTGATAATATTGTTAGTGAAGTACTTAAACTAGGAGGTTGGGCCGTGGCACGATACTTAGAGGTGATGTTTAATGTGTCCATAAACAATGCGCAAATCCCGGATGACTGGAAAAGAGATACGGTAGTCCCAATATTTAAGGGAGGGAGCAGACTTGAATTGGGCAACTACAGGCCGGTTAGTCTTACGTCCATCGTTTGTAAACAGATTGACCATCTCATTTGCGACTACTTGAGGGAACAGTGGGAAACATTATCATGGTTTAATGATAGGCTTCATGGATTTTGGAAAGGTTACTCATGCGAGAGTCAGATGCTATCACTTTTTCAAGATATTAGCGAATCGTTAGACGATGGAGTTTCAGTCGACGCCGTAGTTATAGATTTTGCGAAGGCATTTGATGTCGTGCCGCATGACATGCTACTTCATAAATTAGCTTCGACGAAGATTGATAGAAGATTAATTTTATGGATCCAAGGCCGATTCTCGGATGAAATTACCGTAACGTCGGGTATCCCTCAGGGCAGCGTAATCGGAACTGTGTTATTCTTGGCGTTTATAAATGACTTACCAAATGGGATTCGCAGTGACTGTCGATTGTTTGCGGATGATTGTGTAATATATCGAAAGATACATGACTCACAAGACAATGCAGTACTTCAAGATGACCTGAACCTGGTCTATAAGTGGGCGATTGAAAATAAAATGAAAATAAACACAGGAAAATGTAGTCTAATAAAAATAGGGAAAGTGCGAAGGCAAGATTTTCATTATAACATTGGCTCGGAAATACTTGTAGAAGAAGATTCTTGCAAATATTTGGGCGTTCACGTAAGAAATGATATGAAATGGAGTAGTCATATAGGATGTGTAGTTTCTAAAGCTTACAAATCCCTGCACTTTGTAATGAGGGTATTAAAAGGAAGTAGTACCTCTGCTAAAGAATTAGGATATTTGTCACTTGTAAGACCTATTCTGGAATACGCCTCGGCAGTTTGGGATCCATATCAAGTAGGGCTCATATCTGAGTTGGAAATGGTACAAAGAAAGGCCGCTAGATTTGTGCTCAGTGACTTTAATCCCAGGAGCAGTGTGAGCCGTATGTTAAAGAAACTTGGGTGGGAATCATTTGAGGCTAGGAGGATGAAATCTAGACTCTGCGCTATGTACAACACGTATACAAATTAACCAGCATGGGGTGATCTTAGCAAACGTATGGAAAAGCCTACTTACATGGGTAGGAGCGATCATCCTTTCAAAGTTAAGGGCCGACCACAGCGAACAAATTATGGTAAATATTCTTTCGTAAACCGTGCCATTGATAATTGGAACTCCCTACCTGCCGCAGTCTTAGAGCCTTTCCCCAAACATATAGGTGTGTTTAAGAAAAGACTGACTATTTGCGTAAATACTCCAGTTTAATTGTTAGTGAAATGTTATGTACAGTTATTTATTTGTTATGTATATCTAATTTGCCACCGGGGGTCACACCCCCAATTGCAAATAAACGAATGAATGAATGAATGAATGAATTCATTGTCACGGCAACAGGAATTACGTATTCAGGCTATTATCTTTCCCTCAATAGGCTGTGTCAATCTCTGTTAATAATCATTACTCTTCTGTTAGCTTTTCAGTGATAATTTCATTCATAGTGGGGTTGAAAATTCCCATTGTTTTTAATCTTCTTATTGGCCAATAACAAAGGTATTGCATAGCTGCTATGTCCCTTGACTGAAACATCGACCATCAATCAATAATCTGGACGAGGCTGTATTGTAGGTCTGATGATGTAGGTGTAATGCTCCTGTAATTTGAATTTTAATCAGTGATTCTATTGTATTGAGTAAAATCGTACTGAAACCTTATATTTTATTTTCTCTTTTTCTATGAAATCGTAGGGAACAGGGGGGCTATGATATACGAAACCAGAAATGTGAACGAAAAAAAAAATCACTATTTGACCCACCTCGTAAGTCTATAATCTGGTGTAGTTAAACATAAAGGAACGAATTTTTGTTTTGGGAGGGGCAGGAGGGGGGGGGGGGGGGAATGCCAAGTCTGCGTCTTGGTAATAAATTGACTTATCTTGATACAGTAATATTTATTTTAGAACCATAGCTATGCACTTAATTAATCATCAAGTAACATCGTAATGCATGACGAGCCTGCGAATGTGAGAGTTCATGAACGTTAAATTCGAAGAACGGGTATTTCTGCTAGTGTTCATTAAAGCAATATTGCACCCTTATTTGTGGCTCTATTATTATTATTATTATTATTATTATTATTATTATTATTATTATAAATATCGTTACAATATAAGCTACACAGTTTAACCTGCAAATTGACAATTATTCATTTATATTATTGCAATATGTTTAAGACATGTGGAAATGGGATATCAAATTCAAACAGAGAAAGAAGAGCAATCACATGTGCAACTAAAGAGTACAAACGTGTGTGTGGCATGCATATCATTGATTCCGATGACATTAAAATTGTATAATGGCTTAGTCGAATAATACGTTGCATTTATATATTTGATGTACTACAGTATAAATAATTAATAGAAAATTAAATTTCCGTGTGTATTAACATATAGGCTCAACTAATCAAATTTTCAATTTACATTATGTTTTCCGTAATAAAATGTTATATATGCATCTTCTTGTTTGCATGCTTTCCTCTAACTTCTCTTAAGTTTTGCCTAATTTCGTTAAAATGGCTCACTTACGTTGTGAGATATAGGTTTTAATGTTTTAATAGCTTGATCAACCCATTCACGCTCTTTGCTAAGACAAAGGATCAAAAGTGAAACATTCTGAATTAGTTTACATGCAGTAGGGTGGCTGGGAGAACCACCGTACCGGGTCACACCTAGACTTTTATATTATTGCCCGAGTCGGAAATCAAACAAGAGATTTTGCGAGTAGGAGCTAAGAATGCTATCCACTACACCATGAGGTGGTCTGAAACAATAGTACGCATACCAAAAATAAAAAAATAAATTCCTCTAATCTATAAAATGATTAATGTCTTATGTAGGGCCATGCGACATAGTGATTATCATTCTCATATACTTGGGCGTGCGTGAGGAATCACTATGACCTGTACAGAGCGTGCAGTTGCTATTGGGACTGGGGTGGGGAAGGAGGCACCGTGATCTTATACTTCAGAGGTTCCCATTAGGTGGTCCGCGGACCCCGGGGGTCAGCGACGGTTGGCTAGGGGGTCCACGAAGAGTCGTCAAGAAATACAATAATAATGAAAATGAAAAATGGAGAAAGTACAAAGAGATCCTTAAAATAAATAAAAATTTACGAGCCTTACAGTAGTCGCATATGATGTGTAACATCTGATATAGAAGAAACCTCACGTGAAATGGTTGATACACCGGTATTTTATACTATTATTGGCACAAATATTAATCTATTGTAAAAGGGAGTGTTTTACAGATATTGTAGTTTAAATTACGGAACTCATTTTATTAGATGATTTGTAGCTTTCACCAGCACTAGCCTAAATAAAGAATACGATCATATGAATCAACCAGATTAATAGACACGACACCGCTCATAACCTTAAATTCCTTATAAACAGGTCCCCTTGATTCACAGACCAACACGTAATTTCATATGGATTCTGTTAAAATGAATCATATTGATATGATAAATATCATTTAAAATGATAATCTGGTAGCAAAAATATCTACCCCGTCCGGGATTCGAACCCAGGATCTCTAGATTCACAGTCATACGCACTAACCCCACGGCTATTTCGACTACGCAAATAATGTGCACAAGATGGTCACTTATTTCCACGATCCAATAATACTGCATTACGGAATTAAGTTTCATTTATATTTTGCTTGCTTCGATAATGTTCCTGCGTGAAATTGAGTTTAAAATGCTTTATGAATAGGCCCTCTTGTGAGTAAAGAGAATGTATTCAGTAATAGTTCATGAAAAAAGGAAGCTTGTAGTTTTACGTGACCGTTAATCGCGAGATCATGAGCCACGGGACCTCCTTTTTACGTGGGATCCGAACCACAGGACA
Source organism: Meconema thalassinum (assembly GCA_946902985.2). Lineage (NCBI taxonomy): Eukaryota > Metazoa > Arthropoda > Insecta > Orthoptera > Tettigoniidae > Meconema > Meconema thalassinum. The sequence goes on from OX336389.2 coordinate 1,068,903,052, forward strand.
TGGCATATCACTACGAAAATCTCACATGCATTGACCGGGAATCGAACCAGGACCGCCTTGGTGAGTGGCATACAGCTAGACCGCTGAGCCACCACGCCCTCTTAAAAATAGTTCATGAAGGCTTGCTCAATTCTCGTATAACCACAACGATTATATTATATTGATGACTGCATTACCGTTATGTGGGTTAATATTTGAATAGCCATTGTGCAGAAACATAATACCGGCAATGCCGACTACTTACAATGTTTGATATTAAGGCTTTTTTTTTTTTTTAGTCGTTTACCCTCCAGGTTGGTGGAACCCACGGACTCAGCGAGGGAACTCACCTCTACCGCCTCTGCGGGCAGTGTCATTTATTTATTTATTTATGTTATTGGTTTTACGTCCCTTTTAACTACACTGGCTTTTAGAGACGCCGGGATGCCGGAATTTTTCCCCGAAGGGGATCTTTAACGTGCCAGTAAATGTACTGACACGGCTCCCTCGCATTTGCGCACCCTCAAATGCCAGCTGACTGCGCCAGGTTTCGAACCTGCAACCTTGGGCTCAGCAAGCGAGAACGTTACCCCTGAGCCACGCAGCCAGACACGGGCAGTGTCCTAGAGCTGGGAACATCGAATCGGAAGGGATACAACTGGTGAGGTGGGATTGGCACCTCGCCCAGGCGGCCGCACCTGCAAAGCGAACAGGGGCCTCATGAGGGAAGGTAAGGGATGGTTAGGATGGATAGACAAGGAAGAGGGAAGGAGGCGGCCGTGGCCTTGAAGAAGGTACCATCCCGGCATTTGCCCGAAGACGAAGTGGGAAACCACGGAAGACCACTTCGAGGATGGCTGAGGGGGAATCGAACCTACTCTACTCAATTGGGCCACCCGAGACTGAGTAGACCCCATTCCAGTCCTCGTACCACTTTTCAAATTTCGTGGCAGAGCCGGGAATCGAACCCAGGACCTCCGGGGCGGCAGCTAACCATGCTGACCGCTACGCTACGGAGGCGACTTGAAGGCATTTTACCATTTAAATACTGATACTAAGACTTCGAACATGTACCATGTCATTTGTTTCAATCACTTGACACCAGAGTTCGCATGAGCGTTTTCCGTTCAGCATGTCATATACATTCCACATGGCCGAGAGTGCGTCATGGTATCAATTTCCGACACCGCGCGCTGATTGTTTCTCTTACCAGTGCCAGCTGGATCGATCGAGCGAGTTGGCAGTGCGTCTTATACTTCCGTTCGATCCACCACTGCCAGCTAGGGCACACTTCCGTTCGATCGATCGAGCGGGCAGTGCATACTTCCGTTTTCCACCACTGCCAGCTAGTACACTTCCGTTCGATCGATCGAGCGGGCAGTGCATACTTCCGTTTTCCACCACTGCCAGCTAGTACACTTCCGTTCTATCGATCGAGCGGGCAGTGCATACTTTCGTTCGATCCACCACTGCCAGCTCGATCGTTCCGATCCACTTGTGTCTCCAATTTTCAAAATCACTCCCACAAAACTATCCAGCAACCGAGCGGAAAGATGTTACACATCAAAAAGTATGCGTTGCCATCCACAGCACAAGTGGCGCAGCGTAATTTGAGCTTATCAAGTTTCCCGCTAGAGAGCGTTCTGCTCCTTAATCTCTGTGTTATGCTCCGCAGCCATTTTGCATTCTGTGTGTCTACATATTTAAATTAATTTTGAAAGTTGAAACTTTTGATTGTTTTAATAGTTAAAAGTCCATTGGATATGGATCGTTGGCTGAAGAGTGGATTTTTAAAACGAAGTAGGCCTACTGCTACAGATAGTGACGAAGAGAAATATGTGTTAATAAATATAGAAGTAAATCGGCTGCCTGCTGCCTCTCTTGAGCCTAGCCATTCAAAGAGTAAGCCTACTGGGAAAAGTAGGAAATATGACATAAAATATTTGGAAATTGACTTTACGTATAGTTGACCTGAAGATTGTCCTAAGCCTCAATGCGTGATATGCTTTGAAACCCTTGCCAACGAGAGTATGAAACATGCAAACCTTCGGATGCATCTAGATACTAAACACTCAGAGCGCAAAGGTAAATCCATTGAAAACTTCAAAATAAAGTTAGCTGAACTGAAATCATGCCAGAAGGTAATTACGATAGAGTCTGGTGTAAATGTGAATAAAAATGCAATGCTTGCATCCTACGAAGTATCTCAGCTATTCGCAAAACGTGCCAATACCATTGCTGAAGAGCTCATTCTACCTTCAGCAAGCAATTATTTGTGCAAGAGAATGCTGCGCGATGCTGCCGCAATGCTAATAAGTACCATCCCGCTGTCTAACAATACTGTGCAAAGGCGAATTACAGATATGCCAAGCAATATTGATGGGACGTTGTTGGCAAATCTTCGCATGTGTGACATTGTTGCTCTACAGTTGGATGAGAGTACCGATATATCAAAAAAGGCGATAATGTTGGTTGTTGTACGGTACGTTTTTTATGTAATGACGAAATATATGAAGATTTTCTTCTTTCCTGTGAACTAGTTAGAGAGGTTCCCATTGGGAATTTTAATATTTTAAGTCTTGTCTTAAAAGATTTTGGAGCAGGGGGTCCGTGCTTACATAACAATTGCTTTAGGGGGTCCGAGAAAAATTCCTAATGGGAACCTCTGTTATACTGTATTAGGTGCCATCATGGCATCTAGGCCTTCCTAAAGAAGAATTGGGAGATTTTTTTTTCTAAGAGAGCTGAGCTGAGAATTGAACGCATCTCTACTCACTTGTCCTCTCGAGGTTGAATGAACCCCGTTCCAACCCTCAGATCAAAGTCATATGTCTTGACAGATTCTTGAATCGAACCTGTGGTCTTTGGGAAAAGCGTCGTAATACGTACTCTAAAAAATATATACACAGAGCATTTCACCAAAAACCACCTCAGAAGGGCTACATCGACTGCACATGTTGATTCAAACAATATCACCTCCACCTGAATAAGCAGAATATCACCACTATAGTCCACCAAAGGAAATTGTACAGTTGATGGGTAGTGCGAGTCACCGAGGAACCTGGAGTCTACAATGTTCTGTACCTTGAATGAGATCAAGTCTACATAGCATAGACTGGCAGAAAATACGTCGATTAACTGATCATAAGGGACGAAAGATCGCAGTCTGGATTAGTTGAGCATGCCATCATTACAGGACATAAGATCAACTTTATCGATGCCACATTACTGAAGATAGAATCTGGTTACAAGCCACACCTCGTATCTGAAGCTGTTGTATTAGCCTACAATGCCAATATGAAGAGGGTTGTGTGACATTCAGTGACCTAATTGCAGACCCGAAGGACGAAATTCACATACCGGTGAAACGCAAGACTCCATGGAAATATATCAGTCGCCTAGTTGCAAAACCAGCTAAATGTACTATTTAAATGTTGGTAAAACATAAAAAAAACGTTTTAAAGAGGTTCAAATGAGGTGCAAATACGAATTTTATTAAAAAAAAACAGAGAAACAAAATGTGGATTATAAATACCTTAAAGGCGTGAATTTCTACATTAAACGTATTTTACACGTAAAATTTGAAGTTATCTGGGTTTGCAAACGAACGTTGCAATAGCAGGTTTTTCAACTGTATGAAATGCCACCTTTTTAAAGAATCAAAGTTAGGAATTCGGAATATCTTACATGCAAGTTGTGTGACGTGAAATAGGTGTAAATGTATTTAGACACAGCGGTTCTTATATTATAATATATTGAACAAACATCAATTATTAATAATAATAATAGCGATGATATTTGATGCGGGAGTAGAAATGGTAAATGAAAGCCTTTAGTCAACAGTATCGAAATCAAACGAGACAATGAACGGTACTCAGCAACAGTTGGCAGGTTTTGCGTCCATATGGCGAGAAGTAGGCAATCGTCATACCCAACTTAACTGGATTTGCAACCGTTAGCCACTTGGCTGGTTTTGCATCCGAATAAGCTCGACGCTAAACATTCCTTTGCTCGCGTGGTATCTGAGAAATACATGACTTATTCTGTCTTGAATAACTACAGTGCGCTAAAAACTGAAAACATTTCCCGCACTCTATCTTCCTAGCTCGCCAGTGGGGCCATTTAGTTTCTTGCTGACCTTCAATACGTGAAGGGGTTGTGTCAGCCAGGTGGTGTTTTATCTGAGAGATACAGCGCGACTATTTTCGTAAGTATTCCTTATTCTTTCAATTGTTTTCTTATTCCTGCATATGATTCATATATTTTCAAGTAGTTGTTTTGTAATAATAGTTAAATCGTCTTTAGGTCCATGGTATGTATTAAAGCATCTTAGGACCATCAACCCATTGAAGGATTATAAAGTATCTTAGATACAATGCGAGCATATTTGTTCCATTCTTGCAGGCAAACACATTTATTGAACTTCCTTCAATAATGTGCGTCTCTATTCTTTGTTACAGATCAGAAATGGCATTTCAGAGGTACAATCTGAACGATCAGCACTATGCTGAGAAGGTAAGCCAGATTTTACTAGAGGATTCAGCTGACAATTACAATGAGGATACTCTCACAGGGGAACGAGTGGATAAATTGGTTCAGAACTTCTATGTCGAGGATGAAGGTTATGACATGGACGCTTCAGAAGAAATTGAAGAGAGAGAGGATGACTCCAACACAGAACAGATTGATACAGATTCTAGTAGTGACGAAGAACATGAATAAGAATTCTCCATTTGCCTTCGAAAGAAAGGCAATAAGATTATTGATTCTTTCCCTTGGAAAAACTCCCTGTTACAATCGGAGAAAAACCATAAAACACAATTTGTTTACCAGACTTCCAGGTGTTACGGGTATTGCTGAAATCAAGAAAGGGGTATTAGAAAACTGGGAGTGTTTATTTGATGATAGCATTTTCGATACGATTGTGACATTCACAAATCAATACATTGGTACGGTAAAAGACAATTACTCTCATGCTAGAGATTCAATTCACACGGATACAACTGAGATAAAGGCCTTTATTGGACTTTTGTATTTAGCTGCATCATATAAAACAAGGAGGCTGAATCTTGAGGATTTGTGGGAAAAAGATGGATTCGCTATTGAAATATTTCGTCTGACCACGCGTTTGAAGAGGTTTAGATTTCTTTTCCAAGCCATAAGATTTGACAGCTGAGAAACTGGTTTGGCCTTCAAAATTAACAATCTTGAAGAGAAGAACCTTGCTTGTTTGAGTGATACTAATGAGTAAATTAATGGACCACAATCTGAACATAATTCCTATTTTCTTTATTACATAAGATTGAACTTCCTGTTTCATGAAACTTTTGAAATAAATAGGCCTACCTTGTATAAAATGCATACAATGTAGTTCATTTTCTCTCTCTCATAACATAATAAGTTGAGTTTTCGATGTTATCTACAAGAATTGAAGCATTATCTCACAGATACAGCACGAGCATATTTGTCTGGCTGGAGGCGCGAGGAGTGGAATGTTACCGAGTTTTGCAATCGAACGCTTTTTTCGAAGTTTTTTTTCTTTCGGAATGTTATAGCAGGTTAGGCTATGTACCCTGGGTCTTTCACAAATCAGCAAAGGACGTGAAATCCTATCCAATGGTGCTAAAATCTAATTTCCTTATTTTTTGTCAGTTAGCTGGTTTTGCAACTAGGTGACTCACAGTAGAGGAAGCAACTAGGAACGAACCAGCACCACTAGATAGCATAGTTGTGCAGGACTGTGACTTCACATCAACCGGCGTAAGTCGATGCCAACGCATTGCCAGGTCAATCGTAATCGATCATCTGACAACGCTACCACGTGGTAGTGAAACTAGTTGCATGCTTAATCAGTAAGTGTAAAAATATGACGAGAATACTCTAGTGCAACTGTTCTACTGATTCAGTCGTAGTAAACTGTCCTCTAATCGCCAAACGGAACTTCTCAAACATCTAAATATTGTTGTTATCAATTTCAATTCTGTAAATCAAATTTATTCATCTTCCTAGGCCAATATTTCCCAAGATCTGCGAATAACTTCGTCCCTTTCAAGTAGTTCATGCTCCTGCACTGAGAAAGCGCTGCACACACGAAAGTTCTAAATCAGCTACGTAGCAAGTTGTTGCAACCAAACCACAAGCTTCCACGTGACTGAGCTGATATCATCTTAATGAGATTGTGTTATGGGCTGTGTTATTGCCAGAAGGTAACTCAAGGAGTAAGAATATAGGCAGGTTTAAGGAAATGAAGAATGACTCATAATGTACGGAAAAATAAAGAAATGACTGCGAAAATACAGAATCCCCAACAAATATCCGGATCATTAGATTTTGTTGGTCAAGCATAGAGAGGTTTTGTGGGCAAAAATAATCTTCACTAAATCTGATGGTTGCAAATATCGTTATGCTGTGTACAAAGGAGTTAGAACAAAGGACTTGATCAGCTTGTAATTGCAGCCCTGAACTGATCACTCGGAGTTAATAAAATATATATGAAGACTTCCTCAATATGTTGACTCAATTTTCACAGAGAATGGGAAGTTTGAATGAGCCTTAAAACAACTGACTCAAGTAAGGAAACGTTTAATGTAACGAAACAGTACATTTTCATTTGTACTCACATTATTATTATTATTATTATTATTATTATTATTATTATTATTATTATTATTATACCGGGTGAGTTAGCCGTGGTCGTTGCGGCATGACTGCTGGCAGTCGCTCACATCCGGGAGGCGAGGAGGTTCGAATCCCCCCGCCGGCAACCTTGAAGATGGTCTTCTGTGGTTTCCCATCTTCCTTCTAGGCAAATACCGGGGTTGGTCCCTAACTATAGGCCACAGCCGCTACCTTCCAACTCCTCGTCCTTCCATTCCAACTTCCCTCCCCAACGGTACTTATAGCTCACCCACCGGTTGTCCGTCTCGAAGCAGCTACAAAACTGGTGAGCCGAACATGTCCTCGGACACTCCCGGCACTAAAAGCCATACACTAAGAAAATTAAATTATTATTATTATTATTATTATTATTATCATCATTCGTTTGGTGCTTAAAACCTTTTCTTGTTCTTAACCGTAAGACTACATACTTTGGCTCCCTACGTTTCAACGAGGGAGGGGCTACTGTAGACAGATTACGAGTTGATCTCTGCTAGAAGAAACTTTCCTTCAGCCCCACTGATGGAAGACCGGCCAGCTAAATGCTAGGAAGACTCTTATTGGTTGCCAACAGAGAGACAGATAGGTACCCGTTGCTCATCGAACGTTGTCAAGACCTCGACAATGGATGTGGATGACACAATGTGCCGAGGCAGCTTTTTAATTAACACTGGTAGTTGCCGTACTCACAACCTGGCACAACGTGGAGCTCATCCATTGCCAGAAATTATCAGCATGTGCATATACAGTACAACTGTTGTCTCTCAAAACCTCTGCAACTGACTAAATATAGGATTGCTGTAAAAGCCTACTGACCACGGTAAAGGTCGAGGTCTTGTCGCCTGGACCGCCACGATTATATTTATTAATTCCTGTTTTTCAACACTGGTAAGAAAATAGTTCATAGTATGATGTTCTCTAAATAGTGTCTTTTATCAAAAGGTGAACGAAAGTAACTTATATCCACGACATCTCTTGCAGCATCATATTAGTTTTGGGATAAACGCACCTTCTCAAGTTTCTTAACTGTCTCGATGAAGACCTTGCCTCTGTAATTTCTAGGAAATTCCTCTCTGGTTGCATTTGGGTTGTTCTTTCTGTGCTCTGTTAAATGTCTCGAGAGAATTTCCTCACGATTTCCAATTTAGTGGGTAGATTAGACTATTTTGGCCCTTTAAATAAGTTCTGAAATTAAAGATGTGTTGACTGTAACTGTCTTGATATCTTTTTAATCCTAGGAGTTGGTAACGTTCAGTATACAGTATACAGTTACAAAGGTAGTGGCAACAGTTAATGTCATGGTTGACAACATGGTGAGCGATTGGAAAATCACCGTGTGTTCATTTGAGAGCAGGATCTTAAACAGGCTAAGTCATAACAAGAGTGTTCCCGACTTCAGTACTCTAGAACAGATGTCGTTACATGAATCAGTGACAGGGGCAAGTTGAATGGTGAGTAGACGTGCCTTCTCCTTCCCTCCACAATCCATTAGAACACACAGGTGTTGGTCGACAACAATATGATCTCCAAGTTAGATGCTTGGACGGGAAACCCAGCTGCTCATTGAAGCAGGCTGAGTATGGGTTGCTCGTCTCAGAATATCAGTACAATGTTTTATGCTCAGTTAGCAACTTTTGGGACATGTCCAGATCCCCATTGGTGCCGCGTTTTTCTCCTTCTCCATTTCCTCTCAATGTGTTGCGGATAGAGTAGTATGTTAGTCACACATTGTAATGGAGCTTTGCATTGTCGCCCTCTTGTGGCTCAGACCTCAACTCTCTTGACTGCACGTTGCGGTCCCTAGTCCGTACGTAAGGGTATGGTCCTTGATAAGAGCTACCTTAACATTGAAAACCTCAAGCTCCCCTACAATGAAACAGTGGCGAATATTACTGCTTGATCCATGTGTGCTGTAAGAGACGTATGGCCAGATGTACGTTTAGGGCCAGTAGTTAGGCACATAGTCCCCATTCTTAGGAATATTCGTTCTATATGTAGAAAAAACGTGTGATTTTGAAGTAATAAATGGAAAATGAAAACAAGTATTTCCGCAAAGAATTATACATCCTATTTTTATATAATCTCCTAGCATTTCCCATCTTAAACCCCTCCCGTCAATTAATTATATTTTACATGTGATAGACTAAGTACACTGCGATGTATAGGGTAATAATTCAAACTCTTAACTATCCAATCATTGCAGTCAATTTAGACAATAAACATAAAAGTTATTTGAGGGTGATGGACATAGCACGCATCTCATAAAACTACATGTCATATGATGACTTTACGCAATAAATATTAAACTATGCCATTCGCCAAAGCCTCCGTGGCTTAGGCGGCAGCACGCCGGCCTATCACCGCTGGGTCCATGGTTCAAATCCCAGTCACTCCATGTGAGATCTGTGCTGGACAAAACGGAGGCAGACAGGTTTTCTCCGGGTACTCCGGTTTTCCCTGTCAACAATTTCATTCCAGCAACACTCTCCACTATCATTTCATTGCATCTGTCATTCATTTAATCATTGCCTCAGAGGAGTGTGACAGGCTTCGGCAGTCGGTACAGTTCATATCCTCGCCGCTAGATGGGGGCTTCATTCATTCCATTCTTGATCCGGTCTGTCGACTGGAAGCAGACTGTGGATTTTCATTTCTATGCCATTTGCCAAACTCGCTATCTTCACAAAACAAAATTCTTGAGATGTTGGTGCCAATGGATTCCTTGCTTCACTGGCGCAAGACGCAGAACTCAAACTTTACATAGGAAACACTGTTCAGTTGCAGCAGTTCTTATATCTCTTCTATATGCACGTGCAAAACACGTTAAAATAATTATATAGTGATTAATTCTAGAAAATCCGTTTATTCAATGAGTAGCCACTGTAGGTGTCTTTCCTTTTCCAGTTTCAAAATCAGTTATTTAAAAATCAGATATAGGCACGTTGTCTAAGAAGTTGCATTAATGGTGCTAAGTAGCCTATGCATTTTGGAGTAAAGTAACGTCGAATGAAATAATAATAGATTAGCTACAATGGAAGTTTAAAATATCCAGCATGTACTGTGCTCGTAGTCAAGAGCGGGCGGGACATGTGGTTTTATTTTCGAACGCGCCGACTGAGGTTTAACCGCGTGCTTGATTGCGGAGAACCAACAAGGAATGAGGCGTGAAGCTTCGACCTATAGGAAGATTCAAACTTTCTGGAAGCAGGCTCTGTTAACTAAGGTCAAGAAAGTAGCAATATGGGATACATGCAAAAACATGCCATATTTTTCCGAGGATATGTGTGTAAAAATCATCGTTACAGTAGATATAGTCACTGAATTATTGATGATTCAAGCTAACCCCTACCGATACAGTATAACCTGTCTGATGTAGGGTGTCATGAGATCAATGGCGCCGTATAAGCAGTGAAGCTCAGTGTCTGTCTGTCTGACATTGACATTGACATTGAAAGTCTGACATTGAACGCAACCTGTTGTTACGCTGAGAGAATATCCCTCGCAATAATTCGAGTACCTTAATGTGAAAATTTGCGACGAATTAATATTTTATTGCAAGGCAGAATTTGTGCAAGGCAGTGAGTATGCCAAACTTGTAAGTGGTACGCTTTTAGCCTGTGTTTGAATACAACCATGTGATGTGCTGTGAACTGGAAAACATTTTAGTAGATGTCTTGTGTGCACCGCTGAGAGCGAGTGAATGATCAGTCACGTATACAAACAGTGGAGTGAGTGGCAACTGTATGCAGGATATTGCGAGCTCATATTGTTGTGTGTTTCGAGTCCGTATTTGAACATAATAAGTTACGGATAGGATAAGCTTGCTCGTAAGGAACTGAATGAATGAATGATCGTTGGGCATCCAGAGAGGCCGAGTGCAGGTCTTTCTAGATAACGCCCGTGGGCGACTTGTGCGTCGTAATGAGGATGAAGTGATGATGAAGACGTCACATACACCCAGTCCCCGAGCCACGGATATTAACCCGAGGAAATCAAAATCCCTGATGGCTCGGCCGGGAATCGAACCCGGGGCACTTCGGGCCATACTCTAGCGCGCTAACCATTTAGCCACGAAGGAACTCGCAAGGAACTAAAACTGTACAACTATTTTTGTCAATGAGTGGGTAAATAACTTTAAATAAGTCTGGTATTGAAACTACGATATGTTTCCGTGCGATGGACCTATTTTTCAAGATGATTGGTGAGAAACATCGCGATTATCTGAAGTGCACTCTTACGAAGATCCTATTTTTTTAAATTATGAGGGGTATTTCGAGCGATATGTCTAACTAAACGGCATAGACAAGATGGGATGGGAAAATGGAGCCGAAGGTAAGAAGAAAAGACGAGCCGTCGATTCCAGAGCCTTTTAATGACAATGCTCAGATGAAGCATTCAATAACACTGGATCCATGGGAAGGCTGTAATGCGGGCGCATCATACCGCAGTTCGAGTTGTATGCCGAGGTGCAGTCGCCGTCCAGTTCAATGGTCGATCCTTAAGCTATGGGGAGGTATAGCCTAAGATGCTAACTAGGCCAACTGTACAATTGAAGAGCTAATCTACAAAGTGACGTGAATCCATGAAGTCCAAAACTTCGGAAATCGCGTTTTTGTTTCTTCGTGATATTAAATTCAGATGTGATTATGACTATAATGCAATTTCATTCATTACTTTTATGCACACACATCCTGATACTGTGTCTTAAAAATCTCCTATCAATGGAAATGGTGGTAATCGTCTCCTGTATGTTGAGTTAGGGCGTTTTGGAAATAAATCATATATTGACATACGCTTTGAGTGACATTTATGAACATTTACATGGTTTAAGCACAACAAACACAAACTGATGCTCGACATATTCTTCAAAGTAAGCCATGGCCTTGATTTATCACGTGATATCACGTGATGTCCAGAGAGCCATCGGATTGGTCAACATGGATATAAGACACATTGGAAATAAATACACGTTGGAGTTTCGTCACTTTGCAAATAAACCTATTTTTTTGATATCTGATAATATGGCATATTTAACGTATTGCGAGTTAAAACGTTTGCTATACGTTGAGAGAACTTATAAACTTGAACGAAAAAACTGAAAACTGCCAATTTTGGATTTACGCCACTTTGGAAATAAGCTCTTCAATTATGGTATTTGAAGTCATTTTCAGTGTTGCCTTGGTAAAAGAAGTTTAATGTTATTCAGTCGGTCAACACCCAAATCGTGTTGAATGACTGAAAAACATTAAACTTCGCCAAATGTACAACTACATGGAGTAAAGAGACTGTGATATGTAGCCAGTAGACCTCTTAGTGGTATGGCAATAGTACCTAGAGGCGTAGCGTGTTAATACATTTAAATAATCAAGCCTTGTGAGTAATTCTAAATATTACTCGTATAAATTATAGCTTATCATATTCGCTTTTTGACAGTCTTTGGTGAGATTTCATACTGCAACCAAACAGTCATTAGACAAGACATATTAGTTTGTTCAGTAAACGTAGGATGGAAATATATCATTACAGTGATTTGTTGTTTGAGACTTCAGTCTTTTGACAGGTTTGATGCAGCAATCCATGCCTCCCTGTCCTGAGCTAATCGTTAATCTCTACAAAGCTACCACACCCTACATCCGAGGCAATCTGTTTAATATATTCTAACCTTGGCCTACCCCTACCTTTCTTGTTCTCGACCCCTCATTCCATAACTAAGTTTGCTATTCATGGGTGTCTTAGTATGTGTCCGACCAACCTATCTCTTCTCTTCGTAAGCAGTCGCTAGAAACATCTCTCCTCTCCCAATCGTCTTAATACCTCTTCATTTGTAACCCTATCTAGATCTACCCATCTGATCTTGATCATTCTCCTGTAACACCACATTTCAAACGCTTGAATTCCCCTCTTTTCTGCTGCACCAATAGTCCAAGTTTCACTTCCATAGAGTGCTCCAGAAAAAGGCTTTCAAAAGAGACTTCCTAATACCTAAATCCATTTCGATGGCAACAGATTCCTTTTCTGTAGAAATGCTTTACTTTCCAGCGCCTACCTCCTCTTTATATCCTCTTTGCTTCGTCCATCACTGGCTATTTTGCTTCCTAAGTAAAATAAGTCGCCAACTTAATTTAGCTTTTCACCTGCCAATTTGATGCCCATAGGGGTTTCTGATTTATTTCGGCTGCATTCCAATATTTTTGTTTTACATTTATTAATTTTCATCATGAATTCTTTCCTCAAAACAGAATGCATACCATTTAATAACTCTGGTGTGACGGCTAAGATGACGATGTCATCAGGAAATCACCGAGTTGAAATTCTTTTTCTTGAATCTTTACTCGTACTTCGATTTTTTCTACAATTTCCTTCATTGTTTGTTCAATGTATAGATTGAAAAGTATGGGTGATTGCAGCCTTGCCTTACACATTTTTGAATACCAGCTTCTCTCTCATGTCCCTCGACTGGAATAACTGCTGTCTGGTTTCTGTATGGATTGTAGAGCACCCTCTTACCCCTGTATTACAATCGTTTTCAAACTGTCAAACAAATACCATGGACGTTCTCTTATCCTTCCTTAATCTACCTCCCAAAATCAGCCTAAGACTTAGTACAGCCTCCCCTGTTCCTACGTATCCCCTGAAGCCAAACTGGTCTTGACCCAACTCTGTTTCTATCTGTCTTTCCATCCTCTTGTAATTTATTCTAGTCAGAATCTCTGAAGCATGAGTGATCAAGCTGATTGTACGATTATTCACATCTGTCAGCTCCCGTTTCCTTCGGTGTAGGGATGACAGCATTCCTCTTGAAATCGGAGGGTACCTCACCTGCCACATAAATCCTACACACCAAGTGAAATAACCTGATCAGACCTTCATCACATATGCAGCATAGCAACTCCGTCGGTATATCATCTATGCCCGGTGCTTTGTTCCTGCTTAAGTCTTCCAATGCTCTGTCAAATTCTGATCTTTATATTAAGTCTTCTATCTCATCCTCATCAGTTTCCTCTTCCCTCTCCATTACATGATCCTCAATCTCCTTTCCCTTATACAAACACTCTATGAAAGCTTTCCATCTCTCAACCTTTTCTTCCCTATCTGTTAGAGGTTTTCCATCTGAGTCCTGAATATTACTGCACTTATTGTTCCTTTCACCAAAAGTAGTCTTAATGCTTCGATAAGCTGTATCTATTTATCCTAATCTCAGGCAATTTACTATACCTGCACATTTTTCTTTCAACCATTCTTCTTTTGCTTCCTTGCACTTCTTGTTAACCTCTTTTCTCAGACGTCTGAATTCTGCTTTCCCCCTTTCATCTCTTACATTCTTGTGCTTCCGCCTTTCTTCCATTATATCCTGTGTGATCCACGGTTTTATACCTATTATTTGTTTCCTACCAATCGTTTCTTCTGCGGATTTTTTATTTCATTCTTCAAAAGTGCCCATTCCTCTGCAATTGAAGATTGTTCAGGGGCTTTCATTAGTCATTCCTTTGTACTCGTCTGGAATCTTTTGTTCAGGTCCTTCTCTTTCAGTCTGTCTATTGCCCACCTTTTTGGCTTTTGAATTTTCTTCAGTTTCTTCTACGTGAGTCTGAATTTCATAACGACCATATTGTGGTTAGAGTTCATGTCAACACCGGGATATGTTTTGCAATCCAAAATCTGGTTTCGAAATCTCTGTTTTACCATAATTTCCATGATTTGGTACCGCTCTGTATCTCCTGGTCTCATCCATGTGCATATTCTTCTATTGTAGTTATTGAATACGGTCTTAGCTATAACCAACTCGTGCTCGGTGCATAATCCCATTAGTCTACTTCCACGATCATTCGTTTCACCATTATTTAATATCATTTATTATGTACAGATTGTTGCATAGAGTCATGGTGGCACCTGCTGTTTTATTCTTTAAAATCTGATACAGTTCCTTTACATACCAGACATCACTTGTCAATTGTACTCGATATTGAAAAGAACCGTCAGTCCATTTCTCTTTAAAAACACAGCGCACACTTTTCTACGTTTGGAAGGGGATATATTCACTAATGAAATATTAAAACAGCATTAAATATCAGTAGTTGAAACAAAAGTTAGTTCACATAAAATTGCAATCAAATTCTCAAGACATCTTTTGGGTGTAAACTGGCCATTTCCGGTGGATGTCGCAAGATTGCTGGATCTAATCCTCAGTGGAATGCTTCAAGCCTTTCTCTGTTCGACCAAGCACTACCGCTGTAATTCCAAGGAACAGTCGAGTAAACTGTAATTCTTACCTACTCAATTTAGAAACAATCTTCTTAGAACATCCCTATATCCCAGTAAGAATATGGAAACATGATTGCAAGAAAAGAAGTAATATTGGGAGCTCACTTGAATGGTAGGCATAAGAATGTGGCCATCGATAACGCGGCACCTCGCAGTCTGACTGAGACTTAGCGATATCTGCCTTCCGAAAAACATTGCACCATAACTCATTTAAAAAGAACTTCATTATCGTGTTGGAAGCCATTTTTAGTCTATTTTCATCATAAGAAAAAATAGGCTTATGAGATTACCATTTGTCCGTGTGTGTCTGTGTGCGTGTGTGTATTTGAATGGCATTTTCTCGAGATTTAATCAACCGAGTGCAGTGAAACCTAATAGGATAAATGTTTAAAAAGGATTTAATCTACTGGCATCTAAGTTAAATCAATTCTTTTCACAAAAGCAAAATCGCGGCTGTGCTAAATTATAAAATTAAGGTTTTAATTTTTGTTTCTTAGTCATGCGATCGAAGTGAACGTTTGAATAATGAACCTACGCAATAATCTTCATCAAATGGTACATAACTCTATGGCCTACATATAGAACAATCCAACATGGCATTCATCCGAAATATTTAGACGGTTCTCAACATCTGCGAATCTATTACAGCAACCAATATGATATTCTGTATGTTGATAGAAACTATTAACATAAATTCAACAATGGCCCTTTCAATAACCTGATGAACACAAATCCAATATGGCGGCGGCGCGAAATGTACATATTTATATGGATTTGTCTCGTGACCTAATTATCCGAGAGCAGTGATACTTAGCACGGCAAATCTTCACACAAGGCTTAATAAAGTGCGTCAGGGAATGTTCTCCACAGTGCCTAGGCACTGCTACGTTAGGTGAGAGCCGGAGTTAAGATGGCAGCGCGGTGTCAGACCTTTCGCTCACTCTGCGACAGCCAGGTACTAGCTTGTCTTCTCCAAGGTCAACAGAATATCAGAACACACGTGTGAGCTGTGCTGTGCTGTGGAAAGCGTCAGTGTGAATGCAGTAAGGGAGCGTTTAGATTATTGGAATAGTGCAACAGGATACAGGCGGTAATGTTTACTACTGAAGAGAGAGCGTTTTTGGTGGAATACGTTTTTCGTGAAGGCGATCGGTTTACAGAAAATGTAAAACTAAAATTTCAGGCGCGGTTTCCTAATTCAAAGTGTCCAAACTGGGATACCGTTCGGGATTTGATAAGTACATTTCGTGTGACCGGCTCAGTTCACGATGTACCAGGAACAGGAAGGCCTACGCTGTTAACAGACGAAAAACTTGATGAAATTTCCGATATAATGCTGTGAAGTCCAAGTAAATCAATACGCACATAGCTCAAGAGACAGGAATCTCTAAGTGGACAGCGCATAAAGCTGTAAGAGACACGCTTCGGTTGTTTCCTTATAAAGTTACCGTGGTTCATGAATTACAAGAAACTGATTAGGCCTACGAAGATAGAGTGCTGTACTGTGAATGGTTCCAAAGATTCATAAATCGAAACGGACTTGACGTTTTAAATAAAACGGTTTTTTTTCAGATGAAGCATGGTTTCACTTATCCGGCTATGTAAATTCCCAAAACTCACGAATTTGGTCTTCAGACAATCCCAACGCACTAAGATAAACACCATTGCATTCGCAGAAAATTGGCGTATGGGTTGCCATATCACGAGCACGCATAATAGGGCCAATCTTCTTTGACAGTTCAGTGATTTCTGATGTCTATTGCTCAGAGTTAATTTACAAGTTTATTGCTCAGTTGAATGAAGACGAAATTGAAAGCTCTTTCTTTCAACAGGACAATGCTACAGCACATACGTCCCACCAGTCGCTTCACCTTTTAAATAAATGTTTTGGGGATAGAATAATAACTAAAGGTCTCTGGCCGCCTCGGTCTCCCGATTAAACCCCACCAGATTATTTCCTTTGGGGTGCGGCAAAATCTGAGGTGTACAAAACTAATCCAAAAACGATTGATGAACTTAAAGTGAATATCACTAATTATGTGCAGTCTATTACGCAAGAAAATTTAGTGAAAATCTTTGACAATATGTGTAGACGTGTTGAAGTCTGTCTTCGAACACAAGGACAACACTTCCAGCATCTGTTATGAATGGCTGTGGTGAGTACAAAGTTTACTGTTTGTTGTTTGTTTTGTTTTGATACAAGGGGCGGCAGCCGCGCTGTGAGCAGCAACCGTGCTGCCAACTTAACTCCAGCTCTCACCTAACGTAGCAGTGCTTAAGCACTGCGGAGAACATTCCCTGACACCCTATATATTGACGTCTATTTTAATTCAATGTCTAGGGGTACTTAAAACGGCGGCTGTAATAAATTTTAAAAATCACGTTTATATTTCTGGTGTCCTAAACAAGCGATAGAAATAAAGATTGGTATAATGAGCCTCGAGCATAAAATTAATCTGCTGGCATATTTCTATAGCATATATATTGAACCCTTTATCCACAGGCTGTATAAAGGATTCTAATAAATTATTCATCGTCTTTTGATACATTTCTACAGACAGCAGAGAGCCAGACGGAGTTGGGAAATATTGAGAAATCAGTGGCAGAGAGAACACAAATCCTGTGGTATTTTAGAAAGTAGCATAAAATTCATGACACATAGGACAGATGCAACTTTTAGCGCGAAGATGGCTTGGGTACGCACAATATGGCTTGTTACTATAAGAGTTGGCGCCAAGAAGAAGATTGAATGCTGCGATGTAATTGGTCAATCTTCATGTTAACCACTCCATGTGGCAGCAATACAAGTAAGAGCGCGCAAAGATCTACAAGAGTCTGAACCAATAATATCAAGACTCCCTGTTTAAGCGGCAACTTGGCGTGGTAACGCACCCTGGTAAATTAACGCGGGAGTTATCTACGGATTAATTCCACGATCGATTCGAGCTAGCTACAGCATAATCGTAACCTCCACATTGCTACGAACTCAATGATACCGATCGCATGCTAGTCTGATAATTATTATGGAATATTTTTCCATAAACCCCCTTCCATACCTACTCTGGCCAGTTTCATTTATATATGGTCCAGGAAGCTTTGAGAGATGACTTTTATTTGAGCGTCTGAGGACGTAATGACTTTTATTTGAGCTTTTGAGGAAGTAAGGCCGTAATTCAGGTGTCTGAGGACACGAGGCACAACTTCATATTTTTCATGTATGTGAACATGGAACATTTTCGTCAAGTTATAAGTGTAACTTCAGTGATTTATTTGTAGTCCCAGTACTACCAGATAGGACCAGTTCATCGAAATAATTCACCAATAGACTGTCAAGGAATTTAGTACTTGATCGGTGAATTTAATAGGAAATATATCGTGTGTGTATATGACAAATATTATTTTAATTCAGCACGAGATGACGTCTAGGAACGAGGACGGATCTTGGAACCAGCAGGACATTTGCCAGAAGATGTCGATGACGAGCTAAGCATTTTAAAGGAGTGATGGCTGCGGATGTTTCCCTGACACTGTTCTATAGGAATGAGTACAAATGAATTTATTTATTTATTAAATCAGCTATGGTTTTATGGGACGTATTTTTTGTAAATATTTGTTTGCTTGTTTGGTAATGTAGATTCTTAGTTCTTGTTTACTGACACATTAAGTATGGGACAAGCTGAGCGCTTTGTAATTTGTAAATATTGTGATTTTGTATGGTTCAACTATACGGGGCTATGCGCAGCTCGTGCTCGCATTCGCTTGCGTAAATCGCGGTCAAGCATTATAATTCGGAAGTATGCCTTATAACAAAAATAGAACTGAATTAATTTGAGATTAAAAATAGAGATTAAAAATAGAATTTGGAGGGTAAAGATTATTTGTGAGCAGAACTTTATGACGGATCAGGATTATTTTGATAGTTGCTTTTTCTAGCAGATCTGTACGGGATGCCACTTTGCACCCGAGTTTTTGTTGTTTATTTTGTTTAATGTGTCTATGGACGCAAAATAGGTTGTTCTGTTTTGAGCCGACCCAGTTGGTATGTTTATGAGTGAGTCAGTCCAAGCTTTATGGTGTGTGTGATTTTAAGATGTGTTCGCGGGGATATATCATTGAGATTATTCCGGCTTGCTGCATATCGGCCCAGTTCATAACCTCGCGAGGCTGAACTCGTGGTATTTATTTGTGTTTTCTTGCCATCCAAGTGGATGAGTGAGATATGTCTGCGTTTCCAGTTGGATAACGGGATCAGTGTGGTCTCATATAATTAGCACCAAGCTTGAAGGACTGAGAGAGTGACGAGGCAGCGATGACTCATACAGGAGGGGTGCGCTCAAATCAGATAACAACTGTTTGCCATTATTAGCAGGCCAGGGTCCTGTCTTTCAATTTAAGACGTTGTTTAAAATTCACAAAACCCGATCGGTTATAAAGAGTATTTGATTGATTAAATGGGTGTTGTCCATAGTTGTAAGGTAGCTCCCGAAACATCTGTTTGTCTGGCGTTTATAAAAATGTAAATATAATTTTCAGCCGTTAGGCTTGTATTTTGTTGTTGTTGCTTGACTTCTTGTGTGTTTATTTTACGCGTTCAATGACCCCGTGTGGCATTAGTATGTGCGAGGCTGTGTTCCCATTTTGTGATTCGAGCTTTTTGGCCTATTTTCGGCATGCTCTTTATGTTTTGTGTGATTTAGCACCGGGTAGAATCTCATGGAGGTTCTTCATGTTTTTGTATTATTAGATCTTGCATGTGTCAGTAGTAATTATAGTGTGTTAATTAAGGGTGGGTCCCATAGCCGTAGTGTGATCTAAAAGATGCAACTCCGTGAGCAAGATGACTGTTTCAGTTGTAAACGGACTCGCATCAGTACTCATTTTCTTATTAAGAAGCAGTACACCACGCATTATATAACTTCTTGACCAGAAAAAATGGACTTGCATCCATATGTTGTGAGGAGCGAATTCCTACCGCTCAATTTTATGTTATGATTAACCATTTTGTGTGAAGCTGTATTCACATTGTTTTGTTGTGTGGAGCGAGTGCTTACCGCTCAGTAATATATTTATTTCTTGGGAGTGAAAGTCAGGGGGGACTTCCGTTTATTATTATTATTATTATGCACATAATTTTCAGTCATTAAATATCTTTTATTCTACTTGTTATTCATTTTATTTCTAGTATAGCCTCTTTTATGGACCTTTCTATTCATTAGAGCATGTTGTTTTTTGCGAACTTTGCTTTGAAAAGCATTCAGGACTGAGCACAACCCCGTAGATTGAATCTTGAGAAAACAATGCTTTATTGAAGGGTGCAATATATATATATATATATATATATATATATATATATATATATAAAAAACAATCCAACATGGGGTGAATAGGATACATTTCACCAGTTCTCATTATCTCCGAAACTATTTAAGCATTCAAACAGAAATTTTGTATGGTGTTAGAGGACTGTTAAGTGAGGACAAATATTGCACTTCCTTTAATCCTGAAAAACACAAGACTTGATGGCGGCGACGTGACTTTCAAATATTGCAAATAACTTTCCTGGCTGTCAAATAACTCGAGTGCAATGAAACTAGGCGCAATGAATCCTTATTCAGAGATTAGTTTGGAGACATCTAATGATGTTCAATTACTTTCCAAATTCAATATTCGAAATTTTAAAACCTTGTATTTTTATGTGTCGTATCTTATTGAGGCGTTTGAAAAGATGATTCGTATGCTGGGCTATGATAACAATCCGTATCTAATGGCACTAAATTATGTAGCTTACTTTTCGTAAATCATAGAAGCCGTGCATTTGACTTTTCTAAAAATTAATTCCCGATTACAGAAAGATGCCATCTCGCGGGACGAATCTTCATCACCGATATTGAAAGCTTAATATTCTAGCACATAACTTCTCATTGTAATGGAGTTGGTGAAGACACAGGTCGTGAACCAAAAGTTATTTAGTATATCACATGGAAAATCCTTGTAATTGGTAGGAGAATTTTAATTGAAAAAGACCAGTGGGATATATAAAAATAGGCTATTTAGTTCACGGAACTACTCGTTCAGTGTTGCCTTAGTAATCGATATTTAGTGCTTTTCAGTCGGTTAACACGATTGTTTTATTAACTTATTAATCTCACGTAATATTTCAGGTTTAGGGAAACATCCATTACAATTGGGTAAAATCGTGTTAACCGACTGAAAAGCATTAAATCTCAAATGAAACTTCTCCGGAAGTCACAAGAAAAAATAGATCAAACGAAACAGCGAGTGATAATAACAACTTAATATGACAATAACAGTGCAGATACGTACTGTACACCAAACACTTCACTCAGACAGTGTCTATCGTGTGTCTTAGGAACGGGCCGATATATTCTACCTAGTAGTTTGCGGGTTGCCATGGCTACGGAAGAAATGCTGTGTGGAGGGGAATCCCTTCCCTCTGCTCTCCGCTTCACTCCACAGTCGCAAAAATGTGAGCCCCCAACTGTACCAATCATATAACGGTGTAGGCTTTCATGGCAGGCTGAAGAATCTTCAGAACGGTATTACAGGTTGTTAGGCCATGTTCGAACGTTTCTTGATATCTGACGTTTCCCCAGCATGTAAGGCTGGCATTTTCAACGATTTATTCTGAATGAAGTGGCCCTTGTCTGAGGTTCATGGAATGTTCGGGAATTCACACGAAACTTTAACGGATTCTGTTGCTTTTTTGACAGTTCTCTTGTTCAGTTCACCCATGGAAATATTATTGATATTGCTCTACGTGACTGTGGGATGATGCAATCCCGTGTACGGGAGTGTAGGGAGTCAACCATGATGTGGGTCGACTTCCAGGAATTTATTGTGTCCTGGGATAGAGCGAATGGTAGTCTCCAAATCTTATCCATATCGAGTAGGCGTTCTCAACTTTTCTGTTTCTGTGAGCACCACCCTCATGCCATACCAAGTACCTGAGCAACATTAAATTGAATATAATAATAATAATAATAATAATAATAATAATAATAATAATAATAATAATGTGACCAGCATGCGCCTTCTCTTTACTTTTCAATTATCTCTCTCACACAGAAAGACTGAAATAGGGATTCATCGCTCACCAGGCATGCTGCAACTGCTAACATGACTCATGCAGATAAGAAACATGTGCCTCTGGAAAGTCGGGTCGAATCTGCATCTTTCGTGATACTCATAAAATAGGGATGTGTAATTATTTTGACTTGACGACGTCAAATAAATTGTTAGAATACAGTGACCTTCGTTAAAAAGCGTTACAGTGAAAGGTGATAATATCGTGTTATCTTTCTTCTGCTACAACGCTCTCTCTTCTGTTGCTGTGCTCAAGTGTTGCTACTGTTATTTTTGGATGTCACGGGTGAACCTTTGGATGGATTATGATGCGGTTTTCATCTCATTGCAAAGGGTATCTCGAGGAATATTTCTGTAGAAAACGATTTATTTATGATCAAAGGAAGCCGAGCAGTAGCGATTTCAGTGAAAAGGTCGAAAAAAAGCACATGGCGTCCGTGCGCTTTTTAGCTTACGCTGGGCAAACCGATAAAAATATCTATATACTATGAGTGTAAGAATTGTTCAGCATGAAAAGTTCTACAAAAAAGTCCAGGAGAGCATATCTCTATCTTCAATACATCACCCACTGTAAGTGTTTTACGTTTTATTTCTTCCAACAATCTCCATTCAAATACTGAGGCGACAGTTTACGAGCTGGCTAGGAACGGGTCTATCACCCCAGTTACAGCCTAGCTAGTGGGGGAACATATTGCCCCCAGATACAGCCAACAGCAAACTGTCGAGTCGTGTTGAGTTAAAAGTTCAGAGAAGAGTGGTTGTGTCTGGAGTTTCCCTGGAAGTGCAACTCGGCTTTTCATCATTTTGCCTGAGAGCTTTCCGTTCCGCAAAATACACAATTAAAAAATATACGGTGCTGAAATTTTGCAAGAGCGACAGTTTAAACAGATCAGTCCGAGAATACGTCGTCACACTTAAATATCGTCGCGCATCGTAGTTGCACACACCCAATCATTTTTTTTAGGTTTTCACTGTATATTAAAATACTATTTCACAAAATGATACAACTTCTGACTGATTTTTTTTAATGAAATCAGAAAGTTATTATTCCGGTTCGTGCAACAGAATTTGAATTGGAGAATGGATCTCAGGGGAACTTGTGCTCACGAGCACTCTTTGACTCGTATGACGGGAGCACCAAATTTCATTTAAAGAGCACCGTGGTGTTCACGAGCACTTTTTGACTCGTATGACGACAGCACCAAATTTCATTTAAAGGGCTCAGCGGTAACGTTCTCGCTTGCTGGGCCCTAGGTTGTAGGTTCGTATCCTGGCGCAGTCAGCTGGCATTTGAGGGTGCACAAATGCGAGGGAGCCGTGTCAGTAGATTTACTGGCACGTTAAAGATCCCCTTCGGGGCAAAATTCCGGCACCCCGGCGTCTCTAAAAGCAGCAGTAGTTAAGAGGGACGTAAAACCAATAACATTATTATTATTTCATTTAAAGAGCAACATGGTGCTCGTGAGCACCACATTGAAAACGCCTGATATAGAGTATCTCCATTTCTTCTATTAAAAATGTGTGGATATTTATAAATTTCTATTCCTTCTCTGTAAAATCTGGCGTAGACTTTCAGTAAACTAGAGAGTATTTCAGTATCCTCCAATCGGGTTACGTGATCTTTTCCCTGTGTATGTTCAGCTAAAGAAGATTGATCTAATTTTTGGAGTCTGTACTATCTAGAACACTCTTTATTTCAGGTCTTTACACTTCGCTTAGTCGTGAAAGGTTCACCACGGACTTACTACACGAAAAGCCGTTCTGAAAATAATTCAGATATTTTCTTGTATATTTATGTTCTTCTCTGTATGCTAAATTAAATAAAGTTCATGTTCACTATGTCTCTCGGTCACTAGGAAAATCATGCGCTGAAACTTCAGTCCATAATCAAAACTCGGCCAGGGGTCCATATAAATGTCATCCGGGGACCGAGTCCGTCTCGTGGGCAGTATATTGAGCACCCCTGATTCGAGTATCGCAGCAGAAGGAGCGACTATAATGTGAAGGCGGGAGAGTTAGGAGTCACTACGGGCATGCAAGGAGCTGGCTACCTTGGGCGTACCCCTGGAGCATCTCGACCTCCTTCTCGTAGTCCGGACGGCAGAACAGTTGACCCTGCTTGATGATGAATTGGTCGCCTTTCTGGAGTCGAACACCGCACACCACACACACGAAACAGCGGACATGGAACACCCAGTCTAGTGCTCGCATCACCAGCTCCTCAGGGCCAATTCTTTCGGAACACCCCAGGCACTTCTTCACATACAGCCTGCAGACACAGGGGCAGAACAACGTCAACATCCTATTGAAATGGGTGTCCAAATCCAAACTAATAAACGCAAGACTATTAATTCTATTCTTACACTTGATTAAAGGTACCCTACATAAGTCTTTATTGCATTACGAACTTATGAATTCATGGGCAGAAGTTATTTGGGAGAGACTATGTTAGGTGTTTGGCAAAGTATGGCCGAAAGAAATCACAACCCTCTAGTTGCATCAATTTGGCAGGTGAAAAGCTAAAGAAAATTTGAAGATTTCACCTACTTAGAATGCAAATTAAGCAGTGACGGATGAAGCGAAGAGGATATAAAAAGTAAGTTGGCTCAAGCAAGGAAAAGAAATCTGTTGACATAGATTTAGGTATTAGAAATTTGAAACCCTTTATCTGAAGCGTGGCAATGTATGGAAGTGAAACTTGAACTGATGGTACAGTAAAAATGAGGAGAATAGAAGAATTTGAAATGTGGTGTTACAGGAGAATGATGAAGATAAGATGGGTAGATAGGGTTACAAATGAACAGGTATTAAGACGATTGGGAGAGGATAGATGTTTCTGGTGACTTCTCAAGAAGAGAAGAGATAGGTTGGTATGACACATACTAAGACACCCAGGAATAGCTAACCTAGTTATGGAAGGAACAGTGGAGGACAAGAACTGCAGGGGTTGGCCAAGGTTAGAATATGTTAAACTGCTTGCTATGGATGTAAGGTGTGGTAGCTATGTAGAGATGAAACGATTAGCTCAGGACAGGAAGGCCTGGAGCGCTTCATCAAATCTGTCAAAAGACTGAAGACTCAAACAACAAACATATGGGTGTCCGAATGTACGTTAAGGAAATTGTGAGAAAACAATCTGCTTTTAACTTGAAAGTTGGTTTCAAGTTATTTTGTTTTCTCCGACCGAAATAGGAAATTTAGAAAGGAAATGGAAGTTCGCCCTAGACCAAATTCTGAGGCAGTACAGTACAGTTCCTGGGAGGCTGGTTAACATCTTAAAGCTGGAGTTTTAGTTTTAGTTTCAGTTTACAGGCGAAGCAATCCGTTCTCCTCTTCAAGAACAAATCCTTTATTTTCATCTCATCCTCCCTCCATTATACCGCAGAATTCCATACAATGCTCTCTCATTACTCTAAAAATAGTATTTTTTCATGAGGAATATTTTTAAAACTAGTAGAAAATACGTAATACTCTAATTGCCAACGTTGCCAACTCAGTTTAATTTCACTTGTTATCAAATCAATATAGAAATATTTTTTCTTGCCACTCAAGTTAGTTTAAATTCCCACTCACACAATCGAAAATGTAAATTATTCTGCAACTGAAAGATATTTTACACATTATTCAGTGACCACATTGTTAAATTTCTAACACTTGTGCTAATTGTCCCATCATAGGTATTGCTGGTGCAAAGTACAATGTGTATGTCTACCCCTTATTGTGGTGAGATGAGGTGCTATGTGTTGGATATCTCTTACGGTCCGATGCCCTTCCCGACGCCAATCTTATCAGAGGTGTTACTGAACTAAAGTTAATAATGTAGTGGGTTTTACTTCCCATTTCACTACTTTAACTCCGTCTTTACATACGCCGGGCTTAAGCTTACTTGGAATTGTGTTGATAACACTTAGATTGACGATTTATTGTGAGCATATCTAAAACTGTTTAGCTTAATAAAGTGTCATGTTTGAAATTGGTTCCTTGCACAGTTTTCAAAAGTCTTGAGATCATTCATACACAGTTGGTGGCCCTGTTGACTCTGATAATATCCACATATGTATCGCGTATCCGTTAATATGGATATTATATACAGTTAAACAATATTACCTATCAGCAGACGTAGATGAATCTAAAAACGTTTGAAACTTTTTTCACTTGCATACATTCTGAGACGTTGAGGCTAGGGTTTAAACTCGTAGAGAACATTAATAGCATTAATGAACTGTTGGAAGCCCCAGTGACTGTGAGAATATGCACCGTTATATTTTTTGAGGCATACACTGCACATACAAAATTTGGTTTAAATCCACTAGATAGCATGGATATTACATGCAGCTAAACATTGGACATCAGCTAACAATTAGGCTGGCAACAATGCCTTGTATGTGTTCCTCAAAATAAATATATAACATTATGGCCTATATGCATGCCACTTTTGTAATAGTTGTAATGCACACTTTCTGAGATATCCTACATTGGGTTCAAATTTCAATTGTATTCTCTCAACAGATGGTAGCAATGGAGTCACAATAAAATATGACTTTAAGATGTCCTGGCATAAATATTCTATCTTACCAAATTTGATTTAGATTTCTGAAGCCATTCTACCACTTGAAAAGGGTGGGGGCTCACGCAGAGTCAGATGGACAGGCAGATTGATTTCATTAGTCTACTTTTTCATATATTTTTTTTTTTTCAAATTGTGAATTGTAAACTAATATTCGAAAGTAATTTCAAGGAAATCTTAAGTGTTGGGAGATATCCTGGCCCCATGACCTAGCACGTTTAGCTACCACAGTATAGTACATTATGCAACGAGCCTATAATGGCAATAATTAAGATACGAGTATGTTTATAAAACGAGCGTAAGTGAGTTTTATAATTTACATACGAGTGTCTTAATTACCATTATAGGCGAGTTGCATACGACTGTTTACGTTCGACGATAATTATAAATGTATTATATGTTTTAACATAAATATTCATAAATATCTGTTCAGTCACTAGAATTTTGTGATCGGGTGCTGCGCTGGGTAGGATATCTCCGTTCTCCAAGCTCTCTGGCCGACCGACGCATGCGCTCTGTGTGCTTCAATGCCATATGTGCAGATTGTGCACCAGTATTCAGTAAAACTGTCACCGAAGTCGTTTGAAAACAGCGCGCTTTGTAGAAATTGGATTTGGGGCTATTAAGGTACAGTGCTATTTCTTGTCTCAAATTCACCAGTTTATTTACGCGAACATATGGACGGTGCACTTTCGGTAATGTATGTAGACATGTTGGATTTTGAGCGCATGCACGAAGGTATCCTTATCTAATTGGTCAAACAACTCTTTCTTGAGCTGTGATTGGAGGGAGAAACTGTTTCTTAATGAAAAATAGTGTTATAATGACCATCATTATGATACAGTTTTCAGACATATAATAGTCAGGGTCAAACATAAAGTTTGTTAACGTATCCGACTATATTTGGGGGATAATACCCTATCCCTCTCGATCACTACTGAAGGAAACACTGCACATAAATGTTTATGTCAAGTTCAATATTCTGACTGATGGTGAGCTTCTTGTACAGTGAGAGCCTTCCCTATGGAACGGAGCCTTTCCGACCCGTGTGACAGGTGAAGAGTGATTAGTCACCGCCAGTTGACTAGCATTTGCCGATTACACAAGAGCGAGTCGGGAAGACCCGAAAGTTGTCATTGCATGTATGACATACGGAGCTGGCAAGATACCATAGTTCAGAAAATTACGACTTGTGGTAGAGTACTGTAGGCTGCCTCGTATCCCGTGAACATGGTTAGGTATGGAACAAAACATCGAATTTTCCTGGTGGAAACGTATCTTCTGAAGAAAAATTCTTCCAGTAAATGTTCTCGTACGTTTTAGTGCCGTGAGATTTTTGCTTGTTGGGAACCTCAAACAAAAGGTATACAGAAACAATCCGCGTACTCTGGAGGCTCTCGCGAACGAAATAACTGCACTGATACCAAATACCAATTAGGATGAATTACAGCGAGTGTACCAAAACTTACTACGTTGGTGCAATGTGTGTTTAGAAAATGAAGGACAGCATTTCCAGCAACTACTCTGAAATTTCTGTAAATAATGATGATTTTTAAATACGTTGAAAGGTGTAAATGTGTTGAACTAGTTGGGCGCTACGCTGCTGCTAGCATCAGTGCATTGCTCGACAGGCGGCTAGCCAGAGTGCCCCGGGCGTCACACCGCACATGCAAAGTTCCTCACTGTAGAGGGCAATGCGGGTAACGAGAGAAACCAAAAACTAGGCTGTAACTTTATCTTTTGTGTATCAGCGGTACTTAACACACGCGCGACAGTGAAACCAAATTTTAATTTGCTGTGTCACATTAAGCCAGCCACAAGCCGTATCAGCCCAATGAGACAGATATTAATTTCCTGGAATCAACGTGAGAGAATCAATCAACGTGATAAGTACGACAGCAGACAGGTGTGTTCAGGGATTACGTCTTACTGTGTTGCCATGTTGGTACCAGTGCTCTGAAGTAT
Source organism: Meconema thalassinum (assembly GCA_946902985.2). Classification (NCBI taxonomy): domain Eukaryota; kingdom Metazoa; phylum Arthropoda; class Insecta; order Orthoptera; family Tettigoniidae; genus Meconema; species Meconema thalassinum. Next base: position 1,068,931,586 of record OX336389.2, read on the forward strand.
CTGTAATTACACGGGAACCTTTCCAGCTACTACACTCAGAATGAGATGAAACTCAAGAGTTGGGTAGCTCAAATTATTGACACAAATCAGTATTCAGTGCCATAATATTTCATGTTATGAATCGTGAGAAAATTTAGCATGACGCACACGAAGACGATCAGAACCTATTGGGTATTGCAGGACTATGTAGACCTACAATTTAATCGTAATCTTGCGCGTACTTACAGAGTAGCTGACAGGCCAAATAAACATCCGCAGTGGCCGTTTGTCTCACAACACTGCATAGCCGTGCTCGTTAAATCGTGCACCACAGTCACCAGGGCAGCTGAGCAAGTTCGGAGATCTCAGGTTCGAATCCCGGCGCTGACAGAAGCTATCCTGAGTGTGGTTTTCCCCCGAGTTTTCCATACTCCCTCCAGTCAAATGCAGGGATGGTACCTTACTTCTAGTCCCGGGACGCCTACTCCATTCCTGTCCCTAATACAGCTACACACACTCTAACAGCCATTACATAAATACTTGTAATCAGACGAACTCAATACATAGCATATCCATTACACGAGGCAAGCCCCTCAAAGGACTTAACAACAATATGAACAATAAACGGTTCTGAGGGCATATTCCGTGGGCTGGTTCTCTTTATGTCTTGACAATTAGACAGAGTTTCTATAAGAATAAAGGGCTTGCCTCTCACCTAGGGGGACAAGGGTTCGATTCTAGGTCAATGGATGTGAGATTTTTTAAAGTGAAATGTCATGGCCAGTGATTCGGATTCCACGTAAAAAGGAGGTCCCGTGGATCACGTATAAATACAAGCTTCCTTCTGTAACAATATTAATATTGATAGTTTTGTTGCAGCGTCTCACCTGCAATACGAATTGTTTCGCCATATGCAAAGTTACCTGTCATTCTGATTACGAAGAAGATTTTGCATCGTATTCTTATAGATCAATCGCGTGCGGAACTCGAGTAGTAGAGCAAACAAACTCGAGCCGACAACTTGAGTTCATTTCCTGCTGCTCTTCGTGCAACGCGCTCTTACCGACATGTGGCGGATGTTCATGATTTTGGGCCCATAGACCTACGGTTTTCACAAGTAAACAAACTAAGTCACCCCTCTCCTCCTAGTAGACTAATTAGTACCCTTGTTTTAGTCCCAGCATTCTCATGAACTACTGCCATGTTGGTACCAGTGCTCAGTAACATCAACAGAACTGTAGGAGCCCTTTAAACTCATCACTACAGTGTGTTCCTACAGTTAGTCCAAGGCACACGACCACGATGATCCACCCCTTAACCCGCGAGGACTGGCGCATGGGTATTTTTGACCCGAGGCTTTAATAATGCTCTATATTTTCGTTTTAATCAGCCCTTATTTACTGTCGCTTACTGTACCTTCCTTCCTAGCCTTTAACTTTGCTCTGAAAAAGAAACATTCCCACAGCGTTTGGAACACTCAAGTTATTTCTATATTATATACGATCGGGTCAGATTTATCCATGGCGCCAGTCCTCGCGTGACAATTTTCGGCTTACGTTAGTCGGGACAATCTGTAAAAATAAGGGGGTGAATACAACTATTTTGGTTTAGCACAATAACTTAGCTCACGTTTTTGTTGATCCATGTTTAGGGTCTATGGACACCTTGCCATCAGCTCCTTTGTTCAAGAGAATCGAGTTGACTGCTTCACCGGCACTATCAAGACCAATTATACTGTTATGAAAATTATAGTCACTTTTCTGCATGTTTAATTTGAAAAATACAAATATACATCATTTTATATTGGGTGTTGGCAACTCTGGCACTGTACATTCTCTGCTGGCAGTTGGCCCACCTGCTGGAAGGGTTGTTGACCCAAGGGTCGTGTTCTTACCTGCGTCAAGCAGGACTCACTAGCAAGCAGGTAGCACTGGCTACCGGACATGGTGTCATCGCACGCATGTAATATCTACTGTATTTTTCAGTGTTTGATCATGTACATACAATGTAAAATATATTTCTTTATACAGTCCACCACATCTTATTCTATGTATTCGACATAAGTTTTGGTCCTCCGGGCACGATTATATGGCAAGAAAAACAGTGAAAATTGAACTCGTGTGATCCAAAGACAGCATGGCTTCTCACAAATGGCGTGGGTGGTTACCCGCATGGCGACTACTGGACAACAGAATTCATCATCTTGGTAAGTCACCGATCATCCTTAATTATTCCTTGTGACTAATATGCATTCATTTGCTTCTCCATTCAAAACTGTTCGTTTGTACTTGCAATGTATTGGTATTGCTAGTGATCGCACATGATTTCGCCTGTAAAACTGTATGTTATTTGTACGCAGTTTTCCCGCAACTCTTTGAAACAAAACCAGGAGTTCATCTTTGTATTATGTAAATATGTTAGGTATTTGTCTTTTCGTTTTGTCATTCTTTTACGTATGTGCATTTGGTCTATTGTGATTTTATATCATTCAGCAGTTTATTGGGAATTGCTAGTGCAAAATGGAACAAAAAATAAAATCACTTTGTAGCAAAAGGGGTAGATTAAAAGCTAGCTTATCTCGCATACAAGGCTTCGTAGAGAAATTAGATTCTCAATCTAAGGACGTAGATCAGTTGGAAGATCGACGGGCTCACTTATCAAAAATCTGGGAAGAATATGAAACAGTTCAATCACAAATAGAGGATTTGAAAGAGGATGAATCATTTAAAGCAGAACAAGAATCTTATCGCTCTGACTTTGAGGAGCAATACATCAAATCATCTGGTCTTATAAGATCCATAAACAGTGCAATTTCCAAGTCAGCAACTTCGCTAAGTGATTCTACGGTGAATCAACTTTCAGTTCGCAAACACGTTCAGTTAAACTGCCTCAAATAAGTTTACCTACATTCGCAGGTGATTATTTAGAATGGCCCAATTTCGCCGATACCTTTAAGAATCTCATTCATGAAGATGCAAATTTGTCAAAAATACAGAAATGTCATTACCTAAAATCAGTGCTATCAGGCAGGGCGGCAGACGTGTTACAGTCTCTAGAAATATCTGCAGCGAATTACGACATAGCGTGGAACCTGTTAAATGAAAGGTTCAATAACCGGCGAGCAATTGTTTCCTCCCACATTAATTCAGTCCTTCAGATAAACAAAATAGAAGTAGAATCTTCCAAGGCATTAAGAGACTTGTATGACGGCTTCAGAAGGCACATACAGTCGCTATCAGCGCTTGGTCTGTCTTGTGAAGAACAATTAGGTGCCATTTTGATACATTTAATAACGAGCAGATTTGACGCTGAAACGTTAAAAAAATGGGGGACCTCGCTACCAACTTTTGATCTACCATCGTATCAGACACTGGACAAATTTCTACTCGAAACATGTAATGCATTGGAATCGATCGAGACTAAGAACTGTGATTGCCCAAAACAGCTGAAGCAGGTAGGCGGTTCATCTAAACCGAATGCGTCTGGTTTCAAACCGAGGTCATTCACGAACCCAGGGAAATATTGTTTCCTTTCACAGAAAAATCAGAAATGCCCGCTTTTCACGGAAGAACATCCCATATTTAGATGCAAAACATTCACTTCTATGTGTGTTTATGACAGATGGCGGGAGATGAAGAAGCATAAGCTCTGTGTTAATTGCCTGTCTGGAAATCACTTCGCTAACGAGTGCACTCGTTCATGTTGTAAGCTGTGCAAGGATAAACACAACACCTTGCTTCACAGGGACCAAGGGTCACCGAACCCCATTAATAGTCAGACTTCAAACAAGAGTATTGTGTCCAATAATACTTCATTGTCCACCCTTAATGAGCATCATAGTAGTAATGCTGTTTCATTACACAATCACAAAAATGATGTTTCCTCTCAAGTATTGTTGTCGACAGCAGTAGTGAATGTCAACAATTCAGAGGGAAAAACCCGTCATGCTCGGGTTGTGTTAGACAGCGGCTCGCAACTCAACTTTATAACTAGGGAATTAGCTCATCAATTACGATTGTTAAAGACAAAGACTAATATACCGATACATGGGTTGCATGACACTACCATCAAGGTGGGCTCGGTGGTAAGAACAAAGATTTCTTCGCGGTTCGGTTCCTTTGAACGAATCATGACATTTCACGTAATACCTTCAATTACTGGTCAGCGCTTACCCACTAAAAATATCAACATCACAGATTGGAGTATTCCTGAGTTTATATTAGAAAACCTTGCGGATCCTCAATCTAATGTGTCATCATCCATAGACATTCTCATTGGAGCAGAATTCTTTTACGATCTTATCGGCGCAGAACAATTTCAGCTCGACAGTTTCTCAAACAAATACCGTTCTTTCACAACACGGCTCTTGGCTGGGTAGCAGCAGGAAGTGTTGGTTTGTATGAAAAGCACGCAGATAACAGTTCTTCCTGCCTCTTTGTGTCAGGTAAGATATTCAATGAGCCTGGGAAAGCACTGCTTGGCCAAGGACATTCCGAGCAAGCGATTAGTGAGAGGCTATTTACTGACGGTCACATAAGGAATCCACAGGGTAGGTTCATAGTCCCACTACTCCTTAAAGAGGATCCGAGTCAGCTAGGTAGCAATGTTAATGGAATCTGTGTGAGAAGCGCACAGCGAATAAAGCGCACATACAGGTATTTGCGAAGAAAGCGCACAAGGGCCAATGTGACAGTTTAGGGTAGGGGTTACGTTACCAGGAAATGAATACTTGGAGCTGGTTGGAGGTGAGTCATCACGCAATACAATAGCTCAGGTTCATTCCTCCCGAGCAGCCGCCCCACCTCACCGACCCCTTCTTTGTCATTCCTGTTCTGATGGTCCTTCAAGTCACTTCGTAAGCAGCAATAATCTGTTTTAGTGTTTTAAACTTACTTGTGTTAAAGTTATTTTACTAGTATACCTAGTGTTTTGAACGTTTTCTTTCTTTTTAGTATTTATACATGGTTTAGTTATATTATGGAAGTCTTAACTACTAACAAGGGTAAGCCTGCAGCACATTATAACGGATACGCATATAGGGAGTTTAGGAAGAATATAGATGGGTTAATAGTTTGGCGATGTCAGAAGGAAAGGTCAAGTAGGTGCCGTGGAATGTTAAAAAGTAAAAATGGCGAAGTTTTAGAAGTTACTGATCACTCATGTGCAGCACCGGACACAGCCAGATTGGAAGTTATGAAGAGCATCAATGTTGCAAAGAAGAGAGCCCGTGAAGAAGACACGTCCATTTCAAAGATCTACAGAGAAGAACTGGGAGAACTCCACAACAAGGGCTACAATTTTGTAACAGAAATGCCGCAACAACTCACCACAAAAAGAAGTATGTACATACAGAGAAACAGTGCGCGTGGAACCCAAAAGGAGCCTAAGATTAGAGAAGAAGTAATTTTAGACGAAGAATTGCTTCAGATGAACGACGGATCAAAATTTATGTTAGTGGACGAAGGCTCAGAGGAACGGATGATAATTTTTTGTTCAGAAAAAGGAAAAGAGTGCTTGAGGAACCTACAAGGCTTTTTCATGGATGGAACGTTTAAAAGTTGTAGTAAACAGTTCGGTCAAATTTACACCATCCATGCTGATTATGGAAGCTCCGACACAGAAACTAACGTTTATCCAGTTGTGTTTGGCCTACTTCCAAACAAGAAGAAAACTACATACGTTCGTTTTTTTCGTCATGTACTGCAAGCAGTCCCAGAATGGAATCCAAGACACATCCACGTTGATTTCGAGGTGAGTGCAAAAGCTGCAATTAGAGAAGTTCTGCCATCAGTTGAAATCCATGGGTGCTACTTTCATTTGAAAAAATGTCTGTGGAGAAAAATACAAGAAATTGGACTGACATGTGAATATAGAGAAAATGAAGAAATCCGACTGTCCACTCAAATGTGTGCTGCATTAGCCTTCTTGAAAACTGAAGATGTCCAAGATGGCTGGGTCGAAATTCACTCACAGGCTCTTGAAAACCCGAAATTAACTCGCTTCTTCGACTACTTCGTCGAACAGTGGCTGCATAATGACGAAATTCCTATTGAATTGTGGAATTGCTATGCTAGGCGACACAGGACTACGAACGCGGTGGAAGGTTGGCACAACAAAATCAACAATCTTCTTGGACGACCCAACCCCAAAATCAGAGATGTCATACTTTGTTTCAAGAGTGAAGCGGAGGAATCTTCTTGTATGTACATGAGGATAGAACTGAATTTAGCTGGGAAAAAGAGGAAGAAAACTTACATCGAGTTGGATAAGAAACTGGAAAGAACTGTGAAGAAGTATGAAGAAAATGGTGACATCACAGCGTGTTTAAAGACAGTTTCATATCTACAAAAACTTGGCTAGACCTTCTTTCTAGAAGAAAAGCAAGACCCGAAAAGAATGTAAATAGTAAACAGTTAATATTGACGAAGCTACATTCATGCTGATTTAAAGCAAGCCTAAGTATACTTTAAAACTGTAAATATATTTAAAAAGTTAACATTGACGAAGCTATACTCAAGCTGATTTTAAACACGCCTAAATGATTAAAAATATTTAGTAATTAATCATTTAGCCAGTCCACAGCCTGGATAAAGTGTGATGGGAATCAGAAACTAATTAATTCAACTTTTATTTTCTGTGTAACACTCCTTATTTCTAAGAAGATAGAGGCGGGATTCCTTCTGTAACTCCAAAAGGGTTGACTGTGCGCTTTCTTCGCAGTGCGCTTTTCTCGCAGTGCGCTTTTTTCGCGACACCATGTTAATGAGGCAATCAGACGGTTTCACAGCCTAGAGAAGCGTTTTGAAAGGCAGCCCCAAGTCAAGTAGGAATACGTACAGTTTATGAGAGAGTACATTGACCTGGATCATATGGAGGAAATTCCCAGTAGTGAGATAAACAAACCACTACAGTACTACCTTCCGCATCATTGTGTATTTAAGGGTAATTCATTGAAAGCGCGCACTCGCGTGGTATTTGATAGCAGCTCGAAGGGCGATTCTGTATTATCCCTCAATGAGTTGTTAATAGTAGGACCGATCATTCAAGATGATTTATTTTCAATATTGGCTAGATTTCACATGCATCGCTATGTATTGACCGCTGACATAGAAAAAATGTATCGACAGGTCCTCATAGAACCTGCACATACTGATCTTCAGCGTATCGTGTGGAGGGAATCCTCTAAGGACGAGCTTAAGCATTATCGTCTCAAAACAGTCACATATGGCACGTCATGTGCACCCTTCCTGGCCACAAGATGCCTCTCTCAATTGGCGAATGACACTAAGGAGGAATTTCCTGAAGCTTCGAATGTAATACGGCGGGATTTTTATGTTGACGATTTAGTGACAGGTTGTGAATCAACTGACGGCTTAAGAACCACTCACAAGTGTGTTTCAGATATTTTATCCAGTGCGGGTTTACCTTAAGAAAATGGTGTTCGAATGAGCCCAATGTGCTATCGAGCATTTCTAACCACGAAACAGATCCCAAGTACATTATTAAGGTAGATGAAGGTGAAGACTTGAAGTTGTTGGGGCTATCTTGGAAACCCATCACAGACACTTTTCAGTTTGAGTTGAGAAGTGATTTCAGTTCGACACAGATAAACAAAAGAATAATTATATCAGACCTGGCTAAAATATTTGACCCCTTAGGGCTTTTGACCCCAGTATTGATTAAGGGTAAGATTTTCGTCCAGCAACTGTGGCAAATGAACTTAAATTGGGACGACGTTCTCACAATAGAACTTCAAAATAAATGGATTCGTTATATGCAGCATATTGCTAAATTGAAGGAGTTCAAAGTGCCTCGTCATGTTAGGGCAGTAGAATTTGCGGAGTATGAAATTAATGGATTTTGTGACGCGTCTCAGATTGCTTACGGCGCTTGTGTTTATGTAAGCTCTCAGACAGGAGATGGTAAAATAACAGTTCACTTATTGTGTTCTAAGTCTCGCGTTGCGTCATTAGGCTCAGTAACTTTACCAAGATTAGAACTATGCAGTGCTGTATTACTTGCTCAGTTGGTCGAAAGAGTCATGAGATCCATAAACGTAACTAAAGACAAGTGTATTTGTTGGACTGACTCCACAATAACATTAGCATGGATTTCGGGCCATCCACACCAGTGGAAAACATACGTCACTAATCGAGTGTCGCAGATTCAACAGTTGACAAATATTGATTGTTGGCTACACGTCTCTACTCATCATAACCCAGCAGATATGATCTCGAGAGGAGTTACCTCGGAGAAGCTGTTAAATTCATCATTTTGGTTATCGGGACCATCTTGGCTTTCAGATAATAAAGACGAATGGCCTTCACAGTAGAGGCATAGCTCTCAAGAATTACCTGAAGTTTGGAAAACTAAAATTGTTCTAGTGTCATCTACAGAATCCCTTGGATCGAATCTGACTAACAGATACTCTTCCTGGAGCAAGCTGATTATAATAACAGCTCTCGTGCTCAGATTTATCAAAAATCTTAAAACTAAAACAGACAGACAAACAGGTGCTCTTAATCCTGCAGAACTAGAGAAGGCTAAGTATTTATGGTGTAAAATTGCTCAAGGTTCTGAATTTTCACAAGACATAAAGGCTCTCAAACAAAATTTGCCACTGCCCAAGGGAAGCAAATTACATGGATTAGCACCGTATTTGGATGAGCAGGGTCTGATACGGGTAGGAGGCCGTCTGCGAAATACTAAACTATCGGTCAACAGAAGACATCCTATTTTATTACCTGGCAATCATCGCATTACAATAATGTTATTTGATCATTTTCATTTTGTTTTTCTTCATGCTGGAGCTCAGACTTTATTGACAATGATGCGACAGCAATACTGGCCTCTATGTGGCAGGAACGGTGCTCGAAAGGCAGTGTATCGATGTAAGACGTGCTTTCAATTCTCGTCTCGGCCGTATCAACCGTTAATGGGATCGCTACCTGAAAGGAGAGTAGTTCCCAGTCGACCATTTGCATCTTCAGGAATAGATTTCTGTGGCCCAGTATATTTACGGCCTTCGTCCAGGAAGGGCACTCGGATTAAGGCATATATAGCTATGTTTGTTGGTTTTGCAACAAAGGCTGTACATATTGAACTTGTAAGCGATCTGTCTACAGCTGCCTTTTTAGCATCACTGAAAAGATTCATGGCTAGACGAGGAACTTGCACCCACATATTCACTGACAACGCAACTAATCTCGTAGGTGCTTCACGTGAGCTAAAGAAATTATTTAATGATAGGAATACCAAGCAGTCACTCATAAGCTTTGCTACAGATAAGGGGATTCAGTGGCATTTTAGTCCTCCTGGTTCACCTCACTTCGGAGGGTTGTGGGAGGCTGCAGTTAAATCAGCTAAGTATCACCTTAAGAGAATAGTAGGAAGCGCTGCATTGTCGTTTGAAGAAATGACTACAGTGCTTGTACAGATAGAGGCAGTTTTGAATTCGTGCCCCCTATGCCCACTATCCTCTGATCCCAATGATCCGGAAGTATTAACCCCATCCCACTTCCAGATCGGTGGCTCATTTCATCTTCCTGTGGAAGAAGATGTGTCTCAGACTCCCTTGAATAGATTGAAGCGCTGGCAACTGCTTAAGGCTATGTTCCAGCAATTTTGGCGTCGATGGTCCAAGGAATACCTAGGACAACTCCAACAGCGTTCTAAATGGCGGTCGCCCGGACAATCCCTACAAATCGACACTCTGGTTGTTCTGAAGGAAGAGGGCGTGCCTCCACTTCATTGGAAACTGGGCCGTGTCGCAGCAGTGCATCCAGGAGCCGACGGAGTTACGAGGGTTGTTACCATTAAAACACCCAGCGGAGCTCTTTTGAAAAGAGCAGTGTCAAGACTTTGCCCATTGTTGAGTGAAGAGAAGTGAAGTGTGTAAATGTTTTGTGTACATAGTGTTTATTTGAACTCTTATTTCAGTTGACTAGAACAAAGTGGCAATATTTAGTTGTTTGAAATATTTGCTATTTCAAGGGGGGGGAGTATGTTGGCAACTCTGGCACTGTACATTCTCTGCTGGCAGTTGGCCCACCTGCTGGAAGGGTTGTTGACCCAAGGGTCGTGTTCTTATCTGCGTTCCACAGCACCCTCACTAGTAAGCAGGTAGCACTGGCTACCGGACATGGTGTCATCACACGCATGTAATATCGACTGTACTTGATCAGCGTTTAATCATGTACATACAATGTAAAATATATTTCTTTATACAGTCCACCACATCTTATTCTATGTATTCGACATTGGGAATAGTTCATTGGAAGATTACAGGTGTATAATTACTTTATTAAAATCCGTACGACAACGGCAAGAAGGAGTGACACACTATGGGTCAAAATGACCCGGCGCCAGTCCTCGTGTTATATTTTTTCATGCCAGTTCTCAAGGGTTAAAACAAGGTTTGCCCCACGAAAATTAGTCCCGTCATCTTAATGCACTGTCGTAATGTTGGGACTAGCACTCGGCGCTTTCCTGTATTGACAGAATTCATTAGATTACAATGAAACCGTATCTGAATTCATTTGCATGGTAGTTCTTTCTAGTAAGTGTACGTAAAATACTTGTACAAAAGAAAGGGGGGAAATCATAGAATATTCCATCTTGCATGTGGAATTCTCTCTGAAGGATCTCAAGAATAATATTATAACATTTAGAGACAGACATGAAATAATCTCGACAAGACATGTTTAGAATTCATGCACATTTTAACGCATACATTCCCCTACGTTCCACTTGAGTATCCTCTCCAGTTAGGCAGTTTAGAAACGGAAAACATTGAGAAGTAGTAGTAAATGATATGTGAAGAGACAAAGGAGAAAATAATTAGTGTTCAATTGTCCACCAAGACTCTTATCTTCAGAAATGTAATTCCACTCTCTCCATGGATTGCTTTTATAAGTTACGTATTCATCATATCTAACAAAATCTTAAGTATTAATGCAACATCTACATGCAACAAGGACATTGAAGTCACAGTTGAGCCGAGAGAGGCGGAAAAATGGCATTTAATGGCTAGAAGCAGGAGCCACCCACAACAACATTAATGGATACCGGCAACCCCTTGTGACCACCCTGAATGATTTCCTGGATCACCTGAGGAAAGAGCCCTGGAAGTTAGTGCAGCGAAAGTGTCTCAACACTGCTTTTGGAACTAATTTGTGTCAAATTCTAAAAAATAACTGTGTCATAATTCTGTTTATTATTATTATTATTATTATTATTATTATTATTATTATTATTATTATTATTATTATTATTTAAAGGTACGAAATCACAGGTTCGTCTTCATCTTAATTTCAGAGGTTTCGAGTAACGTTTGTTCAGTGTAGTGTGTTGTGTTTCTTCTCAAAGACTGACATGATCTTTGAATGTAACATTGTGGAGTGAAAATGTGTATAAATTTGTGTTTCATGTGAACATAAATGTGCTTAAAATGCAATGTTTCTTATACACAGTTCGGCAACTAGTGTTCATACTGCATCCATCTTAACAGATTTCAACCACAATTTCCAGCATCATCTTAATCTTCTTGTTCTTCTTCTCTTTCTCCTCCTCCTCCTCCTCCTCGTCCGTGAGTCACCAACGCTGAGGTTGGTTGGCAGCAGTTCTCCAACGGTCGCGGTATAAAGCCAATCTCTTCAGTTTCAACTCACTTCATCCACCAGTTGTGCCATGTAGTCCACCCTGGACCTATCTCCAGTTCTTCTAAAAGTTCATTCATTGCTAACTCTGTATCCAAGGTCTTCTCATTATTCTCCTAGTACTCTATAGCTCTAAACATTCCTCTGTCACTACACGTTTCCTGGCCTCACTTTCGTCGAGACACGTAAGTCTACACCCATTTATTTTCTTTGTTTCAAGTGAATTGTGATTTCTGCTCTGAATGGCGCCATATTTAGGAATCTGAACCTAACTTGAATCCGTCGAAAGTGGCGCATTTTTCATTTCCAAAATAGCGTATTCAAATAATTAAAAATGCAAACGGGGTTGATAATCACAACACTTGATACCTAGTTCCTAAAGGAAACAATATCAACCAGTAAATCGTGACTTCATGTAACCAGGCAGTTCACCTGTTTTGTTGACAAAAATCCAATAGGCCTATTTAATATTATAAGCGTTGGGTATCAAATTACTCTTAAGTTCTTGTGTGGTTCCCTTTGGGGCTGGCTAATGGTGAAGTGGCGGTCGCTATCTATCCACGGACGACAGAGAGAACGTCTGCTACTCATTATCTTTGGTCTAGTGCGAGAATCTTGTCTTGTGTGTTTCTCCTTGTGAAATGGCACAATATGGGGGAAAGTGGGATCGTTGCGGCCTGATCGGAAATTGAAAGTTACGCTCTGATGATCAATTATTCCGTCTCCTAAGGCACTCCAGATGTGGCAGGTACTCGAACACGATGCCTTTTGACAGTGGAGCCGTATTGACCACGCCCCCTCCTACTCCTTATGATTCTCCAGGCCAGGAAGCTCCGAAAGAGGAAAATGACGTATAATAAATGGTGTTGTGGTTTAACGAAAATAACAGCTGGTTCAGTTACCTTATCTAAACGTGGCTGACAAGATAATGCAGATTATATGAATCAAATTCCGACTGTGGTGTTGCTTTCAAGTCTTACTCAACATTTATGACGGCTCCAAAGGAAGTTGAAGTAATCTGAAGTAATTTCTTCAGTAATAACAATATTAAAAAAGTTTGTAGTTTTACGTGACGGTTAATCTCACGATGATGTCCCACGGGACCTCCTTTCTACGTGGAATCCGAACCACAGGACATGGCATTTCACTTTGAACAACTCACATGCATTGAACGGGAATCGAACCCGGTACGCCTTGGCGAGGGGCCAACAACTAGACCGCTGCGCCACCACGCCCCAATAACAATATTAATAATTACTTTGTGTTTCTGCTATAATGTGCAGCATGAAAATATAAAGAAATATGTTCTGGGTGGATCCGCAAGCGGCAAGTGGATCTCCCAAAAATCCATGTTACTACACCCACTTTGTGGAAGACATTCCCTGTAATCAATCTGGCATCAACGCTTCAGGTGTCGCATGTCAAAATGGGGTTAGACGGGTTCCCTTCCACTCCAAGAGACCAACCACCTCATGGCCTGCCAGCGTGACCTTCACAGGGATATCAGCTGCCTACCCATCTGTAATATCTTATTACACGCTTCTCAGCCAATTTGATCTTTACATACAAAACAAGTTTGGCACGTCTCGTCTTTTGGTTCCCAGATTAATGCTCTTTATGCAAGAATGCTGCCGTATGCAACGTACTTATTTTCTTGTTTATTCCAAGACCGCAATGTTTTTCCTGTACGTTTTTCACGCCTTAGGGTGTTTCCTGACCTTGGGAATCGTATGTTCTCGACTGGCAAGTAATACCCCACCTACTGTGCATAGCCCAGAGGACGAACACGCAGAGAAGGACAGGCAGTGTTAACATTTTATATTGTTTTGATACGCTGGCATTTCCCAGAATTTTACCGTACTCAAGTTATAATAGTCTATGTTGAGAAAATAAACAATTCTGCATAATTGTAGCAACTCCTCTCCTACCAATGTAGCCTATTCACTGCAACCCCCCATCCTCTTGTATCGAACGTCATTCAGATTGGTCCACCTCCTGATTTAGTGGCTAGTGTTCTTGGCTGTCGCCCCGGAGGTCCGGGTTCGACTCCCGGCTCTGCCAAGATACTCAATTCTGGTCTGAAGGCAGTAACGGGGTTCACTCAGCCTCTTGAGACAAAACTGAGAAGAGGTAGGTTCGATTCCCGCCTCAGTCATACTAGAAGGGGTTTTCCGTGGTTTCCCGCTTCTTTGCCAGGCAAATGACGAGATGGTACTTAACTCAAGGTCACGGCCGCTTCCTTTCAATCCACATCTGAATAACAAATATAAATCTTAATACAGCCATCACAATAAGACAGGTTATCAGACAAAGTTCCACACCCACCCAAGAAAACGGGGCTAAATGTCCACGATGTCCAAGATCCTCAAATGAAATAAGAACAACACGTTCAGATTACACTGTCCTAGCTGTTTTCGCCTGCCACTAAGCATGTTCTGTGAACCGGATAAGTTATTCAAACATTATTAAATGACTGAAATATTATTCCATATAATAGCCTATCATGAAATTGGGCGAAGCACATAACAACAATACTAATAATAATAGTACATTATTCAAAAAGCCTATAATGCCAATAATTAATACACGAGTAGGTTTATAAAACGAGCGAAGTGAGTTCTATGATTCCATACGAGTGTCTTAATTAGCATTATAGGCGAGTTGCATACGACTGTTTATGCTCGACGATAATTATAACTTAACTTTAACAAACATAACCTCAATGTTGTCATTTGTGTCCGACATGTTTGATTTTGGAAACACGTGCGTTGAGCGCAGGTGCGATGCTATCCTTACCTAATTGGTCCAACAGCTGTATCGTAATGAAAATGTTGAGCTCTGATTGGTGGAGAACCTGTATCATCAGTAAACTTGAACTATAATGAGCCTCATTAAGATACAGTTTTCTGGCATATAATATTTATATTTCGGCATGTTCGAACATACAATAATTAATAATTAATAAGCTCTAGGGACGCCTTCTGAGATTACGGTCATCTCTACGAAATCCAAGAAGTTACTCCCAATGTCCACTTTATTTAAGACTTGGAAATGAATCCCGATCGTCAGACTACACGGTTGTGTAAGCGACCAAGCACGCCTGCCAAGGATGTAGATGATTTGAATCGAATCTCGACTGTGGTGTTACATTCAAGTCTGACACAACATTTACGATGGCTCCAAATGAAGCTACAGTATTCTCTAAAGTAATTTCTACAGTTATAAAAATAATTAAACAATAATAATAAATAATATCAACATTATATTGTTTACACCGGGTCACTGCCTTGAGAAACGAATGTTGTGTGGACACAAGTGAACCTTCATTATGACTAGGGCTAATCCGTTTACTGAAGCTGGACATAAACTAAGCTAGAAGTGAGATCGGCCACCTCACTGTCATAATCAAGTAATGAATTTCAAGAAAATATCATAACATGGGAAAAATCTTTTATGGTGAACGCTGGTAGGTTAAGCTGTCGACGGAAAGTGAACCTCTATGTTTATAGTTTGGTAATTTAATGAAATAGTGGGCTTTAAATCACACACCATGACAGCAATGATGTGATGCAGAAAGTCTGGATATCGGAAGTTTGAATCCCAGCACAGGCAGCAGCTATCCTGAGTGTGGCATTTCCTCGTGTTTTTCCACACTTCCGCCAGGAAAATGTTGGGATAGTACCTTATTTCAATTCCCAAGGCACCTACCCTTTCTGGATGCTAACAATTACAGTTACACACTACTACAGTCACCAAAGAAATACAGGTCATCAGACAAGTTGAACTCCCACTCAAGTACACGGGACTGATGACCAAGATGTTCCAAGTCACTAAAACTTTTTAACAAAATTTAATCAAAAAAACTAGTGCTTACACTTGCCAGAGGCTAGTTGGATCCTCAAAAAGTACCACCACAGGTTAGGTCGGAAGATACCCAAAGGAAACTAAGGCAGCACTATAATGAGGCACACTAGGCAAGGATAGGAGTGAGGTAGTTTGCCATTGCCTTCCTCACTGCGTCAGAACAATAGCACTGACCCTATGAGGAAATCCTTTCACAGTACACACAGGCACCAGCTGTGCCCTGAAGGCCAAAACTCAGCACCACTCGTGCCTCAGTAGCAACCATACAATCACAGACATGAGTGTGACTGAGACATCGGTGGAACGCCACATTTTACTCTAGCCAACAGACAAATGCAAATGTACGGCATTCATCAAGAGATGATTAACAGGCTGACGTCATATATGTGGCAAATCTCTGTGACCTTGACTGCAGAGAGACAGAGCTCATTTAAAAAGCCAGATTGATAGATTTTGCTTGCAAACAGTGCTTGTATTTCTAGAAAGACGTAGTCTGTCTACTCTCAATTCCCCACTGAAGCTCAATAAATACTCACCCGATTGTATTCCATTTAGTTTATTAGGTGCCGTAACCCTTTTATCGCGTTTCAGTATCATTCTTTCTAATCTACACACATCAAAAAAAGGTTTTGCATCACCTCGGTTCCAAGAGTTCCGGAACCGTTAAATACAAAGGGAATAGAGATCAACACAAACAACATTTCAGCTCGTTTTATTGCTCATGAGACCCACACATTGCATGTTGTACCATCATACAGCTAGACTTTCAGCATTTGTGGTCCAGATTGCAGTACACACCACTACCTCTAATACCCAGTAGCACGTCCTCTTGCATTGATGCATGCCTGTATTCGCCGTGGCATACTATCCACAAGTTCATCAAGACACTGTTGGTCCAAATTGTCCCACTCCTCAACGACAATTCGGCGTAAATCTCTCAGATGGTTGGTGGGTCAAGACGTCCATAAACAGCCCTTTTCAACATATCCCAGGCATGTTCGATAGGGTTCATGTCTGGCGAACATGCTGGCCACTGTAGTCGAGCGATGTCGTTATCTTGAAGGAACGCATTCACAAGATGTGCACGATGAGGTCGAGAATTGTCGTCCATGAAGACAAATGCCTCTCCA
Organism: Meconema thalassinum; assembly: GCA_946902985.2. Taxonomy (NCBI): domain Eukaryota; kingdom Metazoa; phylum Arthropoda; class Insecta; order Orthoptera; family Tettigoniidae; genus Meconema; species Meconema thalassinum. The sequence goes on from OX336389.2 coordinate 1,068,948,216, forward strand.
ATATTCTGCCGACATGGTTGCACTATGGGTCGGAGGATGTCATTCAGGTATCGTAAAGCCGTTTCGGAGCCTTCCATGACCACCAGTGGCGTACGTCGGCCCCACATAATGCCACCCCAAAACATCAGGGAACCACCACCTTGCTGCACTCGCTGGACAGTGTGTCTAAGACGTTCAGCCTGACCAGGGTGCCTCCAAACACGTCTCCGACGATTGTCTGGTTGAAGGCATATGCGACACTCATCGGTGAAGAGAACGTGATGCCAATTCCGTGGGGTCCATTCAGCATGTTGTTGGGCCCATCTGTACCGCGCTGCATGGTGTCGGGGTTGCAAAGCTGGACCTCGCCATGGACGTCGGGAGTGAAGTTGCGCATCATGCAGCCTATTGCGCACAGTTTGAGTTGAAACACGACGTCCTGTGGCTGAACGAAACGCATTATTCAACATGGTGGCATTGCTGTCAGGGTTCCTCCGAGCGGCAATCCGTAAGTAGCGGTCATCCACTACAGTAGTAGCCCTTGGGCGGCCTGAGCGAGGCCTGTCATCGACAGTTCCTGTATCTCTGTACCTCCTCCATGTCCGAACAACATCGCTTTGGTTCACTCTGAGACGCCTGGAAACTTCCCTTGTTGAGAGCCCTTCTTGACACAAAGTAACAATGCGGACGCGATCGAACTGCGGTATTGACCTTCTAGGCATGGTAGAACTACAGACAACATGAGCAGCGTACCTTCGTCCTGGTGGAATGACTGGAACTGATCGGCTGTCGTACCCCCTCCGTCTAATAGGCCCTGCTCATGCATGGTTGTTTACATCTTTGAGCAGTTTTAGTGACATCTATGAACAGTCAAAGGGACTGTATCTTGGATACAATATACACAGTCAACGTCTATATGCCGGAGATCTGGGAACCGAGGTGATGCAAAACTTTTTTTGATGTGTGTACTTTAAAACGAATTGCATGCAGTGAGGACATGAAATATTTGACTCTAAACAAATGCGTCAATTTCAGTGACATCTTCAAGGTAATGTAGAAATAAATCACGCACAGGATGAGACACATTATGTAAACAAAAATATTTGTGTCGGAGAGAAATATATAATTGTAGATTTAAAAAAGAATCATGGAAGAAATCGGAATTAAACTGTAAATATTTTCTTATGCTAGAAGAAAGAAGAAAGATTGTAGTTTTACGTGACCGTTAATCTCGAGATCACAAGCTATGGGACCTCCTTTTTACGTGGAATCCAAACCACAGGACATGGCATTTCACTTTGAAAATCTCACATGCATTGACCAGGAATCGAACCCGGTCCGCCTTGGTGAGAGGCCAACAGCTTGACCACTGCGCCACCATGCCCAGACTTAGGCTAGAGATAACCATTTTGGAGAATAATAAAAAATGCAAACATTGAATGAAAGGGGAAGCAACGTCACTCTAAGATTTGTAGTTGTTGCTTACTTAAGGGTCTACGACACCGAGGCCCTATAACCCCGTGTATTTTGGTGTGCCTGTGGAATTTTTGTGATACCCGGTGTTAATGTGATGGATGTACTAGTGTGTGCATTTGTAATTAAGGTGAGCATTAGGAAGGAGGCGACCGTGGCCTTGCGTTACGAACCATACCAGCATTTGCCTGGAATAGAAGTGAGGGAGAACCACGGAAATTCACTTTCAGGATGGCTAAAGTAGGAATCCAATCCACTTCTTCTCTGTTTTGCCTCACGAGGTTGAATGAACCTCGTTCCAGCCCCCAGACCAGAATTATTTTGGCAGAGCCGGGAATCGAACCTGGATCAGTTCCCTTCCTGGTGTAGGGGTTAGCATTCTTGGCTGTCGCACCGGATGTTCGGGTTCTACACCAGGCAAATGGTACCTAACGTCAGACCACGGCCACTCCCTATCCAAATCCTATCTCAATTATAAATACACACAATGGTACAGACATTACAGTGACACACGTATCAGACAAATTGAACACACACCAAAGTACACGGGGCTGCGTGACCACGATGTCGCAAAGACCCGAAATAGAATGAACTCAAACCCATTCACCCTTTTCTTTCTATTCTTCAGTGACTGGAATATGACCCAGAAGTAGTTGTCATAAACTGCCTTCCCTTACTTCATGAACTCGACAATGTAGGGTAATGAAGGCTTGTATAGTCTATACAAGATGAGTGAAATGCAGTAGGCCTATCAAGAGATGCTTTTACACACACCCTGCCATGCCTGCACATACTGAATGGTTTGATGCAGCCTTCCATGCTACCCTGTCCTGAGCTAATCGTGTCATCTCTAGATAACTACCACACCCTACATCCAAGGCAATCTGTTTAACATATTCTTATCATGGCCTATCACTACAGTTCTTATCCTCGACTCTTCCTTCCATAACTAAGTTTGCTATTCCTCGGTGTCTAAGTTTCTGTCCTACCAACCTATATCTTCTCTTCATTAGCAGTCGCCACAAACATCTCACCTCTCCCAGTCGTCTTAATACTTCTTCATTGTAACCCTATCTACCCATCTGTACTTCATAATTCTCCTGTAATACCATATTTCAAACGCATCAATTCACCTCTTTTCTGCTGTTCCACCAGTCCAAGTTTCACTTCCATAGAGTGCCACGCTGCAGACAACGGCTTTCAAAAATTACTTCCTAATATCAAAATCTATAATTGATGTCAACAGATTCATTTTCTGTAGAAATGCTTTCCCTGCACTGAACACACGTTTTTTCGTTATTGTTGTTTTAAGGGGCGGAACAGCTGAGTCATCTGCCCCCTGAATACAGGAGCTCACATTAAATCACACAATTTCTTCATTCTGCCCACATGTAACAATTGTTTTTTTCTTCTGAGCCACTGTAAAACACTCCAGGGTGTTAGGAAGTGTACACCCACACAACACGCTTGAATAATTACCGTCCCTCTCGTTGTGTAGTGGCTAGTTTTTTGGCTGTCACCATGGAGGCCCGGGATCGATTCCCGGATCTACCAAGAAATGTAATCCTGGTCTGAGGGCTGGAATGGGGGTACACTCAGCCTCATGAGACAACATTGGAAAGAGACGGGTTCGATTCCTACGTCAGCCATTCTGGAAGTGGTTTTCTGTGGTTTCCCACTTCTTCCAGACAGCTGCCAGGATGGTACCTAACTGAAGGCCAAGGCTGCTTCCTGCCCAAATCATACCTCGATTACAAATACACACACTAGTACAGAAAACGCAGTGAGATAGGTTATCGGACAACTTCTACACCCACCCAAGTACACGGGGCTACACGACCACGTTGTCGCAAAGACCCTAAAGGAAACAACAACAACAACAACTGATTTAAAATCTGGCACCAGGATTTTCAAGCACCATTCACTAACACATCTCGAAGCTTCTTATGTAGTTTACAATAATGTTATAGGCTACGGGATAACTAACATGGTGTAATGCCAATATCCTCCGCCTGGTAGGCCTACAGTACATCAATAGGGCTCTGATCCTTGCTGTTTACTCTCGCCTCTCTATGGACCTGTGTGTACATACAGCATGTGGGTGGGTGTTTGCGTTGAAACATCTCACGCAAGATAATCTTTATACTACAGTACATTTCACTCATCCTATATGATTAACTCTCTAACGCAAAGGGAATATATTATTCCCATCTTTATTGAACAAAGGAGATTAGCGTGCAAATCGCCAATAATGAAAGAATTACAACGCATTTTAAAACGAATGACAGTACCATTTCACTTGAAGTTCTGTGCAATTACCTTGTTGAAGGGTAAAGTAAACACTGGTTTGAGGTATCCATAAAACACACAGACACTGGGAGACCTTGGTGGCTGAATCAGGATGTGGACACTTTATTTTGAACCGTTATTAATGTCTTGGAAATTATTCACGTTCAATATAGAATTTCTATAGTACAACTGAGGATCAAATATCAGTAGTTAGCCTACTTCGATAGTTAAGTCCTTCTTTGACCCTATCCAGGGTGGCATTGAAATAAGTAGCTTTAAAATATGACGGATGGCAACATTGTTCCACCCCTTTAAACAATACCGAACACACCAGCCGGATCAACTTTCTTTCTATGCTCAACAGTGCAGAAACAATTATGTGGACAAATGACATGTCTCTAGTGTAAGGTGGCCATGCGCCCTCGTTTCCTGGGAACCGTCACTTAATTGACATTTTGGTCCCTGGACAAAATCTGTAACAAAAACTACCCCGGCTGTTCCTTAATATCCATAGATTCACAAGGAATCAGATAATCTGCCTTAAAATGAAAACATGAAACGTAATGATTTGTCGTTACTTCATTTTAGGGACTTGGGACATCACGGTCATCATCCCCGTGTACATGGGTGTGTGTTGAATTTGTCTGATAACCTTTATTTGTGTGATGACTGTAGTAGTGTGTGTAGCTGTATTAGGGACAGGGATGGGTGCCCCGGGACTTGAAATAAGGTACTATCACGGCATTAGCCTGGAGAGAATGTGGGGAAAACCACACACAGAATAGCCGCTGTCATCGTCAGCGTTCGAAGTTACGACCTCCGGACTTGCTAAAGCTGACCACGTGGTCGGGCGCACGATTTAACGAGCACGGCTACGATGCGGGTTGAGACGTAATGACTATTCTTTTGTCTTCAGAAGCGAATGTCATTGATCTATAGGTCGTGGAGGCACTATATTTCCGGTTACGTTTGCTTTCTTTACGTCTTGATGGTTACGCAGGTTAAGATTATGTAGCATATTCACTTAAGTTTTTGGCTTAGTTATTTCTTTTATCTAATCTGTGAATTTTATTCTACGAAACTGCAAAATTCAATTAAAACCTTTATTGATTTCATTTGAAATTAAATTCAATGTTACCGTTTTGATTGGTTGCGTTGTAAACTTAAACTGCTAGACATTGTAAGAAGAGGAGTGTACTGTCCCCGTTCATAAGCCGCGCTTATCTCTACTTAGTAAAACACAAAGTCCCCGTTTCTTGGATGTTACGGGTAAACTCGAGAACCACTGGATGGATTTTGATGCGGTTTTCACCATTCTGTAAAGGATATCTCAAGGATGGTTTCTGTAGAAAATAATTTACTTATGGTCAAAGGAAGCGGAGCAGTAACGATTTCAGTGGAAAAGTCGAAAAAAACTTCGCATCCGAGCACTTTGTAAGCTTACGCTTGGCAAACCGCTAAAAATATCTAAATACTTTGAGTGTAAGAATTGTTCAGCATGAAAAGTTCTACAAAAAAAAGTCCGCGAGAGCATAATTACGTCTATCTTCAATACGTCGCCCACTATAAGTGTTTTTACATTTTAATTTCTTCCAATCATGTCCATTCAACTACAGAGGCGACAGTTTACGAGCTAGCTAAGGGCGAGTCTATCATCCCTGTTACAACCTAGCTAGCGGGCGAACCTATTGCCCCAGATACAGCCAGCAGCAAACCGTTGATTACGTGATAAGCGCTTTTTTCTCTCCAATGTCAATGAACAACGACCAATATCCGTTTTACGTCTCGGCATGATGGGTTAAAATCACTGACTGGACTATCTATATATATACAGCACAAAGTTTGTCTGTCCGTCTGTTATGTATACAAATCTACACCGTTTCACCGATCTGAACCAAAATTCGTATACTCACCCTTTGGAACCCTGCGAGTAACACTGTCTGCTTGAAATTTCGTACAGACCACCCCATTCCCTGCATTTAGGCCCTTTGGCACAAAGCTACACCGTTTCACCGATCAGAACCAAAATTCGTATACTTACCCTTTGGTGCCCTGCGAGTAACACTGTCTGCTTGAAATTGCAGACAGACCACTCCATTCCCTGCATTTAGGCCCTTTGGCACAAACCTACACCGTTTCACCGATCTGAACCAAAATGTGTATACTTACCCTTTGGAACCCTGCGAGTAACACTGTCCACTTAAAATTTCGGACAAACCTCCCTATTCTCCGCATTTTGGCCCTTTGTCACAAATCTACACCGTTTGACCGATCAGAACCAAACTTCGTATACTTACCCTTTGGTACCCTGCGAGTAACACTGTCTGCTTGAAATTTTGTCGACAGACCACTCCATTCCCTGCATTTAGGTCCTTTGGCCCAAATCTACACCGTTTCACCGATCTCAACCATAATTTGTATATTTACCCTTTGGAACCCTGAGACTAACGCTGTCTGCTTGAAATTGCTGAGAGGCCTCTCCATCCCCTGCATTTAGGCCGTTTGGAACAAATCTACACCGTTTCACCGATCTGTCCCAAATGCTACATACTTACCCTTTGGAACCCGTCAAGTAACACTGTTTACTTTAAATTTCGGACAAACCACATTATTCCCTGCTTTTTGTCCCTTTGGCACAAAACTACACCGTTTCACCGATCTGAAAGAAATTTTACATAATTATCCTTTGGAACTCGACGAGTAACACTGTCCACTTGAAATTTCGGACATTCCACTCCATTCCCTGCATTTAGGCCCTTTGTCACAAATCTACATCGTTTCACCGATCTGAAACAAAATTTGTATACTTACCCTTTGGAACCCCCTCCATCTCAACCAAATTTTAGATACTTACCCTTTGGGACCCGACGAGTAACTCTGTCTACTTGAAATATTGAGCAGACCACTTCCTTCCCTGCATTTAGGCCCTTTGGCAAACATCTACACCGTTTCACCCATCTCAAACTAATGTTGTATACTTACCATTTGGAACCCCCTCCATCTCAACCAAATTTTAGATACTTACCCTTTGGAACCCAACGAGTAACTCTGTCTACTTGAAATTTCGGGCAGACCACTCCCTTCCTTGTATTTAGGCCCTTTGGCAAACATTTACACCGTTTAACCCATCTCAAAAAATTTGTACATACTTACCCTTTGGAACCCGACGAGTAACACTGTCTACTTGAAACTTCGGACAGACCACTACATTCCCTGAATTTAGGCCCTATGGCAAAAATCTACTTACCGTTCGGAACCCCCACCTCAGTGCCCGAAAACCAAGTTTAATGTGGTTCACTTCACTGAAACTGTGCGGGACCACAAATACGTTTTAAGGCCCTTGAACCAATCGTGTCAGAAGCTAAGCAATACCACAGTCTTCCCAGCCTGTGATGTTTAAAATATGTTTTTCTATTGGTTTGTAAGTTTATGTACCAGTTCAGTAGTAGTAGTCGTCTTAATTATAATCTTTATCAAAAGGGCAAATGACCTAGATTTTACGTCCTTGAACCAATCGTGTCACACCACGCAGTCTTCCTCACCTGTGTTTTTTAAAATATGTATTTCTATTAGTTTGTAAGTTTGATGTACCAGTTCAGTAGTAGTCGTCTTAATTATCATCCTTAATACCACTAATCACCACCATATCTCAAGTCTTGCTCTACTGTGATTCATAAAATGTTTCTTTCTATTACTTTAGTTTGTAAGTTTGATGTGTCAATTCAATAGTGGTAGTGTATGTATGACCCCTATGCGTTTATGTACCATTCATCCAATTGCGATGAAACTTGGGTAAGTTGTGTGGATTCGAGGGAAAGTTTCTAGCTACAATTTATTTATGTAACACAAAAAGGTGGGGGACTTAAGAGGAAGTTTTGAATACCACAGTAGACCAATTGCACAATGCCAGTTGTGATGATGATGATGATTATATTCGTTGTTTTAAGGCGCCTAACATCGAGGTTATCGGCCCCTAATGGTTTTGGGGGATCGTGAAAATGAAACTACAACTAAAACTAACTACAAAACTTACGGGCTAGAAGAAAATAAGGACAAAAGAAAGTAATAAGGGAAATAAAAGACAGGAGGAAGGGAAATGCCCTCAACCCTAGATAAATGCGCATTGAGGGACTTGGAAGGAAGGAGAGCCACGAAAGGCAGATAGGAAGGGGAAAGAGGAGAGGGGTCTATCCCAAAGGCAATGGAAAAAGGGGTAAAACCGCACCCAGCTCAGGAATCCCTCGGGTTTGCCAGATTCCTAACTCACCAGCCATGAGCCCTTGAGGGTGTACCAGAAGTGGTGAGGCTACACACACCCTGCCTCCTTGAGGGCCTTGAGCAGAAGACAGGAGATATTATGAAAAGGAAAAGAAGGCTGACCCCTCAAGAATGAGGGTATCAGGAAAGATGAGACAACGGCCACATAAGGCGGGAAAGTGAAAGACTCCCTAGCCCTCGGATACCCTAATACAGTCGGGGTCGGAAGAGAACAAGAGTTGACCAAGGGAGGCCGACAGGAAAGAGAACTGAAAGGAGCCCGGCACCAGGAAGTAGAAGCGATGCCAGACTCAGCTGGTATCCCGTGGTTGCCATCCCAAGCCCCACAAGTTGTGAGACCCTGGGGGGGGGGGCAGTTGTGAGAAGAGCTTGCTGATACATCGCGAGGTGACATGAGAGAACTGTCCAGAGCCCGCCGTGTTGTCTGCTGTCTATGCTGATGCCAGCACATGGCCGTTACTCAAGCCACTGTGGTATTGCGAAAGAGTGAGCGATTCTCCGGCCAATCTAAATAGGACGGGGAACCCCGAACGTGTGTCATCATATTTCGTCATCGTCTGCGATCATCTCAGGTTCGTGCAGCTTGGACCCGAGCAGTACGCCATAGGCTCTATCACTAGACGCATCGAGTACAGGCCTAAGCCAGAAAATAAGGTTGAGACTGTGGAAGACACCGAAGCTAAGACATCTGAATTACCTATATCAGTTTTAAAATTACACATGTTCGTTTAGTAGTCATTTTTTCATTACCTTATTATTATCATCATAAGTGCAAATGACCTAGAAGTTACGCGCATCATACCACTAATCACCACCGCATAAAGTCTTTCTCGACTGTGATTTTTAAAATGTTTATTTTTATTACAGTACATTGAGTACATTGTAAGTTGAAGTGTCAATTCAATACCGGTAGTAGTTTCCCTTATCATCCTTATCATAAGGGCAAATGACCTAGATGTTACGCCCATTACACCATTAATCACCACACACAATAAGTCTTCTTCGCCTGTGAATTTTGAAATATGTATTTCTATTACGGTAGTTTGTAAGTTTGACGTGTCACTTCAACAGTAGTTTTCATTATCATCCTTATCGAAAGGGCAAATGACCTAGATGTTACGCCCATTATACTACTAAGCAATAACACATAGTCTTCCTCGCCTGTGATTTTATAATTATGTTTTTATATTAGTTTGTAAGTTTGATATACCCGTTCAATCGTCGTCTTCATTATCATCCTTATCAAAAGGGCAAATGACCTAGATGTTACGCCCATTATACTACTAAACAACACCACATAGTCGTCCTCGCCTGTGATTTTATAAATATGTTTTTTATTAGTTTGTAAGTTTGATATACCCGTTCAGTCGTCGTCTTCATTATCATCCTTATCAAACGGGCAAATGACCTAGATGTTACGTCCATTATAGTACTGCGCAACACCACATAGTCTTCCTCGCCTGTGATTTCATAAATATGTTTTTTATTAGTTTGTAAGCTTGATATACCCGTTCAGTCGTCGTTTTCATTATCATCCTTATCAAAAGGGCAAACGACCTGGATGTTACGCCCATTATACTACTAAGCAACACCACAGTTTCCCTCTCCTGTGATTTTATAAATATGTTTTTTTAATACTTTGTAAGTTTGATATACCCGTTCAGTCGTTGTCTTCATTATCATCCTTATCAAAAGGGCAAATGACCTAGATGTTACGTCCATTAATCTACTAAGCAACACCACATAGTCTTCCTCGCCTGTGATTTTATAAATATGATTTTTTAATAGCTTGTAAGTTTGATATACCCGTTCAGTCGTCGTCTGGATGCTCAGGAACGTTATTATATCGACTGTGAAATCTGGAAGCTTCTCATGGAAGAATAGCTTCGGACATTTATCGTACAGGTGAAACCATAACAAGACGAAACTTTTAACCAGATAGCGATCTAAGTGGGAGCTCTTTGTTATTCCTAGAAATAACTTTTTTCTATTATATTCTAACGTCCATATGCAGTTCTGTAGTAACTTTCAATGTAATCGTGATCAGTAGGGCAAATTAACTAGAAGTTACGCCCTCATTGTCTTTGGGGGAAAATGACCTAGATTTTAAGTCCATTATATTTCTAAGGAGACTTTCAGACATTATCATCATTCCACAGGGCGAAGCCAGGTACTACTGCTAAATAATTATATTATCATTGAGATGCATGTGCCACAAATTATTGTCAGACGTAATTTAAGAATGGCGAGGTGCATGAAACACAAATCCCCCTTCCGTCCAATCTTAACTTGACTTTGAATTTTGCGGAACGAAAAGTTCACAGGCGAAATGAAGAAAAGCCGAGTTGCACTTCCAGGAAAACTCCAAACACAACCACTCCTCTCTAAAGTGTTTAACTCAACACAACTCGACAGTTTGCTGCTGGCTGTATCTGGGGCAATAAGCTCGTCCGCTAGCTAAGCTGTAACTGAGGTGATAGACTCACGCCTAGCTAGCTCGTAAACTGTCGCCTCAGTAACTGAATGGAGATTGTTGGAAGAAATGATAACGTAAAAACACTTATAGTAGGCGATGTATTGAGATATGCTCTCCCGGGCTTTTATGTAGAACTTTTCATGCTGAACAATTCTTACACTCATAGTATATACTGTAGATATTTTTAACTGTTTGCCCAGTGTAAGCTTAAAAAGCACACGGACGCCAGGTTTTTTTCGACTTTTGTACTGAAATCTTTACTGCTAGGCTTCATTTGATCATAAATGAAATATTTTCTACAGAAATCATCCTCGAGATATCCTTTACAGAATGGTGAAAACCGCATCAAAATCCATTCAGTGGTTCTCGAAATTGCCCGTGACATCCAAGAATCGGGGACTTTGTTTTATACTAAATAGAGATTATACGCCAATCAGTATAATTTAATATAATATAATCCCCCTTCCGTGCAATCTTAAATTGACTGTGAATTTTGAGGAACGAAGAGTTCACAGGCTAAATGAGTGTTGCACTTCCATGGAATGGCGAGGTAAAAGAAACTCTAATCCCCCTTCCGTCCAATCTTAACTTGACTGTGTTTCACAGGCGAAATGAAGAAAACCCGAGTTGCACTTCCAGGGAAACTCCAAACACAATCACCCTTCTCAGAAGTCTTAACTCAACAATACTCAACGGTTTGCTGCTGGCTGTATCTGGGGCATTAGGTTCGCCCGCTAGCTAGGCTGTAACAGGTATGATAGACTCGCCCTTAGCTAGCTCGTAAACTGTCGCCTCAGTAGTTGAATGGACATGGTTGGAAGAAATTAAAACGTAAAAACACTTATAGTGGGCGACGAATTGAAGCTAGACATAATTGTGCTCTCGCTGACTTTTTTGTAGAACTTTTCATGCTGAACAATTCTTACACTCATAATACACACATCAAAAAAAGTTTTGCATCACCTCGGTTCCCAGATCTCCGGCATATAGACGTTGACTGTGTATATTGTATCAAAGATACAGTCCCTTTGACTGTTCATAGATGTCACTAAAACTGCTCAAAGATGTAAACAACCATGCATGAGCAGGGCCTATTAGACGGAGGGGGTACGACAGCCGATCAGTTCCAGTCATTCCACCAGGACGAAGGTACGCTGCTCATGTTGTCTGTAGTTCTACCATGCCTAGAAGGTCAATACCGCAGTTCGATCGCGTCCGCATTGCTACTTTGTGTCAAGAAGGGCTCTCAACAAGGGAAGTTTCCAGGCGTCTCAGAGTGAACCAAAGCGATGTTGTTCGGACATGGAGGAGGTACAGAGATACAGGAACTGTCGATGACAGGCCTCGCTCAGGCCGCCCAAGGGCTACTACTGTAGTGGATGACCGCTACTTACGGATTGCCGCTCGGAGGAACCCTGACAGCAATGCCACCATGTTGAATAATGCGTTTCGTTTAGCCACAGGACGTCGTGTTTCAACTCAAACTGTGCGCAATAGGCTGCATGATGCGCAACTTCACTCCCGACGTCCATGGCGAGGTCCAGCTTTGCAACCCCGACACCATGCAGCGCGGTACAGATGGGCCCAACAACATGCTGAATGGACCCCACAGAATTGGCATCACGTTCTCTTCACCGATGAGTGTCGCATATGCCTTCAACCAGACAATCGTCGGAGACGTGTTTGGAGGCACCCTGGTCAGGCTGAACGTCTTAGACACACTGTCCAGCGAGTGCAGCAAGGTGGTGGTTCCCTGATGTTTTGGGGTGGCATTATGTGGGGCCGACGTACGCCACTGGTGGTCATGGAAGGCTCCGAAACGGCTTTACGATACCTGAATGACATCCTCCGACCCATAGTGCACCCATATCGGCAGAATATTGGAGAGGCATTTGTCTTCATGGACGACAATTCTCGACCTCATCGTGCACATCTTGTGAATGCGTTCCTTCAAGATAACGACATCGCTCGACTACAGTGGCCAGCATGTTCGCCAGACATGAACCCTATCGAACATGCCTGGGATATGTTGAAAAGGGCTGTTTATGGACGTCTTGACCCACCAACCACTCTGAGAGATTTACGCCGAATTGTCGTTGAGGAGTGGGACAATTTGGACCAACAGTGTCTTGATGAACTTGTGGATAGTATGCCACGACGAATACAGGCATGCATCAATGCAAGAGGACGTGCTACTGGGTATTAGAGGTAGTGGTGTGTACTGCAATCTGGACCACAAATGCTGAAAGTCTAGCTGTATGATGGTACAACATGCAATGTGTGGGTCTCATGAGCAATAAAACGAGCTGAAATGTTGTTTGTGTTGATCTCTATTCCCTTTGTATTTCAAGGTTCCGGAACTCTTGGAACCGAGGTGATGCAAAACTTTTTTTGATGTGTGTATTTAAATATGTTTAACGGTTTGCCCAGCGTAAGCTTACAAAGCTCTTGGGCGCCAGGTTTTTTTCGACTTTTCCACTGAAATCTTTACTGCTCGGCTTCATTTGATCATAAATGAAATATTTTCTACAGAAATCATCCTCGAGATACCCTTTACAGAATGGTGAAAACCGCATCAAAATCCATCCAGTGGTTCTCGAGTTTACCCGTAACATCCAAGAATCGGGGACTTCGTTTTATACTAAGTAGAGATATTACCTGCTAGGCAGCTTGAAGAGCAGATTTACCCTATGAAGAATTAATTGTAAGGAAATCCCACCTAGCCAACCTGTCCAAACATCCCAACACGACCCGAGATACCAGGATCTCCCTCCTACCGCACTAGTCGTTATTTTTATTTTCATAGCATAAATCATTTTCAAAGTTAGGAGCTGTATTTTGTTGTCGGTGGTGTGCAGTGTCTTTCAGCCGAGTCACTGCGCATCGTATCTTCTTCGACGACGGGTACAGTAAGGAACTATTTACCTGGTGTAAAGGCATGGTCTCATCTTTGACTCTGCGGTAGCAGAGCATCGTTTCAATAAAGAATATCCCACTAGTGTGGCACAAGTATTTGAATATGACATTAATTCTGTGACTTTCATGTTGATAATAACATTCCATTACCTTAATCACAATTAATTTCCTGGTAGAGTCGGGTCGAAAATCGAACCCTGGAGACAATGAACTGCGTTACAATTACATCACGAGGCAAAAATCGTTTCGGTGAGAACCCCACCTAAGAATTATTCAATTCTCTCGATAGTCTTGTATGGTGGCACGTGTGTGGTAGAATGGAGGCGGGGAAGTCATGAATATCTCCCCTCGTTACAAACCTCCACAGTTTAATAACGATATAAAATATTCTTCTATGATTGGATTACATGTCTGCCACAAGGTCGTGTTGTTTGAACTACAAGATTTATGTACTCAATATTCATTAGTGTTTGCTCCAAGGGACGTTTCATTTCCAGGCGCTCTTCTGGACACCAGGCTGATGTGGCTGGTACAGCAAACCAATGAAGTTCATTGACACTCGCTGACCACTGATAACATTTCCATGATGTATTGGTAAAGACAGTTGAAATGCGTGGATTCAATGGCTTTTGGTTTTATTCAAGAGTACTTTGCGTAAATCGGCTGCTGCCACAGAGGAGAAACCGACGAGCAGGTCAAATCAGACCGTAAATTGTGACAGAAGCTAAACAAGAACGAACACCACATTACCTAAATAACCAGATAAGTTCTATAATCCATATTCAAGTTAGAACACCAAGCTGACCACTTACTGACCATTACAGATTATCACACTAATCACACTTCAAGGTCAAAAGCCACTAACATTATCAAAACAAAAAGTCACATAATAGGCTCCCTACAATCCTGACAAGTCATGCAAGTTTACAATACACTTCTGAAACTAAAATTGTGTTTTTATACAGTATTAACCCACATATTCCTAGACATAGATTATTAGTTTGAGTGTAAAGGATCGGCTGATGATCCCTTGACGGTCGCAACTAGCCATCCAAGTGTTTAGGGAATAAAACCCATTACAATTAGGGAATAATCGTCTTGACCGACTGCAAAGGATTTAAATTTCATTTTTCTTTTCAAAGCCATTTTATTGGAGACCGTTTTGAATGATATATGCTCATTCCGTTGTACAGTGTTCAGTACGGGCTCGGAGTCCTTCGGAACGGGTCAAGATATTTTAATTCATTTGGGGGCAAACGGCATCGTGTACTTGGGTGTGTGTAAGATATTGCCTGACTGCTCTTATGTTATCTATTGTAGTTTGTGAAACTGACGCGAGGGCTGGAACGGGGTGCACACAGCCCCATGAGGACAATTGAGTAGCTGCCTGAGAGTGAAGCAGCGCCCCGGTCACGGAGACCAAGAGTTACGGCCGAGGGGATCCGACGCGCTGACCACGTGTCACCGCATAATATGTAGGCCAAATGACTGGGCAGTAGTCGCTTGGTAGGCCTAGGCCCTTCACGGGATGTAGCGCCACGGGGTTTGGGGTTTATAGTATTTTGTGTATTTGGTTATTAAGATTGGGATTAGGAAGGAGCAGGCCGGGAGTAGATGTGAGGAACTATGGAAAACCACTTCTAAGATGGCTGAGGTAGGAGTCGAACCCATCTCCTCCCAGTTCTGCCTCACAAGGCTGAGTGTACCTCTTTCCAGCCTTTAGGAGAAAATGGAATTTCTCGGTAGGAGGGAAGGCACTTGGCTGACGCCGACATAGATAAATTTGACTTTTAATAACGTTTACACAGTTGTTAATTAATAAGCAGCATTTTACAAGTTTACACATCAGTTTAGTGAGGGAGTGACCTCGTAATGTACAATGAGCAAGAAATCCCCTTCGGTTGGAGAATTGATTGAACCAGGCGTTGTTATGAGTTAATCCTGCTGGGTACTGCTTCAAGTGGTGTTTTTATTAACACTCGTGTTAATTGAAATGTGTTTGAAATTAATTGATAAGAAAGTCTTCTTTCTTTAATCGTCCAGCGGCGTAGCCGTGTTCGTTAAATCGTACACCACGACTGCGAGAGCAACTGCAATGACTCCGAAGATCGCAGGCTCAAATCCCGGCGCTAACAGCAGCTATCCTGAGTGTGGTCCCCAGGTTTCTCCACACTCCCTCCATACAAATGCCAGGATCTTACCATACTTCAAGTCCCGGGGATCCTACCCAATCCTTATCACAAATACAGATATACACACTACTACAGTCATCACATAAACACAGGTTAATATAACACCAGCTCAATACACAGCCAGCGACACGGGGCTGGTGACCAAGATGTCCCAAGCCCCTAAATGTATTAACAACAACTCTCTCTTTAATCGGCTTGGGGCCGAAAACCTTGATGTTTGGCCCCTCAAAACAACATTATTATCATAATCGTGTATCGATTATAGAAGGTACTATAACAAGATGTTCAGTAAATAACACATAGCCTACTGTCTCCTAAATGAAAAAGCAAAAGGAAGGAAGCCTGTAGTTTAACGTGACCGTTAAATTCTCCTAAATGCATGGGTATAGTTATAACTCTTTGTCCTTTTCAAGGAGTATAATTGAATGATGGTTGTAGTAGCTTGTTGAAATACAACGTGCTATACGGATATTATACGTTGATTGATTGAACCCTCACCTGAATTATATATATACACACACACTAGGCCTAATACAGCCATCACAGTAACACAGGTTGTCAGTCAAAATTCAACACTCACCCAAGTACACGGGGCTAAATGACCCTGATGTCCATGCATCTCAAATGAAACAACAACAACAACAACAACAACAACAGCTTCCTACCCAAATCCTTCATCGTATAAAAGTACACACACTAATAAGTCTATAGACATCACAGTAACACATGTTATCAGACAACCTCCACCCACACCCAAGTAACGGGGCTACAAGAGCATGATGCCGCAAAACACCAAAAGAATCAACAACATATACAACAGCAACAATAGACTCTACCGCTCATTAAGGACAATGAATTTTAATCGATGTAGTCGAGTGTTGAAATATGTGGTGTTATAATATTTTCGATTGTAAATACACACTATTTTTTTTAGTCAATTTACCCTCTAGGTTGGTGGTTCCCATGGAATCAGCGAGGGAACTCACCACTACCGCCTCTATGGGCAGTGTCCTGGAGCTTGGAACATCTGGTCGGGAGGGATACAACTGGGGAGGTGTGATCAGCACTTCGCCCAGGCGGCCTCACCTGAAAAGCGAACAGGGGCCTCATGAGGGATGGGAAGGGATGGAAGATTGGGATGGAGAGGCTAGGAAGAGGGAAGGAGGCGGCCGTGGCCTTACAGTAGGTACCATCCCGGCATTTGCCCGAAGACGAAGTGGGAAACCACGGAAAACCACTTCGAGGATGGATGAGGTGGGAATCGAACCCCCTCTACTCATTTGGACCACCCGAGGCTGAGTAGACCCCGTTCCAGTCCTCATACCACTTTTCAAATTTCGTGGCAGAGCCGGGAATCGAACCCAGGACCTCCGGAGCGGCAGCTAACCATGCTGACCACTACGCTACGGAGGCGACACACACTATATATGCTTAACATTATAACGTGTGAGTAGTATTAAATCAATAAATACAAAAAAAACGAAGTAAAAATGTTTGAACCTGCTGGAATTTGAACCACGAACCTCCAAGCTATGAGTCAGAGACGCTGCCATTACGCTATACACGTTGAATACAAAGATTGCGTTAATAACAGTTTTTGTATAACTGCCTACAATAATATCTTGCAAAGAACGATTTTATTAGCGTTTTCTGCCGTTTTTATAAACCATTTGTTACTAAATATGTGTTATTTTGTTCAGTACATTCCTAAAAGGACATAAACTTACGAAGTTACGGAAATATATGGATTTACGAGCAAATAGCGGCCAGTTTGACCCAACGGGACGTCACGGACAAGCACGATACGGGACGGTTAGCCTGAAGCGTTAGACACTACTGCGGTTACATATTCTATTTTAAAATGCAAATATCCTACCGGTCACCTCCTTGAGAACAGTTTAAACCTCCCTATGTACGATGAGCGTATTTGGTAAGGCCAGCCCTTGTTGAATCGTAAGTTATGGTTAGGTTATAATACTTGCAAGATTTATACATCCGTCATCTTGAAACTACTTGGTTGATGACCTTGTAGTTTGGGCAAAAGACGCCTCTCACATTAAGGTATATTGCAGAAAAAGTTGGTAGCGATCAGATGATTAGGTTAGTCGTAATTTGATTTAAGCTCAGAACATTTGGGTGGGCGCAATTTCATCTTTGTTATGATGGTGGCGATATACAACATGACACTGAGTTGTCCCTTGCTAGTGCTACCTCTGTAACAAAGGTGGTTCGATTTGGTTTCGTTGTGTTTGATTTGATAGGGGGATGGATTTGCACACATACACCGCCGCCATCTTCAAACTATCGGGCTGATGACTTTAAAGTTTGGTCAAAAGACGCTTCCCATATTAAGGTATATTTCTGCAAACGTTGGTAGAGATCAGATGATTAGGTTACTCGTAATTTGATTTAAACTTTGAACATTTGGGTGGCCGCCATTACGTTTCCTTAAAGATGGCAGCGATATAAAACATGATTCTGAAGTGCCCTTTCCTAGTGGTACCTCTGTGCCAAATATCATTCAATTCGGTTTCACCGTGTTTGCATTGATAGAGGGGGGAGACATGCAGAGTACAGACACACACACATACATACTCACACACAGGCAGACACACAATTTTTTGGCCCTGTGTTGATCTCATAAGTCTACTTTCATTCTTTGCAAAAATCTAAAGTAGGCTAATAAATAGGCTTATGAGATCACCTTTTGCCGGTGTGTGCGTGTGCGTGCGTAAGTGTGTGTGTGTGTGTGTGTGTGTCCCTAATAAACTATAAACGGCTGGAGCGATTTCAATGAAAATCAGTAGAGGTATAGGACTATTTTGTTTGACCCCGACCATGCACATTAAATTTTAATATGTCTCAATAATCCAACATGGCTGTTGTCCGACATATTTCACCGGCATTCTACTGTATTTCTCCGAAACTACTACTAATATCACCCTGAAATATTGTACGGTGACAAAGGGCACTACTAGACGTTCACCTATGTGGCTTTCAGGAACCTGTTAAGTGCAAAACAATCATGGTGACCTAGCGAATTTGAAACATTTCAATAGACTGTTCTCGCGATTTAACCATCTTAGCGCAGTGAAACTGTGTACAGCAAATGTTCATACACATTGCAATGAACTGACATCAAAATTAGTTCAATTTTTTCATAACCTCAAAATGGCGGCTGTGCAAAGTTTTAAAATTAAGTTTTTATTTCTTGTGTCCTAACCATGCGATTGAAGTTTGAATAATAAACCTACGCAATAATCTTCATCTAATAGTACATAACTCTACGGCCTACATTTATATAAAAATCCAACATGGTGACCATCCAAAATATTTAGACGGTTATCGACGAATCTATTAGAGCAATCAATCTGAAATTTTGTATGTTAATAGAGCCAATTAACATAAGTAGGATGTATGAAAATAGACTGTTTACTCGTAGTTCTTCACGGAACTGTGAATTGCAGCCAATGGTCATAGAAGTATATCCTCATTGAACGCCCGTGGGCTCCTAGCAAGTTCAATTTCAAGTAGTTCCAACTTTGGCTACCAGATGCCTCTAACACTGACACCTAGTGGTGAACGTTGTAACTTGATAGAGCGTTTCTAAACAACCAAATGAAAATAAAAATCCACAGCCTGCTTCCAGTCGGCCGACCGGGTCAGGGAATGGAATGAATGAAGCCCCCATCTAGCGGCGAGGATATGAACTGTGCCCCTGGGGCAATGATCAAATGAATGACAGATAAAATGAAATGATAGTGGAGAGCGTTGCTGGAATGAAATTGTGACAGGGATAACCGGAGTACCCGGAGATAAACCTGTCTGCCTCCGCTTTGTCCAGCACAAATCACACATGGAGTGACCGGGATTCGAACCACGGACCCAGCGGTGAGAGGCCGGCGTGCTGCCGCCTAAGCCACGGAGGCTAAAACGTTGGCTGCACACTACCAATTAAGGCCACCACACACAGAAAGCTAGGCTAAGCTAAGCTAAGCTACGCGGTGTTATGAAAAATATCGCTCTCAATGCATTTAAGTACAGTGACACACACAGGCCGCTATGCTAAGCTATACTATGCGAAGCGATGCTAAGCTAAGCTAGACAGATCGCTAGGCAGGCGATTTTCTTGGCTGTAGCTGGCCTGGCGCATGCGCTTTTCATTCCGGAACAGTTGATCTGGCGGGCTGTCGCAGACCTTGAGTTGTGTGCGTAGCCGTGTCGTGTGAGTATAGTGTAGTGATTCAGGTAGTACCGTACTTCGTTTTATTTATACAATGGGTGACAGGCCAAAAGAACAACTTTGTTCATTCCCCAGCCCTACAAAACTGTGATAATCAAAATTCTCAAAAGTACGCAGAAATTATATCAGAATTAAGAACCGAATTCCGCGTTAGATTTCAAGACTTCATGGAGAATGTTATAAGTTTCAATATGTTTTCTTCCCCTTTCTCCATTAAAGTATTTAGTGTATCCACTGCAGAAGAGGAATATTCAGCTTTAAGAAATAATAATCGTCTTGTATTATCTTCACATAACACCCATACTGGTCCGTCTAGCCTCCAACAACAAAATGTAATTATAACTAACGAACAAGACGGAGGCAATTAATTATTTAGTTTCAATTTGTAGTAGAGACGTAGTCAGAGGAGGGGGGCAGGTCCGGATTCTCTCCGAAATTAAACAAAGAGGCAAACTTATCGTTTGACAATTGTGATATTATCGTTTTATTCTTATTTTCTTGTTAGTAGTGCCGGTAATATTACCGTTTTAAATTCATTTTGTCAAATACGGTAACCCTTATAGTATTGAATATAGTTGATAACGCGAATAATCTAATAATATCATTTTTAAATGAAGACATAGGTTATTCAAATACGGTAATATAGAAGTATCTACTCTATTGCTATGTTATATACGTATAGGCAAATTTGAATAGTTTTAGAAAAAACACGTATCTTATACATAGCTATAGTGGGCCACAATTTTAATTAATAAAATAGCAACACCTGGACCCCCAACTAAACAGAATCCTGGCTACGTTCCTATTTTTTATGTTACATATACAGTATTACACAAAAATTAATTTAGAAAGCAGTATTAAAATAATAATAATATTATTAATCTAATTTAATCCTGTAGGATCTCTTCCAATAAAGATACTATACATTTTCATTAGTAGGAAAGCATGCAATACGAAATATGCTGTCTAGCTTAGTTTAGCTTAGCTTTTTGTTCGTGTCATAGCACACCATAGCTTGGCATTGCTTAGTATAGCATAGCGTAGCGTAGCTTAGCTTAGCTTTCTGTGAGTGGTGACCTTTATAGTGGTAGGTTCTTTTAGATGCCATAAAACGAGGACATTAGCCCGCCGGTTTTATATCCCCTCCGATGGAAGGCATAATGAAGGATTTAATGCTCTTTTAAATCCAAAGACTTCGACCGGGTTTGAACTCGTGATCTTGGGCATAGCAGTTCAGCATGCTAGCAACTACGCCACCGAAGCCGCAAGTAACAAAAAACAAGTTATGGTCGCAATAAACAATTCTCTCAGTCCAATCTCTAGCATTCGGAACAGGGGGTACTCTTCTAATAATTCTAGAGCATGGTGGCGCAGCGGTTAAGCTGAATGCCTCCCACCAAGGCGGACCAGGTTCGTTTCCCGGTCAAAGCATGTGATATTTTCGAAGTGAAATGCCATGGCCTATGGTTCGGATTCCACTTAAAAAAGAGGTCCCGTGAGTCGTGATCGCGAGGTGAACGATTGCCTTCACTTTCTAATAATTATAATTCAATCCCATATATAGAAAGTATTCAGTACTTTATGACAAGTTATCCTGTTTTCTTGAAATATTGTTGTCACTGGTGTATTTTTGGCAAAAAAAAAGTTGTTTTTTTCTTTGGGGGGGGGGGGTCGCTTGGGGAGAAGATATATTACTAAATCAGCATGCAAATAGAACTCGATATATTTGCTCCAGTTTAACCAAAACGACTTGTTGTTGCTGTAAAGAGCTTTGCATTATGTTCTGAGTGTTGTATTGCAGAACAGGTGTTGTGGCTTTCAAAGAGGCAAATATATTAATGTGTTTTTATAATTTGATTCTCATAGGGAGAAATCTAAATTGTGGGGGCCTGCACCCGTATTTTCAATAAAATTACATTATTCTGCCACACAAAAAGGCTGCATTTCTTCAAATCTATGATTTATTTTTTAAATGAACCAAAAATCTTACTTTAAAGTGGACATTTCATTTACCTTTGTGTTATTGTTTCATTTGATGAGCATATATATCGTGGTCATTTAGCCCTGTGTATTTTGGGTGTATGTAGAATTTTTCTGATAACCTTCATTATTGCGGTGTCTCTACTGTAGTAGTGTCCATTTGTACTTGAGGTGAGGATTGGGAAGGAGGGGTTCGTGACCATAAGTTGGGAGCCATCCTGGCATCTGCTTGGAGTAAAAGTGGGAAATCATGAGAAACCACTTGTAGGATGACTGAGGTACGAATCGAACACACCTCTTCTGAGTTTTGCCTCGGGAGGCTGAGTGTACCCCATACATTTCTTTTGTCAAAGTAATGAAACATATAGAAACAAGAAGTTCCGTGACGAACTAAAGAGCCTACTTTTCTTAAAATTTAAAATTCATGCCATTGATTAATCTATATGGATCTATCTAGAATAATGACAAAATTAAATTGGTAATATAGAAATTTCTAATTAGTTCGAAATACTGTATACCTGGCATAATGTAGCCTAATAGAGAACTACAGTTGGCAGCCCTGGTGACTGAATATATTCTTGTTTCCATCTCTTAAGGTACAGAATACAAAATTTGGTTGAAGTCCAATGGATAGCATGGACGTTAGTTACATGCAGTTAAACATTGGATCTAACAGCGCGCTTAAAATCATGTTGGCAACAATGACATACATGTATTGGTCAGAAATAATCTGCAATAATATGATCTCTTGTTGTGTTAATTTTGAATGAAATCCATTTGTTACTATAGAAGTTACAGGCATTTTAAAATTGGACCAATCAGCAGGCTTAGAATCATGTTGGCAGCACTGACGTATATTAATTACTCCAAATTAATCTAGAATGTCAGGTACTATACGTGTGCAAATTTTAGAGCTATTGGCTTGCATATTTTATGATATATTGATATTAGGAAAAAAAATAGAGACACCATTTTTTAACAGTTGGCAATACTGGTTGCTCTTAAGAATACGCATAGTCGTATCTGTTATGGTGCACATAGCACATACAAATTTTGGTTGAAATCCAAATGATAGTATAGAAGCTACATGTATTTAAAGTTGGACCTCTCAGCAGGCTTAGAATCATGTTGGTAGCACTGACGTATATAAGTTACTCCAAATTAATACAGAATGTCAGGTACTATACGTGTGCATAGTTTAAAGTTGTCGGCTAGCATACTTTCTGATATATTGGTATTTGGAAAAAATAAATTGAGAGCATTTATTAACAGTTGGCAGCCCTGGTGGATCTTAGGAATACGCTCAGTTATATCTGTTTATGAACACATAGCACATACGAAATTTGGTTGAATTCCAATTGATAGTGTAGAAGTTATATGCATTTAAATATTGGACTTATCAGCAGGCTTATAATCATTTTGGCAACACTGCCATGTATGGCCTCCTGGAAATTAAACTGCAATATTATTATCTATACGTGTGCCAATTTTCAAATAGCTCCCATTCATACCTTCCGAGATATCCAACATAGAGCTCAAATTTCAATTGCGATTTTTCAGCAGTTGGTAGCACTGACATCTTTTTCAAATATGGCCGTGAGATATTCAGGTATAGATCTTTACTCCTACCAAATTTTGTTTCGATTGCTGCAGCCGTTTAGGTGTTGATAGGGGGGGACACACACACAGCCAGACAGACAGACAGACAGACAGAAGGACAGACAGACAGAAGGACAGACAGACAGACAGACAGACACACATTTGCCCGATCTCATAAGTCTACTTTTTCCTCATTTTTGCAAAATGTGAAAAGTAGGCTAAAAATGAAGAGTGGCAAAATGTCTCTTTGAGTTGAGGTACACATGCTAAATGAGTAAACAATTCTTCCTTTAGTCAAAGAATTCATTAAATGCAATCTGAGACATAAGGCCTCCAGGAACATCCCGCGCATTGAATAATAAGAGAGATATTGAAATGCGGAACAACGAACATCAAGCTGACAAAGGGACAGCTGCTAAAATGAGCTCACACTGATCATTAAAATGCTTCTAAATTACCTAACCAACAAGATAGCCTATATAAACCTTACATTTCTGGAAACAGGAGAAACCACACTTGCACAAGAGAAAGTAATTATTTTTAAATATTCTTAAAATGTCTGTAATGGATGGTCGATGAATAACATAACATTGTTTTATCTAATATAGTATAGGAAATTTATAAACTTAGTCATTGTTTTCAGACTGATATTTAGAGTCTCGGATTTTTGGTTTTAACGATATCCGCGAAATATTTCAGCAAACATAAATATGTTATCACAACTATATATTTACCCCAAATATGCCATATTTTCGAAATAAAACCCACAAATAAAGCTGTTTTGTGAAATGTGTCATTTTCACCCTAAAATGCTAAATACCAACGAAATGGACTGTCGTTTAG
This sequence comes from Meconema thalassinum, assembly GCA_946902985.2. Lineage (NCBI taxonomy): Eukaryota > Metazoa > Arthropoda > Insecta > Orthoptera > Tettigoniidae > Meconema > Meconema thalassinum. The sequence continues at coordinate 1,068,972,484 of OX336389.2, forward strand.
TAGAAAATAAGAAATTGTCCCTCCTCGAGCGTGTTTGGTTGATGTGCTGAAATGATGGAAACAATGCTCGGCTTGTACTTCGGGGACAACTTGAGTTTCACGAGTTACTGAGAAAAGGACTATGGTAGTCATGGATAATATTTGTTGAGGTAAATGTTTGGTTAGGTATTAAACACAGAAAATATAATTTGAATTTTAGTTCTTTCGAGAAAAATAACAATAATAAATACAAGAATAAATTGCTTGCTATTCCTTCAAATGTTTCTTAAGTGTTCATTATTATTTAACTGAATCCACAGATTGTACACGTAGTTATTAAGCACACTCACACCTAGCTTTTTTATTTCACCGCTATGGATACTTTATTTCCCCACTTTCAACCCTTTTATATTACCATAAGTTCAATCAGGGTCCCTCCCTACGGATATTCGTTTCACGATGTATTTGAAGAGGGCAGGCATGGTCAGTGTGAGATGCTGTGGAACTAAGCAGTGGCCTAGTACCACTTTTAATGCAGTCGCATGCAGGTATGATGGCGCATGCCATTAATGTAACTGAAGCTAATTTCGTCCCAAACATAACGTAGTATGAATAATTTCAACCTTACGATTAACTGCAAAGTTAATCATAATGAATGATTTTTTTCTCAATCGATATGTGGAATTAAAAAAAAACTGTATCTGGTAGAGTATTCAAGATGGCAAGCCCCGCGGCGTCCACAACCATGATGGGGAACTGCAGAAAGTCCGAATGTTCGAATCCTGGCGCTGACAGCGGCTACCTGAATGTGGTTTTCCCCCTGGTTTGTCCACACTTCCTACAGGAAAATGCCAGGGTAGTAACTTACCTTACTTCAAATACAGGGACACGTTCCCTATCCCTATCCCCAATACATTATTGGCTGCCACCGTGGAGGAACGGGCTAGATTCCCGGCTCTGCCAAGAAATTAAATTCTGGTTGGAGGGCTGGAACGGGTTACACTCTACCTCGTGATGTAAAACTGACAAGAGGTGGGTTCGGTTCCTATCTCAGTCATCCTGGAAGTGTGTTTCCGTGGTTTCCCACTTCTACTCCAGGAAAATGCCGAGATGGTACCTAACGTAACGCCATGGCCGCTTCCTACCCAAATCCTACCTCAATCACCAAAACACACACTAGCACAATAACCACAGTGACACAGGTTATCAGACAAATCCTACACACACCCAAGTACACGGGGCTATATAACTATGATGTTACAAAGGCCCTAAAAATGAATCGACAACAACATCTCTCTAATACAGCTACACACACTACTATAAAATAAATTATCATAGAATCACAGGTTATCTGACAATTTCAACACACACCAAAGTACACGGGGCTCATGGCCAATGTGCCCCAAGCTCATAAAATAAATCAACAACAACATAAAGATGATGAAAAGCTAATATTATTTTAGAAGATTTCCTCGCTGCCAATGACTGTCATCATTCTCAAAAGAATATGTCGTGGAACGAACTGGCACCCCTCAAAACAAACAGCTAGTCGAGAACTGTTTCCATTCCCTTTGTGTAATGTCTAGCAACCCATTTGAAGTAACGAGAAGAAAAGGCGACGACGAGAAGCCTTGAGCCCTTGTACTACTCGCTTCACTGACCAAATGAGGTCAAAGAGACTGTGCAGCGAGGCAAGGGTGCGTAGAAGCTGCTTCTTGCTTCTTGTCCCTGAGGGGAGGAGGACCGTGTGAAATGTCGGCGCTAAAAGCTAGGGCACGTGACCCGCCCCTGGGAGGTTTGCAGCCCTGTCTACACAGCAATATTGGAACCTAGAGTCAACACTCCAAGTCCGTAAGCCTCGTAAGCTGCAGCCTGGTCGGTTGGTCTGCCCGGACTTGAGTAAACATTGTTCCTTCGGGACAGACTAGGGTGCGTGTGTGTGTGTGTGATGGGAGGGGGACAAACGCACTGTACCTAGAATATGACAAGAGAGAGAACACTGGCCCAGTAGGAAGAGAAAACGGAGACAGAAAGAGAAAGTAACGAAAGCAGAGAGAGAGAGAGAGAGAGAGAGGAGAGTGGAGATGTAAGACTGTAATAGAAACCAGAAATCTTCCCTGATCAAGTTTCCAGACTTTTCTTCTCTCCTTCTTCCTTCCTCTTATACAGCATCTGATCAATAAGGGTTCCTCAAAAGCGCATCCGTCAAGGTATGAGGTTTGCATTTTTACGGCTTCACTCTTGGCTAAATAAATAGTGAGCCCAGTGAATAGTTATCATCCACTGCAATATTGTTCATTTCCGACAGCCCAAGTCTCGCGAATAAAACGTTTCTCTTCTGTCTGACGTACACATCGTTGAAATATTAAACTGAATTCCCTCCCTGTCTTCTTGCAGCCCGTGAAAAGGAATTTATTATCTTCACTGGAAGAAAGGTGAAGAAAAAATTGAACCAACGCACCAATACTCGACTCGTACAAAGGGCACAACATTGCCAGTTTTTCCAAGGCATGTAGCCTACTATTAGCAGAACCGTAATTACATGCCATAATACTGGAAGACTACGAAGCCTCCGTGGCTAAGGCGGCTGCACGTCGGCCTCTCACCGCTGGGTCCATGGTTCAAATCCCGGTCACTCCATGTGAGATCTGAGCTGCACAAAACGGAGGCAGACAGGATTTTCTCCAGATACTCCGGTTTTCCCTGTCAAAAATGTAATTTCAGCAACACTCTCCACTATAATTTCATTTCGTCTGTCATTCATTTGATCATTGCATCAGAGGAGTGCGACAGGCTTCGCCAGCCGGTACAATTCATAACCTCGCCGCTAGATGAGAGCTTCATTCATTCCATCCCTGACCCGGTTGGTCGACTGGAAGCAGGCTGTGGATTTTCAATAGGGTCTACTGGAAGACTGGCATGCTTGCAAATTGGACAGTGAAAGTACTTTGTAACTTTGTAAAAACATTTGCGCAAGTGTTCGTTGTGAAATCTGTTGTTGTTGATGATGATCCATTTAGGGATATTACGACATCGTTATTATATAACCCCATGTACTTGGGTGTGTGAAGAATCTGTCTGATAGCCTGAGTCATTGTGGTGGCTGTAGTGGAACTTACATAAATAAGAAGAGGCACAAGGTTATTGGGCATTGGCAAAAATAAAGATTTATGAAACATTACATTTTCTTTCTAAAGTTCCAACACTTAGTTCTTCGTTGTAGTAATAAATAATTACCTAAAATACAAGACACTGTAGGGACCGACGGTAGTGGCTACGCTGGCTAAAGCGCAGCATTAGGTCATGGGGCCAAGCTCTCTGCTGACTCGGTAGACGCGTGGGTTCGAGCCCCACCGTCGGCCATCCTTGAAATGGTTTTCCGTGGTTTCCCCATTTTCAACACCAGGCAAATGCTGGGACGGTACCTTCTGACAGGCCACGGCCGCTTCCTTCCACATCCTTGCCCAGTTTAATTCACCATCATTCATTTCATCTCTCATTAACTCCTCTCTTGAGGTTGGCGTCAGGAAGGGCATCCGGCCGTAAAAACCATCGCCACACAGCCTTCCATCGCATCTCATCCCCGACCCCGTTGGAAAACGGGAATAATAATGGGTAGACATGCATACAAGGAACTGTAGGGGTGTATTCTAAAATACATTAAGTCAGTTAAGTCAATATTTAGCTATGTCTGATTTACAGGCATCATGTTGTTCCCTACAATATCATGTTTGGTTATTTCCAAATAACAATAATTTAGATAGGCCTATATTTTACATATAACTAATATTCATCCTATACTTCCCTTAACGATGACCTATTTCTTTCCAAACCAAGCTTAGTGCAGAACTCTCATGGAGTCTACCTCCCAATGAAGGTAATGGTGTAACAATAAACAAGGGTGATCCTTCCATACATTCCTGAATTAGCAAAAGGCAAAGTATATCTTCTTTAGAATATCTACAATAGTCTACCATTAATCACTACCGTTTCCCACGGTGAGAAGAGGTTGAACGCTGGGCCATGTACTGAAAAGTTATTGAAGAGGCGAGAGGATGAGGAACACTTGACATCACATGGTTCTTCCTCGAATCACTGAAGCTTTACAAAAGGCAAAGTAAGCCGATGACCTATGTGTTAGGCCCCTTAAAACAACAGTTCGCATCATCAAAATGTGAAGTGTGAAGTAAATAACGAAGTCCACTGTTTGGTGGAGGATGGCAGTACACTAGACGAGTAGAAACTGTCGGTCTTACTATCTCCCATGTAAGTGAAACTCACAATGCTACTGATTATTTGTGTCATTTGAGGGGTTTGCACATCGTGGTCATTTTGCCCCATGTACTTGCGTGTGTGTGTGTGTATGTATGTATATATATCTAGAAAGAGAGATTTAAAAAAATCTGTCTGATAACCTGTGATGTTGTGGTTAGCGCATTAGTGTGTGTGTGTGTGTGTGTGTGTGTGTGTGTGTAGGCCAATGTGTAATTCAGGTGAGGATTGCGAGGGGAGTGGCTGTGGTTTTACGTTAGGGACCATCCCGGCATTTGCCTAGAATAGAAATGGGAAATCACGGAAATCCACTTCCAGGAAGGCCTTCTCAGTTTTTCCTCTCGAGGCTGAGTGTACCCCGTTCCAGTCCTCTGATCAGAATTAAATTTCTTGGCAGAGCCGAGAATTGAACCCGGACCTCCGGGGCAACAGTTAAGAATGCTATGCGCAACACCATCAGATAGTCCAACTGATTATATAGGCTATGGGAGGTAAGAACTCTCATCTACGGTGCACGTGGGACATACGTCTCGGTTTGTGTCCCCAGCAGTATACGGAGATTCTATTGGGAACTCTGAAAGATTCTATACATATTTTGAAGAAAAAAAACAGCTTATTGGGTACAGCAGTACACTAAAAATCCCCCCGCCTCCAGGGGCTCAAATCTATTGGTACGTGGGTTGGCGACCACGGGACCCCAGCTGAGTCCGGCATTGCTTCCACTTACTTGTGCCGGGCTCCTCTCTGTCTCCTTTCCTGTCGACCTCTCTTTGTCAACTCTTGTTCTCTTCCGCCCCGGCGGTATTAGGGTATCCGAGGCCTAGAGAGTCTCTTCCTTTCCCGCCTTAATTGACCCTTCTCTCATCTTTCCTGATCCCTCATTCTTCGAGGGATCAGCCTTCTATATATTTTCATTTTATCTCCTGACTTCTGCTCAAGGCCCTGAAGGAGGCAGGGTGTGTGTACCCCACTACTTCTGGTGTACCCTGGATATTGCTACACCCTCAGGGGCTCACGGTTCATGATTTCGGGAGTTGGCGATCCCGAGGGTTTTTTCCCCGTTTTTCCACTGACTTTGGGGCGGGCCCTATCCTCTTTCCCTTTCCTATCTGCCTTTCGTGGCTCTCCTTCCTTCCAAGTCCCTCCATCCTCATTTTTCGAGAGTTGAGGGCATTTCTTTTCTTCCTGTCCTTTATTTGCCTTATCCTTTATTTGTTTACCATTTCTTCTTCTAGTGTGTAAGTTTGTAGTTAGTATTAGTTATAGTTTTCATTCTCATCTCATCTTTCACTATCACCCATTAACTTAGATGTTCGGCCCCTTAAAAAAACAGTTATCATCATTAACATTAATAATTTTCAATTCAGGCATAGTATTGCTGGTACTATTGATCCAAAACACACGAATAAATAGCAAATTGTGAAAGAATTACGGGTCTTAAATAACCCCATATATATACATTTTCCTATTTCAGCCTACTTTCAAAAAAGTGAAATAGTCTTATCACTGGTCTGGTCTGTGTGTGTGTGTGTGTGTGTGTGTCCGTCAGTCTGTGTGTCCGTCAGTCTGTGTGTCCGGTTTCAATGTGACCCTTCCCATACAAATTCTTAAACGCCTGAAACAAATATAGCAAAATTGCTGCAGGGGTAAAATTACCCTCCCTTGCATCATAACCTCATTTTTCAGACTGCCGTCATCTTAGCGAAAACAAAATGGAGGCCACCTGAATTTTCATTTTCTAAATAGACTGTGGTGTTTGTACACCACACCCAAAACAATTGAACTAGGAGTACTATATTGCTGTGCTATTGCAACCATAGTGCATGTATATATTTATTGTGTTTAAGGGTAATATAATATCATAAATGTTCATTCTCATCCATCCTTGTAATCAGAAGTCAACCCGAGATTTCAAACCCGTAAATTTACAACCCCTCCCCCAATAAATATATTTCTTGAGCTCACTTGTGGAACTAACAACTGACAATAGATACCGCTCGAACCGCCATAAACCGCTTATGAAGAGGCAGGAAGAGAGGAAGGAGAGTCGCAACAATGAGAGACCCTCGGTAGCCAGCAAGCTAATTCTAAAAGATGTCAGAACAATGTACTCCACAGCTTTTTAGAATAAATTGTTTTACGACGAGAAAACTGCAGCTTTTTGATTTTTAAGGAAGATACCGCTACATGACACCAATATAGAAGTGTGTCACTGGGGAGAGACCTTCACCCCAATATAGCCACTTGGTGCGTGCTAAAGGACTTACTTCGGCCAATAGGAAGGAGCGTCACTTTCTGGAGACAATACTTTGATATTGCAATTGGCAGATCCCCTACTGCTGGTGGGAGATATAATTGCCATATATAAGCCGGGACAGTGCTGTATGGACAGGAAGAATATTATTATGTTTTCACTTGAAAGCACTTCAGATTCTAAACTTGGACCTCACTTGTTGAGATTCAACTACAAAATTTCATAAAGTTAAACTAGTAAACTCAGTGGAGAGCTAGCTAGGATATTTCCAGCATTGCGCTGAATATCGAAGACGAGTGAAACCATTCCATTCACTCAGCTAGGCGACAGCATCTGTGCAATTAGTGAGCAGATAGCTTTATCAGGGAGGATTGGTACTTGGAACCATGGAAGACCACGCGAGATGTCTACTTCCGGAACGAGATACCTCCGCCAACATCGCCCATGAAGATCTACAACCCGGTGAGCTCATGCATATTTGTCAATTGCAAGTCGGACGTAAATACTATTAACTTCAATAATTTAAAGAAATAACTTCCCCTTTTTATTTTTATCTGTTTTAAAGGTCGCAAGACGTCATTCGTCTCATCCTGTGTTTGTTAATAAATTATTTTTAACTTCTATGAGTTTCAGTCAATATTTACCCAATGCTAGACTTCCCAGAGGTCAAAATAATAGAATAAGGTGTTTTGCAGCTAGCCTCTGTTGCCCCTCCCCCGAAAGTAAAGAATCTCAATTTAATAAGTATAAATTTATCTCACAACCGTCTGTTGGAGATTGGCGCCCTCTTAACCGAGCTATTTACTGCACTCGTTTTCTATCACGTGCTATGAAACGTTACAACATGTCATCCAAGCATGGGGCAAGCTGTGCACTAGCCACGAAACGTTACAACAAGGCACTTCAACGTGGAGCTCGAAAGCTATAAAAGACCTTAAAGAAATAAATAAAATTGTAAATTGCATTTGGAAATAAAATTAATTGTTTTTCATAATAATAAAGTATATGTAAAGTGAATCATGGGAGATGAAAACGAGATGATGACGTTACGTAGTGGTAACATAGTTAAAGGTACCAAACCAGAGGTAGAGGAGAAAGACTTAGCTAGCGGGAGTAACAATGCCCATAGTAGCGGCGAGGTAGAAAAGTCGGTTGAATCACAGAATTGTACGATGGGGGGCGCGGAAGACCTAGAAGAGAGCAAAAACATAAATATACAATCAGTTACATTAGAAGAACGGTTAATCAAGATGATGGGATATATGCTCGCAAGCAATCAGAACCTAGGTCGGAGTATTACAGAAATAAACCTGAAAATAGATCAATGGAATCAGGAACTAGCCCAAAACACCAGGGAAGCAAAATATGAACTAGAGCAAAAGAAAATAGTATCACAGCCTATAATAAAACAGAATGTGGAATTCAACCAAAGATGGCAAGTGCTGGACAAGGAAATAGAAGAAGATAAGAAGCTAGAAATAGTCAATAGTAGTTTATGTGAGAAAGAGCAAGAGGTAGGCTAGAACAGAAAATGGAGGAAGTGAATGAAGATGAGAGTATATTAGAAATACAGAATCAGGAGGAGGAAAGATTAGCTTAAATGAGATCAGAAGTAGAGCAGAAAGTAGAAATAGGTCATGACAAATTTTGTAAGCATAATCAACAGTTAGAGTTTGAGTTGAGGACCTGGAGGAAGAGATGATAGATCAGAGAATGAGAGAGGAGAATATGTTTGAAGAACAGTTAGGAGTAGAAATAAGGGAGGTAGAGAAAACAATAGGTACTCAGGATTGTAGATTCCAGAAAGTTGTTAAAGAAGAGACCAATCAGGTTAGAGAAAATGTTGAAAGTAGTATAGTGGAAATTAAGCAGGATATTAGGAAAAGTCTTCCGAAAGTAGGAGTTTTTAGTAACGTAAACTTAGGGGAGAGGGAGATGCGTGTGTTAGCACAAAGTCAACAGGTAGATTACAGTGAACGAGGAAAGCTGATGACGGGAGTTAAAATCTCTAGGAGTAGGTCAAAGCGGAAAAGCCAGGTCACATTGTTAGATGAGATTAGAAAGAGATATAAAGATAAGGATGAAGATTACTATTTGGAATGGAGGTTAGAAGTAGAGATGTTAGGAGAAACGTTAGGAGGAGAGACTAAGAGTAGCTTTACTATAGATAAATATAGGCCTAGTAATGAGGAAGTAGAGACTATTAGTATGAGAAGAGAAGAAAGAGTAACAATTAAACCTGAGAGAAAGAAAGAAATGAGAGCAATAGAAAAAGGAATCTTGAACGAATAGTGGAGTGTAAAGAGTGGTCGGAGACTTAGTCGTGTAGTTAAAGTGTATTTATTTAATGTAATTAAACTAGGGAATTATGACGTAGATATTAAAGAATACTACAATAATGAGGTAAAGAGTATTTATTGAGATTAAGGTAGTGGATCATTTCAGCCCATTGTTTAAATAGAAGTGTGGGGGGCGTAGATTAAAATTTTGGTGGATTTTGAAGCCTGAAATTTTGGATCAGTTCAGAGTTGTGTGAAACAGTGAGGGAACAGCAAATAGAAGCTTGTGCTTATAAACTAGGTAAAGACGGTGAACCGCTTATCGAGTTATACTGTATTAAAATGTGCGTAGTCTGCAGAAGTAAGTATCCTAAGAATATCTGAGAAAGTAATAACAGAAATGGTAAATTAACATAATGAAAGAACTATTATGACAACCATAATAATAATAATAATAATAATAATAATAATAATAATAATAATAATAGCAATGATGATGATAATAATAATAATAATAATAATGTAGAGATTCGTGACTGATTTAAGATGATGAGGTACAGTAATGATAAAATTAAGGAGTTGAAGTAAGTAGTGATATGCAGTAAAGATATTTCATTTGAGAACAGCGAAGTCATCAGTGACTAAATTTGGAGAAATTTAGAAGTGATGGATGGTAAGGCATGGTGTGAAATAACCAACATCTGATGGAAATAAGGAAGTATTGAACTATAGGACATCTGGTACTTGGAGATGGATGTGTGTGTATGTATGTGTGTGTGTGTGTGTGTGTGTGTGTGTGTAAATTACACGTAAATGACGTGAGTGAGGTAATATGTAAGGATGCCAGCGAGGTTTAATGCCGTTGAGCAATGAGGTTTCAGGTTGGTAAGTGGCCAAATGAAGTTATGGTGGAGGAAGGTTTTGGAGAAGTAAGTATGGCAGAGGAGATTAATAACTCTGAGCAGGAGGTTTTTGTGGTGTCTACGTGAATACGTGAAGTACTCGTAGATGTTGGGAGTTTTGAAGAATAAAAATAGCGAATGTATGCACACAAGGAAACAGAGTAATAAGGGAGTACACCCAAGAGATGATCCAAGTTATAGTTTCAAGATCTTAATACGCAAGTTTTGGAACACAACCAAATATATTGCAAGGCTAAATACCTAGTCAAACCACTTGTATATGTTACTGATGATGAGCGATAGCGAGTTGATGGTGTGATGTGTTGTTGTCCGGCACACATGAAAGTAAAACTAATAATAATAATAATAATAATAATAATAATAATAATAATAATAATAGATGGTTGGCATAATATTTAAAAGTTATTGACAGAAATTTGTTATAATTCGAAGTTAATTGAGTTAAAGGTGGTAGGATTCAAGGAAGAGAAAGAGGTAAATAAAATACGACTTATTCGTGAGAAATTTAAATTGAGTGGCAGTTTACCAGTAGTTTGAGAGAGAAAGCATTGAGAGCTACTGTACTTTGAAGTAATGTCAGAAGCGATGACAGTAATTAGATGAGGTGGAGAAGAATTAAGGGTGTATTTCAAATAATTATGATTAAGGTACAGTGTGTGAATATGATTTAGATTTGTGAGTAAGATTGTGTAGGATGATTAAAATAAAAGTGTTACAATAACAGTAATGGTAACGCATTGAAATAATGTAAGGATATATAGGCTGGTAGGCGCGCAGGTAGTTGGTTAGATAGAGTGTACCACTATGTCGCTAAGTTGTCTAATTTTGATGCCATGAAGTTTTGTTAAGAATAAATTTTCTGTAAGTAGTGACTACTGGAAAGAGTAATGTTTTTGTTGAAAGATGGTGTTACACAAGGCAGAAGACATATTATCTTATCCTACGACTTGTAATTGCATTTTGTAAGAGCAAACAGTTTGCGTGTGTATGCGTGTGAAATTAATCGTGTATAATTCAACCTTCTACACTTGAAATGCTGTATGCCATAAAGAACGCCCTTCGAGTGAAATAAGTTCAGACAAACTGGATAACAGGAAACATTGAAAGAAATGATATTTTAAATGTATTGACATGTATTTAAGTGTTGTGTAATTGTTTTCAGGGGATGAGTCATTCTCAAAATTGGGAATTTATTCGTCGACTCATGGGGGCGAATGTGGTGTTTGTACACCACACCCAAAACAATTGAACTAGGAGTACTATATTGCTGTGCTATTGCAACCATAGTGCATGTATATATTTATTGTGTTTAAGGGTAATATAAAATCATAAATGTTCATTCTCATCCATCCTTGTAATCAGACGTCAACCCGAGATTTCAAACCCGTAAATTTACAACCCCTCCCCCAATAAATATATTTCTTGAGCTCACTTGCGGAACTAACAACTGACAATAGATACCGCTCGAACCGCCATAAACCGCTTATGAAGAGGCAGGAAGAGAGGAAGGAGAGTCGCAACAATGAGAGACCCTCGGTAGCCAGGAGGCTAATTCTAAAAGATGTCAGAACAATGTACTCCACAGCTTTTTAGAATAAATTGTTTTACGACGAGAAAACTGCAGCTTTTTGATTTTTAAGGAAGATACCGCTACATGACACCAATATAGAAGTGTGTCACTGGGGAGAGACCTTCACCCCAATATAGCCACTTGGTGCGTGATAAAGGACTTACTTCGGCCAATAGGAAGGAGCGTCACTTTCTGGAGACAATACCTTGATATTGCAATTGGCAGATCCCCTACTGCTGGTGGGAGATATAATTGCCATATATAAGCCGGGACAGTGCTGTATGGACAGGAAGAATATAATTATGTTTTCACTTGAAAGCACTTCAGATTCTAAACTTGGACCTCACTTGCTGAGATTCAACTACAAAATTTCATAAAGTTAAACTAGTAAACTCAGTGGAGAACTAGCTAGGATATGTCCAGCATTGCGCTGAATATCGAAGACGAGTGAAACCATTCCATTCACTCAGCTAGGCGACAGCATCTGTGCAATTAGTGAGCAGATAGCTTTATCAGGGAGGATTGGTACTTGGAACCATGGGAGACCACGCGAGATGTCTACTTCCGGAACGAGATACCTCCGCCAACATCGCCCATGAAGATCTATAACACGGTGAGCTCATGCATATTTGTCAATTGCAAGTCGGACGTCAATACTATTAACTTCAATAATTTAAAGAAATAACTTCCCCGTTTTATTTTTATCTGTTTGAAAGGTCGCAAGACGTCATTCGTCTCATCCTGTGTTTGTTAATAAATTATTTTTAACTTCTATGAGTTTCAGTCAATATTTACCCAATGCTAGACTTCCCAGAGGTCAAATTAATAGAATAAGGTGTTTTGCAGCTAGCCTCTGTTGCCCCTCCCCCGAAAGTAAAGAATCTCAATTTAATAATTATAAATTTATCTCACAACCGTCTGTTGGAGATTGGCGCCCTCTTAACCGAGCTATTTACTGCACTCGTTTTCTATCACGAGCTATGAAACGTTACATGTCACCCAAGCATTGGGCAAGCTGTGCACTAGCCACGAAATGTTACAACATTGGGCCCCTTAAAACAACAGTTATCATCATTAACATTAATAATTTTCAATTGAGGCATAGTATTGCTGGTACTATTGATCCAAAACACACGAATAAATAGCAAATTGTGAAAGAATTAGGGTCTTAAATAACCCCATATATATACATTTTCCTATTTCAGCCTACTTTCAAAAAAGTGAAATAGTCTTATCACTGGTCAGGTCAGTGTGTGTGTGTGTGTGTGTGTGTGTGTATATATGTGTGTGTGTGCTTGTGTGTGTGTGTGTGTCCGTCAGTCTGTGTGTCCGTCAGTCTGTTTGTCCGGTTTCAATGTGACCCTTCCCATACAAATTCTTAAACGCCTGAAACAAATATAACAAAATTGCTGCAGAGGTAAAATTACCCTCCCTTGCATCATAACCTCATTTTTCAGACTGCCGTCATCTTAGCGAAAACAAGATGGAGGCCACCTGAATTTTCATTTTCTAAATAGACTACCGGACAAATATAACAAAATTGCTGCAGAGGTAAAATTACCCTCCCTTGCATCATAACCTCATTTTTCAGACTGCCGTCATCTTAGCGAAAACAAAATGGAGGCCACCTGAATTTTCATTTTCTAAATAGACTACCGGCTAAACCAATCATTGGATCCTTCGTAAAATTCAGAACGTACGTACCATCATAGGAAAGTATTCGGAAGGCAAAACTATACCTTTGTCGCCTATTTAATTTAAATATGGCATAGTGCGTAATGTTTAAATAGTATAATCAGTCCGGTGTGTGTACGTTCCCCACCCACCCATCATATACGCCAGAGTTACCCACATTCCCGTACACCTTATACGCACCTTTCATGTTGCCACCATCTTAACGTGAAAAAAATGGTGGCTGGCTGAACAAGTCCTCTGGTTCGTATTAAATTTGAGTTTTACTCGCTGTTATATGAAGGTAGTTGTTCGCCTAAATAACAAAAATTCCCCTAATTAATTTCAATATGGCGGCCATGTATCATAATCATAACATAGGCCTACGTTTCAATAAATCAGTGCTCACCAAAATTGGCATTCAAGAAGCTTCATATGATGTACATCAGTTGGCCGAGTTACGCGTATCCATCACCTTGAATATATAGAACAGTGAAATCGATTACTCACCATCTAATAAGCCTAGAATTTTGTAACTTTGCACAAAAATAGTATGCAATGGATTTGCTTCTTTGAAGGCGCATGCACATGAACATCATGCATTCAAGAAGGTACACAAGCGTACTATACAAAATGATAATGTAATTTATTAAGCACTTGCCATGTCCTTGGGTGATGACGAAGTCTTTTGTGAGAATTTTGAATTATATCAGCCCAATTTTTTTCAAACTCAATATACGTGAATTGCCATGTTCAACATATACATTTGAAAATTGATAACTCAGTTAGGATTTCGAAACTTCGCAAAATGATAGTCGTATATAAAATGTACACAGCTAACGGCACATCTACATGAATTTCAGGCTTTCACGATAGCGGCCATCCGTACTACTACAACATTATGATCGATAAATTAAGATATAATAAAGAGCAATCAATGCGATAATTGATGGAAAGGGTATTTCGTATACGACACCACGGATTCACGAGTAAAAAGGTTATCGCACTGAATAGTACACGTACCACCATCTTAAATATATAAAAGCCCAAAGTGGATAACTTACTATCTAGTAAATGTAGAGTTTCTAAACTTGGCAAAAAAGGAAGAGAGTAGTCTATTATATAAGAGATTGGCCATGCTCAGGATAGAAGTACAAGGTTCTGATACATTCAAGATGACTGGTTTGCATACTATATAATCATTGAAGACGATAAATTGGAATATAATCGTGCAAATACCACGAAACTAGGTAAAATAAGAGTACGGTATTGTAATAGAGATCCTAGTTTCACAGATAGCAAGGAATAATAGGTTCATATATAATATACACACATCAAAAAAAGTTTTGCATCACCTCGGTTCCAAGAGTTCCGGAACCGTTAAATACAAAGGGAATAGAGATCAACACAAACAACATTTCAGCTCGTTTTATTGCTCATGAGACCCACACATTGCATGTTGTACCATCATACAGCTAGACTTTCAGCATTTGTGGTCCAGATTGCAGTACACACCACTACCTCTAATACCCAGTAGCACGTCCTCTTGCATTGATGCATGCCTGTATTCGCCGTGGCATACTATCCACAAGTTCATCAAGACACTGTTGGTCCAAATTGTCCCACTCCTCAACGACAATTCGGCGTAAATCTCTCAGAGTGGTTGGTGGGTCAAGACGTCCATAAACAGCCCTTTTCAACATATCCCAGGCATGTTCGATAGGGTTCATGTCTGGCGAACATGCTGGCCACTGTAGTCGAGCGATGTCGTTATCTTGAAGGAACGCATTCACAAGATGTGCACGATGAGGTCGAGAATTGTCGTCCATGAAGACAAATGCCTCTCCAATATTCTGCCGATATGGTTGCACTATGGGTCGGAGGATGTCATTCAGGTATCGTAAAGCCGTTTCGGAGCCTTCCATGACCACCAGTGGCGTACGTCGGCCCCACATAATGCCACCCCAAAACATCAGGGAACCACCACCTTGCTGCACTCGCTGGACAGTGTGTCTAAGACGTTCAGCCTGACCAGGGTGCCTCCAAACACGTCTCCGACGATTGTCTGGTTGAAGGCATATGCGACACTCATCGGTGAAGAGAACGTGATGCCAATTCCGTGGGGTCCATTCAGCATGTTGTTGGGCCCATCTGTACCGCGCTGCATGGTGTCGGGGTTGCAAAGCTGGACCTCGCCATGGACGTCGGGAGTGAAGTTGCGCATCATGCAGCCTATTGCGCACAGTTTGAGTTGAAACACGACGTCCTGTGGCTGAACGAAACGCATTATTCAACATGGTGGCATTGCTGTCAGGGTTCCTCCGAGCGGCAATCCGTAAGTAGCGGTCATCCACTACAGTAGTAGCCCTTGGGCGGCCTGAGCGAGGCCTGTCATCGACAGTTCCTGTATCTCTGTACCTCCTCCATGTCCGAACAACATCGCTTTGGTTCACTCTGAGACGCCTGGAAACTTCCCTTGTTGAGAGCCCTTCTTGACACAAAGTAACAATGCGGACGCGATCGAACTGCGGTATTGACCTTCTAGGCATGGTAGAACTACAGACAACATGAGCAGCGTACCTTCGTCCTGGTGGAATGACTGGAACTGATCGGCTGTCGTACCCCCTCCGTCTAATAGGCCCTGCTCATGCATGGTTGTTTACATCTTTGAGCAGTTTTAGTGACATCTATGAACAGTCAAAGGGACTGTATCTTGGATACAATATACACAGTCAACGTCTATATGCCGGAGATCTGGGAACCGAGGTGATGCAAAACTTTTTTTGATGTGTGTACTTTATATGAGATATTGCCAGCCCCGTGTTGTTTAAGTAGCACGTCTACCTCTCACCTGGAGGCTCTGGAATCCTTCAGGGATTTTATAAACTGACGTGAGGGCTGGAATAGGATTCACTCAGCCTCGCAAGGACAATTGTGTAGCTGTCTAACAGTGAGGCAGCGCCCCGGTCAGGAAAAAAATATTAACTGCCGAGGGTACGCGACGTGCTGACCACGCGTCACCCCATAATCTGCAGCAGGCCAAATGACTAGGCAGCGGTCGCTTGGTAGGCCAAGGCATGTCACGGGCTGTGGTGTCACGGGATTTGGTTTGTTTTATATAAGATAGCTATTAAAATCAATATCACAGAATGCTAAAAGCTATCATTAAAGATCTTTGTAAAAGGAATATAGGCCTACCGTTTAATTAAACTATGATATGTTCTGATAGTTATCAGTTTGTACATTACTCAAAATCGTCATCTTGAATAAGTACATAACATAATATTACGGTGCTTGAAGCCATTTTCAGTTTCGCCGTAGTAAACAAAAGTTTGATGCTTTTCAGTCGGTCAACACGATATATCGACTGAAAAGCATCCAAATTTTGTTTACATAAAATAATGAAATCAATAATTCATCATCTGGTATATTTACAGCTCCGAAGTTTAGCAGGAGGTTTGGTTAGGTTAGGTCGTATAAGACGTGTACTAGACCTATGCACAAGGATCAAATTCACTGATTCATCAGGTAGATGAGTGAAGAGTTAGGAGAAACTAACTTGGTGCAGGGAAAATATTTCTTTAAGTATTTGGGCTCTGTGTTCTCTCAGGAAAGTAGTATGGGGAAGGAAATAGAGTCTAGGTGTAGAAAATCCAATGCTGTGAGTTCTCAGTTGCGATCTAGAGTATTCTGTAAGAAGGAAGTTATTGTATCGACGAAACCCTCCCTACATCGCTCAGTATTTAGATCGACCTTGCTGTATGGAAGTGAGAGCTGCGTAGATTCGGGATATCTGATACATAGTCTAGAGGTAACTGATATGAGGGTAGAATGAATGAGTTGTGGGACAAATAGATGGGGGAAATGACATTAAGGTACTCGTAATGAAGAGATAAAGGCTGAGTTAAAAATGAACACGCTAGATGAAGCTGTTCGCATGAGCCGACTCAGACTGTGGGGTCATTTGAAGAGAATGGGGTAGGAGATATTACCTAAGAGGTTAATGAGTTCTGCTGTAGAGGGTAAGAGAAGCAGAGGTAGACCTAGGAGACCTTGGTTAGGTTCAGTGTTTAATGATTTCAAAGAGTGAGGTGTAGAAGCAGAGGAGGCTGCAAAGCTAACTGCTAATAGGGGATCCTGGAGGCGACTTGTTCGCAAACCGACGCTTGCAGACTAGACTGGACGCTGAAAGGAAAAATAGTCCCAAATGAAAATGGATGGATGGTATTATTAAAATTTTAAAATTGATATCTCAAAATGTAAGAAATATATTTCCACGAAACTTGGCCAGTGAAGAGTCAAAAATACGGGAAATCACTTATTAGTCTTAAGACTGTTAATTGGAACATTACACATAACTGCCATCTGGAATGTATAAAATATTAAAATCAAATAATCAGCATCTAATAAATGTTCGTATAAGAGACTTGGTAAAAATAAATCTCGTGTACCAATATGATAATACGTTTCCCAGCGTAACTTTGGTGCTTGTCGACCCTAGGTTTGCTGAATCTTATTGCACAATCCGAGCAGACGTTAGAAATGAAATCATGATTTTCAAAGAAAGTGGGCAATGTGTTCTTTAGGAAACACATATTTTATCAAGAACCACTGAGTATACCCCATAGCGTTGTTTGAAATTCCACAAATTCGTCGGTATTTATAACGTTCCCCAAGGATTGCGTTGGTTGACTTATCGGGGTTTGTTCCGAAGCTCCTCAATTCATTAAGTCATGATTTAGAGTCGATTGATAATCCAAGTTTTCCAGTTATTAACATGAGCACAAATAGAATGGTTTGAGAAATGCATCCGGAATCAATTACGTAGGCCTATATAAGAGCAAATTGAATTGCTTCTATACTGCTTTATTGATCTTCCTCTTCTCGGAAAACATTTGGCATTTAGTGTAGTTTGAAATCCACACTTACAATTTCGCAATTCACCCATCACCCTACATCAAATTTCGGACAGACCACTCCATTCCCTGCATTTAGGCCCTTTGGTACAAATCGACACCGTTTCACCGATCTGAACCAAAATGTGTATACTTACCCTTTGGAACCCTGCGAGTAACACTGTTTACATGAAATTTCGGACAGACCACTCCATTCCCTGCATTTAGGCCCTTCGGCACAAATCCACACCTTTTCACCAATCTGAACCAACATTTGTATACATACCCTTTAGAACCCTACGAGGAACACTGTCTGCATGAAATTTCGGACAGACCACTCCATTCCCTGCATTTAGGCCCTTTGGCACAAATCTACACCGTTTCACCGATCTGGACCAAAATTTGTATACGTACCCTTTGGAACCCTGCGAGTAACACTGTTAGCATAACATTTCGGGCAGACCCCTCCATTCCTTGCATTTAGGCCCACACCGTTTCACCGATCTGAACCAAATTTCACATACTTACACTTTGGAACCCGACGAGTAACACTGTCTGCTTGAAATTTCGGACAGGCCACTCCATTCCCCGCATTTAGGTCCATTGGCACAAATCTACACCGTTTCACCGATCTGAATCACATTTTGTACATTTACCCTTTGAAACCCTGCGGGTGACACTGTCCACTTTAAATTTCGGACAGACCACTCCATTTCCTGCATTTAGGCACTTTATCACAAATCCACACCGTTCCTCCTAATTGCACCAAATTATACATACACTTTGAAACCCTGCTGGTAACACTGTCCACTTGATATTTTGGACAACGCTCTCCATTCCCTACATTTAGAATAACAAACAAACTGAAATTGAAAACCATGTATTAAGGCCCTAGAATCATTCATGTCCGTAGTAGTGTAACTGTAAGAGTATTTTGATAATTCTATTGTTGACTGTTAATTCGAGCTGCATCACGTCGCCCCTACCAGTGTTCTGATGCAGAATTGCGAAAATAGTTAAATCTTGCGCTGCTTATAAATTGCAGTCACGGGGAGTAATTAGTGCAAAAAGATTTCTTAGGCCCCTTAAAACAGTTATCATCATGAACATATTATGCATCTGTATAAGTGCAATGGTGTTGGTGCAATACCCTGAGGTTATCAGCTACAATAAGCGTTGGTGCTTTCAAATTTACCGTAATTTATTCCTAAACTTATCGTTGAGCGCTATGTGGCCATAAATGATACTATTGCTACCTCAGGAGCTCGGGACAGCCGACGTTTTCCAAAGTGTTCTGATTATTTTCCTACGGCGCTATGCGACAAAAGACGACACTATTGGTCTCTACATTTCTAACAGACAATGAGATATAGGCCCTAGGCAGTGTCTTTTATTTCACTTACTCCTCTTTCTAATAATTTTTAGAAATTTGTTTGTAAATTACATGTGTTAGTGCAGTAGTTAGTAAATAGCAATTTCCCTATTCATTATTATCATTATTGTCATTAGGGGAAAATGATCTAAATGTTACATCCATTATACTGTACTGCTTATCACCCTCACTACAACCACCACCTCCACCACCTCCACCACCACCACCACCACCACAAAAAGTTATATATATATATATATATATATATATATATATATATATATATATTGTTATTTTTTTCTGGTAGTTTAAGTATCATGTGCCAGTTCTGTAGTAGTATTCATTATCATCCATAAAACAAATAAATCCACCGGGCAAAGCCGGGCACTACTGCTAGTAATAAGATAATTCTGGTGTTTTTCATTTAATTTGGGATTTACAATTATTCTATACCACACTTGAAAGAACTTGAACGGAATCGTAAATATCTTATATGAGTGGCTCAGTGCCATAGATTTTTAATCCAGAATTCAGTAAGAACTTTTCCCCTGCGTACACAACATAGGATAGTAACCATAAACAAGTTGTTTAGGCGCTTATAGCACTGAGTCCCTCATATTAAAACAATTGTAACAACTCGACATTTATTCTCTGCATAGTTATTGTAAACATAGTAGAAACATTTAGGTTGTTGTAGTTCTTCATTTATTTAGGGGTTTTGCGAAATTGTGGCCAGATACTTGGGTGTGTGTGCAATTTGACTGATAACCTGTCTAATTTTAATGGCTGTATTAGTGTGTGTATTTGTAAGTCAAGCGATGATTGGGAATGAGAGGGCCTTGGCCTTAAGTTAGTAAGCACTCCGGCATTTGCCTGGAGTAGAAGTTGGAAAGCACGGAAAACCACTTCGTTGATGGCTGAGGTGGGAATAGAATCTACCTCTTCTCAGTTTTGTCTCACGACGGTGAGTGTACCCCGTCCCAGCCCTCAGACCAGAATTAAATTTCAAATTTCTTGGCAGGGCCGACAATCGGACCCGTACCTTCGGGATGACAGCCAAGCTTTCTAGCCGCTACACCACGAGGTGGACAGAAACTTCTTAAATAATATCTCGAGGTATCAGCGTAATGAGCAAAGCATGTTGGCCGCCATTCCAATGTTTTAACGCTGCATAATTGAAGAGTAAAATCCAGTACCTGGCTGAGTGTTAAGTAGTACATTATACAACAAGCCTATAATGGCAATAATTAAGACAGTAGTATGTTTATAATACAAGGGAACGAGTCTTATATTTACCATACGAATGTTCTAATTACCACTATAGGCGAGTTGCATACGGCTGTTTATGTTTGACGATAATTATAACTTTATTTTATGGGCGAAAATAAATATTCATAAATATCTGTCGAGATTCCGCCAGTTTCATTTACTGAGCACAGCACATGGGACGCATAGAATACCTTGCATTCGACCAAAGTGTCCTCGAATACCCCACTATGACACTAGCCACGCAGTGAAATTAAAAATAGGAGGCCGTGGAAGTCATTGCAGGTGCGATGCTATCCTTTACCTAATTGGTCAAACAGCCGTATCGTAATGCAAATCTTGAGCTCTAATTGGTGGAGAACCTGTATCATTATGGAACTTGATCCATAATGAGCCTATTTAAGATGCAGTTTTCTGGCATATAATATTTATATTTTTGCATGGTCGAACATAAAATGTGTTTCGAAGTTATTAAGGAAATCATAATAACTGCTGAAGAAATACATCCCGTTGAATTTACGTTTGATGCACTAAGCCACATGTTGCATATTGAGCAGAGGTGAAAGAACAGTTGTTAAAAACACATCGTGGAAAATACAGCCTCGCAAAGCGAAAATAAGTATATAAACCCAGCCAATTCAAATCGTGGCGTAGTGACTAAAATCTTGGCTGTCATTACAATTTCGGGTTCGATTCCTGGCACTGTCAATAAATTTAATTCTGGGCTGATGGCAGAACTGAGGGAAAATGGGTTTCAATTCCTACCTCAGTCATCCTAGATGTGGTTTTCCATGGTTTCCCACTTCTACTACAAGTGAATGCCAGGATGGTACCTAAACTAAAACCACGTCAACTTGCTATCAAAATCATAGCCCCAATTAAATATACACACCTGTTCAGTAATCAAAATGACACAGATTCAACACACACACCCAAGTAAATGTGAATACATGTCCACGACGTCGAAAATATTCTAAATGAATCAACAACAACACAAAATTATACCCAAAAGGCAGCTGTATCGATGGAATTTCATATGCAAATAATGCAGTTTCGATAATTTCACTGATATATACCTATATTTTTCTTATTCAAGAAAGGTTGCTTTGACGAGATATCCTGTTTTTGTTCATTATTACGTACGTAGCCTATAAGATTTTAGAATGTGTGCCCTAATAAGAGCTGCAGTCGTCTTCCTGTAGACTATTTCTACTTGTTAGGGCCTATAGTCCTAGTATGGTACTGTACTTCCTTCGTGGTGTTAATGACCCAGTAAGATTATTGGTCTTGTACAGAGTGAATCACTTAAATAGAAGTCAGTGTGTTGGGTTGCCTAATGTGTTGGGCGTATGAGAAGTGCACGTCAATGATTATAGTGTACACCCACTGAAAGCAACAAAACCATATCAGGTGGTCTGAAAACATCCGCTTAGTATTTTTCTCACAAATATCGACCATGAAATGCAGGAAAGTGCGCTATTCTCAAACCAATCACTCATAGGCCTATCGTTGTGATTTTTTTCAGTCAGTTGCAATCAGGCAGATGTTGTGACGAGTCTACTTGTTTGAAGTGCAGACACGGAATGAAGGTCAACTCGCTGTTATTTGGAACATTTGTACTACACAACCACTATAATAATCATCAACATCATCGTCATAAATGTATTATTATGACTATTATTATTCTTATTATAATTCTTAGTATTCCTATTAATAGTGTTATTATTATTCATCTCTATACATATAAAAATGAAAGTTTGTCTGTTTTTTCTGAATTTCCACGGAAGTTTGAGTTATTAACGCGTTTCAGACTGGTTTATGACGGTTGCGCGCAAAAACAATTTTTTTGTCTGTCTGTCTGTTAGTTTGTGTACAACTTTGCACGCACATCACTCGAGAACGGCTGAGTGGATCATCATACATTTTGGTACAGAAGTCCATCAGAGGCACGAAAGTAATCATTGATGTAACTCTTCTCCATGCCTCTCATAAAAGAGGGCGTAGAAAAACGAGACAAAGCTCATTTTCAGCGTCTCAATGTGAGAAACAAAACTCGGGAGCCCAAACGGGCCCCGAAAACCACATTTTAAGGACCTAAAACCAACAGTTTTTGAGATATACCCAGAAAACTAATTTCATTTATTAAACTATTGAAAGAATGCAAGCCGGTAACCATGGCAACACAATCTCAGAAGTCCATCTATTTCTGTAAGACGCAATACCATTCTTTTATTACATTACTGTGAACGTTCGCAAACGGCTATAAGGTTATCACGGAACCAACTTAAGCTGTAAAATTCATCAATACGTATATAATGCGCTTAAGGGGGTCAAGGAGTACTAAAGGTCTATTATATCCTTATTCCTATATTATTAAATTATTATTATGATTGTTATTATATTATGGCGTACAAGGACGAGCAAAACTCATTTTCAGCCCCTCAGTGGCTCGGAGGCCACTACGTTTTAAGGCTCTAAAACCACGTTTCTGAGATATTCCCAGAAAACTAATTTCATTTAATAAATTAATAAAGACCACCTCGTGGCGCAGTGGCTAGCATTTACAACCCCCCCCCCCCCCCCACGAGGTACCGGGTTTCATCCCCGGCTCTGCCAAGAATTTAAAAGCCTTGGTATGGTCTGTTACGGGGTCTCCCAGCCTTGTGATGCAAAATAGGAACCTGCCGGATGCTATGGCAGGAGGAGGAGGAGTGGAAAGGAACTGGCTCCCTACCACACGCAAACTCCGGCTCGGGATGCCTGGTTAGTGATCCCTTGACTTAGTCAAGGGCTATTATTCAGGTCGCCTACATCCCTGGAGAGGATACGGCACTCTTTTATTTTATAAACTAATAAATAGATGACGAGTACAGAAGAAGACCAAATCAGGAGCTACATTATATAGATATACTGAGAAAATCACAGATGTGGCCAGGAAGAGACGTCTGGCTTTCTATGGACATGTCTCATGGATGAACCCAACACGACTAACAAACCGGCTTCTCAACTACTGGGGGAAGAGAAAGAGCGTGACACCGTCGCTAACAGTAGTTAACAAGGATATCCAAGAACTGAAGATTATGAAAAGTGATATTAGAAGCCGATCACATCTCAGAAAGATACTTTAACAGAAGAGTTTTCAGGACAAACCACTCTGTAAGAAAACCGGCATCATCTGGACAAAAGAGAGGAAGGAGAAACATACCCAGAGAATGCGCGAATATTGGGCAAACATCAAGTCCCTCGCCAAGCTGAAAAAATGAACGTCATGGTCCTTAGCTGGCCCATCCGAAAGAAGAAGAAGAAGAAGAAGAAGAAACTAATGAAGTAATGCAAGCCGGTAACCATGACAACAGTGTCACAAGAGGTGACATCCAACTTTCCATCTATTTCTGTAAGAAGCAATGCCACTCATTTTTTAAAATTTCTGTTAAAGTTGGCAAATGGCTATAAGGTTATCGTGGAATCAAACATAGACTGTAAAATTCAACATTGCGATTAAGGGGGTCAAGGGGTACCCTAGAATTTTTACACGTGACTTACACGTGCGATATGCGATATGTTGTACAGAAGGTCTATTATATCTCCAAACTGCAACATTATTTTCAAAAATTCCTGAATTGGAATAGTGTTTTTTGCAACTTTTGGGATTTTGGGCCATTGGAGGCTAAAAATCCCGAATTTTCATGCACCACGAGCCTTTATAATTTGTTAAAGGGGTCTTCCTGGGGATGGGGACCTTCCACAACGGTGAGGGTGTTTTAATTTGACATATATTGCGTTTCGTCTAGGAGGTTTTCAATATTATTTTCACATCAGGAAGTACACGTTAGGTGAATTTAGTTTGAGAGCACATTTTAAGTAATCATATTTTTGTCGACAAACGGGTTCATCGTAAAGATGATTTTGTTTGATACTGTGTGGTTGATATATCTTTATGTTTATGTACGCCTATAATTCATGTTCGGGTGCTTGGAGCATCGTAAAATTAGGTATTGTAACCATGAGTCAATACACCAATCATTTAGAAAACTCTTCAACGTACTTTTCATAGAAGAGTGGGTATAAGGAACAACGTTTCAAAATACATGCTAAAATAGGCGAAAAATAAAAATTATCCTATAAGGACGACCAAAGCATATGTTGCGCTTCTCAATGTGTGACACAAAACTAGGGAGTCTTTAAAGGGTCTCCGAAAACCACATTTTACGGCCCTTAAATGAACAGTGTCTGCGCTATACCCAGAAAACTAACTTCGTTCTGATAAACTTATGAAGGAATGACAAGCCCCTAACCATTGGAACAGTATCTCAATTGATAACGACTGGTTATTAATACCGAAGACCGTTCGAAGAGCGGGCACTTCTGCTAGTATAATTATATATATATATATATATATATATATATATATATATATATATATGAGCCTCCGTGGCTTAGGCGGCAGCACGCCGGCCTCTCACCGCTGGGTCCGTGGTTCAAATCCCGGTCACTCCATGTGAGATCTGTGCTGGACAAAACGGAGGCAGACAGGTTTTTCTCCGGGTACTCCGGTTTTCCCTGTCAAAATTTCATTCCAGCAACACTCTCCACTATCATTTCATTTCATCTGTCATTCATTTAATCATTGCCCCAGAGGAGTGCGTCAGGCCTCGGCAGCCGGCACAGTTCATATCCTCGCCGCTAGATGGGGGGGCTTCATTCATTCCATTCCTGACCCGGTCGGAGACTGGAAGCAGGCTGTGGATTTTTCATATATATATATATATATATATATAAATGAATAATAATAATACGGTAATATTATGAGTATTATGATCGTTATAAATAGAATTATTATTCTGAGTCTTTATTTTATTATTAATAATAAAATGATTATTATTATTGTTATTATTATTATTATTACTATTATTATTATTATTATTATTAGTATTATTTCTATTATAAATATTTCAAACGTCCACGCACATTGTTGTATTTAATAGCAATTAACGTTATTCTGTTTTCCCATTCCTGTAATAAGTTACATTGATCAGTAGAATCATTGATGATATATTTCAGTTGTCCCGCTTCAGATCGTTAATCACAGACGAGCCGTTCTCAACCGCCTAACACCATAGGCAACCCAACACACTGACCTGTATGTAAGTGATTCAACCGATACAATGTTTACCGTGTGACAATCAGCTTGTACTTACCATCAAGGTAGGATATAATATAGGAGCGATATTTTTTAGAATTCTTAGTATTTTTTAATACTTTTCGTTCCGAATCTCGGATTTCCTGAGATTGGGGAGTGATTATAATTCGTTTTTTCCGTTACTAGTTACATGTTATTATTAATCATAGCAATTCCCCCATAATCCCTGGCACTGCAGCCCATGAAGGGCCTAGGCCTACCAAGCGACTACTGCCCAGCCATTTGGCCTGCAGATATTGGGGTGACGCGTGATCAGCGTATCAGGTCCCCTCGGCCGTTAATATTGTTTTTCGTGTTCGGGGCGCTGCCTCACTGTAAGACAGCTACTCAATTGTCCTCACGAGGCTGAGTGCAACCCGTTCCAGCCCCCACGTCAGTTTCTAAAATCCCTGAAGGAGCCAGGAATCGAACCCGGGGCCTCCGGGTGAGAGACAGGTGCACTACCCCAACATCACGGGGCCAGCACAATTCCCCCATAGCCTAGTACAAAACATGCTGAACCTTTTCTCCTCTGATAAAGGAGATTTCTGATAGTAGTGACCTAACCGTCAGGAGCTCCATCAGATCAAGACGTACTTCTTAAACAAATTTAATACATAATACTGCCTTAACTTAGAACCAATGTCATGTATTCAAATCCTGGCGCAGTCAGTTGGCATTAAAGGGTGCGCAAATGCGAAGGAGCGGTGTCTGTAGATTTACTGGAACGTTAAAGATGCCCTTCGCGGCAAAATTCCGGCACCCCGGCGTCTCTAAAAGACTCAGTAGTTAAAGGGGACGTAAAGACAATAACTTGAATTACACAGAGTCTTGCATAGCCAGTAGAGAAACAATGAACTTGCTGAACGCCCGGCGTTGTAGGCAGTACGCATCGCGCATGTCTTGCGGGCTGCATACGTGATCGGTTGTCGAGGCTTTGTAGGCAGAACGCATCGCGCATGTCTTGCGGGCTGCATACGTGATCGGTTGTCGAGGCTTTGTAGGCAGAACGCTGTGAGTGGATTGTAAACGGTTGATCACTCAAGGTATCGCAATTGTGCATCGTCCTTCGTATTAATGGATACGTGACTTCTACATGCGTAGTAAAATAGTAAAATAATTGATATTTAGTCGGTTAACATGTAAGTGTGCCCACCTGGGGAGCAATACAAGGATTAATTATGCCCATTTACACACTTCTCAAACAAGGGGGTACCTAAGGTCCTGGGTTCGATTCACGGCACTACCAAGAACTTTAATTCACCCCTGAGGTTTGCAAGGGGATAAGCCTACACAGGTGTTATAGGAGAATGATGAAGATCAGATGGCTAGATAGGGTTACGAATGGAGAGGTGTTAAGACGAGTGGGAGAGGAGAGATGTTTCTGGCGACTGCTAATGAAGAGAAGAGATAGGTTGGTAGGACACTTACTAAGACACCCAGGAATAGCAAACTTAGTTATAAAAGGAAGGGTCGAGGTTAAGAACAGTAGGGGTAGACTAAGGTTAGAATATGCTAAACAGATTGCCTCGGATATAGGGTCTGGTCGCTATGTAGAGATGAAACGTCTAGCTCAGGACAGGGAAGCATGGAGAGCTGCATCAAACCAGTTGAAAGACTGAATACTGAAATAACAACAACCTCGAGAGGTGGACTAGTAAGAGGTGGGTTCAACTCCCACCTTAACCATTCTAGAAGTGCTTTTCCTTGATTTACCATTTCATAATAGGGCCAAGGCCACCTCGTTTCCAATTAGTGCTGGTAATAAACGATGTTCGGCTACTCTGTTAATAATCGATGAATCAAATAATTTGAAATTAACGGAAAACGATTAATTTATTAATCGACTGACTGATCCATAGATTAATCGGCTAACTGAAGAATTGATTAATTGATAACTAGACACGAGATAGAAAAAGAAGTTTAAAATGTGACATCATCGCTTAAGTTAAGTTAAGCTAATTTTCGGAATGATGCAGCCTATAGAAATCTATAAAAGTTACTTTTTGCCTAAATCTACCCTACAAAGTGTCCTTCCTTGTTTCTGTTAACAATAACCAAATAAAAGTCAGTGACTATGGAAGAAGAAACATCAATCAAATTGGGAAGGGTTTCGAAAAATAAAAATAAATAAACAAATATTCTTCAGCAAGGATTTTGGATCCTTGTTCAAGGTTTGCAGTTTAGGATAGGAACAGTTTTGTTTACTTTGTTTAGTCTAGTTTTCACAAAGAAGTCACATTATTTAAAAATATATTTAAATTAATTAAATGCTGGTTTTGCTTCTGTAGAGCGCAGTGGCAGGAGTGAAGTAGGCTACATCCATTAATCGACAAAATAATTAGACTAATGAATTATTCGATCAACCGATTAATCTATTAAACGGCCAATCAATTAATCGATTATTCGCTCAATAGATTAATCGTTATTTCTAACGATTAATTTGCAGTTCCGCAAATGACCGACTAGCGATCCGGCTACGTGACTAATTGGTTAGCGAGCTGGGATTTGGCCCGAAGGGTCCCGGGTTCGATTCCCAGCCGGGCTATGGGGAATGGGTGTTTGTGATGTCTTCATAAACAAAGAAACTAAACACTGGAAAAATATCAGAAACAATTAAAAATAATCATTTAAAAAACTATGTATAGACTACTGTAAGTTATATAAAAAGTAAAAAAAAGTAGTTTATGTCACTATTTATGCCGAATAACTTGAGTCAAATAACCCGATAAAATTTAACAGTACAATGGTTTATACAGCCTATAAAGGTGACCCACCCGAAGATCGGACGGATATTATGCTATTGAATTATCAGTATTATCGATGCTTCTACCTTGGGCACAGCATGTGAGAACTTTACCACTGACAAAACATTACATCAAACAAATAATCGCTATTCACCAGTTTAACAAATCGGCTGATATGGCGGTTTATATTGGTTAACTGTAAGATTGTCTCTTACGTTAGATACAAGATGGCCAGTTGTAATAGAATGCTTCAATCTTCTATTTTCTTAGCCATCACCCCTGATATCTTATTCCCGGCTCTGCCGAAAAATAGTTTTCGTCTGAGAGCTGGAACGGGCTTTACTCAGCCTCGTGAGGCAAAAATGAGATCAATTCCCACTTCAGTCATTCTAGAAGTTTTCTGTGGTTTACCACATCTACTCCAGGCAAATGCAAGGATGGAAGCTAACTTAACACCACGGCTACCCAACCCTAGCCCCAATTAAAAAAACACACACTAATAGGGCCATCACAATAACACATTACATTTTCATTTGAGACTTTTTGTCTTTCAGCGTCCAGTCTAGTCTGCAAGCCTCTGTTTGCGAAATATTCGCCTCCATGATGCCCTATTAGCAGTTAGCATTGTGGCCTCCTCTGCTTCCACACCTCTCAATTTCAAATCCTTCAATACTGAATCTAACCATCGCCTCCTATGTCTACCTCTACTCTCTTATCCTCTACAACCGAACTCATTAACCTCTTGGTAATCTCTCCTCCCCCATTCTCTTCACATGACCCCACTATCTGAGTCGGCGCAAACGAACAGCTTCATCTAGCGTGTTCATTTCTAACTTAACCTTTATCTCTTCACCACGAGTACCTTTCTGCCATTACTCCCATCTATGTGTCCCAACAATCATTTGTACTACCCTCATATCAGTTACCTCTAGCTTATGTATTATATATACTGAATCTACCCAGCTCTCACTTCCATACAGCAAGGTCGGTCTAAATATTGAGCGATGCGGGAAGTGTTTCGTCGCTACACTAAATTCTTTCTTACAGACTACTGTGGATCGCAACTGAGATTTTTTCAGGGGGGGGCGGGGCGAAAGAGTACCCACCCTCCCCGCGTGGCACCCGACCTTACTACATGCAGTTAAACTACGATAGTAGAAGAGAAAACATTGGGGATTGGATAAGGAATGTCATTTAAGACTTCGTGCCTGCCGATCGCGGTCGCGATTTACCAGCCATAATGAGTATTCATTAACATTGGTATATTTATATATGTGCACATATAAATATGTACACATATATAAGGGTTGGATAGTAGGGCCAAGGAAAACCGCATAGACAGAAATGAAAGATTGTCTACACGTAAAACCTGGCGGCTTGGTTATTGCCACATGCAAGGAAATGTGGGTGTGGAAATGAGTAGGTACTCACTGCATTGGCTCTTCCATTCCTCGACTCTATTTCCTTCCCTATAACTTACTACCTTCTTGAGAGAATTCACAGCCCAAGTAGGGTAGAGTCAAGTTACTCCGTGATAACAAGTAACGCCGTGATATAGCGCATTTCCTCTATCACAACGTAGGTTCAATTCCGAAAGTTCTAAGTTTTTACCAACAGATGACTGTAGAAACCAGGAATCCAGGAAGCCCTTGCGCTCTATCTTTGGCCAACTCAAAGAAGTTTTGAAAAAATATTCACAGAGAGTTGACATTTGAACAAGTGATGCACATCCAGTGAAATCTCTGGTGAAGATTTTAATTTCTTATTAACTGCTGTTTCATTGTATAACTTTCATTTTAATACCAGCTAGAGGTAAGATACAGACCATTCGCATATGAAACTTACATGCATGTAGTGTTAAGCATGCAAGGTGTGTGAACTTAGCAATGGGTTAGGTTTTCTTAGGTTGGACGCTGAAATGGCGCCAAAACGGGATAAAGAGACTCGCTCCTTCACAGCTGAAACACTTAAAGAAGCATTGCGGTTGGTGAAGGAAGAAGGATGGACAGTATTAAAGGCCAGTAGACATTTTAGTAACCCGTGGAGTACAATAAAGAATTATTGCACAAAATATTTAGGCGATCCAGGAAGTGCAACCCTTGCAAAAATTGGAAAGCCATTCGTTTTGTCGCCTGAACTTGAAGTGAAGATAGTGTGTCAAGATAGACACAATAGATCGGTCTAGGCCTAATTCCAGACACCAAGACAATGACGATGATGGTTGTGGTGCGTGCGGTGGCTCCCCTTGTGGATGACGCCAAGCGGAAGAATGGAGCCGAATGGATTGAGTGCCAGTTTTGTAATGAGTGGAACCTACGATGTCTATTTATGTGTGATAGGTGCGAGGAATCAGATAGTGACTAAGAAGAATCAAGTAGACTTAAAATATTTTTAATGGTATTATTTTTCTATATTTCTCTTTTTAATATTTTGTGTACTCATATGTTTCAATATGGGAAATATGGGATAATAGAAACTTATACATACGATTTGAACACTTTCATTACATTAAACATTAGATTACACGCATAAAATGTGCACTGAATGTTGAACATCATGCTATCACGGAGTAACTTGAACACTATCACAGATTAACTTGAATATCACGGCGTTACCTACTTCTACTACCGAAATTTGTTAGTTAATACCTTGAAATAACTTGTGGATATTTGCAAGGTATATGCCAGAAATGTTCCGTGGGGTATCTCTCTTAAACATGAAACGAATCGAAATAACTGAAACCTAAAACTTCCGAAATAGTAATAAGAAAAGCTTAGTATCACGGAGTTACTTAACTTTACCCTACTTAGAATGTTCCACCTGCTCCAATTTATTTCCTCCTACCTTGCATTCTATTTTCTTGTGATTCTTCCCTACCGACATAGCCTTTGTCTTGAAATACTTATCCTCATACCATACTCCCTACATTTCTGTTCAAGTTAGCTTGCAAGCTATCGACGGAGTCTGCAGTAATACTGGATATCAGATAAATTCCACATACACACACCTATGTACACGGGGATATATGACCATGGTGTCGCAAAGTCTCTACATAAATCAACAACAACAACAACAACAACAACGGAAATTTCTGCCACACAATTATGCACATGCTCATGGTAGAACTTTGTAATTAGTAGAAGGGATTCCATAGGGTATCCTATAGTCTATTAGTATAAGCCTCCGTGGCTTAGACGGCAGCACGCCAGCCTCTCACCACTGGGTCCGTGGTTCAAATCCCGGTCACTCCATGTGAGATCTGTGCTGGACAAAACGGAGGCAGACAGGTTTTTCTCCGGGTACTCCGGTTTTCCCTGTCAACATTTCATTCCAGCAACACTCTCCACTATCATTTCATTTCATCTGTCATTCATTTAATAATTGCCCCAGAGGAGTGCGTCAGGCCTCGGCAGCCGGCACAGTTCATATCCTCGCCGCTAGATGGGCGCTTCATTCATTCCATTCCTGACCCGCTCGGAGACTGGAAGCAGGCTGTGGATTTTCATTTTCATCCTATAGTCTAGTAGTCTAATAGAAGCTTTAAACTCATTGTAGGTGAAGTAATAAAATGTTCGCATTTCTCTCCGAACAAATCTTTTTAGTACTGAATTGGAAATCTCTATTTATACCCAGCTGACAATGTATTATTTATAAGCTGTGTTCACTTCACTCGCCATCAACACTAACTGCAATATAATTGTTTTCTTGGTCTCGTAAAATTTTCTTTCGTAAATAAGAATCCGCATTCTTATTCATCTCTTTCTTTCCAGCTTACCCTTATTCAAGAGTTCAATTTGCATCTTACTCCTCGCCGTCTTCTGCGTTCATTTATTTAAGGGCCTCATTAAAGCAGGGAAGCAGAATGCGTGTTTATCGTCACTCATGCGTTTTACATGAGGCCCCTCTTTTTATTCTTTCCTTCTCCGCTTAAGTCGTGGTAGCGTATGAAGTTTAGCCTTCATCTATTAATTTTATTGCGCAAAGGGGTTCTAATGGATAATAAATGGATATAAATACCACTGTGCGCTTGGAATATATTAATACATTATTCCGTATCGTTTGAGAAGCAACCACACGTGTGTGCATGAGTCTATATTGTTTGCCATGTATGGAGGAACAAAAGGCCTCTATGTGTTGCGGTGTTGGCGACACAAAGTTAACATGGCCCCTGTGCGCAACCGTCAGACATAAAAAGCCGGTTCGAGTCTCTTTGTGGCATCACGTGTGACGTGTTGTACCCCCACCCCCTCCACTCTGCTCTTTGCTTGCGTCACACTCGTGACACAGGTGCCGACCCTAGCCTATGCGAGCGGTAACATATTGCTGAGCGGTGCCGGGGTCGGGGCTGGCCTTCTCGGAGTCCGAGGACAGCAATATGTTTTGCAATAGGAGCAAGGGGGACGGGGAGCCGAGGACGACGAGTAGATGGAGAGGGGAGGAAAGTCCAGGGGACGGACGCATGCAGTGGTTTATTTTATTGAATAGAGGGGGAAGGTTTCAGAAGGGTGGAGGAGACTGGGATGAGTTAGTCTCGGCTCACATGCACGTTCCATCTCGCTCCCTCTATCATTCCATCTCCCTCTAGCTCTCTGATGTTTTGATCTCGATGTAAATAATGCCGTTGCTTGGAATAGTAATTGTGTTACTCTTCTAATTTTAGCACACACTTATCAGAGTTGAAATGAGTGAGAATATGCTATTTTATGGAGTTGTATAATTATACTGGGAATCGTTCCTGGCTTCACCCGTGTAAGTAGCAAGCAGTAGGAATATTCAAAAAGTGGGCATATGAGCAAAAGTTATTATTAAATTTACACGATGCTACAATGTTTTAAAATAATAAGTGAGGTTAAGTATCGAAAAAATTAGATTGTCCCTAAAATACCTTATTTAAAATAATGTAGTACAACTATGCAGTTAACCAATGAGTTTTTTTGAATAGTCTATAGCATGGGTCTCCAAACTATGGCCAGCGGGCCAACAGTGGCCAGCGAGCACCACCTATCCGACACGGCGTAGATTGTTTTGATTACAGTATAAAATGTTTACAATGTTAGTAAATCCTACAAATTATAATCAGATGTTTTATTTAACGATTAATTAAGAAAAAAGACACGGATAGTCAGTCTGAAAGACTGGACTTTATATCATTTTAAATGCTAGCAGCCGAGTACCCAGAAGGCAGTGCGAGAACAGAGTTTGAGGATTCTATTTTGTTTCTTCACTGCCTACTTGATTGTTCTCGCACTGTCTTTTTGAAACTCTGTTCTCGCACTGCCTTCTTGATACTCGGCTGCTACATCGTACTATGAAGTCACACACTTCAGTGCATTCTCGGTGCATTTCGTCCCGTCATCGTAACGTAACGTCAGACCTCAGCGTAACGACGAAGTCGACAAGATCATTTAAAATGATAAAACTTAATAGACTATGTAACACACACAGGTGATTGACATAATGAAATTAATCATTATTATTATCATGATTAATGATTTCATATTTAGTAATTTATAACCGTAATGAAAATTCTTATGTAGCTGTAACTTTCCACTGTCAATTGTTTGCAGTTGTGGATCAAGCTTACTATCAGCAGCTACTTCAAATGCTTATCAGTTAATTGGGATTTATGAAATGAAAATAAAATGAAAATCCACAGCCTGCTTCCAGTCGACCGACCGGGCCAGGTAATGGAATGAATGAAGCCCCATCTAGCGGCGAGGATATGAACTGTGCCGGCTGCCGAAGCCTGTCGCACTCCCCTGGGGCAATGATTAAATAAATGACAGATGAAATGAAATGATAGTGGAGAGTGTTTAAATTTGTGACAGGGAAGACCGGAGTACCCGGAGAAAAACCTGTTTGCCTCCGTTTTGTCCAGCACAAATCTCACAAGGAGTGACCGGGATTTGAACCACGGACCCAGCGGTGAGAGGTCGGCGTGTTGCCGCCTAAGCCACGGAGGCTATGGGATTTATGAAGTGCGTTTGTAGCCTATATTTCATTTTGACGAATATCTTTCCACAAACGCTGAAAAAGACAGCCACGAACACAACTGTTGAAACTATGTGAGTGGAACACACTTCCAGCCAAGATGACTTAAAATATCTTTTTCTTAACAATGCGCCATAGATATCTTACTCAGTCCCGAAACGAAACTTTGCGCTTAACAGTATGTTGACCCTTGGGACTTATGGAGGCGTCAGTGTGGCTAAAACGTTTGGAGAACTCTCGTCTATAGTATAATAAAACTAAGATCGCGTATGAAATAATTGCCATTCTTGCAAAATATTTCAACTAGGTCTATATATACTCCACTTTTGGTAATTTTTCAAGTGCAGTAATAGCAAAAAGGTTTCCCCCAGGGACTATTGCTATAGTTGGGGTCATCTCATTTCAATCACTAAAAAGCAACTAAATGCTTTGAAGAATGTGTGTCGGCTGATACAATGCAGCTAACAGAGATACCGGTAGTTACTTTCGTAATCTTCTGTCAGTTGTAACTCTTCAGTCAATCAAGACGAATTTGCCCAACTGGGATACAATGTATATAATATAGGAATAATAAGTAAATAACACTCCAGGAAAGAATTACTTGTAGGCCTACTAGTTATGTTCACTATTATAATGGGGCAATTTTAGGATTACGCGTTTCGGCCTTCAAGCGGGCATCATCAGATCTTGATCACTGGGTTGAGATTTAAATGTATATACAAATATTATAATAAAACTTTTATTGCAGCCAATTAGCCATTGAAAATAAAGTATAAACACGTACATTAAAATTGGACTCTGGCACTTTGAGTTGCATAGTCTTTGATTGATTTTGTCCTTTTCCTACAGAGCTCTAAGTGGTAGCAATCACATGCTTCTCCACATAGTTGGCATACACACGTCACTGTAGGTTCATGGAAATATTTTCTAACGCAAATAAGGTGGTGAAAACCATGGACCGCCAGACGTGTAAACACATGCCTCAACTCAAGGTTGGCTGTTGTCCATGTCCGGTCGATCATGGCTCCAGTTCCATAAAATTCTGAGGTATGTCTTCTCGTTTTTTTTCTTGAATGATGTTAGTAGCTTCTCCGAGGCTCTGGTGTTTGGTAGAGGTAAAT
The DNA here is from genome assembly GCA_946902985.2 of Meconema thalassinum. Taxonomy (NCBI): domain Eukaryota; kingdom Metazoa; phylum Arthropoda; class Insecta; order Orthoptera; family Tettigoniidae; genus Meconema; species Meconema thalassinum. The sequence continues at coordinate 1,069,008,003 of OX336389.2, forward strand.
AGTTTCTAAGGTCTTCTATAAGAAATGTTTCTCGTGCCAGGAGGTAGACGATCGTGATCTGGTAGTTTTCGACACTCCGATTGCTTTTTTATGAATAATGCCTTCACTCTTTCTATTGAGGAAAGGTTATTTTCTGTTAGGTGTTGCCAAATGACTTCAATGCCATATATTAGAATAGGCATGATTTTATTTCTGAAAAGAGCCATAGATGTCTCTAAACTGAGGGTTCTCAAGTATATAATTTCATGCATTGCCCGTACTGCTTGCGTTGATTTCTCTATCACATGATATGTGTTTGGAGCGTGATACCTAAATAATTGAATTCCTTTACGATGTTTATTTTCCTCCTCTTGATGAACATTTCTGACTCTGCAGGAACCTTCCCTCCTTTTCTAAACACCATAATTACCGTTTTTGAAACGTTGATTTCAAACTTGAGATCGGATCACCATTGTTCCATTCCTGTTAATGTGTTTTGGAGTTTTGTGACGTCTTTAGAGCTAATCACTATGTCATCAGCGTACGCGTATGACTCTAGGTCCTCTCTTTGAGCTATTCTCATTATTTCGTCTGTTGCCAGAATGAAAAGTAAAGGGCTAATTGGATCATCCTGAAGTATTCCGTTTGTTTGCAATAATGGTTCTGATAATGAAATATTGTCTGAAATTATTAGTTTGTTCCATAAGAGTATTGATTTTATAATTTGCGTCCATACATTATGTCTACCTTGGGTTTCTTCTAGTTTCTGTACCCCAAGTTCTCGGTTTATGAGATCAAATGCTTTGGCAAAGTCTATGAAGACTGTGTAAAACTTTTCATTTCCTTCTAGGGCTTCCCATATATTATTTAGTAGTAGTTTTGTTGCGGTCATAGTAGATCTTTCCTTCCTGAACCCGAATTGAGTGTCTGGGAGATGTTCATCTATTTCATATTTTATTCTTTCTGTAATTGTTTTTGTGAGTGATTTGAAAGGAATATTGCCTTTGTACGTGTTAGTATCCTTTGGGTCTCCTTTTTCTTTGTACAGTACTTTTCTAACTACAAAATAAATTGGAGTACGTTCAATTTGTGTATATATTAAGATTACAAGTTCGAATCTCGTAAACTGTGAATCTTAATATAAACACCAATTATACTCACTTCAAACATTTTTGTAGTTAGATAATATTTGTATATAAATTTGAACCTCAACAGAGATCAGGATCTGATGATGACCGCTGAGGGTCGAAACGCGTATTGCCCCATTATAGGCTAATAGTGATCATAACTAATACATGTATTTTTTCCAGGAATATTATTTACTTACTGTTTTATCCATATATTACATACATTGTACCCCGCCCAGTCATTGGGCAAATTCGTGTTGATCGACTAAAGAGTTACAACTGACAGTTTGAATAAGGCAACACTGAAAGAATGGCTTCAATACTTTACATATCGTAATCGTGGTAAATTAAGACTCCGTGGCTTGGGCGGTAGCACGCCGGCCTCTAACCGCTGGGTCCGTGGTTCAAATCCCGGTCACTCCATGTGAGATCTGTGCTGGACAAAACGGAGGCAGACAGGTTTTTCTCCGGGTACTCCGGTTTTCCCTGTCAAAATTTCACTCCAGCGACACTCTCCACTATAATTTCATTTCATCTGTCATTCATTTAATCATTGCCCCAGAGGAGTGCGTTAGGCCTCGGCAGCCGGCACAGTTCATATCCTCGCCGCTAGATGGGGGCTTCATTCATTCCATTCCTGACACGGTCGGAGACTGGAAGCAGGCTGTGAATTTTCAATCGTGGTAAATTCACACTGCAGCAACATACCAAAAGATGAATTATAGCTTGAAGTGATGGAAGCCATTTTTTCAACATTCCCTAATTCTATCATAGAAAGCTTTCCAGTCGGTCAACACAAATTGTACCCCATTTTGTACATAAAAGCGTGTTAGTTTGTAATAATGTCTCATTTCATTCGGGTTAGTTAGGTAAATACTTATTTCCCGCCTAATGTAATTGGGCACAATTTGTGTTGACCGACGGGAGAGCTTTTTTTAATTGGTATAGTCTTGTGCCAATCATACAGGCTACCATAATAGCTTACGTAGTAGAAACAATATACAGTTTTCATGAAGTGAAAATGTACCCATGATCTTCAATAGGCGTTGCATTATAGAAGTCTGTCTCGTTGTGTAGTGGCTAGAATTCTTGGCTGTCATTGCGGAGGCCCGGGTTCGATTTCCGACTGAGCCAAGAAATGTAATTCTGGTTTGAGGGCTGGAACGGGGTACACTCAGCCTCGTGATTTAAAACTGAGAAGAGGCGGGTTCGATTCCTACCTCAGCCATCCTGGAAGCGGTTTTCCGTGGTTTTCCCAGCTTCTACTCCAAGCATATGCTGGGATGGTTCCTACTTAAGGCCACGGCTGCATCCTTCCCAATCCTCACCTGAATTGCAGACACACTACTACTACTACTACTACTACTTCTACTACTACTACTACTACTACTACTACTACTACTACTACTACTACAAGCCCCACAATAACACAGGTTATCAGACAAATTCTATACACACACCCAAGTACACGGGGCCAAATGACTACGATGTCCAAGCAACAACAACGATAACCTTGACCGTTATTGGTGTTAACTTTGCCAGCAAACTGCCTATGTACAGTGGTTTTCACGCTATTGTTTACCTGCTGATAAACTTCTCCATCCGAACAAAGCCATCAATTCCACAATTGCCCAGTAGTTATGAACTCGACGGTTAGTCAAAGCTTCAAAGCCGCAAGGCAAACACTAATTACTAACCAGCCTCATTACGGATCAGATTGAGAGATCTACTGACTAGGGACTTCATGGTGCCCTGGTTTAACTACTTGCCTCCCACAAAGGCGGACCGGGTTCGATTCCTGGTGAGATTTTCGAGGTAAAAAGCCACGTACAGTGGTTCCGACTCCAAGTAAGGATGAGTATCACTACAAGCTTCCTTTCTTTTATCTTAGAGCGACATCGTAGATCCAAACCCAAGTACCCACCTGCGTAGCTGACTTATTTTTGTAAGGCAAGCTCGCCAACTGATAGGAGTATCTGGCATTAGGAGATCTGAGGTTATTTTGTCAACGCTAACCGCACCCATCGTCAGCGAAGATTTATCCAGGACTCTTCTGCACTCACTTCAGACAAATGACAGAATGGTACCTTATTTCATGTCCCTGATCCTGGAAATTACAGTTACATTCTCTGTTACAGTAATAAGAATATCATGTGACACATTCACCACGGAGCTGATGTCGATGATGTCCCAAACAACAAAAAATATACTGAACACCGGATGGTAATAGAAGGTGGAGTAGACCTAAGAGGTGATGGTTCGATTGAGCATATCAGCGCTGCGCCTGTGAAATTCACTGTGTGAGAATGTTGCTCTCCACCATTATATTGCTTAGGATGCTGAAGGAACTGGATATACAGTCCATCACAACAATTAACGCAAGGTTATTTTCTTCTAATCAGGGGCGGCCGCACCTAATGTGCTGAAGTGCTGCAGCACATCATTGTTTTATTTGAAAATACATTACTTTAACATTACCTACAATCAAATACAGCGCATTAAAAGACGTCAGCAAAATAATAGGAAATACTTCAACTCCCCTCACAACGAGGTATCTACTAGTCGTGCGCTGCAGTCCGACACTGGCTGTGCAGATCGCAGCTCAGCGAGAATTTCTAAGGTTATTGCCAGAAAACGTGAATTCTGTCTTTTGCGCATGCGTGCCAAACCTTTTCGTTATGCTGTTGAGACAACAGCCGAGACCAGAGCTAAGACATCGCAGCGATTCTTCGTTGAAACACAGAGAGGCAGCACTGGTCACACGAAATGAGAACGCGGCGGGAAGAAGAAACGGTAGCATGTACGAGGGAATCGCTCAAAGTAAACGAGGAAATGTGTTGCGTTTATTAGCGTATTTGTGCAGAATGGAAAACTCAGTTGAGAGCCTCTTAAGTGATTCTATAAATGACGTTTCTAAATATTTATATTTTTTAGAGGGGGATGGGTTAGAGCACACAACTAAATATTTGCACCAGCCGCCACTGCTTCTAATTACAAGCATATGGAAATGAACCTTACTTATGGAAGTTGTTATACAGGGTGTTTCTAAATTCCCATTACATACTTTGAGGGCTTGTAGTGGGGACCAAAACGGTTAAGTTAAGCATAGGAACGTGTGTCCGGAAACGTACCGTCTTCGCGCTACCCATAAAATACCACCACTGCACACGTTCACATCTCCCGCATCTTCGGCGCCACTGACTAGATTTTTGATGTTGATGGTCCGTGCGGATCACACTCTCAGCTGAATGGCATGGAATGTCAACAAACCTGTAAGGGATATGGGACATCAGGCGATCGTTCAATGACGTACGTACTCTAGTCAGTGGCGCCAAAAATGCGGAGATTTGAACGTGTGCTGGGGTGGTGTTGTGCGGGTAGCGGGAAGACGGTACGTTTCCGGACACACGTTCCTAAGCTAAACTTAACCGTCTTGGTCCCCACAGCGAGCCCTCAAATTCTGTAATGGGAATTTCGAAGCATCCTGTAGGCCTATATCCTCATATCATGAGGCTGGGGTTGTGGTCAATCTTCATGAAAAGACTGACAGAGAACAACAGTGTCGCATAGTGGATTTTGTAGTCGCAACGACGATATGATGCTTTTAGCTAAACAACTATAGGATTTGAACTCACTTCAGCTATATCGTTATATGAAATATGTTCAGCGTGCAGCTGTGATTAATAGCTAACGTATGTCGTTGAGATCTACGAATAAGTGTAAAATAAGTTTATTAGCACGCATAAGAATATAAGAATATAAGTTATATTAAGTTAGGATCCGAGCCTCCGTGGCTTAGGCGGCAGCACGCCGGCCTCTCACCGCTGGGTCCGTGGTTCAAATCCCGGTCACTCCACGTGAGATCTGTGCTGGACAGAACGGAGGCAGACAGGTTTTTCTCCGAGTACTCCGGTTTTCCCTGTCAAAATTTCATTCCAGCAACACTCTCCACTATCATTTCATTTCATCTGTCATTCACTTAATCATTGCCCCAGAGGAGTGCGTCCGGCCTCGGCAGCCGGCACAGTTCATATCCTCACCGCTAGATAGGGGCTTCATTCATTCCATTCCTGACCCGGTCGGAGACTGGAAGCAGGCTGTGGATTTTCATTTCATTAAGTTAGGGTCACGAATATTATTTTTGATATAATTATTTAATATTATTTCTAGGGGTGTTTTCGAAATAGCACATCTCCACCACAATGAAACATTTTCAAGAAGTGTATATGGAACTTATTTAGTTCAATGTGATGTCTCACATACAGTACTGCCTTTAGTAGAATATCAAATTAAAAATATATTAAAATTGTGAAATATAAACTACGCCTCACATATTTTCTTTCCATTTTCTGGAAAATGTGTTCATATGTAACTTCTACTATATCCTCAATAAACCTAGATTAGGCAGTTTTCACTAGTTCAATACGCCCCAATAGGCCTGTTGAACTTAAAGAGGACTCATTAGCTTTTGTGTGGCGGGGAATGGATTGGTTGTTAATAGTTGAGATAAGTTAGTTAATTAGTTAATTAGCTTTAAGGTGGGGAACAGCTAGGTCATCAGCCACTAATAGTTGGGATTGTCCTGAACCATTAGCATACATTATCACTGGTTAGGGCATTGCCGGCTCAAGACACAAACCAATTACGGCAACCTTGAAGATGGTTTTCTGTGGTTTCCCATCTTCCTTCGAGGCAAATGCCGGGCCACAGCCGCTACCTTCCAATTCCTAGTCCTTACATTCACACTTTCCTCCCCAGATAACACTCCACACGCGACGGTACTCGTAGCTCACCGCATGGGTGTCCGCATAGAAGCAGCTACTAACTCTGGTGAGCCGAACATGTCCTCGGACACTCCCGGCACCAAAAGCCATACGCTAAAAAAAACTAATCAAACCAAGCAAGATTTTAAGAAACAACAACAGATGGCGTAAGCAGCACCTATAGATCATCCAGCGTTTAGAAAAGACTGTGGAGCCTTATGGCGCCAGTGTTGCTAACTCTAGGCAGAGGTAGCGCTGACCTCGTACGTTATGTTCACCCGCTTCGAGTACTGTTCTTTCATAAGTTAGCGAGACAACGCAACCCCAGCAGCTACCTGAAGTAGAACACGCACAGGATGGAGCAGTTTTGCAGGTGTTAACGGATTGGACCAGTATTAAGGATACCGTACGCGAAGAGAACCAATAACGACATTCATTTCGTTGTGATATGACGCATTACTGATTGGCAGATGTCGAGAGCACAACCCTTCTTTTCTTCTCGGATGTACTGTATGCTGACGATGTTAACAATTTTTACGTCAGCAATACTGTTGATCATCACTTTTTTGTTATTAGTTAGGCTATAATTTAGTTTCTTTCAATTCTATTCTTGTTGTTTTGTTTAGATTAATATTTGTAATATTGTAGTGAGTTAGCCATGCGGTTAAGGGCGCGCAGCTGTGAGCTTGCTTTCGGGAGATAGTGGGTTCGAACCCAACTGTCGGCAGCCCTGATTCGATCGAACTGAAAATAAACCAATGACGGATAGTGCTTCAGAACTTATGTTGCCGACGGAACTGAGCACGTGCTCCACTCCGGGCGAGCATGCAGCACTGGACGAGGATCTTCTTTCCAGCGTGCTAACCTCGAAATTGTTTAAATTACTAACACGTAATATAAGCGATACTTGTAAGCAATAACAAAGGTAATCAATTGGCAGATAATTGTAGGAAGCTATTATGACGAAAAATATGTATGTTCAGAGTTCCTTCATGATAAAAGGTGAGGTAACAAACCCAGCGTAGGGGGGGGGGGGGGGGTCCGTTAAAAGTAAAAGCCCATAAGACCCACAGTCTTTTCTAAACGCTGGATGCTTTATAGACGTACTATTAGTAATACTGTCCGCAGATAATAAGCAGATGGCGCCACAAAATTGAAACGAGGAAGCTAACGGAGCTTGCAGCAACAAGTCACAGGCGAGTAGTGAGTGATAACGGAGGGAGTACAGGACTCAGGATACATAAGTCTACATACCGTTATTCAACTACGGTGTATCGTATCATTTGTGTATTTGCTACATTGGCAAACTAATCACATTGCAATAAGCAACCAGTTTATATAGGAACTTTTGAAATAGAGACAGAAATAACAAAAAAAAGTGTATACAATGAAGTTCGTCACAATAATAAGTCAATAGATCACAGGTTAACATACTTGAAAAAATGAAAATCCACAGCCTGCTTCCAGTCTCCGACCGGGTCAGGAATGGAATTAATGAAGCCCCTATCTAGCGGCGAGGATATGAACTGTGCCGGCTGCCGAGGCCTGACGCACTCCTCTGGGGCAAACAGGTTAACATACTTAAACTACATTAATAATAGCGCATTAACTATAGAAGTGCTTCAGGCCAACTGAGCAATAATAAACTACCTGTAAAAAAGATTGACACATTGCACAAGTTTTTAGAAGCTTCTGTAATCTAAAGATTGTATATATTGAGCCCGAAGAGCTCATCTCAGATGATATTTTTGGATCATAAATGGACGCACCAAGGAAGCTGTTGAAAAGGGTTTTGACTTGTGTAGTGGAGATGCTTTACTCTTTGGACTCTCACACATCGCCAGAAATTAATTTTTACGATCTACAATATAAATGTAAAAGCCTGGAATTCCTAAATGTAGAGGCGGATTTATTTCAAGATTTTTCGTCATATGAAGAGTATTATTTTCATGCCACAAATGTGATGAAACAAAATTCAGTTGTTCAACGTGGCAGAGTTAATTCTTGACTCAAGCAGTCTGATCCGGAAAGGACAGCTCTAATCGTGTTCCCGCATGGTGCGGATGTAATTTTCTGCGAGTGGAAAAAACGTGGCTTTTTAAACGAAGTGTATCATTTTATAATACTGAATTCATTGCGTGCTGTGTGCACGAGGAAAAGTAAAAAACGTTGTTGATTGAACAAGGACAGTATTCGGGGCGAACACAATTTTTCTTCATTTTTGTGCAAAGTTGAGCTGTGAACGTTACCACTAGGCTACCCCATTGCGGTACCGCGATTATTAAACGAACTTAGTAATAGAATCCGTGAGATAACGCTGAACAACCAGTGTTTAAATTCTGTGGCAGACCATCGGCAATTTTTAATTTGTCTGCAAAAATAAGCGTAGAGCCAGTGTAATTTATAAAAGTATAAACTGTCGTTTAATTCAGTGTCGCCACGATGATAGAATGGTTAATTACTCACTTGTGGAATAATCCCCGATTGGAAACAATGATGATGAAGGAATAGGAGAAATATGCCTTGGGGATACAACAATATTGGATAAATCATGAGACGCAGTAACAAGAAACGACTTAGCTCAGACGAGCGGAGCACGTGGTCACCTAAACTAAGGGCCAGAGCTATAATAAAATGCTCAGATTAATCCATCGAGTCCGTGAGTTGTAAATCCAATTTCTGTAGAGGAGTAGATGCTCGTAGATTAGTCTTAGAGGGCCACATTTACGCACGACTTTATAGGTAGGGAGTGTGTAGTTTCGTTTAATCTAATTATCATTCTACAGCTTTGACAACTGCACAGGTCATGCAGTACAATTCACCGATAACCTTACATTAACTTACCTTACCCATCGGCGCTACAGCTCTTGTACAGCCCGGGCCTTCTCAATCACACCAGTCCAAGGCGAGCCGTCTCCACCCACGAACTCTTAGTTGGCGTAGATCATCCTCTACTTCGTCCAGCCATCTTTTACGTGGTCGACCCTGCCATCTCCTTCCTTCCGGATGTCGATGAAATATCTGGCTAGTCACCCGTTTCTCCTCCATTCTTTCTAGGTGTCCTGCCCATCGTAGTCGTCCTCTACTTACTTCCACTGATAGTCGAGGTTCCTCATACAGGCTATATATCTCGTTATTATATTGTGCTCGCCAGTTTCCATTTTCCTGACGGGTCCATATATTCTTCTAAGAATTTTTCGTTCCCACGTATCCAATGCTTCCTTTCCTCTTTTGGTGAGTACCCACGTTTCACTACCATGGTCTAATTATTGTACGGTATATTCTCTTTTTGATCTTTCGAGAGATCATGCGTGTCCTAAGTACTTTCACGAGGCTAAAATAACATTGATTTCCTTATGCTAATCTCCCCCTTAATTTCTGCCATTGTGTTATTATCCTCCGTGAGTCTAGTCCAAGGTATTTGAAATTGGTGACATTTTCAAATTCTTTCCCGTTGATCAATAGGTTGTCTCCGTTTCTAATTTCTCGGGATAATAACATGTACTTTGTTTTTCCCACATTGACATTTAGGCCAGCTTTCCCCGATCCTTCTTCCAGTTCTTTGTATGCTGTGGATATGGCTCTTACCGTCCTACCTAAGATTACTATATCATCAGCGTAGGCTAAATATTGCGCTGCCTGGTTATACAGCGTTCCTGTTTGGATAGGGTTTCTACCACGTATATATCGTGCCAGTGCCCCTTCTCTCACATCAATATTCCGGACTACTCGTTCTAGGGTAAGATTGAAAAGTAGACACGATAGTGAATCTCCTTGTTGAAGTCCCTTACTTACTCTGAAGTTCTTTGATAGTTCATTTTGTGCTTTCATTTTACAGCTTGAGTGATCCAGTGTCATCTTAACCAAACGTACAAGTTTCCTGGGTATGCCCATCTCATCCATAGTTTCGTATAGATACCTACTATCTACTGAATCATATGCCATCTGGAAATCAATATATAATTGGTGGACAGATATATTGTACTCATAGAACTCCTCCAGCTTACAACGTAGCGTGAAGATATGATCTGTTGTGGATCTATTTCGTCTAAAACCACTTTGGTAATCCCCCAATACCCTTTCTGCATATGGTTCTATATGCCTTGCTAAGACTTTTGTAAACATTTTATATCCTATGTTAAGTAGTGATATGCCCCTATAGTTAGGGCAACAAAAACTTAGACCCCTTCTTGTGTATTGGGCATAAGAGAGCTAACTTTCCATTCTTCGGGCATCTGTTCTTCTTGCAATATTCGTAGTATCAGTTGATGCAGTTGGGTAGGTAGATAATTACCACCATATTTGACCAGCTCTGCAGTTATATTATCTTCTCCGGGTGACTTACCGTTCTTCATTCCCTTAATGACTTCTTTTGTTTCAGTCATACTTGGTTCTAGTATTTCTGGGCCAGGCCCTGGTATATAAAGTCCTTTTTCAATTCCTTTCTCTCCTGTTCCATTCAGAATCTCTTGAAAATACTCCACCCAACTTTACAGCACCTTTTTGGTCTCAACAATGAGGCTGTTTAAATCCCACTACGTTCTCTGCAGTGTTCTCAATTGCCTCTTTAATGCGTTTCCAGTGTTCATTTATATTTCCTGTTACCTTTATGTCTCTCAGTATCTTTCTTTCTAGTGTCACTGAGAATTCGTCAGCTACAGTATCTTCTTATCTTGGATTAATTTATGTCCATCATATTTCTGCACTCTTCTTGACCTACTATTCTTAATTCTGCATATACGTTGTTTATAGCAGGACTTAACCAGAAAATGGACTGAATCTATATCAGCTCCTCTACATGTTCGTACATATTGTATATCTGTTCCATGTCTCGCATCAATTAGTATATGATCTATCTGGTTCCTAGTGAATCCGTCCGGTGAGCACCACGTAGCCTTAAGAATGTCCTTTCTTGGGAATTGAGTACTAATTACTATCATACTTCTGCTCGCGGCAAAGTCTATCAGCCTTTGTCCGTTCTCGTTACTTTTCCCGTGTTGGCTGTTCCGTCCAATGATGTCTCTAAATTCCTGTCCCTTTCCAATTTTTGCATTCATATCTCCCAATACGATTTTAATACCATGCCTTGATGCCAAATCGTATATTTTCTCCAGTTTTCCATAGAATGTATCCTTCTCTCCATCCTCAGTATCCTCTGTGGGGCATGCCCTCATATAAAGGTTGTGTTAAAGAACTTGCCTTTCAGGCGGATGGAGCATAATCTTTCGTCCTCTGGTCTAAAGCGTATTACTGCATTCACTATTTTATTGCTTACTATAAAACCAGTTCCAAAGGTATTTTTCTCATGTCCACTATAAAAGATGGTACAATCTTTCTGCTTTAGTATATCCGTACCAGTCCACCGTATTTCTTGAATGGCTACAATACTCATGTCATATTTCTTCATTACCTCCACTAAGTTATTTAGGGCACCCGCCCTATATAGACTTAGTACATTCCATGTTCCTATATTCAGCTCGTTGTCCTTTACTCGCAAATGTCGTCGTCGTTGTACCGTCCGGTTTGCTTGTGATTGAGATTTCGTAACAGTTATTTTTCCACGGTGGGGTTGTTGGCCTCACGCGCAACCTTCTAGGGGGCTGCGCTTTTCAGCCTTCCGGATTGCTGCCCATTACCATCGGGTTGGGTCCCCTAGCCTTTGTAAGTCCCCTTACTAACTGCAAGGCAGCAGGTGGTAGGCTATCTGATGGTTCCTTCGCCTTGTCCGCCGTTGGGATATTACCACTCATCCTCTTCCGCCTTCCAAGCCGTTGACCATTCAGTGTTAATTGTGTTTGGTCCGCGAGAGCTATTTTATTTCGCTCAAATCCGCCGGCAAGCCGGTGAGGACCCCCCTATCCGCCACCTGGGACGCGCCACGTAGGACTATCACCTCTCCCCTGCTATGACACCACAGCAGGTTCGTGGATTCACCGATAACCCTTGTATATTATTAGCCATGAAACAATCTTGGAGAAGTCTAAGGAGGCCACACATATTTTATTTCATGAATTATGAGCGGAATATCTTTCATTTCCGACTGTTAATTCTTTTGTTTTTTCCTGCAAGCATATGCAGTGAGTTCCACATTTTTAGTTCAACGCAACATTGTATTATTTAATTCCACAATGTGTGAATGGAATATCTTTGGTTCTAAGCTTTGTACGCTTATGATGTTTGTAAAGGCCTGAGCTAAACCGTGTATGAAATACAGGACAGATTTTGACGTATCATTTTTAAGTGTTGTGGAGTAGCACACTTTTATCTTTAAGTTAGTGTTGTTTGGGATCTTGGTTAGGTCTCCAAAGGATTTCTAATAGCTCATATGAACTCAATGTGAAGTAAAGTATTGATCGCCGTCTTTTGTGTCAGCTGGAAAGAATGAGAATGTTACATTATAAGGGTGTGTTTGTCACAGCTAACTAGATTTTATTCCTGTGATATTTGCAAGGCAATGGACACTCGATCTTACCTAGCAGAAACCTGTTTCAGTCTGCACATCTGAGTTCACTAGGACAAATCCAGTCACAGTTTAAAACGATTACAATTTTGTGAGACGACTAAATGAATACTATGAGGCCTTGCCTAGACTTATGCCATGTCCTGAGTTCGAGGAATGTTTGAGGTCACAGCCGACTTAACGCTGTATATTTCTCTTGTATCAGAATAACCAATGCTAAATTTAACTACGATAACAATATTTCAGGAGAGGTTTTGGACCATGATTTAATTTTTATGAATAAAATAACAGATAGACTCCATTTCAAATGCAAATTACCTTTGATGTATCACGTAGGGCGACGTAATTTTTGTGTATTTCTTACTGTAGATGCTTTATTCCTACGAGGTTTTCCGCTATTAGAGCGAGGTTGTGTTATTGGATTAAGGTGACATGAGGCCATTTTGCCCAGTCAACCGAATTGATAATGAGCTGTTAGAGCTATTATGTGACGTCATTAGGACGATGTGTTCCGTGGATCGCTAATGTGTACAAATTGAGAGCTATTTGCTCAAATTTTGATGGTAAGACTGAAGAGTTTTTACTACTAGTCAACACATGTTGTGGAGTTCTACATCTATTTAAATAAACGAAGAGGGATTCATATTTGCCCTAGTATTGAAGCTAAAAATCATGGAGCATAATTCTTTGACTAAAATTTGACCTAATACTGAAACTTAATTAATCTTTGATTGTTTATCTGATATTTCATTTATTGGTGTTGTTTTTATGCAACGTTTTTTCTTTTTTCGACCGATTTATAGGCACAATAGGACAGATTTTTACACGATTTTGAGACGACTGATTGTAATCGCCGTGACAACCTGAAGGCACAGGCGATTAGGAATCATGCGATGTGAGTCGAAGTTTTCACTCCGCTTTCGCCACCCTAATGAACATGTGCAGATGACAATTTAATGTAAACAACATTGAATTTGGGTAGGCAGGTATAAAAAAGCATGAATAATAGGAGTGTTATTTTTATTTCCTGTTGTGTACCCATATCATGTACCCTGTATGTATTACTTAGATGATGATTTTTTATAGGACTAAAGTCGTTCTAGCTTTGCTTTTCTTTGATGTAGGTGCATCTCGCCTACAGTTTAACTTAAAATAGGGTTTAGCTAATCAAGTTAAAATAATGTTAAATGTTGGAAGTGATACTGCCATTGCTTAGATATTTGTATTGGTGCTATTAAATATAATTGCACACTTTGCTATTGTCGACGGTCAAATTAATTCGTTTTGCTGTAGTTTTAGGATGTGATTATCGTTATTTTTATTTTTATGTCTGATCGGGCACAATATATTTGTACATAAGTGTAATACACAAACGTCGTACCTTTTCAAAGCATAAGAGAATAGATCTAATGTTGATCGCGTGACGATCGAAGCATGTCATACAATTAAGTACCTCTTGTTTGTACATAAAACGTGTCATTTTGTGATAAATATCTCATGCAGCCCAATATTTCATTCAGGTTAGGGCGTTTAAATACAATACTTGTCCTCCCGCCTAATGTAATTGGGCACAATTGATTTTGACCTACTGAAAAGCTTTCTATAATGGAGAAGTTCTGTTTCAGAAAAAGAATTCATTTGTTTCTAATATTTCTAATATTTCTATTTCTAATATTCCAATGAATATTTGCCCCTTACCTGATCACTTCCTTCTGAGCGAGTACCTTGCCTGTCATCTACATTATAGCAAATCCCATTTTAATGTGAGCAATGCCTTGCCTCTCGCGGTATGGAGCCGCAATCAATCACGCCGACAATAACCCACCTCGCAGCTTGGCTGGGTGACGGAGAGTTAGGCATATCACTCACGGCACCTTGGAGCCTCTCCACCACACCGATCAATTGATTGACCGTAATATTCAAGCAATATACTATAAGAACAAAAGACAGCTCCACAACTCTGATAGCATGTTAACAGTCCCTTTCAAAATCTGAGAGAAATATTACGCTGATATCTGGATTCGTGCTTGGCATTGTAAAACACGAGATGTTCCTTTAACAACTGTTCTCCCATGTCAGCGACGGACTCAGTAGCAGGCAAGAGTTGATTCTGGACTCAGAAGCTGTCTCTTTCTCATAAACAGGGATAAGAATGGGAGAGGCTAAATGAGCTTCTGTACTATCGGTCACCAACCTAGCTACGAATGATGTCTGAGAATGGTTTCTCTGCTCGGAGATGTGGCATTGAGAATCCAAGAGAGCAAGTGAGTGGTGGTGTGAATTGAGTGGAACTAATTTCTTTCTTCTGCTTCTCTCGTGATATGCACATTGCCAGTGGAGTCTTCCATATTTTCTCCTACCCTAGTAAGGAAAAGTCTATGTCTGAAGCTTAAGAATATTCTGCTTACATCCTAGTAGCCTACCTGATATCAAAGGACATATTGAAATGTTTATAGTCAAATTCAAACAATTACATTTAAAATGATGAAAACAGCATTGTGATTCATTAGGCAAAATTGCACCTACCTTATGTTAGCAACGCTTTTATTCTGTAACCCTCAATGACGGGTCTGAAGTACTTACGACATATCGACTAACATTGCAGTGAAGTAAGTCATACTATATTTTACATTCCACTAACTCAACCTATCTGTAAGTTTGGTTCCTATCTTCGGTGTCATGAAAGAAAAGAAAAATGAAGCAAGCTTATGCCTTTAAGTGACTCTTAATGTTGTAGGCAAAGGCAATGGTACCTCAATTGTACGTGTAATTCCAAAACACTGGACCATACACTTACCTTCCCAAGCCGCACATGCATTAACCAGTAATCTAAGCCGGTCTGTCTTGGTGAATAACAAGTAGTTTTAGGAAACGAAGACTGCTAGATTTCATAGAGGAGGACATTTCAATTTGTATTTTGCAAAGAAAATAATAATAATGGTATTGGTTTTACGTCCTACCTATTAACTACTGTGGCTTTTAGAGACGCTGGAGTTCTGTACCCCAAGTTGCAGGATTGAATCCTAGCGCATTTGAGGGTGCGAAAATGCGAGGGAACCGTGTCAGTAAATTTACTGGCACGTAAAAGAACCCCTTCGGGGCAAAGAAAACCTCTCACATATCTGCATAACCTATGTTCAAATAATACATACTGATGTGGCTTTTGGACGTTTTCTTCATATATTCCCTACTACTCTCTGAGCATTTTTATCAGCGGTACACTAAGGCATTTATCTCCCTCCAGGTGAACGTCTTCTGATAAGCCACGGTGGCATCCTTCCATTGTATTGCCCGGCTTCATTCATCTCAATTCATTTCACATTTCATTGACGTCTCTGATTACCTTGGCATTGGGAAGGGCAACCAGTCATAAAACCCACCCACCATATTCACAGCATCTCATCCTCGACACTGTTAAAACGGAAGTAATAAGAGGGTGACTCTATCCCAAACCAGAAGAAAATAGTGTCAATGACCTTCCTTTGCACTTGGTTTCTTCCTCAGGTGTCCCAAGAATTGAGAATGACAGGATGTCAGTTCACGGTGGTAGACAATATGATTGAGTAGCTCCAGGTCGTGATACCTTGACGTAAGATTTGTGGTAGCGTCAAAGAAGTCAATCGCATTGCAAATGTCTGCTATAAAGTTAGCTAGATTCGTTTTTAAATTTACTTAGGATTGTAAACGAAGGACTGAAGTGCGGTGGTTTATGCCGTTATATACGAGTATTTAGCCATGCCAGTTTATTGTTGTAAATGTTATGTGATCAACTGTGTGTTACCTTGTTAGCGAAATGAAGACAATCAAGATGGATGATATTGGGCAAGGTATTGGAAGAAACTGGTTGTACCTTCGTAGAAGGTATCGTCCCGGAGCATAGCTGAGTTGAAAATAGGGAACCGTCAAAAATCACTTAAAGGACGATCAGCATTAATAAGTCAAGCTATCAGAAAAAAAAATCCTGAATAAGTGTGTCAATTATTTTGGTAGCCATGAATGTTACCAACAGCTCAAAAGAACATTCATGTAAATAATTTAAATTATGGGGTACTTTTTATGTAAACGCTGTCCAACTGTACAAAAAACAGCTGACAGTTTGGTGGTATAATAATGCATGACTGCAAGGATAAAATGTGTTTTATGCATACTAATGAGTGAACTGTGTTTAATAATCCTGTTAAGTTTTATTTCTTTGCAACATATAGTTTAGGAGACATAAATTTTGATAACTCAGTAGAAATTGTCATGCGAAAGGTGTACCTCCCTCCTTAAGTACAGGTAAGTTTTTAATTAGGTAAATCGGTGAACATGTAGATGAGACATTATTTCATCTCTTCCAACCCCATATGTCATCCGGAGAAGATTTTATGAAAAAATATTGATTACAAAAATGGATACAATGATTCACAGAGCTAGGCGTTCTCCAGCAGTGGCGATAAGAAAGGACCTGTCTAGTAAACAAATCAATCACTTAGTGTAACATACCTGTCATAGTCGAGACGGCAGTAGAGTTTTGAATCTCGAGTGAAACACGTGTGGGCCAACCGAGCGCCACAAATGCAGCACTGTAGACATCGCTCATGATACGACACGTCCACAACCCGCATGATGTAGCGGTCACAGATCGGGCGGCAGCACACCCCACAAAGAGCGGCTACCTTTCCGCGATCCTCCGCCATCTCCTGGAACAAAGATAAATATCCCTGCTATTGAGCATTTGCCACGAAACACGGCAAATAGCCTAATGTCACTAGACTGTAAGAATAAATTTAACGTGCCACCGCCATCTTGAATCTAAAACGTTGCATTCGATAACTCACTTGCGGATATAACAACGGGGATGAAACCTAGTACGAAAGTGAAAGTTATCTGGTGTAAGTCAATAATTTATCAACTAAATACATTCAATATGGCCGATAAGAGTACTATTGGCATTTTATATATCAAGGATGCTATTTAGCATCACAAGACTATGAGAGAAAACTAATGTTCAGCCACTATCTTAATATACAGTATACCATTTGAAAAGTAATAACTCAGGAATCAACTGAGCAATAATAACGAAATTTGGCAGTCGAGTAGATACATATTAGAGCCATACTCTGGTCAATGTAGCCTACACGTTTATAGTTCTCATATGTATAAGACGGTAGGCGTCTACACAATTATATTATTAAAGCCAATAACTGAGGATACAATAGAGCATCTGCCACAAAACTTGGTGAATTATGAGCGACTTGTCCTTATCGTGTCTCAAGACTATCAGATTAAGGATTACGCGGAAGCCCCGTTTTGACTATATACAGTCAAACATTAAAATCCATACTTCGAAAATAAGTAGGTGCTACTGACGAAACTTGGTAAGAGATGATGATGATGATAATTGTTGTTTTAAAGGGCCTAACATCGAGGTTATCGGCCCAACTTGGTAAGAGGGTATATTCCAACAATATACGTATTATCGGCCAATGTAAGAGCGTCCTCAACTTCAGACAATCAAGGTGGTGTGCTTCTTATTTTTAAAATATAGAGATCTACAGTTGACGATGATATTGAGCAACTAAACTGGATAAATAGGGACGGTCAGTTAAAGAATCTCTCGCCTAATTTATGAAATCACTATGTATAAGCCTTATGCAGAGACAATTAGGCATTTTAGTTATTTAAGGAACTAACTACAGTTATTTTCAACCAGTAATCATAACCCGCCAGTGGTCGCTATAGGCCTATATGAGCACAACGCTCACGGTTGTTGAAGATTTGCTTGCGTTTTAATTAGCATGTGTGCTTTAAGTTCAGCGATGGTATACCTTCCCACAGCAGCTTTCAGGGGAGAATGGATGCATTGTCACACGCTTCCATGACCTTGTGAAGATACAGGGAGGGAGAAATTATGACCTTCCCTCAGCAGTGAGCGACCAGGAAGTTGGCACTGATCTCTGTGCGTTGTCGTTTCGTTACACGCGTTTTTACTATCCTATGTTGTTCAATGGCTGTAAGAGTGTTCTTTGAAACTTATTATATCAAAGTTACATGCAATTATTTAGTGACAATGTACCCGTGATCCAGATGCCCCGTGTCGTCATCCTAGTTTGAAAGTAGCGCCGAGCGAAGGTTTGAAATAGCGCTCACGGAAGGAGAGCCAATGTGAGGAGCGTGTGCGCTGTTTGGCGAATGAGAAGTTGCTGAAAGTGCTGGAAGGTTGTGAGCTACCTTTTTCTTTAAGCAAGAAAGAAAAATGTTATATCACGAAGTACCCTCTGAATGTACACTGATATTATTGAAAGAATTAGGATGATAGAATTTCGCATTCAGGAGATATGAACGAAGGAAGTTTATAGCATGACATCACTGCAGGTCCACGTGACGTGCCTCAGCAGTATATAATGATGCACGGAGCAGACCACAGGCAGAGAGTTCTACAGTACAGCGAGAGTATGAAAGTGCACGACAGTGATTATAGACAGCAGTCTCTATGCGAGTGAAACATCATCGCCGTGAACATAGCGGATTGCCGAGGTGCACGGATCAGGAAAGTTCTGGTAGGCAGGGAATTTTTTTATAAGTGTTTAACTACAACCGTATTGCTGGTGGAGTGATGGACTTAGAAATACTTCAAACCAAAGTGAGTTTAACAAACTTTATTATTTTTGGTGAACTGTTATGTCAGAAGTGATAGCCACTAGAAATGGGCCAGGGATTTTGTTTTGGAACAATGCATCACGCTTGTATGTGAAGATAGTGAGAGGAATGTGCTGGCAGCTATTCAGTGAAGAAATAAATTCAAAGTATTGCCGCATAGTTGTATATGAATTGTGAGGTCGGAGATATCAGGCTCCAACACTTTAAATTTAGCCACCCGGTAATCAAGCAGATAAAAGTCGAAACGCTCTTCAATAAACCTTGGTCATATGTGAGAGGACTTTGCACAAGTGTTAGCTGGTCATGCAACCATTAGCCGTGAGTGAAGGACTTGGAAATTGTGTGTGCAACTATAAGCATAGCGTGCTTAATGAAGTGTGGGAAATACAAGTATCAAATTGAACGAGTAACCATATGGTGTAATGATAGTGAAGGACACTCTCAAAATATGTGTGTGGAACATCGTGGTCAATTTTCGAGATGCATATTGGGACTTTGTGATACAATGACCATGCACTATAAAAACAAGGATGGGTTAGATCCAAGGAAATGTGGAGAGGACGTCACCGATACCAGCCCGTATGGAAAGCCGGAGGAAGGTTCCCGAACATCACGATGGGGCATCAGGAAGATGGAGCTCTACACGAGGTCGCCGATGTGCAGTCCAGGGCGTGATGTGACCTTAGTGGACATGCTTCCGCTGCATGGAGGAGCTATTTTACTGCGATTTTCACCATCTGGCAGCCGATACAAATTCACATCGTGGAAGATATGAAGTAAGATCTCTACATAATTTTGTAGTCATGCTGTAGTCTAGTCATGTGTATTATCCCAAATTCTTAGGTCAGCGTATGCTAGTATTATTTTTCTTCCTAGTTTGCATAAGTTAGGACAGCCAGGGTTTGCCAGTAAACAAGTTTTTCATATTTCACTTTTGAAATTTTGTGCGGATATTATCGCATAATGTGGAGCCTCCATGATTCGTAATAGTGATAGGAAAATTTTGGTTATTCCTGAGTGGATATTTCAAATGTGGATGTTTTGTGAGTGAATAAATATCAGGCAGTTGGATGCAATGATTGATAATAATGATAATAATAAAAATGGTAAATGACTCTCAGTTATAATAGAGTTAATGATTTCTCCTGATTAATTATTATTATTATTATCATCCTTAAGTGTGATCACTATAATTGTTAACTGAATCAGTTGTAGAATTTATTTATTTACTGATAAATAGCTCAGACCAGAAAATAATAATAATTCCGAGTTGAATAGGAGATAATATTTTTGCAACACCTAAAAGTACAGTAGTTGAGGTCTGAATTGATTATAGATGTTTTTCTTTTTACAAATGGAAGTTAAGATCTCTGTTGTTGTCGGAATGGAATGACAAATCAGATCGCGACAAATGTGTAATTTTTGAATTTAGCATTCAATTTTATAATGGGTATGTCGTGGACATTGCACCGATTAATAATGTGATATTTGGGCATCAGGCAGTGGAGTTTGAATGCACCATGATTTGTGGAGTAGTGGTTTTTATAATAATGAATATATGGGACACACAGTGAAGATTCATTTTTTCTGAATGCATAAGTATGTGGAGGTCACAATAGTTCTGAAATACAAAGGGATTAATTTCTTTCTTGTATAATCAAATGGCATCTGACGTAGTCAAAATTGGAATAATAAGTCTCGCTATTGATCTGAAAATTACGAGGAAAAATTATTACATTAGGATCTGATCGAATCCTTAATTTTCAACATGCTGGTGATTTTTGTATAAATAATTTTTACAACAAAATTTTTGATAAATAGCTAATCATTTATGATTAGATAAACCAGATATTTTTGTGGATAATGATCCTTTATTCAAGAGTTTTCTGAGTAATGAAATAGTGAAATGAAATAGTGACTCGTGTGGAAAATAAAAAGTGGTAACAAGTGTAGATAGTTTCATTAATGTGGACATGGTGGACATGCCTAAAAGATTAATTCATTTCTTTTTCATCAGGGATCTCAGGGTGAGAGACTGATAATATTACACCCTGTAGATTTAGGTAGGAAGTGTTTTCTACTTCTGACATGATTTATTTGCTTTTATTGAATAAAAGTGGTGTGTGTTTTACGAAAATTTTCTGTGTATTTCATCCTTGCTATATTCAGGCGCGAGTCTTGAACACAGTTCAGCACCTCCTAGCCCTTACCCGTTATCCCCTGAGATTTTCCGAGTCTTGTGTTCAACTGTGATCAAGGCTCCCGCTTATGTGGGCGTTTATCTTCGGGTAAATGGGCACAACAATAAATTCAAGTCATGACATTTTAGTTTGGTCTGATGACACTCCAGGGGGTAAGAGTGAAGGCGAACATAGTGACACTGACTGTGAATGTGAACACAGTCATAGTGCCACGACGGGACAGTTCAAGATTATTCCCGGATAGCAATTACAATGAGACGGTTTTACCTGTACTTAATTTTTAAAACAAGAAACTAGAACATGCTGCCGCTTACATAAGCTTGAAAAATCTAAGTTCCAAATGTTTATTTTTTTTGAAATGCTTTCTAACTGTTTCAGAAATGTTCATTTAATCTGCAAATATATTTGCGAACGAAACCAGTTATAGACCATAAACAAGTCATATCATAGTGTGAGTATTTGGCTCAAATGCGAATACTCGCGTAACTATCGTGCTAGCGACCACTGGCAGGTAAGCTCATTTTCCCACTAAAATGAAGGAAGTAGGCTATTTAGTAGCGTACCATGTGGCTACACTGTATGGTCGGATAACAGTCTAGTCAACGCATTCTGTACTTGGTTTACACGCTGACACTCTGCTGCCCTTGGTAAAACCACTTGAACAGAATAAAATTGTATACAATGTAAGCCCACCTTATAGAACCGAGATTTGCCTCCGCTGTGTGACGAGAAAAGTACGTTGAGTCAGCGCCAGTTGACTTGCATCTACCGTTACACAACAGCGCGTCGGGAAACCCAGTATGAGGTCATAGATTAATTGCATTCCCAGCTGGCAGATACCTTAGTTCAGAAAATTAAGAATTGTAAAGTACTGTAGCCTATCTCGTGAACAAGGTTAGGTATAGAACAAAACATCGAATTTTCCTAGTGGAAACTTATCTTCTCAAGAAAATGTCTTACAGTAACAAAAGGTATACAGAAACAATCTACATACAGAACGAAATAACTGCAGCGATACGAAATATCAGTGAGGATGAGCTGACAAGACTGTACACGTAATGCCGCGAATATATATGTTTGTTCAGGTTTTTTTTTTTTTTTTTTTAACTCTTGAATTTAGGCAATGAAAACATGGAAATCGGTGGATATTGAGAAGAAAAGTAGGTTTCCAACAAAGCTAAGGTTTGCCTACGCGACTCTTGCCAACCTCGCGACCGTGAGCCACAGAACCTCCTTTAGATTAGGAATCCTTTGCTATGGACTATCTTAAGTGGCTCAGCAGTAATGTTCTTGCCTGCTGTGTCCAAGGTTGCATGATCGAATCCTGGTGCAGTCAGTTGGCATTTGGGGGTGCGCAAATGAGAGAGAAACGTGTTAGTAACTTTACTGTCACGTTAAAAATCCCCTTCGGGGAAATATTCTGGCACACTGGAGTCTCAAAAAGCCAGAATAGTTAAAGGAACTTAAAACCATTAACCATAATTATAATCTTTGCTATGACTGTGGGGGTACGAGTTCGACTCTACCAAGAAATGTAGTCTGTTTTGAGGGCTGGTACGGAATACAGTCAGCCTCGAGAGGCAAAACTGATAAGGTATGGGTTCGATTCTCATCTCAGCCACCCTACAGGTTATTTTCTATGGTGTCCACTTGTAATCTGGTAAATGACAGAAAGGTACCCAAATTATTGCCACGCCAGCCTCCCACCCAAATCATTGCCTCAACTACAAATCCACATACTAGTACAGCCATCACAATGCCACAGGCTATAGCTAAGATTCCACACATGGGGCTGCATGACCACGATGTTGCAAAGTGCCTAAATAAATACAACACATAACAATATCTGTTATCGTGTTGGAAGGCATTTTGAAATGTTGTCTTAGTAATCGATAGTTATGCCTTTCAGTCGGTCAACACGATTGTACCCAATTGTATTGGGTGTAATTTCCTAACGCTGAAACTAATTACATGCGAATAATAAATTAATCATCATATATATTATTTCAGTAGTAGGCTATAGATCCCTCCTGTGGCGCTTAAAAGCGACCGATCGTGACAAATGAGCATTCAAATGAGAGAGAATAGACATTAGCAGTGACAATTTGCACTCTAATTTCATAAATATCTATATTTTTTAAATGACTTTAAAAGATATACGAAGTGTGTGAATTGCAGATGCTGTTGCTGTAGGAAAATGCGCTCCATAATTGCTGACCGCTTCACATTTTGTCTGCTGTGACGCCTGTTTCATGTCATTTTAACATTCTGAGGTCTTTTCTTTAGCATTTTGCATGGATTTCAGATACAGTAAATCAAAGGAATGAGTAGTCCACTCAAATCGTATAATTTCATAAATATCGAATAACCGGTGAGTGTTATGATGATCCAATTTTCAGCGATTGCCTTCTTAAGTTAGGAAACGTAGAACTTGGAATTCTAACTGAAATGTAAATAGTGTTCTATAATCATTTGGTTGAAATAACAACCTTTCTCTTTAAGTCTCTTATTATAAATCTATAGGGGAAAGTGTGGTTTATGAACATGCGAGATTTCTCGCACGGGTCACTAGTTAGATTTATTAATAGATTTATTGATCTCATCTATTTATTCAGGATTAGGGCATTACACCCAATACAATTGGGTACAGTCGTGATGACCAACCAGCTCCAGGGGCTAACAGTTTTACTATTCAGAGCTACAGTTTACAATGTTAAGTACGCACGTGCCTATCCCCAGGGAGCAGGTGTCCCCATCTCCTAAGCTAATAATCAAAGGGAGATAATTTAAGTTGTGTTATATTCCATGTGTACCGTTAATTACACTTATGCCCATATATTGTACTGTTTTAATTTAAAATTACATCTGACTACCACGCTACTAACATTATTCAGATAGCCGTGTGCGTTAAATCACTCACCAAGACCGCTATAGGGAACTACGGCAAGTTCAAATCCCAGCTTTGACAGAAGCTATCAGGAGTGTGGATTTCCCCCATGGTTTCCGTCATTCACTCCAGGAAAATGCTGGATAATACCTTAATTAAGTCTCGGGGCATCCACCTCATCCTTAATACAGTTACACACACTACTGCAGTCACCACAGAAATACAGGTTGTCAGACTAGTTCAGCACACACCCAAGTACACGAGGCTGAAGACCAAGATGTTCCAAGTCCCTCAAATTAATTAACAACTAACTTCTAAGGCGTGCTCATGAAGCTGGAAAACTGACTTCGCAATTTTCTGAACACGGGATGAATGGCGAGCTTGCAAAAAACTGGGTGTTCTTAAACAGAATTACAGTATCTCAAATTCGGTACACAAGTGCCTATCACATTAGAAGCTTGCTTTGAGTACTGCTATAATGAACAAAATAATGCACTGATGTATTTCCAGCATAAGTCCAAATCAACTACCTAGAATGCAGTACCGGATACAAAGAAAGGGAGAACTTCATCTGCTTTCAGAGGTAAGCTCATTGAATATGATAAAAACTCAAGTCTCAATAACTCTGAGGGTTAAATTTCACAGATGTATTTCTGGGGTCCACCGCAGCCACTCCGGGGAAATTTCTCGATAGGTCTAGTACAATACTCCTAGTTCCATTCTGAAGAGGAATTAATTTATCAATTTTAGCCTACATTTCACATTTTGCAAAAATTAAGAAGTAGATTTATGGGATCAATCCGGGAAAATGTGTGTGTGTGTGTGTGTCCTCCCACCCCCACCCCTCTATCAACTCATAAACGGCTGCAGCCATCGTGACAAAATTTGGTATGAGCCAAGACCATCACACGACCATATAAAAATTACGTGAGTGCTACCAACTGCTGAAGAATCGCAATTGAAGATTGAGCTTTATGTTATGTATTGTGCCCGTTTAGACCGAAGTCCAACGACCACATATGCATGTTACCTAAAATCAATTAGCACGAGATTCAAAATACCTCAGGGCGCCATATGGGTGAATATAAAACAACAAAACAAGCTCTAATTTGCTTCACTGGTTTTCGGTTCGATACAGCAATAAGGATGATGATGATGATGATAATGGTTTTAAGGGACCTAACATCTAGGTTATCGACCCCAAACAGCAATAAGGATAGAAGGGAGATTTGAATATACCACAATTTCTAAAAAATCTCATTTTATTTATAGTTAAAAATTTACTATTTAAAAATGCAAAAATAGCATTAGAATGCATGAAAAAGTTTGCATACATGTAACACACAAATAGAAGTATCAACACATATGAAACACTGTGAAATTTGAACTAATGCCAAAATATCAGTCCTGGGGCTTTGTCCAAATATTTATCAAAAGTTATTTACAACTGTAGGTTGTTCAGGGCAAAATTAATCGTCCAGCCTGAATCCTACTTGACTATTTTCACTCGTAGAATATTTACATAGATTAATTAGTTCACTTGTTATCAAAAATCACTTGCTTTTAGTATAAGTTCAATTGTTTAAATAAATTCCTATCACTTTTCCAAGAATCAAAATTTCACTTATTAAATTGGTGTGTTAATTATCATATCATTGAGTCATCACAAGAAAACAATAAACATTTGACGGACATCTGAGCATCAACAATGACAATTGTTTAAACATTTTAGCATGGATTCGAAGAACATCGATCATGAGAATTTATTATATCATCTGTTCTCGATCCGATAATTAAAATCATGAATAGCATGATTCAAAAACTATAAATTCCATTAATTCGATCATTAACCAAAACATATTATCCATCTGACAATTAAATCACAAATTTAATTAATTATACTTCATCATTCAGATCGTTGTAATTATCAATCTGACTATCTCCACCATATAACAGAAGTAACTAACATTATCGCCCATAAATTATTAATATTCATTTAAATATGAAATACGACGTTGTGATCTGGGGGCGAGGAAGAGATGGAGGTACAAGAACAGTTAGACGTAATAAATGAAAAGATTGAGCAATGGGGATTGAAGATGAATGTGGAGAAGAGTAAAACAGTGGTGATGAGTAGAGCTAAGAAAGAAGGAAAAGGAGTAATCAAAGTAGGAGATAAGGAATTGGAAGTGGTGAAACCCTTCAAATACTTGGGAAGTGAACTGACTGAACATGGAAAACTAGATTTGGAAATTAGCAGAAGAATACAACTCGGGAGTGCTTTCTACCAACAGGTACGGGGACTAGTATGGAACAAGGATATACCAATTAAGGCTAAAGAAGTTATGTACAAAGCATATTACGTTCCTATAATGACATATGCAGCAGAAACTTGGACAATGACTAAGAGGGATGAGAGCAGAGTACAAGCAGCTGAGATGAGATTCCTGAGAGGTATGGTCCAGAAAACGTGGAGGGACAGAGTGAGAAATGAAGATATAAGGAAAGAACTGGGAGTACAGAAACTAAATGACAAACTGGAGCAAAACAGATTGACATGGTTTGGACATGTCAAACGGATGAATGAAGTAAGGCTACCAAGACGAGCACTGGAACGATGGATGACAGGGAAGAGAGGACGAGGAAGACCCAAGATTGCGTTGGATGGACTCGGTGGAGAATAGTACTAGAAAACGGAACCTGGATTGGAACACTGTGTCGGAAGAGGAATGGTGGAACGACAGAACAAAGTGGAGAGAAACCATATTTGCCCCCACCCAGTGTTAACTGGAAAAGGGGAAATGATGATGATGATGATGAAATATTTACTTTCACAAAATTTAAACATTTATAAGTTTTGGAACTCCAATAAGATCAAAATTATCCGTGAGACTGTACTGGCTGTTTATTAAATAACAATGACAATATTACTTCAAGCACCGGCCCATTCCACTAATGTGTCAACAATTATCTGATCACATTCATATTCGACCAACGGTAAGGTATCGTCAAAAACTAAAGATTTGTTTATAACAATATCGGGTTATTCAATACAGGGAAATATATGTAGAACACGAGAAAATCATTTGTGAAATTTAACCTTGATGGTTGCATGAAATAACCATTGGGTTATCTACTTCGAAGAGAGTGTGATTTGTAATTATTATACTTTCATGTATATTTATCAACATATTTATATAAGCCATCTAACCATCACTATGGTTGATGCTTCACGTAACACTATATTCATTCATGTGACATTATTTCACTATTTGAATGTCAAAATTCTCCTTTTGCTATTACCGTTTAACATTTGATTGACGCTGAGCCTGGCTGTGCCACCGTTTGTTGATTATTGTAGCAGAAGCCCCGCGGGGTAAGGAGAAGGACACAGTGATGACACAGTGTAAGTTGCACATAAGTAAAGCAGCATTGCGTGCGCTACCTGTCTTAGAAGCGCAGATAAGCGTCATGTCACCACGGACAGCTACTGTAGCTGAGTCATATCCTACTCGCGCAACTGTACCTGTCAACGAAGCAGAGTGACGTGTGACACAAGTAAACAGAGAATAGTTCCCATCTCGACCGCCGGCAATCGATTCGTGAAAGGGTAACACATCATATTTTTGCCACAGATTATTATTATTATTATTATTATCACACATTAATATTTTTATCAAGCCAACGCTTGTTTTTCCAACCTGAAGCTTCCTAGCTCCTCCAATAAATGTATTACAAGTTTCACCATCATATTCCGCGTCTTAACATGATTTAAATCCTTAACGCAATTGTAAAATGTTTCAAACTTCATTCTATTACTTCAGGATGTGGGCGTGCGCAAAACCACTTGTCATCGGCTGATGACCGCGATGAAAAAATAGAAAGATAAACTAAGATGCTCATGATGTTGTCCATAGATTCATAACGTATAATCAGGGCCTTTGGACACAGAAACTGTTCAGACATAGGCCTCAAATGCCTCGTAGCCTAGTTTGCCACAGCAAACAAAAATAGTTGAGTGTTGATATTTCTGTTTAAATTGAGAATTCAAATTACCATAGAATAAAAGTAATTCAAATGTAGCTTACATTCTTGTAGATCTTGATGAGGTCAACCCTCTGGTTGGTTCCAGATTATTTCCATTCTTCAGTCCTATCGGACCCGTACGTAAATCCGTGTATCGGCCTCCATTGCTACCCGTAGTTACTGTAGTTTAACAGCTCATGACTGTTAGTTCCATAGCTGACTTGAAATACTCTTGACTTGCAATGTTCATGACGAAAGTCTCAATAGCGGTTGCTATGAGCATAAAGGGGATTCGATCTCTAAAATCCATGGTAATAAACCAGATGTAACTGCGATACAACTGTGACAAATTCAGTAAAATTTGACACTCTGACAATCTTATTTGTTTTGGTTCAGACCTGAAGTTCCTGTCGTAACTAATCCTATGGGTCGAGGTTATGCACCTCCCAGACACGCGTCAAACACGGCTGGTCCCTCGTAGGCTAAGTCCTGATATCGGGAAATGGATTTCTCCAGCCCCTCTAAACTCCTACCAGGGGAATTATGCATCTCCCAAATTGCGTCAGACACGATTGGTGCCGTACGTTGGCTAAGTGGACTGACCTAGCAACACTGGTATCTGATGAATACTGTGATGTTGTCGTGGTTGATCTTTAAGTTACCAAGCCAACAGCTTGTCACTGGTGAAATTGGAAACAACAACTATGTTCCAATAGAATTGAATATGGCTTGTAGCCTAAGTCTACCATATGGTCCGATGCAGCTAAGAATTGACTAAGTGTCAACTGCATGTTGAAGTCTAACACTCGAATTCGCTTCACAAAAAATATTCAAAGTTTCACAGTGCGTGAAATATTCTAACACTTTGACCACTACTTGGTCCGAAGATTTACAACACTTTGCGTAGAGTAACTGCTTACTAGCACTTGAAAATAATAATGTGACCACACACGATGTAGAAGTAATATAGCGACCATGCGCTGCTAATAAGTGAAGTGATAGCGACCATGCGCTGCGAAGAAGTAAGGTGATAGCGACCATGCGCTACGAAGAAGTGTGGTATTGAGCTCTGCTCGGGTCCAATTTATACTCCCACGGCGTTCCATGCTGGAGTCCACGTCACAAGCTGTGTCGTCACAGCGAAGGAATTCCTGAATACAAAATTGCCAATATCTCGGCTTCTATTGATCCGATTTCCTTCCAATATAGTTCATTCTTCTCCTTTTCTTCGTTTTAGAAAAAATGATGTGCTTCCCAAATTTTTAAAATATCGGGAACTATTTAATCATAAAATATAGCCTTTGTGATGACGTACTACGCGTCACAAGCCTCGCTGTTGCCTGCATATTCTTTCCAAATGCTTCGAGAAAAAATTAAGCGCGCCGTTCAAACTTTTCCTGGAATTCAAATATGTGCCTGGGACCTCAAATATGGACTAGTGGATAAGGGCACAGTATGTCTAAAAATATTCATGCGAGCTATTTCAAAATTAGCACACATATAGTGAACCCATGTACCATGGTCTCAAAGAGAGTCGAATCCATGTACTTTGAGAAAAGAATGAAAGAATCATACAGTTTCTAAGGGAACGGAGAGAGATTTCAAGCCAGGATTATAGCTTAACATTGTGCAAGCGTTAGGGCCAGGTGTTCCTTAGATGAGCTCATGCCTCTTGACATTTATAAGGAGCCAGTCATGGATATTATTAGAACGAGTGGAAAGTTTTGACTGTAAGACGAAGAAGCTGGACTCGGAAATTGCTCTTACGTTGCAGGATTATGGCAACCTCGCTGCTGAGTCAGAACAGGAATAATTAAATTTAACCCGTTTACGAGTATAAAAATAAGTAAACAGATACAGTACGGTGAATCAATTTGGATTAGAGATTTTTGTGTAAAGAAAAACCTTGTAAAAATTGCACTGGAGAAAACTGCAAACGCAAGTAGACGTCATTGGGGGTTCACCGAGACCTAAGGAACGGGAGAATAAAAAAAGAATAGCACCACCCACACAGTTGAGGACGAGAAATTAATTAATATCTCGGTAATGCACGATCGATTTCTATGGACAGGAAGATTATTTTACGTTTGGAAGACGAGCTGTCTGGAGATACGATTTTTATAATTGTGCGACAATTAGTTCTAAAGTTGGTCACGAAAAGGACTAGGATTTTATCTTTTTGTGACTGAAAGGTATAAAACTCCTGGCCTCACCAAGCCAATCATGCAGTCTACGAGAGCCCGTGAGGGGAACTGCTGCACCACATAGTATACGCAGTATTCAAGAGCCCGTGAGGGGGACGTTAAGCTGTATTAGACATCGATCCAGAGCCTGTGGGGGGCTATGCTACAAGTTCACCGAGTGTAGATCAGTTACGATATAAGTACGCTACGCTGAGGGTTAGCAGTTCGAGACTTTGAAGAGTCCTAAATTATAAAGAACATTAAATATACGGACTTTAAAGCAATATCGCCAAAGTAAGATACAGCGATCAGTAGGGAACTTCGAATTCCAGAAGAACACTAGTTCAATACAGTTACGAAGTTATAAGAACTCCAACAAATAAACGGCGTTACGTCTAGTAAAGACATTGTTAAAGACATTAAGTCTTGTAAAGGACAAGAATAAACAGTAATTACGATCGCGAAAGATAGAAGTTCAAGCGAAAGGAACTTAGGAACTTAGCTTCGAAATCAGAGGGAAACGTACTCGAGTGAGAAAACGTCAAAAATCTACGATAGACAGTATACGGTCCTCGAAGGGAGGCCAAGATATAGAAACTAAACGGTACGATAGACAGTATACGGTCCTCGAAGGGAGGCCAAGATATAGAAACTATCGGGTGCGATAGATCACCATATATAAATAGAGGTGACGGCAAAGAAAAGACATTTATCGCCTAGTTAAAGCAGATAAAGTAAAGCCGAGTAATAGGCAATAGAAGCGGGTTTGAGAGACTGAAACCAGTAGTTTCCATGGTAGGAGAGAGAAACTTTGAACGAGTAAAATCACACGTCCAATGCAGGTCGATAGGATTCACATCAGGGATCATCAACCGCCGACAGAAATTGTAAAAATCGTTGAGATACGCCCGTGTGATAGGAGTGAAGTGTAAATATTGTAAGAAAAGAAATAAGAGTATCATTTTAAGTGTTTTAGGTAAAGTGAAAGCGTTTTATGCACAGTGATATGTGTTATAATATGTACCAGAGTAATATTTTTTAGTGTTTTAGTGTGTGTTCAAAACGGAAACACCAGTGTATTAAAAAAAATGTTGTCAGTGTTAAATATAGTGAATATGTGTCAAGAAATTTCTGTACATAAGATGAGATTGTACAATATGGAGTAGGTCAAGAAGGTGGGCCAAAATGTCACATCAAACGAGAACAAAGGTCAGAAAGCGACCTTAATCATGTAAGTAGAGATTTTCATTATGTTTTGGTGTCGGGAAAAATTTTGTGTACAATTCCACCGGAGTTTTGAGTAGAAGGGATGTTTTTAAATGAATAATAACTAAATAAGAATGCGATCTGAACAAAAATAAAGTTGTAAGAAATAATAAATAATTATGTGAAATAATAAATCCTGTAGAGGAAATGCATGGAATAAAATGTCAGTATTTAATAAAAGCAAGCGTGATGATAATAATAATTATAACAAAGATATTTACATAAAGGTAAATTTGAATTATATGAAAGAAATAGCTGTTGAGCTTTTGTAAGGAATGAAAACATGATGTGAATAACAAGGTAAAGAAATCTAAATAAAGATTAAATTGAATGATATAAAAATATAGAGCGTTGAAGCCTTAACAAATTTATAAGACATGATGTGACTGCATGTTCTTAAAAAGGGAGCGATTTATTGTCAACAGAAAAGATTAATATAAGAATTAAGATATGTATCAATTGTTACTATGAAATTTATCAGTTCTTTGGAAGACATTCGGCCGTAAAAGTAATGTGTAGCGTAATGGAACGCAATTAAATAAAAAGTCACGCTAGGAACGCGTAAAAGTTAAAGTACTTGGTAAATTACTTATGGAGGGTAGTTGATTGCAGTGAATTGAGAATGTTGTAAGTCCTCTAATTGTGACGTAGATCACGAGGCCGTGTGTGTATTATTTAAAAGGGAGCTAATGTATGGTATTATTGAGCGTATGTCATGTAGGCCACGGCCGACTTTAAATCGCGTCTTGTAAAAGTCCTCCAAATGTGGAAATGTTCCCGAGGCATGTTAAGAGATTCGAACCTAGAATCCTCTTGTTGTTAAAGCCCCTAATTATTCGTCATAGAATGTGTATTATCTTCCCAGTCAATGAGGACCCTCTCATAATTAATAAATGCCAAGGTTACGAATGTGGTTTATGAGCCAAAGAATATTGTTGAATGGAAATAAGTGAAGTAAAAGCCAGGTCTCTCCACAGAACTGAGAATAATGTGAAGGTTTGTTTTAAAGCATTGAAGAGAGCTGCCACAGTAGGTTAGGCAGAGAGTCGCTTTCCTTGTCATAAATCACGCCCGAGTGAAATGGCCTGACCCTCATAGAGCGAGGGTGGGTAAAAACCGTCTTGTAAGATGTGTTAAATACACCGTGAGTGTTTAAAGTGGTTAATGACCCGGGCGTTGAACCGAGGTCCATGTAAATTGATATTATCGCTTGCCAATTCAGATCGTAGTTTTCTTATGTGATAATGGTCTTATAAGACAAATGAATTAAATAAAATCCCTATTGTAATATTGCATGGAAAAGAAGGAATCCACGAGTTTTGTGAAGATAACTAGGTTTCGGGAGTGATCATAGTTTTTGACTTTGTCAAGTAATCTTTATAACTCTGGAGTACACAAATAGTTTTCCCGATCACCGTAGTGAATTTGAAAAACTTGAGAGAGATAGTAAATATGGTGAACATGTGATATGTCCAAATAATGAAGTGAATAATTAACATGTGATTTTAAATGTAATTATATATTTGTTTTGATGATAAGAAAAGATAAAAATAATTCTTGAGGTGTACAAATATATGACACCATTATTATGGGAAAGTATCGAGCCAAAGAAGCTCGTAGTTATTTGGAACTTTAAGATAAATACTTTATGGAAGTGAAAATAATAGTGAATTGTGGGTGTAAATGAAACCCACCTATTTAAAATAACATTTGTGTTATCTTATGGACTCAGTGTTTATTTGGAACCGGACTAGTTTTATTTTGTCTAGTGGCTTCAACGTGGGGCTTCTAGCAAATCCCGATTTTGGCGCCCAGTACGCAGGGATGAGTTTTCCTAGGGAAAACCCGAGTTTTCTCGAAAAATCAAAAATTTCATTTTTTTGAAAAAAAAAATGGTTTTTCGAAATTTTGAATTTTAAACACTTCCATAAAGGTCTTTGAGTTTGAATAAGAATATCAAAAGGGTACGGTGTAGTAAACACCCGTACCAAAGTAAGTTTTTAAAGAAATTGGGACACAATGGTTCAGATTACTATCTCTCAAGCATGTTCTAGCGATGTGGCATGGGTAGCCTACTATATTCTAATATGATGTCATTAAGTGAAGAGCGGCGGAGGCTCTCAGAGAATGTAAGGGTAAAGAGTAAAGATAAAGGTAAAATTACAGATGTTAAGAAGTGCCTGAGGGAGCATTTTAATAAAGAGATGGAGGAAATGATAAAGATAAATAATGAAGTTTGGGAGGCCAAGAAGGCAGAAAGTAAAGCTAGAGATAGTCAAGAGAACCCCCAAATAGATGATAAAGAGTACCCAAATAAGGAAATTGTAAAGGTTTCTGTAGAAAGCATGCGTGCACCTGGAGACATAGTTACACGAAGAGAAGGTAACATGTCTGCAGACAACAGGGTAACAAATGAGCCTTTAAAGCTCCAAACGGAAAAAGAAAAATGTAAACCGATTCCAAGGGAGAATGAAATTAATACCGAGGATAATAATAGTAAAGGTAATTCAAAGTCTCACGTAGAAAGGCAGGTTCAGGTAGGCTCGGAAAACGAAGGGAAAAAGAACGATAGTCTTTGCGTTCAGGATCAGGAAAAGGTAGAAATGGCGACCTGGAAGGAAATAAAAGAATTCTTGGATATAATTAGAGAAAGGTGGAATGAGCATGAGAAGATGGATGACGAACTTTGGGAATTAAAAGATTTAAAGTCAAGAGTGAAAGAAGGAATTGAGGAACAAAGAGAAAGTATTTCCGAGGAAATAAAGAAGATATCTGAGCTCCGTGAAAGGGCAAGTAAAAATTGGTATACAATACCCAAACAGGAATTAGAGGAATTGTACAAAGAAATCCCTAAATTTAAAGAGTCATTAAGAGAAACAAAGAAGAAATTTGCAGAACGTATGGTGAAAGAAGGAAAAATGGAATTAGCTTCGTGGGAACAGATAAAGACATTTGTGGGGGAAATTAATGAGATAAGGGAAAAATGGTCGGAGGTACATGATAAATGGAATCACATTTGGTGGAATACCTTTTATCCAAAGCCAAAAGAAGGAGATTACGTGCAGGAACAGAAACAATGGATAGGAAAAGAAAAGAGTAAGATGCATCAGTTCACGATGAGCATGTATGATGAACAAGATATAATAACTGTTCAGGAGTTAGCTGAATTGAGAAAGGTTAAGATTTCGGAATACGAAGAAATATTAGAAGCCATCCAAAAGAAATATGAGGAATACATGTGGGAGCAGAACCGTCAGGCAAATGAAATAGTTGCCCAAGAGGAAAAACAAGCTGAAATTGAAGAAGAAAAAGAAGTCACGGTACAAGAAGAGTCCGAAACGGATATTAAAGAAGAAGAAGAAGAAGAAAAAGAAGTAGAAATCGTAATAACTCCAGTGGAGACTGAGAACAACCTTGAGATCCTTCCTGAAGAAGATATGGAGACTCAAGAGGAAATAGTAATTCCCGACCAGGAGGACAGCCAAAATGAAAACGAGCTGCGAAGTGAAGAGAATCATTTTAATGAAAATGATGAGCAGGAAGATCAAGAAATAATCTCAGAACAAGAGATAATAACAGAGATGAAAGTTGAAGAGATGGAAATAATAATTCCTGAAGAAATGGAAAAAGTAAAGGAAATTAAAATAGAAACTATCGTCGAGGCACTGATAGAAACAGAGGTTCAAAATGTCATAGAAATTGAAGAAGAAAACTCCGAAGAAATTCAGGAGGTGAAGAAAGATGAGATACACTTAGAAGAAACTCAGGATAAGAAAGATAGGAAACAATTAGAAGAAGAAGAAGAAAAACTGAAGGCACAGATCCTTGAATTAATGATAAAATGTCAGGAATGCCAACGACAGAAAAGAGAAATGGAAAGAGGTCCAAACACGAGCCAAGAAAACCTCAAAGGAAAAGATGAGATTGTTGGAGATAATGAAAATAAGGAAGGAGATGCCTTTGAAGAAAATCAGGAAAGAGGAAAACCGCAATTGGTAGTCGGTTTACAGGAAAACAGATATCCCATGGAAACTAGGAAAAGAGGAGAGACAATGTACAATGCCTTGGAGGAAGAGGATGCCCAGGCATATTTCAGCTGGAAGCTCCGTAAAAAGAAAGGGAGTGATAAAAGGAAGAGACAGAATGGAGATCTGTAGGATCTAAAGAATTGGAAGAGTCGAAAAAAGAAATACTCTTTCGAAATGCCATCTCGATGCGAGATGAAGGAAAAGAATTATTCCATTGGAACCAACGGGTTAAGCCAGATGCAACCGTTGAAGAATAAAAGGAATAAAATTAATTTTGTCTGAAATACCATCTCAAAAAGAGATGAGGAAGGTGGTAGAAAACCGGAAAGAGTCAGGTGAGGTTAGACCGAGCTCTTAAGAATTAAAATGAAATTTTATAGACTTGAGGAGTCTGACAATAATAATGATGATGTTACGGGTAAAGCCAGTTGCACCCGCAAGGTAATTTAAAGAAGGTCATTAAGTTGACAATATGTAATGTGGAAAGAGAAACAGACCGGCAGGATGTCCGTCTTATGAAAGAAGAAAAGAAACAAACTGTTTGACGCAAGCCTGGAGGGTGCACACCAGACTAGAGGAAGACTAACAAAACACCCGAACGTGACAAGAAATTTATGACCCTGAAGTGTAGTCGTCCACTAGGGGAATGAATGAATGAATGGGACCTTTAAGAAAGACCCATACAAATATAAACCAGAGAGGAAGGGAACTTTAAAGAAATAATTGATTATATTGAAGAAGAAAATTTCAATATAAGGAAGGAGAATGATGAAATAAGGGAACGGGTAGGGATAGACCACACCCGTAAAGAAGAATGAGGTTCTGGAAACCTGATATCCAGACAAATAAAAAGGAGAAAGAAAGGGTAGGGACAGAGCGTACCCAACCGACACAATTACCGGATATGGCTTAAAAAGATGAAAGAAATCAAATTATCGTGGGATTCTTTAGGAATAAAGAAACAAAAAGGACGGAGAACGTTATAATGGCTTCGACTATTAAAGGAAAAATAAGATTTTTTTTTTGATAATTAAAATAAATTTCCTCAAAATTTTTCGAAAATTTATTTAACCTAAGGAGGGGTGAGATGAACCCATGTACCATGGCCTCAAAGAGAGTCGAATCCATGTACTTTGAGAAAAGAATGAAAGAATCATACAGTTTCTAAGGGAACGGAGAGAGATTTCAAGCCAGGATTATAGCTTAACATTGTGCAAGCGTTAGGGCCAGGTGTTCCTTAGATGAGCTCATGCCTCTTGACATTTATAAGGAGCCAGTCATGGATATTATTAGAACGAGTGGAAAGTTTTGACTGTAAGACGAAGAAGCTGGACTCGGAAATTGCTCTTACGTTGCAGGATTATGGCAACCTCGCTGCTGAGTCAGAACAGGAATAATTAAATTTAACCCGTTTACGAGTATAAAAATAAGTAAACAGATACAGTACGGTGAATCAATTTGGATTAGAGATTTTTGTGTAAAGAAAAACCTTGTAAAAATTGCACTGGAGAAAACTGCAAACGCAAGTAGACGTCATTGGGGGTTCACCGAGACCTAAGGAACGGGAGAATAAAAAAAGAATAGCACCACCCACACAGTTGAGGACGAGAAATTAATTAATATCTCGGTAATGCACGATCGATTTCTATGGACAGGAAGATTATTTTACGTTTGGAAGACGAGCTGTCTGGAGATACGATTTTTATAATTGTGCGACAATTAGTTCTAAAGTTGGTCACGAAAAGGACTAGGATTTTATCTTTTTGTGACTGAAAGGTATAAAACTCCTGGCCTCACCAAGCCAATCATGCAGTCTACGAGAGCCCGTGAGGGGAACTGCTGCACCACATAGTATACGCAGTATTCAAGAGCCCGTGAGGGGGACGTTAAGCTGTATTAGACATCGATCCAGAGCCTGTGGGGGGCTATGCTACAAGTTCACCGAGTGTAGATCAGTTACGATATAAGTACGCTACGCTGAGGGTTAGCAGTTCGAGACTTTGAAGAGTCCTAAATTATAAAGAACATTAAATATACGGACTTTAAAGCAATATCGCCAAAGTAAGATACAGCGATCAGTAGGGAACTTCGAATTCCAGAAGAACACTAGTTCAATACAGTTACGAAGTTATAAGAACTCCAACAAATAAACGGCGTTACGTCTAGTAAAGACATTGTTAAAGACATTAAGTCTTGTAAAGGACAAGAATAAACAGTAATTACGATCGCGAAAGATAGAAGTTCAAGCGAAAGGAACTTAGGAACTTAGCTTCGAAATCAGAGGGAAACGTACTCGAGTGAGAAAACGTCAAAAATCTACGATAGACAGTATACGGTCCTCGAAGGGAGGCCAAGATATAGAAACTAAACGGTACGATAGACAGTATACGGTCCTCGAAGGGAGGCCAAGATATAGAAACTATCGGGTGCGATAGATCACCATATATAAATAGAGGTGACGGCAAAGAAAAGACATTTATCGCCTAGTTAAAGCAGATAAAGTAAAGCCGAGTAATAGGCAATAGAAGCGGTTTTGAGAGACTGAAACCAGTAGTTTCCATGGTAGGAGAGAGAAACTTTGAACGAGTAAAATCACACGTCCAATGCAGGTCGATAGGATTCACATCAGGGATCATCAACCGCCGACAGAAATTGTAAAAATCGTTGAGATACGCCCGTGTGATAGGAGTGAAGTGTAAATATTGTAAGAAAAGAAATAAGAGTATCATTTTAAGTGTTTTAGGTAAAGTGAAAGCGTTTTATGCACAGTGATATGTGTTATAATATGTACCAGAGTAATATTTTTTAGTGTTTTAGTGTGTGTTCAAAACGGAAACACCAGTGTATTAAAAAAAATGTTGTCAGTGTTAAATATAGTGAATATGTGTCAAGAAATTTCTGTACATAAGATGAGATTGTACAATATGGAGTAGGTCAAGAAGGTGGGCCAAAATGTCACATCAAACGAGAACAAAGGTCAGAAAGCGACCTTAATCATGTAAGTAGAGATTTTCATTATGTTTTGGTGTCGGGAAAAATTTTGTGTACAATTCCACCGGAGTTTTGAGTAGAAGGGATGTTTTTAAATGAATAATAACTAAATAAGAATGCGATCTGAACAAAAATAAAGTTGTAAGAAATAATAAATAATTATGTGAAATAATAAATCCTGTAGAGGAAATGCATGGAATAAAATGTCAGTATTTAATAAAAGCAAGCGTGATGATAATAATAATTATAACAAAGATATTTACATAAAGGTAAATTTGAATTATATGAAAGAAATAGCTGTTGAGCTTTTGTAAGGAATGAAAACATGATGTGAATAACAAGGTAAAGAAATCTAAATAAAGATTAAATTGAATGATATAAAAATATAGAGCGTTGAAGCCTTAACAAATTTATAAGACATGATGTGACTGCATGTTCTTAAAAAGGGAGCGATTTATTGTCAACGGAAAAGATTAATATAAGAATTAAGATATGTATCAATTGTTACTATGAAATTTATCAGTTCTTTGGAAGACATTCGGCCGTAAAAGTAATGTGTAGCGTAATGGAACGCAATTAAATAAAAAGTCACGCTAGGAACGCGTAAAAGTTAAAGTACTTGGTAAATTACTTATGGAGGGTAGTTGATTGCAGTGAATTGAGATATGTTGTAAGTCCTCTAATTGTGACGTAGATCACGAGGCCGTGTGTGTATTATTTAAAAGGGAGCTAATGTATGGTATTATTGAGCGTATGTCATGTAGGCCACGGCCGACTTTAAATCGCGTCTTGTAAAAGTCCTCCAAATGTGGAAATGTTCCCGAGGCATGTTAAGAGATTCGAACCTAGAATCCTCTTGTTGTTAAAGCCCCTAATTATTCGTCGTAGAATGTGTATTATCTTCCCAATCAATGAGGACCCTCTCATAATTAATAAATGCCAAGGTTACGAATGTGGTTTATGAGCCAAAGAATATTGTTGAATGGAAATAAGTGAAGTAAAAGCCAGGTCTCTCCACAGAACTGAGAATAATGTGAAGGTTTGTTTTAAAGCATTGAAGAGAGCTGCCACAGTAGGTTAGGCAGAGAGTCGCTTTCCTTGTCATAAATCACGCCCGAGTGAAATGGCCTGACCCTCATAGAGCGAGGGTGGGTAAAAACCGTCTTGTAAGATGTGTTAAATACACCGTGAGTGTTTAAAGTGGTTAATGACCCGGGCGTTGAACCGAGGTCCTTGTAAATTGATATTATCGCTTGCCAATTCAGATCGTAGTTTTCTTATGTGATAATGGTCTTATAAGACAAATGAATTAAATAAAATCCCTATTGTAATATTGTATGGAAAAGAAGGAATCCACGAGTTTTGTGAAGATAACTAGGTTTCGGGAGTGATCATAGTTTTTGACTTTGTCAAGTAATCTTTATAACTCTGGAGTACACAAATAGTTTTCCCGATCACCGTAGTGAATTTGAAAAACTTGAGAGAGATAGTAAATATGGAGAACATGTGATATGCCCAAATACTGAAGTGAATAATTAACATGTGATTTTAAATGTAATTATATATTTGTTTTGATGATAAGAAAAGATAAAAATAATTCTTGAGGTGTACAAATATATGACACCATTATTATGGGAAAGTATCGAGCCAAAGAAGCTCGTAGTTATTTGGAACTTTAAGATAAATACTTTATGGAAGTGAAAATAATAGTGAATTGTTGGTTTTCAAGAAAACCATGTGTTTTAATCTAATATTTGTTTTATTTTTATGCTATTCCTTGTTCACTTTGGACAAGTAGAATGATATTGGTCAGTAGTTTATGTGTTTATTTGTTTGTAGCGCCATAATTTTTGATTAATTAAATGTGTTAAAATAGGAGTTGATTTTGTTATTATTTTTGCAAGTGTATCCTCTATTTAATCCAAAATATGTAAGTCACAGAGTGGGAGAACTTACCGCAGCCCCGAAAAATCCCGAATTGAGCAATGCTGGCATACTGTGATTTGCATATTTCTTGCTGCAAGGGCACAATAGATAATAATGTTTCAAATCAATGTTCCGAAACCCATACAAAACGGTGTTGTCAACATGTTGATAAATTATTATAGATAATAGATTCGTAGATATTGAGAACCGTCTAAATATTTGGGATGGTCGCCATGTTGGATTTTTATATATGCATGTCTTAGAGTTATGTACAGGGTGATTACAAATGATTCATCGGGTGTTGGCGTCTTATAGCTTCAAATATATACTGCTCACCCATCTGTACAAATAACCAATCGAAAGAGCATACTTTAAAGTTTTGTTTATGTCACTGCAGGTTTCATTGTGACTCACCAGGTGGCAGGGTGATAACAGTTTGCAAAATGGCGACTAATCAACAGAAAGCATTTTGTGTGTTGCAATGTGAGAAGAAGAATCCGTCACTACCGTGTAGCGTGCGTTCCGAAGACAGTACCCTAACATACGGTCACCAA
Organism: Meconema thalassinum; assembly: GCA_946902985.2. Lineage (NCBI taxonomy): Eukaryota > Metazoa > Arthropoda > Insecta > Orthoptera > Tettigoniidae > Meconema > Meconema thalassinum. Next base: position 1,069,049,036 of record OX336389.2, read on the forward strand.
CCCACTAAAGCATTCTGCGATGGTATTCACAGTTCAAGAACACATGCGGCCACTGTAAAGAAAAGAGATTGAAGAAGATGCTCCAAATGTGAATTTCTTCTGTGCTGTGTCACGTAGCAACTTTTACGAGACCTACTTTTTTCTGGGAAAACTGTGACGGGTATGACGTACCTACACATGTTACAAGACTTGGCTGTTTCCGAGACTGTTAGCTGATAACCCACACGTCATATTCCAACAAAACGGAGCTCCACCTCATTGGCATCGATAAGTGTGTCGCCATCTGAACGAGGAACTTCCAAACAGGTGGATTGGACGATGTGCTCAGGATGACTTGGCACTCTTCACGTGGCCCCCAAGGTCTCCTGACCTTACATTTTTGATTTTTTTTTCCTTTGGGGATACGTGGAAGACAATGCATTTGTACCCCCTTTGCCAACAACATTCGCTGAACTCCAGGATCACATCACTGCTGCGCTGATGGATATTGACAAGGACATGCTCAAACTTGTATGGTCTGAGCTTGACTACCGCCTAGATGTGTATCGTGTAACACGAGGAGAGCACATAGTACATTTGCAATCATGTGTAAGAAACTTGAAAATGTGCTTTTTCATACAATGTATCATTCACTATTTTGTATGTAATACTTTGTGAAATACATTCATCCAAAACTCGATGAATTATTTGTAATCACCCTGTACGATTACATGAAGATTATTGGGTACGTGTAGTATTCAAACTTCAATCGCATGATGAGGACACAAGAAATAAACGAGATTTTAAAATTTCGCACAGCTGCCATCTTGTGGCTATGAAAACAATTGAAATAGAATTAGATGCCTGGGGATTAACATTTGTATAATTTACCGTACCACGTTTCACTGCACTCGGATGGTTGAATCGCGAGAAACGTCCATTTAAATATTTATACTTCGCGTCGCCGCCATGTTGGATTTGTGCTCACCAGGTTATTGAAAGTCCCATAGGTGAACTTATGTTCATAGCCTCCATGAACATTAAAGAATTCAGCCTGATTTCTGTAAAAGATTCGTAGATATTGAGAACCGTCTAAATATTTCGGATGGTCGCCTTGTTGGATTGTTATATGTATAGGCCATAGAGATATGTACCATTAAAGGAACATTATTGCGTAGGTTCATTATTCAAACTTTCACTTCGATCGCATTATTACGACACAAGAAATAGAAACTTAATTTTAAAATATCGCACTGCCGCCATCTTGAGGTTATGAACTAAATTAGATGCCAGTGCATTAGAATATGTATATACATTTACTGTACCATATTTCACTCCACTCAGATGGTTAATCGTAAGAAAAGTCTATTAAAATGTTTCAACTTCGCTTGGCCGCATTGTTCGTTTTGTACCCTACAGGTTTCTTAAACTTACATATATAAACTTGTAGTACTGCCCTTTATCACCGTACAAAATTTCAGGGGGATATCAGTAATAGTTTCGGAGATATAGAATGCCGGTGAAATACTTCGCACTGCCGCGATTTTGAGGTTATGTAAACAATTGAACTAAATTAGATGCCAGTGCATTGCAATGTGTATAAACAGTTGCTGTGCCAAGTTTCCTTGCGTTTGGATGGTTAACTCGCGAGAAAAGTCTATTTAAAAGCCTCAACTTCGCTTGGCCGCCATATTGGTTTTGTATTTACTAGATTTCTGAAAGTATCATAGGTGAACGTGTAGTAGTGCCCTTTATCACCGTAAAAAATTCAGGAAGATATCGGTAATAGTTTCGGAGATATTGAGTGCTGGTGAAATAATTCGCACAGCCGCCATGTTGGATTGGTGAGACATAATAAAATTTGAAGGGCACGCTAGGTTTCGGCCGAAATGGTGCTATGACCTTACCGAGTTTTATTGAAATTGCTTCAGCCGTTTAGGAGTTATTGGGGGCGGCGGGGACCACGGATAGACATACACACACACAATCGCACACACACACACACACACACACACACACACATACTCGAAAAAAAAGGTGATCTTATAAGCCTATTTTTTTCATAACATGAAAATAGGCTAAAAATGGATTTCTACCAAATTTCGTATGAGAAGAGTATATCTCAAGAGATATAACTCAGCATATTTCTGGAGTCATCAGGGGTACCAACTATTGATTACTGCTTTCCATAACTTTGAACCGTAATCTCAATAGATCTCAATGCATGCAAGCAACAATTCAAAACTTGGCAGGTGAATAGACCATAATTTTGCAAATATATTTTGGACAACCCGTACGTAACAGTGTTGCTGACATGATTCTTAGCTTGCTGATAGGTTCTATGATGAATTGCATGTAACTTCCATAACATGTAATGGAAAACTAACAAAATTTATGTATACAGTGTGTGCCGTAAGCGATAGGCTATAATTGTGCGCATTTTCAGAGGCAGCAGACCTACCAACTACCTTGAGTCGTAGACTCTCAGTATGTCAGATTCCATCGAAGGAAACTATTACCAGTATTATAATTTAATTCAGTACTTCAATTTATTATTCTAACGTGTAAATAGATCAATCATTGTCATGAACTACTTGTTCTAATGTGAGGCATATATTTCCGTTGATAATTTACAAATATATATTTAACAATTTACATGAATCTTCCTTCTGGAACCTGATATAGGCCTATGTCTTTCTCAGTTTTCGATTAACGCAACGCATCTACATGAACTTTTGCTCTAGTAACCTACGTCAAATCATGTAGCCCTCACATCCATTTTCGTCCACCTAGTGACGTACTGACAAGCATTCTGGGCTGTCACCGCAGAAGATCGAGTTCGATTAAAGGGCCTGCAAATAAATTTAATTCCGGTCCAAGGGCTGAAAGGGGGGTTTCTCAGCCTCGTGACGTAGAACTGAGAATAAGTTGGTTTAATTCCTACCTCAGCCACCCCAGAAGTGGTTTTCCGTAGCTTCCCCACTTCTACTCCAGGCGAATGCCAGGATGGTACCTAAGGTCATGGCCGCCTCCCGCCCAACTCCAAACACAAATTACATTTACATACTCTCACACCCAAGTACATGGGGCTTCATGACCACAATGTCGCAAAGCCTGCAAACTAATCATCAACAACAACATCCATTTTCATTGAAGGGTCAGTATCACTTAGAATAGGCTAACCCCTAAAATAACTCGTAATTCCAGAGCATTTTGAAGGTGGTTGTTGTTGTTGATGATGATGATGATGATGATGATGATGATTTATTTAGGGACTTTGCGACACCTAGGTCATGTAGCCCCGTGTAGTTGGGTGTGTGTGGAATCTGTCAAATAACTTGTGCTCTTGTGATGGCTGTTTGAGTGTGTGTGTTTGAAATTGGAGCTAGGTTTGGAAAGGAGGCTGCCGTGGCCTTAAGTTAGGTATTATCTCGGCATTTTCCTGGAGTAGGAATGGAAAACCATGGAAAACCACTTCCAGCATAGCTGAGGTGGGAATCGAACCCACCTCTTCTCAGAGGCTGCCTCACGAAGATTAGTGTAACCCGTTCCAGCTCGAAGGCAAGAATTAAATTTCTTAGCAGAGCCATAATCAAACCCGGACTTCAAGAGTAACATGCAACAATGCTTGTGACAACGCCACGAGGTGGTCGGCAATAGCAGGGACGCTCATTTTATTAATACTTTAATCATCTTCAGCTATGTAACACCGATTTTGATCAGATCGAAATTAACAAGCCATGTGCCTATTGTTCATGGCGGTCCTCTTTGAACTGCAGTCACCTTTACCACGCCGAGCTTTTATTCAGCGATGTTATCGATCTGTAGGCTATTTCATTTAAGCTCTGTGGAGATATTTGGCCAGCGCCTCAATGGGGCTCCGTGCAGGACTGCTGAGTGCTGTTAGAGGAACATTACATGGTGTGGTATTTGAAATGGGCCATCTAGTGGAATCATGTGATGTACAGCACTATTTGATCTAGCTAGCAGAACATTAGTTAACTCGCGGGTTAAACAGGATGGAAGGTATCTTCTGTACCGACACACATACAGCACTATTTGATCTAGCGGTACATTAGTTATACTCGAGTGTTAATCGGGAAGGAATATATCTTCTGTACCAATACACATACAGCACTATTTGATCCATCGGTACATTAATTAAACTCGAGGGTTGTACAGGGTGCAATTGGTGGGTGTACCACTATTTGATCTAGCGGTAGGCTACATCCCGGGCCTAGCTTTTGCTGACATCCTTCTGCTGGCTATAACGCCTCCTAATATGCAACATAGTATTGATGAGATTGTGAAATACTGAGAGGACTGGAATTTAAAAATTAATCCGCGAAAGACCAAAGTTATGGTGTGCAAAAAGGGAGTTAAACTGGCTAAGAATGGAAAGTGGTTCATGTATGGGTCAAAGTTAGAGACAGTGAAAAAATGTGACTATCTAGGGACGATACTGGCGAGTAATGGAAAATGGACTGAACAAATTAAAAGGGCAAAATCGAAAGGGCTAGTGGCATTGGCGAGTGATAAAGTGTTAGAACGTTAGTTACCGAATCTTGCATACAAAGTTCATGAAAATGTGTTTAACGCACTCATCGTATCAAGAGTATTATCTGGAGTGGAAGTATGGGATTTAGAAGAAGGAACGGGAACCCTGGACAGTATTGTAAGTAAGTTTGCTAAGATAATTTTGGGGCTACCTAGTTGCACGGCGAATTGTGGAGCAAGAATGTTGAGTGAGGATGTAAGTATTCGAAAACATATTATAAAAAGGATCATAAAGTCTTGGATTTGTCTTAAAGTAGGTGGAGGGGGTGAAATATTAAAGGTAGCCTACCTGCACCAAATGAAGCATCAGCAAGAGGGCTACTGGATGGACGGGGTAAGAAATATACTGGAAAGATTAGGAATTGGTTATCTATGGGATAGGGACTTTCGAAGAGAGGAAGGTAGGGTGTGTAAGAAAGTGTGCAGAAGGGTTAATGACATAGAGTTGCAGGTATTGAGAGAAGAGTGTGCCAACAGGAGAACCTTAACGGAGTTCTGCGAAATAAGGAACTTTATGAGCATAAAGCCTGAGTGTCTAATGAAAAGAGAAATGAGAGGGATAATATGGTGGTTAATGGGGACGTATAAGAAAAAAGCATTGAGAGAAGTAGGAAAAGATGACCTTTGCCTGTTTTGTGGGAAGGTTATCGGTGCAGCACACCTGATTAAGGAATGCAATGAGATTAAAACGATAAGAGCAAAGTTTGTAGACAATTCAGATTGAAACAGAATAGAAAATGAAAATGAGCATCGCACTTTAATAAAATTACTAAAAAGGGAATGGAGGAAGGCAGGACAATTAGCGATTTTTTTAAATATCATCAGGGCAATGTGGAATAGGAAAGCGACAGATGAGATCCAGAACAAAGATGCATGTGAATTAAGTATACAGGTACAAGAGATGGTTTCCTAGACTATAAAACTTAGTTAAAGTCTAGGAGAGCCTCTCTGTATCAACTAAGATAAGATTAAGTTAGTGTCACAGTTAGTGTCTTGTTAATTGTTTACAATGTAACTTAGTTGTAAGTTTGTGACCTATTTTTAAATTGTATGTAATCATTGTAATAATCGCATGTATCAGGTGATGGTTGGAATAAATAATACTCTCGTCCCAATCTCTGGTTATCCGAGATTTTGAGCAGAGGGTATTCTATTCATTATATTCTACATTAGTTAAACTCGACGGTTGTACAGGGTGCCATTGGTGGGTGTACCAGTACACATATAACACTATTTGATCTAGCGGTACATTAGTTAAACTCGACGGTTGTACAGGGTGGAATGTATATTCTGTACCAATACACATATAACACCAATTGATATACTGGTACATTCGTTTATTATACAGGTGGAGGTAACTCTTGTTGAAATCGCGAAGAGTTTCCCCTACATGGCAAACCCACGGTCAATAACCTCAAATATCTTCTGATCTTTTAAGGGAATATTGTAGGTACCCAGTAGTCAAAATTCTCACAAGAATATGTAAGGAAATTCATGGTTGTTGAAAGTACCTACTGTAACAAATCATGCAATCTGAGTACAACACATTACACAGTGATAGAACGGAGCATTGCAAAGACCGTGCCGTGGACAGGTCGAAATGACTCATGAACCGATTACAACAGCGGGTCATGAAGCCCTGGATGCTGTCATAGTATTTATTAGATACGCAGCTGGCAAGATACCTTAGTTGTAATAATTAAGACTTGCTGTGAAGTACTGTAGCCAGCCTCGTATCCCGTGAACATGGTTAGGAATAAAACATCGAATTTTCCTTGTGGAAACTTATCTTTTCAAGAAAAAGTTTGCAGTAAATGTGTTCATATGTTTCAGCGCCATGCGATGTTTACTTGTGGGGAAACCTCAGACAAAAGGTAGGCCTATACAGAAACAATCCGCGTACTCTGGAGGCCCTCGAGAATGAAATTACTGCACTCATGGGGAATATCAGTGAGGATGAATTACAGCGAGTGTAACAAAACTTCCTACGTCGGTGTAACGTGTGTTTAGAAATTGAAGGACAGCATTGCCAGCAACTAATCTAAAATGCATGCAAGTGATTATGATTATTAAATGCATTAGAAAGTGTAAATGTGTTACAATATTTGTGCGCTACGCTGCTGCTAAAGCCAGTGCCTTGCCCGAAAGGCTGCTGCACACAATGGCTCGCCTGCCAAGTGGCCTCCACGAGTCTCCATTCTAACGGTAGTTTGAAATCTACACACATCAAAAAAAGTTTTGCATCACCTCGGTTCCCAGATCTCCGGCATATAGACGTTGACTGTGTATATTGTATCCAAGATACAGTCCCTTTGACTGTTCATAGATGTCACTAAAACTGCTCAAAGATGTAAACAACCATGCATGAGCAGGGCCTATTAGACGGAGGGGGTACGACAGCCGATCAGTTCCAGTCATTCCACCAGGACGAAGGTACGCTGCTCATGTTGTCTGTAGTTCTACCATGCCTAGAAGGTCAATACCGCAGTTCGATCGCGTCCGCATTGTTACTTTGTGTCAAGAAGGGCTCTCAACAAGGGAAGTTTCCAGGCGTCTCAGAGTGAACCAAAGCGATGTTGTTCGGACATGGAGGAGGTACAGAGATACAGGAACTGTCGATGACAGGCCTCGCTCAGGCCGCCCAAGGGCTACTACTGTAGTGGATGACCGCTACTTACGGATTGCCGCTCGGAGGAACCCTGACAGCAATGCCACCATGTTGAATAATGCGTTTCGTTCAGCCACAGGACGTCGTGTTTCAACTCAAACTGTGCGCAATAGGCTGCATGATGCGCAACTTCACTCCCGACGTCCATGGCGAGGTCCAGCTTTGCAACCCCGACACCATGCAGCGCGGTACAGATGGGCCCAACAACATGCTGAATGGACCCCACGGAATTGGCATCACGTTCTCTTCACCGATGAGTGTCGCATATGCCTTCAACCAGACAATCGTCGGAGACGTGTTTGGAGGCACCCTGGTCAGGCTGAACGTCTTAGACACACTGTCCAGCGAGTGCAGCAAGGTGGTGGTTCCCTGATGTTTTGGGGTGGCATTATGTGGGGCCGACGTACGCCACTGGTGGTCATGGAAGGCTCCGAAACGGCTTTACGATACCTGAATGACATCCTCCGACCCATAGTGCAACCATATCGGCAGAATATTGGAGAGGCATTTGTCTTCATGGACGACAATTCTCGACCTCATCGTGCACATCTTGTGAATGCGTTCCTTCAAGATAACGACATCGCTCGACTACAGTGGCCAGCATGTTCGCCAGACATGAACCCTATCGAACATGCCTGGGATATGTTGAAAAGGGCTGTTTATGGACGTCTTGACCCACCAACCACTCTGAGAGATTTACGCCGAATTGTCGTTGAGGAGTGGGACAATTTGGACCAACAGTGTCTTGATGAACTTGTGGATAGTATGCCACGGCGAATACAGGCATGCATCAATGCAAGAGGACGTGCTACTGGGTATTAGAGGTAGTGGTGTGTACTGCAATCTGGACCACAAATGCTGAAAGTCTAGCTGTATGATGGTACAACATGCAATGTGTGGGTCTCATGAGCAATAAAACGAGCTGAAATGTTGTTTGTGTTGATCTCTATTCCCTTTGTATTTAACGGTTCCGGAACTCTTGGAACCGAGGTGATGCAAAACTTTTTTTGATGTGTGTATATCTATGCAAAGCATTCTTTAAGAAATGAATTACAATGTTTGCACTGCTCATGCCGGTATATTTTTACTTTTTCCGTAAATATTAACTTGAAGATTCTCCTGATTTATGCAAGAGAGTAATTTCTGAAAATTATATTGCTGCAAGTCGTCATTTGGCTGGGATCATTGTGAAGAGCGCTCATAGAAGGCTAGACTCCCAGTTCTTATGTGAGGTGCGAAGAGTGGGGGAAAGAAGAAGGAATTCATGATGGTTGCTGGTGCGAGTTCCGTGAAGGAACGTGTGTGCCTAGCTAGCTAGCATTCTGAGGCTTAAGAAGAGCAAGTGGTGGTGACACAATGAAAGCGGCAGCTGGTGCATTGCGGCGCCTGGTAGCTGCTGAGTCAGGGAATAAGACTCGTATGTGGTAGGGGCATCGCCTCCGTAGCGTAGCGGTCAGCATGGTTAGCTGCCGCCCCGGAGGTCCTGGGTTCGATTCCCGGCTCTGCCACGAAATTTGGAAAGTGGCATGAGGACTGAAAGGGGGTCTACTCAGCCTCGGGTGGTCCAAATGAGTAGATGGGGCTCGATTCCCACCTCAGCCATCCTCGAAGTGGTTTTCCGTGGTTTCCCACTTCGTCGTCGGGCAGATGCCGAGATGGTCCCTACTGTAAGGCCACGGCCGCCTCCTTCCCTCTTTCTTGCCTTTCGATCCCAATCTTCCCATCCCTCATGAGGCACCTGTTCGCTTTGCAGATGAGGCCGCCTGGGCAAATTGCTGATCACAGCTCCCCAGTTGTATCCAATCCGACCAAGTGTTCCCAGCTCTAGGACACTGCCTGGAAAGGCGGTAGTGGTGAGTTCCCTCGCTTAGTCCGTTGGAACCACCAACCTGGAGAGTAAAATTGGCCCCAAAAATGTGGTAGGGGCAAGGTGAGGAGAGTGAGTCGTGCAGAGGGAGTGGGTTGCTTATGGTAAATAAAAGATTAAATCCCATGTAAAAATGTGGGCTGTTTTAATGTAATTTTTAGAGTAAGGGTGATGGTGAGTGTGTGTGTGAAAATGAAAGCTTTGACGCGAAAACCCTTCAGTTCCAGTCGATCACATCTTCGTAGCTTCGGGCAGCGTCTGCTCCGTAGAACTGTCCTGGGGCTTACTTGGTTGGGGTATTTGTAATCATGGGGCGTGGTGGCGCAGCGGTCAAGCTGTTTGCTTCTCACCACGGTGAACCGGGTTCGATTCCCGGGCAATGCATGTGAGATTCTCAAAGTGAAATGCCATGTCCTGTGGTTCGGATTTCACGGAATAATAAAGGAGGTCCCGTGACTTATGATCTCGAGATTAACGGTCACGTAAAACTCAAGTGTTCCTTTCCATATTTGTATTCTTGTTTGTTGTAGAGTCAGCATCTCTCCTTTCGTTCTTGGGCTGCTCGTCTTTGTTGGTTTCTTGTAGAGTCATGTCTGTTTTGTTTTGGAGTATTGGAGGTCTAGTCTCGTTCGGATATTGTTGCGAGAGTATGGAGCGTGCTGCAATCTGCTGGTCGATGTTTAGATTGTTTTACTATGGTTGTTCGTGGGGTTTGCCTTTCTGGATTTGTGTAACTCTATGGTTCTGTAGTCATTTCCCCTGTATGACGCATTGGGTGGGGTGGGAGTCCTCTTGATATGAAGCGAGTATAACAGCCCTCCACCGTCAAAAATATCCGTCCTCGGTCATTGAACCGTTGAGGCGTCGTGGATGGTAGTGGTAGGTGTCGGTGTCTGGCTATGTTTTTGTCGTCCCTCGGCATTGCTATGGTGGCTAGAGCGATTTCAATGAAACTCGGTAAATAGTACTATCTTGATCGACACCGACTGTGCCGTTCAAATTAAAATAGGTCTCACCAATCCAACATGGCGGCTGCGCGAAATATTTCACTGACTTTTTGTATCTCGGAAACAATTATTGATATCACCCTGAAATTGTGTGTGGTGATGGACAATATTAAGTTAAGTTTACCTATGTGACTTTTAAAAACATGTTGAGTAGTCAACAAAACGAACATGGCGGCTAAGCGAAGTTGAAATATTTAAATGACATTTTCTTAAGATTTAATCAACCGAACGCAGTGACTATGGTTGTTCGTGGATGGTAGTGGTAGGTGTCGGTGTCTGGCTATGTTTTTGTCGTCCCTCGGCATATTTAGGTGGCTCTCGTTATCTGCAAATCATTGAAACTTGGCACAGTAAATCTTCATTGACTACAAGACTTAATATATATACGTCTGCACAATATTTATTCTACCGGCAACTAATTCAATTCAATGGTATTCATAAAAACAAGATGGGTGCATGCGAAATATTAAAGTTAAGTTTCTAATTCTTGTGTCCTAATATTGCAATCGAAGTGAACGTTTGAATAATGAACCTACGAAATAATCTTCATATAATGGTACATAAATCAATGGCTTACTTATAGAACAATCCAACATGGCGATCATCTGAAATATTTAGGTGGCTCTCGATATCTGCAAATCAATTACAGCAATCAAACTGATATTTTGTATGTTGATAAAGGCAATTAATATCAGTTCACCTATGGGCCTTTCAATATACTGATGGACATAAATCCAGCATAGCGGCGACGCGAAATTTAAATATTTAAATGGATTGCTCTCGCGATTTAATTATCCGAGTGCATTGAAGCTTGGCACAGTAAATCTTCATTGGCTACAAGACTTAATATATATACGTCTAATTTAATTGCATTTTATGAGAACTTCAAAATTACGGCTGTGCAAATTTTTGAAATTAAGTTTTTATTCCTCTTGTCCTAATGAAGAAATAGTTAATGGAGGTTGGTAGACTATAATCGGCTATCATTTGAATATTCCTCTGCTGGCATATAATTGTATAACCTATATATGAAACAATCCAACATGGCGTAGCCTACATAAAATATATTTCAGTGGTTCACAATATCTCCGAAATTATTTAAGCAATCAAACTGATTTTTTATGATGATAGAGGACTATTAACTAAGTAGATACTGTGTATGTGACATTCAAAATCCTGAGGAACTCAGAAGGAACATGGCGGCCAAGTGATTTTCAAATATTTCATATGACTTTTCTGGAGATCAAATCATCCGAGAGCAGTGATGCTAAGAACAGAGAATTTTTATTCAAACCTTAGTATAGAGACATTTTATGTTCAATTGGTATCAGTTCGAAATGTTAAAACTTTCTTTTTCTCGTACCCTATTCAAGCGATTGAAGAGAAGATTCGTAAGGAAGGAAGGAAGATTGTAGTTTTACGTGACCGTGAATCTTGTGATTATGAGCCACGGGACCTCCTTTTTACGTGGAATCTGAAACACAGGACATGGCATTTCACTTCGAAAATCTCATATGCATTGACCGGGAATCGAACCCAGTGTGAGGCCAACAGCTTGAACGCTGCGCCGCCCTCAAGAGAAGATTCATATGATAGGCTATTATAACAATCATTTTATAATAGGCCTGGTACTAAATTCTGTTGCCTACTTCCTGAAATCATAGAAGCCGTTCATTTGACATTTCTTAAATTAAATTCCCCTCGGTATGCCTTCCTTTGGAGGGGAAGTAAATCCGGTGGGCCCATGTCATAGATTAACGCATGTAAGAGAACCTTCAACTCACTAAACTCGTGTGAAGCAAAATTTGTAGGTTAGGTTTGATCAATGCTCTTAAGTTCAAACGTTCGTCATAGGACGCTGGTTGCGATGGCATCTAGTAGTACCCAAGTTCACAGCTAGGTGTCGTTGACGGCAGCATTTGATAGCAAAAGTAGGAACTATTTGAAATTATCATCTGCAGTCCTTACTTGAATTAAAAACAGATAACACTCACTAATACAGTCATCACAATTAACACCGGTTATCAGACATATTATACACACACCCAAAGTACACGGGGCACATGACAACGTTGTCACAGCCCCTAAACTAAGGAACCAACCAACCAACAAATTCCCCTGACTCGTTACAAAAAGATGCCATCTCGAGAATTGAGTCTTAATCACTGATACTGAAAGTTTCCTATTCTAGCACATGAATTCTCAATGTATTGGCATTTGTGGAGGCACAGGTCGTGTACCAAAAGCTATTTAGTATACCTTACATCACATGGAAAATCATTTCAATATCGGAGGAGCTTTAAAATGGAAGAGACAAGTAGGATATATGAAAATTGGCTATTTAGTTCTTCACGGAACTACTTGTCAATATTTGAATTTTGCATTGCTGTCATGCTGTTTTTGTGTTTACCAGGATTTTGAAAATCACATATTTGTACTTATTTAATAGAACTTATTCTAACTGTTACATTATGCTTATTTTGACCAGTTATCCAGCAATACAACAATGGGCAGTGTGACTGACTAAACACATTATTGTTGAAACATTATTGAACTTGCAGCTGCGAAGTGAATGGCAGGGGTCGCCAATAATTGCATTGCCAAAAAGGGGTCGTGTGTGCAAGAAGTTCGTGAACCGCTGGTCTATATTTCATACGATGAAAATAGGCAAAAATTAATAGTCTTCTTAATTATGTGGAACATAAAATGGAACAAAATGCCGTGAATTTGTATTTCCACAAACATCAATAGTATATTCAATAACTCCACCTTGTTGCGAAGTGGCTAGCACTCTTGACTGTCACCGCGGAGACCCGGTTTCGATTCCCAGCTCTGCGAAGAAATGTAATTCTTCTCTGAGGGCTGGAATGGGGTACACTCAGCGTCGTGAGGCAAAACTGAGAAGAGGCGGGTTCTATTCACACCTCAGCCATCCTGGAAGTGGTTTTCCGTGGTTTCCCCATTTCTAATCCAGGCGACTGCCGGGATGGTTCCTAAATTAAGAAAGGCAACGGCCGCCTCTTTCCCAATCCTCATCTGAATTACAAATACACACGCTAATACAGCCAGCACAATAACACAGGTTATCAGACAAATCCCCCCCCTCTCTCTCTCTCACACACACACACACAATTACACGGAGCTACATGACCACGATGTTGCAAAGCCCCTAATTTAGTCAACAACAACAAAATGTATTTGGGGTCTAGGACTGGGTTAAGTGCACCAGAACTGCTTGAAATAGGGTACCTGGAGTTAAAAACTCGGAGGAAACTACATTCAGGAAAGCTGATATTACCCCCCCCCCTGAATTAAAACCTGCAATCTCTATATGCTCACCTATCCAGTCCAACCGTGGACGCCCAGCTACTAAGTGGATTTACTAGCTATGATGAAATCAAACGCTGCAACAAAATTGTGGTTAAATGGCAACAAAAATTATCCGTTCTTAAATTCTCATTATTCTAAGAATTTCGGGAACATTTTGGAGGGGTCTGCAACCCCATCAGTCCTGCTCTGGAGATGCTTCTGGGACGCATTTTTATTTTACAGCTGACTTTTTTGAATCGGAAAACTGAATATGCTTACGTTGTTCGTTCATGTAACTTATATTTCTTTATGTAATGCAAATTTGTTGTTCCATTTAGTGGCTTGGGCATCACGGTCATCAGCCCCGTGTACTTGGATATCTGTATTATTGTAGTGCCTGTACAAGTGCATGTATTTTGTTATTGAGGGTAAGATTGGTTGGGGGTGGCCATGGCCTTAAGTTGCCTGGAGAAGAATTGGGATACCTCGGAAACCCACTTCTAGGATAGCTGAGGTGACAACTGAATCCACCTCTTATCAGTTCTGCCTCACGTTACAAATCGCAGACCAGAATTAAACTTCTTAGCAGATTCGAGATAGGTAGCCAGACCTCAGGGGTGACAACCAAGAATAAAAGAAATGTTAACAGTATCATGTACATTTTGCTATATTGGTTGTAGTAAGAATTATGATATAAAATAATAATATCGTATGGCCACGGATGCCGGGTGCAAGCTTTGTTATTCGACGCCTAAAGGGCAGCTTGCTTCTCGAATTTTGTTGTTCCTTGGAACGCTATGAAAGTCAAAGTGGTTAGATACCTAAGCTCCTTGGCACTATAGCGCTTTCTAGTAGAGAAAGTAGGAACTTTTGTGTTGGCGGAAAATCCGGAGATTAATTTGGCCATTATGAGCACGGCCTACTGAATTCAAATGGGTTCTTTAACATGCCAACACCGTATGACATGCGTGCCGTGATTTTTGTCGCCTTTCAAAAATCACTTAACACGGCCAGGAGCAAACCTGCAAGCTTGAGGTTGGTAGTCCGACAAGATAACCACTCACCCACAGAGACAAACATTATGATATATTAATAGACTATAATTGGCCATGTAGGCTACATTGCTGAAAAGTGACTCCTACTAGAATTATCTCATTGGCCGGGAAGTCTGGGATGAGGGAGATAAAATAAGATGAGTTTCTATGTGGGAGGCATCTTAGCCGACACACCAGAGGATTTGAATGTGTTTTTAATTGCTATGGATTCTGTCTTGAGGAAAGAATTCATGATGAAAATTAATAAATGTAAAACCAAAATACTGCAATGCAGCCGAAAGAAATATGAAACCCCTGTGGATATCGAATTGGTAGGTGAAAAGCTAAAGGAGTTAGGAGACTTCTGTTACTTATGAAGCAATATAACCAGTGATGGACGAAGCAAAGAGGATACAATAAGTAGATTAGGACAGGCAAGGAAAGCATTTCTACAGAAAATGAATCAGTTGACATCAAATATAGATTTAGGTATTAGGAAGTCATTTCTGAAATGCTTTGTCCGGAGCGTGGCACTCTAAGTGAAACTTGGACTTTTGGAGTAGCATAAAAGAGGATAATTGAAGCGTTTGAAATGTGGTGTTACAGGAGAATGATGAAGATCAGATGGGTAGATAGGGTTACAAACGAAGAGGTATTGAGACGATTGGGATAGGAGAGATGTTTCTGGCGACTGCTATTGAAGATAAGAGATAGGTTGGTAGGACACATACTAAGACATCCAGGATTAGCAAACTTAGTTATGGAAGGAAGGGCCGAGGATGAGAACTGTAGGGGTAGACCAAAGTTACACAGATTGCCTCTGGCATTGCCTCAGATGTATGGTGTGGTAGCTATGATGTAGAGATGAATCGATTAACTCAGGACAGGGATGCATTGAGTGCTGCATCAAACCAGTCAAAAGACTGAAGACTCAAACAACAACAAAAACAACAACAACAACAATGTGGTATATGAGTAGAAAAGGAGCAGCAGAGGCCTAACTTATTAGAAGAGAAACTATGGAAAAACTATTTCAAAGGCGGCCGACCGCGACGGTGAGGTTCGGACCCACTCATCTCTCTAATTCGACAATAACCTGTCCCCATGGTCATCCTCCTCAGCTCGTAGGAAATCTTTATACCCCAGTAATAAATGAAATTAAAGGCATTGTGTCGTTCAGTTTCCCCAGAATCTCTGTGTAGGTGTTGGTTAAATTGTTCTGAGAAAAACCATGACACAACGATCACAATGTCTTTACATGAACTATGTTTTAGTGTCTCATAACAACTCTATGAACAAACAAGGGGTCACTACTCTTCCCTCCGAACCACTTCAGTTGCCTTGTCTTGGTTTAGATTGTCAGACCGTACAGCTTTTGAAATTGGTCTTTAACAATTCCAAGGGCACACCTCCTTTGTCTTAAACTACAGTACATGCTCGGGGTGAAACGCACGTTGAACACGTTTAATACTGTATTACAGAGGTGTATGCGCGAGTTATAACGGCTCGACTACAGTAGGTAATATATCCACTGGGGCAGGTTCCGCCACACAGCAGGAGGTAGTGGGGTAGGGGGCTGTCACGAGCGGATTAATTGTTCCCCTCAACTGCTGATCGCAAGTATGACAGTTATTTGTGACAGACAACGTACCACAAATAATTCACCTCACTTATAAAGGCACTCGATAACAATGCCTTTTATAATTGCCACAGGCTTACCTCACTGTAAACATACTTTATAAAACGTTCAATATGCATTATTATTGTTAATTGACTTGTTAGTCTAGTTCACCTTCACACTCACCTGCAAGAAATTTAACTATACCGGGTAAATCAACTGCCCCTAAAAATATTATTTTATGCAGCCCAACGAACGCGTTTTGTTAGGATGGTCGATGTTTCTCTGCTTGCTTTCCGAAAACGATACTGAACACTATAATTTTTCCCTTGATAGTATTCGAACGATCTGTAATCAAATCATAGTATTCGAACGGTCTGTAGTCACATCGAGGGAAAAATAGTAGTGTTCAGTATCGTTTGCGGGATATCCTTGCAGTGCATTGTGCGTTAGTTCCATACAGGATGCAAGGAGAGAAATGTCGACCTTCCTGATAACACACGTTAGTTGGGCTGCATAAATCAATATTATTAGGGGCAGCTGATTCACCTGGTATAATTCATTGAAGCCTGGGACTCTTCTTCCTGGGCTCCTTTAAAAGCAGAGAATTATAACGGTGACGTGAAACCCATATCATAAGAGCCCTAGGGATCTCAAAACTGTCATGCTCAAGACTGGAATACGAGATAGACTCAGAAATATTCTTTAGTGAAGACATAAAAAATCAACTAAAACTCCCTTACACACAACAGTAAAGGGAACTCCTTCAGATGAAACAGAGGTAGCAGGAAGAAATGGACATGGATTTCTACGCAACTGACGCCATGATAAATAGAAGTTGCACTGGATCAAGCAATGAACTGAGGAGTGTTGAGGACAGACTGGCTATACACGCTTTCCCATCCAATCATTCTGCCTCGTGGTGCAGTGGCTTGCAATTTTGGCGGTCACCACTGAGACCTGGATTCGATTCCCGGCTGTGCCAAGAAATTTAATTCCAGTCTGAGGGATGGAACAGGTTACAATCAGCCTCGTGAGACAAAAATGATAAGATTCTAGTTGTATTCCCACCTCAGCCACCCTGGAAGTGGTTTTCCGTGTGGTCAACCACTTCTAATCCAGTCAAATGCCAGGATGGTTCCTGACTTAAGTTCACGTCCGCCTCCTTCCCAATCCTGACCTGAATTACAAATATACACACTACCACAGACACAGATACACCACAATAACAGAGGCTATGAGACAAATTCTACACATACACAAGTACACGGGGCTACATGACCACGATGTCCAAGCCCCTCAAATAAAACAACAACCATCACAAACTACGCTCCAGTCCTGGTTTTCAAAAGCTATCAGTTTAGTGTGTGTATGTGAGTGTTTTGTACTAACATAACCTGAATTCGTCTGGAGTAGAAGCAGGAAACCACGGAAATCCACTTCCAGGATGGCTGAGGTGGGAATCGAACCCGCCTCTTCTCATTTCTGTCTCGCAAGGCTCAGTGTATCCCATTCCAGATCTCAGACCAGAATTAGATTTCTTAGCAGAGCCGGGAATCGAACCCGTATTTCCACGGTGACAGCCAAGAATGCTAGCGACTCTGCAACGAGGCGGACGGTCGGTATAATAATTTAAATCTACAGGCACATCAAGCTACAGCTTACGTTTCTTAGAATATATATCGTAGCAGCGCAGCCCACGAAGGTCCTTGGAGTGCCAAGAGACCGCTGCCCAGTGTAGTCAGCGCGTCTGGTTCCCTTGGTCGTTAAATTTGGTTTTCCTGACAGGACGCTGCCTCTCTGTCAGACAGCTACTCATTTGTCTTCACGAGGTTGAGTGCACCCCGTTCCAGCCCTCACGTCAGTTTCTAAAATACCTTACGAATCCGGGAATCGAACCTGGGAAATCGTGTGAGAGAACGTGCACTATCTCAACACCACAGAGACAGCAAAAATATATACAGTATGACGCGCAAGTAAATTCCTCATAGTTGAACTTTCGGAATTGCTTGCCCCCAGTTATTGTACACTTACGAGGAATGGTGGTGCAGTTTAAACAGCAATTTTTTACTTAATAACTGATTTAAAGCAATTAGTTCCGTCAAATATTCAAGATGGCAGCCGTCCGAATATATTTTTCAATATTCATAATTGAAGAAGGTAGTTGCAAAACCGCACAAGTCCACTTTGGACCATAAATGAGTTGAGACCGGAATAGAGTTATTTAGACAACTACGCATTATGTACAGTGCAAAACAACAAACGTTTCCATGAGGAAGTCCCTATAATTATAGGAAGGAAATTAAGGCAGTTGCAAAACAGCACCCCTGGAAGTGCTAAAAGCAAGAGACATATTGAAGTAGCCTATATACAGTAGACAGTATCCCTAGCGACTTCAAGTTATCGTATCAAGAGCTGGTAAAGAAGTAAATAACACACACACACAAACACTCAGAACTCTGTTCGGTGGACGTGTGGTGTTTTGCATATGACTTCTTCAATTTCTCGCGTTCAAACGAAGTGATCGGAGAGGAATTTGCCTATGGGAAACTTCTACTATAATCTACGTCAACAAGTACATAAAGCTACAGCTTATGTTTCATAAAATGTATACTGTATAAACCCATAGCTCCACGCCATGGGATATATTTATGCAATCTTTTCATCTCAAAACCCTCCGGTCAGTTAAATCGATTTTCCATGTGATGGGCTAAATTAGTAAATTGTTTCTGTCTTATAATCAGCATTGTGATTATATGACAATAATTTCAATGGCAAAACTCATTATCTCAACACTCTAGTCATTTAAGACAACAAAAGAAAGTAACTCATAACACTTCTCAAAACGGGAGTAGAGTAAACCCTATCCCTAGTGGTATTTCTTTAATGAATTAGCATTTACGGTAAATATTTCACCAAATTCAGTCAATATTTGAAGCGTGTGTGGGAACAAAGGTCTATGTTACATTTCTTACTAATTGAGAGAAAAAACAGCAATAAAGGTGACTGTTGTCCGTGGCACCGGACAACGCGGTAAGACGTAACATTCACTTTTGTCTTTTTGCAGCTTTTCAGTCGGTCAACACGATTGTGCCCAATGAATGAATGGGGCACAAGATAACAATATCTATACTAATAAAATAAAATTGAAGAGTTTGTGTGTTTTTGTGTTTAAACGCGCTAATCTCTGGAACTACCAGTCGGATTCGAAACTTTTTTTAAAATATGATAGCCAGATGCAAGAGTAAGAGTTTAGGCTATGTTAAATTTCGGACAGACCACTCCATTCCCTGCATTTAGGCCCTTTGGCACAAATCTACACCGTTTCACCGATCTGGACCAAAATTTGTATACTTACCCTTTGGAACTTTGCGAGTAACACTGTCAGCATGAAATTTCAGACAGACCACTCCATTCCCTGCATTTAGGCCCTTTGGCACAAATCTACACCGTTTCACCGATCTGAACCAAATTTCACATAGGCCTACTTACACTTTGGAACCCGACGAGTAACACTGTCTGCTTGAAATTTCGTACAGACCACTCCATTCCCTGCATTTAGGTCCATTGGCAAAAATCTACACCGTTTCACCGATCTGAATCACATTTTGTACACTTACCCTTTGGAACCCTGCGGGTGACACTGTCCACTTTAAATTTCGGACAGAAAACTCCATTTCCTGCATTTAGGCCCTTTATCACAAATCAACACCGTTCCTCCTAATTGCACCAAATTATACATATACTTTGATACCCTGCTGGTAACACTGTCCACTTGATATTTTGGACAACGCTCTCCATTCCCTACGTTTAGAATAACAAACAAACTGAACTAGAAAACCATGTATTAATGGCCTAGAATCATTCATGTCCGTAGTAGTGTAACTGTAAGAGTAGTTTAATAAGTCTCTTGTTGACTGGCAATTCGGGCTGCATCACGTCGCGCCCCTAAGTGTTCTGGTGCAGAATTGCGAAAATAGTATAGTTAAATCTCGCGCTGCTTATAAATTGCAGTCACGGGGAATAATTAGTGCAAAAATATTTCTTAAGCCCCTTAAAACAGTTATCATCATGAACATATTATGCATCTGTATAAGTACAATGGTGTTGGTTCAATACTTTGAGGTTATCAGCTGCAATAAGCGTTGGTGCTTTTAAATTTACCTTAATTTATTCCGAAACTTATCGATGAGCGCTATGTGGCGATAAATGATACTATTGCTACCTCAGGAGCTCGGGACAGCCTAAGTTTTCCAAAGTGTCTGATTATTTTCCTATGGCTCTATGCGACAAAAGACGACACTATTGGTCTCTGCATTTCTAACAGACAATGAGATATAGGCCCTAGGCAGTGTCTTTTATTTCACTTACTCCTCTTTCTAATCATTTTTAGAAATTTGTTTGTAAATTACATGTGTCAGTGCTGTAGTTAGTAATTAGCCGTTTCCCTATTCATTATTATCATTGGGGGAAAATGACCTAAATGTTACGTCCATTATACTGTACTGCTTATCACTACAACCACCACCACCACCATAAAAAGTTATACTTAATTTTTTTCTGGCAGTTTAAGTATCATGTGCCAGTTTTGTAGTAGTATTCATTATCACCCATAAATCAAATAAATCCACCGGGCGAAGCCAGGCACTATTGCTGGTATAAATATACTCCTGGAAATAATTAGGCCTACATGTATTTGTTTATATTCACAATTAAATGGGGCAATTTAGGAGCACGCGTTACGATCCTCTAATGGCCATCGTCAGATCCTGATCACTGTGTTCAAATTTTAAAAATTTTCACTATTGTAAATTCACTATTTTAGTACAATAGTATCGTTAGGTGAAATTAAGATCAATTCGCTTAAATCTTGTCTATATTAATGTTTTGGTGTGAATTACGTGAGTAACGGTGTATACTGTATGCACATGTAGTCTATAGTTTACAATCTTATTGTATAATACGCTAAGGTGTATGTTTCACAAAACTCAAGCTCCTAAACCAGAGGGAATTAGAAGGTGTGGTTTGTACCAAAATCTTCCAAATAGTCTCAATAGCACAGGAAAAATCTTGCATTTCTTGAAAAGTCAGCGGAAATATATTTATTTGTTTATAAAGTGTTTTTAAACAAATAAACTAGACAATAACCCCTGCAGAACTGTGCTGCGTACAGCCCGCATATCACTAGAGCCAAGCGGGTAATCTGTTCACATCGGGCGCATACAACCCATTATGCGAGAGTTCTTGCACGGGTCCGCTAGTTTTGAATAATACACTTTATTGCACTGTAAACAATAATAGACTAATTAATAAGTTTTGGCATGCACTAGAAAAATATTTATAAATTTCACTTATCCTGGTGTTGGCGATTCTCACTACGATGTTGACACAGTGTCTTCTACACTCCACACTCCTCAACACCAGTTATAGTTCTGTGTGTTTCAATAAATCCAGTACTCAATAAAACCGCTTTATAACCAGAGAGTACACACTTTATAGATGCAAATAAGCAATAAATGACAATCTCAAATTTTATATTGATACTGGATTGTGGCTTTTCACCGATATCTCAATCTCATTCATGGCTGTGATTATATGGAAGCTACTGAGGTATGAGTGGTGCTGAGTAATGACCTTCAGGACACAACTAGTGTCTGTGGATGCTGTGGATGCTGTGAAAGGTTCTACATGTAGGGTTGGTACTGCTATACCGACTCAGTGAGGAAAGCGATGGCAAACTACTTCACTCCTCGCCTTGCTTTAGTACGCCTCATTATAGTGATCCCTTTGGTTTTTGTGGGTTTCAACCCACATAGCCAATAGTGCCACTTTTTGAGGATCCAACCAGCATCCAGGCTGACTACCTAACAGACAGACTGCTTTAAAATATCCACTTTTTAACTTATTTCTTTTCATTTTCAGGAAATCCGTTTTGTAACCTAATAGTAGCCAAATTATAGATGGAAAATACGTTAATAGTCCAAAAATAAAGACAGTATTTCTCGTAAAATTAAGTTTTAAACAGTACACTTTGAGTGGGTCAGTTATATTCCGTCTTAGACAAATGTTACTGCTATTAGTAGTATTGTCCACCTCATTGTGTAGTGGCTAGTATTCTTTGCTGTTACCGTGGAGGCACGGTTTCGATTCACGGTTCTGCCATGAAATTTAATTCTGCTCTGTGGGCTGGAACGGGGTACGTTCAGCCTCATGAGGTAAAAAGGAGAAGAAGCGGTTTCAATTCCTACCTGAGCCATCCTGAAAATGGTTTTCCGTATTTTCCCACTTATACTCCAGGAAAATGCCAGGATGGTACCTAACGTAAGACCACGGCCGCTTCCTACCCAAATCCTACTTGAATCACATATACTTACACACACTAGTACAGACATTATAGTGATTCACGTTATCAGAAAAAACAAGAAGTTCCGTGAAGAACTATACAGCCTACTTTTCATGCCAATGGTTATTCTACAGTATATGAACCTATCTAGAATAATGACGAAATTAAGTTGGTAATATCGAAATATCTAATTAGTTCAAAATATACCTGGTATAATGTAGCCTAATAGAGCACTACAGTTGGCAGCCCTGGTGACTGAATATATTCTTAGTTCCATCTCTTAAGGTACAGAATACAAAATTTGGTTGAAGTCCAATGGACGTTACATGCAGTTAGACACTGGATCTATCAGCACGCGTAAAAGCATGTTGCAAACAATACCATGCGTGTGCTGGTCAGAAATAATCTGAAATATTATGATATCTTGTTGTGCCAATTTTGGATGAAATCCATTTGTTAGTATAGAAGTTACATGTATTTTAAAATTGGACATATCAGCAGGCATAGAATCATGTTGGCAGCACTGACTTATATTAATTACTCCAAATTATCTAAGAGGGTCAGGTGCTATACGTGTGCAAAGTATAGAGCTGTTGGCTTGCATACTTTCTGGTATATTGATATTAGTGTAAAATAAATATAGACAGCATTTATTAACAGTTGGCAGCTCTGATTGCTCTTAACAATACTTATAGTCATATCTGTTATGGTACACATAGCACATACGAAATTTGGTTGAAATCCAACTGATAGTATAGAAGTAACATGTATTTAAAAATTGGTCGTATCAGCAGGCTTATAATCATGTTGGTAGAACTGACGTATATAAGTTACTCGAAATTAATCTAAAATGTCAGAATATACGTGTGCATAGTTTAAAGCTGTTGGCTTGCATACTTTCTGATATATTGGTATTTGGATAAAAAAATAAAGAGAGCAATTATTAACAGTTGGCAGCCCTGGTGGCTCTTAAGAATACGCTCAGTCATATATGTTTATGTACAGATATTACATACAAAATTTGGTTGAAATCCAATTGATAGTCTAGAAGTTATATGCATTTAAACATTGGACCTATCAGAGGGCTTAACATTATTTTGGCAACACTATCATGGTTGGCCTCCTGGAAATTAAACTGAAATAGTATTATCTACATGTGTGCCAATTTTGGATTAGTTCCCATGCATACCTTGCAAGATATCCAACATGGGGCTCAAATTTCTAGTGCGTTTTTTCAGCAGTTGGTAGCACTGACATCATTTTCAAATATGGACGTGAGATATTCCGGTGAACATCTTTACTCATACTAAATATGGTTTCGATTGCTGCAGCCGTTTAGGAGTTGATAGGGGGGGACACACACACACAGCCAGACAGACAGACACACATTTTCCCGGATCGATCTCATAAGTCTACTTTTTCCTCATTTTTGCAAAATGTGAAAAGTAGGCTAAAAATCTACTGTACACATAACCAATTACACGGGGTTATATAACCATGATGTCGCAAAGCCCCTAAAGAATCAACAACAACAGTAGTAGTAGTAGTAGTAGTAACTAGCCTATTATATTCCGGGCGCCAGCAAATGTTCTCCGCAGTGACTACGGGCTACTGCGAGAGCTAGCATCAGTAGTTACGTTGGCAGCACGACTGTCGCTTGTATAAAAACAAACAAACAGTAAACTTTGTACTCACCACAGCCATTCATAACTGATGCTGGAAGTGCTGATGACACACACGCTCGCTTATTGCAATACACACTGACGATTTCGACAGCCTACACCCACACGTGAGGGATTCACCCTGTCAAGGACACCGTGCTGCCAACTAAACTGCTGATGCTACCTCTGTCAGAAGTCCGTAGTCACTGCGGAGAACATTTCCTGGCGCCCTGTACTTTCAGGCCATATTTTATTCGGTTGAATATGTTTGATAAAGTCCATATCCAGTGTCTTTCCTCTAGAGGAAAAGGTTGCGATACTCACTAAAAGTTTAACTAACAGCATGAGTGAACTTGCAATAAATTTATTCACAGCCAATCTTGTTGAACCATACAGAAATAAAGTGCCGGTTTGGTGAACCTCTGTGTACCCCCAGAAAGAAAGCCCATGTTTGAGTGGGGTGGGTGGAATGCAATAGGCTGTTCAGTTTGCAAGAGAATCATTTACATTCATTCGTGGTCCTTGTAAAACTTGCTAAATTTTCTACCCAAAATTATTGAGGGAAATGTTGCATCAGGTAATATCAATATCAACCGCATTTTTGCATTATAATCGCTTTCTTACATGCGACAGTATGTGGAGCCCATAATCACTAGATGATACCGAGTTGCGCTAATGAGGTCTGTTTAAGACAATCAAATGGGATAATACATCCTGGAGCAAATACTACCACACTACTAAATCGGCTATGACGAGATACAGCATTTAGAACTAATTAATGTATTTAGTCCCAATCCACTACTTTATTTTTCACGTTCGGTTGTCCCCAATTAATCCCCACTTACCTCTGTGACATTATTTTGCCTTTTCTGGTAATTCATTCATATGGTAAATTGACCAAGTTAAGTTTTGTACTTAACCTGAACAATAACTTCCATCATATGAAATACAGTATACGCGTATGAGACTCGCCTTTCGTCGTTGACGTGTGTGTGTGTGTAGGTATATACAGTACTGTATGTGTGTCTCCACTCAATAAATATTGATTGGCTGGAGTGATTTCGATGTAACTGGCAAGGACTGGGTGGACACACACATACACAAATACACACATGGCCACACAATGTGATCTAATAAACCTATATTGTAGTCTATATGATGAAATTGTCTAAAAATGAGCAGCTCAGCCTATTCGTGTTCTATTGAACAGTTCACTAGGAAAGTTGATAAAATATACCAGTATGGTGAACTAAATTGGCTACTCTGATACATAACTCTTAATTCTTTTTATTTATTTATTTATTTATTTATTTATTTATTTATTTATTTATTTTGTGTTGTAGATAGTGCCTCGTCATGTGACTTCAAACACTTGTTTCCCTGTATTGATGGGAGGTGGCTTTTCACCGATGTCTCAGTCTCACTCATGGCTGTGATTATATGGAAGCTACTGAGGTATGGGTGGTGCTTAGTAATGGCATTCGGGGCACAGTCAGTGCCTGTGAATGCTGTGAAAGGTTCTACTCATAGGGTTAGGACTACTGTTCTGACTCAGTGAGGAAAGCAATGGCAAACTACCTCACTCCTCTTCTTGCCTAGAACGCCTCAATATAGCACTGCCTTGGGTTTTTGTGGGTATCTACTCACATAACGTAACGGCGGTGCTTTTGAGGATCCAACCAGCCTTCGGGCTGACTACTTAACAGACAGCTTATCTTGGGGAACGGAGGCAGCTTTATTTCTAACCCTTATTTTGTGTTCTTAAAATTTTAATAATCATGCTTATTTTCAAATAAGGCTACGATGTTTGGATATTGAAATTGGTACCGTTTATCCTATACAATACAGTACAATCAGAATTGACCATTTACAACAACCACATATTCACTCCAAACAGGCTAATTCAGGAGGTCAATCACCACTTCCAGTATCTCAACAAAACATCACATAGACTACAACTAACGAACACTGACGAGTTGCATTACTAATACTGCAACTGCATAAGTGTGTATGTATGTCTACCCCTTATTATTCCCGTTTTCCAACGGGGTCGGGGATGAGATGCGATGGAAGTCTTTGTGGCGATGATTTTTTACGGCCGGATGCCCTTCCAGACGCCAACCTCATGAGAGGAGTTAATGAGAGATGTAATGAATGATGGTGAATGAAATTGGGCAAGGATGTGGAAGGAAGCGGCCGTGGCCTGTCAGAAGGTACCGTCCCAGCATTTGCCTGGTGTTGAAAATGGGAAACCACGGAAAACCATTTCAAGGACGGCCGACGGTGGGGCTCGAACCCACGCGTCTACCGAGTCAGCAGAGAACTTGGCCCCATGACCTAATGCTGAGCTTTAGCCAGCGTAGCCACTACAGTCGGTGCTACTGTATAAGTATACATATTGTAAATATTTTCACCCATATTTTCAGACATAGATTTTATAGCCTACGTGTAATGGATCTGATGATAATCGCTTGACGATGGAAACTGGTCATCCAAGTGTATTTATTAATCTCATGTATTTTTTTAGGGCTAGGGAATAACCCATCTCATTTGGGTACAATTGTGTTGACCGACTGAAAAGCACCAAAATTTTGTTTTATCAGATTGTAGGTCATAAACCGAAAGGTATTTAGTCCATCACATGGATAATCTATTTAGCCTAATTGACAATGGAGTTTTGTGATGCGAAGAACCAGCAGAATATTTATAAATTTATTACGTTAGTTCTTTATGGAGCTATTCGTTTTTACTTCAAACAAGCTGTACAAAATAATCCGTACATGCGCTTTTAATGCGATACTGCATCTTTTTGTGCCAAGATACGGGACGTTAGTAGTGTATTTTGTCATTCCAACAAGAAATCTTGAGTTGTCATTGCAGTTTCGTGCCCGTAAAATCCAAGACTAGTACGAATGATTCCCAGCCTTGACAATTTGTAACAACCATTTTCTTCTAGCTCAAAAGTGACGTGCCGTTTGGCTTCTACAGCTTGCACAAGTCAACGCAGCGAGGCAAACTCCTCTCGTTCCTACTTCCATGCTGCCCCACCGAGTTGGTAGCAGTCACTAGGACCATTGGCAATGCGTATAGCTGACTACCGGTGGCTACCTACGTTCTTCACATTTTCTTTCAATACCTATCGAAAGGAATCCTCAAGAACAGAGAAAAAATAAGTGACAATCCTGAAACGAGTTCTATGTCTCTCAAAATCCACATCATTGATGTGTATCAACGTCACCTCTTGTGGTCTTCGACTGCCTATTGAGACTCTGATCCCATAGATCCTGGGTTCGATTCCTTTCCCTGACAAGACATGTAATTTTGGCTTAACGGTTGGTACGTGAGACAAAACTAAGAAGAGGTAAGTTTCATTCCCACTGCAGCCCTGCTTTCCGTGTTTTCCCACTTCCACTCCACAGTAAAACAGGCCACCAGACAAATTCTACACACACTAAAGTATACGGTAGTGATAACCAAGATGAGCAGGCCCCAAAATGAAGTCAACAACAAGACTTATCTATGATATAAGCAGCGAAACTAGACTACTAGAAGATCTGTGACTGTAACTGCGGCATTCAGAAGCTGCGTGGCCTATGAATTTCCACTACTGTGCTCTGCCCTTATAGTCCCTCGGTAACGGGACGCTACTGAATTCCAATATCGGAGTTCTCACTCCCCCTCCTCGAACACGATTAAGGGTCCTTAGCAATATAGTTTGAAACATGATTAGGCCTATGACAATGATAAGATGTTGGTGGTGGGTGGGTAAAACTGAATTTAGCATTCCCTTAATACGGGAAAATGAGGTCTGTAGGGTTTTAAACATCTTCCAATCATGGCTTCCTTTCTTTCTTGGCTACAGCTCTTATCAAGTCAATTGACTGAAAATCCTTAGCAGATATGGGGCAGATGACCACGTTGTTCAGCCCCTTAAACAATAAACACCATCATAATTTAGCAGACAATGATCCTCTGGTTTGGAAATATTTTGGGCCAAGAGAGGCAGAGAAATTTAAGAAAAACCCAGGCTGTATACCTCATGAAGGATCTTTTCTTACAAAGTGACCGCTGCTCGGATTGCGGAGTGACGCGTGGTCAGTGCGGCGCGTCCCCTCGGTCGTTATTCTTGACTTTCATGACTAGACTTAATGCCTCTCGGATCAGAGAGCTATTCAGTTGTCTTCACGAAGCAAGTGCACCCAATTCCAGTCCTCATGTCAGTTTTAAATCAATGACAAAGATGAGAATCGAACTCGCGACATACGAGGTAAAAAGCAAGCGTGTTATCCCCACTCCACAACGCATTTGCAACTTGAAATTTTCAAAACCACTTGATCACATATTCACGAAAGAATGTTGTTATAAGCAGTTTTTAGCTTTTATTCATCTTATTTTACAAAAACTCATCTCATAATTTATGATGTTATTAATTTTTCATTTTGTAACAAACTACAACCCTGATGTACTATGTGTAATAGGGTTTCATTTACTGTAATGGATATTCAATAAATAAATACCCCCACTCCATGTGACCGGAAGAGGAAAGAATGAAGTTCTGTCTTAACCCATTAATGCCCAGATAAAAATAATTATTCCAAATTATTCCAAACCCTCACTATTCTATATTTGGTCAGGTGTGATGTAGGAATTAAGGGCAAAATATTTAAAATTTTGATTATTCCAGAATTACGACCCGTCACTAAAAGAAACCTATATCTCTTCAGACACTAACAAAAACTAATAAAATATCATCAATATATCAAATAGATATTATGGACTACCATTCTTTGCAACAATTGAATGGTTACCCCGAACAAAGATCTAACACACAAATAGAAAATTACTGTATTGGCAAAGGGAAAGAAACATTGATTTTGATTTAAATCTCGTAAGTAAATCAATCGTTTTTCAATCTTTTATGCAATATAGGCCTAAAACAAATGTAGGTCACACTTGTGGGGAAATAATACACACTAATCATGATTGCAATGAAATCTCAACTTGCAATTTATTGTGGGTTAGATATTAATTCGGGGTAACCATTCAATTACAAAATTAGTACCGGTGCACACAATAATTACCAATCTCGGAGCATCATTTTCGGCAATTGTTGACGAAGTTCAAATAGCTCTGTCGTAGGAAAGACAAAGTGTTCACAACAGAAAATCATATAAAGGGCAGTAAACATAGGCTACGTGTGCTTACAACCTGTAACAAAACAATATCTCGACGTACAGTAGAGTTGCCAAAAATGAAATATGTTAAGCGTATGATCGATCATACCATGAGTATTAAAGGGTTAAAACGTTTGCTAAAAGAAATGTAGAACCAGCTCAAGGAACTTCATCTAGAGCGTTGTTGTTGTTTCATTCTAGGGTCTTGGGCATCGCCGCCATTCATCCCCGTGTACTTGGGTGCGTGTAGAATTTGTCTGATTACCTGTGTTATTGTGGTGTCTATGGTAGTATGTGTATTTGTAATTCAGGTGAGGATTGGGAAGGAAGCGTCCTTGGCCTTAAGTCCTGACATTTGCCTGGGATAGAATTAAGAAACCATCGAAAGCCACTTCCAGTGTAGCTGAGGTAGGAATCGAGACAGGTCGAAACCTATCTTGAAACATCGTGGACGCAATCGTTGTACTATAAGAGGACAACGTGCGGAAAATCAACCGCCAGATTGAACTGCAAGGCTCTGAAATCAATAGCTCTAATAATGTTAATAATGTTATTGGTTTTACGTCCCTTTTAACTACTCTGGCTTTTAGAGACGCCGGGGTGCCGGAATTTTGCCCCGAAGTGGATCTTTAACGTGCCAGTAGCTCCGAAATCATGTGCCAAATCTCCCATATAAATCAATGGGAGGTAGCGAGTACCGTACAAGTTGGAATGGACAGCCCCGACCTCCCAAGCACTCAGAGCTGGTGGAAAGGAGCCGCACGCTCCACTCAGCATATACGCCCCACCTCGCTACTACTCCGAGTGTCCCAGGGAAGTCCAGCTCCTCCAGCCGTCATGCCTGCGTACCAGCATGTCAGGTACGATAACGGAGCCTTGCAGTTCAATCTGGCAGCTGATTATCCGCACGTTGTCCTCTTATAGTACTACGATTGCGTCCACAAAGTTTCAAGATAGGTTTCGACCTCTCTTACCTGATACTTCCCTTGTCAGTAAAACGCATTCCTTGACAATTTACCTGAAATATATAGTCAGTTATTGGAGTTTTAAGGGGTGGAACAGCAAGGTCATCTTTCCCACTCAAAAAATAGAATATAATATTGATTCTAGTCGGCTATATCAAGCCAGGTGGCAGGTTTTGAGCGTGCAGCAGAGAATATATTAAATTCCCATTACCCCAAAGTTTAGTACAGGTTGTCAATCAGCATGCAGTTTCTAACAATATCCAACCAACCGCACTGACCGACAACCAGTCACCGATGATCAAGTGGTCTCTTTCATGAGACTGTTTCCTCATTCTGTTCAATTGTACACGCGTTTCATTTCTTCTAGTACACAATCACACCCCCTTCTACTCGTGTGACCTGCCCTACTACTTATATTGCCCATACCCTCTCCTCCTGGAATGAGTTTATTGAGTGCATTCCCTGAGGCGACCCAACGTGGCAGTTGTGGTCACAGCTCTACTGTCTAACTACCTAACAAAATAAATTATCCTATCAAAGAACTGTAGAGAGAACACCTCGAAAACTTCAGATTTAGCGTAAATAAACTGTGGTACTCAATCTTGCAGCAGCTACACGATTAAGGAATTACTTTAATTGTGCTCACTCATCCTCCCCGCCAAGATCAAATCATGACGAAGATAAACGATGGCTGCCGGATCGGCTACAGTCACTATGGAGGAATGAACTATAGCACGGGGATGAGGTTAGGAGTGATTATTCCCCATTCGTTGTTCGTCATTTTTAGAAACTACGGGTTTTAATTACTCTATACCGTCATTATTTCAACCTAATGGAAATATGAAAATGAGAATGTTATGGGAATTCCTTAATGATCATCCATGGAATGATTGCCATTGTCCGAGTCCCTGAGTGGCAAAGTCAATAGATTATTTTACGCAGATGAGTGGTGAGAGCGTTTGTCAAGTTTAGTCACGCGCTTAACCTGTGCCGTTGTCCGTAACCACGTGTTCCAACAGATAAGGGAAAGTTAAGGGCCGACCGCAGCGTACACATTATGGAAAATATTATTTCTTTCATTAATCGTGGTATTGATAAAAATTGGAAGTCATTACCTTCCACAGTCTTAGAGCCTTTTCCCAAACATTGATGTATTTAAGAGAAGACTGAATTTTTGTGTAAATACTCGGATGTAATTACCATAGTTCCCAAATCGCGACTCGTGTACATTAAGTGTGTTTGATATTACTGTTAGTAATTTTCTGTAAGTGTGCAATTTGGCACCGGGGATTACCCCAATTTGCAAATAAAGTAAATCAATGCAAAATGAATGAATATGGACATGTTTCTCAAAGTTTACTGGAATATTCACTATGTCAGTCAGCATTTGCTGAAGATTTTACTAACCGTTGTATTATCAACTGAATACTTCTCGCATAAAACAACTCATGAAAATCGTTTAAATAACGACAGTAGACGTGAAGGTGTACACTGTTTTCATGTAAAGTGTATGCAAATTGCATTAGAATTAATGACTAGGCCTATATGATTGGAGATTCAATCTCCCACAGTGCATTGGCACAGCCCAAGGTATTTATGCTTTGTAGTAGCCAGCTTTGTATATAGGCTACTTGGCCAGTATCTTGTTGAGGTGTATCGTACTAACAGATGAGCCCGATGACACACTGTGGCGAAGCGCTGCCAACTCAATTGAGAAGTTAGTTAGTTAGTTATTGTTGTTTTAAGGGGTGGAACTACGTCAATTAAGAAGTCTTAAAAGCATTAATTGTTCTAAATTAATACTAATTTTCTTAATCGGTGTGAAAAATTTCTATAGACATAGTTTCCAGTGAAGAAACGTTATTCTTTAACTTCCTCAATAGAACTTTCTTGAGGCGACAGTAACTCGTATTCTCTTAACTGCAGAACGTACATGAAGCAATATCTCCCGCAAAATCTAATTCTTTTCTAGTAATTTACGCTGTGATTTTATACCTTAAGTGGCATTGGTTGTTACACACCGGGTTTTAAACCACATTACTGGGATACTTACAATGATTATTTTGTAAATTCGAGATATATCTCGGCTTAAATATTAGCCAAATAAGAACAAAGAGCGTTTCAACGCCCTTATTGGATAATTACTGTATGTATCCCCCCTTAATTGTGATTTTATACCAGATATTAAATATGATAACACCTTCATGACTCTCACCAACTCGTAGTTGGTCCACGGATTACAACTTTGAAACACAGCATATTTGGAATATCAATCCAAGGAGTTAACAGGATATAAATATTTTGCAACAGTAATCAAAGGGAATTTCGTGGTAACAAACTGCCACCAATTGAGATACAAACAAAATGTACGGAGTCATAAATAGCTAGCGATTTGCGTTTTACACTCGTATTTGAACACTTTCCCTTGCAATTTTGAGGCTGTAAGCTATGAGCAAGGGGAATTATTTCGTGAAAATATCAATACTATGGAGCAGGGGTTGCAAGGAAGTTTAGATCCAGCTGTCAATGTAAGATCTCCTTAATGATAGGAAATTCAGTTTAGTGTAAGAACAGATGACCTTGATATTCCACATCTAAACACAACAATCATCATCATCATCAGCAGCAGCAGCAGCATTCCATTTCTTTATAGTTTATTTTGCTGACCGGGAATTATTTTCAAACCTCCTAAAATATTTTCTTTGCTAAAATGAGGCCCCTTCTTACTATACGCATCACATTTATAATCACAACCAAAGGTTTTGTTTACCCATCAATGAATAACAGAAATCAAATCCATGACTGAACTGAGCCGTTGAGAACCAGAGTGTTATAACTGTCAGGCAGGTAATAGCCTACGTTGTGACTGATGGATGTATCACACACACACTGGCTCAGAGCTACGCCTGCTGAGTATACAGTGTGTTCCGATTCAACACGGAACTGTAAAATGGGTTGCCTACCCACCCGCAATCAGCTTGAAATCTGCTCACAGCGCGCTAGCGAAGCGACGGGGCCGAGTTCGATTTCACTGATTGCCGCCTTCTTATGCAGCATTGCAAAGTATTTTGCTCTTTCAAAATATATTTACACAGGCTTCACAATAAGTATGAATGATTTCTGTTTCAGAACTTGTTACTTTACGCTTCTGTTAATGGCTCTTGCAGAGCATTTCTATGAAATAAAATA
Source organism: Meconema thalassinum (assembly GCA_946902985.2). Taxonomy (NCBI): domain Eukaryota; kingdom Metazoa; phylum Arthropoda; class Insecta; order Orthoptera; family Tettigoniidae; genus Meconema; species Meconema thalassinum. The sequence continues at coordinate 1,069,082,407 of OX336389.2, forward strand.
GTATTTTACAAAATAGTTTATTACAACACAATGTATTTTTGTGTTGTAATTTGTTTACAACACAATTTATTGCTTTTTAACCCAATACCACAAAATGAGATACAATTTCGAAATGATTTGTTACAAAATTGAATTTAGGCTAATTAAGAATAAGTTTCAACGATTTCTATTTCAGAACTATTTATCTGCAACAATGTAAAATGATAGAACGACGAACACAGGCAGTTTAGTCTTACTTCATACTCCAGGACATATTGGATGATTTTACATTGGCGAAGTTGAACAACATGCTTTTCCAACAAGATGGTCATCCGGCGCACTCCTCCAGACTGGCGAGAGAAGTTTTTAACCGTTTGTTTCCTAGCCGGTGGATAGGAATTGGCGGCTTTATAGAATTCCCACCACGTTCATCTGATCTGACCGTCCTGGATTTCTTCATTTGGGGCTACTACAGTCGAGAGTATTTTTAAGATCACCACAAACACCCGAAGAAATGGAGCTCGTCATTACCAAAGCCTTTGCGGAAATTACTCCTCAGATGTTGTCGAACGCAAGAGAGAACTTCATGCGACGAGTGGCCCTCTGCTTGGAAAAATATGGACTCCACTTCGAACACCTTATGTAAATGTCCATTTGCAGTTGATGTAGCCTAACGTCTGTGATGAATTAACTGTCTTAGTCGCATCGAAGACTGATTACACTTTTCTAACAAATCATTACCAAATTGTATCTAGTTTTGTGGTATTGGGTTAAAAAGCAATAAATTGTATTGTAAATAAAATACAACATAAAAATACATTGTGTTGTAATAAACTATGTTGTAAAATAAAATTTTAGTTCATAGAAATGCTCTGCAAAAGCCATTAACAGAAGCATAAAATAACAAGTTCTGAAACAGAAATGGTTCAAACTTATTGTGAAGCCTGTGTAAATATATTTTGAAAGAGCAAAATACTTTGCAATGCTGCATAAGAAGGCGGCAATCAGTGAAATCGAACTCAGTCCCGTCGCTAGTGCGCTGCGAGCAGATTTCAAGCTGATTGCGGGTGGGTAGGCAACCCATTTTACAGTTCCGTGTTGAATCGGAACACGCTGTACAGGTCAGACTTTTCTGTGATTCCAGGCTGAGATAACCCGCTATTCCTGTCAACTAATATTATTAGACAAACTTCTTTAAAAACACGAATGTAGTCGACGAGGTGAGATAAAGTCACACTTCAACAGAGCTCAATTTAGTTATTTAGTTATTTATTGTTGTTTTAAGGGGCGGAACTACGAGGTCATCTGCCCCTAGAGAGAGAGCTCAATTCAATCATTATTTTAGTGTCATAGGACATTCTATTCGACTCATGATTTCACTGACAGTGTCAAAATACTGTACAACAAGACGTGCTTTACACAGAATGAAACATGTTAAATTATATAATTTTAATATTTGAAGTTGTTATTGTTTCCTTTTAGGGGGATCGATCATCGTGGTCATTTCAGCCCCGTGTACTTTGGATGTGTATAAATTTTTGCCTGATAACCTGTGTTATTGTGGGGTCTGTATTAGTGTGTGTATTTGTAATTGAGGCTAGGATTGGAGGGGAAGCGACCGTGGCCTTATTTAAGGAACCATCCAGGCATTTGCCTGGAGTGGAAGTTGCAAACCACGGAAACCACTTTTAGGATGGCTGAGATTGGAATCGAACCCACCTCTTCTCGGTATTTCCTCGCGATGCTAACTGTATTCCACTCTAACTTACGTAAAGATCAAAATTAAATTTCGTGGCAGAGCAGGGACTCGAGCCCAGAACCTTTGGGAGCGGGAGTCTCAATACGAATCTCGAGACCATGGATGGTGATATTGTTTTTTAAATCTACATAATCTCATTTGATATACAAAGTTAAGTCACTTAAATTTACTTCAGGTGAGGCTTAGATAATTCAAATGATACCAAATGACGTGAGATATGTTTTTTTTCTAAAGAAATATTATAACTGGAAAACGATAACAATTGGGTGTTAATATTGGGACTTAGTTGGACGTTTTAATTAATTCACTGTACCAGACAAAAAAATTGTCGAGTTTCTTCTTAATCCTCCTCTAAAGTCGTTCACAATTACATGCGTATTTCACATTTTTGTACAGCTAAATTCCCAATACTAACAATGAGAATCACATCACCTGTCATGCGCTATTATGTACCCCCATTTCTACGTCATTGTGTAGCATTAAGCTTAACAGTAGTTTTCAGGGGGTTTAAATCTTCTCTCCTCTCCAGAGTTAGCCTACACTAACCTCCATTTGTCAGTGACTCCCTCCAGTAAGATTTACAAACAAATCCGATTTGCTGACATAATAATACAATATTATTCCTAACCCGTATGCAATTTCATGCAATGTATAACATTAATGAGCGATTAGAATCTGCTCAAGATTCAACAGGAAAAGAGAGAATGTTCTAATGGTGAAAGTTCTCTCCCCTTCTGTGACTTCATCCCTTCTCGTTACTGCTGCTTGCCTGCTTAAAATGCGTTGAACTTTAACCCTTGCCAAAACTGACTTTGTAATCCTTTTGGTACTTGCACTTGCCTGCCAACCAATGACTGTTCCCCTTTCTCTTACACCTATTTGCATATTCCAATCGGGCCGACTCACAGCTCCCCCTCAATCCGGCGAGGAGTCCCCCGCGCACGATCGTGCTGTACCCTGAGTGATGCAGCAATAACTAATTATACTTGGCCCTAGCACTTGGGCTGACACCTATGTTACACACTGGGCTATTTACTGCGTGCAAGCGAGCCTTACCGAGACGCAAGCCTCGTAGAGGTGGGGGACTGTGACGGGGACGGGGACGGGGACGAGGGAGGTGTAGGGTGTTGCTGCTTTGCCTCGACTGCGAATCAATTAATCACGCTTGGAACAATCTCAATAAGCCTTCTCTCTATCCGATTACGCGGTTCTCTGCAGGCTGGGTGGAGAAAGCATACAGCAGCAGCTCAATATAGAGGTCACAGCTTGCACGTCACCATACACATAGGCCTACACTTTTCCAGTCTATAAATCGACGTCACTTTTCCCTCTCCCTCTCTCTGGGCACATTTTTTTTTGTTCGTTCGTTTGTTTGTTCAGAGATAGTCTGCTGTGTTCTGTTCCACGATATAGCAATTAATCGCTGGACTAAATGGACAGATTAATGATACAAAAACAATTGTGTATTGGTGGAGGTTTCACACGCGCGGAGCGGAGCGTATTGAGTGGAGTTGAGCGCAATGAAGAGTGAACAGCGTGTAATGTACAGCATGTGTTGTTTACTGATCGAGATACACATTATAATATCTGTCAGCCTAATAGGCCGATAATTACTCTCACCCCTTTTAACTGCCCTCTAACTCTTTAGTAGTTACTACCGCTCAGTTCAAGACCTTCCTTTATTACAAGATATTAGCACTTTTCTGTATTTTGGACAGTCATATGCCTTATCCAAAATATTTACTATTGGCACAGAGTTCATGTTGCTCCCCTAATATAAGACACCAGGACTCTTCTGTATTTTGGACACTCATGATCTAAATCGTTAGTAATTGGCATAGCGTTCGCGTCATTTACTTATTACAAGATCCATGGAATTTTCTGCATTTTGGACATCCATAATCCAAAGCGTTAGCTATTGGCAGAGCATTTGTCTCGTTCCCATATTACAATACATCAGGACTTTCCCTGTTGTTCGCTTGTGCGAAGATACTATGAATTGATTTGTGATCTCCCATGTGGCTTGAATCAGTCAGTCTTTCTGCCCCCCGCCCTTCCCTTGTTAATAATGTTATTGGTTTTACGTCCCTTTTAGCTACCGTGGCTTTTAGAGACGCTGGAATGCCAGAATTGCGCCCCGAAGGGGATCTTTAACGTGCCAGTAAATCTACTGACCCCTTTCCTTGTTATGACTGTCGTTACTGAAGCAAATTCAAATCTCCTTAAAGTATTAACTAATCCTCCCATGTAATCCATCTGCATTATTCATACACACATCAAAAAAAGTTTTGCATCACCTCGGTTCCAAGAGTTCCGGAACCTTTAAATACAAAGGGAATAGAGATCAACACAAACAACATTTCAGCTCGTTTTATTGCTCATGAGACCCACACATTGCATGTTGTACCAGCATACAGCTAGACTTGCAGCATTTGTGGTCCAGATTGCAGTACACACCACTACCTCTAATACCCAGTAGCACGTCCCCTTGCATTGATGCATGCCTGTATTCGTCGTGGCATACTATCCACAAGTTCATCAAGACACTGTTGGTCCAAATTGTCCCACTCCTCAATGACAATTCGGCGTAAATCTCTCAGAGTGGTTGGTGGGTCAAGACGTCCATAAACAGCCCTTTTCAACATATCCCAGGCATGTTCGATAGGGTTCATGTCTGGCGAACATGCTGGCCACTGTAGTCGAGCGATGTCGTTATCTTGAAGGAACGCATTCACAAGATGTGCACGATGAGGTCGAGAATTGTCGTCCATGAAGACAAATGCCTCTCCAATATTCTGCCGATATGGTTGCACTATGGGTCGGAGGATGTCATTCAGGTATCGTAAAGCCGTTTCGGAGCCTTCCATGACCACCAGTGGCGTACGTCGGCCCCACATAATGCCACCCCAAAACATCAGGGAACCACCACCTTGCTGCACTCGCTGGACAGTGTGTCTAAGACGTTCAGCCTGACCAGGGTGCCTCCAAACACGTCTCCGACGATTGTCTGGTTGAAGGCATATGCGACACTCATCGGTGAAGAGAACGTGATGCCAATTCTGTGGGGTCCATGCAGCATGTTTTTGGGCCCATCTGTACCGCGCTGCATGGTGTCGGGGTTGCAAAGCTGGACCTCGCCATGGACGTCGGGAGTGAAGTTGCGCATCATGCAGCCTATTGCGCACAGTTTGAGTTGAAACACGACGTCCTGTGGCTGAACGAAACGCATTATTCAACATGGTGGCATTGCTGTCAGGGTTCCTCCGAGCGGCAATCCGTAAGTAGCGGTCATCCACTACAGTAGTAGCCCTTGGGCGGCCTGAGCGAGGCCTGTCATCGACAGTTCCTGTATCTCTGTACCTCCTCCATGTCCGAACAACATCGCTTTGGTTCACTCTGAGACGCCTGGAGACTTCCCTTGTTGAGAGCCCTTCTTGACACAAAGTAACAATGCGGACGCGATCGAACTGCGGTATTGACCTTCTAGGCATGGTAGAACTACAGACAACATGAGCAGCGTACCTTCGTCCTGGTGGAATGACTGGAACTGATCGGCTGTCGTACCCCCTCCGTCTAATAGGCCCTGCTCATGCATGGTTGTTTACATCTTTGAGCAGTTTTAGTGACATCTATGAACAGTCAAAGGGACTGTATCTTTGATACAATATACACAGTCAACGTCTATATGCCGGAGATCTGGGAACCGAGGTGATGCAAAACTTTTTTTGATGTGTGTATATTATTACTGACTTAACTTATTTTTAATTTTCTTTGGCACAGTACATTCTCAGACTTGGTGTATCAGTCTGTGCTAGCGCTTAGGCCTACGTGTGTCTCGCCTCACGTGTGTTCAAACACTAACTTCCGCAAGATGGATGACTCTTCCGGCTTCTTCCTGACATCACATCTTCCGCTTCTCTTCGATTGACTGGTGACTGTCATATGGTATGGACACATGAATCTACGTACGGGTCAGCTGACTGGCACGTCTCGCCTCTAGTCCTTTCTGAGCTACGTCAGTTTGGCCTTATGTCACCAATTTCTGGAGTGAAGCTCAACATTTGCAGCTCTACTCGTCCGAACTACAGAATTACACCCCGCTCTCAGACTGCTCCGAAAACCAAATGACAGGCTAGGCCTCTACTGCACGAACTCCGGGGGTCACTAGATCCCATCTCTTCGCTGGGATGTCTAACTAAGCCGTGTGATCAACAAGTGCAAGCTTTAACCAACCAAGTGAAGCAGTTTTAAGTGTTTTTAAACCACAAGAAGGTTTGACCCTGATTGTAAACCTCTTATTTCATTACCGGCCGATGCACATCAGCAAAGGTTTCCGGAATAACAGTTAAAATAGCAGTGAACTTATAAAAGCATCTGAAACTCTAGTTTAACCTACAATTAATTCGAAGTCCATCTCGTTGCGCTGTGGCTAGCATTCTTGGCTGTCACCGCGTAGACCCGGGTTCAATTCCTGGCTCTGCCAAGATATTTATTTGTGGTCTGAGGGCTAGAATGGGGTTCACTCAGCCACGAGAGGCAAAACTGAGAAGAGGCGGGTTCCATTTCTTCCTCAACCATTCTGGAAGTGGTTTTACATGGTTTCCCACTTCTACGCCAGGCAAATGCCGGGATGGTACCTAACTTCCAACTTCAGGCCATGGCCGCCTCCTTTCCAATCCCCACCTGAATTACAAATACGCACGCAAATACGGCCATCTCAATGACACAGGTTATTAGGCATAATTCCTCACACACCCAAGTACACGGAGCTATATGTCCACGATGTCGCAAAGCCCCTAAAGAATCATCAACATCAATTAATTCATGCTTATTTTGCTAAGGATCCTGTCAACAGGCCGCGAGTACTAGTACGAAGATTGTAATTACTGCATAACTCAATGGCATAACAGGTCATACAAATTAAACTTATTGTGCCCTTGCCCTTTTTATTTGTATATTTCTTTGGCACAGTTAAACCATGAAATGTTATAAACCACTTGTATTTTTACAGTTGAATTAAAAAGGTCAAAGGAATTCCTCTGTGTACAGTGCCCCAACTCCTGTCTTCACGATCCTTCATTTTGTCAACCCAGGCATATTAAACCTCCACTATATCTACTGGAATCTCAATTTCCTGTGTTTTGCTCCCGCACCATCCCACCTGTATATTGGACAGTCATAATCCAAGACGTTAGTTATTGGCACCGAGTTCATATCGTTCCCCTATAACACTACACTAACTTAATACTTTTCTGTATTTTGGACAGTCATAATCCAAGACGTTAGTTATTGGCACAGAGTTCATATTGTTCCCCTATAACACTACACTAACTTAATACGTTTCTGTATTTTGGACAGTCATAATCCAAGACGTTAGTTATTGGCACAGAGTTCATATTGTTCCCCTATAACACTACACTAACTTAATACGTTTCTGTATTTTGGACAGTCATAATCCAAGACGTTAGTTATTGGCACAGAGTTCATGTTGTTCCCCGATAACACTACACTGACTTAATACGTTTCTGTATTTTGGACAGTCATAATCCAAGACGTTAGTTATTGCCTAAGTGTTCGTGTCGTCCTCTTATTGCAAGATACTACAACTTCCCATGTATTTTCGACACTTATGATCCAAACAGTTAGTTATTGGTACAGAGTAACCTTATTACACGTTAATAAGACTTTCCCTGTATTTTGGAAGGTCATCACCCAAAACATTAATTACTGGCACAGAGATTGCACCGTTCCTTTAAAACAGGTTACTAGAACTTCCCCTGTAATCTGGGCAGTGATAATCCAAAACGTTAGTAATTGGCAGTGAGTTTATTCTATAAATCGTATCGGCGTGATGTCCCTTTAGTGTCGATATTTCTCTGAGAGCGAGCGGCAGCCATCATCTGGGATACCATGCTATTTGTTTATCATACATGGTTAGGTTATAACACTCGCCATTTAAGGAACAATCAATCTCTCGTATGGAAGCATTTTGATTTAAAAACATTAACATAATGGGATATTACAGAATCGTGTGCCTCCAAGGCTCGTCATTTGCAAAGAGGATAGGTTTTATTACCGAACAATAGTATGTATCGAACATCGTATTCTACAAAAGTCTTTGTAGGTTACATTCAGTATGGTATTGTGATTGATCAAAAGATTGCTCCTACACTCAATTAGATCGGTGTCCTGGAAAATTTGTAGCGTAGTTACTTAGCGTTCATTGCAAAATCTTCACCTACATTTAACTCTTAATAGAAGGGATGACAGAAGTTCTAGAAAATGGTGGCTCATGAAGTGTTTCAAGAAAACCTCCACCAGAATACGTTCTACCCTATACCACGTATGCACTATCCTTGTGTATAGGACAATCAATGCGTTAAATATACTGATGAACCAAACCACTAGTTGCGGGCACAGAGTTCTATGTGTGATTTTAAAACTGGGACTTTCCGTGTGTTTTAGACAATCATTTCTTTAGATAGGATAGTTATCCAAAACGTTAGATATTGGCGTAGCGTTCGTACCATGCACTATAACGATTGATCCCTATGTGTTAGACGGTAATCTCGCTATACATTGTGCCCAAATCCACTTGTGCAGATTGGAGATCACATGCACATATCCTAAGACCCAGGCGGAAGGTTTGAATAGCGCGCGACATTTGTTCTAGATTGGAATCGAAGAAATATGCAGGCAACAGAAAGGTTAGTGACGCGTGCCGCGTCATAATCGAGGCTATATTTTTGATTAAATATTTCCCGATTGGATGAAAACTTGGAAGGCATACCATTTTACTGGCACGGGAAAACGAAGAAGAATGAGCCATATCAGAAGAAAATCGGATCAGTGGAAGCCGAGATATGAGCAGTTTAATAATAGAGGACTTACTCCGCTGTGACGTCAGAGGAGAGCTCTGTACAGTATAAATTACGGGCCCAGCAGCACTCAAGTATTCACTTCTTCACAGCGCACGGTCGCTGAATCTTCGTGAATATTCAGTTCTTCGAAGCGCATGGTCGCTAAACTCTTCGCTGATAGTTCGCCGAGTGAATCTTTAAACAGTACATGGTTACTGGTACCACGTTACTTTATACTTCAAAATATTAGACCAAGTAATGGTCGAAGGTGTTAGTTATTTTTTCAGACAGTGGAACATAGTTTATTTTTCGAAGGTAACATTTCAAGTGATAGTCATTGTCATGCAGTCAACACTTGGTAAAATCCAACTGCAGACGGACATATGGTAGACTTAGTCTACACAAGCCACATTTATTATTTTGGAGTATTTTTACTTCCAACTACCAGAGGCAAGCTTTGTCTTGGTAACAGAAAGAACAACCACGACATCATATCAGTACTTTACTAAATACCATTCTTGCTTGGTAAGATCACTTAGCCGACATTGGGACCAGCTGTACATAGCGCTGTCTGGGGAATGCACAACTCCACACCCAGGGATAACAAGAACATCAACTCTTTTACCACAGCTGAATAAGATTGTAAGAGTATTGATATCGTACTGAATGTGTCACTGTTGCGTCTATGTTACGTCTGGTATTTTTACCATGGATTTTATAGATAAAGTCCCTTTCAAGATCATAGCTTCAGCTATTAGAGCTTTCAACATGAACAGTATTCTTCAAGATTATGTCGAGGCAACGAAGATACTAGCCGTTATGTCTTGCTAGACATATTGCAGGTAGAAAAAGGAGGCCGATACCAGGATTTAGGTACGGGTCCAAATAGGACCGAAGAATGGAATAGTCTGGTTCTAACCAGATTTTCATCGACAACATCTACAAAAATGTAAGCTACATTTGAATTATTCTTGTGCTTAGTTACTCGGAATTCTCCATTTCTACAGATTTATCAACACACATTTTTCTTTTGTAATTTGCTGTCGCAAATTAGGCTTCGAGGCATTGGAGGCCTAGGTCTGGACATTTCCTGTGTTCAGATATTTGGATTCGATGATTTGAATCTATGGACAAGCATCATGAGCATTTTAGTTTGATTTTGTCATTTTTTCTAATCGCGGTCATCAGCCGTCGGATCTGTTAATATTAAAATTTATTTTGGTTGAGGAATGGATATTTTTCCTATTTAAGAATTCGAGCTTGATCGTTTCTCGAATTGTTTTGTGAAGCTAATTCCAGTTTGGAAATAATAATAATAATGATTTAATAATATTAATTATTATTTTCATTTTCTGAAATATTAATAATAATTTTGAAACTTATAATAATCATGTCATGTTATATGGATTTATCAATTGGGTTTACGAAACTGTTAACTACTTCGGATCTTTGTTTTTCCGAAGGTTAGTGGTTAGACGCACGCCCACATTCTGAAATAACAGAATAATATTGGAAGCATTTAATAAATGCGTTATACAGTCAAATCATGTAGAGACACGGAAGATTATCACAATGAGAAGAAAACTGAATGTATAAATTAGGGTTTGGAGTTTATATAAATAGTAATTTATTTGGGTAACGTCATTTTATGAAATGTTTGACCATGAGTAGGCACGATATAAAAATACTAAGAGTTAATGTGATGGTGAAGTTTATCGTAAACTCATTGGAGGAGCTTACTATCTTTCTAGTCTTCCATTTGGATAACAAGCAAGGGTTTGATTATCATAATAATGTATAATATGAGGAGAAATGTTGTGTGTGGAAATAGTTGAATTTTGTCATTCAAATTGTGCAATTAAGTCGCAGGAATGAAATCGTCGTTACGTGAAGCATCAACCATTGTTAGGGTTAGATGGCTTTTATAAAATATGTTGGAAAAATATGGAAGTTAAATATAATTACGAATCACAATTTCGTGAATTTGATAATCAATGGTTATTTCATGCAACCATCACAGTTATGTTTCATATTTGATTCTCGTGTTCTACAGATATTTTCCCAGTACTTGTCAACCCAAGTTTATTGTAGATTTCAACGATACCTTACCGTTTGTCAAATACAAAATATGATCAGGTGATTTTTGACACATAAAGTTTATATTGTTATTTAATGAACAGCCACTACCATTTCAAGGATATTTGTGATCCTATTGAAGTTATAAATATTATAAAATATAAGATTATGTAAAGATTAATATTTTCGTATTCTGCAGGAGAAAAGAATTACAATTTTAAGTATAGTATTTGTTGCTATTTTTGAGGATAATTTTCAGAATAATATTTTCAATTATTTGAAAGTTTAATGTTTGGATGATTTAACATTTGAAGTAATGTTTTGGTAAATATTTTTGAACCATGAAGTTCTAGTTGAGTCATGCACTCATAATTGTTATTTTCGGATCGAGAACAGATGATGTTAATAAATATTCTGCTCACCATCGAAGTTCTTCGAATCCATGCTCATAATGTTTAAACATTGTTATTTAATGATGCTCAGATGTCCGACAAATCGATATTTTTGTGTTTAATTCATGGCTATGATATCTAATGTACGGATTTTGAATAATGATTCCTGGAAAGTGATTAAGTTTTTCGTTTAAAGAAATTAACTCATAAACGAAGTGATTTTGACAAGTGAAACAGTTAAATATTAATTTTCTTTCAACAAGTGAATACTAGTCAGGTAGGATTCAGGCTGGACGATTTAATTTGCCCTCAATATCCTACTGTTGTATATAAAAATAATTTGGACGAAGTCAACAGGGCTGCTATTATGGCTTTTGTGCAAATCCAATTAGTGTTCATGTGTTGATGATTCTGTGTTTTTGTATATAAAGTGTATGAATTTTCATACATTCTCAATGCTTTTATGGCATTATTTTAGAATCAATTTTTAAAATGTGAATAAAATGAGATTATTTTAGGAATTGAGATATTTTCAAAGTCTCCCTTCTATCCTTATTGTTGCATCGAGCCGAAAATAAGTAAAGCATTATTAGGTCGTGTTTATTGTTGTAACTTGAACCCATATGGCGCCCTGAGATGTTTAGATTCTCGTGCTGACTGATTTTTGGTAAAATGCATATGTGGTCGTTGGACTTCGGTCTAAACGGGCACAACATATGGATTATCCAAAACGTTAGTTACTGGCTCAGAGTACGTTCCATTCACTATTAATACGAATAGGACTTTCCTAATGTTTGGACATTCATTTTATTAAATAAAACGCATTCGTTTCGGGCGCAGCGTTCTTCCAGTGCACTACTAGAAAAAAAACCGATACTAATCACCCGAAACGTTAGTTATTGGCACAGAGTTCTTATCTTGCTCTATTACCGTGAACCATGCTTTGGACTGTCACTTAATCACATATAGACCTACCGGTACTGATGATACAAAACGTTACGTATTGCATAGAATAGAGATCTTATCGTACTTTATCGCGGGGAACTGAGACAGATTCCTATGTTTTGGACTTTCACCTAATTTCATATACCGGTACTGATGATTCAAAGCATTGGGTGTTGACACAGAGTTCGTATCGTACACTATCACAGGGAACTACTGTAAGACTGTTTCCTACGTTTTGGACTGACTTTGAACAGATTAACTGGTGTTTTTTTTTTTTTTTTAGCGTATGGCTTTTAGTGCCGAGAGTGTCCGAGGACATGTTTGGCTCGCCAGTTTTGCAGCTGCTTCGAGACGGACACCCGATGGGTGAGCTACAAGTACCGTTGGGGAGGAAAGTTGGAATGGAAGGACGAGGAATTGGAAGGTAGCGGCTGTGGCCTATAGTGAGGGACCAACCCCGGCATTTGCCTGGAAGGAAGATGGGAAACCACAGAAGACCATCTTCAAGGTTGCCGGCGGGGGTATTCGAAACTCCTCGCCTCCCGGATGTGAGCGACTGCCAGCAGTCATGCCGTAACGACCACGGCTAACTCACCCGGTTCCCTCTAATAACAGTTTGCAACTACGACAAAACCAATCAATCATAGGGATTCATGTAATATTAGACAATGATCCACAGCTTGTATTTATATACCGTAACTGTGAATTTTAAGGCTGTTACGTTTGCAACACTAACACTGTAGAACGTACAGGTAACTGTAAGCCATTATAACTTAGATATTTTCTAGTATGGGTAATAAAATAATGTGTATATGTACATGTATATGTATGTATATATATTTATATATATTTGTCATTAAAATATAAACAGGAAAATATTTATAATAGTAAGCTTATAAAACGTTTTAGTAGAATTAACTACAGATTAAAGTTGTCGTCTTGTGCAATTGTTAATAAACTGTTTGTGCATTAACTGTTTACCTTTCTTAGTGCTTTACAATTTCAACGAAATAGTGCCAAGGGTAAACTATGAGAGAGGGCAACGAATCTTTATTCTACTTCCTCTCATCAGCGGTTTCCAAATGATAGATTATTATGGTGTTTGAAGCCATTTTCAGTGTTGCCTTAGTAATCGAAATTTAATGTTTATCAGTCGGTCATCATGATTGTACCCAATTGTAATGGGTTGTTCCCTAATCCTGAAACATTTCTTAATGCACCCTTCCGTGGGAATAATATATGGTCATACTTCGCCTAGTTCAATCAGATCAGGGATGGTACGTTCATTTCCCACGGTATGACACATATATTTTGGGATCATGAGCAACACAGGTCAACACTCAAATAAAAAAAACAAATTTCACAACAATATTTAATTATAAAATATGGCACTCCACAGATTACAATAAAAATGACATTAATAAAAAACAAAATCCACAAGTAAATCAACTTATTCCTGTATCCAAACCTAAGGATATCCAATACACAAAGTGGTTTGGAACTATGTTAATACGGCTCCATTAAGCCTATAACATATCTGATTTCACTTCCATATGGCATGTGGTGTATTCCTTGGAATACACGTTCAGTTAGAGTTAGCTCTTGCTGCTCTTTGCTTTTTCTCATTAGTTTTATTTATTTAATTTCCCTCCTTGCAGACACCAACAGCGACCCTCTGTATTCTGTTTGCGTTGTACACGCGCTTAAGTTGTTTATAAGTTTGTTCTAGATGTGTATCTTTTATGGAATCTACCTAGCGGCATCTCGCGGCAACACGCCGAGGTTCAAGTTAAGTACAAATCTTCAATGATTTTAAACACCTTTTAATGTTTTTAATCTACTGTATGCTGAATGATTTTAACAAAACTTTATAGACAGTGTGGGGAATTACGCACTATTGTGGTGAATGCTTTTAACAAAACTTTATAGACAGTGTGGGGAATTACGCACTATTGTGCAATAGCCGTCTTCGTGGGATTGTCTTTGCCATGCTTTAGCTATCCAAACTTGCTTTAAAATATGAAATTTAGTACTTCTTGTACGAAATAAAGGGGATACATTCCCTACACCGTGGGATTTCTGCTAATACTCTTAGCTGTCTATAAACTTAACTTTTTCCACCGTGGGATTCTTGCCGCTCCATTTAACTGTCTACAGTTCTGGAATTTTCCATTTAAAATAAACTCCACACCGCAAAGAACTATACTCAATACCTCTCCATAAACTGCAATAACTTTTCACTTGTTCCATGAACTTTCAGTGCTGCAATAGTGAAATCCTCCAATCTATCAACAAACTTTAGTGCAAAACAGTGTCCGTTCAACTATCTACCGCGTTCGATTGAGAGCAATAAAAATTGGCCAGAACTATAAATTCCTACCTCCTTTTCCTCAAATACCTTTTACTAACAAATTTAGGTTAATCTAAATATCTAGTTACAACTCAACGAGGCCTCGCCCAAAGTTTGGCGCCCTCCCATTTTTTCTCCATGTACCACTTATTCATCCTGTTTCAATATTAGTAGTTATAGAAACTACTTATTAATCTTTCTCTCCTTATCTTGCTGGCTCAAGAATCGTTAATTTTCTAATTGTTAAACTTTTGTTCCTAATTTATTTTGATCCAGACTTCGTTAATACGACCTGACCTTTTTTGAAATGTACCATTTGTTAACTTCTGTTTAAATAATAGGGGTAAACTCCGCTTGTAATTCTCCTTTCTCCTCCTGCTACCATCAGGAATTTAATATATTTGTTTATAGCCTTTTCGCTTGCCATCAGGGCATTCTAATAGTGCTTGTATCCTACCTAACTAATTTATCAAAGTTATAATTACTTTTCAATTGGCATTACAAACTTTAAACTTCTTAATTTTAAGCACATCTTAAAACCTTTTTACAGGTTTAGTGCTCGTAATAGGTTCGAAACCATTTAAATTGTTTAAAATTATTTGTCAATTGTAAATGTCCAAATATTAGGTCTTGGACCTCGAAATTTGTAAACAAACAAAAAAGTTGTTCTTAACACAAAATAAGATTCTAAATCTAATAATTGTTATTTTCTCAAATTCTATCAACTGTTAAATAAATAATTTGTTGTTTTGTTGCTATCTCTATTACTAGAACAAAGAAAAAATTATTTCATCTTTCAAAAAAAAAAGGCAATCACTGAATCAATAAAAACTTTACCACTTGTTGCGTTTAAAACGAAACTTCAAATAACAACATTTTCAAAGTTTCTCTTAGCTGTCACAGCTAATTCTAGTAAATCATTAAGGCAGCTCCGCCAGCTTCATATTTGTAGAGACTTCTTCTCTAACTTGTGTTTTACTTTTCAAAATTATAGTTTTGTTTAAGTTAGGTCTGAGGGTTTCCTCCGTTCTAAGCTTTTAGTCGGCACCCTGCTGGGTAAAAGCTTAGCCTGCTTTAAGTGCTACAATTGGTAATCTTAGAAGATTCTCACTAATAACAGTAAAAAAATATTGCTAAAGGCACTAGAGTTGCTTTATCTCTTCCTACTCTGGGGGCGGGATCCAACAGTGTCTAGTAATAAAAATATTACTACAAATTCAAATCTTTCTAGTATTCCAGAAGGCTTTCCAAAAGCTTACCCTTTTGAAGGGAAGTGCCTAGATCCCTTCCTTTTGATATACCTTACTTTGCTAGAGTATCACCCTTCCCCAAAGTACCCGAATACTTGCTCGGGAGGGAAAGAGCACTTGGCGAAAGCTTGCCAGTAACCTCAATTCATGCCGCGCTCTCCGCTTGCCTTGTGCAATTCCCCGCTCAAGTTAGGTACTTTATATAAGTTTTGCACTGCGAAATTCCGGTCTGTATCGGTGTTTATTAATGGTTTGTGTTGGATTCTCTTCCTCGCAGCCTAAAAATTGTTTCCACTCCTAAACCCACCTCCTTTTCTCTCTCATCATCTTCCCTTAGGTAGTGTAACATTCAGTAATAACCTACCAGCATGCAAACACTACATGTGCTACTGAATCATCTACTGATTCTACATAAACTTAGGAAGTCTTTAGGATACAATTCCCTAAATAGTCATTTGACCTTATACTACAATTAGTATAATCCAATGATTTAATTAGCAACATATCTTAGCTTTGGGTTTCTCAAATGTGTTATTACCAATATTTACATTAGGTTCCAAATGTTCTTATCTTTGGTTCACAACCATCAAGTGTTATCGCTCTCTCTCTCTCTCTCACATACAACATGTTAAGTACTATAGCGCTAGGTAATCGTGCATTCCCTTAATTCGAACATATTGAGTAATTCAATTAGATCGCGTCTCCCCGACACGTCTGCATGTGCTCTTATCAAAGGATCTTTCTAAATCTTTATCATATCTGTCACTAATGGGAAGGTTTGTAAATACATCTTAGATCGTAATATTCCTGAATAAAATGACTCTTGAACGAAATTTCTTGCAGGGAATACTGGTTATAACATATGCTAATGGATTAAAGTATCCATGCATTCATTGATATAGCCAATCAATAAATTTAAACATCAGAGTTTTAATTGCCAGTCTGCTCAAACAAGCCGTGACGGTCGACCGACCTTCACAAGTTTGCTCGGCTAGACCCAGTCTCGCTTTTTAAAAGCGTTAGTGCAGGGAATTCTCTTTCAAAGGACCATAAAACCAGCTGGGCTGTCACGGGGCCACTACACACACAACAGATTTCTTCGCTATGAAAGGTTTTAAAACATTTAAGCTCCTAATGCTATTAATTACTTTTTGCTCATTAGCAAACATTCAACACACACAGGTAGGTTGATCAATTCATGACCAACAACATTGTCCGGAATATATGCGGTCTTTAATTCTGGGGGCCTCAAAACCAAATATGCAACCTACGGAATAATTTAAAATCCAACCCAAGGGTCACACCTCTTCTACTGGGAGATTTACGAAGATATCGCGGAGGTGGGACAAACCAACCAACTAACCCTCTAAGAGCGGAAGCTATCACATACCTCTTTGCGGAATACATTTGCACCTAGAGCGGGACATACCTCAGTCCTCTATGCAAATAACATACATATGCTCCCCCAAAACGTCCCAAGACGTACGACGACTGGACCCGTCATAATATTTCCGTGACAACTACGATCACGAAGGATTCCTCCGTATTTAATCATCGCAAAATCGCTCGATTCTACTTTAATCCTCGCTCATATCAGCGGAATCAATATATAGTCCATCTTCAACCCTTTCATGAAGAATTATATCACTTCTCTGGGCCGTCCTTCATATTCCCAAAACTGAATTTACTTTGGCTTATCACTTGCAACAACTGATTAAATGTATCTATTGGGCTTCTTTCAATATTTCACAATTATAAAATTCAAATTCAATTATTCCTGCCAAACCTTGATCCAAATCAACATTTTACACAATCATATTACTCATATTCATCTTTCCTTCACTTCCCGCGTACTTGTGACATATAATTAATAAGAATGCTCGACTCCTAGTAAACACTCATAATGTAAAATCTTAGTACTTGCAAATTTGGTGGTTTTCGCCAATGATTATGGAACTTTTCATCCATCTTTCAATGAATTTAGCAATTCATTCGACACATTTCACAACAATACACGCTTTTACAATAAGCGATACACATTTTCAAAGCACTGTTTACATTGAATCTTACACTTGATTTCATCCCTGATTTTTGGGATCTTTTACACAATAATACACTTAAACAAATGCATACATTAACACTATATACACAAATTTTACTACTGGCATATGTTGGATGCCTTCCTTCTATCTTGCCTCATGCACTGATTATCAATACTTTATTTACACACGCCGTCCACTTTCTTTACTTGTCACGTCCGGGAAATTCAGGTGTTGCTTTTCCTACTCACTTCCCTACACATAAGCTTTTGCGATTGGTAGTTACTAACTCGAATCCCGATTCCTAGTCCGAACGTTCCCTGTTCACCTCGGTGAATTCGGTGCTCAATTGTCTTTACTCTTGGTTTCTATCAGTGCGTAACTATGTTCGGCTCGATACTTATTTCCTTGTTCCACGGAAATTATTCCTTCTTTGGACGTATTTCACTTTCTAAAGTTCTTTTAGACCGTTGCTTGGTCTTAAACTAATGACTAGTCCTTAATAGTTTTTCTCGACTGACGTTGCGACTTGTGATCCTCACTGAAGTTCGCAAATACTGTCTATAACGGTAATACTCACTGGATTACGATATAATTGTCTGTTCTGAAAACATAACTTGGCTTCGAACTTTCACTCCGACTCGCGATATATAACTATCACTGTTCTGATAATGTCCACTCGGACCGACGTCTGTTGTAAGCTTCCCAAGCACGGGCAAAGCTTCGACGTGCGTACTAGTGTTTCTACTCTGGCCTCTACGAACTGACCCAGCGTAACCCTCCTGGGTTCACGAATGACTGGATGCTACTTATTTGGCCCTTGTCGGGTCCAACTCGACTTGTAGTATTCTAACGTGATGATACTCGACTTGATCCAGCTTAACCCTCCTAGGTCCTCGAATGACTGAATGCTACTTCGTTGCCTCCCCGGCCTATATATTTGATCTGGCTAAAAATATAGTCCATTTCATCGTCTTGAAATTTAATTTCTGTTCTAATGCTCGTACCGCGTTAAAAATCTCCTGTGTACTGCAGAGTCCATAGGTTTCAAATATCCCTCCCAAATCCAAAATTGATCGCTCAGTTTTTTTTTTTCAAAAATTCTCAAAAGTGTTACGTGTTCTATGTGGGCGGTCCTCTTTACCTACAGTATGACTTGCGCAGATTCACAAGCCAATGATCTCTGATGTAATGCGCAGTCATCACTTCTTATGTCTGTTAGGTAGTCAGCCCGAAGGCTGGTTGGATCCTCAAAAAGTACCGCCGGTCCGTTATGTGAGTAGATACCCACAAAAAACCAAGGCAGCGCTATTTCGAGGCGTTCTAGGCAAGAAGAGGAGTGAGGTTGTTTCACTTCTTATAGCCATTCAAATATTACAGAGCTTTACCTTTTCTAAAATCCTCTTTCCAATTATCCGCCACTGTTGTATATTCAATGTTATTAATTTTGCTTTAATCTCAAAATCCTAGTAATCTCGTCACCCCTTAAGCCCCGCCTCTTACTGATATAACGAAAATATCGCAGGGTCAGCTTTAATTGGTGAATCCCCCTCTTATACGCGCACTCTGCGTCATGCAAATAGTTCCCCGCTTATCGGCTAGCGTGAACCGTGAGGATGATTTCACTGGCCCACGCGCAGTGTTACACCACCTATCAGAATCATCTTATTAATCATAAGCTACTATTGAAAGTAGTATAGGCGGCGGTATGGGACAGACAATTAAGTGTGGTTAAAAGTACCATTATATTTTCTTCGAAGAAATTATGGATAAAATGACCTTAAACTTCTTGAAAAAAATTGTCCAAAGAAAATATGGTTATCTTAACCATTACATTTTTTCAGATAAATTATGGTTAGGACTAACCATAATTTGAATTACCTTTTATGGCTAAAGATAACCATAAAAAGTACCTATAATTTCATATGAAATTTTGGCTACAACCAACCATAAAACACTATCACATTTATGCTTAAAATTAACCATTTAATGTTCACCAACTTTTAAAAGAAATATGGCTACTACTAACCATAAAACGTAATAAAAAAATATTGATAGTAATGATGGTTAAAACTAACCATAAAACACTATTTAATTTGTGGTTACTATTATCCATAAAAATTAACCATAAAAAATAATAAAAAGTTATGGCTACGTTATCCATAACTTTCAATGTTATTTTTAATAAAATATGGTTAAAAGTAACCATAAAAATGGCTCTAATATATAAATGACAAAGTTATGCTTACCTCCACCTATAAAACGTACCACAAATTTATCCTACAAACACCTAAAATAATGGCTAAAAGGAACCAGTAAATTTTTAAAAGAATTAAGGATAGAATAATGGTTAATACAAGGATGTAAATAGCTATAAAATAATGTATACACTATTATATTTAGTATCCCCAAGGAAGTGTATCAATTATGTTGTCTTCTTCTTCCAGGATCATACGCTTGTCGTAGTCGACTTTAAATTCTTTGGCAATATTTTTATTTACAAGGTTTTTTGTTTTCTTATCTCTTGTTATCATGTTATTGCTTATAACAACCTTATTATTAGAACCTTGTATTAAGTCAGTCATTGTCTTCATGTTAAGTTTTTTGGCATTTTCGTGGTTGAGAGTAAATCCTTTGATCTTGGTAACCTGTTTGCCTTTATATGTTTCGTACGCATAACTCTTAGGACCTGTGCTTATCCAATCAGTACCATGATCATCTTTGCCAAATTCGTCAGTCCATTCACCAAGCATACAACCGGTCTCTACGGTGTTTGTTCCATCATCTATGTAAACAATACTATCAGTGTCATAATAAACTACTGCCTTTCCTAATCTATCAAGCATATCGTATAATCTTATTCTAGCATTGGAAGTGGTGAAAGCTGCCACAAATATGTTGGTATTTGTGCTATTTTCTACATAGAAATCATTGTAGTGGTATGTTACCTCAATTACTTCATCATTGATGTACATTACATTAGTAATTTCTATCTTATCGTCTAATAGCAATTCGTACCACCTCTTAGGGTCATCAATAAACTCTGTTTGTGACATGTTTTGCCTCTGACCGAACTTTCCCCAAAGAGAATTTAAGCATATTTTAGCAACAGCTCGCTTACCAGCGTTGGGTTTAATTTTGTCAATATCAAGCTTTATACCTTGTTTTTTTCTTATTACTCGGGCATATTCTTCTTTAGATTTGTAATCACCATCCCAAGGACTAGTTTCTAGCTTAATTTTCATAAAGGTTTTAATATAGTCCTTGAAAAGCTCATTACTTTTCTCTTCAAAATGCCATACTTCGTAAACTTCCTGTATTTTGTAGCCTTTCTCAAGAGCCTTATTAAGTTCGATTGTAGTCCAAGTTCCAAAAAGCGCCCTCTCTTCATCACTATGGTTACAGCGGCCGACCTTTTCTTCTGCACATTTCCCACACAGAGAGAACATTAGCTTATCTAGCTTTACCGGAAGCACTGGATGATACAAACCTCTTGGAGGAAGCACCTTACATTTAACTAGGCCAAACCAGTCTTTATTGTATTTTTCTGGCTTAAATATTTTAGTGGGATGTCTCACAGTGTACCGGTCATAAAACATAACTGTTGGATATAAACTGCATATATCTATATATCTCAGCTTTTTTCCAGAAACTTTCAACTTTGTGGCATTTGTCCTACCACCGAAGAATGCGTCCCTGGGGTTTAGAGGTTCTACAACATCTTTTGTTTTATTTAGGCTTTCCTTATAAGCTTTAGAATTTTTCCATTTACAGCTCCACATCTCTACAACCTTGTACCCGGCATTTTTAAGAGCTTGTGTTCGCTCTATAGTTTTTGTAAGCAAGTCATCCATAGTTTCATTGTTTACATTGTTGATAGTATCGCCTGAGTAGCAGTCGGGACAACCATGCCAAAAACAACCATGATACTGGTACACAGTTTTAGTCTTGTAGTCGTACCCATCGACTTTGGCTCTACAAATTGTGACCTCGCCACCATTTAATGCGTGTTGAACATTAGGGAACGAACTTAACCATGCTATAGACTCTTTACTGAACATCTCTTTTTTCTGCTCCTTAACTACTGCAATTGTGTCTTTTTCAAGGAATTTTGACCTGTAAATGGCCATACAAACACTGGCAATAGTTATGTATTGGAAAGGGTCTATATTTGCTATTTCTAAAAATGACTGTCTAAAGGCAAGGCAACCTCGCCGTAATATATCGACATCAGAATGGCAATACTCGGCTAATTCTTTCTTAAAGTCAAACACGTAGTTTTCTTTCACTTTCTCAGCGTGCCATTCTAAGAATACTTTTCTAGCATCAGGTTTCATTGTATCAACACCATAGTATTTAGTAGTTGGAATGGACCCTACGTAATTTTGATTTTCTTTCTTGTTGAAAAAGTGTGGAAAATACCCCTTTTTTAGTTCTTTTAGTTCAAATGTTTTGGGAAAGGATGCGAGACCTCCTTGGATAAAGTTTATGCTGTCAATTATTCTGAGCCTTAGGGCTGGTATTTTGAGCTCCATAATTTTAGACCCTTGGTAAATAGTTTTAGGCTTAATGCCATTATTGACGCAATATTGTAAAATAAAATGCGCATCATAACCTTTTGCATTGTGTGCTATACACGTAAAACCTTTGTGGTTGTCTGATATTAGCCACTGACAAAATTCGTCATTTTTTAGGAAAGCCCGCCTAACACCATTAAAGTCATAAACGGATACAAAGTTTGGGACGTGTACTCCGGTATCTTGTTCAGCTTCGTAATCGAATAAGTAGTAGTTTTCCGTGTAAGTGCACCATTTATATCGCTTATCAGCCTTTCCATTGCAAATACAATCTTCCATACAGTATCCCCCACGGTTTTTCTTTCCTTGCATATAACATTGGTGCTCTTCTCTTTTCACGATATCATTACAATTCCAACACTTAGAGTACCCACAATTGTGCTTATCACTTCTGTTACATATCTTATTACACTTTTTGCACTTGTAAGCTACCTCACACACTCTCTCATGGTTATCAACGCAATCTTTACCAAAACAATATCTATTGCACTTTTTACAGTATACTCGGGGTCGCATACCTTCTGGGAAATCATGTTTTGGGCACAAACACAAATTACACACATTTTTATCTTTTTTACACGAGTGCTTGTCCTGATGATCGTAAGGTATATCACATTTTTTGCAGTAATATGAACTTCCATAAAAACCTCGTATATTATTAATGGAATCATAATGGTTGTTATGCAAGTACAAATAAATTGTTATCGCGTCATTTACACCTGAGGCCTGGATTACTTTGTTAAAATGGGCAGCCGAAACAACCTTAATCCGAACACCCATGAGATGTGCAACATCTCTAATATCGTCTAAACTAAACCCATCTTCACAGTTCATTCCGAATCTTGTGCATAACTCTTTTGCTAATTCTTCCTGCAAACTCCGTCCTTTCCTAATGTAGGTAATTTCATTATCAGTTAATGTCCTGTCCAATATATTTCTAGTTTCATACGTGAGGGCTGTGATTATTGCTCTTGGTCCGCACAGTTTATCGGTGTTGGTTATTTTGTTTATGCTTCTTTTAGCCATAACATCATTAGCAATATTGACTATTTTCTTACGCTTTGCTCCTTTGCCTCTGGGAATTTTGTAAACCTCGAAGTGAAAAGTGGTATTGTTAATATCTACATTTTCATTAGATGTTATTATTCTTTCAATCTGGTCAAGTAGATGTGAAGCATTAACTTTTCTTTTTCTTTTTGATGAAATCACATGGTTAAAATTATTATTTTCTGCAACTACTTTCATTTGATCACCTGGCTTAAAATCAGTTAGTTGTCTTACTTCTTTTATGGCTGCATGCACACCTTTTCTGACCGCTTTCATTTGTTCTATTGGTTTTCCTTGCAAATCTTTTATGTGTATAGTATATGCTGTCTGCCATACGTTAAACTTTTTGTGCAGCACAGTACGATTACCTTGATGAATTTCAAAAGGTGACTTTTTAGCTACTGTTTCATTAAATATTTTTTTCTTAAAAGGAAAAATTTGGCCCAATTTTTGCTTCACAATTTTTAAGTCCTTAGATTGAACAGGTTTTGGTTCCTTTTTAATTTCAAAGAGGTCTTGATCAAATCCAAAATGCCTGATTTTGTCCAAACGTTCCTTTTCTTTTGCTATCAAATTTAGCAACCCTTTCTTTGAATGAATTACTTAGTAGCCCTTAATTTTGTTTTCTCTGGCGACTTGTTTTAGTTCACGAACGCTCTTCTTAGGCAGCTCTGATTCTTGATACGTAAACAAAGCACTATCTCCGGCATTACTCCAAGCACTGCTTACAGCTTCAAGAAGAGCAGCCTTCTTCATCTTGTATACTCCTTTTAGTTTGAGTTCCGTTGCCAGAACCCTTAGTTCCTTTACAGTTGCACCTGTTTGGCGCTTAATATTTTGTTTTAAATCCATTTATTATAAACTTTTCTTAATTAAAAATTTCATTTTTTAAATAAAAATAATTATAAGACATTACTCTTTTGGGCTCGAGAGAAATGATAGTAAAATATTTATATAAATAAATAAATAAATGAACAGAATAATTACATTTTGCATTATAATTGTTACCCTAACAAAGGTTCAATTAGAAATAATATCTCATGAAAATCAGAATCAATTTGCTATCAACTATCTGCGTAATTTTGGATACTTGACTATAGACGAACAAGAAATTTCAGAAGTAAATGAAACAACTTTCCAATATGCTTTAAAATTGTTCCAAGAGTACTACAATCTCGATATCACCGGTGATTTAGATGAATGTACTTTACAATTAATGAATACATCGCGATGCGGTATCACCGATGACGATATAAATTTTACTACTCGGCGGTATAAATGGAATAATAAAAATATAAAATGGCATTATGCTTTAGCTAATCAAGCAATGCAAAGTGTAGCTAGTGCCGCTTTCGATGTTTGGAAAAAACATACAGATCTCTCATTTGAGAACGATTTGAGGAATCCAGATGTAATTATATCAAATAAACGTGGTAGCCCTCATAGAAATCACAAAATAAGTGGGCAATGTTTCAGTGGATTTGATGGAAAAGGTGGAGTTTTGGCTCATGCAAATTACCCAAATAGCATTAATTCACCTATTGAAATTCATATCGATCAAGATGAATCTTGGTATTTAAATACCGATGCTAATACTCCTCAATATCAAACAAATTTACTTTCTGTTATGATACATGAACTAGGCCATGCCTTAGGTATTTCTCATTCAAACAATCCAGATGCTATTATGTATGCATACGCTAACAATCAAATAGAGCTACATCAAGATGACATTTTAGCTATTCAAAGTTTATATGGTAAAGCCACAGAGCCTAACGTACCGGATAAAACACCAACTCCAGATACACCAAAGCCAGAGCCCAATTTATGTGATTTGAATGTCAACACTATTTTAATTGTTAATCAGTTAATGTATGTCTTTTATGAAAAATGGTTTTGGCTTTTAGATCTTGATAACTCAACAGCCTTAAAAAACAAACGACCCCAGTTTATTACAGATTGGTTAACCTTCTTACCCCAAGATTTTAAAACTATTGCAGCCGCTTATCAAAGACCCTCTGGTGAGATTGTTATGATTATTGCCAACAAAA
Organism: Meconema thalassinum; assembly: GCA_946902985.2. Lineage (NCBI taxonomy): Eukaryota > Metazoa > Arthropoda > Insecta > Orthoptera > Tettigoniidae > Meconema > Meconema thalassinum. Next base: position 1,069,107,732 of record OX336389.2, read on the forward strand.
TCTACATGATGGATTATCCGAGCTTAATATTGGTAAATGGTTATCCAAAAGCCATGTCCATGTGGAACATTAGACCAGATACAATAATTCATGCTTTGTTAAACACTTAGTCAGGCCACACTTATATTTTTTACAATGACGCTTTCTTTTCGGAAATAGACGAATGCAGCTTTAAACCCAAGCAACATGGCATATTATCAAGACGTTTTCCTGGTTTACCGCCTGCAATGGATTCAGCCTTTAGATATATTAACGGAATGCTGTATTTTTTTTAAGGTAGACAAGTATATCAATACAATGAATTCACGAATTCTTTGGTTAAAGCTCAAAAATTTGATCTTTCAATGATTGGCATAGACTGTCCAAAAAGGTCATCTTCGTTTATGGAAGTAATAAAGAGTTTGAAAAATACTGTAGCTCAACTAGAGGAAATAAAATAATTATATTAAATATTTAAAAAATTATTTTAATTTTTTATAGGTAATAAATGGAAGTAAATCAATTTCTCAAGACGCTCAACAGCATCAACGAACAAAAGACGTTTAAAAAGCTCAGTGAGTTAGAAATAGGGAACGAATACCTTATAACAAATGCAGAAGGTATAAACACAAAATATGGAAATAAAACTTTTCTAGAACTTGATAGTGAATTTAACGTTATATTGCCTGACAAATACAACAAGGTGCTAAGTTGTGGAAAGGAAAAAAAGAAAATGATAGGGTTGAAAATGGTATACCACGGCACAAAAGAAGTCTATGGTGGTTGCAAAGCGCACAATCTTGAATTCTCTTAAAAATTTTCTTAAAATTTCGTAACACCCGACAAATTTTTAGTAGAAAATTTATGGTTTTAATGGTTAATAACCATTAAAATCAAATACCAGAATTAACGTAAAATTAAGGATTCCTTCGTAGCTTTATAAAAATTGTAACAGCTATCTATGTCATCACCATTAAGTTCAAAAAGATAATCTATACTATCCTCAGACAACTGATTTATAAATACTTCTACATCTTCAGTAGGATGTAGTAAAAACAGGAAGAAAGAAAGGGTTATTCGCTTTACTCGGGCGTCCATTTATATTTACAGAAATATTATAATATAACATTTTCTTTATTAACCCAGCTATTGTGAGAATTATCAAAGCCCAACCATTTGACATATGCCCGATTTCCTTTCTTTCTTAAAACTTTTTCAACAAGATATGCCTCTGGATACTTTGTTTTCTGTAATTCTTGCTCATAAAAGTTCCCCTTTATTTCTTCCGCATTTACATCTTTCAATTTGTACGTAATAGGGTCGGAATAAACGATATCTTTTATTTCAAATATTTCAGTCGACCAATTTCCTGTGTATCCTTTTTCAAATATACCTTTTAGTTTACTAATTCTGACTTGATCGCCAACTTTAAATTTCGCTTTTTCTTCCGCTCCTACGCTTACAGTGTAAACAGTTTTCAACAAATGTTCTTCATTAGCTTTGTTTACGTTTTTTGGCTTCATATTTATAGTTGTGTGCGTCGTATTATTGTAGCCATTAATTAACTTTGGTAAAATGCCAACCCAGCAGTAGTTTCCTTGAATATCAAACTGCTTCCACATTTTCTCTTTTAAGGTCCTATTGAATCGTTCTACAACTGAAGCTTTTACTTCAGTAAAAGTCGAATAATGATTGATATTAAATGTTTTCATCAATTTTGAAAATTCTTTATTGTAAAATTCTTTACCGTTGTCTGTTTGAAGATTTTTGGGTTTTCTGTTTTTTAAAATATCATCAAACGCTTCAGCAACACTTTTACCCGTTTTATCTTTGACTGGTACACCCCAGGCATACTTTGAAAATACATCAATGACTGTTAACAAATACTTGTAGCCTTTATTAAGCTTCGATATCCCCTTTATTTTTCCAGAGTCCATTTCTACCAAATCCGCTTGCCAAATGTCATCAATGCCGTGAGTTGTAACCCTCCTTCTCGGAAAATTCTTCCTCATGGGTTTATGAATTTCGTTTATAATTTCCTCCCGAATGCTAACGGGTGGCTCTCTAATTTGGGTAGAACTCCCTATTTTTACACTCTCATTAACTTTTTTTTCAAACCGGCTTTTCTTACTCCCACACTCGGAACATAAACCTTCGATTCTAGTTCGACCATTTTTTGTCGAAAGGGTGTGAGGATGCAGTGTTTGAGTAAACGTTTTGCACTTTAAACACCAAATGTGATTATTCATTTAATAACTAATTAATTAATTAAAGTTAATTATTAAATAAGCATTGGTTTACTCAGACACCCAACATTGAAGAACGCAAACTAACTTACAAGAAACAAGGGTCTACCCTTTGTTGAGGAAATTAACTTTTTATATTTATATTTTAATTAATTAATTAATTAATTAATAAATGGAATCAATTACCGATATTCTGAACAGCAAACTTGTCTATAATAGCAAACAAGTGGTTATTGCTATTGATGAAAATAACGATTCATGGTTTAAAGCTAAAGATATTGCTTTAATATTGGAGTATAGAGATACAGATAAAGCAATTCGAAAACACGTTGCAATTGAAGACAAAGGTACATTCGATACCTTAAATAACCCCGCCATTTTGGCGGGGTTAAAAATACACATCCTCAAACCATATTTATTAATGAATCTGGGTTGTATTCGCTTATTTTATCATCTAAAAAAGAGGAAGCTAAAAAAATTAAGAAATGGGTAACGAAAGAAGTCCTTCCATCAATTCGAAAGTACGGAGAATACAAAATTAAAGAAGAATATATGAACCAACTAGTTGGGTTAATGCAGAAACTTCAAATAAAGGAAGCAGAAAACGAATCTCTTACCCCATTAGCCACACCTCTTGCACTTAAAACTAGTAAGAATAATTGTCTGCTTATTATAGATAAGCATGAACCAAACGAAAAGTACAGGTACTATGCAATAAGGGCGCAGAGACAACAGGTGAATCAAGCAATCAAAAAAATATGCAGGCGGCACCCCGATTGTGAGATAGTTTATGAAAAATATAATGATCCTAATAGCGTAAGGTTGTATGTGCTTATGAAAGAACAAATAAAAATTAGCTATTCGGGAAACCATTTCAATATTCCATTTACTCCTGATCTTCTTAAAGGAACAATAGAGATGTTGTATAAAAACCTGTTACATTAGACTGTTTTTAATGGATATTTTCTCCATTAAAAACTAAAACATTTTAACATTAGTGTTAATCGACCGATTCATCAGGATGAGGTTCATATGCATCAAGTATTACTTCACCAAACATCGTCACACTAACATTTATTGGAAGTTTTAAAATTACGCTGCCCATTTTATTTTTAAAGCATAAAGCATCACCAGATTTAACGTTGAAGGGCTTACTAGTATCTACCATAATTTTTTCTTCTTTGGAACGTGCAATATAAACGTCTAATACTGTTTTAATAGCGTCATCTGTATATGAAGTAAATACTTTACCTGGGTCTACGATACGAACAAATATTTTCCTAATCGTTGCGTTGTATGTAAAAATATGCTTAATTTTATCTTTCTCTGCAAAAAGGTCCTTTTGTAATATTATCCTATCAAACACCTTTCTTTCTAAGTTGTCAACCTTTTCTGTTAATGTTGCTACTGGTGCAAGACAAGTAGTGGCATATTCCGAGAACAATTTTTCTATTTCTTCTTTCGTGAAGTAGTTATCTTTAGGAAAATCCCCTTCAGTAGTAAGTGGTTTGAGCTTTTCTAAGAGATATTGCTTATTAACTACATCTTTATTGTTGATTGGATCTTCAATATTCGCTATCCTTTTACCTTGAAAATCAATCCATGTTTTTGAAACAAAAAAAAGCTCACTAAGGCGTTTATTTAGAGCCGTAACTAGCCTTGAAAATCGTTTTTCTAAATCATCCTTTGTGATAGCTTTAATATTTAATGAACTACTCTCTCCGTTTATAATTTTATTTCCAAATATGTCCATTTATTAAATCTATAATTTCGTTAAAATGAGCGGGATTAGGGGAACCCAAATTCGAAAACAACTTTAAAACAAGGACACATAAATGACCACATATATATTCATCAAACATTTGAATTCTTTCGGCGTTATAAAATAGGTTGCTAGCTCCCAAATAATTTACTAGTTTTTCAGGAACATCTCCACCAAATGAGTCAAAGACGAATTTTTGGTTACCCTTTTTAAAGTAACAAATCCAATGAGTACCTGCATGATCCGACGTATCCAAGTTTACAATTCCTGATTCACAATCATTAGGTTTTGTAGGCAATTCATCGATCATAAAAACATTTCGAAAATGCTTTATGTTTATTTCGTGTATTATTTTAAGTATATCGAAATTACTTAAAGGGTGCTTATAGTTGGAAAGTATATCACTCAATATCGATGAAATTTCTCTTTTATTTTTTTTATTTTAGTTATTCCCAAACAACCTTGTCCAGTCTTTTTTTCGATCACCAGATTATGTCTAATTTGTTCAGCCAATTCCGCATCTTCTTTTTGCTTTTTATGAACAGCGCTTGTAATGGCTGCAGCGCCACCTGCCAGCGAACCAATGGCACCCAATGCAGCTAATATTAATGGCAAAAATCCTCCTTGGTGTTCATTAATTCCAGAACCTTCTTTCTTCCTACTGAGATATTCGAATATTTTCTTTACAATTGGAATGGACAAACTTATAAGTAAGCTACCACCTGTTTGAATTTTTCTTGCTTTCTGCTTCTTTTGTGTATCTGTCAAGTACTCATCTAGATAGTCATGCTTTTTCAGATCTTCGTTGGAGAGTTTTATTTTAATAGCTTTGGGTTTTAGTTTCCCTTTTTGGGAAACGTTGTAATCAATACTAAATCCTTTCATTTATTTAATGAAAAAATTATAAACAAAAATTTTACAAATTTATACTCAGACGCCCCAACCATTTTCATCTAACCCCATTCCCATTTTTCTTTTTCCATACATTATTCCAGTAACGGCTGTAGCTGCTAGTCTCTCACTCGTGTTAGCATCTTTACTGAATATTCTCTCTTTTGCAGCCTTTTGTAATTCTTTATCTGCTTGATGTCTGTGCTCTAATTTTGTATGGTCGCGGTATGCTATATCATGTAATTTACATGCTTCGTCTAATGGGTTGGAACCCTGAACACCTTCGGCTAGTTGCTTGTCTAATGGATTACCAGGACCACAAAATTTATATCCCGGGAGTGTTAAGTCAATATTATTTTCACCTATTTTATTAATCATCCAATTAACTAATCCTTTTCCATGTTTTTCAGATTCCCAGAATGTATGGGGAATGTTATTTAAAAACCTAATTAGATATGGAATACCTTTAGGATTATTAACAATGAAGTCATTAAACTTACTCGTAAGCATCTTCGTTATTCCAACCTTTTCATTGTGGTAGACGTTGTTTCCAGCATTTTCTTCGCCATGAATTACCATTAATCTGTCTATTAATTCCCTTACATCATCCAGCCACACATATTCAATCGGTGCTTTTGAATATTTTTTTACAAAACCAAATCCTGATTTAGGAGGAGTGGTTAGAGATGCAGCTCTTTCTTTTCTACTAACTTTTTCTGAAAGCCATATATCCTTTATCAACGTATTATATTTGTTGCCAACACTACTTTTAGGTTTAGTGCTATTTGGGTCATTGTTTTGATACATAGCATTTGTAATTTTAAAATAGTCTCATATGTGCTGCGGTCTTCGTCTGTATACTCATCATCGTTAGGTATATCATTTAAGGTTAAAAATAGCATTAAACCCTTTGTAGCTTTAAAATTCTTACCCTTAATAATAATATCGTCATTACTGAATTCAACTTTTGAGTCACCTATATAATAACCCTGATAGTTCTTATCATACCTTATTCCAAATTTAGGGTCACTAATTCTAGGTAAATATTTTGAAATTATTACCCCTAAGTGGACCGTAGAATAATCAGTTATGCCTTTCCTCTTAACATTTTCTTCACTTTTATCATACTCTTTATCGGCCTCTTGAAATAAACTCCTCCCCTTTTCTTTCTGAAGTTGCGACTCTAAATTCTTTCTGACCTTTCTTGCCGATTTTAAAGCTTCTTTTTGCTCATCAGTGACATCATATTCATCCAAGAAATGGGAACCTTCGGAATCTGAAGGAAAGTCTTCTTTATAGTCAATTCTGCAAGGAATTAATTGCTTCTCCACTTCTCTATTTTCTTCTATAGCTTTAATAACATTTTCACCGATGTCATTTAACTTGTTGCCTAAAACATTAACAGCATCGATAACCGGTTGATCTTCTTTTTTATACTTCTCGTATTCCGTTATAGGCTGCTTCTTCCATATTCGAAATTCGTCTTTTAATTCTTCAAATTTCTTCCTATTCCTTCTTGCTTGTTGAACTACCTTTTGATCGTATTTCGCAAACATCTTTATTATAGGTGAAATTTTAAAAAAATTGACGTTTGACATTTGACGCTGACATTGACGCTGTACGTTGTACGCTGTACGTTGACGCTGACGCTGTACGTTGTACGCTGACGATGTTGGTGTTAGAATACTCAACCCAAAACCTGCCAATACCCCTGGAGTAGTTACCCAACATTTAGAAACGTTTTAATTTTATTCCTATATTTATCATCGTTAGCTTTGCGATTCATATCAATAGTAATAAAACCAAACTCCTCATTCCAACATTTGCTGCAAATATTCTTAAAGTCTTCAAATTTCATATCGCCACCAACAAATTCTTGATAAATATGATTTAAATTGGTATTATCTTGCCTAAATATATTTAAGAAGTTTAAGTTATCACGAACTAATTGTTTTGGTATTTTTGAATACGTTTGAGCTAAGTAAAAACAGTCAATCCCTTTATGTCTTCCTCGTGTAAAATATTCTCGAACTATGTCTTGGTTTTCCAGTATGAAATCGTCGAAAATTACAACTGACCTATCTTCACATTTATCCAGGGGCATTATGCTTTCATCGTCATGAATAAATTGTGCAATGGACTTTCCTAACTTCTCTTCGATTTTATTACATTTTTCCATAAACTGTTGATACTTAGATTGATCTAAACTTTTAGAGAAGATGTAAAGGTTGTTTATTTTTTCCCAGTTTAACCATCCAGGTGCCAAAATATAATTGTCAATCATTAAGGTTGTTTTACCACAATTACTGGGGCCTATTATAGCACAACGAATGGAATTCGGTAATAATTTGCCATGTTTGTTCTTTACTTGCTTTTCTACAAGTCTTACTTGTGGGTCCCAATCTACAACATTTCGTTTACTCATTTTCGTTTATTTTATTAATTAATGAATGAATTAATAAATGAAGAGAATTTTTGAACTAAGTGGTAAAACTTCGGTTTTAGAGAAAAGGTTAAATGTTCCATTGCGAGATGAATTTAGAAAAGTTGGATTAATAGGGTTTTACTCAACCTTCCTAACACCAAATATTACAACAAAAAAACAATAAAGTACACTATGAAAAAGTATCAGGTACGATAACTGAAATGTTTATTCCACCAGGTCAATATAATGTAGAAAATTTACAAAAAGCTATTCAAGGTCAAGAACCTAACATTAGTATTGAACAAAATAAAATTCTAAACAGATTGGAAATAATTAGTGATTATAAAATATATTTTGACCAAGAAGAAAGTATTGGTTCAGTTTTAGGTTTTAATAATCAAATTGTAGAACCAAAAACCAAAACACTTGCTCGGAACTTACCTAAAATAATTCCGTTCGAAAATATCCGCGTTCATTTCAATTTAGCGGATGGAATGTTTGTAAAAGACTCTGAGCATTTTCACCGTGAAACGAATATTATAGCATCATTTAAACCAGCCCTAGAATTTAGTGCTCCAATAATTTATGAGCCGAATTATCCTGTATTTTGTCCAGTTTTCGATAAAATTCAGAATTTAAAAATTACTGTGACCAATGAGAATGACGAAGTAATAGATTTCAACGGCGCAACAGTTACTGTAATTTTAGAGATGAGTTAATTATTTCCTCTTCATTTAATTTTCTATTATTTTTCTTATAATAAATGAACAAAGTAGAAAGTTACCAGTGGCAGTCTTTTCCTGTAAATGAAAAAACTAAAAACAATTTAAATTTGCCAAACAAGGACGTGGAAATAGATATTAAAGTTGGTGATGGTTGGATTGATAATAATGCGCACCTGTATATTACTTTCGATGTAACTCATGCTGATGGAACTGATTACACTAACTATGAAGGAAAGTCAAATGTAAAGCTAATTGACAATTACCCCACTCAATTTTGGAGCACTGTAACCGTGAAAAAACGAGGACACGCTATCAATCGAATTGACCATCCAAATATATCTTCAACGGTTCTGTTTAATTTAACAGCCTCTTATAGTGATAAAATGATATATTCAGGTAATTTTCTTAATAATGGTAAATTGCAGAAAAAATCAAATGAGTTAAGGTACCCTTTAAGTCTTCTTGGTGGCTTTTTTAAGGATTTTAAAGAGATTATGTGGGAAGGAGATTTAACTGTTACATTTACATGGAGTCAAAATGCGAACGATGCTCTGTATAGATGGTGGACTAAGAATCCCGATGGGGGCAATGCACCTGGAACTCTCCCGGAGGAAGGAAAAGTTACCGTAAAGTCAATGGAGATAAAAATTCCTGTTGTAAAATACGAACCAAATTATGAGCTTGAACTGAGAGAAAAAATACTGCAAGAACCACGAATACCTATATCATTCTTTGACCTTCAAACTCAAGAAATTTCAGGCCTAAGTGGGAAAAGGAATTTTGAAATAGATATTACTAATTACTACAATTCAATGGAGTTTGATCTGCCATATTTCATTTTTGTTGTGTTTCAAACTAATAAAAAAAGGTAACCAAGATATGAATAGTTCCAAATTTGATCATGTTCAGCTTCAAAATATTTACATGAAAAACGGAAGAAACGAAATGTTTCCGGAAGAAATGTGGAATATCAATCCTCCTAATACTTATCTAAATGCCTATTATGCTTTTAGGGACTTTAAGCGTATAACTGAGCTGAAGTATGATGTTGTTGTAACTCCCACAGAGTTCATTGCTTCTTATCCTATTTATGTTATCAATATAAGTCGGCGTAGAAATGTAGTAACACCTCAGAAAACCAGTATGAAATTGGTAGCAACATTTAATGCCAATATACCAGAAAATACGCTTGCTTATATAATTATGTACGGTAAAAAGAATTTAACCTATGATGCTAAGCATGGAATAGTTACTGAAAACTTTTAAATGTGAAAGTGAACCATTTTTTCTGTTATCCATCAACTCGTCATTGATTAGACTATCAATAACAAAAGTTTTATAATGTTCTGGCGAAGTATAACCTCTATCTTTATTAAAAATTGTGACTTCGGCAAACTGAAAACTTTTAAATGTGAAAGTAGTTGTTATTCATTTTAATAAATTAGTAAGAGTTTAGTTTTTAAGTTCAATTGAACTTAAAAACTAAGAATAAAAAAGAGTTAGTTTAAATTTGTTGAATTTGAAAGGGCAATTAAGTTTGCAGTATTTTCTTATTTAAAGATAAAAAAAGCAGTTAATAAATATGGAACCCGAATATAATATAATGCCTTGCAGCCTGACAAATATTTTAAAAGGGGGTTGTGTTTCAAATACACCCACCAAAGTAAATAATGTGCCTGAGTGTATTAAGAAAATAGTCTTCGATTACTACCTTAAGCTGCAAAATTTGCAACTGACAATCTTAGAACGCGTTAGTAATGACAGTGATTTCATGGAAATTGGTGATGCCTTAGAGGAGTTAGAAGAACAAGTGGAGAAACTAATAGTTTCGGTTAAATAACTATTGTTATTATTTAATTAGTAAGAGTTTAGTTTTTAAGTTTAATTGAACTTAAAAACTAAGAATTAAGAAAATGATATTTTAAGTGAAAAGGCAATTAAGTCTGCAAAATTTTGTTATTTATAGATATAAAAAACAGTTAATAAATATGGAACCTGAATACGCCGTTATCGTCCGTTGCGTCGACGTAAATAATGTGCCTGAGTGTATTAAGAAAATAGTCTTCGATTACTACCTCAAGCTGCAAAATTTGCAACTAACTATCTTAGCACGCGTTAGTGATGAAAGTGACTGTGTAGAAATTGGTGAGGCATTAATGGAATTAGAAGAGCAAGTAAAGAAACTAATAGTTTCGGCTGAGCACAGTGCGAAAAAAGAAGGAAGAAGTTAAAAATAAGTTATCAGTGAACTTGACCAGGAAACCCCGTTAGCCTTGATACGCTCTTAGTCGATAAGATAACCTTGTCAGCATGCACTCTCTCTCTCTGTGCCATCCGCTCACTCGCATGGAAGTGATGTGCTAAATTAAATATTACTTAGCCCCCAGCTGTTAGTCTTGTTACACCGGAAGTACTAGTAGCAAAGCAAGAAACTACGTAGTATGTGCAGTAGTATGTGTAAAAGCTCTTCGTAGTGCACTTCTCGTAAGAAATTGCACCACATAAGGCGTTCAAACTAAGCTTCCCATCGCTTTCCTCGTAGCTCAGGAGGACAAGTGTTTGGTTTGTTGTGATTTGTTCGCTTAGAAACGGAGGCGCCCCGTTTTCTATGGTTCGAATCCCACTCAATCCTTTCAAAAAAATAACTGAGTTAATGAAAGAGAGAGAAAAGAGGAGTAAGGAGCAAATGCTCTCCAGGGTCTGTTAGAGGCATTCTGAGAGATGCAAAGTAGATGGGAGTGGCCACTCAAAAGGAAAGGAATGAGAAGTTGGAAGGAGAAGCTGAAAAAGGAAAAAAAAACTCCCTAGGGGTGTCGACGAGGAGAAATTAGAAAACCAGCGCTGGCTTCGAAACACCCCTGGGGGTTTCTCTGAAATGTCGGAGTTTTGCAAAAATTTTCACCATTATTTTTTCCATAATTCTTTAAAAAGTCACTAGTTATTTTAACCATTATTCTATCCATTGTTTCTAAAAAATTCGTCAGAATTTTTAGCCTTGTTTCAACCACTACTTTTCCCCTAATCTTTGTTAACCCAATTGCGAAATTTGTATGCAATAGTCGATTTTGATCTAAAAATAACCTTCATGAGACCATTATATGTAAAAAAGTTATTTTTTTAGGTTTAGTTTCTGTTGGACCAAGAAGGGCCGTTGGCCCTCCCCCCGACACTAAAAATATTTCATAGTCTTCAATATGAATATAAGTAGTTCTTATTTTTCTTCTTATATCATGAACCAAGTATCAATTTGTTTTTCGTTTTATAGTTAGAGGTAAGCATAACTTTGTCATTTATATATTAGAGTCATTTTTATGGTTACTTTTAACCATATTTTATTAAAAATAACATTGAAAGTTATGGATAACGTAGCCATAACTTTTTATTATTTTTATGGTTAATTTTTATGGATAATAGTAACCACAAATTAAATAGTGTTTTATGGTTAGTTTTAACCATCATTACTATCAATATTTTTTATTACGTTTTATGGTTAGTAGTAGCCATATTTCTTTTAAAAGTTGGTGAACATTAAATGGTTAATTTTAAGCATAAATGTGATAGTGTTTTATGGTTGGTTGTAGCCATAATTTCATATGAAATTACAGGTACTTTTTATGGTTATCTTTAGCCATAAAAGGTAATTCAAATTATGGTTAGTCCTAACCATAATTTATCTGAAAAAATGTAATGGTTAAGATAACCGTATTTTCTTTGGACAAATTTTTTCAAGAAGTTTAAGGTCATTTTATCCATAATTTCTTTGAAGAAAATATAATGGTACTTTTAACCACACTTAATTGTCTGTCCCATACCGCCGCCTATACTACTATTGAATCTCCTTTTATAATACAGTATACATGAATATCATTCTTGGCTTATGGCTAAAACCTTCAGAATACTACTTTCCATGTCGGCCCAATGACCGGACATTTATTCATGATACTACCGTATTCATTTAAGACCTCACATGTCGTCTTATTTTCCACCTGTCATTTCTCCAATTCGGAGTTCTTTTCATCTTGCATTCACTGACGATATCCATGGTCCTTGGCTCGTATCCTTTCGAATCTCCCTCGAATGGGTAATTTTACATGAGATTAATAAATACGTACAATAAATACAAGTGTACAGTTTTTATTGATCTCATGTAATTTTTTTCAGGATTTGGGAACCACCCATAACAATTGGGTTCAATCATGATGACCGACTGAAAAACATTAAATTTCGAAATGTTACTTCATGAGGTATTTTAATAATACAGATAATTTCAATATTCATTTGTACATTCATTATTATTTGTGACTGTTTTGCCTTTCAGCGTCCAGTCTAGTCTGCAAGCCTCTGTTTGCGAACAAGTTAGCGCTGTGGCCGCCTCTGCTCCTACACCTCTCACTTTGATTTCGTTAAATACTGAATCTAAACACCGTCTCCTAGGTCTACCTCTGTTTCTCTTACCCTCTGAACCTCTTAGGTTATCATTTCTCCTTCAAGACCCCACTATCTGAGTCGATTTATATGAACAGCCTCATCTAATATGTTCAATTCTAACTTAACCTCTATCTCTTCTTTACGAGTACTCTCCTTCCATTGATCCCTTCAATTTGTCCCAGCAATAACTTGTGCTACCCGAAGTACTTAAAATGGTCGTCCTTCTCCAATTTAATTCCTCCTACCTTACATTATATTTTCTTATGTTTCTTTCTTCCCTATCGACTTTACCTTCGTTTTTGAGTTTCATACTGCATTCCCTTTATTTCTGTTTTAACAAGTTAGCTTGTAAGCTTTCGACAGAGTCTGTCATTACAACGAGGTCATCAACATAAGCCAGATTGTTCACCTGGTTTCCACCTAGGCGACTCCCACCTAGATCAAGCCCTCTTACAAATGGTCCGTATATAAAACAAACAGTGACGGTGAAAGTTTTAAAACTTGCTTCACTCATGCAACAAATTAAAGCCAAGAACTGATATTTACCATCAACTCTCACAGCAGCCTATTAACATAAATGCCATTCATTACCTGTAACAACCTACCCTCGATACCGTAATTCATCAGGATGTTCAGCATATTTTCCCTTGGTAGTCTATCGCATACCTTATTTAGGTCCACAAAACACAGACACAACTGTCTATTCGTTTCGTATAAGGGCCATTCCGAATGAAACGAGCCATAGGCTATACAAAGAAAACCTATACCGTTCTTTCAAAAGTATTGCCCAGCACTGTTGGGGCACTAGTTCCACTGCGACATAAGTCGGTGAATGACCGGCTCGTATAATTCCTGGGGCTGCGTTGTGAACCAGTTCTGAATGTTCTGTTTGACGTCGTCGTCCGAGGTGAATCATTTGCCTCTCAGAGCCTTCATCAGCTCACTAAAAATAGCAAAATTGCAGGGAGACAGGTGCGGTCTGTATGGATAGGAACTGAGGACCTCCCATTTGAATGTCTGGAAGAGCTCCTTGACTGCGTTGGCTGTATGGGGTCTTGCATTGTCATGGAGCAGAATGATCCCGCGGGTAGGCTGTCCTGGTAGTTTCAATTTGATCACTGTGCGGAGGAAGATCAAGGTTTGCGAGTATCGCTGCGCATTCACCGTTGTTCCATGCTGCAGGAAATTCATAAGAAGGGGGCCTTTTCCCAGTATTCGTGTGGACGGCCTTGAACTTTTTGCGTGGTGGCGAGTCTGCATGTTTCCACTGACGACTTCGTCGTTTTGACTCGGGTTCAAAGTGATGGTACTATGTCTCGTCTCCGTCTGTCATTTCCAAATCTATCCACATTAATCGTCCATATACGTGCCTCACAGAAATTATCTTACGTTCTATGGTTTCCTTAACACACAGCCCTACTCCCGTATTTGCCCTACCTCATTCTTCACCTGACAGGTCAACCTTGTGGAATGACATCGTGAAGTTGGCTTGTAAAAGTAAGAATAAGGCTTACAACAATGGCTCCCAACAAGGAATCCGTCAGACAGAGAACTGTATGTATGTTAGTGGAAAGGACCAGAACCAAACAAATGATAGTAGAGCCCAAAAGGAAACCATGGGAGGAATTTTGAGATAAATTAGAAATGTTAGGTCAGACGGCAGGAAAGTCTCTTTGGATTGTTATAATAATAAATCCTTCGAATGGAGGAAAAGAAAAATGAGAAGTGTTTTGGGAAATTCTTGGAAACTCATTGCAAATGCCAAGGAAATGCTGGAAAAAGTGCAACAACACTTCCAAAATTTGATATAGGATAAATGGAAACTCTTCTAGCAATGTATCCGATTTTGAGACCATACAAAGGAGAATGAGGACAGGAACAGGATCATGGTTGAGGAAGTTGAGTGGATGGTTAAGTAACTAAAAAGTCACGAAACCGCACGGATAGAGGAGATTCAGCTAGAAATGGTAAAGCATAGTGGTAAAACCAGGATGAAATGTTGCATAGGATAATAGAACTGAAGGTACCCTCTGACTGGACAGAAGCAACAGTCACACCAACTTAAAGTAAGGTAAAAAGAAGAATTGCAATACTTATAGAAGTATTTCTTTGATAAGTCTCCCAGACAAAGTGTACTCAGGCACTGTAATAAGGAGAGTTTGATCATTGGCGGAGAGTAAGATGCATGGAAACTAGTGTGACTTTAAGCCACAACGAGGACGTCAGAATCAAGTTTTCAGTATGTACGAAGTTATTGCTATTAATAATAATGTTATTGGGTTTACGTCCCTTTTAACTACTGCGGCTTTTAGAGATGCGAAGGTGCCGAATTTTGACCCAAAGAGGATAGTTAACGTGTCCTCGCATTTGTGACCCTCAAATGTCAACTGACCGCACCAGGATTCAATCCTGCAAGCTTGGGTACAGCAGGCGAGAATGTTACCGCTGCATCACGCAGCCAGTCCTAAAGTTATTGAGATATACTATAAGGGCCATTCAAAAATAAAGTGGCCGGAGGCTATAAAATGAAATCCGCTAAACGGATCGTAATGCCCTGGCCTGAGGACGACGGTGCGGTCCCTATGAGAGCGCTGAGGTACCAAACTCGCCACTAGAGGGACACGGGCGCACACCCATGTGACGACAGAGCGAGCAAGCACGCGCGTCGACCGTCCACCGCACTCAGTCGTGCGGATCGCTGGCATCGGAAGAGCGAGGGTTCGAATCCCACCTCAGCCCTCCTGAAAATGGTTTTGGTGGTTTCCCATTTTCACTACCAGGCAAATGCCGGGACGTTTCTTTTCAATAGGTCCACGGCCGATTTCCTTTCATATTCCCTTCCCTGAACCGTCCTGAAGAGAAAAATACATGGCCGTTGGCTGCATTAATGAAATTATTAAAAGAAGAGCAAAGGGGTGTAGTGCGTTTCCTGACCGCGGAAGGACTGCGGGGAACGGAAATTCATCGAAGAATGGCACAAGCCTGTCCGTGGCTAGGGTTGAGGCGTGGCTCAAGCGGATCAGGGAAGGATGGATGTTGTTGGCTGATGATGCACGGTCAAAAGCGCCACACCGCATTACCGATCACATTGTCCAGCAGGTGGATGTCGTCATTATGCAAGACTGGTGAGTTACGGTAGCAGTCATTGCCGCAGAGGTCGGAATGAGTGTCTGAAGTGTTCACGCCATCATTAAGGACCGATTGCAATTTCGTAAAGAGTGCGCCCAATGGGTGCCTCACAGTCTTCAACCAGCACTGGAAGCATGTCGAATGGGACTTTCTCAGGGACATCTGCTGAGCTATGCCAAGTAAGGGCACGGAGACTTAATAATATCAAAGCTATAGAAGATTTGTACGTAAAAGTTATCCATTTTTCAAGCAATTTAAGATATTTTGATTCTCTTTGCTGAACAAATCTGAATAATTACCACTGAGCATTTTGTTTCGAGTAACCTAAATCTCAAGAAGCAAACCCAACGCTACTAATGAGTAGCCTACATAAATATTTTAAAAAAATTGGTTTTAAAGTATAATTAATATTCCTTTTATGTGTAAAAATTATATTTTCAATTTGATTTTAAATCTTGAGAGCAACACAGAAATTTTATACTTTGTTTAGAAGGTAATTTACCATGTACAGTATATTTCATTTGATACCGTACTTCTATTGTTATTTTCAAATTATTTCATGCCTGTCAGTAAAAATATTTTGGTTAAATGACTTTGTAGCAGATCTGATTTGGATGGTATTGAAATATTTTAAGAGCATGACAAAAATAAAACATACAGTAGGCTAGTTATTTTCATAGTTTTTAAGGATAATCCTTACATACAAATCCACTACAGTTTTGATATTATTGAGTTTGTCTTCAGACACGGAACAAATTTGATGCTGGCCAACAGCATAGCCCAATAGAAATAATCAATATTCAATTACTCGAAACATTATAGCCTATTCTGTAATGGTTTCTTCCGACTACTTGTTAGGATTGCTGATGATGACCACACAGTGGTTGAAGCAAGTCCTAGTGCATTAAACAACAACTAATAATAATAATATATTTATTGACTATTGGTGGTTTTATTTAATACCACTTACATTTCAATTAATGTTTGTCAATGACGACCAATTTGTTTCTGTTATGAATAATTTCATACCTAGCCTATATACATTCAGTATCATTTTAGGGCGTGATTTTTATGTCAGCTCAAACGTCAAACAGAGCAGCGGAGTGGGTTTATTAATTGGGTGGTTACCTGGAATTTTACGTTCATGCCATATCATTTCTATTTTTTAATATTTTAGATTTTGTGTTATTTCCTCTCATTATTCAGTCCCTTTATGTCAAAAATTATTTAGTAACCACATGCTTCTAATGAACTACATAGGCTACCGTCACAAATACGTTTCCTAAATAAAAGATATTAAAATAATATGTTGTATTACGGTAAATTTAATTTATACAATGATACCCTGAACCAGTAATCCAACCGTAAAACAAACGCACCTCTTGCTTGAAATATTCATACATTTCTCCAATTTTAGCATACATAATAAATTTCAATAACAACTTATGTGCATTCAAAATGCCATTAGCATTATGGTCTACAGCCATCTTACCTAGAATCTCACACAGTCTTCTATGACGTTTATATAGATAAATGAATAAGCATAGCATACCTCTATATGTAATATAAAAGTTTGTTCTTACCTTCGATAATTATTATTGCAAGTATATTATTACAATTCTTTACTTAAGGAACATAATTCGAATTCTAGACATTTTCCCTTTAGGAGACAAAAATATAAGAAACCAGGACGAGGCGTGAACCTACAATATTCAGACCACAATGTTTAACCTTAGTTATAACAATAATACCAATAATATTAATATTGGCTTTACGTATCTTAGAACCAACTATAGAGACATTTAGAGACGCTGCGCTGGAGTGCCGTAATTTTTCCCCTGAGAGTATCTTTAATGTGCCAGAAAATCTACCGACATGGCTATCCTGCAGTTCACCTTCCAATGCATACTAACTGCGCCAGGATCCGATCCTGTAACCGTAGTACTGTACAGTACAGCTGGAATGGTTGTGTTCCATAAAGTGTGCTAGGGTTGGCCTTTTGTAAATCGTTCGAAAAGCACGAACAAAAGCTTAACTCTGAATTTTAGAATAATTTGCACGATCATTTTGTCGGAAAACTCAAAAAACCATTGAAAAGCGTTTTTTTCTGAATCGACGTATATTAAAGAAAAGTTTTTTAAACAAAAAATATAGAAGACATTGTCACCTACAATTCGTCTCATTGAGGTCATGTCATACGTTTTGAAATGCAGAAGCTAGGTGGCGCCAAAGTTTCCAAAAAACTGTTTTTTCACTTTTTGTCCTAGAAAAAATAGTTCTGTTTTTTTCACAAAAGAGTGAATCAGAAATTTGTTCCTCTCAAAATTGTCTGCAACATTTATTTAAACGTTTGTTTCCTCCAACTTACCGTTCCTAAGTTATAGCGCAGCAAATGCAATGCTGCGTAGTCTAAGCTACTATTGTTACTGCGGAGAGAGCGGTGGGCATAATTTAGACAGGGACCGGTGTCGGACAGCTGTCTAAGGCTCGGTCAAACAGGACGCGGTCTGTGTTTGTTAATTAGCTCAAACAATCATATCTATTTCAATCACAACGTATCAATCATAACTGTACACATATTAACCTTTGTGCCATCTGAATAGTACAATTTTCACATTTCGGCAGACTATAACTTTGGAACGGTAAGGCGGAGGAAAGAAATGTTTCAATAAATGTTGTTGACAATTTTGAGAGGAACAAATTTCTGATTCGCTTTTTTGTGAACAAAACATTTTTTTCTATGAAAAAAGTGAAAAAACACTCTTTTGGAAACTTTGGCGCCACCTAGCTTCTGCATTTCAAAACGTATGACATGACCTCAATGAGAGGAATTGTAGGTGACAATGTCCTCTACATTTTTTGTTTAAAAAAACTTTTCTTTAAAATACGTCGATTCAGAGAAAAAAGGTTTTCAATGTTTTTTTGAGTTTTCTGACAAAATGATCGTGCAAATTATTCCAAAATTCAGAGTTAAGCCTTTTTGTGCTTTTCTAACGATTTACAAAAGGCCAACCATATCACAGTTTTTGGAACAAAGGTTGTTTTTTTTTTGTGCAGCTGTCCTGTACTACCGTGGGCACAGCAGACAGGAAGTTACCGTTGCGCCACGCATCAACGTTTAACCTTCTGCACCACACTATTATGATTAAAGGTCAAACGTTGAGAATGTCTCCGAATGACATCTACTATTTTGATAGGCTACTTATCCTATATTCCAGCAATATTTTGGCAAAACCAGTGACCCTAAGGCATGCACTTCTTTGTGCATGGCAGCGGTACTGCTCTGAGCCTGACTGCCCTTGACAGCAATGAGTTCATGAGATGCATGTAATGATCTTTAGTGTCTCGTCATTCTCTGGTCTTCTTGTGGATTATCCCTGGCTTAGAGCTCTGGTGGTGGGAGAATTGCTGTCTTATCAAGCATTGCGAGAATCAGCCATGTCACTGTCCATCACCAGTTGGGACACATGTGCCCGTTCTATTCCCGAAGCATCGGTTTCCTGCCGCCTCTTTATAGGCCCAAGTATCTTTTCTTCCAGCAGAACCACACAGCTATTATTTTATTTTTACTTTATTTTACTTTTATTTTATTTCAATTCACTTTTTGCGTTTTTTTATATTTTATTATATTTTATTTTATAATTTTTCTGTTAAAATATTTTATTTTATTTTATGCTATTTAATTTAATTGTATCTTATTTATTTTGTATTATTTTATTTTATGTTATTTTTAATTTATTGTGTTGTGTTGTGTTGTGTTGTGTTGTTTTGTGTTGTGTTGTTTTGTGTTGTGTTGTGTTGTGTTGTGTTTGTTGTGTTGTGTTGTGTTTGTTGTATTGTGTTGTGTTGTTTTGTGTTGTGTTGTGTTGTGTTGTGTTGTGTTGTGTTGTGTTTGTTGTGTTGTGTTGTGTTGTGTTCTGTTCTGTTGTATTGTGTTGTGTTGTGTTTGTTGTATTGTGTTGTGTTGTGTTTGTTGTATTGTGCTGTTTTGTATTGTATTGTGTTTGTTGTATTGTTTTGCATTGTGATGTGTTGTATTGTGTTATGTTGTGTTGTGTTGTGTTTGTTGTGTTGTGTTGTGTTGTGTTTGTTGTATTGTGTTGTTTTGTGTTGTGTTGTGTTTGTTGTATTATGTTGTGTTGTGTTGTGTTGTGCTGTGTTGTGTTGTATTGTGTTGTGTTTGTTGTATTGTGTTGTGTTGTGTTGTGTTGTGTTGTGTTGTGTTGTGTTCTGGTCTGTTGTATTGTGTTGTGTTGTGTTTGTTGTATTGTGCTGTTTTGTATTGTATTGTGTTTGTTGTATTGTTTTGCATTGTATTGTGTTGTATTGTGATGTGTTGTATTGTGTTCTGCTGTGTTGTGTTTGTTGTGTTGTGTTGTGTTTGTTGTATTGTGTTGTTTTGTTTTGTGTTGTGTTGTGTTGTGCTGTGTTGTGTTGTGTTGTGTTTGTTGTATTGTGTTGTGTTGTGTTGTGTTGTGTTTGTTGTATTGTGTTGTTTTGTGTTGTGTTGTGTTTGTTGTATTCTGTTGTGTTGTGTTGTGTTGTGTTTGTTGTGTTGTATTGTGTTGTGTTTGTTGTATTGTGTTGTGTTGTGTTGTGTTTTATTGTGTTGTGTTGTGTTGTGTTCTGTTCTGTTGTATTGTATTGTGTTGTGTTGTGTTTGTTGTATTGTGCTGTTTTGTATTGTATTGTGTTTGTTGTATTGTTTTGCAATGTATTGTGTTGTATTGTGATGTGTTGTATTGTGTTCTGTTGTGTTGTGTTGTGTTGTGTTGTGTTGTGTTGTGTTGTGTTGTGTTTGTTGTATTGTGTTGTTTTGTGTTGTGTTGTGTTTGTTGTATTGTGTTGTTTTGTGTTGTGTTGTGTTTGTTGTATTATGTTGTGTTGTGTTGTGTTGTGCTGTGTTGTGTTGTGTTGTGTTTGTTGTATTGTGTTGTGTTGTGTTTGTTGTGTTGTGTTGTGTTGTGTTGTGTTGTATTGTGTTGTGTTGTGTTTTGTTTGTTGTATTGTGTTGTTTTGTATTGTATTGTGTTTGTTGTATTGTTTTGTGTTGTATTGTGTTCGGTTGTGTTGTGTTCAGTTGTGTTGTGTTTGTTGTTTTGTTTTGTATTGTATTGTGTTTGTTGTGTTGTGTTGTGTTGTATTGTATTGTGTTGTGTTGTGTTGTGTTTGTTGTATTGTGTTGTGTTGTATTGTATTGTGTTGTGTTGTGTTTGTTGTATTGTGTTGTGTTTGTTGTATTGTGTTGTTTTGTATTGTGTTGTGTTGTGTTGTGTTTGTTGTATTGTGTTGTTTTGTGTTGTGTTGTGTTGTGTTGTATTTTATTGTTTTGTGTTGTGTTCTATTGTGTTGTATTTTATTTCATTGTGTTGTGATTTGATTTGATTATCGTATTTGATTTTGTATTATATTTTATTCTATCTTTTATATTTATTTTATTTTATGATTTTTATGTTATAGACTATTATTTTATTTGTTTGTATCTCATTATACTAAATTAATGCTTTTCAGTCGGTCAACATCATTGCATCAATTGCATCGGGTGTTTGCTCTAGCCCTAAAAAAATACAGATTAATAATCGAATTGAAATTTAATGTTTTTCAGTCGGTCAACACGATTGTAACTAATTGTAATGGGCGGTTACCTTATCCTGAAAAAAAAATTACAATAGATTTATAAATAAACTTGGATTAGCATTAACTTATTAGGCTATTTCGTGTGAAATAAAAGCAGGTTTTGGGAACTAGTCATTACAATTGGGTAAAGTCATGTTGGCCGACTGAAAAACATTTAATATCGATTACTTAGGCAACAAAGAACAAATAGTTCCGAGAAGAACTAAACCCTATTTTCATGTATCCTACTTATGTTAATTGCCTCTATCAACATTCAAAATTTCAGTTTGATTCCTGTAATAGATTCGTAGATTCGTCTAAATATTTCTGATGGTCTAAATATTTCTGATGGTCGCCATGTTGGATATTTTGTATGGGGGACATGGAGATTATTGTGTAGGTGTAGTATTCAAATTTCAATCGCATGATTAGGGCACAAGAAATAAAAACGAGATTGTAAAATTTCACACAGCTGCCATCTTGTGGCTATGAAAACAATTGATACGAATTGGATACCAGTGGATTAAAATTTGTATAAGCATTTACCGTACCAAGTTTCACTGCACTCGGATGGTTAAATCGAGAGAAATTTTCATTCAAATATTTATATATAATTCGCGTCTCCGCCATGCAGGATTTGAGCTCACCAGGTTATTGAAAGTCCCATAGGTGAACTTATGTTCATTGCCTCTATGGATATTTAAAAAAATACAGTTTGTTTGCTGTAATAGATTCGTAGATATTGAGAACCGTCTAAATATTTCGGATGGGCGCCATGTTGGATTGTAATATGTATAGGGCATAGAGTTATGTACCATTAAATGAAAATTATTGCGTAGGTTCATTATTCAAACTTTCGCTTCGATAGCATGATTACGATTCAAGAAATAAAAACTAAATTTCAAAATCTCGCAAAGGCGCCATTTTGAGGTTATGTAAATAATTGAATTAAATTAGATGCCAGTGCATTACAATGTGTATAATCATTTACTGTACCATATGTCACTGTGCTCAGATGGTTAAATCGCGAGAAAAGTCTATTAAAATGTTTCCACTTCCCTTGACCGCCATGTTCGTTGTGTACTTTACAGGTTTTTGAAAACTACATAGATGAACGTTTAGTAGTGCCCTTTATCACCGTACAAAATTTCAGGGTGATATCAGTGATAGTTTCGGAGACATACAATGCCGGTGAATTATTTCGCACAGCCGCCATCTTGAAATTATGTAAAAAATTGAACTAAATTAGATGTCACTGCATTACAATGTATACAAACATTTGCTGCACCAAGTTTCATTGCGTTTGGATGGTTAAATCGCGAGAAAATTATATTTAAAGTTTCAACTTCGCTTGGTTGCCATGGTCGTTGTGTAGTTGACAGGTTTTCGAAAGTCTCATATGTGAACGTCTACCAGTGCCCTTTATCACTGTACAAAATTTCAGGGTGATATCGGTAATAGTGTCGGAGATATAGAATGCCGGTGAAATATTGCGCACAGCCGCCATGTTTGGTTTGTGAGACATAATAAAATGCAAGGCCACGGTCGGCGTCAGCCAAAGTGGTGCTATGACCTTACCGAGTTTCATTGAAATCGCTCCAGCCGTTTAGAAGTTATTAGGGACACACACACATACGCACACACATACACACACGGTCAATAGGTGATCTCATAAGCCTATTATTTTCATAAATCAAAATAGACTAAATATGACTTCAAACACCATAATATTAATAATCTAAACCAATCATCCAAGTGAATTTATTAATCTCATGTATTTTTTCAGGGTTAGGGCACATCACCCAATACAACTAGGTACAATCGACAATCGTGTTGACCGACTAAAAAGTATAAATTTCATTTACAAAGGAAACACTGAAAATGGCCTTCAACACAATATTTTATTATTATTTTTTATTTTTTTTATTTTTTTTATATTTCATTTTATTTTTCACCACCAGATTGTCATTTTGACTCAATGAGTCATATGTTTTACTCTACGTTCATATAATATACAGGACTACACGAACAACTAATAGGGGAGATTTGGGCAATTGTTCGCAGCGGGTAATCGTGGGCACCTATGTATTTCGTGTTGGTAGTACAACTAGGCTATACTCTGATTTACAAAAGATGTACGTTGAAAGCTGTCATCCGCTTGAAGGGTGAGGTGAGGAGTGGAGACGAGAGGGGTAACGCTCGCCATGGCAACAGCCAGCAGTGTTGCAATGTATGCAGACACAGCAGTGAGCACATGGTTTGACTCAGTGTTCTACTGTGCCTTCACTCGTCACGATCATTAGACCGCTAGGCAGGGGGGCTAACTTCCCCAGTTTTGTGTCTTCCTGCAAGCCTCTTGGAATGTTATGAGTCATGATCTGCCTCAGTGGCAACACAGCATTTCCTAGCTAGCTTTGACAGCTGTCACCGTTCATTATTGGTAAATCAGAGTATAGCAACTGAGTGCACTGCTATCCTCCAGCAGGCATCGTACCTGACAGATAGGGACAGTCAGACTGATGCCAGTTACTATAGCGAGAAATTAAGAAGGTAAGCCTACAGTTGTGATTCAATGGTTTATAAATACATGCAGTCTTAAATGGCAGTTTTTACTGTGTTTTTGCATGTATTTGTTTTTCAATATAATACAGTAGATTAGTTTTACGGAATTCGATGAGATACGATTTAAAAGCAGAGTGAGTAATGGTGCGCAGGACATAAAGTTAAAGGTTTACCAGGGAAAGAATGGCTGTATTGGTTCTTGAAGAGAAATCCTGCATTAGCACTGCGACAACCTGAAGGAACAAGCCTAAATAGGACTGCCTCCTTTAATACTGATGAATGAAGATATTATATTCTAATATGCAAAACGTCAAGAAAAAATATACTTTTGATGACAACAGAAAGTTTAACGTTGACAATTCGGGCATTAAAATTGGCAGAAGGAATGCTTAAAGAGGTATGGACCTAAGTAGCAAAATAAAAGGGGACGAACCATAACAGGTCTTTTCTGTATGAGTAGCATATTTCTAAATACATTTATTTATTAATCTCATGTAATTTCTTTTCATGCGCAGGTAAACACCCATTACAATTGGGTACAATCGTGTTGACCGACTGAAAAGCAATAATTTCGATTACCAAGACAACACTGAAGAATGGCTTCCAACACGATAATAACCCCCAAAGTTTATGTGTGATTTTTGTTTGTGCAAGAAATGAACTTTTTGAAAATTTGAACTCAACTGTAGAATGTTAGTGACATTAGTGATTATGTTATTTCAAAAGATATTCGAACGTTCTAATATTAATACACAATGCAAGATTTGCCAACATTCATTCCTTGTGCACAATTTCCCAACACATGCGCATAATTACCCTGCAGGGTGGGCAATCGTGCGCAAATGCATATTTGCTAGATTTTGGATTATACCTGTAGTCCACCAAATTTATTTTTGCATTAAATTTGCTTCTACACATCGGATGGAGAGTTACTAAGGCTCCCTTGTTCATAACTGCCTGTGTGTTACCTAATTATTATATCACAAGACCGATTCTTGCGTAAGTGCGCGCAATCCCCCACTCTCCTTTACTGCCATCACAATAACACAGGCTATCATATATATCTTACACACACCCAAGTGCACAAGGCTACATGATCTTGATATTGTAAAGCCTCTAAATACAACAACAACACAACCTATAAGAAGACCTAATGTATTCCATTCCCGTGCTGAGAATCAGGCTACTACGCTCTTAAAATATCAAATAATCGGCCGCGGTGGCCGAGAGCGCAAACGCGCTACCTCGAGCCTCCCTGGCATAGGGAGACTGTGGGTTCGAATCCCACCTTGGCCGTCCCGAAATTGGTTTTCATGGTTTCTCATTTTAACCACCAGGCAAATGCCGGGACGGTTCCTTTCGATAGGTCCACGGCCGATTTCCCTGACCCATCCTCAAAAGAAAAGTGCATGGCCATTGGCTGCATTAATAAAAAATAAAATAAAACTCTACTAAAATGATAAATCGTGCGTCATGGCAACAAAAGCAGCTGTAGCAAGTCCGGAGATCAAAGGTTCGAATCCCCGTGCTGACAGCAGCTATCCTTAGTGTGGTATTTTCCCCCAGGTTTTCCCACATTCCCTCCACGCAGAGGCCGGGATAGTACCTTACTGTACTTCAAATACCTACACTAATATCACCAAAATGCAGGTTACCAAACAAGCTCAGCACTCACACAACTACACGGGGCTGTTGACCAAGATGTTCAAAGCCCCTTAATAAACAATATTAAATGGCACGTGAGATATGAAAATGTATGTTATGTATTGTTATTATCATTACTATCCACATTGACAGGGTTAGCTCTGCATTTGAAGGAACAGGCCATGAAGCCAGGCTATCTCCGGACTCAGTAGACAAGTGGGTTCGCTGACCATCATTGAAATATTATTCCATTTTTCCCATTTTCAAAGCCAAACAAATGCCGAGATGGTACCTTGTAATAGATTATGGCTAAATTCTTCCAACCCGTTGACCAATTCCATTCATCTTCACACATCTCATATAATTTAATTTCTCATTAACTCCTCAACAACAACAACAACAACAACAACAACAACAACAACAGAGCTAGGACATATATAATGGATGACTCACGGTTTAGAACGAGAGACGTAGCACATAAACTAATTTTGAATC
Source organism: Meconema thalassinum (assembly GCA_946902985.2). Classification (NCBI taxonomy): domain Eukaryota; kingdom Metazoa; phylum Arthropoda; class Insecta; order Orthoptera; family Tettigoniidae; genus Meconema; species Meconema thalassinum. The sequence goes on from OX336389.2 coordinate 1,069,133,634, forward strand.
TGTCCACCTCCTGGTGTAGTAGCTAGCATTCTTAGCTGACAGTGCGGTGGTTCAGGTTAGATTCCCGGCTCTGTGAAGAAATGTAATTCTGGTCTGGGGGCTGGAACGGGCTTCCCTCAGCCTCGTGAGGCAAAACGAGAAGAGGTGGCTATCATTTCCACCTCTGCGATCATGGAACTGACTTTCCGTGGTTTCCCACTTCTACTGCAGGCAAATGCTGAGATGGTACCCAAATTGAGGTCACGACCGCCTCTCACCCAAACCCTAGCCCCAATTTCAAATATACACACTCGTACAGCCATCACTATGACACAGGTTATCAGACAGATTCTTCACACACCAAAGTGCACGACGCTGCATGACCACGATGTCGCAAAACCCCTAAATGAATCAACAACAACAATTTTGAACCTGGCCTTCAGACGAAGAGAATTTCTGGGAAATGATCAATGTAGCTAACAGAGTTAAAGCAAGTCTGTTATCACTTTCAGGGTATGTTTAAAAATACATGGTGTCAGTGGGCATTCTACACTCCAACAAGCCATTAATCATTCTGTATTGGATGCTACGGATAATAATCAATCCTAATTTGTGATTGATATGCGAGCAGTCAACATGATAACCCTAACACACACATACATACAAAAAGTTTTCAATTTCAATAAATCGATTTGTCGGAAAGCGTGAGTTAGCCAGCCAGCGAAGCCACCAGTGTTGGCAACTATTTGGAAATATTGAAGTGTGCGTGTTATTTTGGGAACGTGGTGACCACAGTCCTCGCGTCTCCTGACAACTGTCAACCGTTTATTACGAGTGACCGCAGCAATGACAGGGAGGGAGAGGGGTTGAAAGGGAAGGGGGGGGGTTCGTATCGGCATGCGGGCCGGACAGCGCTGGGGGAGGGGGTGTTGCGTTGGCGGGACGGACAGGTAGGTAATCCGGAGAATGCAAACCACGAAGCCAGTTCCACTCGCAACATTCCCACATTGCCTGCCAAGATGGACACAACCAGACCGTCCCCATCGATTGCAAGTGTGAGATCCTCAACCAAACAGTTACATCCAGTACATACATTAGAAAAAAGGTACCCGTTCCCGGCTTCTACTGTAATTCAGGATATATTCCAGTTTAAAATAGATAGAAACTAACCTAGGACACTACATATTTTTTTTACCCCCTGGCACCACAGCCCATGAATGGCCTAGGCCTACCAAGCGACCGCTGCCCAGCCATTTGGCCTGCAGATATTGAGGTGACGCATGATCAGCGCATCGGGTCCCCTCGGTCGTTAATCTTGGTTTTTGTGATCGGGGCGCTGCCTGACTGTCAAACAGTTACTCAATTGTCCTCACGAGACTGAGTGCACCCCGTTCCAGCCCTGAAGTCCGTCTCCAAAATCCCTGACGGAGCCGGGAATCGAACCCGGAGCCTCCGGGTGAGAGGCAAGCGTGCTAGCCCAACACCACGGGGCTGACACATTTTATTATTATTACTCTTATAGTTTTACTCTTTCTGTGTATGTTGTAGTCTCTATTTCCCATTTTATTTTAGAAGACGTCTCGAACACCCAATCCCCGAGACAGGGGAATTGATTACAGAAGAATAAAATCTCCACTGCCAAGCCGGAAATCAAACCCGGGAACCCTCGGGCCAAATCTTAGCATGCTAACCAATTAGCCACGGAGCTTGACCGACTTATCATCCACTTTCTGGTGTAGCGGCTAGCACTCTTGTCTGTAGCTCCGGAGGTCCGTGTTCGATTCCCTGCTCTGCCAAGAAATGTAATTCTGACCTGAGGGCAGGAACGAGGTGCACTCAGCCTCGTGAGGTAAAACTCAGAAGTGGCGGGTTTGATTCCTACCTCAGTCATCCTGGAAGTAATTTTCCGTGGTTTTCCACTTCTACTCCAGGCAAATGCTGGGAAGATACCTAACGTAGGGCCACGGCCGCTTCCTACCCAAATCCTACCTCAATTACAAATACCGTCTTTGTGAAGGCAGAAGAACGATCCCTCGCAGAGTCCGCGGGTGAAGTCGAGCTGAGAGGATAATCGATTTTTAAAAACTAGACCAGATTATAAGCCATATAGTACCAAGAACTATAATTTACTGACCAGATTAGTAAATTTCATTCTCAGTGCAGTCAAAAAAGTGCATAGTCCTTACTGTTTGCTCCGTCGCGTCGATAGACAATTCATCGATTGTATTCCGAACCTGCGGCTAAACAAAAACATGTCGTGAATGAAGTTGCTTGTCGTTAATTTGCGTTTGGTGCTTGGGGCATCTTGGCCATCAACCCCGTGTACTTGGGTGAGTGATCATTTTCCTGATAACCTGTGTTTCTATGGTGACCGTAGTAGTGTTTGTAATTGTAATTACTAGGCGTGGGTGCCACGTCCGGCCCCGGGGCTCGAAATAAGGCACTATTACAACATTTGCCTGGAAGGAATGTGTAAGAACACACTCAGTATAGCAGCTGTCAGTGATCGGATTTTGACTCAAATAATTGTTCTTTTTTGAATATTTTATTTTTATTTTCCCGCAATTTTTGTTTATTATTATATTATTAGTTTTATTTTATTTTTGTGTTATTCTTTTTAAGTCATTTTCTTATTTAGGCTTCCACCTCTAAATTGTAATTGATTCTATATTTGTAAAATTTAATCTGTGTTAAGAAGGGCAGATGATCTCGATGTTCCGCCCCTTAAACCAACAATAACTAACTAACTAACTAACTAACTAACTAAGTGCTCGGATTTGAACCTAAATTCTGCGGACTTGCTGCAACAACCTATCTCGGTCGTGGTGAGCGACTTAACACGCATGGCTACGCCAAGGGGTACATCAATTTGCGAAGTTTTGCCAACATCCTGATATAACCAATGTTTTCATAGGCATTCGCCTTGTTTTAATGCGAACCCGTCTACTACTTGTTCGACAAAATCTTCACTTAGAGTGCTACAAGACGGCATCCGCAGTCTTCACTTTCCCTATCTGACTGAAATGTTTCTGCGTCCCCTTTAAACACCATGGAAACTACGTCTTGGTCACTCAAAATCTGGTAGGCTACGTAGGCTATGTATGCTTCCACTTCAACTTTTTTTTTCACCGGAATTGAATCCGGATTATCGACGGTCCGGATTTCTACGTCCGGATTATCGACGCTCTACTGTATTTGAATTTCTAGTGGCTGCCATGTTGGTTTTGTACTCTTTAGGTCTTAGAAAATTATAGTGTGTCACCTTATTATACATGATCTAACAAATGGTACGGCACAAATTGCAGGACACATTCCTCACACGTAGACGAAGAAATTATATTATATGAACATGAGTCCGGAAACGCTTTGTTTCCATGTTATACCTCATTGTTTCCAACTCGTTTATCATGGGAAACATACAAGAACAGAACGTACCAGCATACCACATGCAACTCTTTCACACAGGAAATGTTCAATATGCCCTACGTGCGCATTGATACATCCATCAACCCACCGCCGTAGTGAATCTCGGATGCGCTGATGTATCCCTGGAGTACTGCATTTGGTGTCGTAGCCTTCCATAATGCGGGCACGGAGACTTGGAACATCTTGTACTGCAGTTCGATACACAAGAACTTTCAAATGCCCACACAAATAAAGTTCAGTGATTTTAGGTCTGGAGAGCGTGGAGGCCAGGCAATTGGTCCACCTCTACCTATCCATTTGTCACCAAATCTGTTATTTAGAAGCCGACGGACATAAGCACTAAAATGAGGAGATGCTCTATCGTGCATGAAGTACATGTTATGTCGCACAGCTAAAGGCACATCTGCTAAGTCGCAACGGGGCCATATAAAACAAACCACTGGCGGTGCACCTACGATAATGACAACGTAACCAGACGTAACCAAGTGTGCATGCTCCCCACGATTCTAACGTTCTGTTCTTGTGTGATTCCCATGCGTAATGAGTTGGAGACAATGAGGTGTAACATGGAAACAGAGCTTTCCGGACCCATGTTCATATAACATACTTTCTTTTTCTACGTGTGAGAAATGTGTCCTGCAATTTGTGCCGTACCTTTTTGTAACACCCTGTATATTCTTCCACAATCACATAAAGTTTCAAGTTGATTGTTGCAATAGTTTTAGTGATATTGAGTTCTGGCAAAATATTTCGCGTGGCCGCCATGTTGAATTGGCGTAGCTTATCGCAATTGAAAAGACATGGACAGTGCTGGACAAGTCAGTAATACGTATTTGCCAAGTTTCAATGAAATCGTTCCAGCCAATTAAAAAGTAACTTATATGAAGATACCGAAACACTTGGGCAATATCTTTGCACTTGAAAGGTATGCAGAGACTACTGCATTATTATTATTATTATTATTATTGAGCAGGCTATCCCCGGACTTGAAAAACGAGAGGTTTTGAACCCTATAGTAGGCCGTCCTGGAATGTCTTTCCATGATTTCCCATTTTCTACTCCAGGCAAATACGAAGCCCACGATCGCTTCCTTCCACTCCCACCCATAGGCCTATGTCATTTATCTTTATCAATTTTCTTTTTCTTTTAGGGCCTACTCCTCTGTAGACGTCATCGTCATGGAAGGCATCGCGTCGTAAAAACAATCCGTCACTCATCTCTCGTCATCGCCTACCTCCTAGAACCTGGAATAATTAGGGGTAGAAATAAGTCCCTACATTATCATTCTTGTTATTATTATTATTATTATTACACTAATGTCCAAAAGTTAAGCATAATCACTAAATGAGGTCATACCGCCTGATAGGAATGTCAGATGGATTGCTGAACAAACGGAAGCTGAATCACCCGCCATATAGGCCTATCACACACCTTGTCCAAAAAAACAGTGTCAGAAAGGTTCTGATACCTAAGGTACACCTTTGACAACAACTAACAAAACTTGGCAATGTCTTCCACAACAAAACATGCCACAAAGTATGCCACACATGCTTCGCAGCGACATGCCATGCTCTCTACCAGATGGTCCAAGAGCTCTTGTGGCAGTCGATCCCATTCCTCCGAAAGGGCAATGCGAAGATCTTGAGGGTCCTTGGTGTAGGCTAACGGGATGCAATTCACCTCCCCCATTGCATCCCAGGCATGTTCTATAGGATTCAGATCCGCAGACCTCGCTGGCCAGTCCATGCGATGATTGTCTTCCCCAGCCAGAAATTCATCCACCAGAGCAGCGTGGTGCGGTCGGGCATTATTGTCCATTAAGAGGAAGTCTGGACCAACCGCACCTCTGAAGAGTCGAACATGTGGTCTCAGTACCTCATCCCTGTATCTCCGAGCATTCACAGTGATCCTCGGACCACCCATGAAGACGCCGCCGCCCCACACTATGACGCCACCACCACCATACTGGTCCCGTTCCACGATATTCCTGCGGTTGTATCGGCATTCCGGTTCTCTCCGGATTAATGTGCGACGGGAATCGTTCTGCAAACTGAAGCAGGATTCATCTGTGAAGAGCACATGCCTCCATTCATTCATGGTCCAGTTTCGACGTTGACGGCTCCACAGTAAACGGGTCCATCTCTGTGCTGGAGAGAGCGGGACGCACACCGCTGGACGTCTGGCAAACAGCCATGCTGTTCTGAGCCTCCGGTGCACAGTTTGCCGGGAAACTGCACCCCCTGAAACGGCTGCAAGCTCCGCCGACAATTGTCTTACAGGTGCACTCCAATTTTGTCGGACGGTCAAGGCCAGATATCGGTCTTGCTGTGGGGTGGTTACTCTTGGTCGGTCTGGTACTGGCCTAGGACTAACATCTCCTGTGTCTCGAAATCGTCTCCAAGGCCTGGAAATGACACTTCGTGGCACATTCATGGATACGGCGACTTCGGTCTGTGTCTGGCCTGCTTCCAGGCGGCCGAGTATTCTACCCGTTGTGCCATTACGTTGTCACGTTCACCACGAGGCTACATTCCGCACACTACAACAGGGCAAACACGACTGAGGGAATATGGGGCGCAGGCACTGGCTGTGTTTACCTTGCGATTACACCACCAGTTAAAGCTGGGAATACTCCTTTCCTATACAGAGCGAACGCGTACGGTTGGTAGGTGCATATGTCGTGCAATTTGTGGTCTATTTCCTGTTGCCCTGCTTATTCGTAACGTATGCTTAACTTTTGGACACTAGTGTACTATTATTATTCAGGTAAAGGTATGCAGGCCTAATTGATCTGCACTTAAGAGGAGTCAATTTACTGGCGACATTATTCCATGTCATGTTCAATGGCCACTCTCTCGTTGAAGTGCTTATTCCCAGTGCCACCCACGTAAGCTGGATAACGAAGAGTTTCTGTCGTGCAACAAGCACTTCTCGTGTGACGTTCTCTCTAGGTGATTTACTGAGGACTGCTACTTAAGTAACTCAAGAGGCGGCATCCTACATTGGAAAGATAGAGGACGACTAATCAATACGTCGCATCGGCATATTTGGCTCACAATCATCCCGAGAGCCCAGCTCACGTATGGCATTTAAGAGAGCCTCGTGTCGGCATTTGACTGGCATGTTCTGAACTATTCGGAGAATCCCGCACCTAGCAGCTAATATCTGTCTTTATTAGTAGGTCTAGTAGTATTATTAGTCTATTATTATTATTATTATTATTATTATACCGGGTGAGTTAGCTGTGGTGGTTACGGCGTGGCTGCAGGCAGTCGCTCACATCCGGGAGGCGAGGAGGTTCGAATCCCCCCACCGGAAATCTTGAAGATGGTTTTCTGTGGTTTCCCATCTTCCTTCCAGGCAAATGCCGGGGTTGGTCCCTAACTATAGGCCACAGCCGCTACCTTCCGAATCCTAGTCCTTACATTCACACTTCCCTTCCCCAGACAACACACCACACGCAACGGTACTTGTAGCTCACCCCATGGGTGTCCGAATGAGTAGCTACTAATTCTGGCGAGCCAAACATGTCCTCGGACACTCCCGGCATTAAAAGCCATACGCTAAAATAAAATTTAAAAAAATAATATATAAATGTAAAAATACAATATTATTATTACTATTTGTCGCCTCCGTAGCGTAGTGGTCAGCATAGTTAGCTGCTGCCCCGGAGGTCCTGGGTTCGATTCCCGGCTCTGCCACGAAATTTGAAAAGTGGTACGAGGACTGGAACGGGGTCTCCTCAGCCTCGGGTGGCCCAAATGAGTAGAGGGGGTTCCATTCCCCCTCAGCCATCCTCGAAGTGGTTTTCCGTGGTTTCCCACTTCGTCTTCGGGAAAATGCCGGGATGGTACCTTCTTCAAGGCCACGGCCGCCTTCTTCCCTCTTCCTTGCCTATCCATCCTACCCATTCCTCATGAGGCCCCTGTTCGCTTTGCAGGTGAGGCCGCCTGGGCGAGGTGCCAATCCCACCTCACCAGTTGTATCCCTTCCGATTCGATGTTCCCAGCTCTAGGACACTGCCCGTAGAGGCGGTAGTGGTGAGTTCCCTCGCTGAGTCCGTGGGTTCCACCAACCTGGAGAGTAAACGACTAACACAAATAAAAATATTACTATTATTCCTAGCAAGGTAGCTATGTGCATTAAGATGCAATGCTAACTGAGCAGGCTATCTCCTGACTCGAAAGACAAATGGGTGAAAAACCCTCCTTTAGCCATCCTTGAAATGTATCTTTCCTGGTTTTCCATTTTCAGCTCCGTACAATGCCAATGTGGTTTATTCTAATCGCTTACGGTCTCTTCCTTTCATCTCCTTGCACCATTTTATCTCTCTTCATTTATTCAATCTCTCATGAACTCCTCTCATGAGATGGCATCAGGAAAAGCATCTGGCCATAATTAAGTATTTAAAGTAAGTTAATTAAAATGCATTTTATCGTGATGTTCAGCGTACGAGGCTCCTGCGACTGTTCGATTCCTGCCTTGGATGTAGTTGTTTGTGTTGCCTTGAAATAATTACCTTAACAATTATTATCTTACAGTAATTGCCTGCTTTAAATAACTAAATCGTCATAAATTATTCTCTTCCATAATTCACTAAATAAATAGATAGGCTATATGTCAACCTCTTATTATTCCTGTTTTCTACAGGGTTGGTGATGAGATGTGATGAAAGGCTACATGGCGGGTGGATTTAGGCCGGATGCCCTTCCTCACGCCAACCTTATGAGATGAGTTAATGAGAGATAAAATGAATGAATTTGAATGAAACTGGACTAGGATGTGGAAAGAGGTGGCCGTGGCCTGTTATAAGGTATCGACCCAGCATTTGCCTGGTGTTGAAAATGTGTAAACCACGGAAAACCATTTCAAGGACGGCCGACGGTTGGGCTCGAACCCACGTCTACCAATTATGCAGATAGCATAGCTCCTTGGCCTAGCACTGGGCGTTAGCGAGCGTAAGTAGGAAATAAAGAGCGGTTCTGGCGCATGGGCTAATGGGCAAGATGGCCGCCGCGCGCAACCAGCCCTATGTTATTCTTATGGAGGGGTCAGTCAGAGCTAGCGCAGTGGCTAATGGGCAAAATGGCCGCCACGCTGTCACAGGGGGAGGTCGGCCGTGTAGTTACTAAATGGAATATTTATTATTATTATTATTATTATTATTATTATTATTAACATTTTTACTAGGTAATTATTGATTCATAGCTTGCCACGGTGGGCGAGTGGTTATCGTGTCGGACTACCAACCCCAAGCTTGCAGGTTCGCTCTTGGTCGTGGTAAGTGATTTTTGAAAGGCGGAAAAAATTAAGACACGCATGTCATACGATGTTGGCATGTAAAAGAACCCAGGGAGAGGTCGGCTATGTACTTGCTAAATGGAATATTTATTATTATTATTATTATTATTAGGTAATTATTGACTGATCATGTACAATCAAGACCAGTCTTATATTGCCCCACTTTATGGTGTAGTGGCTAGCATTTTTAGCTGTTACTGTGGAGGCTCGGGTTCGAGTTCTGGCTCTGTCAAGAAATTTAATTCTAGGCTGAGGGTTGGAATGGGGTACACTGAACCTTGTGAGGCAAAACTGACAGAAGCTGGCTTTTGATTCATACCGCAGCCATTCTGCCTGTTGTTTGAGTCTTCAGCCTTTTGACTGGTTTGATGCAGCTCTCCATGCCTCCCTGTCCTGAGCTAAACGATTCATCTCTACATAGCTACCACACCCTACATCCAAGGCAATCTGTTTAACATATTCTAACCTTGGTCTACCCCTACAGTTCTTGTCCTCGACCCTTCCTTCCATAACTAAGCTTGCTATTCCTGGATGTCTTAGTATGTGTCCTACCAACCTATCTCTTCTCTTCATTAGCAGTCGCCAGAAACATCTCTCCTCTCCCACTCGTCTTAATACCTCTTCGTTTGTAACCCTATCTACCCATCTGATCTTCATCATTCTCCAGTAACACCACATTTCAAATGCTTCAATTCTCCTCTTTTCTGCTGCACCAATAGTCCAAGTTTCACTTCCATAGAGCGCCACACTCCAGACAAAGGCTTTCAAAAATGACTTCCTAATACCTAAATCTATATTCGATGTCAGCAGATTCCTTTTTTGTAGAAATGCTTTCTTTGCCTGAGCCAACCTACTGTTTATATCCTCTTTGCTTCGTCCATCACTGGTTATTCTGCTTCCTAAGTAACAGAAGTCTCCTACTTCCTTCAGCTTTTCACCTGCCAATTTGATCTCCATAGAGGTTTCTGATTTATTTCGGCTGCATTCCAGTATTTTTGTTTTACATTTATTAATTTTCATCATGAATTCTTTCCGTAAGACTGAGTCCATACCATTCAAAAACTCATTCAAATCCTCAGGCTTGTCGGCCAAGATGACGATGTCATCAGCAAATCTCAGAGTTGAAATTATTTCTCCTTGAATCTTCACTCCCACTTTACATTTTTCTCTAATTTCCTTCATTGCTTGTTCAATGTAAAGATTGAAAAGTATGGGTGATAAGTTGCAGCCTTGCCTTACACCTTTCTGAATACCAGCTTCTCTCTCATGTCCTTCAACTCGAATGACTGCTGTCTGGTTTCTGTATAGATTGTATATCACCCTCCTATTCCTGTACTTTATTCCAATGGATTTCAAAATGTCAAACAATTTAGTCCAATCAACGTTATCAAAAGCCTTTTCTAAGGCTACAAAAGCCATGAACGTTCTCTTATCTTTCCTTATTCTACCTTCCAAAATCAGCCTAAGACTTAGTACAGCTTCCCTTGTTCCTACATTTCTCCTGAAACCAAATTGGTCTTCACCCAACTCCGTTTCTATCTGGCTTTCAATCCTCTTGTAAATTATTCTAGACAGGATCTTTGAAGCATGAGTAATCAAGCTGATTGTACGGTAATCTTCACATCTGTCAGCTCCCACTTTCTTTGGTATAGGGATGATTACATTCTTCTTGAAATCAGGGGGTACCTCACCTGTCTCATAAATCCTACACATCAAGTGAAATAACCTGATCAGACCTTCATCTCCTATGCAGCGTAGCAACTCAATCGGTATATCATCTATGCCTGGTGCTTTGTTCCTGCTTAAGTCTTCCAAAGCTCTATCAAATTCTGATCTCAATATTAAATCTCCTTTCGCATCCTCATCAATTTCCTCCTCCCTTTCCATTACATGATTCTCAATCTCCTTTCCCTTATACAAACTCTCTATGTAAGCTTTCCATCTCTCAACCTTTTCTTCCCTATCTGTTAGAGGCTTTCCATTTTTGTCCTTAATATTACAGCACTTAGTCTTCTTTTCCCCAAAAGTATTCTTAATCCTTCGATAAGCTGTGTCTACTTTTCCTAATTTCAGACAATTTTCTATACCTGCACATTTCTCTTTCAACCATTCTTCTTTTGCTTCCTTGCACTTCTTGTTAACCTCATTTCTCAGACGTCTGTATTCTGCTTTCCCCTTTTCATCTCTTACATTCTTGTGTTTCCGCCTTTCATCCATCAATTCTAGTATATCCTGAGTGATCCACGGTTTTCTACCTATTCTTTCTTTCCTACCAATGTTTTCTTCTGCGGATTTTGTTATTTCATTCTTCAAATGTGCCCATTCGTCTGCAATTGAAGTTTGTTTAGGGTTTTTCATTAGTCCTTCCTTTATACTCTTCTTGAATCTTTCGTTTACATCCTTCTCTTTCAGTCTGTCTATTGCCCACCTTTTTGGCTTTTGACTTTTCTTCAGTTTCTTCAACTTTAATCTGCATTTCATTACAACCAGATTGTGGTCAGAGTTTATGTCAGCACCAGGATATGTTTTACAATCCAAAATCTGGTTTCGAAACCTCTGCTTGACCATAATGAAGTCGATTTGGTAACGCCCTGTATCTCCTGGTCTCATCCATGTGTATATTCTTCTATTGTGGTTATTGAATAAGGTGTTAGCTATGACCAACTCATGCTCGGTGCAGAATTCTACCAGCCTGCTTCCTCGATCATTCCTTTCACCTAATCCGAAACCTCCTACTATCTTCCATTCTCTCCCTTTTCCTACCACAGCATTCCAATCTCCCATTACTATAACATTCTCATCACCCTTGATATACCTCAGAATTTCGTGTATTTCTTCGTAGACCTTTTCAACATCCTGATCATCAGCTTGACTGGTAGGCATATAGACTTGTACCACTGTGGTGCAGGTAGGTTTAGTATTGATTTTTGCTACAATAATCCGTTCACTATATTGCTCATAATATTCCACCCGCTGTCCAAGTTTCCTACTCAATATGAGGCCAACCCCTGCTTGGCCATTGTTTGATTTAGTGCTAATGACCCTATAGTCTCCTGACCAAAAGTCCTGTTCTTCCTGCCAGCGCATTTCACTAATCCCAACCAAATCCAACCTCAACCTATCCATTTCCCTTTCTAAGTTTTCTAACCTTCCACTTCCTAGCAGACTTCTAACATTCCACGCTCCGATCCGTAGAATGTCAGATTTCCTCTTTGTCACTTCTGTGATGTTAACCCCCTCTCGAGTAGTCCCCACCCGGAGATCCGAACGGGGGACTAGTTTACCTCCGGATTGAAATTTTACAAGGGAGGAGGCCATCATCACATGTAATTATGCATAGAGAGGTGCATATCCTCGGGAATAGCATACGGCTGTAGTTTCCCGTTGCTTTCAGCCGTGCAGCAGGACGCAGTGTAGCCATTATTTGGCTTATATTATCAATATCTTAACCGTCAATAAGACTAGTAAAGAATTGATTTATTCTGAAAGGCTGCTACTCCCTTTCAGAATAAGTAAAGAGCAATTCTACTAACAAAAATACTAACCGTCTACCGTACTAACAATTAAATACCAAAATTCTACTAACGAAAAAAATACTAAAGTTCCACCAACAACAAATACTACCACTAAAACAGTCTGTCACCAGGCACACTCACATGCACCCTCACACATCACAGTCTACTGAAACAATGAACTATAACTAATAAACAATGCAACTGCTACCAGACACACTCACACACCACAGTCTAATAGAACAATGACATATATCTAATAGACAAACTAACTACCTACTTACAACTAAAACTAACTACATACTTACTGTACTGTTATTTGAATTGACAATATTTACAAAATGCAATTTAGTTAGAAAATACTTACAAAATGTAATTTAGATTCAAAACAGTCACAAAATGCAATTGAGAATAAAAATACTTACAAAATACCCACCCTACACAATATTGGCATTTATCGAAGGATTGATTAATTATCTTAATGTCTTTCAAGTGCTGTGAGCCATTGTCTGTGGTTTTTCTTACACACACTGCACAGTTCCTGATTACTATGTATAGACATGAACTATATTGCAATGTAATAAGGTTGGGCACAATAGCAGATATTTTAGTGTGAGCTCCACCATCATCATCATCTTCATTTCCCGTTTCCAGCTTCCTGGGTCGGATTGTGAATTAAGGACCTCCATCGTTGCCTATCTCTCCACCACTCCTCTCCTGATTTTAGTACATCTTCGGGTTTTCCTCCCTTCTTTTCTACACACTCCCACACTGTATCTGCCCATCTCTTCCGGGGCCTAAGCAAACATTATTAGGCTAACATTATCAAAATTCAAAACATCCAGTTCAATTGCTCTGACGACAACTTTATTACCCCCAATGATATTAACTAGCGGCTTCGGTGGCGTAGTTGGTAGCATGCTGAGCTTCCATGCCCAAGATCGCGGGTTCAAACCCGGTCGAAGTCGTCGGATTCTTAAGAACGCTAAAAATCCCTCAGTACGCCCTCCTTCGGAGGGGAGGATGCTTTACTTTTTGCCTATTGATGCATGACGAACATTTGCGCTGCTGCGCATAAATGAATCAAAAGAAGAAGGTCTTTATGATGGGAACTAAGCAGTCTGCTATTACAAGTAAAAACTGCTATAGCAAGGACAGTGCTCACGAAAAAAGATAGAAGAAAAAGAAAAAATAAGAAAAAAAGACCACACACAATATTATTAAATCCTTGGTTTATGAACGCGGTATCCTAAATTTCGATCCTGCGGTCTCCACCAGGATGTCTAACTTTTGAATCGTAATAAGTGGTGTGTCTAAACAGTTCGGTGAGTGGTGCGGTGACAATGTCCAGATGCGGGCTTATGCTAACGGCTTTCGAGCACTTCCTAGCATGAAGTATACATCGCCCACTGCGGCAATGGAACGTATTCAGCGTGATAATTTCATAACGCAGTTCAGCAACGTGTGAGCATCAAGTTCCACTACAAATTGGGGAATAGAGATACGGAGACGCATAGAATGTGCACATAGGTGTGTGAGACGAAAGACCTGACCAGGAAATGTGTTTACGACCTTTTCGAGCACTTTCGTGATGGAAAGGAAACGACTAGGCTAAGGATGAGTGATTTTTGCGTCAGCCGTTGACAATCAGAATCCCATTCATAATCGATCAAGTGCGACATATGCTGGCACGGGATCAGTGAATGGCTCTACGATTTATGGCATTTTGTTGACGTGTCAGTGATCCAAGAACTACGGTTCTACGATCGATTTCGAAAGATGTCTTTGCTGACAGTTTGCAGACGCATTCTAAACGTTGCCAAAAGCGTGTTGTGAAAGATGGCGTATATGTTGAACGCCAATAAACGGAATTTGTTGGTATATTCCGTTTTGTTCATTTTCTGATGCAATTTGCACTACGTATATATTGATTTGTTTTCATAAGGTAGAAACTCAACAACTACTACAACAGTCATCTGCACAATCGCTATACATTCTCAATACTACAGACTCATTTTATTGAGAACGTACACAATCTCTAGCAACTGCACACCAATTATTATAGGCTATACTATCCAATTGATAGCCGCCCCAATTAGGAATCCAAGACCGGCCTCCTAATCAGTTAATTCAGAACAGTATACTTGCTATATCAATGTATAACTCAAAGGAATTAAAAACCTGTGAATATATCAAAGTTCTGACTGTCAGTTGTACTTCCCATACCTTTTGCTATTTTGTAATAAAAATGTTACCCAGAAGGTAATTCGGCTACGTAACAAATGATGTCCAACAAGTTTGATCAATGCTCTTAAGTTCCAACGTTCGTCACCAGGCGGTGTTGCGATGCCATCTAGTAGCAGCCAAGTTCAAAACTAGGAGTCGTGGACGGTAGCACTTGGTGGTGAAAGTAGGAACTACTTGAAATTATCGTCTGCAGTCCTCACTTGAATTAAAAACACATAACACACACTAACACAGTCATCACAATTAACACCGGTTATCAGACAGATTCTACACACACCCAAGTACACGGGGCTACATGACCGCGTTGTCGAATCCCCTAACTAAGGAATCAACCAACCTTACTTATTTCAGGTTAGGACATGTAAATACTTGTTTTCCCGCCTAATGTAATTGGGCACAATTTGTATTGATCGACTGAAAAGCTTTTTTCAAACTCATTAATGCCCATGGAATGATGTATCATACGCTTAACATATTTCATTTTTCGGCAACTCTACCTTAAGATATTGTTTTATCATTTCAAATGATCTTGTCGACTTCATCGTTATGCTTAGGTCTACCGTTATGCGTTACTGTTACGGCGTGTATGATGTCATCATGTTGTTCAGTGCATATGCACCGAGTCTGAGTTTACTCCTGGGGTCTGGCGTTATGCGATACGGAGACGGCGAGTGCGTGACGTCATGCAGCAGAGTGCACCTCCCGCTCTCAGTTTCCCGCGCGGGAAGCCTAAGTTAAAGGGTAATGGAGTCTGAGTTTACTCCTGGGGTCTGGCGTTATGCGATACGGAGACGGCGAGTGCATGACGTCATGCAGCAGAGTGCACCTCCCGCTCTCCGTTCCCCGCGCGGGAAGCCTAAGTTAATGGGTAATGGAGTCTGTTGAAAGAACCCTCCTGAGCCTTTCTAACATGTGTAGCATTTGTAGCATGCGTCATTTGAAATGATATAAAGTCTAGTCTCTCAGACTGACTGTATCTTTTGTTACTGGTTGTGAGCATACATACAGTACATACAGTACGTCTGCTGTCCTCTGCACTGTCTCTCTTACGACAGAGCTGTTTGAACTTCGTCAACATCTGCCCAAAATGATGTTCAGCGAATGGTAATTATTGTGAGCTTATTGAAAATCCACAGCCTGCTTCCAGTCAACCGACCAGGTCAGGGAATGGAATGAATGAAGCCCCCATCTAGCGGCGAGGATATGAACTGTGCCGGCTGCCGAAGCCTGGCGCACTCCCCTGGGGCAATGATTAAATGAATGACGGATGAAATGAAATGATAGTGGAGAGTGTTGCTGGAATGGAATTTGTGATAGGGAAAACCGGAGTACCCGGAGAAAAACCTGTCTGCCTCCTTTGTCCAGCACAAATCTCACATGGAATGACCGGGATTTAAACCACGGACCCAGTGGTGAGAGGTCGGTGTGCTGCCGCCTAAGCCACGGAGGCTTATTGTTAGTACTAATTTTGTAATTGTAAAGAATAGTTGTCCATAATATAATTGTATTGATATAATGATATAGTTTTATTAGTGCCTGAAGAGAGATAGGTTTTCTATCAGTGGCGTATGATATATCATACGGTTCGTAATTCTGGAATTACAAGAATTTTAAATATTTTGCTCCTATTTCCTTCATCACACCTGAAAAATAGCCTCAATCACTTCAACTGTTTATTATCTGTTCCCAAACAAGCAGTAGGCCTATACACTAATGAACAAATGGCACAGATAACCCATCTTAAAGGGTATTATAAAGAGAACCACTCGCGACAGAAATTATTATGCCCCAGCGTGAGTTTGTAAGTAGTACTCTAGTATTTATGGAATACTTTTGTTAAAATGTTGGCTCAAAACGTAGAATATTTGGAATACAAAAGCACTTGATATTTTATTACTTAATATATCCACATAATCTCATTTTCAGAACAAGCTTATCTCAAGCTCGTGGAATAGAAGCGCTTTTGTGCGTGGTTGGAAAATAAATGGAGGCATGACTTTAGTTGAGTTTCTAAGGCTGAGCTGGAAATAATTATAACAATATAGTATTAAGATATTACCTTCCAATGGGAAGGGAGTGATATTCCTTTCCTGTTAGAAAAATGGCACTCCTGCATCACGAATAAGAGAGGCTTGCCACTTGAGCAATGGACATAACTACTATTTTATACTTGTTCGGTCTCTTTCCTGGAAGAAACGTAAATGCATACCGTTGCTGAGGGTGCGACGCGTTCGAAACCTTCCATCATGTATTAGGGTTGCGGTTCTGACGTAAAGGAGAGTTAACCTAACCTTACCTAACCTAACCAAATCCCACCTTACCTAACCTAACCTAACTTAACCTAACCTAACTTCAAAGTCAGAATGTACAATACATATATTGTTTTTTACACCCTCATAAATTAGATATAGAGAATGTCCACCACGATTTAGATCCTCGAGCACACTTTCTGACATATCATTAAAACGTGTAGAAAGGAATGTCTGAAAATTTTCACTAACACATAGTACACGTTCACCATACATTGTGTCCACTTTTTGAATGTTAATGATACGGAAAAGAGTATGCATTGGTAATTCAGTGAGCTTTTTTCTCTCTAATCAACAGTTCTGCCCCCATAGCATTGAGAATATTTATTGTAGTAGCCTATAATGAAACAAAAAAAATCATATCTATTACAGTTTAGCTATAAGTGACCAGAACCACTATAACATTTTATTCTAATAAGGAGATTTCCATAATGATAAGAAAAAAAAGATTACCATAATGATGGATTGTGTAAGTAAACGTCTTTTGCTGCTTGATGCCACTACTAAACTGATACTCATACAACGGACAAGTGAGTTCATGTTTCGCTGACGTAATCGTATGTTCCCACGCACTTCCTGTGTGTTGCACGCGCCGTAGTGGCTAAATTTGAAACTAGATGAGATGATTTGCTGACGTAATCGTATGTTCCCCTGCACGCACACGCCGGTCCCTGTGGACGGGTCCTAATAAGGAGATTTCCATAATGATAAGGAAAAAAACGTACCATAATGATGGATTGTGTAAGTAAACGTCTTTTGCTGCATGATGCCACTACTAAACTGATAATCATACAACAGACAAGTGAGTTCATGTTTCGCTGAGGTAATCGTATTTTCCCGCGCACTTCCTGTGTATTGCACGCGCCGTAGTGGCTAAATTTGAAACTAGATGAGATGATTTGCTGACGTAATCGTATGTTCCCCCGCACGCACACGCAGGCCCCTGTGGACGGGTGCCTGTTGACAGGTCATTGTTGACAGGTCCTTTTGGACGGGTCCTTGTTTACGGGTCCCTGTGGACGGGTCCCTGTGGACGGGTCCTTGTTGACGGGTCCTTTTTGACTAATCCCTTTAGACCGGTCCCTTTGGACTGGTCCCTAAAGACTGGCCCATGGTCCCTAATGCTATGATGAAATTAAACATTGTTCCACATGAAGCGCATGTGAAGAGCCGATTGCTACTATGAATTAACATGTTTGTTTTTTGTTTTTACGCATGCGCACTTGGGGGATTTTGTAAGCCGACGGGCTTTTTGAATAATGATTTATAGATGAGTTATTTAAAAAAAATTACCATAAGATCCAAAACTAATAGGTCATTAGCTTTTTAATATCTCATGAACCAATAAGGCAAGGGACTTGTATGAGAGGTCGTTGGACTTGAGGTGACATTCTGTTTGTGAATGTATTATTTATTTTTTGTCAAAAGGGCGGATTTTGATGAATGAGGTGTCATTGAACTCGGGTTGACACCCCCTTTCCAATGGATAACATATTTCCACCTCAAAAATAAAACCTACCCCTACTAGGGGGTGATTTTTTTTTTTTTTTAAATCTCGCTTTTCAAGTGCAACGTGTGACAGTTTGAATGCCAATATGGAATTAAGCGTTGTTCCACACAAGAGACATGTGTACGGTGGAAAGCCACTATGAATTAACATGCTTGTTTTTTTTGTTTTTACGCATGTCCAATCATGGCTTATGTAAGAGGGCGGGCTTTTTAAAGATGGCGGATGTAGTATAACCTAACCTAACCCAACCCACGAGGGGTGATCAAAGAGTATTTCAAGCGGCGCTTGTCGATAGGCAAACCAATAATCAAAAAGGGGTATGTCAGACCTTGAGGCAATAACCCCTTTTGATTAACACCTGTTGACTAGCCCCTTTGGACGAGTCCTTTTTGAAGGGAGTCATTTTTGACGGATCCTTTTTGAAAAGTTCTTTTTGACGGGTCCTTGTTGTCCGGTCCCTTTTGACGGGTCCCTTTGGACTGATCCCTATGGACTGACCCATGAATTTATCCAAATTATGTCAAAGGGCCTAACTACATTTGTGTGAAAAGCAGTGTGTTGAACTGACGTTGTTCGCCAGCCCTCACTACTACAATCTGATAAGGATATGAAAGGAAAGCGACGAAATACATGTGAACACGTGCGAGATGACATTATTACTAGCCCACCTTGTGAAAACCACATGTAACCTAACAAGTCACATTCTGTTTTGGTTCGTACGTGAGAAAATGCATGTTCATATGTAATATGACCTAACATACAGGTGTTCACCTGTGCACGTGCACGGTAAGAGCTAACAAGTCACATTCTGTTTTGGTTCGTACGTAGCGTTAGGGCTAATGCACACAGCCTAGTACACGAGGCACATGCAATTTGAGGACAGGTCAAGGGACCTAAGTGCGAAACTTGGTGAATGGATGTGTTCTAACGAGTCATTTGCAGTTGAAAGAGAATAATACATGTTCTTAAGATGTTAAAACTGCAGAGATTGTACGTGCAGTAAGACGTCTTGTTATTTCAGGTGTCAAGTTGCTGACATGGCAGAGAGCATACAGTTCTGTTGCTATGACTGACGCAACAGTAATTTAAAACCGCAGGTGTTCATCTTGACAATGGATAATGCATAGTCAGCAGTCATTGGATATTACACAGATGTTCCTATTGCACTTTGGACTCTCAGCTGTACTGGGATAGGAATTGCAATGATCTGCAAAAACTGCTGACACGAGCGATAAGAGTTTTTATACGAGAGGTGTCATATATTTCCCTACTGTCTGTCGTCATTACTCGCTACGAGTGAACAGTGCTCTATTACTGCTCAAGCGTGGCAAAAAGCCTTTTGGTAGAAAATCATTGAATTATTTTGCAAGGTAAGTACTTATTATTAATGGATTGTAGTCTTTTATTACTAATTGATGTTGAAGTTATTGATTGGAATGTATTTATTGATTTATTTATTTATTTATTTATTTACTTCTTTGTTTGTTTACAGATAATTGGGTACCTCTAAGGTTAGCAGATTCCTATACCTAGTTCATTCAGTGGCAGCAGTTGATAAATAATTAAAGGTAAGTGCCCCTCTAATAACTTTTAAACAGCTAGAGCGATGTTTTCCAATGTTCACTACAAGATCTCAGTGACAATGGTATATTTGGTAGTTAACTTTGGAACTACTTGACCATGGTGTTTAAAGCTAAATTTGTAGGTTAGATTTTGATTACCGCTCTATTAAGTCCGAATGTTCGTTGCTAGGTGTCAGTGACATAGGGAATATTTAAAGTCATAACCTCAGTTCACCTAACATAACCTAACTTTACCTAACTTAACCTTGTCATTTGACATATTTTACAAGTTTAGACTTGCTTTAAGACTGGCTATGACGTCACACTTAGCTCACATAACAGACGGTCGCTGGTTTCTATCACATGACATGTTCTACAAGTTTAGACTTGCTTTAAGACTGGTTATGACGTCACACTTAGCTCACTTAACAGGCGGCCGCTGTTTTCTATCACGTGACATGTTCTACAAGTTTAGACTTGCTTTAAGACTGGCTATGACGTCACACTTAGCTCACTTAACTGGCGGCCGCTGGTTTCTATCACGTGACATGTTCTACAAGTTTAGACTTGCTTTAAAACTGGCTATGACGTCACACTTAGCTCACTTAACTGGTGACCGCTGGTTTCGACCGCTCTCTCAAAGTTCCAACGTTCACCGCTAGGTGTCAGTGACAGTGGTATATAGTAACCCCCAGTTAGAACTACATGAAATTATTCTTGCTAGGAGTTCGCAGATGATCGATTTAAATACCCTGCTATAACCATTGACTGGAATGCAATTAAACTATTTATATTTTACTTTGTTTTATCTTTTATTAATATTTATGATTTCTTTCTATTATAGGTGATTTCTAAAGTGATTTGGTAATCATTATGTTCAAGTGTGGTGACTGTAAGAAACAGTACTGAAGACCTGACAACCTTCAACGGCACGCAAATGCTAAACATAACATTGAACTGTTTGTGTGCAGTCATTGTGCTATGACATTTAACCGACAGGATAATCTTGGACGGCATGTACAGTTAAAGCATGTCAGTTCATCACCTTTCTCGTGTACAGTTTATGATCTTGGTTTTTCTGGTGTAAAGCAATATCAATTCCACATGGTTGAAGTGCATGATAAACAACAGGAATTGAAATATGTAAAACCATCAACTAGCACGGAACCTTTAAACAAATGTGATAAAGTAGTGGGTGACTGTTCTAAAATAAATGTTCAAAAGCATAAACGTTCTCAAGATTGTGAAAATAGTTGTGCAACAAAAATAAAAAAAGAATAGTGAACCTTCGATAACGCATTGTGATGTATGTAATATTGATATACCGTTTTCAATGATGCAGGGACATTTGCGCAGTATTAATCATAAAAATAATGCTTGTCATGAAAAAAATCTGGAAATATTCAGCAAATTGGTAGTGCATTTAAAAGTCGAATTGCTAGTTACAGACTTTATAGTGAAGAAAAAAACTCAACGTATTGAAACTTTTTTAAAGACTGTTCAACCTAGTGTGTTTAGCTTGGTAGATAATGTTTTAGTAGAGCATAAGACATTTAAATGAATTTTTAACTCTTTGGGCTATATGTTAAACTGCGAGTGAAGGTGAAATTACTGATATCAAATCCTTTAATACAAAAATCAAAATTGTTAGCGAATCAACTAATATCAGTGATATGTTCCAAGATATTTCAAGTGCTATCATTGTGAAGAGTAAAGAGTTCCAGGAAAGGGAGTCAGGCTGGGCGTTGGTTGAAGTACTTTATCTAGAAACCAGCAAAGTATGTTTACGCTATCTAGCGGTGTCTATGAGAACTACCTGAACGACCAGCATAGTACCTAGCGCTCCATATCATTACTGAACGATCAGCATGCTTTCTATCGGTCGATATCTACAATCATCAACTACCAGCATGCTACCTACCGGTCAATATGACAACCCACTCAACAACTAGTATGCATTCCAATAATGAACACATTTGCTCATATCCACTAACAATACTCACAGCGGGGTTTGCTTTATCGTTTAATACAAATATATCTTGTTTAAATAATGTAACAAAAAGTTACATGACACAATTGTATGGGAATGTTGCATTACCTAAAATGTAATAGTATGCAAGTGTTTAACATTTTACAATCGGCTTATGATGAAGGATTATGTTGGTGGCTTATGTTGGTGGCTTATGTTGGTGGTTTATGGTGGTGGCTTATGGTGGCTTATGTTGGTGGCTTATGGTGGCTTATGTTGGTGGGTTATAGTGGTGGCATATGTTGGCGGCTTATTTTTGGTGGTTTACGTTAATACCTGATTCGTAATGGCTTATTTGACAAGTTATTTTTGTCAATGTATTTAGAGGATTTTTCTCTTGGTCTTGGAAAGTATCTCAATCCTTTTTTATGGTAGCATAATGCTTACCGCCATGTTTGTAAGCAACAACAACACACTAAAATTTCAAGAATCCAAAGTACTCTAAGGTTAATGATTGTCTCTCAACTCCATTCAACGCCTAGTCAAAAACATTATATATTTTTCAAATTTTTCTAAGAAGGTAAATTGGGGAAGTAGGCTATATGTTTAAACTAAAATCATATCAAATCATATGCTAACTCCAACACCTACGTCTATCCCACTCGCAGTCAAAAAATATAATATTCTTCAAATATGTCCAAAACAATATTTGGAAAGTAGGCCATATTTTGAAAACTAATTATCCTAAAAAGTCATGTATAGACTCAAACCAATGGCTTTTATGTCCTTAATTGGTAGAACAATACTTAACATCTTTTCAGTTTTTCCAAAAAAGTCCAATTTTCAAAATTGTCTATATTTTGGGAACTAAGAATTTTTCAAAAATGTTTGTTTAACGTAAATGAAAGGTCTTTACCCCCTCTACCCAAAAAATAAATTTCAGGTCCCTAGGATAAAAACTATGCAGTAGTGTGTTTTGGCCGGTTCTGGCCCCTCCTCCTCCTCACCCTCCTTACAAGAAGGCGGCCGTAGCTTAACTTAACCTAGCCTAACCTAACAATATGGCGGCCGTAGCTTAACTAAACCTAGCCTAACCTAACAAGATGGCGGACGTAGCTTTACTTAACCTAACTTAACCTAACCTAACTTAACCTAAACCTACAAGGTGCGATAAAAAAAATTCAAGATGGTGCTCACAGCTTAACTGAACCTAGCCTAACCTAACCTAAACCTACGAGGTGTGATCATAAAGTTCCAAGATGGCGTCAGTAGGTTAACTCAACCTAACCTAACCCTACGAGGTGTGATCAAAAAGTTCCAAAATGGCTGCTGTAGCTTAACTTAACCTTTGACTGATCCCTGTTGATTGACCCCTTTTGATTGATCTCTGTTGATGTATCCCTTTGGACTGGTCCCTGTTGACTAGCCCCTTTGGACGGGTCCTTTTTGAAGGGAGTCATTTTTTTACGGGTCCCGGAGGACGGGTCCCTGTTGCCGGGTCGCTGTGGTCGGGTCCCTTTGGACTGGCCCATGCATTTTATCCAAATTATGTCAAAGTGACCCGCCCTCCGGGACCCGTAAAAAATGACTCCCTTCAAAAAGGACCCGTCCAAAGGGGTTAGTCAACAGGGACCAGGGACCACCACCATAAGCAACCATAAGCCACCACCATAAGCCACCATCATAAGCCACCACCATAAGCAACCATAAGCCACCAGCATAAGCCACCACCATAAGCCACCAACATAAACCACCAACTTAAGCCACCGACATAAGCCACCAACATAATCCTTCATCATAAGCCGATTGTAAAATGTTAAACACTTGCATACTGTTACATTTAAGGTAATGCAACATTCCCATAAAATTGAGCCATGTAACTTCTTGTTACATTATTTAAACAAGATATATATATGTATTAAACGATAAAGCAAACCCCGCTGCGTGTATTGTTAGTGGATATGAGCAAGTGTGTTCATTATTGGAATGCATACTAGTAGTTGAGTGGGTTGTCATATTGACCGGTAGGTAGCATGCTGGTAGTTGAGTGATTGTAGGTATCGACCGATAGATAGCATGCTGATCGTTCAGTAATGATATGTTGCGCTAGGTACCCTGCTGGTCGTTCAGGTAGTTCTCATAGTCACCGCTAGATAGCGGAAACATACTTTGCTGGTTTCTAGATAAAGTACTTCAACCAACGCCCAGCCTGACTTCCTTTCCTGGAACTTTTCGCTCTTCACAATGATAGCACTTGAAATATCTTCGCTAACAATTTTGTTTTTTGTATTAAAGGATTTGATATCAGTAATTTCACCTTCACTCCCAGTTTTTACATATAGCCCAAAAAGTTAAAAATTCATTTTAAATGCGTTATGCTCTACTAAAACATTATCTACCAAGCTAAACACACTAGGGTGAACAGTCTTTAAAAATGTTTCAATACGTTGAGTTTTTTTTTCACTATAAGGGTCTGTAACTAGCAATTCGACTTTTAAATGCACTACCAATTTACTGAATATTTCCAGAATTTTTTTCATGACAAGCATTATTTTTATGATTAATACTGCGATAATGTCCTTGCATCATTGAAAAAGGTATATCAATATTACATATATCACAATGCGTTATCGAAGGTTCACCATTCTTTTCTATTTTTGTTGCACAACTATATTCACAATCTTGAGAACGTTTACGCTTTTGAACATTTATTTTAGAACAGTCACCCCCTACTTTATCACATTTGTTTAAAGGTTCCGTGCTAGTTGATGGTTTTACATATTTCAATTCCTGTTGTTTATCATGCACTTCAACCATGTGGAATTGATATTGCTTTACACCAGAAAAACCCAGATCACAAACTGTACACGAGAAAGGTGATGAACTGACATGCTTTAAATGTACATGCCGTCCAAGATTATCCTGTTGGTTAAATGTCATAGCACAATGACTGCACACAAACAGTTTAATGTTATGTTTAGCATTTGCGTGCCGTTGAAGGTTGTCAGGTCTTGAGTACTTTTTCTTACAGTCACCACACTTGAACATAATGATTACCAAATCACTTTCCAAATTACCTATAAAAGAAAGAAACCATAAATACTAATTAAAGATAAAACAAAGTAAAATATAAATAGTTTAATTACATTCCAGTCAATGGTTATAGCAGGGTATTTAAATCGATCATCTGTGAACTCCTAGCAAGTCTAATTTCATGTAGTTCTAACTGGGGGTTACTATATACCACTGTCACTGACACCTAGCGGTGAACATTGGAACTTGATAGAGTGGTAGAAACGAGCGGTCACAAGTTAAGTGAGCTAAGTGTGACGTCATAGCCAGTTTTAAAGCAAGTCTAAACTTGTAGAACATGTCACGTGATAGAAACCAGCGTCCGCCAGTTAAGTGAGCTAAGTGTGACGTCATAGCCAGTCTTAAAGCAAGTCTAAACTTGTAGAACATGTCACGTGATAGAAAACAGCGGCCGCCTGTTAAGTGAGCTAAGTGTGACGTCATAACCAGTCTTAAAGCAAGTCTAAACTTGTAGAACATGTCATGTGATAGAAACCAGCGACCGCCTGTTATGTGAGCTAAGTGTGACGTCATAGCCAGTCTTAAAGCAAGTCTAAACTTGTAGAACATGTCACGTGATAGAAACCAGCGGCCGCCTGTTAAGTGAGCTAAGTGTGACGTCATAGCCAGTCTGAAAGCAAGTCTAAACTTGTAAAATATGTCAAGTGACAAGGTTAAGTTAGGTAAAGTTGGGTTATGTTAGGTGAACTGAGGTTAAGACTTTAAATATTCCCTATGTCACTGACACCTAGCAACGAACATTCGGACTTAATAGAGCGGTAATCAAAATCTAACCTACAAATTTAGCTTTAAACACCATGGTCAAGTAGTTCCAAAGTTAACTACCAAATATACCATTGTCACTGACATCTTGTAGTGAACATTGGAAAACATCGCTCTAGCTGTTTAAAAGTTATTAGAGGGGCACTTACCTTTAATTATTTATCAACTGCTGCCACTGAATGAACTAGGTATAGGAATCTGCTAACCTTAGAGGTACCCAATTATCTGTAAACAAACAAAGAAGTAAATAAATAAATAAATAAATCAATCAATAAATACATTCCAATCAATAACTTCAACATCAATTAGTAATAAAAGACTACAATCCATTAATAATAAGTACTTACCTTGCAAAATAATTCAATGATTTTCTACCAAAAGGATTTTTGCCACGCTTGAGCAGTAATAGAGCACTGTTCACTCGTAGCGAGTAATGACGACAGACAGTAGGGAAATATATGACACCTCTCGTATAAAAACTCTTATCGCTCGTGTCAGCAGTTTTTGCAGATCATTGCAATTCCTATCCCAGTACAGCTGAGAGTCCAAAGTGCAATAGGAACACCTGTGTAGTATCCAATGACTGCTGACTATGCATTATCCATTGTCAAGATGAACACCTGCAGTTTTAAATTACTGTAGCGTCAGTCATAGCAACAGAACTGTATGCTCTCTGCCATGTCAGCAACTTGACACCTGAAATAACAAGACGTCTTACTGCACGTACAATCTCTTCAGTTTTAACATCTTAAGAACATGTATTATTCTCTTTCAACTACAAATGACTCGTTAGAACACATCCATTCACCAAGTTTCGCACTTAGGTCCCTTGACCTGTCCTCAAATTGCATGTGCCTCGTGTACTAGGCTGTGTGCATTAGCCCTAACGCTACGTACGAACCAAAACAGAATGTGACTTGTTAGCTCTTATCGTGCACGTGCACAGGTGAACACCTGTATGTTAGGTCATATTACATATGAACATGCATTTTCTCACGTACGAACCAGAACAGAATGTGCCATGTTAGGTTACATGTGGTTTTCACAAGGTGGGCAAGTAATAATGTCATCTCGCACGTGTTCACATGTATTTCGTCGCTTTCCTTTCATATCCTTATCAGATTGTAGTAGTGAGGGCTGGCGAACAACGTCAGTTCAACACACTGCTTTTCACACAAATGTAGTTAGGCCCTTTGACATAATTTGGATAAATTCATGGGTCAGTCCATAGGGATCAGTCCAAAGGGACCCGTCAAAAGGGACCGGACAACAAGGACCCGTCAAAAAGAACTTTTCAAAAAGGATCCGTCAAAAATGACTCCCTTCAAAAAGGACTCGTCCAAAGGGGCTAGTCAACAGGGATCAATCAAAAGGGGTTATCGCCTCAAGGTCTGACATACCCCTCTTTGATTATTGGTTTGCCTATCGACAAGCGCCGCTTGAAATACTCTTCGATCTCCCATCGTGGGTTGGATTAGGTTAGGTTATACTACAGCCGCCATCTTCAAAAATCCCGCCCTCTTACAAAAGCCATGAGTGGACATGCGTAAAAACAAAAAAACAAGCATGTTAATTCATAGTGGCTTTCCACCATACACATGCCTCTTGTGTGGAACAACGCTTAATTCCATATTGGCATTCAAACTGTCACATGTTGCACTTGAAAAGCAAGATTTTCTAAAAAAACCAATTTCACCCCCTAGTAGGGGTAGGTTTTATTTTTGAGGTGGAAATATGTTATCCATTGGAAAGGGGGTGTCAACCCAAGTTCAATGACACCTCATTCATCAAAATCCGCCTTTTTGACGAAAAATAAATAATACATTCACAAACAGAATGTCACCTCAAGTCCAACGACCTCTCATACAAGTCCCTTGCCTTATTGGTTCATGAGATATTAAAAAGCTAATGACCTATTAGTTTTGGATCTTATGGTAATTTTTTTTAAATAACTCATCTATAAATCATTATTCAAAAAGCCCGTCGGCTTACAAAATCCCCCAAGTGCGCATGCGTAAAAACAAAAAACAAACATGTTAATTCATAGTAGCAATCGACTCTTCACATACGTTTCATGTGGAACAACGTTTAATTTCATCATAGCATTAGGGACCATGGGCCAGTCCATAGGGACCAGTCCAAAGGGACCGGTCTAAAGGGATTAGTCAAAAAGGACCCGTCAACAAGGACCCGTCCACAGGGACCCGTCCACAGGGACCCTTTCACAGGGACCCGTAAACAAGGACCCGCCCAAAAGAACCTGTCAACAATGACCTGTCAACAGGCACCCGTCCACAGGGGCCTGCGTGTGCGTGCGGGGGAACATACGATTACGTCAGCAAATCATCTCATCTAGTTTCAAATTTAGCCACTACGGCGCGTGCAACACACAGGAAGTGCGTGGGAACATACGATTACGTCAGCGAAACATGAACTCACTTGTCTGTTGTATGATTATCAGTTTAGTAGTGGCATCATGCAGCAAAAGACGTTTACTTACACAATCCATCATTATGGTAAGCTTTTTTTTCTTATCATTATGGAAATCTCCTTATTAGGACCCGTCCACAGGGACCGGCGTGTGCGTGCAAGGGAACATACGATTACGTCAGCAAATCATCTCATCTAGTTTCAAATTTAGCCACTACGGCGCGTGCAACACACAGGAAGTGCGTGGGAACATACGATTACGTCAGCGAAACATGAACTCACTTGTCCGTTGTATGAGTATCAGTTTAGTAGTGGCATCAAGCAGCAAAAGACGTTTACTTACACAATCCATCATTATGGTAAGCTTTTTTTTCTTATCATTATGGAAATCTCTTTATTAGAATAAATTGTTATAGTGTTTCTGGTCACTTATAGCTAAGCTGTAATAGATATGATTTTTTTGCTTCTTTATAGGCTACTACAATAAATATTCTCAATGCTATGGGGGCAGAACTGTTGATTAGAGAGAAAAAACTCACTGAATTACCAATGCATACTCTTTTCCGTATCATTAACATTCAAAAAGTGGACACAATGTATGGTGAACGTGTACTATGTGTTAGTGAAAATTTTCAGACATTCCTTTCTACACGTTTTAATGATATGTCAGAAAGTGTGCTCGAGGATCTAAATCGTGGTGGACATTCTCTATATCTAATTTATGAGGGTATAAAAAACAATAGATGTATTGTACATTCTGACTTTGAAGTTAGGTTAGGTTAGGTAAGGTGGGATTTGGTTAGGTTAGGTAAGGTTAGGTAAGGTTAGGTTAGGTTAGGTTAGGTTAGGTTAGGCAGAATGGCTGCGGTATGAATCAAAAGCCAGCTTCTGTCAGTTTTGCCTCACAAGGTTCAGTGTACCCCATTCCAACCCTCAGCCTAGAATTAAATTTCTTGACAGAGCCAGGACTCGAACCCGAGCCTCCACAGTAACAGCTAAAAATGCTAGCCACTACACCATAAAGTGGGGCAATATAAGGCGGGTCTTGATTGTACATGATCAATCAATAATTACCTAATAATAATAATAATAATAATAAATAATAATAATAATAAATATTCCATTTAGCAACTACATAGCCGACCTCTCCCTGGGTTCTTTTACATGTCAACATCGTATGACATGTGTGTCTTAATTTTTGCCGCCTTTCAAAAATCACTTACCACGACCAAGAGCGAACCTGCAAGCTTGGGGTTGGTAGTCCGACACGATAACCACTCGCCCACCATGGCAAGCTATCAATCAATAATTACTTAATAAAATTATTATTATTATTATTATTATTAATAACGATAATAATAATAATAATAAATATTCCATTTAGTAACTACACGGCCGACCTCCCCCTGTGACAGCGTGGCGGCCATTTTGTCCATTAGCCACTGCGCTAGCTCTGACTGACCCCTCCATAAGATTAACATGGGGCTGGTTGCGCGCGGCGGCCATCTTGCCCATTAGCCCCTGCGCCAGAACCGCTCTTTATTTCCTACTAGCGTAGGTACCACTGTCGGTAAACAATTAAATTTAAAATAATAGAACTTGATTTGTTATAATTATCTGGCAATTCCAACAAGGACAGGAATGGACACGTCCTTTATGATAGACTAATGCATTAGTGTTTAATGAGACTGCTAAATATTTCGTGCTTTACCAACACCAACAATTATAGGGCATGTGCAAAGTTACCACGACAACTGGAGGATAACTAATAATATATCATTAGAAAATGCTTAGTTGAACACTAATTACTTTAGCAGGCTTTCTCAATCTGGTGCTCTTTAAATGAAATTCGATGCTCTCGCAATACGAGCTAAAAAGTGCTCGCGAGCACAACCTCCCCTGAGATCCATTCTTCAATACAAATTCTGTTGCACGAACCAGAATAATAGTGTTTTCATCACATGTTTTGACAGTTACAAAGTTTATCATTTTGTGAAATAGCATCTTTGGTCTACATTAAAAGTAATTGGTCATCCTTGTTTTATGAGTAAGACGAATGATGCTGATTCGCTTCGACTGTCTACAAGGAAATGTATTTTACCTGCATGAGTCATGCAAGCAGTTGCAGCATGCCTGGTGATCGGTGATTAACTTAGCTATTTCAGCACTATTGATGGAGAGAGAAATAGGCAAAGGAAAGAGAAGAGCATGATTGTCGTATTACTATTATTATGGTTACGTATAATAATAACTAGCGGACTCGAGTGAGAAATCTCGCAAGTTCATAATCCACACTTTCCCCAATAGGTATAGGCTATAATGAGAGACTAAAGGAGAATAGTACATTATGCAACGAGCCTATAATGGCAATAATTAAGACACGAATATGTTTATAAAACGAGCGTATGTGAGCGAACTCTAGGCGAGTTGCATATGACTGTTTATGTTCGACGATAATTATTATCATTATTTTATGTTCGAACATAAATATTCATGACTATCTGTCGAGATTTCGCCAGTTTTATGTACTGAACAAAGCGCATGGGACGCAGAGAATACCTTGTATTTGACCATGGCCTCCTCGATTGTCCCACTATGACACTAGGCCACGCAGTGAAATTTAAATTAGAAGGCCTTGGAACTCAGCGCAAGTGCGATGCTACCCTTACCTAATTGGTCAAACAACTGTTTCTTGAGCTCTGATTGGTGGGGGAAACTGTCCCTTAATGAAAATTTGTTCTATAATGAGCCTCATTATAGTACAGTATTCTGACATATAATATTTACATTTCGACATCGTCAAACAAAAAGGTTGTTATGTTTTTATTTCAAACAAATGATTATAGAACACTATTTACATTTCAGTTAGAATTCCAAGTTCTACGTTCCCTAACTTAAGAAGGCAATCACTGAAAATTGGATCATCATAACACTCGCCAGCTATTCGATATTTATGAAATTATAGGATTTGAGTCTACTCATTCCTTTGATTTACTGTTTCTGACATCCATACAAAATGATAAAGGAAAGACCTCAGAATGTTAAAATGACATGAAACAGGCGTCACAGTGGCCAAAATGTGAAGTGGACAGCAATTATGGAGCGTATTTTCCTACAGCAATTGTATCTGCAAATTGCACACTTCGAACATTTTTTTAGTCATCTTTTAAAGAAATTAAATATATTTATCAAATTTGAGTACAATTCGTCGCTGCTAATGTCTATTCTCTTTCATTTGAATGTTAATTTGTCATGATCGGTCGCTTTTGAGCGCCACAGGAGGGATCTATACTACTGAAATAATATATACTAGCGGACCCATGCGAGAGATCTCGCATGTTCATAAACCACACTTTCCCCAATATCTTTATAATGAGAGACTTATTTTCCTACAGCAACAGTATCTGCAAATCGCACACTTCGTACATTTTTAAGTCATTTTTTAAGAAATTATAGATATTATTTTATAAAATTACTGTTTCTGAATTCCATGCAAAATGTTAACATGACATGAAACAGGCGTCACAGCGGCCAAAATGCAAAGTGGACAGCAATTATGGAGCGTATTTTCCTACAGCAACAGTATTTGCAAATCGCACACTTCGTACAATTTTTTTAAGTCATATTTTAAAGAAATTATTGATATTTATGAAATTAGAGTGCAATTCGTCACTGCTAATGTCTATTCTCTCTCATTTGAATGCTCATTTGTCACGATCGGCCACTTGTGAGCGCCGCAGGAGGGATCTATACTACTGAAATAATATATATGATGATGATGATAATAAGACTGAAGACTCAACCAACAACAACAATAATCCTTCAATTTTAATGACCATTTCAATAATGGAATATTCGTCTCACAGCTTGAATTGATAACAATAATAATATTTATTGTTATTATTATTAAAGTCGCCTCCGTAGCGTAGCAGTCAGCGTGGTTAGCTGCCGCCCCGGAGGTCCTGGGTTCGATTACCGGCTCTGCCACGAAATTTGAAACGTGGTATGAGGACTGGAACGGGGTCTACTCAGCCTCGGGTGGTCCAAATGAGTAGAGGGGGTTCGATTCCCACCTCAGCCATCTTCGAAGTGGTTTTCCGTGGTTTCTCACTTCGTCTTCGGGCAAATGCCGGGATGGTCCCTACTGTAAGGCCTCGGCCGCCTCCTTCCCTCTTCCTTGCCTATCTAGCCTAGCCTTTCATTCCCTTCGCTCATGAAGACCCTGTTCGCTTTGCAGGTGAGGCCGCCTGGGCGAGGTGCTAATCCAATCTCACCAGTTGTATCCACTCTGATTAGATGTTCCCAGCTCTAGGACACTGCCTGAAATATGGCGGTAGGTTTGAGTTCCCTCGCTGAGTCCGTGGGAGCCACCACCCTGGAGGGTAAACTCTATTTTTAGCCTACTTTTCACATTTTGCAAAAATGACGAAAAAGTAGACATGAGATCGGGCAAATGTGTGTCTGTCTGTCTGTCCTTCTGTCTGTCTGTCTGGCTGTGTGTGTGTGTGTGTGTGTGTGTCCCCTATCAACTCCTAAACGGCTGCAGCAATCGAAACAAAATTTGGTAGGAGTAAAGATCTATACCTGAATATCTCACGGCCATATTTTAAAATGATGTCAGTGCTACCAACTGCTGAAAAATCGCAATTGAAATTTGAGCTCCATGTTGGATATCTTGGAAGGTATGATTGGGACCTATTTAAAAATTGGCACACGTATAGCTAATAATATTGCAGTTTAATTTCCAGGAGGCCATACATGGCAGTGTTGCCAAAATGATTATAAGGCTGCTGATAGGTCCAAATTTGAAATGCATATAACTTCTACACTATCAATTGGATTTCAACGAAATTTCGTATGTGCAATGTGTACATAAACAGCTATGACTGAGCGTACTCTTAAGAGCCACCAGGGCTGCCAACTGTTAATAAATGCTCTCAATTTATTTTATCCAAATACACATATATCAGAAAGTATGCAAGCCGACAGCTTTAAACTATGCACCCGTATACTACCTGACATTCTATATTAATTTGGAGTATCTTATATACGTCAGTGCTACCAACATGATTCTAAGCCTGCTGAGAAGTCCAACTTTAAATACATGTAACTTCTATACTATCATTTGGATTTCAACCAAATTTCGTGTGTGCTATGTGTACCATAACAGATTCCTAAGAGTAACCAGGGTTGCCAACTGTTAATAAATACTGTTTCTATTTGTGTTACCCGAATATCAATATATCAGAAAGTATGCAAGCCAATAGCTCTAAACTTTGCACACGTATAGTACCTGGCAATCTAGATTAATTTGGAGTAACTAATAGGCCTATAGGCCTACGCCAGTGCTGCCAACATGATTCTATGCCTGCTGATAGATCCAATTTTAAAATACATGTTACTTCTATACTAACAAATGGATTTCATCCAAAATTGGCACAACACGAGATCATAATATTTCAGATTATTTCTGACCAACACGTGCATGATATTGTTGCCAACATGATTTTACGCGCGCTGATAAATCCAAGGTCTAACTGCATGTAACGCGCATGCTATCCATTGGACTTCAACCAAATTTTGTATTCTGTACCTTAAGAGATGCAACTAACAATAGCCTATATTCAGTCAACAGGGCTGTACTGCTCTATTAAGCTACATTATATAAGGTATATTTCGAACTAATTAGGAATTTCGATATTACCAACTTAATTTCGTCAATATTCTAGATTAGTCTATATAGATTGGCAAGAATCTTAAATTTCAAGAAAAGTAGGCTCTTTAGTTCGTCACGGAACTTCTTGTTATATAAATCTTATTATTAATAATATTATTATTATATACCGGTACTACTTAATGAACTACCACCTGGATTGTCCAACATAAAGAGCAAACTAGCTATACGCCGCATTAAAAATGATTACCTAAATAAACATTAAATTATAACATAAACTTATTATTGCATGCACTCTTGTCTTGAAATACAATCTGTATATATGTTGTAAGCCGGCCCCGTGGTGTTGGGGTAGCGCGCCTGCCTCTCACCCGGAGGCCCCGGGTTCGATCCCCGGCTCCGTCAGGGATTTTAAAACTGACGTGAGGGTTGGAACGGGGTGCACTCAGCCTCGTGAGGACAATTGAGTAGCTGTCTGACAGTGAGACAGCGCCCCGATCACGAATACCAAGATTAACGGCCGAGGGGACCCGACGCGCTGATCACGCGTCACCCCAATATCTGCAGGCCAAATGGCTGGGCAGCGGTCGCTTGGTCGGCCTTAGCCCGTCATGGGCTGGATAGTGCCAGGGGTTGACTTGATATATGTTGTAAAAATAATTAATATGTCTCACAGATAATTTGTACTGGTTTTGCCGTCAGATTCGTGGGACATATCACATATCATTAGTAATTAATAAGTAAATTTAAATTCGATTTAAAGGTGCTCCGGTACTTGGTTTGGCCTGAGGGTGGTACTCATAGTTTCAAAAAGTTTGAGTACGCCTGTACTAATGTAATGGCATTATTGTTTTAAATTGCACTAATATTGATAATACTAATATTGTAACGTAAAACTAACAACACTTCTCGATTTACCTTCTGTGAGTATTGAAGAATGTTATTTAACAACCAAACACACTTCTGGTAGCGGTGATTATTGTTTTAAGGGAATCCTAATCAAATATGAACGGTGTGTTTCTCGGAAGGTAATCGTTTATGCTCATGATGGTACATGTTACCTATTGGTACCGGGTGAGTTAGCCGTGGTCGTTACGATGTTGCTCCAGGCAGTCGCTCACATCCGGGAGGCGAGGAGGTTCGAATCCCCCCGCCGGCAACCTTGAAGATGGTTTTTTGTGGTTTCCCATCTATCCCTAACTATAGGCCACAGCCGCTACCTTCCAATTCCTCGTCTGTACATTCACACTTTCCTCCCCAGACAACACTCCACACGCGACGGTGCTTGTAGCTCACCCCATGGGTGTCCGCATAGAAGCAGCTACAAACTCCGGCAAGCCGAACATGTCCTCGGACACTCCCGGCACTAAAAGCCATACGCTAAAAATTAAAAAATTAAAATAAACTATTGGTGCCAATATCTCTTTTTCGCTTTTGGTGGACCCTGATTTTTCCCCTATGCCCTTCAAATATATATTTAGGTATAAGGAAATAATTTGTGAAAACCTTTGTCTGGAGCGTGACACTCTATAGAAGAGAAACTTAGACTGTTGGGGCAGCAGAAAAGAGAAGAATAGAAGCGTTTGAAATGTGGTGTTACAGGAAAATGATGATCAGATGAGTTGATAGAGTAGGCTAACAAATGAAGAGGTATTAAGACGACTGGGAGAGGAGAGAGGTTTCTGGCAACTGCTAATATAGAGAAGAGATAGTGTAATGTTGGTAGGACAAATACTAAGACACCCAGGAATAGCAAACTTAGTTACGGAAGGAAGGGTCGAGGACAAGAACTATAGGTTAGAATATGGTAAGCAGATTGCCTCAGATGTAAGGTATTTTAGCTATGTAGAGAAAAAAAATTAGGGTATGGCTTTTAGTGCCGGAAGTGTCCGAGGACATGTTTGGCTCGCCAGAGTTTGTAGCTGCTTCTATGCGAACACCCATTGGGTGAGCTACAGGTATCGCTTCATGTGGAGTGTTGTCTGGGGAGGAAAGTGTGAATGTAAGGACAAGGAATTTAAAGGTAGCGGCTGTGGCCTATCGTTGGGGACCAACCCCGGCATTTGCCTGGAAGGAAGATGGGAAACCACAGAAGACCATCTTCAAGGTTGCCGGCGGGGGATTCGAACCTCCTCACCTCCCGGATTTGAGCGACTGCCCGCAGCGACGCCGTAACGACCACGGCTAACTCACCTGGTTATGTAGAGATGAAACAGTGAAATCAGGACAGGGAGGCATAGAGGGCTGCATCAATCCCGTCAAAAGACTGAAGACTCTAACACCAACAACAACAACAACAACAGCAACCCTTCAATTTTATTTACCATTTGAATAATGGAATACTCGTCTCACAGCTTGAAATAGAATTGATATACTGTATGTAATCCCTATCCTGACCAGATTTCTGATCAGTGATCACTTTGCTATGGTGAACATTTGACGTTCGTAAGTCGTTTATGCGAGTGTGAGAGGTCACACTACGTACAGTAGGTTAAGTGCATGGGGAGACTTCTCTGCTGTAGACTTCGTTGCTGTTCCATAATACTTTGCATTGAGTTCCGTTAAAGACTGAAATTAATAGATAATATTTTTCATCGGAATAGCTTTGAGAACGCTGTGGACGAAGTCAATAAAAATAAATATACAACATTGACTAGAAGAAACCAGATATGAACCCCCTACAGCAATTCTCATGACATTTCTACGGATGGTGCGCTACCACCGTGCTAGAGCAAGTTCTGATCGATGGTGGTTCTATGCTGGGTCTCGGTAATGTGAGAACCACCTCGTGGTGTCGCCTTAGAGGTCCGGGTTCGATTCCCGGCTCTGCCAAGAAATGTTAATTCTGGTCTAAGGGCTGGAACTGGATACACTCAGTCTCGTGAGGCAAAACTGAGAAGAGGTGGGCTCAATTCCCATCTCAGCCATCTTAGAAGTAGTTTTCCGTGGTTTACCACTTCTACTCCAGGCAAATGCCGGGATGGTTCTTAATCTAAGGCCACGACCACCTCCTTCCCAATCCTCATCTGAATTTCAAATACGCACACTAATACGGTAATCACAATTAAACAGCTTATCAGACAAATTCTACACACACCCAAGTATACGGGGCTAAAAGACCACGATGTCGCAAAGCCCCTAAATCAATCAGCAGCAGATAATGTGAGCGTTTAGACAAACATGGCAATCAATTTGCCACTGCAAGTAACTGACTACATATTCACGCAACCCATAAAGTGTGTAACAATGCAACAGTCTCATTCTTACTCTATATTACAGCGCAAATTGAGGTGAGGAGAGAAAACGGCCTTGTTTTCATGTATTAACAATCATATTAATTCGCACCTTAACAATGTAGAAATTCCGTTGAAGCATATTCTAAAACCAGGTTTAAGCTACAGTAAATAAATATTATTATTATTATTATTATTATTATTATTATTATTATTATTATTATTTCTACCCTTCATCATTCCCATTTTGACGGGGTCGAGAATAAAGTGATACAGTATATGTTTTCTGTGTAGTGGGCGTTTTTTGTGGCTGGATGCCCTTCCCTACGCTATTCTCATCTGAGGAATTAACGAGAGATGAAATTAAAGATTATGAATGAGACTGCGTAATTTTGTTAAAGGATGCGGTTGTGCCATGTTAGAAGATATTTTCCTAAAGTTGAAAATGGGAAACCACAGAAAACTGGCTTATTTCAAAAACGGCTGACCGATGGCATTCGAACCCACCTGTCTTTTGAGTCCGGTAATAGCCTCGCCTTGTATCCATGTACCTAAATGCATGTAGCTACCCTGGTCAATAATAATAATAATAGTTCAAGTAAAAAGAACTCAACAGCATTTAATGTAGTGAATGTGTCGATAGACGTGTGTGTAATTCCATCAGCAGAGGGAAGGGGAGGAGGTCCTCCAAAAATAATATACTCTCTGTTTGTTGTTGCTGATGACTCTTCAGGAGCTTTGGAACATCGTGTTCATGTATCCCCGTGTACTGGGGTGTGTGTGTAGATGTTATCTGATAACCTGTGTCACTGTGATGTCCGTACTAGTTTGTGTATTTGTAATTTAGGTAAGATTTGGGTAAGAAGCGGCCGTGGCCTTAAAACACAGTAGATACCATCCCGGAATTCGCCTGGAGTCGAAGTGGGAAACCACAGAAAACCACGTTCAGGATGGCTGAGGTAGGAATTAAACCCGCCTCTTCACAGCTTTCCGTCACGAGGCTGAGTATACCCCTATCCAGCCCTCAAACAAGAAATAAATTTCTTGGCAGAGCCGGGAGTCGTGCCCGGGCCTTCACCCTGACCACCAAGAATGGTAGCTACTACGCAACGAGGCGGACTTGAAAATATTGTTTAACTCCACCTGTGTTAGCCATAGTTAGGGATCATCTTTTGTCGCGGTGTGAGAGTAGAGCGCCTGCCTATCACCTAAAGGCACTGTGTTCGATTCCCGGTTCTATTACGGATTTTAGAAACTGGTTTCAGGGCTGAAATGAGGTGCACTCAGCCTCGCGAAGACAATCTGTCTGATCAGAGAAGCAGTGATCCAGTCTAGAAAGCCATGATTAAATTTCGAGGGGAATTTTATTTTATAATAATCGAAGAAAAATTGTTCTTGCGACTTACAGTTTTTGTGAAAGATGTTGACAACTGTCGGAAAGTTGCAAAAAGGTGTTAATAAATCCGATTAGCCAAGTTGGCTACGTCTTGATTATTAGATTACACATTATTGTCTAAATTTGACGGCCGTTGAAATTATCCTAAAGTAGCAGCTACTACTAAAAATGATCACTTAATCGCAGGTTATTTAAGGCATTCATTTCAAAAGCTAGAAATGGAAGCAAATTGATGGATTAAAATTTAAACATTATTCACAAAATATGTTGTTTCAGTACTCATGTCCTATTTGATTGAGATACGGAATGAATCGGCTTCTCCGAAGAGTGATGGTGTATATTGTTTCAGACGTGCCCTACGATCAGACACATTTTAACTAGTAGTGCGTTAAACAAGGTTACTGATTCCCCCTAGGATTTCATTGTCGATATAGAAATATATGGACAGAACTCCATAAGACTCGATATTGCTATAAATAAATAAATAAATAAATAAATAATAAAATTCGGGGCGATGTCATGAGAAGTGTGTTAGCCTATAATCCCCCATATTTTCAAATTGGCAATTGTAAATTGCGTCCACATAATGCAATGGATCAAAACATACCTACAAATTTTGCCGTCAAGAAATTTTCGTTTCTCTAAATTCATTAATCTCATGTTATTTTTTCAGGATTGGAGAATAACCTATCTCATTTGGGTACATTTGTGTTGACCGAATGAAAAGCATCAAACTTTTTTTACTAGGGCAACACTGAAAAATGGCTTCAAATACCATAATTTATCGTTTCTCTTTAAAACCAGAAAAGAAGCCCTCTGGTTTTAATATCATAACATTGGAAAAATCTTTGACGAAACCGGAAAATGAGCAGAGAAGAACTGAATTTGATGGATTTTAATGTGCTCGCTAACGAAATGAGGGTAGCGGACACGTCTGTCTCACTAACCTCCCCGGTGGCAACAGGCTGGTCGAGGAACATGTTGGGGGTGAGGCTGATGGAAGGTGCTGAAAGGTCGCATGTTATGGTTGGCACGTGTATAGTTCCTGTAACCTTCTGTCCTCACCTCTGGCAGAATGGTCGACCTATGAACTCCAGAAATAGACTCCAACTTCCAAACTCTCCCCCCCCCCCCCCCCCCTCTTAAAGGTCCGGCTCTCTCCTCCTTTGCATCGCCTACGTCATTGAGTCGGGCATTTCTAGTGCCGTATTGAAGTCGTCCACCCTCAACTGGCCATCTCGAACATTCCGAGGAAACAAGTCACTTGATCTTTCAATCCTTGAGTTCGAGCATGCTTATGGTTTATGTTGTTATCCAAGGTCAAGAGGATGCTTTGTACATCAGCCCCATGTAGCCTATCTGACTGGGTATGTGTAGAATTTGTCTAAAGTATGTTTGCCGAGTCGAGATAGTGGAAGTAAACACAGTTGTACAAGTGATTGCAGGGCTGTCCGCAAGGGGTGTATAGAACTGTGTATGTTGAACGTACGCCAACTTCAGTGCTGTGTATAGCCATATCGGTGACTTATCGGTTACATGATACAGCGCGGTTTATTCATTGTTTGTTTATGTATTTAATTAATTAATTAATTAATTATTTCTTAACTGCTTATGACAGGCAACAGTAACAGTAACCAATACAGCACGGCACTAAGTGCAACAAGTCTTGTCTTTTCTAGGGCTACGGCATGACTTATGATCTCGGAGTTTCTTGGCTACCCCTGTCCGGCGTGTTTCACTGTCCAGGCAGTCAAGTGACCACGTTTAAGTATTTACGCGCACTATCTCGACTCGGCGAACAGACTTTAGTAACCTGTGTTGTTGTGGTGTATTCAAGTTGTGCGTGTAAGTTTAATTATTAGGACCCGTAATTGTAAAGGGTGCCACGGAATTTGTAATAAATTCTGGTGTGACTAATGAAAGAACTCTTGAAAAACACATCAGGAGAAAGTGATAGCTGTCAGCGCCGGGGTTGGAAACATTGAAATACATTCTAATTCACCTCAGAGGTAACTACGCTCATAAGTTACGATTAGTCCACGTCGTAGCGTAGTGGTTAGCATTCCTGGCTGTCGTTGTGGAGGCCCGGGTTTGATTCCCGTTTCTGCCAAGAAATTTAATTCTGGTCTGAGGGCTGCAACGGGGTCAACTCAGCTTCGTGAGTTAAAACACTGCGAAGAGGCGTGTTCGATTCCTACCTCAGCCATTCTGGAAGTGATTTTCCATGGTTCCCCCCATTTCTACTCCAAGCAAATGCTGGGATGGTACCTAACTTAAGGCAATGGCAGCTTTCTATCCATATCCAACCTAAATTACAAATATACACACTCTAGTATAGACATCGCACGGGGCGACATGACCACGATGTCACAAAACCCCTGAAGAATCAACATCTACAACACAACATAGTCATGCAGTACGGGAATTTGATTTGCTAAAAACTAGAACTTGCTACTGCAATAGGCTAACCCTCCCCTGAATCATACTGAATTCTCACGATCGGAGATCATGTACAGTACTGTAACCATGTTCCTAATCTGTGGTGTGAGGTCTCTTGGTGATCCAATTTCCACAAACATTAGTGCATTTTCCTATTTTCGTTAGGTTATAATGTTGTTGTTGTTGTTGCTGCTGCTGCTGTTCGTGGTCATCAGCTCCGTGCACTTGGGTTGTGTTAAACTTGTCTGAATAACTATATTTGTGTGATGAGTGTAGTAGTGTGTGTAACTGTTTTAGGGACAGGGATGAAGTTGGTGTCCCGGCTCTTGAAGTAGGCTACTATCCCGACATTTGCCTGGAGGAAGTGGGGAAAAATCCAGGGAAAACCACACTCAGGATAGCAGCTGTCAGCGCCGGGATTCGATTCTTGCTGCAGCTGCCCTCGTGGCCGTGCTGCACGAACCAACGAACACGCCTATGCTGCGGGGTAGGTTATAATGAACATGTGCGTGTATTATATGAAAAGCGCCAGTTCTCTGC
The DNA here is from genome assembly GCA_946902985.2 of Meconema thalassinum. NCBI lineage: Eukaryota > Metazoa > Arthropoda > Insecta > Orthoptera > Tettigoniidae > Meconema > Meconema thalassinum. The sequence continues at coordinate 1,069,175,016 of OX336389.2, forward strand.
TTCTAGTACAAAGGATACCGGGTAAGTTAGCCGTGGTCGTTACGGCGTGGCTGCAGAAAGTCACTCACATCCGGGAGGCGAGGAGGTTCGAATACCCCCGCCGGCAACCTTGAAGATGGTCTTCTGTGGTTTCCCATCTTCCTTCCAAGCAAATGCCGGGGTTGGTCCCTAACTCTAGGCCACAGCCGCTACCTTCCAATTCCTCGTCCCTACATTCACACTTTCCTCCCCAGACAACACTCCACACGTGACGGTACTTGTAGCTCATGCCATGGGTGTCCGCATAGAAGCAGCCACAAACTCTGGCGAGCCGAACATGTCCTCGGACACTCCCGGCACTAAAAGCCATACGCTAAGAAAAAAATAAAGTTCAAAGGGTATTCTGGTTTAAACTGGAAACTAGCAAAATATTTGCATCTTGTTATAAAGCTTGTTTGCAGAATTCTGAATTAACCCTCTACTTGTGAGGTGAGGTCAAGGTGACCGCAAGAATATTTTGAAGTGTTATTTTTATCCCTTCTATCGTTACTTCCCGCCTTTTCTTTTGTGTACCTTCCGAGCACAAGTCACTGCATAGCTCAGTGCAGCTCTAGCTACTGTTACGTGCGGGCGATTGCGTTGTCAAGTTTTCCTACCGCACCTCACAGTTAATGTTCCACGCTGACCATGCATGCGCGAGATACACTTTCAGCTGAAGAAGAATGTTTTTATGTTTCATTGTGTCAACATTGTATTTTTTTTTGTTTCTAAATAATAATTGTGTAATGATATTTTGTTAAGTTTTTGTTTTTAAATTAATTAAATCTAATGATTAAAAAAATATTTTATTTTTTCGCATAACAAATGTAATATGAGTACGAAAGACCTATACTTTGATTTTAAGAAATGTTTGTATCCGTAACGTGTGTTAGAGTAGTTGAAGTACAAACACGGCAACTTCAAGTAAATAGTTTTGTTGTGTGCGCCTATGAACAAGCAAGATTAATCGCCGGTAACTCAGACCTCACCTCACAATATACGTCACAGTAATACCACCTCACAAGTAGAGGGTAAAGATTAAACCTAAATTAAAGTAATAATGTAGAATGAATGATAAAGTTACCTATAGCCTAAGTACCAAAATACAAAATTAAGACTTTTAATGTATTTGACTCGCATGTTTTCTTAGTTCAAAGTTCTTAATAATAATAATAATAATAATAATAATAATAATAATAATAATAATCTTATTCGTTTTACATCCCTTTTAACAACTGCGGCTTTTAGAGACGCCTCGGTGTCGGAATTTCGCCCCGAAAGGGTTCTTTAAAGTGACAGTGAATCTACTGACACGGCTCCCTCGCATTTGCGCACCCTCAAATGCCAATTGGCTGCGCCAGGATTCGATCTTACAACCTTGAGCACAGCAGGCGAGAACGTTGCCGCTGAGCCACGCAGCCAGCCAATGATTAAACACCGAAACTATTATTAAATGCATAGATAAAGTGTATACAGCCCAGAAATGATGTTTACTTATTACTTATCAGCACCATTTGAAAATAATTGAAGTGATAGAAGCCATTTTTCAGTGTTCCCTAGTTCTGTTATAGAAATATTTTCAGTCGGTCAACACAAATTGTGCCCAAATACATTAGGCGGGGAAACAAGTATTTATATGCCCTAACCTGAATAAATATTACATCACAAAATAGCCCGCTTTCATTTACAAAAATGGGAGGTATTTACTTGTTATTTCGTTATGTGCTATTTTGTGATAAATACCTTATGTAATATTTCTTTAAGGTAAGGGTGTATAAATACTTGTTTTACCGGCCGCGGTCACCGAGAGCGCTAACGCGCTACCGCGTGCCTCCCTGGCATCGGGAGAGCGTGGGTTCGAATCCTACCTCGGCCGTCCTGAAAATAATTTTCGTGGTTTCCCGTTTTCACCACCAGGCAAATGCCGGAACAGTTCCTTTCAATAGGTCCACGGCCGATTTCCTTCCAATATCCCTTCCCTGACCATTCCTGAAAAGAAAAGTACATGGTCAATGGCTGCATTAATAAAATTAATACTTGTTTTCCTTTCTAATGTAATTGGGCACAATTTGTGGTAACTGACTGGAAATCTTTCTTTAATAATAAAAATACCTTTTGAAATACCTGAAAATGAAAATCCACAGCCTGTTTCCAGTCGACCAACCGGGTCAGGGAATGGAATGAATGAAGCCCCCATCTAGCGGCGAAGCCTGTCGCACTTCCCTGGGGCAATGATTAAATGAATGACAGATGAAATGAAACGATAGTGAAGAGTGTTGCTGGAATGAAATTTATGACAGGGAAAACCGGAGTACCTGGAGAAAAACCTGTCTGCCGTCGCTTTGTCCAGCACAAATCTCACATGAAGTGACCGGGATTTGAACCACGGACCCAGCGGTGAGAGGCCGGCGTGCTGCCTCCTAAGCCACGGAGGCTTATTTCTTTCAGGTAAGGGTATTTAATTACTTGTTTTCTTTCTAATGTTTATAATTGGACACAATTTGTGGTGACTTTTGGAAATCTTTCTTTAATAATAAAAATACCTTTTGAAAGACTTGCGCATAAATATTTCATACAGCTACCCATCATTCTACAAATGTGATAAGTGCACTTTCAAATTATCCGAATTTACAAAGTAGGATATGTCTGCTACAGACTGAAGGAACGAGGGAGAATGCTTAAAGGACGGTGGGAGGTCGAGATCGAGTACGTGCGGTGTCATGTCAACCACGAGCTATCCCTTTTAATGAGTGCGTCGCGTCGCGTCGCGTCGCGTCGCGTCGCCGTGTGGCAGTGCGTGAGAGTGTGCGTACACGCTTGCATGTGGAAATCAATAGACGTGTTTAGCTGCTCCATGTCTTGGACTACAGCAATTCCCCAGCCTCCTTCAGCCAACAAGTTTAGAAGCGGGAGTTTCACAACGAATCAACTCAATTGTCTTCATATTAATAGGATCAAAGTGTCACCTTCCATTGTTGTTCATGATCAGAGTTTGTGGTTTAGTCTATAACATTTAAAAAATCTTTTATTTGTATTTATTTTTACTTTTTTTTTTAGTTTTCCGTGATATCCCACTTCTACTCCGACAAAATGCCGGGATGGTTCCTAACATAAGGCCACGGTCACCTCCTTTATAGCAAAGGGGCCGATGACCTGGATATTGGCCCTCTAACAACAATTATCTTCATCATCATATTAGCATTGTAGCATCTATATAGCTGGAGCAACTTGCTGTTAATTCTGGTCTGAGGGCTAGAACGGGGAACACTCAGCCTCGTGAGACAAAACTGACTAGAGGTGAATTCAATTCCCATCTCAGCCATCCTGGAAGTAGTTTTCCGTGGTATCCCACTTCTACTCCAGGTAAATGCCGGGATGGTTCCTAACATAAGGCCACGGCCGCCTCCTTACCAATCCTCACCCGAATTACACGAACTAACATAGACACCACAATAACACAGGTTATCAGACAAATTAAATTATATTATATTATAGCGGCTTCGGTGGTGTAGTCGGTAGCATGCTGAACTGATGTGCCCAAGATCGCGGGTTCAAACCCGGTCGAAGTCGTCGGATTTTTAAGAGCGTTAAAATCCTTCAGTATGCCTTCCTTCGGAGTGGAAGTAAAGCCGGCGGTCCCTTGTCATTGATTTATGGCATGTAAAAGAACCTTCCACTAACTAAACTTGTGTGACGCTAAATTTCTAGATTAGATTTCGTTGAAGCGCTCTATCAAAGTTCCAACGCTCACCACTAGGTGTCAGTTACATCTGGTAGTGAAAGTCGGAACTACTTGAAATTTGAACGGAACTTTTAGCTCACCCCATGGGTGACCGCATTGAAGCAGCTACAGCCTCTGACGAGCCGAATATGTCCTCGGACACTCCCGGCACTAGAAAGCCATACGCTAAATAAATAAATAAATATTATATTATATTATATTATATTATATTATATTATATTATATTATATTATATTATATTATATTATATTATATTATATTATATTATATTATATTATATTATACCCGGATGGAATAGACACACTCATACCCAAGCATATGGGGCTAATTGATCGCGATGTCCCTCAAAGGAAACAACAGCAATATTTTTTGCCGAACACATTTCAGCCGTGATCATCCTGCCAAGATTGATATTTTCGCAATCTTCGTAACAAAACACTGTAATAGCATACCAGAATGCCAATTATAGATGGCGTAACCTTGTGCCAATCATGAACAATAATAAGTGAACATGCAGTGTACATGAAGTGAAAGTTTTTCACTGTTCCTCAATAAGCAATGCATTATAGATTATATTATTGCGTTGTAATCTCGTTAACGATACGAAGAATGATCACCTTGAATGACGTCACAGAAAGACTGATGACTATCACCCCACATGTCAACTTTCAAATTCTATTAGTCTACTAGCAGTAGTGCCCGGCTTCGCCCGGTGAATTTATTTGTTTTATGGATGATAACGAATACCACTACAGAACTGGCACATGATACTAAAACGACCAGAAAATAACGTTTGTGGTGGTGGTGGTGGCGGTGGCTGTAGTGGGGGTGATAAGCAGTACAGTATAATGGACGTAACATTCAGGTCATTTTCCCGTTATGATAATAATGAATAGGAAAACGGATATTTACTAACTACAGCACTGACTCATGTAATTTTCAAACAAATTTCTAAAAATGTTTAGAAAGAGAAGTACCGGTAAGTGAAATAAAAGGCACTGCCTAGGGCCTATATCTCATTGTCTGTTAGAAATGTAGAGACCAATAGTGTCGTCTTTCGTCGTATAGCGCCATAGGAAAATAATCAGAAAGCTTTGTAAAACTTTGGCTGTCCCGAGCTCCTGAGGTAGCAATAGTATCATTTATCGCCACATAGCGCTCAACGATAAGTTTCGGAATAAATTAAGGTAAATTTGAAATCACCAACGCTTATTGAAGCTGATAATCTCAATGCATTGAATCAACACCATTGCACTTATACAGAGGCATAATATGTTCATGATGATAGCTGTTTTAAGGGGCCTAAGAAATCTTTTTGCACTAATTACTCCCCGTGATTGCAATTTATAAGCAGCGCAAGATTTAACTATTTTCGCAATTATGCGCCAGAACACTGGTAGGGGCAACGCGATGCAGCCCGAATTGCCAGTCAACAAGAGACTTATTAAAATACTCTTACAGTTACATTACTACGGACATGAATGGTTCTAGGGCCTTAATACGTGGTTTTCAAGTTCAGTTTGTTTGTTTGTTATTATAAATGTAGGGAATGGAGAGCGTTGTCCAAAATATCAAGTGGACAGTGTTACCAGCAGGGTTTCAAAGTGTATGTAAAATTTGGTGCAATTAGGAGGAACGGTGTTGATTTTTGAAAAAGGGCCTAAATGCAGGGAATGGAGTGGTCTGTCTGAAATTTAAGTGGACAGTGTCACCCGTAGGGTTCCAAAGAATAAGTGTACAAAAAGTGGTTCAGATCGGTGAAACAGTGTAGATTTGTGCCAAAGGACCTAAATGCAGGGAATGGAGTGGTCTGTCCTAAATTTCACGCAGACAGTGTTACTCGTCGGGTTCCAAAGGGTTTGTGAAATTTGGTTCAGATCGGTGAAACGGTGTAGATTTGTGCCAAAGGGCCTAAATGCAGGGAATGGAGTGGTTTGTCCTAAATTTCATGCAGACAGTGTTACTCGCAGGGTTCCAAAGGGTATGTATACAAATTTTGGTTCAGATCGGTGAAACGGTGTAGATTTGTGTCAAAGGGCCTAAATGCAGGGAATGGAGTGGTCTGTCCGAAATTTCATGCAGACATTGTTACTCGCTGGGTTCCAAAGGGTAAGTATACAAATTTTGTTTCAGATCGGTGAAACGGTGTAGATTTGTGTCATAGTGCCTAAATGGCTGGAATGGAGTGGTCTGTCCGAAATTTAAAGTGGGCAGTGTTACCCGCAGTGTTCCAAAGGGTAGACTATGTATACAAATTTTGGTTCAGATCGGTGAAACGGTGTAGATTTGTGCCAAAGGGCCTAAATAAAGGGAATGGACTGGTCTGTCATAAATTTCATGCAGATAGTTCCAAAGGGTGAGTATACAAATTTTGGTTCAGATCGGTGAAACGGTGTAGATTTGTGCCAAAGGGCCTAAATGCAGGGAGTGGAGTGGTCTGTCCGAAATTTAACATAGCCTAAACTATTCCTCTTGAATCTGGCTATCATATACAAAAATAATTTTTCGAATCAGACTGGTAGTTCCAGAGATTAGCGCGTTTAAACACACAAACACACAAAGTCTTCAGCTTTATTACAGTATATTAGTATACAGGGTCTTTCATATATAATAAGAACGGCAAGCGGCAGTTTTGTTATTCGCTGCTACGGCGGCATTGGCCGAGCTTGTGGCGCGCCATGGCCCCCTGCTGTACTATTGAAAGCGCGCACATAGTACATTTATATGAGGGCGAAGTTCCGATGTATACAAATAACAGATTGACATACCAAACTGATTTTACTACTAAATGTTTGCTTGTTTTATTCGTATGTCTCAACATAATCGCCAAAACGAATGATACATTTGTCGTGAAAATCATTCAGTGCTGGTTTGGACTAAACGGTAGATGGTCCAAAACTTCACACTTGAATTCTTTGTAAAAGTCTATCGTAACGTTGGTGCAGTGTGGTCGTGAAAGATTTCCCCCGTTTTAGAATTGAAGATATGGTTGGGCGGCAACGTCTCGTCAAAAAGGAAAATCTTCAGGAGACTCTCCAGACGTACCCACCTCAGTGGCGACACAATATTTTGCCGAGGGCATTGGAAAGCTGGTGTAACGATACGACAAATGTGTCAATCGTTTTGGCGATTATGTTGACACATAAGAATAAAACAAGCAAACATTTAGTAGTAAAATCAGTTTGGCATGTCAATCTGTTATTTTTATACAGTCCATCGGAACTTAAAAAAACACCAAAAAACTGCCCTCGTATGTAGGTTACTATGCGCGCGCTTTCAATAGTACAGCAGGGGTCCATGGCGCGCCACAAGCTCGGCCAAGGCTGCCGTAGCAGCGAATAACAAAACTGCCGCTTGCCGTTCTTATTTTATATGAAAGACCCTGTAGATAGGCTCCGTACATGTGCCGCTATTAGAGGACGTTCCAAGAAGCAGTTGTGAATGACCCGATCAGCTGAGTGAACGATATAGCCGACATTGAGAAAGTGTGGACAATTATTCATTATTTTATACAGTAAAGATGCCAAAACATTGTGTAGAGTTATTGGCTGCAATAATAGATAGTCCGCCTCCTTGCGTAATGGCTATCACCACGGAGGCCCGGGTTCGATTCCCGGTTTTTTCCAAGAAACGTTATTCTGGTCTGAGGGCTGGAGCTGGGTACACTCAGCCTCGTGAGGCAAAACTGAGAAGAGGTGGGTTTGATTCCCACCTCAGACATCCTGGAATTGGTTTTCCGTGGTTTCTCACTACTGCTCCAGGCAAATGCCGGGATAGTTCCTAACTTAAGGCCACGGCCGCCTCCTAACCAATCCTCAGCTGAATTCCAAATACGCACACTATTACAGCCACCACAAAAACACAGATAATCATACCAATTCTGCACACACATACACATCCAAGTACTCGGGGCTATATGACCACGATATCGCAAAGCCCATAAATGAATTAACAAAAAACAACAACAGAAAAAGTAATCCAACTAATATTATTAATATTTTCCATGAGTTAGACTCAGCTAAATTCGATGTCATCTCGGCAAAAAATCGGCTATTGACTATCTTATACTTAGTTAATTTAGCAGTACTATTAAAGAAAGCTTTCCAGTGGGTCAACGCAAATTGTGCCCAATTACATGGCGGGAAACATGTATTTACATGCCCTAACCTGAAAGAAACAAAATATTGTTACGAAATAATACGCTTTTATATACAAAATGGGGTGCTTACATAACATTTTTTTTCTAATAATGTCTCATTTCTTTCAGGTTAAGGCATGTAAATACAGGGTCATTATCTATGTGCGCATGATAAACACGGTAAGCTAAGCCGGCCGTGACTGGCGCAGATCGCGGCCGCGCGTACGCGGTTCAGCCGGTGTTGTCGCGCTCCGCGGACACATATCGTTAGTTCACACGTGTTTTGTCATTCATATGGACGTGTACCTGCAAGGCTTAGCCGTTAGTGTTGCACGTTTAGTGAGTATTGTGATTACTGTGATTGTTGGTCATGCCTAGACACCAATTCACACTGCGCGAACGTGTGTATATTCATAATTCGTATATGAAAATCAGAAAGTCTTTTTTTCTGAAACGTGACGAAAATTTCGAATCAAGTTTCATGAAGACCTGTGTCTAATGCCAGTACAATTAGGAGGCTCGCTAAACGATTCGAGGAAACAGGCTCCGTAAATAATAAAAGAGTTGACAGACATTCTTTCATCAAAACATGTCAGGTGTGTGTTACAAGAGAGGGAGGACATTTTCAGCATCGCCTGTGAGCTCTGTTAGTACGTATTATTGAACATGTCTGGTAAAAGTGTGATAGTGCGCGCCTACCACCGGCTGAACCGAGTACGTGTTCCCGCGATATGCGCCAGTCACAGCTGGCTTAGCTTGCCGTGTTTATCGGGGCGCACATAGATAATGACCCTGTACTTGTTTCCTGCCCAATTTTTGTTCACCGACTGGAAAGCGGTCTTTAATATGTAGAACTAGGCAACACTGAAAAATGACTTCTATCTCTTCAATAATTTAGCAGTGGTAGTTTGCTAAATGTTACATGTTAATCCTTTTCCAAATGCACTCTGCACATCTGAATTTATAATACTTCAATATACATACCTGCACTGTATGTATAGGAATACATAGAATAAACTTGTGATAAAAAGTTACATGCAGGATTCGAATCGCAGGCCTATTGAAATAACAATGGCATGTGGCCTCTAGAAGCCTGGTGCAGTCTTTCGTAGCCCGGACATAGATGAGGACGGTATGAATCATGAAGACTTCATATACACCCTGTCTCCGAGCCAGGGGAATGAACACTAGGGAGTTAAAATTCCACGACCAGGCAGTGATTTGAGCCTGGAACCCCTTGCGTCAACGTCTAGTGCTATATTCACTTGGGGCCGATAACCTAGATGTTGAACCCCTTAAAACATCCATTATCATTATCATCATCATCACCATCATCATCTATCCACTTGACCTTGACACATTGAGGTGAAAACCTTTGACTTCTTGAAGTACAGCCTGAAGGCCTAGGGTTGTTGAAATATTGTTGTAGGCTACGTCACACCCCTTTCCCAACTAGCATTTTCCCCTTTCTTAAATGTTAAGCCTCTTTTATATAACCAATAGCTTCACCTAATATCTGCCACATCATGGCCAGCGTTTTGCTTCAAGTGTTTTGTTCTGACTTAAGAGTTAGTAGTGTAAATAATGGTAAATTTACTAGGAATGTGTGCTCTTTTTAAGCTAGATCTTTCTTGGCTAGGTACAATTCGACGGCCTTTTATGTTTAGGGATTTGCCTTTAGCATCGACGTTCAAGATTTCTAAATATGTTTCGGCTCGAGTGAATTTGTATTAATTATCGTACATTTCATCACTTATTGCTGGATATTTGTTTATTACCTGTGATTCTTGTATCTACAACTCTTTACTCCATGGTTTGAGCTACAGCCTGATGCTTAGCAATTTAATAAGTATACCTCTGACCGTGAATAAGGATCCTGTTTTGCTGAATTTCTGTTAGGCCTATGTAGGTATCTGTTGAGCGTGTTCATAGTTCTGATTGCTACTTATAGTCCGTGTTATTATTATATTTGTTATTTTATATGTATTATTGCTCACGTAGCCTAATTAAATCACACATACTTTTTGAGAGGCGATTGTTCATTCATGTCCTTTCGTTGTTTGCTTAGCATTTGATTTAAAGTCAGGCTCCGTGGCTAAATGGTTAGCGCGCTAGGCTTTGGCCCGACGTGTCCAGGGTTCGATTTCTTGCCGGGCCATCAGCGATTTTAATCTTCTGGGGTTAATTCCTGTGGCTCGGGGACTGGGTGTATGTGCCATCTTGATCATCACTTCATCCTCATTACGGCGTGCAGGTCGCCCACGGGCGTCGACTATAAAGACCTGCACTCGGCCTCTCAGGAGGCCACACGATCATTTATTTAATTTGATTTAAATATTGGGTAAATAATTGCTATATTTATCTGTTGGTCTTATTATTCGTATCCCTTCGTCAAAATCCTCTGGTGATATTGGTATGTTGATCGTTCTGTATCAATGAATTGAAACCCGCTTATGTAGTGAACTCGATTCATGGGAAATAATATCGATAATGAGTGAAGTTTGAGAGAGTCTGTGGTAAATCGAATGTGAAAGGCTGTGGTCTAATCTGTTAATTGTTAGGTTGAGATGGTTTTAAGTTAATGCACTGTAGTTGCTCCTCTTCGCTTGTTCACTCCGAATCGTATCTGCACGTCATCGTTACCATCATCTTAGTTCCCTCACCTGTAGATATATTAAGGTGTATCGTATTATTAACATTTGATTTCATATGCACATCCTGGTAAGATGTATTTTCGAAACTTGCGTTTGCCAAAGTGTAGAGCGTCCAGAATTGTCAAAAGCAAGCTGTAGGCCTATTGTAGTAATGCTATAATAGCTGTTACATCAAGATACATCTGCATATGAAGTGTACAAATATAAGAATCTAATGCTTATTGATTGAGAAAATCATGCATTTCGTTGTTGTTACTGTTATAATAATAATAATAATAATTATTATTATTATTATTATTATTGAACCCTTTATCCTCTGTTGGATAAATGATTCTATGTTTTATTTCTTCAATTAATAAATATTTCCACCAGCATCATGAAAGTAGCCAGACGGAGATGAGGAAATTTCAAGCATTTGTTGGAGACAGCGGGGACATACCTGAAGCAGATTGACAAAAGGCTAAATACTTTAGCTGTGAAAGGAAATAGCCTAGCGATGTGTCAGAAGGACAGGTGTTGGCCACCTCAAAATAGAAGCGACGCGCAGTGAGACATGGTTCTGGTATGTTCATTGTAATATTCGCGCCTAGAAGAAATATGATGCAGTAACGTGAGTGGCTGATGAAGAAAATAGACACTCCTACGACGCCAAGATCTGCTAAAAACCGCCAAGTTACAGAAAATGTGGGAACCAATGAGAGAAGAATGCCTATTTAGCGCGGCAGGTCTAGCGTGGGCCCGCTCGGCGATGTTACGCGATGCGGTTAAAAACGTCTCTCGGAGATATGTTGTGTTTCAGAAGTAGGACTGAAGTAAAATATTTATACAGTAGATTGGAGGGTAATTGATTTTCTATTGTTTTATTATTGATCAGATTCAATGAGATTATTGCCTTTGGAGCAATGTGATTTGTGACGAAGAAAAAAGGAAGCTTGTAGTTTAACGTGACCGTTAATCTTGAGATCATGAGCCACGGGACCTCCTTTTTACGTGGAATCCGAACCACAGGACATGGCATTTCACTTCGAAAATCTCACATGCATTGACCGGGAATCGAACCCGGACCGCCTTGGTGAGAGACATACAGCTAGACCGCTGAGCCACCACGCCCCTTGTGACGAAGAGCAGTCAGTTCTATCGTAGGTTTTAATATTTTTTTAATTGTGCGAGCATCCATTCAGCCGATCTGTGTGAAAACGTATTGTCATTCCCAAATGTGTGTGTGTGAGTGTGTGTATTTGTGTCATTACAAGCGGGAATTTCAGCGTAGACTGATTTCTGGCAGCTTGATGACAAATCCATTTTGTGACATCGCGAGGGCAATTCTGGATATTTTGATTAATGTCTGACCATATTTTGAAGTGGTTGATTTTGTTGCTGTTGATTCCTTGAGATAACGGCACAGCTGGTCAGGTATTTATACACACTGGAGTGGGACAATGACAGGTGATTGAGGAAGAGGGGAGATGTTGCACAAGACGGACTGAAGGTTGCCAGCCAGGTCATTAGTGGAGAGTGCCTGTGTGGCTCAGTAATAACTTTAAATACAGAATAAGAACTGATCAATGATAAAAATTGTTTAAATAAATGGGAGTTGCCTACGAATCACGATAATCTCCGAAGCGTTAGCTTAACATGCAGTTTTGTTCATATAAAGTAATGTCAGCCAGTCAGGCTTTTGTTGTTGTTGGTTTATTCCATGTTTATATTCCATTCAGTGACCCGTGAGTCACATGCTATGCTGTATTTCCTTGCTCATGTTGAGCAATTTGGCCAGTGTTGGCAGCTTATAGTCAAGTGCGTCTTCGCGCTAATGAAGGTCCCGAGAGATATTCCTGTAAATAGTAGATTTAGTGCGTGTGTCAGCATTACTTTTTAAGGGTTTTTATTAATGTCATGTTCCATATCCATAAACGTTGATTTACGAGATGATTGTTCGTAAGCATCGTGGCTGTTAACCCGTTGTAAACGAACAGTCATCCAAAGTACTCATTCCTCGTAGTTAGTCATTACGTGCACATAAAACCCAAATTGCAAGGTAGTGGAACCAGGATCCACATTTTAAATAAAAGGGGAGATCCGTCTGACTCTTCAAATTTATAGATATTCCTAACATGGGAAATTCAGGGAGGATTTGTTTTTATTTTATTGTTGTTTATTTCTTTTTATGCACTATTAGTCATTAAATCATGTTATTATTTTACATCTTGTCACCTTTCTTTCTTGATTTATAGTTTATATCCTATGACCCTTACCTCAGTAGAGCATGTTGTTTGGCGAACGTAAACATCACATAGGAACTGAGCGCGACCCCTTGATTAAGATTTCTTACATTAAACACTGCTTTTCTGAAGGTTTCATAGGAGTAAACTGGCGCGGCCAAGCGTGGGGAGGTTCACTCTGGTGTAACGGCAAAGATTTTGCACATGTCAGTGTAAGCGTAGTTGGGTTTTCAAACTGACGCAACAATGAAGGTGTAATTTTATTGCTGGTTCGCTACTGGAACACATTTAAGTGGCGTATTTGAGTAAAACTGACATGCCGCAAGTGCAGGCAGATATGGCAGTATTTTAATCACCGGGAAGTGATATTTTATTAAAAGTGAGGCGAAGTGGATACCGCCAAATGTGTGAAATATAAAGTAAAATCAGGAGTTTGCAATGTAAAATACGGTTCACGTTTTTGTCTATTGAATTAAAGTAAAAGGTAATATGTGATACCGGGCGTCCAATGATTAAAGTTAAAATTAGATTTGTTTAGAAAGTCAAACTCGTGAAAATGTTAGGAGGCTGTAGCCTTAAATGACAATTAATACTTTATTAATTAGTCAGTGTTAATATCAGATCAGGATAACAATTTAATGACTGAATATGTGTTTGGGTTTAAATTAAATTGAGTAAAATTAGAACTACTCAGAGATGCAATCGACTAGTGGGATTAAATGTAAAAATAAATGAACTGAGTAGGGTAAAGAAATTAAATGTGCATTGGATTTTATGTGTGTGTCAAAGGGCATTGCTTTATGCCATTTCCCTAATGTCTCATATAAAGTGTATAATATGGCAACGGTGGAACAGATTCAAGAAATCATTGAGAGTGCAGCTAGGAGAACACAGGAATTGTTGGACACTAAATTGGCGGAACAGAGTCAATCATTAAACACAAAATTATCTGAACAAATAAACACTAAACTATCAGAACAGAGTCAATCATTAAACACTAGTATGTTAGAACAAAGTGAAGCATTAAACGCTAAATTATCAGAACAGAGTCAATCATTAAATACTACTATGGTAGAACAAAGTGAAGCATTGAACGCGAGGTTATCCGAACAAAGTGAAGCATTAAACAATACTATGTTAGAACAAAGTGAGTCGATAAACAAATTATCCGAACAAAGTGAATCATTGCGGACACAATTAAATAACAGTAGAATTGAACAGAATGAATATCAGGCGGAACAAGCTAGGTTATTAAAAAGTGAAATTAATGACACTATCAATTCACAGTTAGAGACGCTAACCGCAGAGATGAAAGATCACACTAATCAACAGATGATGTTACTGGCCCTAGATGTGAGTAAAAATAATGAAAAGCAATTAGACCAGATTAAGAAAATGGAAAGTATTTTTGATCAAAAACTTAGCATTCTGGATGAAACGGTGTTAGCTAAATTAGAGCAAATTGAAATAGCGTGCACTATGAATACAAGCGAGGTCAAGATAGCTCAGGAGAAGTTAGAAGGACGATTTATGGAGATGGAAAAGAGCGGCAAAATCATTCAACAACAATTATCAGCGGTAGATGAGAATATATCCGGCATAATTAAAGATTTGGATCGTCTCGAAATAAAATCAGCAGAGCAGTGGAAAAGCCTAGAAGCGCATCAGGAGCAGTTAAAGAGTACCTTAAACGACACTAGAAGCCAGATTGAAGAGAAAGTAAGCACGATTAAAGAGCAGATAAGAAAAGATTGGAAAAAAATGAATATCGATTCCAAAGAGGAAAGATCCACCATTCTTAGAACAGTAGGCGAAAATCACACTCGTATTCAAGCATTAGAGCAAGAAATGAAGAGCAAGCTTAAAGAACAGACGGACAGGATCATTAAAGCCGAACTCAGGTCATTAGAGCAATCGTCGATATTTAGAACAGGAACATTGAAAGACAAGCAGGATGACTCAAATAGCCCGGAGGCAAGCACAGCAGGAAGTCAGACTCAGGCGGAGAGCCCATTAACAACAAACACGGAAGGGTTTCGCAAGAATATCGATAGGAGCTCAACACCACAAGACGGTCATCAGCCTACACAACTTATCCAAGTAATTCGCTCAAGTGATTATAAACCGCAGAAATACACGGAGAATTCAGGGGTAACACCTAAAGCTTTTATTAAAGAAATTGAAGACCATTACAATGACACTGGAGTACCTGAAGCACGTAGATTGAGGATGATGGAGAGATTTTTATCGGGAAATGTCCTTACATGGTTTTTAAGCTTCAAATATACATTTGGAACCATGTCAGATTTTAAATTGGCGTTTCTGCGCAAATATTGGTCGCCCGCAACACAACAGAGTCTAAGGATGGAGCTTTACTCTAGAAAGTACCAAACCACCCAGCAAGCAAAATACTCAGATTTCTTTAACATGCAAATGTTAAAATTTCGCGACCTTGATTACCCTTTAAATGAAGCGGATCTGGTGATGACAATAGCGAGGCAATTGCCAGTCAACGTACAACAAGTACTAGTCGCAGCGAACGTTAGTACGGCCATACATGCAGAGCAGATATTACGCCAGATAGATGAGACTACGTCTCATAGTCATTATAGAGGAGGAAGACAGCTGGAGTTAGTCAATGCGACAGAGGTCATAAAACCTAAGCAGGCAAACACTAAAACGCAGGGCACTAATACAAGCACTTCCACACCTAGGCGAAACCAGGAAGAAGGAGAAAACAGACCATACCAGCGTAACGAAAATAACTACAATAATAGATCATATCAAGGCAACAATAGGTATCAACAGAGAGGATATCAACATTGGCGTGAAAATCGCAGAAATGACAGGCCTTATGGAAGATACGGTGATTACAATGCTAATCAAAGATGGAAAGGAAGAAGAGACCAAAATCAAGGAGAGCCACGAAATTATCGAAATGACTGGGATGATAGGCACGCTCAATCACAAAATTACCTAGAGGAATTACACGCTAGTCAAGGTGGAGAGCTAGGAAGATGGGAAAAAGCCATTGGGAACATGAAGAATCCTGATACACATACTGAGGAAGCTGGAAGTCTACTGAGACAAGAGGAATATCAAGGGCATCGGCGACAAACGGATGATGGGGGTCGCAACGGAGCTAAAAAAAAAATGTTAAATTTGGATAAAGAAGACAGCCTACAAACGCAACAGTCGGAAGTTGAAGATGGATGGATAGTAGCGATCATACAAGAATGGATTGCTTTGCCAGAAGACTGCCTGGAGGAGACGGTGAAACCACGGAACGATGAAATTAGGCAATTACCCATTATTTACGCAAGGATTGGTGGAATTAATATAAGATGTTTATTGGATACGGGGTCACAGATCAGTCTGGTATCGGAGGCCTTGCTTCGAGAGTTGGGACGGAGTCAAAATATTCCTGTAATTCCCGTACCACAGCTCAAAGTGAGGGGTGTTATTCCTGAACGCACCGTCACTTGTAAACGTCAGGCATACTTAGAGCTGAACATATTGGAACACACTTTGGGCAAACATTCATTATCATGGCAAAGATGAATTTCAATATAATTCTTGGTGCAAATTTTATTTGTGACTATCAAGCAGTGATAGATTTGCACAAGAATACCGTCAGTTTTAGAGAGTATGATCAGCTGAAGAATGTGGGATTGCTAATGGATGAAATCACCACCGGAAGAGATGTAAATTCGTGGGCATTGGAAGCAATATCGGAAGAGACGGAAGAGGAGGTACGAAAGGCAGAAGATAACATCATAGAAGGAGCTGTTGTGGAACTAGATGAGGAGAGTGAATCCCAGGAGATATGGTCTTTATTAACGGAAGGAGACGACAGTGAGGCACAATTTGAAGAGTTACTACAGGAGGGGCTCAATGACATTCAACTTGGGGGTGAACACAGAAAGCAATTGGAAGAGATTTTAAGGAAGCACAAAACAGTATTTGATACAGTACCTGGGAAAATATTAAATTTCAAATATTCAATGCAAGTCGAGGATTGGTCACCTTTCAAAAGTAGGTTGTACCCAATTCCTGAAAAATATCGTTGTCAAGTCAATGTCATTATAGATGAGATGTTACAAGCTGGAGTGATAAGGAAGACACCGACACCTTATCTAAATGCGATTTTGGCAGTCACAAAACCAAATGGATCTATTAGACTTTGTTTAGATGCCAGAAATCTCAACTCGAGACTCATTTTTCCTGAGTATGACAGAGCGCCAATTATCAGAGGCGTACTAAAAGGCTTTAAAAACAAAAGCATTTATTCATCAGTTGACCTGACGAGCTCGTTCCACCATATTGAATTGGATGAGAAGTCACAGCTTCTAACTGGCTTCTTATTCGATAACCAAACGTTTTGCTTCGTTCGAATGCCCTTTGGAGTCAAAACAGCGGGCTGTGCTTTAATCCGAGCCCTGGACCGGAATCTAACCGAGGAAGTTAAGGAGATGACGGTACGCTACATTGATGACATTTTGCTGGCATCCGACAACATTGAAACTCACATGGAGAATTTAGATAAAGTATTGGGCAACCTGAATGCATCTAATTTCAAAGTAAACCTGAAGAAATCGCATTTCTTCAAGAGCGAGATCTTATATTTGGGTCACATCATTGACAAGGAGGGAGTGAAGCCAAATCCAGCTAAGATCAAAGCGATAAAGAATTTCCCTACACCAACGAGAGTCATGCACATTCGGGCTTTCTTAGGCGTAACGGGATTCTTTAAAGAAAACTGTCCAGGTTATACGGAGACTGTAGCTCCCATGCAGGAAATGCTAAAGAAGAATAATAAATGGTTATGGAATATGGAGTGTGAGAAGGCATTCCAAGCAACAAAACAGCTATTGGAAAACTGCATTAAATTAGGATATCCAGATTTCAAGCACAAATTTATAATCCAAGCGGATGCTTCACTAATTGGTATAGGTGCTATGCTCTACCAAGAGGATCCAGCTAACCTGCAGCATTAAACATATTTGGCATTTGTCAGCCGAAAATTGCGTAAGCACGAGCGCAATTATACTGTAACGGAACTAGAGCTGTTGGCCATACTTCATACGCTACAACAATGGAAACGAATAATTTATGGCTACCCTATTGTTGTCAGGACCGATCACAAGGCACTAACATTCTTGTTTAAGACGTCGATGGCAAGCGAACGTGTGACACGTTGGTCTATATATATTCAGCAGTTTAGCATTGAGATTGAACATTGCCCAGGGAAGATGAACGTGATTCCGGATGCACTCAGCAGGAACCCAGAGCCTGATAATGAAGAAACAGCGATGGTACAACACTTGGAGTTAACACCGAAGGACCGGGAATTCTTGGAGGAGTTACGCGAGATACAGCGAGAACAAGAAGCGGAACCATGGATGATGCTATTAATTCAATACTTCAGAAAGCAACTACCTACAGGAACACCTGCATTTCGAGAAGCGAAAGCCAAAGAAGGAAGATATGTTTATGTCAACAATGTGCTGCACAGATGGGTAGATAATGACCACACCAAGTTACGCATATTAGTACCTGCTTCGTTACAACGAGGACTGACATGGCATACTCACGAAAGTTACGGTCACGTGGGCGTAGATAAGTGCGAAGCGACAATAGGAGAGACATTTACATGGCCACATATGAGAACAACTATATGTGACGTCATTACAACTTGTGATCCGTGTCAGAGGACAAAGCCCAATAATTATTTAATGAGGCAGTATCCTAGACCATTGCTACCTCAGAAACCATGCGAGCTACTGGCACTCGACTGTTTCGGTCCAATCCCGAAGGGAAGGCGAGGTTGCCGACACTTACTAGTATGCATTGATGTGTTTTCTAAGTTTGTCGTATTATGCCCCATTCAGAAAACTACTTCAAAACAGGTACTCAGTCGTATTCGGAATAGAGTTATTCCAATCCTTGGAAAACCAGAATTTATATTATCAGATCATGGCAGTTATTTCACAAGCGCCGAATTCATGAAAGGTATGGAGGACATGGGTATAAAACACATTTTAAGCAGTATCCGACATGCCCAAGCAAATCCAAGTGAGAGAGCAATTAAGTGTGTAACATCATATTTGAGAATCTTCATTCCAAATGAACATCACAGATGGGTGGATAAAATCAAGGATGTAGAGACATGCATGAATTCTACCAGGCACGAGTCAACAGGACAGATCCCTATGGTCCTACACAAAAACGAGTATCCAGTGAGAACGTGGAAAAGCATCATTAACTGTCCACAAGATCCAATGATAGCACCTGACTTGCGAATTGAGAGGACGAGAGCCTACATGAGAAAACAAGCAGACCGCAGATTACGGCGAGTAAGAAATAAGAGGTTTCACAGTGATCTTGGAATCAACCAGCTCGTTTTGGTGAAACGACCCGCTACATCGGATCCAGAGAAGAAAATCTTCAGTAAATTCTGCGAAAAGTTCATAGGACCCTATTCTATCGTAAAAACCTTGGAAATAATGCTTACAGAGTGAAAGAATTGAGTACAGGAACAATGTCAGTTTACAACGCTGCCAACCTAAAAAAGTATCGTAGAAGTGAACCATGGGAGCGCCGAAATAACGATGCAGTTTGAATATATGGACGTCCTACTATCAACAAAGTGCACGGGGAGCAGTTGAGTACGGCACGTGAAGGAGGAAGTAGAGTTGGTGTTGACAAACATTAACGAGGCGAGCAGAGTGTTGCCCGAGGCACCTGTGCGTCATGCAAGCAGACTGAGAGGGGAGATACAAGCAGGAAATGAAAACGAGTAAATGCCATTCAAGACAGGAGCGACTAGACCTAGTAATAGAAAAGGGGTGATTCCGAAATAAAACAATTGGCCTACGGAAGTCTTTTAAAATTATCGACTTTCTCCGAAGTTCGAAATTTTGTGAGTGGGAGAGTTGTGAACCCTTTATCCTCTGTTGGATAAATGATTCTATGTTTTATTTCTTCAATTAATAAATATTTCCACCAGCATCATGAAAGTAGCCAGACGGAGATGAGGAAATTTCAAGCATTTGTTGGAGACAGCGGGGACATACCTGAAGCAGATTGACAAAAGGCTAAATACTTTAGCTGTGAAAGGAAATAGCCTAGCGATGTGTCAGGAGGACAGGTGTTGGCCACCTCAAAATAGAAGCGACGCGCAGTGAGACATGGTTCTGGTATGTTCATTGTAATATTCGCGCCTAGAAGAAATATGATGCAGTAACGTGAGTGGCTGATGAAGAAAATAGACACTCCTACGACGCCAAGATCTGCTAAAAACCGCCAAGTTACAGAAAATGTGGGAACCAATGAGAGAAGAATGCCTATTTAGCGCGGCAGGTCTAGCGTGGGCCCGCTCGGCTAGCATTCACGCGGGAGATCGCCTAGACAACATCTCTACGATCGATTCTAGGATTAATGGGCATATTCTTGACCTGCGCTATTTTTCGAGTTCAGTGATATTTATTTCATTCCCGTATCACTATTATTTTGTGAAATTTTTATCTAATTTCCCCCTCTATCTACACCTAGGGCTAGTTCATTTATAAGTGGTGTGAAGAGCCAAGACATTGCTTATTACTTTGGTTCGTCTGAGGACGGAGGCTGTTATTTGTGTGTCAGCGGACACAGGCTTTTATACTTTGCGCGTCTAAGGACGTTGACAGTTATACTTTGCGTGTCATGAAGGACACAGAAATTATTATTAAAAGTGTTAAATTCAGTGTTAGATAGTCACAGTACTATATTTGTAGGGACAGTATCTTCGATAATTCGCCAACAGACTGCTTTGGGGAAAGTAGTACCCGAACGGCGAATTTAATAGTCAGACATCAAGTGTATAATAATTTAATTTTTGAATCAGCACGAGAGATGACATCATTGACCATGGAGGAAGCCTGGAAATATCAAGACTCCATCAAGATGGTTGAGATGAGATAAGAAGGATCCAGTTGGGACATGGCTGCGGATGTTCTTTGACGGGTGGCTGACTGAGGATGAGTACTGAATAATATTTATTATTATCTGATAAATTAACTTATGGTGTATGGGACATATTTTGTTTTGTAAATAATTTGCTTGTGTGATTAACGTAGTCTATTTAGTTTTGGTCTGACACACCTTTTGCATGGAAACAGCTCGCATATATTATTAGTAGAAGGTTCTTTTCTCGTTTGTTGTTTTAACTAACGTAGCTATGTGGACGACCGTGTTTGCATATGTTACGCGATGCGGTTAAAAACGTCTCTCGGAGATATGTTGTGTTTCAGAAGTAGGACTGAAGTAAAATATTTATTCAGTAGATTGGAGGGTAATTGATTTTCTTTTGTTTTATTATTGATCAGATTCAATGAGATTATTGCCTTTGGATCAATGTGATTTGTGACGAAGAGCAGTCAGTTCTATCGTAGGTTTTAATATTTTTTAAATTGTGCGAGCATCCATTCAGCCGATCTGTGTGAAAACGTATTGTCATTCCCAAATGTGTGTGTGTGAGTGTGTGTATTTCAGCGTAGACTGATTTCTGGCAGCTTGATGACAAATCCATTTTGTGACCTCGCGAGGGCAAATCTGGATATTTTGATTAATGTCTGACCATATTTTGAAGTGGTTGAGTTTGTTGCTGTTGATTCCTTGAGATAACGGCACAGCTGGTCAGGTATTTATACACACTGGAGTGGGACAATGACAGGTGATTGAGGAAGAGGGGAGATGTTGCACAAGACGGACTGAAGGTTGCCAGCCAGGTCATTAGTGGAGAGTGCCTGTGTGGCTCAGTAATAACTTTAAATACAGAATAAGAACTGATCAATGATAAAAATTGTTTAAATAAATGGGAGTTGCCTACGAATCACGATAATCTCCGAAGCGTTAGCTTAACATGCAGTTTTGTTCATATAAAGTAATGTCAGCCAGTCAGGCTTTTGTTGTTGTTGGTTTATTCCATGTTTATATTCCATTCAGTGACCCGTGAGTCACATGCTATGCTGTATTTCCTTGTTCATGTTGAGCAATTTGGCCAGTGTTGGCAGCTCATAGTCAAGTGCGTCTTCGCGCTAATGAGGGTCCCGAGAGAGATTCCTGTAAATAGTAGATTTAGTGCGTGTGTCAGCATTACTTTTTAAGGGTTTTTATTAATGTCATGTTCCATATCCATGAACGTTGATTTACGAGATGATTGTTCGTAAGCATCGTGGCTGTTAACCCGTTGTAAACGAACAGTCATCCAAAGTACTCATTCCTCGTAGTTAGTCATTACGCGCACATAAAACCCAAATTGCAAGGTAGTGGAACCAGGATCCACATTTTAAATAAAAGGGGAGATCCGTCTGACTCTTCAAATTTATAGATATTCCTATCATGGGAAATTCAGGGAGGATTTGTTTTTATTTTATTGTTGTTTATTTCTTTTTATGCACTATTAGTCATTAAATCATGTTATTATTTTACATCTTGTCACCTTTCTTTCTTGATTTATAGTTTATATCCTATGACCCTTACCTCAGTAGAGCATGTTGTTTGGCGAACGTAAACATCACATAGGAACTGAGCGCGACCCCTTGATTAAGATTTCTTACATTAAACACTGCTTTTCTGAAGGGTTCATTATTATTATTATTATTATTATTATTATTATTATTATTATTATTATTATTATTATTATTGTAGTTATTACTATTAGCCTACTTGTTTTTTAAATAAACTTCAAAGCAGAATTATTCAAATCCAGTTGGTAAAGCCTGACATCAGCTAACAGACCCTACAAGTCCCGACAGAAAATTGTCGTGTTATATCGACAATGCAATGCAATACCTTGTATCTGACAATACTCCTCTTTCTCAATATTTTCCTTGTGATAAGTCACGCCTCCCAACCGCATGTGGAAGTCCCATCCAACAGAACAATTCACGCTAGGTTCGTTTTCCTGTGTGTGGACCTAAAGGAAAATGAACCTTAAATACACTGCACTGTAGGAGTGCATAACTACAATGAATTTTTTTTTCTACAGTACAATGAATTTAAAGCTCATATCTCTTAATGCTCCACACAGGAATGTGAACCCAACGAGAATTGTTCTGTTGGACACGAAGACCATTGTCAGATACAAGGAATTGTATTGACACCATTGATATGTTTGTGAAGTAATTGTTGTTATGATTTCATTTCCAGGCGATGGTTACCCTGATCATCAGCCCCGCGCATGTGTGTTGAATTTGTCAATGGCTTAGTTGTGTTCGAAAACCTCATCTCGAGTGATCTCAGAAGTTAAGCAATATTGGACGTGGCCAGTATTTGAATGGTGGTGGTGACCACGCGCTGTTGCTGGGGAAGGAAAGGAGTAGCTGAAAGGAACTGTGCCCCTCCCCCTGTCTATATCAAGGAAACTCTAGCTGAGGACCGTCTCTTCAGAAGTGCAAACCAGTCTACGTGCTGAAGACTGTGTTTTTATAACCTATAATTGTGGTATCTGTAGTATAGAGTGTAACTGTAATCATACGGTCTAGGATGGGGAAATGTGCCCCAGAATTTGAAATAATGTACCATGCCATAACTGGTCTGGAGTGAGTGTGGGAAAGACCTGTCCGTGATAGACTCGAAATCATATTTCTGCGAACCGTACAGCTACTCAGTTCTCCAGAAACGTGCTTTAGTGCACTTGGCTAGGTAGATGGGTACTTCAGTACAAATTATTGGTCATTTCAGTGATGTTTTATTTGGTCACCTTACCCTTTGGTATATCTGTTGTTGCTGTTCAGTCGTGAAACTACGCCAATATCAAATGCAGAACGTGATTCTACAGAAGGATTCAAGAATTACTTTAGCAAAAGAAGAGAAAGGAATCTTTTGAGTTCCTGACAGCGGATGTGGTCGCTTGTGGTTATCATTGGAAATATGCCAGTTATTGCTCGATCTGTCCACCAATGGAATGTTTAGCTTTTGAACACATCTGTGATTACTGCTCGACAGGCATGTGATGAATTTACATGTTGGTTTGATAGCTTTGACAAATCAAGTAATTTGCAAGGTAAAACAATGTGTGACCTATGATATGACGGATACATGGAAACTTGTCTGCATGGACTTGGACAGTAACATTGAGTGCAACTGTATCGAAATAACCGGCTGTGCAAACAACTGCAATATTAAAAAACAATTTGCAGTATAATATCACTCAGTTTATTAACAGACAACGAACCAGCTTTGCGAGAGACAAAAATATGTAACGCTAAATTAGCGCACTAATATTACAATAATAATAATAATAATAATAATAAACAATAACAATAATAATAGTCATTATTTATTATCATTATTATTATTGACAGCGTATTACCGTATAAGCGCAGCGTTAGGTCATGGGGCCAAGCTCTCTGCTGATTCGGTAGACGCGTGGGTTCGAGCCCCACCGTCGGCCGTCTTTGAAATGGTTTTCCGTGGTTTACCATTTTCAACTCCAGGCAAATGCTGGGACGGTACCTCCTGACAGGCCACGGCCGCTTCCTTCCACATCCTTGCCTAGTTTCATTCACCATCATTAATGTCATCTCTCATTAACTCCTCTCATGAGGTTGGCGTCAGGAAGGGCATCCGGTCGAAAGAACATCCGCCAAAAATACTTCCATCGCATCTCATCCCCGGCCCCGTTGGAAAACGGGAATAATAAGGGGTAGATATAGACTACATTATTATTGTTATTATTATTATTACTAGTACTATCATCAGCAGCATCATGACCATTGGCTCACATCATCTTTTCAGTATAATGTGTTTCAGAAATTATCTAATAACAAGATGTTAAGTGAAGAACATATAGCCTACTTTCTCCTAAATGCATGGGTATAGTTATAATAGACTAACTCATTGGTTGTAGTAACTTGTTGAAATACAATGTGGTGTTTTATACGCTGATTGATTCTTGTTTTAAGGGGTGGAACAGTGAGGCCATCTGCTCCAGTGTTAGTCCTATATGTGATACTATGCTAGATTTTCCTTATTTCCAATCATTATGGTACATCCTGAGCCTCTTATTGACTTCTTAACTCAATGTGGTACTTTGGTCGAGTGGTCTTGATGCTTGGCTCTCACCCATGCGAGGTAAGAATATGTTACATTTGGGTGTTTTTTATGTGTGTTTTATTTTATATGTTGTTTTATAATTACCGTATAATTACTGTACATATAGTGCGTATTTTCAAATGGGAAATAAATAGGCTATGAATAATTAGCCCGTTTTATTGCAAGCTTCCACAACAAGGAAGCTAGTTTTTGACTAATGATTCCTACACCCGTCCCTTGGCAATAAAAATACATTACCTACTAGTAATATAGATAATACTGTACTATTTCGTTTACGTGTCAGAATATATGTTGGCTGTAGTAGACACTTCGCGTAGTGGCTAGCATTCTTGGCTGTGACCGCGGAGCCCCAGATTTGATTCCCGGCTCTGTCAAGATATTGAATTCTGGTCTGAGGGATGGAATGGGGTACACTCAGCCTCGTGAGGCAATATTGAGAAGAGGTAGGATTGATTCCCACCTCACGCATCGTGGAAATGATTTTCCATGGTTTCCCACTTCTATTCGAGGTGAATACAGAGATGGTTCCTAACTTAGGCCACGGCCAATTCTTTCCCAATCCTCACCTGAATTACAAAAACACACACTTACACAGAAATCACAATAACACAGGTTATCAGACAAAATTCAACACTCACCCGAGTATACGAGGCTAAATGACCACGATGCCCAATCCTCTCAAATGTGACAACAACAACAACAACAGCTTCCTACCAAAATCCTTCCTCGTTTACTAGCACACACAGACGTCACAGTGACACAGGTTATCAGACAACCTCAACATACACCCAAGTACACGGGGCTGCATATCCACGATGCCGCGAAGCTCCTAAAGAATCATCAACAACAACAACAACAACAAACAACAGACTCTACCGCGGAAGAAGGACAGCGAATTGAAATCGTTGTGGTAACGAGTTGAAATATCCAGTAGTTTAAGTATTATATAATATTTTCGATTTCAAATACACACTAAATATGCCTAACATTATAACGTATGAGTAATTTATGTTCGACCCTAACTATTATGTGTCAGAAAACTGTATCATAATGAGGCTCATTATAACACTATTTTTCATTATGAAACTGTTTCTCCCACCAATCAGAGCTCAAGAAACAGTTGTGTGACCAATTAGATAAGGATACCTTCGCGCATGCGTTCAAAATCCAACATGGCTATATAAATTACCGAAATTGCACCGTCCATATGTTCGCGTAAATAAACTGAGACAAGAAATGGCACTGTACCTTAATATCCCAAAAATCAATTTCAACACAGCGCGTGGTTTTGAAACGACTTCGGTGACAGTTTTTACTGAATACTGGAGCACAATCTGAACATATGACATTGAAGCACACAGAGCGCATGCGTCGGCTGCCCAGAGAGCTTGGGAAACATATATACTACCCACCGCAGCACCCAACCACAACATTCTGGTGACTGAACAGATATTTATGAATATTTATGTTAAAACATATAATAAAGTTATAATTATCGTCGAACATAAACAGTTGTATGCAACTCGCCTATAATGGTAATTAAGACACTCGTATGGAAATTATAAAACTCGCATACGCTCGTTTTATAAAAATACTCGTGTCTTAATTATGGCCATTATAGGCTCGTTGCATAATGTACTATTATAGAACAATAAATATAAAATAGCAAGTAAAAAAACATGATCCCGTTTGGAATTGAGCGCCGGGTGTTTCGAATGACAGTCTGGGACGCTATCCCTCGGCTGGAGATGTCCGAAGATACGAAGCCTTACTGTAGACTAGTTGAACTACTTAGCATATAATGTCTTGGAATTCTTTATTGTCATGTGGCCTCTTGAGAGGCAGAGTGCAGGTCTTTCAAGTCGACGCCCGTGGGCGACCAGCGCGTCGGGATGAGAGAATGGATGAAGATGAATGAAACTAGGCAAGGATTTGGAAGGAAGCAGCCGTGGCCGGTCAGAAGGTACCGTCCCAGCATTTGCCCGGTGTTGAAAATGGGAAACCACGCAAAATCATTCCAAGGAAGGTCGACGAAAGGGCTCAAACCCACGCGTCTACCGAGTCACCAGAGGGCTTGGTCCCATGACCGAACGCTGCGCTTTAGCGAGCGTAGCCACTGCTGTCGGCATTTCTTGGAATGAACAATATCTTCAGTGTATTATGCTTGTATTATAAACCATTTCATACCAAATTTATATTATTTCGTTTAATACATTCCCTAATAGTACATTATGCAACGAGCCTATAATGGCTATAATTAAGACACGAGTATGTTTATAAAACGAGCGTATGCGAGTTTTATAATTTCCATACGAGTGCCTTAATTACCAATATAGGCGAGTTGCATACGACTGTTTATGTTCGACGATAATTATAACTTTATTATATGTTTTAACATAAATATTCATAAATATCTGTTGAGATTGTCACTAGAATTTTGTGATCGGGAGCTGCGCTGGGTAGTATATCTCTGACTTCCAAGCTCTCTGACCGACCGACGCATGCGCTCTGTGTGCTTCAATGCCATATGTTCAGATTGTGCACCAGTATTCAGTAAAACTGTCACCGAAGTCGTTTGAAAAAACAACGCGCTGTGTAGAAATTGGATTTGGGGATATTAATGTACAGTGCTATTTCTTGTCTCATATTCACCAGTTTATTTACGCGAACATATGGACGGTGCACTTTCGGTAATTTACATAGACATGATAGATTTTGAGCGCATGCGCGAAGGTATCCTTATCTAATTGGTCACACAACTGTTTCTTGAGCTCTGATTGGTGGGAGAAACTGTTTCATAATGAAAAATAGTGTTATAATGAGCCTCATTATGATACAGTTTTCTGACACATAATAGTCAGGGTCGAACATAAATAAATATTAAGCTACTGAAATATGGGCTGGCATACAATATTCGCCATATTGAGGAAAGGGCTTGAAGTGCATGGCATGGCACAGCACGGTCAGCTTACATCTTTCTGATTGCTACAGTAGGCTATAATATTCTAATATAAAATGACAATATCCAACTGGCCACCTCCTGGTCACAGTTTAAACCACCCTCTATAAGATAAGTGGAACTGGTGAAACCAGGTTTTGTTGGATCATAAGTTATGGATTAGCCTATAATATTTGCATGACAGTCGTCATCTTGAAACATTTTGACTGATGACCTAGTAGTTTGGGCAACCGACGCTACCCACATGAAGGTATACTATTGAAGAATTTGGTAGAGATCGGATGATTAGTTTAGTCGTAATTTTACTTAAGGGACACTGGGACTGAAATTTTAGTGAAATTTGTGGAAAATGTCAATTTTCGTTTTTTTCCATATTAATACACCCCTATCCCCTGCGGATCATATAGCAGTGTTTTATCCGAATTCCGCCATTTTTAAAGCCCTGGCGTAGCTTTAAAATGCACGGTGTGTCCTTTAAACGCCCCAGCACAGTAAGTGTCCTGAAGGTTCTGAGTCTTGGTGTTTCCACAATCGAAGTAATGCAGCTTGTAAAACACCACAGCGTCATGGCAGAATGGCTGTAGAACTTTAAGAACCCTTAGTTGTTAAGATTATGCCTGTTTATCAAAGGCTGGCATCAGATGAGCTACTATCCAGATGCATCCGTGGTGCTACTGAAAATCAGAATGAGTCTCTGCATTCTGTTATCTGGAGGAAGTGCCCAAAAGAGATTTTTATTTCACGGAAGATACTTGAAATTGCTGTTTGGAATTCTGTAGCAGAATTCAACATGGGGTGTAGTGCAACAACAGAGTTGAAATCAGGAATAAGACTAACTTCAGTATCTTGAAAGATGTGACAGTCGCAGGAAGTATGTAAGTCCGCGGTCATAATTGGAGAAGCGAAATGCATGTCGACGGAAGGCGAAACTGACAAATGAAGGAGGAGGCTGCAAAACAGAAGAAGGAGGGTGTCATCTATGCTGTAGGACATTCCTAATGTCATTGGTAAGCTGAAACCTTGTAAATTGTGCATAATTTTAGGAAATTGCTGTTTTCTCGGATTCACTTTTTCAGGCATTCAAAATGTTACTCGCGTCATAAATCTTATGATATTGCTTTCAAAATGGGAATTTATTATCTTCATTGCAATGACTATAAACCTGCGGATCGTTTTTTAGATTGCACTTTTGGTTTGGCTGCAAAAAAAAATTCGAACTGAAAAAATACGATTTTTTTTTAGAAAAAAACTTGGATATGAAAAAAAATTAATTTCTTGACACTCATTAATGCAATTCAAAATCGGATCCGTAGGTTTCTTCCAATTGTTATAGTGCAATAGAATATTACCTAAAAGTTACACTATCTTGTTTTTTTTAACGCGGCTGACCTTTATAAAACATGAATAATTAGCACAATAAATGTACAAAATAATTAATATCAGGAGAACTAATCAACTTACAATGCTCACGTTTCCCACAGTGGTTTATAATATGACTATTCATAACCATACAAAATTTCAAAGCTGTACCTCAGTTTATATAGAATTTGAAAATTTCAGTCCCAGTGTCCCTTAAGCTCTGAACATTTGGTTGGCCACCATTTCCTGTTTGTTAAGATCGCAGCGATATAAAACATGACACTGAGGTGCCCTTTGCTAGTGCTACCTCTGCACCAAATTTGTTTCAATTCGGTTTTGCCATGTATGAATTGATGGGGGGATCGACATACACACATACACGGCCACTATCTTGAAATTATTTGGCTGATGACCTTGTAGTTTGGGCAACAGACGCTTCCTACACACAGGTATATTTTTCCAAAATTTGGTAGAGATCAGATGGTTAGTTTAGTCGTAATTTGATTTAATCTTTGAACATTTGAATGGCCTCCATATTGTTTCGGTTAAGATGGCGGCGATATAAAACATGATACTGAGGTGACCTTTGCTAGTGCTACCTCGGAACAAAATTCGGTTCAATTCGATTTCGTCGTATTTCAATTGATATGAGTAAAGCCCTGCGTGGATGCGTATATCCGCGGATAAACCCGCGGATATCCCCAACATTTTTCACCATGTGGATTTAGTTTGCATGGCTCTGCGGATAGCGTATAAGCTGCGGATAATGTTTCGAGTAAATTCGTGGGTAGCTTTTAGAATACAATCCGAACTTGTTGAATTTCATTACTAGGACCCGGATGTTTATGAGTGACATATCATTTTTTTTCCGTTATGTTTTTTCGTGACAAATGTAAGATGATTATTTAAGCTAATCTCATTCAAATTACGCCATTAAGCATAATTAACACTCAGAACTGAAAAAGGTTGCAATTCTGGCTGTATAACATGCATCTTAAGCATAGCACTTGACATACAAAGCCTAAAGGAACGACTTTCTCCTCAAATGTGTAAATGTGTTGCTTTAATGCGTTATGCTTTATCTAATTAAAAATATTATAGTAATGCCAGCAGATTCGGATAACAAACGTGCGAATGCGGAGCAGATGCGGCTAACGTTTTGTTTATCTGCGCAGGGCTCCAGATATGGGGGTTGGGGATGGACATGCACACATACACATAGACTGAGTATTGGGGATGGTCTAGTGTTTTGATTTTTCTGTTCAAGTCCGTCCACAATAAGAGAGGTAATAATAATAATATCGTATGCCTCGGGTGCCGGGTGCAAGCTTTGTAATTTGACACCCAGAGGGTAGCTTGCATGTCGAATTTCGTTGTTCCTTGAATGACTATGAAAGACAAGGAGGTTAGATATCTAAGCTCCTTGAACACTATAGCGCATTCCAGTAGAGAAATGAGGAACTTTCTTTTGGCGGAAACACCCTAGATTAATTTTGACATTATGAACACGGCCAACTGAATTCAAATGGGTTCTTTGACATGCCAACATCGTATGACATGCGTGTCGTATTTTTGCCGCCTTTAAAAAAAAAAACACTTACCATGGCCAGGAGCGAACCTGCAATCTTGGGGTTAGTAGACCGACACGCTATCCACTCACCCACCATGGCAAGCTAATAAAAGAGGTAATTTCTATGAATAAAACATAGAAGCCATTTTTTCAGTATTTCCTTATTTGCTTTTCAGTCGGTCAATACGTAGACGGGGGCCCAACCATCTTGGGGCCACCTCGTGGCGTAGTGGCTAGTATTCACCTCCGAGGTCCGGGTTCAATTCCCAACTGTAAAGAAATTTAATTCTGGACTGAGGGCTGAAACGAGACACACTTAGCCTCGTGAGGTAGAACTGAGAAGAGGTGGGTTAGATTTCCACCTTAATTTTCCTAGAATTGGGTCTTCCGTCATTTGCCATTTCTTCTTCCAACAAATGCTGGGATGGTTCCCAGCTTAAGGCCATGGCAGCCTCTTTGCAAAATCCTCGACTCAATTGCAAATAAACATACTACTCAAGTCCTCAGGATGATTCTGCACACACCCAGTACATGGGGCTACACGACCAAGATGTCGCAAAGCCCCTAAACGAATTAACAACAACACGGAAAGAAGCTTGTGGTTTTTCGAGACCGTTAATCTCTTGATCTTCAGCCACGAACCTCCATTTTCTTACGTGGAATCCGAACAACAGGACGTGATATTTCACTTCTAAAATCTCACAAGCATTGACCGGGAATCGCAGCCAACAACAAAAACAACTTCATTTTAGTACCCCACGGCTTCTTCCTTTCAATCCGTTTCCATGTTCCATTGACCTCTATTCAATTCGACTCTCATAGCCTCTTATTTCATAGCCAAGAATATAGGATACATTTCTGTAGGTCGAAGGGTCACAAGTTCGATTCATGATCGGATCGTGAAATTTTAACTTTAGCTTTGTATGGTAATTACTCCAAGCTCGGACACTGGTTGTGGTTTTGCACCTTCACAATTCATTCCATCCTCATTACGACACCTAAGATGCCCACAGGCGTCAAAGAGAAAAATCTGCACCAAGTCCGTACAGAGGCCACGCATTATTATTACTTAATCTTTAATTAACTCCTCTGATGGGGTTGGCATCATAAAGAGCATCCGGGCATGAAATGTATCCACCACACACAACACTCATCTCACGTAATCCACAGACCTGTGGAAATGGGAAAAAAAGAGATAGAAATACGTTAAGTTGTTGATTCACATACGAGCTATGCGACATCGTGGTCATATAGCTCCGTGAACTTGGGTGTGTGTGTGTGTGTGTGGAATGTGTCTGTTAACCTGTGTTATTGTAATGGCTGTATTAGTGTGTGTATTTGTCATTCAGATGTGGATTGGGAAGGACACAGCCATGGCCTTAATGTTGGAGCCATCCAAACTTTCGCCTGGATTAGAAGTTGGAAACCACGAAAAAACACTTTCAGGATGACTGAGGTGGGAATCGGACCCGCCCCTTCTCAGTTTTGTCTCACGAGGCTGAGTGTACCCCGTTCCAACCCTCAGACCAGAATTGAATTTCTTGTCAGAGCCGGGAATCAAACCCGGTCCACCGTGCTGACAGCCAAGAGTGCTAGCCGCTACGCAACGAGGTGGACAGATAGAAATGCATACTGCTTTATAATCCCAAGGTGATCTGCGGAAAGAACTATTGTTCTTTGCGGAAACCGAAAGAAAAACATAACATTTCTTCATGAACTCCATTGAGCACTATGAGGCATCGAACGCGGTCCCCAAGAGCATCATGGCCTCATGTAGCCTACTGTTAATGAAGGATGTGTACGTTCTTTGTCTTTGTTACCCATTTGCTTTGGTTCTGTTGGATAATTAAAGCTTCGTGTGGAACAAGCTGAAGCCAACATTAAGTTGTCAGAAGCTGCTACACAAGATTGACATGGAAACCAGTTCCAGAACATTTTTCACACGGCCCGTTTACCAGTCAATTTCCACATGGGGTAGGAAAAACGATTCCGCGCAGCTTCTAGTAACAGCCTAGCAATGAAAATCGGACATTTTTTATGGTTCAGTGGCTTTGTTACAATATTTAATGAACTCCAGGATCGTTTTATCTGGAATTTGTATTTTCTCATATCACGAAGCAAGAAAACCCTTAATTAGAGTGTTTAACTATAGGTTCATAGAGGGAAGAGATGAAATAAAGCAGACTGTAAATGAGCTAAGGACGGTAATCCTGCGCAGTAATGTAAATAAAGGGAAAGCAACGCCTCGCAGTGAAACGGTCAGCGTTGTTGGCTGCCATCCGAGGTTCGATTCCCAACTGTTGTTGTTCGAGACTTCAGTCTTTTGACTGGTTTGATGCAGCTCTCCATGCTCCGTGTCCTGTGCTAATCGTGTCATCTCTACATTGCTACCACACACTACATCCGAGACAATCTGTTTAACATATTGTTACGTGCCACCCCCTAGTGGCACCTTTGTTAACTGGATTACGGTGGGTATAATGCACAACACCAATTACTGCTTAAAGAAATAATTAATGTTATTGCAGCCAGAAAAACACACTACTCAACAGCAATTATTACCTTACTCCAGTTTCCTCACGTCGAGAATACTTTCCCTTTCACTTGTCAACAGACCACAGTTAATCCTCTTCGCTAATGAGTCCGGTCCCGTACGCTAGCTGGAAATAGCTGCACTAGGTCTGTCACTGTACTATACACTGTTCCACAAGCACCACAATCACTTCCTCGCTGTCAAGAGAATCAGCTGCACTAGGGGTTTCGCAAGTCACCACACTTCTGTCGCTCAGGATAATCGCTCACACTAGCTCGTAAAACACAACAACAACCACTGCTTGACAGGTCGCACTTATATAGCAGGCCGGTGACTCAATAAATGCTTCTAGATCCATCCAGGGTTCACGGCTTCTCGAGGTTTCCATCGCTGGTCCAGTCACGAATATTCTGGACTATCCCTTTGTCCTAGTAGCCCTGTTGCATAAGGCGCACGCAATACAGGAGGCAGGCCACAGCCCAGCCCTGGGGCAGTTGTGACTCATGCGGCGAGCGATGACACAAACTCACAGCCGTAACAATATTCTAACCTTGGTCTACCCCTACAGTTCTTGCCCTCGGCCCTTCCTTCCATAACTAAGCTTGATATCCCTGGGTGTCTAAGTATGTGTCCTACCAACCTACATCTTCTCTTCATTATCAGTCGCCAGAAACATATCTCCTCTCCCACTCGTCTTAATACCTCTTGGTTTGTAACCCTATCTACCCATCTGATCGTCATCATTCTCCTGTAACACCACATTTCAAATGCTTCAATTCTCCTCTTTTCTGCTGCACCAATATTCCATGTTTCACTTCCATAGAGGGCCACGCTCCAGACAAAGGCTTTCAATAATGACTTCCTAACACCCAAATCTATATTCGATGTCAACAGATTCCTTTTCTGTAGAAATGCTTTCCTTGCCTGAGCCAACCTACTTTTTACATCGTCTTTGTTTCGTTCATCACTGGTTATTTTGCTTCCTAAGTAACAGAAGTCTCCTACTTCCTTTAGCTTTTCACCTGCCAATTTGATGTCCATAGAAGTTTCTTATATATTTCGGCTGCATTCCAATATTTTTTATTTACATTTATTTATTTTCATCATGAATTCTTTCCTCAAGACGGAGTCCATACCATTCAAAAACTCATTCAAACCCTCAGGCTTGTCGGCCAAGATGACGATGTCATCAGCCAACTCTCCAACGAAATTTAAATCTGGTTGTTGTTAATTTATTGTAGGGGCTTGGGACATCATACCCGTGAAGTTGGGTGTGTGTTGAACCTTCTGATGACTGAAGTAGTGCGTGTAACAGTATTAGGGAAAGGGACGGGGCAGGTGCCCTGGGACTTGAAGTATGTTAACTTACTATCCCGGTATTTGCATGGAGGGAGTACAGAAAACCTAGTGAAAACCCACACTCAGGATAGCCGTTGTCAGAGTCGGAAGTCGAACCTGTGATCTCCGGACTTGCTGCAGCTGCCCTCGCGGCCGTGGAGCACGAATACGCCGCGGGATTTCAAATCTGGTATGAGGATTGGAACGAGATCTCTTCATCCTGATGAGCATAATTGAGCAAAGAGTGGATTCAATTTCTACTTTAGGAAAGGGTTTTCCATGGTTTCCTACTTCTACTCCAGACAAGCGCCGGCCGGCCTTGGTTCTTACTTAAAGCCACAATCGTCTCCTTCCCAATCCTACACTACAAACACACTATTATTGACACCATAATAACACTGGCTACCTGATATATTCAACACAGGCACATGTACGCGGGGCTGTTGTTCACGATATCCAAGTCCCTAAATGATACCTTAACAAAAGGAAACAAAATAAAGAAAGGTTAACGTCGAAGCACTTGGTAACAAAGTTAGGGAATGAATATAAGATATAATTGAAATCTAAATGGTAAGTCATTAAATAAAACCACCAATAGTCAACAAATATATTATTATTAGTTGTTTAATATACTTGGACTAGTTTCCACTGTGTGGTCATCATCAGTAATTTAAACAAGTTGTTTTGGAAGAAACTATTAAAAAATAAAGTTGCGAGTAATTGAAACTACTGTATCTTGTGTTTTTGAGATGCTCTTAAAATGTTCCAATACCATCGAAATGAGATATGTTACAAAGTTATTTAACAACAACAAAAATACTAACAGGAAATGAAATTATTTGAAAATAATTGAAGTGTCAAATAAAATATATGTGGTTTCTAGTAAATTATCTTCTGAAAGTTCTGTGTTTCTCTCAAGATTTAAAATCAAAAATAATTTGTAGTTTTTACACATAAGAGGAATATTAATTATACGTTAAAACTAAATAGAAATCGTCTAATATTTATGTAATCATTGGGTGTGCATCTTGAGATGTAGGCTGCTCTACAAGAAACAAATTGTTAAGTGGTAATATAATATATCTTAATGAGCTTGTGCACACATTTGAACACTCGGTCCATCGTTAGAAGGGTTAGGAACTTAACATTTGAATAACATACATAATTCGATGAGGGCATCGAGTTTCTAAATGAAGGACATCGTTCAGCTGCTATCCCTCAGTGAAATAATGAGATCATGAGGCATAGATTCTCATCCACTGTTTAGTCCCACTTAAGTAACTTAGATATCGTGTTGGAAGCCATTTTTCAGTGTTACCTTAGTAAATTAAATTTAAATGTATTTCAGTCGGTCAATACGATTGTACCCAAATTCTAATGAGTATTGTTCCCTAAACCTGAAATAAATTACCTAAGATTACCCGACTGTAAAGCATTTAAATTATCCAGCAGCTGGAATGGCCCTCATATCTCAACCAGCAGGTCACCAGCATGTCGAGATATACAATTCAAAATAGCGTATTCCTTTAAGATGGAACTAAAATAATTCCAATTATTGGAATGTGGGCTACAATTTTACTTCCACTAATAATGCCGTACACAGAATTCTAAAACTGTATTAACTACAACAAGATGTTCCATAACGAACAAATTCTCTACTTTTATCTTTTGAAATTTAATGCACCTCTAGTAATTTTTGGCATTGCTCTGCTGTGAAATTCAGTATAATTTTGGTGGTAATATATTTGCATCACATAGCCTACATAAGAAAAGTTATCAGGTTCATATTGGTAAAGATGAAACAACGGAAGGTCCACTACGCCCCATAACCTACACCGTACAGCGATAGTCAATGGTGCCTATAGCTAAAGCCCTGTGCGGATCCGCTACATATTTCGCCATGTGGATATAGTTCGTATGGCTGTGAGGATAGCGGATAATGTTTGGAGTAAATTTGCGGATAGTTTTTTATTACAATCCGAACTTGTTTAATATCATTACTAGGACCCGGGTGTTTATGGCATATGTACTTTCCCGTGATGTCTCGTAAGATGATGATTAAAGCTAGTCTCATTCAAATTATGTCATTAACCATAATTAATACTCCAAGCTCAAAGGGTTGCAATTCTGTCTGTATAACATTCATTTTAAACATAGCACTTGACTTACACAGCCTAGGGGAACGACTTTCCCCTCAAACGCCTAAATGTGTTGCTTTAATACTTTACGATTTGTCTAATTACAAATATTATTGTAATGTCAGTAGATTCGGATATCAAACGTGGGGGTTCGGGGTGGATGCGGATAACAGTCGTGCGGATGTGGGGTGGATGCGGATAACAGACGTGCGGATGCGGGGTGGATGCGGATAACAGTCGTGCGGATGTGGGGTGGATGCGGATAACAGACGTGCGGATGTGGGGTGGATGCGGATAACAGTCGTGCGGATGTGGGGTGGATGCGGATAACAGTCGTGCGGATGTGGGGTGGATGCGGATAACAGTCGTGCGGATGTGGGGTGGATGCGGATAACAGTCGTGTGGATGTGGGGTGGATGCGGATAACAGTCGTGCGGATGTGGGGTGGATGCGGATAACAGTCGTGCGGATGTGGGGTGGATGCGGATAACAGACGTGCGGATGCGGGGTGGATGCGGATAACAGTCGTGCGGATGTGGGGTGGATGCGGATAACAGTCGTGCGGATGTGGGGTGGATGCGGATAACAGTCGTGCGGATGTGGGGTGGATGCGGATAACAGACGTGCGGATGTGGGGTGGATGCGGATAACAGACGTGCGGATGCGGGGTGGATGCGGATAACAGTCGTGCGGATGTGGGGTGGATGCGGATAACAGTCGTGCGGATGTGGGGTGGATGCGGATAACAGTCGTGCGGATGTGGGGTGGATGCGGATAACAGTCGTGCGGATGTGGGGTGGATGCGGATAACAGACGTGCGGATGTGGGGTGGATGCGGATAACAGACGTGCGGATGCGGGGTGGATGCGGATAACAGTCGTGCGGATGTGGGGTGGATGCGGATAACAGTCGTGCGGATGTGGGGTGGATGCGGATAACAGTCGTGCGGATGTGGGGTGGATGCGGATATAAAACTCGTGCGGATGCGGATAACGTTTTGTTTTCCCGCACAGGGCTCTCTCTATCTATAGCCTACTTAAGCTTTCAGTACAACATATGTGCTGTAGGCGTCTGAAATTTGAAATCTCAACTAATTTTTCAGTGGTCATTTTTTGAGACTTTCACAACTCAAGTCTCTATGTCCACCCTCAACAATAATTTCATCAGAATGATAAAATAAATAATGTGACAGCTGTGTATTTACTTTTTAATAGGCCTATCCAAGAATTGCCTAATCTCTTAATTAGGGACATAATGCATATTGACCATTTACAATCCAGCGCCTACACGAAATTGCGTTTTAGAGCAACACATCTCATATAAAGAGTACTTTGTTGTCAATTTCTACATTGTACCGCAATAGTATCATCTGTCCTTGATTTGAATGCCTTATGTATTCAATATTGGGGTTGCTTGTAATATTCCGTAAAACAGATTTGTGTGAGCGAGATCTATTACGTGAGATTTCTAAGTATACTAAGTTACTTGGCAATTGCTCAGTTGATCGATTTTATAATTTTGAATGCACACTAGACCGCCATCTTGAATGTATAAAGACTATGAACGTTTTCCCTCAGCTGAGTTGCACGATATTACTTTCTTGCCAAGTTACAAAATAGAAGTCTTATTAGAAAGCGAATGAATAGTCTAACTTTCATACTACGCCTATATAGTTTTATTCAAGTTTTATTCTGCGTATAATCAGTCTGCAATGTTGTGACTTATACAAGTAAAGTCCCATTCGAAATTTTATTTCATAAACGTTAGTGATAATTGTTCAATTCAAAACTCGAGAGCCTATATCTATGTATTAATATCACATATGGATACCATCTTGACTGTATACAATTGACAGGCTTGTGCCTCCTTTAGAATGAAGCGTTGCATGATACTGCCTTATTGCCAAGTTTCGAAATTGCAATCTTATTAGATGGCAAATTATGCATTTATATTATCTACTTAGTATAAATAAAGTCCCCGATTCTTGAATGTCACGGGTAATCTCGAGAACCACAGGATGGATTTTGATGCGGTTTTCACCATTCTGTAAAGGATATCTCGAGGAAAGTTTCTGTAGAAAATTATTTATTTATGATCAAAGGAAGCCAAGCAGTAACAATTTCAGTGAAAAAGTCGAAAAATAACCTGGCGACCGTGTGTTTTTTAAGCTTACGCAGGGAAAACCGTTAAAAATATCTACATACTATGAGTGTAAGAAATGTTCAGCATGAAAAGTTCTACAGAAAAGTCCGCGAGAGCATATCTGTGTCTTTAATACATCGCCCACTATAAGTGCTTTTACGTTATCATTTCTTCCAACGATCTCCATTCAATTACTGAGGTGACAGTTTACGAGCTAGCTAGGGGCGAGCCTATCTCCTCAGTTACAGCATAGGTAGCGGGCAAGCCTATTACCCCAGATACAGCCAGCAGCAAACTGTCGAGTCATGTTGAGTTAAGACTTCAGAGACGAGTGGTTGGATTTGGAGTTTCCCTGGAAGTGCAACTCGGCTTTTATTCATTTCGCATGTGAACTTTTCGTTCCGTAAAATACATAGTCAAGTTAAGATTGAACGGAAGAGGGATTTGTGTTTCATGCACCTCGCCATTCTTAAATTACGACTGACAAGAATTCGTTGCACATGCATCTCCATGATAATATAATTAATAGGCCTAGTCCAGTCAGTGATTTTAACTGATCATGCCGAGACGTAAGACGAATATAGGTCGTAGTTCATTGGCATCGAAGAAAAGCGCTTATCACGTAATGCATTCATAACTGTTTCCGGGCGAAGCCGGGGCGGGTAGCTAGTAATTATATATTTAAGATGGTGGTTATGCGTAACACTCAATGTCATAGTCTTGTGACTAATGAAAGTGAAGTCTCTTATTCAATAATCCTCCTTCGAAATATGATGTGGTCATTGCTCAGTGTTATCTCACTATAACTATTAATAAGTTTTTACAGAACCTATGGCCACCATATTGATTTATCAATAATCATAATATCTTAATGTTATTGGTTTTACGTCCCTTTTAACTATTGCGACTTAGAGACTCCGAGGTGCCGGAATTTTACGGTTAAAGGGATCTTTAACGTGCCAGTAAATCTACTGACACGGCTCCCTCACATTTGCCTACCCTCAAATACCAACTGACAGCGCCGGGATTCGATCCCACTATCTTGGGTTCAGCAGGCGAGAACGTTACCGCTGAGCCACGCAGACAGTCCGATATCTGGAATGTGTAAAGTTAAAGTGTAAAGTGTAGCTTAAAAGGCTGTTGCTTTTGTTGATTCATTTGAGAGGCTTGATTATGGTGGTCTTTTAGCCCCGTGTTCTTGGGGGTGTGTGCATAGAATTTGTCTGATAGCATGCGCTATTGTAGTGTCTTTAGAAGTAGTCTAGTAGTAGTAGTAGTAGTAGTAATAGTGTATTTGTAATTCAGGTAAAGATTGGGAAGGAGACGGCCGTTGTCTTAAGTTAGGGACCATCCCGTCATTTGCCTGGAGTAGAAGTGGGAAACCACGGAAAACCACTTCGAGGATGGCTGAGGTGGGAGTCGATCTCACCTCTTTTCAGTTTTACCACACGAGACTGAATGTACCCCGTTCCAGCCCTCATATTATAACTTAAAAGGGACTAGCTGCGTGGCGCAGCGGTAACGTTCTCACTTGCTGTGTCCAAGGCTGCGGGATTGAAGCATGGCGCAATCAGTTGACATTTTAGGTTGAGTATTTGCGAGGGAGTCGTGTCAGTAGATATACTGTACTGGCACGTTATACTGGCGAAATTCCGACACCCCCGCGTCTCTAAAAGCCGCAGTAATTAAAAAGACGTAAAGGCATAAACATTATTATTATTATCTTAAAAGGAAAAGACAGTCATTCCTTTTTTTTTTTTTTTTTGTGTGTAAGCTGTTCTTGTGTCCAATTTAGGGCCAGGACGAGGGGGTGCTTTTGAAGAGAACTTGGAGGAAGCCTCATCTAATTTGGTTGGTGTCACTACCGAGATATGAACCTCGGATCGCCAACACTTGCCTGGCACTCCCACCGTGACGGCTGAGCTATGCGTGTATGAGGATATTCCCATACAGGAATTTGCTTGGTGTAGGGAACCATTTTCTCCCATTCCTCCATCAATCAATCTCCGCTAACCGTCTCCACCCGTCCTCTTTTGTCTGCAGGAACAAAGGGATCGCTTGCTTAAGCACACAAATACATTGCTTGCGTATTAATCTAAGACTTAATTTTGTATCGTTACACTTGTTAACCCAGCCTGTCAGCGCTTATTGTAAGAATGTCGCTGGGAAATATTAAGAGCCGCTATAAGTTCATGTTAAACTTAAATTACTGAGGTGTGATGGCGCAGCAGTCAAGCTGCTTGCCGCCCACTAAGGCAAACGGGGTTCAATTCCCCGGTTACCGCCAGTGGAATTTTTGAGATGAAATATATGGTTCATATCCCAAGCAAAAAGGAGATCCGTAGATTGTGATCGTAGGATTTACGGTCAAAACTATAAAATTTTAAATTTAAATTAATGAATTATGTAATCAAGTAACTTGCAATGATTATGCGAGATTACACAAATAAAAAACCTGATTTTCAAGCTACATCAATGTTATTTCAACGTTTGAAATAGGATATTTGGATAATGTGTGAAATCTACAATAAGAATAAACATTTTGCTGAACGATTAATAGGCCTACGTTGTTGTTGTTGTTGTTGTTGTTGTTGTCGAGTCATTTAGGGGCTTGCGATATCGTAGTCATGTAGCTCCGTGTACATGGGTGAATGTGGATGCAGTCTTAACACCTGATGGCTGTAGTAATGTGTGTATTTGTAATAGAGGCTAGGATTTTGTTAGGAGGTGGCCATGGCCTTACTTTAAGTACCATCTTAGTATTCGCCTGGAGTAGAAGTGGGAAACCACGGAAAACTACTTCTAGGATGACAGAGGTAGGCACCTCTTCTCAGTTCTGTCTCACGAGGCAGAGTGACTCCCGATCCAGCCCTTAGACCAGAACTAAATTTCTTAGCAATGCCGAGAATTGAACCCAGACCTGCACAGTGACAGCCAAGAATGCTAGTCACTACGCCACGAGTTGGATGAACTATTAATATTTTACAATGCAGCTTTGGTTTATTATCGCTGGTGTCCTATTTACAGTTGTCTATTTTGCTTTATTTTCGTAATAATGCAGTACACAACGTGTTCTTATTGGTTACTCTAAACAACGACAACAAGACATAACAACCTAATGAAGCACTCAGGGACTGCGAATATTATGTAATATTATGTTACTTTGCTTTCAATTTCACGTTCATGAGTCAAGAGACCTCCTTTTACGTGAAATCTGAACCACTGGGCGTGACTTTTTATTTCAAGAACCTCACATTTATTAGCCAGAAATCAAATCCGTTTCATCTTAGTGATAATAATAATGCTATTGGCTTTACGTCCCTTTCAAACTACTGTGGCTTTTAGAGACGCGGGGATGTCGGAATTTTGCCTTGAATGGGATCTTTAACGTGCCAGTAAATCTACTGACACGGCTCTCTCAAATGTGCACCCTCAAATACCAGCTGACTGAGTCAGGATTCGATCCTGCAACCTTGGGAACAGTAGACTAATGTGATCGAGACTGTCTCTATGTGGGCATGTCGTTAAAGATGTCGACGATAAACCTTACCTCTCTCTGCACTATTTGTATGACAGTATTTACTCGCACAAGTACAGTATGCAGTG
Source organism: Meconema thalassinum (assembly GCA_946902985.2). Taxonomy (NCBI): domain Eukaryota; kingdom Metazoa; phylum Arthropoda; class Insecta; order Orthoptera; family Tettigoniidae; genus Meconema; species Meconema thalassinum. Next base: position 1,069,217,534 of record OX336389.2, read on the forward strand.
CTTACCTGGCTGCATAAGAGTACTTGAGATACATTACCATACTGTAATATGTTTATACTGTCACTTCAGGCGCACATTCACGCCATCGGAAATGCTTCTTCTGTCTACATCTTCTATTGGTTCTCCAAGGGGAGTGGAGGCTTCTATGTAAATACCTCAATCTTTTTCGCTGCTGTTGTAACATTCAGCACTGTTTTTTTTTCCTCTACCGCATCAGAAAATATTGGAATTTAAAACGCGGCCGTCCATCCAGTACTTCCTGCGAATGCCAGTGGTTTAGGGGAAGAGGTGGGGGTGCACCCCTCGTGTGCAGACTACACCCTAACATTTTTTTTATCCGGACATTTGTCTTGTGTAATGTGCGTATGTTGTCAGCACACTGGGGTGGAGCCTTGTCTAACGCCTGCCCGGATTTGAGGCGGCGTGGCTGTGCGACGTGGTGCGGCAAGCTATGCTTGTTGATGGATGGCATGCGACCTCCACTATTAGGCTCACATTGGAGGAGCTTGCTTTTTCAACAGCTATATGTCTGTCATCAAATCATAATACTTCGCTTAGTATACGAATACTAACGTTCTCCCTTACCATCACTCAAAATACCCAGCAAAAGTACATTCAAAGCTTTACCTTATTAATGTCCATGCGTAAGCCTGAAAAATCATAGCCTATAATGGACTAAAATTTAATTTACTGCTTTAATTTTGTAAGAGGGATTTGCTGAGTGTGGATAGAATCTTTGTTATGTTTAGAGCCAAGTTTAATACAGTAGAGCGTCAATAATCCGAACGTCAAAGATCCGAAACGTCAAAAATCTGAACGCCCACTTTAAACATGTGAACTGTATTTTGCAAGGCGCTGTGAGAGATTTGGCTGGCAGAAGACGAGTTACTAAAATCACACAACCCAAAATTAGCAAGTTTTTCAAATCAAATATTATAGAAATTTCGTACAGTTGTGTTTATTTTTTTGTGTATACATACGTACAGTAGCCTACATACATATGTAAATTTGTAAACATGTAGTGAATTGTTTTAGTAAAATGAGTGCATTTTTCTGGATTTAAAGATACAAATAAATCAAAGTTCAATATACAGTATATGTACATATGTAAGTACATAAAGTGTTTATTATTATTTATCTTAACATTTTTAGTGTAACTAGGAATTTCTAAGTTATGTTGGAAAATCCGAACAAATCGGATATCCGAACCCCCCCAGTCCCAATTACTTCGGATTTTCGACGCTCTACTGTAGGCTAGGTGAATAATGTATTAAATGCTACAAAGGTTTAATTATTGAAAATCAAGATCGCTGGACCCATAAGAAGACTGTCTCGATGATATTAGTTCAATCAAATAGTGGCCAATGTGGCCATATAGAGAATTATTGACTGGAGAAATATATGATACGAACCTCACTATCGTCCATCCTTGAAATGGTTTTTCGTTGCTTTTCAATTCACCTACCCATAGACACTGGCAGACCACTGCTGCGTCCTTCACAACATTAGCCCCAATTATAAATTCACAATCACACTCCAGTTCAGACTTTTCTATAGCAAAGGTTATCAGACAGACCTCACACACAGGACATTGAGCTGCAGATCGAAGGCCGAAAAAGTGTTCTCTTGGGTATTTTTGAAGGTGCTGAAACGTGAGAGACCTGCGTCAGCATATTTACTAGCACGTTGAAGATCCCCTTCATGGTAAATTTTGGCACCCAGGCGCCTCTAAAGCCGCAGTAGTTAAAAGGGACGTAAAACCCATATAATTATCCTGGATCATCTATTGTAATACTTTGAACATTTTAATGTCAAGTAGTTTATATTATTATTATTATTATTATTATTATTATTATTATTATTATTATTATTATTATTATTATTATTATTATTTCATACGCACACCTTACTCCAGAAGGTTTTAAACAATTGTTGTTGTTTGAGTCTTCAGACGTTTGACTGGTTTGATGTAGCTTTCCATGTCTCCCTGTCCTGAGTTTAATCGTATCATCTCTACATAGCTACCGCAACCTACATCCGAGGCAATCTGTTTAACATATTCTAACCTTGGTCTACCCCTACAGTTCTTGTTCTCGACCCTTCCTTCCATAACTAAGCTTGCTATTCCCGGGTGTCTTAGTATGTGTCCTACCAACCTATCTCTTCTCTTCATTAGCAGTCGCCAGAAACATCTTTCCTCTCCCACTCGTCTTAATACCTCTTCGCTTGTAACCATATATACCCATCTGATCTTCATCATTCTCCTGTAACACCACATTTCAAACACTTTAATTCTCCTCCTTTCTGCTGCACCAATAGTCCAAGTTTCACTTCCAGACAAAGGCTTTCAAAAATGACTTCCTAATACCTACCAACGGCATTTAGGCCTACAGCAAGCTGATGGTATTCTATTTCATCTGTGAGTTTGTAAGGTTAAGGTAGTTTTTGGCGGTAAGAACAAGATTTCATAATATTAGACAACATCCGAAGGTTTCTGTTCAAAGGTGTAGATACAATAGCAGTTGTTGAGAGGACAAGTGGTCGTTGCTTAAGGTATTAATCGATACTAGTGAAGAAATGTCATTGCCAGTTGTTCTATCTTCCTGAAATTGATATCACAGATTCTAAGGATATCTGTTAAAATAAAATCGAAGATAAATTATATAATCCTAATAGGCCTATAAGAAAGAGTCTCGTGTAAGGGGTCGGATCCTTATTTACAATAAAATTGCATCATTCTGCTGTACAAAATAGCTGCATTAAGCCTATACACCTATGTTTTGAATGAAGCTAATATGTTATTTCTAAGTGGGCAATTCATTTGCTTAAGTCATGACAGTGATATGGGAGAAAATGTTAAATAAAGTTGAGGCTCACATTACTAAAGAGTAAAACATGAAAAATGTAAAATATGTTGGACCCCCGTGCCCTAATGCCCCCCTCATAAAAGGAAATTTGGTTTTTCCTAGGAACCCCCGATGTTTAAATATACCAAATTATAGGTTTCCAGCAACTGGATAGTGGGGCAATTTCTGAAGATTCGGTACTTGTTTTACTTATTCGCAGTTTACGTATTCCTCCACCGCCTTTTGGCGTTGGCAAACATCTACTGTATGAATGCAACTAGCTATTGTGCTGTCCGGTCCAGTGGCGAATTGGATAGCACGCTAGGCTTTGGCCCGAAGTGTCCCGGGTTCGATTTCCAGCCGGACCATTGGAGATTTTAATCTCTTGGGGTTAAATCCCAAGGCTCGGGGACTGGGTGCATGTGACGTCTTTATAATCACATTATCCTCATTATGGCGCGCAGGTCGCCCACCGGCGACAACTAGAAAGACCTGCACTTGGCCTCTCAGGAGGCCACACGATCTTCATCAACAACAACAACAACAACTAACTACTACGAATATAACAAAAACTATAATACTTCAGTAATTAGAGTCCCTTTTCGTACAAAGCCTGCGGAAACAACAGGCCAGGAGGACGTTACAAAGCGAGTAATAACTCCATACCACACCACACTACGGGCATCTGGTCGGCCATCTTCCCAACTTTCAATGGCATTACCCATTAACACGTCTCTTATTATTATAAAAGAGATCAGAAATTAAAATGTCTAAAATTGCATTTCCACCATTTTTGTCATGTAGTCTACAATTTCTTCATGAAACGAATCGTTACCGAAAAGCCCTCCTTTGCCATTGTACTACAAAAATTATTTCTAGCCTAGATTGGTGCCCTATGATCTTGGACGTAAATATAAATATTCATTAAATGATATGCAGTCATGCGCATGCAACGCGTGTTTATAGACATAGGGACATACAGACATACAGACAGGAATTGAACCAATGCAACCCTCTACATTCTTTTGGCATGAAACGTGCAATGACGTTAATTTTATTAATGAAGATATAAATCATGGTTGTGTCTGTATAGATAAGCAATTTTGCACACAAAAAATCGAACTTTCCATTGAGTCATGGCTAAAATCGTATGTTCTCTAAAAAAAATCTCTATTATAGTATAACACATTTTGCTGTAATTGCCACTCGTCAAGCAATGGAAGGATAAAGCGGTACTGGAGGTGCGATGAAAGAAGAAACTGCAATAGCCAGTGTGTCACAGGATACCAACACCAACACAACCCAGGTATGACAGAATAAAAGTGCGCATAAAATCATGAGCGTAAGATAAACCCAATGCAATACCAACACTCGTGGTTGTTCATATTAAATTTAACCGTTTTTCAGATCACCAATAGAATTTAGGAACATTCGAATGGCCTGACAAAGGGCGCTCCCTTTTCCGAAATCTTTGCAAATAGGCTACCTTTCTTTTATCGCTTGTTCCCTCAGCTCGGCTTCGCCCACGGAAACTACGAGGGACAATTCATCTACCGTCACAAGGACGCTGTCTGGGAGCTGAACACAGTTTGTCAGCAGATACAACTGGAGATGGTGATAGTCCAATTGTCCAGGCGACCGCTATCTCTGGGCTAATTATTAAGGATGGGTCAGGGAAAGGATTTTAATAGGAATTTGGAAGAAAGTTGGCTATGGACCTATTGAAAGGACCCTCCAAGCATTTGCCTGGTGGTGAAAATATGAAACCAGAGAAACCGCTTTCAGGACGGCCGAGGTGGGATTCGAACCCACGTTGATCAGTGAGGCACGAGCTAGAGCGTTAGAAAATAATTACACGTATTAATATTGCCTCTTTATCAGTGATAATACGTATTAATTCATTTTTTTAGTAGGATATAAAGGCCGGTTCTGGGGCAGGGGCTAATGGGCAAGATGGCCGCCGCCCGCAACTACCCTATGTTATTCTTTTGGAGGGGTCAGTCAGAGCTGGCGCAGTGGCTAATGGGCAATATGGCTGCCAAGCCCTGAGACCGTGCATGACGTCACAGGGAGAGGTCGGCCGTGTAGTTGCTAAATGGAATATTTATTATTATTATTATTATTATTATTATTATTATTATTATTATTATTATTATTATTATTATTATTATTATTATTAGGTAATTATTGATTGATCGTGTACAATCAAGACCAGCCTTATATTGTCCACTTTTTGGTGTAGTGGCTAGCATTCTTGGCGGTCATTCCTGAGGTTCGAATCCCGGCTCTGCCAAGAAATTTAATTTCTGGTCTCAGGAGTGGAACGGGGTACACTCAGCCTTGTGAGGCAAATCTGACAGGAGCTGGCTTTTGATTCATACCTCAGCCATTCTGCCTAACTCAACTTCACCTAACCTAACCTAACCTAACCTAACCTAACCTAACTTCAAAGTCAGAGCAAATATGAGAGCAAATGTGAGAGCACACATAATAAACTAAGTTATAACCTAACCTAACCTAACCTAACCTAACCTAACCTAACGTAAAAGTGCGAGCAAATAAAAAAAAGTGAGAGCAAAAATGTGAGCAAAAATGTGAGAGCAAATGTGAGAACACAAATAATAAACTTAGTTATAACCAAACCTAACCTAACCTAACCTAACCCACAGAAACCTCATTTAAAGATTTTAGATTTTAGATTTTAACATTCTAGATTTTTGATTTTATCATTTTACATTTTTTAGATTTTACATTTTACATTTTAAATTTTAAATTTAAGATTTTTTTTATTTTAGATTTTACATTTTTACATTTTACGAAAAGAGTAAACTACAAGGTCACATACCTAACCTCACCAAACCTAACTTTACCAAACCTAACTTAAGCTAATCCAAAGGCTAATGCACATACACAAAGTATATAAGGGCACATGCAACTATCCTTATGCTAGTCTTATAGGCTACTGTACAACATGATCACTATCCCAACCGGTTTTTTTTTTCATTTTGTTGTTTACACATTTGTCAATTTTCCAATTTCCCATTTTCAGTTTTTTTAATGTTAGTTTTAAGTTTTTCAATTTCATAATATGGAAACATGGATTTTGCATTTTGTTGTTTACACATTTATCAATTTCCCAATTTCCCAATTTGTCTGTTAGGTCTGTTAGGTAGTCAGCCCGAAGGCTGGTTGGATCCTCAAATAGTACCGCCATTAGGTTATGTGGGTAGATACCCACAAAAACCCCAGTTACAGTTTTTAAAATTTCAGTTTAAAGTTTTTCAATTTCATGATATAGAAACATGGATTTCCCATTTGTTGTTTACACATTCGTCAATTTACCAAATTCCCATTTACAGTTTTAAAATTTCAGTTTAATGTTTTTTCTATTTTGTCAATATGGAAAAATGAATTTTCCAATTTGTGTTTTACATGTTCATTTTTGCATTAGGAGTGGAGAGAGGTGGGTAGTAATTAAAAATTTACAAGCAGTGTCCATACAATATTTTTATTTTAAATACATGTACACTATTTACACATAATACATTTTTATATATATTCTTTTTTTTGTGTTATAAATTGTACAATTGTTTTTATTTTGTTTTTAATTTTTTTTGATTATGAATACCATTTTTTTTTCTTTTTTTTGTGTTTTTCTATTTTTGTACTGCTATTGTTTTAATTTTTTAAATTGTTTTGTTTTATGTATTTGCTAGGCTCATGCAGAGGATTTTGATATTCAAAACTTAACTCTTTAAGCCTGGTCAATGATGAGGAATGACCATAGGCATGTGTGCCTATACCATCAGCATCAATCACTCTTTTATCATCACCAGGACTCAAAGCAATTTTGTTTAGTCTTATAGATGATATGTCATGTTGTTTAGAAGCGTTAATGTTCATTGGTATTCTTTTTACACTGTTTTTCATGACACAATCTTTTATAATCTTGAAAGCTTATACAATTTTTGACAACACCTCTGTTAATACCTTTAATCTTTTTGATTTCTTTACCATTTATGTCTAAAGCGCACATTTAAGCTCTAAGTCCAACAAATGCTTTTATAATTTGTCCACAAGCCTCGTCTTTAAATTTCCCCAACGTGTTCTTTGTTTGATGTAGAGTAACATATGTGATTAGTAGGATAATCTGATGTGTCCAGGTGTTCTAGGAAATCCAACTTGTCTTGATATACATCTGGGGTGTTAACCAAATAAATGAACGAGTCGGTATCCATATACATGAGTTTAAGATTGTTCATTCCATAATAGGGTAGCAGGACATCATAGTGGTGGGAATACATTAGAGTTTTTGAAATATCCAGTATACACATTCCAATATATATAGGCTTATTGAATACTATGTTACGTTTAGCCATGTGGAAACAGCTAGGTTAGGACCATAAATTGTTCTGTCAATAAATGTCGGCTTTGCTATTAGCTTTTCTGCCTTTTTTCTGTCAGTCACAAGACGTATGTCTATTCTTTTACGGATATTTTCCATTGTTTTTCCAAAAATGGCATTGTTGAATAATTTGTACAGATTTTTCTCAAAATCATTTTTGGCTTGTTTTCGGGTCCCTTTGACATAATTTGGATAAAATGCATGGGCCAGTCCATAGGGATCAGTCCAAAGGACCGACCCTCAGGGACCCGTCAACAAGGACCCGTCCTCCAGGACCCGTAAAAAGAAATGACTCCCTTCAAAAAGGACCCGTCCAAAGGGGCTATTCAACAGGGACCAGTCCAAAGGGATACATCAACAGAGATCAATCAAAAGGGGTTAATCAACAGGGATCAATCAAAGGTTAAGTTAAGCTACGGCAGCCATTTTGGATATTTTTGATCACACCTCGTAGGGTTAGGTTAGGTTGAGTTAAGCTACAACCGCCATCTTGGAACTCAATGATCACACCTCGTAGGTTTAGGTTAGGTTAGGTTAGGCTAGGTTCAGTTAAGCTGTGAGCACCATCTTGAATTTTTTTATCGCACCTCGTAGGTTTAGGTTAAGTGAGGTTAGGTTAAGTTAGGTTAAGTAAAGCTACGGCCGCCATCTTGTTAGGTTAGGCTAGTTTACGTTAAGCTACGGCCGCCATCTTGTTAGGTTAGGCTAGGTTAAGTTAAGCTACGGCCGCCTTCTTGTGAGGAGGGTGAGGAGGAGGAGGGGCCAGAAAAGGCCAAAACACACTACTGCACAGTTTTTGTCCTAGGGACCTGAAATTTATTTTTTAGGTAGAGGGGGTAAAGACCTTTCATTTACGTTAAACAAACATTTTTGAAAAATTCTTAGTTCCCAAAATATAGACAATTTTGAAAATTGGACTTCATTGGAAAACCTGAAAAAATGTTAAGTTTTGTTCTACCAATTAAGGACATAAAAGCCATTGGTTTGAGTCTATATTTGACTTTTTAGGATGATTAGTTTTCAAAATATCGCCTAATATCCAAATTGAACTTTTTTGGATTTTGTCCCAGAGACCTGGGACTTGGTTTGTCGGTAGTGGGGGTAAATATCTGTCATTTACGTTAAACAAACCCTTTTTTGTAAAATTCCTAGTTTCCAAAATATAGCCCCGTTTTAAAATGAACATTTTTGGGAAAAATGTCAAAAATTCCATATTTTGTTCTTACGATTAAGGATATAAAAGCCATTGGTTTGAGTCTATATCTGACTTTATAGGATGATTAGTTTTCAAAATATGGCCTACTTTCCAAATATTGTTTTGGAAAAATTTGAAGAATATTATAATTTTTGACTGAGAGTGGTATAGACGTAGGTGTTGGAGTTAGCAAATGATTTGATATGAATTTTAGTTTAAACATATAGCCTACTTCCCCAATTTACCATTTTTGGAAAATTTGAAAAATATATAAGGTTTTTGACTAGGCGTTGAATGGAGTTGAGAGACAATCATTAACCTTAGAGTACTTTGGATTCTTGGAATTTTAGTGTGTTGTTGTTGCTTACAAACATGGCGGTAAGCATTATGCTACCATAAAAAAAGGGTTGAGATACTTTCCAAGACCAAGAGAAAAATCCTCTAAATACATTGACAAAAATAACTTGTCAAATAAGCAATTACAAATAAGGTATTAACGTAAACCACCAAAAATAAGCCACCAACATATGCCACCACTATAAGCCATCACCATAAGCCACCATAAGCCACCATCATAAGCCACCATAAGCCACCACCATAAGCCACCATCATAAGCCACCACCATAAACCACCAACATAAGCCACCAACATAATCCTTCATTATAAGCCGATTGTAAAATGTTAAACACTTGCAAACTATTATATTTGAGGTTATGCAACATTCCCATACAATTGTGCCATGTAACTTTTTGTTACATTATTTAAACATGATATATTTGTATTAAACAATAAAGCAAACCCGCTGTGTGTATTGTTAGTGGATATGAGCAAATGTGTTCATTATTGGAATGCATACTAGTAGTTGAGTGGGTTGTCATATCGATCGGTAGGTAGCATGCTGGTAGTTGAGTAATTTTTGATATCGACCGCTAGATAGCATGCTGATCGTTCAGTAATGATATGGAGCGCTAGGTACCATTCTGTCGTTCAGGTAGTTCTCATAGTCACCACTAGATAGCGGAAACATACTTTGCGTGTCGTATGTGGCTATTTGACAAAGTTTTATTGCGTGAAAAACGTGCTCGTATAAGCTGTGTATATAAATTTAATATACAAATAACCATTAAGTGTTTAGAACTAACATATATATCCTTGTATAGGGTATATAGGGGTCCTTAGCAAGAGAGAGTGTCTAACACATGAGTGTACAGCCTTTTGATATGCAGTAAGTACCTGATAACCTTCAGTAGGGTGTAAGAATATTTTCAGTTGTCTACTACATTTAACAGTGATCACATTGTGAAAGATCGTCTCACCCACTAGGCTCTAGCCGTGTACTCAGTGGTAAGTAGCTGTTGGTCTTGATTAGGTTATATAAGAGGTCTCTTAACAGGAATACAATCAGTTGATTACTACCTTTTGCAGTGTTCACATCGTGAAAGACCGTCTCACTGACCAGCCTACAGCCTTGTGATACGCAGTAAGCAGCTGTTTGCAGAAATCAACATCCATGATGGAAGAAACCATGCCTAGCTATATGTGTAAAGAGTGCGTAAAGACTTTTCTTCGAGACTATAATAGAAAGCGTCATGAAGTATCGTGTGGTGAGTTTCATGAGTGCCAAACTTGTGGTAGTAAATTCAACAATGTCTACAACGGACGTCGTCATGAAGAATGTTGTAATGTTGTGTCAGCAGCTAAAAGACAAAAAACTGAGCTTACAAAACATTACCTGCTTTCAATGGTTCCTGACAAAAATGGTCTTACTGAATATGAAACGTCTTTTCAAGGTCGGCTTAAATCCTTTTTCATACGTTGTGATACGTGTAAGGATTTAAATTCATACCTTAAAGAGTCCAAACAGCAAATAATACAAGCTATGCAGAAAGAACTAGCAATGCACAAGTCAATAAAAGTTAATCTTGTGGCTGAATGTAGATTCATTCATACGTCCACCAACGAAATCACAGATCGGGCTTTTAAAACACGAAATCAAGCCCTATTTTCGGAAACTGACTTAAGTAGTTTCTTGGAAACACAATTTACAAAGTTAACTACTGAAATGGAAGAATCTGAGCTAAAAGGCAGTACAGTAATTGGGCTTTGTTAGCAGTGGAAGGAGTACGATTAAAAATAAATAAGTATAATCCCTTGCGTGGAAGCACATATATTCCATTACCAGCAGCTATACAAGCAAGAAAAGCCTGCATTAATCCTCAAAACTTTAAAGACGAGAGGTGTTTTATGTATGCTATTTTAGCAAAACTGGTTAAAACTGATGCTAAACGCGTTAGTAAATACAAGGATCTGGAAAACAAGTATGATTTTTCAGTAATATCATTTCCTACATCGCTAGCTGACATTCCCAAATTTGAAAAAGCCAACGATATATCCATTAATGTATTTGGATTGGAAGAAGACAATAAACTGTTCCCTCTAAAGGTTGTGGATCAAGAGCTGCAAGACCATCGCGACCTCCTTCTGCTAAGTTCATCATCCGGACAGAACCACTACGTCTTTATCAAAGATTTTGATAAACTAGTAGCACATCAGATTACCCACCGTGAACATAAGATATATACGTGTAAACGGTGTTTTACTCAATTTGATAATCGATATGGACAACAAGGAATGGAAAAATTAAAAGAACATATAGCTTTGTGTGTCCAGCATGACATTGCTAGGGTTGAAATGCCTATTAAAAACCCCATTGTCAAATTCTTAAATGTTGAAAAAATGCTGAGAATACCTTACGTTATCTATGCAGATTTCGAAAGTATACTCTTACCATATCAAACATGTTTACCCAATCCTGAAGCAAGTTATACAGTGCCATACCAGAGTCATGTTCCTATGAGCTTTGGTATATACGTTAAACCATCACCCGCTGTGGAACACATAATGACAAATCTTCCAAGCCAACCTGTTATTAATCGTGGACCTGACGCTGCAGAAAAGTTTATGGACTATTTGATCTCAATAGCTAATGAAATTGATCGCCTTTACAGCTTAAATGTTCCAAAGGCCTTAACTCAGGTTCAAGAAGCAGAGTTCCAATGTTCTGAAACCTGTTAGTTGTGTCAATAACCATTCACCAAAGAGGACTGGAAAGTTCGAGACCACTGCCATATTACAGCGGAATACCGTGGAAGTGCTCACAATAACTGTAATTTGAGGTGTAAAACACGTAACCCCGTTCCTGTGTTTCTACATAATATGAGTGGCTACGACGCAAATTTCATTGTAAAGCAATTGGGATGTACTACTGAGAGAGTGGATGTTATCGCTAACTCCAAAGAAAAGTACATTTCCTTCACCAAATATGTAGGAAATGCTAAGCTTCGATTTGTGGACACGTTTCGGTTAATGCCGAGTAGTTTGGAAAACTTAGTTTCCAACTTAACATCACATCCTGAAACAGGCAAGTACTTTGGAAAAGAAAATGCAATGGTCATGACTCGTAAAGGGGTGTTTTGTTATGATTACATTGATTCATGGGAAAAGTTAAGTGAAACGTGTTTACCTCCAAAAGAGCTATTCTTTAACAAATTTAGTCAAGAAGATGTTAGTCAAGAAGACTATGAACACGCCAAAAATGTGTGGAATCAGTTCAACATTAAAACTCTAGGGGAATATAGTGACCTCTACCTAACTTCAGATGTACTCCTTCTTGCAGACAGCTTTGAAACGTTTAGAAACAAAACACTAGAAACACACCGAGTGGATGCTGCACATTTTTTTAATTCGCCTGGTTTAAGTTTCGAGACAATGCTCCTTTACACAGGAATTGAACTGGAATTGCTACAGGATTACGATCAGATTCTTCTAATCGAGTCTGGAATACGTGGATGCATATGCCAGGTGTCTCATAGGTATGCTGAAGCTAACAATAAATACATGGAAACCTATGATTCTGAGAAACCATCGCAGTTTATAACCTATGATGATGCCAACAACCAATACGGGTGGGCTATGTGCCACTCCCTTCCTTATGGTGGATTTCAGTGGGTTTCTCCAGATACTGTTGATCTAGAAAAACTAAAGGAAGACGATCCTGTGGGATACATTCTAGACGTTGATGTTGATTACCCATCTGACCTTCATGATCTACACAAGGATTTACCTTTCCTATCAGAGTGTACACAACCCAAGGATTCGTCTCTGAAAAAACTAATTCCTCATCTTGGAAATCGAAGGCGATATGTTGTTCACTACATGGCATTAAAACAAGCTTTAGATCATGGAATAAAATTGATAAAAATTCATCGTGTGTTAAAGTTTAAGCAAAGACCTTGGTTAAAGGCATACGTTGATTTTAATAATAACCTTCGAAAACAAGCCAAAAATGATTTTGAGAAAAATCTGTACAAATTATTCAACAATGCCATTTTTGGAAAAACAATGGAAAATATCCGTAAAAGAATAGACATACGTCTTGTGACTGACAGCAAAAAGGCAGAAAAGCTAATAGCAAAGCCGACATTTATTGACAGAACAGTTTATGGTCCTAACCTAGCTGCTTTCCACATGGCTAAACGTAACATAGTATTCAATAAGCCTATATATATTGGAATGTGTATACTGGATATTTCAAAACCTCTAATGTATTCCCACCACTATGATGTCCTGCTACCCTATTATGGAATGAACAATCTCAAACTCATGTATATGGATACCGACTCGTTCATTTATTTGGTTTTCACCCCAGATGTATATCAAGACAAGTTGGATTTCCTAGAACACCTGGAAACATCAGATTATCCTACTAATCACATATGTTACTCTACATCAAACAAAGAACACGTTGGGGAAATTTAAAGACGAGGCTTGTGGACAAATTATAAAAGCATTTGTTGGACTTAGAGCTTAAATGTGCGCTTTAGACATAAATGGTAAAGAAATCAAAAAGATTAAAGGTATTAACAGAGGTGTTGTCAAAAATTGTATAATCTTTCAAGATTATAAGTATTGTGTCATGAAAAACAATGTAAAAAGAATACCAATGAACATTATCGCTTCTAAACAACATGACATATCATCTATAAGACTAAACAAAATTGCTTTGAGTCCTGGTGATGATAAAAGAGTGATTGATGCTGATGGTATAGGTACACATGCCTATGGTCATTACTCAATCATTGACCATGCTTAAAGAGTTAAGTTTTGAATATCAAAATCCTCTGCATGAGCCTAGTAAATACATAAACCAAAACAATTTAAAAAATTAAAACAATAGCACTACAAAAATTGAAAAACACAAAAAAAGAAAAAAAAATGGTATTCATAATAAAAAAATAGAAAACAAAATAAAAACAATTGTACAATTTATAACAAAAAAGAATATATATAAAATGTATTATGTGTAAATAGTGTACATGTATTTAAAATTAAAATATTGTATGGACACTGCTTGTACATTTTTAATTACTACCCACCTCTCTCCACTCCTAATGCAAAAATGAACATGTAAAACACAAATTGGAAAATCCATGTTTCCATATTGACAAAATAGAAAAAACATTAAACTGAAATTTTAAAACTGTAAATGGGAATTTGGTAAATTGACGAATGTGTAAACAACAAATGGGAAATCCATGTTTCTATATCATGAAATTGAAAAACTTTAAACTGACATTTTAAAAACTGTAATTGGGAAATTGTAAAATTGATAAATGTGTAAACAACAAAATGCAAAATCCATGTTTCCATATTATGAAATTGAAAAACTTAAAACTAACATTAAAAAAACCGAAAATGGGAAATTGGAAAATTGACAAATGTGTAAACAACAAAATGAAAAATAAAATACCCGGTTGGGGTAGTGATCATGTTGTACAGTAGCCTATAAGACTAGCATAAGGATAGTTGCATGTGCCCTTATATACTTTGTGTATGTGCATTAGCCTTTGTATTAGCTTAAGTTAGGTTTGGTGAGGTTAGGTATGTGACCTTGTAGTTTACTCTTTTCGTAAAATGTAAAAATGTAAAATCTAAAATAAAAAAAATCTTAAATTTAAAAAGGCAAAATGTAAAATCTAAAAAATGTAAAATGATAAAATCAAAAATCTAGAATGTTAAAATCTAAAATCTAAAATCTTTAAATGAGGTTTCTGTGGGTTAGGTTAGGTTAGGTTAGGTTTGGTTATAACTAAGTATATTATTTGTGTTCTCACATTTGCTCTCACATTTTTGCTCACATATTTTGCTCTCACTTTTTTTTTATTTGCTCGCACTTTTACGTTAGGTTAGGTTAGGTTAGGTTAGGTTAGGTTAGGTTACAACTTAGTTTATTATGTGTGCTCTCACATTTGCTCTCATATTTGCTCTGACTTTGAAGTTAGGTTAGGTTAGGTTAGGTTAGGTTAGGTTAGGTGAAGTTGAGTTAGGCAGAATGGCTGAGGTAAGAATCAAAAGCCAGCTCCTGTCAGTTTTGCCTCACAAGGCTGAGTGTACCCCGTTCCACTCCTGAGACCAGAAATTAAATTTCTAGGCAGAGCCGGGATTCGAACTTCAGGAATGACAGCCAAGAATGCTAGCCACTACACCAAAAAGTGGACAATATAAGGCTGGTCTTGATTGTACACGATCAATCAATAATTACCTAATAATAATAATAATAATAATAATAATAATAATAATAATAATAATAATAAATAATAATAATAATAATAATAAATATTCCATTTAGCAACTTCACGGCCGACCTCTCCCTGTGACGTCATGCACGGTCTCAGGGCTTGGCAGCCATATTGCCCATTAGTCACTGCGCCAGCTCTGACTGACCCGTCCATAAGAATAACATAGGGTAGTTGCGGGCGGCGGCCATCTTGCCCATTAGCCCCTGCCCCAGAACCGGCCTTTATATCCTACATTTTTCTTTCAGGAAATTGTGTTATATAGGGCTACCAGGTGAATCAGCTGCCCCTAATAATATTGTTTTATGCAGCCCAACTAACGCGTGTTGTCAGGAAGGTCGATATTTCTTAGCTTGCATCCCGTAATGTACTAATGTAGTGAAAGCATGCCCCTAAAACGATACTGAAGACTATTATTTTTTTCCTCGTATTAGGCTGCAGTCACATTGAGGGAAAAATAATAGTTTTCAGTATCGTTTGCGGGGTATGCTTGCAGTGCATTCGTACCGTACGGGTTGAAAGCAAAGAAATATCCGATATCGACCTTCCTGACAACACGCGTTAGTTGGGCTGCATAAAACAATATTATTAGAAGCAGCTGATTCACCTGGTATACCGTATAGTTACCCCAGCTAATGTACACCGCAAATGAGCAAAGATAGATTCTACACACACCCACGTTGACGGGGCTACGCGACCATGATGTCACATAGCCCCTTAAGAATCAACAACAACAACAACGTATTATCGAAAGACAGTGGATGAATCACGCAATGCCCTTCCCAAACTGAGGACAAATACTCAGCATATGTAAGCATTCATTATTCCAACCGAAACCGACAGTAGTGGCTACGCGCGCTAAAGCGCAGCGTTAGGTCAAGGGGCCAAGCTCTCTGCTGCCTCGGTAGACGCGTGGGTTCGAGCCCCACCGTCGGCTGTCCTTGAAATGGTTTTCCGTGGTTTCCCATCTTCAACACCAGGCAAATGCTGGGACAGTACCTTCTGACAGGCCACGGCCGCTTCCTTTCACATCCTTGCCCAGTTTCATTCATCTTCATCCATTCCATCTCTCATCCCGACGCGCAGGTCGCCCACGGGCGTCGACTAGAAAGACCTGCACTCGGCCTCTCAGGAGGCTATACTAGAAAGAAAAAAAATCCAACCGAAACACACATACAACAACTAATCTACTCAATAAACAGGGTTTGTTAGTAGCATTGAAAACCACTAACACTATTCACAGACACCTCCCAAACAGCCACTTATCCAAACAGGACCCGTATTTGCGATCAAGTGCATATTTATGAAGCTGTCAACAACCATGCTACAACGTCGAATACAGTACGTTCGATTGAGTGGAGTGGGGGTAGTCTTTCACTCCAGATAGGCTACTAGGAACTAAATTGCGATATTTTTAAAAAAAATCAGTACAGTATTTTGCGACAATGTGTACTACAGCCTTCACGAACACTGAACTTACTCAATCGCCTCCTCTTCTACCTTGCGGTGTTGAGGTTTTCAATCATAAAGAACGCCATCGGGTTCTATCCTGTGATCATTGGTAAGATCCGTCCGGCTTTCCTCTGTATTGTTCTTTTAATCAAGTGGGGTTCGAGTGAGCGGGTGATTGGCCCGCCGCATCCTAGCACAGTGGATGGGCTGCCTCCTTAATGCCTCCGTGCATGCGTTGCTATTCTTTTTAGGAGCAATGGTTTTCGAGACCTCTACTTCCTGAGACGAATCCTGTTCCTTCCATCAGGATCTGCAGTTGTTATAGGGTTATACCTCCCTATACCCGGTAGCGTAGTTTGTAGCATGCCGAACTGCTGTGCCCAAAATCGTGGGTTCAAACCTGGTTGAAGTCGTCGGATTTTTTAAGAGCGTTAAAATCCTTCAGTATGTTTTCCTTCGGAGGGGAAGTAAAGCCGGCGGTCCCATGTCATAGATTTATGGCATGTAAGAGATCCTGCCACTAACTAAACTTGTATTAAGCTAAATTTCTAGGTTAGATTTCGTTGAAACGCTCTATCAAAGTTTCAACGTTCACCACTAGGTGTCAGTGGCATCTGGTAGCGAAAGTTGGAACTACTTGAAATTGAACGGAACTTGTAGCTCACCCCATGGGTGTCCGCATAGAAGCAGCTACAGTCTTAAGCGAGGCGAACATGTCCTAGGACACTCCCGGCACTAAAAGCCATACGTTAAATAAATAAAACCCGGTCCTCAGCAGGACTCAGCCGCTGCCACAGCAACGTTGCCCGTCCCCCGGGACTTGGACCCGCCTGTTGAGATTTACCTGGGCGCAATACAGTTACAGCCAAAGCCCCCTGTATGCCCCAAGCCGAGGGACCAAACATCCTATGATTTTGACTGGGTTTGAACCCGCGATCTTGGCCATAGAAGTTCAGCATGCTACCAACTACGCCACTGAAGCCACTACGAACACTGAAACAGCCTCAATATCCTTCAGTCTGAGAAACACTGAAGTGAAAATCAATTAGCAAAGAAAAATAACTTACTTGGCCATTCACTCTCAGGATCTATGAGAGCATAATTGTATGCAGGAAATGACGAACGGCGACTTATATCAATAACTTCAACCAGTCAGAATGCACATAAATGTATCAATCTAAAAAGATGGTAAATTGGCTTTCACGGCCAACAAATTAAAACTCAGCAACTTTTCTAGGTTTAAGCCGTGTCTTGTGTGGGTTTTCGCCTAAGAACACCAAGCTGGCTCATCAGCGGGCACTTGGTGTCCCTGCCCCAACCCCTACAGGAGTAGCGAACTGCGCCCTACCTCCCTTCTTATGAAGCGCACGAGCGCTTCTTTACTGCGAGAACTAAACGCTCAAGCAGCCTTTCACCTCCCTATAAAGGCTTCCAAAAAGATGGTATTAATCTAATCTAGTTATCATCCTGGCATTTTCTTGGAGTAAAAGTGGATAACCACGGAAAGCTACTTCCAGGATACCTGAGGTAGGAATTAAACCCGCCCCTTCTCAATTCTGCCTCACAAGGCTGAGTGTACCCCGTTCCAGCCCTCATTCCAAAGTTGAATTTCTCGGCAGAGCCGGGTATCGAACTCAGACCTCAGGAGTAACAGCACTAGGCTTACCCCTGGCAGAGGAACTGTCTCGCTTTACTTTCCTTTCCCTTCTTGACACATCTGTTTTTGTTGTTGTTAATTCATTGGAGGGGCTTGAGACCTCTTGGTCATCAGCCCCGTGTATTTGGGTGTGTGTTGAAATTGTCTGATGACCTGTATTTGTGTGATAACTGAAGTGTTGTAGGGGCTGGGATGAGGTCCCGTCATTTCCCTGGAGGGAGTGTGGAAAAACCTAGGGAGAAACCACACTCAGGATAGCCGTTGTCAACACCAGGATTCAAACCTCCGCTCTCCGTTCTTGCTTCAGCTGCCCTCGCGGCTGTGGAGCTCGATTTAATGAGAACGGCGACACATCTTTAGTACAGTCTGCAGAGGGTACGTACAATACTAGTCTATCTGCCTCCAAAAGTAAAGTAGTTCACAAGGCCATAAATCTGAGTCAAGCCTAGCTGGCACGTGCCCTCTATTAGTGACTGGGCGGAGCAAAAAACGTTTTGAAAGAGAACTGCTCCCCATGTCGGTAGTTCCTGTCACGGTGGCTGGCGGGTGTCAGGTAAAGGCTGTCTACTCATGGGGCCACGCATAGTATAGCAAGCATAGCGTTTCTCGGTAAGTCGCGCAACTTGGCTGCACGGGGAGCTGCAAGTCCGGAGATCGAAGGTGCTGGCAGTGGCCATCCTGAGTGAGGATTTCCGCTGGATTTCTCCACACTACCTTCAGGAAAATTCCTGAATGCTTGTTTCAAGTCCCATGGCACCTATTCCAACTCTTCATCATCATCATCAATTTCCGTCTTTCAGCCTAAGCCAGGTCGGAGCAAATACAACACCTCTCCACTTTACTCTGTCCACCCTCCTTCCTCAACCACTGAACTCCACTCCAGGTTCTGTTCTCTCACACTGTCCTTCACCAAATCCATCCTTCGTACTCTAGGTCTTCCTCATCCTCTCTTTCCATCCTTCTATCCATCACTTGTTTCGGCATTCATTCATCATTCATCCTTTTCACCTGTCCATACCATCTGAATCTGTTCTGCTCCAGCCTATCATTCAGCTCCTGTGCATTCAGTTCCTTTCTAATATCTTCAATTCTCACTATCAATTGCACCACCTCACGCCTCTTCAACACCTTCGATTTACATAAGTTCGTCAACATTGCAAGAACTGCAGCTCTCAAAAGACGTATTTCATCCTGCTTCTTGGAGCAGTATACCTCTCACATCTGATTACTGCATTATGTTGAAATACTATAATTAGTTAAATTATATCATCAGGACAATCGCTGACAACCTGCCTACTTTAATAGCTTTTCTTGTATCTGGAGTTTGTTTTTCGGGCTGATAGTCTGTATGCACTCTTTTGTATATAATTCTTCCATTATTATTATTATTATTGTATTATTACTGTCTTTTTGTTACTATAAATGTCAGACTATTATCATTTATATTCTGAATGTAAGTGAAATATTTTATTGATGTGTAACATCCACTCGGTTGCTGGATATTTCTGTGGGAGTGATTTTGAAAAATGGAACGGAAGTGGATCGGAACGATCGAGGTGGCACGAGCTGGCACACTTCCGTTCCATCGAACTGAAGTGTGCTCGAACGGAAGTGTGCTAGCTGGCAGTGGTGGATCGAACGGAAGTGTAAGACGCACTGCCAACTCGATCGATCGATCCAGCTGGCAGTGGTGAGAGAAACAATAAGCTCGCGGTGTCGGAAATTGATACCATGACGTACTCTCGGTCATGTGGAATGTATATGACATACTGAACGGTAAACGCTCATGCGAACTCTGGTGTCAAGTGATTGAAACAAAGCACATGGTACATGTTCGAAGTCTTCATATCAGTATTAAAATGGTAAAATGCCTTAATATCAAACATTATAAGTAGTCGGCATTGCCGGTATTATGTTTCTGCACAATGGCTATTCAAATATTAACCCACATAACGGTAATGCAGACATCAATATAATATAATCGTTGTGGTTATACGAGAATTGAGCAAGCCTTCATGAACTATTACTGAATACATTCTCTTTACTCACAAGAGGGCCTATTCATCAGGCATTTTAAACTCAATTTCACGCAGGAACATTATCGAAACAAGCAAAATATAAATGAAACTTAATTCCGTAATGCAGTATTATTGGAACGTGGAAACAAGTCACCATCTTGTGCACAACAGTTGCGTAGTCGAAATAGCCGTGGGGTTAGTACCTATGACTGTGAATCTAGAGATCTCGGGTTCGAATCCCGGACGGGGTAGACATTTTTGCTACCAGATTATCATTTTAAACGATATTTATCATATCAATATGACTCATTTTAACAGAATCCATATGCAATTACGTGTTGGTCTGTGTATCAAGAGGTCCTGTTTATAAGGAATTTACGGTTATGAGCGGTGTCGGGTCTATTAATCTAGTTGATCCACATCGTATTCTTTATTCAGGCCAGTGCTGGGGAAGCTACAAATCATCTAATAAAATGAGTTCCGTATTATAAACTACAATATCTGTAAAACACCCCCTTTTACAAGAGATTAATATTTGTGCCAATAATAGTATTAAATACCGGTGTATCAACAATTTCACGCGAGATTTCTTCTATGTCAGATGTTACACATTATGCGACTACTGTAAGGCTCGTAATTTTTTTATAATCCCTAATCTTATTTTATGTAGGGTGCTACTGTATAGGAGCTCTTAGGCTCTAAGTGTAGCCGTGAAAATAAAATCAATCAATCTATATATCTCTCCTATTCTTCTGTACAATACTCCTCCAACTACAGACCCTAAAAATGACAGTTAAACATGGACTATTACTACAGTCATCACAGATATACAGGTTATCAGATAACTTCAACACACATCCAAGTATACGGGACGAATAATTAAAATGTCCCAAGTCTCTCAATTAATTAATAAAAACAAACTAGCAAATTGAGCTAGAATTGGCAACGAGGTGGCCGTGGTCCAAATTTGAGTACCATCCCAGCATTCTCTTGCGATAGAAGTGGGGGAAACTACATCTGAGATGACCGAGAGTGGAATTCATTTTTCAGCGTTTGGTATAGTAGACACCCTTTGGATTCAAACACCTTTGTGTGTGAGTGAGTGAGTGTGTGTGTATGTACACACATCAAAAAAAGTTTTGCATCACCTCGGTTCCCAGATCTCCGGCATATAGACGTTGACTGTGTATATTGTATCCAAGATACAGTCCCTTTGACTGTTCATAGATGTCACTAAAACTGCTCAAAGATGTAAACAACCATGCATGAGCAGGGCCTATTAGACGGAGGGGGTACGACAGCCGATCAGTTCCAGTCATTCCACCAGGACGAAGGTACGCTGCTCATGTTGTCTGTAGTTCTACCATGCCTAGAAGGTCAATACCGCAGTTCGATCGCGTCCGCATTGTTACTTTGTGTCAAGAAGGGCTCTCAACAAGGGAAGTTTCCAGGCGTCTCAGAGTGAACCAAAGCGATGTTGTTCGGACATGGAGGAGGTACAGAGATACAGGAACTGTCGATGACAGGCCTCGCTCAGGCCGCCCAAGGGCTACTACTGTAGTGGATGACCGCTACTTACGGATTGCCGCTCGGAGGAACCCTGACAGCAATGCCACCATGTTGAATAATGCGTTTCGTTCAGCCACAGGACGTCGTGTTTCAACTCAAACTGTGCGCAATAGGCTGCATGATGCGCAACTTCACTCCCGACGTCCATGGCGAGGTCCAGCTTTGCAACCCCGACACCATGCAGCGCGGTACAGATGGGCCCAACAACATGCTGAATGGACCCCACGGAATTGGCATCACGTTCTCTTCACCGATGAGTGTCGCATATGCCTTTAACCAGACAATCGTCGGAGACGTGTTTGGAGGCACCCTGGTCAGGCTGAACGTCTTAGACACACTGTCCAGCGAGTGCAGCAAGGTGGTGGTTCCCTGATGTTTTGGGGTGGCATTATGTGGGGCCGACGTACGCCACTGGTGGTCATGGAAGGCTCCGAAACGGCTTTACGATACCTGAATGACATCCTCCGACCCATAGTGCAACCATATCGGCAGAATATTGGAGAGGCATTTGTCTTCATGGACGACAATTCTCGACCTCATCGTGCACATCTTGTGAATGCGTTCCTTCAAGATAACGACATCGCTCGACTACAGTGGCCAGCATGTTCGCCAGACATGAACCCTATCGAACATGCCTGGGATATGTTGAAAAGGGCTGTTTATGGACGTCTTGACCCACCAACCACTCTGAGAGATTTACGCCGAATTGTCGTTGAGGAGTGGGACAATTTGGACCAACAGTGTCTTGATGAACTTGTGGATAGTATGCCACGGCGAATACAGGCATGCATCAATGCAAGAGGACGTGCTACTGGGTATTAGAGGTAGTGGTGTGTACTGCAATCTGGACCACAAATGCTGAAAGTCTAGCTGTATGATGGTACAACATGCAATGTGTGGGTCTCATGAGCAATAAAACGAGCTGAAATGTTGTTTGTGTTGATCTCTATTCCCTTTGTATTTAACGGTTCCGGAACTCTTGGAACCGAGGTGATGCAAAACTTTTTTTGATGTGTGTATGTGTAACTATCAATCGAAAATTATATGATAAAGCTAACATTGTGGGGTTTGAAGCCATTTTTTCAGTGTTGCCTTAGTAAACAAGAGTTTAGTGCTTTTCAGTCGGTCAACACGAATGTACCCAAAAGATCTGGGTTATGCCCTAATCCTGGAATAAATTACATGAGATAAGTAGTAGCCTGTAATATTACAGTTTAACCTTAGTTGATTTTTTACAACCATACAATCACTCCAAATATACTAACTCTGGATATCTATCACCATTTAGCATTTCACCTAATATCATATATACTGCATTTAGCATACACCGACAGTTGCAGAACCAATACTGCAACTAAATAATTGTACGTATTGTAAATATTTTCTCCTGTATTTTCAAACATAGATTTTATAGCCTAAGTGTAAGCTAATGGATCTGATGATGATCGCTTGACGATCGAAACTGGTCATCCTAGTGTATTTATTAATCTCATGTAATTTATTCCAGGATTAGGGCATAACTCAGCTCTTTTGGGTACATTCGTGTTGACCGACTGAAAAGCACTAAACTCTTGTGATAAAGCTAAGTTTTTTCGTCCCTGTGTCCAGCAGAAGACTGCAGAGAGCGAAGTCTGAACTGTGCTGGTTTTTATCAATGACACCAACAACGTGATATATTTCTTGTGCAGCCCGGTTTGGGCCCGTAGCGATGTTCGATAAATAGCGCGCAGTCCATGCACAAACAGCCACATCATATTCCCACCCCCTCTCCCTCCCACCCTCCACTCCGCTCCGACAAAGCAATCTTTTATTGTAGCTCCAGAATATATGTGAATTTTATTCCCCTCTCCCGGTTTTATGCTATATATACAGCATTCGATGACAAAATGATATGAAAAAGTTCATTTTTTTCATTTTTTTCCGATAAACATTTGGGATACAGTTTTTGAATTGACATACCAAGGGTATAAACTGTTTCCAAAGTGCTGCAAATTCTGAACAAATCAAATATATGAGGTAGCGGAATGCATTCGGTCGCGTTGTTCGTGAGTTCCCGTTCCGTCTGTGATTACACAGGATTCATTGAAACTTTGACATATGTGTTTGCGTGAGTGTGTACACACGTACACAATTAATTTTAAAATGCTGGCATCCGTGAGCAAATAGATATATAGATATACAATTCGCATTGGATTTCAAGTGATGTCTTTGTTTTAGATGTCGAAAGCGGCTGTTTATATTACACACGAAATATATACCGAAGAGGTAAATGTCACAGAACACTGCGGATGTAATTAATATCTGAATTGTAAATGCAAACGACAGTCTGCACGAGGCATAGGCTACAGACTGTATTTACTTGTATAAAAATCTGCTTAAAGCGTAGCCATTCATTTCTAATTTGCAATGATTTTTCAACTTGCAGGACGAGGGGTTGAGGGGACATATTTCCCAGGTCAGAGAATATCGGCTTAAGAAAATAAAATACAGTAAAGAAAACAATAATAATAAAAATAATAATAATACAGTAATAATAATTTTTCAAATCTTGTATGAGAAAACTCACAATCAGTACATTGAATGAGCCTCATGATACTTAGATGGACAACATACGATACCTAAATTCAGTAAAATCTTTCAAGTTAACCAATTTAAATATTTAAAATAAATTTTTCAGCCCTCTGGTTTAAACCGCGAAGCAAATAAAGAATGAATTTCCAAATTACGGAAGCTTACAGGATCACTTGGAACAGATGTAATAAAAAATCAATATCTAGGGAAGCAAAACTTAGACACTATAATACTGTAATCAAACCTGAAGCGTTATATGCATCGGACATCATAATCATCGGTGGCGGATCTTTAATCAAAGACATAGAGAAACAAGAAAGAAAAATTTAACGAAAACTTTTTGGCCGAGTTTACATAGAGGGAATGTGGAGGGAAAGATCATCCCAGGAAGTATAGACTATTGTAAATCTGAAAAAATATCTCACACTTTTCGGAAAAGACGATTGAAATTTTATGGACACATTATTAGAATGAACAATAACAGACTAACTGAAATAATTCACAACCTAGCCCTTCTTTTAAAAACCGAGAAAGTGAAACAGATCTCCAGGAAATCAACATCTCCGAAGACATTGCACGGGACAGATGTAAATTCAGAACCAAAATCGACAATCACCAATTTGGAGACAAACCCAACACCAGAGCCACTATAACGTGGACAGAAGAACAGAGGAAGAAGCTCAGCAAGAGGATGAAGAGATTTTGGGAGAAAGAGAATTCCAACACATTAGCTAAGCAGGTTCAATCATGCTCCTGAGTGGGGCATAATGATATTAAAAAATGTTTATAATAATCTAATAATCGCGATGAAACGGAAGTCTCGGAAGAATTATCAGAATGCTGAAAATATCACTGATACCTTCAGGAAAAGAAGATTTAAGTTCTATGGCCACATTCTCAGAATGAGCTATGACAGGTTCGACAAAAGGATTCTCGACCTTGCTCTCTCAATGAAAGCCAAGAACTGGCGTAAATAGAAAAATGCCTTCAAGAAATTGGTATTACAGACGAAAATAGGCCTCTCGTACAGTACAAGATTGACTCCAGTTCAAAACAGTAATCATCAACCATCACTTTGCTGAAAAAATGAATATCATGAGAGGAGTTAATGAGAGATGAAATGAATGAAGAAGAATGAACTGGGCAAGGATGTGGAAGGAAGCGTTCGTGGCCTATTAAAAGGTACCGTCCCAGCACTTGCCTGGACTTGAAAATGGGGAAACCATGGAAAACCATTTGAAGGACGGCCGACGGTGGGGCTTGACTCCACGTCTACAGAGTCTGCAGCGAGCTTGGCCCCATGGCCTAGCACTGTCCGTTAGCAAGCGTAGCTACCACTGTCGGTGATAAAATAATAATATTAATAAAATTAATAATAATAATAATAATAATAATAATAATAATAATGGATGGTTTCCTTCACACAAAATGACTACTTAGCCATTCGAGTTGAAATTCAGCATGGTATAGTTTCTATGATCGACTAACACATGGAGCTATTCATATTTCAATATAGCCAACCATTTTAAAGCGGCAGCCATTTATACACAGTAATTTGACTGAAGTTGCTCAAGTCTTACTGTATCCTACAAAACCCAAACTAAAGGGTAAATGGTCAGTCGTACCGAAAAATGACACAAATTAAAGTCCACCAATAATTCCATTTTCTAAAGCATGTACACAACTCAAAAATCTTCCATGACAGTTTTTTTCAGTAAGGAATTTTACAAAATGTTTTACATTTTGGATGAAAAAATGGGCCTTTCCCTAAACCGCTTGATTTACAAACATTCCTTTTGCGTGGGCGCTCTTTGATAAAACTGAAAACAGATATGCTTGCGGAATATCTAAATGTGTATATATCTAGGGACGCAAATGGTGGTTGCAAAAGAACTGAGCATACCGGACAAGATTATGCCGAATCAGAGTGTGCATATGGCACAATTGGAAACTTTCACAAATGACGTTTTGTTTTTTTTTGAAAAAGAAAGCTGACTTACAAAGAAACCTTCTGAAAATGCAGCTCGCAGAGAAAATATACCCTTAAGAAAATCACAAGCAGTTCATTAATGAGCCAACTGTCTCATCTGCACGGAACATTACTGACGTCTCCTAATTATTATAGTAGGCTAAGCTTTTCAGTCGGTCAATACAAATTGTGCCCAATTACATTTGGCTGAAAAACAAGTATTTTAACACCCTAACATGAAATAAATATTACATGATATGTACAAAGAAGAGTGCTATTCTGTGATAAATATTTCATGCAATATTTCTTTTAGGTTAGGGTGTTTAAATTCTTGTTTTCCCGCCAAATGTATTTGGGCACAATTTGTATTGGCCGACCGGAAAGCTTTCTATAATGGAACTAGACAACACTGAAAAATGGCTTCTAATACGTACATACTTCAAGAATTCTCATAACCCATCACACATTGAACAATCTCCTGCGTACGCCTACCACATTACTCCGAAGGGACAATGTAGGCTGCATTACCAAGATAGCCGCTGCAGAAGAAGGCAAAACATGATTACAAGGTGTAACAACCATGCTTTAAACTTGTAACGTGTTAGCTTGCTATCTCAATATATACGGTAGTATGCGAGATTAATGGAATATCTACACAATTTATGGGATTCGCTGAGAATGGTAGGCTATACCCATAGCGGAGCCACGAGAAGTTCCTTGAAATAAAGTGGCGCTATCCATTGTATTGTTTGGGCATTATCGGATGTTCCAGGATCTTGAAATGTTGTTAGTGCATAAAATACATGGAGATTATCCTTGACAGATAGCCTACCTTCGGGATCGTTCATTTTCTAAACAAACTCCCAGCAATACACAAAATGACGGACACTAGTGATAAAGAAAACATGAAATTGTTTGCGGGTATGAAATGTCGAACTAAGTTCAATCACCTCTTAGAATTACAAAATTAAACTTAGGCATTTCTTATCAGTAGCGAATCACGGTTATCACAACTATTATTATTATTATTATTATTATTATTATAATATAATAATAATTATAATAATAATTATAATAATATAATAATAATCTCTCAGTTTCAATCTACAGTATTATGCTAGAAAGAAGTTAGTGTAGCGACGAAACTCTCCCTACAACCGTCAGTATTTAGCCTACGTACCATGCTGCAAAGAAGCCTGAGCTGGGTAGATTTAGAATATTTGATTCATAAGTTTAAGGTGGAGGTAACATATATGAGTGGAACACATAGACAAATAGATGGGAGCAATGGCAGGAAGGTGCTCGTAATGAAGAGATAAAGGGTAAGTTATGAATGAACACGCTAGATGAGGCTGTTCGTATGAGCCGACTCAGATGGTGGGGTCATGTGATGAGAATGGGGGAGGATAGATTACCTAAGAGATTAATGAGTTCGGCTGTGAGGGTAATAGACGCAGAGGTAGACCGAGAAGGCGATGATTAAATTCAGTGTTGATCACCTTCAAAACGAGAAATGTAGAAGCTGAGGAGGCCGTACTGCTCACTGCTAATAGGAGATAATGCAGGCAACTTTTTTCGCAAACAGAGGCTTGCAGGCTGCACTGGACGCTGAAAGGCTGAACAGTCTCAAATGAAAATAAATGAACAAGTGAATGAATAATAATAATAATAATAATAATAATAATAATAATAATAATAATAATAATAATCACAGTAATTAAAATAATAATATGAGTCCCTGTTAAGTGCTACGCCTCTAGAGACGTTGAGATGCCAAAAATGTACCCTGAAGATGATTTTTATGGAGCCAGCAAATCTACTGACAAGGGTCTCTCCCATTTCAGCATCGTCGAATACCACCGACTGAGCCAGAATTTGTTTCTGCAACTTCGGGAATAACAAGTAAGAGCCCTAGCAGCTATACCTAATAACCACCTGTGAAGACGAAAGAACGAAATATGGAAAAAATAAAGAGGAACGAGGAAGTGTAATAACACTAATAATTATATTATTATTATTATTAATAATAATAATGCTTTGGTAAATTTTACGTTCCTTTTAGCTACTGTGGCTTCAGCGACGCCGGGGTGCCGGAATTTTTGCCCAAAAGGGGATGTTTAACGTGCCAATAAACCTACTGACACGATTCTCTCGCATATGAACACCCTCAAATGCTGATTAAGTATGGATTAATTCCCGTAACCGTGGGGACAGCAGGAGATAGCCAGTCAGTGTTAAAATGTTCCATCATATGCACATTCCTGACTCTATTGTTGGACCCTATCCCTTCATGTGTACTTTTCACCTTCAAATTGCAGGTGATTTTGCCTTCACCATTGGTCTTTGTTATTAAACCTCGCTGGAGCTGTGTGACAGGCATAGAGCGATTATTCGCCGCCAGTTAACTAGCATCTACCAATTACACAAGAGCCGGTCGGGAAGCACCGGATGCTGTTATATCATTGATTACATTCCCAGCTGGCAAGATACCTTAGTTGAAAGAGTTAAGACTTGTAGTGAAGTACTGTAGCCTATCTCGTACACCGTGATCATTGTTAGGTATGAAACAAAACATCGAATTTTCCTAGTGGAAAGTTATCTTCTCAAGAAGAAGTCTTTCAGTAAATGTCTTCGTACAGTACGTTTCAGCGCCGTGTGATTTTTACTTGTGGAGGAACCTCAAACAAAAGGTATACTGAAAAAAAACCGCGTACTCTGGAGGCTCTCGAGAACGAAATAACTGTACTGATACGAAATATCAGTGAGGATGAATTAAAGCGACTGTACCAAAACTTCCTACGATGGTGCAATGTGTGCTCAGAAAACCAAGGACAGCATTTCCAGCAACTATGAAATTCATATAAGTAATGTTGATTATCAGATACGTTAAACAGGGTACAAAAGTTTGGCGCTTTTCAGCCGGTCAACACGAATGTACCCAAACGAGTTCGCCTTATGCGAACACATGTGCGAGGCGGGACTCCGTTTCCCTAACATTGAAGAGGACCTAAAAATAATTCATCACGAATCGATAGGCAGAGCTCTTGACATAAAGGAAGCAATCGAGATACACCTAGCCAAAAGAAACAACCCCAACAATCTAAATGAACACACTTTCATGGAGAGCTCACTCCTCTTCAATCTACTAAAAAACACACCCGTTCGGAAAAAAGACACAACATACCGATACAGTCAAGCTAGATAAAAAGGGGGAAAATAGGGGGTTTATAATAGGTAAATGTTATTTGGATCAGGATGTACGATGTACTTTTTTCTTCAATAAACCTAGGCCGGGATTTACGGCAGTATTAAAGGTGCCGGGATATTCTCAGAGACCGGCAGCGCTTACATGCCTACTAGTTTATGCGTGGCGAGAATTAATCCACGGCCTTTAATAGTTGAAGACCGTCCTGAATCCAATAACATACATCATATCTAGGCTTGGCAACACGCCACAGGTACGCATGCACTTAATACAGACAGCAAAAAGGAACACGGGGCGAGGGGAGGGGGAACCGGTTTCAGTGAGATAACTTTCCAATTCAGTCGCCTGTTACTAGTGCACGAGTGAAGTTGAAATTGCTCGCTGCTGCAATGCGGAAGATATCCTGCCAGATAAGTAACCTGTACTATCAAAATTGACCATTTACAACCAAATAATCGCTCCAAACAGACAAATTTCTGGAGTTCTATCACCATTTTAGCATTTCACCAAACGTCATAGAGGCTAGATTACAACTAACATATACCGACAAGTTGCATTACCAATACTGCTACTAAATAAGTGTACATATTGTAAATATTTTCACCCGTATTTTCAAACATAGATTTTATAGCCTAAGTGTAATGGATCTGATGATGATCGCTTGACGTTCGAAACTGTTCATCCTATTGTATTTCTTAATCCCATGTAATTTTTTTCAGGATCAGGGTATAACCCAACTCGTTTGGGTACATTCGTGTTGACCGACTGAAAAGCACCAAACTGTTTTGTTTACTAAAGCAACACTGAAAACTGGCTTCGAACCCCATAATGTTAAACAGTGTAAATGTGTTGAACTAGTTGGGCGCTACGCTGCTGCTAGCACCAGTGCCTTGCTCGACAGGTGGTTAACTACAGTGGCACAGCCGTCACACGGCGCCTGTGAGGTTCCGTTCTATTGAGGAGGACCTCACTGGCGAGAGGGACATACTACACCAACAGGATGCTGCCATTTTTAAAAGAAAGGCCCATTCCATGCCAACGTTTGTTCATTGGAGTGGACTGAAGAAAGTACATTAAATATAGGTAGGCTTTAGTTTGACTATTTGGAGGGAAGTTGAGTCATTTGGTAATAGTGGCGCAAGTTATTGAGAATTGTCATAAATTGATGCCACACTTTCATCATGGATATTTATCAATCTGGCCTCTCGTATTTAAACAACCTTGAGAGCCGAAAAATTGCGCCAATATTTTGGACACTCTGAAGGGTCGAAGTTTTCTTTGTTCAGTGCCCGGAATTAGCTTTCGGCACACCCAGAAACATGTACTGTGTTCATCCTTGTGTCCGCTTGCCTCTTACCGAGGTGGACCAGGTTCGATTCCCGGTCAATGCATGTGAGATTTCAAAGTAAAATATCACGTCTTGTGGTTCAGATTCCACGGTAAAATGGAGGTCCCATGGCTCAAGATCACAATATGAATGGTCACGTAAAACCACAAGCTACCTTCCTTTCCCCTTGTGTTCTTACGTTACAAGCAAGAAGACAGGAGAATGAAACATATATTTTAATAACTTGTAGGTGTTTCCTGTTTGGTGATGGGTTCCAATCAAACATTGTTTCTGGTTAATTTCACAGCCTGTATCGTATGACAAAAGAGTGACCTGTTAGATAAGTGGCTTCGTTACTCGTCCCCTGAGCTAGAGGTCGTGGTATTGATCCCTGCCCTCGTCGGGTGTTTAAGAAACGTCATCCCGCAACCCAGACCACGAAAGAGCTGGCCACTTGACCTCCTTTAACTCGGATAATACGAGATGACACAGCCTCTAGAACCTATCGTCATGACAAGACTCTGACGAGTACATACATAAAGGTCAACCAACTCCTTACAATTTAGTTTTATACAGCCATCGTTTAATATTGGCTTTCTACAAACATCGGACCCTACTGTCGACCAAAATATTATGTGAACGGGAGTTTGAAGGTTGTTTGTGAAGTAACCAATTGACCTACATAAAATCCAATAACATCATCATTTTCGTCATGCTATTTTACGTTAGTTCATGTAGATTTGGAATTTTTAATTTATATTTTAATATTTTTATGGCAGTTGGAACACAAAAAAGTGCCCGTTTTTAAGCGTGTTTCAACCATGCGTCACATTTAAGAATTATTATCTCAAAAACCCGTCATCCGATCAAATCCACATTTTAACACAATATACATTGGAATGTTATATAACTGGGTTATTAATTTCACAATTTTGTGTGTCCAAGAAACAGTTGTTTTCATTTTCTAAAGGTAACTTTTCTCGGCTCGGGGTGGTTGGAAAATGTAGTTCTTGGTCGCGTTGTAATCCTTATACATCAAAAGTTTATGCCGTATTACTGTGAAATACGTAAGTTAATTCACTTATTTTATATCGGTTTGTATTTGTGCGGGAAAAGACATGGTTCAGCAGCTAGCCCATAAGGGGAAAGCTACACAGCGTTGCCGAGATGGAGCCCATCACGCGTCATGGCGCGCCTCGCTCGCAAGGAGTAATAAGGAGACGCCCTGCCAGCGCTATAGCATGCGGAGAATTGAAGGACTGACCACGCCCCCATACTTGCCCGGCTTGAGCGGTAAATGGAGCCTACGACCGTAGACTTATTTATTGGTGGGATTTAAGTACGATTACTAGTAAAAGTTTCATGTGCAGGTATAGTACGAAGTTGTAAGGTAGGCCTATATGACGATGGAAATCAAGGAATATATTTTGTTGATCTTTGCTGGCTAGCGTGAAGTGTACGGCAGCCACAATATTAGGCGAATAATTACCGAGATACCAGTAGGTCTGCCATTATATTCACGAATGTGTATTAAATAAATTTTAAATATTAAGGCATGTGAACTAATTGGCTGGTGGCGTTATTGTTTTTATTGGACGATGTTTTTAAAGAAATAGGCCAGTTCAGTTCCAGTAACAAACTAAACAAGGTATAGGCTGAGGTTTGAGATTAACACGCTAAAATATGCAAATAATGGCATATCAATCTTCTAACACCCACGAGCAATAAATCTAGAGCTCAAGCCACGTTAAAAATAGATTGGGGTAATTAAATTACAGTAAATTAATTGACAAGCAGAAACTAATTCCAGTAAGAAACGAAGGAAAATATCCGTAATTAATTCCTAGCAATCAAAATACTGATATTGGTGGACACAAATGCGAATATTTGAACATTTAACGAATGATACTAGAACAGTGCCGTAAGGTGGCTACTCTCAGGATGAAAACTTAACACAATAATTGGAAAATAAAGTGCATTTACTTGTGAAGTGACATTACTTTGGCGGGGCGTGGTGGCTCAGCGGTCTAGCTGTATGCCTCTCACCAAGGCGGTCCGGGTTCGATTCCCGGTCAATGCATGTGAGATTTTCGAAGTGAAATGCCAT
This sequence comes from Meconema thalassinum, assembly GCA_946902985.2. NCBI lineage: Eukaryota > Metazoa > Arthropoda > Insecta > Orthoptera > Tettigoniidae > Meconema > Meconema thalassinum. Next base: position 1,069,250,490 of record OX336389.2, read on the forward strand.
GTCCTGTGGTTCGGATTCCACGTAAAAAGGAGGTCCCGTGGCTCATGATCTCGAGATTAACGGTCACGTAAAACTGCAAGCTTCCTTCCTTCCTTTACATTACTTTGGCAGGTGGGAGTTCTGTTTGTGCAAACATATGCCCCACCTGTCGACATTTTGACGCACACGCGAAATATCACCACTTTTAAGTTCGTACGTCACACCATTACATGCTTTTCTTATGGGACTACCGCAATGTTTTGAGCATATGTGAAGGAGTAACTTCTGGCTTTAATTCCTTGCCATTAGGGCCTCTCCTTATTACTCCTTGCTCGCTCGGAAGTGATGGGCTTCATCTCGGCAACGCTGTACAGCTTTCCCCGTATTGGCTAGCTTCTAAACCATGTCTTATTTTTCCGTAAAAATCCAAACCGAAATAAAATAAGTGAATTAATTTACGTATTTAACAGTCATACAGCATAACCTTTTGATGTATAAGGATTACAACGCGACCAAGAACTACATTTTCCAACCACCCCGACCCGAGAAAATGTTACCTTACAAAAATGATAACTTTGTTTCTTGGACACTCAAAATTTTAAAATTAATGAACCAGTTATAACACATTCCAATGTATATTGCGTTAAATTTGGATTCGATCTGATGACGGGTTTTTGAGATAATAATTCTTAAATATGACGCATGGTTGAAACACGCTTAAAAACGGGCACTTTTTGTGTTCGAACTGCGATAAAAAATATTAAAATATAAATTAAAAATTCCAACGTAAAATAGAACGACAAAAATGTTCATGATATTGAATTCAATGTAGAACTATTGGTTACTTCACAAACTTCAAACTCTAGTGCACATAATACTTTTGTCGACAGTATTCCTATTCAGGATTAATAGTATTAATTTAATACAACGTAATGGTATGTTAGGGCTGACACTCTAGAGGACAGAAGTAATCATTAGCGCCAATGCTAAATAAATACACACATCAAAAAAAGTTTTGCATCACCTCGGTTCCCAGATCTCCGGCATATAGACGTTGACTGTGTATATTGTATCCAAGATACAGTCCCTTTGACTGTTCATAGATGTCACTAAAACTGCTCAAAGATGTAAACAACCATGCATGAGCAGGGCCTATTAGACGGAGGGGGTACGACAGCCGATCAGTTCCAGTCATTCCACCAGGACGAAGGTACGCTGCTCATGTTGTCTGTAGTTCTACCATGCCTAGAAGGTCAATACCGCAGTTCGATCGCGTCCGCATTGTTACTTTGTGTCAAGAAGGGCTCTCAACAAGGGAAGTTTCCAGGCGTCTCAGAGTGAACCAAAGCGATGTTGTTCGGACATGGAGGAGGTACAGAGATACAGGAACTGTCGATGACAGGCCTCGCTCAGGCCGCCCAAGGGCTACTACTGTAGTGGATGACCGCTACTTACGGATTGCCGCTCGGAGGAACCCTGACAGCAATGCCACCATGTTGAATAATGCGTTTCGTTCAGCCACAGGACGTCGTGTTTCAACTCAAACTGTGCGCAATAGGCTGCATGATGCGCAACTTCACTCCCGACGTCCATGGCGAGGTCCAGCTTTGCAACCCCGACACCATGCAGCGCGGTACAGATGGGCCCAACAACATGCTGAATGGACCCCACGGAATTGGCATCACGTTCTCTTCACCGATGAGTGTCGCATATGCCTTTAACCAGACAATCGTCGGAGACGTGTTTGGAGGCACCCTGGTCAGGCTGAACGTCTTAGACACACTGTCCAGCGAGTGCAGCAAGGTGGTGGTTCCCTGATGTTTTGGGGTGGCATTATGTGGGGCCGACGTACGCCACTGGTGGTCATGGAAGGCTCCGAAACGGCTTTACGATACCTGAATGACATCCTCCGACCCATAGTGCAACCATATCGGCAGAATATTGGAGAGGCATTTGTCTTCATGGACGACAATTCTCGACCTCATCGTGCACATCTTGTGAATGCGTTCCTTCAAGATAACGACATCGCTCGACTACAGTGGCCAGCATGTTCGCCAGACATGAACCCTATCGAACATGCCTGGGATATGTTGAAAAGGGCTGTTTATGGACGTCTTGACCCACCAACCACTCTGAGAGATTTACGCCGAATTGTCGTTGAGGAGTGGGACAATTTGGACCAACAGTGTCTTGATGAACTTGTGGATAGTATGCCACGGCGAATACAGGCATGCATCAATGCAAGAGGACGTGCTACTGGGTATTAGAGGTAGTGGTGTGTACTGCAATCTGGACCACAAATGCTGAAAGTCTAGCTGTATGATGGTACAACATGCAATGTGTGGGTCTCATGAGCAATAAAACGAGCTGAAATGTTGTTTGTGTTGATCTCTATTCCCTTTGTATTTAACGGTTCCGGAACTCTTGGAACCGAGGTGATGCAAAACTTTTTTTGATGTGTGTACTTGAAATTCAAACGTACTCTTTGGTCGATCACACATGTGAAGAACACATGTGTTAAAACAGGGCGTGTACATGAAATCTATGAACAGATGCCGTATATGCTGTAACTGACGTTCAGTTTAGTCCGACCCCGTGGTTAATTGGTTATCATGCTAGGCTTTGGCCCGAACTGTCCCGGGTTTGATTCCCGGCCAGGCCGTGGGAAATTTAATATCCTCTACTTAACTCCCTGGCTCTGGAACAGGGTGTTTGTGACGTCTTCATGAAAAAAAAAAGGAAATCCAGACAAAAATATACACAGAAAAACTAAAAATATAAAATAGTAGAGTAATGCAAAAAATATCTAAATAAAAAGGAAAAATTAAAAAATAGCTGCGACGTCCCGCAATAGCTCAGTTACAACGAGTGGTCTGTATGATAACCAATATGAGCCAGGTTCCATTTCTGGGCCGCTGCTCTTTATTTGTTATATCGCCCATTATCTTAGCTGTGCCAAGGTATCCTTCCTACTCTTTTCCGAAGAGTTGTTTTTTATTAGGCCACATTATCAAGGTGACCTTTTACTGAATCATTGATACACTTTTTTGACAGTATACGTTCTAAGAATATAACAATTTTAACTTGAGTGTAAACATAGACTAAGTACCTTACAGTATAAGATTTTAATCACGTATCCTTCCAGCTCGGTTTCACCCACGGACTCGGGGAAGGATCATTCCTTTACCGTCGCAAGGACGATGTCTGGGAGCTGAACACACTCTGTCAGCTGATACAACTGGAGATGATGACAGGCTGATCGACCAGACGACCGCTAACGTGGCTCTAATTAAGGAAGGGTCAGGGAAGAGATTTTGGAAGGATGTCGGACGTGAACGTATTGATAAGAACCGTCCCAGCGTTTGCCTTGCGGTGAAAATGGGAAACCTCGAATACCATTTTCAAGATGGCTGAGGTAGGATTCGATACCACTCTCTCACGATGCGTGAGCTAGCGCGTTGGCGCTCCTAGCCACCGTGGCTGGATAGAGTATATATAAATATAAATAAATAAAAACTGCCTCGCAAATACCTTAAGGCGTATGACTTCCTGCATTGCTCAGTTTAACTCATCAGGTGAGCAAATTCTGAGGAGCATTAGTAGATTATTTTCCAACACATATAGCCTACACTTTTGTCATTAACTAATGGTAAGTCTATCTACCTGGAGTAGGCTACATGTATATTAAGTGGGTTGAACTAGAATGTTATGAGCTGTGGATAGGAAACAGAGTACCCGATTTCCAGTTAACTACTTCACAGATTCTTAGTGCAATGGTATGGCTTGTTGTTTTAAATTCAATTTAGGGACTAGGGACATCTTGATCATCAGCCCCGTCTCTACTTGGGTGAGTGTAGAATTTGTCTGATAGCCAGTGTTACTGTGATGTCTCTACTAGTGTGTGTATTTGTAATTAAGGTAGGATTTGAATAGGAAGCGGTCGTGGCCTTACGTTATGTACCATCCCGGCATTTGCCTGGATTAGAAGTGGGAAACCAAGGAAATCCACTTCCAGGATGGCTGAGATAGGAATCAAACCCACCTCTTCTGAGTTTTAACTCACGAGGTTGAGTGTACCACGCTCCAACCCTCAGACCAGAATTAAATTTCTTGGCAGAGCCGTGAATCGAACCTGGGCCTCCGCGGTGAGAGCCAAGAATGCTAGCCACTACGCAACGAGGCGGACGTGGTTTAAAGGTACTGTGGCTATTGCTAATAGGATAGTTGTCACTTACCGGCACTGCTTCGATTATTTAAATATATTAGTGTTCATTTTCATGACAAAACATCACAATAACATGTGTCACAGCAAAAAAAAAAACTTATTAATACGATTGTTCTACCTTGTGTTCGTGCAGAGTGATTAACTGATCATATACCGAGTGAATCAGCTGCCCCTAATAATATTGTTTTATGCAGCCCAATTAACCTGCGTTATCAGGAAGGTCGATATTTCTCTGCTTGCATCCCGTATGGTACTAACGCACTGCAAGCATATCCCGCAGACGATACTGAACACTATTATTTTTCCCCTCGATGTGACTACATACCTTTAAAATAATATGACGTGCCTGCAGTTCATTATTATTGTGGAACATATCATCTGAGTGAAGATGTCGTACCAAGTATTGTGCTGTCTATGATTGTGTAGGCTGTGAATGCAAATACATCCGTTGTACTCGGTTGACTATGCGTACCGGAAGAGCAGATGTTTTCAACACCAATATAAATTTGCGGTTCGCATAAAATTGCATATCTGTGACACACAATGCCATGTGATAGTTGTAAAAGTATTAGTCCGTTGGGGGATTCGAACTTACGCATCTCAGGTTCATTATTTCACGATCTTGTGGTTATCCACATGCGGTACGCCTCAGGTTGGAAGGAATCTTGTACATAGAACCTCTCAGAGTACGTTGCTCTACCAGTTCGCTATTTCAAACGCTCTCCACGTCACTATATCGTAGTTCAAAGCGTCAATTACAGCATTTGCGACACCCAGCCGCTTGGCACGACATTTTCACTCAGATGATATGTTGCACGACAAAAATTTACTGCAGGTAAGCTACATCTTATTATTTTAACGGTCTGTAGTCACATCGAGGGGAAAAATAATAGTGTTCAGTATCGTTTGGGGTGTCGCCTCCGTAGCGTAGCGGTCAGCATGGTTAGCTGCCGCCCCGGATGTCCTGGGTTCGATTCCCGGCTCTGCCATGAAATTTGAAAAGTGGTATTAGGACTGGAATGGGGTCTACTCAGCCTCGGGTGGTCCAAATGAGTGGAGGGGGTTCGATTCCCACCTCAGCCATCCTCGAAGTGGTTTTCCGTGGTTTCCCACTTCGTCTTAGGGCAACTGCCTCCTGTAAGGCCACGGACGCTTCCTTCCCTCTTCCTTGCCTATACATCCTAACCTTCCCCTCCCTTCCCTCATGAGGCCCCTATTCGCTTTGCAGGTGAGGCCACCTGGGCGACGTGCTGATCACACCTCCCCAGTTGTATCCAATCCGACCAAGTGTTCCCAGCTCTAGGACACTGCCTGGAAAGGCGGTAGCGGTGAGTTCCCTCGCTGAGTCCGTGGGAACCTCCAACCTGGAGGGTAAAATTGACTTAAAAAATAATCGTTTGGGGTATTTGCCTGCAGTGCATTAGTACCACACGGGATGCAGGCAGAGAGCACGTGTTAGTTGGGCCGCTTAAAGCAATATTATTAGGCCAGCTGATTCTCCCGGTGTATCACCGTGTGTTGGCAAGTTGGCAACATAGCTGTAACTATGTGTCTTGGAGAGTAAAACATGAGACCCGACTTCCTTTTAAAGCCCAATACCCTCATAGAACTGGGCGAAAAACATTTGTACGGGCTTGAGGATCAATCGCATACCGATTCCTTTGACCCCGGTTGAGAACGTATTAGCCGTCCATTGGTAGACTATTTATATTATTTAAATGCCTTAAGTTGTCAATTCGCTTTAGGGTCATGCGTCTTAGATGTGTGTTTAATTTGTCTGCTAACCTGTTTTTCTCTAGTGACTGTAGTAATGTGTATAATTGTACATAAGTGTGAGAAGAATTTGTCTGAAAACCTGTGATACTTTGATGTCTGTAGTAGTTTGTGTATTTGTAACTGAGACTAGAATTGAAAAGGAGGCGACCGTGGCCTTTTGTTAAGAATCATCCCAGCATTTGCTCAGCGTAAATGTGGGGGAAACGTCTAGGATGACTAAGGTAAGCATTGACTTCACTTCCCCTCAGTGGTGCCACCTGAAGCTAAGTGTGCCTCGTTCCGGCCCTCAGACCAGTATTAAATTTCTTGGCAGAGCCGGGAATCGAAACCCGAACCTCAGGGTTAACAGCAAGGAATAGTAGCCACTAGACCACGAGGTGGTCACATGGACCTGCCTTCTTCGTGGTGTTAAAATTGGTGTGCTCGATCACTAAGATGGGTCTGTTCGAAGATACGGTATTGTTGTTAATTCATTTAGGGGCTTTGCGACATCGTGATCATTTAGTCCCGTGTAATTGGGTGTGTGCAGAATTTGTCTGATAACCTGTGGTATTGTAATGGCTGTTGCAGTGTGTGTGTGTGTGTGTGTGTGTGTGTGTGTGTGTGCATTTGCAATGCAGGTGAGGATTGGGAACGAGGGAGCCGTTGCCTTAAGTAAGGGACTGGCCACTTGGCTCAGTGGTGACGTTCTCACCTGCTGTTCCCAAGGTTGCAGGATCGAAACCTGGTGCAGTTAGCTGGCATTTGAGGGTGTACAAATTCGAGGGAGCCGTGTCAGTAGATTTACTGGTACGTTAAAGATCCCTTTCGGGGCAAAATTCTGGCACTACGGCGTCTCTAAAAGCCGCAGATGTTAAGAGGGACGTTAAACAAATAGGCTACCATAATTGTTAACTTAAATAAGGAACCATCATGGCAATTGCCTGGAATCTAAGTGGGGAAACCACAAAGACCACTTCCAGGATGACTGAGAATCGAATTCATTCTTCTCAGGTTTACCTCACGAGTGTACCCCGTTCCAGCCCTCAGACCTGAATTAAATTTCTTGGCAGAGCCGGGAATCGAACCCAGGCCTGCGCTGTTAGAAGAAGCTACGTTAAAATTACAGTAGATATATTTCAATAATAAATCCGTTATTAAATGTTGCTACCCACGGCTTTATGCCTTCTTGTACTCCACAACTCCACACACGTTTAACGCAGATACAACTGGATGTTATTGGTTGTGTTCTCAAGCGGAAAGAATTTGAAGTGTATTGCTGTACCAGAGCTAAGCTCTTCAACGGACCAGTTGGAATGCGAGTGGGGCAATGCTACTCTCATTAACTGATGTTAGGTGAACTTTTATTAAATTACGTCAGACAAGGACTAGTCAGTTCACCTGACCATGCTACACAAACAGCAAAGTGGAAAGCGAGAAATTAAGTAATTTTTCTGGTTGAAATATCTTATTAACTTTTAGCAGTCCAGCTCAGTCCAGGGCCTGTACAGCCATGATTAAAAAAAATGATTAAATTTTGATTTCATTAAAGAAATTTTTGTGAATTACACGCGACACAGCTTTAATTTAATAGAACCAGTATGTAGACATTTGCAGTCTACCATTCCTGTACCATGGTGAATTAACCTTTTCAATTTCAATAACATTATCATTACTTTTACTATGAAACTGATATAATAGGAATCTATATTTAAGAAAGTAAAATGAGGGAAGTTTTTAGTTTTGCGTGACCATCCATTTCGCGATCATAAGCCAAGGGACGTCCATTTTAAAGTGGAATCTGAACCAAAGGACATGCTATTTCACTTCGAAAATCTCACGTGCATTGATCAGGAATTGAAACTGGTCCACATTGGTGAGAGGCAAGCAGCTTGGCCACTGCAGCATCACGCCCCCTGAATCATTGATACTATTGTTGTTGATTCATTCAGGGGCTTTAAGACATCGTGGTTATGCAGTCCCGTGTACTTGAGTGTGTGTTGAATTTGACTGAAAACCTGTGTTATTGTGATGGTTGTAATAGTGTGTGTACTTGTAATCCAGATGAGCATTGGGAAGGAGGAGGCCGTGGCCCTTATTTAGGGGCCATACCGGTATTCACCTGGAGTAGAAGTGGGAAACTACAGAATACCACTTCTAGGATGGCTGAGGTAGGAATTGTACCCTTCTCTTCTAAGTTTTGCATCACGAGGCCGAGTGTAGCACGTTCCAGACCTTAAACCAGAATTAAATTTCTTGGCAGACCCAGGAATCGAACCCGGGCCTCCTCCAAGAGTGCTCCCCACTACGCAACAAGGCAGAAGGCTTTGGTACTAAATGTTTAGTTACATTCCTAATTATACCCTAATAATCTGTTATGTTTGAAGGGATTTTTGTAGGAGAAGAAGAGACCTTCACAAATTTCACAACATAATAAAATGTCGCGTGGCCTCTGGTGAGGCCTAGTGCAGAAATTCATGGCGATCTGCGCACCATGATGATGAAAAAAAAAAAAGAATGTTGTCAATCCAGGAGAATTACCAGCATGACCAAGTCGGAAATCGAACCCAGACCTCCTGGGTGACAGCCAAGAAGTAGTGGCTAAGCGTTGCCCTTTAAAATCCAAAAGCGGGTTTCGTCTCAGCTCAGTCCTATGGCATTTAAGCGTGTAACCTCGTGTAGGTTAATTTACAGCTACGTTGAGGAACCAATCAACGGAAGAAAACCGACATCCCTGCCTCTAAGCCCACAGCAGTTAAAAAGGGCGTTAAACCCATGCCTTTACATTCGAGTGTCTTGTTTCCAATTACACATTCATGCCATTGTCGGCCTAACACTTCCAAAACGAATCCCAAGATGGGGGTGTTCCATTTTAATAAATTTCTTATTTTGTCTGTATAATATTAGTGGAATAAACTGTTTGTTAAAGATCCCCATGTGTGTTGCTTGTAGCCAGCCCCTGTGATCTCAGAAAAGAAATGCCTAGGAGAGTTTTAATGTTAGGCTAGTGGACTGAGCGCGATCCCCAATACAAAGCTAGAAGGTCCCATGCTGACGGGTACAATATTAAAGTATACTTTTATCGCTTATCCTCCTTGCTCGGTTTCACCCACGGACTCGGCGAGGGATCATTCCTCTACCGTCGCATGGACGGTGTCTGGAAGTTGAACACACTTTGTCATTAGATACGACTGGGGCTGGTGACAGTGCAGTCACCCAGGTGATCGCTAACTTGGGTCAAATTAAGGAAGGGTCAGGGAAGGAATTTTGAAAGGAAGTCGGCCGTGGACCTGTTGAAAGGAACCATCCCAGCATTTGCCTCGTGGTGAAAATGGGGAAACCACGAATACCATTTTCAGGATGGCCGAGGTGGGATTCGGACCACACTCTCCCGATGCCAGCGAGGCACAGCGATAGGGTGAATACCATGCGACTTGAAATAAGGCAAATAAGGCATGTCCTGGCATTCGCCTGGAGGAAGTGTGGAAAAAATGGGAAAACGCCTCACTCGGGATCGCGCTGTCAGCGTCGAGATGCAAAACCCCACAACTGGACTTGCTCCCTTCTAACTTCTGTGGGTTTTAGAGACGTCAGAACATTGCCCTAGAGGGGATCTTTAACATGTTAATAAATCTACTGCCACGGCTCTCTCACATTTAAACACCTTCAATTGCCAACCAATTGCGTCGGAATTCAATCCCACAACATAAGGCACAGCAGACGAGAATCTTACCACTGAGCCACACTTGTTAGTGAAGGGTTCTAATTGGTTCGTGAAAATGTTAATATCGTTGCAAGCATATCCGTACAATACGTAGGCTATTTATTTACCATAAAATGTGCGTTCTTTTTCTCCTAGCATTTATAAACTAGGCATCAATAATAACAATAATAAAAATTATTAATTATTATAATTATTATTATTATAATTATTATTATAATGATACTAATATTAACTGTTGTGTTTTTATAGACGCCTGATTTATGAAATTTAGCCTAGGAGTGGTCTTTTGACGTGGAAGTTAATCTTCTGACATGGGTCTCAGATTTATGGACCCTGGAATTCCAACGACTAGGTCAAGAATCGATCCCATAACCAACACCATTGCTTCGTACCACATTGCATTCATTTTTCTTCCCGTGGCACTACAGCCCATGCAGGGTCTAGGCCTAGCAAGCGACTGCTCCCCAGCCATTTGGCCTGCAGATAATGGGGTGACGCGTGGTCAGCCCGCTGGGTCTCCTCGACCGTTAATCTTGGTCTCCGTGGCCGGGGCGCTACCTCACTGTCAGACAGCTACTCAATTGTCCTCACGAGGCTGAGTGCACTCCATTCCAGCACTGACGTCAGTTTCTAAAATCCCTGACGGAGCCGAGAATCGAACACTGGGCTTCCGGGGCTGGCATTCGCTCACACGAAATTTATGAATGCATGCGTGGCGCAGCGGTAACATGATTGCAGAATCTAATCCTGGTGCAGTCAGTTGGCATTTGAGGGTGCGCAAAATGCGAGTGGAACGTGTCAGTAGATTTACTGGCACGTTTAAGATCCCCTTCGAGGCATTTCTCCGGCTCCCCGGGTGGCGTCTCTAAAAGCCTCAGTAGTTTAAAGGGACGTAAAACCAATAGCATTATTATTATAATTACTATTCTTCTTCTTCTTTTTGCGTTTTGCCCATTATAGAGCGCGCTTGAACTTGTTTTTCGGCTTGATGATATTCGCCTTCCTATCTTCCCAAAATCTCTTCATGAAGTCACTGTGCTGCTTCTTCCGTTCTTCTGTCCACTAGGTTCCAGTCCTGCCGCTAGTTTTCACCCTAAACTTGTGCTTTGTTACTGCGGTCCTGAAGACTTTGCGGTTTCTCAGAATATTTTCTCCGATGTTCAACTCTTGCAGGTCCTCTCTTGATTCATCCAGCCAGGCTATCCTTGATTTCTGAGAATTTATTACATTGAATAACCTTTTTGTAAGTCTATGATCGTCCATCCTGAAGAGGTGTCCATAAAATGTTAAACGTCTTTTTCGTACAGTGTTGCTGAAACTATCTGTGTGACGGTATAGGTCTGAATTTCGTCTTTTAATCCAAATTCCGTTTTCTTGTGTGGGGCCGAATATTTTTCTAAGAATTTTACGTTCTTGCTTTTCTATATTTGCAATTTTAGAATGACCTCCTAAAGCTATGGTTTCTGAAGCATATAGAGCTTCCGGTAGTACAACTGTTTTGTAGTGTTTCAGTTTTGCATTATGTGACATTACTCTTTTATTATAGTGATCCCATGTTAGTCTGAATGCTCTATGAAGTTTTGAGGCTCTTTCTGTGTTAGCCAAACTGTCCAATCCTGAAGGAAAAATTATTTCTCCAAGGTATTTAAAAAATTCTACTTGTGATATTGCTCCATATGCTGTTTCTATTTTTTCTTTCTTCTTCTTTTGCTGAAAATTCTGCATGTACTTGGTTTTTTCAAATGATATTTGAAGGCCTGCTTGTGATGCTATTCTGTATAATGTCTCAATAGCATGCTTAGTTTCTTCTTTGTTCCTAGTGATAATCGCTAGGTCATCTGTGAAAGCCAAGCATTTCACATTGATTTTGTTTCCAGCAGTTCCTATGCTAACGCCTTTGATGTTCTTTTCCCACTCTCTGATGACTTTATCTGGAACCAGGTTAAATAGAAGGGGTGAAAGTCCGTCTCCTTGGCGAACACCTGTTCGTACTTCAAAAGAGTCAGAAATTTCCCCAAGAAACTTCACCTTCGATGTTGTATTGGTGAGAGTCTGACGAATCAGTTTTCTGGTCTTCCTGTCCACTTGAAGTTCTTCTAGCGTCTCAAACAGGGTCTGCCTGTCCACAGAATCATATGCTTTCTTTAGGTCCACAAAGGTGACAATTGTGGGGTTGGATCTGCGGATCTTCAAAATCATCTTCAGATTCCATATCTGTTCAGCACATGAACGCCCTTTCCTAAAACCCGCTTGATATTCACCAATCAAATGGTCTGTTTGTTTCTCTAGTCTGTTCAGAAGAGCTTTAGATAGGATTTTATAGGCCACAGATAATAGGGATAGACCTCTATAGTTGTTTGGATCAGTTTTGTTACCTCTCTTGTGCAATGGATGTATTAACGCGCACTTCCAGTCCTGTGGGATCACTTCGGTTTCCCAAATTGCTTTTGAAATTGCGTGGATTCTTCTGGTGACCTCTTCCCCACCGAGTTTCAACATTTCAGCGGTAATACCGTCTTCTCCTGGTGCTTTGTTGTTTTAAGAGATTGAATGATTTCAGCTGTTTCTTCCATTGTCGGTGGATGTGAATCTGGATTCGGTGCAGGCTTGTCAAAGTGCATTTTTTCTTTCGGTGGGTCACAATTGAGTAGGTCCTGGAAGTAATCTGCTAAGATCTTCCAGTTTTCCTTGGTGTTTGTTTCTAGTGAGCCATCTGGTCTACTGAAACATATGCTAGGTGGTTGATAACTAGACAGACTCTCACGGAAGGTCTTATAGAAATTTCTGGTGTTGTTTTTTAGGAAATCCTGTTCTATCTCTATGAGTTTATTCCTGTCGTATGTCCGCTTCTCCCTGCGGATGACCTTAGCTGTTGATTTCTGGATCTTAAGGAATAATTCCCATCGTTCAGTTGTCTGATGTCCGTTCCATTTATTCCAGGCTTTAATTCTGTCATCAATTGCTTTATCACAGGTTGTGTTCCACCATCTGTGTTTCCTTTTCCTTGGGGGCTGCCCTAACTTCTGTGCTGATGTCAGAATTGAGTTTCCTAAGTCCCTCCAGTCTTTGGGATTTTGCTCTTTTATGGCCTGAAGAAATTCTTTGGCGTTCTGCTTGAGGTGCTCCGGATCCACTCTTAGTAATCTCTTAGTTTTTGGTTTGGATCTATTAGGCTGGAATTTCACTTTGATTTGGCTTAAGTAGTGATCAGAGTCAATCACTCCCCTGCGCACTCTAACATTTAGGATTTCACATATGTTCTGTTTGGACACTGCTACATGATCAATTTGGAATTCTCCTAGTGCTGGATTTGGTGATTTCCATGTTTTCTTCTTGTGTGGAGACCTGGTGAAATATGTAGACATGAGCCTCAAATTAAAGGATTTACAGCAATTTATCAGATGCTCACCATTCTAATTTGTTCTCCAATGTGTTGGATGATGACCAACTATGGATCTATACTTCTTTTCTCTACCAACCTGTGCGTTAAAGTCACCGAGTAAAATTTTCACATGATGTTTAGGAATTTTGCTGATGGTTTCCTCAAGGAGTTCCCAAAAGTCTTCTACTTTCTGAGGGTTTTTCTTATTGTCATTGTTTATGGGAGCGTGGGCATTAATCAATGTGTATGCCTTGTTGCTTGATTTTATTGAGAGAACGGAGATCCTTTCGGAGGGAGAAGTAAAGTTGAGTACTGAACTGGCTATTGTTTTTCTTACAAAAAACGCTGTTCCAAATTGTGATAAATTATCTCCAATTTTTATGGCTGGTTTCCCCTTATATATCCTAAAGTTTTCTGAATCAAAATGATTTTCGTCTTGGAAACGTGTTTCCTGAATGGCTGCAATTTGAATATCAAATTTATTCAAGGTGTCAATTAATTGTTTAATTTTCCCAGTTTTGAGCAAAGTGTTCACATTGACTGTTCCGATGAAGTTCTTTTTCTTCGGGCTCCCGATCCCCCAGAATCCGATGATCGGGAGAACCCGAACTGTATAAGTCTGGGGCCTGGGGTAGTTGCTGTGATCCAACACGATCCATCATGCCAGGTTCACAAGTTGAAAGTGAAAGGTTGGTGTGATCACATGAAATGATCACATGGTTGCAACTCGATTGTTGAGATCGAGAGGTGCCACTCGATATTCTGCAGCTGTTTACAGAGTGTTTGGTCCGCGAGAGGTATTTTATTTCCCTCAAGTCCGCTGGCAAGCCAGTGAGGACCCCCCTATCCGCCACCTGGGACGCGCCACCTGGGAGTATCACCTCTCCCCCTGCTACGAAAACGTAGTAGGTTCGTGGATTATTATTATTATTATTATTATTATTATTATGACGTGTAAGTACTTAGAACTCGCAATTGTTGTTGATGTTGTTCTATGTAGGTGTTTGGACATCACGGTCAGTTCAGCCCGATGTACTTGGATGTGTGTAGAATATGTCTGATGACCTATGTTATTGAGGTATCTGTAATTTTGAGTGTGTTTGTATTTTGCAATTGAGGCGAGGATTGGAAAAGAGGTGTCTGTGGTCTTAAACAAGGACACATCCCATCGTTTGTCTGAATAGCAATTTAAGTTTGGCTGTGATGTGAATCTAACTCATCTCTACTCTGTTATGCTTCACGTGGCGGGGCGGCTGATTTTAGTGTACCCCGTTCCAGCACCCAGACCAGATTTAATTTTCTTGGTAGAGCCGTGAATGGAACCTGACCTCAGGGGTAACAGCCAAGAATGCTAGCCTTAACACCACGAGAGGTTAATCTCTCAATATTTCAAAATATTTTCTGTTCATGAACATTTTAATTAAGCTGGTTATATCTACGAATTCTCCAGGTATATCACCGCACAACCAAGCCCAGGAGAGAAATCGCCTCCGCCCCCTTCCCCCAATCTCTTTCTAAATTCGTGAAAATAAAATTGTCAGCTCAATTTTCCCCATTGCTTCCAATCGCACACACACCACTGCGGAGTTGCGGGTTCAATTCCCGGCTCTGCCAAGAAATTTCATTCTGGTCTGAGGGCTGGAACGGGATACACTTAGCCTCCTGATGCAAAAAAATGGGAAGAGGAGGATTCAGTTCCCATCTTAGCCATCCTGGAAGTCGTTTTCCGTGGATTTCCATTTCTACTATAGGCGAATGCTGGGATGGTTCCTAAATTAAGGCCACGGCCGCCTCTTTTCAAATCCTCATCCGAATTACTACTACACACAATAATACAGCCATCAAAATAACGCAGGTTATGAGACAAATTCCACATACACCCAAGTACACGGGGCTACATGACAACGATGTAGCAAAGCCCCTCAGTGAATCAACAACAACGATACACACACCTAACTATGTTGAAATAATGACCACGATTTTGTAAACCCAGAAATGAAACATCAATTACAACCTGCTCATTTTCTTCAAAGCAAGAACAAATGAAATACTAGAGTCGTGACGGTCAACGGATCCCCAGTTGGCGTTCTTTCGTCGCTATAATCCTGCCGCTCAGTCCCACCCAACTAGTCACGAGGGTTCGGTGTCGGCTTGCTTTTTCACGACAACACATGTTCCTCATGGCTTCAAGGTTGTTGTTGATACTTTTAGGGCCTTTGCGACATCGCAGCCTAATAGCCCCATGTATTTGGGTGTATGTAGAATTTGTCTGATAACCTGTGTCACTGTGATGCCTGTATTAGTGTGTGTATTAGTAATTAAGGTAGGATTAGGGTAGGAAGCGGCCGTGGCTTTGAGTTAGGTACCATCCCGGCATTTAGCTAGAGTAAAAGTGGTGAAACCACGGAACACCACTTCCAGGATGGCTGAGGTAGGAATCGAACACACCTCTTCTCAGGGTTACCTCACGAGTTTGAGTGTACCCCGTTCCAGCCCTCAGATCAAAATTATTTTTTTTGATGGAGTAGGGAATCGAACCCGGGCCTCCACGGTGTAAACCGAGAAAAGCTAGCCACTACGCTGTTAGAAGAAACGAAGTTAAAATTACAGTAGTTTTTATTTCAATGATAACGCCATTATCAAATGTCGCTATCCACGGCTTTATGCCTAGGCCTACATGTGTTGCACAACTCTTGCTGGGGCTTTCACACACGTTTAATTCAGATACAACTGGATGTTATTGGTTGTGCTCTCGAACGGAAAGAAATTGAAGTGTATTGCTGTGCCAGAGCTAAGCTCTTCAACGGACCAGTTGGAATGCGAGTAGGGGCTGCTCCGATTAAAAGACTTAAGGTAAACGTTTATTAAATTACGTCAGACCAGGACTAGTTAGTTCACCTGAGCATGTTATCAACAAAGCACAGCGAAAAACGAGAAATGTAGTAACCTTCGGGTTGAAATATCTTAATACAGTAGTCAACGGCAAACAACCTGGGGTTAACTTAAATACTGGTCACTACAAAGGCCTGTACAGCGATGATAAAAAGATCATTGAAGTAAATTACAATTATATTCCTGGTATTTAGGAAGGTGTAAGGCAAAGTTGCAACTTATCACCCACATTTCTCAATCTGTAGACTACATTGAACAAGCAGTGACGGAAATTAGAGAAATATGTTAAGTAGGAGTAAAGATTTAAGGAGAAATAATCTCAACTCAGAGATTTGCTGATTGCATTGTCATCTTAGTCAATTCACCAGAGGATTGCATCGATCTTTAAATGGTATGGATTCCGTTTTGAGGAAGGAATTCCTGATAAAAACTAATAAATATAAAACAAAAATAATGGATTGCATCCAAAAGAAATTAGAAACCGTTATTGACGTCAAATTGTCAGGTCAAGAGCTAAAGGAAGTAGGGATCTTCTGCTACTTAGGAAGCAAAATAACCAATGATGGACGAAGCGAAGGGATTCAAGAAGTAGGTTGGCTCAGGCGAGGAAAGCTTTCCTACAGAAAATAAATCTGTTGACAGAAAATATACCTGTAGATTTGGGTATTAGAAAGTCATTTTTGAAAACCCTTGTCTGGAGTGTGGCACTCTATGGAAGTGAAACTTGGACTGTTGACGCATCAGAAAAGAGGATATAGAAGCATTTGAAATGTGGTGTTACAGGAGAATGATCAGATGGGTAGATAGAATAACAAATGAAGTATTAAGACGGGTTGGAGAGATAGGTTGGTAGGACACATACTGACACCCAGGAATAGCAAACTTATTTATGGAAGGAATGGTCGAGTATAAGAACTGTATGGGGTAGACCAAGGTTAGAATATGTTAAACAGATTGTCCCAGATGCAGGATGTGGTAGCTATGTAGAGATGAAATGATTAGCTCAGGTCAGGGAGGTGTGAAGGGCTCCATCAAGCCAGTCAAAAGACTGAAGAATCAAACATCAACAAACATACCTATGAGTAGTGGCCGTCGATTTTTTTAGAAAAGCACCAGTTTTTCAACGTTCACGAATTTTAACATATTGTTGCACATTGCTGTATATTGGGTAAAATAAATCCAAATTGTAACCAGGGGTTTTCACAAATTTTGAAAATATTCACATTTTAAGGCCTCTGCATGATATTTACGAAATCGACTTGGTATCTAAAATTTACCGTGTTATTTGTACAACCGACTGGGGTAACCACGCCATCATTGGGTATTAAAAAGTAAAAACATAACTGACAAATTATTTTAGCATTCTCACAACATTCTGATAAAGGTAGTGCAATGGATACTTGAGTTATCAAAGTCTAAAAGAAATGAGTTGAAGATATGAGATGTTTACAGCCCATATAAAACAATAGTAATGGGTTGATATAATAACAAATGAAGTATTAAGACCGGTGGGAGAGATAGGTTGGTAGGACACATACTAAGACACCCAGGAATAGCAAACTTAGTTATGGAAGGAAGGGCTTAACTGAAGTGGCTTTAGAGACGCCGGGATGTTGGAAGTTTGCTCTTAGAAGGGATCTATAACGGGCCTGAAAAGGTTGTCATATTTATACACACTTCAGAGGCATCCGATTGAGCAGAGAACTAATCCGCTATCTTGGAATTTGAAAACCGACGTTTAACTGATTGCGCAACTCTGCTCGGCCTTAAAATTGAATTAGTTTGTAGGACATCACTGGGTATCACCGTATAGGTGTAAGTAATGTGCCACAGTGCGATTAACCTTGTTTGCAGTACTATATAAGCTACCAGTTTTCCTGGGAGGTTAAAATAACAATAGCCAAAGCATAAGTGGCCTAAGTCATTGTTTAAGGCAAAGTGGTATGAGTCCTTGTTTAAGGCAAAGTGGCCTAAGTCCTTGTTTAAGGCAAAGTGGTATGGGTCCTTGTTTAAAGCAAAGTGGTATGAGCCCTTGTTTAAGGCAAAGTGGTATGAGTCCTTGTTTAAGGCAAAGTGGTATGAGCCCTCATTTAAGGCAAAAAAAGTATGAGTCCTTGTTTAAGGCAAAGTGACATGAGTCCTTGTTTAAGGCCAAGTGGTATAAGTCAGACTTAGGCCAAGTTTCCGCAATTGATTTCAATAGGCCATATATAGAGCCCTGCGCGGAAAAACAAAACGTTATCCGCATCCGCCCCGCATCCGCACGAATATAATCCGCATCCGCACGATTGTTATCAGCATCCGCCCCACATCCGCATGACTTTTATCCAAATCCGCTGATATTTCAATATTATGTTTAATTTATTAGATATAGCATAAAGTGTTAAACCAACACATTGAGGCATTTGAGGAGAAAGTCGTTCTTGACAATTTGCTTCATTGCAAGGGACTTCAAGTTGGATGACACTTCTGGTTCCTTGACCTCCGCTTTAGACGAAAATAACTAGCTATACTTTTTTGGCTACTTTTGCACTTGTGCCTCAGTAAGTTTGATGTGCCTGATTTGTGTCCTGAGTATGAACACACTTTTTTACAGGTAAAACATCCTACTATATCGTTCTCCTTTTCGTTTCAATTGAAAACGTAACTAAATGTCTGCCATATCGATGAATTGAGCTTTGTTTCACGCGCTATTGAGTATTCACCTTGTTTTATTTTAATAGATAGTTTATCCATGTTGGTGAAATGATGTTCATACTCACGGTCGCGGTTACATTCACTAAGTGAACTTCTCTTTACGCTTGGAGAAAGGGATTGTCATTTGGTCGGAAATTGCAAGTCAGTCCTCAGTCATCATCCTTCTGCTTCTTGACCCATCCGTGGTCGCATAGTTGATATCATATCTCTCTCTTTGCAATATCACAGCCCACGTGATTCATTGCCAAGTTGGAAATAAATCTACAGATAAACCTGGAACCAGATCTTCCAGGATAGCTTTAACGGCGAAGTAGCTGACTTGAGGAAAGTTAATGATGTCACCACGATGAACTAACAAGCTTATTGACAGCATTATATCTCGTACGTATAGTAATAATGGCAGTGAGAATTGATGATGATGATTAGATGTCAAGATCATCTACTACAAACATACGGTGCTTAATAAAATGTAGTTGAAAGCATATGAGTAAAATAATCTTCTCGTGTATAAGTGCAATACTACTACTCGGTGCTACAGTCCATGTTGGATCTTGGCCTCTCCAACAATCGTTGCCCAATCCTGACGATCTTCTGAACGTTTCCTCCATCTTCTTACTCCCATCTTGCGTAAGTCGTCCTCCACGTCATCCAACCATCGTTTCCTAGGTCTTCCTTTGCATCTTCTTCCACCTGGATTTCCTCTATAGGTCTTTTTAACCACTCTATCACCTGCCATTCTCTCCACATGTCCCAGCCATCTTAGCCTATTACTCTTTACTTCCGAAACTATATCAGGATGCCCATATAATTCCTCCAATTCTTTGTTTTCCCGTATTCTCCATCTTCCCGCCTCTTTCACTGCTCCATAAATCTTCCTCAGTATTTTCCTTTCCCATCTTCTCAAAAGCTCCTCTTCTGCCACAGTCATAGTCCATGTTTCCGAGCCGTACATTACCACTGGTCTTATAACTGTTCGGTACACTGTCACCTTTGATCATCTACTGAGGATGCGCGCTTTGAGGATTTTTATCAGTGTCCAATAAGCTCTATTACCGGCTGCAATTCTTGCTTTTATTTCTTCTCTTGTGCTATTATCTTCAGTAACCAGTACTCCCAAATACTTGAAACTTTCACACCTCTCAAAATTCACCCCCATTTAGGTTTATAAATAAATGTATATATTTATCTTTCTCCACAGTATTTCTCCTAGATAATAATAAATATTGAGTTTTGTTGTAGTTCACTCGTAATCCTACTTCTTCTGATTCTTTTTCTAACCGTCCCAACCCTTCTTCAAGATATTTCAGTCTTCGTGACAGCATACCTACATCATCAGCATACGCTAGATTTTGGCTCATACGGTTTAACAGCGTGCCTCCTGGATTGCTGATATCTATCTTCCTCATTACTCTCTCTAGTACTATATTGAACAGCAGCGTGGACAGTAGGTCTCCCTGTCGTAAGCCTTAGTTTACCTCAAAAACGTTTGAGAGTCTTCCTTCAACTTTAACTCGACATTTTGTGCCAGTAAGAGTCATTTGCACCAATCTGATTAGTTTGGGTGGGAATCCCATGTCCATCAAGGTCTGATACAGAGTTTTCCTTTTTACACTATCATAAGCCTGTTTGAATTCCACATATAGTTGGTGCACATCCACATTATATTCGAAACACTTTTCCATTATTTGCCTTATTGTGAAGATATGGTCCGTCGTCGATCTACCCTGTCGGAATCCACACTGGTATTCTCCAAGTCTCTCTTCAACAAGAGGTGTAAGTCTCATAGGCATTACCTTGGCTAGGATTTTATAGACCACACTAAGCAGTGCTATGCCACGATAATTTTCACACTTTGCTTTATCATTCTTCTTATGGATTGGACAAATAATGGCCGTGTTCCACTGTTCTGGCATCACCTCCTTCTCCCATATCTCCACAATCAACTGGTGTACCAGCTTTGCCAAACGTACCCCACCACACTTTATCATCTCTGCTGAAATAATATCACCTCCTGGGGCTTTGTTATTCCTCAACCTTTTAATTGCCAAACTAACTTCCTCCAGCGTCGGCACGGGTACTGACATTGCATCAGTGTTATCCTTGCACCATGGTTGGTTATTCTCTTGACCCTCCTGTTCTAGCAATACTGTCTCTGCAGTAGCATTGAGCAGCTCGCTGAAATATTCAGCCCATCGATCTAAAATCTGTTCTTCTCCTCCTATGAAATTTCCTTCTTTATCTCTGCAGAAAACTGCTCGGGGTTGAAAGCCCTTCTTCACTTCCTGTATTCGTTTATAGTACTTTCTTACTTCTTGATTATTGTATTCTTCTTCTAGCTCTTCAATCCATTTCTTCTCTGATTCCCGTTTCTTTCTTCTACAAATTCTATCTGACTCTTTCCTTTTCTTTTTATGTTCTTCTGTATTGTTTCTCGTTGGTCTACTTATCATTTTCTGCCTTGCAGTATTTCTCTCCATTATAGCTATTTTACATTCTTCATCGAACCAGATTTGTCTTTTAATCCTTTCTTCTGTCCCCAGTACTTCTTCTGCAGCTTCGTGTAGTGCGTCCCTCATTATACTCCATTTTCCTTCTACTCCCTCTAAATCCCAATTTTGTTTAGTCTCCAACTTCTTCCGTAAATGTGTTTCATATTGTTCGGCAGTTTCCTTTTCTTTTAGTTTTAAGACATTATACCTTCTAGGGTCTTTCCTCATCTTTCCAGATCTGTACACAGCTATATGCTGTCTATATTTTACCCTTACCATGAAATGGTCAGAGTCACAATCCGCTTCCTCTACAACTATCAACTTCGAGTATATCAGATGCGTGTCTTCTATCAATTACCACATGGTCAATTTGGTTGAATGTAGTTCCATCTGGCGAGCACCACGTTACTTTCCTTATATTCATTCTCTGAAGCCATGTACTTTTCACAATCATTTCATTTCCCATGGCAAAGTCGATGAGTCTCTGTCCATTATTATTTGATACCTCATGCAGACTTTCCTTTCCTACCGTCTCTCTAAATGCTTCTTCTTTTCCCACCTTCGCATTGAAATCACCTAACACGATTTTTACATCTTTCCTTGCTATACCTTCGAGTTCTTGTTCAAGCTGACTGTAGAACGTGTTTTTCACCTCATCCTCATCCTCTTCTGTGGGGGGCATATACACATATAAAGGTGATATTAAGGAATCGTGCCTTCATTCTCAAGGTACATATCCTTTCATTTACAGGCTTAAAATTCAGTACTGCTGTTTTATATCTATTATCCACGAGGAAACCTGTGCCACCTCTTCTTCCACTGTCGCCTCCACTATACATTATTGTATGGTTATCACTTCTCAATATACCATCTCCTCTCCATTTGATCTCTTGGATCGCTGCCACTCCTGTACTATATTTCTCCATCTCTTCCTTAAGGCCCTTCAACGCTCCAGGTTTGTTCAATGTTCTCACATTCCAGGTTACAATGTACATATCATTTTTCCGTTTACATTTTCTTTCTCCTGGCAAAGGTCGTTTATCATTATCATCAGTCCGGCTATTATTGTATTGGAGTTTCATAACAGGCTATTTTTTTCGATATGGGGTTGTTAGCCCCATGATCAACCCCCAACCTGGAGGACCAGGGTATCCCTCTTTGTCTGACCCATCACCTTTGACCTGTCCGGCATGGGAGGCCCTACCAGGAGCTCACGCTCCCGCCGGCATGTATGTGTAGTTGTGGTTATTAAGGTCGAGAATGAGGTTGGTTTCCCGGGACTCCAAGTACCATAATATCCCGGCATGTGCTTGGAAAGCGCGTGGAAGAATCCGGGAAAATCCAAGCTCAGGATAGCCACTGTCGGTGCTGAGTTTGGATCTCCAATCACCGGACTTGCTGCGATCGTGGTGCACGATTAAATGCGCATGCCTACACCGCGGAGGAAGGAAAGAAAGCAGCCGTGGTCTTATGAAGGGATATCCCAACTTTGTCCTCGTGCGATGCCACGGTAAATCATCTTGTGGCTGCCAATGGTGGGAAGTAAGGAAGCTTGTGGTCTCACATGACCGTACATTTCGTGATCCTGAGCTACTGGACCTCCTTTCCATGTGGAATCCGAACCACAGGACATGGCATTTCCCTTCGAAAATCTCACATGCATTGACCGGGAGTCAAAACCGGTCCGCCGTCGTGAGAGGCCAACAGCTGGACCGCTGCGCCATCACGCCACGACTTGCATATCGGCCGGTGATGGTAAGCTGTCTCAATACTAGCACCAAATGTAGATGATGATTAAAGTAATAATAATAATAGTCTAAGAATAATAATAATAAGAGTCAGCCTGTGTAGCTCTGGTGGTAGAGTGCTAACCTTCCCGAGGGTGCGATCTACGTTCAGTCATGCAGTAAATGAATGTGAGCTAATACGATCATGTCCAAGGATTTCATGGCACATACAAGAAATCCTACGTATATAAAAGTCTGGCAACTCGACATACCAGAAAAAAAAACATAAACGAAGTTATTATTGTTGTTTTAAGGGGCGGAACTACGAGGGCATCTGCCATAAAAGAAGTTAGTGTGTCTAAAAGTCTATTATTACTATTATTAGTAGTAGTAGTAGTAGCCTACTATAATAATAATAGTAATAATAATAATAATAATAATAATAACTTATTATTAATATTTTATTACAGTTGTTGCACTGTCTTCACACAAAGATAGACCAACAGTTCCTTAAATTAATTTACCAAATCTTTAGGATTTCCATTTTCTATGCATAGGCCATGAGGCTGGCAAAATCCTAAACAGATCCACCATCACTAGTCAAGTAGCCACTCCCCATGAAGGTGTGAATCAGCTGTTCATAGGCTCGGTTTTGTGCATTTCAATGCCATTGGCAGACAAGACGAGGAGGTCACTCAACTTCAGACTCTTGTCAACATTCCTCCTCACCGTTGGCGGGGAGGGCGACGTGGAGAAGTCAGCTGTGTTGCTGAGGGGAACGCAGTCCAAGCCCTTTTCTAAGACATTGACCGACGATTTTTGTGATTTAATTCCACCTACACTAATGAAGATACCACTAAATTTCATGAAGATATTTGCTTAGAATAGTCTCTTCTATCACCAGTGTAACGGACGTCCATTATATCACATACACCCTGTATATATAGTCACTATATTAATGTTCATAGTTTCTGTTCGTTGTGGAGAAGAAACATGAATATTTGAAGGCACACCTGCAAATATGTGGAAATAAGAGTATACCTGTAACAAGAAAGGGGCGCCTGACATCCTGTGAGAACAATAGGACAGGGTTGAGCTCGAATGCAGCAAGAAGAGAAGAAATAGCCTGGACACCGTTATACGGAGTTCAAGAACCCAGTTTGGCGCGAAGGCAATCTGAGTCACCATGAGAGTATGTTCTTTGTAAGCGTTAGGGAAGACGGAGAGCGCAAGAGAAATATAGAGATGAAACTACTTTCGTCAACGCCTACATGGGAGGTGTCTGCAAAAATACCGCGAGATTGCGAATCGCACCAGCGAATGGGAGAAGAGGACGCTGAAGATTTAGCGCTCTTCTGAAGGCACGCTATCAGCTGAAACTCGATTCTGATTAATCCCACGATCAAAATGATTCCCCCATGCAAGAGACGTACGATTCGCATCAAGGCGAGTTCGCTGATACAAGTTGTTTGACTGTACGACCAGTGCTTAATGAATTAGATATTTGTTCTAGTCCCACCTCCACTTGTTGGATAGAAATGTATAAATACAGAGTGAGGTGTTCACTCGAGGCTCATTATCGTGAATTCTACAGTTCCATTCAGCTCATTCTACGTGATTATACTGAAGACGTTACCATGTCTGTTGTTAGAAAAGTCTGTGGACTTAGTAAATTTCGAGTCAGTGAGAGCAAAAGACTTAGACTTTGAAAGTAAAACATTGCTGTTAGGAGATGTATTTATTTCATCTCGTGTGTATTTAAGTGAAGTTATATGAGATAGCGCACTGCTATGATTTAGGGCCAGTCGAAGTTTAGTATTGCTCATAGGACTGTAGATGGATGTAGCAATCTACTCGAGTAATCTAGGCAGGGATAACTGTGTGAGGAATTATTTTAAAGCTAACAGACATTTTCATTGATGCAGCACGTCAGCGATGGAGACCGTGGTATCCGCTGATGATGGAAGGAGGTCAAGACTGGAAACGACTACTGAGATGATGGTTGCGTGCTAAGCGCTTATGGAAGGGTCATGACCTGAAACGTCAGTTATGGAGGAAGCTGGTAGGATGAGTACCAAATGAATTAATGCATTATGTAGCCTAGATTTGGTTATCGGGAATTCTTGTGTATAATTTTGTATTTGTAGTAATTTTCTTGTTGTTTGTAGTGTTGTCTTTGTTCTAACCGACTACTATTTAATATGTGAAACTCGTCGTGGTTATTCTTTTTGTATTTTGTGTAAGATTTGTGCCGGACAGTAGATTAAATTGTACTAGCCGTACAGTGTGTGTATTTGACAAATACAGCACAGGAATGAACTGGATAGTTGGTGATAAATGAAGCATTTTATAGTTAACGTAACTGCAGTGTTGGGGGAAAATATGGTATTTGTTCTGAGAGCTTCGGATTACACAGGCTGTAATTTATGCGACATTGCATATTTCTTAGCAGGAAGCCGTAAGCTTCTGTGATAAATCATTATAATGTAATTTTGAGCACATATTTAAATTATTGTGTTGTTTGAACATATTTCTGAGAGTTATGTCTGCGATCTGATGCATTTTGATGAAGGTGACGTATTGAACCAAGGCATGGGTCTCTTATATATTATCCTGCGCGGGGTATGACGCTGGGTCATTTACATGTCGGCTGCCAGGCGTCGAAACAGGGCACTCAAGGGAGATGTCACTGTTAATTATTCTGCGGTTCTAATTTGCGAGGTGAAATTTCTGGGGACGAATCTACGATTTATGTGTTTTTATTTCAGATGTGTTATGCTGAATTTTACGGATCTCAAAGCTTGGAGCTTGAGAAAATTAAGACCTGACTGGTTTGCGACACAATGACGAGGGCTGTTAAAGTCCATACTGCTAGCTCAGATCTCAGATAAGGATGGAGAGGCAATTAGTGGCCGAGGGGTGTGCTCGTAAGATAACGATCAGTTTTGAAGCCTGTACAATCGGAAGCTAATTAAATGATTAATTTAAGATTGTTCTTCATATCAAAAATGCAGTTCAGGAATTTGTTGATTTGTGTTTTCTTTTTCGTGTTAGTTACTGTCTCATAATTATTGTAGATATTTTTGATGCATATTTTGTGTGCAAATTGTAACTGTTGTGTTCGGGAAACTGGCGGTTTTCTCAAGTGTTAGTTGCTGATGATCACGATCGAGTATTCATGATTTGCGTCTGTAAGACCTATGTTTTAGGCAGTTTGATTTTGTGTGCGTTCGCACTTGTGTAAGACTTCACGCAGAACTATTCTTGTATTATAGTTAAGGGTAGCGTAATCTGTTGGTAAATCATTTTCTTGTTAGCCATTGTAAGTGTGGATCCCGATGCCTAGGTCTGATGAAAACGTTCACGAGTATGCATCCTGCGACCTGGATCTAGGGAAGCATATATCGTGACAAGTGTACTCATTCTAGGCTAAGTCTTGTCATAATCCGTCATACGCAAACACACAAGAATAAGTAAAGTAAGGACGAGGTCCATGCATTTTGTTTTATTTGACAGCATTTGCGACTGTATTTTGGTCATGATGTTTAACTATTTGTTTAATTGATTTTGTGGTTTAATAAGGGTGTCACTCGGGATATTTGTGTTGTGATAGTGTCTATTTTATCGGCATATTAAAGTTATTAGTTATGTTAAATTTTGGGTCATCTTTCTTGTTAGTTAATTTCTCCCTATGTTACCTTGGATTATGGAAGCAAAGTACAAATTATCCAACCGCACGGCGATGAACTGAACACCCCCAAAATTAGTCTCGTGTCCGCTTCTCTCAAGGGGACAATACATCTACATAGTATAAAACAAAGTCCCCGATTCTTGGATGTTACGGTAAACTCGAGAACCACTGGATGGATTTTGATGCGGTATTCACCATTCTGTAAAGGATATCTCGAGGATGATTTCTGTAGAAAATAATTTATTTATGATCAAAGGAAGACGAGCAGTAACGATTTCAGTGGAAAAGTCGAAAAAATAACTCGGCGTCCGAGCGCTTTGTAAGCTTACGCTGCGCAAACCGTTAAAAATATCTAAATACTATGAGTGTAAGAATTGTTCAGCATGAAAAGTTCTACAAAAAAGTCCCTGAGAGCATATGTCTATCTTCAATACATCGCCCACTATAAGTGTTTTTACGTATTAATTTCTTCCAACCATGTCCATTCAACTATTGAGGCGACAGTTTATGAGCTAGCTAAGGGCGAGTCTATCATCCCTGTTACAGCCTAGCTAGCGGGTGAACCTATTGCCCCAGATACAGCCAGCAGCAAGCATTTGAGTCGTGTTGAGGTAAGACTTCTGAGAAGGGTGGTTGTTTCCCTTGAAGTGCAACTCGAGTTTTCTTCATTTCGCCTGTGAAACACAGTCAAGTTAAGATTGGACGGAAGGGGGATTTGAGTTTCATTCACCTCGCTATTCCCTGGAAGTGCAACTTTTGGTTCCGCAAAATTCACAGTCAATTTAAGATTGGACGGAGGGGGGAATATATTATATTAAATTATACCGATTGGCGTCAATGTCAATGAACAACGACCAATATCCGTTTTACGTCTCGGCATGATGGGTTAAAATCACTGATTGAACTATTAGTTATATTATCATGGAGATGCATCTGCAACAAATTCTTGTCAGACGTAATTTAAGAATGGCGAGGTGCATGAAACACAAATCCCCTTTCCGTCCAATCTTAACTTGACTGTGAATTTTTCGGAAAGAAAAGCTCACATGCGAAATGAAGAAAAGCCAAGTTGCACTTCAGGGAAACTCCAAACACAACCACTCTTCTCTAAAGTTTTTAACTCAACACGACTCGACAGTTTGCTGCTGGCTGTATCTGGGGCAATAAGCTCGTCCGCTAGCTAAGCTGTAACTGGGGTGATAGACTCGCCCCTAGCTAGCTCGTAAACTGTCGCCTCACTAACTGAATGGAGACTGTTGGAAGAAATGAAAGTGTAAAAATACTTATAGTAGGCGATGTATTGAAGATAGAGATATGCTCTTCCGGGCTATTTTGTAGAACTTTTGATGCTGATATTTAACGGTTTGCCCAGCGTAATCTTAAAAAGCGCACGGATGCCAGTTTTTTTTCGACCTTTTCACTGAAATCGTTAGTGCTTGATTTCCTTTAGTCATAAATAAATTATTTTCTACAGAAACCTTCCTCGAGATATCCTTTACAGAATGGCGAAACCCGCATCAAAATCCATCCAGTGGTTCTCGAGATTACCCGTGACATACAAGAATCGGGGACTTGGTTTTATACTAAGTAGAGATTATACGCCAATCAGTATAATTTAATTTAATTTAATATAATCCCCCTTCCGTCCAATCTTAAATTGACAGTGAATTTTGCGGAACGAAAAGTTCACAGACAAAATGAGAGTTGCACTTCCAGGGAATGGCGAGGTGAATGAAACTCAAATCCCCCTTCCGTCCAATCTTAACTTGACTGTGTTCCACAGGTGAAATGAAGAAAACCTGAGTTGCACTTCCAGGTAAACTCCAAACACAACCACCCTTCTCAGAAGTTTTAACTCAACACGACTCAACGGTTCGCTGCTGGCTGTATCTGGGGCAAGAGGTTCGCCCGCTAGCTAGGCTGTTACAGGGATGATAGAATCGCCCTTTGCTAGCTCGTAAACTGTCGCCTCAGTAGTTGAATGGACATGGTTGGAAGAAATTAAAACGTAAGAACACTTATAGTGGACGATGTATTGAAGATAGACATATGCTCTCACGGACTTTTTTTGGAACTTTTCATACTGAACAATTCTTACACCCATAGTATTTAGATATTTTAACAGTTTGCCCAGCGTAAGCTTACAAAGCGCTCGGACGCCAGGTTTTTTTTTCGACTTTTCCACTGAAATCGTTACTGCTCGGCTTCCTTTGATCATAAATACATTATTTTCTACAAAAATCATCCTCGAGATATCCTTTACAGAATGGTGAAAACCGCATCAAAATCCATCCAGTGGTTCTCGAGTTTACCCGTAACCTCCTGTATGTTAATCCAGGGTATAAGCTATCTCCATTTCAAATTTCATCCAAATACGTTCACACACTCACAAACTTTCACCATTATAATATATATAGGGATATATAGGGATATAGGTATATAGGGATATAGGGATATCGGGATAAAGGGATATAGGGAATTTCCTTTACGAAATTATTCAGTTTTATGCCCAAAGTCCAAGACTTCCCCGATGCCACATGTTATAATCAAGGGAGAATTTGTATAGGGTCTTGGACATCGTGGTTATCAACCTCGTGTACAAGGCTGTGTGAGTAATATGTCTGATATTTTGGTATCTATTTTAATATTAGTGCATGTCATTGAAGCTAGAATAAGGAATAAGATGGATGTGACCTGCATTTGCCTGGAGCAGAATTGGGAAGCCAAGGGTACCTTATTCTAGGATAGTTGAGGTGGGGGTCGAACCACGCTCTACTCAGTTATCTTCATGAGACTGAGTAGACTCCGTTACAGCACGAGATGGCGACACCATAGGATACACTGAATGTTACCTAACAGTAAGCGTTGAGGTAGGTAGAAGGATCATTTGTTCAATAGTGTGGTGTAGCGTGGACTGTGGACCTCTCTTAGCCCGAGAGGTAAAGTCTCGAAGTCTGTGTCGATAACGCGCCGCGCCGTCAGGGCCAGACGGAAAGTTACGCACACCACAAACGTGGAGATGTATATGTCGTAGTCAGATAGTGAAATCCGTCATTTCATGAAGATCCTAGGCACTTCATGAAAAGCCGGCATATGATGTAAAATGGGATAGTTACACAATCTGACGCGTTTCTTCATGAAGTGACGGACTGCTTTAGGCAGATGGTGTAAGAAATCATTTTTCATTATCTGCCGAGGCACTTCATGAAGATCCGGCATTTTTTGATTCGGCTCTTCATGAAATGACTAACGCGACGAAGTCGTACATTAATTTCTTTAATTGTTCTATTCCAAGAAATAAATTAATGCTTATTTACTATGGAATTCGAAATCAATTTCCACGTACAACCTAAAATCTAATCCTGGAACACTGGGTAAGTTTTTCCCTTTTTTTTCTTCTGTGTAAGTTTATATATTTTTTCCATTTGTAGACCTGCATTAATCCGTTTCTAATCAGAATGAAATGACTGCCACAGTGGAGTCGTACATTAATTTTTCTGTGTAATACACGAATTATTCCGAGAAATAAATTGATGCTCGTTTATTAAGATGTTCATAATTAATTTCCACGTAAGACTGAAACCCTAATCGTGGAATACTAGGTACACTTTTCTCCCTCTCTCTTCTTTTTGTAGAAGCTTATATTTTTCCCAATTTGTGCAATATACTTTTTCTTTATGTATATTTTCATAATTTATTTTGTGGTTTGGCTTTATTTCCTAAAATGTGTACCCTTTCTTTTTATTTATTTCTCTCTCTCTCTCTCTCTCTCTTCCCCATTGATGTATTTTGTATTTTTGAACTTAACATGTCTGATGACCTTATCAGACAACATACTGTGCACCCTAATATACTGGGCTGATGACCTTATCAGACAACATACTGTGCACCCTAATATACTGGGCTGATGACCTTATCAGACAACATACTGTACACCCTAATGTACAGGGCTGATGACGTTATCATACAACATACACCTAGTATACTAGTGACCAATATGTTCCTAGCCCGTTTTTACAATAATAAAACAACTACAACTATATTAAAATGTGCAGACTGAAAAATGAAAATACAGAAACCCTCCCGAAATTACTTTCTGGGTACGGCCCTGATTTCTTCATTGCGGTAAGACTTCAGAAACACGAAATAAGCTGACTATTGTGTAGGCTATGTCCTAAAATGTTTTAATAATGGCATTAATATAAACATCGCATTGTTCTGTTGACATCCCGCCTTTTAACTAACCCCATGTAATAGAATGTGTAATATTTCGTCTGGACATATGCCGTTCATTCTCAGACTTGTGATAATACTGGTATTTGCGTAAACACCCATTAATCCTCTGTTAATCAGCCACCAGTAGCATGTTCATGCAAATGAGACGAATAGAACACTTGTAAATGATTAAAACAGGCAGGCTACAAGTGACATAACCTAAAATATACCAAACAAGTCTTTCTTACCTTATCCATTTCTTCTTGAGACCAATGTTTTTATGAGGCTTTTCTTCATAATACTCATTAACTTTCTGAAGAAACAACTGCCTGTACTTCCACGGTATTTTCCATATCGTATATTGGCACTATTTATTCTTGGAAAGCACAGTTATCTCACTACGAGGACAACGCTACCGCTTCTTCATGAAATGACGGGCTTGACTTTCCGTCAGATAGTGTAAAAAGGAATTACACTATGTGACGGCTAAATTTAGTCATTTCATGAAACCACGCGTCAGATAGTGTAACTATCTCATTTTACATCATATGCCGGCTTTTCATGAAGTGCCTAGGATCTTCATGAAATGACGGATTTCACTATCTGCCTACGACATATACAAACAATTTCGTGAGAACTAATCCGCTTGTTTTCTTGCGGTCCTCAGAACGCAACCACGCCTCAGGTGTCCATGTGCTCAACTCACGGCTACACTGAGGGTGATGTTATAACTTCATTCTAGTGACTTCGGACCTTCTGGTTTCAGCCCCGTGTACTTGGTAGTAAGTTGAACTTTTCTGTTAACCTGTATTTCTGCGATGACTATTGTAGTGTATGTAGCTGTATTAGGCACAGTGATAGGGTAGATACCGCGGGATTTGAAATAAGGTACTATCCCGGCATATACTATCATATAATGGTTCTTGCCTCTGGTAGTTAAGCTATTATCACACTGAACATAGCGCACAGCGGTCATCTTGAAATTTCAAAATGAATTAATAACTCTCAGTGTCTTAGAGCTATAATGACGAAATATAGTAATAAGGAAGAACCTTATATGTCGCTTCGTATGCCGAAAGTAAAGAACTTTGTACCGTTTGAATAGATATTTAAGTCTTTTACACCAGGGTCTAAAAACCGTCTTCTAATATGAAATAACTTGCGTCCTTTATACCATCTGAAAGAGCTCATTTTTCTGAGCAGAACAGTGCTGAAAACCAAAAATTCGTTTTATCCTTTTACTTAAGCCCTTTATACCGCCCTCCAAAGAATTTATCACATTGAATATAGCGAGCAGCGGCCATCCTGAAATGTCATAATTCAAAAATTATTAACTCTTTATGTTTTAGAGCTACAATAACACAAATTAGTGATAAGGTAGAATCTTATGTGGTATCGCATGTCCAAAGCAAAATAACAGCGACTCCAAATTTGCAATTAAAATGAAACTTATTAAAACTGAAGTACCATATATGGGATCTTGCTGAAATAAGTCAAGAATAGAACACTCAATACAACGCGTGGTGACCATCTTGAAAATATAGAATATGTTAATGAATAGGCTCAAAGTATTTTGAAGCTACAATAATGAAGCTTAGTAATAATGTAGAACCTTGTAAGTGGTGGATTCCTGTCACCAAGTCAAAAGAACAGCGATTCCATACATAAACGGTGGCGGCTGGGCGTAATTGTAAAACTTGAATATCATTAACTCGTGATATACTGTGCCCAACTCTAGGAATGGGTATTCCAAGATTCAGACACCTAGATATCAAGGGAAAGGCTGTAGCCGCTTTTGAAAGTTGAGATATTTGAATATCGCGCTACATTGCTTCGAGAAGCATTTAGAAGAATTTTACCGATAGTTGGATGTCAAGTGACGTAGCGAGTAATAGCAGAGGTAGAGGCTATTTATTGATTAAATAGTTAACTATGGAGTAGAGACTTGAGACTGGGATCAGATTACTGGCACGGCCAAATGAAAGAGAACGCAATTAGTATCGAGTAAATCGGACCAGGGATTCAAGAGATATGAGGATTTCTAGATATCAGGCGATGACGCGTGACCCTGACGGATTTGAATAAAAGCCAGCTGGAGGAGGCATGGTTAGCTCATTCTAACACAAGCACTTGGCAAGCAAGTTGCGTCTACGATGAGCCAAGGCACATGGTTGCCGTATCTACGCAGAAGTTCTTTTCAAATCGTGATAGTCACGAGAAGTGCTTCGCAAACGAGTTGGAACTTAGTAAGTTTCTGGCGAGGAGAATCACTGAGGTGATTGATTTCTACAGACATTGGTGGAAATATTTATATTTCCAAAAGGACATATGCTAGACTTTGTCTAGAAAATAGTATTTTGTCACAGTCCAGTAGTAACTTAATACTTGGATGTTTAAATCCATTTCAAGTCAGTTTCATTTTTGTAACTAGTTAACCACTTCGATCTGTCAGTACACTGAAGACTAGTCTATAACGGTGGCGTTCAATAGTCTACGCAAGGGAAACTGCAGGTTGCTTAGCGCATGGCAGATGGTGATATTAATAAACCATGCCCAGGGAACGATCTTCAGAACAGCCGTTAACTGCTTAGACTGTCAATGTTTTTCTTGTACTGATGAGATTACAGTGAGTTATGTTACAACTGACATATTTAAGAAAAGATCACTTAGATCTGACCCTATTTCAACAAACTGTTATGGCTTTGATAGAAGCCCATATTAAAATGGAACCACAGTTTATTCAAACGTCGAAAGATACTACCACTATGTCTGACTAGACGAATTGTGGGTCTACAATGGCGGCCGATACAAGGATTATACATGCTTGTCCGATAGGGCATGTCTATGGATAAATCTGGTACAGACCAGGTTTACTACACTTCAAGACCATCAAGAAATGTAAGCCACATTTGAATTATATTATGCCTAGCTAATTGGAACAAACTATTTTTCTGCAGATGACCAACACATTTTTTTCGTCGTATTTAAAGCTTGCAATGATTTACGCAAGACTTGTTAGAGTTATTCTGAGCATTTTCAGCACTCAGAACAGTTTAGGATCGATGACCGAGCATTTCGAGCATTTATTTGAATTTTTCATATTTTAAGGAAACCACGGAAAACCCCGATGTAACTGTAAAAGTTAAATTTATTTTTGTTGAGGAATGGATATTTTTTTCCATATTCGAAGGTTCGAACATGTGGATTCTCACATAATGAGATGATAATTAAACACATTTAAAATAATACAAATAATAATAATAATAATAATCCACTAATAATAATAATAATAATTTTCATAATTTTTCTAAATAATTCATGGATATTATATTTTATAATAATCATATGTATTGAGAAAGAGCCTATGAAGTAGTTTAAACATTTCTAGTGTGGAACATGAGATTTTCCGAAGGAGAGTGGTTAGCGCAAGCCCGCATTCAACCAACATGTCAGTTCTGGTTGAACAGTTCATATTTGCAATGAGTAAAGTATATTTTTCATATAACACGGAGAGGCATGAAACGGGAAGCAATTGATATTTGTATCAAATAGGATATTTTTGTATTTATATAAAATCATGACGTAAATACACTCGAAGGTGAAATAAAGATTTTCATATGTATGGTAAATTCACGGGTTGAACTGAATGGTAAAATAAAATAAACTTGTCAGTTTATTAATCTTCCAGTGTTGATAACAAGCAGAGGCTTGATTTATTGTATAAATTTTGGGAAGATAATTTATGTGTGGAGTAGTTGAAATGCCATTCCCAGGTGCGCATGTTAAGTCGCAGGAATGAAGGTTTTTTCGAGCATCAATCAAATAGCAGGTTCGATGGCTCAGGTTTATAGTAGGAGTATTGGAACTACACATTTCGTCGTATGAATAACCCGAAGGTTATTTCTTGAAAACCATCAGTTCTTATTTTCAGCCTTGTTTACGAATTCCATTTAGACTTTGATTTTGCTAGAACCCGGATTTGTCATGATAGTAGTTTATTCTTCTTCAGAGGAAGACCTTTGCCGTTGTTGTTGTAATATTGTGTTCTTACACAAATAATAGAATGGGCCACTGCCATTTAAAAATAATTCTTTAACCACGAATAATTTGAAGGATATTTTCAATCCTAGTGCCATGAACTAAATGAATTCATTATAAAACTACAATTCTAATTTCCGCATTCTGTCGAAGAATTGCAAGTTGTAAAAGTTACTAGAAATTGCCATAAATATAAATATTTTTTTTCATAATGATTCCAAGTGGAAAATCCAATAGTTGAATGATTCAACCATTTATTGATCAAGTTGATGATTCAGAAATCATATATTTTGTTTGGAACTTGAAGTTCATAATCGAGTCACTTCTCGAATGTTTAATGTCAGAAGAACGATTAATTGTTGTTGTGCTTCGCACAGTTCTTCGATGCTATGCTCAAGGTCAAATACTTTTCAGATGTTATTAATATGTGTTAATAATTTGTGTTGCTTCGATGATGATAATATTTTCGACGATATATTTTTGAAACTGGAAAAACAAGTGAAAGTTTAAGAAATTCTATAAACATTTATTCTACGAGTGTTAATGTCATGTAAATAGTCAAACAGTGATCTACGTTATTTCCAGTATGGACAATTAATTTTGAACTGGAATTAAATATTAATAATTTTGGAACACAGTCCACAGGACTATTAATCGGACTTGTGTTTCCAAAAAGATTGTCAAATGTGTTTGGAAGATTTCTGTATATTGTGTGTAAATAAGGGTGTGGATCGCCACACGTGGATGATGCTGCTTTGAGCATTCTTGCAGTCAGATTTTAACTTTAAAATAAACTGAGATAATTTTACCAGATGTGTTTCACCCAATTAAATCTCCTTCTATCCTTATTGTTGCATTGAGCCAAAAATCAGCAAAGCATTTTTTTAATTTGATGTCGTTTTTGCGATTTGCTTTAACCCATCTGGCGCTCCGGGATATTTTGACTCTCGTGCTGATTGATTATTGGTAAAATGCATATGTGGTCGTGCGGACTCCGGTCTAAACGGGCACATAAAATAAGATAGAGAGAGAAATGGCTTCGAACGTGGGTCTCGATTTAGACATGGTCAATCGCATGCCGATTTGAAATTGTGATAATTTTTATAGAAATATTTTGGGAGTTGAGAGATGTCTGGTTTGGATGAATAAATTAGTAGGAAACCCAATTAGTGGGGAAAATTAAAAATTTAACTTGGTTAATAATTAGAATGGGTTTGATTATTTTTGATAATGGCTTAACCATTAGGGCGTCAAGTAAATTCAGTAGTAAACGTTCGATGACTGGATATACACATTATTAGAATCCAGGTGGAGGATATTTGAGAACTTGCATATTTTTTCTTGTGATATTGTGGTAAATGTAATTCGTAAAAGTAGAGAATTTTGTTTTTCCATCACGTCGGCATTAGGACAAATCTCATTTTATTATAGTGTTCCAATTAGCTATTCATATTTCTTGTTCTAGTTATAAGCTTGTGTTTGCCACTGTTGTATACCCCTACATTTTGAATAATAATTGAAATAATGGAAGAAATGATGAGGATGATGAGGAGTTTGGAGGAGAGTTCAAAGGAGGCTGGACTGCGTGTAGCAGCCATTATGAAAGAAAATACTGAGGCTTTGGAAAAGAAACTTAAAGAAAATTCTGATTGTTTAGAAAATAAACTTAAAGAAAGTTTAAACGATAAACTTAAAGAAAATTCTGATAATTTGAAAGAAAGTTTAGATGAAAAACTTAAAGAAAATTCTGATTCTTTGGAAAATAAACTTAGAGAAAATTCTGATTCTTTAGAAAGCAGGTTAAAAGGTAACTTGAAAGAAAATTTAAACAGTAAATTTAATTCAATGGAAAGTAAATTTAAAGAAAATTCTGAAATTTTGAAAATGACACTTGAGAGTAAAATGAATAAATTATGCGATAAAACACATGAGCTCGAAACTTCATTAGCTACTAACGCAAGTTTAATGGACGATAAATTTCGCGATGCCGATCTTCGATCCCAAAGCTTAGCTGATAGGATAGAACATGGTCTTAGGAAAGTTGGTGAAGACATGGTCAACCTGGAAGTCAGAGTGAAGAAGGAGAGTAACGAGATGGGAATTCTAGTTGTTCAACGTTTAACGGAACAATTCAAAGAACTTGTCATGGGAGAAATAAGAGAAGGTGTGATTAGTGAGTTGAAAACTGAAATCAAGACCACAGTTGTCAATGAAATTAAAGACACACTCAAGCTGGAGAATCAAGAGGGAATCAAGGAGATTAGGGAATCTTTGTCATCCCATATTGAAGTAATTGCCAAAGATATCCAAGCAACTCAGAAGGACATATCAGATATGACAGGGTCATTGAAAAGTCATGAGGCTGTTATGAACCAGATATCCATTGATGTTAAGGACAATTGTAAAGAAACTGAAGCAATCAAGAAAATGGCAGAAGAAAACCAGAAGGAACTTGAGGCTATGAAAACTCAAATCAAGGATGAGAAACAGTCTGATCATCTGTTAAAAATGCCAAATGTAAGGGGAAAGGAACAGATACAGATAAATCTAGGAGCAGCTAGAGAGACTGATAGACAGGATGAGGTCAGGACAGTATTTCAATCCAACCCCATAACTGTATTTAAGAATATAGAAGACAAGCCTTCTAAATTTTCAGGGCGAGATTCTGTAACACCCGTGGAATTTTTGAGAGAAGCAGGTGATTACCTGAAAGATTCTAAGATCCCTAAAGAAAGACAGATCCGAGTGATAGGGAAGTTCTTGGAAGGTCCTGAACTTCTGTGGTTTAGAGCATTTAGATCCACTCTAACCACTTTTGAGGAGTTTTCTCGTGGGCTATTGAAGAAGTTTTGGTCCCCTGAAACCCAACAGCAAGTTAGAGCAGAGTTATATTCGAAGAGATTCTCGACGTCACAACCTACTCGATACTCTACGTACTTTTCTGGACAGCTGTCTAAACTCCAACATTTAGATCCTCCGATGCCAGATAACGGGTTGATTACTGCATTGATACGTCAATTTCCAGCAGACGTCCAGAGGACTTTGATCGCTGCTGATATCTATAATATGGAACAATTTGATGAAGTATTACAGAAGCTGGATCATACGAACGCACAATTCTTCCATCAGAAGGGAGTAAAGAATAATAACGCTGTGTATGCTGTTATGGCTGACAGTTATTCTCAGACACCTCGAGAGATTCGAGAGGAGCGAGAAGAGAAATCGTCGAGGGAAGATCCAAATAAGAGAGGATGGAACCAGTACAGTAACAGATACAGTTACAAACCATATGCGAGACCAGATGGTGGTAATCGATACAATACTCGATGGAGAAGACCACGAGATAGTCAAGGAAGGTACCAGGAAAGAAGATATTATGGTAGAAACAACTATAATAACAGAGGGAATGTGGATACTCGTCAGTCCAATGAAGAATTTAACAAGGAGACGAGGAAAAATTTGGAAGCAAGACACCAAGATAGCTTGCAATTTGTGGAGCAGAGGCCCAATGATCCAGGTCCATCGGGAACACAACAATCCCGGGGGAATGGTAATGAAAAAAAAAACTTCGAATTCACAGTAGAAGATATAATTTTGAATACTTTCACTTCCAGAATTATTAAATGGCAAGCAGAGGATGATGACTTAATTCAACAGAATGACGAACGAAAAGAAATGGGTACCAGAATTAGAATGCCGATCATATCATGCGAAGTATTCGGTATGCCTGTCGATACTTTTATCGATACTGGGGCTATGCTTTGTGTGGTGAGTGAGAAGCTTTATATTCTGTGGAAGCTCAAGGAGAATTTAGAGGAGATTCCAGTATCAGGAATTAAGATCCAAGGAATAATACCCAATAAAATATCTCTGTGTAAAACACAATTATACTTATGTATTACGATTGGAGGACATGATTTCCGACATGTATTTGTTGTAATGAAGGACATGGCTTTTGACATGATATTGGGAGCAGATTTCATTCAGAAATATCAAGCAGTGATAGATATGAAGACAGAGACGATTAGATTCAAGAATACCGAAGAGATTAACTTCGAGGGAAAAGAAGAGGAAGACATCGAGGGAGATGCTCAATGGTCTCTGATTTTTCATGAAGCTGAAGGAAGAGAAGTCTACACTGAGAAGGAGTCCCCAGAGCTAGGGAAGATTTTGGAAGAGTATCACGATATTTTTGATATTAAGCCTGGTGAAATTGAAGATTTTGAATATTGTGGAAGTAAACAATAATGGAAGCTATGAAGTAGCCAATACACGAACTGGTAACATCGTGGGAACTTATAATGCATCGAATCTGAAGATCTATTATTCAAGAACCAGATGATTTAATGTGTAGATAGGAAAAATAAAATTTTTTCAATTTTTATTTTTTGCTAGGTGTGGGGTGGATGTGCCCAACTCTAGGAATGGGTATTCCAAGATTCAGACACCTAGATATCAAGGGAAAGGCTGTAGCCGCTTTTGAAAGTTGAGATATTTGAATATCGCGCTACATTGCTTCGAGAAGCATTTAGAAGAATTTTACCGATAGTTGGATGTCAAGTGACGTAGCGAGTAATAGCAGAGGTGGAGGCTATTTATTGATTAAATAGTTAACTATGGAGTAGAGACTTGAGACTGGGATCAGATTACTGGCACGGCCAAATGAAAGAGAACGCAATTAGTATCAAGTAAATCGGACCAGGGATTCAAGAGATATGAGGATTTCTAGATATCAGGCGATGACGCGTGACCCTGACGGATTTGAATAAAAGCCAGCTGGAGGAGGCATGGTTAGCTCATTCTAACACAAGCACTTGGCAAGCAAGTTGCGTCTACGCTGAGCCAAGGCACATGGTTGCCGTATCTACGCAGAAGTTCTTTTCAAATCGTGATAGTCACGAGAAGTGCTGCGCAAACGAGTTGGAACTTAGTAAGTTTCTGGTGAGGAGAATCACTGAGGTGATTGATTTCTACAGACATTGGTGGAAATATTTATATTTCCAAAAGGACATATGCTAGACTTTGTCTAGAAAATAGTATTTTGTCACAGTCCAGTAGTAACTTAATACTTGGATGTTTAAATCCATTTCAAGTCAGTTTCATTTTTGTAACTAGTTAACCACTTCGATCTGTCAGTACACTGAAGACTAGTCTATAACGGTGGCGTTCAATAGTCTACGCAAGGGAAACTGCAGGTTGCTTAGCGCATGGCAGATGGTGATATTAATAAACCATGCCCAGGGAACGATCTTCAGAACAGCCGTTAACTGCTTAGACTGTCAATGTTTTTCTTGTACTGATGAGATTACAGTGAGTTATGTTACAACTGATATATTTAAGAAAAGATCACTTAGATCTGACCCTATTTCAACAAACTGTTATGGCTTTGATAGAAGCCCATATTAAAATGGAACCACAGTTTATTCAAACGTCGAAAGATACTACCACTATGTCTGACTAGACGAATTGTGGGTCTACAATGGCGGCCGATACAAGGATTATACATGCTTGTCCGATAGGGCATGTCTATGGATAAATCTGGTACAGACCAGGTTTACTACACTTCAAGACCATCAAGAAATGTAAGCCACATTTGAATTATATTATGCCTAGCTAATTGGAACAAACTATTTTTCTGCAGATGACCAACACATTTTTTTCGTCGTATTTAAAGCTTGCAATGATTTACGCAAGACTTGTTAGAGTTATTCTGAGCATTTTCAGCACTCAGAACAGTTTAGGATCGATGACTGAGCATTTCGAGCATTTATTTGAATTTTTCATATTTTAAGGAAACCACGGAAAACCCCGATGTAACTGTAAAAGTTAAATTTATTTTTGTTGAGGAATGGATATTTTTTTCAATATTCGAAGGTTCGAACATGTGGATTCTCACATAATGAGATGATAATTAAACACATTTAAAATAATAATAATAATAATAATAATAATAATCCACTAATAATAATAATAATAATTTTCATAATTTTTCTAAATAATTCTTGGATATTATATTTTATAATAATCATATGTATTGAGAAAGAGCCTATGAAGTAGTTTAAACATTTCTAGTTTGGAACATGAGATTTTCCGAAGGAGAGTGGTTAGCGCAAGCCCGCATTCAACCAACATGTCAGTTCTGGTTGAACAGTTCATATTTGCAATGAGTAAAGTATATTTTTCATATAACACGGAGAGGCATGAAACGGGAAGCAATTGATATTTGTATCAAATAGGATATTTTTGTATTTATATAAAATCATGACGTAAATACACTCGAAGGTGAAATAAAGATTTTCATATGTATGGTAAATTCACGGGTTGAACTGAATGGTAAAATAAAATAAACTTGTCAGTTTATTAATCTTCCAGTGTTGATAACAAGCAGAGGCTTGATTTATTGTATAAATTTTGGGAAGATAATTTATGTGTGGAGTAGTTGAAATGCCATTCCCAGGTGCGCATGTTAAGTCGCAGGAATGAAGGTTTTTTCGAGCATCAATCAAATAGCAGGTTCGATGGCTCAGGTTTATAGTAGGAGTATTGGAGCCACACATTTCGTCGTATGAATAACCCGAAGGTTATTTCTTGAAAACCATCAGTTCTTATTTTCAGCCTTGTTTACGAATTCCATTTAGACTTTGATTTTGCTAGAACCCGGATTTGTCATGATAGTAGTTTATTCTTCTTCAGAGGAAGACCTTTGCCGTTGTTGTTGTAATATTGTGTTCTTACACAAATAATAGAATGGGCCACTGCCAATTAAAAATAATTCTTTAACCACGAATAATTTGAAGGATATTTTCAATCCTAGTGCCATGAACTAAATGAATTCATTATAAAACTACAATTCTAATTTCCGCATTCTGTCGAAGAATTGCAAGTTGTAAAAGTTACTAGAAATGGCCATAAATATAAATATTTTTTTCATAATGATTCCAAGTGGAAAATCCAATAGTTGAATGATTCAACCATTTATTGATCAAGTTGATGATTCAGAAATCATATATTTTGTTTGGAACTTGAAGTTCATAATCGAGTCACTTCTCGAATGTTTAATGTCAGAAGAACGATTAATTGTTGTTGTGCTTCGCACAGTTCTTCGATGCTATGCTCAAGGTCAAATACTTTTCAGATGTTATTAATATGTGTTAATAATTTGTGTTGCTTCGATGATGATAATATTTTCGACGATATATTTTTGAAACTGGAAAAACAAGTGAAAGTTTAAGAAATTCTATAAACATTTATTCTACGAGTGTTAATGTCATGTAAATAGTCAAACAGTGATCTACGTTATTTCCAGTATGGACAATTAATTTTGAACTGGAATTAAATATTAATAATTTTGGAACACAGTCCACAGGACTATTAATCGGACTTGTGTTTCCAAAAAGATTGTCAAATGTGTTTGGAAGATTTCTGTATATTGTGTGTAAATAAGGGTGTGGATCGCCACACGTGGATGATGCTGCTTTGAGCATTCTTGCAGTCAGATTTTAACTTTAAAATAAACTGAGATAATTTTACCAGATGTGTTTCACCCAATTAAATCTCCTTCTATCCTTATTGTTGCATTGAGCCAAAAATCAGCAAAGCATTTTTTTAATTTGATGTCGTTTTTGCGATTTGCTTTAACCCATCTGGCGCTCCGGGATATTTTGACTCTCGTGCTGATTGATTATTGGTAAAATGCATATGTGGTCGTGCGGACTCCGGTCTAAACGGGCACAATACTAACACAATTAACATGAAATTTGATGAGACAGGGGTACCATATAATAGACCACGTTTGTATTACTCATAAGCCTATGAATATCACATTGAATATAGCGTGCAGCAGCCATCTTCGAATTATGGAACATAAAACCTTACTGTATATTTAAAGATGCATTAACTAAAATTAGTATTAAAGTAGAACCATATATGGACATTTTATTCCCAAGCCATACCAGCAGCATCGCCATACATTCAAGATGGTAGCTGAGCGTACGATTACAACATTAAAATCAAAATGTAATTGCGTAATTAACACGAAACTTTGTAGGAGAGGATTGTCATATACGAGACCTCGCTAGCATTCGTCATAGAACTACCACCCTGCGTATAGGCCTAAGTTAGCACGCAGCTGCCATCATGAAAATATAAGACTTTAATATCGATAATCCACCATTTATCATACAGTAGTTACAATGATGAAACTCAGCAAAATATGTTATCTCACATAAAAGACTATCACTTCCTAAGGCACAAAATCAAGGATTACATACATTCAAGATGGTGGATGGACGTAATTTTCTAATGTGACAATCAATTTAGATCAAATTTTCGAGATGCAATAGCAGAACTATAACGAAACTAAGTAAACGAGGAGTCTTATATAGGCCACAACTCTTAACGTATATCTCAAGAACATTCTATTATACTTCTTATATAAGGACAAAGAGTTATAACTATAGCCCTACGTTTAAGAGAAAGTAGGTTATATGTTATTTACTGAACATCTTGTTTAGCCTGGAAAGGAGCGAGCTTATCAAAGCCTTGTGTAATCTGGTAGGCAATGGTAAATCGTTGCCCTTCAAAATGAAGAAGCGGGTTTCGTCCCAGCTCAGTCCGATGGCATTTAAGCGTATTTATAAGCGATAACCTCACGTAGGTTAATTTACCGGTACGTCAAGGAACGTATTAATGGAAGAAATACGACATCAGCGACCTCTAAACCCACATCAGTTAAAAGGGACGCTTAACCTATGACATTGCATTCGATTGTCTTCACTCCAATGATACATTCATGTCATTGTCGACATAACCCTTCATTTATAACACTTCTAAAACTGTAGCTAATCGAAATTGGCATTGCTCATATCTGTGAATTCGGCAGTGGGCTAATGACCAATGGTCACAAACTCAAATCCCATGGAAACATTTGATGATGAAGATGCAGTTGCCTCCATAAAGGAAGGATTCTTTAAGAACTCCGCAAGCTATCGTGTACTGAGATGAGGATTTAAAAATTATTCATAATGGATGAAGCATTTAATATTAATTATTGTCTTCTGCCAAACTAAACCCACTTTGTACAACATACTATTTGACTAATATTATCTATTCCTACCCGCAGCAATATTCACATTTATTTTCCGTAAAGATACCTTATACATACACACTTCGTAAAACATCAAGGCTGCTTTCACACAAATATATCTGAATTCAGGAAACTGTTTAAGCTGTGGACAGAACTCAAAAGAAAGGTCAGCGAGAGAAGACTTCAGCATAAGAGACTGATTGTGAGTACAGCTTATTTAAGGAAATTCTTCATGTTACTGAAAGAATTACGTTGGAAGATCAGTAAAAATGATTTCAGCATTAGACCTAGAGATAGGTATGAATTAAGGAAACTGTTCAAGT
This sequence comes from Meconema thalassinum, assembly GCA_946902985.2. Classification (NCBI taxonomy): domain Eukaryota; kingdom Metazoa; phylum Arthropoda; class Insecta; order Orthoptera; family Tettigoniidae; genus Meconema; species Meconema thalassinum. The sequence continues at coordinate 1,069,294,712 of OX336389.2, forward strand.
TACTGAAAAATATTTAAAAGGAGATGAGTTCCACATTAGAGATAGAGTTCTGAATGCAGTAGTGCAGAGCATTGGAATGAAAATGAAGGTTGCTCGTTTGTGTTCAGCTAATAGACAAAGCATACTTGTGGTTTATAAAAAATGTATATATATTCACAATTCATTTAATTCGTTTCGCATCATCAGTGATGTGAAGTCATGCATGACATGCATTGATCCAGCTTCACTGGTCAGCTCTGGTCTATTTATCGTGATGAAGCCCCCTCCATTCTATGCTTGTCAGAAACATTGTATGATAGAGAACACATGACTCTCTGTCTAAGCCAATGAGAAGCTCCACGTGAGGGGCTACGAACTATAATCTTAAATCACATTGCCTTGCATAGGTTGCATACAGTGAAGACCATGATTTGCAGTCAACAACAAGATTTCAAATAAAACTGGGTGTAATTTCAACTGGATTGTCCATTTCCAAAATCGCCAAGTCTAGCTAAAATAGCTATTATAATGTACAGTACAAAATTTTCAGCGGTTGTCGACTGCTGACGGACTCCCTCTATCTATTTCAACCTCACCTATGGTCTCACCCTACCACACCGCAGACAAGTCTTTTCAACGCGTCATTCTGCGTGGTGCAGAATGTGATGAAGGACTACAGTAAGCCCGGAGGTCGGTGGTTTGAATCTCGGTGCTGACAGCGTCCATCCTGAGAGGGGGTTGCTCAGGTTTTTTACATACTCCATCTACGCAAATACCAGGATGGCAACTTATTTCAAGTCCGGGGGCATCCACCCCATCCCTGGCCCTAATAAATAGCCTACAGTTGCACACACTACAGTCCCTAAAGAAACACAAGTGATCAGACGAATCCAACACACACCCGCTATATTCATGAAATGCATATACAGTACTGTTTGTAGAAAGTGAAACACCGAGAAGAAATGGCCGGAGACACTCCCAGAACATTGGTCGTGTAGGCCTGTGGTACCATACTAAGTGATTGAAATCGCAGAGAGATGGCGTGCACATTGGCCCACCAGTGCCCTCTGTCGTGGGGCCGGACAGGTCAGTGTTCCGCACAGCTCTGTCGGCGTGGGGCCGTCATGCCAAGTGGAAACGTGTAAGAAAGTGCAACGATGCCTCGCCGACATCACAGGGTGGACTATCAGCATGTGAGTGCGGTTGAATGGGGCAGAATGCTTGGGCTCTAGGAGGCGGGTTTGTCGTTCCGGGACATTGCGGCTCGTACAGAGCACGCTGCGTCAACAGTAAGGCGTATGTGGATCCATTGGAGAGAGAAGGGCCGTACACAGCGACGACAGGGTACAGGACGACGCAATGTGACCACAGCGCGAGACGACCACCATCTTCTCCGCATGGCCGTGTCGAACAGAACAGCATCGTCCTCGGTGTTGGCTCGACGTTGGAGCACTGCAACGGGGGTGGACATGTCTGCATAAACGGTACGGCACCATCTTTTGAGGGCTGGACTGGTAGCACGCATGCCACTGCGTCGGCTTCCATTAACTGGGAACCACCGACGCCTCCGACTACAATGGGCACGTGCACGCCGACACTGGCAGGCTGAGTGGCGAAATGTAGTGTTTTCGGACGAGTCCCGCTTCAACCTTTTCTACAGTGATGGCCACATACGCGTTTGGCGCCGCCGTGCAGAACGCAATCAGGCAGACTGTATTGTTGAGCGGCATAGCGGACAAACACCAGGTGTAATGGTTTGGGGCGCAATTGCCGATAACAGGCGATCGCGCCTCGTACGTCTTGCGGGCAATCTGAACAGTGACCGCTACATCAGGGAAGTTTTACAGCCCGCGGCACTGCACCGCTTGCAGGCCGTTCCATAGGCCATATTTCAGCAGGACAATGCCCGCCCGCATGTGGCGAGGAATGTGCAAGCCTTCTTCGCAGAACGACGGATACCTCTGCTTCCCTGGCCTGCCCGTTCGCCTCAGATGTCGCCCATCGAATATGTCTGGGATATGGTCGGTCGGCAACTTGTTCGTTCAGTTCCACCTGCCGCCACTGTTGATGCTTTGTGGACGCGCCTACAAACCGCGTGGGATGGTATTCCCCAGCAGCGTATTCAAGCGCTGTATGATTCCATGCCACGACGTCAAGCGGCTTTGAGTGCAGTACGTGGTGGCGCGACGCCGCACGGAAGATCGACTGTCAACGTGCACGTACCGGACTGTCCTTCTAATCAGTAATGTATTGTCATGTCCCTAATCTGTGGTATAAAGTGCAATGTGGTCACATCTCTTGTTATTGGTGTTTCACTTTCTACAAACAGTAGTGCATTTTGTGCTCGAACTGGGTCCTAAATTTTCGACATATATTCTTCTAGCGTGTGTTTATTTGCAAAGTAAAACATCGACCTAATGTCGTCTTCTAAAGAGCTGTCTAGTTCCAAACAGCGTTAGGCCCGGCAAATATTTATTCTCATCAAGGAAAAATAACTATGACTTGATTTCTATTATAGGTAAATTATTAATTTATTTTTCATTCCCGTTATTTTACTTATACAGTATTTCGAAATACGTTGAGGTAGCCTAGTTGCCAGAATTATTAGTTAAACTGTTTTGTTAAAACTTCATGGCAGGTTTTGTTCTATGAGCTTTGACTTACAACTCTGAAAGCGAGAATAAAAGATTACAACGAGAATAGAACAAAAATTGATCGAACTCTTTGGCTTTCATGACAAAGTAAAAAATAAGAAATGTTATAAAAGTCGACTAGTTTCATTGAAGACATGTCCTTTCTTTAGTCCTATTTATCAATGCTAAATTTGGGTAATTGTGGCATAATAGAAAGCTAAAACCGTATACTATAGAACACTCTATTGTACAAGCAGGAAAACAGAACACCTTGTATCCAATAGGCATCAGGATATAACAGTAAGGACTGTACTCGAACTGCCATATCACACGTAATTCCTACCGAATCACGATGATTTATTCGCTCTATTGAACTATATAATGCAGTGTCACTGCTAACATTGCCTATTACAACATAATATTGGTTCTCAAAACAGACGAAAATCTCAGTCAAATAAATGTGCTCTCCACATCCGTTGAGATATTCTCACTCTGCTGAAAAAGCACGATGTTTCAATGTCTCAAGAAAATTGTCGCTATAAAATTTGAACTGAAACTTCAAAATTGATATTAGAGCAGGCTGCATATAAATCAATCCAGTAGGAATAGTTTTCGAGAAATTAATTTAAAATAAATCTCACTGAAAGTTTGTCTGTTTGGTGAATTAATATTGATTTGTTGTCATTTTAAGTGATACCAACAGTGGCACAACACTATTTGTTTTATTACAGCGAAGGAATAATCACAATTTAGCCGTAATTAGGCCTACATAACATATGGCAACTATCATTGGTTACAGTAAGACTAACGGTTGGAAACAAGATGGCCAATTAGCATGCTTGGGTGAATACAGCGACTTAGCATAGGCAAGTTAAATACGTACAACTAGACGACGTCACCTCCTCAATTACGAATTACATGAAATTAACTATTTTTGTAATTGAGTGACCACATTTGTTTCCCAGAGAGTTGCTTCATGCACAGACATATACTCGTAAACAACCATCATTTACCAGCATTAGCCGTGAAAGTCGTCATGGTGAAGAGGTAAGGCTTCGGGCGTTCCATTCACTGCTCCACCATGGAAATCTTAAATCCTACTAGAAATATAGTCGTTTACTATGATTTCGAAGTTCTACTCCAAGAAAGTGCCGGAATGGTACTGTACATCAATGAACCCCTCAGCCGTCCAATTACGATTCCAAGCCTCAATAAGAAATGTGCTCACCTTAAGAGCTCAGGTCACCTTACATACTGCTCTCACACTTCCCCGTTCATGGAGCAACTACAATATTAGGCTACGTGTGTTCTCAGCGAGCTGGCTATGTGAAGTTGCGTTAGGGGTGCTTATGGGAAGTTCTTATAAATTTAAAAACAGTCACTCATCATAGGCTTCCATTCAGCCTTGGAACAGTCAGTTGATCACACTTGCAATCTTTAAGAATTCATGATGAAAATAAATGTAAAATAAAAATATTGGAATGCAGCCGAAATATGTAAATCAGAAACTTCTATGGACATCAAATTGGCAAATGAAAAGCTAAAGGAAGTAGGAGACATTTTTTACTTAGGAAGCAAAATAACCAGTGATGGATGAAGCAAAGAGGATATAAAAAGTAGGTTGGCTCAGGCAAGGAAAGCATTTCTACAGAAAAGGAATCTGTTGACATCGAATATAGATTTAGGTATTAGGAAGTCATTTTTGAAAGCCTTTGTCTGGAGCGTGGCACTCTATGGAAGTGAAACAAGGAATATTGGTGCAGCAGAAAAGAGGAGAATTGAAGCGTTTGAAATGTGGTGTTACAGGAGAATGATGAAGATCAGATGGGTAGATAGGGTTACAAATGAAGAGGTATGAAGACGAGAGGGAGAGGAGAGATATTTCTGGCGACTGCTAATGAAGAGAAAAGATAGCTTGATAGGACACATTCTAAGACACCCAGGAATAGCAACCTTAGTTATGGAAGGAAGGGCCGAGGACAAGAACTGTAGGGGTAGACCAAGGTTAGAATATGTTAAACAGATTGCCGCGGATGTAGGGTGTGGTAGCTATGTAGAGATGAAACTATTAGCTCAGGACACGGAGCCATGGAGAACTGCATCAAACCAGTCAAACGACTGAATACCTACTCAAACAACAACAACAACAACAAGATGTTGTTGTTAATTCACTTGAGGGGGTGTGGGACATCTGCAATCTTTATGGTTTGAAGTATGATAGGAATAGCGAAAGCCATACTTTATGGAAGGGCCTCAACCGCCGGCACTCGGCCATGTGATGAATTCACAACGAGCTTCAGCTTAAATGGAACATGAGTAGCATTTTAATAGTTACGATGACAATTATTTTCTCTATATACAGTATCAAATCTGAAATACACAATGAAAGATAGCCCATTGAACTTACTTGATATCTACTATAGCATACCACAGCGGTGAGTGTACGATGGCCAATGCTGTATTGTAAATTTATATTTAAATGGGGGTTAAACTGCACAGAACGCAGGCATATGCACTGCATACATTCAGATGTCTAGTATTGTGCCCTTTCAGCAAGAAATATGCAAATCACAGTATGCCAGCATTGCTCAATTCGGGATTTTTCGGGGCTGCGGTAAGTTCTCCCACTCTGTGACTTACATATTTTGGATTAAATACAGGATACACTTGCAAAAATAACAACAAAATCAACTCCTATTTTAACACATTTAATTAATCAAAATTATGGCGCTACAAACAATAAAACAAATAAACTACTGACCAATATCTTTCTACTTGTTCAAAGTGAACAAGGAATAGCATAAGAATAAAACAAATATTCTCTTTAAACACATGGTTTTCTTTAAAACCAACAATTCATGATTATTTTCACTTCCATAAAGTACCTATCTCAAAGTTCCATATAACTACGAGCTTCTTTGGCTCGATACTTTCCCATAATAATGGTGTCATACTTTTGTACACCTCAAAAATTCATTTTTATCTTTTCTTATCATCAAAACAAATATATAATTACATTTAAAATTACATGTTAATTATTCACTTCAAAATTTGGGCATTTCACATATTCTCAGTATTTACCACCTCTCTCAAGTTTTGCAAATTCACTACGGTGATCGGGAAACTATTTGTGTACTCCAGAGTTATAAAGATTACTTGACAAAGTCAAAAACTATGATTACTCCCGAAATCTAGTTATCTTCACAAAACTCGTGGATTCCTTATTTTCCATACAATATTACAATAGGGATTTTTATTTAATTCATTTGTCTTATAAGACCATTATCACATAAGAAAACTACGATCTGAACTGGCAAGCGATAATATCAATCCACACGGACCTCGGTTCAACGCCCGGGTCATTAACAACTTTAAACACTCACGGTGTATTTAACACTTCTTACAAGACGGTCTTTAACCACCCTCGTACTATGAGGGTCAGGCCATTATACTCGAGCGTGATTTATGACAGGGAGAGCGGCTCCCTGCCTAGCCTACGGTTGGAGCTCTCTTCAATGCTTTTAAAACAAACCTTTATTTTATTTTCAGCTCTATGGAGAGACCTGGCATTTTAACTTCTCTTTTCACTTTCAACAATATTCTTTGGCTCATAAACCATTCTCGTAATCTTGGCATTTATTAATTATGAAGGGTCCTCGTTGATTGGGAAGAGTAATACACATTCTACGACGAATAATAAGGGGCTTCAACAACAAGAGGATTCTATGTTCGAATCTCTTAACATGCCTCGGGAACCATTTCCACATTGGAGGACTTATACAAGACGCGATTTAGGGTCTAGCCGTAGCTTACAGGACCTACGCTCAATAATACCATACATTTGCTCCCTTTTATATAATAACACACACATGGCCTCGTGATCTACGTCACAATTAGAGGACTTACAACCTATCTCAATTCAATACAATCAACTACCCCTCATAAGTAATTTACCAAGTACATTTAAATTCTACGCATTCCTAGCGTGACTTTTATTTAATTGCGTTCCATTGCGCTACACATTACTTTACGGCCTAATGTCTTCCAAAGAACTGATAAATTTCATAGTAACAATTGATACATATCTCAATTCTTATATTTATCTTTTCCGTTGACAATAAATCGCTCCATTTTTAAGAACATGCATTCACATCATGTCTTATACATTTGTTAAGGCTCCAACGCTCTATATTTTTATATCATTCAATTTAATCTTTAATTAGATTTCTTTACCTTGTTATTCACATCATGTCTTCAATCCTTACAAAAGCTCAAAAGCTATTTCTTTCATATAATTCAAATTTACCTTTATGTAAATATCTTTGTTATAATTATTATTATTACGCTTGCTCTTATAACATTCATCAAATTCACTGACATCTTATTCCATGCATTTCCTCTACAGGATTTATTATTTCACATAATTATTTATTATTTCTTAAAACTTTATTTTTGTTCAGATCGCGTTCTTATTTAGTTATTATTTATTTAAAAACATCCCTTTTATTCAAAACTCCGGTGGAATTGTACACAAAAATTTCCCGACACCCAAAACATAATGAAAATCTTTACTCACATGTCTAAGGTCGTTTTCTGACCTTTATTCTCGTTCGATGTGTCATTTTGGCCCACCTTCTTGACTTACTCCATATTGTACAAACTCATCTCATGTACAAACATTTCTTGACACATATTCAATACATTTAACACTGACAACATTTTTAATACACTGGTGTATCCGTTTAGAACACACATTAAAACACTAAAAAATATATTACTTTTAACACACACTCTTGATATATTTACACTTCACAACTTTTGATCACTAGGCCGTCTTTTTCTAGCCTATCACACGTGACCTCTTAATCTCCCGTCTCCAGGTGAAATTTATTCAATGTCGGCTTCCTATCCTGCAGAATACGAAAGTCTCGAATCATCTACTACTTCCCTGGAATAACAATTCTTCGAATCCTGTTCCTGATGATCGGCTATTTCTCTAGCTTGAACGGCTCCCCTTTTAGATCTGGTTTATCCATCCTAGCGAAAGTCTGTTCTGATCGAGGTCCCCTCGATAACCTATCGATGACCTATGGATTTTATTTTTTAGCAACTAATACTTCTTGAGTCTTAGTGCTTTAGAATAGTTCGTCTGCTTTCTTGAAAACAATGTCTATATTTTCCGTTCTTCTTTGTTTATCCGGTTCTCGCACTTCTAATTTTCTGGAATACGTTGCGAACCTTACTCTGTTTTTCCCTGTTCGGGTTCTTTAAAATTGATAAACTGTTTATCGCGCTGTTCCGGTACTTCCATACGTTATGATACTTTTGGTCGTTTACTGAAAGACCTATCGCCTGAATCCTAAGTTCGCAGCCTGCTTTGACTGTATTTTTGGAACTTTTACGGTAAACTTTGCCCTGTCGGACCTAAATCCTGTAACTAGGATTTTCCTAATTTTTCAACTCGGCGATACTTTAATACTTCTTCTTTGCAACTCCTTATGGAGGCACGCAAGTTACTGATACTTCGACGCCCGTGGCTGCCGAATATTAGTTCTGCGGTGTAATACAGCGTTTCTCCCCTCAAGGAGTACTGGTAAACTGCCTTCGATGTCTGATACAGCGTAACGCCTCCCTGGGCTATCGTAGACTGCATATACTGATACAGCGTGACGTTCCCCTCACGGGCTCTTGAATACTGCATGATTGGCTTGGTGAGGCCAGGAGTTTTATACTTTTCAGTCAAAAAAAGATAAAATCCTAGTCCTTTTCGTGACCAACTTTTGAACTAATTGTCGCACAATTATAAAAATTATATCTCCAGAAAGCTCGTCTTCCAAACGTAAAATAATCTTCCTGTGCATGGAAATCGATCGTGCATTTCCGAGATATTAATTAATTCTTCGTCCTCAACTGTGTGGGTGGTGCTCTTCATTTTTAATTCTCCCACTCCTTGGGTCCCGGTGAATTCCCAATGACATATACTCGCGTTTGCAGTTTTTTCCTGTGCAATTATTAAAAGCTTTTTCTTTACCCAAAAATCTTTAATCCGAAATGATTCACCGTACTGTATCTGTTTACTTATTTTTATACTCGTAAACGGGTTAAATTTAATTATTCTTGTTCTGACTCAGCAGCGAGCTTGCCGTTTTCCTGCAACGTAAGAGCAATTTCCGAGTCGAGCTTCTTCGTCTTACAGTCCAAACTTTCCACTAGTTCTATTAATATCCATGACTGGCTCCTTATAAATGTCAAGAGGCATGAGCTCATCTTAGGAACGCCTGGTCCCAGCACTTGCACAATGTTAGGCTAGAATCCTGGCTTGAAATCTCTCTCCGTTCCCTTAGAGACTGTATGATTCTTTCATTCCTTTCACAAAATACATGGATTCGACTCCCTTTGAAGCCTATGGTACATGGGTTCAGTATTAAGTTTCTATAACCCACAGTAATTGCTACGCACGCTAAAGTTTAAGGCCATGGGGCCAGGTTACTCCATACTTCGTAAACGAGTTGGATCAAACCACTATCACTCCTCGTTGAAATGTTTTTCCAACTCCAGGTAAATGCCGGGGCGGTACCTTCAAATAAGCCACGGCCGTCTCCTTCAAATCCGCCAAGTTTCATTAATTTCATCTCTCTTTAACACATCACACAATGTTGACGTAGGAAGGGCATCTGGTCTTAGAAACTATTTACCATAGGCTATAGAAATTCATCGCATATCATCCCCAATTCCACAGGAACGGAAATACAGAATTTGTTTTTTCTGCAAATGGTTACTCCCAAATATAAAAACCACACATGACAAATCGTACAAAAATATAATATTTTCCTGAGAAACGTTTCAATTACATAAGTGAACAATAGGGCGGTTCAGGACTGCAAAGGAAAAGGCGTATTCATTTTATGGGCCTGGGATCTACGGTATTGGTTGTCGCCACGTGTACTTGGGTGTGTGTTGAAATTTTCTGATGACCTGTGTTTCTTTGATGACTGTAGTAGTGTGTGTAGCTCTATTGAAAACAAGGATAGGGTAGGTGCACCTGGACTTGAAATACGGTATTATCCTGGTATTTTTCAGGAGGGAGTGTGGGAATAACCCGAGGAAAACCACACTCAGGATAAACACTGTCTGTGCCAGGATTCGAACCTCCAATCTCCAGACTTGCTGCAGCATCCCATCGCAGTCGTGGCGCATGAATTAACGCGCACGGATACGCCGCGGAGTCAATGTATAATGGACGTTCATATAATAACATTTAACCTATAGCATAACGTTTTAAAGGGATGTACCCTTTAAACGAATAAAATTTAGTTTAGAAATGTTCAAAAATGATCCAGATTATTTTGAAACTGCTAATTATTACTGAGTCTGGACTTTGAAACCTTTCTTTCTCCTTATTTATCTTTTACCCTCCAAGGTTGGCTTTTCCCACGGCCAATGCGAGGGATCCCACCTTGACCGCCAATGGCAGTGTCCTGGAGTTGGAGACTCTGAGTCGGGGATACAACTAGGGAGTGTGACTAGCACGTCACTCAGGCGGCATCAGCTGCAATGCGAACAGGAGCCTGATGAAGGGATGGGAAGAGTGGGAGAGATAGACAAGGAAGAGGGAAGGAGGCGGCCGTGGCCTTACTTTAGTTAACATCCCGGCATTTGCCCGAAGACGAAGTGCTAAAGCACGCAAAACTACTTCGAGGATGGCTGAGGTGGGAATCGAATCCCCTCTACTCATTTGGACCACCCGAGGCTGAGTAGACCCCGTTCCAGTCCTCATACCACTTTTCAAATTTCGTGGCAGAGCCGGGAATTGAACCGCGGACCTCCTGGGTGGCAGCTAATCATGCTGACCATTTCACCACTGAGGCGACATTTGAAATTTTTCAAAACAATATTGCCGAACTGCGGTCTAATTTACGTTGAGGAATACTGCTCTGGTGTAGTTCAATAGGAAGGGTGAACTATGGATTGGAAAGTAGAGCACCATATTACCCAAGTAAGACAACGGACCATCTTGTATGCTAGAGGTCTCTGTGCATAGCAGTACAGACAATCTTATCGCTAATGAATACTGTGTTCAAAATGTTATATTTCCCGTAATTACACATGAATAGCAGTGATTCCTACGCTATATTGTCATTAGACATTTTGAAAAAGGAAAAGGAAAGGAACATTGTAGTTTTACGTGACCGTAAATCTTGTGATTATGATCCACGGGACCTCCTTTTTACGTTGAATCCGAACCACAGGACATGGCATTTCACTTCGAAAATCGCACATGCATTGACCAGAAATCGAACCCAGTTCAACTTTGTGCGAGGCCAACAGCTTCACCTCTGCGCCACCACGCCCCCTAGAAATTTTGAGCTGAAGGATTAAATGTTAGGCTATATCAGAGCCGGATTCACGGTAATTGGCTCTGTAATTGTTGAGAAATTAATTTAAACAAGTACTCAATTGTAGTTTCGTGATGAACTAGAGAGCTTACCTTTCATAAAATGTAAGATTCAGACCAATGATTGATCCATTTAGACCTTTCTAGAATAATAAATGTAACTACGGAATCAAAATCAAGTTGGTAATACTGACATTTATGATTTACTCACAATATTGGCCTACCTGAAATATTGAAGCCCAATAGAACTTTATAGTATGTAAAAAACAATTCCTTGAATGGATTCTGAAGTACAGAAAGTCTACCCCTCCAATAGCCAGAGAGAGTTATTAGGTAGTTGGTGGTACTGCTGCCTCTGAAAATGTGCACAATTGCAGTAGCCTATATAAGTATATATCTTATGGCATATATTGTATCTAAAAAAATTGTTATAAATCCATTAAATGTTATGGAAGTTACATGCAGTTAAACAAAGAACTATCAGCACGTGTAGAATTATGTTGGCAACACTGTCAAGTACGTGTTGCTCAAAATTTATCTGCGCTATTATTGCATATACATAGGCCTATACCAATTTTGGAACAGATTCCATAAATACTCTCTGGGTTCAAATTGCAATTGAGTATTTTCAACAATTGGCGATAATAAGTCATTTTCAAATTTTGTCTCAAGATTTCCTGACATAGATCTTCACCCACACCAAATTTGGTTTCAATACCTGTAGACCTATAGCAGCTGATTAGGGTCACACACATAGACTGAAGGACAGACGTCGGCCCGAATTGATCTCATAAGTCTACTTTTTCATCAATTTTGTAAAGTGTGTCAAGTAGGCAAAAATACTGAAGATTTTCTTTTTTGTGAACACTGATAATTTATTACTCTGATTCTAGGCAATACGATATTATTCCTTTCATTTCAGCGAAGAAATAATCATGATCCTTGGTTACGGTATGACTGTCTCTTGGACACACGATGACGAGTTTGCATGCTTTGTTGAAATATGTAACGTCACCATGGATTATAACAGTCGCGACGGTCAATGGAGCCCCAGGCGGCTTCAAATGAATCGGCATGCGATTCATCCTAAGCATTATACAAGTGTTTCCGCCCAGAAGGGGGTCATTTTTATGAGGGTTAGGGGTTTAAGCGGAAGTTGGCCACATCTCTCTCTCTCTCTCTAGTTATACAACCACAGTACCTTTAAATCACGAGGGACATTGTTGTCGCAAGAAAGGAAGCCAACATTGAACACTCATAACTAGTTGGGTGGGACTGAGCGGCAGGATTATGGGATGAAAGAGCACCGCCTGGGTACGCGTTGACCGTCACAACTTTATCTGCTGCTGGAATGTGTTGCACAATCGTGTCAAACTTATTGAAAGAGGAATATTTTGTTGTACAGTAGGACAACCTGCTTCATCTAAACATCACAAACCTCTTGTAAGTAACTTCGAGCATGTTGATCCATTCAAAATGAAGTCAAGTAGGTAACTTGATTTTAATGACCTGTAGACCACCTTGTGGAGTAGCGGCTAGCATTCTTGGCTTTCGCCCCGGAGGTAAGGGTTCGATTTCCTGCTCTTCCAAGAAATTTCAATTCTGGTGTGAGTGCTGAAACGAGGTACACTCAGCCTCGTGAGGCAAAACTGAGAAGAGGAGGGTTTGATTCCCGCCACAACCATCCTGAAGTGGTTTTCTGAGGTTTACCCACTTCTACTCCAGGAAAATGCTGGGATGGTTCCTAACTTAATGCCAAGGCCACGTCCTTCCCAAACCTATCCCCAATTTACTGCGTTGTATTACACACACTAGTATAGTCGTCACAATAACACAGGTTATCCCACAAATTACACACAAAAATACACAGGGCTAAATGACCGCGATGTCGCAGCCCCTAAAGTAAGCAACAACAAACTCTGAGGATTCCCGTCCTTTCCGCCGTTGTTTGCCCCGTGTAGTTGGGTGTGTGTTGAACGTGTCTGATAACCTATGTATCTGTAATGATTGTAGTAGTGTGTGTAACTGTATTAGGGACAGGGACGGGGTAGGAGCGCCGGGACTTGCAATAAGATACTATACCGGCATTTGTCTGGAGGGAGTGTGGAAAAACCCAGGGAATACAGATCACTCAGGATAGCCGCTGTCAGTGCCTGGGAAACCTAGTATGTCCGGACTTGCTGCAGATGCCCACGGGGCCGTGGTGCGTTTTTTAACAGGGACGGCAGAGCCGCGGATTAGAGAGAGAGAGAGAGAGACATACAGAGCTCACATCCATTATATGAGATTTTCTTGTTATTCTTTTTTGGATGACAGATGAAATATGACTGTCTATTAGTAAGTATTTCATCTAGCTCTCGGATTAGCAAGAAATTTGTAAGTTTCAAATTTAAATCAAACTTACAATATTACTTGAAGAATGATTGAAGTCCATTGTGCGGGAACCAAGCTGTAGGAAGTCTGTGTTCTGCTTCTATTCCTTCTACTGGCATACCTCCTCCCACTACAGATCACCGCGTGGTGTAGCGGCTAGCATTCCTGGCTGTCGCCCCGGAGATCCGGGTTCGATTACCGGCTCTGCCAAGTACCTTAATTCTAATCTGAGCTCTGGAATGGGGTACATTCATCCTCGTGAGGCAAAACTGACAAGAAGTGGGTTTGATTCCTACTTCAACCATCCTAGTTTTTTTTTCGTGGTTGTCCACTTCTATTCCAGACAAATGCCGGGATGGATCCCAACTTAAGGCCACGGCCTCCTCTTGGCCAATCCTCACCTGAATAACAAATACACTACTGCAGCCCCCACACTAAAATCCTGGCCCAGTCAGCTGGCATTTGAGACTGCGCAATTGCGAGGGAGCCGTGTCAGTAGATTTACTGGCACGTAAAATATTCCCATCAGGTGAAATTCTGGCACCCAGACTTCACTAAAAGCCGCAGAAGTTAAAAGGGATGTAAAGAAGACTTAAATATGGCGGCAAAGTGCTAAGTGTAATATCCTTATAAATCTCGAAGTTATATGTAGAAAGAAAGCCGTGTGCGTATACTCCTCCAAATGTTGCGGATTGCGGGTAAGAACAACTAGCCGTGGAATTGTTAGGGAAGTTATATTAAGAGTGTATCAAGCCAAAATTACATGTTAATTAAACTAGCTCATGGCGCGTTAAAATTGAGGTTATGCCTAGCTTGTTACACATCACCCACTTAAACAACAAATCCTCTCCTAGCGCTTCCGTGCCGGGCGAACCACTCGGGAGCGGGAACGCTTCCCTGTCACTAATGCGGGAAGACGTTTAGCAAATGAAAAAACACAGAAGCAGGGCAGGTTCGCGCAGGGCGGGTCATTTAGGAACAGGAAGGCTTCCCTGTCAACAAGGCGAGAAAGAATTCAGCAAGCAAATCTTACAAAGGAAGTGGACCATACATACACCCTCCGAAATGTTGTTAAAGATGGCGGCAAGTGACAGACCTCGTGTTTCAGTAGCCCTGACATATTACTGTATTTTAGTGGTAGTTTGCCTGTTCAAGTGTACTATATGGTGTGCAACTGTGTCAGAAATCATTTCCGACCGCAGTGATGTGTCGTGTGCTCAAGAAATGCAGTGGTACTGCGCAGAGAGACATTTTACTTTCTCGACCATTGCAGCTTGTAACCTCCCAGTGCTCCGCCAAGTTTCCACCACACCTCGTGGACCAGTACAACGTTGCCGTGCCTCCTCCAGTACAGTTTACTTGATACTACTACTACTATCAGGTGATATTCACTTAAATCCAGGACCCCTTAACCTCTACTACCAGAACGCACAGAGCGTCAAAAATAAACTAACCGACTGTTTAGCAAATATAACCGAAATCAATCAATTTGATATCCTCTGCCTCTCAGAAACATGGTTGTCAGACTTCGTATCCTGTGGGGAACTTCCGTTTTCATCTGAGTTCAATGTGTTTCGGCGCGACAGATCCTCAAGGGGTGGTGGTGTTGCAATCGCAGTTCATAACAAACTGAAGGCAAAACATCGGCCTGACTTAGAAACTTCCTGCGAAATAATATGGGTTGAGATTATTATCCCAAAAAGGAAGAATTTACTTGTAGGTTGCTTCTACCGCCCACTTTCCAGCAAAATTGACACCTTAGAAGAATGTTTCAACTCTACTGTTCTTGCCCTCAATCAAGAAAATGAAATAGTGTTGCTAGGCGATTTTAACTCCCATATCTCCTGGACATCAATAGACAATGGTACCATACACTCTCCCCAAATAGATACTTTCATCTTATCAAATTTTATAAACGGTCTACATCTGAAACAGTTCAATCTACACCCAACAAGGAAATCCGAAACACTGGACCTCATATTTTCAACCCTGCGTAATGTCACTGTGACCGTTGGAAGAAATATCCTAAACACCGACCATAGCTCAATAGAAGCCACCCTCCCCGTCCCAGCCAGCAGACATAAAAACAGCCCCACCACCGATAAGAAAGCTTTCCCTCTTTGGAGAAAGGTCGACTGGCAAGCTGTCAATCAGGATTTATCATCTCTACCCTGGTGCCTGCTAACAGCTGAGAGAGACGTAAACAGCGCAGTGACCTTGTTTGAGGATTTACTTTACTCGGCCATTAAACAACACGTTCCTTACTCCGTACCCAAGTCCAACAAATACCCGCACTGGCTAAGTCAAAACACCAAACTCCTTCTCCAAAACAAAACTCGAGCGTGGTCACTGTGGAAATCAGTTCCCAATCCTCATACACGCAATGTATTTATTCACCTACGGAAAATTTCAAGAGTTCATATGACAGAAGATTACAAACGCTACATTTCTTCCATAACAGGAAATCTCAAGAATAACCCAAAGAAGTTCTGGACACTTATATCATCCCGTAGAAAGACTCCCAGAATTCCACTTAATCTAAACCTCCATAATGAAGAAATCCCATTTGAATTGAGGTCCACACATTTCAATGAATATTTCCATTCAACCTTTTCAGTTCCCGTACCAATCCCCAGTCCCCCTCAACTTACTAGCGTCTGTTCTGATTCACTGTCTCAAATTTCAACGACCCCCGATGAAATCCAAAATATTTTAAAAAGTCTGCCCGCAAACAGATCTACCGGACCATCAGACATAAGCCCTATATTCCTGAAAAACACCTCTGCATCTCTCAGCATCCCCTTATCCATGATACTCAACTGGTGCATGACTTCCGGCACTTTTCCTGACTCATGAAAAAGAGCTGATGTAACACCCGTCTTTAAATCAGGCAGCAAGCATGAAATTTCCTCGTACAGACCTATATCTATCGTCCCTATACTCTCTTCAGTCTTCGAAAGAATAATACATTGCCGTCTCCTCACTTTCACCAAACCACACCTCTCAGAAGAACAACATGGCTTCGTCCCTGGAAAATCATGCTTAACAAATCTAACTGTTCTGAACCATCACATAATTTCTGCAATAGATCAAAAATCTCAGCTAGATGTAATCTACGTTGACCTGGCCAAAGCATTTGATTCCGTGAACCATTTCCTTCTCCTCCACAAGCTTGCTTCATGATACAACGTACATGGGTCCTTCCTATCCCTAATACAAAGCTTCCTGTCCAATAGGCAGCAACGGGTAGTGCTTCCAGGGTCTGTGTCGTCCTGGCTCCCAGTCTTATCAGGAGTAACTCAGGGCAGTATCCTGGGACCCCTTCTCTTCGTGCTGTATATGGACGATATAAACACATGTGTGCAAAATTCTCCGTGTTCCCTTCTTCTATACGCTGATGACCTCAAGATATTCAGAAAAATTTCCAGTTCTGACGACCACGCTGACCTCCAGGAAGCAGTGAATACATGTACTGATTGGTTCAACAAATGGAAGTTATCTCCAAATCCGAAAAAGTGCTTCAATGTGTCTTTCTCACTACTGAAATCTAGAAATCAGGCAGACTATATAATATGTGGAAATAAATTGGATACGGTTTCTCAGGTAAGAGATTTAGGTATTATTCACGATGATAAACTGACATTCTCTCCCCACATTGACCATATCAAATCTCGCGCAATGCGCAGTCTCGGCATTCTATACAGATTCACAGAAATTAAAGACCTCACTGCACTTAAATTATACTTCACCACATACGTTCTCCCTATCCTAGATTTCTCTTCTCCAATTTGGTCTACTTCGGCTATAACCAATATTTCTAAATTGAACAGTGTCTTTAATTTCTTCATATCAATTGTCAAAGCTCGCAATCCTTCACTAAGGCACTTTGCCAAATCCGACATTCTAAATCAGCTCAATTTACTCGACCTGAGAAGCCGTCTACAACTTACTGACCTGTGTTTCCTACATAAAATTATGAATGGTTACACAAAATGTAACATGCTCTTAAGCTACTTCCCACTCCACGTTCCCACCCGTTCAACACGCCAGAACCATTTACACCACATACCTCGCCCACGTCTTGAAGTACAGAAGCGCTCTATTTTCCACCGTCTACCTACCCTTAGCAACTCCCTTCCAAATATTGACATATTCTCTCCCTATCGAACATTCAAACATAACATTAGAAGATCCCTTTCACCCTCAATTCCTAACCCCTCACCCTCCTAATCACTCACTACCCCAATCACTCCCCGCGTCCTTCCCGAGATTTATCCCTTGCTGCCATCACTGCCAATTGTTACCTGTTATTGTTGTTGTTGTTGTTTGTTTTTGTTAATATTATTTGTAATTGTTAAAATATTAGTGTAAAATGACCTTTTCATGGTTGTATCTAATAATTATTAAATAAATAAAAAAATAAAAATAAATTTAAAAAAAAGTTAATAACATTATTTCTTTCTTGATCCCAGGGCCAAAACTCAAAGGAATGAGTATAGTAGGCCTATCCTCGTATTGTATACCTAAAATACTCGTAATAAACCCTAGCACATCTGTAAGGGATCTCGTGTAAACCAAGTGTGTGATCATTTTTTGTTTGAACGACTGTACAGTTATACGAGACTTATGTTTTAGCAGCATATCTGACTTTGCAGATGTATACTTGCTAAAGTCACGGTTTCTTTACCGCGTGCTGTCGATTACGAAGAGAAGAAATAGACTAGTTGCAGTTTTAATAACTTACTTTTATTAAGTACCGAAGAATGAGTCTAAACAGTGTGGACTCAGACAGATGTTATTGTCTGAGTTCGATTCCAGGTCACGCCTGCCGAAGTTGGACAGAGTAGCGTGGTTGAGATCAGTCTGATGAGTGAAGCCCAGAACCTTGTTATCATGCACCTTATATAATGCTATGAATGAACAAAGTTCAGTGCGGGGTCAATGTATTGGACACCGCCTGGCTTGTTCTTGAAAGCTATAACTCAAGTCCTCGTGACTCTGGAATATTCCTCTCGATGTATCACAGAGTCCACACTTACACAATGCACATGACACACATATCCTGTGTGTCGATGATTTAGTAATACAGTACAATGAAATCAATGAAATATCCTTCTAAAAGCTATAAGCTTGCCTGCCAGCAATTACATCAGGGCTGTCAGGTAAGTTACCTGGGGTTTCAGGTGACGTGCCGAAATGGCAACGTAACTCCTCCGCCCTTAATGACGAGTCAATGGCCTCATTGAATCTTAACATAGAAAATGTACATCTTTTATATAGGTTATACAGTTCTTGTCTGAACAATAATAATATACAAAGTACAATGAAATCACAATTACAACAGTGTAATCAAATCTTGTAAACATAATTTGTTGCTTATTGCAGATTCATAGAATTGTTTGTTGTTAATTTCTGCAAGTTCGTACTCTAATATATTAATAACATTTACATTTGGTATTTTTGATATCACAATTATTATGTACATAACCCTTTGTGCCCATTATATATGGCATATTTGATCATTCTTGAGTAAACAGTTTATGATTGTTTTCTTCAATTTTCTTTTTCTTTTGATGAAAAATATCTTGGATGGTGATATCGTTTGCCGATTACTTACTACCTTGTCGAACTTGGTTACCCACGACACTGCGTATTAATAATTTTCCAACTACATTCATTTTGATATTTTTGGAACATACCCCTAATCGGTTTGCCATTGAAACTGAGTTTTATTAATTATTTCCGAAATGTTGAATTACGTTTAATGTGGCTCTTTCTTAAATTAATTTAAACTGTTTCTGTTAATTTATCAAAATCACTTTAATCCATATTACCAGATAGTTAATTAACCTAGGCTATTGATGAAGGCTCCTTTATTTCTAATTGTAACAAGTACTACTTTATTTAAATTACTTTAATATTATCCAAAAAATTATTTAATTTATTCATTTAATATGGAACAATGTCGTTAGTATCTTTGAAAATTCAAATACGGTGTCGCAGGTTATCGTAACATTCCCTTAATGTTTCTCACATGATTATTTCCATTTTTCATTTTGCAATGGATTCGATTCTCCTCAATTAGGTTAATTAAACCTTTTTTGCAGAGATTCATTGATTTCGCATGCTTTGTTTGAGGGTATAATTCGAAGTCATGCTCTTCTACTTCACATGTGTGTGAGAAATTTGGAATGTTGGGTTCGATCTTATTCTGTTCTGTGTTCGGGCTAAATGCTGAGTCTTCTCTAGTGTTTATTTCTATCCGAGAGAGGGCATCCGCTACGTAATTCGTCTTTCCTTTGACATACTTTATGTCGAAGTCGAATTCTCCGAGCTTTATTTTCCACCTATAAAGCCTCGAACTCGGGTCCTTCAAAGTGAAGAGCCATTGCAGCGGCCGATGATCACACTCGACCTGGAAATGTCTGCTCCACAGATATGGTTTAAAATGTTTACAACTATCTACTATTGCGAGCAGTTCTCTTTCAATTGTAGAATATTTCCTTTCTGCGGAGTTCAGAGTTCGAGATAAATATGCTACTGGGTGATTTCTTTGTGATAGAACGCTTCCTAAAGCGAAATCTGAACTATCTGTGGTCAATGTGAATTGTCCCTCGAAATCAGGGTAAGCTAGCACGGGAGCATTAATTAGGACTGTTTTTAGTGTGTTAAAAGCATTTACATATCCGGTATTTTCTATTTCGATTTTTTCGCCTTTCTTTAGACAACGCGAGATGGGTTGCGCTATCTTTGAGAAGTCTTTTATGAATCGTCTGTAATATCCAGCTTGACCAAGAAATTGTTTTATTTCTTTAGTGGTCTTAGGGATGGGATATTCTTTTACAGCCTGGATCTTTTGGGGGTTTGGTTTGATTCCCTCTGGGGAGACCACATGACCAAGAAAAGCTACTTCCTTATGAAGGAACTCTGTCTTGTCAAGTTGAATCTTTAGGTTTACTTCTCTGAGTTTCTGCAACACTAGCTTCAGGTGTTGGGTGTGCTCTTCTAAGGATTTGCTGTATACAATGATATCATCAATGTATACAAAGCAAAACTTATATAAGAAAGGTCTTAGGACATTGTCCTTGACACGTTGGAATGTTGCTGGTGCATTCTTAAGACCGAAGGGCATTCTACGATACATTAGGTGTCTGTTATCTATTGTGAAGGCTGTCTTCTCAATAGACCGTGGGTCCATCTCGATCTGGTGAAATCCTTGTGCGAGGTCCAAAGTACTGAAATATTGGCATCGACCTAAATTACCGAGGATGTCTTCGATTCTTGGGAGAGGATATTTATCTTCTACAGTTTTCTTGTTTAACTGTCGGAAGTCTATAACCAATCTCCATTTCTTTTGTCCAGAAAAATCTGACTTCTTGGGCACTATCCAGACTGGGTTGCAATATGGGGATTCGCTGTCAGTGACTACGCCCTGCGCAAGAAGTTTTTCAACTTCATCCCTTAGGATATCCTTTAGCGCCGGGGGATAACGGTAATTTCGTTGATACACTGGCTCTTCGTCAGTGGTACGTATGAAATATTTCACGGTGTTAGTGAATGACAAGTCACACCCAGGGTAGTAAAATACATCCGAAAAGTTAGAACAGATTTCACGGATTGCATTTTCTTCCGATTGGTTCATATGCTGGGTTCTGAGATATTCGTTCACATTGTGATCAGTAATGTAATTCATCTCTAATGGCTGGACTTCGATATTATCTATAGGTTCAACCATTATGAGTCTTCCGAATTCTTTCTCGAATTTGGTGTCAACGGGATACTGAACTTGGTAATTTTCAGCGTGTAAAATGGCATCTTGGAAATATACTCCTTCAAAACTGAATGGAGGGACATACACGTCTCCTTGTTCGATGTTTATCGGTATGGCAGTGTGGTGCGAGTCACAGGTGGGCTTCAATTTTTTTTGCTTATTGCATGAGTAAAAATAAAATGGTAAAACTTGGCCTGCTAATGTGACTTGATTGGTACTGTAGTCTATTTTTGCTCCTAATCTTGTAAAGTCGGCAGAGCCGATTAGGGCGTCAAAATAGGTGTGCCATTCCATTACTCTGAATTCTGTTGGTGTGTGAATGTCGTGCTCAAAAAATGTTGGGTAGCTTACGTTGTCATTGCCAATAGTTTCCATGTGTACTGACTGTATGCAGAATGGGTCTTTGAACATGAAATCTGAAAAGTTGTTGTGCACTATATCAGGGTTCATGATCGAATTACAGGCTCCACTGTCAATCAAAATTTTGAGTCCGCATACATTTATAAAGGGTAATTTGGGTGCGTCTCGAATGCTATTTAAGTTTTCAATTGTGATTGCTGTGCCAAGCGAAAATCCTGCTGGTATTCTTCATTTGGGTTTCCAGTGTGTTCATTTGTGCAGTAATCACTGCCATAGTATTCAGACATGTAGGCCGTGTCGCATTCTTCAATGAAGTATGGGACATTGGTTCGAGCCTCATCCTCGTGTTCTGTGTAGAACTCTTGTTCGTTAGTGGGTGTGTATCATTGAGTTTCATTTCTCTGTTCTGTATGGGAATTCAGATTTCCTCTTACAGTAGAGACTCCCGACATTGGTTTCGGATAACTCTGGTTTGACTGTTGGGGTGCATATCGTCTACCAATATTGCTTGGTGTTGGATAGGGACGATTTGTTAATGTGTTTGATCTTATGGGTTGTGGGTTCGTTTGAATGAATAGTCTTCAATGCTGTGGGTTCGTTTGAATGAACGGTCTTGAGTGTTGTGGGTTCGGTGGTGCACTAGGATTCCAATTGGGTCTAGGCATTTGGTTTTGAAAAGGACGAAGTGAAAATTGATTTTGTGGGATGTGCTGTGGTTTTATTGGCGGTGTATAGTTGTGTTGTGTTCTCCCGAATGAGCTCAGTTTTGGTGCTAAATATGGGTTAGCGTTTTCTGTTTCTCTGTACTGTGGTGTTTTCTGTCCGCTCCTCAACTGGTCCATATAGCTCTCGTGTGCACGGTCATTGTCATCTGACCGGCAGATTCGAATGGCTTGACCGAGGTCGGTTACTTGTGCGTATCGCAAATACGAACGATACGGTTCCATTATACCTGCTTTAAATGTATGTAAGCTAAGTCCTTCAAGCTCTCTGAGTTTTAATTCTAGTATTGCTCCCTGATCATTAATCTTGTACAAACTTGCACATTGGAGTCTTAATGATTCAAGTCTATCATGGTAATTTGGATATTGCTCGTTACATTTCTGATAGCAATTTGAGATTTCCTGAATTAGAAGGCGTTCGTCACGAACGTCTCCATACTTTCTCATTAATTTTTCTTTAAACCTCTCATAACTTGATTTCGCATCCAGGTCTAATACACTGGTTGCGTTTCCTTTCAATTTTGACTTTACTACATTGTAAAGGAAGTCGTTAATATTAGCAGCGTTTGCAGCTGTGGGTATTCTTCTGAAGTTATTTAAGAAGGAATCACATCTCGCAATGAAATAATCTAAGCTGCAAGAAGAGCTTCCGTTAAACTCAGGCATAGCTGACTATGAGCATACTCAAATTTAGATAGTATCTCAGTTTCAGACATTCTGAATTTATAAAGACGGAGCAATGAGTTTAATAATAATAATAATAATAATAAAGCTAGTAAATTATTATTATTACTGTTTATGAGCTAAATGTTTAATTCAAGTTGAACTTGTAAAAGCAGCGCATCTATTCGATCCCACTAATTACACTTTCATGTGAAATGCAAATGATTTTATTATTACCTTAATAACTACGTATTAATTCAAATGAAATTGTTAAAAGCAGCGCATCATTCGATCCCTCTAATTACGCTTTCATTTGAAATGCCACTTTCTTTATTTTGATCTAATATCTACGTATTAAATTGTTTTAGGGTTTTATAAAAATAAATCAAGGTACTCTAGTGCCTGATTTCTAATGGAAATTATTTAGGGTCGTTTTTACTTTAGCTTTGATTCTAATCTAATTTGTTTAACTCTCGGTTTCTTAGGCTTCACCGTATAAAAGTACGTTCCAAAAACCTTCCAAAATGAAATGCGAAAAGGTCAAACAGGCCTCTTGTATCGGCTCTCTACCCTGCACATAAATCACTTGGTAGTTATTAATTTGTTGCACACTTACAGGCATAAAAGGATGATCTGCGTTGACAGCATCCTCACGTTCCTGGTGGCGGTCTGCTGGTCCAGTCTTCTCTCGAGGTATACAGCTGTTCTGCGGATCGGCAGTCGGGTCCTGCTGGCGGTCGAAAGGCCCCTTTGAAGTTGTGCAGCAGAACTGCAAAGCGGAAGACTTCTCCCAGGGTTGTCGTTCCTCCAACAGTTCCTTCTTGGTCTTCTGGCTAGGATGACTCTGCTCGATCCCGGACGGGCCCCCACTTATGTTTTAGCAGCGTATCTGACTTTGCAGATGTATACTTGCTAAGATCACGGTTTCTTTACTGCGTGCTGTCGATTACGAAGAGAAGAAATAGACTAGTTGCAGTTTTAATAACTTACTTTTATTAAGTACCGAAGAATGAGTCTAAACAGTGTGGACTCAGACAGATGTTATTGTCTGAGTTCGATTCCAGGTCACGCCTGCCGCAGTCGGACAGAGTAGCGTGGTTGAGATCAGTCTGATGAGTGAAGCCCAGAACCTTGTTATCATGCACCTTATATAATGCTATGAATGAACAAAGTTCAGTGCGGGGTCAATGTATTGGACACCGCCTGACTTGTTCTTGAAAGCTATAACTCAAGCCCTCGTGACTCTGGAATATTCCTCTCGATGTATCACAGAGTCCACACTTACACAATGCACATGACACACATATCCTGTGTGTCGATGATTTAGTAATACAGTACAATGAAATAAATGAAATATCCTTCTAAAAGCTATAAGCTTGCCTGCCAGCAATTACATCAGGGCTGTCAGGTAAGTTACCTGGGGTTTCAGGTGACGTGCCGAAATGGCAACTTAACTCGAGTACTAATGTCACAACAGCACAATCTTCCAGACAGCATTCCCACATACCGAACACTGTTAGATAACCGTGATGTTCCTAGCCTACTCACTGTGCAAGTGGTTACGGCAATAACGCTATGTAGCCTGCATTCTCACCTTCTTGGAGACTATTTACGGGAGAAAACAGTGCTTATACTAATTTAAGTATCATTGAAGGAAATAACAACGAAGTCCTGTACTGTACTTAACAACTTTCGCTCACTGAAATGAGTAACCACACCGGCCCTAATACCGGGAGCATTGACTTTTTATTCTTAAACGTGGTCGAGTACTCTCGACCTACTTCAAAAACTAGGCCAGAGCGATCAGATATTCAATCACGAAGATCAAATACCGATCAAGCACTGACGACAGGCTGATTAGGTAGAATTGGTCAATTTGGATAACCTCGGACCATCCAAGATGAAGAAGGTTAGGTTAGGTTGTGTAGTATAATCGTGCTACAAAACCAGCCGTTTGCCCAAAAAAAATCGCAGGTATCTACCTCACGTATATACCTCGCTAGCGATCAGAGCTAACGAGTGCTGTGCATTCAACAACAAACGTGTATGAGTAGCATGGAACAATTAGCTACTACTTGCCAAATTACAAAAGAAAGATTTTTTTCACACTGAATTGTAGCATCATCTCTAATGCCACTGCTAGATCGGAGGATAGATTCCTGATCAATGCACCTGTGTTCTGTGTTCTGTGTTCTGTGCTCTGTGTTGTGTCTATGAGGAAGTGAGCGGGACTTGCAAGGTTGAGCTGCGAGCTGCGAGTTGAGCAAGTGCCATTCGCCTACGGCAGAGAGCGACAGTCAAGCGTAAGTTCAATTCCCAGCGCTGACAAGGATAAATCAAATCATCGTATGAGAGTTTTAACAATTGAAAATAGAGCAAGGTTTGAATCCCGTTTTCAGCCATCCTAGAAGTAGTTCTCCGTGGTCTCCCACTTTAACACCAGGTAAATGCCGGAATAGTACCTAGCTCGGCCGTGCCTATCTAATCTTGTTTCTAGTTGCATTTGCACACACCAGTACCACTCCATGTGAGATTTGTGCTGGACAAAGTGGAGGCAGACAGGTTTTTCTCCGGGTACTCTGGTTTTCCCTGTCAAAAATTCCATTTCAGCAACACTCTCCACTGTCATTTCATTCCATCGGTCATTCATCACTGTCCCAGGGGAGTGCGACAGGCTTCGGCAGCCGGCACAGTTCATATCCTCGCCGCTAGATGAGGGCTTCATTCATTCCATTTCCTGACCCAGTCGGTCGACTGGAAGCAGGCTATGGATTTTTAGTACCACAAAAGGGGCAGGCGACCTCGTAGTTCCGCCCCTTAAAACAACAATAACTAACTAACTAACTAACTACTAGTAGGCCTACCACAAACACAGGTTATCAGATTCTACGCATACTCGAGTACTCGGAACTGAAGAGCACGGTGCCCCAACCCCGTGAATGAAGAAACAATGATCGCCATCTGTAAAGGACATATTTTTGTTGTTCCTATTGCTTCATTTGAGGAGCTTGGACATCATGGTCATCCTCCCGTGTACTTGGATGTGTGTAGAATTTGTCTGATAACCCGTGTTAATATGTCTGTATTTGCGTGTGTATTTCTAATTCAGACAAGGATTGGGAAGGAGACAGCCGGAACCATTCCGGCATTCGCCTGGAGTGGAAGTGGGAAACCACGGGAAACCACTTACAAGATGGCTGAGTTGGGAATAGAACCAACCTCTTCTCAGTTTTGCCTCACGAAGCTGAGTGTACCCCGTTCGGGCATCTGCATGGTACACAACTCTGTTACCGTTCTCCTTGCAAACATAATCAGAATCAAGTACAGTACACCATCATTAGCGCGAACAAACATGAGAGCTAAGAATGTGCAGTGGACTGAACGAGTTCTCAGTTTTTTTGTTTTTTTTAGCGTATGGCTTTTGGTGCCGGGAGTGTCCGAGGACATGTTCGGCTCGCCAGTTTTGTAGCTGCTTCGAGACGGACACCCAATGGGTGAGCTACAAGTACCG
The DNA here is from genome assembly GCA_946902985.2 of Meconema thalassinum. Taxonomy (NCBI): domain Eukaryota; kingdom Metazoa; phylum Arthropoda; class Insecta; order Orthoptera; family Tettigoniidae; genus Meconema; species Meconema thalassinum. Next base: position 1,069,321,119 of record OX336389.2, read on the forward strand.
TTGGGGAGGGAAGGAGGGAAGTTGGAATGTAAGGACGAGGAGTTGGAAGGTAGCGGCTGTGGCCTATAGTTAGGGACCAACCCCGGCATTTGCCTGGAAGGAAGATGGGAAACCACAGAAGACCATCTTCAAGGTTGTCGGCGGGGGGATTCGAACCTCCTCGCCTCCCGGATGTGAGCGACTGCCATCAGTCATGCCGTAACCACCACGGCTAACTCACCCGGTAGTTCTCAGGTATTAGCCTTTCACGGGTTGATTGCCGTCGGTCGAGATGGGAACCATTCTTTGTTTACTTGTGTCACACGTCAGTCTGCTTCGTTGACAGGTACAGTTGCGCGAGTAGGACATGACTCAGCTCCAGTAGCCTCAGTCATCGTTTAACGGTCCGTGGTGACATGAACTCCTGTGACGCTTATCTGACGCAATGCTGCTTGACATATGTGCAGACTGCACTCTGTCATCGCTGTGTCCTCCGCTTCGCTCCGCGGGGCTCATGCTACAATAATCAACAAACACTAGCGCAGCCACACTCAGTGGCAATCAAATCTTGAATGGGTAATACAACCTGCAAATAGTACTAGCTCTGTAACATGGGATAAAACAGGTTTTGACATTCAGAAGCACTTGTAGGCCTATTATCAGAAAGGCACCTTTCAGTGTGCATCCACATGCTTAATAGAAAATCGCAAATAAGGGCTGAGCGACCGCTAACTTGGGTCTAATTAAGGAAGAGTCAGGGAACGGATTTTGTAAGGAAGTCGGCCATGGACCTGTTGAAAGGAACCGTCCTGGTATTTGCGTGGTGGTGAAAATTGGAAACCATATAAACCATTTTCAGGACGGCCGAGGTGGGAATCGAACCCACGCTTTCCCGATACCAGTGAGGGACGAGTTAGCACTCTCGGCCACGGTGGCCGGTAGTTTCATGTGACCATTAATCTAAGTAGGCTATTATCAGCCACAGTGGCCGAGAGCGCTAACTCGTCCCTCGCTGGTATAGGGAAAACGTGGGTTCGAATCCTACCTCAGCCGTCCTGAAAATGGTTTTCGTGGTTTCCCATTTTCACCACCAGGAAAACACAGGGGTCGGTCCTTTCAATACAGTAGGTCCACGGCCGATTTCCTTCCAAAATCCCTTCCCTGACCTGTCCTGAAAAAGAAAAAAGGCCTTTGGCTGCATTAATAAAATTATTAATCCAGGTATTATAAGCCACGAGGCCTCCATCTATACGTGGAATCCGAACGAACGGACTGACAACTTGACTATCACATTCCCAATAATAATAGTAATAATATCATGAGATCGACATTTCTTTTAACACGCCAACTTTTGTTTTAAAAATACTGGACTGCAGGAATTTTGCTTTAGAATGGGATCTTAAATGTGCTTGTAAACCTAATTCAATAACGTCAGGACAACTGAAATGAACGTTAGGTTTGAGTGCCATTCTTAGCCAACCTAACTAGGCCAACATGAATACGGAGTTGGTACATACCCAATGGCTACCGTAAACTCCTTCCGAATTCTATCCTCTATCCTCAGTCTACGAGATACGAAAATAACACAGTTTATCGGGCAGATTTCAGACATATACAGTATACCCAATTACACTAACCTGATGACTACACCCTACTAAACAACAACAATATCAAGAGTAGGACTACTTATCTTTTATACGGAATGGAGAGAAATGGCCGCACATGGGATAGGCCTCTGCAAGAAATGTTCTCGTCCCATATCCACTAACAAAGTTGTAGTTGCACGCAGATTACCCAGCGTAAGCGAAGTTGTTTAGCAAACAAGTGCTGTGAAATATTCAAGGAATTGTTTTGGCAAGTTAGGGTTACCCAAAGTTGGAACACCTACAGAACTCCCGTATCGCCCCACGCAATGTGTTTCCAACTTCCCTATTCTTATCTAACAGTACACAGAACTTGGCAATACAGTGTCAACCAAAGTTCAGGAACACCAGGTTTTAAATGACCTTTATCTTAAGCATCTCGTCGAACCCAGTGTGTTATTTGTAAATCTACATCTAAATGAATTAATTCACCATTAATTCATTTTCTTTATAGAGTGTATTCTCCATTAATTTTTTTCTTCTATTTTTTTCTTTTACGCTTTTTTTTAACTGTAATTATATTCGTTTTTACTTCATCCTTTTTACTTCTACTTCCTTTACTTATGTCATTATGACGTCACGAACACCCAGTCCCCGAGTCAGGGGAATTATTCACAGGAGATTAAAATCATCACGGCCCGGCCGGGAATCCAACCCGGGACCCTTCGGGCCAAAGCCTAGCACGCCTACCAATTACTCACGAAGCCGGATACCATTCCGCATGAAAGCTAAGTAAGCCAACTCTTGTTGTTGTTTCATTAGGACGTAAACACCAGGTTAGTGTAATTGGGCGTATGTGTGCGATATATGTCTGATAGTCTGTGTTTTTGTAGACTTGTAATTGGGGATAGAATTGGAAAAGAGATAACGGTGGCCTTTGGGTTACTTTTATCTCTTACCTTCCAGCTCGGCTTCACTCACGGACACTGCGAAGGATCATTCCTCTACCATCGCAAGGACGGTGTCTGGGAGTTTAACACACTTTGCCAGAAGATACAACTGGGGATAGTGACAGGCCGATCGCCCAGGCAACCGCTAACTTGGGTCTTATTAAGGAAGGGTCAGGGAAGGGATTTTGGAAGGAAGCCGGTCGTTAACCTGTTGAAAGGAACCGTCCCAGTATTTGTCTGGTGGTGAAAGTGGGAAACCAGGAAATATATTTTCAGGATGGACGAGGTAGGATTCGAACCCACGCTCTCCCGATGTCAGCGAAGCACGAGCTAGCACGTTAGCGGTGGCCGGTCCTTTGGGTATATACCAACTTTATAGATTGCGTTCAGTCTAGTCATCAAGCCTCTGTGAATGAACGCGTGATCTCCACAATCCCCTATTGGCCGTTAGTATTCCAGCCACCTCTGTTTTGCATTTCAGTCCAATTTTGAATAGAATATCTGTTTTGAATAATTCGTATCCCAATAAGGTTATGATTTTTGTCATATTGAAGAAAACAAGTAGTTCCATGACGAACTAAACAGCCTATTTTCATATGCTGCTTACTACTGGTCTTCTCCACTAGAAACTTTCCCTCCAATTAAAAGGATTTCCCATGTGATGTACTAAATGAATCGGCACATGCTGAAAGGGCCTCAGTCCAAGGGTCCAAGCAACCTAGTTTTGAGAAACACGAGAAAAAAACAGTGTCTAAGCAACGGACTGAGAACCTTACAGCGTAGGCCTACGTTAAGAATTACCTTAGCTAATATGAGGTATCCCACGCGTGTGACTCAATCCCTTGTAACATAGATGGTTGAGGCTGTCCTATATCAAGTGATTTTCATGCTTAACTCAGTCTGCCATTTCTTGTGACTGGGGTCCTTCTAGCATGTGCCAATTCAAATAGCTTTTGGTACACGACCTACGTTGTGATAAATGAGCAAGAAAATCAAACTCAAAGCTAAATATCCAATAGTTTGAAGTCATTTCAGACAACAAATATAAAAATTATATTTTAAGAAAGCATAATAATCTTACTATGGTACTTTTTTTTTGTCGTGTGGCCTCCTCAGAGGCCGAGTGCAGGTCTTTCTATTCGACGCCTGTGGGCGACCTGCGCGTCGGGATGAGAGATGGAATGGAGGAAGGTGAATGAATGAAACTGGGCAAGGATGTGGAAGAAATCGGCCGTGGCCTATCAGAAGGTACCGTCCCAGCATTTGCCTGGTGTTGATAATGGGGAAACCACGGAAAACCATTTCAAGGACGGCCGACGGTGGGGTTCGAACACACGCGTCTACCGAGTCAGCAGAGAGCTTGGTCCCATGACCTAATGCTGCGCTTTAGCCAGCTGAGCCACTACTGTCGGTACTATGGTACTGTCATAATTTAAAGCTTTCATCGTTCCTCAAAATAACTCACGTCAATGCACCTCCAGTACTGGAAAATATGTGTCCAAAGTTACACGATGAGGCTTTAACGCTAAGGAATTGTGTTCTGGTGTATTAACTTAGTAAGTGGCAGGTTCACTAGAACACAGCAAAACATTTATTCATTCATTCATTCATTCATTCATTCATTTATTTGCAATTAGGGGTGTGTCCCCCGGTGGCAAATTTGGTGTACATAACAAATAAACAATTAAACATAACAATTCAATAACAATTAAACTGGAACATTTTCACAAATCATCAGTCCTTTCTTAAACACAGCTGTATCTTTGGGGAAAGGCTCTAAGACTGCGGCAGGTAGAGAGTTTCAGTTATCAATGGCACGGTTTACGAAAAGAATATTTGCCATAATTTGTACACTGTGGTCGGCCCTGAAAGAATGATCACCCCTACTCAAGTAAGTGGGCTTTCCCATACGTTTGCTAAGCTCACCCACATGCTGGTTGATTTGTGTACGTGTTGTACATAGCGCAGAGTCTACAGTAGATTTCATCCTTTTAGCCTCAAGTGATTACCACCCGAGTTTTTTTAACATACGGGTCACACTGCTCCTGGGATTAAAGTCACTGAGCACAAATCTAGCGGCCTTTCTTTGTGCCATTTCCAATTCATTGATGAGCCCTACTTGATATGGATCCCAAACCACCGAGGTGTATTCCAGAATAGGTCTTACAAGTGACAAATATCTTAATTCTTAAGCAGAGGCCCTACTTCCATTTAATACGCTCATTACAAAGTGCAGAGATTTGTAAGCTTTAGAAACTACACATCCTGCATGACTACTCCATATCATATCATTCCATACGTGAACGCCCAAATATTAGCAAGAATATTCTTCTACAAGACATGAACATGCGTATAATCCATAATTCACGGTGTCTGAAACAGAAAATTGGAATAAATAACCTTGGTGTTTTACTCCTTTAAAACAATCTCCACCAACACCAATGGTTAAGGATCAGTGCTTAATAATATCAACGTGAGAGGTGTAGAAGCAGAGGAATGCACACTTCTAACTGCGTATAGCGGATCATGGAGGCATCTCGTGAGCCCACAAAGACTGCAAACTAGACTCATTGTTGTTGACTCATTTAGGGGCTTTGTGACATCATGGTCATGTAGCCCCATGTACTTGAATGTGTGTATGGAATCTGTCTGATACCCAATGTTACTTTGATGGCTGTAGTAGTGTGTGTATTTGCAAATGAGACTAGGATTTGGTAGGATGCGGCTGTGGCTTTGTTAGGAATCATCCCGATATTTGTCTGGAATTGAAATGGGTAAACCATAGAAAACCACTTTTAGGATAGCTCAGATAAGAATTTCACCCATCTTTTCTGAGTATTACCTCAGCTTACGAGGCTGAGTGTACGCCGTTCCAACCCACAGACCAAAATTAAATTCCTTGGCCGAGCCGGGAATCAAACCCAGGATTTCTGGATCCAGAGTCTCAATATGTAGGCTACAACGAGACAACAGAAGGCGGTCAACTTGTCTGAACGCTGAATGAAAATTATTATTATCACATATATAAATCGATAAGGTGTATGTTTCATAAAACTCAAGCTCTTAAACCAGAGGGAATTAGAAGGTGCGGTTTGTGGCAATATCTTCCAAATTGTTTCGATAATACGGGAAAAATCTTTCATTTCTTGAAAAGTCAACGGAAATAAATTGTATATTTATTTGCTTATGAAGTGCGTTTAAACAAATAAACATGACGATAGCCCCTGCCAGAACTATGTCGTGTCGAGCCCGCATAACAGTAAATCTGGGCGGGAGGTATACAGGGTGTTTCAGTGACAGCGTGCCAAAAGGATGGAGGCAATCAGGGTCGCCAGGCTGAGCACATAGACATAGGAAACATGTGGTCTCCGAGGCCACCCAAAGGTGCTATGGACGTAAACATGTTTAACACGACTGGAGTGTCCTGAGTAATGTACTCGTATGTTTGTTGACAGTAAGTGTGTACACTGGTGTAAATGTGGAAAAACAAATAAGGTGTCCTGCACGGTTATTGTTCTTTTTTATTTACGGTAACTGTGTGCATTATTACACAGGTAGCACTGTAACTGACGGGCTTGCCATGAACTGACCAGAGTTGCTGTAGCAGTGGGTACAAACTCATAAAAGTTGCTCAACATGACGGCTACCAACCTCGATACAAGCATGCCAACGACGTACGAGAGTCTCTAAGACCGCGCTACCTTCCGGACCAAAGAAGAACCACAAACTGAGCTTTGGTCGTTTACATGTGCATGCCAATCCGTTCACCTGTGTATTGTTAATAAGCAATACTCATAACTACTCAGAACACCTCAGTCGTGTTTACGTCCATAGCACCTATGGGTGGCTTCGGAGACCACATGTTCCCTATGTCGATGTAGTCAGTGTGGCAGCCCTGACTTCTGGTATCCGATTGGCACGCTATCACTGAAACACTTGTATACACATGGGGCACTCACATATCGTAAGAAATGAGCATTCAAAAGAAAGAGAATTACCCACAGAAGTGACTAATTGCACTCTGATTTCATAAATATAGACAATTGTTTAGTTAGTTAGTTAGTTAGTTAGTTATTGTTGTTTTAAGGGGCGGAACTACGAGGTCATCTGTCCCTCTTAACACAGATCAAATATTACAAATTTGGAATTGAATTTAAAATTTTGAGGTGGACACCTAAATTTAAGAAGACCAAAAATTAATAAAACAAAAACAAAAAATTAAATAAAAATAAAAATTATAAAAATAAACAAAAATTACGGAAAAACAAAACATTATCATTCAAAAACGAGCAAGTCGTTGAGTCAATTTATACTGGAAAATTTAGATTGCTGGCCCTAACCCACTCTCACTTATATAGCGGATAACGCGATCAGCAGCCACCGCGTCATCGGCTAATATAAGTTTGAGTGTCATCTGCAAACCAAGGTTTCTTCGTAAGTCAACAAGATCCACACACTCGGTGAAAATATGGGCCACGGTGAAAACGGCTCCACAGGTACAAAGTGGGGGGTCTCATGAGATACGAGTGGATGGATCTTGTATGACCTATCCTTAGCCTACACAAAATGACGGACTCCCTCCGTGACCGGAAAGAGCTCCGCGACACGCGAGTAGTTCCCTTAATCACTCTCAGTTTACAGGGCAGTGGGTCAGCCAGCCACTGACTCTCCCAAAAAGCCAGAACTTGTAGGCGTAACTGAGAGCGAATATCTCTAGCAGGTACCTCCATTGGTCGAGGTGGTAGTGATACCGCCTCTTTTGCAGCTTGATCCGCTAACTCATTTCCCGCAATTCCCATGTGGCTTGGAAGCCACAGAAAATTGTTAAAAAAAAGTGTGTTTAAACAAATTACAAGATGATAGCCCCTGCGTCGTGCCCGTATAGTCTACCAATTAGGCCAGGCAGGTGGTTTATACACATGTGCCTGTTGGTTATTATTATTATTATTATTATTATTATTATTATTGTTACGTGCAAGAGCCCGTCCCAACGTTTTCAAATATGTATCTTCTCTGGATGTGACTTCACGAACTTTGAAACGACCGCCTGGTGGCTTAGTTCCGATTTTGAACACGAGATGGCAGCTGCTGTCGGACTTCGGGGTTTCTTCACGTGGTTCCTTCTTCTCCGATAGAGTGTGTTTGGGGGGCCTTATAAACTTATCCTATTCGTGTCCTTTTTGAAGGCTATTTTTTTCCTACGTCATGAAACAAAGGACTGTGTATTCATGATACCGCCAAATTAATGACTTAATAATCACATTATTGATTGATGTGTCAAGCCTTGATTGGACAATAACAATTTACATGAATGCAGTTCGGTATCTGACGTGTGATTCTCCGCCATCTTGGGAGTTGATTGTCTGTCGTCTAAGAAGCAACTAGCCAGCTGGTGTGACAGAGTATCTCTTCGTGGGCTGGGGGGTGGCCTCGCCCCCCCCCCCCCCAGCTTTTACAAATATGAATACCAATTCTACTAAGAAATTGCCTGTGCTCTTCAGGCTTTAATTTTCATCGTTTCGCCGTGAAGAGGACGTATGAAATGTAATCGCATCTCGATGCAGACCAGTGCTTGTGACCCAAACGAAGCATGTGCCGGGTGGGCCATTTTCAGGCAATATAGTGCCGTATTACGTTATTTGGTTTGTGTGTGAATTATTTTATTTTTATTGTGTCTCCACTGTGAAATTTTAAGGTACGTTATAATTTTTTTTTATTTTATTATGGGAGCTCCAATATTGGCCTTGCATGTATGTTGTGATGCTGTGTTTGGTTTCGCCTGGTAGGCATAATTTTTTATTTATGTTTTAATAATGTTACCAGATATATATTAATTTTGTTATTTTTCTTCGTACCTTCTGGAGACACATTTCTAGTTTATTTTACGTTTTAAATTATTATTTATTTTCCTTTGGCAATCTTGGGATTGGCATATTATTTATCTGATTTACGATCCGATGCTCCAGCCTCATGTTAATAGTATTTAGACGTAATTGTTTTCCTTCGTTCATTTCTTTCTGCTGATTTTAAAATTTAATTTTGCTAAATTGTTCGCCGTAATTCGATCGGACATGCGGTCTCCTGTTTTTTGTGGCCATGTTTGTTTTTGTTTTGCCGTAATGCATCCTGGTCTTGGAGGGCAATCTCTTGGCGTCAAGCGGTAAACTCAAACGTGTTGTGGTGTTAGCTTAATATTTTTATTAATCTTGTTGGTTTAACTTTGTGTTTTTGGTGAACGTTCCTGTGTTTTTCTCCGTCATGCAAATTATGGATTTATTTTCTGATCCAATTTTATTTTATTAATTTAATTTTAATTTTTTTTTCGTTTTATGGCGTGGCCTGGATCTCTGCATGTCGGATCGGTATTGCATTCCCTTGTAAATTATCAAGCCCTTTCTCATTTAATTATGCCTGTAATTTTATTTTAATCTTTGGGCTTTAACATTTTAATTTTAATTTAATTATTTTCTTTTTGTTGGCTTTGCAAGCAAGCATGTTAAGCGGTCTCTTGCCTTCTTGTAAATTATGCTGGTTGATGCATGTTCTGTTTTCTGGTGGAGGTGTTCTCTAAATTTTAACAATTAAATTTTTCTTTTACATTTTTAAGCAACTGTTGTGGCATTATTTCGTCGGCGACAATTCCGTTAGTTATTGGGGGGGGGGGGTGTCTGCAGAATAGCCTGTGCGTTGTCCCCTTCTCCACCTTCCTTCCACCCCCTTTGGTGTTCTTCTGTTGGGACATGTCATCTGGAGGTGATTTTGCTGTGGAAGCGAGGCGGACCTCTAAAGACAGGTAAGTAGGCCCCATCCACGTTGGCCGTCCACGGGTCATTTTGGTAGCAGAGCGAGCTCGAGTTCGTTTCCGTAACTATCCCCTCCTCAATACCCGCAGGCTCGTTTTATGGACCCTTCTAGTGCTGATGGAGCGGTTGTTGATGGGATCTGTCATGTCAGTGCACTTGATGTTATATAAAGCTAATCCTTGTCGTTTGTTTAATTTCATGTTTGCCTCTGAATATCCATGTGCTGTTATGTAAGTGACCGGTTCGAAGCGAGGTGTTTGCTGCTGTATTTTATCCTGTTTGTAATACAACATCCCCACTGAAAAAGATGCTCGGTAAGTGGCTGGCATGTGCTCTTGGCATGGGAAATGTGGAATTGGTAATATTCTGATAGCCTACATGCTACGAGTGAAGGCATCCTGGAGCCCTGTCTGAAGCTGTTCGCCATGTGTTTTGTGCCAATTTTTGTAATTTAGCTTCCTGTTCTCGAGCCAAGCAGGCGGTGACATATGCAGTTCTGGGCAGCATTGTGCATGATTTTGTGTAGTATGGTGGCTTGGTTCGAGTGTCAACCTAATCTATGGTGTTGGTAATTGGTAGTTATGGTATTGTTGTGAAAGTGTAAACTGTCCTCGTAATTCCTAAAATTTGTTTCATTCTGTATTGTCTGTCTGCATTCTGTGTTTTTTAAAATGGCCGACAATAACAGTGTTTTCGATTTAATTGACTTAAGAGATAACCTTGTGAATTTGGAGAGTTCTTCTGGGGTTGAACGTGAATCACCTCTGTTTACTAGGTCTGAGGTTTTGGGATCGATTTCTAGTAGTGGTTTGCCTGCCCCTCTATTGTCTGGCTCTGGCTCGTCCAGACCACCTAACCCTGGATACGGTCATTCCTCTCATGTTAGGTCACCTAATGATTTACTGGGTCCTGCCGACCCATTGCATCCCAGTTCTTTCTCTAGCAATGTAAATGTTTTGTTTCCTGTAGAGGGTGTGCGAGCGGGCTACCCTGGTTACAATGTCTCTTTTCCAAATGCTACATACTCGCCTACCGTTAATTATGGGTCGATTCCTCATCCTATTTCTAGTTTCTTAGCTAAGTTGAAGAGTTTCAACCTAGATGACGTTACCCAAGTGGTCCTATTTTTAAAACAAGTGGTCGAATTGGGTAACCATGCCTCGATTTTTGGGATGTCGGAAATTCAGATTTTCCAAATTTTGTATCCTGTTGCATCCGGTATGCTGCGCGATAAGCTAATTGAAGCTATCCACCTCCGCATGTCCTTAGCTATGTTCATTAGGGAAGTGTTGTGGTTTTTGTCCCTGCGAGTGCCCTTAGTACTCTCGAGCAAAAGTTTTTATATTGTGTCCAAAGGTTGGACGAGTCACTTAGCGACTATGTCAGTGACATCAAGGTGTATGCCCAGGTATTTGCATCCCCTTTAACTGAGCGACAGTTGGTGTCATCGATTGTAAATGGGTTTTCGCCTCAATATAGGTCATACATGACTATGTGTACCAGGCCTTCGTCATTTGTCGGGCTGAAACAGGTCGTTATAGAGGCTATGGCTGTGAAACATGCAGATTCCCTTCGTGTAGCTAATGTTCCTCCTCCTTCCTTGATGTCTCGTCCCCCTCCTTCCTTGATGTCTCGTCCCCCGCCTAAGGTTATGTTCCACCCAAGACCTAATATTAAGTGCCACACGTGCGGTGGCGTGGGACATGTTAAGAAGGTGTGTCCGAATAACCAGATGTTGTGGAGACCAATTCGGATGTTACTTCTAAGGATATTTCTGTGCATGAGAGTTTGGGAAAACCCTGTGAAGTTTCTGGTCGCCCTACTGATGAAAATCTTGATAACTCGTTGAAAACTAAATCTTCACGTGCTAATTCTGCTTATGTCTCTGACCTACCTAACCTGTCGGTGAGCAATGTCGTGGCAAGTCAGCCTAATTCTAAACATAATGTGAAACCTGTAGTGCGGGTGTCCTCGTCATCTATTTGTAATCGTTTTAGAGTGAATAATGATTTTGGAATTTCTCCTGTGGCTAAAGGAATATCCCCGTTTATTGAAATTTGTGTTAATGACGAGCCCGTATCTGCATTGCTTGATTCTGGTAGTGTCGCATCCTTTATAAGCGAGGACTGGTTTTTATATATGAAGAGTGTTTGCAAATTTCCTGAGTTAGAGCCTAACAATGAATCCTTTATTTCGGCAAATTGTTCAAACTTAAATATTTTGGGTAGTATGACAGTCAAAATCCATATTCTAAATTTTTCTTGGAAGTTTAAATTTTTTGTTGCCAGAAATCTTTCTCGTTCTGTGGTCATTGGAGCTAATTTCATGTCACACGTTGGTATGCTTCTTGATTTTGGTGCTCGCAACTTATGGTTTAAGTTTAATCCGCAGAGTAAATTATCATTTAACCCGGTTTTATCTTCTCCTGCTGTCAATTCTGTTAGTGAACCTATGACTATTGAGGATCTCGATCTGGAAAATTTAACGAGTCCTCAAAAGGATGCCATTAAGAGGTTGTGTCAGGAGTATAGTGATGTATTTACGGACAAGTTGGGTGTAACCCATTTGATGGAATACAAGATTGAGCTAACCGATTCTGTGCCGGTGCGTTCCAGCCCGTATCGACTTGCCCCGCCCAAGATGGCTGAACTTCGGAAGATTATCGATAAGATGTTGGAAGAAGGTGTAATCCAACCCTCTATCTCTGCCTACTCATCCCCTGTATTCCTTGTGCCAAAACCTAACGGTGGTTTTCGGCCGGTGGTCGACTATAGGGCTCTTAATCAAAAGGTTGTTTTGCAGTCCATCCCTTTGCCGGACCTTCACACATGTTTTAGTTGGTTTCGCAACGCGAAGGTGTTCACGATCCTCGATTTAAATTCTTCTTACTTCCAAATTCCCCTCTCCCCGGAATCCAGGCATGTTACTGCTTTTTCCACTGACTGGAACCTGTTTGAGTATGCCCGCGTCCCGTTTGGCCTATCCACCGGAGCCGCTGTGTTGAGCAGACTTCTGGACAAGGTGTTTTCAGAAATTAAATTCAAGTTTGTGTACCACTATCTTGACGATGTGGTGATCTATTCTGAGTCCTTCGAGGAACATGTTGATCATCTGAAGGTTGTACTTGATCGATTGCATGACGCTGGCCTTACCGTCAAATTGTCCAAGGTTTCCTTTGCCAAGCCCAAAATTTCCTTCTTGGGACATATTGTTTCTGAATCTGGTATCTCCGTGGACCAGTCTCGTACGCAGGCCATCAGAGATTTTAAACCACCCAAGAATGCCAAGGGTGTTGCTCGTTATATTGGTATGGTGAACTTCTTCCGTAAGTTCATCAGTAATTTTGCCGACCATGCTGCTCCTCTAAATCAATTACGCAAAAAGGCTGTGAAGATTGAGTGGGGTCCCTCTCAGCAGGCAGCCTTCGAAGATCTTAAGCTTGCGCTCTCTAACGCCCCTGTATTAGCCATTCCGGATTTTGGGAAGCAGTTCATTGTACAGACTGATGCGTCTGGTCGTGGTGTTGGTTGTGTCCTACTGCAAGAATCTGATCTGGGTAGGCAACCCATTGCGTACGCTTCTCGTACCTTAACGGACGCAGAGAGGAAGTATTCCATATACGAACTTGAGGGTTTAGCTGTGTTGTTCGCTCTAGAAAAATTCCGTATGTATCTTGAGCACACTAAGTTTCTCCTTGAGACCGATAACCAAGCCTTGAGCTGGGTCTTAGGGAAACCCCGTAAAACTGGTAGGATTGACCGATGGGCAACTAGGATTCTGTCATTCCAGTTCATCGTCCACCATATTCGTGGGTCCGAAAATGCGGTAGCTGATTCATTAAGCCGCATGTATGAGGAAACAGCCGAAGAGGATATTCAAGGATGTGAACCCGTAAACCTTGTATCACCTGTAAATTATGTCAATGTCGTTCTCAGCAATTCCCCTGTGCTTTTTGAAGATGTGAGACGATTCCAGAAAGAAGACCCCTCCTTATCTAGCCTAATTGACTGAATCAATTCTGGTGAAGTAATCAAGCCCTACTCTCTAAAGGATGGTATATTGTTTTGTTCGTCTCGTCATGACCGTCTTCCTAAAATTGTGCTCCCGTCGGTCCTCATTCCGGAAATCTTTCGTTACTATCACGAATCTCCTATTGGTGGCCACCTAGGAGTATTCAAGACCCGAGCTAAAATCAGACAGTTTTTCATTTGGCAAAGTATGGATGGCGACATCAGGAGGCTCATTAGAAATTGTGCTGCATGTAGTATTAGCAATCCTCCGGTTTCTACTAAGGTTGGCCTGTTGTCATCCGAACCGGCATCTAGACCCATGGAGAGGCTTTTTATCGACCATGGTGGGCCGTTCCCTCGCTCTGGTCGGGGAAACCAATTTGCGCTTGTTTGCACTGACGGTTTCACCCGGTTTAGTTGGATTTTCCCCACCAGACAGGCTACGACCAGTTCCGTCATAAAGTGTCTTAATTCCATCTTTTCATCTTTTGGGCCATGTCAGTACCTGGTATCAGATAATGCCAAGTGCTTTGTATCTCATCAGTTCCGTCAATTCTTGTTTGATTATGCTATTACGCATGTGACCACCACTCCCTATTTTCCTAACCCGTCTCTCGCTGAGCGAGTCAATCGTAATCTCCGTTCTGCTCTGATTGCTTTCCACCACAACGGCCATTCCAAGTGGGATTCTAATTTGCATTGGCTCAATTTTGCTTTCAACACCGCCGTGCATGAGAGCACGCAAGCCACCCCTTTTTCGTTAATGTTTTCCTTTATGGCTAATTCTCCGTTGTCCAATCTGTGGAGCCTGCACGATCTCCTTCCAGACAGTTTCACGCCCGAGGATATGAGGGCGAAATTCGACAAGCCTAGAGAGAATATTAAGGTATCACATGACCAACTTGCCAAGAGACACAATGCCTGTCGCAAGCCAACTGATTTGGAAATTGGAGATGGTGTACGTCCGCAATTTCGAGCCCAAGGGCGTCAGTAATCTAGTTTCAAGCAAGTTGACCCCTCGTTTTAAAGGCCCGTGTTATGTAGAGGCATTCCTGACTCCCGTTACTCTTCTTATTAGAAACCCTAAGGCCAACAAAATTTCCAGAGTGCATCTGTCGCACATTAAACGAGGTGGAGACGTTTCTAATGAGGAAATGCTACCATACATTTTGTAAACTGATTTTGTATAATGTAGAGTATCCCTAACCTTCATTGAGGCCTTCAGGCATCTGTTCCTTCTGGAATTTTGAACTTGATATGAAAACTCTGCTGGGATACAAACTGTAACTGTTGGGTAATTCCCATTTTTAATGGTAAATTGTAAAATTGAAACTAATTTTGATGTTTTCATAAAAAATGCTAGCATGTAAGTTGGACTCGGTGGGAGACATAACTCATGGTAAAATTTATATACATGATTCCTTGGGAATTTAAGTGGTCATTCCTCTACCGTAGTTCCTTCTAAATGTATAGTCGTTTAACTCATGTAATCTTGAAATGTACTTCTAGTCTGTAAAAAGGTAAACTTATTTAATTAACTATTGTAAGCACGGATCTAGGTCATGGTCAGGATTTTCTTCATATAAATTCAACTTTGTTGCTCTTTTGTAAAATGTAGTAAGAATTTGTAATTTCTGTAAAAATTTTTGAAATAAGATTAACTTCTGTTTTGTAAATGGCTGCCCACGCGTCGCATGATATCTGGCACATTGCTTCCACCTACTTCGTTTAAAGCTAACTACATTGGACCTTATGAAAATTTACCTAACGTGTCTCGGACTATGAAAGCACTGCTGGTGCTGGTGTTCAGCGTTTCTGAAGACTTATGGACACAGTGAAGCGGTTAACTAAGTGGTTTGCTAGGTGATCAATTATCCCTTCACTGATAATATGACCCTGCACTCTTCCTAACCTAAACGATGCGGTTTCGTCCATCAATTGGAGTTAACTGGTGAACATTATCTTCTGGAAACTTGCTTGGTGAATCGACTGGTGTTGGAGTACTGCCTATGCCTAGGCATATTCGTGAACGGTGTTCACGCTTAAGGGAGGGAGACTGTTACGTGCAAGAGCCCGTCCCAACGTTTTCAAATATGTATCTTCTCTGGATGTGACTTCACGAACTTTGAAACGACCGCCTGGTGGCTTAGTTACGATTTTGAACACGAGATGGCAGCTGCTGTCGGACTTCGGGGTTTCTTCACGTGGTTCCCTCTTCTCCGATAGAGTGTGTTTGGGGTGATTTATAAACTTATCCTATTCGTGTCATTTTTGAAGGCTATTTTTTTCCTACGTCATGAAACAAAGGACTGTGTATTATGATACCGCCAAATTAATGACTTAATAATCACATTGTTGATTGATGTGTCAAGCCTTGATTGGACAATAACAATTTACATGAATGCAGTTCGGTATCTGACGTGTGATTCTCCGCCATCTTGGGAGTTGATTGTCTGTCGTCTAAGAAGCAACTAGCCAGCTTGTGTGACAGAGTATCTCTTCGTGGGCTGGGGGGCCTTGGCCCCCAGTTTTTACAAATATGAATACCAATTCTACTAAGAAATTGCCTGTGCTCTTCAGGCTTTAATTTTCATCGTTTCGCCGTGAAGAGGACGTATGAAATGTAATCGCATCTCGATGCAGACCAGTGATTGTGACCCAAACGAAGCATGTGCCGGGTGGGCCATTTTCAGGCAATATAGTGCCGTATTACGTTATTTGGTTTGTGTGTGAATTATTTTATTTTATTGTGTCTCCACTGTGAAATTTTAAGGTACGTTATATTTTTTTATATTTTATTATGGGAGCTCCAATATTGGCCTTGCATGTATGTTGTGATGCTGTGTTTGGTTTCGCCTGGTAGGCATAATTTTTTATTTATGTTTTAATAATGTTACCAGATATATATTAATTTTGTTATTTTTCTTCGTACCTTCTGGAGACACATTTCTAGTTTATTTTACGTTTTAAATTATTATTTATTTTCCTTTGGCAATCTTGGGATTGGCATATTATTTATCTGATTTACGATCCGATGCTCCAGCCTCATGTTAATAGTATTTAGACGTAATTGTTTTCCTTCGTTCATTTCTTTCTGCTGATTTTAAAATTTAATTTTGCTAAATTGTTTGCCGTAATTCGATCGGACATGCGGTCTCCTGTTTTTTGTGGCCATGTTTGTTTTTGTTTTGCCGTAATGCATCCTGGTCTTGGAGGGCAGTCTCTTGGCGTCAAGCGGTAAACTCAAACGTGTTGTGGTGTTAGCTTAATATTTTTATTAATCTTGTTGGTTTAACTTTGTGTTTTTGGTGAACGTTCCTGTGTTTTTCTCCGTCATGCAAATTATGGATTTATTTTCTGATCCAATTTTATTTTATTAATTTAATTTTTTTTTTCGTTTTATGGCGTGGCCTGGATCTCTGCATGTCGGATCGGTATTGCATTCCCTTGTAAATTATCAAGCCCTTTCTCATTTAATTATGCCTGTAATTTTATTTTAATCTTTGGGCTTTAACATTTTAATTTTAATTTAATTCTTTTCTTTTTGTTGGCTTTGCAAGCAAGCATGTTAAGCGGTCTCTTGCCTTCTTGTAAATTATGCTGGTTGATGCATGTTCTGTTTTCTGGTGGAGGTGTTCTCTAAATTTTAACAATTAAATTTTTCTTTTAAATTTTTAAGCAACTGTTGTGGCATTATTTCGTCGGCGACAATTCCGTTAGTTATTGGGGGGGGGGGGGTGTCTGTAGAATAGCCTGTGCGTTGTCCCCTTCTCCACCTTCCTTCCACCCCCTTTGGTGTTCTTCTGTTGGGACATGTCATCTGGAGGTGATTTTGCTGTGGAAGCGAGGCGGACCTCTAAAGACAGGTAAGTAGGCCCCATCCACGTTGGCCGTCCACGGGTCATTTTGGTAGCAGAGCGAGCTCGAGTTCGTTTCCGTAACTATCCCCTCCTCAATACCCGCAGGCTCGTTTTATGGACCCTTCTAGTGCTGATGGAGCGGTTGTTGATGGGATCTGTCATGTCAGTGCACTTGATGTTATATAAAGCTAATCCTTGTCGTTTGTTTAATTTCATGTTTGGCTCTGAATATCCATGTGCTGTTATGTAAGTGACCGGTTCGAAGCGAGGTGTTTGCTGCTGTATTTTATCCTGTTTGTAATACAACATCCCCACTGAAGAAGATGCTCGGTAAGTGGCTGGCATGTGCTCTTGGCATGGGAAATGTGGAATTGGTAATATTCTGATAGCCTACATGCTACGAGTGAAGGCATCCTGGAGCCCTGTCTGAAGCTGTTCGCCATGTGTTTTGTGCCAATTTTTGTAATTTAGCTTCCTGTTCTCGAGCCAAGCAGGCGGTGACATATGCAGTTCTGGGCAGCATTGTGCATGATTTTGTGTAGTATGGTGGCTTGGTTCGAGTGTCAACCTAATCTATGGTGTTGGTAATTGGTAGTTATGGTATTGTTGTGAAAGTGTAAACTGTCCTCGTAATTCCTAAAATTTGTTTCATTCTGTATTGTCTGTCTGCATTCTGTGTTTTTTAAAATGGCCGACAATAACAGTGTTTTCGATTTAATTGACTTAAGAGATAACCTTGTGAATTTGGAGAGTTCTTCTGGGGTTGAACGTGAATCACCTCTGTTTACTAGGTCTGAGGTTTTGGGATCGATTTCTAGTAGTGGTTTGCCTGCCCCTCTATTGTCTGGCTCTGGGTCGTCCAGACCACCTAACCCTGGATACGGTCATTCCTCTCATGTTAGGTCACCTAATGATTTACTGGGTCCTGCCGACCCATTGCATCCCAGTTCTTTCTCTAGCAATGTAAATGTTTTGTCTCCTGTAGAGGGTGTGCGAGCGGGCTACCCTGGTTACAATGTCTCTTTTCCAAATGCTACATACTCGCCTACCGTTAATTATGGGTCGATTCCTCATCCTATTTCTAGTTTCTTAGCTAAGTTGAAGAGTTTCAACCTAGATGACGTTACCCAAGTGGTCCTATTTTTAAAACAAGTGGTCGAATTGGGTAACCATGCCTCGATTTTTGGGATGTCGGAAATTCAGATTTTCCAAATTTTGTATCCTGTTGCATCCGGTATGCTGCGCGATAAGCTAATTGAAGCTATCCACCTCCGCATGTCCTTAGCTATGTTCATTAGGGAAGTGTTGTGGTTTTTGTCCCTGCGAGTGCCCTTAGTACTCTCGAGCAAAAGTTTTTATATTGTGTCCAAAGGTTGGACGAGTCACTTAGCGACTATGTCAGTGACATCAAGGTGTATGCCCAGGTATTTGCATCCCCTTTAACTGAGCGACAGTTGGTGTCATCGATTGTAAATGGGTTTTCGCCTCAATATAGGTCATACATGACTATGTGTACCAGGCCTTCGTCATTTGTCGGGCTGAAACAGGTCGTTATAGAGGCTATGGCTGTGAAACATGCAGATTCCCTTCGTGTAGCTAATGTTCCTCCTCCTTCCTTGATGTCTCGTCCCCCTCCTTCCTTGATGTCTCGTCCCCCGCCTAAGGTTATGTTCCACCCAAGACCTAATATTAAGTGCCACACGTGCGGTGGCGTGGGACATGTTAAGAAGGTGTGTCCGAATAACCAGATGTTGTGGAGACCAATTCGGATGTTACTTCTAAGGATATTTCTGTGCATGAGAGTTTGGGAAAACCCTGTGAAGTTTCTGGTCGCCCTACTGATGAAAATCTTGATAACTCGTTGAAAACTAAATCTTCACGTGCTAATTCTGCTTATGTCTCTGACCTACCTAACCTGTCGGTGAGCAATGTCGTGGCAAGTCAGCCTAATTCTAAACATAATGTGAAACCTGTAGTGCGGGTGTCCTCGTCATCTATTTGTAATCGTTTTAGAGTGAATAATGATTTTGGAATTTCTCCTGTGGCTAAAGGAATATCCCCGTTTATTGAAATTTGTGTTAATGACGAGCCCGTATCTGCATTGCTTGATTCTGGTAGTGTCGCATCCTTTATAAGCGAGGACTGGTTTTTATATATGAAGAGTGTTTGCAAATTTCCTGAGTTAGAGCCTAACAATGAATCCTTTATTTCGGCAAATTGTTCAAACTTAAATATTTTGGGTAGTATGACAGTCAAAATCCATATTCTAAATTTTTCTTGGAAGTTTAAATTTTTTGTTGCCAGAAATCTTTCTCGTTCTGTGGTCATTGGAGCTAATTTCATGTCACACGTTGGTATGCTTCTTGATTTTGGTGCTCGCAACTTATGGTTTAAGTTTAATCCGCAGAGTAAATTATCATTTAACCCGGTTTTATCTTCTCCTGCTGTCAATTCTGTTAGTGAACCTATGACTATTGAGGATCTCGATCTGGAAAATTTAACGAGTCCTCAAAAGGATGCCATTAAGAGGTTGTGTCAGGAGTATAGTGATGTATTTACGGACAAGTTGGGTGTAACCCATTTGATGGAATACAAGATTGAGCTAACCGATTCTGTGCCGGTGCGTTCCAGCCCGTATCGACTTGCCCCGCCCAAGATGGCTGAACTTCGGAAGATTATCGATAAGATGTTGGAAGAAGGTGTAATCCAACCCTCTATCTCTGCCTACTCATCCCCTGTATTCCTTGTGCCAAAACCTAACGGTGGTTTTCGGCCGGTGGTCGACTATAGGGCTCTTAATCAAAAGGTTGTTTTGCAGTCCATCCCTTTGCCGGACCTTCACACATGTTTTAGTTGGTTTCGCAACGCGAAGGTGTTCACGATCCTCGATTTAAATTCTTCTTACTTCCAAATTCCCCTCTCCCCGGAATCCAGGCATGTTACTGCTTTTTCCACTGACTGGAACCTGTTTGAGTATGCCCGCGTCCCGTTTGGCCTATCCACCGGAGCCGCTGTGTTGAGCAGACTTCTGGACAAGGTGTTTTCAGAAATTAAATTCAAGTTTGTGTACCACTATCTTGACGATGTGGTGATCTATTCTGAGTCCTTCGAGGAACATGTTGATCATCTGAAGGTTGTACTTGATCGATTGCATGACGCTGGCCTTACCGTCAAATTGTCCAAGGTTTCCTTTGCCAAGCCCAAAATTTCCTTCTTGGGACATATTGTTTCTGAATCTGGTATCTCCGTGGACCAGTCTCGTACGCAGGCCATCAGAGATTTTAAACCACCCAAGAATGCCAAGGGTGTTGCTCGTTATATTGGTATGGTGAACTTCTTCCGTAAGTTCATCAGTAATTTTGCCGACCATGCTGCTCCTCTAAATCAATTACGCAAAAAGGCTGTGAAGATTGAGTGGGGTCCCTCTCAGCAGGCAGCCTTCGAAGATCTTAAGCTTGCGCTCTCTAACGCCCCTGTATTAGCCATTCCGGATTTTGGGAAGCAGTTCATTGTACAGACTGATGCGTCTGGTCGTGGTGTTGGTTGTGTCCTACTGCAAGAATCTGATCTGGGTAGGCAACCCATTGCGTACGCTTCTCGTACCTTAACGGACGCAGAGAGGAAGTATTCCATATACGAACTTGAGGGTTTAGCTGTGTTGTTCGCTCTAGAAAAATTCCGTATGTATCTTGAGCACACTAAGTTTCTCCTTGAGACCGATAACCAAGCCTTGAGCTGGGTCTTAGGGAAACCCCGTAAAACTGGTAGGATTGACCGATGGGCAACTAGGATTCTGTCATTCCAGTTCACCGTCCACCATATTCGTGGGTCCGAAAATGCGGTAGCTGATTCATTAAGCCGCATGTATGAGGAAACAGCCGAAGAGGATATTCAAGGATGTGAACCCGTAAACCTTGTATCACCTGTAAATTATGTCAATGTCATTCTCAGCAATTCCCCTGTGCTTTTTGAAGATGTGAGACGATTCCAGAAAGAAGACCCCTCCTTATCTAGCCTAATTGACTGAATCAATTCTGGTGAAGTAATCAAGCCCTACTCTCTAAAGGATGGTATATTGTTTTGTTCGTCTCGTCATGACCGTCTTCCTAAAATTGTGCTCCCGTCGGTCCTCATTCCGGAAATCTTTCGTTACTATCACGAATCTCCTATTGGTGGCCACCTAGGAGTATTCAAGACCCGAGCTAAAATCAGACAGTTTTTCATTTGGCAAAGTATGGATGGCGACATCAGGAGGCTCATTAGAAATTGTGCTGCATGTAGTATTAGCAATCCTCCGGTTTCTACTAAGGTTGGCCTGTTGTCATCCGAACCGGCATCTAGACCCATGGAGAGGCTTTTTATCGACCATGGTGGGCCGTTCCCTCGCTCTGGTCGGGGAAACCAATTTGCGCTTGTTTGCACTGACGGTTTCACCCGGTTTAGTTGGATTTTCCCCACCAGACAGGCTACGACCAGTTCCGTCATAAAGTGTCTTAATTCCATCTTTTCATCTTTTGGGCCATGTCAGTACCTGGTATCAGATAATGCCAAGTGCTTTGTATCTCATCAGTTCCGTCAATTCTTGTTTGATTATGCTATTACGCATGTGACCACCACTCCCTATTTTCCTAACCCGTCTCTCGCTGAGCGAGTCAATCGTAATCTCCGTTCTGCTCTGATTGCTTTCCACCACAACGGCCATTCCAAGTGGGATTCTAATTTGCATTGGCTCAATTTTGCTTTCAACACCGCCGTGCATGAGAGCACGCAAGCCACCCCTTTTTCGTTAATGTTTTCCTTTATGGCTAATTCTCCGTTGTCCAATCTGTGGAGCCTGCACGATCTCCTTCCAGACAGTTTCACGCCCGAGGATATGAGGGCGAAATTCGACAAGCCTAGAGAGAATATTAAGGTATCACATGACCAACTTGCCAAGAGACACAATGCCTGTCGCAAGCCAACTGATTTGGAAATTGGAGATGGTGTACGTCCGCAATTTCGAGCCCAAGGGCGTCAGTAATCTAGTTTCAAGCAAGTTGACCCCTCGTTTTAAAGGCCCGTGTTATGTAGAGGCATTCCTGACTCCCGTTACTCTTCTTATTAGAAACCCTAAGGCCAACAAAATTTCCAGAGTGCATCTGTCGCACATTAAACGAGGTGGAGACGTTTCTAATGAGGAAATGCTACCATACATTTTGTAAACTGATTTTGTATAATGTAGAGTATCCCTAACCTTCATTGAGGCCTTCAGGCATCTGTTCCTTCTGGAATTTTGAACTTGATATGAAAACTCTGCTGGGATACAAACTGTAACTGTTGGGTAATTCCCATTTTTAATGGTAAATTGTAAAATTGAAACTAATTTTGATGTTTTCATAAAAAATGCTAGCATGTAAGTTGGACTCGGTGGGAGACATAACTCATGGTAAAATTTATATACATGATTCCTTGGGAATTTAAGTGGTCATTCCTCTACCGTAGTTCCTTCTAAATGTATAGTCGTTTAACTCATGTAATCTTGAAATGTACTTCTAGTCTGTAAAAAGGTAAACTTATTTAATTAACTATTGTAAGCACGGATCTAGGTCATGGTCAGGATTTTCTTCATATAAATTCAACTTTGTTGCTCTTTTGTAAAATGTAGTAAGAATTTGTAATTTCTGTAAAAAATTTTGAAATAAGATTAACTTCTGTTTTGTAAATGGCTGCCCACGCGTCGCATGATATCTGGCACATTGCTTCCACCTACTTCGTTTAAAGCTAACTACATTGGACCTTATGAAAATTTACCTAACGTGTCTCGGACTATGAAAGCACTGCTGGTGCTGGTGTTCAGCGTTTCTGAAGACTTATGGACACAGTGAAGCGGTTAACTAAGTGGTTTGCTAGGTGATCAATTATCCCTTCACTGATAATATGACCCTGCACTCTTCCTAACCTAAACGATGCGGTTTCGTCCATCAATTGGAGTTAACTGGTGAACATTATCTTCTGGAAACTTGCTTGGTGAATCGACTGGTGTTGGAGTACTGCCTATGCCTAGGCATATTCGTGAACGGTGTTCACGCTTAAGGGAGGGAGACTGTTACGTGCAAGAGCCCGTCCCAACGTTTTCAAATATGTATCTTCTCTGGATGTGACTTCACGAACTTTGAAACGACCGCCTGGTGGCTTAGTTACGATTTTGAACACGAGATGGCAGCTGCTGTCGGACTTCGGGGTTTCTTCACGTGGTTCCCTCTTCTCCGATAGAGTGTGTTTGGGGTGATTTATAAACTTATCCTATTCGTGTCATTTTTGAAGGCTATTTTTTTCCTACGTCATGAAACAAAGGACTGTGTATTATGATACCGCCAAATTAATGACTTAATAATCACATTGTTGATTGATGTGTCAAGCCTTGATTGGACAATAACAATTTACATGAATGCAGTTCGGTATCTGACGTGTGATTCTCCGCCATCTTGGGAGTTGATTGTCTGTCGTCTAAGAAGCAACTAGCCAGCTTGTGTGACAGAGTATCTCTTCGTGGGCTGGGGGGCCTTGGCCCCCAGTTTTTACAAATATGAATACCAATTCTACTAAGAAATTGCCTGTGCTCTTCAGGCTTTAATTTTCATCGTTTCGCCGTGAAGAGGACGTATGAAATGTAATCGCATCTCGATGCAGACCAGTGATTGTGACCCAAACGAAGCATGTGCCGGGTGGGCCATTTTCAGGCAATATAGTGCCGTATTACGTTATTTGGTTTGTGTGTGAATTATTTTATTTTATTGTGTCTCCACTGTGAAATTTTAAGGTACGTTATATTTTTTTATATTTTATTATGGGAGCTCCAATATTGGCCTTGCATGTATGTTGTGATGCTGTGTTTGGTTTCGCCTGGTAGGCATAATTTTTTATTTATGTTTTAATAATGTTACCAGATATATATTAATTTTGTTATTTTTCTTCGTACCTTCTGGAGACACATTTCTAGTTTATTTTACGTTTTAAATTATTATTTATTTTCCTTTGGCAATCTTGGGATTGGCATATTATTTATCTGATTTACGATCCGATGCTCCAGCCTCATGTTAATAGTATTTAGACGTAATTGTTTTCCTTCGTTCATTTCTTTCTGCTGATTTTAAAATTTAATTTTGCTAAATTGTTTGCCGTAATTCGATCGGACATGCGGTCTCCTGTTTTTTGTGGCCATGTTTGTTTTTGTTTTGCCGTAATGCATCCTGGTCTTGGAGGGCAGTCTCTTGGCGTCAAGCGGTAAACTCAAACGTGTTGTGGTGTTAGCTTAATATTTTTATTAATCTTGTTGGTTTAACTTTGTGTTTTTGGTGAACGTTCCTGTGTTTTTCTCCGTCATGCAAATTATGGATTTATTTTCTGATCCAATTTTATTTTATTAATTTAATTTTTTTTTTCGTTTTATGGCGTGGCCTGGATCTCTGCATGTCGGATCGGTATTGCATTCCCTTGTAAATTATCAAGCCCTTTCTCATTTAATTATGCCTGTAATTTTATTTTAATCTTTGGGCTTTAACATTTTAATTTTAATTTAATTCTTTTCTTTTTGTTGGCTTTGCAAGCAAGCATGTTAAGCGGTCTCTTGCCTTCTTGTAAATTATGCTGGTTGATGCATGTTCTGTTTTCTGGTGGAGGTGTTCTCTAAATTTTAACAATTAAATTTTTCTTTTAAATTTTTAAGCAACTGTTGTGGCATTATTTCGTCGGCGACAATTCCGTTAGTTATTGGGGGGGGGTGTCTGTAGAATAGCCTGTGCGTTGTCCCCTTCTCCACCTTCCTTCCACCCCCTTTGGTGTTCTTCTGTTGGGACATGTCATCTGGAGGTGATTTTGCTGTGGAAGCGAGGCGGACCTCTAAAGACAGGTAAGTAGGCCCCATCCACGTTGGCCGTCCACGGGTCATTTTGGTAGCAGAGCGAGCTCGAGTTCGTTTCCGTAACTATCCCCTCCTCAATACCCGCAGGCTCGTTTTATGGACCCTTCTAGTGCTGATGGAGCGGTTGTTGATGGGATCTGTCATGTCAGTGCACTTGATGTTATATAAAGCTAATCCTTGTCGTTTGTTTAATTTCATGTTTGGCTCTGAATATCCATGTGCTGTTATGTAAGTGACCGGTTCGAAGCGAGGTGTTTGCTGCTGTATTTTATCCTGTTTGTAATACAACATCCCCACTGAAGAAGATGCTCGGTAAGTGGCTGGCATGTGCTCTTGGCATGGGAAATGTGGAATTGGTAATATTCTGATAGCCTACATGCTACGAGTGAAGGCATCCTGGAGCCCTGTCTGAAGCTGTTCGCCATGTGTTTTGTGCCAATTTTTGTAATTTAGCTTCCTGTTCTCGAGCCAAGCAGGCGGTGACATATGCAGTTCTGGGCAGCATTGTGCATGATTTTGTGTAGTATGGTGGCTTGGTTCGAGTGTCAACCTAATCTATGGTGTTGGTAATTGGTAGTTATGGTATTGTTGTGAAAGTGTAAACTGTCCTCGTAATTCCTAAAATTTGTTTCATTCTGTATTGTCTGTCTGCATTCTGTGTTTTTTAAAATGGCCGACAATAACAGTGTTTTCGATTTAATTGACTTAAGAGATAACCTTGTGAATTTGGAGAGTTCTTCTGGGGTTGAACGTGAATCACCTCTGTTTACTAGGTCTGAGGTTTTGGGATCGATTTCTAGTAGTGGTTTGCCTGCCCCTCTATTGTCTGGCTCTGGGTCGTCCAGACCACCTAACCCTGGATACGGTCATTCCTCTCATGTTAGGTCACCTAATGATTTACTGGGTCCTGCCGACCCATTGCATCCCAGTTCTTTCTCTAGCAATGTAAATGTTTTGTCTCCTGTAGAGGGTGTGCGAGCGGGCTACCCTGGTTACAATGTCTCTTTTCCAAATGCTACATACTCGCCTACCGTTAATTATGGGTCGATTCCTCATCCTATTTCTAGTTTCTTAGCTAAGTTGAAGAGTTTCAACCTAGATGACGTTACCCAAGTGGTCCTATTTTTAAAACAAGTGGTCGAATTGGGTAACCATGCCTCGATTTTTGGGATGTCGGAAATTCAGATTTTCCAAATTTTGTATCCTGTTGCATCCGGTATGCTGCGCGATAAGCTAATTGAAGCTATCCACCTCCGCATGTCCTTAGCTATGTTCATTAGGGAAGTGTTGTGGCTTTTGTCCCTGCGAGTGCCCTTAGTACTCTCGAGCAAAAGTTTTTATATTGTGTCCAAAGGTTGGACGAGTCACTTAGCGACTATGTCAGTGACATCAAGGTGTATGCCCAGGTATTTGCATCCCCTTTAACTGAGCGACAGTTGGTGTCATCGATTGTAAATGGGTTTTCGCCTCAATATAGGTCATACATGACTATGTGTACCAGGCCTTCGTCATTTGTCGGGCTGAAACAGGTCGTTATAGAGGCTATGGCTGTGAAACATGCAGATTCCCTTCGTGTAGCTAATGTTCCTCCTCCTTCCTTGATGTCTCGTCCCCCTCCTTCCTTGATGTCTCGTCCCCCGCCTAAGGTTATGTTCCACCCAAGACCTAATATTAAGTGCCACACGTGCGGTGGCGTGGGACATGTTAAGAAGGTGTGTCCGAATAACCAGATGTTGTGGAGACCAATTCGGATGTTACTTCTAAGGATATTTCTGTGCATGAGAGTTTGGGAAAACCCTGTGAAGTTTCTGGTCGCCCTACTGATGAAAATCTTGATAACTCGTTGAAAACTAAATCTTCACGTGCTAATTCTGCTTATGTCTCTGACCTACCTAACCTGTCGGTGAGCAATGTCGTGGCAAGTCAGCCTAATTCTAAACATAATGTGAAACCTGTAGTGCGGGTGTCCTCGTCATCTATTTGTAATCGTTTTAGAGTGAATAATGATTTTGGAATTTCTCCTGTGGCTAAAGGAATATCCCCGTTTATTGAAATTTGTGTTAATGACGAGCCCGTATCTGCATTGCTTGATTCTGGTAGTGTCGCATCCTTTATAAGCGAGGACTGGTTTTTATATATGAAGAGTGTTTGCAAATTTCCTGAGTTAGAGCCTAACAATGAATCCTTTATTTCGGCAAATTGTTCAAACTTAAATATTTTGGGTAGTATGACAGTCAAAATCCATATTCTAAATTTGTCTTGGAAGTTTAAATTTTTTGTTGCCAGAAATCTTTCTCGTTCTGTGGTCATTGGAGCTAATTTCATGTCACACGTTGGTATGCTTCTTGATTTTGGTGCTCGCAACTTATGGTTTAAGTTTAATCCGCAGAGTAAATTATCATTTAACCCGGTTTTATCTTCTCCTGCTGTCAATTCTGTTAGTGAACCTATGACTATTGAGGATCTCGATCTGGAAAATTTAACGAGTCCTCAAAAGGATGCCATTAAGGGACACTGGGACTGAGTTTTAGGCATATTTTATTAAAAAATTCAAATTTTCGATTTTGACATATTATTGTACCCCTGACCATAACGGATCAATTAGCGGTATCATTTTCCACATTCCGCCATTTTTTGAGGCACAGCGAGACGTTTAAATGCCGGCCGCACTGCCATTTAAACGCCCCTTTCTCTTGGTACATTATCCTGTACACGCATTTATGCATTTTTAATCGGAGTAGTTTGAATACGGATTTGAAATTCCCTCTTTACTGCTGGCTCTGCATTGTGCTACTATCTACCGATGAATATTGTCACTATTTACAACGTAAGCTTTACAAATACTTCAAATGTTTGAAAATAAATTTAAAAAAATATCTCAAACGGTCGACATGATGAAATTTTGCATTTATATTGTATTTTCTGATTTCATGAGAGTTTCTAGTCGCTTATAGAATAACAGAAGATGCACAATTCATCTTTATTTGATATTTGTGTTGACTTAAGAAGTGTACGCATGGTCTACCTCTGTTTATAAACAAGGTATTGGACGCCAGGCTAGTACTTTTTCGAAATTAATTGAGTTTGTGAAGTAATTAGGGGGGGGGGGGGGACGCACACACATCACACAAGACCAAGATCACAAAGATGAAGAAGGAGGCTGCAAAACAGAAGACGGAAGGTGTTACTTATGCTACAGGAGAGTTCTAATGGGTATGTTGAGTGGAAATGTTAAAATATATGCATGTTTTTAGAAAAATGCATTTTTCTCAGTTTCACATTTTCTGATGTATAAAATCTCGTACGCGTTACAGTTGTAATGCAATTTTCTTGTAAATTAACATGCATGTTCCTTAGTACTCTATCCACAAACGTGTGCATTACTTTTTGGATTGGAGTTCACGTTTGCCTGTAAAAAAAAAATTAAACCTTCAAATTTCAAGAATTTTACAAAAAATAAACTTCATTGGGGGAAAAAATTATATCTTCATAGTAAACAATACAATCTTAAAATCGATGCACTATTTTATTTGTATAAGAATAAGGTACTAGAAAAATAAAAATAAATTGTGCTATCTACATTAGTTTGACGCGCTTGACATTTTGAATATTTGAATAATTTGCATATAAATATTGGAAAATAATTAATTTCTATGTAGATAGTGAAGCTACATTGATCAAATTTGGTACACATGTTTATACTACCGCATATTACCAGCAAACAAAATATCAAGGTTGTACCTTAATATTTACAGGAATTAGAAAACTCAGTCCCAGTGTCCCTTAAGAGGTTGTGTCAGGAGTATAGTGATGTATTTACGGACAAGTTGGGTGTAACCCATTTGATGGAATACAAGATTGAGCTAACCGATTCTGTGCCGGTGCGTTCCAGCCCGTATCGACTTGCCCCGCCCAAGATGGCTGAACTTCGGAAGATTATCGATAAGATGTTGGAAGAAGGTGTAATCCAACCCTCTATCTCTGCCTACTCATCCCCTGTATTCCTTGTGCCAAAACCTAACGGTGGTTTTCGGCCGGTGGTCGACTATAGGGCTCTTAATCAAAAGGTTGTTTTGCAGTCCATCCCTTTGCCGGACCTTCACACATGTTTTAGTTGGTTTCGCAACGCGAAGGTGTTCACGATCCTCGATTTAAATTCTTCTTACTTCCAAATTCCCCTCTCCCCGGAATTCAGGCATGTTACTGCTTTTTCCACTGACTGGAACCTGTTTGAGTATGCCCGCGTCCCGTTTGGCCTATCCACCGGAGCCGCTGTGTTGAGCAGACTTCTGGACAAGGTGTTTTCAGAAATTAAATTCAAGTTTGTGTACCACTATCTTGACGATGTGGTGATCTATTCTGAGTCCTTCGAGGAACATGTTGATCATCTGAAGGTTGTACTTGATCGATTGCATGACGCTGGCCTTACCGTCAAATTGTCCAAGGTTTCCTTTGCCAAGCCCAAAATTTCCTTCTTGGGACATATTGTTTCTGAATCTGGTATCTCCGTGGACCAGTCTCGTACGCAGGCCATCAGAGATTTTAAACCACCCAAGAATGCCAAGGGAGTTGCTCGTTATATTGGTATGGTGAACTTCTTCCGTAAGTTCATCAGTAATTTTGCCGACCATGCTGCTCCTCTAAATCAATTACGCAAAAAGGCTGTGAAGATTGAGTGGGGTCCCTCTCAGCAGGCAGCCTTCGAAGATCTTAAGCTTGCGCTCTCTAACGCCCCTGTATTAGCCATTCCGGATTTTGGGAAGCAGTTCATTGTACAGACTGATGCGTCTGGTCGTGGTAGTAGTGGAGTAGTGGCGCTTCCAACCAGTGTCATGGCCGCCACGTGAGTCCAAGCCAATATCTCGCAAACCGATGGTCGGATGTTGACATATGAGGTGTCGTTGGACTCGGGTTGACGCCCTCTTTCCAATGGACCACTCATTTCAACCCCTAAATAAAACCTACCCCTACTAGGGGGTGAAATTGTAATTTTTAGTGAAAGTCTCTTTTCAAATGGGACATGTATAAGGTGCGCTGCTAAAATGAACTTAAACGTGGTTGCCCATATCGCACATGCGTTTTACGAGATGCCGCTATGGATGAACATTTTTGTTTTTGTTTTGTACGCATGCGCACTGGGGATTTTTGTAAGAGGGCGAGCTGTTTGAAAAAAATGATTGATAAGAAGGGGTTTTGGTGGTGAGGAGAGAGCCAGATAGTCGCCTACTTTCCTACGACGTTTGCCGATATCTCTCGAACGCAAGGTCGGATTTGAACGTGTGACGTGTCAAATCGCTTGTCTCGAAGCCCTATATATGTTATTAATAGGTTAAAGTTTTGAGAATGAGGGAAACAGGCGTTTTGGGGTAAAATTATGATTTTAGACTTTTTCTGATATTTCACGAATGCCTGGTCGGATTTGGTCCTATGACGTGTCAAATGGCTTGTCTCGAAACCCTCTTTATTTTGGTAATAGGTTAAAGTTTTTGAGAATGAGGGAAACAGAATTTTTTGTTGTAAAACCGTGATTTTAGACTTTTTGTTATATCTCACAAACCAATAACGCCAGAGACGTATACGAGGGGTCGTAGGACTCGGGGTGACGCCCCTCCCCTCTCTCCCTTTCGAATATAGTATTTATGTTTAAAAAAATGCGAAGGAGCCTAACGACACTTATGTTGAAAACATTTCAGTTTTTAAAACTTTTCTTAAATTTGTCTAAAATGTTCATGACGAGTGGTTGTAGATAGAAAGAGACGATACCACTGGACACGTGTTTCAACGAAGCTATTACTGGCCACGGTGGTGATATACCAATACAGTATTCGCTATTTCGATGAGACGGCGGGTCGAGGGTTCGTTTTCTGATTTTCCTATGATGGAATTCTTAATTCCTAAACCCCCTGAAGGGGGTCTTTAACGTGTAAACGATTATGAGTGACATGACAAATGATAATTCCTTGATTCGATGAAGTTGGCTTTAGATAGAACAAACAGAACTTGGTTATATGTTGCTTGAAGTGAGTATAGAAAACAAACTTGCTGGGGCAGACTGACAGGATGTGAATGTTATTTGATCTTATTGGAATGCATTGACTTGACAGGGCAATGAAAAAAAGCACAGAGATGCTGAGGACACTTGAAGGTCAAACGATATGGCAACCATGGTGGGAGGGGGAAGCTAGGATGATGTCGCCGATCATGTTCAATGGATGAATTTATATTTTGCGAAGCATTGTTCGGAGAGGGTCATGGGACGACTTGTTTTAAGGGTATTTATTTTTTCGATGTTTCCTATGGTGGACTCATTGATTGAAATAATCCAAAACTGCTAGGGCATGGCCTTGAGATTTTATAAACCGATAATGGGATTTTGACATACAAGATCCACTCAGAACTTGACATGATGTCATTCTTTTTATGGCTTATGAATTTCCCCAAAAAAGACCCAAAACAACAAGATCATGGACTTTTGCTT
Organism: Meconema thalassinum; assembly: GCA_946902985.2. NCBI lineage: Eukaryota > Metazoa > Arthropoda > Insecta > Orthoptera > Tettigoniidae > Meconema > Meconema thalassinum. The sequence goes on from OX336389.2 coordinate 1,069,352,682, forward strand.
TTCTTAATATATTGCAAACCCATAATGTAAGATGTTTACTGTGAGTGACGAAATCTAGCTAGGTAACGAAAGAATTATTGTAGGATATATGTATGGTGACTGACACGTCTTTGACCATTGGAACTTGTTTTCAGATCTGACTGTAGTACATAGGGAGTATAGGTTGTAGGCATGGATTGACAAACGGTGCACACAAAATTCAATTTATCGATTCAAGAATTAAGAGTAGACTATCATTAATTAATTGGTTAAAGAGTGTAGCTAAAAATAAAAAAATGGTGACTACATTAAACTAAACTGAACCAAGTCGAATCAAACCCAACCGAACCAAACCAAGCCTAAAGCAAACCAAACCTAATCAAGAACAAGCCAAGGGCTTAAGTGTAAAACTTGTGGGGGAATGCAGTCATTGGCAATGTCCAAAGGAAGGGATAACGCTCTACCTCTAGAGGGTAAGGTAAAGCTAGCGCATGGTGCTAATGCATATTCCCAAGTACATGAACCACACACACACAACTATCCTATGCTGTTTTTATGAGTTAACTGTTAAAACTTACTCAGTGGTTACTGAGCAAGATGGTCGCTACACACAACAAGCTTTAAATACTTGAGGCTAATAATCTATACACACACACACACGCTTGTTCTAAACTAAACTGTCTTGCTGGCAGTGCTCACACAGTAGGCAAATGACAGAAATGCTTGGCTAACAGAAATACAATCATTTTCGTTTGTCTAATGTTACCAGCTAACCATTACATGCTATAGTGGTGAGCACATGTGCCTCTTGCACTGGAGATCGTAACTCGATTTCTAGCTCTAAGGCCTAGAATGAATCAAACTAAGAAAGAAGGGTATGGTGACGCAGTGGTTAAACTGTTAGCCTTTCACTAAGGTAGACTAGGGTTTGATTTTAGGTTAATATACATGTCATAAACAAACAAACAAACAAACAAACAAACAAAAAAAGCAGAGATAATGTTTAAAACTGATTACACTTGTCTCTTTTCAAATTATTACTTAGATTGCAAATACAAAGGTGGACTGGGTTTGATATTCAGTTAATGCTGCCTATCGCATACTAGCCTGTAAGAAAGCCAAACAAGCAAAAGGCGTAAGTAGAGCAGTGGTAAAATCGCTATGTGTAGAGAACTACCTAACGGTTTTATGAACTGGCAATGGTATGTCGCATAAACAGTGCAGGATACAATCCAGCAACCATAATTTGTATCTTGTAGAGCAGAGAAAACATATATATAGAGAAAGATATAGAAAGCTAGTGTATGTATGGGTAGCATTGATAATTTGACCAGAGAAAATACGATGAGGTAGGGTGGGGAGAGGGAGAATTAACACTTATATATGAATGAATGGTAAATAGTATTTTAGTTTTTTTTCCCCAATAGTTTTGTTTTTTAAATGCAGTGGTAGATAGTCGTTATTTTGTAAAACATTCTTACTTGCAGTAGTAATAAGACTCTATGGTTTCGCTAACACATAGATAGACTGTATTATTGCCATGGTCAAGCACTCACATTAAGATCATTTACAAAATCATAAAATGAAAAATAAAAAATCTTGTTTTGGAAATATCGTTTTTCAACATACACAAAATAAATATATAAAAAATTTGTAAACAGCAAAATGGAAAATCCATGGTCAAGCACTCACATTAAGATCATTTACAAAATCATAAAATGAAAAATAAAAATCTTGTTTTGGAAATATCGATTTTTTTCAACATACACAAAATAAATATATAAAAAATTTGTAAACAGCAAAATGGAAAATCCATGTTTCCATATAGACAAAATTTAAAAACCTTAAACGGACATTTAAGAAAATATATGCAAATGGGAAATTGACAAATGTGTAAATATGAAAATGGAAAAATCCATGTTTCCATATCATGAAATTGAAAAACATCAAACTGTCATTTAAAAAAATGCAAATGGAAAATTGACAAATTGCAATGTGTGAAATGTGAAATTGAACAAATGGCTATCATTATTTTAAAAAAAAAAGAACATGGTGCTCTATGGTTGAGGTGTGAATCAAACCCTTTCTACTTATTTGGACCACCCGAGACTGAGTAGACTAGTTTAAGTTGTCATACCACTTTTAAAAGTTTGTGTTAAATCTAGGAATTGAACCCAAGAGCTTGTAGGGGAGATCAAAGGTTATAATATGTTAAACAGATAGCCTTGAATGAAGGGTGTGGTAGCTATATAGAGATGAGACGTTTCGCTCGGGGCAGGGAGGCATGGAGATCTGCATCAAACCAGTCAAAGGACTAAAGACTCAAACAACAACATGTACGTTCACCAAAATAATGTTGTGTAACGGTAAATGTTAGTCAACGAACAGTAATGCATTACTAAAACCCATGACACGATACCTAAGAGCTTTTCTAAAATGATTTTAAAATGCCTTTAACCCTATATTGAACACCCAGTTCACAAGACTCATAACTGCAATGTTATGGTAAAACAAAACAAAATCTATATTTCAAAACAAACAAGTGGTTTAGTCAATGTATACTGGAAAAAGTTTTGTAAACACTCAAGTCCTCAAGACCAATTAAATTAGTAACTGTCAGGTTGGCCGAGTGGTTAAGGTGTTTGACTTAAGATCAAATTTCTGTATAAGGAAGCAAGGGTTCGAATCCCTTACCTGACATAACTATTGCCTTAACATGGCTTGGCCACACTGTATTATTATGATACTCAGTACACAAACCATAGATATAGTGTATTGTTTAAGGCCACTCTCTTTCTGAACATAGTCAGAGACTGTTGATGGTTAACAATTGTATTAATAGTGGGACATGGGGATAGCAATTAAGAAAAAACAGCCAATACCCATACAATATTTTTATTCATTTTAGTTTTTTTTTTACAATAGTTACACACTGAATACAACTTTTTATCTCTTTACCATTGTTTGATATAGATTTTAAACACAACGCTTGTTGTAGATCCTTTTACAACTTTCTCTAGGTACTCTTGTTCTTAAAAACTGGGGAAGCCGCAATGGTTTTATAGACATTAAACCCTCATTCTCTTTTTTTTCATCATCATAATCATCATTATTATAAATATTATCTTTATAATTATTATAGTCATTGTCACCATCATTATCATCATCATCATCATCCTCAACATCACTAGAACTATCCAATTCCATTTTTTCCTTTTCAAAAGGGATCTCTTGAAGAGTCTGTGTTGCTTTTGATAGTGTTACGGGTTTATTGAACGTTGACAACTGTCCTAACATGACTTTTTGAGGAGATAAATGTTTTTTCATAAGGAAGTCACTATGTTGAGTAACACTATGTTTTTGTCGGACTTGCTTTTTCTTGTTCTTTTGATCATGTTTTGTTAACACTAACGGTGTTTCATTTGGTATACCACATTGATGAGTACCCACACTTAAGACCTCACTATGTTTACTTTTTAGATGACCTAGACATTTTGTTGTTCTTTGTTTTGAGCACTGCCAAAATATGATGCCATTCGCATTTTCTCGCTTATAGTTATAAGAGTACCCATGATACAGGGCACGTGGTTTACCTTTATTGGTTATAGTATATTCCATAGTAGTCACTGACTTGTATAGTCGATCCGCCTACTACAATGGTCTGAACACTTGTGGTGAAAGAATGATGTTGTGTTGACGTTTTATGCAGGATAATGTTGGTGGCATATGTGGGTGGCTTATGTTGATGACATGTGTTGTTGGCTGATTTTGGTGGCTTATGTTGATGGTTTATGGTGGTGGCTTATGTTGATGGCTTATGTTGGTGGCTTATGTTGATGACATATGTTGGTGACTTATGTTGATAGCTTATGTTGGTGGCTAATGTTGATGACATATGTTGTTGGCTTATGGTGGTGGCTTATGTTGATGGTATATGTTGCTGGCCTATGTTGATGGTTTATGTTAATGGCTTAGGTTAATATCTTAGGTTGATGGCATAAGTTGATGGCTTATGTTGGTGGCTTATGGTGGTGGCTTATGCTGGTGGCTTATGCTAGTGGCTTATGGTGGTGGTTTATGGTGGTGGCTTATGTTGATGACATATGTTGGTGGCTTATGTTGGTGGCTTATGTTGGTGGCTTATGTTGGTGGCTTATGGTGATGGCTTATGGTGGTGGGTTATGGTGGTGGATTATGGTGGCTTATAGTGGTGGCTTATGGTGGTGGTTTATGGTGGTGGCTTATGTTGATGACATATGTTGGTGGCTTATGGTGGCTTATGGTGGTGATTTATAGTGGTGGCCTATGTTGGTGGCTTATTTTTGGTGGTTTATGTTAATACCTTATTTGTAATGGCTTATTTGACAAGTTATTGTTGTCAATGTATTTAGAGGATTTTTCTCTTGGTTTTGGAAAGTATCTCAACTCTTTTTTATGGTAGCATAATGCTTACCGCCATGTTTGTAAGCAACAACAACACACTAAAATTCCAAGAATCCAAAGTACTCTAAGGTTAATGATTGTCTCTCAACTCCATTCAACGTCTAGTCAAAAAACATTATATATTTTTAACATTTTACAAAAAAGGTAAATTGGGAAAGTAAGCTATATGTTTAAACTAAAAATCATATCAAATCATATGCTAACTCCAACACCTACGTCTACCCCAATCTCAGTCAAAAAAATATAATATTCTTTAAATTTTTCCAAAACAGTATTTGGAAAGTAGGCCATATTTTGAAAACTAATCATTCTATAAAGTCATATATATATATATACTGAAACCAATGGCTTTTATATCCTTAATCTTAAGAACAAAATATGGAATTTTTGACATTTTTTCCAAAAATGTTCATTTTAAAACGGGGCTATATTTTGGAAACTAGGAATTTTACAAGAAAGTTTGTTTAACGTAAATGGCAGGTATTTACCCCCACTACCCGCAAACCAAGTCCCAGGTCTCTGGGGAAAAATCCAAAAAAAGTTCAATTTGGAAAGTAGGCAATATTTTGAAAACTAATCATCCTAAAAAGTCATATATAGACTCAAACCAATGGCTTTTATGTCCTTAATTGGTAGAACAAAACTTAACATTTTTTCAGTTTTTCCAAAAAAGTCCAATTTTCAAAAATTGTCTATATTTTGGGAACTAAGAATTTTACAAAAAAGTTTGTTTAACGAAAATGAAAGGTCTTTACCCCCCTCTACCCAAAACATAAATTTCAGGTCCCTAGGACAAAAACTGTGCAGTGTATATATATATATATATATTTTTTTTTGGGGGGGAGGGGGTCTATATTCACTTTACCTCCCCACTTTACAAGATGGCGGCCATAGCTTAACTTAACCTAGCCTAACCTAACCTGACCTACGAGGTGTGATCAAAAAGTTCCAAAAATGTGGCTGCAACTTAACCATACCTAGCCTAGCCTAACCTAACCTCCCTGTTGACTAGCCCCCTTTGGACGGGTCCTTTTTGAAGGGAGTCATTTTTTTTACGTGTCCCGGAGGACGGGTCCTTGTTGACGGGTCCCAGTGGCGGGTCCTTTGGACTGATCCCTATGGACTGGCCTTGCATTTTATCCAAATTATGTCAAAGGGGACCCGCCACTGGGACCCGTCAACAAGGACCCGTCCTCCGGGACACGTAAAAAAAATGACTCCCTTCAAAAAGGACCCGTCCAAAGGGGGCTAGTCAACAGGGAGGTTAGGTTAGGCTAGGCTAGGTATGGTTAAGTTGCAGCCACATTTTTGGAACTTTTTGATCACACCTCGTAGGTCAGGTTAGGTTAGGCTAGGTTAAGTTAAGCTATGGCCGCCATCTTGTAAAGTGGGGAGGTAAAGTGAATATAGACCCCCTCCCCCCCCCAAAAAAAAAATATATATATATATACACTGCACAGTTTTTGTCCTAGGGACCTGAAATTTATGTTTTGGGTAGAGGGGGGTAAAGACCTTTCATTTTCGTTAAACAAACTTTTTTGTAAAATTCTTAGTTCCCAAAATATAGACAATTTTTGAAAATTGGACTTTTTTGGAAAAACTGAAAAAATGTTAAGTTTTGTTCTACCAATTAAGGACATAAAAGCCATTGGTTTGAGTCTATATATGACTTTTTAGGATGATTAGTTTTCAAAATATTGCCTACTTTCCAAATTGAACTTTTTTTGGATTTTTCCCCAGAGACCTGGGACTTGGTTTGCGGGTAGTGGGGGTAAATACCTGCCATTTACGTTAAACAAACTTTCTTGTAAAATTCCTAGTTTCCAAAATATAGCCCCGTTTTAAAATGAACATTTTTGGAAAAAATGTCAAAAATTCCATATTTTGTTCTTAAGATTAAGGATATAAAAGCCATTGGTTTCAGTATATATATATATATGACTTTATAGAATGATTAGTTTTCAAAATATGGCCTACTTTCCAAATACTGTTTTGGAAAAATTTAAAGAATATTATATTTTTTTGACTGAGATTGGGGTAGACGTAGGTGTTGGAGTTAGCATATGATTTGATATGATTTTTAGTTTAAACATATAGCTTACTTTCCCAATTTACCTTTTTTGTAAAATGTTAAAAATATATAATGTTTTTTGACTAGACGTTGAATGGAGTTGAGAGACAATCATTAACCTTAGAGTACTTTGGATTCTTGGAATTTTAGTGTGTTGTTGTTGCTTACAAACATGGCGGTAAGCATTATGCTACCATAAAAAAGAGTTGAGATACTTTCCAAAACCAAGAGAAAAATCCTCTAAATACATTGACAACAATAACTTGTCAAATAAGCCATTACAAATAAGGTATTAACATAAACCACCAAAAATAAGCCACCAACATAGGCCACCACTATAAATCACCACCATAAGCCACCATAAGCCACCAACATATGTCATCAACATAAGCCACCACCATAAACCACCACCATAAGCCACCACTATAAGCCACCATAATCCACCACCATAACCCACCACCATAAGCCATCACCATAAGCCACCAACATAAGCCACCAACATAAGCCACCAACATAAGCCACCAACATATGTCATCAACATAAGCCACCACCATAAACCACCACCATAAGCCACTAGCATAAGCCACCAGCATAAGCCACCACCATAAGCCACCAACATAAGCCATCAACTTATGCCATCAACCTAAGATATTAACCTAAGCCATTAACATAAACCATCAACATAGGCCAGCAACATATACCATCAACATAAGCCACCACCATAAGCCAACAACATATGTCATCAACATTAGCCACCAACATAAGCTATCAACATAAGTCACCAACATATGTCATCAACATAAGCCACCAACATAAGCCATCAACATAAGCCACCACCATAAACCATCAACATAAGCCACCAAAATCAGCCAACAACACATGTCATCAACATAAGCCACCCACATATGCCACCAACATTATCCTGCATAAAACGTCAACACAACATCATTCTTTCACCACAAGTGTTCAGACCATTGTAGTAGGCGGATCGACTATACAAGTCAGTGACTACTATGGAATATACTATAACCAATAAAGGTAAACCACGTGCCCTGTATCATGGGTACTCTTATAACTATAAGCGAGAAAATGCGAATGGCATCATATTTTGGCAGTGCTCAAAACAAAGAACAACAAAATGTCTAGGTCATCTAAAAAGTAAACATAGTGAGGTCTTAAGTGTGGGTACTCATCAATGTGGTATACCAAATGAAACACCGTTAGTGTTAACAAAACATGATCAAAAGAACAAGAAAAAGCAAGTCCGACAAAAACATAGTGTTACTCAACATAGTGACTTCCTTATGAAAAAACATTTATCTCCTCAAAAAGTCATGTTAGGACAGTTGTCAACGTTCAATAAACCCGTAACACTATCAAAAGCAACACAGACTCTTCAAGAGATCCCTTTTGAAAAGGAAAAAATGGAATTGGATAGTTCTAGTGATGTTGAGGATGATGATGATGATGATAATGATGGTGACAATGACTATAATAATTATAAAGATAATATTTATAATAATGATGATTATGATGATGAAAAAAAAGAGAATGAGGGTTTAATGTCTATAAAACCATTGCGGCTTCCCCAGTTTTTAAGAACAAGAGTACCTAGAGAAAGTTGTAAAAGGATCTACAACAAGCGTTGTGTTTAAAATCTATATCAAACAATGGTAAAGAGATAAAAAGTTGTATTCAGTGTGTAACTATTGTAAAAAAAAAACTAAAATGAATAAAAATATTGTATGGGTATTGGCTGTTTTTTCTTAATTGCTATCCCCATGTCCCACTATTAATACAATTGTTAACCATCAACAGTCTCTGACTATGTTCAGAAAGAGAGTGGCCTTAAACAATACACTATATCTATGGTTTGTGTACTGAGTATCATAATAATACAGTGTGGCCAAGCCATGTTAAGGCAATAGTTATGTCAGGTAAGGGATTCGAACCCTTGCTTCCTTATACAGAAATTTGATCTTAAGTCAAACACCTTAACCACTCGGCCAACCTGACAGTTACTAATTTAATTGGTCTTGAGGACTTGAGTGTTTACAAAACTTTTTCCAGTATACATTGACTAAACCACTTGTTTGTTTTGAAATATAGATTTTGTTTTGTTTTACCATAACATTGCAGTTATGAGTCTTGTGAACTGGGTGTTCAATATAGGGTTAAAGGCATTTTAAAATCATTTTAGAAAAGCTCTTAGGTATCGTGTCATGGGTTTTAGTAATGCATTACTGTTCGTTGACTAACATTTACCGTTACACAACATTATTTTGGTGAACGTACATGTTGTTGTTTGAGTCTTTAGTCCTTTGACTGGTTTGATGCAGATCTCCATGCCTCCCTGCCCCGAGCGAAACGTCTCATCTCTATATAGCTACCACACCCTTCATTCAAGGCTATCTGTTTAACATATTATAACCTTTGATCTCCCCTACAAGCTCTTGGGTTCAATTCCTAGATTTAACACAAACTTTTAAAAGTGGTATGACAACTTAAACTAGTCTACTCAGTCTCGGGTGGTCCAAATAAGTAGAAAGGGTTTGATTCACACCTCAACCATAGAGCACCATGTTCTTTTTTTTTTTAAATAATGATAGCCATTTGTTCAATTTCACATTTCACACATTGCAATTTGTCAATTTTCCATTTGCATTTTTTTAAATGACAGTTTGATGTTTTTCAATTTCATGATATGGAAACATGGATTTTTCCATTTTCATATTTACACATTTGTCAATTTCCCATTTGCATATATTTTCTTAAATGTCCGTTTAAGGTTTTTAAATTTTGTCTATATGGAAACATGGATTTTCCATTTTGCTGTTTACAAATTTTTTATATATTTATTTTGTGTATGTTGAAAAAAATCGATATTTCCAAAACAAGATTTTTATTTTTCATTTTATGATTTTGTAAATGATCTTAATGTGAGTGCTTGACCATGGATTTTCCATTTTGCTGTTTACAAATTTTTTATATATTTATTTTGTGTATGTTGAAAAACGATATTTCCAAAACAAGATTTTTTATTTTTCATTTTATGATTTTGTAAATGATCTTAATGTGAGTGCTTGACCATGGCAATAATACAGTCTATCTATGTGTTAGCGAAACCATAGAGTCTTATTACTACTGCAAGTAAGAATGTTTTACAAAATAACGACTATCTACCACTGCATTTAAAAAACAAAACTATTGGGGAAAAAAAACTAAAATACTATTTACCATTCATTCATATATAAGTGTTAATTCTCCCTCTCCCCACCCTACCTCATCGTATTTTCTCTGGTCAAATTATCAATGCTACCCATACATACACTAGCTTTCTATATCTTTCTCTATATATATGTTTTCTCTGCTCTACAAGATACAAATTATGGTTGCTGGATTGTATCCTGCACTGTTTATGCGACATACCATTGCCAGTTCATAAAACCGTTAGGTAGTTCTCTACACATAGCGATTTTACCACTGCTCTACTTACGCCTTTTGCTTGTTTGGCTTTCTTACAGGCTAGTATGCGATAGGCAGCATTAACTGAATATCAAACCCAGTCCACCTTTGTATTTGCAATCTAAGTAATAATTTGAAAAGAGACAAGTGTAATCAGTTTTAAACATTATCTCTGCTTTTTTTGTTTGTTTGTTTGTTTGTTTGTTTGTTTATGACATGTATATTAACCTAAAATCAAACCCTAGTCTACCTTAGTGAAAGGCTAACAGTTTAACCACTGCGTCACCATACCCTTCTTTCTTAGTTTGATTCATTCTAGGCCTTAGAGCTAGAAATCGAGTTACGATCTCCAGTGCAAGAGGCACATGTGCTCACCACTATAGCATGTAATGGTTAGCTGGTAACATTAGACAAACGAAAATGATTGTATTTCTGTTAGCCAAGCATTTCTGTCATTTGCCTACTGTGTGAGCACTGCCAGCAAGACAGTTTAGTTTAGAACAAGCGTGTGTGTGTGTGTATAGATTATTAGCCTCAAGTATTTAAAGCTTGTTGTGTGTAGCGACCATCTTGCTCAGTAACCACTGAGTAAGTTTTAACAGTTAACTCATAAAAACAGCATAGGATAGTTGTGTGTGTGTGGTTCATGTACTTGGGAATATGCATTAGCACCATGCGCTAGCTTTACCTTACCCTCTAGAGGTAGAGCGTTATCCCTTCCTTTGGACATTGCCAATGACTGCATTCCCCCACAAGTTTTACACTTAAGCCCTTGGCTTGTTCTTGATTAGGTTTGGTTTGCTTTAGGCTTGGTTTGGTTCGGTTGGGTTTGATTCGACTTGGTTCAGTTTAGTTTAATGTAGTCACCATTTTTTTATTTTTAGCTACACTCTTTAACCAATTAATTAATGATAGTCTACTCTTAATTCTTGAATCGATAAATTGAATTTTGTGTGCACCGTTTGTCAATCCATGCCTACAACCTATACTCCCTATGTACTACAGTCAGATCTGAAAACAAGTTCCAATGGTCAAAGACGTGTCAGTCACCATACATATATCCTACAATAATTCTTTCGTTACCTAGCTAGATTTCGTCACTCACAGTAAACATCGTACATTATGGGTTTGCAATATATTAAGAAAAGCAAAAGTCCATGATCTTGTTGTTTTGGGTCTTTTTTGGGGAAATTCATAAGCCATAAAAAGAATGACATCATGTCAAGTTCTGAGTGGATCTTGTATGTCAAAATCCCATTATCGGTTTATAAAATCTCAAGGCCATGCCCTAGCAGTTTTGGATTATTTCAATCAATGAGTCCACCATAGGAAACATCGAAAAAATAAATACCCTTAAAACAAGTCGTCCCATGACCCTCTCCGAACAATGCTTCGCAAAATATAAATTCATCCATTGAACATGATCGGCGACATCATCCTAGCTTCCCCCTCCCACCATGGTTGCCATATCGTTTGACCTTCAAGTGTCCTCAGCATCTCTGTGCTTTTTTTCATTGCCCTGTCAAGTCAATGCATTCCAATAAGATCAAATAACATTCACATCCTGTCAGTCTGCCCCAGCAAGTTTGTTTTCTATACTCACTTCAAGCAACATATAACCAAGTTCTGTTTGTTCTATCTAAAGCCAACTTCATCGAATCAAGGAATTATCATTTGTCATGTCACTCATAATCGTTTACACGTTAAAGACCCCCTTCAGGGGGTTTAGGAATTAAGAATTCCATCATAGGAAAATCAGAAAACGAACCCTCGACCCGCCGTCTCATCGAAATAGCGAATACTGTATTGGTATATCACCACCGTGGCCAGTAATAGCTTCGTTGAAACACGTGTCCAGTGGTATCGTCTCTTTCTATCTACAACCACTCGTCATGAACATTTTAGACAAATTTAAGAAAAGTTTTAAAAACTGAAATGTTTTCAACATAAGTGTCGTTAGGCTCTTTCGCATTTTTTTAAACATAAATACTATATTCGAAAGGGAGAGAGGGGAGGGGCGTCACCCCGAGTCCTACGACCCCTCGTATACGTCTCTGGCGTTATTGGTTTGTGAGATATAACAAAAAGTCTAAAATCACGGTTTTACAACAAAAAATTCTGTTTCCCTCATTCTCAAAAACTTTAACCTATTACCAAAATAAAGAGGGTTTCGAGACAAGCCATTTGACACGTCATAGGACCAAATCCGACCAGGCATTCGTGAAATATCAGAAAAAGTCTAAAATCATAATTTTACCCCAAAACGCCTGTTTCCCTCATTCTCAAAACTTTAACCTATTAATAACATATATAGGGCTTCGAGACAAGCGATTTGACACGTCACACGTTCAAATCCGACCTTGCGTTCGAGAGATATCGGCAAACGTCGTAGGAAAGTAGGCGACTATCTGGCTCTCTCCTCACCACCAAAACCCCTTCTTATCAATCATTTTTTTCAAACAGCTCGCCCTCTTACAAAAATCCCCAGTGCGCATGCGTACAAAACAAAAACAAAAATGTTCATCCATAGCGGCATCTCGTAAAACGCATGTGCGATATGGGCAACCACGTTTAAGTTCATTTTAGCAGCGCACCTTATACATGTCCCATTTGAAAAGAGACTTTCACTAAAAATTACAATTTCACCCCCTAGTAGGGGTAGGTTTTATTTAGGGGTTGAAATGAGTGGTCCATTGGAAAGAGGGCGTCAACCCGAGTCCAACGACACCTCATATGTCAACATCCGACCATCGGTTTGCGAGATATTGGCTTGGACTCACGTGGCGGCCATGACACTGGTTGGAAGCGCCACTACTCCACTACTCGTGGTGTTGGTTGTGTCCTACTGCAAGAATCTGATCTGGGTAGGCAACCCATTGCGTACGCTTCTCGTACCTTAACGGACGCAGAGAGGAAGTATTCCATATACGAACTTGAGGGTTTAGCTGTGTTGTTCGCTCTAGAAAAATTCCGTATGTATCTTGAGCACACTAAGTTTCTCCTTGAGACCGATAACCAAGCCTTGAGCTGGGTCTTAGGGAAACCCCGTAAAACTGGTAGGATTGACCGATGGGCAACTAGGATTCTGTCATTCCAGTTCACCGTCCACCATATTCGTGGGTCCGAAAATGCGGTAGCTGATTCATTAAGCCGCATGTATGAGGAAACAGCCGAAGAGGATATTCAAGGATGTGAACCCGTAAACCTTGTATCACCTGTAAATTATGTCAATGTCGTTCTCAGCAATTCCCCTGTGCTTTTTGAAGATGTGAGACGATTCCAGAAAGAAGACCCCTCCTTATCTAGCCTAATTGACTGAATCAATTCTGGTGAAGTAATCAAGCCCTACTCTCTAAAGGATGGTATATTGTGTTGTTCGTCTCGTCATGACCGTCTTCCTAAAATTGTGCTCCCGTCGGTCCTCATTCCGGAAATCTTTCGTTACTATCACGAATCTCCTATTGGTGGCCACCTAGGAGTATTCAAGACCCGAGCTAAAATCAGACAGTTTTTCATTTGGCAAAGTATGGATGGCGACATCAGGAGGCTCATTAGAAATTGTGCTGCATGTAGTATTAGCAATCCTCCGGTTTCTACTAAGGTTGGCCTGTTGTCATCCGAACCGGCATCTAGACCCATGGAGAGGCTTTTTATCGACCATGGTGGGCCGTTCCCTCGCTCTGGTCGGGGAAACCAATTTGCGCTTGTTTGCACTGACGGTTTCACCCGGTTTAGTTGGATTTTCCCCACCAGACAGGCTACGACCAGTTCCGTCATAAAGTGTCTTAATTCCATCTTTTCATCTTTTGGGCCATGTCAGTACCTGGTATCAGATAATGCCAAGTGCTTTGTATCTCATCAGTTCCGTCAATTCTTGTTTGATTATGCTATTTCGCATGTGACCACCACTCCCTATTTTCCTAACCCGTCTCTCGCTGAGCGAGTCAATCGTAATCTCCGTTCTGCTCTGATTGCTTTCCATCACAACGGCCATTCCAAGTGGGATTCTAATTTGCATTGGCTCAATTTTGCTTTCAACACCGCCGTGCATGAGAGCACGCAAGCCACCCCTTTTTCGTTAATGTTTTCCTTTATGGCTAATTCTCCGTTGTCCAATCTGTGGAGCCTGCACGATCTCCTTCCAGACAGTTTCACGCCCGAGGATATGAGGGCGAAATTCGACAAGGCTAGAGAGAATATTAAGGTATCACATGACCAACTTGCCAAGCGACACAATGCCTGTCGCAAGCCAACTGATTTGGAAATTGGAGATGTTGTGTACGTCCGCAATTTCGAGCCCAAGGGCGTCAGTAATCTAGTTTCAAGCAAGTTGACCCCTCGTTTTAAAGGCCCGTGTTATGTAGAGGCATTCCTGACTCCCGTTACTCTTCTTATTAGAAACCCTAAGGCCAACAAAATTTCCAGAGTGCATCTGTCGCACATTAAACGAGGTGGAGACGTTTCTAATGAGGAAATGCTACCATACATTTTGTAAACTGATTTTGTATAATGTAGAGTATCCCTAACCTTCATTGAGGCCTTCAGGCATCTGTTCCTTCTGGAATTTTGAACTTGATATGAAAACTCTGCTGGGATACAAACTGTAACTGTTGGGTAATTCCCATTTTTAATGGTAAATTGTAAAATTGAAACTAATTTTGATGTTTTCATAAAAAATGCTAGCATGTAAGTTCGACTCGGTGGGAGACATAACTCATGGTAAAATTTATATACATGATTCCTTGGGAATTTAAGTGGTCATTCCTCTACCGTAGTTCCTTCTAAATGTATAGTCGTTTAACTCATGTAATCTTGAAATGTACTTCTAGTCTGTAAAAAGGTAAACTTATTTAATTAACTATTGTAAGCACGGATCTAGGTCATGGTCAGGATTTTCTTCATATAAATTCAACTTTGTTGCTCTTTTGTAAAATGTAGTAAGAATTTGTAATTTCTGTAAAAATTTTTGAAATAAGATTAACTTCTGTTTTGTAAATGGCTGCCCACGCGTCGCATGATATCTGGCATATTGCTTCCACCTACTTCGTTTAAAGCTAACTACATTGGACCTTATGAAAATTTACCTAACGTGTCTCGGACTATGAAAGCACTGCTGGTGCTGGTGTTCAGCGTTTCTGAAGACTTATGGACACAGTGAAGCGGTTAACTAAGTGGTTTGCTAGGTGATCAATTATCCCTTCACTGATAATATGACCCTGCACTCTTCCTAACCTAAACGATGCGGTTTCGTCCATCAATTGGAGTTAACTGGTGAACATTATCTTCTGGAAACTTGCTTGGTGAATCGACTGGTGTTGGAGTACTGCCTATGCCTAGGCATATTCGTGAACGGTGTTCACGCTTAAGGGAGGGAGACTGTTACGTGCAAGAGCCCGTCCCAACGTTTTCAAATATGTATCTTCTCTGGATGTGACTTCACGAACTTTGAAACGACCGCCTGGTGGCTTAGTTACGATTTTGAACACGAGATGGCAGCTGCTGTCGGACTTCGGGGTTTCTTCACGTGGTTCCTTCTTCTCCGATAGAGTGTGTTTGGGGTGATTTATAAACTTATCCTATTCGTGTCATTTTTGAAGGCTATTTTTTTCCTACGTCATGAAACAAAGGACTGTGTATTATGATACCGCCAAATTAATGACTTAATAATCACATTGTTGATTGATGTGTCAAGCCTTGATTGGACAATAACAATTTACATGAATGCAGTTCGGTATCTGACGTGTGATTCTCCGCCATCTTGGGAGTTGATTGTCTGTCGTCTAAGAAGCAACTAGCCAGCTTGTGTGACAGAGTATCTCTTCGTGGGCTGGGGGGCCTTGGCCCCCAGTTTTTACAAATATGAATACCAATTCTACTAAGAAATTGCCTGTGCTCTTCAGGCTTTAATTTTCATCGTTTCGCCGTGAAGAGGACGTATGAAATGTAATCGCATCTCGATGCAGACCAGTGATTGTGACCCAAACGAAGCATGTGCCGGGTGGGCCATTTTCAGGCAATATAGTGCCGTATTACGTTATTTGGTTTGTGTGTGAATTATTTTATTTTATTGTGTCTCCACTGTGAAATTTTAAGGTACGTTATATTTTTTTTTATATTTTATTATGGGAGCTCCAATATTGGCCTTGCATGTATGTTGTGATGCTGTGTTTGGTTTCGCCTGGTAGGCATAATTTTTTATTTATGTTTTAATAATGTTACCAGATATATATTAATTTTGTTATTTTTCTTCGTACCTTCTGGAGACACATTTCTAGTTTATTTTACGTTTTAAATTATTATTTATTTTCCTTTGGCAATCTTGGGATTGGCATATTATTTATCTGATTTACGATCCGATGCTCCAGCCTCATGTTAATAGTATTTAGACGTAATTGTTTTCCTTCGTTCATTTCTTTCTGCTGATTTTAAAATTTAATTTTGCTAAATTGTTTGCCGTAATTCGATCGGACATGCGGTCTCCTGTTTTTTGTGGCCATGTTTGTTTTTGTTCTGCCGTAATGCATCCTGGTCTTGGAGGGCAGTCTCTTGGCGTCAAGCGGTAAACTCAAACGTGTTGTGGTGTTAGCTTAATATTTTTATTAATCTTGTTGGTTTAACTTTGTGTTTTTGGTGAACGTTCCTGTGTTTTTCTCCGTCATGCAAATTATGGATTTATTTTCTGATCCAATTTTATTTTATTAATTTAATTTTAATTTTTTTTTCGTTTTATGGCGAGGCCTGGATCTCTGCATGTCGGATCTGTATTGCATTCCCTTGTAAATTATCAAGCCCTTTCTCATTTAATTATGCCTGTAATTTTATTTTAATCTTTGGGCTTTAACATTTTAATTTTAATTTGATTCTTTTCTTTTTGTTGGCTTTGCAAGCAAGCATGTTAAGCGGTCTCTTGCCTTCTTGTAAATTATGCTGGTTGATGCATGTTCTGTTTTCTGGTGGAGGTGTTCTCTAAATTTTAACAATTAAATTTTTCTTTTAAATTTTTAAGCAACTGTTGTGGCATTATTTCGTCGGCGACAATTCCGTTAGTTATTGGGGGGTGTCTGTAGAATAGCCTGTGCGTTGTCCCCTTCTCCACCTTCCTTCCACCCCCTTTGGTGTTCTTCTGTTGGGACATGTCATCTGGAGGTGATTTTGCTGTGGAAGCGAGGCGGACCTCTAAAGACAGGTAAGTAGGCCCCATCCACGTTGGCCGTCCACGGGTCATTTTGGTAGCAGAGCGAGCTCGAGTTCGTTTCCGTAACTATCCCCTCCTCAATACCCGCAGGCTCGTTTTATGGACCCTTCTAGTGCTGATGGAGCGGTTGTTGATGGGATCTGTCACGGGTCAATTATTATTACTAATATTAATATACGTTTTCGTTGAATGGAAATAACTGCATAGAAAACGAGAAGTTATTAAAGATTTAAAAGTGCAATATTGAAATATCTTGAGGAAAGAATGCAATACACTCTTATTTTTTTAAATGCAATTTAAGAGGAAATTGCCAGATATAAAATGTGATTTGATACGTTTCCTCTCAAGTATCTTCAGAAGGAGTTCTGTAAAAGTTCCACCTTACAGTGATATTTGAGTCCTTTTGCCTCTTTATCCTTTCTTTAGATATTAAGACATCGTCTTCTGTGTTCTCGAGTTACGTTTTGATATCCTATCCTAAAAGTTCGGGGTCCGATTCCTGACTATACGAAAAGCTTTAATTCTTTTTTGAGAGCTGGAACGCGGTTTATTCAGTCTCAAGAGGGGTGGGTTCAATGCCCAACGCAGTCCATAAGTTTCTTTCCAATGATTGAAGGGTACACTATATAGCCAACAATGTGAAAGTCTTATGACGAATGTCAGTGAGGTCTCTTATATAATGTCTCTCTCTTGAAAGGTTTTGTGTTAAATGCGCAATTGTATCGGGAGTCTTTGTTGATTTAAAAGTTTTAATAGTACGTCCAATCATCATCTTGAAGGTATGTAGTCACTGATATTTACCTTGGATATAGAAAAACCCTTATACTGGTCTATGTTTTGTTACTGCATCTCTAATAGATGGTAGGATACCGTATCAATTAAGTTAACTGATATTTTCAAGATAGTGGCTGCGAACAATATTCAGTGTGGTAGCCTTATGACTAAGTTCCTTACATCGTGAGATATTGATTTTTATGTTTTAATAGTACGCCCAGCCACCATATTGAATGTATGGACTCGCTAATATTTTGCCTTAGGCGTGTAAAGTTAATTAGGCCCTATATGGTTGTGCTTTATTAGTATACTACGTTTCGTTTTTGTACTTGTAAAATATTGATTGTGATCCTACAGATTCAGGATGGTGACTGGGTGTAATATACAAAATTATAGGGTCTTCATCTCTCTCTATATATACTGTAAATGAAAGTTTGTCTGTTTTTTCTGAATTTCCACGGAAATTTGCATTATTTGCGCGTTTCAGACTGTTTTATGACGGATGTGCGCAAAAATAATTTTTTTGTCTGTCTGTCTGTCTGTCTGTCTGTCTGTCTGTGTGTCTGTGGACAACTTATTCGAGTCCTTATAACTTGAGAACGGCTGGGTGCATCAACGTAAAATTGATACAGATATCCATCAGAGGCACCACACTTATCATTGATGTAACTCTTCTCTGTACCTCTCATAAAAGGGGCCCTACCCCCCTAAAATACATGCTGAAATAGGCGTAGAAGTGTGAAACAAAGCTCATTTTCAGCCCATCAATGTGAGAAGCGAAACTCGGGGGCCCTAAAGGGATCCCGAAAACCACATTTTAAGGCCCTAAAACCAACAGTTTTTGAGATATTCCCAGAAAACTAATTTCACTTAATAAATTAATGAATGAATGCATGCCGGTAACCATGGCAACTGAATCTCAGAGGTCCATCTATTCCTGTAAGACGCAAAGCAATTCCATTTATTACATTACTGTGAAGGTTTGCAAACGGCTATAAGGTTATAACGGATCCAAATTAAGCTGAAATATTCATTAATACATACGATGCGCTTAAGGGGTCAAGGGGTACTCTAGAATTTTTTCACGCGTTTTACACGTGCGGGTGTGGTACGGACGGTCTATTATATCCCTTCTCTATTATATAAAAATGAATGTTTGTCTGATTTTTCTGCATTTCTACGGAAATTTGACATATTTGCCCGTTTCAGACTGTTTTATGACGGATGCACGCAAAAATATATTTTTGTCTGTTTGTTTGTCTGTGGACAATTTTTTGTGTCCTTATAACTCGAGAACGGCTGGGTGGATAAACGTAAAATTTGATACAGATATCCATCAGAGGCACGACACTAATCATCGATGTAACTCTTCTCCGTACCTCTCATAACAGGAGGCCTACCCCCTTAAAATACATGCTGAAATAAGCGTGAGACAAAGCTCATTTTCAGCCCCTCAATGTGAGAAACGAAACTCGGGGGCCCTAAAAGGACCCCGAAAACCTCATTTTAAGGCCCTAAAACCAACAATTTTTGAGATATTCCCAAAAAACTAATTTCACTTAATAAATTAATGAAGGAATGCATGCCGGTAACAATGGCAACAGAATCTCAGAGGTCCATCTATTTCTGTAAGACGCAATGCAATTCCATTTATTACATTACTGTGAAGGTTTGCAAACGGCAATAAGGTTATAACGGATCCAAATTAAGCTGAAATATTCATCAATATATATAATGCGCTTAAGGGGTCAAGGGGTAATCTAGAATTTTTTAACGCGATTTACACGTGCGGGTATGGTCCGGGAGGTCTATTATATGCCTATCCCTATATTGTTATATTATTATTATTATTCTTTTAATTATTATCATTATTATGGCGTACAACGAAGAGACAAAGCTCATTTTCAAACCCTTTGTGTCAGAAACAAAACTCGGGGCCCCTCAAGAGCAGTAAAGGGTCCCCGAAAACTATATTTTAAGGCTCTAAACCCAACAGTTTCTTAGATATTCCCAGAAAACTAATTTCATTTAGTAAACTAAGGAAGGAATGCAAGCCACTAACCATGACAACAGTATCTCAAGAGGTGGCATCCAACTTTCCACCTATTTCTGGAATAAGTAATGCCACTCCATTTATTACACGTCTGTGAAAGGTTGCAAATGGCTATACGGTTATCACGGAACCAACTAAAACTGTAAAATTCATCAATGAGCTTAAGGGGTTCAAGGAGTACCCTAGATATTTTTCGCACGACGTACACGTGCGATATGTCGTACAGTAGGTCTATTATATCTCCAAACAGCAATATTATTTTCAAAATTTCCTGATTTGAAATAGTAGACAGTTTTTTGCTGATTTCAGGAATTTGGGCCATTGGAGTCTAAAAAAACTGAATTTTCATGCACCACAAACCATTATAATTTATAAAAGGGGTCTTCCTGTAGTTGGGCACTTGACACAACGATTAGGGTCAGTTCGTATGTGACGTGTATTGCGATTCGTCTACGAGGTTTTCAATTTTATTTTCACGCCAGGAAGAACACGTTAGGTAAATTTAGTATCAGAGCACATTTTAACTAATAATTTTTCTTTGCCAACAAACAGGTTCAAAGCCCCTAAACATTGCAACAGTAGCTCAATTGATAACATCTGGTTATTAATACCGAAGACCGTTCGAAGAATGGGTACTTCTGCTAGTTTTCTTATAAAAAGAACTCCCTGTACGCCAACTACTTTGAGCATTGCTTTGTTTGAGATTGAGTTACGGATTATAATCGGCACTTGATTTAGGCATTGAACACTCAAGAGGGCGCCATTTTGTTTTCGGTAAGATGGTGGCAATATAAAGCATGGGATTGTGGTACAATTTACTAGTACAAGCAGTTCCAGCCGAGCTGCTGGCCAGTGTAGAGCAGAGTACTCGCCGCCTTGCGTGAGTAAACCTGCAACATGCAATACAGTACTGCTGTGGGGGCTGCCGTCACTGCGCGGTGGATACTGGCTGACACCTGTGACGGAGAATACTGTTGAATGGGGTTACATGATTGTGGACGTGGAAATGTAGGAGATATTCATAAGACACGTCCAAGATATAGAATACAATAAGTTTACTGAGTATCAGAGGGTACACGGTCCACTGCGCACAACAAGTGCTGAGATATCGGGAATCAATGCATTTGCTGACTTGATGCGCAGAGCATTCTTCAATGTCGGACCTCCGAGCATTGACCTGTCTTTGCATTTTATTCGGTTCGCGGCCGAGAAAAGTTGCTCACAACAGTATGTGGACCCAAACATACACATCAGCTGTGCTGCGTTCTAGTGCAAGCTGGGAAAGGTTTCTTGATGCAGTGAACGATACAATCGTGACAGATCCAGAGTGTTGTAATATAAATCTGTTAATAAGGTAGTCTATTATTTCCAGCCGCATTGATGGCGGGTAGTCATCAGCGCTAACTGAGAAAGGAGTGCTGAATAATCGCATTTCCCTTTCACGAACATTAAAGTCAGATACTTCTCCAAAGAGGTCGCAGGAGACATGTTTAAAGAAGCAAGACGAGTAAAAAACTTTAAATCTCTATTTTGAATCTGCCGCTCAAAGAAACGGAGATTTTCAGTGAACGATCTGAATTTATCGTATATATCTACGATTAATAGATCTTTTTCTTGCAATGACGTATTTAGGTGGTTTAGGTGCATTGTTAAATCTGCAAGAAACGCCAAGACTGCTACCCATGTTGGATCAGAGAGACATTGCTCTGCCTGTCTTTCATCTCCCGGAAAAGAGCGATTTCTTCGCGAATGGCAAAAAAAGACATCGAGATCTTTTCCCCGACTTAGCCAGCGAACAGTGCTGTGGTAGGGTATATCACCGTAAGCCGCTTCGAGATCTTTTAAAAACCCTTTGAACTGACGATGATTAACAGCATGACGCCGGACAAAATTTGCATACGTCACTACAACTTTCATGACAGATTCCAGTTCCACTGTTGCTACACAATGTGCCTCTTGGTGAATAAAATAGTGAATAGTCACCATGTTCTTCCCGAATTCACATTTAACTTCATTCTTTAACCGAAAGACGAAGCCCTGCCTTCTCCCAACCATTTGTGGCGCGCCATCTGAAGCCACCAAATGGAGCTTTTTCCATGGAATGCTCATGTTTTCCACAGATTCACAAACCGCCTGAAATAATCTTGACCAGTAGCAGTGTAATCCACCGGTGCCACATCTAAGAGTTCCTCCGTAACTTGCAGTCCCATGTCGACACCGCGCACTAGTAGGCTATAGTTAGCTGACCGTAATCAACTACATCCGTACTTTCATCAAGTGGGAGTAAAAAGGCCACCATGTTTTGAATTCAACACTTGAGCTGTCTCTCCAAATCCCCTCCCATGGCGGGAATGCGACGAAACACTGTCTGCTTTGAGGGACAGACCGATTCAAATTTCTGCCTCTGTCCTGGAGTAAAACATTCCGCAACGGCGAGCAAACACGATTTCACGATAGGCGTCTCCGAGAACGGTTTCCCATTCATCGCAATGATATGAGCGACTTGGTAACTTGCTCGAATTGCTGCATCATTCGTAGTTTCTTCAATATAATTCACTTGGAAAAGAAAGTATGAATAAGTTTTCCTTTTAATCTGTAACGGCTTATGTCAAAAGAGTCTGCAGTGATATTTGTTTTTAAAAACGTACGTCTTTATTTATGTCGGCTTTCAGTCTAGCTATGAGCTCCTGACGTGCTTCGCCTTCCATCCGTTCATACAGTGCTGAATGAAGAGTTGTGTAATGAAGCTGTACGTTCCATTTCCTCATTGATTGTAGTACTTTTTGACACACCAGACACTGCGGGAGTCCGTCCTTTTCGGTAAAGAAAAGCTGTTCTTCCCATGAACTAGGAAACGGGCCTCCCCGTCTTGACATAGTTACTACCCTACCAGCGAATTGTTACCAATGACGGAAATCGGAACTAATGCGCTCCGCCCAGCCACACGCCTGCGATAGCCGTGCAGTCGTCGCCAGCGAAACCTAATCACGTGTCATTTGTGTGCATGATTCGTGCTGGGTCGTGCGCTGTGCGGTGTGTTCGCATTGTATGAATGTACATGCGTTCCCCCTCTTGCCCTGCAACTGCTCGCTGCAGCCATAACGAGGCGAGATGGCATAATGTATACAGAACAGTCCCGCTCCACGTCTAGCGGTAACAATTCCCTGGTAGGGTAGTATGTAGTGATGGGAAATATCACAACATCAAGACTGGCCGGAAGCGGATGGACTTGTGCAATGACCTTCGTCCTGTGACGTATTGGCTATCACCCGCCAGTCCCTCTCCAACCGTGCTCCGAAAATCACTGCTGAGTACTCGCGTGTACGCATGCTCGTGGATTTGGAACGGCCTGCACTAGTATTACCCCTCTGCCAAGATTCATTAGGCTAAATGGCTCCACATATTCGAATATTGTTCGAATAAATTCGAATAGGAATATTTTACTCGAACATTCTAATAAGTTCAACTACTCGAATTATTCGCACACTCGAATATTCGAGCTAATCGAATCTCCAACCTATTGAAAATGAAAACCCACAGCCTGCTTCCAGTCTCGGACGGGTCAGGAATGGAATGAATGAATCCACCATCTAGTGGCAAGGATATGAACTGTGCCGGCTGCCGAGGCCTGACGCACTCCTCTGGGGCAATGATTAAATGAATGACAGATGAAATGAAATGATAGTGGAGAGTGTTGCTGGAATGAAATGTTGACAGGGAAAACCGGAGTACCCGGAGAAAAACCTGTCTGCCTCCGATTTGTCCAGCACAGATCTCACATGGAGTGACCGGGATTTGATCCACGGACCCAGCAGTGAGAGGCCGGCGTGCTGCCGCCAAAGCCACGGACCTATTCAAATTTCGAAAATTTTGCATTAGTGAAATATTCCGACTATTCATTCAGTAACACAATGATTCGACGAACAAATGTTTGAATAATTATAATATAGCCCACATATAGAAACAAAGAGAAAAGAAACTATCTACACAGTATTAAAAAAATCCGTGATTCATGGATGTAACAGGTAATCTCGAGAAACAATAAATGGATTTTGATGCGGTTTTCACCACTTCGTGAAGGATTTCTCGAGGAAGGTTTCTGTAGAAAAACATTCATTTACGACCAAAGAGAGCTGAGCAGTAACGATTTCAGTGAACCAAGTCGAAGAAAACCCTACCATCCGTGTGCTTTTTAAGCTTACGCTGGGTAAACCGTTAAACATATCTATATAGTCTACTATGAGTGTAAGAATTGTTCAGGATGAAAAGTTCTACAAAAGGGTCCTGGACAGCATACCTGTATCTTTAATACATCGCCCACTGTAAGTGATTTACGTTTTCATTTCTTACAACAATCTCCATTCAGTGGAAATTTAAATTACTAGCTTCTGAGCGAGTTTACGAGCTAGCGAGCGAGCCTATCGCCCTAGCTTCAGTCAGCATCAAACTGTAGAGTCGGGTCGAGTTACGACTTAAGAGAAGAGGATATGTGTTTGGAGTTTCGCTGCTCACCGCAGCTTTTCTCAATTGCGTCTGGGACCTGCCATCCGTGAGCCTTTTAAGCTTGCGCTGGAAGAACCGTTGAAGATACCGGGCGAAGCCGAGGCGGGTTGCTAGTAAAGGGATAAAGAAAGAGATAATAAGTGGTGCTTGTTTTAAAAGATTTTTATTTATAAGGATCAATCAGGCTGAATGGGGAAGTGGTTAGCCCCTTGAATTCGCCCCTGCTTTGAGCAAATCGCCCATTGGACATATTCCTTTATATGCATTGCTGTAATTTTCAGTGAATGGATTTTGATGCGGTTTTCACTATTTCGTAAAGGATTTCTCGAGGAAAATGTCTGTAGGAAAGCATTTATTTATGACCAAAGAAAGCCGAGCAGTAACGATTATCATTTTCGAATAACTCAAATATTGGAACAATTTTATTTATTTTAATAAACGACTTCTCGAATTAATCGGATATTCGAATGGTAGGCCTATGCACAGTCCTATTTCATTCTACTCGGTTTCGTCATTTCAGAATTGATATGGGGGATAGACATACATAAACACACACAGACATACAGTATATATGGATGGACGGATACTTCACCCTTGTAGATCTCATAATTCTACCTTCATTTTTAAAAACTTCGAAAGTAGGTTAATAATGAGTCTTTAAACTCGCAAAGAACAGACCCAATTTAACTAAACCTTGTAAGAAAATAGTATGGTGCTGTAATGCACGATTTATGTAGTTCTAGGTAACTACTGTATTACTGTACTAGCAGTAAACTCTGCTGAAGCAACCTAAAACTACATAAACCGTGTAACTCATAACAACAGCATACCTTTATCGTAGTCTACAATGTTGAGTCAAGTTTTGTCTGTGTGATACAAGTATTTCAAAGGTAAGTGTAAAGTTAGTACCTCTTATTGCTTACTCTTGGTACGAATGGAATCGTTAAAAAATAATATAATTATTTTATGTGCCCGTTTAGACCGGAGTCCGCACGACCACATATGCATTTTACCAATAATCAGTCAGCACGAGAGTCAAAATATCCCGGAGCGCCAGATGGGTTAAAGCAAATCGCAAAAACGACATCAAATAGAAAAAAATGCTTTACTGATTTTTGGCTCAATGCAACAATAAGGATAGAAGGAGATTTAATTGGGTATGACACATCTGGTAAAATTATCTCAGTTTATTTTGAAGTTAAAATCTGACTGCAAAGATGCTCAAAGCAGCATCATCCACGTGTGGAGATCCACACACTTATTTACACACAATATACAGAAATTTTCCAAACACATTTGACAATCTTTTTGGAAACACAAGTCCGATTAATAGTCCTGTAGACTGTGTTCCAAAATTATTAATATTTAATTCCAGTTCAAAGTTAATTGTCTATACTGGAAATATCGTAGATCACTGTTTGAATATTTACATGATATTAACACTCGTAGGATAAATGTTTATAGAATTTTTAAACTTTCACTTGTTTTTCCAGTTTCAAAAATATATCGTCGAAAAATATTATCATCATTGAAGCAACACAAAGTATTTACATATATTAATAACATCTGAAAAGTATTTGACCTTGAGCATAGCATCGAAGAACTGTGCGAAGCACAACTACAATTAATTGTTCTTCTAACATTAAACATTCGAGAAGTGACTCGATTATGAACTTCAAGTTCCTAACAAAATACATCATTTCTGAATCATCAACTTGATCAATAAAGGGTTGAACCATTCAACTATTAGATTTTCCACTTGGAATCATTATTATAAAAATATTGATATTCATGGCCATTTTTAGCAACTTTCACAACTTGCAATTCTTCGACAGAATGCGGAAATTAGAATTGTAGTTTTATAATTAATTCATTTAGTTCATGGCACTAGGATTTGAAAACATCCTTCAAATTATTCGTGGTTAAAGAATTATTTTTAATTGGCAGTGGCCCATTCTATTATTTGTGTAAGAACACAATATTACAACAACAACGGCAAAGGTCTTCCTCTGAAGAAGAATAAACTACTATTATGACAAATCCGGGTTCTAGCAAAATCAAAGTCTAAATGGAATTCGTAAACAAGGTTGAAATAAGAACTGATGGTTTCAAGAAATAACCTTCGGGTCATTCATCCGACGAAATGTGTCGTTCCAATACTCCTACTATAAACCTGAGCCATCGAACCTGCTATTTGATTGATGCTCGAAAAAACCTCTTCATTCCTGCGACTCAACATGCGCACCTGGGAATGGCATTTCAACTACTCCACACATAAATTTTCTTCCCAAAATTTATACAATAAATCAAGCCTCTGCTTGTTATCAACACTGGAAGATTAATAAACTTACAAGTTTATTTTATTTTACCATTCAGTTCAACCCGTGAATTTACCATACTCATGAAAATCTTTACTTCGCTTTCGAGTGTATTTACGTCATGATTTTATATAAATACAAAAATATCATATTTGATACAAATATCAATTGCTTCCCGTTTCATGCCTCTCCGTGTTATCTGAAAAATATACTTTACTCATTGCAAATATCAACTGTTCAACCAGAACAGCGCATGGTAGATGGTAATGAAAAAAAAAACTTCGAATTCACAGTAGAAGATAGAATTTTGAACACTTTCACTTCCAGAATTATTAAATGGCAAGCAGAGGATGACTTAATTCAACAGAATGACGAACGAAAAGAAATGGGTACCAGAATTAGAATGCCAATTATATCATGCGAAGTATTTGGTATGCCTGTCGATACTTTGATCGATACTGGGGCTATGCTTTGTCTGGTGAGTGAGAAGCTTTATATTCTGTGGAAGCTCAAAGAGAATTTAGAGGAGATTCCAGTATCAGGAATTAAGATCCAAGGAATAATACCCAATAAAATATCTCTGTGTAAAACACAATTATACTTATGTATTACGATTGGAGGACATGATTTCCGACATGTGTTTGTTGTAATGAAAGACATGGCTTTTGACATGATATTGGGAGCAGATTTCATTCAGAAATGTCAAGCAGTGATAGACATGAAGACAGAGACGATCAGATTCAAGAATACCGAAGAGATTAACTTCGAGGGAAAAGAAGAGGAAGACATCGAGGGAGATGCTCAATGGTCTCTGATTTTTCATGAAGCCGAAGGAAGAGAAGTCTACACTGAGAAGGAGTCCCCAGAGCTAGGGAAAATTTTGGAAGAGTATCACGATATTTTTGATATTAAACCTGGTGAAATTGAAGATTTTGAATATTGTGGAAGTAAACAACAATGGAAGTTATGAAATCGCTAATACACGAACTGGTAACATCGTGGGAACTTATAATGCATCGAATTTGAAGATTTATTATTCAAGAACCAGATGATTTAATGTGTAGATAGGAAAAATAAAAATTGAAAATTTTTATTTTTTGCTAGGTGTGGGGTGGATGTGCCCAACTCTAGGAATGGGTATTCCAAGATTCAGACACCTAGATATCAAGGGAAAGGCTGTAGCCGCTTTTGAATGTTCAGATATTTGAATATCGCGCTACATTGCTTCTCGAAGCATTTGGAAGGAATTTACCGATAGTTGGATGTCAAGTGACGTAGCGAGTAATAGCAGAGGTGGAGGCTATTTATTGATTAAATAGTTAACTATGGAGTAGAGACTTGAGACTGGGATCAGATTACTGGCACGGCCAAATGAAAGAGAATGCAATTAGTATCAAGTAAATCGGACCAGGGATTCAAGAGATATGAGGATTTCTAGATATCAGGTGATGACGCGTGACCCTGACAGTTTTGAATAAAAGCCAGCTGGTCGAAGCAACTTCAGCTCATTCTAACACAAGCACTTGGCGAGCAAGTTGCATCTACGCTGAGCCAAGGCACATGGTTGCCGGATTTACGCAGAAGTTCTTTTCAAGTCGTGATAGTCACGAAAAGTGCTGCGCTACGAGTTGGAACTTAGTAAGTTTACGGCGAGGAGAATCACTGAGGTGATTGATTTTTCTACAGACATTGGTGGAAATATTTATATTTCTACAAGGACATATGCTAGACTTTGTCTAGAAAATAGTATTTTGTCACAGTCCAGTAATAACTTAATACTTGGATGTTTAAATCCATTTCAAGTCAGTTTTCATATTTGTAACTAGTTAACCACTTCGATCTGTCAGTACACTGAAGACTAGTCTATAACGGTGGCGTTCATTAGTCTACGCAAGGGAAACTACACGTTGCTTAGCGCATGGTAGATGGTGTTATAACAAACCATGCCCAGGGAACGATCTTCAGAACAGCCGTTAATTGCTTAGACTGTTAGTGTTTTTCTTGTACTGATAAGATTACAGTGAGTTATGTTACAACTGACATATCTAAGAAGAGATCACTTAGATCTGACCCTATATAAACAAACTCTTATGGCTTTGATAGAAGCCCATATTAAAATGGAACCACAGTTAATTCAAACGTCGAAAGATACTACCACTATGTTTGACTAGACGAATTGTGGGTCTACAATGGCGGCGGATACAAGGATTATACGTGCTTGTCCGATAGGGCATGTCTATGGATAAATCTGGTACAGACCAGGTTTACTACGCTTCAAGACCATCAAGAAATGTAAGCCACATTTGAATTATTTTATGCCTAGCTAATTGGAACAAAATATTTTTCTGCAGATGACCAACACATTTTTTTTTCGTATTTAAAGCTTGCAATGATTTACGCAAGACTTATTAGAGTTATTCTGAGCATTTTCAGCACTCAGAACAGTTTAGGATCGATGACCGAGCATTTCGAGCATTTATTTGAATATTTCATCTTTTTGGGAAACCACGGAAAACAACCGATGTAACTGTAAAAGTTAAATTTATTTTTGTTGAGGAATGGATATTTTTTTCCATATTCGAAGGTTCGAACATGTAGATTCTCACATAATGAGATGATAATTAAACATATTTAAAATAATATAAATAATAATAATAATAATAATCCACTAATAATAATAATAATAATAATTTTTATATTTTTTCTAAATAATTCTTGGATATTATATTTTCTAATAATCATATGAATTGAGAAAGAGCCTGTGAAGTAGTTTAATCATTTCTAGTCTGGAACAGGAGATTTTCCGAAGGAGAGTAGTTAGCGCAAGCCCGCATTCAACCAACATTTCAGTTCTGGTTGAACAGTTGATATTTGCAATGAGTAAAGTATATTTTTCAGATAACACGGAGAGGCATGAAACGGGAAGCAATTGATATTTGTATCAAATATGATATTTTTGTATTTATATAAAATCATGACGTAAATACACTCGAAAGTGAAGTAAAGATTTTCATGAGTATGGTAAATTCACGGGTTGAACTGAATGGTAAAATAAAATAAACTTGTAAGTTTATTAATCTTCCAGTGTTGATAACAAGCAGAGGCTTGATTTATTGTATAAATTTTGGGAAGAAAATTTATGTGTGGAGTAGTTGAAATGCCATTCCCAGGTGCGCATGTTGAGTCGCAGGAATGAAGAGGTTTTTTCGAGCATCAATCAAATAGCAGGTTCGATGGCTCAGGTTTATAGTAGGAGTATTGGAACTACACATTTCGTCGGATGAATGACCCGAAGGTTATTTCTTGAAACCATCAGTTCTTATTTCAACCTTGTTTACGAATTCCATTTAGACTTTGATTTTGCTAGAACCCGGATTTGTCATGATAGTAGTTTATTCTTCTTCAGAGGAAGACCTTTGCCGTTGTTGTTGTAATATTGTGTTCTTACACAAATAATAGAATGGGCCACTGCCAATTAAAAATAATTCTTTAACCACGAATAATTTGAAGGATGTTTTCAAATCCTAGTGCCATGAACTAAATGAATTCATTATAAAACTACAATTCTAATTTCCGCATTCTGTCGAAGAATTGCAAGTTGTGAAAGTTGCTAAAAATGGGTATTCCAAGATTCAGACACCTAGATATCAAGGGAAAGGCTGTAGCCGCTTTTGAAAGTTGAGATATTTGAATATCGCGCTACATTGCTTCTCGAAGCATTTGGAAATAATTTACCGATAGTTGGATTCAAGTGACGTAGCGAGTAATAGCAGAGGTCGAGGCTATTTATTGATTAAATAGTTAAACATGGAGTAGAGACTTGAGACTGGGATCAGATTACTGGCACGGCCAAAAGAAAGAGAATGCAATTAGTATCAAGTAAATCGGACCAGGGATTCCAGAGATATGAGGATTTCTAGATATCAGGTGATGACGCGTGACCCTGACAGTTTTGAATAAAAGCCAGCTGGCCGAAGCAACTTCAGCCCATTCTAACACAAGCACTTGGCAAGCAAGTTGCTGCGACGCTGAGCCAAGGCACATGGTTGCCGAATCTACGCAGAAGTTCTTTTCAAGTCGTGATAGTCACGAAAATGCTGCGCTACGAGTTGGAACTTAGTAAGTTTCTGGTGAGGAGAATCACTGAGGTGATTGATTTTTCTACAGACATTGGTGGAAATATTTATATTTCTACAAGGACATATGCTAGACTTTGTCTAGAAATTAGTATTTTGTCACAGTCCAGTAATAACTTAATACTTGGATGTTTAAATCCATTTCAAGTCAGTTTTCATATTTGTAACTAGTTAACCACTTCGATCTGTCAGTACACTGAAGACTAGTCTATAACGGTGGCGTTCATTAGTCAACGCAAGGGAAACTGCAAGTTGCTTAGCGCATGGCAGATGGTGATATAACAAACCATGCCCAGGGAACGATCTTCAGAACAGCCGTTAATTGCTTAGACTGTCAGTGTTTTTCTTGTACTGATAAGATTACAGTGAGTTATGTTACAACTGACATATCTAAGAAGAGATCACTTAGATCTGACCCTATTTAAACAAACTGTTATGGCTTTGATAGAAGCCCATATTAAAATGGAACAACAGTTAATTCAAACGTCAAAAGATACTACCACTATGTCTGACTAGACGAATTGTGGGTATATGATGGCGGCGGATACAAGGATTATACGTGCTTGTCCGCTAGGGCATGTCTATGGATAAATCTGGTACAGACCAGGTTTACTACGCTTCAAGACCATCAAGAAATGTAAGCCACATTTGAATTATATTATGCCTAGCTAATTGGAACAAACTATTTTTCTGCAGATGACCAACACATTTTTTTCGTCGTATTTAAAGCTTGCAATGATTTATGCAAGACTTGTTAGAGTTATTCTGAGTATTTTCAGCACTCAGAACAGTTTAGGATCGATGACCGAGCATTTCGAAGATTTATTTGAATATTTCATATTTTTGGGAAATCACGGTAATCAGCCGATGTAACTGTAAAAGTTAAATTTATTTTTGTTAAGGAATGGATATTTTTTTCCAATTTCGAAGGTTCGAACATGTGGATTCTCACATAATGAGATGATAATTAAACATATTTAAAATGATATAATTAATAATAATAATAAAAATCCACTAATAATAATAATAATAATTTTCATAATTTTTCTAAATAATTCTTGGATATTATATTTTCTAATAATATGTATTGAGAGAGAGCCTATGAAGTAGTTTAATCATTTCTAGTTTGGAACATGAGATTTTCCGAAGGAAAGTGGTTAGCGCAAGCCCGCATTCAACCAACATGTCAGTTCTGGTTGAACAGTTGATATTTGCAATGAGTAAAGTATATTTTTCAGATAACACGGAGAGGCATGAAACGCGAAGCAAATGATATTTGTATCAAATAGGATATTTTTGTATTTATATAAAATCATGACGTAAATACACTCGAAAGTGAAATAAAGATTTTCATAAGTATGGTAAATTCTCGGGTTGAACTGAATGGTAAAATAAAATAAACTTGTAAGTTTATTAATCTTCCAGTGTTGATAACAAGCAGAGGCTTGATTTATTGTATAAATTTTGGGAAGAAAATTTATGTGTGTGGAGTAGTTGAAATGCCATTCCCAGGTGCGCATGTTTAAGTCGCAGGAATGAAGTTTTTTTCGAGCATCAATCAAATAGCAGGTTCGATGGCTCATGTTTATAGTAGGAGTATTGGAGCCACACATTTCGTCGGATGAATGACCCGAAGGTTATTTCGTAAAACCATCAGTTCTTATTTCAACCTTGTTTACGAATTCCATTTAGACTTTGATTTTGCTAGAACCCGGATTTGTCATGATAGTAGTTTATTCTTCTTCAGAGGAAGACCTTTGCCGTTGTTGTTGTAATATTGTGTTCTTACACAAATAATAGAATGGCCCACTGCCAATTAAAAATAATTCTTTAACCACGAATAATTTGAAGGATGTTTTCAAATCCTAGTGCCATGAACTAAATGAATTCATTATAAAACTACAATTCTAATTTCCGCATTCTGTCGAAGAATTGCAAGTTGTGAAAGTTGCTAAAAATGGGTATTCCAAGATTCAGACACCTAGATATCAAGGGAAAGGCTGTAGCCGCTTTTGAAAGTTGAGATATTTGAATATCGCGCTACATTGCTTCTCGAAGCATTTGGAAATAATTTACCGATAGTTGGATGTCAAGTGACGTAGCGAGTAATAGCAGAGGTCGAGGCTATTTATTGATTAAATAGTTAAACATGGAGTAGAGACTTGAGACTGGGATCAGATTACTGGCACGGCCAAAAGAAAGAGAATGCAATTAGTATCAAGTAAATCGGACCAGGGATTCCAGAGATATGAGGATTTCTAGATATCAGGTGATGACGCGTGACCCTGACAGTTTTGAATAAAAGCCAGCTGGCCGAAGCAACTTCAGCTCATTCTAACACAAGCACTTGGCAAGCAAGTTGCTGCGACGCTGAGCCAAGGCACATGGTTGCCGAATCTACGCAGAAGTTCTTTTCAAGTCGTGATAGTCACGAAAAGTGCTGCGCTACGAGTTGGAACTTAGTAAGTTTCTGGTGAGGAGAATCACTGAGGTGATTGATTTTTCTACAAACATTGGTGGAAATATTTATATTTCTACAAGGACATATGCTAGACTTTGTCTAGAAATTAGTATTTTGTCACAGTCCAGTAATAACTTAATACTTGGATGTTTAAATCCATTTCAAGTCAGTTTTCATATTTGTAACTAGTTAACCACTTCGATCTGTCAGTACACTGAAGACTAGTCTATAACGGTGGCGTTCATTAGTCTACGCAAGGGAAACTGCAAGTTGCTTAGCGCATGGCAGATGGTGATATAACAAACCATGCCCAGGGAACGATCTTCAGAACAGCCGTTAATTGCTTAGACTGTCAGTGTTTTTCTTGTACTGATAAGATTACAGTGAGTTATGTTACAACTGACATATCTAAGAAGAGATCACTTAGATCTGACCCTATTTAAACAAACTGTTATGGCTTTGATAGAAGCCCATATTAAAATGGAACAACAGTTAATTCAAACGTCAAAAGATACTACCACTATGTCTGACTAGTTTGATTGTGGGTATATGATGGCGGCGGATACAAGGATTATACGTGCTTGTCCGCTAGGGCATGTCTATGGATAAATCTGGTACAGACCAGGTTTACTACGCTTCAAGACCATCAAGAAATGTAAGCCACATTTGAATTATTTTATGCCTAGCTAATTGGAACAAACTATTTTTCTGCAGATGACCAACACATTTTTTTCGTCGTATTTAAAGCTTGCAATGATTTATGCAAGACTTGTTAGAGTTATTCTGAGTATTTTCAGCACTCAGAACAGTTTAGGATCGATGACCGAGCATTTCGAAGATTTATTTGAATATTTCATATTTTTGGGAAATCACGGTAATCAGCCGATGTAACTGTAAAAGTTAAATTTATTTTTGTTAAGGAATGGATATTTTTTCCATATTCGAAGGTTCGAACATGTGGATTCTCACATAATGAGATGATAATTAAACATATTTAAAATGATATAATTAATAATAATAATAAAAATCCACTAATAATAATAATAATAATTTTCATAATTTTTCTAAATAATTCTTGGATATTATATTTTCTAATAATATGTATTGAGAGAGAGCCTATGAAGTAGTTTAATCATTTCTAGTTTGGAACATGAGATTTTCCGAAGGAAAGTGGTTAGCGCAAGCCCGCATTCAACCAACATGTCAGTTCTGGTTGAACAGTTGATATTTGCAATGAGTAAAGTATATTTTTCAGATAACACGGAGAGGCATGAAACGGGAAGCAAATGATATTTGTATCAAATAGGATATTTTTGTATTTATATAAAATCATGACGTAAATACACTCGAAAGTGAAATAAAGATTTTCATAAGTATGGTAAATTCACGGGTTGAACTGAATGGTAAAATAAAATAAACTTGTAAGTTTATTAATCTTCCAGTGTTGATAACAAGCAGAGGCTTGATTTATTGTATAAATTTTGGGAAGAAAATTTATGTGTGTGGAGTAGTTGAAATGCCATTCCCAGGTGCGCATGTTTAAG
Source organism: Meconema thalassinum (assembly GCA_946902985.2). NCBI lineage: Eukaryota > Metazoa > Arthropoda > Insecta > Orthoptera > Tettigoniidae > Meconema > Meconema thalassinum. Next base: position 1,069,387,624 of record OX336389.2, read on the forward strand.
TCGCAGGAATGAAGGTTTTTTCGAGCATCAATCAAATAGCAGGTTCGATGGCTCATGTTTATAGTAGGAGTATTGGAGCCACACATTTCGTCGGATGAATGACCCGAAGGTTATTTCGTAAAACCATCAGTTCTTATTTCAACCTTGTTTACGAATTCCATTTAGACTTTGATTTTGCTAGAACCCGGATTTGTCATGATAGTAGTTTATTCTTCTTCAGAGGAAGACCTTTGCCGTTGTTGTTGTAATATTGTGTTCTTACACAAATAATAGAATGGGCCACTGCCAATTAAAAATAATTCTTTAACCACGAATAATTTGAAGGATATTTTCAATCCTAGTGCCATGAACTAAATGAATTCATTATGAAACTACAATTCTTATTTCCGCATTCTGTCGAAGAATTGCAAGTTGTAAAAGTTGGTAAAAATGGCCATTAATATAAATATTTTTATAATAATGATTCCAAGTGGAGAAATCTAATAGTTGAATGGTTCAACCATTTATTGATCAAGTTGATGATTCAGAAATCATATATTTTGTTAGGAACTTGATGTTCATAATCGAGTCACTTCTCGAATGGTTAATGTCAGAAGAACAATTAATTGTTGTTGTGCTTCGCACAGTTCTTCGATGCTATGCTCAAGGTCAAATACTTTTCAGATGTTATTAATATGTGTAAATAATTTGTATTGCTTCAATGATAATAATATTTTCGACGATGTAGTTTTGAAACTGGAAAACTAAGTGAAAGTTTAAAATTCTATGAACATTTATTCTACGAGTGTTAATATCATGTGAATATTCAAACAGTGATCTACGATATTTCCAGTAGAGACAATTAACTTTGAACTGGAATTAATCATTAATAATTTTGGAACACAGTCTACAGGACTATTAATCGGACTTGTGTTTCCAAAAAGATTGTCAAATGTGTTTGGAAAATTTCTGTATATTGTGTGTAAATAAGAGTGTGGATCGCCACACGTGGATGATGCTGCTTTGAGCATCCTTGCAGTCAGATTTTAACTTCAAAATAAACTGAGATAATTTTACCAGATGTGTCATACCCAATTAAATCTCCTTCTATCCTTATTGTTGCATTGAGCCAAAAATCAGTAAAGCATTTTCTTAATTTGATGTCGTTTTTGCGATTTGCTTTAACCCATCTGGCGCTCCGGGATATTTTGACTCTCGTGCTGACTGATTATTGGTAAAATGCATATGTGGTCGTGCGGATTCCGGTCTAAACGGGCACAGTATTATTATTATTATTATTATTATTATTATTATTATTGATGTGTAACATCTTTCCTCTCGGTTGCTGGATAGTTTTGTGGGAGTGATTTTGAAAATTGGGGACGGAAGTGAATCGGACGGAAGTGGATCGATTGGAAGTGGATCGGACGATAGTGAAGACGCACTGTCAGAACAATGGGACGGAAGTGAATCGGGCGGAAGTGGATCGAACGGAAGTGGATCGGACGGAAGTGAAGACGCACTGCCAGCTGGATGTACAATTGAAAATGTGTGTATTGGAAACAAGGCAGTGTGTGCTCTGAAGCGCGAGAATGTTATGGCAATACAGTAGGCAGTGAATTTAGCAGGCACTGGTTTGACGAGCACAATGGCAAATGTTTCACCGACTTTCATTTGACATTGAGCAGTTTATGAAGCTTCACGTTCAAGGTTGAATATCACATGGGGCAGGACAAAGACGACAAATGACATTTAAGTAAGCGGTATTATTGTCAAGCTGTGGGTGAGTAGTCAAATATTAAATGCATAACAGAATGTTGTTATATAAGTGGAATAAAAGCTGTATTTTCATCATATGTGAGACTAGGTCATTTCATGATTGTAGGAAGCCATGTTTTGACTGTTTACGACGAACTGTATGAGAGCCTTGAGAATAATGAATGTTATAGTTACTGAGGAATGTGCTCACAGTATTTGAGAGTACTGACGTCGTTGTGTGTCGCTTTGTTATTATGAATTATTAATGTAAAAGGAAGGAAGGAAGCTTGTAGTTTTGCGTGTCCGTTAATCTCACGATCATGATCCACGGTACCTCCCTTGTACGTGGAATCTGAACCACAGGACATGGCATTTCAATTCGAAAATCTCACATGTATTGACCGGGAATCAAACCCGGTCTACCTTGGTGAGAGACTAACAGCTTGACCGCTGCGCCACAAATGTGACAGTAGAATATCTCCAATTCAATCTATACATTCATCATAGTACCAGTATGAAAATGGAGTGTAAATTAACATTTTAAGAATGTCCAAGCTGTGTAGTATACGAGTAGGATAACATGTCAGATGTTACACATCATAAGCGACTACTGTAAGGCTCGTATCTTTTTATTATTATTATTATTATTATTATTATTATTATTATTATTATTATTATTATTATTATTAAATGTGGATAACTCATTTTATCTTACAATCATAACGTATTTTAATGGTTGTTTTTTTTTTGTTCTTTTTTGTTTATTGGCTTTGACTTTGAGGTTGCGGCCGTTGTTTTTATTTGGTGTCATCTCATCATCCACGTGGAGTTGAAGCAGGAATCCAAGGAAATCTACCTCTATGATGGATAAGAGTGGGTTTCGAACACACTTCATGAGGTAGAGTACACCCAATTCTAACCCTCATACCAGAATTTATTTCCTCTATTGCAGAGCTGAGAATTGAACCCGGCGAGTTAATATACTTACCTTTAGACCTCATTTTAATGGATTCACTGATTATTAAACGTGGAAATATGAAAGTACTAGCATTTTAGATTGATTTCCCAATTTATGGCTGTCGTAAAATATCTCCAGTTAATAGGTCTCTCGGTTCACATTCCTCGCACCGGGCTACTCCACGCATCACTCTGAAGGGGGTTTACAACAGGGATGGGGAGTCGCCATTAATAAATCGATCTTTTGTACTTCGATATTTCCTCTAGATTTATATTTTCACCCATTAATTGAAGATCGATGATAAGCCTATTAGCTGCATGGCGCTGACGACTACGCTTCACTGACTACCCACGCTGTATTGCTAAGGCCTATACCACCCGCAACAGTCCACTGACTTACATTGATAATCTATTACCCCCCGGAGCGTAACCATTCGTGTTAAGTAGTACACCATGGCCACCAAGAGGATCAGGACAAGAAATCAAAGGTTCAAATCCCAGCACTGAAAACGGTCATCCTGTATAGTATTTTCCCGGACTCTTTCCACACTCCCTCTAGGCAAATGTAGTATCTTAGTACCTTATTTTTTCAAGTTCTAGGGCAACTACCCCAACCCTAGATCCTAATAATTACAGTTATACACACTATTAGTCACCACAGAAACACAGGTTATCAGACAAATCCAATACATGCCCAAGTATACGAACCTGATGAATGAGCTGACTGGACCACTAATATGAATTCACAACATTAATTAATATCACGCTCGGATCCGTGGGATCTAAGGGTAGCAAGGTCCCCCTGTCCAATGTCACGAGGTTTTGTTCGTTTCTATCTAAGATACTGATAACAATGTAACCTGTGCTCAGTCATAGCTATGGCTTTGTTTATTTCTTGCAATGGATTTTAACCTATTAAAGCCAGAGTAGTTAAAAGGGACGTAAAACCAATAACATTATTATTATTATTATTATTAACCTATTAAAATATTTTCCTTCCCTACCAAGACTTAAAATTCCTTCAATCGGCCTAAGAGACTGTGTTTGAAAAAACAAGAGGTTCCATAAAGATGTTGTTGTTGATTGATTTAGGGGCTTTGCGACATCGTGGTCATGTAGCCCCATGTACTACTTATGTGTGTTTGTGTCGAATTTTGTGATAACGTTGTGTTATTGTGATGGCTGTATTAGTATGTGTATTTGCAATTTACGTGCGGATTGGGAAGGAGGCGCCACGGCCTTACGCTAGGAATACTCCCAGTATTTGCCTGGAGTAGAAGTGGTAAAGCACGGAAAATCACTTCCAAGATGGCTGAGATGGGAATTGAACCCTCCTCTTCTCAGTTTTGCCTCACGAGGCTGAGTGTACTCCGTTGCAGCTTTCAGATAAGAATAAAATTTCTTGGCAGAGCTGGGAATCGAACCTGGGCCTTTGCGGTGTCAGCCAAGAATACTGGCCACTACGCAACGTGGCGGACGTTCCATAAATAACTTAAAGCCTTACATTCTCTTAAATTCAAGGGGATAATTGTATCTATTTTCCACATCATTCAGTATAATTGCGTATAATTAACTATTAACGTCATCTACAGACAACGCACTGTATCAAGTAATATGCAGCCGTATGGTTCATATTGGTAAAAGAATAAGGACTGGAAGTATCCCGTGTTGCATCACACGCACTTGCACTAGAATCTGTGAATTCACTGATTTGTGCCTTGCACAAGGAAAGCATCCTACACCAGTCTACCGTCGTTGATTAGTGTCGATATTAATATTCCACGTTATCGATTTCAACATTTTACATCTTCAGGATGGCGGTTACATAATCACTATGATATACCTGTGACTAGCACGAAAGATACATATTTTATAAGCCTACTTGTCCACTAAGTTACGTTGTAATTCCTCTATTGCATCCCGAGTAGGCTAGATTTAAATTCTGGATGGATGGAGTCGTTGACCTTCTGTCAATTGTAGAGAAAGCCTACCTACTTGCTAACTTATATCTATGTAACTCTAATAAGAACAGATGGTGGGTTATCAATTCCATAAATTATATTTTCAAGATGGCGGCTGCACGCTATATTCAGTGTGATAGTCTTGTGACTAATTTTAGCCCCCATCTTGAAAGTATAAAGTCGCTGATAAATTGTCTTTGGACATATATAGTCACTTAAACGGGCCTACCGTATTGCTAAGTTTTGTCATTGTAACTTTAATAGATGATTGGCAATCGATTTAATAACTTACATTTTCAAGACTATTGTTAGTAAAGTATGTTTCATAATGCTTCTAGCCTAGTTTACCTAGTTTTTTTTTTTTTGGCTAACTGCGCAACCTCATCCTGAGTGATTGATTTTAATGTATAATTGGCACGCCCATCCGTCATCTTGAACTCATTTATTCTCTAACCTTGGGCCATGTGTAGATAATGTCGCTTATGCATATATACCTTCTTGCGAAGTTTCGTCATTGTAGCTCTAATGTATGGTGGGTTATCGATTTAAATTACTTTCAGTTTCAAGATGGTTCTACATTACTGCTAAAATTTGTTATTGCAGCTCCAAAATGTTTAAAGTTATTTCTATATTCTATAAAATCAAGATGGCGGCTGTGCGTATTGTTCAATCCGATAAAGTCATAAATAGGTTAGCCTAGGTCTCTTAAATAAAACTCCCTGTATACCAATCATTGTGAGCACTGCTTCATTAGAGCATGAGGTACAGATTAAACTGCAATGTTTGAATGTTTCGCACGGTCACCATCTTAAAAGTTATTCAGCTGCTGACCTTGTACTTTGGGTATCTAACACTCGTTTAATCTATTAGGAGAAGCTTTTCAGTCAGTCAACATGAGTGTACCCAACTAGATTAGGTGCGGAATTACAATTAATTTCCTAGTGTCTGAAATAAAATACAATAATTATTTAGGCCTAAACACATAATAAAACACTTCTCACACAAATTGGGGGCCATTATATACGGATTCGAAAGCCGACTGTTGGCCGTTCATGTAAATGTTTTCCGTGGTTTCCATTTCCGACTTCACGCAAATCGTCTAATCGCCTAATAAGGTAGGGCACGGCCACCCCCTTTCCACTCATTGCCCAGTTCAATTCGTCTTTTTTCATTTCACTCTAATTAGCTCCTCTGAATACCAGGAAAAGCATCAGGCCGTAATAATCACTGAATTCTTCGAAGTATGGAGGAATTTTATGGTGTCTGCTAGGAAACATGCCTTACCTCATCAGTAATCCCATAGATACGGAAATAAAATCAGGTAGGTTAGACATACACTCATGAAAATAAAACCGCAACACCATGAACAAGCAGGATGAGTGTTTGGCTGTGATAAAACAACACTTTTAGGTCCCTCTGACCTCAAATGTGGACAAAAATCAATACAGGACGTGCCCACGTGCTGCACTACCGTGCTGAATTCTTCGAAGTATGAAGGAATTTTATGGTGTCTGCAGCCATTTTTCAGTGTTGCCTTAGTAAACAAAAGTTTGGTGCTTTTCAGTCGGTCAACACGATTGCACCCAAATGAGATGGGGTATTCGCTAATCGTGAAAAAAAAAATACATGAGATTAATACATACACTTGGATGACCAGTTTCGATCGTCAAGCGATCATCATCAGATCCATTATACTTAGGCTATAAAATCAATGTCTGAAAAGTGTAGCCTACTTATTAATCTCATTTTTTTCAGGATTAGGGAATAACCAATCTAATTTGGGTACAATCGTGCTGACCGACTGAAAAGCACCAAACGTTGTTTAGTGAGGAATTCCTGAGGAAGTATGGTCCATGCTTGCTGCACTGGACGGGTCAGTTGTTTCAGAGTTGTAGGTGGCTGAGGCAGGATGGCCGGGCTGACGTTGGGGATTTTGGCGGACCTTTGTAAGGTTGTGATGCCGTACAGAGCTTCCCTGGAAATGCGTGCAGTGTGAACGCAGGCATTGTGATCTCACATTAAATCCAATGGCTCCCCAGACCATAATGCCCAGTGTTGGCCCTGTGTATCACCGAACAATAAGGTCTGGGCAGCCCTCCTCCCCGCTACGTCACCGCACTATGGGCAAGACAGAAGCACGAATCATCCTAAAAATGATATTAAGCCATTCGTCGACCCACGCAAGTCAACTACGAGGGCCGTTTTTTAAGTAAGGACCATTTTTTTAATTAACCGAACATTTTATCTTGAAACCACATTTATTTTTAGGTTTTACATACCTTCCTCTATTTTTCTACATAGTTGCCTTGTTTATTTAGGCACTTGTCATACCTTAAAACTAAGTTCTGAAATCCCTCTGCATAAAATTTTGCCGCCTGCTCTGACAACCAAGAATTCACGGCTGTTTTCGCTTCTTCGGGATTTGTTTGGGTTTGACCTTGACAGGAGAGGTTGAGTGTCGCCATTCCATTGACTGTTGCTTGGTTTCAGGAATGGGATACCCATGTTTCATCTCCTGTAATGATTCGACTCAACATGTCATCCTCTTCTTGCTCCGAGTGATTTCCGCCTCTTTTCGCAGCTGAAACATAATCTTGGTGGGAAGCGCTTCGCTGACGATGAAGAAGTGAAAACAGCCGTGAATTCTTGGTTGTCAGAGCAGGCGGCAAACTTATATGAAGAGGGATTTCAGAACTTACAGTAGTTTTAAGGTATGACAAGTGCCTAAATAAACAAGGCAACTATGTAGAAAAGTAGAGGAAGGTATGTAAAACCTGAAAATAAATGTGGTTTCAAAATAAAATCTTCGGTTAATTAAAAAAAACGGCCCTTACTTAAAAAACAGCCCTCTTAATTTACGTAGTTGTTGTTTTATTTGAGGGGCATGGACATCATGGTCATTTAGCCCACTGTACTTGAATGTGTGTGTGTGTAATTTTGTCTGAGAGCCTGTGTTATTGTGATGTCTGTGTTAGTGTGTGTATTTGTTATCCATGTGAGGATTGGGAAGGAGGTAGCCATGGCCTTAAGTTAGGAACCATCCCGGGATTTGCCTGGATTAGAAGTGGGAAACCACAGAAAACCGCTTCCAGTACGTATAGCTGAGGTTGGAATCGAACCCACCCCTTCTCAGTTTTTCCTCACGAGGCTGAGTGTTTTCCAGCCCTCAAACTAGAATTAAATTCCTTGGCACAGCCGGTAATTGAACACGGATCTCTGGGGTGACAGCCAAGAGCGCTAGCCCAACTACTGTATATTACACTAATGTTCGTATACTGGAGGTGGCTTCTCCGGGACCAGCCACGAGGGGAGACCTGCAAGTGCCATTCAATGGACCTGAAAATGTCATCGTTTGCATACCTACAGCATATAGCGTCGTTCATATCTCGAAAATCAATACAAACGACGGATTCCTTCATGGAGTTCAAATTTCCATTCCCATGAGTGTACATCTGAATATGTTGTCTACTGGAAATTAAATAAAACGCATGGTAGAACATTAAATTGATTCCGTAATCGTGCGTTTTACGCCTTATTATTCCTGTTCCTATGGGGATGACGTGAGATGAGTTCCTATGAGTCAAAGAATTTTACGGCCTTATTTTCCCCTTTTCATAATGATATCATGATGGAACTTAACTAACTTAATGTCAATTTTAATTATTGTAGCGTGCGTATCATAACTTCACCAATCATGAGCCTAGTATATTCCTCCTTTTTTAGAAAGAGTGTTGCTACTGGATGCGTGGCTCTGAGGTAACGTTCTCGCTTGCTGGTCCCAAGGTTGCATGATCGAATCCTGGCGCAGTCAGTTGGCATTTGAAGGTGCCCAAATGCGAGGAAGCTGTGCCAGCATATTTACTGGCACGTTAAACATCCCCATTGGGGCAAATTTCTGGCACCCCGGCGTCTCTAAATGCAACAGGAATTAAAAGGGACGTAAAACCAATAACATTATTATTATTAAAATGTGTAGCCTCTATCGTTCGCAATTATTATTCTACTCGTGAAACGCACTAAAACAAGCCTAGATAGAGTTAACTCGGATTTCGATCCAGCAACCTTGGGACCAGCAAGCGAGAACGTTACCTCAGAGCCACGCATCCAGTAGCAACACTCTCCCTATGGTCCTCAGGCTTTTAACATGGATGTGTTTTTGGACTGGGGGTCAAGCCAGAATTTGCGTGATACATAAAGTGTGACAGTCTACCGCGCACCTTGCCCCTAAACAGGCGCGCGCAGATAATCGAACAACTTATTCGTCACCATCACTTGAAATGTAACATTTAACCTCAAACTGAAAAACAAATGCCTAGAAACTATTGGACCGATCAAAATTTAGAACTCTAAATGGGTCTTATAAGTATTTTATAGAATTAATACTAATTTTCTGTTGTTGCTCTTTTCGGTTATAAAATAAACTTAGCAACATATTTCTGAAACAATGGTATAAGAACTAACTTATTGGCCAAATATGCATAGTGTTAAAATTTCAGAAAGATTTTGTTGTCTACTGATAAATCAAGATAATGTTCATAATGCCCAACTTACCAAGTTCCACCGATATGATAAGTAGCCCTATATTTAACAAACCAGATAAACCTAGTATAGGTCTACTATTCTACTGTAATTTTAACGAATTATGATGAATAAAAGCGAGGTGAGAGTTTTGTATAAGGTTGGAAAGTTAGCCTCCCCTAAAACTTCAGCATATCTGACTGGGATGAATTTTGAATTTTCGCTTTGAGTGCGTAATTGCAACGCCTTCGTCTCTACTGTTGATCCCCATATAGGCTAATGAGGTATCGTTGTCCACTGTAGTACTACATCATTGATTACTGTAAATGTAATTCTCCTGTGTAGACGTATAAGAGACTTGTTATTACTGTAGGTACTGTACCCTCATTCTCATGACTGGAATGCCTTTATGGGAAGGTAATATGTAATTTTTTGTGAACATGAAGCGAGAGTCAGGATCATATGTTTCGCGACCCACAAGTTGACTTTGGATTGCAATCTCGACGAGAGAAGCGGGGCGCATGCGTTGCAAGTACTGTTGTCACAGCTGATTGCTTAGGGGTATTGATTATTTTTATCGACCAGCAACAAGAGATAAACTATGCCTTTTGGATGGGAATTCAAGTTTTTTATACGTTCTGGCATATTTTAACATGTCTGTAATTATAGCAGGTGTTGGATTATTAACTACTTTCACATAATTGAATTCTTAGGAACACGGAAATAAGATATTTGCATCTTATCAGTTCCAGTTTTGAACACTCGTGGCGCGACGGTAGGTGACCTCGCAGTCGCGAACTGGCTTGAACAACGGAGAGGGTAGATTGGATTATACCATACACGTTTACACATGTATCGAGTTATACCGGTGACCGGCGGCGAAATGTCACGTGCACCGTGAGTGAAAGTTCGTCTTGAGACGTGTACGATCACTGTACAGCAGGGAGTTTTCCTTAGTGCCGTGAAGGACTCCAGTATCAGTTCCGATTAGGCCATTGCGAACGAAATGAAAATGCAGCTTGTCTTGCTAGATAACTGTTCATTATAGGCCAGCCGTATAGTGTTCGTGAAAGGTGAATACTTGCTTTTGACAAGCATACAATCATAATGTTTATTCAGTAGACATTCTTTGCTTTGGAACTGGCCGTATCGATACACTCATTTCGTGTGTTTTGACAGAACAATTAGCACCTCCATTTGAGAAGCATTTCTCAATACGAGTGCTTGGATTTTGAATATACTTTATATATATTTAGGGCCTAACTCATATGTCTGTGATCTTGCAACTATGTTGAGCAATTTCATGTCGAGAGGAAAGGTTGCTATGTGCTTCAATGACTTAACCATGTGCGGCTAGGCGATATAAACACTTGAGTGTCACTGTGCGAGCGAAGTTACGTTCATTCTGATGCTATATGTCGCGCGGCCCGTCCTGGTGAGTGCGAACACAGCTGTTGTATTGCAATACAGTGTGTTTCGCAATGAACCGATTGCGCGAGGCCAGTGAACTTTGGTGTTCGGGCCGATATAGACATCATTGCGTGCTGCGGTTGATAGGACGTTATCCGAAGATGAAAGAAACTGTCGTTGGTATTAGAGTGGAACATTCAGTCAGGATGGGAGATGTCTGGAGATCCAGGGTTCGTTTCTCGCTTTCCTGGACAGTGAAGACTTCTATTGCTTACATGGAGGGAACAGTCATAAAGGACATGACCATGACTGTGTACTTTCGTGGTCTACAAGAATCACCTAAGGTACTGAATTAACCATCTTCAATCGTAGCTAAGCATGTTTATTCTAACGTTGTCACCCTGCCACATTTTTTTTCTATATATAGGATTTTTCGTAGAATGTCTAAGAATGGAGTTTAGGTTTGATCCTAGTGTCAAGACTGATTCTATTCTGGACAGGGTTTTGATTCTATTAAAAGGATGCACCCATTGTAATTAAATGTATTATAGTTTAATTTTCTTTTGATTACTGTAAATTCAAGTTCATTTTATGGGGAATTTATTTAATGTAGAGAAGAGGAACTTTAGGCCACTCAAGATTCATCATTTTTCGTGTTTGATTTATATTGTATATGAACACTTGTTTTATGCCTTCATATGACATTACTCGAGTTTGGGTAGACTCAGTTTGGAGTTTCTACTTCCGTAAGTCTACTTAGAAGACTGTTATACACTCGAAAGTGAAATTTCAGTATTCAGATTGATTTTCGAATACTGCAGTAAGCTTTATGAAGCAGGTTCAGTGAAGAAAGCGGATTTGTTTTGATTTGCTAGGAATTTATTCCGAATTTTGACTTGATCCAGGTTCTTTCTAACGTAATTTTTTGTGAGATTCTGCATTACGTTTGCTTTATTAGATTCGATCAAGATCCATTATTGATGGACTAGACAGATGTTTTAAACACAGTTTGAAGACATTTGAATACATTCACCCTATGTTATTAACGCGAATCCCAGACTAGATTTATGTGGAAGCAGATATATCGCCAAAGCTGCAATTGTTATTTAACACTTATTGAAAGCTATGCATATTGATCGTGAATAATAATAACATAAGAGCAAATGAAATAATAATTTAACAGTGATTAATTGAACTGTAAAGAAACTTGTATAATTTTAGCAACAATATTTCATTGTGAATGTTATCTGTCAACTAAGCCGAATTCTTTGTTCACTAAGAAAGATAACTAATTGAAGCGCTAAAGAGATAGTAGTAATGCCTGATATTATAAATGATATGAATGCTTAGTGTAGCATGATATTTAATGGCAAAGCCATGTAAAGGCTAATGTCCTTGATTATTAAAAGGGTATTCAATGGAATATTCCAAGTTGTAGTATGGAAAGACCTGGTAAAATTTTCGACCATTTGTATCAATGCAATGCTTAACAGGCGTTTTAACAATCACTAATTCCGGTCTGGTGAGGACAGTTCATTTAAAGGGGTGTTAAAATTAAATTAAAGAAGTTAATTTTTGACAGCTTTATTGCTCGGTCAGAAGAGATAAATAAAATCAGAAAAACCCAGCAAACATAAATATAATAAAACACATGGAAGATGTCACTTCTGAATCCTATAAAAAGAAACACACTAAGAAAGTGTTACAAAATGACTGTACATTATAGCTTTAAATAATTTTTTTTTTTCAGGGTATAAATTGATATATGTCTTGTAAATATGAAGATTTCCAGGGTTTATATTTAAAATGTTCCAATTGATGTCAACATTTATGTTGGACCATGTATATGATTTGTGTTCACTCATTCTTGGGTAAAATGTAGTCAACAACATTGATGAATGTGGGGGCTGGCATTTTTCTCCCATGTTCATAAAACTTCGGAGGGAAGTTGGGCACTCTGCCTTGAAGTATAATATAGTGACTTACACTATATTTTCTTTTCCTGAATAAATTTTCTTTTTGATCAATTTAAAATTTTCGAAGTGTGGTACTTTATAGAAACGATAAGAGAACACGTTAAGAAGGCCAGCGGTGGGTATTTCAGTGGTTTTCCCACACACCAGAGATTGCGTTCATTGTTATTCTTGTGCTTTTGAGCTTTCTTATGTCGTTCACCATGGTTTTTCTTAACGTAGTCTCAGTTAGGAATTCCTGTACCCCATTTCCTCGTCTTATGTTGGGTAGAATCTGGCAAATTTTATAGCCGGGGTTTCCAGGCTCTACGATCCAGCTGTCTTCGTGGGATTCCAACATGCTGATGGTAGGTATTTCGGGTACATAGAATATGGCTTCCAACGTTCAGGGGCGAGAATTTACTGGAGTACCATTAAATTCCATGTTTTTTTGAGACCAATGTTTGGAAGAGATATAACTGGAATACCAGATAGAGAGCCATAGCTTATGGGGACTTAGACAGAGATGTCATACTCCATGATGGTTCTATAGGCCGGTTGAATGATGCCATTTCATGCTAGTGTTCGACATTGCTGTCAAACACGTGGAAGGCGTCATGAACGGGTATACTCTGACGCCATTACATCGATCATTGCGAATTCTTTGAATGAACGTCAGAAAGTAATGGTGTACTGACATTTTTAGCACAAAATGCCGGAATTCACTTGTGAACAAAGCGTATATGAGGACACTCAATTTGCATGGCATACATGTAGATACGCAACCATTAATAGATTTTCTTTTTATTAATAGTGGTGCTACACTAGTTTGTAATAAATATACGATTAGAACATGAACAGTGAAAGGAATACTACGGAATCTTTACTGACGTGTTTGGTCGACTGGGGCATTTGATGTAGTTCACGTTTGAGCTGCATACACAGTGCCTGGTGTAGTTAAATCCGGCTGATGAGCATTTTTGAACTCATCGTAATTTAGGAGGGTTTTTATTCATTTAAATAATGGTCAAATTAGGATCTATAATATTATTATCGTCGATATAAAGCATCACACGTTTAGGAGTGGAAAATTTCATATTTATAGCTGACTTTATTATTAGTTATGTTTAAGTTAGCCTAGTTATAAGGTAATGCAATACATTAAATAAATTCCCATGTGGCAGTGGATTTCATTGGAATGTTCGTGCTTTGCTTAGTTATAGTGATACTCATGTTGTTTGTCTTTAGTGAATTATATTAATTATACCATGTCTGGAGAAGAGGAGGTAGTGGACCTTAAGTCGTTATACAGTATGTTAAAAAATAAAATCGATGCCATACATGATCATTGGACAAATACAAGTAAAAGTCTTATACAAGATGTAGTTGCTGAGAGTCTCAGGCAAGATATTACGGGCATCCAAGGCACATTAAAGGAACTAGAAAATAGTTCTAAAAGAATAGAAACCAAAGTGAATAGGGTAGATGAAACAGTATATGAGGTCCAAGTGGACGTAAAACAAGCCCATACAGACATTCATAAAGTACAAACGGAATTAGGCGTAGTTCAAACTGGACAAATGAAGCTAGAATTATGCGGCAATAAACTTCAATCCACAGTTGATGAGCTTCAATTGAAAATAGGTAAAGTTGAATCTAGTCAAGATAACCATCAACGAGAACTAAGTAAAATTAAATTCAGTCAGGATTGTGATAAACTTAGCCAGGATAATCTTGAAACAGAACTAAGTAAAATTAAAACTAGCCAGGATTGTGTTAAACTTAGCCAGGATAATCTTGAAACAGAACTAGGTAAAATTAAAACTAGCCTAGATAAAACAGAAACAAAGTTACTTAAAATTGAATCAACACAAAGCCTGATGCAATCTACACAGTCAAATATACAAACCAAGATAGACATAGTAGATGCCAGTCAGAAATTGTTACAGGTCCAGTTGAATGACGCTGAACAATCCAATAAAGATTTTCAATTAGAAATGCGATTAGAATTATCCAATAATAAGAGAGAATCTAAAAATAATATTGAAGCACTTCAATTACAAGTGTCAAATGACACAATTCACACCCAAGCATCTTTAGAAAATTTAAAAGAAGAGTTATTGTTGTTGCAAACACAAGTTAGGGACCACAATAAACTTATTAAAGACGACTTTGATGTAGATATAAAGGAAATCATAAACGAGAATGTTGTCACTTTAAGGCAAGAGATGACTAAAATAAATGAAGGCTACTTTAAAGACTTCAAATTAGAGGTCAATAAGAACATTTTAGAAGGTGAAATTAGATCCAGCAAGGAAATCACAGATGTAAGGGAGGACCTGATAAAAAGGTTGAATGTTATTCAGTCCAATCAAACTACAAACCATGGTAGCATGGAGGATAGAATTCAAACTTAAGAGGTAAAATTTGATCAAGGCAAAACGGAATTAATTGAATTGCGTGAGAAAAAGACTTCGGAAATCAACCAAATCAGAGATCAACTTGAGAATTTAACAATTGGGGACGGTATAGATCTGGATAAGTTAAGGGATAAATTAAGGGTAAATTGGATCGCAGATTTCCAAACCACGATTAAGGAGATTAATCTCACTTCACATGAAAGGGAAGGAGGTGATAAATATCCAACTCCTATGGCAAATAGTAGTCCACAGTATCAAATTAATCCAAATTTGAGCTCAGCTAATCCACGTGTCCAAACATACACGTCACCGATGACACATACAGGAACGGGAGCCTACAATCTGAACACATCTAATGGGGCAGGCCACATTACGATTATTAGGAATTTTGAGGATAAGCCTCGCCGTTTCAATAATCTAGATGGGACGACACCTATAGAATTCATAAGAAGTATGCGTGATTATTTTATTGAATCTCACGTGCCAAGGGAAAGACAACTACGTATGGTAGAGCGTTTTCTTTCCGATGCACCGCTTCAGTGGCACAGAGCGTTTAGATACACGTTTAACGACTTCGAGGAGTTTGCCGAAGCGTTTATCAATCGTTTTTGGTCTACGGAAGTTCAGAACAACGTTCGTTCCGAAATCTATTCGAGCAAGTACTCAAGTACTGGTCCGACCAGTTATTCTGAGTATTTTTCTTGTCAGTTATCGAAATTAAGATTTTTACAGCCTCCATTAACTGAAGAACAATTGATCGAGGCGATATCTCGACAGTTTCCTGTTGACGTAAGGAGGAACATAATTTCATCCGGAATCACTAGTTTAGCCGCGATGGACGATTTGTTGAGACGTCTGGACTATGTGAGTGCTGTTACGACACCCACAGTTGCGAGAAACAATCGACATGAACACAGATCCGTGAATACTATCGTCATGGACTGAACACAGCAAACAGACCAAGCCAAAACAGAGAACAGAAATTATGTTTAACCAGGGTGGAATAGGAACAATTACCAAAGGGACGATCGTCAGATCAATCGATACGCAGAACGAAATGAACAACCTTGGACACGAAAATACGAAGAAAGGAATTTCTATCGTCGGAATAATGATTATGATCGAAATAAGTATCGTGATAGACCATACAATCCCAACTATAGACCACGTACTGGTTATAGCAGATACAAAAACTATAGGACGGAGGAATTTGAACGAGATCGAGAGAAACAAAGGCTCAGAAGCGAGCTGGAAAAGTCTAAAAATAATAGACGAAAAAATTCAGAAGAGAGGGAAAATCAGGAGATTGATGAGCGAGAAAGTAGACCGACTACTAGTCGTCAGGGAGAAATGAACGAGATCCTGACGAAGAGAAAAGGAAAACATCAGTTTCGAAACGAAAGTAGGAATTCAGAACTCGACACTTCCATAATATACATATATAAAGATTTAATGAAGATGCTACAGAAAAGGTAGCAATAGAAGAACGAGATAATCAAGGAAGATGCCACAGATGAGGTGGCAATAGAAAAACATTAGAAAATATTACAAGAAGATAATATGAATAAATGAGAATGATGTTCCATTATTTTGAGAGGTTTGTTTTTGTATACATATAAGTCTGTCCCGATTTTATGTATCATGTCGAGAGGAATATGTACCCTCATACTCATGACTGAAATGCCTTTATGGGAAGGTAATATGTAATTTCTTGTGAACATGAAGCGAGAGTCAGGATCATATGTTTCGCGACCCACAAGTTAACTTTGGATTGCGATCTCGACGAGAGAAGCGGGGCGCATGCGTTGCAAGTACTGTTGTCACAGCTGATTGGTTAGGGGTATTGATTATTTTTATCGACCAGCAACAAGAGATAAACTATGCCTTTTGGATGGGAATTCAAGTTTTTTATACGTTCTGGCATGTTTTAACATGTCTGTAATTATAGCAGGTGTTGGATTATTAACTACTTTCACATAATTGAATTCTTAGGAACACGGAAATAAGATATTTGCATCTTATCAGTTCCAGTTTTGAACACTCGTGGCGCGACGGTAGGTGACCTCGCAGTCGCGAACTGGCTTGAACAACGGAGAGGGTAGATTGGATTATACCATACACGTTTACACATGTATCGAGTTATACCGGTGACCGGCGGCGAAATGTCACGTGCACCGTGAGTGAAAGTTCGTCTTGAGACGTGTACGATCACTGTACAGCAGGGAGTTTTCCTTAGTGCCGTGAAGGACTCCAGTATCAGTTCCGATTAGGCCATTGTGAACGAAATGAAAATGCAGCTTGTCTTGCTAGATAACTGTTCATTATAGGCCAGCCGTATAGTGTTCGTGAAAGGTGAATACTTGCTTTTGACAAGCATACAATCATAATGTTTATTCAGTAGACATTCTTTGCTTTGGAACTGGCCGTATCGATACACTCATTTCGTGTGTTTTGACAGAACAATTAGCACCTCCATTTGAGAAGCATTTCTCAATACGAGTGCTTGGATTTTGAATATACTTTATATATATTTAGGGCCTAACTCATATGTCTGTGATCTTGCAACTATGTTGAGCAATTTCATGTCGAGAGGAAAGGTTGCTATGTGCTTCAATGACTTAACCATGTGCGGCTAGGCGATATAAACACTTGAGTGTCACTGTGCGAGCGAAGTTACGTTCATTCTGATGCTATACGTCGCGCGGCCCGTCCTGGTGAGTGCGAACACAGCTGTTGTATTGCAATACAGTGTGTTTCGCAATGAACCGATTGCGCGAGGCCAGTGAACTTTGGTGTTCTGGCCGATATAGACATCATTGCGTGCTGCGGTTGATAGGACGTTATCCGAAGATGAAAGAAACTGTCGTTGGTATTAGAGTGGAACATTCAGTCAGGATGGGAGATGTCTGGAGATCCAGGGTTCGTTTCTTGCTTTCCTGGACAGTGAAGACTTCTATTGCTTACATGGAGGGAACAGTCATAAAGGACATGACTGTGTTCTTTCGTGGTCTACAAGAATCATCTAAGGTACTGAATTAACCATCCTCAATCGTAGCTAAGCATGTTTATTCTAACGTTGTCACCCTGCCACATTTTTTTTCTATATATAGGATTTTTCGTAGAATGTCTAAGAATGGAGTTTAGGTTTGATCCTAGTGTCAAGACTGATTCTATTCTGGACAGGGTTTTGATTCTATTAAAAGGATGCACCCATTGTAATTAAATGTATTATAGTTTAATTTTCTTTTGATTACTGTAAATTCAAGTTCATTTTATGGGGAATTTATTTAATGTAGAGAAGAGGAACTTTAGGCCACTCAAGATTCATCATTTTTCGTGTTTGATTTATATTGTATATGAACACTAGTTTTATGCCTTCATATGACATTACTCGAGTTTGGGTAGACTCAGTTTGGAGTTTCTACTTCCGTAAGTCTACTTAGAAGACTGTTATACACTCGAAAGTGAAATTTCAGTATTCAGATTGATTTTCGAATACTGCAGTAAGCTTTATGAAGCAGGTTCAGTGAAGAAAGCGGATTTGTTTTGATTTGCTAGGAATTTATTCCGAATTTTGACTTGATCCAGGTTCTTTCTAACGTAATTTTTTGTGAGATTCTGCATTACGTTTGCTTTATTAGATTCGATCAAGATCCATTATTGATGGACTAGACAGATGTTTTAAACACAGTTTGAAGACATTTGAATACATTCACCCTATGTTATTAACGCGAATCCCAGACTAGATTTATGTGGAAGCAGATATATCGCCAAAGCTGCAATTGTTATTTAACACTTATTGAAAGCTATACATATTGATCGTGAATAATAATAACATAAGAGCAAATGAAATAATAATTTAACAGTGATTAATTGAACTGTAAAGAAACTTGTATAATTTTAGCAACAATATTTCATTGTGAATGTTATCTGTCAACTAAGCCGAATTCTTTGTTCACTAAGAAAGATAACTAATTGAAGCGCTAAAGAGATAGTAGTAATGCCTGATATTATAAATGATATGAATGCTTAGTGTAGCATGATATTTAATGGCAAAGCCATGTAAAGGCTAATGTCCTTGATTATTAAAAGGGTATTCAATGGAATATTCCAAGTTGTAGTATGGAAAGTAATCCACTCAGATAGATTGTGAAATTAGGGCAGTTTACTTCAGTATCAGTTCAAGTAAATAATCTGTTGTGGAAATCATGCATTTTAGGCATGTTGAATTAAACCTACCTGGTAAAATTTTCGACCATTTGTATCAATGCAATGCTTAACAGGCGTTTTAACAATCACTAATTCCGGTCTGGTGAGGACAGTTCATTTAAAGGGGTGTTAAAATTAAATTAAAGAAGTTAATTATTGACTTAGCTTTATTGCTCGGTCAGAAGAGATAAATAAAATCAGAAAAACCCAGCAAACATAAATATAATAAACCACATGGAAGATGTCACTTCTGAATCCTATAAAAAGAAACACACTAAGAAAGTGTTACGAAATGACTGTACATTTGTATTATAGCTTTAAATAATTATTTTTTTCAGGGTATAAATTGATATATGTCTTGTAAATATGAAGATTTCCAGGGTTTATATTTAAAATGTTCCAATTGCTGTCAACATTTATGTTGGACCATGTATATGATTTGTGTTCACTCATTCTTGGGTAAAATGCAGTCAACAACATTGATGAATGTGGGGGCTGGCATTTTTCTCCCATGTTCATAAAACTTCGGAGGGAAGTTGGGCACTCTGCCTTGAAGTATAATATAGTGACTTACACTATATTTTCTTTTCCTGAATAAATTTTCTTTTTGATCAATTTAAAATCTTCGAAGTGTGGTACTTTATAGAAACGATAAGAGAACACGTTAAGAAGGCCAGCGGTGGGTATTTCAGTGGTTTTCCCACACACCAGAGATTGCGTTCATTGTTATTCTTGTGCTTTTGAGCTTTCTTATGTCGTTCACCATGGTTTTTCTTAACGTAGTCTCAGTTAGGAATTCCTGTACCCCATTTCCTCGTCTTATGTTGGGTAGAATCTGGTAAATTTTATAGCCGGGGTTTCCAGGCTCTACGATCCAGCTGTCTTCGTGGGATTCCAACATGCTGATGGTAGGTATTTCGGGTACAGTACCTTATCTCGGTACGGCTGGCTGCGTGGCTCAGCGGTAACGTTCTCGTTTGCTGTTCCCAAGGTTACAGGATCAAATCCTGGCGTTGTCAGCTGGCATTTGAGGGTGCGCAAATGTGAGTGAGCCATGTCAGTAGATTTACGTGCACGTTAAAGATCCCCTTCGGGGCAACATTCCGGCACCCCGGCGCGGCGTCTCCAAAAGCCACAGTAGTTTAAAGGGACGTAAAACAAATAACATTTATCTCGGTCCCATGGCATCTATCCCAATTCAAATCCCTAACAATTACAGTTGCACACTACAATAAACACAATAACAAGTAGTTCCGCGAAGACCTAAGCCTATTTTCATATATCCTACTACAATTTTCCATTAACGACTATCTCGCTTATTACAAAGATTTTCCGTGTGCCACGGTGGGTGGGTGGATAGCGTGTCGGTCTACTAACCCCAAGATTGCAGGTTCGCTCCTGGCCGTGGTAAGTGATTTTTGAAAGGCGGCAAAAATACGACACGATGGTCATACGATGTTGGCATGTCAAAGAACCCATTTGAATTCAGTAGGCTGTGTTCATAATGGC
This sequence comes from Meconema thalassinum, assembly GCA_946902985.2. Taxonomy (NCBI): domain Eukaryota; kingdom Metazoa; phylum Arthropoda; class Insecta; order Orthoptera; family Tettigoniidae; genus Meconema; species Meconema thalassinum. The sequence continues at coordinate 1,069,408,297 of OX336389.2, forward strand.
AAAATTAATCTCGGGAGTTTCCACCAACACAAAGTTCCTCATTTCTCTACTAGAAAGCACTCTAGTGTTCAAGGAGCTTAATTTCATAGTGATTCAATGAACAACGAAATTCGATATGCAAGCTACCCTCTGGGTGTCAAATTACAAAGCTTGCACCCGGCACCCGAGGCCATACGATATTATTATTATTATTATTATTACTAAATAAATGTTGGTGCACGACATACGTCTCTACCAACACCCTTATATTGAGAAACCAAGTGCTTAGAATATATAACTTTCAGTATGGGTAACGAGTCACTGGAGTCTATTCTATTTAAAGAAAAATCAAATGCAAGGCTTCTATGATTTACGAAAAGTAAGCTACAGAATATAGTGCCTTTAGATAATGAATATTATCATAGCTCATCATACAAACTTTCTCTTCAATCGCTTAAATAGGATACGAGAAATAAAATAAAAGTTTTTAAAATTTTGAATTGATGTTATCATGATTTTTTGAAAACAATTGAACATGAGTTGTCTCTATACTAAGCTCTGAATAAAGATTCGATGTGCTACGTTTCATTGCTCTCGGGTGATTAGATCCCAGAAACGTCATTGGAAATATCTGAAAATCACTTGGCCGCCATGTTGTTTTTGTGTTTCTAAGGAATTTGAAAATCACATTATGTAGGCTACGTACGTAATTGTGCTCTATGAGCATGCACAATTTCAGTTTGATTGCTTGAATAGTTTCGGATATAGGCTATTGTGAACCAGTGAAATACATCGCATGGACGCTATGTTGAATTCTCTTAAACATAGGCTACAGAACTATATGCCAGCAGATGAATATTATAATCGTGGTTCATTATACCTATCTGCATTTCTATCGTTTGTTTAGGAAAAGTAATTTAAAAAATTCTGTACAGCCACCATTTTATGTTCTAATAACAAATTAAATTAGACCATAATGTATTAAGTCTCGTAAGAAGACATACCGTGCCAAATTTCACAGCGCTAGGATGGTTATGTCGCAAGAAAATTCATTTTAATATTTAAATTTTGCATTGCCACTACGTTGGTTTTGTGCTCATTGTGTTATTGAAAGTTCCAGAAGTGAACTTATGATCCTCTACGAATAAAAATAATTCAGTTTGATTGCTGTAATTGATTCGTAGATAATGAAAGCTGGTGGGTTATTTCGTATGATCGTCATGTTGGATTGTTCTATATGTAGGCGATAGAGTTATGTACCACTAGATGAATATTATTACGTTGGTTCATTATACCGGCGGTGTCCGGCTCCATGGCTAAATGGTTAACGCGCTAGGCTTTGGCCCAAATTGCCCCGGGTTCGATTCCCGGCCGAGCCATCGGGGATTTTAATCCCCTGGGGCTAATTCCTATGGGTCGGGGACGGGGTGTATGTGCCGTCTTCATAATCACTTCATCCTCATTACGACGTGCAGGTCACCCACGGACGTCAACTAGAAAAACTTGCACTCGGCCTCTCCGGAGGCCACACGATCATCAACCTCATCATCATTATACCGATACAACCGCCCTCTTTGTTCGCATGATTAGGACACAAAAATAATAACTTAATTTAAAATTTCTCACACATGCCATCTGAAGTTTATGAAAACAATTGAATTAAATTAGATGCCAGTAGGTTAAATATTGTATAAACATTTACCGTAATAAACTTCACTGTGGTTGGGTGAGTACATCTCAGGAAAATTCCATTTAAATATTTTAAATTCGCTAGGCCGCCATGTTGATTTTGTAGTGAACAGCTTTTTAAAAGTCACAAAGGCGAACTTATCTTAGTGGCCTATTCTCAGTCAACCTCTACTGTACCCGTTCGTCCTGGGGATGCGATGACCCATCTGCTATAACATCGCATTCCTGGAGTTCCGGGACAGAGCGGAGTTAAATGAACCTCTAGTCAAATAAGAAATGTGTCGGAAATTCAGCTGAGTTATCGAAAAAGCAGTGGGTATCACGAGACAAAGTATCTCTAGGGTCGTTACGGGCTTAAGTTTAATAGAAATAATCCAAATATAAATGGGCGCCATCAACTGAATTCCTAGCAAACCACTTCCTTTCCGGATAAGCCTTACTCAAGACAAGGAAAGAAAAAAGAAAATCACACCATCATCAGATCACAACTAAGATAAAAACAAATTTATTTCACTTTGATAGTCAGACAGACATTTTTAAATATAACTCCTACCTGAGAGTATGGTCGAATGCCAAAGTTAAATTGTCATTGTCCAAAAATCGAACCATCTCTTTTCTAATCCTAAATTATTTCATCCACATAACAAGAAAAATCTCTAAAGTTCTCTTGGGTTCTCAGGATCACTGTAGCACTATGTCTTTCGTCACTGACATTTGTGAAACCTGAGACCTAATTTCTCTTTAATTTAACATCATCAATGTGGATTTGAAAAAGTTATTAATCTGTCTAAACATACACATATTATAATCACATATATTAAATATCAAGTATTTTATGGTTTGCATGGCATAATTTAAATGTTGAACATGTTAGTCAAATGCTCCTAAACATCGAATAATTAATTTACACTATTTACATTGTCATTAACAATCTCTTATCTGTGAATTACAGAAAAATCATGGCTCATTGGTCATCGTTATCGTCATCATCAAAATTAAATATTTCTCACATTAATTCTCACTTCAAAATTCTACATATTCCTGTCAGAATCATTAATTCTTCACCATTACATCATTTAAATTCTCAACTCAAGTTGCAATTCCTTCAAATTATCTCTCAATTAAATTTATTTAATTCCATATAAATTCATTAATCATCAGCTTCTTTAATTAATTATCACCTTCTAATTCAGTTATTCATCATCATTACAATCGTCTATTAATTTATTTCAATCAGTTTATTTATCCAATCTTTAATTCATCCACTTATTTAATTCATCGATTTATTCCAAAATTTAATTTATCAACTTATTTAAATTTCAATCATCTGGTTATTTAGTTTTTCATTATTTCATCTAGTCATTCTGATTTTTATTTCATTAGGTCAGATCGTTAATATGCTTAAATCTCAGATTATTATTTCATTAATTATTATTTTCAGAAAATCTTGTATTATCAACTTCATTTATTTGTTTAATTTCCTAACAAATTGTTTAATATGGTTTATAGAACGTTGTCTTACAGTTTTATCACTTCCAAGTTATATCTCGTATTTAATTTATCATGCCAAAAAATATTATTGCCTCCACGACATCACGTTGGATCTAACTATCCACAACGACATTACATTTCTTCAATACTTCAAATATCACATTTGAATACAATAATTATTCCACAAAACTCCATAAATATTCAGCACAAACAGCATGAATCTCAACAATTACGCTAGACTGGGTACGACGACCTCATGTCTGCTTCAAAATATATTATCAACGTTGCAACTATCACTTGGCAACTTCCACAAAATGCCTATCATAAACTCCCCTTAACCATGTTGCATGATCTACAAAAAATATATAACTGGCTTCAAATTATCAACGCACACAATCTCCAATAACTGTAATTAATCTGATCACATCTAGACAACTTCTTAAACAATTGGAAAAAATATATTACCTCAGTAATTTAAGATCTGCTTTCAAATAGCATTAATTCTCTTACAATTCTTATAATTCACATCACAGAAAAACACCAATGTGCTATAATCTCATATCAAAATCTGCAATACTGATCTGCCTTAAAATAAATCTGACCATTAATGATTCATCTTACAAGATTCAATTACTTTAAATCCTTCTCAAAGGTATCAAACACAATTATAAAACTCATCAAAAGCATCAGCTGTAACAACTGTTAAACTGAAATTACTCTCAAAAGAGTATAGCAACAAAATATTGGATTGGCAAACAAGAATTACTAAACGTAGTCCTGCTGACATTTATCGTTACTTTATTTAACAAAATTTCGACTGATATGTGACTAGTAGTTCCTTGTTTGATTCACTTACAATCTCGTGTACACTCGGATGATAAAAATGAGTCCCTCAATGGCGAGTAAGATGTGTAACCACCGTACAGTCGTATAAGTACGAAAGACCTCGCCCCGTCGACTTGGATGATATTGCCCTGAACGATGGGTAAGATGAGTACCACCATACAATCGTATAAATACGAAAGACCCCATCTCGTAGACTATATGAGTGAATGTACCAGATAGGAATCAACAAGTTTCTAGTTGTCATATAAAAGCGATGTTCATTCACTAAAGTGAATAACTTCTTAATATCTCCAAACAATCCAATGAAAAAATCCCTACTGACGAATAATACACACTCGCTAGTATGCAATGAACTGACGAAGTAATTTTAGATAATCAATTGCAGATCACGAGTTCGAAATACTCGTTACACAAAAAAAAACTATTCATGAAAAATATCCTAGCTGGAAAAATATCTAAAAGACCAAACATCTGCTTAATAAAGCCAACCAATGGTGAGAATTTCGTATAATGATGCCTGCCATATCATATGGTCACTCCATATTCTAGCAAATTCGAAGTATATAAAGTCAAATCATGTCTTAATAATCGTATCACTCCTATTAGAAAAATATACATGTGTGCCCAGTATTCATGAAAATAATCGTATCAGGTAGTTATGACTCTTACAGTACCTTTCATAATCAGCTGTAATTAAATTTCCAAGATCGTCGATTTTCCCTACATAATGAATTTCTCGAAAGATCGGCGTGAATATCATTCCATCCATGAAATGACGATTGCCTTCGAAATCCCAAGTGAATCAGCTGGTGGACTCCTCTCGTCAGGAATCGAATCCATCGCTCTGCGGTGCCATCTTGTCTCTATCTGCGTCTACTCTGACATGTTGAACTTCGGATTACCCATAGCGGATATTGTCCAACTCCTCTCGACAAAGTTCATGGAAACAGCGGACCCCCTACTCCTCTTCTAAGTTACGCCACTGTTCCGTTAAATGTTCAGTTTGAGTATTGAAAGATCAATCCCTAATAACTGCTAAGTCTCACTTTCGTAAAATTAAATTTTACTTGAGAGTGTTCAAGTTTACGAAACACCCTGTAGTTGTCTGTATTTGGTAATTCATGAAATTGCATAAGAAATAAATTTCATTAATGCACGATCTAATGTTCATCAGTGCCTATGCTAACAACATTCCGTTTGCTTGAAGTTGTTAAAGTAACTTTGAATGCGTTATGGAAAAGCATAGTCATCATATTATTCAAAAGAACTGTGTTCAAACTGCGTTGAAATGTAGCTTGTAATAAAGTCTCCAACTACTTGCAGTGCTGTTCTAACATATCCCGGCCGTCTATGATTGCTTCCTCGGCAAGTCCGCCTGGATCAATGACCTGCTTGGCGTTCGCTGCTCGGCGATGCTGAAACTGTCGCCTACACTCTGCCGTGACAGTTTCGGTATGCTACGCGACCTTCACCGTGCGTCTCGCTTGCGCTACAGAGCTCGACCCTACTTGCTCGACTGACAGAGCTCCACTGAATGTGCTGGCACTGTCTTCTCACTTATCTGCCTGGCGCAGACACGTGGTGTAGTCCCCCACCACAGTGCTCTCGCGTCACGATCATAGTCTCGAACCCACATCATCTCGGCTATTCCGTTATAAAATAACTTAAGGGTTATCTAACTTCCTTACAATTATTTCCACATATAATGCATGATATATCTCCTCTTCTAAGATGTTTAAATACTATATTCCATACATATCTCAATAAAGCTTCACATCTCTATCCATAATTCCATTTTCTTACAGATGTCAGTGCCTCCTTGATCCTAGACCTCCTACGTCATCTTGACATTCTTCTTGACTCGATCGGTGCGCTCTCTTTTCCTAACTCTTCCCAAAACCTCAACTACGGCTTAATGTCTGCGGCGTAGCCGATAGCCTAAACTAGGTATCGGGTACACTACTAAATTCCAGGATGATATCAGTAACAGTTTCGGAGATAAAGAATGCCTGTGAAATATTTCACGTAGGCGCCATGTTGAATTGATGAAGCGTATGCATACTGTATTTGAACGGCATGGTTGATGTCAGACAAGTTAGTAGATATCCTTACTGAGTTTCGTTGTAACCGCTTCAGCCGTTTAGATTTCATTAGGGACACACACAGACACACCCATGGACAAAGGGCGATTACATAAGCCTCATATGATGAAAATAGACTAGCAAGTGTTATGTGGCTACAAACAAGCACGAGCCTGAAGAATGACATGCCCCCAAATGACGCAACCACAATAGCAGTGTAGCAGGAGCAGTTGCAGACTTGTTCGCCGCGAAATCTTAGAACATAGCGTGGGCATACGCCGGATCATTTTAATTTAGCTTCTTTAAAGGATCAACTAATCGAAATGTAGGCTATAATGACCATGGACTATGTGATTAAATATCACTCTTCTTTTCTTATGTCCTTTGGAAGTGATGATAATAATAATAATATGGGTGTTACGTCCATTTTAACTATTGCGGCTTTGGAGACTCAGGGCTATCGCGATCTTTAACGTGCCAGTAAATCTACTGCCACGACTCTTTGGCATTTTAGCACCCTAAATGCTAACTGACTACACCGGCACTTGATCGTGCAACCGTGAACACGGCAGATGAGAACGTTAACACTGTGCCCCGCAGCCAGTTATTTGGAAGTAAACCTCACTGAAATTTATTTATTTATTTATTTATTTATATATTTATTTATTTATTTATTTATTTATTTATTTATTTATTTATTTATTTATTTATTTATTTATTTATTTATTTATTTATTTATTTATTGTGGTGAAGTTAGGGCTCTTGACCCTCCCATACACTTTACAACTAATAACAGAAAACACTCACATATGTTTTTCTCAACCTAGCATACCAAGTCTAATAAACTCTAAACCCCAATGCCGAGATGGCAATTATGTGTTTGACATGTTGTAAATAATAACTGTTTGTCTGTTAGGTAGTCAGCCCGAAGGCTGGTTGGATCCTCAAAAGCACCGCCGTTACGTTATAACTTATATAAAATTTACATAAAAGGAATGTATGAAGTACGGTATTGTAACCTATAATTTATGAGTCCCCCATGACAATTTTAATGTAGGCTCGTAGGTTTGTTATTTCTTTATATCATGTTATCGTGTTGGCAACGTGTTCAATTGCATTGGACACGTCTGCAGTAGACGCAGTGTTATTATTATTATTATTATTACTATTATCATATACGTATACTTTTTATTATTAATTATTCAATGTATTTTAGGTCACTTTTGACGAGATTCTGAAGCTAGCTCTTATCCTATGTTTTATAAGTATGTTTATTAATGTTGTTCAGACCACTGAACCAGGAGTCAGGTTCATGTTCTGGTCACACGTGCAGAAGGCAGCACTTCATGGACACTATTGTCTCAAGCAGGTATGCTCGCTCACCCCGGGGGGGGGGGGGTGATGAGAGAGCTGAGCAAGGGGCTTGCTATGAGTGGCCTCGACAAACAGGCGTATGACAATAGCGATTCTGAGAAGACTCCCTGGTCTGAGGTGTGGCTTGGGACAGACGTGCGGTAGCAAGCTACCTGAGTGCACTGCGGAAGGGATTGTCTCTCTAGACATTGAGATTACTGGTTGGATAGTGTGTCTCTCTTGAGCTGAGTGCTTCGTGTTTCGACGGAGGGTGATTGGGTTCTGGCTGTTATGCCACAATCACAGTAGGGCTGATGCCTATGCAAATAATTGTGCAAGGTTGAAGAGAACCGTCAAATGTGAAGGCATGGCTGACCAGCTTCAAAGTGGTGTAGAGGTGAAATGGACATATTGGGCAGACGACGGCATTACCGGTAATGTGAAAACAAACTAAGAAATCTTTACAGGCCTAAATATTATTATTATTATATTATTATACTATACATTTTAATTGCATTTCTTGTGTGTCACTCTTTTTTATTATATTTATCCATTTCTTGCATGCAGCTTCAGAATATAAAGTAAATTTAAATTGGATAGTTTCTTTTTAGTTAGATGCATGTAAACCTTCCTTCGTCTTTATTAATTTATAGGAGGTTTTGGTAAGGCCTATGTACGAGCCAGTCCTTTCAGAATATCTGCACACGCCCGGAGATAAGAAGAGTTTCAAAAAGGTGGATTTGTTCAATTACAGTACTAATTATGTAATTTGCTTAAATTTTAAAGAAAGGCCATTTATGAGGCAGAATATTCATTTTTATTTAATTTTTGTATCTTCAAAGTTACAAATGGCTTCTCTGGGTGAAGCCATCTTGTGGTAAGAATTGATAGATTACAAATGGCGCCCAACTATGGAGTGTGAATAAGGCTGGCTGGTGCATAGTATGGCAGTACGCACAGGTAATTTTTGAAATCTGATCGGGTATTTGAGGAAGGGTATATATGTTCAGTGATTTTGGAGGGTAAGCTAAGTAATAAGAGTGAGCCTGATTTATTAAAGTTGAGATCTAGAAGTGTTGACCGAAGCACTCTTGGTCAGTCTAGAAGAGGCAGGAGTGAGTCAAACAGGCAGACCAATAAGCGGTCAGATTCCACAAATTCGAGAGTAGTTCTTAGTAAAATGGCAGATAAGGATGTGATTTCTGGTACGTTGGAGGGACGTGAGGGGGCCGAGAAAGATGATGTTGCAACTAGCAAGGAGTTAGGAATGGGAGAGAATAGTGAGGAGGAAAATGTAGGGCTGGGGGAAACTCACAGATGATCAATTAATGGAGCAGATGATGTCTAAATTCAGTAGTAAGCTAAGTGATTTAAGTACTAAAATGGATACTCAGAGTAGTGATTTAAGTACTCAAATTAATAATCAAAGCAGTGAATTTAGTACTAAGATAGACATTCAAAGTACGGATTTAGAGAGCAAAATTAATAATATTGTAGAAAGTATGAGTAAAGGCTATAAGGAAATTCGTCAGGAAATTGCCAGTAGAATTGAGATGGTAGATAAAAGATTCGAGCAAGTTGAGGAGAAGATGAGCTTACAGAGGCAGGGCATTATGGATACCGTTGATAAGCAGATAGACGAGGTGAGTAATGAGGTAGCCATTGTCAAGAAAGAACTTAGTGAGAGGTTGATAGTTGTAGAGGAAGAGATGAAGGATATAACCGAGGTTAGAAATAAGCAGGTGTTTTTGGAACAGGAGCTAGCGGTGTCTTCAGCCAGAGTAACGACGGTAGATAAGAGTGTAATAAAAGAGATTAGCGAACTGAAATCCTTTAATGAGAGCGAAAATTTGAAATTAAGAAGAGAGCTGAATCAGGCCAGGTCAAATAAGGAAAATTGTAATCACTCTGTAGGACATAGTAACTTCTATAGGGAATCTGACTTACCTAAATTTAGTGGAAGGCAGTTTAACCCTATGGAGTTTGTTAAAGTTGTTCAGAAGAGGTTTTCGAAAGGGTTAGAAGATGGGACTTTAGACTGGGATATTGTTGAGGAAGTCATATCCTTAGCTTTTGTGGGGGAGGCTAAATCTTGGTATCAAGTTTTTAGGGGAGGTTTTCAGGGGTTAGAAGATTTTAGGCAGAAGTTTGAGGGAAATTTCTGGAACGAACAGACTAAAGGAAGAGAAAGAGACAAGATTTCTTTTGGGTGGTATCAATCGAATCAGGGGGTGAGAATGACGGAGTATTTCCTCACACATGTCCTTATCAGTCAGAATTTAGACACTAGTTCTTCTGAAGGTGATATTGTTAGGCGTATGGCCCCTCATTTTTCTGATGAGGTGAAGATGGCCGTAGTCATGCAGGATGTAAGTACGATTAAGGACATGGAACGTGTGTTAGAAAGGTTTGATACTTTGGGTAGAATAGGAGGCAAAAGGCAAGAACAGGGAAGGGAAGGAAATTACGATCAGGGGTATCAGGAGGAAGGGAATAGGCATTATGAGCGTAGGAATATTGATAGGCCAGGTAACTTTGTGAGGAATGATAAAGGAAATTTTGTAAATAGGGATAGGGGTGACCAAGGGAATTTTCGGAATAGGGGGTGCGGAGAACAGAGGCAGGCAGAAAATCGGGAACCTGGGGAACAAAGGCAGTTAGAGAATAGGGGGCGTGAAGAAGAGAGACAGCCAGCTCAGCCGAGTAATTTAAACGGAAACAGGGCTCTTTAAGACGGTCAGATAGAGGGTCCCATCCCAGTATTCCAGTTCATGTGTTGAAGAAGATAGAATACGACCTTGATGTTAGAAAGGAATTGTTAGATGACCAGGTTGAGGTTATGCAGGAGAGATGTGAGCCTACGTTGATCAGTCCTGTGATTAAGGTGAAGATATGGGGTCAAGTTGTCGATGCCTTATTGGACTCAGGGAGCATGTGTTCTTGCATTAAGGCAGGCTTTTATGATGAGGTTAAGAGTAAAGGAGAAGCCATAGAGGAGATTCCTGTGTCCAATATATTTATATTATCTGCTGTTGGGACTAAGTCACAGAGAGTGCGTAGACAGGTTGTCGCATCTATGTACATTGATGAGAAATGTGGTCGTCAGAGTTTTCTAGTGGTCGCGAATTTAGTGTATCCTGTCATATTGGGTGCGGATTGGCTATGCAGTCAGATGTGTAAGCTTGATTACGGCTAAACTAAGGTGAGATTCAAGTGGGGTGAGAATTTTGATACGATTAGTCTGAGTTATCAGGTGGACTCGGGAACTTTTGTGAGTATATCAGTGTGTGTCCAGGTTTTAAATGAAGAGGAAGAAGTCAGTGAGGTTAGTAGCGACATGGTATCAGAGGATATTCAAAGTTGTAGTAAGGTAGTGGAAGAGGAGCGTGAAGGCGAATTTTCAAGTGTTGTGGAAGATACCATGTTGGAGGTAGAGCAGAAGGCTCAGTTGTTAGAGGTCTTGAGAGAGCACAGTGAGGTGTTCTCTGACAAACCTGGTAGGACACATGTTTACGAGCATAGTTTCGAGATCACCGATAGGTCTAGTTTTAATGGTGTTAGATACCCGATACCACACGTCCATGTCAAAGCAGTAGATGATGTCATTTCGCAGATGCTAGACGATGAGGTGATGGAATTCAGTAGGAACCAGTATGTCAATCCGTTGGTAGTAGTGATTAAGAAGGATGGGTCAGTTAGGCTATGTTTGGATGCAAGACAAGCTAATAAACGCATTGCGCCGGATCATCAGCGACCGGAAACTACTGAGGATTTAGTTCAGAGATTTGGGGGTAAAGAATGGCTGTCCACATTAGATTTGAGTGCTAGTTTTTGGCAGGTACCCTTACGGGAGGAGGATAGGCAATTCACGCCTTTTTGTTACAAAAACCAGCTATTACAATTTACACGGATTCCTTTTGGTATGAAAACATCGTCAGCTGGGCTCATTCGCGCACTTAACATCGCTCTGGGACACGACACAGGGGATTTCACAGCCAGTTACATCCATGGCTTAGTCATCGCATCACGTACATTTGGAGAACACATGGAACACCTTAGAATCGTTTTGGGGAAGTTGCATCGGGCCGGGTTCACAGTGAAACTTAAGTAGGTGACCTTGTGCTTTTGAGGGTGCCTCATGTCTCGTCCGCAGACCAAAAACTGGTAAGTAAATTTTTTCATTTGTATGGAGGACCGTATGAAATTGCACGGAAATTAGGGGCCTGTGAGTACGAGCTCCTTACAAAGGACGGAAGGGTACTAGGGATTTCCAATATTTCCAATCTGAGGATGTACATATCCTAGTAGCCCTGTTGGTTGTGTATATATTTGTGGAAGGAAGGAGTTAGGATTTTGGAAGGGAAGTCATGCCTAAAAGGATTGCTTTTTATTCTATGGTATAGGACCAAATGAATGAAAAGCAAGGGGGCGTTCTGTAACCTATATTTTATGAGTCCCCCATGACAATTTTAATGTAGGCTCGTAGGTTTGTTATTCCTTTATATCATGTTACCGTGTTGGCAACGTGTTCAATTGCATTGGACACGTCTGCAGTAGACGCAGTGTCATTATTATTATTATTATTACTATTATCATATACGTATACATTTTATTATTAATTATTCAATGTATTTTAGGTCACTTTTGACGAGATTCTGAAGCTAGCTCTTATCCTATGTTTTATAAGTATGTTTATTAATGTTGTTCAGACCACTGAACCAGGAGTCAGGTTCATGTTCTGGTCACACGTGCAGAAGGCAGCACTTCATGGACACTATTGTCTCAAGCAGGTATGCTCGCTCATCCCGGGGGGGGGGGGATGATGAGAGAGCTGAGCAAGGGGCTTGCTATGAGTGGCCTGGACAAACAGGCGTATGACAATAGCGATTCTGAGAAGACTCCCTGGTCTGAGGTGTGGCTTGGGACAGACGTGCGGTAGCATGCTACCTGAGTGCACTGCGGAAGGGATTGTCTCTCTAGACATTGAGATTACTGGTTGGATAGTGTGTCTCTCTTGAGCTGAGTGCTTCGTGTTTCGACGGAGGGTGATTGGGTTTTGGCTGTTATGCCACAATCACAGTAGGGCTGATGCCTATGCAAATAATTGTGCAAGGTTGAAGAGAACCGTCAAATGTGAAGGCATGGCTGACCAGCTTCAAAGTGGTGTAGAGGTGAAATGGACATATTGGGCAGACGACGGCATTACCGGTAATGTGAAAACAAACTAAGAAATCTTTACAGGCCTAAATATTATTATTATTATATTATTATATTATACATTTTAATTGCATTTCTTGTGTGTCACTCTTTTTTATTATATTTATCCATTTCTTGCATGCAGCTTCAGAATATAAAGTAAATTTAAATTGGATAGTTTCTTTTTAGTTAGATGCATGTAAACCTTCCTTCGTCTTCATTAATTTATAGGAGGTTTTGGTAAGGCCTATGTACGAGCCAGTCCTTTCAGAATATCTGCACACGCCCGGAGATAAGAAGAGTTTCAAAAAGGTGGATTTGTTCAATTACAGTACTAATTATGTAATTTGCTTAAACTTGAAAGAAAGGCCATTTATGAGGCAGAATATTCATTTTTATTTAATTTTTGTATCTTCAAAGTTACAAATGGCTTCTCTGGGTGAAGCCATCTTGTGGCAAGAATTGATAGATTACAGTATTAAAGAAATTTAACTATAGAGATTCCTCACTCATTTACATGCATTTGCTCTACAGTACGTGGCCTACGAATTCAAGTGGAAATCTTTACATGCATGTTTGAAAGTTGTTAGGTATAATTTCTAACGTCAGGAGAAGAGTTATCCAATATTCTCGAGTCTGACACGATCTAAGAGTTCCTGAAAGGAGACGAGTGATTGGCCTTTAGAGGAACTGCAGTTAATTATAAATCCAGTGCGTGGCGATCATGAAAGGAAGAAATAAATTATTTATTTTATTTATCGTATGGCTTTTAGTGCCGGGAGTGTCCGAGGACATGTTCGGCTCACCTGAGTCTGTAGCTGCTTCCAGCGGACACCCTAAAGGGTGAGCTACAAGTTCCGTTCAATTTCAAGTAGTTCCAACTTTCGCCACCAGATATCAATAATACCTTGTGGTGAACGTTGGAACTTTGATAGAGCGTTCTGACGAAATCTAACCTAACAAATTTTGCTTTACACAAGTTTAGTCTGTGAAAGGATCTTTTACATGCCATAAATCTATGACATGGGACCGCCGGCTTTACTTCCCCTCCAAAGGAATGCATACTGAAGGATTTTTAACGCTCTTAAAAAATCCGATGACTTCGGCCGGGTTTGAACCCGCTATCTTGGGCATAGCAGTTCAGCATGCTACCGACTACGCCACTACAAAAGATATGGTGAGGTGTATAGGCCTATTTATTGAGGTGTCGAAAGGTAGCCTATGTGTACATATGGTACATGTATATTTCTTTGTTGTTCTAGTTTTAACTAGGACGGAAGAGCAAAAAGGATAATTTTTGTAATTTTTACCTGGAAAACTATCAAAAGAATATTCACATGAGAAGAGATAGGTTGGTAGGACACATACTAAGACACCCAGGAATAGCAAGCTTAGTTATGGAAGGAAGGGTCGAGGACAAGAACTGTAGGGGTAGACCAAGGTTAGAGTATGTTAAACAGATTGCCTCGGAAGTAGGGTGTGGTAGCTATGTAGCGATGAAACCATTAGCTCAGGACAGGGAGGCACGGAGTGCTGCATCAAACCAGTCAAAATACTGAAGACTCAAACAACAACACTCACATGAGAGCTTGAGTCCTCAAATTCACTTTATAGCCTATGTGTGAATATTATTATACTCACCTATTTATACCAGTGCATAGGAAGTTGGAGGTCCTTAAAAGCGAGAGATGCCTGTCAGTAGATTTACTGGCAAGTTCCAGAACCCCTTCCAAGCAAAATTCCGACATCATGGCGTTACTAAAGCCACATCAGTTGAAAGAGAAGATAAATGCATAGACTATTATTAAAAATGGATTATCTCTGCGGCTTATCCCAATTTGGCAGGGGTCACTGTAGACAACCTGGCTCATTTAGGTATTGGCTGGGGATTTAAGGCCGGGTGCTCTTCCTGATGCCACCTGATTTTTGAGGTAAATATTCCACCCCGTTTTTATCAGGATTCGAACCTCAGCCATCCGGGTAAAAGACGAGCAGCTAATCCAATGCGCCGTCACACTCTCTGCATATTATTATTATTACTAATAATAATAATAATAATAATCCCTTGTATTAGTCTGCAGCTACATCGAGGGAAAAATAATAGTGTTCAGTATCGATTGCAAGATATGCTTGGTGTGCATTAGTACCATACGGGATGCAAGCAGAGGAATATCGACCTTCCTGATAACAACGCAAGTTGGGCTGCGTCATACAATATTAATAGGGGCAGCTGATCTTCTGGTATGAAATTATAAGAACAACTTTGACTTCTCCCTCCTACTCCAACCTATCGTTTGCTCTGGGAACGGCATTCGATATAAACAGCCTATTTACGGATTGTGCTAATTATAGTTATTGGCTATCCATTAAGAATAGGCTACACAAAATAACACGGATGAAACCTAAAAATGACGCAGTCACACCGGATGAAACAATAATAGTATTGTTACGGCTGTGAGTTTGTTTCATCGCTCGCCGCATGAGTCACAACTGCCCCAGGGCTGGGCTGTGCTCTGCCTCAGTGTATTGCGTGCGCCTTATACAACAGGACTACTAGGACAAAGGGATGGTCCAGAATATTCGTGACTCAGCCAGTGATGGAAACCTCGAGAAGTCGTGAACCCTGGATGGGTCTAGAAGCATTTATTGAGTCACCGGCCTGCTATATAAGAGCGACCTGTCAAGCGGTGTGTTTGTGTTTTTCGAGCTAGTGCGAGCGTTTATCCTGAGCGACAGAAGTGTGGTGACGCGACTTGCGAAACCCCTAGTGAAGCTGGTTCTCTTGACAGCGAGGGAGTGAGAAGCATACAGGGGACTGCCTGTGTTTTGAGCGAGTGTGATTTCACCGAGCGACAGAGGTATTGTGGCGAAGTGCCGTGCGAGTTACGAAATCCAGTGACATTGTTTCCCAGTTTGTGGACAGCGAAGCAGCGTGTAGCAGGTTATCGTAAGTAACTGTAGTTTGTGTACATAAGGAAGAGGTGCAGGTAGCTTTTGTCAAGGCCACCGGACTCATTAGGACGGATTAACTTCTGTGGTTTGTTGACAAGTGAAAGGGGCAAGAGCGCTCCTTAAGGAAGAGACTTGAGGAAACTGGAGTAAGGTTCTAATTGCTTGTATTTGCTGTTGAGTGGTGTATCTTTCTGGCCGCAATAAAGTTAATTATTTCTTTAAAGGAACAATCTGTGTTGTGCTTCAACCCACCGTAATCCAGTTAACAAAAGTGCCACTAGGGGGGTGGCACGTAACAACTGGTGTCAGAAGCCGGATTACGAACTCAAGCACAAGCACAACACCTGACGGTCCTGGTTTCAAAACCCGAGCAGGTCATTTCTCTCTAATTTTCCTGTGAGTGCATGCCCTTTACAAGACAAACAACCAAAATGGAAGCGCAAATTGCAGCATTGCTAGAAAAGTTAAGTGGCATGGAAGCCAAGATGGAAGACGGCCAGAAGAAATTAGCTAAGGACCTGAAGGATGACCTGAAGAAGATGGAAGACGGCCAGAAGAAGATGGAGGACGGCCAGAAGAAGATGGAGGACGGCCAGAAGAAGTTAGCAGAGGACCTGAAGGACGGCCAGAATAAGTTAGCAGAGGACCTAACCGCCAAATTTCTGGATGGCCAGAAAAATCTGGTAGAGTGTCTGCTGACGAAAGTAGAGGAGAGCCAAAGGAAATTAGAACAGGGCCTACGTGAGGAAGTCGCAGCAGTGCAAAAGAAGTTCGACGCCTTACAAGTGGAAGTTGCCGAGCTGCGCCAACGCCCGCTGATGGGGGTGGAGGAGAAATTCAACGCCTTACAAAAGGAAGTTGACGAGCTGCACCAACGCCCACTGACGGGAGTGGAAGAGAAATTCAACGCTCTAAAAGAGGAAGTTGCCGAGCTGCGCCACCGCCCGCCCACCGTTAAACCGGGAATATCAGGAACGGGACATAGGAGAGTGACGCCCCCAACCTTCGACGGAAAGGTCCCGTGGAGCACCTACTTACGTCAGTTCGAGGCGACCTGTTCCATAAATAACTGGAACGACACAGAAAAGGCTACAGCTCTCATTGTAGCGCTGAGAGGTGACGCCCTTAACGTCCTTCAGGCCATCCCGACTGGATCCCAGGACTACGCTTCATTGATCGCCCATATGGAGTCCCGATATGGAGATAGCCATCTTCAGCAGGCCTACAAAATGCAGCTCCGGACCCGGGTACAGAAGAACGCGGATACCCTGCAGGAGTTCGAGATGGACATCGCACGCCTCGTAAGGCTCGCCTATCCAACAGCGCCGGCCAACTTTCTGGAACAGATAGCGACGCAGACCTTCACCGACGGGCTACGGGACTCGGACACTCAACAGGCGCTGCGACTCGCGCGCAATAAGACCCTGGCAGATGCGCTGAGCCACGCACATGAGTTCGAGACGGCAAAACAGGCATCTAGAATGCACGCGCGGGTGCGTCAAGTGGACGTCGACGAACCAGTAAAAACCAACGAGACCAACCCCTGGCCGACGAATTGATGGAGGCGCTAAGCCGTTTCTTCGATAGTCGCGGCACCACCAGCAACGACACCGCTGGAAGACAACCGGAGAGGCGGCCCGGAAGAGGACTACCGACCTTCTGGACCTGCCGTAAGAGAGGCCACCTGAGCAAGGACTGTGGTGCTCGCCGCCGCCAAGGGTTTCCGTCGGGACAGTCAGTCGTAGGGAAACCGCGCGGCCCAGGAAAGCAAGTATCAGCCAGCCTTGGGGGGCAAAGGTTGGCTTGTGACAATCGTCAAGCCCCGACAGTCCAAGTTCGTGTGTCGCAGTTACGGAGGGATTATAGTAGCCTGATGGTCGACGGAGTCGTCAACGGAGAGAGCTGGCCCATGCTAATCGACACGGGAGCATCGAGGACCATCGTCAGTCCCACCGTGATCCCGAAGTGGAGAGTGCAACCCACACAAAGGAACCACCAGCTAATAACCGCGACCGGAGAGACCGCACCGGTACATGGCGATGCATCACTGGAGTTCGTCATTGGTCGACGGGCGATAAAGCATCCAGTGCTGGTGGCTGACGTATCACATGAAGTGATCATCGGACTGGACTTCTTGGACCAGAACAACATCATCTTGGATCTGAGTACCAACACTCTGCACTTCGGAGGTGAGGAACTTGCTTTGCAACCAGCACACGATGCCGTCGCCGCACGACGAGTAAGGCTGAGAGAGGACGTCATCGTTCCCGCCAGGACGGAAGTCAGCGCTGCCGTAATTGTCGACGGAACAGCTGAGGGAGTGGCGGCTGTCATCGAGCCAAAATATGACGACATCCAGACAGAAGGATTGCTAATTGCCAAGGCCCTCATCAACACGACGTCTCGGCCGTACGTCCGCCTGTCCAACCTGAACGACTACGACATTACGGTTCACCGGGACACCAACCTAGGAGTCTGCGAGCCCGTTACCTGGATTGCCCGCATCACAGGCACGACGGACGGACACCTGCAGACGGACAACCGAAGAAGACGCGCCCTGCCAGAAGAACTACAGAAGCTGTACCAAGGATCCCAGGACCATTTAGACGAGGAGCAATCACGCCTACTTCAGGACCTGCTACGCGAATTCCAGGATGTCTTCTCCGTGGGGAGCAAAGACTTCGGTAGGACAAGCTTGGTCCAGCACAGAATCGACGTTGGGGGCAGCGAACCAATTAGGGCCCCATTCCGATGTGTCCCGCTCGCCAAGCAAGCTGAAGTCGACCGGATGGTAGAAGAGATGAAGGAGCAAGGAGTGATCGAGCCATCACATAGTCCTTGGAGTTCTCCGGTCGTGCTAGTGAAGAAGAAGGACGGTTCCACCAGGTTCTGCGTGGATTACAGGCGGGTGAATGACGTCACGAAAAAGGACAGCTACCCTCTACCCCGAATCGACGACACCCTGGACACCATATCAGGGTCAAGATGGTTCTCCACCTTGGATTTGAAGAGTGGCTACTGGCAGGTGGAGGTCCACCCTAAGGACCGCGAGAAAACTGCGTTCTCTGTGGGCAGCGGGCTCTGGCAGTTCACCGTCATGCCATTCGGTCTGTGCAACGCCTCTGCGACCTTTGAAAGGCTAATGGAGTCCATTCTGAGGGGACTACACTGGAAGACCTGCCTGGTCTACCTAGACGACGTCATCGTTCTGGGGAGAAGCTTCGAGGAGCAAAACAGCAACCTGAAGGAGATCTTGATGAAGCTACGGGCTGCCCAGCTGAAGTTGAGCCCCAAGAAGTGTCAGCTCTTCCAGAAGCAGGTCCAGTACCTTGGGCATATTGTCTCCGAGGAAGGGGTGCGCACCGACCCAGAAAAGACCACAGCTGTGAGGGAGTGGCCAGTTCCGAAGGACAAGTCCCAACTACGAAGCTTCCTGGGACTCTGCACTTATTACCGTCGCTTCGTGAGAGGATTCGCCGACATCGCCACACCACTGCATCGACTGACTGAGAAGGACCAACTCTTCACATGGACAGCATAATGCCTCAGTGCCTTCGAACAACTCAAGCAGGCTCTGTGCACCGCGCCTATTCTGGCCTACCCCAGACCTGGAACAAGGTTCATCGTCGATACCGATGCCAGCGACTTTGGTATAGGGGGAATCGTGTCGCAAATAGTGGACGGCGAGGAGAGAGTAGCGGCCTACTTCAGCAAAGCCTTGTCAAAGCCAGAGAGGAACTACTGCGTCACCAGGAAGGAACTGCTCGCCATCGTGAAGACCATCGAACACTTCCACAAGTACCTGTACGGGCAAGAATTTCTCATCAGGACCGACCATGCATCCCTGCGGTGGCTCCTGAACTTCAAACAGCCCGAGGGTCAACTCGCGCGGTGGTTAGAGAGGCTTCAACAGTACAACTTCGAGATCCAGCACAGGAAAGGCCAACTGCATTCTAATGCCGACGCCCTGTCACGAAGACCGTGCCCCGAAGACTGCACCTTCTGTACTAGGAGGGAGGAGAACGCCGGGATACAGTGCCGACGGACTACTCTGGAACTTCAAGGGAACTGGAGCCGCGAATCTTTCACGCGGGCACAAGCAGAAGATGATGACCTGGGACTAATAGCCGAATGGAAGAGGACCTGTGTCCCCAGACCCGGGTGGAACATTGTGAGTGACTGCAGCCCAAAGTTTAAGTCCTACTGGGCGCAGTGGGACTCGCTGACTGTAAGGGATGGCCTCATCTGCCGCGCCTGGGAGAGCACCGACGGGAAGACATCTCGGGAACAAGTCGTCGTTCCAAAGGCTATGACGGAGGAAGTCCTGAAGGAATTCCATGGAGGATCATCTGGTGGACACCTAGGGATAAAGAAGACCCTGGAGAAGCTGAGAGAGCGGTTCTACTGGATCGGATGCCGAACTGACGTGGAGAACCACTGCGCGAGGTGCCACGATTGCGCAGCCAGCAAGGGCCCAGGACGAAGACGACGGGGTCCACTGAAGACCTACAACGTGGGCGGCCCCATGGAGAGAGCGGCCATCGATGTTGCTGGGCCATTCCCGTTAAGCGAGGCAGGGAACCGCTACATATTAGTCGTCAGTGACTACTTTACCAAATGGCCGGAGGCGTATGCGCTCCCTAACCAAGAAGCCGCGACGATCGCAGAGACCCTGGTGAAGGAATTCGTCAGCCGGTACGGAGTACCCCTGGAGCTGCACTCCGACCAAGGGAGGAACTTCGAGTCGCAGGTGTTCCAGAAACTATGCCAGCTGCTGGGAATCCGGAAGACAAGGACAACGCCGCTACACCCTCAGTCCGACGGGATGGTAGAGCGATTCAATCGCACCATCGAGAACCATCTCCGAATAGCTGTCAGCGAGCACCAGAGGGATTGGGACAAACATCTTCCACTATTTCTCCTGGCCTACCGCGCCGCCGTGCATGAAGCCACCGGGTGCACACCAGCCCGGGCCATGTTTGGGAGGGAGCTCCATCTACCTGTCGATCTTGCCTTCGGCCGACCTGGGAATGATCCGGTCCCGGTAAGCCAGTATTGTCAAGAACTGGTCGACCAACTGGAGGACGTGCACGCGTTTGCGAGGAGGAAACTGCGGATCGAGACCGACCGAATAAAGACCCGATACGACCAACAGACGGATGCCGGCGGATTCCACGAGGACGACCTGGTCTGGCTCTTCAACCCATTACGGAAGAAAGGCCTGTCACCCAAACTGCAGAAGTCCTGGGAGGGCCCGTACCGAGTCGTGAAACGGATCAACGATGTCGTCTACAGCATCCAGCGGAGCCCGAGGGCGAAGATGAAGATCGTGCATCGAGATCGCCTGGCAGCCTACGGAGGGACACAGACGGACCAATGATTGATCGGGACAATCAGCCTTTTAGGAAGGGGGTGGTGTTACGGCTGTGAGTTTGTTTCATCGCTCGCCGCATGAGTCACAACTGCCCCAGGGCTGGGCTGTGCTCTGCCTCAGTGTATTGCGTGGGCCTTATGCAACAGGACTACTAGGACAAAGGGATGGTCCAGAATATTCGTGACTGAGCCAGTGATGGAAACCTCGAGAAGCCATGAACCCTGGATGGGTCTAGAAGCATTTATTGAGTCACCGGCCTGCTATATAAGAGCGACCTGTCAAGCGGTGTGTTTGTGTTTTTCGAGCTAGTGCGAGCGTTTATCCTGAGCGACAGAAGTGTGGTGACGCGACTTGCGAAACCCCTAGTGAAGCTGGTTCTCTTGGCAGCGAGGGAGTGAGCAGCATACAGGGGACTGCCTGTGTTTTGAGCGAGTGTGATTTCACCGAGCGACAGAGGTATTGTGGCGAAGTGCCGTGCGAGTTACGAAATCCAGTGACATTGTTTCCCAGTTTGTGGACAGCGAAGCAGCGTGTAGCAGGTTATCGTAAGTAACTGTAGTTTGTGTACATAAGGAAGAGGTGCAGGTAGCTTTGATCAAGGCCACCGGACTCATTAGGATGGATTAACTTCTGTGGTTTGTTGACAAGTGAAAGGGGCAAGGACGCTCCTTAAGGAAGAGACTTGAGGAAACTGGAGTAAGGTTCTAATTGCTTGTATTTGCTGTTGAGTGGTGTATATTTCTGGCCGCAATAAAGTTAATTATTTCTTTAAAGGAACAATCTGTGTTGTGCTTCAACCCACCGTAATCCAGTTAACAAAAGTGCCACTAGGGGGGTGGCACGTAACAGTATTGACACCCCAGATTTTCAGTATTTTTGTAACTTAATTAAACTCCTACTGATCAGTTCATTTCTGTACGCTCTTTAGCCCTAATTCAGCAATAGACCTCGCTGCATAGCCATGCGTGTTAAGTCGCGCACCACGATTGCAAGGAGTAGGCTAGTTGGAAGTCCGGAGATTGATGTTTTAAATCCCGCAGTTTACAGTGACCATTCTGAGCGTGGTTGTTCTCTGTTTCGTTTTTAGACTCCCTCCAAGAAAATACTGGGATTGTTCCCTATTTCAAGTCCTAGGGCACCTACGCCAATTCTAAACAAATAATTACAGTTTCATAGACTAATACAATCGGCAGCGGTAGCTATAGGCTACACGCTAACGCGCAGTGCTTGGCCATGGGGCCAAGCTATCTGCAGACTCGGTAGACGTGGGTGCAAGCCCCACTGTCGGCCGTCCTTGAAATGGTTTACCCTGGTTTCCCATTTTCAACTCCAAGTAAATGCTGAGACAGTACCATGTGACAGGCCACGGCCGCTTCCTTCCACATCCTTGACCAGTTTCATTCATCTTCATTCATTTCATGTCCCATTAACTCCTCTCATGAGGTTGGCGTCAGGAAGGGCATCCGGCCGTAAAACCACCCACCACACCTAATTTCAACGCATTTCATCCTCGACGACCCCGTTGGAAACGGGAATAGGCTAATAAGGGGTAGACATACACGTAGACTAATACAGACACCCCAGAAACACAGGTTATTTGACAAATTCAATGCATACCCAAGTACACGGGGCTCAAGATCAAGAGGTTCCAAGCCCCTAAATATTTACAGTGACAAGAACGCTTCATTTCTACTTGAAGAGCACGATAATACTCCCGCTACACACTGGTATTTCACAGCACGCACACAGCACTGCCTTCAAACAATCTTCAACTCGCAACTTCTCCCTTAACTATTCCCGGGTCATTGACCTCGCTTTAAGCCGGTCAGAACGGGTAGGAAGTATTTTAATCCCTCTACCAAGAACTGTAGTATAAGCCTATGAAGAAACCTGGCACGTTCTGTGTGTTGGGCGACAACAAGGGAACAGGAATACGTAGCCTATCAAAAGGAGTAACATTGAGACATCGCACCTACCAATTTCCACCAGGTCTACGGCACAGGACAGATCAAATTCTTTTCACTCTCGCGCTCTCTCTCTTCTGAGTTTGTCTTGATAATTTTACGGTCCATTGTGAAACAGTTCCAATACAGTTGAGTAATCAGCAGTTTCTCTCGCATTCTGAAGTCTGATTTCACATTAAATATGTAGGCCTACTGTACGAAAGTACAGTACATTGAAAAGTATTTTAGTACTCACCACTGTAACACATAATATAAAGATCGACGACCTCATGGTGTAGTGGCTAGCGTTCCCGGCTCTGCCAAGGAATTTAATTCTGGTCTGGGGGCTGGAACGTGGTACACTCAAACTCGTGTGGCATACCTGAGGAGAGGCGGGTTCGATTCCCACCTCAGCTATCCTGGAAGTGGCTTTCCGTGGTTTCCCACTTCTACTCCAAACAAATACCTGGATGGTTTATAACTAAATGGTCACGGCCGCTTCCTTCCCAGAATTACAAATTTACACACTACTATATACACCACAATTGCACAGACTATCATACAAAATATTTTTCATTTTAAAAATAAATATATGTGTCGTTTATAGCCTATATACTGTATACACGCACACCCATGTACACGGGGCTAAACGACCACGATGTCGAATCCCCTCAAATGAAACAACAAGTATAAAGATCGAAGTATACAGTAGGTTAGGCCAGAATATTTGCAAGTATTAAGCCTTGATTATCATCCACCAAAATCTAGCCATGGTGACCAACATTAGGCCTAATATTGATGTGTTAGTTTGCAGAGCATAATAGTCCTACCTGATACCAGTTCCATTTGGTTAAGTTTAAATACATCAAACTACCGTCCTAGGTTGATTGTGCGGCGTGTTGGGTTAGGCGTTCGTTGACTGTGCCCAAGGTTGGTGGTGGTAATTGCTCTTTTAGAAGAAGGAACGTCGAGGTTATCTGGCCTTAATGGTAATTGTTATTCTGAAAAGGATTACTACCACTGCTAATGTTACTAGTCTACCACCCCCAACTACTTACGAACTTAAAACTAACTTACATACTAGAAGACGAAATGGAAAATGAAATATAGCCTAATAGAACTCCAATTATCCGAACTCTGACTATCCGAATCGCTGATTATCCGAATCGCTTCCAGAAAAGGAAATTAAGACGGAATCATACTGCGATTCGCAAAATATGATTCTGTCTACGCGCGCTATCGTCCTTCCCTGCACGAAGCTAGTGTAGGCCCAGCGCGAACATTATTGGGATGAAGAGCTCACTTTGACCGAGATGTTCAGCAAACAATGAATTTCATTTACCACTATTGTACAGCACTTGTAAGTAAGTACGCTATATAACATGTAAAGGTATTGCCCTTTCATTTAATTACATAATTAAAATGCATACAGTACCGAAAATAAGCTCCTTTTCTTTAAAATACATATGTAGGCCTATGAATACCCTGCATGTAAATCCAACTATCCGAATTTTTAATTATCCGAATGGAGTCCGGTCCCAATTGATTCGGATAATTGGAGTTCTACTGTAGTGCGTTATCGTGTTGGAAGTTCCAAATGTTTTCACGGACCCCTTGAGATTTTTAAAAAATGTAATAAACCAGATGTTGGAATGCCAAATAACACAATGACTTTTAAAAATGAGTTCAGTACAGAAAGTACTCAACACATAATTATTTTTTGAATTAATATAACATTAATAACTAATAACTAATTGTTTATTTAATTATTTATAAATTTTATTGTTTATTAAATAACAAAAATGTGTTATATTTATAATTAAAAGGATCAAACATGAAAAAAACACATAAAACTTACTGCTTTTTAGTAACAAGCTCAGCAGTGCTTGGTTTAATGTCTGCTAATTTCAGTACCGTATTAAGTAATTCTCAACTTCAAGTCTGTTTCTTGACTAAATTTTAGAATTAAGAATATGATATAATTTAGATTTAAGAAATAAGTATATTATAAAATTGCATTTCAAACAAAAAACAAGAAGTTCCGTGACAAACTAAAGAGCCTACTTTTCTAAAAATTTAAGATTCTTGCCAATCTATATAGATCTATCTAGGAAAGTAGCGAAATTAAGTTGGTAATATCGACATTTCTAATTAGTTCGAAATATACCTGTAGCCTAACAGAGCACTACAGTTGGCAGCCCTGTTGACTGAATATATTGTTAGTTCCATCTCTTAAGGTACCGGTACAGAATACAATATTTGGTTGAAGTCCAATGGATAGCATGGACGTTACATGCAGTTAGACATTGGATCTATCGGCGCGCGTAAAATCATGTTGGCAACAATGTCATGCATGCGTTGGTCAGAAATAATCTGAAATATTATGATATCTTGTTGTGCCAATTTTGGATGAAATCCATTTGTTAGTATAGAAGTTACATGTATTTTAAAATTGGACATATCAGTAGGCTTAGAGTCATGTTGGCAGCACTGACGTATATTAGTTTCTCCTTATTAATCTAAAATGTCAGGTACTATACGTGTGCAAAGTTTAAAGCTGTTGGCTTACATACTTTCTGATATATTAATATTTGGCTAAAAAAAAATAGAGACAGCATTTATTAACAGTTGGCAGCCCTGGTTGCTATTAAGAATAAGCATAGTCATATCTGTTATGGTATACATAGCACATACGAAATTTGGTTGAAATCCAATTGATAGTATAGAAGTTACATGTATTTAAAAATTGGTCTTATCAGCAGGCTTAGAATCATGTTGGTAGCACTGACGTACATAAGTTACTCCAAATTAATCTAGAATGTCAGGTACTATCCGTGTGCATAGTTTAGGGCTGTCGGCTTGCATACTTTTTGATATATTGGTATTTGGATAAAAGAATAGAGAGAACATTTATTGACAGTTGGCAGCTCTGGTGGCTATTAAGAATACGCTCAGTCATATCTGTTTATGTACACATATTAAATACAAAATGTGGTTTATATCCAATTGATAGTATAGAAGTTATATGCATTTAAAAATTGGACCTATCAGCAGGCGTAGAATCATTTTGGCAACACTGCCATGCATGGCCTCCTGGAAATCAAACTGAAATATTATTATCTATAGGCTACGTGTGTCAATTTTGAAATAGCTCCCATTCATACCTTCCAAGATATCCAACATGGAGCTCAAATTTCAATTGCAATTTTTCAGCAGTTGGTAGCACTGACATCATTTTCAAATATGGTCGTGAGATATTCAGGTATAGATCTTTACTCCTACCAAATTTTGTTTCGATTGCTGCAGCCGTTTAGGAGTTGATAGGGGGGGGGACACACAGCCAGACAGACAGACAGACAGACAGAAGGACAGACAGACAGAAGGACAGACAGACAGACACACATTTGCCCGATCTCATAAGTCTACTGTTTCCTCATTTTTGCAAAATGTGAAAAGTAGGCTAAAAATTGGTGGGAAATTAAATTCTTCTGGACAAAATTAAAATTACCACTGCGGACCCCCTGAAACCTTATGGAGGTACCCTGGGGTCCACAGACCCCTTGCCTTAATGAATGAAATGTAAATGCATTTCAGTTGGTCAACACGATTGTACCCAATTTTTAATGGGGATTATTCCCTAAACCTTAAAAGAATTACATGATGTTAATTAATACACTAATACATTTACATAACACATTAATTAATCTCACTAATTGCATGTACTTCTTTCGGTACAGGGAATAACCCCCATTACAATTGGGTACAATCGTGTTCATTGACTGAAAAACATTTAAATTTCATTTTAATTAAATAGGAATAAAGGACTCTGTGAGGGATCATTCCTCTACCGTCGCAAGGACGGTGTCTGGGAGCTGAGCCATTGAGCACCCTTTGTCAGCAGATACAACTGGGGACGGTGACCAGCCGATCGCCCAGGTGACCGCTAACTTTGGTCTAATTAAGAAAGGATCCGGTAAGGGATTTGGGAAGTAAGTCGGCCGTGGACCTGTTGAAAGGAACCGTCCCGACATTTGACTGGTGGCGAAAACTATGAAAACGATTTTCAGGATGGCCAAGGTGGAATTCAAACCCACGCTCTCCCGATGCCAGCGAGGCACGACTAACGCGTCAGCGCTCTCGGCCACTGTGGCCGGTATTATTATTATTATTATTATTATTATTATTATTATTATTATTATTATTATTATTATTATTATTATTATTATTATGATTATTATTAATATTATTATTAAATCGATTCTTATGGACCGCGTAAACAACTCGTCATGACTCAATTTTTCTTTGGCGCCAATATTCCTTTATTCCCTTGCCTGTAGCTTCTTTCTGTTCATCTGCCCAATGTCTTATGTTCTTGGTCGCTGTTTCTGACTCCTGGAACCCATCAGATGTCTGCATCTCGTGTCTGAATGTGGCTCTGTTCTGGATGTGTTGCTCTTGCAGGTTGGTGTTAACAAACCATATCTCTTAGTCATAACATAACCTATGTCCGTCCCGTGGCACTAGGCTTTGGGCCGAAGGGTCCCGGGTTCGTTTCCCAGTCGGGCATCTGGGAATTTAATCTGCTGGGGTTAATTCTGCTGGCACGGGGACTGGGTATAGGCTATGACGTCTTCATCACTCCATCCTCATAAGGACGCGCACTCAGCCTATCAGTAGGCCACACGACATTATTATTAGTCTATTATTTCTTTTTTGTTGAAATGTGGAAATTTGAAGCCATTCTTTTTTCAGGGTTGCCTATACAAATTGTCTTTGCTGATTTTCAGTCGGTCAACACGATTTTGCCCAATGAATTGGGCGGGTTACAAAATTATAAATATTTATAATTATATTTATAGTCTATTTATAATTATAATTTATAATAATTAATAATTAGGCTATATTTACAGTATATTTATAACTATAAATATTTATAATTTTGTACCCCGCCCAATTCATTGGGCAAAATCGTGTTGACCGACTGAAAAGCAGCAAAGACAATTTTTTGTTGAACTTATTAAAATGGTTGAATTTTTCTAGTGAGCCTGACGTCGCTCATTCTCGAGATGTGTTTTTAGAATTTAAGCCTTCATTTTCATGTGAGGTCTGATAACCTGCCGCATGTTTCGTACAGTTCTTTGTTGCTACACAATCTGTGTCACCTCACTTTCTGGGACCTAGATTTTATCTTAGGGACTTTCTTTCTTCTCGAAAATGTAGTATTATAATTAGGTTATTATTTTTAGAATTCTTATTATTATTATTATTATTATTATTATTATTATTAGTATTATTATAAGATTCGATTATTTAGTAAACACAGTTGTTGCTTGTTACTTTTGTAGTTGTTGTTCCTGTTTTTGTGGTATTTTGTTACTGTTGTTGTTGTTGTTGTTGTTGTTGTTGTTGTTGTTGTTGATGTTGTTGTTGTTAATTCATATTTGGGGCTTCAGACATCTTGGTCATCATCAACAACTGCTAATGGTGTAGAATTGAAATTTAATCGAGTAAATTTTACAACGTTTAAACTATTCCGACTCTAAGGTTATTAGGCCTACTGATTATGATAACTTAAGAGTCGTTTTCAGGGGTGTAACATCTAAGTCATTGGCCCAAAATAAAGAATGACGTACAATCACTGTCCTATTTTAGACTACACGTTTCACCATTATCTGTAAAATGTTGCCGGTGTCCTACAGGGTAGGCTAAATCATCCCTTTCTGGAATGCTGTTGTTGTTAATGTCTCAATAAGGGACATCAGGCATCTTTGATCATCTGCCCTGTCTCCCTATGTGTGCATAGTATTAGACCGATAACCTATGTTATAGTAGTGACTGTAGTAGCGTGTGTAACTGTATTAGTGTCTAGAACTGAGGTAAATGCCCCGGGACTTGAAATAATGTACTGTACCATCCCGTCATTTTCATGGAATAAATATGGGTATTCTCTTGGGAAACCCATGCTCAGGATGACCGTTTTCAACGCCAGGATTGAATCTCGGATTGCAGCTCCCTTATGCAATCGTGCAGCGTGAATTAGCGCGCTCGGCTATTCTAATGTGTCCTTTGAGAAATAATACTACGTAGGCTAACGAAAATTGTTTTTGATCCGAACTTGAACTTCAAACGAAAATCTTTAAGGATCATTGTCGCTTGTGCTAATTGCTTGGTTCTGTTTATAAGGAAAGACTGTGCAAGACCAAGGCCGGGTAACAGACAGTTACGCTCTACCTATTGATCCTTAAAGGACGATATGCTTTCCTCGTAATGCAGTAGGCCTATGTGTTCCACACTGCTATATCTTATTCTACGAGATGTAGAACTGTTCATAGGCCTGTCGTTACGTGCACTTTATTTATTTATTTATTTAGTTAGTTAGTTAGTTACCGACAGCAGTAGCTACGCTCGCTAACGCGTAACGCTAGGCCATGGGGCCAAACTTTCTGCCAACTCGGTAGACGTGGGTTCAAGCCCCACCGTCGGCAGTCCTTGAAATGGTTTTCCGTTGTTTCCCCATTTTCAACTCCATGCAAATTCTGGGATGATACCTTCTGACAGGCCACGGCTGCTTCCTTCCATATCCTTGCCCAGTCTCATTCATTTAATTTCTCATTAACTCCTCTCATTAGGTTGGCGTCAGGACGGCATCCGGCCGTAAAAACCACCCACCACATATCCTTTCATCGCATCTCACCCCAACCCTATTGAAAATGGGAATTATAGGCCTATGGGATATAGCCTGCGTACATTTCTTAATTAATTAATTAATTAATTAATTAATTTTTTATTTATTGTGGTGTTTGAATACATATTTTCAGTGTTGCCTTAGTAAACAAGAGTTTAGTGCTTTTCAGTCGGTCAACACGAATGTACCCAAAAGAGATGGGTTATGCCCTAATCCTGAAATAAATTACATGAGATTTATTTATTTATTTATTGTAATTTTAGGCTACATGCACCATCACAATAACTATACTCGCACAACATTTTGCTTGAAAAATAAACCACAGAGGCTGAGGAATGATTAAACTGATGTCTTCAACCGCAAAATAATCACGAAAGGAAGAAGTACAATTATGTTGGTAAAATGGTGCTTTGATATGTATGGTCCTTTTGTAAGGACCCACCAGTAAATTATTCGGAAGAAAAACGAATAAAATAAAAGAGGAAGAAAGTAGAAAGACACGTTGACACCAAATCTTGCATTAGTAGGCTACTAGGCTATATGATCGGAGATTCAAACCAATTCAAACGTCATATTTGCCATTCAGTGTTACGTATAAACTGACTAATAGCTTCATACTTTACCTCGAGGAAGCTAGCAGACTCTGAATATTTAGAGGGAGACGCTCGTTTGAATGGATAAAAGTCTTCAAAAGAGTCGCTTGATGAGGTCGATAGTGAAGATAGGTGAGGAAGGCCTAACTTATTAACAGTCCCACAAGAGCAGTAGGGAAAATTCAGGACACAAGTCCTATTCAGGCCTAGATGATTCGAAAAGCGTCCATGGTTGAACCGCACGTTAGAGGAGGTTGAACCAAATCTGTCAAGCGCACACTGTAGGCTACAATGTTGTGTCTGTGAACGTGATACAGTGGGTAACTCAAGGCTTTGTACAAGGTACCAGCTCAGAATTTTCGTTGAGTTATTTGCCGAGGCCGCGATCCACGCACACTCGTTGCGCAGTGGCTAGCATTCTTGGCTGTCACCACGGAGGCCCGGGTTCGATTCCCGGCTCAGCCAATAAATTTAATTCTGGTCTGAGGGCTTGGACGGTGTACACTGAGTCTCGTGAGGCAGAACTGAGAAGAGGCTGGTTCGACTCCTACCTCAGCCATCCTGGAAGTGGCTTTCCGTGGTTTCCCACTTCTACTCCAGGCAAATGGTAGGGCCTACCTAACGTCAGGCTACGGCCGCTTACTACCCAAATTCTACCTCAATCATAGTGACACAGGTTATCAGACAAATTCTACACACACTTAAGTACACGGGGCTACATGACCATGATTTCGCAAAGCCCCTAATGAATCAACAACACTGTCGCTCTGCGGCCTACAAATGGAAAGGTCCGGCTGCGTCACAGTAGCTAACGCACTCGTCTCCCGTGCCTAAGCTGGATAGTCAGTAGGCGATAGTTAAAGCCCTGCGCGGATGGGGATATCCACGGATATCCGCAAAACTTATCGTCATGCGGATATAGTTTGCATGGCTGTGTGGATACCGGAAAAACTGCGGATAATGTTTGGAGTAAATTTGCGGATAGTTTTTAGAATACAATCCGTAGGCTACTTGTTGAATATCATTATGGCTTACTAGGACCCGGATATTTATGACGTATCATATTTTTTCCATGACAAATGTAAGATGATTTATGCCAGTCTCATTCAAATTATGCCATTAAACACAATTAACTAACACTCCGAACTGAAAAGGGTTGCAATTCTGGCTGTTTAATATTCGATTTAAACATAGCATATGACAAACATCGCCTAGGGGAACGACTTTCTCCTCAAATATCTAAAAGTGTTGCTTTAATATTTTATCTAATATATTAGCCTAAAATTATTATTGTAATGCCAGCGAATTCAGATAACAAACGTGCAGATGCGGATAAAAGTCGTGCGGATGCGGAGTGGATGCGGATAACAGACGTGCGGATGCGGGGCGGATGCGGATAAGGATTTGTATATCCACTCAGGGCTCTAGCCGTTAGTCTACTACAGTAGTAGGCCTAAGTTAGACTAATACAGTTACCATTTACAGTGACGACGTTTGCAATAAGTAACTGTAACGCCGTTACATTTAAGAGTAAGGAAATAACGAAAATGCTCGTTACTCTTTCAAGATGGAGCAATCAGTTGCCGATAGCACTTGGGAATGAAACCAACAACCAGCCCATCTCTAGACTATATCCAACACAAACAATAACCATAAACGAACCGTGAATTTATGACGGATTGGAAAGATTCCAATGCCTGCGCCTATCTGTTGCCTTAACGTACGCCCGCACTGGTTCCATAAACGTTCCGAAATATTGTTGAGCCGCAATAATTCTGACATGTCTCTGTGTAGAGACCGTTCACATGTTGGCCTGAAAATAGAAAAATTCCCACAATCTTCTATGACGCACTATCTTAAGTGTCTACGAGATTAGGCCTGACTCTCAATCAGGGTTTATGAACCATTCTCAGTATAAAACGTGCTGCTCCTGTAGCAGCTATATTTTAGACATGTTTCTGTAGTCAATTCTAAAAAAGACACATTTTCTACTAGAAAGCCTGAAAACACAAAACAACAGTTAATTACTTACTTCCAACCTGTTTAAAAGGGCTGGGGAGGGTGAGGAATTGGAACCGAACCTCTTGACAGAGCTACGCCAAATGTCCGTGAGGTATTGGCCTACTTTGCAGGTGAGATTGAAGTTAAATCATGTTTGTGTCTAGAGTTGTGCCTATGTTTATGAGGCGTCATACGCCGGTAGCCTATAGGCTATTTATTTTTTGTTTCAAGTCGGATGTAAAGTGTACTCAGGTGGAAAAATAATACTGATTGTGAGTAGTCGCAGTTCCGCAGCGAACTTAAAGAAGCTTGTGCAGGCACGACGTCGGCAATTCGATAGCTTGATGTAAGTCTACCCCTTATTATTCCCGTTTTCCAACTGGGTCGGGGATGCGATGCGATGGAATTCTTTGAGGCGGATGGTTTTAACGGTCGGATGCCCTTCCTGACGCCAACCTCATGAAAGGAGTTAATGAGAGATGAAATGAATGATGGTGAATGAAACTGGGCAAGGATGTGGAAGGAAGCGGCCGTGGCCTGTCAGAAGGTACCGTACCAGCCTTTGCCTGTAGTTGAAAATGGGAAACCTCGGAAAACCATTCCAAGGACGGCCGATGGTGGGGCTTGAACCCACGCGTCTACCGAGTCAGCAGAGAGCTTGGCCCCATGACCTAACGCTGCGCTTTAGCGAGCGTAGCCACCAATGTCGGTTCGATAGCTTGATATTATTATTATTATTATTATTATTATTATTATTATTATTGTTATTATTGTTCTGGTTACAAAATATTTTATAGGTTAACTGCATAAGTTACTGTTTATTTTTCATGAATTGTAATACTTTTAAGTCATGAGGTGTGCTACCACTCGACGAGCGTCAGGTTGTTGTAGAGTCTGTAGTGATAATTTTGTTTTGTGATGGATCATTTTGTTTTTCCGCATTACTGGAATCCAATATTCCATTCAAATCAAGTAGGCCTAAATTATATTAACGGGTAAAATGCTATTAAGCAGCAATATCTTATACAAAAGTAACGAAATAGTAACGGTCGTTACTTCGATAAGTGTAACTGTACTGAAGTTACTTTTGAAATGTAACTGATCCAATCCTGAATAAAAGATACGAATGTGGCACGACAAATAACCCCAGATACCCTGGCGTAACTAAAACCACAGTAATTAAACGGGACTTCAAACTCATAACATTAGTAGAATGCCTGGTATTAGTGACTTTGTCTTAAGGGGCCTAACATCTAGGTTATCGGACCATTAATATTAGTAGTATAGTAGCCTGATAGTAAGCCCAACCACGGTAGCAACGCGCACCAGGCGCAGAGCCACGAAGATAAGCTAGGCCTATCTTTGGACACGGAGGCAAATGCCGAAATTGTGTCGGCGACGGTCGCTTCCTTCCAACTCCTTACCCAGTCCCATCCATAGACTAGGCTATGTTATCTCCCATTAACTCCTCTAACGAGGTTAATGTCATAAAGGGCGTCCAGCCTTAAAAAAAACACCCGCCACATAGAAACTTCATTTCACCTCATCCCCGATCTCGTGGAAAAGGGAATAATAAGAAGGTATCAATACAATGGTGAGAGTGTGTTTCCAACCTAAGAAAAAGAATTGTTAAGTTTAGGGTACAGAGTAGCCTACAGAGTTTTACTATTGCACCTTCTTATCTAGGGCTATAGATAGAGGTGTTTGAAAATTATGTTATTTAGTGAAGATTTGTTGAATTAAAATGCGTAGAGGTGTTGTTTTTATTTTAGGGTGCAATCTGTAAGTAGCCTATCAATATCAGGTTTGTCATATGGATAATTACAACATAGACTTAGAAACAAAAACATCTTGCTTGTGAATAAAAACCTACATAACCAAACGTCGACCACCTTCAACAACAACCTTACGCACAACCTTGGCTATCCTGAACACCTGGGCTGCTAGCAGCAAGTAAATAGTTTAGGCCTATCTATTTTTGTTTTCAAAGGGGAATTAATAAAGTGACTAGAACACAATTTAAATAATGGAGAGAATGAATTATTATTATTATTATTATTATTATTATTATTGTTATTATTATTATTATTATTATTATTATTATTATTATTATTATTAGACTATTTAAAAGTAGCAAAATCTAACGACAAAATCTCTAGATTGAGAACACTGTTACTGGGCTTATTGGCGCAAGTAAATGGCGAGAGTAGGAACCACGATGTTTTCGCGGGTGAGAGTAAACTACGATAGTAGAAATCGTCATATTTTCACGAGTGCGAGTAAATGGCGAGAATAAGTAGGAATGGCGATGTTTCCGCGGTAGGAATCACAATGTTCCCGTGGGTGCGAGTAAACGGTGAGAGTAGGAATCACAATGTTCCCGTGGGTGCGAGTAAACGGTGAGAGGGGGAATCACAATGTTCCCGTGGGTGCGAGTGAACGGCGAGAGTAGGAATCACAATGTTCCCGTGGGTGCGAGTAAACGGTGAGAGTAGGAATCACAATGTTCCCGTGGGTGCGAGTGAACGGCGAGAGTAGGAACCGTGATGCTTTCTCCAGCATGAATAATCGCTGAGAAGGATTCATAGAGATAGGAGCGCGATGTTTAGGCGAGTGTGATTAGTCGGTGGGAGTAGGAACAGTGGTGCTTTGGTGGGCGTGAGTAAATTGTGGGAGTGGGCTATGTAGGCCTACCACGATTTGACAAAGGAAATCTAAATTCGGACTCTGTTAAAATCCAATGTGGGGATATAGGCCTAGGCTATAAAAAGTGTCGAGGGCGTATTTCGCGAAGATGGCTTTATTTCATATATCCTTCCAGGATACGTTATAACTGTAAAATTTCTCTTTATTTCACGATTTAAAATTATGTTTAAAGGCGACAATTATTATTTGCGGAGATCAGTTTTTAACGTAAAAAAAAAGCCTGAAAATAAGTTTTTATCGTGAATCAACGAAACCAAACAGCACATCCACGCATAGGACCTGGGTAGACGTCTGAAACATTGCCCAAAGTTCCAACTTGATTCCAAATAGCCCATCATAGGCTAGATTAACAAATTACCCAACACTGAATGTTATCTATAATTTCCTTTGGATTTATGTATGGCACGTGACTTTCCATTCAGTTTTGAATGAGGTACCTAGGCCACCCATTGTATAAAACAATGCCCTAGCCACGCTGAGATTTTTCAACTTACATCGATAATGGCACATTGAACTACGGTAGGCTACTTCTCTTTCCTTTTAGCAAAGGTTGTACTTTAACACTCGTATATTCTTAATGCCTACAACGTATTTAGCTGACAAGTTAAATAACTTATAAGTTGTGTTCTGAATAAAGCTCATCAGTCACAGATGGCCTATATATTGTAGGTGTCCCATTAAACATATTTCTCTTTCTCTTTGATGTCAAACTTTCACCGAACCAAAGTAGTTTTCCGGCTTCGTGTTCGAATCGGAGAAGGAAGAGTTTAATGGATAAATACAACAGTTGGGAGACTCACAAGCACCTGTGAGTTGTTAATAATAATAATAATAATAATAATAATAATAATAATAATACATTTCAGACCATCATATCCCATTCAAAGATTAAACTTACTAATAACAAGCCTCAAAATGTCTCGAATGCCTTCGGGGAGATGATACAAAGCCTTGAGACTTCAGATGAAAGAAGTAAAATGCAGCTCACTTCTATCGTTTGTAAAAAAAAAAAAAAAAAAAAGATTAAAAGGGGTTCTTGTAAATGTTGAATTATCTTCTTCCCCTTTGTTTTATTATTTCGCTAGACAAGATCCCGACTGTTCGCCCCCGCAAGTCTAGGAGTTCTAAATGCATGGTGCCCAGCGTTATGACGGTCTTCAATGCTGCGTATTGTTTACGAAAGACGACAGTACAAAGGCACATTCGGCTTGACAACAGACAAAAGGATTAGGTGAGCAATTTTTTATCAAATTAATTTCGAATTCCGTAACCTTTTGATTTATTGTTTCATTTATAAAGACCACACACAGTCTATATGTAGGCTATGCATTTTTTTATAACACCTCAGCTTCTATAGACACGAATGAAACACGACATTTAATATTCTAAGCTAATTCACTATTACGCCAAAGAATTGTTTTGTCTGAGCGAAGTCGGGCGTACGTCAGCCGGCACAGATCAAGATTTCGGTCAGTCGTGCCCGAGATACAGCCTATCAAAGGAAATTAGGCTACAATAATGTCTGCATATTACTCATGATAAATAATTAGACTGTCACAAGCACTAACTCCTTGAATTCAAATGACAAGACCAAGACGGATTACCAGCATCATCTTGACGTTTCAAACCTCATTTCTCATTTTCCATTACACTGAACATGTTGCATAAAAGTTTAAAAAAAAGCGAGTCATGATTTGAAAATAACATAAAATGGCAGTTACATTCCTTAACGCTGGTCTAACATTCATTAACAGGGATCAATGGCATTCATTTTGTTAGTAATTTGTAAGCATAGAAATATGGAAAAATCACAAATAATTCATTCGAAATAATGAAACTTCTAAGGAAGGGAAAAGAGGAATCTAATTCTAAAAGGAAGTTCAGCTGTTTCTTTTTGCTTTAACAATGGCATACTGCCACCAATGCTTAGCCTAATCTCAGCTGACTGACCTGTGTAAAACTCTCGTACGACTTCTTCACATAGTTGATCCCTTGAGCTTAGATGAAAGTTTATCAACAATGATTTAAAAAAAATGAGAAGAATAGGTTTGATAGTACCTTATTGGCCTATTATAATATTTCATTACTTGGTGTATGAGAGCGCAAGTTCAAAACACTTCTAATCCTGATAAAAATATGTCCACGATTCTTAAGAACCAACAAAATATAAGCCTAGTTGATTCCTTAAATAGGCTATTGAAGGTAAGTAAGCAATGTGTGTGTTTGAGTAGTTGAATGCGTGCATGCGTGCGTGAGGAGGGGAAGATGGGGGGTGGGGAGAACGTAGTGTGCAGTTAAGATCAGACACGCTCAAATATTAATGACAGGTCCCGTTCATGAAATAACATAGCCTACGCCTTTAAAGTACAAGATGTCAAAATGCTTTCTTCAATTTAAGCCCAAAAAAAAAAGAGTATTTTGATTAGAAAAATTACATTTTTATCAAAATTTTGCGAACATTATAAAGTTAAGAATAAAATTGAAAAAAAAAATATCGTCATCAAACATAGTCGCAAAATAAATTATTTAGTATACTAAATGTTATTTACTCTTGACATCCAGCATCTTGCTATTGAAAGAAAACACCTCTACAATATGCAATATACTGCAGGCTACATCATGATTTAAAATTGAAATTTCACTCACCTATTCAGAGTTAGGAACTGTCTTAGCTCAATGGTGTCTCACTGAAGGAGAAGACATGTGCTGACAGTTGTCTCTTGCTTCAAGAGTTGATGGCAAACATCTTAACAACTATATGGTTAGCGACTTCTCGTAAGGAAACTAGTTTCATACAGAAATACTACATGCATTATCCTACTACTACCTCCCCTCTCTTCATCCCCTCCCCAACCCCATCCCCCTCCGCGACTCAGCCGTCTAGCGATTCTTTTCTCGCGCCATCATTGTTGTATTCTTCCGCCGGAGTCACGAAGCCTGCCTCAGAGCGAGGGGGGTGCGGCGGGCGGAGCCGCTCCCCCACCAAGCCAGGACGGCGGACCAATGGCTTGGAGGCAGACGAGCGGGATCAGTACACAGGAGAAACGCTGCCAGTGAGGACTGGCAGTAAAGTAGCTGAATACCATGTTCAATGGCACACGCATCCGTATCATTCCCACTTCACTTCACTTTATTTTCCATTCATCCTGCTCTGACCAAACAACTTCCTCCACTTACGTATGAATTAAACTTGTCATTTCTTCGTGATTGATGACCTGTCCAGGCCTAGTTTCCTGGAAACTTCCTGTTCTCCCTGTCAGCGATATGTTGTACTGTAGCTTAAATCTCGGAGTTAGAGATATGTTAATAAACTACTTCATTTGAAAATACAGGAGACGCAACTTAAGAAGCACACATGTAGCTCATTAATGCAAGAGCTTATCTTGATAATACTACTACTACTACTACTACTAATAATAATAATAATAATAATAATATAACACGAATGAAATCAACACGGTTATCCAACCGAAGTTTTGCTTTTCACCATGAGAAAAAGACAAAGGGGGCCTGGTTCAGTGAAGTAGAGAAAGATCTGTTGGAGATTGTGATAACATGTGAAGATACCTATCCAGGAGCGTGGCCCTCTTTTGGAAAAACTTCAAAAACATCCGAGTTTTAAACCTAAGCCAAAACTAAAAACCGGAAAGGCCTGGACGACGGAGAGAAAAGTGCGACATCGATTGCGAATGAAAGAGTACTGGGCCAAAATTAAAATGCAGAAGAAACAGTTGGCATGACGTGGTCCTTAGTTGGCCGTAACGAAGCAAGAAGGAGAAGAAGAAGAAGAAGAAGGAGAATACCGTACCGGTAATAATAATAATAATAATAATAATAATAATAATAATAGCCTAATAATAATAATAGACTAATAATGTTATTGGTTTTACGTCCCTTTTAACTACTGCGGCCTTTAGAGACGCCGGGGTGCCGGAATTTTGCGCCGAAGGGGATCTTTAACGTGCCAGTACCTATCTACTGACACGGCTCCCTCACATTTGAGCACCCTCAAATGCCAGCTGACTGTGCCAGGATTCGATCCTGCAACCTTGGGATAGCAGGCGAGAACGTTGCCGCTGAGCCACGCAGCCAGCCAAATAATAATGATAACAATAATAACAGTCTTCCGGTAGTAATAACCATCATTTCCCTAAGAAAATGACTACCAGGACCAAGAAATTATGGACTGAAGAACGAAGGAAGATTTTCAGTGCCCAGATGATATAGGCTAGGCTAGTTGTAATTAATAATATTGTTTACGCATTATTATTTTTATTTATAAAGGGTCGAAAATTATGTAAGACGAGTGGGCTACCTGAGTGGTGAATATTTTTGCTGCTTGGTGTCCGGTCTGACGCCAATCTCATCGGAGAGAAAGAGGGATGAAATTAACGAGACTGAAAATGGAGTTGGGAGTAGATGGCCATGGCCTAGCCAGGGACTGCCCAAACTACGGCTCACGGGCCGGATACGGCCCGCGAGACTATTTTGTCCTGCCCTCGTCGTGTCGCCAAAACTTTGAAACAAGTTCCAGTCGTCGCACTGAACTAAATTATCATGAACTTTATTTCATTATTTGATTATTAATTGTGTCAAATGAACATAGCCTAATTAGCCTACTCACTCTTTGTCATTCATGCTGTAGGCTATGTGTGTAGACTATTGAATATCATCGTAGGCCTACTTCTATAAGGGAATTATTAAAAAAAAAGTGTTTTATTTCTTTATCCACTACAAATAAATATAGAAAATGGCAGCTATACTAAGAAAAATAATCTCAGACAGCCACAAAACTCACCATATTGCACCTGTATTTTTTTTAAATTCCATAACTTTCCCCTCATACCCCTCAAACCCCCGAACTATTTACAATGTGGCCCTTAGGTTTAAAAAAAAGGTTGGGTACCCCTGGCCTTAGCCTATTAGAAGGCAGCGTCCAGGGATTCGCCTGAAGTGTATCATTGTAACATAGTCTACGGTAAACCATTTCAAGGACAGCCGACGATGGTATTTGAAGTCCGAACCCATTAGTCTCCCGAGTCTGCCTACACCGATCGATAGGCTAATACAATTAGTAGGCCTATATATTCTATCAGCCTTACTTTCTAAATAATTACGCTAGACTATTACTTGTCCACCAGTTGCTCGCAATTACGTGCCTTTCGCGCTGTGCCTTTGAAAGCTCTGCGCGTGGCAAGTGGAGTGCTGGACCAGGTGATGCAGTGGCGATCATGTTCGCACGTCACCGCCAATGAGATCGCTGCATTTGTCTTCAATAATTTTGAAATAAACAGTCGCATTAAAAAAAACGGGTTACACTGTAGGCCTACATATCCATATACTGTATCAAGAGATTTATTTTGAGACCGTTATGAACCCAATAGGTTTAACCATTCCTTCGGACGAACAGTTCAAGAAGACACTGTTCCGTATTACGATAGGCCTAATTGCCGATGGGGACACAGTAATAAGCTACGGGAAATAAAATTGTTTAAAACCGGTAAATAAACGAGTTGATGACGGAAAATATTACTAATTTAGATTCTTTCAGTCTGAAACTCAATAGTGCACATCACAATAGTCTATTAGTCTACAGTGCTATAGGCTACCCTATTCTGTTTGTCAAATACACTACATAGAAAGCTTCTTCATTACTGTAGTAGCCTATATCACAACTACATAGGCCTGTGCTTTTGGTTATTTGCTTGATTGCTCGTTTTCCCGCAATATTTTTTTTTCCTTCGGGATTGACTTCCTAACAGCTATTGCGATTATCATGAACACTTGGGGACAGGTAGCCTATGTTATTTCTCTGGGCACTGAATAAGCTCTATAGGCTATCATTTTCAAACATACTGGGCATCGAGACACAGGGGCTGGGCTTGTTTAATAATTTATTTTTGAATCTTTATCCAATATCTTCCGCTGTTCTTTAAATTTTGTTATGAGAACTCAACATGAAATGAAAGCACCAAGTAACTGCTAGTCTATTGTAGGCACAAA
This sequence comes from Meconema thalassinum, assembly GCA_946902985.2. Taxonomy (NCBI): domain Eukaryota; kingdom Metazoa; phylum Arthropoda; class Insecta; order Orthoptera; family Tettigoniidae; genus Meconema; species Meconema thalassinum. The sequence continues at coordinate 1,069,449,189 of OX336389.2, forward strand.
ATTGGAATAAAAGGTTGGGAGGGCACAGGATTTTCTGAAAGAGATTCCTCTAAACACATCTGTTCTAATCAGCATGAAAATTTCAGGGTAGGCCTAGATATATTCCTTTTCTGGGCAATGGATAGATTACAGCGTAGGCTATGTCATTACCAAAAATATAGGGGATCGGGGGCACAGGGTGACCATCAATTATTTTGAACACTCCATTAAGCAATGGTATGTCATATTAAGGGTCATTTTAGCTTCAATTAATAGCAAAAGTATTTTTAAATAAGTTATTACTGCATTAAAAATACCAAATTTTCGTACCTCACAGTCATTTTCCTCAAGGATGAGGACAATGTATAATGGTGCAAGTTAATTTTTATTCTTGTAGGCTATTGCTAATCTTGTAGTAGACTAGTTGGAGCAACAACATAACACGGTTGTATCAGTGGAAGAGGTACTGGACGAATTTATGTTTAAGTAGGAGTTTAGTTTTATTTGCTAGGCTATTTTTCTCATCAAACGCATGGATTGAAATTAAGGTTATTTTTTTCTTACCTTTGAGATACCGTAATACGAATGTTTCGACCGCCGCATGTTGCATTCTTTTACTATTTGACTGGTTGCCGCCTGGTATCAATAGCCTCCTTCCTCTACCTGGGATTTATCAAACTGAAGGCTATGTTCATAGCAGATAGGCTTGTTGAATTCAACAGAGCATGCGCATTACGCATTGCGAATTATAGTTGGCTACCTGTCTACCTTTTGGTGATAGGCCCTATGTCACATCCGTTTTGTCCTTTTGTAAGTAACGGAAAGTCAAGTTCGGAAGTTATTTTCTGTTAATTCAGTGCAGTAGGGGCTCATGTTTCATACCGGTACCATAATTTCCTCCTGTTTCTTATTTGTTCATTTTTTCATCCACGCTGATGAAAATGTGCTTCATGCCAATAATTGTCTACGAAATACAGGCTATAGCCTAAGGTAAATAATAGGGAGTGTTCTTTTTTCTCTCGCTGCACCTTTGTGCAACACGGCATTTAGACTAACGATCTTCAATATGAAGTTTACGAAGATATAATTCGTTTTCTTTTCAAATATGGCCTAGCCTATAGCTGGTGCAGCAGGGTAGGCTATCCTATAGTTGGTAGGCTGTTAAATGAGATGAGAGAACTCGGATAGACCATAATTAAAAAGCTGAAAATATTTTATTTTGTATTCCTACACAGATACTTCCATAAAATATTAACGGAGACTGGGCCTACTTGCGGGCTCTATACACGATCCAGACGAAATAATTGAACTGTAGGCTACTTGGAGGATTTCAATAGGCTACCTTTCATACAACTACTGTAGGCCTACATTGCCCAGGGACATAACTTAGCCTAGGCCTATTAATAAAGAACCATTCAGATCTAAGTTCTTGAGAGGAAGGTAGAAGGAGGTAGAGGAAGGACGTCATTATACACAATTTAATTTGTATAAAATGAAAGCGCTTCATAATTTAAGTAAATTAAAACAATATTTTAATCTTTTGTCTCTTAAAATGTGGTAGTTGAGTCCTCGGAACCTGATTTTCATGAAATTTCCATAGACTATTTATTAATTTTCCAAACACTGCGGGTAACCTAAAAACTGTCTGTCTTACACAAATATCGAAGATTATGAGCACTCCGCGGCGTAGCCGTGCTCGTTATATCATGCACCGCAGCCGCAAGGGCAGCTGCGACAAGTCCGGAGATTGGAGGTTCGAATCCCAGCGCTGACAGCGTCTATCCTGAGTGTGGGTTTCCCTCGGGGTTTTCCACACTCCCTCCAGGCAAATGCCAGGATAGTAGATTGCTTCAAGTCCCAGGGCAACTACCTCATCCCTGTCCATAACATAGTTACACTACTACAGACATCACAGGAATACAGATTATCAGACAAGTTCAACACATACTCAACTACACGGGACTTATGATCAAATTGTCCCAAGCTCCTCAAATGAATTAAAAACAACAACATGATTTTGAGACAATTAGGTTCAGAAAATTAACAGCATTAAATATTATTATTATTATTATTAGTATTAGACTATTATTATTATTATTAGTCTACATAAATATAGGCCCTAATGCTATTAGTTTTACGTCCCTTTTAGTTACTGAGGCTTTCAGAGACGGTGGGGTGCCAAAATTTTCCCCGAAGGGGATCTTTAACATGCCAGTAAATCTATTGACATGGCTTCCTTACATTTGCGCACCCTCAAATGCCAACTGAGTGCGCCAGAATTCGATCCTGCAACCTTGGGAACAGCAGGCGAGAATGTTACCAGTGCACCACGCAGCCAGTCAATAATAGACTAATAATGTTAATAATAATAATAACGGTGTTTGGACTTCGGAGAGAACTGGCACATCCCATTCGCCCGTGATAAGAATGAAATGAATGATGAAGATAGGCAATTATAACCACCCAGTGCCCGAGCAATGGTAAACGATAGACTATTAGTGTTTAAGTTTTAAACCCTGGGCCCTTCGAATCGGAGGAAATCGAACTATCCACTTAGCTACGAAGCACGACAAGTGCGACCCCCTCATGGTGTAGTGACTAGCGTTCTTGTCTGTCACCCCAGGGGTCCAGGTTTGATTTCTGGCTCTACCAAGAAATTTTAATTCTGGTGTGGGGGTTGGAACGGGGTATAGCCTACACTCAGCCTCGTGAGGCAAAACTGACAAGAGGAGGGTTCAATTCCCACCTCCGCCATCTGGAATTGGTTTTCTGTGGTTGCCCCACTTTACTCCAGGAAAATTCTGGGATGGTCCCTAACTTACGGCCAAAGCCGCCTCCTTACCAATCCTATCCTCAATTTACAAATACACACACTAGTACAGCCATCACAATAACACAGGTTATCACACATATTCTATACACACATACTCATCCAAATACACAGAGCTATGTGACTACAATGTCGCAGCACATAAAATAAGCAACAACAACAGCTGACAAGTGCAAATGAATTTAGACTAAGGGTATAGCCTATAGCAGAAAGTAATCCATGCTAGGCTATAACTTGGGCTACTGTGCATAGCCTGTCTATTAGGTAGTCAGCCCGAAGGCTGGTTGGATCCTCAAAAGCCCCGCCGTTAGGTTATGTGGGTAGACACCCACAAAAACCCAAGGCATAGACGAGATTTCCACGGGACCTACGATCATAATTCACGGGAACGACTTGCGTTTTCGACAAAATCGTGATATTATGCAGTCAGCGCCACTTTCGAGCCGGTAGCCGTAATTCTCTTTATAATTCTATAGTAGGGCCTACTTTGTTTAGCCCAACAAGGCAATATATTGTGGAATTAAGAAGAATGCACGGCATTAGCAGTAAAATTAGGCCACTATTTGTCGTTCATACTCATGGAAAAATTGCAAATAGGCCTAAATCGTGTTTCGCCTTAAAAATCTCAACATTTATGAATGAGAACAGAAACGATCCAAAATTCCAAAATAAATTGTCACCATACGTCATACACTTCATATCCGTAAAGATTTTACCACTAGGCCTATAAGTAAAAACAAAAAATCACAGTAAAACATTTGCGAAAGTAGGGTGTCCGCACGGATAGCGTAGGCTATAACTGACTGTAGATAGGGTTCTTAAACGTACCCAAATGTGGACTGTTGGAAACGATCCCTAATTCCTTTTGTATTAGGCATTTCCATCATCACCCACAAGAAAACTTTGCACATATAGGCCTATAAAAATAGGCTAGAAGATAACACGTCAAGAATTGCAAGCATAGCATTTGAGTCAGTTCAGCATAAATGAATTGACTCAGTGTGTACATTCATTATTATTTTACTGTAAATAAACTGGCCAAGCAAACTAATTAAGTCATCCTTCATCCACTGTAGAGCATATGCTACTCAACACACACAGCCTTTTCAATTGAAGACAGTTGAGTTGAACTGACGTCATTCAGTTGTATGACCACAGCATCACTCCACTCCTACCTCATAAATATTTCCCTGGCCAACATGTAGACTAATTTGCCATTCTACCACCTACCTCCATAGCCTGTTGTCTAACGAGGGAAAGTATCGATCAACACGAGGCTTCCACATAACCTACTGTACAGTTCTAGTTTCTCTGGAGAGGGGAGAATTTCACAGCTGGTCAGAATGCGGTGTTGCGGTGATAGTCTCATCATTCCTATCTATTCTATTAACATGGTGTTCCCCGACTTGTACACGGGTTTCGTTAGCATGGAATCTTCTGTCAGTACGTCTACCACCGTGTGATTTGTACTTTCTATGCTAGGCTTGCCTTGTATGATTAGCTTCCATACAACTCAGAACAGATACCATTTTCCCCGGCAGTTTGCATGGTAGATTGCACACAAGAATCAATTGGATTGCGTTCCTCCCTCTAGTCGAAATCCTAGTGGCAACATAAGCAAATAGGCTATATTTGTTGTATTCTGTGAGAAGGCCCGCGAGGTCCTAAATACAAAAGGCCTACGTCAAACCAAAACTATATTTCCTTTAATCGTCGTCTATGAGGAAGGTCCTTGTTACATAAACACAAAACGTGGCATCTTACTTGCACGACTTACACTACTATTAAATGTTGACTTTCATTATTGTGTGTTTAGCTTGTCCTCAAATTGGTAAGTAGGGCCTACGCTGCAGATCTTCTACTCTGTTTATTTGAGACAGTGCTATGGATAGTCTAAGCAATTTCTACTCTACTTCAATTCAGGTGTCCTCAAAATTGTAGGCCTAGCCTATATACTAATCCAATTGGCTGCGTGGCTCAGCAGTAACGTTCTCGCCGGATGTGCCCAAAGTTGCAGGATCGAACACTGGCGCAGCCCGTCGGCATTTGAGGCTGCGCAAAACAGAGGGAGCCGTGTCAGTAGATTTACTGGCACGCTAAAGCTCCCCTCCCGGGCAAAATTCCGGCACTCCAGCATCTCTAAAAGTCGCAGTAGTTAAAAGAGACGTTAAACCAATAACATTAATAATTACTTTACTAATCCACAAGCACAGGCTCAATATTATTTTAATGTTTTTGGAAGATAGCCTATCTATTGCTATCGACACAACGATTCCTTCTTATCACATCAGTATTGCCCACGTAGGTTCGGTGGATTCTGGGAGCGTATCGTCGCTGAACTTACAATAGCACGTATCTGGCAACCCTCTTCTTTTCCAATATTGGCCACTCCTCCCAGCCGTATGTGGATGTGCCGTCCAACAGAAAAATTCACGTTAGGTTCATTTTCCTGTGTCCAAGCATAAAGGAAAATGAGCTTTAAATTCATATTACTGTAGAAAAGTATATTTCCGTGTAGTTATGCACTCCTACACTACAGTCACGGTCGACTCTAGACAGGTCGGAAGGCTTAGACTTGGCAACATGTTCATCAGGCGGGAACACGAAGGGAACGTTAAGTCTGGCAGGTGTTCTTGTTTATCTCATAGGGATATTTCCATCTATATTTAGTTTCTTACGCTTTGTACGTTTATACTCTTTATAGTAGCGTTTATACTACCCTTCCAGGTGAGCTTTTTAACTGTAATCCCTAATCGAGAACAGTGTGCTTTGTATCAGGCAAATATGGTATTTTTAGCCTACTTTTCACATTTTGCAAAAATGAGGAAAAAGTAGACTTATGAGATCGGGCAAATGTGTGTCTGTCCTTCTGTCTGTCTGTCTGTCTGTCTGTCTGTCTGGCTGGCTGGCTGGCTGGCTGGCTGTGTGTGTGTGTCACCCCCCCCCTATCAACTCCTAAACGGCTGGAGCAATCGAAACAAAATTTGGTAGGAGTAAAGATCTATACCTGAATATCTCACGACCATATTTGAAAATTATGTCAGTGCTACCAACTGCTAAAAAATTGCAATTGAAATTTGAGCTCCATGTTGGATATCTTGGAAGGTATGAATGGGAGCTATTTCAAAATTAGCACACGTATAGATAATAATATTGCAGTTTAATTTCCAGGAGGCCATACATGGCAGTGTTGCCAAAATGATTATAAGCCTGCTGATAGGTCCGATTTTTAAATGCATATAACTTCTACACTATCAATTGGAATTCAGCCAATTTTCGTATGTTGTATGTGTACATAACCAGATATGACTGAACGTATTCTTAAGACCCACCAGGGCTGCCAACCGTTAATAAATGCTCCTAATTTATTGTATCCAAATACCAATATATCAGAAAATATGCAAGCCGACAGCTTTAAGCAATGCACACGTACAGTACCTGACATTCTATATTAATTTGGAGTAACTTATATACGTCAGTGCTACCAACATGATTCTAAGCCTGCTGACAGGTCCAACTTTAAATACATGTAACTTCCATACTATCATTTGGATTTCAACCAAATTTCGTATGTGCTATGTGTATCATAATAGATATGACTATGCGTATTCTTAAGAGCAACCAGGGCTGCCAACTGTTAATATGTGCTGTCCCTATTTTTGTTACCCTAATATCAATATATCAGAAAGTATGCAAGCCAATAGCTCTATACATTGCATACCTGGCATTCTAGATGAATTTGGAGTAACTAATATACGTCAGTGCTGCCAACATGATTCTAAGCCTGCCGATGAATGAATGAATGAATGAATGAATGAATGAATGATAGATCCTATTTTAAAATGCATGTAACTTCTATACTAAGTAATGGATTTCATTCAAAATTGGCACAACAATAGATCATATTATTTCAGATTATTCCTGACCAATACATGCATGACATTTTTGCCAACATGATTTTACGCGCGCTGTTAGATCCAATGTTTAACTGCATGTAACGTCCATGCTATTCCTTGGACTTCAACCAAATTTTGTATTCAGTACCTTAAGAGATGGAACTAAGAATATATTCAGTCATCAGGGCTGCCAACTCTAGTGCTCTATTAGGCTACATTATGCCAGATATACAGTATCTCGAACTAATTAGAAATTTCGATATTAGCAACATAATTTCGTCATTATTCTAGATAGGTTCATATACTGTAGAATAATCATTGGCATGAAAAGTAGGCTCTTTAGTTCGTCATAGAACTTCTTGTTAAATACGTTACATGGAATTATCACATGTCGTAACTTACTTCATGTTTTAAACTTTGATTATCCAGGACTGTTCCAGCACCGTAACAAAGCCAGATAAATGTTGTGTCCCCAACTGTAAAGCAATTTACTCAAGTAAGAGAGGCTACACACCAGTGTTTAAGTTCCAAAGTGACGAAAATCTGCGCCAGGCCTGGATTAGGAAAATTCCTCGGAAGGACTGGAAACCTTCGAAATGGTCTGTAGTTTGCATAAATCATTTTCACGAAGGTGATATTATTAAAGCAGAGAAATATAAGGACTCATCTGGAGAATAGAAGGAGCGCCCGATGGATAGATTGAAAGTGGCATCAGGAGCCCTGCCTACAATTTTTCCAGATTGGCCGTCATACTTGAAATATCCTGAAACCATGTTTAAGCATTGTTCACGAAACAAATATTTTTGACTTTCAAGTTGACTCTTCCTTTCTTCTGTATGTATCAGGTTATGCTGCATTCCAGGTATCCTCAAAGCTTGAATGTTCACTTTGTGTTGATTGTTTGGTAGGAAAGGAAGCCTCTACCAATGATACTTACTTTGACACCCTTAACAGAGGTGGTCTCACTGTTCCGTTAGACCTAGTGTACCACATTGCTGACACTGCTAGCTGTTCGCTAAGTGCATTGATCTCCAATGATGCTAATGGAGACATGTTCTTAAAGTGTCAAGATCAAAATAGAATGTTAGTAGGCTAGTTGTGTCTAAAAAAATGTTGTTTGTTGATACTGGTTTCCCAAATGATGTGTGCCATTGTGGAATAAAAATTAGTCTATTAAGTCAAACAAGTACTGTAGTTTCGTGAAGAACTAAATTACCTATTTTCATAAATCCTACTTATATTAATTGCCTCTATCATCATACAAATTTTAAATTTGATTGTTGTAATAGATTCGTAGATATTGAGAACCGTCTAAATATTTCGGATGGTCACCATGTTGGATTTTTAGCCTACTTTTCACATTTTGCAAAAATGAGGAAAAAGTAGACTTATGAGATCGGGCAAATGTCAGTCTGTCTGTCTGTCCTTCTGTCGGTCTGTCTGGCTGTGTGTGTGTGTCCCCCTATCAACTCCTAAACGGCTGCAGCAATTGAAACAAAATTTGGTAGGAGTAAAGATCTATACCTGAATATCTCACGGCCATATTTGAAAATGATGTCAGTGCTACCAACTGCTGAAAAATCGCAATTGAAATTTGAGCTCCATGTTGGATATCATGGAAGGTATGAATGGGAGCTATTTCAAAATTGGCACACATATAGATAATAATATTGCAGTTTAATTTCCAGGAGGCCATACATGGCAATGTTTCCAAAATGATTATAAGCCTGCTGATTGGTCCAAATTTTAAATGCATATAACTTCTACACTATCAATTGGATTTCAACTAAATTTCGTATGTGATATGTGTACATAAACAGATATGACTGAGCGCATTCTTAAGAGCCACCAGGGCTGCCAACTGATAATAAATGCTCTCTTTTTTTATCCAAATACCCATATATCAGAAAGTATGCAAGCCGACAACGCACACGTATAGTACCTGACATTCTATATTAATTTGGAGTAACTTATATACGTCAGTGCTACCAACATGATTCTAAGCCTGCTGAGAGGTCCAACTTTAAATACATGTAACTTCTATACTATCATTTGGATTTCAACCAAATTTCGTGTGTGTTATGTGTACCATTACAGATATGACTATGCGTATACTTAGGAGCAACCAGGGCTGCCAACTGTTAATAAATACGGTCTCTATTTTTGTTACCCTAATATCAATATATCAGAAAGTATGCAAGCCAATAGCTCTAAACTTTGCACACGTATAGTACCTGGCATTCTAGATTAATTTGGAGTAACTAATATAAGCCTACGCCAGTGCTGCCAACATGATTCTAAGCCTGCTGATAGGTCCAATTTTAAAATGCATGTAACTTCTCTACTAACTAATGGATTTCATTAAAAATTGACACAACAGTAGATCATATTATTTCAGATTATTTCTGACCAATACATGTATGTCATTGATGCCAACATGATTTTACGCGCGCTGTTAGATCCAATGTTTAACTGCATGTAACGTCCATGCCATCCATTGGACTTCAACTAAATTTTGTATTCTGTACCTTAAGAGATGGAACTAAGAATATACTCAGTCACCAGGGCTGCCAACTGTAGTTCTCTATTAGGCTACATTATGCCAGGTATACAGTATTTCGAACTAATTAGAAATTTCGATATTACCAACTTAATTTCGTCATTATTCTAGATAGATCCATATAGATTAATCATTGGCATTAATCTTAAATTTTAAGAAAAGTAGGCTCTTTAGTTCGTCACGGAACTTCTTGTTATATACAGTGTGGTCCACCAGCCCCTTATTTTTTCTGGAGGAAGGCAACCCAACTAACGCGTATATCATAGTCGTCCTAAAAACATTCGTACTTGCGCCTTTACGGCCTAGTACAACTTTACGGTTGAGTTCATGTTCGCGAATATAGTCGAAATCATTGGCAGCAGTGTTATTTCAATGCCATCAACTATAACGAATGTGTACATCGACACATCCGAACAACACTGCCTTACGAAGGACATGAAGTGTCTATGAGGACTACAAATAGACTCAATGCGTGACAAGTTCCCACCACGGCTCACGGTAGCTACGGTGGTTAAGCCGTACCTCCATGCTGTGACATCAGCCATGCTGCAATGTAGGCCTAGCAGGTTCGATCTCTTTTTTTTTTCTTTCGCTTAATGCCTTTTGCAGTAGCTGCACTACGGACATATATCTACCTGTTCCAATGAATGAATTTTTATTTGGTCCTGAAAAGGACCGTTTTTATTCGATGCTACGTTGGCAGGTTAGACGATGACATAATGGTCTGTAGGTAGAAAAGGAAGAACGCTTGTAGTTTAGCGTGACCGTTAATCTCGCGATCATAAGCCACGGGATCTCCATTTTACGTGAATTCGAACCAGAGGACATGGCATTGGTGAGAGGCAAAGAGCTTGACCGCTGCGCCACCACACCCCCGTGTAGGAATAAAGCAAGGTACTCTGCATATTCAGAGCAGCAAGTGTTCGAAATGTTGACCACCTTGGTTGATGCAGATTTCAGCACGACGTATTACAGACAGTCTTGCACGCTGTAACATCTGAGGTGTAACAGCTTGGCATGCCTCGGTGATTAGTTGCCGAAGGTGGTCAGGATCTTCAGGCTCCTGTGCATATAACTTACTACCTGCTTTAAGTGACCCCACAGGAAGAAGTCAAGTGGCGTAAGATCGGGTGATCTGGCAGGCCAGTGAAAGGGTCCTCCTCTTCCTATCCATTTATTTGGATATGTATCATGAAGATGGTTCCTGACGACTAATGATCCGTGAGATGGGGCCCCATCCTGTTGCCACCACATTCGCAATCGCTCGCGCAGTAGCACGTTTTCCAGCAACTGTGGGAGTTCATTTTGCAGAAAATGAAGGTAGCGTGCTCCCGTAAGATGGCCGTCGTAGAAATATGGTCCGATTAGATTGTCACCCAAGATCCCACACCATACATTTACACCCCACTGCACTTGAAATGCGCCCAGTCTTACCCAATGGGGATTCTCCACGCTCCAATAGTGCATGTTATGCCGGTTGACGGTGCCATTTTTGTGAAATCGTGATTCGTCTGAAAAGAGAACATTTGACAAAAAAAAAGGCTGCATTATTGGTCTTACTGCATAACGCCCATTGACAAAATGTTATTCTGGCATCGAAAACACGTTCGTGGAGCTGCTGGTGTAACTGAAGATGATAAGGGTTAAATCTATTGTTATGCAATATTCGGATGACATATGACCGGCTGATGTTGGTCTGTTGTGCAAGTGTCCGTGTACTAATATGAGGATTATTAAGGACAGTGCCCAAAATAGCTTATTCATTTGGATCAGATGTTATAAGAGCACTCTCTAACAGGAGATACCCTTCCAAGTGTCCCAGTTGACCGCGCTCTTCGTTCAAGATTGCGAAACGAATTGGCAGTCGGTAGTCTTCTGTCAGGATAGCGCTCGTGATACAGACTGCAATGCGTTCTTCCTTGTTTCTCCATAAATGAGCATCATATCAACGTGCTCGTCACTGGAATACATCGTGAGTGAATGCGTGCTGTGATGTGACCTAGTACAAGTAGGTGTGTATTAGAGCCGGGAAAATTAGTTCCAGTTGCGTTTGATATCGTAAGCTGCCGTATGGCCAGTATCGTCCCTCACCAAGTGTACTCAAGGTCAGGTCACTCCACTGAGTGAGTCTCGATAATACTGGAACTACTTTTATGTTCGACGATGTCGAAATGTAATTATTATAAGTCAGAAAACTGTATTATAAGGAGATTCAATATAGTACAAGTGTTCATTATGAAACATTTTCTCCCACCAATCAGAGCTCCAGAAACAGTTGTTTGACAAATTAGGTAAGGATATCATCGCACCTGCACTGAGTTCCAAGGCCTTGTAATTTAAATTTCACTGCCTGGTCTAGTGTCATAGTGGGGTGTCGAGGAGGCCATGGTCGAATACAAGGCATTCTCTGCGTCTCATGCGCTCTGTTCAGTACATAAAACTGGCGAAATCTCGACAGATATTTATGAATATTAAGTTCGAACATAAAATAGTTATAATAACTATCGTCGAACATAAACAGTCGTATGCAACTCGCCTATAATGGTAATTAAGACACTCGTATGGAAATTATAAAACTCGCATACGCTAGTTTTATAAACATACTCGTGTCTTAATTATTGCCATTATAGGCTCGTTGCATAATGCACTATTATGTTCGACCATGCCGAAATATAAATATGATATGCTAGAAAACTACATCTTAAAGAGGCTCATTATAGTTCAAGTTTCATTATGATAGTGGCGCAGTCAGCTGGCATTTGAGGGTGCGCAAATGCGAGGGAGCCGTGTCAGTACATTTACTGGCACGTTAAAGATCCCCTTCGGGGCAAAATTCCGGCACCCCGGCGTCTCTAAAAGCCAGTGTAGTTAAAAGGGACGTAAAACCAATAACATTAAATTATTATTATCATTATGATAGAGGTACTCCAAAAATCAGAGCTCAAGATTTTCATTACGATACAGCTGTTTGACCAATTAGGTAAGGATCGCATCGCACATTCACTGACTTCCAAGGCCTCCTATTTTAAATTTCACTGCCTGGGAAGTGTCATAGTGACGTATTCGAGGAGGCCATGATAGAATACATGCGTCCAATGCGCACTGTTCAGTGAACGAAACTCGACAGTTATTTATGAATATTTAATTTCCTGCTGAATTAACTCTCAGGTAGGATTATTTTTGTGCAAATAAAATAACGTGTGTTGGCATCTACTCGAAGCCAACCTAAATCATCTAGGAAGTGTTTCCCGTGGCATCCCACTTTTCACTTTCTATCCTTGTGGTGTATTCTGCACCACGGATAGTGTGAGCAACGGTGGCTGAAAGGGTAGCGCGTTTGACTAAGGATTGAAAGATTCGGGGTTCGATACTTTGTAGAGGGGGAAGGTTTATAATTTGTTTTCGGTACGTTTTATCGTCTGTGTCGCCAACTTGACCAATGTCTTACGACAGAAATGATACAAGAGGTCACAGTTAATTATTGAGGATGGGGCACTAGTAATATAGCGAGCAGATGCATTTTAAGGTTGGATTCCATGAACGTTACATAGTGTTTGAATTCGGTATTACACGAAACATCTTAATATGTACACGTCAAATAGAGTTTTCTTCTTCTTGCTAGAATTTAATGACAAAATATATTTTCTTAGTCGGTTTACCCTCCAGGGTTAGCTTTTCCCTCGGAATCACTGAGGGATCGCACCTTTACCGCCTCCAGAGCAGAGTCCTGGAGCTTGAAACATAGGACGGGAATACAACTGGAGAGGTGGGACAAGCACCTCGACCAGGCAGCCTCACCTGCAAAGCGAACAGGGGCCTTATGAGGGATGGGGAGATTGGAAGGGATAGACAAGGAGGAGGGAAGGAGGCGGCCGTGGACTTACGTTAGTTAGCATCCCGGAATTTGCCTGGAGACGAAGTGGCTGAGGTGGGAATCGAACCCTCCTCTTCTCAGATTTGCTTCACGAAGCTGAGTGTATCCAATTTCAGCCCTCAGACCATTAATGAATTTCTTGGCAGAACTGGGAATTGAACCTGGATCTCTGGAGCGACACGTCGATATGTTATGTTAATATCCTTGACACTTTCTTAATTTTCTGCCTTTACAGGTTACGTGGCAAAAGCTATCAATTCGGTCGTATTCTCTTTATAAATCAGCAAAATTCAACCTACTCTTCACAAAAATACATCGTAAGGGAATGAATGTGGCTATCTAGTTATATCTCTTCTAAAATGGAGCGTGGGCTTTCATTCAAAAAGTATGCCTACCACTGGATTCGATGAACTATTATACCCATTCTAGCCCACCGTCTACGGCCGTGCTTTAACCAATTTTTTTTTTTTTTTTTTTTTTTTACCAAGCTTCCACTGTGCCACTTTTTTTTTTTTTTTTATTAGCTCTTTACAGAATTACAGAATTTTCAGATATGATAAATACCAGACTAATACATCACAAGAAATCCAGATAGTGTCCATATTTATCGTATAATTGTCCACTTTCACTAAGCTTCCAACGCTCTTTTTGCAGGTGATACCTGAGATCCAGGAAAGAGAAATGTTGATCATTGTCCATCACGAAGTGTACATATTGGCCCATTATCCACACAATGGCAGTCTGTTTAATTTGGGGGAAGGCGGTCACCGACAAACGAACCAACTTCCTGTCATCAAGGTCATTCGAGGGCACATTTAATAGTTGACATACTTTTCCCTTACACCACAGCCACGTGGAGGCAACTCGCGTGCATGATGTGAAGCGGTGTATCGCCGTATCAGTTTGACCACATATAGTACACCATGGGTAAGCTTCAAGATGGATGGTATATCGCCGTAGAGCGGTTGGGATGAGATCGTTGAGGAAGATAAAAACTTGGGAGTGTACAGCAGAAGAAATGGACATAGCCCCAAAATTTTTCCAAACAGTGGGCCAATGGACATAGAGGGTGGTGGCCTCTATTCGCGGTTTGGAGTGTACCACTTGCCGCAACATGTTATAGATACTTTTCGTCGTTGGAACAATCCCTGATGGCATTTGGCGAACAGTTTCCAGAAGGTGCTGTTGATGGTCCCTAAATATCTTCGGCAAAGCTCTATCACAACCACGGGCTGTGTTTCGAATATCTTTGTATAGCGCTTTCGTAAAAGTGTCATGTTGGGAAAGAATGGTGATATCGTTCTTGCAGAGGAGTGCACGGCATTTCATGCCATGAGCTGTTAGCCCTAGCCCGCCTTGCCGGGATGGGAGATACAACTGTTCCCGTTGTACTCGGAACAAAAATCCTTGCCATATAAACCAACCTGTATATTTTGCCAATTGGCTCTCAAACATTTTGGGAAGTGGGAAAAGTTGTGCGACATACCATATTTTAGAGAGCGCAAACACGTTGAGGACCATGACCCGTTGCACTATATTGAGGTTTCTTTGACCAAATTGGATCAGGACTCCCCTAACTTTGGCAATGACCTTAGTCCAGTTAACTTGCACTGTGTCCAGAAGCGATTGTTTCCAGGTAATGCCAAGAATTTTCACCTCATTTACTATCCGGAACCAGGGCTGTGGGGTAATCACTGAGTTAGTATTGAGCGGAAGCAAAGCAGTTTTCTGGGGATTCGATTGTGCTCCAGAGGCGATATGGTAGAGCTGAAGGACGCTATCGATGTGGGAGATGTCTTCTTCATTGCGGATCAATATTGATACGTCATCAGCATAGGCGCACATTCCAAAAACATGTGTGGACAGTTTGTAACCCTGTAGCTTCACCTGGGTAGTCCGAATGAACGGTTCAAGGCCAATGACAAAAAGTAGCATAGAAAGGGGACATCCTTGCCTAACTGATCGTTGTATTGGAATCAGAGGGGAAAGAAAACCGTTGACGAGCACTCTAGACGTAGCATTACAATTTATCATACGAATGTAGTCAATAAGGATTTCAGGAAAATCGTAGTGTTGCAAGACCATGTACAAGTATTCATGACTGATGCGGTCGAAAGCTTTATCAAGATCTAAGGTGAGAAAACTCATTGGCTCAGTGGGGAGCATTTCGGCTTTTAGGTGTAGGTCCCGTAGTATCGCTAAGTTTGTTAACAGAGTTCTTCCAGGAATACTGCAACATTGTTCATCACCAATGATATCAGGTAGAACAGTCTTCAATCGGCATGCAAGTACTTTGGTAAGGACTTTATAGTCACTGCAGAGCAGAGTAACTGGTCGGAAGTCACCAACTGCCATGGGAGAGGATGTTTTTGGTATGAGGACTATGGTACCCTCGTGATGTGATTGACAAAGAGCACGACGTTGGAGAATGGTACGCAGGACATGACAAAATTCTTTGCCAATGAGAGGCCAGAAGTGTTTATACATTTCATATGGCAGTCCATCAATGCCAGGTGAGCGGTTGTTTGGGAGTCGTTTAACCACGGAGTGAATCTCTTCATCCGTAATATCCGCGCTGAGCAGAGTTTTGTTGTCCGGAGATAGTTTGGTACTGCAAGATGACAGCAATAGGGTCACCTGCTGTGGATCAATGGGAGCCTTAGCGTAGAACCGTTGATAAAATAATGATATTTCACTACGTATAGCGTCAGGGGAGGTGACGACACTTCCAGTACTGGTGCGGAGGCGGTGGATATATTTACGTTGCCGCTCACGTTGTCCTTTGGCGATATGGTATACACTTGCACTTTCGTCCGGGAGCACTGTACGATCTTTTAAAGCCACGTTGATATGAGCGAGCGTTCGTTGCTGTAGAGACAGGAGCTTGGTTTTAACTTCCCGGATCTGGTCATATATACGCTCCCCAGCATCAGATCTTTGCTGGAGCTGGCGAAGAACTCGATAGTAAAATTCAACTGTATCCCGTCTTTCCCGACCTCGTTGGTAAGATATGTTCTTAAAGACGCGGCGGATCCCTGGTTTAACTAAAATATCCCACCAGTCTGTGCAGTCGCGAAATTTGCCTTTTTGTTGGACCCATCGAATCCAGTGTTGTCTGAAAATATCTTGGCATTCCTCCTCCAGTAACAGCGAGCAATTCAGCTTCCAATAACCTCTTCCTATGTGAAATATGGGATGGGGGTAAGAGATTGTACATACGACAGCATGATGGTTAGTGAAACTGGCAGGAATCACTTCATATCGTCTAGGCTGGATGAGTTCCTGTGAAAAGTAGATGCGGTCAAGTCGTGATGAGGAGTTGTGACTTATACAGGTGTAATGGGGCAGGGGCACCCTTAAACTATCCACAGCATCAATGAGGTGTAGGGAGGTAAGAAGGGTCCTGAGAGCCGGGTTGACACCTCTGTATGGACTAGTGGAATCCTCTGGGCGTTGAATACAATTGAAATCCCCTGCAAGAATAAGTTTTTCCTTAACGTCGTGCAGATGAGGCAGTATACTCTGTTGAAAGAACATTTTCCGTTCCACACGTTTATTAGACCCGGATGGGGCATATACATTTATCAGGGTGGTATTGTTTATGTGTCCAGATATTATGCGTCCTGATGGATGACATAGCACACCTGCGAGTGGGATATCATGTCTTATGAGGAATCCGGTCCCTCTATTCGTATTACCGGTATTGATGTATTGTTTGTAGAAGGCAGATATGGGTAAACACGGTATAGCAACTTCTTGAAGGAAAGCAATGTCAATGTCAGCATCTCGAAGGAATCTCTCCAACAGTTGAAATTTCAGAGGGCATTCTATTACATTGATATTCACAGTGGCCACAGTGAGAAATTGCGCCATTACGAGAAGTATAAAAGCTGTGCTAGACATACTGGAAGGTGGACTCGAAAGAAGACACAGGTGAGAATTATCCTGGTGCACTATGTCAAATTAGGTTGAGATAGTTCCTTTTGACTGCCATTCATAGGCCGGCTGTCAGCGGGTGAGAGCGTTCGTGGGTCCCTAGATGACGTAGAAAGAAGATTTTGTTTCTTTTTCACAGCTGCGGAAACGTTTGTGGAGCCAGTTTTATTCTTCGGGGCTGGTACGGCAATCGAGGCATTTGTTTTAATCTTCTTAGAGACGTTCTCGGATCCCCGATCAACAGTCTTAAGTGCGTCGGTAGGGACCAGCGAAGTCTGGGGCAGTGAAGACAAAATTTCTGTGGCAGCCTGTAGTAACGGCAGAGTTGGTTCTGAGGCTGCGATACAGGTTGCCGAGAGCACAGGGGCACTCTGTGTCTCGCAGCTCTGTTCAGGGCAAGGTATCAGTTCTGCGTCAGATGTATCCGAGGTCACTCCTGGTGTTGTCCCAGCTGACTGATCAATGATCATGTTTTCATATGACGTTTGCTGCGTCACAACTTCCGAGTATTGTACACGTCGTTGTTGTGTAGGAGTTATACCGAGGGGAATCATTTTCTTTGGGCAGTTAATACGGAGATGTGTGGTAGCATTGCAAATTAAACAGGTCTGTTTCTGTCCATTATACGTTATATAGCCAGAATGGCCACCAAAAGCCTCAGTGGAGGGGATATCCTGCTTGATTTCCATAGTTACGGCACGTATTCCATTATACACCGGGAACTGATAAGCAGAAGACCATTGTTCTTTCCTGACGTCACTCACAGTGCCATATTTCGACAGGACGGATTTGAAAATTTCAGGGGGTACTTCGAGTGGGACATTAAATATACGCACTGTGGTAAAATTGGAATCCGCTGTGGAGAGCTTAACATTGGTCATTTCGCCAGAATCATACTGAAATTTAATAGGATCTGCAAAAGTATTTAACAATTTCTGATAAATGGATATGGTGATTACCTTAATGTACATGGTTTTTTCGTGCGCATTTAACTGGATGGCTTCTACTTGGTCGACAGTCAACCGGAGGGTATCGCCAATCCAGCGGTGAATTTCTCCTGGTGAGGGGCGAGGACTCTGCCTGTCCCATTGGCAGCGAACGGTGTTTTTTCTCTGGTATCCGGACATGATTTTCAGCGGGGTTTTCTGGGTTTCTGGTTTTGTTGTCCTATCTGGAACACTACTTTAAAAAAAATATTGTCCGAATGACACACGGAAGGTCAGTACACACGTGGAACTAAGGAAGCACCGGTATTAGGAACCGTAACCTCTTCCAATGCGGTCACACAGCGCACACACACGTACCGCACTCGGCCACGACCAGTGACCAACTTGACCAAATCAGCCACCAATGCTTGGTATACAGCACGCGCTGCACTTGCAGTTGTTACTGTAGCCGTCCCACCTCAAACGTTTAAGTACATCTCAAAGTCTTCAATCACGGTATATGGTGTTGATTTAACTTTCTACTATTACAGAACACGTGGCGTAAGCTATTAATTCTATCGTATTACGTGTATGTGTGTTATTTCATTTTTCTTAGTCGTTTACCCTCCAGGTTGGTGGAACCCACGGACTCAGCGAGGGAACTCACCACTACCGCCTCTACGGGCAGTGTCCTAGAGCTGGGAACATCTAATCGGAGTGGATACAACTGGTGAGGTGTGATTGGCACCTCGCCCAGGCGGCCTCACCTGCAAAGCGAACAGGGGAGGGAAGGTAATGGATGGTCAGGATGGAGAGGCAAGGAAGAGGGAAGGAGGCGGCCGTGGCCTTGAAGAAGGTACTGCCCCCGTAATTGAATTATATAGAGACCACGGTGGCTATTTTGGAAATTATAGCGAAAGTTATGGCTGTCATAGTTATGACGTGGGTAGTCATGACGTAAGCACGGATGACGCAGACGTTATGCCAGCAGGCTACTTGAGCTGAGATTCTCAGTGACGTCAGCATTTATTCGAGAAGGATCCGAGATGTACGACGCAGTCGCAGGAAACGTGGAATTCTGCTGAGGAAGAAATTATGCTATTGGAGGGGAGGCTTGAACCAATGAACGATAGTCTGAAGGAAGACGGAGATTGCTAAAACTATGGTATTTTTATTACTTTTTGGAATGCAGAATTGTGGAAATCCATTTGCAGTAGAGGCATTGTTCTGGAATTTTGGTGAAATTTATTTTCAGTTTTTGAATTATGAAAATCCGTCATGTATTGACGAAGTTGGAACTTCTAGCGATGACGCAGTAACACGCGATGGAAGGGATAGATACGCCCCTCATGAAGTTCATAAAAGGCCTTGCGCAGAAGAGAGGAGCCTCATTCTCAGATTATAAATCGTCTGATATTCAATCGTCAGATTTCAAATAGTCATTTCAGTGAAACGTCGAGTGAGATTATTAGTGAAAAAGTCGTCTTTGTAACGCGTGGCGAAGCCACTGCATAAAACGAGAGTTGAACTTACAAGCAGTGCAGGTTTACTGTGAAGTAAATCTAGGTGAAGTTGAAACGACCCTTATAACGCTTCTACAAGATTAGCTGTGAACAGTTAGCGGTCGCCTATAAGCTAATTCTCTTGTGCATTGCTACAGTAAGGACTGTAGAAAAGCTGAACAATTTCGAGGAAGTATTTTGGAAGTTATTGACAATATTAGACGACTGACAAAAGTGATTTTCTCGCCACAGGAGAAACACTTTGTATAGCCAGACTCTACGCTACGGCTGACAGGGCTAGTGAAATAGGGAGATTTCAGATTGCTTTTGTGACACAACGCTACAGTATTATGGAGCAGTCTAATATGGCAGTTTGTTCTTCTAATACTATTACCGAAGAGAAGATGGAAGGCTAAAGGACTTAATGCAATTGGGACATATTTCAACGGAGTAAGATAGCAGCATGGAACTTCGCTAATTGCTATTCCACACAAGCGAACATGTGGTAAATAACCATCTACACCCATGTTTCGTGAGTAAAGGCTGAATACTATCAAACAGCAATAGAAATGATTTCATACTTTCTGAATATGAATATTTCTTCGGAAATTTATACAAAAACTTCATGGCGATTTTCAACTGGAACTTCAGGGATTTTTCAAGAGAGGTCAGGGTTGTCCCGACTCACAAAGAAGATTATTGCCGGAAGGATGTCGTTCGTCTTCGTGAAGCAGTTCGATTCTCCGATGGTGCTGTTTCTGGTTTCGAGGATGGAGCTCAGCTTTAACTTGGTGAAATGGATCCATCAACAGTCTTCTTGGGGGAATTTTCCTCTGGAACGTCAATCGGCAGATAAGGTAGTCGTGAACGTTTATTGTATTTGAGTTTCTTAGCAATATTTGAGCAACCATTTTTCCCATATTTTTGTCCTCATGTATTTTTGCCCGATATTCTTGTTTGAGATTCCTATTCTCAGTACACCTTAATGAGTTATGCCTTTTTCGACGTTCTATTAAGACATTGTTATGTCATGGGCATAGTTAAATGATTTTGGATCAGTTGAGACTAATATTTAGATTTTCAGTAATTTGCTTTTTTTGTAGTCACGATTTGACTGTAAGTTAATGATTTTTATGGCAGATTTAAATTCAGACAGCGTGTCACTTTATTAAAGTAATTCTACCCCAGTTTAATTACTTTGACCAATTTTCTGTCATCATCAAGAAGGAAGAACATTTAAATGATTTTAGAGCGTTAAAATCCAGTACGTTGTCGACGATCTTGGAAATACTAGTCGTTATTTGAATTGATTACAACACAGACATTTATCGTCAGTCATGAACGACCATTGCATCACAGGCAATTTTGTGAAAGATGAACATTAATTATGAATTATTGAATGCATTAAATTCGTGAAACTTGTGGTAGGTTTTTTCTCATATAGAGATTTATATAATGATGTTTGCATTCCCCAGTCTGATTGGATTCTATTCGACTATTTTGCAGTTAGTCGCACTTTGTTTGATGATAGTATTTTTATACTACAATTCTTTGAAGATGTTAATCTTAAATTTTGATAGACCAGACAGGAGTATATAAGCGTATTCACTATTAAATTTGTTTGTGATTGGCAAATTTTTATTTCATTTCGATTCATGAATGAAATCCACGAAGTTTAAATGACAACAGTTTTGAAACAATTATTGATATAAGAATTTTTTAAGTGGAACTATGAATGTATAATCGATAGTGCAGCGGACATGTTGAAAGTCGCTGATGTATAATGCCCTTAAATAAATGAAGGAGAT
This sequence comes from Meconema thalassinum, assembly GCA_946902985.2. NCBI lineage: Eukaryota > Metazoa > Arthropoda > Insecta > Orthoptera > Tettigoniidae > Meconema > Meconema thalassinum. Next base: position 1,069,470,500 of record OX336389.2, read on the forward strand.
TCCCACAGTAATTAATAATGATAAAGATTGTATTAGGGGAGTTTTTTGTAAATGCTGTGGACGATTTTGATGCCGTATATTTTAATATATGATGAATTTTGGGCTATTTTGAATGCAGTTTGTGCATTATTTTGTAAGCGAAGTATTTTCCGCTAGAGTGTATTGTCATAGTTCGTTGAAAATTAATCAAGTGAATTTACTGTTATAATTAACAAGAGTTTTGAAAGAATTTGAGATAAGATTTTGAATGAAGATTACCGTCACAAATAATTAAAATTATTACAACCTTTATTAAACCAGATTGTGACATTTACATGTATAACTAACCTTCATTGGTCGATTATATTAAACACGATTATGAATTTACCAACCGGATAAAACATGTGGTTCAATGTATTTCTTAAATTAATAATTTAAATAAGTTAAATGTTGATATTGTAAATAATAAATGTAAATATCTTTGACAATAATGTGGAACGAAAGTAATGTTAAAGGCGTGTTTAAAAATTTTGGTAATTATTTTCGACAATATTATAAACAATTTCTAATTGTTATAAATAATTTATGTGATTTTGTTATAAACATTTAAGAGTGTGTTTTATACTCTAAACTATGCTTTTTAAACATTTGGATGATAACTTAACAAGTTTAAGGATAGTTAAAATAATCCAGTGGGATGTGAGTTAAGCATTTGAAAGATTTGCGTCAATATGTATGAGTTGTCTTGTAGACATTTAAAGCTTTAAAAGGAGCTGAATTCTTACGCAAGTGTGGCGTGACGAGTGAGCCCCATTTGACAGGTGTGAGCCAGGTTAAAGAGTAGACCAGCCGGCCAGACATCTGGTTACAAGCGGGTGAGGTCGATACTCCGGCCTTGTGCCTATTAATACAAGTGCAATGTTTATTAAAAGAAACCAAATGCTCTATATATGTCGTACCCTGACTTCCTCATCCAATCCAAATGTGTTTTAAAATGTTACGTTATTTTGAGCTCATGGGAGCTAACATATTGTTTGATAATTTGCAAGTCCCTTAGGAGGACGTAGTCAGATTGACATAGGCTACTGATAGCCACGTTTATTTTGTTGAGTTGTGAAAATCATACTCTTTATTTGAAAATAAAGCTCTTGTACAGTTCAAAGTTCTCGTCTTCGGTCTGGTTCATTTTTAAATGTCATGGTGAAGGTTATTGTGAGAGCATACTTTAAGGATCCTGTTGTCAACCCAATCCCCGAGATATTTATAAGAGGTAAGTAAAAGTAAGTATGAAACCCCGTCTATTTTGGTGTGTTCCACAATAATTTTTCTTGGTAACTTCTGTGTTCAAACCTCGGTAGTATCTGTCAGTGCCATTTTCATTGATGTAGCTGAGCTGGTGCGATTGATTGTTGGCAATCCGATTGAGGGGGCGGATATCTGACAGCCTACTATCCGGGTAAACGGGGACAGAAGGATTGGCGCACCTAAAACGTTGGGGCTCGATTCAACATAACTGGATCACCAGGTTGAACGCCAGTAGGAATGGCAAACCTAAAACGTGTGGTTCGATTAGACTCAAATAAAGAGGTTGATTCTTTGTTAGATGTCTTGGCCAATTGTAGAATTTAAGAGTGTGATTATATAGGAATTAAATGTTGCATTGTATTAGGAAAATTACACTCAGAAAAGATCAGATCTTATACGACTTGAGAAAGGTTAAATGGGCTGGAAACTTAGAAAAATCGCCTATGATCTGGAATCTTATTTTATTTGACCGGCTTATGACATTTTAGTCATATTAAAGATAAAATAAAATTATTTGGATTGTAAATGTAAAATTATTTGTGTTAGGATATTTTAAAATGAGCCAGGGAAATTTGAACATGTGCTTGAGTTTGTTTCAACATGAAGTGTCGTCGAAAGTTAATTATAAGGTAGTTATAAGTTAGATTTAAGACAGAAAATTGATCAAATTTATATATGGTGAAAAGTGTTGCTCAAATGTTGTTATTTTGCTCTTTTGATGTATGTCCCTACAGCAGTCTAATTTTTGAATAATATTGTAATGGCAGATGAAAGTTTGAAGATGATGTTAGCGGAGATGTCTGCTAACTTGAAAACAAGCATGGATAGTAGTATGAAGCAGATGATGGAGGAGAATGCTAGTAATTTGTCTGCTAATTTGAAAGCAAGAATGGGGGAGAATGCTACTAATTTGTCTGCCAATTTGAAAGCTAGCATGGATGAAAGTTTAAAGGGTCTCCAGACTAGTTCTGCTAACTTAGAGGATAATATGTCGCGTTTACAGATTAATACCCAAGGAATTGAGAATACTGTAACTGACATCCGCTCAGACGTGTCCAATGTTAAAATAGATGTTGCTAATGTGCATAAAGATCTTACAATGTTGAATTTAGATGTTGCTAATGTCCGTAGTGATATTTCTTGTGCTAGGGCTGAGGTAGTTGTTGTCAAAAATGATGTTGCGACTGTCCAAGACAAGGTTGAGGAAGTCCAAAGAGGAATCCAAAATGTTAGAACTGATGTGTCCAATGTTCAGGTTGATATTAATAACATTCATTCGGATGTAAACGAGATGCAAAGTGACATAAATAAAATTCAAGTAGAGGTCAACACAGTTTTCGTAGACGTTGCTAAAGTCCAAACTGATGTAAATAAAGTCAGGGAAGAGATAGAAAATTCGAAAACTCTTTGTACACGTAATATAAGTGCATTAACGACTAGGCTAGTTGATGAGTCAGTTAGAACGACAGCGTCTTTAGAAGGTTTAAAGTTTGATGTAGAGGTCATGAGAACCCAAGTATTAGACCATAATAAAGTATTGAAAGAGGATATTGAATTAGACATAGCAGAAATGTTAACGGAAAATGTAGCAATATGGAAAGAAGAGTGGATTAGGTCAAGTGGGGAACATGTAACCCAAATTCAGGATCGTATTGAAAGGAAACTTGCCAGTACTCAAATTGATATTAACAATGAAGTAGTACAGATTAGGAAAGATTTAAGCGTCAGGATGGATTCGCTATCCGAAAGACAAGTTGAAGATAGAACACAATTAGGTCAGGATGTGCAAACATTAAAATCTGCATTAGAGGAACAGATTCATAAAGTTGTCTCTGATGTGAATGAAACGACGAGTAAACTACAGAATTTGAAGTTAGGAGAGGCTAATTTAATGGAGACCTACAAAGAAGAGTTAATCAAGAAAGTATTAACGGAAATCACTGACAAGGATACAGTAGGCTTGGCTTGCGAAACCAGTAGGAATTATGCCAGAAGATATAACCTAGATCCAGAAGAGAGAGACGTGACTCCTGAAGAACGTATATCCAGATTCAGGGAGGAAGATGACGAGAGGAATATGGAACCTGAGTGGAACTATCGTGATAGTGGGAAAAACTACCCGGATTCATATCCGAGGAACGTAACGGTCATCAGGAATTTTGAAGATAAACCGCAAAAATTCAGTAACACGGATAGTTTGACACCTATCGAATATGTAAGGAACCTCAAAGATTATTTCATCGAAGCTCACATTCCCAGAGAGAGAGAGATGAAGATAGTGGAGAGATATTTGATTGGAGGACCCCTCGAATGGTTTCTCGCATTTAGATACACATTCAGTAACTTTGACGAGTTTGCAGAGGCATTAATCAAACGATTTTGGTCCATAGAAGCGCAGAATTCGTTAAGGGCGGAGGTGTATTCAAGAAAATACTCCGGTACTCTTCCAACGCGGTACGCTGATTTCTTTACGAGTCAATTATCCCGCTTGAGATTTTTACAACCCCCATTGTCAACGGAGCAACTTATTGATGCGATTTCTCGTATGCTGCCAGTTGAGGTGAGAAGACTAATAATTTCATCAAACATCAGGGATTTAACCAGCATGGATGAATTACTGAGGAGGTTAGACTACACAAGTCCAATGCCTAACGTGGTGCAGAAAGGTCAAAGGCATGACTTTAAAGAAATAAATACTGTATATATGGACCAAGTCCAACAAACTGACAAGCCAGATGAGGAGAAAACTGACAATGTAGGTCCTCACAGGAATAATCAGTTTCGAAATAACAGATCGCAAGGTTACCGACCGTATCAACAGAGAAGAGGTTGGAACTATAACCGAGGAAATTACAATGGAAGAGGCAGATATTATAACAATAATGGTTATAACCGAAATTATAACAGGAATAACCAGAACCAAAACAGAAATCAGAATACTCAAGGTCAGGTTATGACACCCGATCAGTATCAGGAAAGAGAGAAGGAAAGCCAGCAATACCTGAAAGAATTACGGGAAAAAGAAGCAGACAACCAAAAGAAAAGGCAGGATGTTGTAATCGATCCTGGGCCTTCTACGAGCCAGCAGAATTTTGAGGTCGGTAACACAAAAAAAAAACCGCCGATTTCTCAACGTCAGTAAGAACTTGTAAATACATTGCCACACCACACCTGATTACGATTAATGAGATATATGAAGTGACTGATGAAGATTTGCTAGAAGAGAGGGGTATAGTTAAAGAGGAAAGACCATGTGCCTTACCTATTATTTCTGTACGGATAGATGGACAACAGTATAAAGCCCTGATGGATACTGGTGCAATTATCTCCATCATTTCAGAGGAATGTTATCAAAGTCTGCTAAGAGGAGAGAACATGACAGTTCTACCTGTTTCTACCGTCAAAGTGAGAGGGATATTCCAAGATAAGGCAGTGAAGTGCAAGATTCAAGTGTTATTGAACTTTGAGATCAATGGAAGGAATTATGAACAGATCTTCATTGTAGTGAGCAAGATCAATTTTGATATGGTGCTTGGAATCGATTTTATATCGAAGGTCGGAGCTATTATTGACATGAAGAACAGAAGTATTAGCTTTAATGATGGGTACATAATCACAGAAGAGATAGAAAAACAGGACGTGAAAAACAGTCTGGAAATAGACCTTAGGGAAGAAATTTTGAATACTATAGTTAATGAAGTGGAAAATTTAGCAGAAATACCCAGTAGAAAAACTGAAGGATTTGAAGAAATTCAGGGGGAATTTGAGGATCTGATAAAGGAATTCCAAGATATTTTCGATGAAAAGCCTGGATTGATTAAGGATTATAAATACAAGATAAGGCTGACAGATGAAACCCCTTACCAGAAGAGAATATACCCCATTCCTGAGAAATACTATCAAGAAGTACGAGGGTTAATCAGAAAAATGGAGGTAGACGGGATTATTAAAAAACAGGCGTCGTCTTATATAAACCCCATCACAGTAGTGAAGAAAAGTAATGGTCAGATACGTCTTTGTCTCGATGCCAGGACCATTAACTTGAAGATTCTTCCAGAAAATGACCGACCACCCAAGATTAGAGATCTGCTTCGAAAATTCAAAGGGAGAGCATGTTTCAGCGTTCTTGACTTGACGTCTTCATTTTATCAAGTTCAGCTAGAAGAAGATAGTATGCAGTACACTGGATTCCTATTTGACCAGACGTCATGGGTCTTTGTCCGAATGCCTTTTGGTATGGTTAACAGTGGACCAGCACTTATTCGAGCACTTGATAGTAAGCTCACTGACGAAGTGAAAGAAAATGTAATCTGCTACATTGACGATTTAATCGTATCTTCACCCAGCGCCGCAGAACATTTAGTGCACTTGAGAAAGTTGTTCGAGAATTTACGGGAGGCCAATATCAAGGTGAATTTTGGAAAATGTCAATTCTTGAAGCAGGAAATAAATTACTTGGGGCATACTATTGATAAAGATGGATATCATCCAAACATGAAAAAAGTAGATGCGATCACGAGATTTCCAAAGCCAACTAAGGTGAAACAAGTCAGAGAATTTGTAGGAGCATGCCAATTTATTAGCAGCCACTGTCCAAGATACTCGGAAATTATGGCTCCTCTGTATGACTTACTCAAGAAGAATAACAGATGGAAATGGAGTACCGCTGCAGACGAGGCTTTTGAGAAAGCAAAAGAGATGCTCAGAAATAATGTGAAACTGGAGTACCCAGACTTTGAGAAGGTGTTCTATATTGAGTCTGATGCATCAAGAGTAGGCATTAGTGCAGTCTTATACCAGAAAGACGAGGCAGGCAACAAGCACTACATTGCGTTCACTAGTCGGAAGTTGAAGAAACACGAGGAAAATTACTTCACGACGGAGCTTGAAGCGTTAGCTTTTGTAACAGCATTGCAAGCCTGGAAGAAAATACTGCTGGGACATAAGGTCATTATTATTACTGACCATAAAGCACTACAGTTTATGCTGCAAACTGACATGTCGAGTGATAGATTGACACGTTGGGCTTTGTTCACCCAACAGTTTAACGCCACTATCGTCCACCAGCCTGGGAAAGGTAACTTACTGGCTGATGCTCTATCACGTAACCCTATTAAAAATGTGCAGATACACCATGTACAATTGGAGCAAGAAGATCAAGAAACCGTTAGGAGGTTAGCCCGAATCGGTGTGTCACAGAAGAGACACGCCCCAATAAGGAAAATGTACAGGTTCCTCAAGGGTTACATGGACAATACTGATGTTGACTATGCAGTTACACGGAGAAATTCACGACACTTTGTCTTGAGTGGAGACATCGTATGCAAGTATGCTGACTCTGCGCATACAAAACTCCGAATAGTCGTGCCACCTAAACTTGTTGTCAATTTAGTGTGGGTAGCTCATCACGCAACTGGACATGCCGGTTTAGATAAGACTCTTAATACTCTTAAAGAGAGATTTATCTGGACTAACATGCGTTCCAGCATTGCCAAGATCATTAGATCATGTGACAAATGTCAAAGAGCAAAGTATGCTTCTGCTTTATTAAAAGGAAAACCGAAGGCTATGATTCCTTCTAAGCCAAACGAACTAATGGCGACGGACATATTTGGCCCCTGTCCGAAGGGATATCAGGGTAACCAGAACCTGTTGGTTACCGTGGATGTTTTCTCAAAATTTGTTACAATGAGTCCCATGCAGAAAGCTAACACAAGGAACGTAGTAAGCAGACTGGAAAATGCTGTATTTCCTAAAGCTGGTATACCAGAATATTTACTGTCAGATCATGGAACGCAGTTTACGTCCGTGGAATTTGCAGCGGACATGGAAAGGCTTGGCATTAAGCACTTATTTTCAAGCGTGCGTTACCCAGAATCGAATTCCTCAGAAAGATATATGGCTAAATTTTCGAAATTCTGTCGAATTTTCTGTCCAAATGATCATTTTGGTTGGGTGAGATTTGTACCCCTTATAGAGGAATGTCTGAACTCTACAGTGCAGGAGAGTACAGGAGAAGTGCCAATGCGATTTCATCTTGGAAGAAACCCAGAAAGGCCGTGGGATAATCTTTTCAACCACATTCCTAGAGATCCCGACTTAGGAAGGCAGCAGAGGATTGACAAGGCGAAGGAACAACTCCAGAAAGCAGCAGAGAAACGATTGAAAAGAGTAGCTGGAAAACGTTTTGGTGCACCCTTACAAGTTGGAAATCTTGTATTATTACGCAGACCTGTCAAGGCTGATATGAGCAAGAAAATATACCCCAAATTTGGAAATGTATTCATGGGGCCGTTTAGGATTACGAACGCCTATGGAAACAACTGCTATGAACTCTACGATGATGAGAATAACGTCATTTACGGCAAGTTCAATGCTGGAAATTTAAAAAGATACTATCCTAGAGTAAGCCAGTAATAATTCAATTTCGTGTTCAAGAGAGTTGAGGTACTTGTAACACTGAGTTTAAAAACAATTTGCAACTGTTTTTAAAACGTGGTGAGAGGAGAATGCCCCGTAATTGAATTATATAGAGACCACGGTGGCTATTTTGGAAATTATAGCGAAAGTTATGGCTGTCATAGTTATGACGTGGGTAGTCATGACGTAAGCACGGATGACGCAGACGTTATGCCAGCAGGCTACTTGAGCTGAGATTCTCAGTGACGTCAGCATTTATTCGAGAAGGATCCGAGATGTACGACGCAGTCGCAGGAAACGTGGAATTCTGCTGAGGAAGAAATTATGCTATTGGAGGGGAGGCTTGAACCAATGAACGATAGTCTGAAGGAAGACGGAGATTGCTAAAACTATGGTATTTTTATTACTTTTTGGAATGCAGAATTGTGGAAATCCATTTGCAGTAGAGGCATTGTTCTGGAATTTTGGTGAAATTTATTTTCAGTTTTTGAATTATGAAAATCCGTCATGTATTGACGAAGTTGGAACTTCTAGCGATGACGCAGTAACACGCGATGGAAGGGATAGATACGCCCCTCATGAAGTTCATAAAAGGCCTTGCGCAGAAGAGAGGAGCCTCATTCTCAGATTATAAATCGTCTGATATTCAATCGTCAGATTTCAAATAGTCATTTCAGTGAAACGTCGAGTGAGATTATTAGTGAAAAAGTCGTCTTTGTAACGCGTGGCGAAGCCACTGCATCAAACGAGAGTTGAACTTACAAGCAGTGCAGGTTTACTGTGAAGTAAATCTAGGTGAAGTTGAAACGACCCTTATAACGCTTCTACAAGATTAGCTGTGAACAGTTAGCGGTCGCCTATAAGCTAATTCTCTTGTGCATTGCTACAGTAAGGACTGTAGAAAAGCTGAACAATTTCGAGGAAGTATTTTGGAAGTTATTGACAATATTAGACGACTGACAAAAGTGATTTTCTCGCCACAGGAGAAACACTTTGTATAGCCAGACTCTACGCTACGGCTGACAGGGCTAGTGAAATAGGGAGATTTCAGATTGCTTTTGTGACACAACGCTACAGTATTATGGAGCAGTCTAATATGGCAGTTTGTTCTTCTAATACTATTACCGAAGAGAAGATGGAAGGCTAAAGGACTTAATGCAATTGGGACATATTTCAACGGAGTAAGATAGCAGCATGGAACTTCGCTAATTGCTATTCCACACAAGCGAACATGTGGTAAATAACCATCTACACCCATGTTTCGTGAGTAAAGGCTGAATACTATCAAACAGCAATAGAAATGATTTCATACTTTCTGAATATGAATATTTCTTCGGAAATTTATACAAAAACTTCATGGCGATTTTCAACTGGAACTTCAGGGATTTTTCAAGAGAGGTCAGGGTTGTCCCGACTCACAAAGAAGATTATTGCCGGAAGGATGTCGTTCGTCTTCGTGAAGCAGTTCGATTCTCCGATGGTGCTGTTTCTGGTTTCGAGAATGGAGCTCAGCTTTAACTTGGTGAAATGGATCCATCAACAGTCTTCTTGGGGGAATTTTCCTCTGGAACGTCAATCGGCAGATAAGGTAGTCGTGAACGTTTATTGTATTTGAGTTTCTTAGCAATATTTGAGCAACCATTTTTCCCATATTTTTGTCCTCATGTATTTTTGCCCGATATTCTTGTTTGAGATTCCTATTCTCAGTACACCTTAATGAGTTATGCCTTTTTCGACGTTCTATTAAGACATTGTTATGTCATGGGCATAGTTAAATGATTTTGGATCAGTTGAGACTAATATTTAGATTTTCAGTAATTTGCTTTTTTTGTAGTCACGATTTGACTGTAAGTTAATGATTTTTATGGCAGATTTAAATTCAGACAGCGTGTCACTTTATTAAAGTAATTCTACCCCAGTTTAATTACTTTGACCAATTTTCTGTCATCATCAAGAAGGAAGAACATTTAAATGATTTTAGAGCGTTAAAATCCAGTACGTTGTCGACGATCTTGGAAATACTAGTCGTTATTTGAATTGATTACAACACAGACATTTATCGTCAGTCATGAACGACCATTGCATCACAGGCAATTTTGTGAAAGATGAACATTAATTATGAATTATTGAATGCATTAAATTCGTGAAACTTGTGGTAGGTTTTTTCTCATATAGAGATTTATATAATGATGTTTGCATTCCCCAGTCTGATTGGATTCTATTCGACTATTTTGCAGTTAGTCGCACTTTGTTTGATGATAGTATTTTTATACTACAATTCTTTGAAGATGTTAATCTTAAATTTTGATAGACCAGACAGGAGTATATAAGCGTATTCACTATTAAATTTGTTTGTGATTGGCAAATTTTTATTTCATTTCGATTCATGAATGAAATCCACGAAGTTTAAATGACAACAGTTTTGAAACAATTATTGATATAAGAATTTTTAAGTGGAACTATGAATGTATAATCGATAGTGCAGCGGACATGTTGAAAGTCGCTGATGTATAATGCCCTTAAATAAATGAAGGAGATTCCCACAGTAATTAATAATGATAAAGATTGTATTAGGGGAGTTTTTTGTAAATGCTGTGGACGATTTTGATGCCGTATATTTTAATATATGATGAATTTTGGGCTATTTTGAATGCAGTTTGTGCATTATTTTGTAAGCGAAGTATTTTCCGCTAGAGTGTATTGTCATAGTTCGTTGAAAATTAATCAAGTGAATTTACTGTTATAATTAACAAGAGTTTTGAAAGAATTTGAGATAAGATTTTGAATGAAGATTACCGTCACAAATAATTAAAATTATTACAACCTTTATTAAACCAGATTGTGACATTTACATGTATAACTAACCTTCATTGGTCGATTATATTAAACACGATTATGAATTTACCAACCGGATAAAACATGTGGTTCAATGTATTTCTTAAATTAATAATTTAAATAATTTAAATGTTGATATTGTAAATAATAAATGTAAATATCTTTGACAATAATGTGGAACGAAAGTAATGTTAAAGGCGTGTTTAAAAATTTTGGTAATTATTTTCGACAATATTATAAACAATTTCTAATTGTTATAAATAATTTATGTGATTTTGTTATAAACATTTAAGAGTGTGTTTTATACTCTAAACTATGCTTTTTAAACATTTGGATGATAACTTAACAAGTTTAAGGATAGTTAAAATAATCCAGTGGGATGTGAGTTAAGCATTTGAAAGATTTGCGTCAATATGTATGAGTTGTCTTGTAGACATTTAAAGCTTTAAAAGGAGCTGAATTCTTACGCAAGTGTGGCGTGACGAGTGAGCCCCATTTGACAGGTGTGAGCCAGGTTAAAGAGTAGACCAGCCGGCCAGACATCTGGTTACAAGCGGGTGAGGTCGATACTCCGGCCTTGTGCCTATTAATACAAGTGCAATGTTTATTAAAAGAAACCAAATGCTCTATATATGTCGTACCCTGACTTCCTCATCCAATCCAAATGTGTTTTAAAATGTTACGTTATTTTGAGCTCATGGGAGCTAACATATTGTTTGATAATTTGCAAGTCCCTTAGGAGGACGTAGTCAGATTGACATAGGCTACTGATAGCCACGTTTATTTTGTTGAGTTGTGAAAATCATACTCTTTATTTGAAAATAAAGCTCTTGTACAGTTCAAAGTTCTCGTCTTCGGTCTGGTTCATTTTTAAATGTCATGGTGAAGGTTATTGTGAGAGCATACTTTAAGGATCCTGTTGTCAACCCAATCCCCGAGATATTTATAAGAGGTAAGTAAAAGTAAGTATGAAACCCCGTCTATTTTGGTGTGTTCCACAATAATTTTTCTTGGTAACTTCTGTGTTCAAACCTCGGTAGTATCTGTCAGTGCCATTTTCATTGATGTAGCTGAGCTGGTGCGATTGATTGTTGGCAATCCGATTGAGGGGGCGGATATCTGACAGCCTACTATCCGGGTAAACGGGGACAGTACCATCCCGGCATTTGCCCGAAGACGAAGTGGGAAACCACGGAAAACCACTTCGAGGATGGCTGAGGTGGGAATCGAACCCCCTCTACTCATTTGGAACACCTGAGGCTGAGTAGACCCCGTTCCAGTCCTAATACCACTTTTCAAATTTCGTGGCAGAGCCGGGAATCGAACCCAGGACCTCCGTGGCGGCAGCTACCCATGCTGACCGCTACGCTACGGAGGCGGCGTTATTTCAAGGATCAATAAGTCATATGATAGTAGAATGGGCCATAGTATTTGGCGGGGAAAAGTTTAAGGTCGGTTTTTCTTTGCTAGACCCATGACCCAATTACATTGCTGTCACACAGGCAGAGGGCAGAGCAATATCGACCATCGGGAGAAATGCAGTGTTAGTTGGGTTTCATAAAACTAAATAATAAGGGGCAAGTGGACCACACTGTATATGCCTTAGAGAAATGTACTATTACATGAAGATTATTGTGTAGGTGTTTTAGTCAAACTTCAATTTTAAACTTTCGCTCAGCCACCATCTTGTGGTTATGAAAATAATGCAAATGAATTAGATGCCAGCGGATTAAAATTTATGTAAGCATGTACCGTACCAAGTTTCACTGCGCTCGGATGGTTAAATCGTGAGAAACGTCCATTTGAATATTTATATTACGTGTCGACGCCATGTTGGATTTGTGCTCACCAGGTTATTGAACGTCACATAGGTGAACTTATGATTATGGCCTCTATACACATACAATATTTCAGTTTGATTGCTGTCATACATTAATAGATATTGAGAACCGTCTAAATATTTTGGATGGCTGCCATGTTGGATTTTAATATACATATTGAACCCATGTACCATGGCCTCAAAGAGAGTCGAATCCATGTACTTTGAGAAAAGAATGAAAGAATCATACAGTTTCTAAGGGAACGGAGAGAGATTTCAAGCCAGGATTATAGCCTAACATTGTGCAAGCGCTAGGGCCAGGTGTTCCTTAGATGAGCTCATGCCTCTTGACATTTATAAGGAGCCAGTCATGGATATTATTAGAACGAGTGGAAAGTTTTGACTGTAAGACGAAGAAGCTGGACTCGGAAATTGCTCTTACGTTGCAGGAATATGGCAACCTCGCTGCTGAGTCAGAACAGGAATAATTAAATTTAACCCGTTTACGAGTATAAAAATAAGTAAACAGATACAGTACGGTGAATCATTTTGGATTAGAGATTTTTGTGTAAAGATAAACCTTGTAAAAATTGCACAGGAGAAAACTGCAAACGCAAGTAGACGTCTTTGGGGGTTCACCGAGACCCAAGGAGTGGGAGAATAAAAAAAGAACAGCACCACCCACACAGTTGAGGACGAGAAATTAATTAATATCTCGGAAATGCACGATCGATTTCCATGCACAGGAAGATTATTTTACGTTTGGAAGACGAGCTGTCTGGAGATACGATTTTTATAATTGTGCGACAATTAGTTCAAAAGTTGGTCACGAAAAGGACTAGGATTTTATCTTTTTGTGACTGAAAGGTATAAAACTCCTGGCCTCACCAAGCCAATCATGCAGTTATTCTGACAGCCAGTGAGGGGGTGTTACTCTGCATCAGTGCATCAGTCTACGAGAGCCCGTGAGGGGAACGTCACGCTGTATCAGTACATGCAGTATTAGTCCGTCCAGGGGGGCGTTACGCTGGAGCATCATAATCATCAGTCTACGGGCATTCCGTGAGCGGAAGTGCTGCACCACATCGTATACGCAGCATTCAAGAGCCCGTGAGGGGGACGTTAAGCTGTATCAGACATCGATCCAGAGCCTGTGGGAGGCTATGCTACAAGTTCACCGAGTGTAGACCAGTTACGATATAAGTACGCTACGGTGAGGGTTAGCAGTTCGAGACTTTGAAGAGTCCTAAATTATAAAGAACATTAAATATACGGACTTTAAAGCAATATCGCCAAAGTAAGACACAGCGATCAGCAGGGAACTTCGAGTTCCAGAAGAATACTAGTTCAATACAGTTATGAAGTTATAAGAACTCCAACAAATAAACGGCGTTACGTCTAGTAAAGACATTGTTAAAGACATTAAGTCCTGTAACGGAACTAAACAGTAATTACGATCGCGAAAGATAGAAGTTCAAGCGAAAGGAACTTAGGAACTTAGGTTCGAAACCAGAGGGGAAACGTACTCTAGTGAGAAAACGTCAAAAATATACGATAGACAGTATACGGTCCTCGAAGGGAGGCCAAGATATAGAAACTAAACGGTACGATAGACAGTATACGGTCCTCGAAGGGAGGCCAAGATATAGAAACTATAGGGGGCGATAGACCACCATATATAAATAGAGGTGACGGCAAAGTAAAGACATTTATCGCCTAGTTAAAGCAGATAAAGTAAAGCCGAGTAATAGACAATAGAAGCGGTTTTGAGAGACTGAAACCAGTAGTTTCCATTGTAGGAGAGAGAAACTTTGAACGAGTAAAATCACACGTCCAATGCAGGTCGATAGGATTCACATCAGGGATCATCAACAGCCGACAGAAATTGTAAAAATCGTTGAGATACGCCCGTGTGATAGGAGTGAAGTGTAAATATTGTAAGAAAAGAAATAAGAGTATCATTTTAAGTGTTTTAGGTAAAGTGAAAGCGTTTTATGCACAGTGATATGTGTTATAATATGTACCAGAGTAATATTTTTTAGTGTTTTAATGTGTGTTCAAAACGGATACACCAGTGTATAAAAAAAAATGTTGTTAGTGTTAAATATATTGAATATGTGTCAAGAAATTTCTGTACATAAGATGAGATTGTACAATATGGAGTAGGTCAAGAAGGCGGGCCAAAATGTCACATCAAACGAGAATAAAGGTCAGAAAGCGACCTTAAACATGTAAGTAAAGATTTTCATTATGTTTTGGTGTCGGGAAAAATTTTGTGTACAATTCCACCGGAGTTTTGAGTAGAAGGGATGTTTTTAAATGAATAATAACTAAATAAGAACGCGATCTGAACGAAAATAAAGTTTTAAGAAATAATAAATAATTATGTGAAATAATAAATCCTGCAGAGGAAATGCATAAAAAAATGTCAGTATTTAATGAATGTTATAAAAGCAAGCGTGATAATAATAATTATAACAAAGATATTTACATAAAGGTAAATTTGAATTATATGAAAGAAATAGCTTTTGAGCTTTTGTAAGGAATTAAAACATGATGTGAATAACAAGGTAAAGAAATCTAAATAAAGATTAAATTGAATGATATAAAAATATAGAGCGTTGAAGCCTTAATAGATGTATAAGACATGATGTGAATGCATGTTCTTAAAAAGGGAGCGATTTATTGTCAACGGAAAAGATTAATATAAGAATTAAGATATGTATCAATTGTTACTATGAAATTTATCAGTTCTTTGGAAGACATTCGGCCGTAAAGTAATGTGTAGCGTAATGGAACGCAATTAAATAAAAAGTCACGCTAGGAACGCGTAAAAGTTAAAGTACTTGGTAAATTACTTATGGAGGGTAGTTGATTGCAGTGAATTGAGATATGTTGTAAGTCCTCTAATTGTGACGTAGATCACGAGGCCATGTGTGTATTATTTAAAAGGGAGCTAATGTATGGTATTATTGAGCGTATGTCATGTAGGCCACGGCCGACTGTAAATCGCGTTTTGTGTAAGTCCTCTGATGTGGAAATGTTCCCGAGGCATGTTAAGAGATTCGAACCTAGAATCCTCTTGTTGTTAAAGCCCCTAATTATTCGTCGTAGAATGTGTATTAATCTTCCCAATCAATGAGGACCCTCTCAAAATTAATAAATGCCAAGGTTACGAATGTGGTTTATGAGCCAAAGAATATTGTTGAATGAAAATAAGCGAGTAAAAGCCAGGTCTCTCCACAGAACTGAGAATAATGTGAAGGTTTGTTTTAAAGCATTGAAGAGAGCTGCCACCGTAGGTTAGGCAGGGAGCCGCTTTCCTTGTCATAAATCACGCCCGAGTATAATGGCCTGACCCTCATAAAGCGAGGGTGGGTAAAAACCGTCTTGTAAGATGTGTTAAATACACCGTGAGTGTTTTAAAGTTGTTAATGACCCGGGCGTTGAACCGAGGTCCTTGTAGATTGATATTATCGTTTGCCAATTCAGATCGTAGTTTCTTATGTGATAATGGTCTTATAAGACAAATGAATTAAATAAAATCCCTATTGTAATATTGTATCGAAAAGAAAGAATCCACGAGTTTTGTGAAGATAACTAGGTTTCGGGAGTGATCATAGTTTTTGACTGTGTCAAGTAATCTTTATAACTCTGGAGTACACAGATAGTTTTCCCGATCACCGTAGTGAATTTGCAAAACTTGAGAGAGATAGTAAATATGGAGAACATGTGATATGCCCAAATATTGAAGTGAATAATTAACATGTAATTTTTAATGTAATTATATATTTGTTTTGATGATAAGAAAAGATAAAAATAATTCTTGAGGTGTACAAAAATATGACACCATTATTATGGGAAAGTATCGAGCCAAAGAAGCTCGTAGTTATTTGGAACTTTAAGATAAGTACTTTATGGAAGTGAAAATAATCGTGAATTGTTGGTTTTAAAGAAAACCATGTGTTTTAATCTAATATTTGTTTTATTTTTATGCTATTCCTTGTTCACTTTGGACAAGTAGAATGATATTGGTCAGTAGTTTATGTGTTTATTTGTTTGTAGCGCCATAATTTTTGATTAATTAAATGTGTTAAAATAGGAGTTGATTTTGTTGTTATTTTTGCAAGTGTATCCTCTATTTAATCCAAAATATGTAAGTCACAGAGTGGGAGAACTTACCGCAGCCCCGAAAAATCCCGAATTGAGCAATGCTGGCATACTGTGATTTGCATATTTCTTGCTGCAAGGGCACAGGGGGGTGAATAGAAGTACTGTGCTTGGATTAATAATTAGAGGAACACTAAAGACGGTCGATTCATGTAAAAGTAAAGTAATGATAGGAGTAGCTACAACGTATAATGTTAACTGACCGCATGGGTCCCTAGAAACTCACACCGAGCAGCCCTGGATTTAAACAACCCCCTATACCTTTCATGGCGCCCAGTACGCAGGGCTGAGTTTTCCTAGGGAAAACCCGAGTTTTCTCAAAAAATCAAAATTTTCATTTTTTTAAAAAAAAAATGGTTTTTCGAAATTTTGAATTTAAATACTTCCATAAAGGTCTTTGAGTTTGAATAAGAATATCAAAAGGGTACGGTGTAGTAAACACCCGTACCAAAGTAAACTTTTAAAGAAATTGGGACACAATGGTTCAGATTACTATCTCTCAAGCATGTTCTAGCGATGTGGCATTAGTAGCCCACTATATTCTAATAAGATGGCATTGAGTGACGAGATGCAACGGCTTTTGGAGGCTATAAAAGCCGATAACAATGAGAAGTTGGAGGCTATAAACAATACATTGGGCCTCCAAAAGGATGAAAATAACAAAGTGTTCGAATCCATAAATGAGAGTCTAGAGTCACTAAAAACTGATAGTGCTAATATGGGAACTAAATTAGTAGATATCGAAGCTAAAAGTGATAACATGGGAACTAAATTAGTAGATATCGAAGCTAAAAGTGATACCATGGGAACTAAATTAGAAGCTATCGAGGCCGACGGTATAAAAATGAATAAGAAACTGACGGCTGAGATAGAAAGCAAATTCAATAGTATAAAAACAGAAAATTCAAACCATTTTTTAGCACAATCCAAGGTTTTGGAGGAAACAATGAATAATAAATTTCAAGGATTTGACACTAAGTTTGAGAGTAAGTTAACTGAGTTAAAAGAGGAAAATAAAGGATTTCATTCAGGATTGCAAGCACAAATAAATACTATGAACAAAAATATGGGAGAATCACAAAATGAATGCCGAGAAAATTTTAAAATTTTAGAGGATAATTTTGGTACTATAGAAACTAAATTAAATAGCATGGAAAAAGCATGTAAAGAAAATGTAGAGGAATGTGAAAAGAAACTTGTAACCCAGATCCAAGGTGTGCAGAAAAAATTAGAAGCTCAGATAAAATCTAACAGCGATATCTGTAAAACATCCCGGGATGAAATAAAACAAAGTGTGAATGAGCTAGGAACCCGATTTGGAAAGGTTGAGGAGAAAGTAGGGACCCTCGAGAATAAAATCGGTGTAGTTCAGACCGAAGTAACTCAGATGAAAAATCAAAATCAAAAGGATGCGCGGGATATGAAAAGTCAATTTGAGCTGTTTACCGGGCAGGTAGATGATAACTTAAAGAAGTATGAGGGTGAAATAAATCGAAGATTAGGTATATACGAGGGGCATCTCCAGAGTGAAAGAAAACAAAGAGAGGACGAAAATAAGGAAAGTACCCATAAGATAGATGAAATAAGTCAGGCTATTAATGATGTTCAGGGAACCATCGGAACATTAAAGGTCGAAGTAGGAAAAACTCATATGGAAGTAGGCCAGATCCAAAATGACTTCATGATATTATATAAGAGTCAAGGGAAAACTGAGGAAAAACTGGAAGGAATTAAAGTAAATATGGTCAAAGGACAAAGAGAGATGGAGAAAAAGATAAAGGAAATACGAGAAGACCTAGATACCAGAGGTGACGTTAAACCAGAAATTATAACAGAACAGGTCATGGTCATCAAGAAAGAGGTAGAAGAACACTTAAATGAAATCAGGAATAGCTTCAGGAACGACAAAAACCAACTCAAACAAGAACTGGAAACCAGTAAGAAAAATCAGGAAAGAATTCAAAATGAATTAGGATCCCGGTTGGAGAGGACTGAACATAAGAACAGTCAAATGGAAATCCAACTCATGGCTAATGAAGAAAGTGCCCGAAGGGAAAGGAAATTAGAATTTGAGAATCAGGAGGAGTTTCCAAAGACAGGATGGGTAGATTCCCGTGAACAAGGCACAGATACCGATAGGGACTTAGGAGGGGAGAGCCCTTACAAGAACCCAGGATATCCGATGGCGATGTCAACCCCATACATGAACCAGACAAATGGTCAGATAATAAACATTATCAAATCGAATGAGGACATACCGGTAAAATTTACGGGTAATAACATGTCAATTACTCCAAAATACTGGCTAAAGGAAGTCGCAGAGTACTTAAACGAAATGAAGGTTCCTCAGGATCGGAGACTGAGAGCTATTGAGAAGTTGTTGGCAGGTGATTGTCTCACCTGGTTCAGAAGCTTCAGGTACACCTTTGATACGGTGGAAGGCTTTAGAGAAGCCTTTTTAAAACGATATTGGGCAGCAGACGTCCAGGAGAATTTGAGGCTAGATCTGTACTCTAGGAAGTACAGCACAAATGCACCAACTAAGTACTCGGAATTTTTTACCGCTCAGCTGTGTAAATTCCGCGAACTTGACATTGCTCCAGCTGAGAACGACCTGTGTGCCGCCATTGCAAGACAACTTCCATATGAGATTCAGAGGCTGTTAATCTCATCCAAATCCAGAAGTGCTGTGGAAGTGGAGAGTGTATTACGTCAATTAGACATGACGACGTCACACGTAACTCCTAGGCACCAATGACAGACTGAACAGGTACACATGGCCAGCAGTCAGGAAACCAGCGAAAAACCATCGACCAGGAATCAGTCCACCAGCACTGATACTCAAGGACTAGGTCGAGAGTATGGGCACCAAGAGCCTAGAGGAATACAGCCATACCACAGAGGAGGATATCGAGGAAGAAATCCTAGGAATACGGGTTATAGGCAACGAGAGAGCCGACCCTATAACAATAACCATCAGAGGCAAGAAAACAGAAAGAAATGGGAGAATTATCCCAGAAGGAACGTAAGGCCAGAGGATAGGGATGATGAATATCGGGCCGAAATAGAGGAAAGATATCAGGAAAGTCTTCGTTACATGAACGAACGACCAGACGAACCTGAAAGGCAAAAAGTCCGTTGGAGTGAGGCAATCAAGAACCGGAAATCACCCGACCGACTAGATGGAGCTCAAAGCTTGGAACTACAAGCTCAGTTAAAGAATGAGGGAAAAGGGAGCCCTCAGGAAAAAAACTCCAAATTTAAATCGTCAAAAGTGGAAACATACCAGGAGCTGGGAGGAGGTAGAAATTGTGAATTGGATAGCAAGACCAGATGAGCTAATTAATGAGGATGTGGAAGGAATCCCACCTATCAAAAGAGAATTACCCATAATTATGCTAAGAATAGAAGGATTACTGGTCAGGGCATTGATTGATACCGGATCAACAATAAGTTTAATTACGCAAATCCTTCTGAATGAATTGGAAACAAGAGGCCGCGTATTAAAAATCCCCACATCAAGTGTAAAGATTAAGGGAATTATCCCTGGAAAATCTTTAACATGCAAATTTCAGGTATACATTGATCTGATCATGGGTAATGCTGAAATTTCGCAATGCTTTTTGCTGGTAAATCAATTACCGTATAATGTCATATTAGGTATTGATTTTATCCGTGAGAACAAGGTCATCATAGACCTAGCGCAAAACTGCATTAGAATCCAAAGAGAGGATGTGGATGAACAAAACATTAACCTACAGGAACAGGATGTGAAAATAGGAGAACAGGTATGGCATGTGGAAGAAGTAACGGAAGAAGGTTGTAAGGACATAGAAAGGATATTTGAGGTCCTCAACATAGAACTCGAAGATGATTTGGAAACCGAGTTCGAGACCAACCTGTCAGGAAAAGTAGAGGAAGCCAAAGTTAACCTCGAAAATAAGGAACAATTAAAGAAATTATTATTGAATTTTAGGGACGTATTTGATTCCACGCCAGGGAAGATTGAAAATTTTAAATACGCATTCCAAGTCAATGATTGGGCACCGTTCAGACAAAAACCATACCCGGTTGCGGAAAAACATTACCCACAAACTAAGAAAACACTGCAGGAGATGATGAATGCAGGTGTTATAGAAAAGATGGCGACACCATATGTTAGTCCATTAGTGATTGTGAGCAAACCGGATGGCTCAGTAAGGGTGTGTCTAGATGCCAGAAATTTAAATGCAAAAATCATACCAGATAATGATTCGGCACCACCCATAAAAGAAATACTGAGGAAGTTCAAAGGCAAGAAGATTTTCACAAATATTGACATGACTTCTTCGTATCATCATCTCGAACTGGAAGAGAAAACCAGCTTGTTGACTGGATTTCAGTTCGACCAACAAACCTATTGTTTTAGGAGATGTCCGTTTGGATTGAAGACCGCGGGATCTGCCTTAATAAGAGCGCTTGATCGAAACCTGTCAGAGGAAGTGAAAGAGTGCACTATCCGTTATGTGGATGATATTTTGCTTACCTCGGAGAATATTGAGGAACATTTAGAAAAATTGAAGAAATTATTGGAAGACTTAAGAAGGGCAAATTTTAAAATCAATTTAAAGAAGTCAAATTTTTGTCAAAGGCAAGTAACATTTTTAGGGCATGTGATTGATAAGGATGGTGTTAAACCAAATCCATGCAAATTGGAATCAATAAGGGATTTTCCAAGGCCTTTGAAGGTGAAGAACGTTCGCCAGTTTTTGGGATTGATTGGTTTCTTCTCAGGACATTGTCCATCATACACAAAAACTGTTGCACCACTACAGGACCTTCTTAAGAAGGGGGGCAAGTGGAAATGGACGGAGGAAACAGAAAACGCATTCGTGGAGGCCAAGGAAATGCTCTTAAACTATGTGAAGCTAGGATATCCTGATTTTAATCAGAAATTTATAATTCAAACAGATGCATCCCAGATTGGAATAGGGGCAATGCTATATCAGGAAAACCCGGATAACCCTGATAAGAAAAATTATCTAGCTTTCACAAGTCGGAGACTGAAACCACACGAGAAAAATTATACGATCAGCGAAATCGAGCTGTTAGCGATATTGCACGCGCTGCAATTTTGGCGAAAGATCGTATATGGGTTTCAGGTCATTTTAAGAACGGATCATAAAGCCTTAATCTTTTTGATGAAGACTGATCTATCCAGTCAAAGGTTGATGCGTTGGGCTTTATACATTCAACAGTTTGATGTAAAGATAGAATACTGCCCAGGAAAAGAAAATATAGTTCCAGACTACTTAAGTAGACAGCCAGAGTCCACAGAAGAGGAAGTAATGGCTATTGATTTGGAAGACAGGGATCAGCGTACTCTAAATGAGTTAAGGAGCATTAGTCAACGGCAACGTGAGGATCCATGGATGAACATGCTCATATCTTTTCTCGAAGGAAGTTTGATAAGGGGAACACCAGCGTACACAGACGCTAATAAGATAGCTCAAGATTACACATTTTATAATGGATTATTATATAAGTTTGTGGACTCTGACCATACACGATTAAGGATTGTTGTACCTGCAATTTTGCAGGGGAAAATAGTATGGCTAGCCCATAGATCGTTCGGACATATGGGAGTCGACAAAACAGTCTCGATGCTGAAAGAAGCATTTGTATGGCCGAGACTGAGAGAAACTGTAAGGGACACGCTAAAGACATGTGATTTATGTCAAAGGATCAAACCAAATGCATTTCTGATGAGACAAAAGCCTATACCATTGTTGCCCGAAAGGCCAGGTCAAATCATATCTATTGATAACTTCGGACCTTTGCCAAAGGCAAGAAGAGGAAATCGACACATAATGGTGGCTATGGATGTCTTCACTAAAATGGTTGTCCTTGCTCCCATACAGAAGACTAGTACCAAACAGGTGTTAAAACGACTCAAAGAAAAAGTGATACCGATTCTGGGAAAACCTGAGAATTTGTTGTCGGATCACGGTAGTTGTTTCACCAGTGTAGAGTTCAGACAAGAATTAGAAAGACTTGGAATACGTCAGATTTTGTCAAGTATTCGCCATCCTGAGGCAAATCCTGTAGAAAGAGTGATGAGGGAGACGGCCAAGTATTGTAGGATATACTGTGCCGAAGAAAATTGGAAGTGGATAGATATCTTGGATATTATCGAATTTTGTATAAACAACACAATCCATGAATCTACGGGAGAGATACCAATAACGTTACATCGGAATGAGCAACCAGAGAGACCTTGGAGTCTGGTAATTCCTAGGCCAGCAGACGCTCAGCCTGGAAGAGATGTACGTATAAGAAGAGCTTTTGAGCATCTAAAAGCTCAAGCCGACAGGAGACAAAGAAGAAATAGGCACAAGAGGTATCATCGGCCATTATTAGCAGGGGAAATGGTGTTAGTAAAAAGACCTGCCATTTCGGATCCAGGGAACCGCGTGTACAAAAAGTTCCAGAAAATGTACCACGGACCGTATCAAATAATAAGGGATTTGAGAAATAATGCCTATAGAATTCGGCACTGTGAAACGAATCATGAAGTGACCATGAATTCAGCAAATTTAAAAGTGTATTACCCTCCCGAAGACTTCGATGAAGCCAATGAACAAGCCCTGGTTATGGAAACATTTAGAGATGAAGAATCCAATTTTGATAGAAACGAGAATGAGATAGAAAAAGGAAACAGAGCTCAAACATTCGAGTGCGAATGCGAATTGGAGAAATTATATTGGGAAATAAAAGAAATAATTGATTTTATTGAAGAAGAAAATTTCAATTTAAGGAAGGAGAATGATGAAATAAGGGAACGGGTAGGGATAGACCACACCCGTAAAGAAGAATGAGGTTCTGGAAACCTAATATCCAGACAAATAAAAAGGAGAAAGAAAGGGTAGGGACAGAGCGTACCCAACCGACACAATTACCGGATATGACTTAAAAAGATGAAAGAAATCAAATTATCGTGGGATTTTTTAGGAATAAAGAAACAAAAAGGACGGAGAACGTTATAATGGCTTCGACTATTAAAGGAAAAATAAGATTTTTATAAATAATTGAAATAAATTTCCTCAAAATTTTTCGAAAATTTATTTACCTAAGGAGGGGTGAGATGAACCCATGTACCATGGCCTCAAAGAGAGTTGAATCCATGTACTTTGAGAAAAGAATGAAAGAATCATACAATTTCTAAGGGATCGGAGAGAGATTTCAAGCCAGGATTATACCTAACATTGTGCAAGCGCTAGGGCCAGGTGTTCCTTAGATGAGCTCATGCCTCTTGACATTTATAAGGAGCCAGTCATGGATATTATTAGAACGAGTGGAAAGTTTTGACTGTAAGACGAAGAAGCTGGACTCGGAAATTGCTCTTACGTTGCAGGAATATGGCAACCTCGCTGCTGAGTCAGAACAGGAATAATTAAATTTAACCCGTTTACGAGTATAAAAATAAGTAAACAGATACAGTACGGTGAATCATTTTGGATTAGAGATTTTTGTGTAAAGATAAACCTTGTAAAAATTGCACAGGAGAAAACTGCAAACGCAAGTAGACGTCATTGGGGGTTCACCGAGACCCAAGGAGTGGGAGAATAAAAAAAGAACAGCACCACCCACACAGTTGAGGACGAGAAATTAATTAATATCTCGGAAATGCACGATCGATTTCCATGCACAGGAAGATTATTTTACGTTTGGAAGACGAGCTGTCTGGAGATACGATTTTTATAATTGTGCGACAATTAGTTCAAAAGTTGGTCACGAAAAGGACTAGGATTTTATCTTTTTGTGACTGAAAGGTATAAAACTCCTGGCCTCACCAAGCCAATCATGCAGTTATTCTGACAGCCAGTGAGGGGGTGTTACTCTGCATCAGTGCATCAGTCTACGAGAGCCCGTGAGGGGAACGTCACGCTGTATCAGTACATGCAGTATTAGTCCGTCCAGGGGGGCGTTACGCTGGAGCATCATAATCATCAGTCTACGAGCATTCCGTGAGCGGAAGTGCTGCACCACATCGTATACGCAGTATTCAAGAGCCCGTGAGGGGGACGTTAAGCTGTATCAGACATCGATCCAGAGCCTGTGGGAGGCTATGCTACAAGTTCACCGAGTGTAGACCAGTTACGATATAAGTACGCTACGCTGAGGGTTAGCAGTTCGAGACTTTGAAGAGTCCTAAATTATAAAGAACATTAAATATACGGACTTTAAAGCAATATCGCCAAAGTAAGACACAGCGATCAGTAGGGAACTTCGAGTTCCAGAAGAATACTAGTACAATACAGTTACGAAGTTATAAGAACTCCAACAAATAAACGGCGTTACGTCTAGTAAGGACATTGTTAAAGACATTAAGTCCTGTAACGGAACTAAACAGTAATTACGATCGCGAAAGATAGAAGTTCAAGCGAAAGGAACTTAGGAACTTAGGTTCGAAACCAGAGGGGAAACGTACTCTAGTGAGAAAACGTCAAACATATACGATAGACAGTATACGGTCCTCGAAGGGAGGCCAAGATATAGAAACTAAATGGTACGATAGACAGTATACGGTCCTCGAAGGGAGGCCAAGATATAGAAACTATAGGGGGCGATAGACCACCATATATAAATAGAGGTGACGGCAAAGTAAAGACATTTATCGCCTAGTTAAAGCAGATAAAGTAAAGCCGAGTAATAGACAATAGAAGCGGTTTTGAGAGACTGAAACCAGTAGTTTCCATTGTAGGAGAGAGAAACTTTGAACGAGTAAAATCACACGTCCAATGCAGGTCGATAGGATTCACATCAGGGATCATCAACAGCCGACAGAAATTGTAAAAATCGTTGAGATACGCCCGTGTGATAGGAGTGAAGTGTAAATATTGTAAGAAAAGAAATAAGAGTATCATTTTAAGTGTTTTAGGTAAAGTGAAAGCGTTTTATGCACAGTGATATGTGTTATAATATGTACCAGAGTAATATTTTTTAGTGTTTTAATGTGTGTTCAAAACGGATACACCAGTGTATAAAAAAAAATGTTGTTAGTGTTAAATATAGTGAATATGTGTCAAGAAATTTCTGTACATAAGATGAGATTGTACAATATGGAGTAGGTCAAGAAGGTGGGCCAAAATGTCACATCAAACGAGAATAAAGGTCAGAAAGCGACCTTAAACATGTAAGTAAAGATTTTCATTATGTTTTGGTGTCGGGAAAAATTTTGTGTACAATTCCATCGGAGTTTTGAGTAGAAGGGATGTTTTTAAATGAATAATAACTAAATAAGAACGCGATCTGAACGAAAATAAAGTTTTAAGAAATAATAAATAATTATGTGAAATAATAAATCCTGCAGAGGAAATGCATAAAAAAATGTCAGTATTTAATGAATGTTATAAAAGCAAGCGTGATAATAATAATTATAACAAAGATATTTACATAAAGGTAAATTTGAATTATATGAAAGAAATAGCTTTTGAGCTTTTGTAAGGAATGAAAACATGATGTGAATAACAAGGTAAAGAAATCTAAATAAAGATTAAATTGAATGATATAAAAATATAGAGCGTTGAAGCCTTAACAGATGTATAAGACATGATGTGAATGCATGTTCTTAAAAAGGGAGCGATTTATTGTCAACGGAAAAGATTAATATAAGAATTAAGATATGTATCAATTGTTACTATGAAATTTATCAGTTCTTTGGAAGACATTCGGCCGTAAAGTAATGTGTAGCGTAATAGAGCGCAATTAAATAAAAAGTCACGCTAGGAACGCGTAAAAGTTAAAGTACTTGGTAAATTACTTATGGAGGGTAGTTGATTGCAGTGAATTGAGATATGTTGTAAGTCCTCTAATTGTGACGTAGATCACGAGGCCATGTGTGTATTATTTAAAAGGGAGCTAATGTATGGTATTATTGAGCGTATGTCATGTAGGCCACGGCCGACTGTAAATCGCGTTTTGTGTAAGTCCTCTGATGTGGAAATGTTCCCGAGGCATGTTAAGAGATTCGAACCTAGAATCCTCTTGTTGTTAAAGCCCCTAATTATTCGTCGTAGAATGTGTATTAATCTTCCCAATCAATGAGGACCCTCTCAAAATTAATAAATGCCAAGGTTACGAATGTGGTTTATGAGCCGAAGAATATTGTTGAATGAAAATAAGCGAGTAAAAGCCAGGTCTCTCCACAGAACTGAGAATAATGTGAAGGTTTGTTTTAAAGCATTGAAGAGAGCTGCCACCGTAGGTTAGGCAGGGAGCCGCTTTCCTTGTCATAAATCACGCCCGAGTATAATGGCCTGACCCTCATAAAGCGAGGGTGGGTAAAAACCGTCTTGTAAGATGTGTTAAATACACCGTGAGTGTTTTAAAGTTGTTAATGACCCGGGCGTTGAACCGAGGTCCTTGTAGATTGATATTATCGCTTGCCAATTCAGATCGTAGTTTTCTTATGTGATAATGGTCTTATAAGACAAATGAATTAAATAAAATCCCTATTGTAATATTGTATGGAAAAGAAGGAATCCACGAGTTTTGTGAAGATAACTAGGTTTCGGGAGTGATCATAGTTTTTGACTTTGTCAAGTAATCTTTATAACTCTGGAGTACACAAATAGTTTTCCCGATCACCGTAGTGAATTTGCAAAACTTGAGAGAGATAGTAAATATGGAGAACATGTGATATGCCCAAATATTGAAGTGAATAATTAACATGTAATTTTTAATGTAATTATATATTTGTTTTGATGATAAGAAAAGATAAAAATAATTCTTGAGGTGTACAAAAATATGACACCATTATTATGGGAAAGTATCGAGCCAAAGAAGCTCGTAGTTATTTGGAACTTTAAGATAAGTACTTTATGGAAGTGAAAATAATCGTGAATTGTTGGTTTTAAAGAAAACCATGTGTTTTAATCTAATATTTGTTTTATTTTTATGCTATTCCTTGTTCACTTTGGACAAGTAGAATGATATTGGTCAGTAGTTTATGTGTTTATTTGTTTGTAGCGCCATAATTTTTGATTAATTAAATGTGTTAAAATAGGAGTTGATTTTGTTGTTATTTTTGCAAGTGTATCCTCTATTTAATCCAAAATATGTAAGTCACAGAGTGGGAGAACTTACCGCAGCCCCGAAAAATCCCGAATTGAGCAATGCTGGCATACTGTGATTTGCATATTTCTTGCTGCAAGGGCACAATATGTAGGCCATAGAGTTATGTACTGTTAGATGAGGATTATTGTGTACGTTCATTATTGAAACGTTGATTTCGATCGCATGATTAACACAAGAAATAACAAGTAGTTCCGTGAAGAATTATATAGCCTATTTTCATATATCCTACTTATGTTTATAGCCACTATCAACATACATATTTTCAGTTTTATTGCTGTAATAGATTCCAAGATATTGAGAACCATCTAAATATTTAGGATGGTCGCCATGTTGGATTTTTAAGTATAGGCCTTAGAGTTATGTACTATTACATGAAGATTATTGTGTAGGTGTTTTATTCAAACTTCCATCGCACGATTAGGACACAAGAAAGAAAAACAAGATTTTATAATTTCGCTCAGCCGCTATCTTGTGGTTATGAAAATAATTTAAGTGAATTAAATGCCAGTGGATTAAAATTTACATAAGCATATACCATACCGAGTTTCACTGCGCTCGGATGGTTAAATTGCGACAAACGCCCATTTGAATATTTAAATTTCGCGTCGCCGCCATGCTGGATTTGTGCTCACCAGGTTATTGAATGTCACATACGTGAACTTATGTTTATAGCCTCTATCAGCATACAAACTTTCAGTTTGATTGCTGCCCTAGATTAAGAGATATTGAGAACCGTCTAAATATTTCAGATTGTCGCCATGTTGGATTCAAATATATTGCGCCCGATGACGCATGTTCACGTTGGGAATCGATCACAATATCATTGGGAGAAGTTGCTGTAACACTGAAGAGCACTGAATACACCCTACAGGAAGTGGAAAGAATTTCGGAACAAAATTCAATTATCATCAACTGTTATACCTTTTTGACACCCTGAAAATCGTCAAGAATTCATATGAATTCATTAAGCATATTTAAATTACTGAGCATATTGCACAAAGGCGAAACTGTAATTTTTCGCGGCATACTCGAGCAAGGAGCTAACGCCATGCTGGTAGAGAGACACTTCTAGTCGAGCGTTCGTGAAGGACAGTCATGTCGGTAACAACTTGGAATCGAACACGTGATTCCAGTTACGAGTAATTGAAGACGCCAGTGAAATGGGAAAATCCATAAATACTTAGGAAATTAATAACCATCCCTGTTAAATAAGCAGAGGAATTTATTTGAAACGCTAAATACTGCATAACCAGTGTAATATTTTACTCGATTTTGTCAAACTGTAAAAATATGGCGAGTGAACTATTAGGCCGCATGCCGAAATGTACAAGCATGCTAAGGGAAATCGTGATAATGTGTAAATATTTCGAACTGTGTTAATGATAAACTATGTTATTTTTTGTGGATGCGCTAAACTTTATTTTGTGTTAAAACTGTACATAATTACTTTGACCACGTGCAAAAGTATTGCGAGTGAGCATTGCAGAAGCAATGGTAATCTCAGTGGCGGAGTGAATGGGCAATTTATTATACCACACAAGTAGAATTAGTGAGTTTCTTAACGCCAGTATGAAATTTAAAATCTGTGAAAACCCTACCATGACTCATAAAATGGAACCAACCAACCATTTACACCACATGGATAAGAACGACCACGCTTTGGAGCTGAATATGGGTTACTAACCGGGTGAGTTAGCCGTGGTCGTTATGGCATGACTGCTGGTAGTCGCTCACATCCGGGAGGCGAGGAGGTTCAAATCCCCCCGCTGGCAACCTTGAAGATGGTCTTCTGTGGTTTCCCATCTTCCTTCCAGGCAAATGCCGGGGTTGGTCCCTAACTATAGGCCACAGCCGCTACCTTCCAACTCCTCGTCCTTACATTCCAACTTCCCTCCCCAACGGTACTTGTAGCTCACCCATTGGGTGTCCGTCTCGAAGTAGCTACAAAACTGGCGAGCCGAACATGTCCTCGGACACTCCCGGCACTATAAGCCATACGCTAAAAAAATGGGTTACTAGACCATATGCGTGGGGAGCTAACAATGGAAGATCGCTGAAATGAAGGAAAGATCATTTAAGACCATTACGGAGATAGCTAAAACACCTCATGGTGGGTCTCGAAGTCTTGACGCTGCACTCTGTAAGACAGAAAATGTTTCAGTAGCTGTATTTAATGGGTTGGAACGGTAGATTAGTTATAAGAATGGTTTCACTAAGTGCACAATATAGGTAGTTTCAATATAAGCTCACGTGTGGAAATAATCAGTTTTGTTATCAATTTCTTTAACGCCAGGAAGGCAGATTTATAATGTCCATTTCGTATCATTTTAAGAACAGAGAAAGTTGTCTGTTGCTTGTCAGGCCAATGACATAATAAACGAGTTCCCAGCAGGTTGGCAAATGAAGGCCAAGGTCACAAGTGCCCGAATGATCCACTCATAGCACGGCCATACGGTTCTCAGGCAGTGTATAATATAATTTAGAAGGCAGTGAGCTTCCTAACGTAATACAATCAAAACACGGAACCTGTTATCCACGTGTTTGACAAATGAGCATCTGGAGCAATTCTTTATTTTCTTTACGACAAGCTAGAATAACAATGTGAAATGAACTGTACTTCGAAGCAAGAGATCGCAGGTTTGACTTTGTTTAAGGGGAGAGGCCACATATAAAATACACAATCTCACACGTTTGTTTTGTATCAGAATACTTTATGCTATATGAGAGCATTACCAGCTGTTTTTCTACACACATTTCTTTAACTGTCTCAAGAACTTATGGGAGAGACATTAGACTTTGTAATTTGTGTTTAAAAATGTGTATAATTCAGGAATCCACGCTAATTGTAATTTGAAGGTTTTACGGATGAGATGATGAGTTCTGATAGTAATAGAACGCCCATCTGACATGTTTATGGTAATTTATTCCGACGGCAATGAACTATAGGAGTCGTGCCAGACCGAAGGCATAAGGATCAATGAATCCGAGTTATATGGTGAGACACAGGATGTCTAATAAAAGTAATGGTGAAGACACAAGGTGTCTATTATTAACGTTATTCCTGAGTTGAATATTGTGGAGTTATTAAACATTAGATGGATTTACAGATCATACCTGACTACACTAAACGCAATTAAAGGTCCATAAAACTGAACAAATACACTGTGAGGCATAAATAATTGCGTAACAACTTTAATAATCAAAGGTAGGATGTTTATGAAACTAAACAAGTCATATAATTCCCCCTTGTGCCTAAAGAATAAATGAACGCTAAAAATAAAATATTTTGAAGGACCAATATTAGATTTTACTGATTGTTGATTTATTTTTCATACATTTTGATACACTTTGACACCATTAGTCAACGACCAATTGATGTTGTGAAAACTGAAACACACACATCAGATTGGCAGCAATGTGAGCCGATATAATTGGTTAATTATTATCGCATTTGCAGGCTTTCTATTATTCGTATTTTTCCTTTACACATGTGGACACTATGACCATTTGTTGCAAAGAGTGACAAATCGGGCAGGCAGGCAGTGCCAACTGCACAAAAATAGGAGTGCTTATTTATTGTACAGATTTGTGTTGTACTAGTTAATTTTTTTATTCAATAATATTGTGCACATATTTAGTTTTTTTTTCTTTGTAATAAACACGTTTCGTTTATTAATTAATGTTAGTTAGGACTAGATAAACAATTAAATTTAAAGATAAATGTTGGAGATGGCACTATCATAGCTTAGAATAATTTTCCCCTTTGATATTAAATGTAAACGATTTCTAGTATTTGTAAACAAGAAAATGTCTTGCTTTGCAGTAAATTCCTTTGATGTCTGATCCTCCCGTAGTCATTTTCGATGTAATTGCTTAGCTTCTTTGTTATCGTTAAACTTTTTTATTAGGACCATGAGAGAGTAACTTAGATTTTGTGTAGGATCCTTTTTTATTTTTTATTTCAGGGCAGATTTAGAATCGGTCTAGCCGTTTTGTATGCAAGGCTAGGGATCTATTCTGAATAAAATTTATTCATGATTTTAACATAAGACTGACCGCTCTTTCTTGCTTCGTTTTTATGTCAATGCATTCCTCTGAGCTGGTTGAAAATCGAACCTCACCAATTCCCGATACTCCCGAGAGCAGACCTTGTGAGAAACCAGCCTATGAATGTGTTGTTCCCAACGCTTGTGTGTTAGCTGGAAGAGGGTCGCGGAAGGGTCATTTGAAAACGATGACTCCCCAAAACCTTTGGCCAGCGGGCACATTGTAGACCATAGAGTTGCCTACTATCTGATGAGGATTATTGTGTAGGTTCATTATTCAACCGTTGACTTCGATCAGTGATAACTAGGGCCCTGATGTTGATGCACTTAAAATTTTCAAAAATGACTGTAATAAATTACCTAAAAATTCGAAAAATGCACTATAAAATGGAGAAATGATCTCATAACTTAATAATAAACTCACAAATATTTCAAAAATTTGAAAAATGCATTATAAAATGGAGAATATTATCTTATAATAACAAACTCACCAATAATTCAAAAATGACATCTTATGCTCAAACTGAAAAGTTAATCAAAATTGATTTCTAGCACTTAAAAAACGGTTTATGTTCACTTTAGTCTCAGTTGCACTGCACTACGAATGTCATTCTGATGTCAAATGTAAATGATCAGCGGTTATCAGCCAACAAGTTTTTATATCTCGAAAAGCTGCGTTCAACACCAACTGATGTGATTGGAGCGAATTTGAAGTGAGGAAGGTCGTTTGCTGCTAACTCTGAGAGACGTAACTCACTCATATAAAGCTGTGACTTGACTAAATTGAAAAAAAAAGACTTTAAAGGCGGTTTTCTCTAAAATATGACCCAAAAAATCTACCAAACTCAAAAATATGCTCTTAAAATGGAATAATAGCAGAAAATGCAAAAAGATGCAAAATAAAATTACATATTTGAAGACGGGGTGGCCCGTCCGGAGTTTCTATGTACTTCAGCATTGTTTCAGACAGCTCAGTAAAAAGATGACATGTCATCAGCATCCGGGCCCTAGTATTAACGTTACTGTTTTCTCACCTCAGTAGCTAAGGGTTAACTAACATACTACACCTCTGATTTCTTC
This sequence comes from Meconema thalassinum, assembly GCA_946902985.2. NCBI lineage: Eukaryota > Metazoa > Arthropoda > Insecta > Orthoptera > Tettigoniidae > Meconema > Meconema thalassinum. Next base: position 1,069,503,272 of record OX336389.2, read on the forward strand.
TCGTGCCTATCCTTGGGGACGAATGCATTCTACCGGCAACAAGAGGAAACTTTTCAATTAGACCTTATGCATGGATTCCAACTGCGATTGTCAAGGCCATTATAAGGCACCGCTTGCATCTAATAAACAGTGTTGTAAAAAACTACGGTTGCTGAGTGATGCGCAGCCGTCTAACAGCTTGCATCTCCAAACGCAGGAGCAGATAACCTTGTGACTGTAAGCGATATGTACTGAGCCCGAGTTCACATCTGCGATGTGACATCGATAGCTCATGAAGAGTATAACTTCTGTGGATGAACCGAGGACTCCCAAGCAGCAATACTTTCTCTTTGGGAGTGACTCTAACTTGAAGCACCACAAGTTGCCGCGCCACCAATATTAATTATTTTTATATATTTCTTGGAGACTGAATTTATTAGAAGATGTTTGTACATATTTTGAAGCACTGGAGAATTATATGATTTTTGTTAGTAAGAGGAAATGAAGATGTAACCCCGCAGAAAATGCGAAGAATGTTTATAGTTGCACCCTTCACTGGTGACTTGATCAGAACATCCAGCATTTTGATGAACACACTTCTATAGCAGGCGAGGTCCTGTGCGGACGTGACCTACAGTATAATCGTTGCCTGAATCCACGAATACCACGTTCGATAATTATCATCGAGTGCGTAATAACGTGCTAATGCACGCAGCAAAACAGCCAGAGCTATTAAGAACTGGGATTTAAAGTGAATTAACAAAATTCGTGAAATTGGTATTTTTTTCGTCAACCCGGAAATGAACATGCTGATCGAGTGAAAACTGTTCAAATTGCTAAAACATTATAATTCTTGGTGTAACACTCACCAGCATTTAAAAGGAGATTTTTCATGAGCAAATTGCTCCAGATTAAAGCAATAAGTGTGTGTTTAAATTACATAAAAGTTTTGAGTGAGTTTAGTGGCACAAGCTGCTATTTCGAGTCTGTGAGCGGATGAACACATGGCCATTCTTTGCAACAACTCGCTATATGAGTGAAGAATCTGTGAATTCAGTAAATCAAAGTTACAACTCATTTAAACTCAGTGAAAACGTCAAATATTTCACCATCATGGAGCTAACTTCGTTGGTTCAACGCCACGTGGACACGCTGATTATTCCAACTATCATGGAGGCAATTATGTAATAAAATCCCGATATGTAGGGGGATAGCGACGGATGACGCTTATTGATGGAAGGACGAAGTTCCTGGCTACCATTACCAAGCCGCAGCATTTGCCGAGGGGACCAGGCAATACCTACACGCTGGAGACGTGTAAGGAAGTCATGTGAGTCGGACTGTAAGTCGATATTTTTTATGTACGATCATGACAGGGAGGATTAGTTATAGAAGACCTTACATAGCACATTCTTAGGTAGGGTTTATCTTTTTATTGCAAGAAGTTATTAAGTATTACACTAAACCGTATCAGTTGCCAGAGCCTGGGGCAAACGCTCCTGCCATTATCATTGTAAATACATTTTTGAGAGCTCGAGAACAGTGCGCCGAATGGAGCCCATTTACGTGAAAACATCCTGTTATATAATCATGCTACCAATACATTCCACTGGGTACAGTTAGTCCTTGTATCCAGATGTTTTCAAGGCCGTAGCCCGGAAAATGTCATTTATACTGACCTAGTGGTGGCGAACGCAATGCACTCTTTAATAAGTGAATGAATTTAGAAGGCAGTGAACTGTATGCTAGCAGCCACCGCATGAAACCTGTTCTGACGCTGCACAAACACATGGGAGTGTTTCTTTTATCAATTGACAATCTGACGACTATGATCCAATGCTGTAATTATTAAGATGAGCCAAGCATGCTATCTTGGGTTCGATGTGAGGGGTCAATTTGAAACTGTAAGGAAGACCCAGATTTATTATAACACATGTTTCTTGACTGCATAAGTTTCTGATACAATCGCAGTCCATGCACACTTTAAGTACGTTTAAGAGTACAATTAAAATCCACAGCTGATTTGTACCATGTCCACAGGCTGGAATTGTATGAGGCTAGTGAAAACCATTGTTACATTTATTAAGCACTACAGATGTAGGATCTCATTACCCTTAGTTGCAAAGTACGCTTTCGGGTACTATTTGAGCCAGCGACGTGTACGATTTTTGTCTCGTTGACTGAGCAAGTGGCCGACGGACCGAGTGTTATTGAGAAGCACTTATATGTGCACATGAAGGTTTGGAAAGAGGTTTTTCTTCCAATTATGAGTCTGATGTTGGTTTCATTTACATCAATTTTTCACATTTTTCGAGTTTAACATGGTCACTAAACCAATACAGAGAAACTGGTAGGACTAAAGATGACTTTAATAAATAATATCACAATGATCAAATAGCAGGATTTTTGTCTAAACTGAAACCTAAATGAAGTGTTAGGATATATTTGTAAACATGAATAAACCCACTAAACGTAACGAAACCTAGATAACCAATGCTTAGATTTTGCTATTCTTCGACATCTTAAATAAAATTTTAGGCATTCCTTATTGTGAGACGACAATCAATTAACTACGTGTTTAAACACGGTAGATAATCTGATAATGCGACATCAGCCATGAATTGATCATGCAGTTGCCGACATCATTTTCTCTCCCATACAATCATGACCCAACTTCACAAAGAGTGGGGCTGCGAGTAGGCAGGTCAGTGGCGCCAATTGCGCAAATTTAGAGGGTGATTTGTAATAAATTTGCGTTGAACACCAGATTAGTTTTTTCCATGTAATCTGTTAGGTTCAGAATGTGCTTAGATTTTGCTTGGTAATAAATTTTGGATGAAACGAATCTCGTCTGCATCATTGCTACTGTTAACGTACGATAGGTATTAGCATAAATTACTGTAACGATAAATGTTAGAGATTGCACCATCATAACATATTTTTAAAACTTATTGTGCAGTAAATGTAACGAACTATTAGCATTGTAAACAAGTAAATATATTTCTTTGTTGCTAATTCAGGCTTGTATTGTCATTATTATGGCAATCTCCGAAGTAATTGTGTACGGATGAATTATGTGTCATTCTCTTAGCTTTGCTTGTTGATATCTTCATTTTAGTAGGACTTCGAGAGGCTTAATTTTTAGGATTTTTCGCACGGAGACGAGTAAATTTATATTTGAACTGATTAGCACGGTATAGCCGTTTTTAACCTCTCTGAAGTAGGTTAGGGGTCTGCCACCTTTTGAATAAAACGAATGCAATTTAAATGTAAGCTTGGCCTCTTTATTGTATATTTTGTTTGTATTCCTCTGGACTGGTCATTTTGATCTCTCATTATACCCGACACCCCCGAGTACAGTTTCCTTGTGCATTCCCAGTCCAAGAATGCATTTCTCCCCGTCCTATATGTCTTCTCGTTGGAGGAGGGCTTCGGAAGGGTCATTCAAGGTCTGTGGCTCCCCGAAATCCTCGTCAAATGGGCACATATAAGGATTTGTTAATTGGTGCCCAAACGTGAAAGCAGCTCGAATTTGAGAGGTCGAGAGGTCACGTTTGTTTTAAAGGGTATTATATAGCATCTGCCTGGTCAGTGACGAATTTGGTATTCGTACTGCCGAGTAGTAGCTGCATGGCACTCATGCTGAGGTAGGACCATGAGGTCAGATGGCAATAATTTCAGTAGGTTGAGGTGTTTTCATTTGCAGCCTATCTGATCTTAAGTAAAGTAATTGTTTTGTTTTTGTGTAACTTCCGTTAGGACAGAGGTAACTTACAGCAATGGTCCCTTGTTTTATGAAAAGTTCAGACTTTCCTTCGAGCCCGATCTTAAGATTCAGCGTAGTCAGTAAGCATCAACGGAGCTTTTCCCCACCTAATCTCATATTGGCATTTCTTGAAATGGCGAGTGATGGAGAATTGGACATTACCGCAACTCTGCCGGAGTTGTTGAGAACTCTGCGTGTGTCCATAAACAATGTTCAAGTGAAAGTGGCTAACATGCAAACTAATTTAAATGACATGGGGTCTAAGATTCGAGCCGAAATGCAAACTAACACTGGAAATGTTAGGGCAGATATGCTGACTAACTGTCATAATTTGAACAATAGTATAGCAAATGTTAGGGCTGATATGCAGACTAACAGTGATAATGTTAGGGCTGATATTAGGGTCGAAATACAAACTAACGCTGATAATGTTAGGGCTGATTTGAACACTAGTATAAATAATGTTAGGGCCGAAATCTTGGCAAATGGTGACAGCATGAACACCAATATTAACAATGTGCGTATTGAAGTGAGGGCTGATGTAGAAAACCTTAGAATAATATCAATGATATGCAGGTTGATCTAAATAGAGTCAGGGGCGACATACAAGCTACTTCCATTAATATTCATAATGTTGAATTTTGGGCTTATGCCGTGTTTTATTATATTGCAATTCGACGCGTTTCGAAAGAAACCATGTCTTTCATCGTCAGGAATAATCTGGAATACGACAATGTTGCTAAGAGAAAGCAACGAAGAACATATAGAAGGTGCCCAAAGATGGACGCCATTATAGCCCCATGTTAGGGACAACGGAAAGCAGCAGAAAATTACTTTCTCAGGGTTCTGATAATAGGTAGCCAGGATTCACTGAGATTGTAGCCGGTGTCGCGGTCCATCTTTGGGCACCTTCTATATGTTCTTCGTTGCTTTCTCTTAGCAACATTGTCGTATTCCAGATTATTCCTGACGATGAAAGACATGGTTTCTTTCGAAACGCGTCGAATTGCAATATAATAAAACACGGCATAAGCCCAAAATTCAACATTATGAATAATAACACGGGCCGTGAAAGTCTAAATGACAATACTTCCATTAACCTTAGGGCTGATTTCAAGTAGGAGATGAAACAACAAATCACTAAGGCTACCGATGATATCAGGGCAGAAATCGAAACGGACCGTCATAACACTGAAATCCTCATGGAAGCAGTCAAAACGGAAATTTGGACAAATCAAACCGAGAACGCTCAGACTTTGGAAGAGATACGTACAGCTGCAGCTGAATTCATGGTCGATTTTGATATTTTGAAAGGAGACGTAAATGAGAGCCGTAGAGACATCACCAACTTGGAAAAGAAGATGGGTGACATTACCACTGAGACTACCAACTCGAACGATAAGACACGCGAATATGTGTGTAAGGTAATTGAGAAATTCGGTGAAGAAATGGATGAGAAATAAAAAGATATGGATGGAATTTTCAGAGGGAAGATTGAGGGGCAGGAAATCCAGATGAATGCTATCTATGAGAAGCAGGAGACGAAGCCAACCTCGCTAGTACCTGAACGCGAGAGGCCAACTTTCAAGATATATTTCGAACAGAGAGATGGTGATCGAGGGAAGAGGTGCAATCGAACACCATCGAAACACCCATAAGATTCAATATCCCAATTTTTAACAGGGCGCCTAATTTAATCCAGACTCCAAATTCTAATGTGGTCTTGCTGAAGAGCCATGATGACCACCCACATAAGTACACTGGAACGGGATCTCAGACGCCCGTCGAATTTCTTCATAATTTGGAAAATTACATGCGCGAGACATTAGTTACGCCAGATAGAGAACTTCGTATTGTGGAGCGCTTGCTGGATGGACCTGTTTTGGTTTGGTTCAAAGCATTCAACTATTCATTTAGGAATTAGAAATGGTTTAAGGGAGCCTTATATGTGGACCTTTTAGATCGACAGAGATACAACAGGGGATTAGGGCTGAAATGTACAGCAAGCGATTCGCCAGTAATCTTCCTACCAAGTACGCTTCGTACTTCGCACAGCAGCTTGCTCGACTTCGATGTTTACGCCCGCCTGTATCTGAGCAAGAACTCGTACAAACCATAATAATTAGACAATACCCAGGAGATGTTCAAAAGTCAGTAATAGCTTCAGGGGCGAACACGTTTGTGAAATGTGACGAGATCTTACGCAGGTTAGACTGCAGCAACGAACAATTTGCTCCGGTTAGACATCGAGGGGAGACACGACATCTATGGATTGGATGGTACAAACCACCAACCGTACCGATAAAGATAAGGACAAAGAAGCCCGTAACCGAAATACGACTAATCGAGAGACAGGGTACGTGAGAAGAGATGGAACGCCATATGAACGTTATGACCGAGTTGAGGAATATAATCTGGGGCGATATCAAGCCTTAAGAAACAATCAACCTCGCTGGAATCGTGGCGCAAACCAAAATAACTATAACAACAATCGTTATAACCGCCGAAAGCAAAACAATAATGATGACCGTAATGACTATCGTCAATCGCAGAACCATAACAATAACAATAATGTCAGGAGAGATTACCGATACAGTGGAGGCTATCAAAGAGATAGGGACCCCATGTATCAGGGTAATGACAATAACCGCAGAGATGATCGCGCAGATAGAGATTGGCAAGGCAGGGCTGAGGAGAGTCGACGATATTTGCGTGAACTTAGACGCAGAAGAGAGGACCGAGATAGACCTCGAACATCGAGGGAACCACCGCGCAGAAATGACCGAGATGATATAGGCAATGTGGTCGAAGTTGTACATCAAATTGAAGTGGAACGAGACCAAGCATCTAGGATGAGACATCCGAATAGGGTCGTGCCTGTAGCAACTGAGCTGTTATGGCCAACTCCCCGCATGAAGAGGGATGAACGAGATGCGAAGGGAAGAGGAACCGAGCAATTCCAACAGGAAGACGACTATGGGTTTGAACTCTTTGATGACTACTGAGGGCCATGATGTCAGATGTAAATACGACGGACTACGAAATACGAACGACGGATGTTATAAATAACTTTGTGTGTGTGTGTGTGTGTGTGTGTGTGTGTGTGTGTGGAATAACAAATTGCTGGAAGAAATTTTCTTATATTTGAACATCGAGGGATTGTAGTAACTAAAAGTGCCTTTCGACAGTTTTATTTAATCAACGAAGGGGCATATGAGCCCGAGTTCACATCTGCGATGTGACACCGATAGTTCATGAAGGGTATAACTTCTGTGGATGAACCAAGGACTCCAAAGCAGCAATACTTTCTCTTTGGGAGTGACTCTAATTTGAAGCACCACAAGTTGCCGCGCCACCAATGTTAATTATTTTTTTACATTTCTTGGAGACTGAATTTATTAGAAGATGTTTGTACATATTTTGAAGCACTGGAGAATTATATGATTTTTGTTAGTAAAAGGAAAAGAAGATGTAACCCCGCAGAGAATGCGAAGAATGTTTATAGTTGCACCCTTCACTGGTGACTTGATTGGAACATCCGGAATTTTGATGAGCACACTTCTATAGCAGGCGAGAGGTCATGTGCGGAAGTGATCTATTATCGTTGTCTGAATCCACGAATACCTCTTCGATAATTATCATCGAGTGCGTAATTACGTGCTAATGCACGCAGAAAAGCTGCCAGAGCTATTAAGAACTGTGATTTAAAGTGAATTAATAATATTCGTGAAATTTGTATTTTTTTTCGTCAACCCGGAAATGAACCTGCTGATCGACTGAAAACTGTTCAAATTGCTAAAACATTATAATTCTTGGTGTAACACTCACCAGCATTTAAAAGGAGAATTTTTCATGAGCAAATCGCTCCAGTTTAAAGCATGCGGGAGTAAAGGGAATAAGATTAAATGAACTGAAAGTGGTCAAATGAAGTAAATGTATGTCAAGAATTATATATGTGTGTGTCGGGAAGACATTTCCATGTCATCCTCCTATTTTCTCAGTGATATATATTTTTTGTGTGATAATGGCAACAGTAGCGCAGATCCAGGCGATCATTGAAAGTGCCACGGCACGAACCCAGGAACTATTAAAGGAACAGAGTGCGAAGTTAGACACTAAACTATCCGAACAGTCAAGCGAGTTTAAAATACAACTAAACGAACAGGCAGACGAGTTTAAAACACAACTAAACGAACAGAATGAGTCATTCCAGACTCAAATGAATGACACTATAACTAAACAACTAAACGAACAGTCAGGCGAGTTTAAAACACAACTAGCTGAACAGAATGAAAAATTAGACACTAAGATATCTGAACATAGTGAATCATTACAAGCGCAAGTAAATGAAAATATAAACAAACAATTAGAAGCGCAAGAGAGTAGAAATACGAGTCAGTTAGCCACATTATCTACAGAGATGGAAGAGTACACTACGCAGCAGATGGTTCAATTCGCGCTTGATATAAGTAAGAATAACGACAAACAGCTAGGTCAGATTAAAAAAATGAGAGGACACGTTCAACCAAAAATTAAATGATTTGGACGAAACTGTATTGGCAAAATTAGCTCAGATAGAATTAGCATGCACGGTAAATAACAGTGAGGTTAAAACGGCACAGGATGGTCTTGAAAAGCGGTTTGATAAGATGGAGGAGGATTCTACGTTTATCCAGGGACAATTGTCAGCAGTAAATGAAAGTATTACGGGCCTGATAAAGGATATGGATAAATTAGAAATACAATCAGCAGAGCGATGGCGAAACCTAGAATCGGACCAGGATAATTTGAAGAGTACGATAGATGAGATTAATATACGTCTAGAAGACAGGCTTGAGAAGATAGAATCGAACCAAGAGGACACGAAACAGCAGGTGGAAGAAAAACTGGGAGCGATTAAAGATCGCATCAGAAAGGATTGGCGTAAGATGAGCAGCGACTCTAAAGAAGAACGGTTAACGATCATAAAGACCGTAGGTGATAACCATACGCGCATTAAAGCACTTGAGGAAGAAATTAAGAGTAAACTGAAGGAACAGAGGGACAGAATCATAAAGGCAGAACTGCGTTCGATGGGACAGGACACGTTATTTCAGACAGAGCACGTTAAAGATATGGAAGTTGACTCAGCAAGCCCGGGGGCAATTAGTGCGGCGAGTAGCCAAGGACTGACAGGCAGCCCATTAACGACTAACACAGAGGGATTTCACAACAACATTGGGGGAACCTCTACTCCTCAACATGGCCATCAGCACCCTCACGTCGTACAAGTAATTCGACCAAATGAATTTAAACCAAATAAATTCACAGAAAATTCTGGTGTAACACCGAAGGCGTATCTTAGGGAGATGGAGGACTATTTTAATGACAATTACATACCACCCGCGCGTCGTTTAAGACTGATGGAACGATTTCTTTCGGGAAATGTACTTACGTGGTTCTTGAGCTTCAAGTATACTTTCGGAGGGATGGATGATTTCAAAGATGCGTTTCCTAGGAAGTATTGGTCGGCTACTCTCCAGCAAAGCCTTATAATGGAACTTAATTCGAGAAAATATCAGTCAACTCAGCAGACGAAATATTCAGATTTCTTTTCGTTACAATTGTTAAAATTTAAAGATATGAATCATCCTTTAGAAGAAACGGATCTGGTTATGACGATTGAACGGCAGTTGCCAGTCAATGTTCAGCAGGTGTTAGTGGCGGCAAACGTGGACACAGCGGTTCGAGCCGAACAAATCTTACGTCAGATTGACGATACAACATCTCACTTGCATCAGAGAGGGGGACGACAGCTGGAACTTGTAAACACAACGGAGGTGGTTAAACCCACCCAAGTACACACCAGATCGCAGGCCACAAATACAAGTGTGTCAACAACACCAAGACTAGGTCGGGAGGACGAAGAAAATAGGTCACACCAGTGACATGATAATAATAATGATAGGCAGACCCAGGGCAACAATAGGTATCAACAGCGAGGGTACCAACAATGGAGAAATAATAGGAGAAATGAGGGACCCTACAGACGGTACGAAAATAACAATAATGAGAATCGACAGTGGCGTGAAAGGAGATACCAGAACCAGGGGGACTATCAAAATTATAGGAATGAATGGAATGACAGGCACGCCGAATCGCAGCGTTAACTGGACGAATTACACGGTAATGGAGGGGGCGAACAAGGACGTTGGAAAAATGCCATAAATAGGAGGTCAAATCCCGACACCTATAAGGAAGAAATTGGAGAGGAAGCAAATATATCATCCAGCCAGGAAGACGAACGAAGCTTGCCAGCACGGAACATGAGATAACGTAGTCCGATGGGGAAGAGAAACACCGGTGCGATACAAAAAACGAGTCAATACTAGAAGAAGATGACAGCGAGGAGGAGAAGAGGAGGACGGCCGCAGATCGGAGGAGAAGAAGGAAGTGGCAGCACGGAGAAATGGAGAGGACCCTTCTGTATTGTGCGTAATCTTGGTAACAACGCATACAGAGTAAAAATTGAGTACAGGTACAATGTCTGTCTACAATGCAGCGAATTTAAAGGTGTATTTTACTAGCGAACCTTGGGAACGCAGAAATAATGCTGCAAATTGAATATAAGGAAGTACTTTCGCACATCCAAGTGTACCGGGGTCAGTGAGTACGTCAGTTGAACGAGGAAGTTGGGGGCAGCCAGTTGTTGTCAAACACTAATGAGCTATGACGATGATGACACAGCGAGCGAGCGAGCGAGAGAGATAAGGATACTGGGCAGGAGAGGCGATCAGACAAGCGGGCAAGCTTGGAATGTCTGAATGAATGAGCAAGAAGTAAACACGAGTGCGTGTCGACACTCCAACGACAGTGGCGGCTAGACTAGACATATGAGAGGGAGATTTCTCTAGGATTGGCAGAAATGGATTACAGATGTTATGTGTATTAAAAAAATCGACTATATGCTATGTTCGATTTTTTCCAAGCAGGTGGATAGTGAACCCTTTATCCACAGGCTGTATAAAGGATTCTAATAAATTATTCATCATCATTTGATACATTTCTACAGACAGCAGATATGAGAGCCTGACGGAATTGGGAAATGTTGAGAAATCAGTGGCAGAGAGAACACAAAGGTTTAAGCTCCTGTGGTATTTTAGAAAGTAGCATAAAATTCATGACGCGTAGGACAGGTGCAACTTTTAGCGCGAAGAGAGGCTTGGGTACGCACAATATGGCTTGTTACTAGGAGAGTTGGCGCCAAGAAGAAAATTGAATGCTACGATGTAATTGGTCAATCTTCATGTTAATCACTCCCTGTGGCAGGAATACAAGTAAGAGCGCACGAAGATCTACAAGAGTCTGAACCAATAATATCAAGCGGCAACACGGCGTTATAACGCACCCTGGTGAATTAACGCGGGAGTTATCTACGGATTAATTCCACGATCGATTCGAGCTAGCTACAGCATAATCGTAACCTCCACTTTGCTACGAACTCAATGATACCGATCGCATGCTAGTCTGATAATTATTATAGAATATTTTTCCATAAATCCCCTTCCATGCCTACTCTAGCCAGTTTCATTTATAAATGGTCCAGGAAGCTTCGAGAGATGACTTTTTATTTGAGCGTTTGAGGACGTAAGGCCTTTATTCAGGTGTCTGAGGACACGAGGCATAACTTCATATTTTTCATGTAAGTGAACATGGAACATTTTCGTCAAGTTATAAGTGTAACTTCAGTGATTTATTTGTGGTCCCAGTACTATCAGATAGGGCGAGTTCATCGAAATAATTCACCAATAGACTGTCAAGGAATTTAGTACTTGATCGGTGAATTTAATAGGAAATATATCGTGTGTATATGACAAACATTATTTTAATTCAGCACGAGATGACGTCTAGGAACGAGGGCGGATCTTGGAACCAGCAGGACATTTGCCAGAAGATGTCGATGGCGAGCTAAGCATTTTAAAGGAGTGATGGCTGGAGATGTTTTCCTGACGCTGTTCTATAGGAATGAGTACACATGAATTTATTTATTTATTAAATCAGCTATGGTTTTATAGGACGTATTTTTGTAGATATTTGTTTGCTTGTTTGGTAATGTAGATTCTTAGTTCTTGTTTACTGACACATTAAGTATGGGACAAGCTGAGCGCTTTGTATTTTGTAGATATTGTGATTTTGTTTGGTTCAACTGTACGGGGCTATGCGCAGCTCGTGCTCGCATTCGCTTGCGTAAAATCGCGGTCAAGCATTGTAAATTCGGAATATGCCTTATAACAAAAATGGAACTGAATTAATTTTGAGATTAAAAATAGAATTTGGAGGGTAAAGATTATTTGTGAGCAGAATTTATGATGGATCAGGATTATTTTGATAGTTGCTTTTCTAGCAGGTCTGTACGGGATGGCACTCTTGCACCCGAGTTTTTGTTGTTTATTTTGTTTAATGTGTCTATGGACGCAATGTAGGTTGATCTGTTTTGAGCCGACCCAGATGGTATGTTTGTGAGTGAGTCAGTCCAAGCTTTATGGTGTATATTGTGATTTTAAGATGTGTTCGCGGGAAATATATATCATTGAGATTATTCCGACTTGCTGCATATCAACCCAGTTCATAACCTCGCGAGGCTGAGCTTGTGGAAAATATTTGTGTTACTGCCATCCAAGTGGATGAGTGAGATATTGTGCCCGTTTAGACCGGAGTCCGCACGACCACATATGCATTTTACCAATAATCAGTCAGCATGTAACCTATATTTTATGAGTCCCCCATGACAGTTTTAATGTAGGCTAGTGGGTTTATTATTTCTTTATATCATGTTATCGTGTTGGCAACGTGTTCAATTGCATTGGACACGTCTGCAGTAGACGCAGTGTCATTATTATTATTATTACTATTATCATATACGAATGCTTTTTATTATTAATTATTCAATGTATTTTAGGTCACTTTTGACAAGATTCTGAAGCTAGCTCTAATCATATGTTGTCTAAGAAAGTTTATTAATATTGTTCGGACCACTGAACCAGGAGTCAGGTTCATGTTTTGGTCACACGTACAGGAGGCAGCATTTATGGACACTATTGTCTCGAGCAGGTATGCTCGCTTACCCCGGGGAGGGTGAGGAGGAAGCAGCCAGGGGGCCTTGCTAGGAGTGGAATGGACAAGCAGGCGTATGACAATAAGACTTCCTGGAAGGAGCTGTGGGTTTCAGACGTGTGGTAGCAAGCTACTGGATGCACTGCGGAAGGGATTGTCTCTCTGGACATTGAGATGACTGGTGCGTGTCTGTCGTGAGCTGAGTGCTTCGTGTTTATACGGAAAGAAAAAAGCTTGAAGACTCCGATTTGTTTTAGTATGGAGGGCACCAGGTGATTGGGTTCTGGCTGTTATGCCACAATGACAGTAGGCCTAATAACTGTGCTAAGTTGAAGAAGACCTTCATGGCGGTAAACCATAATGGCATGGCTGACCAGCTTCAAAGTGGTGACGAAACTAGAAATATACGGCAGACGACGGCATTACCGGTAATGTGAAAACAAATAATAAATCTTTAAAGGCCTAAATATTATTATTATTATTATTATTATTATATTATTATATTATATAGTTTTAATTGCATTTCTTGTGTGTCACTCTTTTCCTTATATTAATCAATTTCTTGCATGATGCAGCTTCAGAATATAAAGTAAATTTAAATTGGATAGTTTCTTTTTAGTTAGATGCATGTAAACCTTCCTTCATCTTTATTAATTTATAGGAGGTTTTGGTAAGGCCTATGTACGAGCCAGTCCTTTCAGAATATCTGCACACGCCCGGAGATGAGAAGAGTTTCGATAAGGTGGATTTGTTCAATTACAGTACTAATTATGTCAGTTTGTTTAAATTTTAAAGAAAGGCCATTTATGAGGCAGAATATTCATTTTTATTTAATTTTTGTATCTTCAAAGTTACAAATGGCTTCTCTGGGTGAAGCCATCTTGTGGCAAGAATTGAAAGATTACAAATGGCGCCCAACTATGGAGTGTGAATAAGGCTGGCTGGTGCATAGTATGGCAGTACGCACAGGTAATTTGTGAAATCTGATCGGGTATTTTAGGAAGGGTATATATGTTCAGTGATTTTGGAGGGTATGCTAACTAATAAGAGTGAGCCTGATTTATTAAAGTTGAGATCTAGAAGTGTTGACAGAAGCACTCTTGGTCATTCTAGAAGAGGCAGGAGTCAGTCAAACAGGCAGACCAATAAGCGGTCAGATTCCACAAATTCGAGAGTAGTTCTTAGTAAAATGGCAGATAAGGATGTGATTTCTGGTACGTTGGAGGGACGTGAGGGGGCCGAGAAAGATGATGTTGCAACTGGCAAGGAGTTAGGAATGGGAGTGAATAGTGACGAGGAAAATGTAGGGCTGGGGGAAAACTCACAGATGATCAAGTTAATGGAGCAGATGATGTCAAAATTCAGTAGTAAACTACGTGATTTAAGTAATAAAATGGATACTCAGAGTAGTGATTTAAGTACTCAAATTAATAATCAAAGTAGTGAATTTAGTACTAAGATAGACATTCAAAGTACGGATTTAGAGAGCAAAATTAATAAGATTGTAGAAAGTATGAGTAAAGGCTATAAGGAAATTCGTCAGGAAATTGCCCGTAGAATTGAGATGGTAGATAAAAGATTCGAGCAAGTTGAGGAGAAGATGAGCTTACAGAGGCAGGGCATTATGGATACTGTTGATAAGCAGATAGGTGAGGTGAGTAATGAGGTAGCCATTGTCAAGAAAGAAGTTAGTGAGAGGTTGATAGTTGTAGAGGAAGAAATGAAGGATATAACTGAGATTAGAAATAAGCAGGTGTCTTTCGAACAGGAGCTAGCGGTTTCTTCAGCCAGAGTAACGATGGTAGATAAGAGTGTAAAAAAGGAGATTAGTGAACTGAAATCCTTTAATGAGAGCGAAAATTTGAAATTAAGAAGAGAGCTGAATCAGGCCAAGTCAAATAAGGAAAATTGTAATCACTCTGTAGGACATAGTAACTTTTATAGGGAATCTGACTTACCTAAATTTAGTGGAAGGCAGTTTAACCCTATGGAGTTTGTTAAAGTTGTTCAGAAGAGGTTTTCGAAAGGGTTAGAAGATGGGACTTTAGACTGGGATATTGTTGAGGAAATCATATCATTAGCTTTTGTGGGGGAGGCTAAATCTTGGTATCAAGTTTTTAGGGGAGGTTTTCAGGGGTTGGAAGATTTTAAGCAGAAGTTTGAGGGAAAGTTCTGGAACGAACAGACTAAAGGAAGAGAAAGAGACAAGATTTCTTTTGGGAGGTATCAGTCGAATCAGGGGGTGAGCATGACGGAGTATTTCCTCACACATGTCCTTATCAGTCAGAATTTAGACACTAGTTCTTCTGAAGGTGATATTGTTAGGCGTATGGCCCGTCATTTTTCTGATGAGGTGAAGATGGCCGTAGTCATGCAGGATGTAAATACGATTAAGGACATGGAACGTGTGTTAGAAAGGTTTGATACTTTGGGTAGAATGGGAGGCAAACGGCAAGAACAGGGAAGGGAAGGAAATTACGATCAGGGGTATCAGGAGGAAGGGAATATGCATTATGAGCGTAGGAATATTGATAGGCCAGGTAACTCTGTGAGGAATGATAGAGGAAATTTTGTAAATAGGGATAGGGGTGACCAAGGGAATTTTCGGAATAGGGGGCGTGAAGAAGAGAGACAGCCAGCTCAGCCGAGTAATTTAAACGGGAACAGGGCTCTTTAAGACGGTCAGATAGAGGGTCCCATCCCAGTATTCCAGTTCATGTGTTGAAGAAGATAGAATACGACCTTGATGTTAGAAAGGAATTGTTAGATGACCAGGTTGAGGTTATGCAGGAGAGATGTGAGCCTACGTTGATCAGTCCGGTGATTAAGGTGAAGATATGGGGTCAAGTCGTCGATGCCTTATTGGACTCAGGGAGCATGTGTTCTTGCATTAAGGCAGGCTTTTATGATGAGGTTAAGAGTAAAGGAGAAGTCATAGAGGAGATTCCTGTGTCCAATATATTTATATTGTCTGCTGTTGGGACTAAGTCACAGAGAGTGCGTAGACAGGTTGTCGCACCTATGTACATTGATGAGAAATGTGGTCGTCAGAGTTTTCTAGTGGTCGCGAATTTAGTGTATCCTGTCATATTGGGTGCGGATTGGTTAAGCAGTCAGATGTGTAAGCTTGATTACGGCGAATCTAAGGTGAGATTCAAGTGGGGTGAGAATTTTGATACGATTAGTCTGAGTTATCAGGTGGACTCGGGAACCTTTGTGAGTATATCGGTGTGTGTCCAGGTTTTAAATGAAGAGGAAGACGTCAGTGAGGTTAGTAGCGACATGGTATCAGAGGATATTCAAAGTTGTAGTATGGTAGTGGAAGAGGAGCGTGAAGGTGAATTTTCAAGTGTTGTGGAAGATACCATGTTGGAGGTAGAGCAGAAGGCTCAGTTGTTAGAGGTCTTGAGAGACCACAGTGAGGTATTCTCTGACAAACCTGGTAGGACACATGTGTACGAGCATAGTTTCGAGATCACCGATAGGTCTAGTTTTAATGGTGTTAGATACCCGATACCACACGCCCATGTCAAAGCAGTAGATGATGTCATATCGCAGATGCTAGACGATGAGGTGATCGAATTCAGTAGGAGCCAGTATGTCAATCCGTTGGTAGTAGTGATTAAGAAGGATGGGTCAGTTAGGCTATGTTTGGATGCAAGACAAGCTAATAAACGCATTGCGCCGGATCATCAGCGACCGGAAACTACTGAGGATTTAGTTCAGAGATTTGGGGGCAAAGAATGGCTGTCCACATTAGATTTGAGTGCTAGTTTTTGGCAGGTACCCCTACGGAAGGAGGATAGGCAATTCACGGCTTTTTGTTACAAAAACCAGCTGTTACAATTTACACGGATTCCTTTTGGTATGAAAACATCGTCAGCTGGGCTCATTCGCACACTTAACATCGCTCTGGGACACGACACAGGGGATTTCACAGCCAGTTACATCGATGACTTAGTCATCGCATCACGTACATTTGGGGAACACATGGAACACCTTAGAATCGTTTTGGGGAAGTTGCATCGGGCCGGGTTCACAGTGAAACTTAAGAAGGCGACCTTTTGTGCACAACAGATCACGTTTTTAGGCCACACTATTACACCACAGGGGGTTACGCCAGAAGGGTCGAAATTAGACAACATAATCAACACTCGGACACCACGTAACGTCAAACAACTTCGCTCTTTTCTGGGGGTATGTAATTATTTCAGGAGGTTTGTACTGCGGTATTCGCAGCTGTGCGGGCCATTTAGCGGGTTACTTAAACAGAATTCTAAGTGGGTTTGGGAAAAGGAACACGATGAGGCATTCATCAAACTTAAAGAGGGTTTTAGGGATGCTGTCACACTTAGGTACCCCGGGCAGGATAGTCAGTATATAGTGATGACAGATGCTAGCGACTTAGGTTTAGCAGGGGTGCTTTGTCAAAAGGATGGGGATGGTAATCTAGGCATCGTGTCACTCGCTAGTAGAGGTCTAAATTCCGCGGAGAGAAGATACACTACTAGTGAGAAGGAATTGCTAGCCATTGTGTATTCGCTGGGCAAGTTCCGGACCTATGTGCTTGGCCGGAAATTCCTAATCTATACAGACCATAACGCACTTACGTTTCTTAGGACATGTAGGATAACCTCGAACCGGCTTTCTAGGTGGATATTGGCGATCCAAGAGTACGATTTTGATATATTTCATGTAAAAGGGTCAGAAAACGCATTCGCGGATTTTGTGAGTCGCCACCCGGAAATTGCTGGGGAGGGAGTTGAAGCTAGGAGAGAGGAAGGAATTTTGGTCTGTGTAACTAGGATTTCAGATAGGGACGGGGAGAGGTTAAAGTTGGGTAAAATGAGAGAGGAACAATGCAAGGACGAGGAGATTCTGGACATTTATCGGGAACTCGAGGAAATGGAACATATGAGCATTGCTAAGAGGGGTAATAAGGAATTCAGGCTTTTTAACGACTTGCTAACTAGGAAATGCTTTGGCGAGAGATGGTGCGTGTGGGTTCCTAAGTCTTTGAGGTATGATATTATCTGGTTTTATCATAAGGAGTTAGGCCACTATGGTGCAGAGAAGGTGTTGGGTGCTATTCAGGAGAACTTCTTCTGGAAAAACATGGGCAGGGAAGTCAGAAAAACCCTAGCAACATGTGAGTTGTGTCAGAAGTGCAAGCACCCCACAAGGTATTTAGAAGGGCCAAGGCAGGCTGTTTTAACTCAGAAACCAGGTGAGTTGGTGTGTGTTGACCTCTATGGGCCGTTGGTGAAGTCTCAGTATGGCTACCAATATGTGTTTGTCGTTGTTGATGCCTTTTCCAAGTATGTTAAGCTCTATCCTCTAATACAGGCCAGTGAGATGAGGTTCTTGAGAAGCAGTATTGGAGCTACAAAGATGGACAGAATAAGAAATGAGAGAACTAGGGCGCATGTTTAGGACTTATGTGAGTGAGCGACATAATGCCTGGTTTTCGATGCTTGAGGACGTTGAGCGTTGGCTCAATGTAACTAAACACGAGAGCACGGGTCGCACTCCCATAGAAGTCCAGCTGGGCAGGAAGCCTGTCAGCGAACTTGCCATGATTTTGGGTTTGAGGACAGGGGAGGCCGTACCCAGAGATTTAAGTATCAGGTTAGCTGGGGAATATTTATGTAAGGCCAGTAAGAAACGGCAGAAGCAGCAAGGGAAGCGGGCAGGAGATAAGTTAGATGTAGGTGACCTTGTGCTTTTGAGGGTGCCTCATGTCTCGTCCGCAGACCAGAAATTGGTGAGTAAATTTTTTCATTTGTATGAAGGACCGTATGAAATTGCACGGAAATTAGGGGCCTGTGCGTACGAGCTCCTTACAAAGGACGGCAGGGTGCTAGGGATTTACAATATTTCCAATCTGAGGATGTACATATCCTAGTAGCCCTGTTGATTGTGTATATATTTGTGGGAGGAAGGAGTTAGGATTTTGGAAGGGAAGTCATGCCTAAAAGGATTGCTTTTTATTCTATGGTATAGGACCAAATGAATGAAAAGCAAGGGGGCGTTCTGTAACCTATATTTTATGAGTCCCCCATGACAGTTTTAATGTAGGCTAGTGGGTTTATTATTTCTTTATATCATGTTATCGTGTTGGCAACGTGTTCAATTGCATTGGACACGTCTGCAGTAGACGCAGTGTCATTATTATTATTATTACTATTATCATATACGAATGCTTTTTATTATTAATTATTCAATGTATTTTAGGTCACTTTTGACAAGATTCTGAAGCTAGCTCTAATCATATGTTGTCTAAGAAAGTTTATTAATATTGTTCGGACCACTGAACCAGGAGTCAGGTTCATGTTTTGGTCACACGTACAGGAGGCAGCATTTATGGACACTATTGTCTCGAGCAGGTATGCTCGCTTACCCCGGGGAGGGTGAGGAGGAAGCAGCCAGGGGGCCTTGCTAGGAGTGGAATGGACAAGCAGGCGTATGACAATAAGACTTCCTGGAAGGAGCTGTGGGTTTCAGACGTGTGGTAGCAAGCTACTGGATGCACTGCGGAAGGGATTGTCTCTCTGGACATTGAGATGACTGGTGCGTGTCTGTCGTGAGCTGAGTGCTTCGTGTTTATACGGAAAGAAAAAAGCTTGAAGACTCCGATTTGTTTTAGTATGGAGGGCACCAGGTGATTGGGTTCTGGCTGTTATGCCACAATGACAGTAGGCCTAATAACTGTGCTAAGTTGAAGAAGACCTTCATGGCGGTAAACCATAATGGCATGGCTGACCAGCTTCAAAGTGGTGACGAAACTAGAAATATACGGCAGACGACGGCATTACCGGTAATGTGAAAACAAATAATAAATCTTTAAAGGCCTAAATATTATTATTATTATTATTATTATTATATTATTATATTATATAGTTTTAATTGCATTTCTTGTGTGTCACTCTTTTTCTTATATTAATCAATTTCTTGCATGATGCAGCTTCAGAATATAAAGTAAATTTAAATTGGATAGTTTCTTTTTAGTTAGATGCATGTAAACCTTCCTTCATCTTTATTAATTTATAGGAGGTTTTGGTAAGGCCTATGTACGAGCCAGTCCTTTCAGAATATCTGCACACGCCCGGAGATGAGAAGAGTTTCGATAAGGTGGATTTGTTCAATTACAGTACTAATTATGTCAGTTTGTTTAAATTTTAAAGAAAGGCCATTTATGAGGCAGAATATTCATTTTTATTTAATTTTTGTATCTTCAAAGTTACAAATGGCTTCTCTGGGTGAAGCCATCTTGTGGCAAGAATTGAAAGATTACAAGCACGAGAGTCAAAATATGCCGGAGCGCCAGATGGGTTAAAGCAAATCGCAAAAACGACATCAAATTAAAAAAATGCTTTACTGATTTTTGGCTCAATGCAACAATAAGGATAGAAGGAGATTTAATTGGGAGTAACACATTCTGTAAAATTATCTCAGTTTATTTTGAAGTTAAAATTGACTGCAAAGATGCTCAAAGTAGCATCACTCACGTGTGGCGACCCACACTCCTATTTACACAATATACAGAAATTTTCCCAAACACATTTGACAATTATTTTTTGGAAACACGAGTCCGATTAATAGTCCTGTAGACTGTGTTCCAAAATTATTTATAATTAATTCCAGTTCAAAGTTAATTGTCTCTACTGGAAATATCGTAGATCACTGTTTGAATCTTTATATAATATTAACACTCGTAGAATAAATGTTCATAGAATTTTTAACTTTCACTTATTTTTCCGGTTTCGAATTTACATTGTCGAAAAATATTATCATTGAAGCAACACAAATTATTTACATATATTAATAACATCTGAAAATTATTTGACCTTGAGCATAGCATCGAAGAACTGTGCGAAGCACAACAACAATTAATTGTTCTTCTGACATTAAACATTCGAGAAGTGACTCGATTATGAACTTCAAGTTCCTAACAAAACATATGATTTCTGAATCATCAACTTGATCAATAAATGGTTGAACCATTCAATTATTCAATTTTCCACTTGGAATTATTATTATAAAAAAATATTTATATTCATGGCCATTTTTAGCAACTTTCACAACTTGCAATTCTTCGACAGAATGCGGAAATTAGAATTGTAGTTTCAGAATAAATTCATTTAGTTCATGGCACTAGGATTGAAAATATCCTTCAAATTATTCGTGGTTAAAGAATTATTTTTAATTGGCAGTGGCCCATTCTATTATTTGTGTAAGAACACAATATTACAACAACAACGGCAAAGGTCTTCCTCTGAAGAAGAATCAACTACTATCATGACAAATCCGGGTTCTAGCAAAATCAAAGTCTAAATGGAATCCGTAAACAAGGTTGAAATAAGAACTGATGGTTTCAAAGAAATAACCTTCGGGTCATTCATACGACGAAATGTGTAGTTCCAATACTCCTACTATAAACCTGAGCCATCGAACCTGCTATTTGATTGATGCTCGAAAAAACCTCTTCATTCCTGCGACTTAAATATGCGCACCTGGGAATGGCATTTCAACTACTCCACACACATAAATTATCTTCCCAAAATTTATACAATAAATCAAGCCTCTGCTTGTTATCAACACTGGAAGATTAATAAACTTACAAGTTTATTTTATTTTACCATTCAGCTCAACCCGTGAATTTACCATACTTATGAAAATCTTTATTTCACCTTCGAGTGTATTTACGTCATGATTTTATATAAATACAAAAATATCCTATTTGATACAATTATCATTTGCTTCCCGTTTCATGCCTCTCCGTGTTATCTGAAAAATATACTTTGCTCAATGCAAATATCAACTGTCCAACCAGAACTGACATGTTGGTTGAAAGCGGGCTTGCGCTAACCACTTTCCTTCGGAAAATCTCCTGTTCCAGACTAGAAATGATTAAACTACTTCATAGGCTCTCTCTCAATACATATGATACTTATAAGATATAATATCCAAGAAATATTTAGAAAAATTATAAAAATTATTATTATTATTATTATTGGATTATTATTATTATTATTATTTGTTATATATTTAATTATCATCTCATTATGTGAGAATCCACATGTTCGAACCTTCGAATACGGAAAAAATATCCATTCCTCAACAAAAATAATTATTAACTTTTACAGTTACATCGGCTGATTACCATGATTTCCCAAAAATATGAAATATTCAAATAAATGCTCGATATGCTCGGTCATCGATCCTAAACTGTTCTGAGTGCTGAAAATACTCAGAATAACTCTAACAAGTCTTGCGTAAATCATTGCAAGATTTAAATACGACGAAAAATAAATAAATGTGTTGGTCATCTGCAGAAAAAATAGTTTGTTCCAATTAGCTAGGCATAATATAATTCAAATGTGGCTTACATTTCTTGATGGTCTTGAAGTGTAGTAAACCTGGTCTGTACCAGATTTATCCATAGACATGCCCTATCGGACAAGCATGTACAATCCTTGTATCGGCCGCCATTATATACCCACAATCCGTCTAGTCAGACATAGTGGTAGTATCTTTTGACGTTTGAATAATCTGTTGTTCCATTTTAATATGGGCTTCTATCAAAGCCATAACAGTTTGTTTAAATGGGGTCAGATCTAAGTGATCTATTCTTAGACATGTCAGTTGTAACATAACTCACGGTAATCTGATCAGTACAAGAAAAACACTGACAGTCTAACCAATCAACGGCTGTTCTGAAGATCGTTCCCTGGGCATGGTTTATTATATCACCATCTACCATGCGCTAAGCAACTTGTAGTTTCCCTTGCGTAGACTAATGAACGCCACCGTTATAGACTAGTCTTCAGTGTACTGACAGATCGAAGTGGTTAACTAGTTACAAATAATGAAAACTGACTGAAATGGATTTAAATATCCAAGTATTATGTTATTACTGGACTGTGACAAAGTACTAGTTCTAGACAAAGTCTAGCATATGTCCATGTAGAAATATAAATATTTCCACCAATGTCTGTAGAAAAATCAATCACCTCAGTGATTCTCCTCGCCGTAAACGTACTAAGTTCCACCTCGTAGCGCAGCACTTTCGTGACTATCACGACTTTGAAAAGAACTTCTGCGTAGATCCGGCAACCATGTGCCTTGGCTCAGCGTCGTAGCAACTTGCTCGGCAAATGCTTGTGTAGAAATGAGCTATCGATGCTTGCTCCAGCCGGCTTTTATTCAAAACTGTCAGGGTCACGCGTCATCACGTTGTAATCTGGAAATCATCATATCTCTCGTATCCCTGGACCGATTTACTTGATACTAATTGCATTCTCTTTTATTTGGCCGTGCCAGTAATCTGATCCCAGTCTCAAGTCTCTACTCCATGGTTAACTATTTAATCAATAACTAGCCTCGACCTCTGCTATTACTCGCTACGTCACTTGACATGCAAGTATCGGTAAATTCCTTCCAATTCCTTCTCGAAGCAATGTAGCGCGATATTCAAATATCTGAACTTTCAAAAGCGGCTACAGCCTTTCCCTTGATATCTAGGTGTCTGAATCTTGGAATACCCATTCCTAGAGTTGGGCACAATATGTCTTTTCGCGTTTCCAGATGGATAACGGGATCAGTGTGGTCCCATGTATAATTAGCACCAATCTTGAAGGACTGAGAGAAAGTAGAGGCAGCGATGACTCATAACTAGGGGAGCGCTCAAATCAGATAACGCGAGTTGGTCATTAGTAGCAGGCTAGGTTCCTGTATTTCAATATAAGACGTTGTTTTAAATTCACAAAATATTTGTGTTATAAAGAGTATTTGATTGATTAAATGGGTGTTGTCCATGGTTTTAAGGTATATTCCGAAACATCTGTGTGTCTGGCGTTTATAAAATGTAAATATAATTTTCAGCCGTTAGGCTTGTATTTTGTTGTTGTTGCTTGACTTATTGTGTGTTTATGTACGCGTCCAATGACCCCGTGTGATATTAGGATGTGCGAGGCTGTGTTCCCAATTTGTGATGCGAGCTATTTGGCCTATTTTCGGCATGCTCTTTATGTTTTGTGTGCTTTGGCACCGGCTAGAATCTCAGGGAGGTTCTTCATGTTTTTGTATTATTAGATCTTGCATGTGTCAGTAGTAACTATAGTGTGTTAATTAAGGGTGGGTCCCATAGCCGTAGTGTGATTTAAAAGTTGCAACTCCGTGAGCAATATGACTGTTTCAGTTGTAAACGGACTCGCATCAGTACTCATTTTCTTATTAAGAAGCAGTACACCACGCATTATATAAATTCTTGACCAGGACAAATGGACTTGCATCCATATGTTGTGAGGAGCGAGTTCTTACCGCTCAATTTTATGTTATGATTAATCATTTTGAGTGAAGCTGTATTCACATTGGTTTGTTGTGTGGAGCGAGTTCTTACCGCTCAGTAATATATTTATTTCTTATGGGAGTGAAAGTCAGGGAGGACTTCCTTTTATTATTATTATTATTATGCACATAATTTTCAGTCATTAAATATCTTTTATTCTACTTGTTATTCATTTTATTTCTAGTATAGCCACTGTTATTGCTGTAAAAATAATTCAGGACTGAGCACGACCCCGTAGAAAGAATCTTGATAAAACAATGCTTTATTGAAGGGTGCAGTATTTCCCACAAATTTTGGTCAAAATTGATTAAGTTGTTTGTAAGATATTAAAGGGTAACTGTTAAGATGTTTTCGCCTATTACAAACGGTTAGCGAAAGTGATTAATTAAAATACCACACGACGGGTGTCCGGAGGGAATGCTACCACCAAGCAAAGTTTCATTGTTATCGAAGCAGCCGTTCAGAAGTTGATGCGGGGTACAGACACACGCACATCGCCCCGTTTTGATCCCATAACACTACTTTGAAATCATTTACTATGAAGAACGTCAACTAGAAAGAGTAAATTCCATACTTTTTTGTTGAAACTTATATCATTATTACCATTATTATTATTATTATTATTATTATTATTATTATTATTATTATTATTATTTCTATTATTGATGGGGAAGTTAAGGCCACTGGCCCTCTCTTACGCTATGTGTATCATCTAAATTTGTGAGTTCCTTGTGAGGAAACATTCTTTGATTTCAGTTTTTTAATAAACTGTGCAATTTTGAAAATATTTCTAACGTTATGTGAAACACCCTAGGCATTGGATTTTTCGGCCACCTGAAGCGACCGAGCACGAGACCAGTTGTTGGAAAAGGAAGCTTGTAGTTTAACGTGACCATTAATCTTGAGATCATGAGTCACGGGACCTCCTTTTTACGTGGAATCCGAACCACAGGACATGGCATTTCACTTCGAAAATCTCACATGCATTGACCGGGAATCGAACCCGGACCGCCTTGGTGAGAGGCATACAGCTAGACCGCTGAGCCACCACGCCCCCGATCAGCTGTTGGTGTCGCGATCTGTTGCAACCTGACAGAACTGCAATAATTAAGGCATCTCTCCCCATATGAAGAACGTCGACTAGCAAGAGTAAATTCCATACTTTTTTGTTGAAACTTACACGCCTTTTTTTTTCACTGTTGCCTTTTATATTATGATATTTGGATTGCAGCCAATGGCTATAGTAGGGAATTTCAATTGAACGCCCCTAGTTTCCTCAACAAGTTCAATTTCAGTAGTTCCAACTTTGCCTACTAGACGCCACTGTCACTGACACCGAGTGGCGAACGTAGGAGCTTGATAGAGCGTTTCTAACCAAATAACCTATACGTTTTGGCTACCTTCTACAAATTGTAGAGGTAGGTTCTTTTACTTGCCATAAATCTACGATATGGGACCACTGGCTTTACTTCCCCTCAGAAGGAAGGCATATTGAAGGATTTTAACACTCCAAAAAATCCGACGACTTCGGCCGGGTTTGAACCCGCGATCTTGGGCATAGCAGTTCTGCAATTCATAAGCCCCTTTCAATATCGTTTGCTTCAACCCTACTAACGCGTGTTGGCTGGAAGGTCGATATTCTCTGCTTGCATCCTGTATGGTACTAATGCACTGCAAGAATATCCTGCAAACAATACTGAACCCTATTATATTTCCCTCGATGTGACTACAGACTAATACGAGGGAAAAATAATAGTTTTCAGTATCGTTCACGGGATAATGCTTGCAGTGCATTAGAACCATACGGGATGCAAGTAGAGAATTATCGAACTTCCTGCCAACATGCGTTAGTTGGGTTGCAGCAAACGATATTGGAAGGGGCTGCTGAATCACCCGGTATAGGCAACCAGGTGAATCAGCTGCCTCTTATAATATTGTTTTATGCAGCCCAACTAGCGTTGTTATCAGGAAGGTCGATATTTCTCGGCTTGCATCCCGTATGGTACTAATGCACTGCAAGCATATCCTGTAAACGATTCTGATCCCTATTAGTATTTCCTCGATGTGACAACAGACTAATACGAGGGAATCATAATAATGTTCAGTAACGTTTTTGGGATATATTTCCAGTGCCCTAGTAGCATACAGGATGCTGGCAGAGAAATATCGACCTTCCTGACAACATGCGTTAGTTGGACTACATAAAACAATAAAATTAGGGGCAGCTGATTCACCTGGTATATACACGAGATAATTAGTATTGCTGAAGTATTGCTAACTCGTCAGTGTTAATTATTTACAATATTATTTACAAACAGTCGTTCTTTGACGGCACTACTCTGCGAATGTGTGAGATTACTGTGATATGCTTCTGTGATAAGTGTTCTGAATTAAATATGTGGGCACAAATGAGTTATAACTGGAGTTAGAGCTAAAGCTGGAAAGTGATTGATGAACAAATAAATGTAAATAGCATCTAAACCTGCACCCATTAGCTTACCCAACTCATTTATTTGAAGCTCAAAGTATACATAATCTCTTCTCCTTTATTATACCTCAGTAAAAGATATAAAACGCTTATTATTAGGATCCTACTTTACGATTCATAAAAAAAACTTCAATGTTGATATAAAAGGTTGGGTGACCCCAGTGTTATTACACATTAAGTAAACATAAACTTGGACTTATTTCATATTAAAGCAAATTAGGATTATGTCTCATTTCTTACAAATTGCGTATTCTGCAAACCAACAGGTCTGTTATAAAGCCAACCAATTGCTGTAGATAAAGATAGAGTGAAAATGGTTTTATTTTCATACAGAAAGTGTGGATATGGAAAGGAAATCCTTTAAGTGATATGTTGTGTTTTTAAAAAGCTAGCTCAATTGAAACTAATACCATAGTTGTTCTGTACATTAACCCACCGAAAATTAAACGCAACTAGTTGCACTTGAAGTACATTGAATACTATTTGGAATAAACACAAATGTTTCCAACAGAATAATTATTCAAACAAATGTTCCCATAATATTATCATAATTATCATCCCCCCGTGGCACTACAGACCATGAAAGGCTTACCAATATACCACTGCCCAGCCATTATGGTTTGCAGAATGAAGGGTGACGCGTGGTCAGCACGTTGGGTTCCCTCGGTCGTTTAGCTTGGTTTTCGTGACCTGGGCGCTGCCTCACTGTCAGACAGCTACGCAATTGTCCTCACGAGGCTGAGTGCTCCCTGTTCCAGGACCCATGTCAGTTTTTAAAATCCCTGACGGAGCCGGGAATCGACCTCCGCGCCTCCGGGAGTGAGGCAGTCTCGCTACCACAACAAAAGGGGGCCGGCCATAATTATCATAATATTTTTTTGGCCATTCTGCTAAACGAAGCATGTGCCACTCGAGAACCACTTCCTAAATAAGGTACTGTAGGCCTATATTAAATGCATTTTACGTTGCTTTTCAGAATGGCAATGAAGAAAGGGTGAGCTGGCAAAGTTGCAAGAGTCCTGATAACAATGGGCTAAAAGAAAGTTTGCGTATTTTTTGTAGGTTTAATTTCGTTATAGATATAACTCGATTCACATGGTTGTTTATATTGTACATTCATTTATATGTAAGTTAGTCTTATTTATCTCAAATGAAGTGAAATAGATGCATAAAAAGGAAGAAAATAGTGTTCCAAGAAATAAGTGAAGAAATGGTACTATTCCTCAAAATCGGGAAAAGCTGTCTTATTATGGATTTATAGCTATTCACCAAAGATAGATACTGATCCATAAAAAATACAACAGGAAACACACTAACTGTGCCAGACAGCCACATATAGCAACACATTTTCTGCGATGGACGTAGAGTTTACACTCAACTCTACTGGGGGGTTCAAACGTAATCGACCATTCCCTCTGGTGAATTTATAATCCATGACATCACCGCTGCGAAGTGAGTCGATTTTCCCAAGTTGGAATGGTTGGTCGATGTGGAAAGGGGAGGGCTAGTTGGATTGCGTCAGGATTGCAATAAACTTAAGGTGTTTGAGAGGAAATCAATACGGAGAATTTATGGTGCTGTATTGGATAGAGGAGAATGGAGGATACGAACTAATAGGGAAATAGATGAAATCCTCAAAAGCGAAGGCATCGTTCGATATATAAAGTCACAAAGACTACGATGGCTGGGCCACATTGAAAGGACAGAAGACAAAAGAACACCAAAGATTATATATAAAGCCAGAATGGAAAGAAGACAACGCCCTGGAAGACCAAGGAATCGATGGAAAGATGAAGTGGAGGTGGACTTGCAAACAATGAACGTACGACCCTGGAGAACAGCTGTCCAAGATCGAGATCGATGGAAATCTGTGGTTGGCGAGGCCGAAGCTCTCGTACCAGCTAGCTCTGGTGAAATGAGGACTGCTGTTTGTCAGCTGGTAATGACGTAATTGAATGACTAGGCTGTAGTCTAAATAGCGGCGACAATGTTTCTGCCAGCCATTCAGTTGTACCTAAATTCATGACACTCTCTTCTCGTACCAGATAGCTCTGCTGAAATGAGGACTGCTGTTTGCAGGCTGGTAATAACGAAATTGAATGACTAGGCTGTAGTCTAAATAGCGGCGACAATGTTTCTGCCAGCCATTCAGTCATACCTAAACCTACTGGAGAGTCGTGACGTTAGACGGTGACTCTCTAACAATAATGTACGACACATAACGGCTCGTTACATAACAACTAAAAATAGCCTAGATAGGTTATCGTTAGTTTACACCCGGCTTCATCAGGCCCATGCTCTGTTACGCCACAACTAGTTCTTCTGACTCTAAATTTCTTACCAGCCACACAACCATAACATTTGAGGGAAAGCGGCACAGAGCAGTTCAGTTCGCACGAGTCATCTCAGCACTGAGAATGGCACTGTTATTGCTCCATATTATTGCTGGGATGTTAGCCAGTTTCACATCCCAGGGCATCTATTTCAATTCTAGCTCCTGATAATTACAGTTATTAGAGCCCTGCATCGGGCGAGCGCATTCCATACGCCTGACCATCCACTAGACCCGGAACGAACGCTATTTTCGTACGCCCCATTGAAAGAGCGCTCATCGAGTTGGATGCTTGGAAATTTTGGGCTGGGCTGGTTGAGCTGGGTGACGTCCGAGAAATAAATAATAGATTAGAGAAAGTATAAAGAACGCCAACTCCTTACGTTATACTGACGTGCATATTGCGTAAGCGTCTTGTTCACATTGCACTGTGAAACTTAATAAGACTACCATTGCAACAGTATTAATAATTGAAATATTTCTAGTGTTTTATGAGGGTAATACACTCAGTGTCTCTCTTGTGGTAATAGCCTACTTCTCCTAGACATTGCATTGTCTTTTCAAAACAAAACTGTGCATGATTATCCTTGTTAGAATTGTTCAAATAAAACATAGTCATATCTAGGAATGAACACAATAGCCTATGCATTGGACAAAGCACTATATTACAAGGTCAGCATACAAATGATAGTTTGAAGGAGTCTACAGATATTCAACCCCACTGTCCAGGCACCTGTCCTTCCCGATCAATATTACCCACAGATGACAATGTCTAAGCAATTGATGAAGTGATTCGCAGCTATCGCAGTGACTATCTCGAACATTAATCAGCAGATGCGCATCTCAATAGGCTGTGCTCATTCCATCGTCCGAGATCGTCTGCAATAACGTAGTTCTATCGTCGAGGAATTGAACGATTGATCGAACGTTCCGACCGTTGGAGACACTCGGTGACTATGTTGAAAAATAATGGCATGTATCTGTGTCACTTTGTAGTGTAGTGCAGCATTAAATAAACGTTGCTTGGCCTACCCAAATCATGTGTAATTTACTATTTGAAGGCCCCTCATATTAATTACTATATTCGCAAGTGATGAGAACTTGACTTACATCACATGTCCTCACACAATATTACATTTTTATCACATTCACCACAATTTAGCGCATATCTCTGAGCGTTTTTTTGCTTGTTATAATGACCGATCCGGAAGGTAGCTCCTAAGGATAATGACCGTGCATTTTATGCACGAATGCCACTTCAAGATTCTAGAAATGTCGATAACGCACAAGCAATACAGCGGATAATACAATTTTATTTCAAGAAGGAGGATCCCAAAGGTGTTTTTTTTTGTTCTCACGCCCCCCTTCTGAAACATGAAATATCTAGCGCCTTGCCCCTCCCCCTCCCCTATCATATTCTTCTTTATTTTCTTAGCACTTCTCATAGGCTACTTCAAACAAAAAGAACGGATCACAAGATCTACAGTAGGCCTATTTGCTTCTGTCTAATTACTGCAACTATCAGTTACAATAATAATAACACACAATTTACTGTTCTTAGAGCACATCAAAGTTCAACCTCGTTTTGTAAAAAAATGTCATGCATTTCTTTTACACCTACTGTAGGTGTTGAAAGTTAACTATTTCTCCTTTGCTTAGGTCTATATAAAAAACTTCTGCATGTCCAATTATTGGAATTGAGCAAATTTTGCTTATTTCACTAATTGGCTCTTTAGCTGTGGCACCTGTGTTGCTTATAGTTCAATAATGCTTTTCATATTTGAAAGCTCGTGACTTGTAAATGGCAATAGAAATAATATATACAATTTTCAAAATTTCACCGTGAATTTGAAAAATGTTACGTTTAAACTCTTCAGACATGAAAGAGTAAAGCAGAAGAATAAAAATGTACATGGTTCAGAATTCGGTAATTCTCTGGCACTTACGGAATTAGTGTGATGAGTGATCTTGAATTTGTGATGAAATTAAATCCAGTCTTGGTTGGATGTTAGAAACAACAACCCGCAGATCCCCATCCAGTTGCAGCCGAGACCAATGCTTCGTCTTGTTGGATGCCATTGCGGAAAATGTTGACTCACACGAGTAAGTTGAAGCGAAGGGTAAATTGGAATATTCATTCTGAATCTGCACCTAAACATTTTCAAGAGACTTCGACTTAAATTAATTTCGAAGTATTCTGTCACTTGAGAGTTCTATTAGGTCCTCCTGTTCTACCGTTGACAAGTTGGCTGTTACGTTCATATCAAACTGACTCGACTCCAGTCATACTCAGTTGATGGTTCTGGAAATTTACACTCGAATTGTTGACGAAGGTTTTCGAGGTGTGCTACGGCAATTCCACTAATTTGACCAAAATCTAACTCATTTTCCTCCAGGAATTCATTCAGACAAGGAAATATCTCAAAGTTACTGTACTGTCGTCGAGGTAAGAGTTGAAGCCCTGGTCCGTTCAATTTCATCTTTGCACGAAGTCTGAACCTGGGAATCCATGGCATTCCTTGTGGCTGCATTCATCGCTTCCCCAGAGGCCATACATGGACAACCCTGGAGGGCGCTGTTTGGTCTCCCCACGCGTGCCATTTATATTAACTGCGTAATATGAATCCTTCGGGTACCTTCTAAGCCATATCTGGCAACGACGGTCAGTTTTTTAACTGCGCAACTACCTTCCTTCTGGAAAGTTCTGTGGTATATCTGACAACACCGGACAGTAACTAAGAACTGCCAAGAGTGTCAAAAGAAATCATATTGGGTGTGACCCATTTCCTGTGGTACCTTTACTTAGGTCAGGTTGGCTAACCTGTGTGTGCCTTATCCGATGTCAGCCGGGAGACATTTGAATCTCGATTATTCTGCCTGTTTGTGTCATAGTGGGCGGATGTGTGGACGGCTCCCCTAGAACCACAATTTGGCTCTGGGGGAGTGGAGACAAAGGTACGTAAAAAATGATATGTTAAACTTTGGGAGCATTGGACAGTTGAAAATGGACCTTTTTTATTTTATTTCAAGAAGTGGTTTTTTTTTGTTTGAGCACCGGTGTGAGGTGCGCTTTGTTGCGCCAATATGGACAATAATTAAGGAGTATTAGGGGGTCTGGCTGGCTCGATGTGTGAATCGAAAAGTTAATTTATTTTGGCTTATTCTGTTCGTTGATTTTGATTTTATGTTAAGTTTCTCTCTGTTGTGTTTTTATGTAAATTTCTTTTGCATGTGGAAACGCCACAAAACATGGAGCCACGAGGCCACCCTGATATCTAGTTTTCAAAGCACCATCCTAATTAAATTTTAATCTGCAAGTGTATTTAAACCTTATTGACTGTGTAAGATTTGGTATATATTTATTCATTTCTTTTGGTTGGTATTGTGCCCAACTCTAGGAATGGGTATTCCAAGATTCAGACACCTAGATATCAAGGGAAAGGCTACAGCCGCTTTTGAAAGTTGAGATATTTGAATATCGCGCTCCATTGCTTCTAGAAGCAATTGGAAAGAATATACCGCTAAGAGCATGTCAAGTGACGTAGCGAGTAATAGCAGAGGTCGAGGCTATTTATTGATTAAATAGTTAACCATGGAGTAGAAACTTGAGACTTGGATCAGATTACTGGCTCGGCCAAATGAAAGAGAATGCACTTAGTATCAAGTAAATCGGACCAGGGATACCAGAGATATGAGGATTTCCAGATCTCAGCTGATTCAGCGTGACCCTGACCGTTTTGAATAAAAGCCGGCCGGCACAAGCAACTTTAGCTCACTTCGAATCAAGCACTTGCCTAGCAAGGTGCCGCTACGCTGAGCCAAGGCACATGGTTGCCGGATCTACGCAGAAGTTATATTCAAATTGTGATAGTCACAAAAGTGCTGCGCTACGAGTGGAACTTAGTAAGTTTCCGGCAGGGAGAATCACTAAGGTGATAGTTATTTTTCGACAGACACTGGTGAAATATTTTTATTTTCACATGGACATATGCTAGACTTTGTCTAGAATAGTACTTTGTCACAGACCAGTAATAATCTAATACTTGGATATTTTAGTCCAATTCAGTCAGTTTCATATTTGTAACTTAATAACCACTCCGATCTTTCAGTATATTGAAGGCCAGTCTATCACGGTGGTGTTCATTACCCAACGCAGGGAAACTACATGTTGCTTCGCGCATGGTAGATGGTGTGATGCCATGCCCAGGGAACGATCTTCAGAACAGCCGTTGATTGGTTTAGACTGTCAGTGTTTTCTTGTACTGAAAAGATTACCGTGAGTTATGTTACAACTGACATATTTGAGAATAGATCATTTAGATCTGACCCCATTTAAGCAAACTGTTATGGAGTTAACAGAAGCCAATATTAAAATGGATCAACAGTTACTTCAAACGTCAAGAGATATTACCACTATGTCTTGTTAGACGGATTGTGGGTATATAATGGCGGCCGATACAAGGATTATACGTGCTTGTCCGATAGGGCATGTCTATGGATAAATCTGGTACAGACCAGGTTCACTACGCTTCAAGACCATCAAGAA
This sequence comes from Meconema thalassinum, assembly GCA_946902985.2. Classification (NCBI taxonomy): domain Eukaryota; kingdom Metazoa; phylum Arthropoda; class Insecta; order Orthoptera; family Tettigoniidae; genus Meconema; species Meconema thalassinum. The sequence continues at coordinate 1,069,536,826 of OX336389.2, forward strand.
ATGTAAGCCACATTTGACTTTATATTATGCCTAGCTAATTGGAACAAACTATTTTTCTGCAGATGACCAACACATTTATTTTTTCTTCGTATTTAAATCTTTCAATGATTTACGCAAGACATATTAGAGTTATTCTGAGTATTTTCAGCACTCAGAACAGTTTAGGATCGATGACCGAGCATATCGAGCATTTATTTGAATATTTCATATTTTTGGGAAGTCACGGAAAACCGTCGATGTAACTGTAAAAGTTAATAATTATTTTTGTTGAGGAATGGATATTTTTTCCATATTCGAAGATTCGAACATGTGGATTCTCACATAATGAGATAATAATTAAATATATTTAAAATAATATAACTAATAATAATAATAATCCACTAATAATAATAATAATGATTTTTATAACTTTTCTAAATAATTTTTGGATCTTATATTTTCTAATAATCATATGTATTGAGAGAGAGCCTATGAAGTAGTTTAATCATTTATAGTTTGGAACAGGAGATTTTCCGAAGGAGAGTGGTTAGCGCAAGCCCGCATTCAACCAACATTACAGTTCTGGTTGAACAGTTAATATTTGCAATGAGCAAAGTATATTTTTTCAGATAACACGGAGAGGCATGAAACGGGAAGCAAATGATATTTGTATCAAATAGGATATTTTTGTATTTATATAAAATCATGACGTAAATACACTCGAAAGTGAAATAAGATTATCATAAGTATGGTAAATTCACGGGTTGAACTGAATGGTAAAATAAAATAAACTTGTAAGTTTATTAATCTTCCAGTGTTGATAACAAGCAGAGGCTTGATTTATTGTATAAATTTTGGGAAGAAAATTTATGTGTGTGGAGTAGTTGAAATGCAATTCCCAGGTGCGCATGTTTAAGTCGCAGGAATGAGGAGGTTTTTTCGAGCATCAATCAAATAGCAGGTTCGATGGCTCAGGTTTATAGAAGGAGTATTGGAACTACACATTTCGTCGTATGAATGACCCGAAGGTTATTTCTTAGAAACCATCAGTTCTTATGTCAACCTTGTTTACGGATTCCATTTAGACTTTGATTCTGCTAGAACCCGGATTTGTCATGATAGTAGTTTATTCTTCTTCAGAGGAAGCCCTTTGCCGTTGTTGTTGGAATATTATGTTCTTATGAAAATAATAGAATGGGCCACTGCCAATTAAAAATAATTCTATAACCACGAATAATTTGAAGGATGTTTTCAGTCCTAGTGCCATGAACTAAATGAATTTTATTATGAAGCTACAATTCTTATTTCCGCATTCTGTCGAAGAATTGCAAGTTGTGAAAGTTGCTAAAATGGCCATGAATATAAATATTTTTCTTAATAATGTTCCCAAGTGGAAAATCAAATAGTTGAATGGTTCAACAATTTATTGATCAAGTTGATGATTCAGAAATCATGTATTTTGTTAGGAACTTGAAGTTCATAATCGAGTCACTTCTCGAAACGTTTAATGTCAGAAGAACAATTAATTTTTGTTGTGCTTCGTACAGTTCTTCGATGCGATGCTCAAGGTCAAATACTTTTCAGATGTTATTAATATGTGTACATAATTTGTGTTGATTCAGAAATAATAATATTTTTGACAATATTTTTTGAAACTGGAAAAATAAGTGAAAGTTAAAAATTCTATGAACATTTATTCTACGAGTGTTAATATTATGTAAAAATTCAAACAGTGAACTACGATATTTCCAGTAAAGACAATTAAATTTGAACTGGATTTAATCATGAATGAATATAATTTTGGAACACAGTCTACAGGACTAATAATCAGACTTGTGTTTCCAAAAAATAATTGTCCAATGTGTTGGAAAACTTCTGTACATTTGTGTAAATAGTAATGTGGATCGCCACACGTGAATGATGCTGCTTTGAGCATTTTTGCAGTCAATTTTAAATTCAAAATAAAATGAGATAATTTTACATGATGTGTTATGCCCAGTTGAATCTCCTTCTATCCTTATTGTTGCATTAAGCCAAAAATCAGTAAAGCATTTTTTTCACTTGATGTCGTTTTTGCGATTAGCTTTAACCCATCTGGCGCCCCGGGATATTTTGACTCTCGTGCTGACTGATTATTGGTAAAATGCATATGTGGTCGTGCGGACTCCGGTCTAAACGGGCACAGTATAATAGTTGTATTTTTGCCCTTTTACATTTCTGGGAGTGGGGGTTAATTTGCCTTGTCTTTTGTGATTTCACGTGTCGCTTTCGGCGACCATTAAGGAGTCTAACTTGTTCATTCGGACCGAGTGGTCATGCTTAAGGGCTCCTTTCGTTATTGAATCTTATTCACTTATCTTGGCTAGTTGCATTCTAGCATTTTTATATTGTATTTAATTGTGATTGTTGTCTAGTCAAATATTCATGTTGTCATTTTTTATTTCACGTTTGCCAATTTTTCTTCTGGGTGATTAAACACGTGTGTATGTATTTCATTTCGTATTGTCTTGTAATTGTTATGCCCTCCTGGGACTTTAAGTGGTAGGCAGTGCTCCGCTATTTTAATGTATGTGTACTATCTGTTTATATTACATTGATTCCGGGAACCCTTTTTTTATTATTTGCATAATTCAGTCAGCGTGAAATGTTGGGCTCTGTGTCTGCTCCGCCATCCACTCACCAGGCTTAGTCCTGGAGTCTCCGTTTCCGGGGTTAAATTTGGTAGCAGTGTTTCTGTCCCAGGAAACGAAACACTGTTCGTTCGGGGTCCTCTTAGTGAACGCTATGAGGCCTTGAACGGGACAGTTACCTTTGTCCATCTGGGTTTTATAAAGTTCTAGTTTTCTCTTAAAAGCAAGCACTTTCTCGCTTAGAAAGACATTAGCCTATTAATATTTCGTTCTTGAAGTTATACGTTAAGATCATTCAGTTTCTCATATAGGCTACGTCAGCCAAGGATCACAGTATTGGAAGCTATTCTTCATCCAGAAACAGAGTTGCGAGTGTAGAACTGCTGTCCAATAGGAAAAGGCGAAGTACATTCTTCAGCTCCACAACGCGACGAAGGACATGGCTACGAGACAACCAACGTACCTCCATGTGCAATAGAAGCGAATCATGTGTAGATCCCACCTCCTCGCATAGAATGGAAAATAGCCTACTGTTCATAAGCTCTTCCTTTCTCAAAATTTACAACACTAACTACATCATTCAGCACTTTATTGACTTCCGATTGTAGTACTTTTGAAGCCAATGCCTCATGCAATGAGTGAATTTTACAGAATTACAGTACTAACAGCAATACCTCTTGCTCTGAACCCCTTTTTAGTTCCAGTAAATGCCGACTCCCCATCAGTAGACCTACATATACCAACAAAATTTCTCCATGACAGATTGTTGTCAATAAAGGAATTCACAAGCAAAAAATATCTTCACCTGTATTCCTCCCTACCAAAGCTTTACAAAATAGGAGATCCCCGTGCATTTTCATGACAGTAGCATACAAAAATAAGAAGCTGGGTACTATTTACGATATCCATACTGTCATCAAGTTGCAGGGCAAATTTTGAGCTATCAAGAAGAGGTGCTAAATATCGATTTTTTGTATGTCACAGGCTATTACATCAATACGACGAGTTACTGTATCATCTGACAGGGGCGTAAAACTCCTCGCAAACTTTGGGAGGGGGGGGGGATTTATAAACTGCGGTTGCCTACCTACCAGGGAGAACCTTTTCTCGTTTTAGGCTTTAAAGGTTAAAATAACACGGTACTATAGGCCTAACGCTACATAAAAATATGTTATTTTATTCATTATTCCTAATTAACCCTTCGGATGCCAAGCGAACTTTAATGAACTCACAAGTTTTTGATAAGCATTATGTCTACCTATAATTTTTAAGATGTTAATATTTGACTGTAGCAGGCAAATATAGAATATGAGATACTAAATAATTAAAACAGTGTTTCATTTGTTTCATTATAAGATACTTTTTTATAATTTAAAGTGGACATTTTTCAATGTCGTCGTTATGAGACGAAAACGTACTCTCATACGCTTCACTGAGCGTGAAAACCTCATTTATTTCTCCATCGTTCAAAGAGCTAGCGATATTTATCACCACGTAGGCCTATTTCAGTTAGCTCCGAGTAAGAATGTAAACAAGCATAGTTTCAAAAGATCACACGTGAGGGTAAACAGCTGACTACAGCATGTTCAAAGAATACTTATTATAAACCCAGTCATTGACGGAACACAAACATATCGATATCCATAGGGAGAATAATTCCTACATTGTCTTGGTTACAACAGTGATAGTAGCACTGCTTGGCTAGGAGTAGCAGCCTCATAATAACACATCTACCGCCCGGGGCATTCTTTTTAGCAGAAACGCTCTTGGCTGATATATCGCCTCCTGGCACAATAAGGGTTAAAATACAAAACGCAATAAAGAGGCGGCACCCTACTAATGAAAAGAAACGAACATCTATCCAGTGTGGGTATTGGAAATCATTTTCCTATGAACTGAAAGGAATCGCCATGCAAGATTCTTAGTTGTGTACAACGCTCTAAGATGATTAAAAAACTGAATTCCAAGCACATTTCGTGGGCTTCATCTTGTGATAGGACTAAACCGTACACTTTCTTTTTGGTATTTAGTACATAGACATGAACAAATCCAGTAAAAAACTACTGTACCGGTATATAAATGGCTGCCTTTTTAAAACGTTTGTCCATATCCAAATGTGAATAGGTAGCCGTTCATAGAAACTATAACCATGCAAAATTTCTGTTCAGCGCTTGGGGCTTTAACACGGAAAACCATAATTTCTTGGAAAACAATTACAGTTGACGAAAATCCATGTATTTATTTATTGTAGAAAACTGAATTTTAAGTACATACATAGTGGGCTCCAATGTCATGATAGGATTGGCCACTTGCTCATGTTGGCATTTAGCAAATAAGACATTCGCAATTTTACAGAAAACGATAATTTCCTGAAAATCGATTAGAGGTTCGAGGAAAATGTAGCCTATATGACGTTTCTTGTAGAAAATTAAATTTGGTGGGCTTCATTTCGTGATAGGACTAACCTTTTATTAGGGGGCTGTGTAGCGCAGTCGGTAGAGGCACTGAGCTTCTAACTGGAAGGGAGTGGGTTTGATCCCCACCCAGGTAGTGGATTTTAGAAACAAAGCTACCACTTTCGGGAACTCAAATAGCCCTGAAACTAAGGAAAAATGAGTACCGGGGAGCAAAAATGGCCGGGCATGGAGCTGACAACTCCATCCCATCTAGTGCTGTTGTCACAAAGAGTGGAAGCCTCTACCTTCCACTACTCCAAGGGCCTCCATGGCCTGTACGGAGTTGGCTTACTAACATTTTATTCTAGCAATACATGAGCAAGTTAAGTAAAATAAAAGTTGCCATATAAACTGTACCAAAACAAAATTTCACTTAAACTAACTTCAGTATTTGTTTGCGTGAAAGAAACACGAGAAGATTAAAAGACAAACGGACCAACTCTCAGATTTATACAGTATACTAGCAGAAGTACCCATTCTTCGAACGGTCTTCGGTATTAATAACCAGATGTTATCAATTGAGCTACTGCTGCAATGTTTCGGGGCTTGGAACCTGTTTGTTGGCAAAGAAAAATTATTAGTTAAAATGTGCTCTCAAACTAAACGTGTTATTGCTGGCATGAAAATAAAATTGAAAACCTCGTAGACGAATCGCAATACACGTCACATACGAACTGACCCTAACCGTTGTGTCAAGTGCCCAACTACAGGAAGACCCCTTTTATAAATTATAAAGGCTTGTGGTGCATGAAAATTCAGTGTTTTTAGCCTCCAATGGCCCAAATTGCTAAAATCAGCAAAACACAATCTACCATTTCAAATCAGGAATTTTTGAAAATAATGTTGCTGTTTGGAGATATAATAAACCTTCTGTACGACATATCGCACGTGTAAGTCGTGTGGAAAAAACCTAGGGTACTCCTTGAACCCCTTAAGCGCATTGATGAATTTTACAGTTTTAGTTGGTTCCGTGATAACCTTATAGCCATTTGCAACCTTTCACAGAAATGAAATAAATGGAGTGGCATTACTTATTCCAGAAATAGATGGAAAGTTGGATGCCACCTCTTGAGATACTGTTGTCATGGTTAGTGGCTTGCATTCCTTCTTTAGTTTATTAAATGAAATTAGTTTTCTGGGAATATCTAAGAAACTGTTGGGTTTAGAGCCTTAAAATATAGTTTTCGGGGACACTTTACAGCTCTCGAGGGGCCCCGAGTTTTGTTTCGGACACCAAGGGTTTGAAAATTAGCTTTGTCTCGTCGTTGTACGCCATAATAATGATAATAATTAAAAGAATAATAATATAACAATATAGGGATAGGGATATAATAGACCTTCCTTACCATACCCGCGCGTGTAAATTGCTTTAAAAAATTCTATAGTACCCCTTGACCCCCTAAGCGCATTATATGTATTGATGAATATTTCAGCTTAATTTGGATCCGTTATAACCTTAGCCTATTGGCGTTTGCAAACCTTCACAGTAATGTAATAAATGGAATTGCATTGCGTCTTACAGAAAGAGATGGACCTCTGAGATTCTGTTGCCATTGTTACCGGCATCCATTCCTTCATTAATTTGAAATGAAAATCCACAGCCTGCTTCCGGTCTCCGACCGGGTCAGGAATGGAATGAATGAAACCCCCATCTAGCGGCGAGGATATGAACTGTGCCGGCTGCCGAGGCCTGACGCACTCCTCTGGGGCAATGATTAAATGAATGACAGATGAAATGAAATGATAATGGAGAGTGTTGCTGGAATGAAATTTTGACAGGGAAAACCGGAGTACCCGGAGAAAAACCTGTCTGCCTCCGTTTTGTCCAGCACAGATCTCACATGGAGTGACCGGGATTTGAACCACGGACCCAGTGGTGAGAGGCCGGCGTGCTTCCGCCTAAGCCACGGAGGCTTCCCTTCATTATTTTATTAAGTGAAATTAGTTTTGGGGGAATATATCAAAAACTGTTGGTTTTAGGGCCTTAAAATGTGGTTTTGGGGTCCTTTTAGGGCCCCCGAGTTTCGTTTCTCACATTGAGGGGCTGAAAATGAGCTTTGTCTCACCCTTCTACGCTTATTTCAGCATGTATTTCAAGGGGGTAGGCCCCCTGTTATGAGAGGCACGGAGAAGAGTTACATCAATGATTAGTGTCGTGCCTCTGATGGATATCTGTATCAAATTTTACGTTAATCCACCCAGCCGTTCTCGAGTTATAAGGACACAAAAATTTGTCCACAGACAAACAGACAGACAAAAAAAAATATTTTTGCGTGCATCCGTCACAAAACAGTCTGAAACGGGCAAATATGTCAAATTTCCGTGGAAATGCAGAAAAAACAGACAAACATTCATTTTTATATAATAGAGAAGGGATATAATAGACATTCCGTACCACACCCGCGCGTGTAAATCGCGTTAAAATATTCTAGAGTACCCCTTGACCCCTTAAGCGCATTATATGTATTGATGAATATTTCAGCTTAATTTGGATCCGTTATAACCTTATTGCCGTTTGCAAACCTTCACAGTAATGTAATAAATGGAATTGCATTGTGTCTTACAGAAAGAGATTCAGTTGCCATGGTTACCGGCATGCATTCTTTTGATTAATTTATTAAGTGAAATTAGTTTTCTGGGAATATCTCAAAAACTGTTGGTTTTAGGGCCTTAAAATGTGGTTTTCGGGGGCCCCCGAGTTTCGTTTCTCACATTGAGGGGCTGAAAATGAGCTTTGTTTCACCCTTCTACGCCTATTTCAGCATGTATTTTAAGGGGTTAGGGCCCCTTTTATGAGAGGTACGGAGAAGAGTTACATCAATGATTAGTGTCGTGCCTCTGAAGGATATCTGTATCAAATTTTACGTTGATCCACTCAGCCGTTCTTGAGTTATAAGGACACAAAAATTGTCCACAGACAAACAAACAGACATACAGACAGACAGACAAAATTTTTATTTTTGCGCGCATCCATCATAAAACTGTCTGAAACGCGCAAATATCGCAAATTTCCGTGGAAATTCAGAAAAAAAACAGACAAACTTTCATTTTTATATATATAGAGATAACATAAGTCAGTGACAAACATGCCCTAGACCTGGGAAGTTTATGCAAATGCAAATAATTCCAGAAAAATATCCAATAAAACAAGCTAAGTATGCATAAACTACGCAGAATAGGTTAAAGAAAAGGAGAGTAAATCCTTGGCATGCAAAACATTTATTATGCATCGCATTCTCCATTTCAGAAATATGTAGGCTCATAATACAAACTAAATTTACACTTGTGAACTTATTACACTTCTAAGAATAATTTTATCTAGATGTTCAGTTGCCAGTTATGGTAGAAGTGATTGTTACTTCAAATGACGAGTCATCGACGTCATCTGCCCTTGTAGTTGTCAGTGAATGTCTGTCAGTTGGAATACGTTTGCATTTTAAACGGAACACCTTCAACAGAGTAATCCGCGGTTCAGTCTCATTAAAAAAGGATGAAAAAAGGAACTTGCACGGTCGACCAGGTATTTACTTCCTTTAATAAAGAATATAGTAAGGTCCAAATACCGTCCCCCTAAGCAAATTCTTCAATTCTGAAAATAATTTTGGAGTAAGAAATAATTAAATGACTGATTTAGGCAACTCAACACCATACATAACAGTATTGCTGGTGTGATTCTACTAAATAAATATTTCTTAACCAAAAACAATAAAATCAAACGAGCGCAAATTTTGATTTTCCAGATAAGGTAGTCAATCCTAATTCCGTCCCGTCTATCTAGTTACTATCTATTCATGTATTTTATGGAAAATTTCTTCTAACAGTCTTAAGATGACTTATAATAAATTTATTAAGATGTAAGTAATATGTTCATACATTTTGACACACAAGATACCAATCCAGACAATAATCGCAGAAACCACAGAAAACCATTTCCAGGATGACTGAGGTGGGAACCGAACCCAACTCTTTTCAGTTTTGCCTAATGAGGCTGAGTGTACCCCCATTCAAGCCCTCAGACATGAATTACATTTGAGAAACGCAAAGAGGCCGGATTTAAGTCTCCAGTTATAACAAACGTGGCGACGGCTCCTGACTAAACGACTATAGCCACACGGCTCTGTTCAAATAGTGAAACTGCCCCTTTACAGATATTAATAATAATAATTCACCTCTCTTCTCAATGACTGACAATAGATTAATATTCGGTGTTCTTGGGGGTTGAGCACCTGTACGATTATAACAACAGCAATATTCATTCACACTCAACTACAACGGTGACCGCATAAATAATCAAACCTGATATCTGGTAAACATTAAAATATATTCTGATATGAAGCGTAAAACACACTTGGCAGGATCCTCGTAGATACAGACTGATCTAACTTTCCCCATCATATATACATTGGCACACTTTTATGACATACAGTACACTTATGTACTCTGGAAGATGATGTTGGCTGGTACTTACAGGTGATGATCGCCGACTTGAAGATTATTTCAACTGATTCTGGGGTTTGTACTCCCAAAGAATCAGTCCTAATGACTTTATCGAAGTAGCGAAATTGATTCACACGCATTTCTATTGAATATTGTTGATGGCTGTTTTGCCGACTTTCAGAATAACTCGAGTTATTTTCTTACTCGTGGATCTAACTTTGTTATAGCGCTCTAAATTCGTTTGGTGACTTCTAGAAGCTATTTCGCACCTGACCTGAATAATACTTGGCATATTTTACCAGTATTCGTCGAGTAGTTAAATATTGTTATGGCCCTCGAATATTGGTAAACAGACTCGTGTTTCCAGTACTGTACACGAAATTCACATAGCCACCACCTATTATCCGAAGGATGGAAAGGATCGCAAGGGCTGCTGATACCCAGCTAGATAAACCAACGAATCCCCGCTAGACCGTTAGCTAGGAACATCTCGGTACAAGGATATTTATTAAAACATGATAGTACTACTACCTAGTTACGTACAAAAATTCCTACGACCAAGTATGGTAGGACGAGATTCTCGGAATCTTGAGGGTGAACGGTTTAAATGAGGGCGCCAGTACCTAACTAGTAGTACCACCGTAGGGTACACGAGAGGAGCCTCCCCGAAGATTGTCTAACGGAACAAGGAAGCAATCGGGCGTACCCTGGACAACGCCAGGCAACCATGAAATGCCTGGCGGCTGATCCTTTCAAATCCAGAAGCAGATATAGTGAGTAACTATTTTAATCCAAACGGTCTTTTTCAAAGCCAGCTTTGAACATCATATCGATAAATATAGAAGGACTATCCAGACCTAAAGAAGAACTCCTTCAAAATCTGTGTAAAGAATATCAATGTGATATATTATGTGTCCAGGAGACGCACAGTTATACAATTCAAAGGAGACCTATGGTTCAGGACATGAATCTTGTAGTTGAAAGGCCACATCGCCAATATGGTAGTGCAGTATTTGTTAAACATGGGTTATCAGTACTTTCTACAGCTTTCACTGAGGTAGATGATATTGAAATTCTGTGTGTAAAACTAAACAACTGTTTAGTCACCTCAGTTTACAAACCACCTGGTGCTCAATTCATCTTTAACAAACCAAGTAATATACACAATCAGAAAACCCATTTCATCTTGGGAGATTTTAACAGTCATAGCTGTGTCTGGCGTTACGATGAAGATGATCAAAATGGTGAAGCTCTGATACAGTGGGCTGAATCCAACAACTTACATTTAATTCATGACAGTAAACTTAAGCCATCTTTCAACAGTGGACGCTGGAAGCGAGGATACAATCCTGATCTGATTTTCACCAGTGAAAAAAACAGCTTCACAATGTCTGATGTACATAGGTCCACCAATTCCAAATACCCAACATAGACCTATTATATGTCAAATTACTGCAGCTATAAGGCCACAAACAGTTCCATTTAGAAGACGATACAATTTCAAGAAAGCAAACTGGAATAAGTTTTCTGAGACACTGGACAGCCTTGTCTTGAAAATAAATCCTAGTCCTGAAGCGTATGTTGATTTTGTAGCAGCAGTTCAGGAGTCATCATGCAAATCCATTCCACGAGGATGCCGTACTGATTACATTCCTGGTCTAAGTAAAGAAAACACACACCTGTTAGAAGAATATATGAAACTCTTTGAGGAAGACCCCTTTAGTGAGAAAACATCAGATGCTGCTTTAAAACTTACTCAGTCTGTGGCAGAAGGTAAAAGAACTCGGTGGATAGAGATGATAGAAGGACTAGACATGTCCAAAAGCAGTCGGATGGCATGGAGTCTTCTACGACGCCTGAGTATCGATCCATCACAAAAGAAAACCCATGCAAACATTTCCCCAAATCAAATTGCTCAACAGCTTCTGAAAATGGTAAAACAGACAAAAGAGAGAAAGGGCCTAAGTTTCAGAGGCAAGAACATCTAGAAAATAAACGAGCTCTCAAATCTGTTTTGTGAAAACGAACTACAGAAAGCTATACAACAATGCAAGAATAACAAGGCAGCGGGCATGGACGACATGCGGATAGGAAAGATAAAGACTTTTGGACCTTCAACACTGAAATGGCTTCTGGAACTCTACAATAACTGCTTCAGACAGGACAAGATTCCGAAGATATGGAGGAAAACCAAGATAATTGCTATCTTGAAACCTGGGAAAGAGCCTTCTGACCCTCAGAGCTATCGACCTATCTAATTATTATGTCATCTTTATAAGATATTTGAAAGGTTGCTATTGAACCGGTTATCACCAATGATTGATAGTCTACTCATACCTGAACAGGCAGGTTTTAGACCACAAAGGAATTGTACAGCGCAAGTAACTCACTTAACTCAACACATAGAGGATGGGTTTGAAAGGGGGAAAATCACAGCGGTGGCATTTATCGGCCTTGCATCAGCTTATGATACGGTCCAACACCGCATAATGGTGCACAAGATCTATGGATTGACCAAGGACTATGGTTTCACCAGAATAATTGCCACCTTACTACACAATCGAAGACTCTATGTTGAATTCCAAGGAAGACACAGCCAATGGAGAAACCAAAGAAATGGTCTACCTCAAAGGAGCGTATTGTCACCGATACTTTTCAACATCTACACAAACGATCAGCCAAGACCTCTTCCCTGCAAAAGTTTCATATATGCAGATGACCTTGCCTTGACTGTACATACAGATGATTTTGAAGATGCAGAACAGTTGCTTACAACAGCTCTAGGAACTTTTTCTCATTACTACAACAAGAACCACTTGAAGCCGAACCCACAGAAAACTCAGGTCTGAGCTTTTCACCTTCGAAATCGGCAGGCAGGAAGGAAACTGAAAGTAATTTGGGAGGGCTCTGAACTAGACCATTGTTTTACCATCAAATACCTTGAAGTTGCCCTAGATAGATCGTTAACCTATCGGCGGCACTGCCTTAACACTAAACAGAAGGTGGCAGCCCGAAATAACATCATTCGGAAGCTCATTGGTAATAATTAGGGTGTCCAACCCCAGGTGGTCCGTACTTCTGCAATGGCACTCTGTTTCTCCGCCGGTGAATATGCCTGCCCTGTATGTCAGAAATCAGCCCATGCAAAACAAGTTGACGTAGCTCTTAATGAAACTGCAAGGCTTATTACAGGATGCCTGAAACCGACTCCCATCGACAAGCTGTACTACATAGCAGGCATTGCTTCCCCTGAAATACGTCGGGACGTAGCCGCAAATGCCGAAAGAAAAAAAGTGGAAGAAAGTGAGCTACACCCGCTGCACGAATATACTCCTCCAAGACATAGATTGAAATCTAGGAAGAGCTTTTTACAGTCAACATCTCCACTTACCACATCCTCCAACAAAGCCAGAGAAGACCTGTGGGCAGCCAAAATCAATCATCTTCCAGCAGGGGTAACACCAGCAGAATGCTTACCAGCCGGGCACAACTTGGACTGGACCACTTGGAAATCATTAAACAGATTACGAGCAGGTGTTGGCAAAACTAAGGATAACCTAATGAAATGGGGATACCTACAAGAATCAACACTTTGTGAATGTGGAGAGGTACAGACAACAAAGCATCTGTGTCAGTGCTTTTGCTGCCCTGATTCTTGCAGGGAGGAGGAGTTGTTTAAGGCACAAGAAAATGCTATAGCAGTTGCTCGTTTCTGGGCAAAGACAGTTTGATTATATATGTATAATTCCATGTTTCTCCTTTGAGTGTGTATGTACAATATTATTTATCTGCCTCTAATTCGAGTAAATAAATAAAGTACCACCGTAACTAATTATTAAATTAAGAGATCGTAAAGTTCTATAAAAAGGAACAGGCAAACTAACTAGTGCCTGTTAGCATTTAATCAAAGACAATACAACAAACAATGCCCATCAACAATTAAATTAGATCACACGCTAAATATAAACTGTTACTCAAATAAAAATAAATTTTAAACTTCTTCTTGAAGCAAAATAAACCGTGAATTTCGGTGTCAGTACTTCACTAAGTCCTCATTAAGGAGAAAATAAAACGTTATAATGATAGATGACTGGTCTATAAAATGTTTAAAATGTCAACTGCTTGTTGATCATACTATACTTTCATTACTGATTAATTTACGTAGAATAACGCTTTCTATGTACTGTACACTTCTAACCCTATATGATACATGGCTTCTAAATTTTCGATTCTAAAAATATTACATCCTAATATATTAATTCAAAAACTTCAAATAATAATAATTATAATAATAATAATTATTATTATTATTATTATTTACAACAATGTTCAAATTTATCGTGTACCGCACGATATTTCTTCCTTCTCTACGATATTTCTAGATCACAACAACTATTTCTTTAAGTACAACTCTTTGTAAGATCACACACTACTCTTATACAATCGCTTAAAAATCGTCATTTCCTTGAGAACATAAGTAACGAACAATTAAGTTAATTACAGTTCAGTAGCTGTCACAATCATTAATAAATTCGATAAGGAATGAGATATATATCAGACTATCTTTGTGGTTATTATCTTACTCGGTCATAGTGGTTTGCGGCACTCGACTAACATTATACACAACGCATTATTCATACATTTTACTTCACAGACAACTCTGTCATTAATACACTTTTTACAGATAGCTATTCCACGTCGTAAATTGAAATATACATACTTCCATAGAACAAGACTTCCAAATAGCGTTACAATATACGCACACATTTCATTAAGGCTAAATGTCCCGTTTTTTAGTTTGTAGTTCTGACACCACGTAGCAGCACCAAAATGAGTCAAATTCTTTTTACAGTTTTCTCTTGAAAGAAAGCTCGAATTTGCGATCTGAAAACCACTATGTATACTAGACTGCAATAGAATTGATATTAATTCGATGCATTTTTCAAAATGTGAAAAACAAAAAGTTACTAACAGTTTTTTACATTTCTGCTTAAAATATGGAAAAAAAACTGGTAATACGAAAACGGAGATTTATTTCCTGATTCCAATGCATTTTTCAGAATTAAAATAGGGTGAATAGAATCGACAGCATTAGTGTGGGAATTGTTTTGAAAAGGGTGGGAGGGGTAGTGGCGCGGCTTTACAAGATCTTTTGCTCAAGGAAAATTATGAACACGCTGACAAGGCCGAGTGAGAATGGGATGATTTGACGACAGGCAGGAGTTGTCTTCCTCTTGTCATAAATATTATAGTTCGGCAAGTTACATGTACAAGTGCCCACGCGTGGAACAATATCTGAGCAATAAAATTATACTGTAGTACCGGTAGTGTCACGCTTAACGTTGACAGAATGTGTTTGTTCAGATACCTTTCTTACTTCCCCAAACATTCTTGTCGTCGTTCTTGTTGATAATAATACATTGTAGGTGCTTGGGACATCTTGGTCATCAGTACATTTGGCTGGTGTGCGTGGCTCAGCGGTAACGTTCTCGCTTGCTGTGCCGAAGGTTGCAGGATCGAATCCTGGTGCAGCCAGTTGGCATTTGAGGGTGCGCGAATGCGAGGGAGCCGTGTCATTAGATTTACTGGCACGTTAAAGATCCCCTTCGCGGCAAAATTCCGGCACCCAGGCGTCTCTAAATGCCGCAGTAGTTAAAAGGGACGTAAAACCAATAACGTTATTATTATTATTATTATTATTATTATTATTATTATTATTATTATTATTATTATTATTATTATTATTATTATTATTATTATTGTTATTATCATCAGTCATGTGTAGTTGATTGTGAGTGTAACTGTATTAGAGTCAGGGATGGGGCACGTGCCCTGAGACTTCACGTATTGTACTATCTCAGCATTTACCTGGAGGGAGTGTGGAATAACCGGCGAAAACACACTCAGTATAGATGCTGACAGCGCTGGATTCCCCTTTAAGTAACTGTTTTAGAGTTATTTGAGGATAAACTCCCGAACAAAAAACGTATTGTTCCGACATTAGTAATGCTTTGTATGGAAAAAATCTTACCGCACAGAGCAGCGACTGGTTTCACTCGATGCAAAATTGAATAATGTATAGAATTAAAACTCAGCAATCCTTCTAGGTTTGTGCGGGGTTTCGCCTAGGACACCAAGCTGGCTCATCGGTGGGCTCTTGGTGTCCCCGCCCGGACCCCCACAGGAGTAACGAACTGCGAATTACCTCCCTTTGTAAAGAGTGCAACTGCACTCCTTGACTGCGAGAACTAAAAGCTCAAGCAGCCATAACCCTTCCAAAAAGATGGGATATTGGCTTTCACGGGCGGTGAATTAAAACTCAGCAATTCTTCTAGGTTTGTGCCGTGTCTTGTGTGGGGTTTCGCCTAGGACACCAAGCTGGCTCATCGGCGGGCTCTTGTTGTCTCCGCCCGGATCCCCACAGGAGTAACGAACTGAGCGTTACCTCCCTTTGTATAGAGTGCAACTGCACTCCTTGACTGCGAGAACTAAAAGCTCACGCAGCCATAACCTCCCTATGAAGGCTTCCAAAAAGATGGGATATTAGCTTTCACGGCCGGTGAATTAAAACTCAGCAATTCTTCTGTTTTAATTCACCGGCCGTGAAATCCAATATCCCATCTTTTTGGAAGCCTTCATAGGGAGGTTATGGCTGCTTGAGCTTTTAGTTCTCGCAGCCAAGGAGTGCAGTTGCACTCTATACAAAGGGAGGTAACGCGCAGTTCGTTACTCCTGTGGGGGTCCGGGCGGGGACACCAAGAGCCCGCCGATGAGCCCGCTTGGTGTCCTAGGCGAAACCCCACACAAGACACGGCACAAACCTAGAAGGATTGCTGTGTTTTAATTCACCAGCCGTGAATGCCAATATCCCATCCGTTTGGAAGCCTTCATAGGGAGGTTATGGCAGCTTGAGCTTTTAGTTCTCGCAGTCAAGGAGTGCAGTTGCACTCTATACAAAGGGAGGTAATGCGCAGTTCGTTACTCCTGTGGGGGTCTGGGCGGGGACACCAAGAGCCCGCCGATGAGCCAGCTTGGTGTCCTAGGCGAGACCCCACACAAGACACGGCACAAACCTAGAAGAATTGCTGAGTTTTAATTCACCGGCCGTGAAGGCCAATATCCCATCTTTTTGGAAGCCTTCATAGGGAGGTTATGACTGCTTGAGCTTTTAGTTCTCGCAGCCAAGGAGTGGAGTTGCACTCTATACAAAGGGAGGTAACGCGCAGTTCGTTACTCCTGTGGGGGTCCGGGCGGGGACACCAAGAGCCCGCCGATGAGCCCGCTTGGTGTCCTAGGCGAAACCCCACACAAGACACGGCACAAACCTAGAAGAATTGCTGAGTTTTAATTCACCAGCCGTGAAAGCCAATATCCCATTTGTTTGGAAGCCTTCATAGGGAGGTTATGGCAGCTTGAGCTTTTAGTTCTCGCAGTCAAGGAGTGCAGTTGCACTCTATACAAAGGGAGGTAACGCGCAGTTCGTTACTCCTGTGGGGGTCCGGGCGGGGACACCAAGAGCCCGCCGATGAGCCAGCTTGGTGTCCTAGGCGAAACCTCACACAAGACACGGCACAAACCTAGAAGAATTGCTGAGTTTTAATTCACCGGCCGTGAAAACCAATATCCAATGTATAGAATGTTTGGAGTTAGCACGTTCTTGATATTCTAGAAGAAAAAAAAATGATGGACAAGATAGGTTCGTGTTCAGGTTTATTGGGAATATCTATTCTAAAAACAAACCGATGTGGACGTCCATCTCTAGGTATCGTCTTCTAGACATACAAACAAGACCACAAACCGTGAAAAATTAGAATCAATGGAGCCAGCTATTATCGATTTATAAGAGGCCAAACGGGCACGCACATAGACCTAAATACATACATACATTTTGGGGATTCGTATGGGTCTTCGGTTCTTTTGACTCTAATTTCCTTTTTTTTATGAGATCTGAAACGACTCCGTGAGGCCAATCACAATATCTTACTTCAATTTTCATGGAAGTAATAATAAATGTTCATTTATGTAGGACATTTTACACAATAAACAAATTATGAAAATGCATACCAAGAGCAAAATTATTATGTGCATATATAGAATTAAAGTTCCTCAGATATTCTCAACTGCCTATTGTTAGCACAGGCACTAGTACTGCGTACCAGAAACAATAAAGAGTATTATACCTAATTATTTTCTGTTCTCGAAATCAATGCTTCAATTTCTTCCATATCAAAGATAACGTTTCATGATCTACACACACTCGATATTTTACTTCACCTCAGGTTCTCTTATATCCTTTGATCTGGTCATCCTGGGATCAATGGTCTCAGGAAACAAGATTTTCTCGTAGTAGAATGTGAATTACATACGCATTTTTTGTCTCGAGAACTTTTCATCCCTCTTTATTGTTTCAATGTGAATGTCCTTAGGCGTCCATACCACAAAATAACATATTTCCCGCTGTGTTATTTCCAACTGGCCCTGGCTCTGGAAATAAAAATCATGTGAGTGTTCGAGAGTTATCAATCTGTTCTCTTCTGAATGGCACTGTTCTTGACATTCTCTAGGCTTTCTTTTTCGCTTACTTTCTGCCAAACAAAATCCCTTTAGCTTTTTACAGGCTTTCAGCATGGTCATATTCCGTTCAGAATAAGGGCACTTGACTTCGACTATAGCGTCGTCTCCTATTAATCCGTCTGGGGAGGCACCTAAAAACCCATAAGTTTTATGTACGAAAAGACCACATTCTTCGACTCTTCTACCGATTTCTCCTGTAAATTTCGTTTTCAATTCGCTCATTATCATAGTCGTACTGCAATGCTTTTGATTGAAATTCACCGTACAGAATGTCTTTTGCTACTGGAGCCCATTTTGAGGTAGGTTTCCTCTTGCATACATATCCAAAATTGGATGCCGTAAGTCTATCCTTTCTAGCTGTGTGCCGCTTTTCATTTTCCATTTAGCCCCTTGTTTCCTTTTCCAGTTTTTGTATATGGCCTTCACTAAGCGTTAGTTGCTTGATCTTCTCATCACTAAACTCGCTGAACAGTACCTCGTCGAAATCAAACTGCATTGATCGGTTTCCATAACCACGTGAGACAGTACGTTTCATTTCATTAGTCTGTTGTCGGGACATTCTATTCCCTTCTCGCGACGCAAATAAACTTTTTCGGCAAGCTGCTCTTCTCCTCTTTCTGCTGAGTGCAGTGCCCTTCACTATTGTGGCAGTTGTTTTCTAAACTGATTTCATTGTTTCATAGTGCCAGGATGGCCCAAACTGAAAGTTCAGCCCGGCAGCTTTGGTTCTATGAGTGGAGGAACCTCGTTTCTCTCGATTGATCTGCTTACCTCCCGTGAATTTTGCAACAAGGGACATATAATTTTCGGCAGCATGGCTGGTGGTGTTTGATACTAGCCGGGAACTTTTTGCAATTAGGGGCTGCAAGCAAGAACGCATGAGTTTGGTTGCAGTTAGCTGTTTGTCTTCACCTTGCCGGCTGGTAGTTCAAAAGTACTGTTTGCAGTCTTTATGGATCCCAATCCAGTATTTCCGGAAACCAATTTTCCATTTTCACAATCGCTACGCCTTTATTTTTCCACACAACGCATTGTTTTCATTTGAAGTCGAACTTGCTTCTCTGAAAAAGTTAACTCTGATTAGTTCGTGATCTTGTAGTCCTACACTTATGTATTAGAAGTAAAAACAATCTACACCCGTGGCGCGACAGCCCACGAAGAGCCTAGGCCTACCAAGCAACCGCTGCGCTGTTCAGCCATGTAGCCTGCAGATTATGGGGTGACGTTTAGTCCTCCAACTTGTAGGCTACAGGTAAAATATATGTGTAATCATAACTGCTCAGTGCATTACAGATTCTCTAATGCAAGCGTACAGAAACATATAATTTCAAATATAAACTAGTAAAAAAAATCTTATGGATATGTAGAGGTGGTGTTTTATTAAGGCGTGGGTTCCTTTTCTTGGTACTTAGTCGCAATCTCCCCTGGCATTTAGTGGAACGCCTTTGAATCGGTTTTGGTGGCGGCTCCATTTTTCAAAAAAAACGAAAAAATAACTCCACGTGATGACCGTAATGCTCTCCACCAATCGTAGCCTACCTATATGTACATGTATCTATTCTACCAGAAATACTGTCCGAAAAATAAAGTACTGAAAATAGAACACCTAACGGGCATTAAAAAATAACACTGTTGCAGGTAAAATAAATTAAACAAAATGTAATTAAAGAGATCGATGAACTAAAAACAAAAAGTTGTAACTAGGGACTGGTAAAATATCGAAGGATCACTCGGAAATATCCAGACCTTGACAATAATTCAGAACTAACCAGCATAATCAATCGCAACATTGGACTAGATGCTCGGGTATTCGATACCGTCAGGTACGCTCATCGCTCTCTCATATCACTAGTGCTCCGCTCCATTTCCCTCCCCCACCACGCTCTCCATGATCTTGTTCTACTGCCACGCCTTTTGTTGTAAATAGAGTAACACTTTTATTCACAAACTTCCCAAAGTGATCCCGACAATTCTATTCAAACGATTTAGGTTTTCGATACGGCTTTGGAATCAGTG
Source organism: Meconema thalassinum (assembly GCA_946902985.2). Lineage (NCBI taxonomy): Eukaryota > Metazoa > Arthropoda > Insecta > Orthoptera > Tettigoniidae > Meconema > Meconema thalassinum. Next base: position 1,069,556,918 of record OX336389.2, read on the forward strand.
AGAAAACTCAACTTTCGTATTACCCGTTTTTTTCTCGAATTTTAATCAGATATTTGAAAAAGAAACATGAACTTTTCTGTTTTTGAAATTAGAAAGTAAGCAATGAATTAATCTCAATTCTGCTACTAGACAGAGTACATAGCAGTTTTCAGATCGCAGATCGGAGCTCCTCTTCGATAAAAAAAAGTAAATAAATAAATTCATCTTCGCTTTTTCTGCCATCTATTGAAATATTTTCTTACCAAATTGTCGGGATTTAGCCTTAACAACATTTCTTCATATCGCAGCTTACGAAATCACGGAAATTCAATCATCCTATTATAACACACACGCATGCATGAACTTCAGATAACAGTAATCTCTACCGATTATACATACATTCCATATCGTGCTCGAAATTCACATTATTTGTCCCAACATCAACGCTTAACATTTCAATAAAACATTTCCATTTGTTACATACTGTAGCGATTCATTTGCGATATAACCTCATCGTCGTTTACTTCAAATAACCACGTTACATTTAACCATTACATTGTAAGATAACTTACGTCTGTATTGAGCCTGACATTGGCTCATGTCCTCTATATATCTTCGTGAGCATGCTTATTCTTTGAGCTCACATGTGTTGAACACACTCTGAAGCTTCCTCGTATTACTGATACTAATTTGACTTCGCCGAGGACAGCTCATTCATTTCCTGGAGATATTTTATACTCAATTCTTCTGCAGCATATCGCAGGAATTTAAAACTAGTAATTCTGCATTATTTACCAATTTACTATGCCTTGTAATTGGTAAATTTCATTAAAAGGTAAAGGTGATTACACCGCAGACATGCGGAGATCATGGAAGTAAACGATCAACGACTTAGAATTTCATTGGAACACAGGGTGGAGTTCCTGCATTCGACACACCGTACTGAGAAAGTGACGATGAACACGCCTTCATGCTAAGTATCACTTGTGAATATTATCGACAGCCATCAGGCTGCTACAGTGATTATTATCACTGAATTGTACACCCTACAGCCACATCAGGCTAGTGTAATTATATTTTTCCATAAAAAGTGAAGTATTTGTGAAAACTGTATTTTCCCACGAAACACCTCGTGGAGGACTTGTGTAAATTTCGACCACGCTGTGCAAAGCAAGTGTGTCGTGTACAATAAAATATTTGAGCAACGTTGAAATAGATCACATCAATGAATTGTGCTCATAATTTGATCACCGGCAAGATTATACATTTATTTTGATTATTTACGATGGCCGTGTTCATCCACGATTTTTGAGTGTGTGCTTGTATCAGTAATAGAAGCAGTGAAATAGATATCACCCTTATATCTGAGATTCAGTGGCAGGAATAAGGCCAATTTTGAATTACCTGCACCAGTGTAGTAGCAGTGTTGATCTTGTACAGTTTAATCGTTAATTCAGTGAACTTATTTTCATAAGGATGATGCGTTTTTCGGACCACGTGTTCGACACTATTCGACTTATATCCATGATGTTCGACATGGAGTAGACGAGCAATCATGGGGGAAACGCATCTGGAATATCTGCCATATAGGAGGATAATCCAGGTGGATTGCCATGGACAACCCGCACCATGAGAACCAGGGACGAGAGAACAGGCCAGGGTTCCCAACCATGCTTTTGGAGCCTGTGGAATACTCCAAGGAATTGGAAGGTATTTACCCCTCTCTTAATGGAAACAGGGAGGTGTGCTACACGATGTTACAACCGTGCGTCCTGTAATTTCTCTATGTACAAGGTTTGTCCAGGTAGACTTAAGCTATGAGCATATTTTAGCCAAAATTGTAGCGACCACCTAGGTAGAACTAACTTTAGAATATGTATTTTTCATTCTGGTAACTGGGACAATCTATCGTTAGACACCCTACACCGTGATCTACACGGGAGGTGTACATGTACATTTATGTCTTTCAATATAACTATTTACCAACCATGTCAGAGCTCAACTTTGTGTCAGTTAAAGGACACCGTAAATAAGAAGATGTGAACTTCTGAAATATTTAGGGAACACCCTATATAATAGGCCCCTCACTTTTATTTGAAGCAACTTATTAGTGTATCAGTTGTCAGTCGAGAGCTACTGTCCTATTTTTGTACTGTTTATTTAACATTTGTGAGTACACTTTTACCACACTATTTCCAGGGAGGAACGAACTCATGTTTGTAGGACTGATCTAGACATGAAGCCAAGACTAGAATCGTATCATTTCAACACCGTTAACACCGTAGAGGTTATGCGTTTGTTTTCGTTTGAGAATGTGCCAAGCATAGTGCACAGAACCATCGAGTTCTAGAGTAGGCTGGAGGAGTGATATCTCTTCCAAATATCAAAGCAGTTAGATCTGCTAGTGTACAGTCTTCGTTTTTGTGAGGTTTGGAACTTTATAAATGTTATATCTGTGAACAGGGTAAATCTTAAGGAATAAGTGTAATTGGTTAGTTCATCTACGGAACACTACAGGACTGTATTCAGTGTATTCCGTTAGATAGAGAACGCACAGTTTTAACACTAGTAATGTGATTTGAGCTGCGATTCTATGAATGAGACATTTAGCAGTGCAGAGCGCGCGGCCAACTAACAGTTTTTCTTACCCAGCATTCCCCAGTGAGACCTACTTTTATTGATTGTTTTCTTTTGACAATGACTTTCATGTCATTTGCGGAATGTGGAGACCTTGAGACTAGGAGCATTATGTCACATGCTATGAGTACAGCCATTGACGGCTGAACACATGTTTTGTATAGCTACATGCGAGGACGGCTTCCGTGATCGGAGCGTCTTTATTTTTCGCTGGTGAATTAAAATCATCTAGCAAGTTGCAATCAAAGGAATGTCAACTAATGTAAATTGACCCAGTTCATGTGTAAAGGCTAGTAACCCATGTATTTGTAGTGTCTCAGAACACTGTTATGGTAAGGGTAGATGGAATTGAAAATCCCCTTTGTTATTATTGGTATTCCGGCGAACAATGAGCCTTAGAGCCAGGTCGACCGATGAGTGTGTAAGACGCGCAAGTGTCTGTAATTCGTGCAACGTGTTATTGTTACATGAGCCATTTTAGCTCAATGTATTAGGGTGACTAATTATTAGTCTTATCTCTGAGGATATTTCTTTAGCCTACGACTGGTGTTTAATAGATCCAACTAAACATTCACATAAACCTGAACCTAAATCATTCTATTCACTCTATTAAAACGACGTGATAATTAATGCATAATTTCAGCCAGGTAAACTTGGAATATTTGCTCCGACACCTAGATCTTAATCATTTCCTTATGGAGATGAAACCTAAATGAGCTGACACATTTTTGCTATTCGACGACAAGAATCGCTGGAACCATTAGTTAGTAATTTGTGGTCCGCGTGATTCTATGCAATATAAACCGTAGTGATGATTACGCCATTGCCAACCTAAATGACAAGCTTAAGATGACGATTGGGGGCAAATATCTTTCCCAATTCGCCAAGGCAGGCTTGTGTGTGTGTTTGTCTTATTCTGAGTGCATTACCCAACTTGTTACCCTGCTAGTTTATAAGAGTGTAGTTTTCTGTAACATTTTTTGTTGTTGTTTGATAGTCTGTGGTCTGCTATCATTTTCTCTTGCTTAATGTTTGGGTTATGGCGCGTCTCGTCGTAACGTTTTCTTTCATGTCAGGATTTAGATATAATTTAAATATAATTGTAAATGTGTATGTGGTACCATCCTCACTCAGGGATTGGTTTGCTCATCTGTTAAATGTAAATTTTACCAAGACATTTGCCTGTAGCTTGCTTTCGCGTAGAATCTGTTTTTGCCACGAAACTAGTAGTGTTGTTGCTTGTTTTCTGTGTAACTAGGACCTTCGCGAGGGTTAGTAATTTCAGTTAGGAATTTAGTCGACTCATTTCATGTAACTAGTTAGCGGATTAGCCGATTCTGGGACCCTCCGAAGTAGGATAGGGGTCACATTGTTGAATAAAACATTCACGAAATTTTACTTAAGAATGGATCTCTTTATTTATTAGCTTGTGTTTTGGGTGTATTTCTTTGGGGTGTCTATGACATTTACGTACAAATGGACCAGATCTCTGGGACCAAGACTCTCGTGCTACACATTCCCTTTGAGAAATGCATCTGATCCTCTGAGGTTTTGGGTTTGAAGGAAGAGGTCGTTCGACGTACCATTTCTTTCGGCGGATGGTACCCGAATAACGGGCTCAGTATATACTCATCGGATTGATAAAAATAAATTGATATCCTCACAATTTCAGTTGCATTTAAGGAATAAACATTCCTTCAATATTATATAGCATCCGTCATAACAATAAGTTAATGCATTTCAAATACCTCTCGTATTATTTCGTATTTACCGCTTGCTTAGCGTTTCATAATTCCGCTCTTACACATGAGCTAACAATTATCCTTTAATACTATTAAGTCAATACTCAGTTGCTTCTTTCTTAAAAAATGCACTGTCGTTCGATATTGAACTCCGTTAAAGGTTTAAAATAAATCCTCAGATTTAAATACCCGTAGATATGATTTTAATCATATAAGACTGACATATTCATTAACATTCGATGACTAAAATACTGTACAGTATTTTTGATAATATAATGCTTGCTTAAACATTGTAAAAACATTGTGATAAGAATTTGAACAATATAATGAATCTTCGATAAAATATGTTGAAACATTCCTTCCTAGAATATGTTGAAGCGTTCCATAATCTATAAGACAAATTTCGAATACAGACGAAAAATTATCCACTATTAAAAATATGTGACGAAGAATAAAAATAAAATTTACGCAACATCAAAATCGACGATGACGTTAAAATATTTACTTGAAATTTACTGAATGAACTAACAAAGCTAAGAACATGGAAAATAAATGGTCACATAGCTACATAAATTGGTCAATTCAAGATATCCATAACATGGCAATCAACTACTAAATGTAATATAAACGCTCAACTACCTTCTGCCCGTATAATTCTTCTAATGAAAAATCCACAGCCTGCTTCCAGTCTCAGACCGGGTCAGGAATGGAATGAATGAATCCCCCATCTAGCGGCGAGGATATGAACTGTGCCGGCTGCCGAGGTCTGACGCACTCCTCTGGGGCAATGATTAAATGGATGACAGATGAAATGAAATGATAGTGGAGAGTGTTGCTGGAATGAAATTTTGACAGGGAAAACCGGAGTACCCGGAGAAAAACCTGTCTGCCTCCGTTTTGTCCAGCACAGATCTCACATGGAGTGACCGGGATTTGAACCATGGACCCAGCGGTGAGAGGCCGGCGTGCTGCCGCCTAAGCCACGGAGGCACAATTCTTCTAATAACCTGGGTTATTCATGAAGATGACGACCGCATTCCTGGTTGGCATTCCGAGAATAGCTGTGTGACAGGCGGGATTGCCTATCTGCCTGGAGATCCAACCAGCTGTAGCTGGCACGCTCCACGCCGAGCTCTCTCGTACGTCAGGAGTTGAACCATTACTGTATTCTCTCGTTCATGGGACACGTACTGGCATCTCACGTACGCTTCTGAATCAGATGATTCTGTCGTCATTCTCTTCGAACGGCCCCTGTCTCAAAGTTCCTCGGTGAAATGATAGCTTATTGCGTTAATATTACGAGAATTCCCTGGTTGTATCGGAATCTCGTGTAGTTGCATTTGTATTTGTGACTTCGGTGGACTGCTGATGGAAGTGCAGTACCACACCTTCATATTTCTTCCTTCGACTCATTTATGACTCCTCTTGAATCCTAATAATTAAGTATAAGCTATTTCCCCTCCATGTATTTAGTAAGCCATAACTGTTTTCTTCAGAGTATTCACACTAAAACGTCCTCGTTGACTAAGCTTTGATTGCGTAGAAATATTTCAAAAGAGTGGTTGAAATATTCTATGTCGTAGATATTCTCGTCGTATAATATCGTAGATTATTGTATTATAATGCGTAGACTTCTTCTATGTTCAGATATGTTGACTGAATAACGAATTCACTTCGTATTTCTATTAGTAATTCTCACGTAGCTTTCAATTTATGTCTTCTTTTGTACAGTTAACTTTCAGCGAAGCTGCTTCAAATAGCTTAACCGTAAGGATCGACGTCCTTCCCGTTGACTTGACTTGTCTCGAAGACCTCGGTTCAGTATCAATTTATATTTCCTGGAGCTCAAATGTGCACGTCCGTCTTCAACTAGACTTCGAAGTGGAGTAATCTCTCCGTGGCGTCATGTCTCCCCTCCTTAATTTAGAAAATGGCGTCCATGAGCGCAAACAATGACTGCTTACTTCTTAATTAAATATCACCTCACTGGCTGTCAACTTAACATGTTATTTAATTCAATACGTTTCCTGTCCAAATATCTCCATATTTGTGTAGACTAATTACTTATAATTGTTCTTTGGAGTAATAATAATTAGCTACACGTCATTCCATTCTAATTATTTCATTGGCTTAGGCGGTATCACACGACTTCTTCATACACGCGCCAGAAAGGTGGTGACGCGTGCAGTGGCTTAGCCTTGACACGCGTTTGACATGGGCCGAGCGCAAATCCGTGGCTGCCCAAGTTCGCTCCAAGTTCTCTCCCCTTGTCACGTGACTGACCGAAAACAGGTTTCTTCAAGCGAAGCCTCTCAAGGACTAGTCTATGTGTCGCTTTACAGACCACTATGAATCTCATTTATGCAATGTTAAATTAATTCTCAATAAGATCTTCTTCTTTCTACGCAGTAAAATATGAGTTCCCCAAGCCTTTCAACCGAGCCACAGCTCCTGATTGCGTTTGACTACACGCCGGTGATGCGGGAAACATGCTCAACTCCTTTAAATGGAAACATACAATTATCACGCGATGACAGGTTCGATCCTCTTCACATGTCATACCTTGGATCCTATAAATACGGGTTCAGTACCTTATGCTTTTGGAGGCAGTAAGTCGTGATGACTTTCCTGAAACTAGGCAGATTATTCCCATATGAGAAGTAACCCGACCTGCAGCTTAGTATGAAACCCATAACACACTATCGTGATTGTCCAGAAATACTTCCATTCCCAAGGATAGCCAAGCATAACCAAACATGACCTCCTGAACGTATAAGTCCAAACTCCTACTGACTGAGTGACTTTGGTCCCAGACCGAACCTACCAACACGAAATCTATCGTAAGAGTAATCCTCCAATTACCGTCAACTATAATCACCAACGTCATCCCCTCCTTCCAAGGTCTGGTCCACCCGACCGAAATCACGGGTACAGCCAATTAGAACAATACATACAATACACGTGTTTGTAAGTAACACGCCTCCTCGTACAGTGATGCCAGATGTACTCACCCTCCTGGACCTCTGAGTCAAACTTGGCCCCGGTCACTAGGCTAACCCACTCCGCTCGAAATAACTCAACCCGGAAAACGTTGTACAATATCACGGTCTCGCCGAGACATATTTCCTTAACTGTGCACATTTCTAGTACCTCAAATAAATATCATTGCAATGTTTTATTTGAACTTGACTTGGATCCTGCTATAATCAATATCCTAAATCTAAACAAATTATACGAGAATCAATCACATGACATAATACATTCCAATAAATAATTATTCAACATATAAACACATCAGATAAAACATATGGACGATTATATCAAATCGTAAGTCCAGAAAGTGAGGGTTCGATCCCTTGTGATTTGGGACGGTCACAGTAGTATGCAATATTCAAATAGTAATGTATAATTATCAATCGCTAAATTATTAAAAACTTACCGTGAGGCGTCAACATACCGATTTAAAGTTGATTTGACACTCTTGCAACCTCTCACAGTAACTATATATGAAAAATTACTGTGTAGACGAGCAGAACAAAACAGATGTGTCACTGCCAGTAGCCAACTAAATGGTTCTGAAGAGTTTCCTGCTCCTCTCGGAAGATAGTAGCACTGTCCGCTGAAGTTAATGTGGGGGACGAATTAAGGTGAGGGGACGGATTTCGGGCACTTTACCTTAAAAGTTGAGTTTCCTGCAGTGAAGCCGTGCGTGTTTAGTCATGCGCCTTGACTTCAAAAGGAAACTGGAAGTTCAGAGATCAAAGGTTTGAATCCTGACTCGGCACTGACAGCGGCCATCCTGGGTGTGGTACTTCTCTGGTGTATGTCTGTCGTTAACCCAGCCTTTTCAAAGGAGTGAGGAATGAGATGCGATGGTTTCTATGCAGTGGGTGAGTATCCTTCATGACGCCAAACTCATGACAGGAGTTGAATGAAAGATGAAATGAAGATGGATGAAACTGGGGAAGGAGATAGACGGATGCGGCCGTGGTCTAATATAAGTTACCGTCCCGGGATGTACCTGGAGATGAAAATAGGAAAGCAAGGAAAACCATTTCAAAGACGATCGACGATCCAGTCCACAGAGAACTTGGTTCCTTGGCCAGCACTACGCCTCAGCAACCGTAGCTACCGCTGTCGGTCACCTCGCAAATGCCAGTATGGTACCATAATTCAAGTGCCCAATACCAGACCCTGATATTAACAGGTACACACACGATTACAATATTTTCTCGGATCAAAGGCATTCAACACAGCCGGGGCTGATGACCAAGATGTACCAAGCACCTAGTCCTAGAATGAATTAAGAATAACAAATTGAATGTTTGTGGGTGCTCATTGCATCGAAAGATGGGCAGCTGATATGTGAACTGGAATCCTTCCCACATTGCAGCTACTGTTACAATACTAATATGGTTATATACTTTGATTGTATTTTTTTGTAGAAGTCTGTTGTTGATTCATTTAGGGCTTTGCGATATCGTAGTCATTTAGTCCCGTGTACTTGGATGTGTGTGGAATCTGTCTGACAACGTCTCATTGTGATGGTAGTAGTGTTTGCATTTGTACCTGAGGCTGCGATTTGGAAGGAAGCGGCTGTTGCCTTAAGTTAGGAACTATCCGGGAATTCGCCTGGGGAGTAGAAGTGGGAAACGACGGAAAATTATTTCTAGGAGAGCTAAGGAGGGAATCGAACACATGTCTTCTCAGTTTTACCTCACGAGGCTAAGTGTATCTCGTTCCAACCATCAGACCAGAACTAGTCTAAATTTCTTGGCAGAGCCGGGAATCGAGGACCTTTAGATCCAGAGTCTAAATACGTAGTCACCCCTTGTTGTTGTTCAAACAGAATTGAACTTAAACAATGAAAAGAGGACGGAATATCGCCAAAATATGCTATTTTGAGCTGAATTTAAAAAGAGAAGCTAAAAAGAGAGCTAAACAGTAGTGGTTCTGTGACGGTTCTACTCCATCCTCCACTTCCCCTCCAAGCAAGATGGTGGCCGTAACTTAAATTAACCTAGTCTAACCTAACAACACGGCGGCCCTAGCTTAACTTAACCTAACCTATCCTAACAAGATGGTGGTTATAGCTTAACTTAACCTAGACTAAACTAACAAGATAGCGGACATAGCTTAATTTAACCTAGCTTAACCTAACAATATGGTGGCCGTAGCTTAACTTAACCTACCCTAACAAGATGGCGGTCTTAGCTTAACTTAATTCAACCTAACTTACGAGGTGTGATCAAAAATGTCAAAGAATTTCAAGATGGCGACCGTAGATTAACTTAATCTAGCCTAACCTAACCTAACTTAATCTAACCTACGAGGTGTGATCAGAAAGTTCCAAGATGGTGGTCATAGCTTAACTTAACCTAAGCTAACCCAACCTTACCTTTCTGGAGGGCAGGTCACGGGCTTAAGTGCAAAACTTGGGGGTGGATGCTCTTATACGGAGGGGAAACACCCCCAAGAGGTGTGGGGTGAACTCCAAGAAGGTAGCCAATTATTAACTATGGATTATTAACTATCTATTTAGCAATTAATAATCAACTACTAGATCATCTGCCTGGGATTTCTAAAAATACCCGATACCAGACGACCCATCGTTTAACGCTTACCCACCTCTGATCTACCTCTACTGCTCTACCTCTACCGCTCTACCTTTACTGCTCCACCTCTACCACTTCACCTTTACCGCGAATGGTCTGCAATGTGTGATTTAAAACAAGCAGAATCTTGTAAAGCATGACGTCACGCGATGCAGGTGTCTCAACCGGATGCGAGGTGCAGCGTTACAGGAAGCAAGCGTGCGAAACAAGCAGAATCTTGCAGCGTATAACGTCACGTGATGCAGGTGATCATCTGCCTTAGATTTCCGAAAATCGGAAGTATCTTTAGTCGGTCAACTGAAGATAGTAGTGGCTAGGTCTGGGACGGTATGAGTAGTATTATTATTTATTTATTTAATTGGTTATTACTTATTTCTCAGGGTAGCCAAGCAGGGAGTATTTTTAATCGGTCGAGCAAAGATGGCTTAACTTAACCTAACCTAGTCTAAGCTTACCTAAACTAACCTCACCCAAGCTAACCTAACTTAAGCTAACCTACGAGGGGTAATCAAAAAACTCCCCAGATGGTGGCTATAGCTTAACCTAACCCTACCTAACCGAACTTAACCTAACCTAACATAACCTACGAGGTATGATCACAAAGTTCCAACATGGTTGTCAATAGCTTAACTTAACCTAACCTAACCTACGAGGGGTGATCAAAAGGTTCCAAAATGGCAGTCATAGCTTAACTTAACCTAAGCATACCTAACCTAACAGAACTGAACCCCACTATGGTAGCCAATTATTGACTATGGATTATTAACTATCGATTTAGCAATTAATAATCAACTACTAGATCATCTGCCTGAGATTTCCGAAAATGTTCTATCTCGCGAACCAATAATGATAGAAAGTGTTGCTAGGGCTCAAATGAAGGGGCTCTATTCCCTCTATTCCTTGAACACATCATTACCACCCTGTGGTAAAAACTACCCCTACCCCGGGGTGAAATTGCGATTTTTAGTACGCATGTGCATTTGCGTCAGCGAAACATGAACTCACTTGTAAAACCGTAAGAACGCTAAATCGACTCATATTTAATGCGATGCAGGTGTGCGCGTGGGAAAATAGGTGTTTATTATACTACGATTACGGCAGCGAAACATGAACTCACTTGTCAAACCGTGAGAACGCTGAATTGACTGATATTTGATGAGACGCAAGATGGTGGCCGCGCGCAATCAACCACATGAATGGCGCGCTTATAAAATAGAGATGGAGAGCATAGCTTAACCTAACCCAACCTAGTCTAGCTAGCCTAGTCTAGTCTACCTAACCAAACCTATTCGAGAACAAGCCAAGGGCCTAAGTGCAAAACTCGGTGGGTGGATGCTTTCATTGGGGAGGTGAAAAAGTAAAGGTTACCACGCATGGGAATACAGGTAATGGGATTTACTTTAACAACAAGATAGATCTTGCCGCATGTTGTTACAAGTAGCTGAGTAGCGTAAGAGAATGGAATATGGACTATTAAATTACAAGGGGTTACTTAACACTTTACTTTAACAACTAGAAAGGTCTTGTCACATGTTGTTAAAAGTAGCTGAGTAGTGTAAGGGAATGGAATATGCACTATTTAATTCACAAGGGTTTATTTATCACGCATGAACATACAGGCAGTGGGATTTACTTTATAAACAAGAAAGATGTTTCGCATGTTGTTACAAGTAGCTGAGTTACGTAGGAGAATTGAATATGGGCTATTAAATCACAAGGTGTTATTTAACATGCATCGACATGCATGTAGTGGGATTTACTTTAACAACAAGCAAGATCTTGTCGTATGACGTAATAGGAAGCAACGTTAGCTATTTTTAGATGTTGTTCTTTTGTGGTTGGACTATGCAAATACTGAGATGGTGGTTATACGTTGGGGTGGTTGGATCTTTAAAAAATACCGCTACAGGTTAGATCAGTAGATACACACATATAAACCTAAGACAGCACTATAATGAGACATACTAGGCAATGTAGCATATCCTAATCATTATAAAATTATTGCATTCCCCTATTCTTTGATCACCGCTGGGAAATTGGTGAATTACATACACCCAACTATATGGTGCTGATGACCAAGAAAAATTAATCAGAGAAAACAGGATGTCTCAATCTCTTACACTCCCACAACTTTATTCGACACGCTTGATGTATAGCTAGCAATCTAAGTGGTGAATAGGAGAATATCGGTTAGTGGATACTAAGATATGATTATCCCCCAACCCCCACCTGAATTACAAAATACAAACTGCTACAGACACCACACACAGGTAATCAGACAGATTCCACAAACATCATGTACATGGTTTCAAATGGTCACGATATTGTATAAGCCCCTGAAGTCTAGCCCTCGTGGATAATTGCTTAGTATGCTAGACTTTGGCCTTAAGGGACCTGGGCCTCACTCTTACGGACTTTAATCTGTCCCAAGAGAGTGATATATTGAGGGCTTACGCCTAGTGAGTATGAGAGTTTACAACCCTGAGGGAGTCCTGAGCTGCGTTCAGATTCCCCCTTGGTCACTTAAAACACCGATTATCATCATCATCATCATGAGAACCAATTACGTAATGCGTAAAAATAGAAAACATCCTATACTAGCATTTTTGACTGTCACTGCAGAGTTCAGAGGTTCAAATCCTGCACTAACCATAAATTTAATTCTGATCTAAGGGCTTGAACGGATCACGCATGGGGCAGGACTGAAAAGAGATGGATTCAATTCCTACCTCAGCTCAGTCTGGTCTGAGAGATTTAATGGGGTACACTTAGCTTCGTGAAGAACGCTGAGAAGAGGTGGATTCATTTCCTACCTCAGCTCAGTCTGGTCTGAGAGTTTTAACGGGATACACTCAGCCTTGTGTGGACAACTGAGAAATGATAGCAATTAAGTAAAACAGACGATACAGATGTATTATTTTTATTAATTTATTTTTTACAATATTTTCACACGGAATACAACTCTCTCTTTACGATTGCTTGGTATAGCTTTTAAACACAACGCTTGAGGTACATCTTTTTTCTAACTGCATTTAATCACTGATATTCTCAAAAACTGGGGAAGCCGCAATGGTTTTATAGGTGTAAAAACCTCATCCTCTTCTTTTTCATCAACTACATCATCATCGCTATTATCCACTATTACTATCTAGTCGTTTTTGGTCCTCTTGCAATACCACCTTTTGCATAATCTGTGTAGCCTTTGATAGTGTCGAGGGCTCTTCGGATGGAGATGATTGTTTAAACATATGTTTGATATCATCATCATTATTATCATTATAATTATTATCATAATAATTTTCACCGTTATCCATTGCTTCCTCATTGACGGTCTGTATTGCCTTTGTTGGTGTTGAGGGCTTTTCGGACGCTGACGACTGTCCTAACATGACTTTTTGAAGAGATGATAAATGCATTTCAACACACAAAACACTATGTGCACGTGAGCGTTTTAGTATATTTAACTTGAGAGAAATGTTATCTTGAGCAGCAATATCTTTCTCTCGGACACACTTTTCATTATGTTGATGATTTCTCAGGCAGATGATCTAGTAGTTGGTTATTAATTGCCCAAATCGATTGTTAATAATCCATAGTCAATAATTGGCTCATTCGGTTAGGTTAGGTAAGCTTAGGTTAAGTTAAGCTATGACCGCCATTTTGGAACTTTTTGATGACACCTCGTAGGTTAGGTTAGAATAGGTTAAGTTAAGCTATTGACAACCATGTTGGAACATTTTGATCATACCTCGTAGGTTAGGTTAGGTTAACATAAGTTAGGTTAGGTTTGGTTAAGCTATAGCCACCATCTTGGGAGCTTTTTTATTACCCCTCGTAGTTTAGTTTAGGTTAGGTTATCTTGGGTGAGGTTAGGTTAGCTTAGGCTAGGTTAGGTTAAGTTGAACTATTGACAGTCATGTTGCCACCCCTCCCTAGCCATCTTTGCTTGACCGATTAAAAATACTCCCTGCTCGTCTATCCTGGCAGTTAAATAATAACTAATAAAATAAATAATAATACTACCCTTACCCTCCCAGACCTAGCCACTACTATCTTCGGTCGACCGACTAAAGATACTTCCGATTTTCGGAAATCTCGGGCAGATGACCTGGATCACGTGTCGTCATACGCTGCAAGATTCTGCTTGTTTTAAATCACACATTGCAGACCATTCGCGGTAAAGGTGAAGTGGTAGAGGTGGAACGGTAAAGGTTGAGCGGTAGAGGTAGAGCGGTAAAGGTAGAGCAGAGGTGGGTAAACGTTAAGCGATGGTTCGCGAGATATCGGGTATTTTTAGAAATCCCAGTCAGATGATCTAGTAGTTGATTATTAACTGTCAAATCGATAGTTAATAATCCATAGTCAATAATTGGCTGCCTTCTTGGAGTTCATTTCGGTTAGGTTAGCTTCGGTTAAGTTAGGCTATGACCACTATATTCGAACTTTTCGATCACACCTTGTAGGTTAGGCTAGGTTAAGCCAAGGTACGGCCGCCACTACTCTGAATATGAGGAAATATGCAAATATGCGAGATGAAATGGCGTCAAGCGCCATAAATATGTGCTGAGTGGGTTCTTCCTAATTTCCACAAGATACGTATACCCTATGCGATGTCGGACTTGCAGAATAGCATGTAGCTGTGATCAGACTGTGCCCTCCACTGTGACTGGTGCGATTGACTTGCGGTGACCGCGTATTACAGCGGGCCATTGGTTTCTCAACTGAAGCATTCACATGAAGCTTAGCGACTGAACGGTTCACAATCACAACTGGCACATCATCAGAGGTATTGCGGGGAGGTAATTATTTTGAACCGTTATATTAATAGAAGCGGTCACGGTGGCCGAGAGCGCTAACGCCCAAGCACTTGCCTCACTGGCATCGGGAGAGCGTAGGTTCGAATCCCACGTCGGACTTCCTGAAAATATTTTTCATAAATTCCCATTTTCACCACCAGGAAAATGACGGGGCAGTTTCTATCAACAGGTCCACGGCCAATTTCGTTCCAAAATCCATTCCCTGACCCGTCCTTAATTAGACCACAGTTAGCGGTCGCCTAGACGATCGACCTGTCATCATCTCCAGTTGTATCTGCTGACGAAGTGTGTTCAGCTCCCAAACAGAGTCCGAGGATGAAGCCGAGCTGGGAGAATAAGTTTTTAAATAAATAGAAAAACAACTAATATAAACAATGTAGAACGACATGGAAGTTGTGAGAGGCCTTAGCCTTAGCTCCACCTTCCCTCTCCCTCCCTCACTGAATCTACGCTTGTGATACAGTTGATTTGTTGGTGATTGTTGTTGTTGTTGCTTTTAAGGGGGAGATACAGCGGATGGAACCATCCCGGCATTTGCCTGGTAGTGAAAATGGGAAACCACGAAATCCATTTTAAGGAGAACGAGGTGTGATTCGAAACCACGCTCTCCCGATGGCGGCGAGGCACGAGTTGGCGCGTGGTTCCCACGGACTCAGCGAGGGAACTCACCACTACCGCCTCTACGGGCAGTGTCCTGGAGCTTGGAACATCTGGTCAGGATGGATACAACTGGGGAGATGTGATCAGCACTTCGCCCAGGCAAAGCGAACAGGGGCCTCATGAGGGATGGGAAGGGATGGAAGATTTGGATGGATAGGCTAGGAAGAGGGAAGGAGGCGGCCGTGGCCTGACAGTAGGTACTGAGACCGTATTTTGTAATGAGTCGGATCTATGTTGGACAGGTGTGTACTCAGGTGAATTCCTGCGGTTCTATTTACAAGGCATACAGCGCATTGATACTCTGTGGCGAGCTTAGGAGCAACTCGGCAGCCCGCTCTACATCCTTTGAACATGTGCTATGTTTTTAGTACAAGAGATGACTACAAAATGGAGACAGCAGTAACGTCAATCTGATGCAACATGATACATTTTGATACAGTATTTATGAAACAGAACAACAACTGGTAAATGCATTATCTTAAAAGAAGAGGAAACTTGAGAGTATTTTGCATATAGATAAATGCATATGACAGAATATCAGAGTATTATCGAACAATAGCCAGTGTCGGTATCGATAGTCAATGTCGTTTCGCAACGAACAGCATTATGGGTCTCACAAGAGCAGTGAGAAAAATCTGTCCAGGCAGATAGATCAGATTACACTATACTTCGCTTGGAGTACAGCACTCCTATCTCGCGCAAGCAACGCGGTCGTTTACATACTTAAAAGTTAGACAGTTCGTAACGCAACATTTTTGTCTCGGCTTGTTATAGCTGGAGATTGTGTTAGTCTTCATTGTTAAGGAGCAGTGAATTCAGTCTTCACCAGGACTTGTGATATTTCAATTCCAATACAAGACTATATTCTACAATAGTTCAGTACAGTCTATATATGTATATTATCATCATGACTACAGAACAGAGGTTGAATGAACGAATACTTCATCAAGACATGATTATGTCACGAATGGGCTAGAATGGAAAGAAGGAATGCAATACAATAGTGGAGTTGACTACTTAGGATGATCACCAACATCAATCATGAAATACTACAACAGCAGAAAGCTCTTTAAGAAGAGATGGAAGGCGCTTTGGAAAAGTTGACTGTACATTCATATTGTGACTACATTAAATATAATGGCATACCAGGAATAGGCTACAGAACATCTTGGGAACGTGTGAGAGCAATGAACTTGTTACGCGAACAGCTGTTTTTATTTTTCAACCGTTCGGGATCAGGGTTCGGTTCTCTTCAAGATCCAGTCGTTTCCAGAACTACGCGACCTGATGAACGAGGGTTCAGTTCCAGAACGAGAACAGTGTGTTTCACGCATATTCCAATTTCATCGAGATGGCAACGTACAAGGTAGCTGACAACCATTTTCACAGTAGACAGTATGGATTAGACATACTCTAGAGTGTTCCTTTTTCACCAATTTTCCTTTGTAGTTGGAAATGCATTCCAGGGCTAGACTCGATACATCATCGCTTCTGTCTTGTAATGTATTTTATTTTGTAGTAAACATTAATATTTTATAATGCTATTTTCTATGAATTAATTTACTCTTTTTCTTACTATTTTTTGGGCATTTAATAGAACAATATAGTTTGTTGAGAAGACACATATGAAGAGTAGGAAGAAGGCTGCGATAATTTTATATAAGAATAGTTGTTAGCAAGCAGATGTCCTATACGCCACGTATACTTCTACAAATTTTGAACTTTGAATTTGAACACCTATGCATTTCATGCAAGTTTCTTTAATAGACGTGTGGGTCTATTTTTCATCGAGTGCAGTATAAATATGGAAACATAATTATTTCTAGAGTAGATATTTGCGATTTATGGATTAATTTTTGGGCAATCCACAGCTTTTGAGATTTTTATTTTTGAAGTTGTTTTAGACACTTTTTAGATCGTTCAGTTTTTCTATGTTATTTCATGATTCGTTTGTTGAACTCCATCCTAGTTAAGCGTTAGATTCTAATGGTCTTCGTGTACCTTCTTAAGACAGGCTCATTACCATGGTGTAGGATCTTTCATGTTTCTTTGGGTGAGGATCTCCAGTCGAATTTTGTCTAGTAGAGGGCTGAATCGTTCTTTTTACAGTGATCTATCTACAATTTCTTGAAAGAAATATTTATGAACATGAGAATATAATGAGAAATAAATGAATATTATAGAAAGATTGTATAAAATATTTTCGTTACAAAGCGAAATGATGATGTCGAAAATTCTCAAGCACTGTTATTTGAACAGCTGATTATATTATATTTGTCTCAGTTCTGATAAACATTGTCCATGATACATTAACTTATGTTAACTTCATGCATGATATTTTACGACTTTTATGTAAAAGCTTATTTGATCTTAATAATGTTTGGAAAAATATTTACAAGCTATTGAGAGCTTATCTATGAATAAAGCAATGATTGTTTGCGGAATTTGATTGTAATAAGGGGATATTAGACATCGATGGATGGTCTATATAATTTTTCTTTCCGGTATAAATTAGCTATTGAGCTATTACTGAGTGCACTTATGTGTATATTTTGAACGTGCAGTATAGTCAAGATTATAGATACTAGGAGGCTAGTATAAAGTTAATGAATCCAACATTTAAGTAAAACTAGCATTGTGTTAATTGATCTAGAATGAATTGTTCAAATTGTTCAAATTGATGACATTTGTTTTTGAAGAAAGGTCTAATTGGAAAGACGAGTAATAATATTTGTATAATCATGTAATAATAATAATGACTGAAAGCTTAAGAGATAATAATATGATTAACTGTGAGATTTAAAATGTTGTTAACATCCTTATGCAATGACAATGCGTTCGGTTAACTTAACCGTTCGTCGAACATGCCATGATTTGATTTTAACAAGTACACTAGAATGCTTATCGATGGAGTCGAATACATTTGAACGTGAACTAAAATGTAAAAATATACATATTGCCATAAACTTACGAGGGTTATTTAAATATGTAACAAGTGTATATAACCATGTTTAAAAACTATTATTAAGATTATCTTTACATGCGATTATGATGCTATAATTTTAATAGCATTTTCAACAAGATTCGATGCTAATGTCATTAAGACGTGACTACGCTTCAGTGGAGGCGGATTATTTTTGTTCAGTGGAGAGGTAGTCCACATTGCAGCAGTTTTTGGATTAATAAACTGTTGGTTGATTTTAAATGATTCGGATGTCTTGGTCATTTTTACTAGAAATAGGATGTGCTACGAGGACCAGTGGGTCAGTTTTTAGAATGCCTAGCACCACGCACGAGAATAATTTAATTATTTTCAGAGTCTTGTTAGTTCACTTTGAGCTATTTTTCGTTTTTTATTTCATCGACCACTGGCATCTTCTTATCGCATTCTTTATAAGAGAGGTATCCTTATCCCTGGTTGATCCTAGTTGGTAGAATTTTAGGGGGTATTTCAGGCGGGCACTTTCAGATTCTACGATCCAGCAGTTTCATCGGATTTCAACAGGTAAGACCACGTGGATACGGGTACAGTACTGTACCCGATAACCCGATAGTAGGCTGTCAGATATCCGCCCCCTCAATCGGATTGCCAATAATCAAACGCGCCAGCATAGCTACATCAATGAAAATGGCACTGACAGATACTATCGAGATTAGAGCACAATAGTTAACAAGAAAATTATTGTGGAACACACCAAAATATACGGGGGTTCATACTTACCTTTACTTACCTCTTAAATATATCTCGGGGACTGGGTTGTCAACTGGATCACTTAAAAGTATGTCCTCACAATAACCTCCACCATGATATTTAAAATGAACCAAAAACGAAGACGAGAAACTTTAAACTGCACAATAATTTATTTCACATAAAGAATGATTTTTAACAAAAATGAAACAACAAAATATACGTGGCAATCAGAAGCCATCGACCACATAACCATGTCCTCCTGTAGGACCTGTATTCTCTACATATAATGTTTTAGCTTTCTCAAGCTTATAGCAACGAAAATATAACAATGCAATGGGAATGGAAACGGGATTTGGGATGAGACACATATATCAATTGCTTTGCGTGTTTATATACTGCACATTTTATTTATAGCCACACGGCTATTATGAAACGCCCTTGGCCTCGGTAACACAGTTGTCCGGACCAGCTGCAAAGCACCTGTATAGTCAAAGCGGACACCCGTTCGTTCAACCCTAGCATAAGCGTGCTACCTCAGAGCTCGGCTCTCTCTTTTAAACACGTAAATGTTCACATCTCAACTGAAATATTATCACGCAAATGTCTTACATGCTTCATTCAAACACCAGTGGATTCCTCCAACAATCCCAAATCATGATTATTTGTTCAAACCACTTGCTTAACTTGCGTTGTTTAGAGTATTAAAAAAAACTCTAAATGTTAATAACAAAAGTTCATTAATTATTTATAACAATAATAAATTGTTTATAACAATGTCAAATGACCATTGAAAATTTAATACACGCTTCTATTAATCACTATCATTTCAAATTATTTAACAAAGATATTTACAAAATTATTTTACAATATTAAATTGTTTATATTATTTATACAAGGAATACATTGAACCACACGTTTATCCGGTTGATAATTACTCAAATCGTGTTGATATAATCGACCAATGAAGGTTAGTTATATTTAACTGTCAAATCCAGGTTTAATAATGTTTAATAATAATTATTAATATTTGTGACTGTAACCTCCATTCAAAATCTTTATCTCAAATTATTTAACACTCTTGTTAATTTTAACAGTATCTTCATATGAATAATCTTTCAAAGAACAAGAACAACATTCAGCGGGAAAATACTTCGCTCATAATGCACAAAAATGGCACAACAATAGGCCCAAAATTCATCATATATCTTCATATATATGGCATAAAAATCTTCCAAACTACACACAAAAAAACCTCCACTTATTAATTCATCAACTTCATTAATTATTGTGGGAACCTCCTTCATTATTCAAGGGCATACTCAACAGCGACTTTTACACGTCCACTGAACTATCGATTATACATCCATTGTTCCTCTTTAAAAATTCTTATATTCATCAATTGTAATAATGACTGTTATTATTTAACCTTCGTGGGTTTCATTCATGAATCGATATGAAGTAAAAATTTGCCAATCACAAATAAATTTAATAGCAAATACGGTTAGACACTCCTGTCTGGTCTATCAAAATTGAGATTAACATCTTCAAAGTAACGCAGTATAAAAATACTATCTTCAAACAAAGATCAACTAAACTGCAAAATAGTCGAATAGAATACAATTAGATTGTGGAATGCAAACATTATTGTTCCAATCTAGAATTGAGAAAACTCCTATCAAATGTTCATTACTATAGTGTATTCAATAAATTGTAATTAACGTTCGTATTTCATAAAATTGTCTATAATGCAATGATAAATGTCTATGTTGCAATCATGTTCATAAGACGACTAGTATTTCAAAGATCGTCGATATCGTAGTAGATTTTAACGCTCTAAAATCTTTTAAATTATTCTTCTTTCTTGAGGATGACAGAAAATTGGTCAAAGTAATTAACTGATTAGAATTACTTTAATAAAATGACACGCTGTCTGAATTCAAATCTGCCATAGCAAATCGTTAACTTTACAGTTAAATAGTGACTACAAAAATATGCAAATTACTGAAAGAATCTAAATCAACAGTCTCAACTGATCCAAAATTATTTAAGTATGCCAATGACATAACAATGTCTCAAAAATCGAAGAAAACGGCATAAATCATCGAAGTGTACTGAGTACAAAAATATCAATCAATAAAATGGGGCAAAAGGTAGGACAGAAAATATGGGAAGAATGGTTGCTCAGATATCGCTACAATACTCAAATAATACAAGAAACGTTCAC
This sequence comes from Meconema thalassinum, assembly GCA_946902985.2. Classification (NCBI taxonomy): domain Eukaryota; kingdom Metazoa; phylum Arthropoda; class Insecta; order Orthoptera; family Tettigoniidae; genus Meconema; species Meconema thalassinum. The sequence goes on from OX336389.2 coordinate 1,069,578,283, forward strand.
GACTACCTTATCTGCCGATTGAAGTTCCAGAGGAAAATTCCCCAAAGAAGACTGCTGATGGATCCATTTCACCAACTTAAAGATGAGCTCCATCCTCGAAACAGGAATCAGCGTCCTCGGAGAATCGAACTGCTTCCTCCTCCGAAATTGCACTGCTCCGTGGATACGAGAAACATCCTTCCGGCAAAATTCTTCATTGTGCGCCGGGATAACCCTGGCCTCTCTTGAAAGTTCTCTGAAGTTCTTGCAGGAATTCGTCATGAAGTTTAATGTAGTTATTTCCGCAGAAATATTCATCGTTGTGGAGTATGAAAATATTTCCACTGTTATCTGGTATAATTCAGCGATGGATTAACGATGCATGAGTGTAGTTGGATGTTCACTACATGCTTGCTTTTGTAGAAAGACGATTAACGAAGTTCCATGCTGTTACTTTACTCCAATAATATATGTCCCAATTGCATCAAAGCCTTAGCCTTCCATCTCAACTACAGTTATAATGATCAAAAGCACTGCAATATTATAATGTTCCATAGTCGAATGTATCGTTGTAATACCAAACTGTTGCACTCCACGTGTCAGCCGTAGTGTATAATATGGAATTTAAAAGTGTTTCTCCTGTGGCGAGAAAATCACTTTTGTTGGCAGCCTAAAAGTTCCAATATCTTTCGAAGTATCACTGTGAAATCGTTCAAATCTTGTATACACCTCAATGTTATACTGCCTAATAGAATTATCATAAAGGCTGAAGTTAGCGCTTGATATCTTGACTGGTGGAAACGTTAATGTGCGCGTTTCAACTTCACCTAGTTTTGAGCAGCGTAGAATGGAACTGCTCCGAGTTCGTTCGATGCGGCAGGCTTTCACCTCACGCTAAAGACACCTTACTTCACTGAATCACTTGAAAATAAATCTATATCACCAGAAATATATATATGCGATCACAAGTATCAGATCTGAGTATCAGATCTGAGTATGAGAGCTCCTCTCTCCTGTGCACGACCTTTTATCAACTTCTTAAGGGGCGTAACCATCCCTTCCATAGCCTGTTGCTGCGTCATTGCTAGAAGTTTTAACTTTGGCTATACTTGACGGATTTTCAAAATTCAAAAACTCAAAATTAATTTCTTCAAAATTCCAAATCAATGCCATAACTGAAAATAGATTTCCACAAATCTGCATGCCAAAAGTAATCGAATATCGTAGTTTCAGCAATCTCCGTCTTCCTTCCAAACTATCGTTCATTGGTTCGCGTCTCTCCTCCAATAGCGTAGCTTCTTCCTTAGCACAATACCTTGTTTCCTGCGACTGCGTCGTAAATCTAAGATCTTTCTCGACCAAAATCATGACGTCACCAAGAATCTCAGCTCAATCAGCCTACTGGCATGAATTCTACGTCATCCGTGCCTACGTCATGAATATCCACGTCATAACTATGACATCCTTAACTTTCTGATATTTTCCAATACAGCCATCGTGGTCTCAATATAATTCAATTTCCGGGGGCATTCTCCCTTCACCACGTTTTAAAAACAGTTGCAAATTGTTTTTAAACTCTGTGTTATAAATATCTCAATTCACTTGAACACGAAATTGAATTATTATTGGCTTACTCTTCTATAATATTTCTTCAAGTTCCCAGCATTGAACTTGCCATAAACGACATTATTCTCATCATCGTATAGTTCATAACAGTTGTTTCCATAGGCATTCGTAATTCTGAACGGACCCATGAACACTAATCCAAATTTGGGGTAGATTTTCTTACTTACATCAGCCTTGACAGGTCTGCGTAGTAATACCAGATTTCCAATTTCTAAGGGAGCACCAAAACGTTTTCCAGCTACTCTTTTCAGTCGTTTTTGTGCTGCTTTCTGGAGTTGTTCCTTCGCTCTGTCTATTCTCTGCTGCCTTCCTAGGTCGGGATCTCTAGGAACGTGGTTAAAAAGATTATCCCATGGCCTTTCTGGGTTTCTTCCTAGATGAAGTCTCATTGGCACCTCTCCTGTGCTCTCCTGCACTGTAGAATTTAGACATTCCTCAATAAGGGGTACAAATCTCACCCAACCAGAATGATCATTTGGACAGAAAATTCGACAGAATTTCGAAAATTCAGCCATATATCTTTCCGAAGAATTCGATTCCGGATATCGCACGCTTGAAAATATGTGCTTAATACCAAGCCTTTCCATATCTGCAGCAAATTCCAAGGACGTAAACTGAGCTCCATGATCCGAAAGTAAATATTCTGGTTTACCAGCTTTTGGAAATACAGCATGTTCCAGTCTGCTTACAACGTTCCTCGTGTTAGCTTTTTGCATGGGACTCATTGTTACAAATTTTGAGAAGACATCCACGGTAACCAACAGATACTGATTACCCTGATATCCCTTCGGACAAGGACCAAATATGTCTGTCGCCATGAGTTCATTCGGTTTAGAGGGAATCATAGCCTTAGGTTTTCCTTTCAATAGAGCAGAAGCATACTTTGCTCTTTGATATTTATCACATGAACGAATGACATTAGCAATGCTGGAACGCATGTTAGTCCAAATAAACCTCTCTTTAAGAGTATCAAGAGTTTTATCTAAACCCGCATGTCCAGTTGCGTGATGAGCTACCCACACTAAATTGACAACAAGCTTAGGTGGCACGACTATTCGAAGCTTTGTATGCGCAGAGTCAGCATACTTACATACAATGTCTCCACTCAAGACAAAGTGTCGTGATTCTCTCTGTGTAGCTGCATAGTCAACATCAGTATTGTCCATGTAACCCTTAAGGAACCTGTACATTTTCCTGATTGGAGCGTGTCTCTTCTGTGACACACCGATTCGGGCTAATCTCCTAACGGTTTCTTGATCTTCTTGCTCCAATTGTACATGGTGTATCTGCACATTTTTGATAGGGTTACGTGATAAAGCATCAGCCAGTAAGTTATCTTTCCCAGGCTGGTGGACAATAGTGACATTAAACTGTTGGGTGAACAAAGCCCAACGTGTCAATCTATCACTAGACATGTCAGTTTGCAGCATAAACTGAAGTGCTTTGTGATCTGTAATAATGATAACCTTATGTCCCAGCAACATTTTTTTCCAAGCTTGCAAAGCTGTTACAAAAGCTAACGCTTCTAGTTCTGTCGTAAAGTAGTTTTCCTCGTGTTTCTTCAACTTCCGACTAGTGAACGCAATGTAGTGCTTGTTGCCTGCCTCGTCTTTCTGGTATAAGACTGCACTAATGCCTATTCTTGATGCATCAGACTCTATATAGAATACCTTCTCAAAGTCTGGGTACTCCAGTTTGACGTTGTTTCTGAGCATCTCTTTTGCTTTCTCAAAAGCCTCGTTTGCTGCGGTACTCCATTTCCATCTATTATTTTTCTTGAGTAAATCATACAGAGGAGCCATAATTTCAGAGTATCTCGGACAGTGGCTGCTAATGAATTGGCATGCGCCTACAAATTCTCTGACTTGTTTCACCTTAGTTGGCTTTGGGAATCTAGTGATTGCATCTACTTTCTGCATGTTTGGATGATATCCATCTTTATCAATGGTATGCCCCAAGTAATTTATCTCCTTCTTCAAGAATTGACATTTTCCAAAATTGACCTTTATATTGGCCTCCCTTAAATTTTCGAACAACTTTCTCAGGTGCACTAAATGTTCTGCGGCGCTGGGTGAAGATACAATTAAATCGTCAATGTAGCAGATTACATTCTCCTTTACTTCGTCAGTGAGCTTGCTATCAAGTGCTCGAATGAGTGCTGGTCCACTGTTGACCATTCCAAAAGGCATTCTCACAAAGACCCATGACGTCTGGTCAAATAGGAATCCAGTGTACTGCATACTCTCTTCTTCTAGTTGAACTTGATAAAATGAAGACGTCAAGTCAAGAACACTGAAACATGCTCTCCCTTTGAATTTTCGAAGCAGATCTCTAATCTTGGGTGGTCGGTCATTTTCTGGAAGAATCTTCAAGTTGATGGTCCTGGCATCGAGACAAAGACGTATCTGACCATTACTTTTCTTCACTACAGTGATGGGGTTTATATAAGACGACGCCTGTTTTTTAATAATCCCGTCTACCTCCATTTTTCTGATTAACCCTCGTACTTCTTGATAGTATTTCTCAGGAATGGGGTATATTCTCTTCTGGTAAGGGGTTTCATCTGTCAGCCTTATCTTGTACTTATAATCCTTAATCAATCCAGGCTTTTCATCAAAAATATCTTAGAATTCCTTTATCAGATCCTCAAATTCCCCCTGAATTTCTTCAAATCCTTCAGTTTTTCTACTGGGTATTTCTGCTAAATTTTCCACTTCATTAACTATAGTATTCAAAATTTCTTCCCTAAGGTCTATTTCCAGACTGTTTTTCACGTCCTGTTCTTCTATCTCTTCTGTGATCATGTACCCATCATTAAAGCTAATACTTCTGTTCTTCATGTCAATAATAGCTCCAACCTTCGATATAAAATCGATTCCAAGCACCATATCAAAATTGATCTTGCTCACCACAATGAAGATCTGTTCATAATTCCTTCCATTGATCTCAAAGTTCAATAACACTTGAATCTTGCACTTCACTGCCTTATCTTGGAAAATCCCTCTCACTTTGACGGTAGAAACAGGTAGAACTGTCATGTTCTCTCCTCTTAGCAGATTTTGATAACAATCTTCTGAAATGATGGAAATAATCGCACCAGTGTCCATCAGGGCTTTATACTGTTGGCCATCTATCAGTACAGAAATAATAGGTATGCACATGGTCTTTCCTCTTTAACGATACCCCTCTCTTCTAGTAAATCTTCATCAGTAACTTCATATATCTCATTAATTGTAATTAGGTGTGGTGTGGCAATGTATTTACAAGTTCTCACTGTCGTTGAGAAATCGGCGTTTTTTTTTTGTGTTACCGACCTCAAAATTATGCTGGCTCGTAGAAGGCCCAGGATCAATCACAACATCCTGCCTTTTCTTTTGATTTTCGGCTTCTTTTTCCCGTAACTCCTTCAGGTATTGCTGGCTTTCCCTCTCTCTTTCCTGATACTGATCGGGTGTCATAACCTGACCTTGAGAATCCTGATTTCTATTTTGGTTCTGGTTATTTCTATTATAATTTCTGTTATAACCATTATTGTTGTAGTATCTGCCTCTTCCATTGTTGTAATTGCCTCGATTATAGTTCCAGCCTCTTCTCTGTTGATACGGACGGTAACCTTGCGATCTGTTATTCCAAAACTGATTATTCCTGTGAGGACCTACATTGTCAGTTTTCTCTTCATCTGGCTTGTCAGTTTGCTGAACTTGGTCCATATATACAGTATTTATTTCTTTGAAGTCATGCCTTTGACCTTTCTGAACCACGTTAGGCATTGGACTTGTGTAGTCTAACCTCCTCAGTAATTCGTCCATGCTGGTCAAATCCCTGATGTTTGACGAAATGATTAGTCTCCTCACCTCCACAGGCAGCATACGAGAAATCGCATCAATTAATTGCTCCGTTGACAATGGGGGTTGCAAAAATCTCAAGCTGGACAATTGACTCGTAAAGAAATCAGCGTACCGTGTTGGAAGAGTACCTGAGTATTTTCTTGAATAAACCTCCGCTCTTAACGAATTCTGCGCTTCTATGGACCAAAATCGTTCGATTAATGCCTCTGCAAACTCGTCAAAGTTACTGAAAGTGTATCTAAAAGCTCTAAACCATTCAAGGGGTCCTCCAATCAAAAATCTTTCCACTATCTTCATCTCTCTCTCTCTCTGGGAATGTGAGCTTCGATGAAATAATCTTTGAGGTTCCTGATATATTCTATAGGCGTCAAACTATCAGTGTTGCTGAATTTTTGCGGTTTGTCTTCAAAATTCCTGATGACCGTTACATTCCTCGGATATGAATCCGGGTAGTTTTTCCCACTATCACGATAGTTCCACTCAGGTTCCCTATTCCTCTCGTCATCTTCCTCCCTGAATCTGGATATACGTTCTTCAGGAGTCACGTCTCTCTCTTCTGGATCTAGGTTATATCTTCTGGCATAATTCCTATTGGTTTCGCAAGCCAAGCCTTCTGTATCCTTGTCAGTGATTTCCGTTAAGACTTTCCTGATTAACTCTTCTTTGTAGGTCTCCATCAAACTAGCTTCTCCTAGCTTCAAATTCTGCAGTTTACTCGTCGTTTCATTTACATCAGAGACAACTTTATGAATCTGATCCTCTAACGCAGATTTTAATGCTTGCACATCCTGACCTATTTGTGTTCTATCTTCTACTTGTCTCTCGGATAGCGAATCCATCCTTACGCTTAAATCTTTCCTAATCTGTACTACTTCATTGTTAATATCTATTTGAGTACTGGCAAGTTTTCTTTCAATACGTTCCTGAATTTGGGTTACATGTTCCCCACTTGACCTATTCCACTCGTCTTTCCATACTGCTACATTTGCCGTTAACATTTCTGCTATGTCTACTTCGATATCATCTTTAAGTAATCTATTATGGTCTAATACCTGGGTTCTCATGACCTCTACATCATACTTTAAACCTGCTAAAGACGCTGTCGTTCTAACTGACTCATCAACTAGCCTAGTCGTTAATGCACTCATATTACGCGTACAAAGTGTTTTCGAATTTTCTATTTCTTCCCTGACTTTATTTACATCAGTTTGGACTTTAGCAATATCTACGAAAACTGTGTTGACTTCTACTTGAATCTTATTTATATCACTTTGCATCTCATTTACATCCGAATGAATGTTATTAATATCAACCTGAACATTGGACACATCAGTTCTAACATTTTGGACTTCTCTTTGGACTTCCTCAACCTTGTCTTGGACAGTCGCAACATCATTTTTAACAACAACTACTTCAGCCCTAGCACATGAAATATCACTCCAGACATTAGCAACATCAAGATTCAACATAGTAAGATCTTTTTGTACCTTAGACACATCAATTTTAACAACAGACACATCTTTATGAATGTCACTCACGGCATTCTCTATTCCTTGGGTATTAATCTGTAAACGCGACATATTATCCTCTAGGTTTGCAGAACTGGTCTGAATAACTTTCAAACTTTCATCCATTCTACTAGCATTCTCCTCCATTCGACTAGTATTCCTAGCTTCCATTTCCCTCACACTTTCATTCATGCTAGCTTTCATTTCTCTTGCACTTTCATCCACGCTAGCTTTCAAATTAGCAGACATATTACTAGAATTCTCCTCCATCATCTGCTTCATACTGCTATTCATGCTAGCTTTCAAGTTAGCAGACATCTCCTCTAACATCATTCTCAGACTTTCATCTGCCATTTCAATAATATTTCAATAATAAACTGCTTTAGGGACATACATCAAACAGAGTAAAATAACAACATCTGAGCAACATTCTTCACCATATATAAAGTTTGAGCAATTTTCTGTCTTAAATCTAACTTATAATTACCTTATAATTAACCTTCGTAGACACTTCATGTTGAAATAAACTCAAGCACATGTTCAAGTTTCTTTGGTTCATTTTAAAATATCCTAACACAAATAATTTACATTTATGATCCAAATAGTTTAATTTTATCTTTAATATGACTACACATGTCATAAGCCGGTCAAATAAAATAAGATTCCAGATCATAGGCGATTTTTCTAAGTTTCCAGCCTATTTAACCTCTCTCAAGTCGTATAAGATCTGATCTTTTCTGAGTGTAATTTTCCTAATACAACACAACATTTATTCCTATATAATCACACTCTCAAATTCTACAATTGGCTAAGACATCTAACAAAGAATCAACCTCTTTATTTGAGTCTTCACAATCCTTTTGACATTGATAACTTGGTAATCCAATGTTATTCGAACACTCCACAAAAATTGCTGTGTCAATTCTACTGCAATGACTTGGTAATCCAATGTTATTCAGTCGAACGTGCCAATCGAGACAATCGAGCCCCACCGAATTGCGGCAATCCTCCTGGTAATCCAGTTTTGTAGAACATGCCCCACGTTTCAGGGTCGCCAATCCTACTGTACCCGATAACCCGATAGTAGGCTGTCAGATATCCGCCCCCTCAATCGGATTGCCAATAATCAAACGCGCCAGCATAGCTACATCAATGAAAATGGCACTGACAGATACTATCGAGATTAGAGCACAATAGTTAACAAGAAAATTATTGTGGAACACACCAAAATATACGGGGGTTCATACTTACCTTTACTTACCTCTTAAATATATCTCGGGGACTGGGTTGTCAACTGGATCACTTAAAAGTATGTCCTCACAATAACCTCCACCATGATATTTAAAATGAACCAAAAACGAAGACGAGAAACTTTAAACTGCACAATAATTTATTTCACATAAAGAATGATTTTTAACAAAAATGAAACAACAAAATATACGTGGCAATCAGAAGCCATCGACCACATAACCATGTCCTCCTGTAGGACCTGTATTCTCTACATATAATGTTTTAGCTTTCTCAAGCTTATAGCAACGAAAATATAACAATGCAATGGGAATGGAAACGGGATTTGGGATGAGACACATATATCAATTGCTTTGCGTGTTTATATACTGCACATTTTATTTATAGCCACACGGCTATTATGAAACGCCCTTGGCCTCGGTAACACAGTTGTCCGGACCAGCTGCAAAGCACCTGTATAGTCAAAGCGGACACCCGTTCGTTCAACCCTAGCATAAGCGTGCTACCTCAGAGCTCGGCTCTCTCTTTTAAACACGTAAATGTTCACATCTCAACTGAAATATTATCACGCAAATGTCTTACATGCTTCATTCAAACACCAGTGGATTCCTCCAACAATCCCAAATCATGATTATTTGTTCAAACCACTTGCTTAACTTGCGTTGTTTAGAGTATAAAAAAAACTCTAAATGTTAATAACAAAAGTTCATTAATTATTTATAACAATAATAAATTGTTTATAACAATGTCAAATGACCATTGAAAATTTAATACACGCTTCTATTAATCACTATCATTTCAAATTATTTAACAAAGATATTTACAAAATTATTTTACAATATTAAATTGTTTATATTATTTATACAAGGAATACATTGAACCACACGTTTATCCGGTTGATAATTACTCAAATCGTGTTGATATAATCGACCAATGAAGGTTAGTTATATTTAACTGTCAAATCCAGGTTTAATAATGTTTAATAATAATTATTAATATTTGTGACTGTAACCTCCATTCAAAATCTTTATCTCAAATTATTTAACACTCTTGCTAATTTTAACAGTATCTTCATATGAATAATCTTTCAAAGAACAAGAACAACATTCAGCGGGAAAATACTTCGCTCATAATGCACAAAAATGGCACAACAATAGGCCCAAAATTCATCATATATCTTCATATATATGGCATAAAAATCTTCCAAACTACACACAAAAAAAACCTCCACTTATTAATTCATCAACTTCATTAATTATTGTGGGAACCTCCTTCATTATTCAAGGGCATTACTCAACAGCGACTTTAACACGTCCACTGAACTATCGATTATACATCCATTGTTCCTCTTTAAAAATTCTTATATTCATCAATTGTAATAATGACTGTTATTATTTAACCTTCGTGGGTTTCATTCATGAATCGATATGAAGTAAAAATTTGCCAATCACAAATAAATTTAATAGCAAATACGGTTAGACACTCCTGTCTGGTCTATCAAAATTGAGATTAACATCTTCAAAGTAACGCAGTATAAAAATACTATCTTCAAACAAAGATCAACTAAACTGCAAAATAGTCGAATAGAATACAATTAGATTGTGGAATGCAAACATTATTGTTCCAATCTAGAATTGAGAAAACTCCTATCAAATGTTCATTACTATAGTGTATTCAATAAATTGTAATTAACGTTCGTATTTCATAAAATTGTCTATAATGCAATGATAAATGTCTATGTTGCAATCATGTTCATAAGACGACTAGTATTTCAAAGATCGTCGATATCGTAGTAGATTTTAACGCTCTAAAATCTTTTAAATTATTCTTCTTTCTTGAGGATGACAGAAAATTGGTCAAAGTAATTAACTGATTAGAATTACTTTAATAAAATGACACGCTGTCTGAATTCAAATCTGCCATAGCAAATCGTTAACTTTACAGTTAAATAGTGACTACAAAAATATGCAAATTACTGAAAGAATCTAAATCAACAGTCTCAACTGATCCAAAATTATTTAAATATGCCAATGACATAACAATGTCTCAAAAATCGAAGAAAACGGCATAAATCATCGAAGTGTACTGAGTACAAAAATATCAATCAATAAAATGGGGCAAAAGGTAGGACAGAAAATATGGGAAGAATGGTTGCTCAGATATCGCTACAATACTCAAATAATACAAGAAACATTCACGACTACCTTATCTGCCGATTGAAGTTCCAGAGGAAAATTCCCCAAAGAAGACTGCTGATGGATCCATTTCACCAACTTAAAGATGAGCTCCATCCTCGAAACAGGAATCAGCGTCCTCGGAGAATCGAACTGCTTCCTCCTCCGAAATTGCACTGCTCCGTGGATACGAGAAACATCCTTCCGGCAAAATTCTTCATTGTGCGCCGGGATAACCCTGGCCTCTCTTGAAAGTTCTCTGAAGTTCTTGCAGGAATTCGTCATGAAGTTTAATGTAGTTATTTCCGCAGAAATATTCATCGTTGTGGAGTATGAAAATATTTCCACTGTTATCTGGTATAATTCAGCGATGGATTAACGATGCATGAGTGTAGTTGGATGTTCACTACATGCTCGCTTTTGTAGAAAGACGATTAACGAAGTTCTATGCTGTTACTTTACTCCAATAATATATGTCCCAATTGCATCAAAGCCTTAGCCTTCCATCTCAACTACAGTTATAATGATCAAAAGCACTGCAATATTATAATGTTCCATAGTCGAATGTATCGTTGTAATACCAAACTGTTGCACTCCACGTGTCAGCCGTAGTGTATAATATGGAATTTAAAAGTGTTTCTCCTGTGGCGAGAAAATCACTTTTGTTGGCAGCCTAAAAGTTCCAATATCTTTCGAAGTATCACTGTGAAATCGTTCAAATCTTGTATACACCTCAATGTTATACTGCCTAATAGAATTATCATAAAGGCTGAAGTTAGCGCTTGATATCTTGACTGGTGGAAACGTTAATGTGCGCGTTTCAACTTCACCTAGTTTTGAGCAGCGTAGAATGGAACTGCTCCGAGTTCGTTCGATGCGGCAGGCTTTCACCTCACGCTAAAGACACCTTACTTCACTGAATCACTTGAAAATAAATCTATATCACCAGAAATATATATATGCGATCACAAGTATCAGATCTGAGTATCAGATCTGAGTATGAGAGCTCCTCTCTCCTGTGCACGACCTTTTATCAACTTCTTAAGGGGCGTAACCATCCCTTCCATAGCCTGTTGCTGCGTCATTGCTAGAAGTTTTAACTTTGGCTATACTTGACGGATTTTCAAAATTCAAAAACTCAAAATTAATTTCTTCAAAATTCCAAATCAATGCCATAACTGAAAATAGATTTCCACAAATCTGCATGCCAAAAGTAATCGAATATCGTAGTTTCAGCAATCTCCGTCTTCCTTCCAAACTATCGTTCATTGGTTCGCGTCTCTCCTCCAATAGCGTAGCTTCTTCCTTAGCACAATACCTTGTTTCCTGCGACTGCGTCGTAAATCTAAGATCTTTCTCGACCAAAATCATGACGTCACCAAGAATCTCAGCTCAATCAGCCTACTGGCATGAATTCTACGTCATCCGTGCCTACGTCATGAATATCCACGTCATAACTATGACATCCTTAACTTTCTGATATTTTCCAATACAGCCATCGTGGTCTCAATATAATTCAATTTCCGGGGGCAGTACCATCCCGGCATTTAACCAAAGACGAAGTGGGAAACCACGGAAAACCACTTCGAGGATGGCTGAGCTGGGAATCGAAACCCCTCTACTCATTTGGACCACCCGAGGCTGAGTAGACCCCGTTCCAGTCCTCATACCACTTTTCATATTTCGTGGCAGAGCCGGGAATAAAACCCAGGACCTCCGGGGCGGCAGCTAACCAATTTTCAAACTTTGCCATTGCTTTGAGTTATGTTCGCCGTTTTTCTGGTATCTCCCATGATTGTAGGATTTTGACTATTATTTTAAAGTGTATGTTATACCTGCATATTATATGTGTAGCCTATGGTATATGTCGTCGAGATTCGACAATTAAATCTCAATAATGTCAGAATAAGAACAGGGCTTTCGTAACAGGGTGTGCTAACCAATGCAGTTGGCGCAAATTGTGAAATCGTCGTGGTGGTGAGAAACCGTATCAACGAGACTTCAAGAAAACACTTGAACATTACATAAGAATTTATATTTGCTTACTTTAAACTCCCTTATTTTTTTACAATTTCGTACCTAGGTAAAATAAGCTTTCATAATTTTAATGATTCCCCCTTATTTCATGGAAATATTTAAAAACCATCAGATAAGCAACGTTCTTCGAGAACACTGAAAGTGAGTGTTTCTTTTGGCCCCCTCAGCATCTCTTAAGTCTCGGGATTGTATCCCTCCCTCTCCTCGGGCGTACAATATCTACCGAGAATCCATAACTTTTGAGTGACCTTCCCCCCTTTCCTGACTGAATGCCTATGCTACTGTTGTTTTTGATATATTACCTCTTTCAAGTATATATATTTGTGCAGCAAATTATCAAGCGCGAAACATTTGCTATACGAGAGGTGCATGTTTTGTCACTGTCGGTATACGAAACGCTCGTGTGTATATTGACGCTGACATTTGAGCTCGACGTATCAAAACACACTAACGGACTGCTTTGTGAGGCATCCTAATGCATTTGGCACATCATTAGGTATCACTTCAGCACTAGCTAGCATAATGAGAACTGTGATATGGTAGCCTATAGCTCGCAATGGGAGGTGAGAAGTAATGAACAAGCGAACACTTCCTGTCAGCTGAGTAGAATCTTATTATATAATACGCTAAGACTAAGGTGTATGTATCACAAAACTCAAGCTCCTAAACCAGAAGGAGTTGGAAGGTGTGGTTTGTACCAAAATCTTCCAAATCGTCTCAATAGTATAGGAAAATCTTGCATTTCTTGAAAAGTCTACGGAAATAATGTATTTGTTTATAAAGTGCTTTTAAACAAATAAACAAGACGATAGCCCCTGCGAGAACTCTGTCACCTACAGCCCGCAGAGCACTAAACCGAGCGGGTAGTCTGTACACATGGGGACGCACACAATCCATTATGCGAGAGTTCTCGCACGGGTCCGCTAGTATTAATAACTACAGTTTACAACAGTAATGGGCACCCGCAGGATTTTTCCCGGGGGGGGGGGAGGGGGGGGTCAAGGAATATTTTTCATTTCATAACCTTCCTGTCACTAGGTGATGTAATGATGAGACGTACTCCTCCTCCCCCCTCCCCCTCCCTTCCGCCCCCTCCTGCAATTTTCGTTTCATTTCTTACTTGCTTACTGCTCTCAAACTGTTGGGTAGATGGGTACATTACCTTTATGGCATGAATGGCAGGAATAGTATGGACAAAAACTCGGAATTAAATGCATCATCTTACCTCTATAATCCCTTATTACCTTGTGTGCATACAACCATATATACTTTAAAAACCTCCCAACCTTAACTTCACGTAGTCCCGTAGATACCATATTTATTTACTACCTCTCTCAAGTTTTTCAAATTCACTACGGTGATCGGGAAACTACTTGTGTACTCCAGAGTTATAAAGATTACTTGACAAAGTCAAAAACTATGATTACTCCCGAAATCTAGTTATCTTCACAAAACTCGTGGATTCCTTATTTTCCATACAACATTACAATAGGGATTTTTATTTAATTCATTTGTCTTATAAGACCATTATCACATAAGAAAACTACGATCTGAACTGGCAAGCGATAATATCAATCTACAAGGACCTCGGTTCAACGCCCGGGTCATTAACAACTTTAAACACTCACGGTGTATTTAACACTTCTTACAAGACGGTTTTTACCCACCCTCGCTCTATGAGGGTCAGGCCATTATACTCGAGCGTGATTTATGACAGGGAGAGCGGCTCCCTGCCTAGCCTACGGTTGGACCTCTCTTCAATGCTTTTAAAACAAACCTTCATTTTCATTTTCAGCTCTTTGGGGAGACATGGCATTCTACTCATCGTTTTACTTTCAACAATATTATTGGCTCATAAACCACTCTCGTAACCTTGGCATTTATTAATTATGACGGGTCCTCGTTGATTGGGAAGAGTAATACACATTCGACGACGAATAATAAGGGGCTTTAACAAACAGAGGATTCTAGGTTCGAATCTCTTAACATGCCTCGGGAACCTTTTCCACATTGGAGGACTTATACAAGACGCGATTTAGGGTCTAGCCGTAGCTTACAGGACCTACGCTCAATAATACCATACATTTGCTCCCTTTTATATAATAACACACACATGGCCTCGTGATCTACGTCACAATTAGAGGACTTACAACATATCTCAATTCAATACAATCAACTACCCCTCATAAGTAATTTACCAAGTACATTTAAATTCTACGCATTCCTATCGTGACTTTTATTTAATTGCGTTCCATTACACTACACATTACTTTACGGCCGAATGTCTTCCAAAGAACTGATAAATTTCATAGTAACAATTGATACATATCTCAATTCTTATATTTATCTTTTCCATTGACAATAAATCGCTCCATATTTAAGAACATGCATTCACATCATGTCTTATACATAATCTTTATTTAGATTTCTTTACCTCGTTATTCACATCATGTCTTCATTCCTTACAAAAGCTCAAAAGCTATTTCTTTCATATAATTCAAATTTACCTTTATGTAAATATCTTTGTTATAATTATTATTATTACGCTTGCTTTTATAACATTCATTAAATACACTGACATTTTATTCCATGCATTTCCTCTACAGGATTTATTCTTTCACATAATTATTTATTATTTCTTAAAACTTTATTTTTGTTCAGATCGCGTTCTTATTTAGCTATTATTTATTTAAAAATATCCCTTTTACTCAAAACTCCGGTGGAATTGTACACAAAATTTTCTCCGACACCCAAAATATAATGAAAATCTTTACTCACATGTCTAAGGTCGTTTTCTGACCTTTATTCTCGTTCGACGTGTCATTTTGGCCCACCTTCTTGACTTACTCCATATTGTACAAACTTATCTCATGTACAGACATTTCTTGACACATATTCAATACATTTAACACTGACAACATTTTTAATACACTGGTGTATCCGTTTTGAACACACAATAAAACACTAAAAAATATATTACTTTTAACACACACTCTTGATATATTTACACTTCACAACTTTTGATCACTAGGCCGTCTTTTTAGCCTATCACACGTGACCTCTTAATCTCCCGTTTCCAAGGGTGAAATTTATTCAATGTCGGCTTCCTATCCTGTAGAATACGAAAGTCTCGAATCATCTACTACTTCCCTGGAATAACAATTCTTCGAATCCTGTTCCTGATGATCGGCTATTTCTCTAGCTTGAACGGCTCCCCTTTTAGATCTGGTTTATCGATCCTAGCGAAAGTCTGTTCTGATCGAGGTCCCCTCGATAACCTATCGGTGATCTATGGATTTTTTAGCAACTAATACTTCTCGTGTCTTAGTGCTTTAGAATAGTTCGTCTGCTTTCTTGAAAACAATGTCTATAGTTTCCGTTCTCCTTTGTTTATTTGGTTCTCGCACTTCTAATTTTCTGAAATACGTTGCGAACCTTACTCTGTTTTTCCCTGTTCGGGTTCTTTAAAATTGATAAACTGTTTATCTCGCTGTTCCGGTACTTCCGTACGTTATGATACTTTTGGTCGTTTACTGAAAGACCTATCGCCTGAATCCTAAGTTCGCAGCCTGCTTTGACTGTATTTTTGGAACTTTTACGGTAAACTTTGCCCTGTCGGACCTAAATCCTGTAACTAGGATTTTCCTAATTTTTCAACACGGCGATACTTTAATACTTCTTCTTTGCAACTCCTTATGGAGGCACGCAAGCTACTGATACTTCGACGCCCGTGGCTGTCGAATATTAGTTCTGCGGTGTAATACAGCGTTTCTCCCCTCAAGGAGTACTGGTAAACTGCCTTCGATGTCTGATACAGCGTAACGTCCCCCTCACGGGCTCTTGAATACTGCATGAACTGATACAGCGTAACGCCTCCCTGGGCTATCGTAGACTGCATGATTGGCTTGGTGAGGCCAGGAGTTTTATACCTTTTAGTCAAAAGAGATAAAATCCTAGTCCTTTTCGTGACCAACTTTTGAACTAATTGTCGCACAATTATAAAAATTATATCTCCAGAAAGCTCGTCTTCCAAACGTAAAATAATCTTCCTGTGCATGGAAATCGATCGTGCATTTCCGAGATATTAATTAATTTTTAGTCTTCAACTTGTGTGGGTGGTGCTGTTCATTTTTAATTCTCCCACTCCTTGGGTCCCGGTGAATTCCCAATGACGTATGCTGCATTTGCACTTTCCTCCTGGACTATTATTAAAGGGTTTTTCTTTACACAAAAATCTTTAATCCGAAATGATTCACCGTACTGTATCTGTTTACTTATTTTTATACTCGTAAACGGGTTAAATTTAATTATTCTTGTTCTGACTCAACAGCAAGGTTGCCGTTTTCCTGCCACGTAAGAGCAATTTCCGAGTCAAGCTTCTTCGTCTTACAGTCCAAACTTTCCACTCGTTCTAATAATATCCATGACTGGCTCCTTATAAATGTCAAGAGGCATGAGCTCATCCTAGGAACACTTGGTCCCAGCGCTTGCACAATGTTAGGCTAGAATCCTGGCTTGAAATCTCTCTCCGTTCCCTTATAGACTGTATGATTCTTTCATACCTTTCACAAAATACATGGATTCGACTCCCTTTGAAGCCTATGGTACATGGGTTCATCTCTCCCCTCCTTAGGTAAATAAATTTTCGAAAAATTTTGAGGAAATTTATTTTAATTATCCAAAAAAATATCTTATTTTTCCTTTTTAAATGTCGAAGCCATCATAACGTTATCCGTACCTTCTGATTTTTCTTCCTTAAAAATCCCACGATAATTTGATTTCTTTCATCTTTTTAAGTCATATCCGGTAATTGTGTCGGTTGGGTACGCTCTGTCCCTACCCTTTCTTTCCCCTTTTTATTTGTCTGGACTTTAGGTTTCCAGAACCTCATTCTTCTTTACGGGTGTGGTCTATCCCTACCCGTTCCTTTATTTCATCATTCTCCTTCCTTAAATTGAAATTTTCTTCTTCAATAAAATCAATTATTTCTTTTATTTCCTAATATAATTTCTCCAATTCGCATTCACACTCGAATGTTTGAGCTCTGTTTCCTTTTTCTATCTCATTCTCGTTTCTATCAAAAGTGGATTCCTCATCTCTAAATTGTTCCATAACCAGGGCTTGTTCATTGGCTTCATCGAAGTCTTCGGGAGGGTAATACACTTTCAAATTTGCTGAATTCATGGTCACTTCGTGATTCGTTTCACAGTGCCGAATTCTATATGCATTATTTCTCAAATCCCTTATTATTTGATACGGTCCGTGGTACATTTTCTGGAACTTTTTGTACACGCGGTTCCCTGGATCCGAAATGGCGGGTCTTTTTACTAACACCATTTCCCCTGCTACTAGTGGCCGATGATACCTCCTGTGCCTATTTCTTCTTTGTCTCCTGTCGGCTTGAGCTTTTAGATGCTCAAAGGCTCTTCTAATACGTACATCTCTTCCAGGCTGAGCGTCTGCTGGCCTAGGAATTACCAGACTCCAAGGTCTCTCTGGTTGCTCATTCCGATGTACCGTTATTGGTATCTCTCCCGTAGATTCATGGATTGTATTGTTTATACAAAATTCGATAATATCCAAGATATCTATCCACTTCCAATTTTCTTCGGCACAGTATATTCTACAATACTTGGCCGTCTCCCTCATCACCCTTTCTACAGGATTTGCCTCAGGATGGCGAATACTTGACAAAATCTGACGTATTCCAAGTCTTTCTAATTCTTGTCTGAACTCTATACTGGTGAAACAACTACCGTGATCCGACAACAAATTCTCAGGTTTTCCCAGAATCGGTATCACTTTTTCTTTGAGTCGTTTTAACATCTGTTTGGTACTAGTCTTCTGTATGGGAGCAAGGACAACCATTTTAGTGAAGACATCCATAGCCACCATTATGTGTCGATTTCTTCTTCTTACCTTTGGCAAAGGTCCGAAGTTATCAATAGATATGATTTGACCTGGCCTTTCGGGCAACAATGGTATAGGCTTTTGTCTCATCAGAAATGCATTTGGTTTGATCCTTTGACATAGATCACATGTCTTTAGCGTGTCCCTTACAGTTTCTCTCAGTCTCGGCCATACAAATGCTTCTTTCAGCATCGAGACTGTTTTGTCGACTCCCATATGTCCGAACGATCTATGGGCTAACCATACTATTTTCCTCTGCAAAATTGCAGGTACAACAATCCTTAATCGTGTATGGTCAGAGTCCACAAACTTATATAATAATCCATTATAAAATGTGTAATCTTGAGCTATCTTATTAGCTTCTGTGTACGCTGGTGTTCCCCTTATCAAACTTCCTTCGAGAAAAGATATGAGCATGTTCATCCATGGATCCTCACGTTGCCGTTGACTAATGCTCCTTAACTCATTTAGAGTACGCTGATCCCTGTCTTCCAAATCAATAGCCATTACTTCCTCTTCTGTGGACTCTGGCTGACTACTTAAATAGTCTGGAACTATATTTTCTTTTCCTGGGCAGTATTCTATCTTTACATCAAACTGTTGAATATATAAAGCCCAACGCATCAACCTTTGACTGGATAGATCAGTCTTCATCAAAAAGGTTAAGGCTTTATGATCCGTTCTTAAAATGACTTGAAACCCATATACGATCTTTCGCCAATATTGCAGCGCGTGCAATATCGCTAACAGCTCGATTTCGCTGATCGTATAATTTTTCTCGTGTGGTTTCAGTCTCCGACTTGTGAAAGCTAGATAATTTTTCTTATCAAGGTTATCCGGGTTTTCCTGATATAGCATTGCCCCTATTCCAATCTGGGTTGCATCTGTTTGAATTATAAATTTCTGATTAAAATCAGGATATCCTAGCTTCACATAGTTTAAGAGCATTTCCTTGGCCTCCACGAATGCTTTTTCTGTTTCCTCCGTCCATTTCCACTTGCCCCCCTTCTTCAGAAGGTCCTGTAGTGGTGCAACAGTTTTTGTGTATGATGGACAATGTCCTGAGAAGACACCAATCAATCCCAAAAACTGGCGAACGTTCTTTACCTTCAACGGCCTTGGAAAATCCCTTATCGATTCCAATTTGCATGGATTTGGTTTAACACCATCCTTATCAATCACATGCCCTAAAAATGTTACTTGCCTTTGACAAAAATTTGGCTTCTTTAAATTGATTTTAAAATTTGCCCTTCTTAAATCTTCCAATAATTTCTCTAACTTTTCTAGATGTTCCTCAATATTCTCCGAGGTAAGCAAAATATCATCCACATAACGGATAGTGCAATCTTTCACTTCCTCTGACAGGTTTCGATCAAGCGCTCTTATTAAGGCAGATCCCGCGGTCTTCAATCCGAACGGACATCTCCTAAAACAATAGGTTTGTTGGTCGAACTGAAATCCAGTCAACAAGCTGGTTTTCTCTTCCAGTTCGAGATGATGATACGAAGAAGTCATGTCAATATTTGTGAAAATCTTCTTGCCTTTGAACTTCCTCAGTATTTCTTTTATGGGTGGTGCCGAATCATTTTCTGGTATGATTTTTGCATTTAAATTTCTGGCATCTAGACACACCCTCACTGAGCCATCCGGTTTACTCACAATCACTAATGGACTAACATATGGAGTCGCCATCTTTTCTATAACACCTGCATTCATCATCTCCGGCAGTGTTTTCTTATTTTGTGGGTAATGTTTTTCCGCAACCGGGTATGGTTTTTGTCTGAACGGTGCCCAATCATTGACTTGGAACGCGTATTTAAAATTTTCAATCTTCCCTGGCTTGGAATCAAATACGTCCCTAAAATTTAATAATAATTTCTTTAATTGTTCCTTATTTTCAAGGTTAACTTTAGCTTCCTCTACCTTTCCTGACAGGTTGGTCTCGAACTCAGTTTCCAAATTATCTTCGAGTTCTATGTTGAGGACTTCAAACATCCTTTCTATGTCCTTACAACCTTCTTCCGTTACTTCTTCCACATGCCATACCTGTTCTCCTATTTTCACATCCTGTTCCTGTAGGTTAATGTTTTGTTCATCCACATCCTCTCTTTGAATTCTAATGCAATTTTGCGCTAGATCTATGATGACCTTGTTCTCACGGATAAAATCAATACCTAATATGACATTATACGGTAATTGATTTACCAGCAAAAAGCATTGCGAAATTTCAGTGTTACCCATGATCAGATCAATGTATACCTGAAATTTGCATGTTAACGATTTTTCAGGGATAATTCCCTTAATCTTTACACTTGATGTGGGGATTTTTAATACGCGGCCTCTTGTTTCCAATTCATTCAGAAGGGTTTGCGTAATTAAACTTATTGTGGATCCGGTATCAATCAATGCCCTGACCAGTAATCCTTCTATCCTTAGCATAATTATGGGTAATTCTCTTTTGATAGGTGGGATTCCTTCCACCTCCTCGTTAATTAGCTCATCTGGTCTTGCTATCCAATTCACAATTTCTACCTCCTCCCAGCTCCTGGTATGTTTCCACTTTTGACGATTTAAATTTGGAGTTTTTTTATCCTGAGGGCTTCCTTTCCCCTCATTCTTTAACTGAGCTTGTAGTTCCAAGCTTTGAGCTCCATCTAGTCGGTCGGGTGATTTCCGGTTCTTGATTGCCTCACTCCAACGGACTTTTTGCCTTTCAGGTTCGTCTGGTCGTTCGTTCATATAACGAAGACTTTCCTGATATCTTTCCTCTATTTCGGCCCGATATTCATCATCCCTATCCTCTGGCCTTACGTTCCTTCTGGGATAATTCTCCCATTTCTTTCTGTATTCTTGCATCTGATGGTTATTGTTATAGGGTCGGCTCTCTTGTTGCCTATAACCCGTATTCCTAGGATTTCTTCCTCGATATCCTCCTCTGTAGTATGGCTGTATTCCTCTAGGCTCTTGGTGCCCATACTCTCGACCTAGTCCTTGAGTATCAGTGCTGGTGGACTGATTCCTGGTCGATGGTTTTTCTCTGGTTTCCTGACTGCTGGCCATGTGTACCTGTTCAGTCTTTGATGCCTAGGAGTTACGTGTGACGTCGTCATGTCTAATTGACGTAATACACTCTCCACTTCCACGGCACTTCTGGCTTTGGATGAGATTAACAGCCTCTGAATCTCATATGGAAGTTGTCTTGCAATGGCGGCACACAGGTCGTTCTCAGCTGGAGCAATGTCAAGTTCGCGGAATTTACACAGCTGAGCGGTAGAAAATTCCGAGTACTTAGTTGGTGCATTTGTGCAGTACTTCCTAGAGTACAGATCTAGCCTCAAATTCTCCTGGACGTCTGCTGCCCAATATCGTTTTAAAAAGGCTTCTCTAAAGCCTTCCACCGTATCAAAGGTGTACCTAAAGCTTCTGAACCAGGTGAGACAATCACCTGCCAACAGCTTCTCAATAGCTCTCAGTCTCCGATCCTGAGGAACCTTCATTTCGTTTAAGTACTCTGCGACTTCCTTTAACCAGTATTTTGGAGTAATTGACATGTTATTACCAGTAAACTTTACCGGTCTGTCCTCATTCGACTTAATGATATTTATTATCTGGCCATTTGTCTGATTCGTGTACGGGGTTGACATCGCCATCGGATATCCGGGGTTCGTATAAGGGCTCTCCCCTCCTAAGTCCCTATCGGTATCTGTGCCTTGTTCCCGGGAATCTACCCATCCTGTCTTTGGAAACTCGTCCTGATTCTCAAATTCTAACTTCCTTTCCCTTCGGGCACTTTCTTCATTCGCCATGAGTTGGATTTCCATTTGACTATTTTTGAGTTCAGTCCTTTCCAACCGTGATCCTAATTCATTTTGAATTCTTTCCTGATTTTTCTTACTAGTTTCCAGTTCTCGTTTGAGTTGGAATTTCTCGTTCCTGAAGCTATCCCTGATTTCATTTAGATGTTCTTCTACCTCTTTCTTAATGACCATGACCTGTTCTGTTATAATTTCTGGCTTCACGTCACCTTTAGTATCTAGGTCTTCTCGCATTTCCTTTATCTTTTTCTCCATCTCCTTTTGTCCTTTGTAGACTTTGTCCTGAATCTTGTTCATATCCTCTCGAGTCTTTCCTTGTTCCTCGAATATAATTGTTATGTCGGTCATAACCTTATCGATATCTCCCTTTGTGTCTTCCATTTGTTTTGTTATTCCACTTACTGTTTCCCGAATTCCATTGATACCCTGACTTATTTCATCTATCTTATGAGTACTTTCCTTATTTTCTTTATTTCTTTGTTTTCATTCTTTCTGGAGATGCTCTTCGTAGGTACCGAATTTTTGAGTTATTTCCTCCCCGTGCCTCTTTAAATTCTCATCTACCTGCCCGGTAAAATGATCAATCTGCTCTTCCATGCCCTGTATATCTTTGTGATTCTGAATTTCCATATCATCCACTTTGGCCTGAACTCCCGCAACTTTTTCCTCAAGTTTTCCTACTTGGTTCTCCACCCCTGTAAATCTGTCTCCTAAATCACTAACACTCTTTTTTATCTCATCCCGGGAGGTCTCACAAATACTCTTGTTAGATTCCATCTGAGCTTTCAATTCTTTCTGCACCTCTTGGATCTGGGTTACAAGTTCCTTTTCACATGCCTCTACATTTTTTTTACAAGATTCTTCCATTCCAACCAATTTAGTCTCTAAATTTTCAAAATTTTCTTGACACTTAGTTTGGGAATCTACCATACTGTCCTTCAAGATCTTTATTTGGCCTTGCCATTCTGAATTAAAGGCATCGTTTTCCTTTTTAATTTCACTTGTGATTTCCCCTTTAAACTCTTTTAACTTATCCCCAAACTTAGTGTCAAACCCTTGAAATTTATTATTCATTGTTTCTTCTAAACTCTCTCTGAGTCCATCTGACCCCTTTTTCATTCCCTCAATTTCAGCCTTCACTTCATCGTTCATTCTTACACATTTATCCTCAATAGCTTCTAGTTTAGCACCCAGGTTATCACTATTAGTTTTTAGTGACCCCAAACTCTCATTTATGGATTCAAACTCTTTTTTATTTGTATTCAGTTGGCTATCCAATTTATTGTCTATAGCCCCTAGCCTTTCCTTGCTATCGGCTTTTATAGCCTCCAAAAGCCCTTGCAATTCCTCACTCAATACCATCTTATTAGAATACAGTGGGCTACTCATGCCACATCGCTAGAACATGCTTGAGAGATAGTAATCTGAACTTTTGTGTCCCAATTTCTTTAAAAATTTACTTTGGTACGGGTTTTACTACACCGTACCCTTTTGATATCATTATTCAAACTCAAAAACCTTTATGGAAGTATTTAAAATTCAAAATTTCGAAAAACCTTTTTTTTTTTCAAAAAATAATGAAAATTTTGATTTTTCGAGAAAACTCGGGTTTTCCCTAGGAAAACTCATCCCTGCGTACTGGGCGCCATGAAATATCTGGTAGGGGGTTGTTTAATCCAGGGCTGCTCGGTGTGAGTTTCCAGGGACCCATGCGGTCAGTTAACATTATACGTTGTAGCTACTCCTATCATTACTTTACTTTTACATGAATCGACCGTCTTTAGTGTTCCTCTAATTATTAATCCAAGCACAGTACTTCTATTCACCCCCCTGTGCCCCTTTAGCAAGAAATATGCAAATCACAGTATGCCAGCATTGCTCAATTCGGGATTTTTCGGGGCTGCGGTAAGTTCTCCCAATCTGTGACTTACATATTTTGGATTAAATAGAGGATACACTTGCAAAAATAACAACAAAATCAACTCCTATTTTACCACATTTAATTAATCAAAAATATGGCGCTACAAACAAATAAACAAATAAACTACTGACCAATATCTTTCTACTTGTTCAAAGTGAACAAGGAATAGCATAAGAATAAAACAAATATTCTATTTAAACACATGGTTTTCTTTAAAACCAACAAATCATGATTATTTTCACTTCCATAAAGTACCTATCTTAAAGTTCCATGTAACTACGAGCTTCTTTGGCTCGATATATTTCCATAATAATGGTGTCATATTTTTGTACACCTCAAGAATTTATTTTTATCTTTCTTATCATCAAAACAAATATATAATTACATTTAAAATTACATGTTAATTATTCAATTCAATATTTGGACATTTCACATGTTCTCAGTATTTACTACCTCTCTCAAGTTTTTCAAATTCACTACGGTGATCGGGAAACTACTTGTGTACTCCAGAGTTATAAAGATTACTTGACAAAGTCAAAAACTATGATTACTCCCGAAATCTAGTTATCTTCACAAAACTCGTGGATTCCTTATTTTCCATACAACATTACAATAGGGATTTTTATTTAATTCATTTGTCTTATAAGACCATTATCACATAAGAAAACTACGATCTGAACTGGCAAGCGATAATATCAATCTACAAGGACCTCGGTTCAACGCCCGGGTCATTAACAACTTTAAACACTCACGGTGTATTTAACACTTCTTACAAGACGGTTTTTACCCACCCTCGCTCTATGAGGGTCAGGCCATTATACTCGAGCGTGATTTATGACAGGGAGAGCGGCTCCCTGCCTAGCCTACGGTTGGACCTCTCTTCAATGCTTTTAAAACAAACCTTCATTTTCATTTTCAGCTCTTTGGGGAGACATGGCATTCTACTCATCGTTTTACTTTCAATAATATTATTGGCTCATAAACCACTCTCGTAACCTTGGCATTTATTAATTATGACGGGTCCTCGTTGATTGGGAAGAGTAATACACATTCGACGACGAATAATAAGGGGCTTTAACAAACAGAGGATTCTAGGTTCGAATCTCTTAACATGCCTCGGGAACCTTTTCCACATTGGAGGACTTATACAAGACGCGATTTAGGGTCTAGCCGTAGCTTACAGGACCTACGCTCAATAATACCATACATTTGCTCCCTTTTATATAATAACACACACATGGCCTCGTGATCTACGTCACAATTAGAGGACTTATAACATATCTCAATTCAATACAATCAACTACCCCTCATAAGTAATTTACCAAGTACATTTAAATTCTACGCATTCCTATCGTGACTTTTATTTAATTGCGTTCCATTACACTACACATTACTTTACGGCCGAATGTCTTCCAAAGAACTGATAAATTTCATAGTAACAATTGATACATATCTCAATTCTTATATTTATCTTTTCCATTGACAATAAATCGCTCCATATTTAAGAACATGCATTCACGTCATGTCTTATACATTTGTTAAGGCTCCAACGCTCTATATTTTTATATCATTCAATTTAATCTTTATTTAGATTTCTTTACCTCGTTATTCACATCATGTCTTCATTCCTTACAAAAGCTCAAAAGCTATTTCTTTCATATAATTCAAATTTACCTTTATGTAAATATCTTTGTTATAATTATTATTATTACGCTTGCTTTTATAACATTCATTAAATACACTGACATTTTATTCCATGCATTTCCTCTACAGGATTTATTCTTTCACATAATTATTTATTATTTCTTAAAACTTTATTTTTGTTCAGATCGCGTTCTTATTTAGCTATTATTTATTTGAAAATATCCCTTTTACTCAAAACTCCGGTGGAATTGTACACAAAATTTTCCCCGACACCCAAAACATAATGAAAATCTTTACTCACATGTCTAAGGTCGTTTTCTGACCTTTATTCTCGTTCGACGTGTCATTTTGGCCCACCTTCTTGACTTACTCCATATTGTACAAACTCATCTCATGTACAGACATTTCTTGACACATATTCAATACATTTAACACTGACAACATTTTTAATACACTGGTGTATCCGTTTTGAACACACAATAAAACACTAAAAAATATATTACTTTTAACACACACTCTTGATATATTTACACTTCACAACTTTTGATCACTAGACCGTCTTTTTAGCCTATCACACGTGACCTCTTAATCTCCCGTTTCCAAGGGTGAAATTTATTCAATGTCGGCTTCCTATCCTGTAGAATACGAAAGTCTCGAATCATCTACTACTTCCCTGGAATAACAATTCTTCGAATCCTGTTCCTGATGATCGGCTATTTCTCTAGCTTGAACGGCTCCCCTTTTAGATCTGGTTTATCGATCCTAGCGAAAGTCTGTTCTGATCGAGGTCCCCTCGATAACCTATCGGTGATCTATGGATTTTTTAGCAACTAATACTTCTCGAGTCTTAGTGCTTTAGAATAGTTCGTCTGCTTTCTTGAAAACAATGTCTATAGTTTCCGTTCTTCTTTGTTTATTTGGTTCTCGCACTTCTAATTTTCTGAAATACGTTGCGAACCTTACTCTGTTTTTCCCTGTTCGGGTTCTTTAAATTTGATAAACTGTTTATCTCGCTGTTCCGGTACTTCCGTACGTTATGATACTTTTGGTCGTTTACTGAAAGACCTATCGCCTGAATCCTAAGTTCGCAGCCTGCTTTGACTGTATTTTTGGAACTTTTACGGTAAACTTTGCCCTGTCGGACCTAAATCCTGTAACTAGGATTTTCCTAATTTTTCAACACGGCGATACTTTAATACTTCTTCTTTGCAACTCCTTATGGAGGCACGCAAGCTACTGATACTTCGACGCCCGTGGCTGTCGAATATTAGTTCTGCGGTGTAATACAGCGTTTCTCCCCTCAAGGAGTACTGGTAAACTGCCTTCGATGTCTGATACAGCGTAACGTCCCCCTCACGGGCTCTTGAATACTGCATGAACTGATACAGCGTAACGCCTCCCTGGGCTATCGTAGACTGCATGATTGGCTTGGTGAGGCCAGGAGTTTTATACCTTTTAGTCAAAAAAAGATAAAATCCTAGTCCTTTTTGTGACCAACTTTTGAACTAATTGTCGCACAATTATAAAAATTATATCTCCAGAAAGCTCGTCTTCCAAACGTAAAATAATCTTCCTGTGCATGGAAATCGATCGTGCATTTCCGAGATATTAATTAATTTTTAGTCTTCAACTTGTGTGGGTGGTGCTGTTCATTTTTAATTCTCCCACTCCTTGGGTCCCGGTGAACTCCCAATGACGTATGCTGCATTTGCCCTTTCCTCCTGGACTATTATTAAAGGGTTTTTCTTTACACAAAAATCTTTAATCCGAAATGATTCACCGTACTGTATCTGTTTACTTATTTTTATACTCGTAAACGGGTTAAATTTAATTATTCTTGTTCTGACTCAACAGCAAGGTTGCCGTTTTCCTGCCACGTAAGAGCAATTTCCGAGTCAAGCTTCTTCGTCTTACAGTCCAAACTTTCCACTCGTTCTAAGAATATCCATGACTGGCTCCTTATAAATGTCAAGAGGCATGAGCTCATCCTAGGAACACCTGGTCCCAGCGCTTGCACAATGTTAGGCTAGAATCCTGGCTTGAAATCTCTCTCCGTTCCCTTAGAGACTGTATGATTCTTTCATACCTTTCACAAAATACATGGATTCGACTCCCTTTGAAGCCTATGGTACATGGGTTCACTACTTCATCCTCCAAAAACTTCTTAAAACTTCATTTGGCATCTTACCAAAACTTCCTCCATTATAACTCCATTTGGCATCTTACCAAAAACTTCCTCCAACTTACTTCATTTGGCATCTTACCAAAAACTTCCTAAAAAAACAACTTCATTTGGCATCTTACCAAAAACTTAAAACCACATTGCTCAACGGCATTACCTTCGTTGGCCTACTACTTCAAACTCACGTCCATTTACGTGAAAATACACACATACACACACACATATCTGTCACCAAGTAAGTTACCAGATGTCCTAATTAGTTACTACTTCCTTATTTCAACCCGATGTTGGTTAATTCATACAACGCATTACCATAAACTGTTTTAAACCACTTCTAAATTTCTCAAAATATATCCACTGATAACCTCGCTGTCCTCACAATGAAACTTCTTTATTAAATCAATACTTACTTCTTCAATTCATTAATTTTATTACCACTGTATCATCTTATCTTCTCTCATTTTAGAATTAAATCTTCATTACCATTATATTCATAATAATGGTTGCCATAATAATTATTACTTTCTTTCGATTACTTACCTTTGTAATAATCTTCCTACCTTTTTTAAATTTAATCCTCACTTTTTCCAACTTACCTGCAGTTCAAGGACCCACATCAACTTACCTGAATCGATAAATAGCATCACAACCTCTATCTTCCAAATTAAATGACTTTAGACAAACTAAATCAATACGCGTAGACACTACGCGCCCCTTACCATCCTAACTTCACGACTGAATTAAAATTACTCACAGCAGGTTCCTTATCTACCTGTGTTAAATCATATAAAACTTCATTACTTAATATTTAAGTCTTACGGAACAGTAACTATCGGTAATACAAATTTACATCACTACTTTTTCTGGCATTTCACAGTTCTTACCAATGTCATCTTCAATTCTATCTCTTTCTATAATCCCTTTTTCTTCTTTCCTTCTAGCATTAGCTTCTACTTCCTCTGTACTATATTTATCCATAGTAACACTGTGCTTTGGCTTTCCCCCTCTTACTTCCCCAAGTCTGGCTAATTCAGTACGCCACTGCACATCATATGCTTTCTTTCTCTCCTTCATCCTGATTTCTTTCTCCTCTAGCAACTTGATTCTCTTCTCTTTCATTTTACTTCCAAAATATCTACCTACATGTCTTCCCGTCACTTCTCCATTACTATCACTTAATGCTCTCTTTAGCCGTGGACTATTGCTTCTGCTCTTATCTATCTCTCTCCTCCTCTTAACCTGTTTACTAATTATGTTCTTCTGACTATGACTTAACGCACGCTTCTCTGCCTCTAATAATTTCACATTAATTTCCGCTACACCATCATTAAATTCTTCCCTAGTCAACATATCCTCTTCACCTAAGATTTTCTGCATCTTAATTTCTTGAGTGCCTAGTACTTTCTTTATCTTACCTACTTCTATCCCTATCTTTTCATCATCTTCTCCACTTCTTTTTCACTACGTTCTATAGTCTCTTCTACAGCTATCCTGCTTTCATCTATCATATCCGCTGACTCTAATCTGCTTTCTCCTTTTATCTCTTCTGAATCCCATCTGCTTTCACCTACAATCTCCCCTAATTCCAATTTGCTTTCACCTAAAATCTCGTCTGACTCTAATCTGATTTCACCTAAAATCTCCGCTACTTGCCGTTCCTCACCTAAGATCTCCTCCGATTCCAATCTGCTTTCATCTACAATCTCCACTGACTCTAATCTGTTTTCAACTACAATTTCTTCTACCTCCAATCTACTTTCACCTAAAATCTCGTCTGACTCTAATCTGATTTCACCTAAAATCTCCTCTACCTCCAATCTGCTTTCACCTAACATTTCCCCTGACTCCAATCTACTTTCAATTACAGTCTCCTTACAGGCTGTCTTCACTGATTCTACTTCAGTATCCCCTAAAGACTCTACCCCCCTCTATTTTGCTTTCTCTTACTATCTCATCTGACTCCAATCTGCTTTCACCTACAATTTCCTCTGATTCAACTACAATTTCTTCTGACTCCAATCTGCTTTCAATTACAGTCTCCTTTCTCATCCATTTCTGATGTTCTTTATCTAAGTTCTCCATCCATTCCCGATGTTCTTTTTCTTCTTTCTCTCTCCTTTCCTGACGTTCTCTATCAAATGTATCCTTGAATTCCAAATAACTTCTTTTATTCTCTTCCAAATTATTCTGCAACATCCTACTGATCATCGCCAGTAATGACTCTTCAGGAATATCGATAGACTTTTCTTTCTTATCCACCATCTCGAAGTACACCGTATAAAAATTTGCCCTTCCAAAATTCCACTTCACTTCACTGTCCCCCAAAAGCACTGACAATTTGCACTGAAATCATACACTCCTCTCCTAATTACCGAATGGTTTTCGTGTCCGACGTTGTAGCGCCAAATGTAACATTTTTAAAATAGTCCTTAACTATGGTGACAACTGTAATGGTTCAATTAAACAAACATGATAAGAATAAATATACACTGTGATGTGACCTTACCTGTGATAGTATAATATAATAAGTTGTTGAGCGCCAGATCCCTATTTAAGACAGTGAATCGAAATTTATGAATTAACCTCGGCTAACAACGAAAAAAGACAAGCCTCAAGAGAAGAGATAATGACGCAAGCGACAGAGTTCTATAGGACACTATACTCAAGTAACTCTCAAAGATCGAACTTGCGTCAGGACCAGAATACATCAGAAGAAAACCTAGAGGAAGAAACACCTCCAATACTACCCAGTGAAGTAAGAGCAGCCATTCGACAAACGAAAACCGAAAAATGCCCAGGTGAAGATGGAATTTACAATGAATTTCTAAAATGGGGTGAAGAAGACCTAATCCCAGTCATCACAACATTATTTAATTCCATACTCACATCAGAAGACATACCAATGCAGTGGAAACAAAGCATTATCATACTTCTACACAAAAAGGGAGCCAAGGACGACATAAACAACTACAGACCGATCAACCTAATTGTAAACCTCTACAAGCTATTTATGAAGATCCTAACCAATAGAATGACAAAGGCACTGGACGAACAGCAACCGATAGAGCAAGCAGGATTCAGAAAGAGTTTCAGTACATCAGACCACTTGCAAGCAATAAATCAACTCATGGAGAAAGTTCAGGAATTTAATCTAGAGGTGTATATCGCATTTGTGGATTACAACAAAGCATTTGACTCCGTAGAACAGGGAAGCGTCTTAGAAGCACTGGAAAAACAAGGCATCCCAAACAATTTCGTTAGACTCCTTGGCAAACTCTACGACGGTAACCAAGCCAGAATAAAGACAGAAAGAGAAGGATGTAACATCATGATAGAAAGGGGAGTAAAACAGGGAGACCCCTTCTCACCAAAATTATTCATCTGTTTGCTGGAAAATCAGTTTAGAAAACTAGACTGGGAAGAAAAATATGGCATCAGAATCGATGGGACAAGACTAACCCATTTACGGTTCGCAGACGACATTGTTTTGGTGGCTGAATCAGCGAAAGAGCTGGAACAAATGATAAAAGAATTAGACAAAACAAGTAAAGAAGTGGGCCTTACAATGAACCCGAAGAAAACGAAGCTGATGACCAATGCGTTAGAAGCCCCAATTAATGTGAACGGAGAAACACTGGAATATGTTGAAGAATATGTATATCTCGGTCAGAACATGTCATTTTCAAGTCGTTCAGAGAAAGAGGTCAAACGAAGAATAGGACAAGCATGGAAGAGCTTTTGGTCCCTAAAGTTTATACTGGCTGACAAGACCCAAAAACACACTTTAAAGGCTGAAGTTCTGGAAAAATGCGTTATACCGGTGTTACTATATGGTTGCCAAACTTGGGCATTAACATCGAAACAAAGACAAATGATCCAGAGATGTCAACGGAAAATGGAAAGGAAGATACTTCATGTCTCATTGAGAGATAGAATACGGAACGAAGATTTAAGAAGGAGAACCGGCATGAAAGACGCTATGACATCAGCAGACCAGATCAAATGGAGATGGGGTGGACATGTAGCGAGATTAGATCCTAACCGATGGACGTACAAAATGACGATGTGGGACCCAAGAACAGGAAGACGAAACGTTGGGAGACAAAGAATCAGATGGGAAGACTGGTTCGTAAAATGGGGAGGAAAACAATGGACAAGAACAGCGAAGATGAGGCAGGAGTGGAAAGACCTAGGGAGACTCGCATGCAGTGACCAATAAAACAATGCATCAACTAGAAAAACACCGTTCAGTGGGCATGCAGCAAAGCGGTACATATCTCTGGTGTGCAATAAAGGCTTCTCACAGAGCGGTGACCTCAAGAAGCACACTGTTGTTCATCCTGGAGTAAAGTAATACACTTGTAGCACATGTGAGAAGTCATTTGCATGGCGGACAGAACTAATGGAACATTGTCTCGCGCTCTAATTTGAGGAAACATCATCGTGTTCACTAGGGAAAATAACCTTACTCCATCACAAGGAATTCAAAAGGTTCAACTATCTTGCGAAACACTTATTAATTCGTTCCGGGACCACATGTGCACAACATAGTGAATGATTTGTGGGATGTTAAAGAACGTGTATAGGTATCTGCATCCAAACTAGATGTAAAAACTCCACCGGTAAGGTTTTGTATTGCATTTTAAAAAGACCTATTTGAAACGGTTCAATATACGTAGATTTTACTGAAGAGTGAAGACTTCGCAGTTTCTGTCATTGTTCAAGTGCTTAGACAGGGTAAGCTTTGTGCTTAGTGGCAATGGGAAGCTCCCAGATATTAATTGATGGCTATTATGATTTCCGTAATACTAATGGATATTTGAGGCCTTGATATCGCCAGACTCAGAAATGAAGATTGTTGTAGCGAATTTTAGGCCATCGTAATATAATTTACTTAATCTTTAATCAGCTGCACATCTATATAGAAGGCCCAATCAGAAAGAATAACCCCGAATGCTCCTCAGGACTTGCTCACCTGATGAGTTAAAACTGAGCAATTCCCTGCAAAGCAGGAGGCCATAGCCCTTATGGGATTTGTAAGGCTATTTATTTATTTATTTATCAGCAGTAGAGTGAGACCTAATTATCCCTGGTCGTAGTGTAACTTAGTTGACTAACCATTCAGTATTTATTTATAAGGAGTAGTTGAATTTGCCTATAGTATTTACTAACCACTATGAAAGAAATAGGCATTACGTTAAAGAAAATGAATTTATTAAATGCAAAAACAAAATATTAATAGTTACAAAAAAGAATTTAATTTACCAACTGCGGTTTAATTATTTAAAAGAAAATGAACATTTAAAATGAATTGAAAATTAATTGAAGTTAAATTATAATAGAGACGATAGTTTTATTTAATTGTTTGCTCACCCAGTCGAAGATTCGTCATATTTAAGTAATGACCGATGATCTCGATGCTACGTCGCATATGTTTAAAAAATGATGTGATATCTCAATTACTATGAAATATCCTCATTAAGTACGTTGCCATCTGTAGAAAGACTATTGGTCAGGGATATAACCCATTATGTACTAATATAGATATCGGCAGGACATCGTTCAGTGTCGACTCTGTATGCTCAGTCCATTAGGACCCAGAAAGCAAGGTTACTACTTCCTTCTTTCATTGAGAGCTGTTGATCAATGAGTGTCTTGTCGAGGGTGCTGATACTAATAACTTCCTTGTCACGTGAGTCGTAAACTTCCCTCTCCACTGGTAAGCTTCCCTTTCTTCAGTGTTCATTCTCTCACGAGGGCTAATTGCATCACAACTTGTAATATTTAGCAGCGTACCTACAGTAGAAATGGCGTGTTAGTTGCACCATGCGTGAAATATAATGTTCCATTCCTTCCAGAAGGAACTCGATGGTGCGCACGTGATTCTTAGCATCCCATGACAGTGACTCTGTTTGCCGTCGTGAAATAACTACTGCGTCATTCTGGGGTTTTTAAGATCCCGGGACAATGGCTACCTGCCG
Organism: Meconema thalassinum; assembly: GCA_946902985.2. NCBI lineage: Eukaryota > Metazoa > Arthropoda > Insecta > Orthoptera > Tettigoniidae > Meconema > Meconema thalassinum. Next base: position 1,069,612,156 of record OX336389.2, read on the forward strand.
TTGTGAAATTACTACTGCGTCGTTCTGTTTGTGACACATAGGGTTGGTCCTTATTGCCAATCTTGTTGCAATATATAATACTTCGTCTCTTTACAAGTAATTGTTAATAAAAATCTGTCTGACTATAATAATAAAAACCGCTTACAATTATCTGATATAAAAATCATCTCATGGATGTACTAATTAATAATAATAATAACATGATAAATGAAAAACCCTTTAAATATAACAGCTATGGGATCGAATCGTTACAATCGCCCCTAAGATAAATAATTTAAATGACGTTTAACATTATTTCTCTTACCACATCCAACATAAAAAACTATAAATATAAATATTATAACCCCCAAAAAGACAACATACAATATACTCTTCATCAATAAACTGCCGTTGTGAAATTACTACTGCGTCGTTCTGTACTTAAATACCCAAGAAATATACTCTTTTCACTTTACATATTTGTACTATCATTTCTTAAAATGTTCATAGTACTTTTCGTTTGAATACATACATTCTTCTTTATGTTCAAAATGTTCCAAATTTTCTTCTTTATATAATGTATTAGCGAGCTGTAAAAAATATACACAAATGCCCTTCACTTCTAATTTTGACATATATGTCTGCGCTGCACTCGTTTATAATTGTGGTGATTGTATGCTTGACATACAATTTTGTCTTCATATCTAGTGAACGTAGTTTTCGTCAGTCTGGTGTAGAATTACATTGTTGTATTTCCAGCTGATTAACACATTATAACTATCACAGCACACGATATGCAAACAACACAATATTTCTTTCGTCTCTATAACGGGATTACTCAAATGCAGTAAAATTTCAATAATTGAAGAAAAAAATAACTTAGCAAGATACCTAAGGCAATTCCAATTTCAGTGCATATGTCATACGTGTAAATACTTCCCCAAATACATAAATGACCTCGAAATACCTTAAAGCAGTTATTAAACAGTTCACTTAAATACCCAAGTTACTACTCACCTGCCTTCGTGGCTTCATTCTTTCTTAGGCCACGGCCGCCTCCTTACAAATTAATACTTCCTAAGTCTCCACGACTTCTTAACTTCTCATAAAACCATAATTCCTCTTCACTACTTCTCGAAATCAATAACTTGAATTTTCAAAATCACAAATGAACATATAATCTGACTTCTTGTTCACATTATTAAATTTAACTTAGCTTCGAGATATAACTTTACTGTATTGTCATTCTTACCTACCACACAAAATGATTAAGACTTGGACAAAATACTACTCAATACCTGAATTACGTATATTACTAAACTGTTTCACAAAACCACATGACAAACTCCTCGGAATAAATATTTCGTTCCACAAAATATTAATGCTCTTATACTTTAAACTTAGTCTATTCATGATTTGACTTCTTGCTGAATACCTAAAAACCCCCCTTAGTTTTCTCTCAAAACTCTTAATTAAGTACCGTGTCATCCAAATACCACTTCCTACTTGTTCTGACCGCCTGGAGTATAGCTATTCCTACTACACCAGAATCTCTCAGAACTCTCAACAACTCATCGTGACATCACACGTCACATACAAAAACCTCCCCTATTCGTGGTATAATCCCACTTCTTCGTTCTGTTACAGGTCACCTCTTACTAACCAATAACATCCTAAATTTCAGCTAAAAAAATCTTACATGCTTCGACTAATTCCTTGGAATAATAACATCACACTTTGTTTTCCTAACTATTTTCTTCCTAAAATAATGACAGTGTTCCAGTTGATAGTCAATAACACCGACACTCCTAATTGGCAAATATTTTCCCATAATCACTTCATAAAGCAAGTCCTGAGTCATAACACAGTTCAGACATTCTCTGCTCTACCAAATTAAATGCGTAAATTTCACCTGCCTTTAATTGAAATTTCATTATTACCCTTAGGTATACCTACCTTACTAACCTACTCTTGTCTTCAAAAATATAAACTTCTCTTTACTAACTCCGTACGACATAAATAAAACTTTTATTTCTCGTCTACTAACAAAATGATTGATCTTTAAAAATTCTCAAACTTCGAATTATAACAAATTCCTTTCAATACTAGTAAATATTATGCCAACCATCTAATTGTTATTATTATCTTTACTTTTACCAGTGTGTAGGACAACAATATACCACATCATTAATCATCAGTAACTTTTTTAATAAAAGTGGTTTAGCTCGATAACAAGCTTTGTAATATCTTTAAAACGTGCGTAACTGTAACTAAAACTTGGATCATCTTACCTCTATAATCCCTTATTACCTTGTGTGCATACAACCATATATACTTTAAAAACCTCCCAACCTTAACTTCACGTAGTCCCGTAGATACTATAAAAAACTCATTGCTCAACGGAATATACCTCGCTGACCTACTTCATCCTCCAAAAACTTCTTAAAACTTCATTTGGCATCTTACCAAAACTTCCTCCATTATAACTCCATTTGGCATCTTACCAAAAACTTCCTCCAACTTACTTCATTTGGCATCTTACCAAAAACTTCCTAAAAAAACAACTTCATTTGGCATCTTACCAAAAACTTAAAACCACATTGCTCAACGGCATTACCTTCGTTGGCCTACTACTTCAAACTCACGTCCATTTACGTGAAAATACACACATACACACACACATATCTGTCACCAAGTAAGTTACCAGATGTCCTAATTAGTTACTACTTCCTTATTTCAACCCGATGTTGGTTAATTCATACAACGCATTACCATAAACTGTTTTAAACCACTTCTAAATTTCTCAAAATATATCCACTGATAACCTCGCTGTCCTCACAATGAAACTTCTTTATTAAATCAATACTTACTTCTTCAATTCATTAATTTTATTACCACTGTATCATCTTATCTTCTCTCATTTTAGAATTAAATCTTCATTACCATTATATTCATAATAATGGTTGCCATAATAATTATTACTTTCTTTCGATTACTTACCTTTGTAATAATCTTCCTACCTTTTTTAAATTTAATCCTCACTTTTTCCAACTTACCTGCAGTTCAAGGACCCACATCAACTTACCTGAATCGATAAATAGCATCACAACCTCTATCTTCCAAATTAAATGACTTTAGACAAACTAAATCAATACGCGTAGGCACTACGCGCCCCTTACCATCCTAACTTCACGACTGAATTAAAATTACTCACAGCAGGTTCCTTATCTACCTGTGTTAAATCATATAAAACTTCATTACTTAATATTTAAGTCATACGGAACAGTAACTATCGGTAATACAAATTTACATCACTACTTTTTCTGGCATTTCACAGTTCTTACCAATGTCATCTTCAATTCTATCTCTTTCTATAATCCCTTTTTCTTCTTTCCTTCTAGCATTAGCTTCTACTTCCTCTGTACTATATTTATCCATAGTAACACTGTGCTTTGGCTTTCCCCCTCTTACTTCCCCAAGTCTGGCTAATTCAGTACGCCACTGCACATCATATGCTTTCTTTCTCTCCTTCATCCTGATTTCTTTCTCCTCTAGCAACTTGATTCTCTTCTCTTTCATTTTACTTCCAAAATATCTACCTACATGTCTTCCCGTCACTTCTCCATTACTATCACTTAATGCTCTCTTTAGCCGTGGACTATTGCTTCTGCTCTTATCTATCTCTCTCCTCCTCTTAACCTGTTTACTAATTATGTTCTTCTGACTATGACTTAACGCACGCTTCTCTGCCTCTAATAATTTCACATTAATTTCCGCTACACCATCATTAAATTCTTCCCTAGTCAACATATCCTCTTCACCTAAGATTTTCTGCATCTTAATTTCTTGAGTGCCTAGTACTTTCTTTATCTTACCTACTTCTATCCCTATCTTTTCATCATCTTCTCCACTTCTTTTTCACTACGTTCTATAGTCTCTTCTACAGCTATCCTGCTTTCATCTATCATATCCGCTGACTCTAATCTGCTTTCTCCTTTTATCTCTTCTGAATCCCATCTGCTTTCACCTACAATCTCCCCTAATTCCAATTTGCTTTCACCTAAAATCTCGTCTGACTCTAATCTGATTTCACCTAAAATCTCCGCTACTTGCCGTTCCTCACCTAAGATCTCCTCCGATTCCAATCTGCTTTCATCTACAATCTCCACTGACTCTAATCTGTTTTCAACTACAATTTCTTCTACCTCCAATCTACTTTCACCTAAAATCTCGTCTGACTCTAATCTGATTTCACCTAAAATCTCCTCTACCTCCAATCTGCTTTCACCTAACATTTCCCCTGACTCCAATCTACTTTCAATTACAGTCTCCTTACAGGCTGTCTTCACTGATTCTATTTCAGTATCCCCTAAAGTCTCTACCCCTTCTATTTTGCTTTCTCTTACTATCTCATCTGACTCAAATCTGCTTTCACCTACAATTTCCTCTGATTCAACTACAATTTCTTCTGACTCCAATCTGCTTTCAATTACAGTCTCCTTTCTCATCCATTTCTGATGTTCTCTATCTAAGTTCTCCATCCATTCCCGATGTTCTTTTTCTTCTTTCTCTCTCCTTTCCTGACGTTCTCTATCAAATGTATCCTCGAATTCCAAATAACTTCTTTTATTCTCTTCCAAATTATTCTGCAACATCCTACTGATCATCGCCAGTAATGACTCTTCAGGAATATCGATAGACTTTTCTTTCTTATTCACCATCTCGAAGTACGCCGTATAAAAATTAGCCCTTCCAAAATTCCACTTCACTTCACTGTCCTCCAAAAGCACTGACAATTTGCACTGAAATCATACACTCCTCTCCTAAATACCGAATGGTTTTCGTGTCCGACGTTGTAGCGCCAAATGTAACATTTTTAAAATAGTCCTTAACTATGGTGACAACTGTAATGGTTCAATTAAACAAACATGATAAGAATAAATATACACTGTGGTGCGACCTTACCTGTGATAGTATAATATAATAAGTTTTTGAGCGCCAGATCCCTATTTAAGACAGTGAATCGAAATTTATGAATTAACCTCGGCTATCAGCAGTAGAGTGAGACCTAATTATCCCTGGTCGTAGTGTAACTTAGTTGACTAACCATTCAGTATTTATTTATAAGGAGTAGTTGAATTTGCCTATAGTATTTACTAACCACTATGAAAGAAATAGGCATTATGTTAAAGAAAATGAATTTATTAAATGCAAAAACAAAATATTAATAGTTACAAAAAAGAATTTAATTTACCAACTGCGGTTTAATTATTTAAAAGAAAATGAACATTTAAAATGAATTGAAAATTAATTGAAGTTAAATTATAATAGAGACGATAGTTTTATTTAATTGTTTGCTCACCCAGTCGAAGATTCGTCATATTTAAGTAATGACCGATGATCTCGATGCTACGTCGCATATGTTTAAAAATGATGTGATATCTCAATTACTATGAAATATCCTCATTAAGTACGTTGCCATCTGTAGAAAGACTCTTGATCAGGGATATAACCCATTATGTACTAATATAGATATCGGCAGGACATCGTTCAGTGTCGACTCTGTATGCTCAGTCCATTAGGACCCAGAAAGCAAGGTTACTACTTCCTTCTTTCATTGAGAGCTGTTGATCAATGAGTGTCTTGTCGAGGGTGCTGATACTAATAACTTCCTTGTCACGTGAGTCCTAAACTTCCCTCTCCACTGGTAAGCTTCCCTTTCTTCAGTGTTCATTCTCTCACGAGGGCTAATTGCATCACAACTTGTAATATTTAGCAGCGTACCTACAGTAGAAATGGCGTGTTAGTTGCACCATGCGTGAAATATAATGTTCCATTCCTTCCAGAAGGAACTCGATGGTGCGCACGTGATTCTTAGCATCCCATGACAGTGACTCTGTTTGCCGTCGTGAAATAACTACTGCGTCATTCTGGGGTTTTTAAGATCCCGGGACAATGGCTACCTGCCGTTGTGAAATTACTACTGCGTCGTTCTGTTTGTGACACATAGGGTTGGTCCTTATTGCCAATCTTGTTGCAATATATAATACTTCGTCTCTTTACAAGTATTTGTTAATAAAAATCTGTCTGACTATAATAATAAAAACCGCTTACAATTATCTGATATAAAAATCACCTCATGGATGTACTAATTAATAATAATAATAACATGATAAATGAAAAACCCTTTAAATATAACAGCTATGGGATCGAATCGTTACAAGATGATCTCTTATCGTATATAGGAGTTTTCAAAATAAAAGTTATTAATATTAAAACAATTTAGTCATCAAATATATTGTATGCCTACCCCTTATTATTCCCGTTTTCCAACGGGGTCGGGGATGAGATGCGATGGAAGTCTTTGTGGCGATGGTTTAACGGCCGGATGCCCTTCCTGACGCCAACCTCATGAGAGGAGTTAATGAGAGATGAAATGAATGATGGTGAATGAAGCAGGGCAAGGATGTGGAAGGAAGCGGCCGTGACCTGTCAGAAGGTACCGTCCCAGCATTTGCCTGGTGTTGAAAATGGGAAACCACGGAAAACCATTTCAAGGACGGCCGACGGTGGGGCTCGAACCCACGCGTCTACCGAGTCATCAGAGAGCTTGGTCCCATGACCTAATGCTGCGCGTTAGCCAACGTAGCCACTACTGTCGGTTAATTTAGTCATCAAATAAAAATTAAATTATCGGAAAAAGACTGATAGAACACCCTGTTCTTTCATTAAATTTAAGTTCACATAAATAGCCATTACTCTAGAAAAGAACTCCTATTTCCTAACACAACATACCTATTTCTTTTAAAAGAATACGAGAACGATTATATGATAACTAAACCTTTTAAAACGTTTATACAAATATTTACAATAATTCTATATTTACAACTTTCTTCTATTCATTCATTAGAATGTCCAAAATTCTCCTCAGAGAATTCTTTCTAAAACCACACTTCAATAAACAGTTTCAATATCAGCTACCCTCTTTCGTTCATATTTAGATTATCGTCTCATCCTGACTTAAATTACTAAAGCGGTTAAACGGAGTATTCGTTCTTATGTCAAAATCAATAATAATAATAATAATAATAATAATACGATGAATTCATATGAATTCTATAATTTTTCTTGCACATTTTAAATACATCAGTTATTAAGTTAACTCCAATAAACAGCTGTTTCTACATCATTGTCACTTTTACTAAGACCTTGCTTAAAATACAAGCTTCACTTTCAATATTCTGTGGCATAAATCTTCACATTCCAATCGTAAAAACATTTACGTAACCAAACATCGCAACAGTGCGGGAATAACCTTAAATTAACGAAGCTTCTTTACCAATACACCTTAAAGACCTTCAGTTGTGGAATAAATCTTCACCAACTTACTATCCTCTATAAACCTTGTGCAAAATATCAACAATGAATATACGACGTCAAATAATCTTAATGTTCCACAGCTTACTAACTTCCATAATAACAATATTAGTAACTTCAGCAATTTCATGTAGCATAGAAAGAAACAACAGATTCTTAGACAGAATACTGTTCTAATAACAATACACAATGAACCTCTCCTTCTGATCGTACAAATAATATTATATTCAGAATAACATTGACTTAACATCACAATTGTTTTCCAAACAACAATCTCGTCAGGGATCAAACTTAGCATGGTCATATTAATGACAACTCTAGCCTCAAGCTGTCTAAATTGACTAAAATATCGTCGTAATACATGGATATCCCTTTAAATGACTTCAAAGTCAAAAATCAAATTGCAAATAAAATGTCAAAACATGATCAACATCCTGTGTAACTTCAGATCAACTAAATCTCTCTCTCTCTCCTCTTCATTAGCTTCAAACCTGGACTAATCCGTCCTCCAACAACGTTAAAATACTGATACGATAGGATCTCTCCTAGATCTTTCAAAATACGAACTTCACAGTTTATCCACAATGGGAATTGCAAATACAAAATTGCAGTGATTAATAATAAATCTAATCATCCTATTCTTCATAATATCACCGTCGAAGAAATAAATTTCGATCAAATTCGAAATTTAAAAATATCTAAAATCTATCTATCGTCCAACAAATCGATGAAAAATCTACAAAAATCTCCAACAATAAATGAACTACGGAATAAAATATCTAACACGCAAAATCGCAAAAATACAAATCCAACATCACTAAATAATCCAAAAAAGAAATAATGATTCAATGAAAATTTCGAAAAACTAATAAAATGATCAATCATAAAATCTCTACATGTTCCAAATTTCTACAAATGTACTTGAAATTTTTCTCTCTACCTTTGCTGAGTAGTGGACAGAAAATCCTCATACCCGGTTGAGAATGATTCTTGAAACTACGGCTCCTGCCTTGATGAAACCATCTCAGCTTTCGCCTGGACCTGGTTCTCGAATCAGCAAATAGATGAATATCTCCATCGCCCCCGATCGTTCTGGAACTTTCTTAGCTCGAACTGATGTCTCGTTCAGTCCTGGATTGTTGACTGTATCTCTCAAGATAGTACTGTCCTTCACGGTTCTCCATCGGCGATTCTCGAAGATCTTTCAAAGTCACTCGTTTCATTCTCTTTAATTCAACAATTTAACTTCCCAATTAATGGCGTTTAACAATGCATCTCCACGTTGTCGAAAAGTTGAGCAATCTTCCCCCTCAACTCGTAATTCTTAAAATCCACTTTTAATTTTTCCAAATACATTTTGAAAACAACTCGTAGATTTTGGAAATGTCTACAAAATGATGCGTCGTAGACTATAGTAGAATACTGTTGTATATAAATAATTCGTTGAATTATTTTGTTGTAACTTGTAGATTTTTCGTAGGAAATGGTCAAATATAGCAGAATTTCCCAAGTATCGTTGTACTGGATTTTCACTTAAAATGTTCGAAGAGTAATGTCTTTGACACTGACGAATATTACCAAGTCGTATTGTTGCTTTACTTGCAAAATAATTGTTCTATGCACTTAGAAGTCATAGATTACTACACAAATCCTTTATAATATTGCTCCTCGGACCTTCAATACTGGCCGGAATACACCCCACTGTAGCCGTCAATTTCAACAGATCGCGCACTCAATATTTGCAAGACCGTCACATACGTCTGTCACTCACGAGCACGACATCATAAAATCGAATATCTTCCTACTAATTTCCAATGAGCTAGTTGACTAGATTCGGCGCTCGCAAATCCCGCTCAAATCTACCGAATGACATCGTTTTCACCTTACAAGTCCTCTTTCCAAAAACATGCGAAAATACGGAGTATTTTTCTTAGTCGAACCTGGTACTTCTTGATGAGAATTACTTCTCTGGAGTAATTATAATTGCAATTGTTCACTTCGTAATACCAATTATCTCTTCGTGTCACCCGGTATGCTCTTCTCCAATCAGCTCTTGGTAGACGTGCTGCTTGGCAACAAGTTAAGCCACGCACCAACTCCTTCTCCCCTTCATGCCGCCATATCAAAGCTTCAGCTAGGGGCACGGAAAGCCGTCTCGCTTGCAAAAATCTGATATAAATCCACTAACACAATGTTTTTCCAGTATAAAATTGTACCACAAGATTTCATAACTTCCCAGTTCGATGCTCGACGTCCCAACTTTCTCAAATATAGTCCGATTACCTTCAAATTTAGGATTTTGCCGTTATAAAGCTCACACATCACAAATAAGACTTTATAAAAAGCAAATATTGAGGTAATTTCCCACTCAACTTGTCTTAATAAAGCCGAAGAATAAATTATTTACTAAACCAGTTTCCATCCTCAAATTAACCTCATGAATCCAATTTTGTTTTCTACATATCTCCTAATCTTCCTTCCCTCGATGTTTGCTCTTCTTTAAATAAGTTTCTTGAAACATAGCTTTAAATTTGCCGCATTGAATTTTCCCAAGATGTGATCTCCGTCAACATCACATATTGTATAGCAATTATTATTGTATACTTCCGCAACTCTGTAAGGGCCAATACACAATTTTTGGTACCTGCTGTATATCTTTAGGGGTAAGTTTGACGCAACTGGTTTTCGAACCAAAACCAGTTCATTCAGCTTCAGAGGAAGACTGAATCTTTTCCCTTGCGTTCTCTTTAATCTCTAGTCTGCATGCTTCGCAAGACTTTCCCTTGCTAATACAATTCTTTCCTCAATACTGGGTTCGATATCTGGTTGAATCTGGAACAAATTATCCCATGATCTTTCAGGCTTCTCGTTGATGTGCAACGGTCTCGGAATCTGACCTGAACTTTCGTTGACTGTTGGCACTAATTTAAACCAATTTCGATTTTCCTCTGCGCAGTATATGCGACAAAGATTTCCCAATTCCGACATCCAACGTTCACTAGGACTCGGGGTATCTCACAGAATTCATTATGTGGTTAATGCATATTCTAACCATAGTATCATGAAATTCGGTTGATGTAAATTGACCTCCATGATCTGTTAACGATTTCTCCGGCTTTCCTGCTCTTGGAGTAGCATACTTCTCTATGATTCTAATGATCTGCTTGAAATTAGCCATCTGCATCACCAGCTTAGAAAAGACATAGATAGATAGATTTATTTTGACTGGCAAGATTAGGGCCATTGGGTCCTCTCTTCCATCTAACCAGATTATACAAATAATAAGTAATGAACAATACAAATACAACTTAAATCTAACGATATTACAATGTTGATATAATATAAAATACATATGAAATGGATTAGCTTGATAATGAACAATACAAATACAACTTAAATCTAACAATTTTACAATATTTATACAATATAAAATACATATAAACTGGATTAGCTTGGTGGTGTAGGCTGTAAATTGTTGCATTGTTAGGGTGAATAACTAAGATACTTAGATGTAAGTTTAAAATTACAGTATGGTAAAGGAAATACTGAAAAAAGTAGACTATTGATGGTGATGAAGATGATGATGAAGAAGCTAATTAGTCGTTACTGAAGGAGGTTATTTAGATATCTAAATAGAGAGTAAATGAGAAAGTGAGAATTGGAAAGTTTGAATACGGCGTAAGAATATAAGCATAAGTGTTGAGTTCAACTTTCATTTACTTAGTGAGTATGTACTGCTGGCAACGCTGCTTGAAGCTGGACGGGGTTGCTCCTCTGACAGAGCGAGGCAGATTGTTCCACAGTCGTGCAGTAGCAACAACGAACGAGTTGGTATAGCGTACTGTGCGGTGTATGGATATCAGCAAGAGTGTGTCGTTTTTTGACCGTGTTCCAAGAGTATGCTCGTTCGAGAGGCGGTGAAACTGAGAACGCAGGTAAGCTGGAGTTGAAGTTGAGAGTATTTGTTGAAGAGACGTAAGGAATGGTGGTCGCGGCGTTGATTTAGACGTAACCAGTTACGTTGCTCATAAGCGGGGGTGACATGGTCATAATACCGTAAATTAAATATGTAGCGTACACATGCATTTTGTGCATGTTGGAGTTTGTTTTTAAGAATAACAGTGAGATCTTTGTATACCACATCGCAGTAATCAAAATGAGGCAATATTAGGGTGGAAACAAATCGTTCCTTTAATACACGAGAGAAAATATTCCAGAATCTTCTACGTGAATTCAATGCGGAAAATACTTTTCTGGAAACATTGCAGACGTGCTGCGTCCAGGAAAGATGTTCATCTATAATAACGCCTAGATCTTTAACTGACTCTCGGAATTCGATTGGGGAATCGCACAAGCGTAATTTTGCTAAAGTGGGTTCATATTTTTGTTTTAGGAGGATTTTCGGGTGGGAGATTATGATTACTTGAGTTTTAGCCTCATTGAGTCGTAGTCCATGTAAGCGAGTCCAGTTACAGATTTCAGTTAAGTCTTCATTAAAGGTGCCGATTGCTTCCAATAGTTTTTCTGGTGCTGAATGCAGGTAGAGTTGCACATCATCAGCATATAGGTGGTGTTTGCATTTAGTGATTGATGACGTAATGTCGTTTATATATATTGAAAACAGGAGCGGTCCAAGGACTGACTCCTGAGGGACTCCTCTCTCAACTGGACGCCATGAAGACATTTGATTTGAGTTAATTTTAACACATTGTTGACATCCACGTAGATAAGGGTCCATCCATTGGATACTGTTCATGGAGAGATGAATTTTAAATAGACAAGAGAGTAATATGTAATTGTCAACAGAATCGAAGGCTTTACTGAAATCAAGCAGTGTTAGGATTGTTACTAGCCCACTATCCATAGCCTTTCTTATGTCATCCGTGACCTTAAGTAGTGCAGTAGTAGTACTATGATTTTTGCGGAAGCCGGATTGGTGTTCATCAAGGATATTGTGCTCTAGCAAATAGGAGGAGAGTTGTTCGTGGACGATAAATTCCAGTGATTTGGAGAGGTATGAGAGTATAGTGACTGGGCGATAATCGCTTACATGTTTAGCATGTGTATTTTTTGGGATTGGGATGACGAAGGCCGCTTTCCAAAGCGATGGGTACATACCTGTCATAAGTGATTGAATATGTATGTTATTGTGGGAAGTATAATATCAATGATACGTTTGAATAATTCGATTTCTATATTGTCAATCCCTTTAGATTTCGATTTTATTCGAAGAATAGCACGTCTGGCTTGTGGGGGGGGGGGGAACAGGCAAGAAATGGAATGTTTCTCTGTTAGGGGTGGGAATATTGTAGTTATTGATCAAAGTTCTGTGTTTTATGTCAGGGTCAACTGAGTGTCCGGTAGTTGTAAAATGATCGTTGAGTGTGTCAAGAGGTAGATTAATGGGGTTGTCAATTTTCTCTCTACCTATTCCCATGTTTCTTAGTTCCTTCCTCGCCGCAGAGGGTTTAATATTACCTCCTAGCAGGTTATGAGCATGTCTGATTCGAGCATTACGTACCGTTTGGGAAGTTTTGTTTCGAAGTTTTTTGTAATCATCATAATTCTGTAGAGTGGGTAATCTCTTAAACTTTCTGTGTGCCACATCGCGCTTAGCCATCAGTGCTTTAAGTTCCTGGCTGAGCCAAGGTGCAGGAGGTCGCGTCGCTCGAACAGATTTTACTGGAGCATGTCTGTCATAAAGTTCTGTCAAGTATTCGGTCATTGTGTGTACCTTATCATCTATGTTGTGAATAGTCAGTATATCGTGCCATGGGATACATGTAGCATCTTCTGTCAAGGAGTTCATATCAATTTTAGAGAGGTCTCTGTACATGACGGTCCTTGGTTTGGTCTTGGGACATTTTAATGAGTAGGACATATAGATTAAATGGTGGGCTGAAATTTCGGGTACAGATGTCTGACCAAACTGAAGCACCTTGTCAGTGTTCTTTACTGATATCAAGTCAATTGTCGTGTGTGAAGTACGCGTGTGATGTGTTGGTAATAGTTCTAATATTTTCATGTGTCGTGACGAAAGCATATTCAGCAGTTGCCGAGTTTCAGACTTGGTGTTGTCGCCTATATTAGTATTGAAATCGCCCATGACTATTCCATGTTGGTAAAGTGGTAGGATTCTTAGTAACGCATTCTCCACGTCCTCCAAGTGACCCAGTGAAGGTGCTTTTTAAACAACACAGACAGCGCACTTTTGATGGGCAGCATCAATTTCGAATAGCATAAATTCAGGCCTCCTATTATACTGGCTATCTGAACATGCTAAGACTTTAGGGTTAAGGTTTGACTTAACGAAAGCTCCTACCCCTCCTCCTCTCTTCCCGACACGGTCATTACGTATTAGAGTGTAGCCGGGAAAGTGGAAAGATTTAGATTGTGTTGTGTATTCGAACCCTCAGAAATGTATGTTTTAAAGAAATGTCATCCTCAACAGTTGGTAACACATACAAACTACCAGAGACTCAGTTATCGATTACTCGAGCGACCCAGAGCCGTTATTGCGGCGCACTGATCTGTATTGTTCTGTATATTGTGCCCTTTCAGTAAGAAATATGCAAATCACAGTATGCCAGCAATGCTCAAATCGGGATTTTCGGGGTTTTGGTACGTTCTCCCACTCTGTGACTTACACATTTTGGATTAAATAGAGGATACACTTCAAAAAAATAAAATAAAAACAAATCAACTCCTATTATAAAACATTTAATTAACCAAAATTATGGTGCTACAAACAAATTAAACAAATCAACTACTGACCAATCCTTCTAATTTGTTCAAAGTGAACAAGGAACATATAAAATCAAACAAATATTATATTGAAACACATGGTTTCCTTCAAACCAACAAACTCATAAGTCCTTTCACTTCCATAAAGTATCCCTTTTAAATTTTACTACAATCACGAGCTCCAATGGCTCAATACTTTCCACTATAAGATGCGTTATTCTTCACAAATCTCAAAATCATCTTTTATGAGCTTCTTACAATCAAAACAATATATATAATCTTATTTAAAATAAATGTTATTCCTTTATTTAAATTTTTGGGCATCTCACAATGTTCTTATGTTACCATCTCTCTCAAGTTAACAAATTAACTACAGTGATCGGGAAAATACTTGTGTACTCCAGAGTTACCGAAGACTACTTGAACAAAGTCAAAAATTAGGATCACTCCCGAAATCTAATTGTCCTCGTTGAACTCATGACATCCTACCTCAATACAACATTACATTAGGGATTTTTATTTATTTGTCTTAAAAGACCATTATCATATAAGAAAGCTACGATCTGAACTGGCAAGCGGTAATTTAATCTTCAAGAACCTCGGTTCGAATCCCGGGTCATTAACAAACTCTAAACACTCATGGTATATTATTACTTCCACAGACGGTCTTCTCCGACCCTACCGCCTTTCAATAGCGAGCGGACAGACCTTAACACTTGACGTGATTTATGGCCAGGGAGGGGAGGCTCTATGTCTCGTCTCGAGACAGCTACATTCATGATTTTAAAACAGCTATTTCCTTTCCACAGTTCTTTGCACAGACCTGGCGTTTCTTTCATTCATTTTTAACAACATTATATAGGTTCATAGACCACTTTCGTAACCTTGGCATTTATTAATTATGAAGTGTCATCCTTGATGGGTAAGAATAATTCAATACAACGACGATATTTAGGGGCTTCCACAACTATACGAGTCTAGGTTCGACTCTCTCAACTGCCTCGGGAACCAATCCCATATTGGAGGACTTACAACAATTCAGCGTTTAAGGCGACCTCGGTCTAACCTGCGCTCATCAATACAATAAATACTCTCCCTATTATTTAATACAATATAACACACATGGCCTCGGGAACCAATCCCATACTGGAGGACTTATTATAGCTCAATTACCGCAATCAACTGTCCCTCACAATTAATTTACCAAGTATATTTAGATTCAACGCCTTCCTAGCGTGATAATTTACTTTAATGCGCGACAATGCGCTATACATTACTTTAAGGCCTAGCGTCTTCCAAAGAACTGATAAATTCAAAATCAACATTTGATCTACATCTCAATTTTTTTTTATTTATCCTCTCCCGTGACAATAATCACTATACTTTAAGAACATGTATTTATACCATGTCTTCATTCCTTAAAAAAGCTCAAAAGCGATTTCTTTCATATAATTCAAATTAATCTTCATTTATATACTTTTCATTTTTATTATTATTACGCTTGCTTTTATAACATTTATCAAATACACTGATATTTTATTTCCTACTTTTCCTCTAAAGGATTTATCCATTTCACACAATTATTTTATAATTTCTCAATTTTTATTTGTTCAGACCGCGCTCTTATTCTGTTATTCGTTATTCAAAAACATCCCTATTTCTCTAACTCCGGTGGATTGTACACAAACACTTCCCCAACACAAAACATAATGAAAATATCCACTTACATGCTCAGACGGTCCAATACCGTGCTTTCCAACGATGTTTCATCTCGCCCACAATGTGTAATTAATCCATATTACCCAAATTCATTTCATACACTGACATATCTTTATACACATATGACTCATATACATTAAACACTGATAACATTTTAAATTACACTGGTGTATTCTTCTATGATACACAATATAATCACTAAAACATTACTATTTAACACAAATTTTATATATTTACACTACACAGATTATAATCACTAAGGCTTTTATTATGCCTTCCACACGTGATTTCTTTACTTCCCGTCTCCAAGGGTGAAATTCGTAAATGTCGGCTTCCTCTCTAACCAATATGAAAGTCTCGAACCATCTACCTCCTCCCTGGAATAGCACTCCTTCAAATCCGGTTTCCTGACGATCAGCTATTATTTATTAGCTTGAAACTGCTTCTTCCTAGACCCTAGTGGTTGGTCAATTGAAAGTCTGTCTTATTCCCGGTCTCCCAGATAATCTATCGGTGACCTATTAATTTCTAGCCATTAATACTCCTCGTAACTTAGTGCTTTTTATAGTTCGTTTGTTTCCTTGAAACAATGTCTAGAATTTACTTCTCTTTTCTGCTTATTCTGTCCTCGAATTCCTATTTTTTTGGAACCCTGTGCGAACCTTATTTTGTCCGACCCTAATCGGGTTTTTATACGTTGATAGAATGTTCATCTCGCTGTTATGGTACTTCAAAACGTTACGATATTTTCGGTCGTTTAATTGGACTGTATTTTTGAAGACCTATAGCCTGTTCTCTAAGTTCGCAGCCTACTCTGACTGTAATTACTGAACTTTTCACAGTAAAATTTATACTGGCGGAACTAGATCCTGTATTTAGGATTTTCCTAATTCTCCACACGGCGATACTATAATAATACTTATCGGCCACTCCTTACGGGTGCACGTTGGTTGTCTATACAGCGACGCCCTCGGGCTGTCGGATACTGGCTATACGATGTGATACAGCGTTTCCCCTCAAGGGATGCTCGTAGACTGCATTCGGTGATGTAGCGTCTCCCCTCAAGGAGTCTGTCGTGAACTGCCTGATTGGCTTGGTTATGCCAGGAGTTTTATACTCTTTAGCTAAAAAAAAGATAAAATCCTAGTCTTTTTCGTGACCAACTTTTGAAGTAATTGTCGCACACTTATAAAAATTATATCTCTAGAAAGCTCGTTTCCTAAACGTAAAGTGACTTCTTTGCACATGAAAATCGATCGTGCAGTTCTGAGATATTAAATGAAATTTGGTCTTCAGCTGTGTGGGTGTTACAGTTGATTTTTAATTCCCCACTCCTCGGGTCTCGGGGAACTGTTAATTACGTCATGCTGCATTTGCACTTCTTTTCCAAGCAATTATTAAAAGCTTTTTCTCCACACAAAAATCTCTAATCCGAAATGATTCACACTGATGTATTTCTTTAGTTAATATTATTCTTGTAAAGGGGTTAAATCTAATTATTCTCCTTCTGGCATCGCTGCGCAGTTGCCATTTTAATGCAATCGTAAGCTTAATTTCCGAAACAAGGTCTCCGTCTAACCGACGGAAACTTCCACTCGTTCTAAATATAACTATGATAGGCTACGAGCGATGCGTCAGGCGTGATCTCATCTCCTAGCCATCTGGCCTCTGTTTATTTCACAACGTTATGCCTGCTCTCTTGTATCAAATCTTTCTATGTTCCTTTGAAGACTGTATATTTCTTTCCTTCCTTTCACCAAAAATACATGGATTCGACCCCTTTGACCCCATGGTACTGTCCCCGTAAATCCGGATAGTAGGCTGTCAGATATCCGCCCCCTCAATCGGATTGCCAATAATCAAACGCACCGGCACAGCTACATCAATGAAAATGGCACTGACAGATACTACCGAGATTAGAGCACAGCAGTTAACAAGAAATTATTGTGGAACACACCAAAATATACGGGGGTTCATACTTACCTTTACTTACCTCTTCAAATTAATCTCGGGTATGGGTTGCCAACTGGATCACTTAAAGTATGCCCACACAATAACCTCCACCATGATATTTAAAATGAACCAAGACGAAGACAAGAAACTTTAAACTGTACAATAATTTATTTCACATAAAGGGAATGATTCTAACAAAAATTCAACAAAATACACGTGGCAATCAGAAGCCATTGTCAATATAATCATGTCCTCCTGTATGACTAGTAGACGTTACATACAAAATTTTATCTTTCACTTGCTTATAAAGAACGTAATAATAGTAATACACTTGGAATGGATGAGGGAATTGGAACGAGACATGTAGCAATTGTTTTCCTCTTTCATAAACATCACACTTTATTTATAACTGCAAGCCTGTTATGTAGTCGACCTTGGCCTCTAACATACAGTTGTCAGGCCAGCTGCGATCCACCCTACATCAAGTCGCATGCCCACGTCGTCAAGTGGACCCACCTGTCCAGCTAACCTTAGCATATGCTCGTAACCTCAGAGCCTAACTCCTTTTCAAACACTTTAAATGTCCTCAACTCAACTCAAATATTATCACGCAAATCTTTTAAATGCTTCAATCACATGTTACTGGATTACTCTAATAATCCCAAAACTTGTTTAATGGTATAATCCACTTGTATAATTAGCGTTCTTTAGAGTATATTAACAAAACTCTTAATGTTTATAACAAAAACTCCTTAATTGTTTATAACAATTACAAATTGTTTATAATATTGTCAAACGACAATTCGAAAATCTATACACGCCTCTATTAATTCCTTTCATTACAAATTATTATTAAAGATAATTACATAATTTATTTACAACATTTATATTGTTAATTTTAGAAATACATTAAACCACACGTTTATCCGGTTGATAATTACTCAAATCAGGTTAATATAATCGACCAATGAAGGTTAGTTATATTTAAAAGTTATAAATCCAGGTTTAATAAGTTTTAATAATCATTATTATTATTAGTGACGGTAACCTCCATTCAAAATCGTTATCTCAAATTATTTAACACTCTTGTTAATTTTAACAGTAATTTCACATGATTAATTTTCAAAGGACCTGGACAATAAACTCAGCGGAAAAATACTTCGCTTCAAACGCACAAAATTGCATAAAATAGGCCCAGAATTCATCATATATTTCAATATATATGGCATAAAAATCTTCCACAAAAAACCTCCACTTACAAATTCTTCAACATCATTAATATTACTGTGGGAATCTCCTTCACTTATTCAAGGGCATTATTCATCAGCGACTTTTACATGTCCACTGAACTAACGATTATACATCCATAGTTCCACTTCAAAAATTCTTATATTCATTAATTGTTTCAAAACTGTTATTTATTTAACCTTCGTGGGTTTCATTCATGAATCGATATGAAGTAAAAATTTGCCAATCACAAATAAATTTAATAGCAAATACGATTATACACGCCTCTCTGGTCTATCAAAATTGAGATTAATATCTCCTAAGTAACGTAGTATAAAAATACTATCTTCAAACAAAGTTCATCTAAACTGCAAAATAGTCGAATAGAATACAATTAGACTTTGGAATGCAAACATTATTGTTCCAATCTAGTATTGAGAAAAATTCCTATCAAATGTTCATTACTATAGTGTATTCAATAAATCGTAATCAAAGTTCATATTGCATAAAATTGTCTATAATGCAATGGTAATTTCAGAACTGACGATAAATGTCTATGTTGCAATCATGTTCATAAAACGACTAGTATTTCCAAGATCGTCGATACAGTAATAGATTTTAACGCTCTAAAATCTTTTAATTATTCTTCTTTCTTGAGGATGACAGAAAATTGTTCAAAGTAATTTACTGAATAGAATTACTTTAATAAAGTGACACGCTGTCTGAATTCAAATCTGCCATAGAAAATCATTAACTTTACAGTCAAATCGTAACTACAAAAATATGCAAATTACTGAAAGAATATAAAAATCAGTCTCAACTGATCCAAAATTAATTAAATCTGCCACTGACATAACAATGTCTTAATAAATCGTAGAAAAAGGCATAACTCATCGAAGTGTACTGAGTACAGAATTATCAAGCAAGAATATGGGGCAAAATATAGGACAGAACATATGAGAAAAATGGTTGCTCAGATATCGCTAAATGACTCAAATAAAACAAGAAACGTTCACGACTACCTTATCTGATGATTGAAGTTCTAGAGGAAAATCTTCCAAAGAAGACTGGTGATGGTTCCATTTCACCAAAAAGATGTGCTCCGACCTCGAACCTGGAACCAGCGCCCTCGGAGAATAGAACTGCTTCCTCCTCCGGAAATTGCACTGCTCCGTGTATACGATAGACATCCTTCTGGCAAAACTCTTCTTTGTGAGCCGGGTCTACCCTGGCCTCTCTTGATAGTTCCCTGAAGTTCTGGTAGCAATTCGCCATGAAGTTTATTGCAGTTATTTCCGCAGAAATATTCATATTTGTGGAGTATGAATATGTTTCCACTGCCATTTGATATAATTCAGCGTTGGACAACGATGCATGAGTGTAGTTGGATATTCACTACATGCTCGCTTTTGTAGAAAGACGACTAGCGAAGTTCCATGCTGCTATTTCACTCCATTGATATATGTCCCAATTGCATTAAAGTCCTTAGCCTTCCATCTCCATTTCCGTTATAATAGTTGAAAGAACTGCCATATTATATTGTTCCATGTTAGAATGCAGCGTTATAACACCAAAAGCAATATGTAGTAGCACGGTTGCAATACCAGTGTCAGCCGTAGCGTAAAATGTGATATTATGAAAGTGCTTCTCAGATGGCGAGAAAATCACTTTTGTCTGCCGTGTTAAAATGCCAATATCTTCTAAATTATAATCTTGAAAATGTTCAATCTTTCTACACACTTTAATATAGTACTGCACAATCGAATTAGCTTAAAGGCATTAGTCAACTCTTGATATATTGTCTTGTAGACTTGAAAATGAGTGCGTTTCAACTTCGCCTAGTTTCAAACACGGTAAAATGGAACTGCGGCACGCTCGAAGCTCGTTCGATGCGGTTGGCTTTACCACACGCTAAAGACGACTTGTTTCACTTATTCACTCGAAAACGACTATGTGACATCAGAAATATATATATGCGGTATGAGACACATGAGATATGAGACACATGAGCTATGAGAGCTCCTCTCTGCTGTGCAAGACCTTTTATCAACTTCTTAAGGGGCGTATCCATCCCTTCCATAGCTTGTTTCTCCGTCATAGCTAGAATTTCTAACTTTGGCTATACTTGACGGATTTTCAAATTTCAAAAACTCAAAAATAATTTCTTCAAAATTCCAAATCAATGCCATAACTGAAAATAGTTTTCCACAATTCTGCATGCCAAAAGTAATTAAATATGATAGTTTCAGTAATCTCCGTCTCCCTCCTAACTATCGTTCATTGGTTCGAGCCGTTTCCTCCAATCGCGTAACTTCTTCCTCAGCACAATTCCATGTTTCCCTGCGTCGTAAATCTCAGATCTTTCTCGAACAAAATCATGACGTCACCAAGAATCTCAGCTCAAGCAGCCTACTTGCATGAAGTCTGCGTCATCCGTGCTTACGTCATGAATATCCACGTCACAACTATGACAGCCATAATTTTCTTCATATTTGCCAATACAGCCATCGTGGTCTCAATATAATTCAATTTACGGGGGCAGTACATGGGTTCAATATATAGTTTGGCTTCCTCATAATAAATGTTCAATCTTAGAAAACACAAAAGTGGTGTCAGAAGTAGGATTGATAAATAATGTGTATGGTGCCGAAGTTCAACTCCACGCCGTGAAACTTGTGCGAAACGTGCTACCGAACGAAATTCAACTTCACGCAGGTTAGTGTATCAGTGAAGCATCTCCCTTCATCATGGCAGAAGGAATATCCACAGAACCTCTTCAGACACTTTCTGGGATTATTGCTAGCGCTATCAGGGAATCCACCACGCGAGGCGGCATCGGGAAAGAGCCGATGTCACCGGGACGGCCTAGACCACCACAATTCTCAATGTCAGCATACCACGCCGCCGATGGGACCACCATAGGGGACTATTTCACGCGGTTCACATGGGCGCTCGGTCTGAGTAAGGTCCCGAAAAACGGACACGCGCAGTACGCACGTGTCTACATGGGCGCCGAACTTAATGAAGCTTTGAAGATTCTAGTAAGTCCCGTCGACCCGGAAACTCTCTCATACAGCGAAATCCAGTCAAGATTGTCGAACCATTTCGACACCAGCCGTAACAAATATGCAGAGAGCATAAAATTCCGGAACGTCATGCAGAGAGCAGGGGAGACGATCGCCAGCTTCACTCTCAGATTAAGACAAGCAGCAACACACTGTGAGTACGGATAATTTTTAGACCGCATGCTAATTGAGCAACTATTTAAAGGTTTGGAATCGAGGGACATGTGTGACGAAATTATTGCCAAGAAACCGGAGAGCTTCACTGCTGCGTACGAGATAGCCTGCGCACTCGAAGCTACCCGGAATACTGCTGACGAGGTTAAGAATTCGAATATAACCTCAAAATCCGATTCAAGCAATCGGATTGGCTTCGAAAAGCCACAGTCGCGGAGGGGTGGCAACCAATGGGAACGTGGGATATCGACCAATTGTCAACAGAAATCCGACCAATCAAGGCCTCAACAAGGATTGCATCCAGCAAATCAGGGAACATCAAGTAACCAATCGTTGTGCGCTGGGTGTGGAGGGGAACATCCACGCAGTCAGTGCAGGTTCCTCAACGCTGAATGCCGGACATGTGGCAAGAGAGGTCCCATTGCTAAAGTTTGTAGGTCCAAACCAAAGCAGCGGAATACAAATCACGTGACCGAAGGAGAACAACCAGCTGACAGCGTTGATGTCATACATCATTTCAACAAAGTTGAGGTCATCGGAACAATGCAGTCTCCAGGGAAGTAGTTGATAGATGTCATCATAGAGGGAACCACCGTCAAGATGGAAGTCGACACCGGCACCCCCTGTTCGATGATGAGTAAACTGAGGTTAGGTACGATCAAACCAAATTGTGTTTTACAGAAGGTTGATCGTATTTTTGCGAGCTACTCTGGCCACCGTATTAACTGCATCGGGAAGACACCAGTCACCGCCACCATTGGCACCATCTCCAGGAACTTCGACCTCTACATCGTCGACCATGAATTTGAGACACTCCTTGGTCGAGAGTGGATCTCTGAGTTTGTGGGAGAGATCAATTTCGAGCAGCTTTTTGGAAAACCAGAACCGTTCCACCAACTCTCCGTCAAACAGTCTCTGTCCCTGGACCAGCAAAAGGAACTTGACGCCACCCTCAACCGCTACCATGATGTCTTCAGTGATACCCCCGGGAAGCTGTCAGGCCCACCAGTGAAGATGCACCTGAAGGATGGCGCCACCCCAATCTTCTCCCGAGCACGTGACATTCCTGTAGCCCTGCGAGATGCCTATGCCAAAGAAATCGACGCAAAAATCGCATCTGGTTTCTACAAGAGGGTAGACTACTCAGAGTGGGCGTCAACAACTCATGTCGTTGTGAAGAAGAGCGGCAAGTTGAGAATCATGGGAACTACAAAC
This sequence comes from Meconema thalassinum, assembly GCA_946902985.2. Classification (NCBI taxonomy): domain Eukaryota; kingdom Metazoa; phylum Arthropoda; class Insecta; order Orthoptera; family Tettigoniidae; genus Meconema; species Meconema thalassinum. The sequence goes on from OX336389.2 coordinate 1,069,635,609, forward strand.
CTACTCTCAACCCGCGGATTATCATTGATGAACACCCGATTCCGAATGTGGAATACTTTTTCAACCAATTGCGTGGTGCCACCCTCTTCTGTCACCTGGACTTCACAGACGCATACATTCATCTCGAGGTCGATGATGAGTTTAGCCAAGCCCTCACGCTCAACACTCCAACCCATGGCCTGATCCATCCAACTCGTGCTGTCTACGGAGCAGCCAACATCCCCGCTATCTGGCAACGGCGAATGGACACGGTTTTGCAGAAACTCCCAAATGTAGTGAGTTTCTTCGACGACACCATTATTTTTGCCGATAGTTTTGGCAATCTGATGGAGGCCCTCACCGTGGTACTAGAGCGCTTTCGCCAACACGGTCTCAAGCTCAACCGAGCAAAATGCAGCTTTGAATAACCTGTCCTGGAAGCTCTTGGCCACAAGATCGATGCTTCAGGCATTCGTAAGTCTGATTCGCACATCCAAGCCGTACGGGATGTGCCGAAACCAACGACTCCAGAAGAACTCCAGCTGTTTTTGGGTAAAGCGACATACTACAGTGCCTTCATCCGTAACCTGTCAACGAGAGATCGGCCACTCAGACATGCTGTTGAAGGATCCTCTCATATGGACACCAGACGGTGACAGGGCCTACCAGGACATCAAGGACGCTCTAACCTCACCGCAGGTCCTTATGCAGTACGATCCAACACTACCACTTTTGCTGGCAACGGACGCCAGCAAAACCGGTCTCGGCGCAATGCTGTCTCACAGGCTCAGCAATGGACTAGAACGGCCTATCGCATATGCTAGTCGGACAATGTCATGTACGGAGCAAAGGTACCCCCAGATCGACAAGGAAGCGCTCGCCATCGTTTGGGCAGTACAAAAGTTTTTCAACTATCTGTACGCTCGACACTTCACGCTAATCATGGATCACAAGCCCCTGACGCAGATCCTACATCCAGAGAAGTCGCTACCAGTCCTGTGCATTAGTCGCATGGCCAATTATGCAGACTACCTCGCACACTTTAACTACACTGTGGTTTTTAAACATCGAAGCAAAACGCCAACGCTGACTACTGCTCTAGAGCACCGTTATCATCGACCGTCAACAAGATCCAAAACTCAATCTTGCAACAGAGGGAGGAAAGGGAGGATTACGACGACTTTGATTATTTTACGGTTCACCAGACGCAGCAGTTACCCGTCAAATCCGAAGCCATTGCACGAGAGACGAGGAAGGACCCTGATCTCGGAAGAATTGTCAAACTTCTGGAAGGAGGCCAAGATCTCACCCGCCACGACTTCAAGGCACCCGAGGTAAAATACAGACACGCCGCCAACTGCTTGATGTTCGAGCACAGAGTAGTGGTTCCACCTGCACTGCGAGATGCTATCCTCAACGACCTCCATGCAGCTCACCTTCGGATCGTCAAAATGAAGGGAATGGCACGTTCCTTTGTGTTTTGGCCAGGCATCGACTCCGACATCGAGAAGCTCGCAAAGTCCTGCACCACATGCGCAACCCATTCGCACGCTCCACCCAAGTTCCGCGAGCATCACTGGGAGTACCCGAAGGCACCGTGGGAACGCATTCACATCGACTACGCGGGCCCAGTAGCTGACAGCATGCTTCTGATTGTTGTAGACGCCTACAGCAAGTGGCTCGAGGTCAAGACAACAACCACCACGACAGCTGCAGCAACAATCTCCCTGATGGATGACCTGTTCACAGCGCACGGCACCCCAGTCACCGTCTTTTCAGACAATGGCAGGCAGTTCGTCTCAGAAGAATTCAAGGCCTTCCTGCAGAACAGTGGTGTGAAGTACCACAAGCTTACAGCACCATACCATCCATCAACTAATGGCCAAGCAGAACTGTATGTCCAAACGGTGAAGGATGCCCTCTACGCGATGAAAACAACCAAAGGAACTCTGCAGACAAACCTGAACGAGTTCCTTCGCCAATTTCGAAGAGCGCCGCACTCTACCACCGACAATCTCCATCTCAACTATTCCTGGGACGAGAACTTCGGACACGTCTCAACCTGGCGAGACCCGAAGACGTTCGCACTAGAGTCTGCGAGAAACAGAAAGCAGAAATGGACTCTACATTCCGCACCTTCGAAGCGGGTCAGTCAGTCTACTTCCTCTCTGGCAACCCGAACCTGAACTGTCGACAGTTGCAGTACCAATACTGCAACTAAATAATTGTACATATTGTAAATATTTTCACCTGTATTTCAAACATAGATTTTATAGCCTAAGTGTATTGGATCTGATGATGATCGCTTGACGATCGAAACTGGTCATCCTAGTGTTTTATTAATCTCAGGTAATTTATTTCAGGATTAGGGCATAACCCATCTCTTTTGGGTACATTCGTGTTGACCGACTGAAAAGCACTAAACTCTTGTATATTGTTTGGCTTCCTCTTAATAAATGTTCAATCTTAGAAAACACAAAAGATTGATTTAGCGGTGATAGCCACGTCTCGCTCATCAAACAAATATGGAACAAATCAGGTATAATGAGTTCAAGTTCATGAAAATGTGCCGATAAGGATTGTACATTCACGTGGGCTATATGGAGTCCGGTTGGGTTAAGTGACAAATTTTCAAACAGTCGATCTCGAGTCGAGATAAGGTCATTGTTCCCGGGAGCTAATTGTAGCCCGTTATTTGAAGTGAATGGCTACGGTTCGGTGGGGGAGGGGAGGGCTGAGGGAGTGCGGGAGAAATTCCTTTCACTGCAGGGGGTGGCTGCGAGAGTGCTGCTGTCAGAGGTAACATGCTTGTCGATCTGGTTTGCCAGCTTAAGAAATGAAAACTGAACTAACCGAAATGTACTAAGGTTAATTAAAACCCTCTTATTGCCAGAGTCGCTGTGAGCGATCCTCATAAATTGAACGAAACTTGCCAGCGTCGCTCTGAGAGACGCTTCGTTTTTGTATTCTTAGAGGGGCTTATAGACCGAAAATGGCGTCTAAACTTGACGTGACCATTAAAAGAGAGTTCTAGCTACCATTTTCTGGCAAACATCTTTTGTTTTCTGTCTATCGATATACTCGAGCGATATTTGAAGTTCCTTGACTTGTTTACGCGCGACTCGTAAAAGCATGGCGTCCAAGGTACGGAAGGATTGTTTGAGAGAGGAAGAAATTGAAGAATTAATGATTGATGAGTCAAGTAGTGAACTCTTGGACTTCGTGGACAGTGATTGCGATCTTGTGTGTGACGAATCAAGTGCCGATTCCGCTTCGGACAATGAATTACCTGCGCTGAATGCGATCGTACATAACCAAACAAGTGATAGTGATGGTAATGATGTTGATAGTAATAGTGACTGGGAAGAAAGGAATGTTGACCAGGACAATCCTCCACAGGCTACACAACCACAAATGTGAAAGATAAAACTACAGGGTGCCCTTCTGTTTATGTATTTTCACTGTAATTATTTTTATTTTATTTATATCAACAAATGCCATTGTTGGTGTACGGTATTTTATGAATATGCTAGATTTTAGAATTTCGGATTTTTGACATCCCTACTGATATTTTTTAAACTAAAAAACTGCATTTCCTGGTTCTTTTGTTATGTATGTGTGCTCTCCAGTGTTCATTTTTACTCCATTTATAAGCGTGTGGTAATAGGAATAATCAAACTTTCTAAGTTTTATTTTACAGAAAAAATTATTTTAATTAATTAATTAATAAAGAAAGAAATAAGTTTCATAATGATCTGAAAATTTCCCTGAATTTAGATAGATATGTTTTGCACTCCCTAACTAAATTTCGCTTTCGAATCTTTTAAAACAGGGGATATACACATTTTTTTCTGAAACCCTACATTTTCCATTAAAACAGCCTGGCACTTTTAGACTTCACCTTTACCTTTTCGCCTGGCACTAAGAGGGTTAAGGCTAATATAACTGAACTAACCGAAATGTACTATGGTAAACTAAGACTAATATAATAGTAAACATATAATAATAATTAGAACTAAGATGGCATATATTGGCCGCAGTCAGCTAGATGAATTGTTTTTAAACAGTAGATACTGATTAGTTAGGTAAGTCACTCATACGGTTAATCCTGATTTTGGTACCATCCGGTTTCTTGATTAGGATATCGCCCTGAGAACTCCAGCAATTTCTAACTGAGAATCGATAAATTGCAACCTTCAGAATCGCCAGTCGGGTGGAGGTGAGATCCTCACGGATGGTCACATTGCTTCCCTTGAGCAATCTTTTTTTAAGGAACACCTCCTGCCTCGTACGGAATGAAGTGAATTTCGCAATGATAGGCCTAGTTTTGCCAGGGGATTTGGGTCCAACACGATGGCTACGGTCAATATCAAGGAGGTTAACACTTGCACCAATATCTTTAAATACGTTTAGAGCAAGTTCATCTGTATTTTCTTGAGTACTTTCATGCACACCGAAAATTCTGATATTGGCTCTCCTGCTATACTGTTCTAAGGAGTCGTACTTTTCTTCAAGCTCATTCCTCAGTGCTTGGATTTCAAAGTCACGACTCTCAAGTTTTTTAGTGAGATCAGATACCAGGTCTATATTGAACTGAAGCGACTTCTCCAGTTCTTTAATAACAATTTCAGTCACTCTCGCAGAGATAGCGGATATAATAGTTTCAAGAAACTTACCCGAACTGAGTCTCTCGTCGAGTACCTTAGCTACGGTCTCTTCAATTAAGTTGGCACTATCGCTGGCGTCTCTTGAGGCACGCTTATTCTTGCTTCTCGTCATCCAGGTTTAATTATGATTTTATTATGTATGTAAGGGTTATCACTCGAAATAACGTAACACATGTTATGCTCACTATACACACGTGAACCACTTATTTTGGATGTACCTACTACACAATAGCACCTTCTAATTCACCTAAACTGAGGAGCCGAGCTCACGCACGTCTGTCAATCATGGCGAGTGGAGGAGAAATGTCATCAACTGTGACCAATAAATATTGATTTCCTATAAATCATTTCGGACCTGGACCGAAAATATCCTGAGCCATAAATTCTCTAGGACGGGTTGGTATAATTGGTTTAGGCTTCTCCTTCAAAATCTTCCATGGATATTTGCCTTTCTGGCAATTTTTGCAAGAACGAATAACATCCGCTACTGATGTCCTCATGTTGGTCCAATAAAATCGTTCTTGGTTAGTGTATAAGGTCTTTGGTAGGTCAAGCCTGGGCTTAAACACTACCGGAGGGAAGATGATTTGAGAAAAGGAACAGGTTTGGGAGTGGAGACGATCTCTGGGCAGAAAAGAACGAATCCAAGCAAAGAAATAAATGATATAGTTTAGATAATAAAAAATTGTAGGGTTTGATTAAGGCTGGTGAGTGCAAGGCGAGAAAGCAAATACCAGCCTCGAAAGTTTTAGTTATGAATAGGGCGTTTTTTAAGATTGATTATTTGGGGAAACACTACTAATAACTTGAGGATTGAAACCACTAAAGAAAACACAAACTTGCTTACGTAAAGAGCGACCAAGAGCAGTGGCGTCACTAGGATTGGTGTCACCCAGTGCGGTAACTGATTGTGTCACCCCTCACGACACCCCATAGACCTCATCCGAGTCCGCCAGTGCCAAATAACGGAAACATACAGAATCCTTAGTAACGTTTATAAACATAGGTCTTATATTTACAAAGGCAATAGAAGAAAAATTAATTCATGTCGGTTGGTAAAAGATTGTAGGAAGTTAAGAACTACATAGAAAATATGTTACATTTTTAATTGTTATTTTAACTTTAAATTTTATGTCATATTAAACTCGACTAAATCAAAACTTTCCTTTCCTGGCCTTTAGAGCGGCAAACTTGTTAATTACTTCATCGAAATAAACTCCTTTCGCCAAATCAGTATCAATTGATAATATTGCAAGATCAGAAAGCCTAGACTGTCCCAAGAAATGATAGATATTTATGAAAATAGAGTGCAATGCGTCACTGGTAATGTATATTCTCATTCATTTGAATGCTCATTTTTCACGATCGGTCGCTTGTGAGCGCCGCAGTAGGGATCTATACTACTGAAATAATATATATGATTTGGTTTAATTGATAAAACAAATTATATTTGAAAGTCATTTATTTATTGAACAACATCCTTTAATAAGAATAATTTCATGGAGTGACATAGAATCATAGACAGTGGTATGTTGTTTCAAAGGAAACATACCTATAAAATTGAATAAAATGCAAAAATACTCACATTTATGTACTTGATGAAATACAATAATAAACTTAAGCCAGATACATACATGAGCTAAATGATAAATTCATAAATTTGTATAACCAATGAATTGAAGGCAGACACTTAGAGCTCGGGTCAGCCGGCTCTCCGAGAACTGCGCATGGAAAGACAGATACATATCCACTGTTGCAACAGGTCCATCAAGTCCGAGTCCCCACACCGCAGGCTGCTGCCGTGAGTTCCTGCTGTGTGGCAACACCGCCGCTCAGCTAATCGAGCCTGTCTCTTTAACGCTGCTGCACGCTTTTAAAGTATTCGTGCACTTTGTAAACTATTTCTCGGGCCTGCCTATGCACAACCTGTCGTTTACTTCCCTCTGCTTCCATAGCACTCAAAATGTACACAATCGCTTTCACTGGATCTTTAAATGTTACGATATAGTCACTTCGCTTTCCTGACAACACACTAGCTCAGATTCTCAAGACAGACTGGCTGTGATTGGTGGGATGGAAGTGAGGCATGACGCAATGGTAGCGTTGTGTTCTGCACACCGCCTTCCCACCTGACTCGAGCTCTAGTACTGGTAAGAAAATCGATGTTCTGCTGTGCTAAATATGTATAAAAATGAACTTTTTACGAACCGCCCTAATTTTGGTGTCACCCCTTGTGATGGTGTCACCCAGTGCGGTCCGCACCCCCCTAGTGACGCCACTGACCAAGAGTATGTATAACAACGTACTGATAAGCAAGTACAATGGTGCGAGCAACGCTGGCTGAGGTTGCCGGCAGGCAAGCGCTAAGTGTACCGTCCCTCCCAAACGGAAAATAGGGTACTATGTAGGTACACAGTTCGCTGGCGAGGAAATACAATCAAAGGAAAGTTGAATTATGTATTTTCCTTCCTAAAATAAATGTTCTAGGGAGTATTCTAATATACTCAGGATATTGAAATTGACAGGAATAATTTTATTCCCTAACAAGGATGGATCCCTAAGCGAGAAACCAAATGCCCCCAGAGCGGAGAGAGATGAAGCGCTTTCAGAGATTTTAATAAGATTATTGTTATTAGTAGACATTACTAGAAGGAAACAATTCTTGCGTTTAAAGTAGGCTAAACTTTTATCCAGCAGAGTGCCGACTAAAAGTTTAGAACGGGGTAAGAAACCCGAACCTAACAAAACCACAATTCAAAGTAGGAAATCATAGGACAAAGTAAAAATCATTTCAAGTTGGAAGCTGGCTGAGCGAGCTATACTTGCCTTTAATGATTCACAAGAAATAGTCAAAGTAAGCTTTATGAGCATTGTTAGCAGAAGTTTTGCTATAAACGCAACAAATGATTGAATTTGTTTTAAACTTAGCATTCAGTATTCGGAATTATTTCTTTGAATACAGAAGGCAATTCGAGAAAAGATGAGGAAGGAAAGGCCATGCCTAACAGCTCTTCGAGCAATATAATTGAAGTCCAGAAAATTATAGCCATTTTAATTGCCTTAACAATAATGGATTTTGGAACAATTTGTACAATTCGAAGATCTTAGCCCTATAACAAGAATAATATGGAACTTTACGAAATGTTTAGATATTGCGTAAGATTGGTTAAGTAGAATACCAATTCTTTATTAGAATGCCTTTGTAGTAAAGCAAAAGCAGCTTTAAACAAATAATTTGAAATTCCTGGGCACAGCACGAGAAGAAAAATGAGGATTAAGAGGTGGATTTATAACCACTTAGATTATTGAAGCAGTAATTACGAGATTTTATATGCAATTGGAAAGGTCACATTAGTGAAGCCTTGATTATATAAGAAAAGATACAAACGTTATAACAATGGGGAAATTATGACTTAGAAATTCCTGAACTCAGCAGGAAAATAAAGTGCGTATTAAAATGTGGATTTATAGCCACATAGAGTATTTATACACTAATAAAGAAATGTAATACATGTAAAGATGGGAGGGAGCCTATTTATAGACTAAGTTTCATTGTAAGTTGCAAGAAAATTGATTGATTTACACTAAATTGTTAGTAATGGGGAAATTGGGGGATAGAGGAAATGGGGAATTAAAGTCTGGCTGATTTTACTGGTTCGAACGAAACGCGGCGCGGAAGATAGCCACACGAAATCTTATCGTAGCACTGACAGCTTTGTTGCACATGAGTGAAATGTCACTATTGCAGTTAATAGTTCCATTTGAGTTGGAAGTTAGCAGTAATTTGATGTTTTAGAGTATAGTCTTTCACTGTTTAGAGTCTATTGCAAATAGAAGTTTCTAGAGTTGTAGTTACAGTTGAATAGGGCGAGTAGAAATCCCACGAAGGAAGCAAAGTTATGGTTTCAAACAGCTATACGTTTAGCCGAATTCCCTCGACGTAGGGAAAGTATCCCCTTTATTTCGTACAAGAAGTACTAGATTTCATGACTTTCAATGGCACGCTTAGTTAGCTTAGGAAAGACAAAGATATTTCCTTCGTGGGGCAGTTAGGAGATTGCACAATATTGCGAAAATTCAAATACTGCCGATAGCATTCATTAAAAGCTTGTATATCATTTTAAAACATTTAAAATGTGGTTTAAAACACTGCAGATTGTTACTTATCTTTTCATTGCAGATCAGATTATGTTTTCGACCAGGCGTTACACTAACTTTAAGATATGGCGTCGATTTCAAATTACCTCATGGGTAAAGGAGGCGAGTGCCTCCTGAAAAGGGGACTGAACTTCCGCGTCGACGCACCAGAAGGGAAGTAACTGAGAGATTCAAACACTCCGATAGCCAACGCTGCAGAAGGGAGGGCGGGGGAAACAAAGGAACAGATACAGAGTAGGTAACATAAGAAAGATAAAAGTTTTCATGATACAATTTCGATACATAGAATAAAAGTCTTCATGGAGATTGTAGAAAACAACACGGATGCCATCTGCATGCATGGAATGAATCAATTCTTGGAATTGCTGGGTCCAATGCTTCAACAGGTTACCGCGTGGAGAGCTGTGGAGAGGCCTACAAGGAAAATGCACATCAGAAACTAACTTTCAAAGGGATAAGTAAGTGTACAAAGAAACAGAAATACATGAAAGGTCACTGTTGGTGTCTACGAGAAGGGAAATATAAGAACGTGAAAAAGAGAAGCAAAGAGCAGTGACTGCTAACTGTAACAGGACGTATATTCCATAGAATGTACCAGTGTTATCAGTACCTCCGTTACCTATACTTCTGTGGACTAACCATATGACACGGTGAATCAGTTTAGGTGGAATTACAAACCTCCGTTTCGTCTGATCTGCATCCATAAATTTGCATACCAGTTCTTCGTGTAAGATGTAATCTTTGGCTTTCTTCCGTGTATTTTTGAAATCAGGATCATTATCATCCATGAAGCCATTAAGATATCTGTAAATCTGCGTCGTAGGCGCGTATCTCTTCTGTGATACTGTGCCCGTTAGAGGGGGTTATCTGATCACCACCAACCGTGCGTGGCCTCCCAGACAACCCCATCCTTCAAACACTTTGCCTAAGAGGATCGGAAGGCACTTCTTGTGGGGCTAGCCGGCACAAGACTCGAAATCCCCGAGGATCAGGTCCCCGTCATTTAGCAATGTCAAAGACACCCAAAGAAATGCACCCCTAAACCCACAAACTAAGAAATGATAATTTCCAGGCTTAAATAAAATTCCTGCAATGATTTATTGAAGAAGTCAAACCCCTATCCTACCATCGGAGGGTTTGAAATCGGCTAATCCACTATCTAAATTTAAAAAACAACAAAAACATCCCCTAACTAAATGCAATTAACCCTCTCGACGTGACCTAAATACATTAGAAATAGCAAAGCAAAGCTTGGGCAGTGGTACTAAAAACACCCCTCATTGAAGATACTGGAAAATAAAATGATGTTTCAGAATGAAAACATCACCTGAAATAATGTCAAATCATGACAACTGATCTAAATATACTGGTACCACCACGTATTTACATTTAACGTTACCTAGTCTAGCTAATCCTGGCTTAATCTAGCCTACGACGACAAGCGTCCGTATAAACAATAGCTAAACAAAACTACGATAACAGTCATTTGTTTACAATAGATTAATTAACAACAGAATCAAAATACAATCACAAAACAGTAGGGTACAATTGGGATAATACACTCGTAAATAAAGAATATAACACATGAATAGTATATTATTATCCTGCCTACAGCAGAATGGTAACTGTTTGTTCAAATTCGTCATCTAGCATAACGAAATAGTAGCTAAAGCACTGTAAGAACAGTGTCTCACCATGACGTCGTCACGGCCCCCGAGTTACAAACTCTTGGTTAGCCGGTGATCTCTGTCAGTAACTGACTTCCTAACTATTCCCTCAGGAATTTCCTAACAAGCGCTATGTGTCGGTCAGTTGTGGTTCAGAAAATCAAGATTTAACAACGATTGGCATTTAACGTGTATTTTAACATCGTAGGTTTAAAGTGAGTTAATTTCATGATTTAGAGATTGAGTATTAAAAATCGTAGAATTAAGAATTCATTATTTATGACGAATGACCATTTGACACAAGGCTTCTATCTATCAAATGAATTACCTCACCAGTACTCAACAAAGTAAACTGGTGACAAGCAATGTCACTAACATCCTAAAGCAATCGTTGTGGTTCAGGAAAAAAAAACGAACGAAAGTCCTCGGTCAGAATAATCGGGAGATTATAATCTGGCGGCAATCACAATAACACGGGCTACTTAAAGACTCCGGTTTCCATACAATCAGTATTCTTAGTTGCACACAAGCTCACTAGAATCATCCTAGGTCAGTTAAGTTGAAACTTAAATCTGCCGGCAAGCACAAATACTATAATACTTCACGTGTCAAAACACGGACATAAACATTCACATAATGTGAGAAAAATTGCCTATCAAATATCTGGTTCATCAAATGAAAACTTATCTTATAATATTAAAGAAATAAACAATGGCTATTCGCTTACAACATGTGCGAAAAATTTAATATTAATTCATGACTTGGGAATCACCCTGTATCAAAACAATTTATAGCGTTGGTTGCTTGACCTTCATAAAACTCTAGCGTACACAGGCTAGACTTGGTTGAAAATACCTTACAAAATACGTATCGAAGTGTCTGTCATTTAGTCCTAGTCTCAATGGAAATCACCATTGGCTTTCTGGGTAATGTGAGCAACGGGTTTCTCGACCTCCAGAACACCTGTCATCCGTTCTGGCATGGCTTCTGCCTCATCACATGTAAGTTCATTGCCTGATAGCAATGTCTATCAATATTACAAAAATACTTGCAGGGTTCACTCTCAAAACGTTCATTAATTACCCTGGTACACATCTGAGTATAGTTACTCAATAATAACACATATAATGTGGAAGTCGTAGATCTTCAAAAATGATCAACACTAGTATAAATGTGTATTCAAAGCAATGAGAATAAAACGGAAGATACTCTTCTCCAAAGAATGTAGTAAAAGATATTCCTACGCCACTGATGTTTCAAAAATAATACAATCTCGTGCGTACAAGCACAGCAAAGAATTATAAATGGTTTTAAACACCTTCATCTTCTGGTGTTAAATATAACTGACACGATTATCATGTAATCAGGATTAAAGTGTGCAAATGCTGCCTACACTTCTTACAATGATCTGATTCAGTTCGAATCTTGTGGTTTCACAATACCACTGGAAAAATGTATTTACAATAATCATAATTGGGATGAGTAGACTTTCTCGTCGAACTGATACGCCCGCAAAGAACAGTGGCGTACTAAAATAGTACAAAAATTGGAGCTTAAAAATGTTACACAAAATTCAGCATCAGCTGTTATGAAAATATTACTGCTCCCCGTGTAAGTCATAATCTGGGTTAAATTCACGTTTTACAATAATGATGCGCCAGTGTGAAAGCACACTAAAATGGTGTCTAACTCAGAGCTTTTGAAAATAGCGGTGTGGAAGCTCAAAAATAATGAAAATCATCAAAAATGGTATCTCCGAGAAAACAAACCTACCTACATGACTGTTATCAAGTACGGTTGCTAGAACTAACTCCACCATGACCTATGACCTGAACATGAGATTATGAAACATAACTCACAGCGTTGGTTGATTACCTCGTCCATAAGGAAATTATGAGGGGTCCTTACTTCCTTAGAACTTGGAAAAGTTCTCCATTCTCCAAGTGTGTCCATGAGTAATATCCTCCTCTCTCGTTCTTCCATCTTGTAGTTTCGCCAGGTCTTCGATGTCCCCCTCCATCGAGTGGTTTAGGCCATGTTAAACAACATGTTCCAAATGGTGAAGAATCCTAACACGTGGTGTGCCAACAGCATCTTGTAGATGGTGATGAATAAAATTTTCACAGAATTTAGCGTAGTGGTTTGATAGATCAAAACTGAATTTACACTTGTGCAGACTGTTGCAAAATGACCATGTGTCTGCTCACAGATTTTACTGATACTTTGTGTATCTTCAAACACAGATTCTACTCTCTGGTGAATTTCATAATCGTGTAATATCAGAGTAATCTTAACATTAAAAATCACGGTTTGAGTGTGGCTCGTATGTGCGTTGTATTATTTCAAATTCACTGGCACAATTCACAGTATCACTGACGTTATTTTCACACTTATGAAAATTTCTTACAATTTCACTCATGCCATGTAGCATGTAAAATATGACCAAGTGCTCGATATAAAAATCGGCGTTTCACAAATTTCACAATTTTGTGGATAATTATCTTACTTAGGGTTGCCACACGCAACTTGCGATGTTCACCAGCACACTTCGTGCTTAATAAATACTGGATGCACTCAGATTTTCACAAATGGACTCTCAGTCCTACAATAACTCCAGGTCTTGCAGACAATAGACAAATACGTCTGTGCGAGACAACCGCACTAAAAGGAGTGTCTCTGCATGAAATCTACAGTTCCGGCGTCGATGCCTCGTGAGTAACTATTTACTTCCTTTAACGCATTTCTGCGTTGTCATACCTTTACCAATAGACAAATAAATAAATATTAGGCCATCTCAGAGTGGCGAATTATACTGAATTACTGTAGATGATTCTTCCAAACTTGCACATTAAAGATAAAATCTTTAATCATGGATAAAAATTATATAGAGCATCTGAGTTAAGTCGAAAGAACGTCTGAAGCTATGACATGATTCCTGGGCGCGTTCTATGTTTCTCAGAGATAAGAATACACAGTTCTCATAAAAATAACCACCAGCATGAGCGAATACGGGCTCAATACGGCTTACTGTTTCAGTTTGTTCAGTGTTTCCTGGCCCTCGTCTTCCAGTTGAACTATATTTACATCCACAGTCTCTATGGGATTCCTTGATAAGATGTCTGCTAACAAGTTATCCTCGCCGCGTTGATGCTGAATAGTCGCATTAAATTGTTGTATGAAAAGAGCCCATCTCAATATATGATCGCTCGTAATGTAGGATTTCAATAAGAACTGAAGTGCCTTATGGTCAGTCTTAATAATAAGAGAATGACCAATAAATAGCTTCTTCCACTGATTCAAAGCGTGAACTACTGCCAAAACCTCTTTTTCAGTCGTAGTTTTCTTCTGGGCCTTTTAACTTCCTACTACTGAAAGCAATATAATGGTTCTTTCCTTCAGAATCTCTTTGATACAGAATAGCACTAATGCCTATCCTTGACGCATCCATCTCGATGTAAAATGTCGGATCGAAGTCCTGATATTCCAGTTTTATATTGTCCCTCGACATCTCCTTAACTCTCATAAATGCCTCTTTTGACCGTTTCCATTTATTATTCTTTTCAGCAGCTCATGAAATGGTGCCATCACTTCCGAAAACTTAGGACAGGGGCTGCTAAAAAATTGACACATTCCCGCACATTGACTGACTCCCTTAATTTTCGTAGGTCGAGGAAATTTTAATATGGCATCAATTGTACTCCGATCTGGGTGATATCCAAATTGATCAATAGTATGACCAAAAAAGTTGATTTGTTGATAATTTGTTCACTTCGTAATAAGAGGATGTGGAAGAAATTCAGGACCCATTAGAACCGTTAATCCAGGTATATGGAGATATTTTTGACAGTAAACCAGGCCTCATTAAGGATTTCAAATACCAGATTAAACTCACCGATGAAACTCCTTACCAGAGAAAATTCTATCCAATACCAGATAAATACCAAGAAGAGGTAGGAGAAATTATTAAGAAAATGGAGGCTGATAACATAATCCAGAAGGGAGCTACGTTTTATTTAAACCCCATTACTGTTGTAAGGAAGGCTGACGGAAAATTGAGGTCATGCGCTCGCAAATCCCGCTCAAATCTACCGAATGACACCGTTTTCACCTTACAAGTCCTCTTTCCAAATACATGCGAAAATACAGAGTATTTTTCTGAGTCGAACCTGGTTTCTTGATGAGAATTACTTCTCTGGAGTAATTATAACTGCAATTGTTCACTTCGTAATATCAATCATCCCATTGTGTTACGTGCTCTTAGTAGGCGTGCTTCTCGGCAAACGAGTTAAGCCACGCGCCAACTCCTTCTCCTGCTACGTTCACGTGCGGACTCGACATGGCCGCTGCTACACACAAAAAAACTGGTTTGATTGACGTTCGACAAGTTTCTCCCCTTCATGCCGCCACATCATAGCTTCAGCCAGGGCCACGGAAAGCCGCCTCGCTTGCTAAAATCTGATATTATAAATCCACTCAAAGTTTTTCCAGTATAAAATTGTACCACAAGATTTCATAACTTGTCAATTCGATGCACGTCGTCCTAACTTTCTCAAATACCGAGTCCGCCAGAAAAATCTATACACTCTTAACGGAACAAAAACTATTTATTTTGTGTTTCTTTTACATTTAAATTCTAATAATACATGTAGTACTGTCTTCAGTTAAACATATGTTTACATGAGATGTTCAAAACGTTCACCTGTTTTAGATCCCTTATTTGGGGGTGGATCTAAAAGGGAGAGTTGTTGTACTAATTTATAAAGTGGTGCCTAAAAGGGTAGCTTCCCTTGTCAGGGTAAGCTGACCAGTGTAGAGTGTTGTGGTGTGCTAGGAACTAGGGGGCGTTCCTATGAATAATGTAATAGTGTTTGGAGGGATGGGACCCACTGCAAAGGGTCGTTGTGCTGGTCGCTCAGCTCAGCTGACTGCTTATTATGTAACTGACTCTGTTCGTATCAGCCGAGTGGCACGCGCTGCTTGCTGGCAGCCGAGCCGGCTCGAGAGACACAAAGGTACCTGAGTTAGCGCTAATGGCTTACCGTCTGTCACGTCTTTACGTGACGGGAGTAAGGAAGGGCGTTGGGATGTAAAGAGGCGTATAACAGTAATGCTAGTGTAGAGTGTGGACCAAGTGTTTTATTGGTCTGTGATTCTGATTGTGAGTCCCTTGTAGGGAATGAAATTATGTTTATAATGTAATACAAGTTGTGGGTTGCAGGTTACATAAGTAGGAACTCTGAACACGATTGACTGACTCACCTCGGTTGACACCAGCGTAGCCTCGGGCCGTCTCGATGAAGCACTGACAATGGAGAGATCCTTTGACCCCATTAGGATGCCTTCTTATACCTTCTGACGTCCTGCTGTCAGCATTGTGTTGGCATGCCGCCCCAGTTAGTACTATGTCGCTGAGTGTAATGATTACGTAAGGCTTGAGCTGCTTTATGGAGTAGCAAGCTGTCCTTACAGTATTAATGGATGTTGCCCCGGCTTTCCAAGGGTTGCCATTTTAGGGGATTTGGCCAGATGCCGGGGGGATGGACTCCAAGGGGTGCCTACCCCTGGGAGGCTGTACAAGAGTCTTCCTTCATTTGTTCGCGTCCTCGCGAACGGGAACGGAACTGGAAGTTGGGGTGTTGACGTAGTGGTCCTTGAAACCCCCTCGTATCTCCTGGTGGCGTCGTATCGAAGTGTGGGTGTGAGGTCAGCCCGTGTTCAGAGGGGAGGGTTATGGGATTTACAGATATATGTATACATTGACATTGTGAAAAAAACAAACAAAAAAAATTGACATTGCGAAAGATTTGATTAACATTGGGAAAAAATGGACATTTGAGAAAAATTGAACATTAAAATAAATTCGACATGTAAAAAAAAATTGCCCTTGCATTTGCTGGCATATTGCTAGTTAAAAAAAACATGGTTTCTGATGGTGATGTGTTACATATTTGTGCAGGGAGGAAAAACCCAGGGCCGAACGGATGATTGCGTCGTCCGCCCCATCTTAGGGAAAAAATGCTCCCTGCAATAAGAAAGGTAGAAGAAAATAGAAAATGGGTGTTCCAGGGTATAATGTAAGGGAAATATTCAAAAGTATTTATTTGTTTGGGAAAAAACGGAACACCCTGACAAATGGGGAAGTTAGAAGAAGGAAAAATGAAAGAAAACAAATCATACACATTATGGACATTGGCATCTTGATAATCAAACAAAAATATATAGCGTTTAATGTACTATGTTTATGAAGTTTGTCCTTAAAATTATAAATTACAATGACCTTATGTCTAGTGGAATAATTGTATAAAGTTCATCCTTAAAAGTTATAAATTACAATGACCCTATGTCTACTTAATCGCGCTAATCTCTTATAATTATAGTTTTTGTGAGGTACCTCGCGTGCACGCTACCCGTCTGTACGTACGCTTGCCGTCTCACGGCTGATCCTGTACGGCCACTTCTTGGTACGGTATAGTGGTCGTACCGCTTGCACGTATTCTTAATACCTACTCTGTGAAGCATCCTCTGTGGGTGAATGCTTTCACACTTGACAATGAGAGTCACTGCCACAAATCGGTTGCGCCCTCATTGTCGTAATCTGCGTCGCATTTTGACGCTTTATGTGTTTATATTTTAGTTGATCCGCCAGTAAGCCTGGTACCCCACAGGCACCAGTCCTGCTGTGCAGATTGATTTTGGAGTGTGTAGCTGAAAAAGAAAAATGTGGTGAGTGTTTGCGAGTGTGTCGGGATTAGTGCAAGTGGCCGTATATAAAATTAAAAAAAATAGTACATAATCATGGCAAGCCGTAAATAATATGCCACTGCTATATGTCAGTGAAATTCCTGTCACCAGTTTCCTGTATCTGGTGACGATGCCTGTGAAAAAATGGCGAGGTTTAGAAAAAAACATATTAGTATTGGTTGAAGCTCTTCTTTCACTGAAAAAAAAAATAGCATGATTAACGTTAATTAGCTGCAAGACCGGGCTTACCCTATACGGTGCCGTAATGCCGTAAATAATATGTAGTTGGTCTTACCCCGGTAGCGGAATTGTGGTTACCGGGTGCCGATATATTCCACTTTGATTATCCCTATTGTACTATATTATATCTTATCCTATATTCTAGTGTATTGTCGGACTTACCCTGATACCGGGTTTGGCGGTCATCAGGAGCCGACCGACGTTACTTAATACTATCTATCTTAATTATGGTCTAATAATTTAAAAAAAACTATTACTAAGCCGAGAGGGTTGCCTTAATCTATTGCCGAAATGTGCTGCGCCATACCTGGCAACAGCGGTGAATAAATTTGCTTAATCCTAGGTTGCGTGTCAAATGCAACCGCCTTACAACTAAATTTGGCCTAGGACGATCGCCTGGGGCAATTAAATCCCCAGATCACCACCCGCACGAGCCCCAGAAACACCGGTTGTCTCCAGGGTCGCTAGATTCCGTCCCCTTAACTCTAGGTGTCGACGTCTATTACTAGGACTAATCTATTCGCAGGCGGCTTACGGTGCCACTAAGCTAACCGTTTCGCCCGCTGTAACTTCCGTGTTCATGACCGTTTGCTGTTCCGATTTAACGTAGTTGAGCCGCCCACTTGGCTCCTGTGAGGTGCGCGCACTGCCCCTCTCTTAATGCCCTCTGGTTGCCCGTTGCGTCGCCATTTATGTGGGCATTGGACATTGTGGTCCAATGGCATAATATTGTCTTCGCCTTAATCGGCCGTCGCAATCTGCTTTTCGCAGTGATATTTGCCTCTATGGGCCGCCGTAGTATGCTTTACGCATTGATATATGATATTGCCGCTATGGGCCACAGTAATATGTATTTCGCAGTTATCTGCCACTCCAACGCATAGGAGTTTTGCTTCCCGCTATGGAAGCCGTGCCTACTTAAATTTAAACTTAACTAGAAGTCTAGTCATAATGGGGTCGTCTCTAGGGATAGTTCCCGAGGCCGGCGGTGAGTGAGCTATTTCTCCCGCCATTCTCAGAAAGTCTCCCTGCAGGTCTTGGCCTCGACGACCGTGGCACAAAGTGGGTGTAGCATCCCTTCCTCCCAGGGGCGGTTTATGCGCACCTAGGATTCCAGAGCTTGCCCGGCCAGGCCGCGAATGCTTTGACCTTACGTGGTTCGTCTATTTGGTCAGGTCAGTGATTTGGTGAGCCAACTGGGGTAAGGGTCCACATCGCCTTCCCCAGCTCTGCTCCAATGTGGTCCCTCCTGACCTTCGGCTTACACCGTTGTCAACCATCAGTTCGTATCAGATTCCTTTGTAAGAGAAAAAAAAAATGTGTCGTAACCTGTGTAAATGGTTCAATCTCCGTGTAAAATGTAAAATATTTCCAGTGTAGCGGGGTTGTAGATCTTCTAAGTACATAGGCTACTTCTGGCCTACCATCGCTATGTCAGCTTTCCAGCAATAATGCCTTCTTTACCTTAATGGAGGTGTTAGTAGGGTCTGTAATGTCAGGTACCCTGTTATTAGGATTTGGGGGTAGTTATTTGTTGAGTGGGCTTAAAGTATGGTAGGAAGGGTTTGCGCACCTTTGGGTTCCACGTTAGTGGTGGCCTGAAACCGGTGATGCCACTGGGATGCTTCTATAGTGAGTGGAGTGGGGAGGTAATTCCCGGGATTGCAAAAATACGAAAATTCATGCAGGTTTGATATTAAAATCCCTGGTAATTGGATGGGATACTCATGCATGTGTCTGGATATGAAGTTTCTGCCTTCATGTACGGATAGGTGTAGGATGGGGCATAATACCATATGTTCCTTTCATGCGGGAGAGCTTAAGTACTAAAGCATGGTTAATATGTATCTATGGCCTCCTCTCTCATTTGGAGAGGCGCATTATGCTTCTTTAATGTTTGCTGAGCCACCCCTAATACTCAGGCGGTGCAACGGGGCTCAAGGCGTAGCATGCCTGCTCTTTAGACGCATGAAGTCCATCAACCCCTTGTGTGTATTTTGTAATGTAGTGTAGCTGTTTTTGGTCGTGTAGATGTGTCTGCGTTGTTTATGTGGGGCGTGAGAAGGTTATGGGAAGGGAGTAAGGTGGTACGCTGGTAGCCTGTTCTCCTGTCGTCCTCCCTTGGTCCATGTTGGCTTTCTATCCGCGCCTTGGGATAGTAGAGCTGCATGACCTAATCTGGTCGGCCATTTGCAGTGTAGATGTGGCCAGTGGTCGTAATGCGACTGGTCATGTGCTAATTATCTGTAATGACTCTTATGCCTCATGAGCGATAAGAGAAGTTATTAGGGGGGGATCTTATCTGTGTTTGCTCCTAATTGTTGAGTGCGTGTGCGTGTGTGTGCCTATGTTCCGCTACACCACGCGGACGGTTGGTCTGTTGCAGGCCAAGTCGTAATATGTATCGCCTGTGTGGGCAGAAGGCGCCCGTGGCTTGCCACCGTCCCTGCGACCGTGCCCTATAGGCCCAAGATAAGTTCCGCTGTGCCACGTCTTGTCCATTGCCAAATGTTTTTGCAGTGTGGAAAAAAAATGTATGGTGTTATAATAGTTATGTGTGTGTAATTTCACGGTCACGGGCGATACGCAATAGTGTCTCGTCACCGCAGTATTGCAGTGTAACTAGTCTGCTGTCAGCAGTTAGTATGTGCAATTCTGCAAGTATGCAAGTGTGGTCATTGTTTTGGATTCCTAGCCTAATGTAGCAATTCGCCCTAGTTAGGTAATGACGTCGTGTGGCCATTGTTCTCTAAGACCTGTGTCTTGCGAAATTTTCCTACCTGTGTTCGTGAAACGTATTCCCTATGTCTGGTGTAATTCGAAATTTTATGTCTGGCTTTTGGTGGGAGAAAATGTAGTACTCCCTGTTTATGCACTTGTATGGGCCAATTTCAGTATGGTTGGACGCCTAAATAGCTGTTCTCCTTTGCGTCTAAATTTTCACTGGAACTCAGACCCGTGACCTTATGTCATTCTCTGTGTTTTATGTTTGCGTTGTGTTCCAGGGCTTGGGGCTTTCCCAGTGTGGTTTTTGCTCGTGTTCCGCGTACCAAAAATACCATTGGATAGTTAGTTTTTGGTACGCGTGTGGTGTGTGGTCATGGGTTCGAATCCGGTTGTCTGTAAAGACTTGGCGTGATTATTTTCGTGCCGCATTTAAAAATGGCACGTTCCCGTTGATGTGCAGTGCGCAAATGAAAGCATGCATACCTGTGTAGAGTTTGTACGTTTTTGATTTCCCCTTGTAGTGTAATTTTGGAAGATATAGGGTCTCTAAATCGGGCGTGAATGATGCCGTGCGCTCTGCTCTGAGAGCTGTTGTCTGTAAGCGTACAGGTTATCACTGAGGCCTGCGTTCTTGCTGAGTATGGCGGTATCGGATTGCAATGTCCTGCGCGCACGCTCGTTACTCGTCTTGATAATGCTGTATGTCCGGCACATGTGTTTTTAATCGCTTACTTCTCTGTGACTGTGATGAGTGCTTTTCGCATTGTGACAGAAAAGAGGGGAATATGTGGTTTAACGTGACCGTATCTGGAGATCAGGAGCCCCGGGATTTCCGTTTTACTTGGAATCCAAACCACAGGCCATGGCATTTCACTTCGGAAATCCCATATGCGTTGGCCGTACTATAGAAGAACCTTCCATTGACTACATGTGTGTCCCCAGATTTTGTGTTAACTGTATCATTGTTCAAGTATGTTCTTTATCCCTGGAGAAAATGTCGTTGTACGCGAGTGTGTCTGGTCCGCTAGTCGCGTGTTTGGTGACCAGATGCCAGAGGCGATTGTATTGTTTTTCGTTTATGACCCGCTGTTAGTGGGACTGTCCCAATTTGTCTTAGCTTTCCCATTATTCTATTCTAGAACTGGATATCTACTCAACCTTATATTCCTGGTATTCAGAAGGTTGCGGGTTTGGAGACCGTCTTTTACCTAGAGTAATTGTTTCCGGCACCATGAAGGTTGTGTCTCCGGGACAGTTCTGGTGAGTGTTAGGATCGTATCCCGGTTCGGTCAGTGGGCTATTTCTTGGCCCTCTTTTCACGCCTGCCCGTGGGATTACTTCCTTTCCTTTTGGCAGTATTTCCGCCTTTACGTGTACCTATGTCTAAAAATTATGTCGTGAACACTATAAAAAATGTTAAAAAAAAATGTGCTTGGGACCTGAGTGTAGTATTTACCATTTTGGTAACGTGAGTACTACCGTAAACTGGTTACGTCTCAGGGGAATCTACCGACACTGTCTAGTACACATTAGGAAGGCCATTGCAAGACGTAATTGACACACTTGTATCCACGTCAGGAGCAAAGCCAGTGCACTATGGTAGTCAAACCTGCCCTTCAAAGTAATTGTAACTCACCACAATGACAGTGTCTCGTCCCGGTGTGCAATTGGGCTTTTCAGTTGGCTAAAGCACATCTCACCAAATTTTTGAAGTTAGTTTGAGAGTCTTAATTCCTGCCACACTTACGGCTTTCGCCCGCAACAGGAGGATCTATCAAACTGTGGAACCCTAACATAGAACGTTTAGTCATTTCTACTTAGAAAGACTCACTTAAGTTTTATGCTGTGATTTTATGCTTAAGTTGTGTTCAAAATATCTCTTTTTCGGCCTGAAGCCTGCTTGGCTTCCACTTGGCTTAGCATATTAGAGACTTTACGTTATGGCGTTAATCACTTCGCCCAATAACCATTGATGGCCTGAGAGAAAAATGCCATGGTTCCGAAAAAAAAAACAGGAAGGATTTAGAATTGTTCCTTCTAATTTGGCTATGTTGCACTGTATATACATAAAATAAGAACGAAAAATATGCAATTTTATGTTTATTATGTACTTGTTGGACCATTTTCTTATCGCCCCCGTGTGAAAGAATTTATGTGGCCTATAATGTTGGTGTTAGCGATGTTAGTTTATTTCTGTGGCCCTGGTGGAAGTCGTTATCCTCTTTCGAGCTTCAGTGCTCAGAAAGGTGAAGGGTTTTGCCCTGTTAATAGATGATAGGCCTCTGGAATCCACTGGGGTGTTCCTTTGCTACCTTCCGGCGGAATTTCTAGCAAAGTAAGCTTTGGCCTACTTCCACCGTGGCGCGTGTCTATAGGTTTAAATGTACCTGTATTCGAGGGCCTAATTGCGCTTGGCGCTGCCCTAGTAGATTTTACGGGAGTGTGGATATATTTGACTGCGTGGTTTTGCGGGGTAGGTGAGAACACCTTTCCTAATCCCCGTGTACTGTGTGGTAATGCCCGGTCAAAATGTTCGTGCGTATATCGTGCATCCTGAGGGACTAATACCGGCGTTCGCCTTTGTTCTGGCAAATTTGCCCTATGAACTGGCGGTAAAGGTCGCTTAATGGCTTGTGTCTGGCTTAGTGTTTTTGTATCATGTATTTGCCCTATGTGCGTGTAACCGCCGGATGTCTCTAGCCATTGCCATCTGTCTGGCTAACATGTAAATAATCACCACGGTCATTCCGGCGTTCCATGCCATAGTGGAAGTTGTCGTGGTGTCTAGGTCATACCAGGATTGGTGAAGTCCTGGTATTTGTAGGGGCTGTGTGTGATGTCTAAAAGGTGTCTGTGTTACATTGAATGTCGGAATGACTGATGACCAGTTGGAATTGAGTATGGCCGTTATGTTATCGTACCATAACGGCTTTGTCTGTAAGGGTTCGAAGTCGTGTAGTTGCAACTGTATTTGTTTAGTCCATGCTGCCGGCAGTGTGTGTGTGATGGCTAATTCCTTAACCATTTTGGCGTCACACGGAAACGCCTGGGGTATCAGGATGATGTCGCCCTCTACCAGTTGGCAATTGCATGGGAGGTGTATCTCTAGAGCCCCCGGCGGTGCCTCCGTATGTGGGTGCAGTAGGGTTGTCCTTCCTTCTGGGCATTGGGTACCCATTTCCGCCGTAGGATTTGTTACAATAAACTTGTCCATATCAATCTGTGTGATAAGGGCTCTCTGCGATCCTTCGTCGCATCTATATGCGCAGGATTCCAGTATTTTATCAGTCGGCGCGTTATTGTAAAGGTGGACTGCACAAGCGGGCTGGATTGTGGTCACCTCTTGGAACCGGGGTATGTAGCAGAGCGCATTGATCTGTGTAATGCAGTCATGTAGCGCATTCCCTGTTAGTACCCGAATGTCGTGGCCATTAACCGCCAGCAGCGTCGGCTCGTGTATGAGTGTGCATGTGCCCCCTAGCCACTTGTACGGTATAGGAATGTACTCGAATAGATTCCACCGTGCCCTTTCCTCGACTATAGGTATGTTGATTTTAATGTGTAACCTGTTAGCATGGTATATGCACGAGCATATTGGCTTCGTGTAATACCAGCTTATCTGTTCTATGGAAGTGGCTAGTTGGTAATTGTGTTTCGCGAGCTTGTGTTGGAGGTTAGTTAGATCCTCTCGCAGGGTGCTTGTGTGTATGGTGTTTTCGGGTATCTTGTGTTGTCTGCATGCCATTAAATCTTGTTGTCTGTGCATGTTCATGATGGCATTGTAAATACTTATGGCATTCCCCATAGCCATCTGGGCCGTGGAAGCCAGTATAGTGTCTTGCGCCTCTTTGTTTGCTCGGGTTGCGTTCGCAAGTGCTTGTATTTGTTTCGTGATTGTGGCGATAGAGTCGTGTACCGTATGTGTCCAATTGTTTAGCTTAAGTGTAGTCTCGGTTAAGTCCTTGTGGTTCGCGTGGATCATTTTACCTAAGTTGTCTGTGTAGCTCGCGATTTGCTGCTGCGTCATTCGTAATGTTTTACTGTCCTCTTCTGTAGCGACGCCGCAGCAGTATTGTAAAAAGTTTCCTATAAATGTTAGTTCTCTTTTGTCCCTCCCCCGCATGGTCTGCACAGGGGTGGATGTCCCTCGGAGTTTTTCTGTATCACCGTGTATGTTGAGTGCCTGTTCGATGGCCTCCCATAGTGAGTATATTTGGGATTTGTGGCCATCATTTAGTGTAGGCGCCGGTACCGGTACGTATTCCTGTTTTACCGGTACGTCATAGGTGATGGGTATATTGGCCTGGTAAACCGTTTGCCCCCGTATGTGTTTCCAATGTACGCCGGGGGTAATCTTTACCCTCGCCCCTCTTGGGGCTTGTTTTAAGGCACTTGTGAGGATCCCGGTGACGATGAGGGTGAGTAGTAGTGTAAGTATTGTTGTCGTACCCCTATTGGCTCTATGGCTTGCAATCTCTGCATGAGGTGCCATGCTGACTGAAGTGTATGGGCCTACAATAAGAATAATAATAATAAAAAAATCTGTGCGTGTTTGACAGTGTATTCTTATATGTCTCTGATTCTGTATGGGGCTAGGGGGTTGGTTTATTAAGAATTTCCCCTGTGTT
Source organism: Meconema thalassinum (assembly GCA_946902985.2). Classification (NCBI taxonomy): domain Eukaryota; kingdom Metazoa; phylum Arthropoda; class Insecta; order Orthoptera; family Tettigoniidae; genus Meconema; species Meconema thalassinum. Next base: position 1,069,660,416 of record OX336389.2, read on the forward strand.
GCTAATTTGGAGCACACAAAAAAAATGGTGCTTTTTGTCTGGGGGAAAATTTTCGCACTATTCGCTTGGCTTTTTGCGGTACGGAAGGGGTCGTTTCTCCTACGAGGGCTCGTTGGTTGAGTCCCGTTCTCTATGCGTAGGACCGCGCCTCCACCAGTGTTTTAGATCCCTTATTTGGGGGTGGATCTAAAAGGGAGAGTTGTTGTACTAATTTATAAAGTGGTGCCTAAAAGGGTAGCTTCCCTTGTCAGGGTAAGCTGACCAGTGTAGAGTGTTGTGGTGTGCTAGGAACTAGGGGGCGTTCCTATGAATAATGTAATAGTGTTTGGAGGGATGGGACCCACTGCAAAGGGTCGTTGTGCTGGTCGCTCAGCTCAGCTGACTGCTTATTATGTAACTGACTCTGTTCGTATCAGCCGAGTGGCACGCGCTGCTTGCTGGCAGCCGAGCCGGCTCGAGAGACACAAAGGTACCTGAGTTAGCGCTAATGGCTTACCGTCTGTCACGTCTTTACGTGACGGGAGTAAGGAAGGGCGTTGGGATGTAAAGAGGCGTATAACAGTAATGCTAGTGTAGAGTGTGGACCAAGTGTTTTATTGGTCTGTGATTCTGATTGTGAGTCCCTTGTAGGGAATGAAATTATGTTTATAATGTAATACAAGTTGTGGGTTGCAGGTTACATAAGTAGGAACTCTGAACACGATTGACTGACTCACCTCGGTTGACACCAGCGTAGCCTCGGGCCGTCTCGATGAAGCACTGACAATGGAGAGATCCTTTGACCCCATTAGGGTGCCTTCTTATACCTTCTGACGTCCTGCTGTCAGCATTGTGTTGGCATGCCGCCCCAGTTAGTACTATGTCGCTGAGTGTAATGATTACGTAAGGCTTGAGCTGCTTTATGGAGTAGCAAGCTGTCCTTACAGTATTAATGGATGTTGCCCCGGCTTTCCAAGGGTTGCCATTTTAGGGGATTTGGCCAGATGCCGGGGGGATGGACTCCAAGGGGTGCCTACCCCTGGGAGGCTGTACACACCGTTGGCTGCCAGACACATAGCAGAACGACGAGCGGTCGCTGCAACGACGTCCGTCAATGTTTGAATGGGGACCGCTGCACAAGCCGCTGTAATCTCCTGGCGAAGGGCCTCCAGCGTGCGCGGCTTACGTCGATAGACTTGATTTTTCACAGTTCCCCACAAGTAAAAGTCCATAGGGGTAAGATCTAGCGAACGTGGGGGTAACTCAATCGGACCTCTTCGTCCAATCCAATGTCCCGTCAGACTGCCATCCAGGAAAGCTCTTACTGCTACATGGTAGTGTGGTGGCGCCCCGGCCTGTTGGTCGAAGACTTCATCATCGGCTCCATAAAGCGCACGTAAAGCTGGTAAAATTAATGTGCGTAACATTCCCAAGTACACTGCTCAAGTGACAGTACCATCAAAGAAATAGGGTCCTAGTAAGCCCCTCGACGACAGTCCACACCAGACATTAACGCCTGGTAGATTGACCGCCTTGTCCACATGAACATGCGGATTTTCCGGAGCCCAGTCAACACTGTTCTGTCGATTCTCTGTTCCGTTAAGTTTAAACTCTGCTTCATCAGACCATACTAACTTCGTCAGAAATTGTTCATCTTGGGTGACCATTTGCTGATACCATTCGACGATCGGGATCATCCTCATTAAGCGCATGCAGTAATCGTGGGATGTAAAATTTCCACTTAGCTGTTTTCAAAATCCGTCGTACACATGTACTGCTTATCACCACTTCCCGCGCACATTGCGTAGCAGACTTCTGTGGAGAATTAGCATACCTTTCCAACACGTGAGCCGACAAAGCAGGACTAGTAGCTGTACGCGTTCTTCCCGATCTTCCTTTGTGAATATCACAAATCGTTCCATGCGTCTCAAACTCCCCAGTAATGCGTTTAATTGTTAGGCGTGTTGGGGGTTCTGTTCCAAACTCCCCCCTCCACTGACGTTGCACTTCAACGGCATTATCAAACCTGGTAAACCACTTCAGAATGAACTTTCGCTGCTCGAACGTCAAGCGTGCTCCAACCATTTCGTTTTCCCACTATCGTGATGGAAGTGCCGACATCTGTTGAGTGAATGACCATACTACAACATTTAAAAACAACGATAACAGTTGACAATGTCCATATCCCGATATCGTCTGACAAAGAGTGTATACATTTTTCTGGCAGACTCTGTATAGTGCGATTCCTTCAGATTTTACCATTATAAAGCCCACACATCACAAATATGACTTTATAAAAAGCAAATATTGGGGTCAGTACCAATATGCCACGCAGTGAGTTTGAGTGTTTGTTTGTTACAAGGAAAAATTTACAACCTAACCTTATGTACAGTAGAAACTAAATATGCAGCCAATTGGTTTGCTGTCCCTTGGTACACTCCCAGGGGCTCACAACTAGTGGGACGTGGGTTGGCGACCAAGGGACTCCAACTGAGAACGGCATGCCATCCGCTTACTTGAGCCGGTCTCGTCTCAGGCATCTTTCCTATCGACCTCCCTTGGTCAACTCTAGCCGCCTTCCGACCCCGATGGTATAAGGGTATCCAAGGCCTAGGGTGTCTATAATTTTCCCACCTTAATTGGCCCTTCAATCATCCTTCTTTAAACCGTTATTCTTCGAGGGATCAGACCTCTTATCTTTTTCTTTTTTTTTTTCTGCCTTTTGCATAAGGCCCTAAAGGGGACAGGGTGTGTGTAAACCACACGCGACACCTTCAAGGGCTCACGGCTGGTGAATTTTAGTGATGGCGATCCTGAGGGATTCCCAAGCTGGATCCGGTTTTTCCCTTTATCCACTTACTTAGGGGTGGATTCGCTCCTCCTTCCCTTTCATGGCCGTACTTCATTCCAAGCCTTTATTTCTCTTTCTTCGCAAGTTGAGGGAATTTATTTTCCTTATTTCATTTTGTTCGATTTTTTCTTCTAGTCTCTAAGTTAGTTTCAAATGAGTAGGTTGTTGTAGTAGGTGACAGATCATATTCATTGCCATTCATATCATTAGGGGCTAATAACCTAGATGTTAGGCCTCTTAAAGTAACAATTATCATCATTATCATCACCATCATGTCCCTTGGTGCAGATCTCTTGCATCAACACTGTAGGAAATCAGAATGTAGTCCTGAATGACATGCCTAACTGTTTGCCTGTCAGCGGTACACGCACAGCAGGAAAATCTTTCTTCCGCTTAAAAGAGAGGATATGTCTCCAAATGCACGATGGTGTGTTCGGACTTTATGTAAATCGGTCCAGATTCATTTAGGTAGCTTAGGCCATAAGACAACGATAATTATAATAATAAAGGGATAACATCGATGTCACATGCTTGGTCTTCGCGGACGATCTTGCAATCCTCTCCGCAGATGAACGAACGGCAATTCATCAGATCGAGGTCTTAAAGGAATGTGCCGAAACTACAAGCATCCTTCACAAAGACCGAATTTGTGTCCACAAAACAAATTTCAACGCAGAATTTAATCACGAAATACGGCACATTACTCAAGGTTAATCACTTCAAGTACTTGGGTGAAATCGTCGAACCGACAGATATGGAAAGTGTAGCACAAAAAACACGTGAACTCAAAATGCGGAAAGCATACGGGGAAATCGCGAACATCTACAATAAGAGATGCATGGGCATCAACACAAAAATTCGACACTACACAACTGTCATCTAGCTCGTGATACACTACGCCAGCGAGACCTTAAACCTAAACTACAAAAGGGATTTCGAGAACATCAAGAAGGTGGAGAGAAAAATCATCCGGAATATTTTGGGTCCTAAACTCGCGAAGTACGTCGTCCACAATAACACAATGACAGAGAGATACTCCAACTTTGAGACAGATTCCCGCAAACGATCACTGGGAATTTACAGCCACATCATGAAACTGAATGACGACCGATTATATTCTGACATAGGCTACTTAAGGAAACTTAAAGTGACAGTCTGGATTGCACAGATCGAAATTGATCTCAGAAGTGCCAGTATCACACCGATAGACATCGAGGATAGAATGACATTCAGACATAAGATCCACAGTTGGGAAGCTACACCTGAAGATCGACCAAGAAGATCAGGGGAAGGATGGACGGAGGAGTTGATAGAGCGAAACGATGAAGGAGTTTTGGAAGTACAAGAAAAATAACAGCAACAGATCATAATTTGTTTCATGTGATCCTATGGATCTAAACAACTTAAATAAATACATAAATTAATAAATGATTAAATAAATGATTACATACATAAATAAATAAATAAATAAAACAAAGTTCCCGATTCTTGGATGTAGCGGGTAATCTCGAGAACCACTGGATGGATTTTGATCCGGTTTTCACCATTCTGTAAAGGATTTCTCGAGGAAGATTTCTGTGGGAAAACATTCATTTATGACCAAAGGAAGCCAAGCAGTAACGATTTCACTGAATCGAGTCGAAGTCGTGCGCATTTAAGCTTACGCTGGGTAAACCGTTAAAAATAACTATATAGGTCTATTATGAGTAAGAATTGTTCAGCATGAAAAGTTTAAAAAAGAAGTCCGGGACAGCATATCTCTATCTTTAATACATAGTCCACTATAAGTATTTTTAAGTTTTCATTTCTTCCAACTATCTCCATTCAGTGGAAATTTAAATTACTAGCTTCGGAAAGAGTCTATCACCCCAGCTTCAGACTGAACTAAACTGTCGAGTCTTGTCGAGTTAAGACTTCAGAGAAGAGTATATGTGTTTGGAGTTTTACTGTTCATCTCAGCTTTTCTGAATTGTGACTGGGACCTGCCATCCGTGCGCCTTTTAAGCTTACGCTGGGTAAACCGGTCAAAATACCGGGCGGATTGCTAATAAATAAATAATAATTTTAACACATTATTCCCCATTTTACGGGGCCGAAGACGAGGCAAGTTTTATATGGCAATGGTTTTCATGGCTGGATGCCCTTCCAGACGCCATCTTCAAAACAGGGCTTGATGAGAAGTGAAATGGCAATAGGGCAAGGGGTTGGAAGAAAGAGGCCGAGGCCTATCAGAAGTACCGTCCTAGAAAACCATTTCAAGGCTGTTGATGTGGGGCACGAACCCTATGGTCTTTTAGGCTATGCCAACAGGCATATCCATCCACCCCGATCAATAATATTTATAATAGTTATAATTTTAGTTATTTTGACAATTTTAATGGAAGATAAGCATATTTAATTGGAAGTATTTTGTATTGTAATTTAAAATACTGTTTTGTATTTTCAGGATTTTTATATGTGTATTTTGCATCGAAAATACATTTTGAGAATATTTTGCCCAACTCTGACCAGTATCGTTTGCAGGATATGCTTGCAGTGCATTAGTACCATACGGGATGCAAGCAGAGAAATATCGACCTCCATGACAACAACGCTACTTGGGCTGCATTAAACAATATTATTAGTGCAGCCGATTCACTCTATATTCAAAATGGTGGCTGCGTGCTATATGCAGTGTGATAGTCTTGATGACGAATGCAAGCGAGGTATCGTATCTGTTCTCTTACAAAGTTATGTATTAATTGCGCAATTGTGTCCTAAGCTATTGATATTGAAGTTTTAATAGTAGATATGCTACCCCACCATCTTGAATATACGGTGGGTGTGTTCTCCTGCCTTTGGTATACGAAGCCCATGCACGGTTCTACTTTAATGCTAATTTGTGACATTGTATCTCTAAATTATATGGTAATTTGTTAGTACATTTAGAATTTCAAGATGGCCAATGTGCCCTACATTCAGTGTGATATTCCAATTAGTAATGGTAGCGAGGTCTTTCGTTTGGTACTCCTCTCACTAAATTTTGCATTAATTGTGCAATTATATCGTGAAATAATGATATTCAAGTCTTAAGAATACGCCCAGCCACCATCGTGAATGTATAGTCGCTGTTCCTTTGACTTGGCCATAGGAAGCCACTTACAAGGTTCTACACTACTATTAACTTTCGCTATGGTATCTTAAAAAAAGATTGAGTGATTAATCATATTATTCTATACTTTAAAGTTGGCCACCATAAGTTATATTCAATGTGTTATTCTTATGGTTTATTTCAGCAAGGTCCCTTATATGGTACATCCTTCTTGCTAAGTTTTGTATTAAATGTGCAATTACATCCTGAATGATTCACCATCCAGATGTAGATAAGTGAGAGAGGTTTTAGGATAATGAATTTGTAGATAGAATGTTCAGGAGAATAAGTTACCCTGTATCATCGTAGATGCACTGCGTGCAAATATATAAATGACAGAAGGTCACCAAATGAGGGTCATTAGGTCTGTTTTTGGTGCTTTAGGAAGGTGACATTGACTTGAGTTTCTTTCTAATGCCGTATAACTCTTTAAATTAAAATGTTGATTGAATCTCCTGTTTATCAGAAAAGATGCCCAATTCAACAGAAGGTCATAAGACTTTCTTTATGTTTTTAAGTTAATGCATTTCAGGGTAAGAGTCCTCCAGCAACCTAAGTTCAATATTGAACAGATCGTAGGCTAGGTATGTTGAAAGTGAATAAATGACAGTTTTCTAAATTGTTGTACTTATGATTTTAGATGGGTTGCCCAATCCAATATTGATTGGAGTTTATGCACTTATGGAATTTTAGTTTGACGACTCCTTCCGAACCAATTCGCATTAAACACCTCGAGATGTTTTTGTCTCAAGCTCACCGAGCGAATTTTTGTTGGTTATTTCAGACAAAGATTCAGGCATAAAATCACTTCCTTGTTTAATAGCGTGTTCCTTTCTCGATAATTGATGATGTTTAACCGGGGCATCGGTCAATTATACGAAAATCGGGCACAATACGTTATGGATTATAATGCTTGCACGATTCACCCGGTTGATGACCTTGTAGTTCTCGCACAAGACGCTTCCTACATGAAGGGATGTTTTTTTCTAAAATTTGGTAGAGACACGATGATTAATTTAGTCGTAATTCAATTTTAGTTGTGAACATTTGGGTTGCCGCCATTTTGTTTTCGTTAAAATGGCGAGGATATAAAGCATGACACTCAGATGCCCTTTGCTAGTGCCACCTCTGTGCCATATTTGGTTCAATTCGGTTTCATCGTGTTTGAATTGATGGGGTGGGACAGACATAGGGGAAGATGGGGGAATTCCGCCACCCCTTAAATTTGAATACCTGCGAGACTTACATGCGCACGAATAAGCGTGACCTCTAGCGGATGACTAGCAAAACATTATCAGGTGTGTCAATTTCCGTTATGCGGGCATGCTTCCGCTCGGGAATGAGAAAACCCAAATCATCCTTTTTGATTGTACATTGTACTATCAAATAAATCAAGGTTAGGATAGTTTAATTAAGAGATTACCTAATTTTGGTTATATTTTATGAAAGTACGATTATTAGGGTTTATTTTATGATATTTGTTTATGTCGTTCAATTTGTTGATTAGGTAGTATTTTGGGCCTAAATACTAAATGTGCTCGTGGGGTAATGCCGCCATAGGTGGCAGTATTCCCCCATTCAACTTTTCAATGGTAGCAATTGCTTGCTTTTATTTGCTCCCCAGCTCTCAGGATCAAAAACAAAGCAGCACACCATTCAGAGTATTTGTAGTTCCCGCACTGTAACTGGGAGCACACAGAAAGTGAGAGTTCATGACATTTCTCCTGTGCCATCCAACTCAAAGTCTACTCACCAGGGTAAAAGACAAAGCGAGAAGCAAGGCTCGGAAATTATTACGTCCACACCTATGAGAGTTGTGTTCTAAGAAGCAAAGAAGACTAAGGAAAACAAGAAAAAAAGATGTTCAAAGAAAGAGACAAGCCGCAGTAACAAGAAAAGCAAAGAAGACGTGCAGAAGGAATATTACGTTCGAGTCATCTGATGAAAATGATTCAGATGAAATTAATCTATGTGATGATGATGATATTGATCCTATTGATCTTGGTAATATGTGAATGTGTGTACTGTATGTGAAAATTATGTAAATAACAATGAACTACGGTACAGATGCACTCAATGATCAAATTGGGCCCGTTCTGAATGTAGCGGGCACGATTCTCCAAAAAACTAGTTTGTGATTTCTGTCTGTGTAATTAAAATATCGCAAAGGGTACTGTATGTATAATAATTGTTTTGTAGGGCATTTATGATCCAAAGTTGTTTGCATAGGCCTATATCCATTCAGTTTAAAAATGGCGGTATTGCCCCATCAGTATGGCGGAATTATCCACTTAGGGCAATACCGCCACTTTCACTGGTCAAGGTAAATTAAGATATCACCTAGAAGTTACTTGATAAGAGTAATGATATTTAGCAACGGGCAACTACAGCCGTAACGCTCTTCCCGAGGATATGCACCTCTCTATGCATAATTACATGTGATGATGGCCTCTTCCCTTGTAAAATTCCAATCCGGAGGTAAACTAGTCCCCCGTTCGGCTCTCCGGGTGGGGATTACTTGAGAGGGGGTTAACATCACAGAAGTGACAAAGAGGAAATCTGATATTCTACGGATCGGAGCGTGGAATGTTAGAAGTCTGCTAGGAAGTGGAAGGTTAGAAAACTTGGAAAGGGAAATGGATAGGTTGAGGTTGGATTTGGTTGGAATTAGTGAAATGCGCTGGCAGGAAGAACAGGACTTTTGGTCAGGAGACTATAGGGTCATTAGCACTAAATCAAACAATGGCCAAGCAGGGGTTGGTCTCATATTGAGTAGGAAACTCGGACAGCGGGTGGAATATTATGAGCAATATAGTGAACGAATTATTGTAGCAAAAATCAATACAAAACCTATGTGCACCACAGTGGTACAAGTCTATATGCCTACCAGTCAAGCTGATGATGAAGATGTTGAAAAGGTCTACGAAGAAATAAATGAAATTCTGAGGTATGTCAAGGGTGATGAAAATGTTATAGTAATGGGTAGAGACACGATTTTATGGTGAATAAAAAACCACAATAGCGGTGTAAAAACTAAGGGCAAAGCAGGATAAAAGCGGTGAATAAATGCCATTGCTTACGGTGTAGAAAAAGGGTTTACTAGACTATATACATACTTTTGCCGTATGTTGCAATGAAGGAAACAACAAACACACTAAGTATGGCTTGGTTTACAGTATTCATTTGCTGTTGAAGTAGTAACTCAGTAATGTTTCTAAGTTATCATTTGACAGGTTGGTACGCTTGTCAGACAAAATATCATTGTAGGCAGAAAGGGCCCTTTCACTGTCAACATTGGAAATGGAAATGTACAGAGATTGAAGACATTTCACAGCTATAGGATATTCCTCTAACATTCCCTTCAATACATCTTCAACTACATTACCGTCACTACATGAAAAAGATTTACAGGTGATTTGCAGTTGAATGTAGAACTTCAAAAAGTCATGAGAATTCACTCCAGCAAAAAGGGGGATTTTCTCAATCTTGTTGAAGAGAGATGACTCTATGTTCACAGTTCTTAGCAGGGGCAGATGGAACAGTGAGGAGAGTGAATTAAAAATCTCATGAGCAGAGTCTTTTGCCAGCATATCTGAGAGTTTTGTGTGACATGCATTGGCAAGGGCTACGAACCTTTTTTCAGCACTTTTCTTTCTATCGCTTGATAGTTCATTCAATGCCTTCAATGTGTCTGGTTTCATCACTAGTTTTTCGATAACCGTGTACTCAGAAATGAGTTCATTTACCATTGGAACAACTTTATGTGCCAAAGCATAATTAGAACCCTCGAAGCAAGTTATCTTTTCAGAAGTTGAGGCACAGTGTTCTTTCACAAAAATTGCCTCACACAAAATTGATTTTACTTCACTTTCACTTAATTTTTGAAAGTATTTAACACTTTCAGCATCACTCTCCACTGTTTTAAAATACTGAACCAAGTCCATGACATAGTCTGCCAAGTAGGAAACTGATGTGAACCACGTATTCCACCTTGTGATAACTGGTGAGGGAAAGAGCTTTATATCCTTTTCTCCTGCACCATACTTCTGCTGCAAGAACCTAATATACCTATGCTTCCGTTTTCTTGTATTAAGAAAAGCTTGCTTTGTTTTGGTAACACACTCATTCACACGATGAAGTTTCTTCGGCCAGATTCCTGCTACTAAATCAAGCTTGTGTGCCCAACACTCAATGTGAAGAAGGTTGTCCGATATCAAACCTTGTAAAGTTTGCACACACTTTTTCATATATCGTGCGCCATCTGTTGAAATACCTATGATATTTTTGTATTCAAGTTTATGCCTCTTAATAACCTCCACTATGGCTTGAGAACATTCCTGCGAGTTAACATTCTGAAGCATTAGAACACCACCTACTAGCACTTGAGGAGTCTCACTACTACCCTTGGGAAGAGTTCTAAATAGCACAATGAACACGGCTCGACCCATCCTATCTGTGGTTTCATCACAGTGTAGAATAACATGCTGATTCTTTAATTTCTCACTACTTGATTCTTCTTTTTCTTGATGTAATAGGGGCAAATATTTCTTTCGTAACCAGTCAGCTGTGGGAAAATTTCCACTTCCTAAAACAGTGTAATGAAAAAATCTATTAGCAAGCAATTCATTTTAATTTAAAATATTAATAAATCAGACTTATTTGTTGTTTATGATATGAACTTAAAAGTATTTAAGTCATTACTACACTTTCTAGTATCCCACATCACGTTTCCATGGTGGTTGCAAAACTTTCACCTGTAAATGTCACGGCGGGCTGGTGGATTCTCGGCAATCGTAAAAGAATTACCTTCCCTCTCTGATAAAATTCGTTACATAAAACTACGTCTTTCCACCTATTATTTTTATCGCTACGAAAAGTGGGGCTGCGGGATACTGGTAAGTGTAGTGGCATCCGAAAAAAAAATTAACTCGCCTGGTATATGTTTGTTCATCCAATCCTTCATTGTTGGATGATCTAGCTTTTCTAAAGGAATGTTGGCACTCAAAAAGGCCTCCACTGTTGACATTACAAATTCGTCGGAGTCATTTCTCACTTTTTTGGCATTCCCGACCGCCTCTTGAACTGATATTTGTCTTTTGGTACCTCCTTCAGACAAAATCCTTTTCTTCTTTTTGTGATTTTCACTTAAGTTGTGTTTCACACATGAATCGCGACGCTTCCAATCTAGTCTAATGTTGCAGAATTTGCACATAACTATCTTCTGCCGTGCATCGAAAACATGATAGCCTTCGTCTTTAAACTAGTCAGCCCTATCAAAACACGTCGTTATTTTCGGCATTCCGAATTCACATTAGAAATATAAATTTCAACTACAAATCACAGCGCACCCGCGTGGTCAGCAATGCACGGCCCAACTCTCTCACTTGTCTCCCAGTACGACAGGATAGCCAATATTGAAACTGTGTAGTAATTTCCTGCTACGTGATGTTAGGATATGCTTAGGCTTTAAACACTTAAAAGTACATTTCAATTGGGTTCTACCAGCAATGCTAACAAGGTGAAAACCACTGAAGGCTCGCGATATTGCACCAAATCGTGTAGAGACGTAATAAACAAGCCGATTTCGTGATATGTCGCAAATACGGACGTACATCGCAAATAAGGTGGAATTTCGCGTTTAGTCGTGAGGACAAATTCAGTGCTTTATGATCAAACAATATTAAACACACATTTAAAACACCTTTGATGCACATATAAACACATTTCGCATTTTCGCGATACACCATAAAATCGTGTCTCTAGTAATGGGATATTGGAATGCTGTGATAAGAAAAGGAAGAGAAGGGAAGATAGTAAGAGATTTCGGATTAGGTGAAAGGAATGATCGAGGAAGCAGGCTGATAGAATTCTGCACCGAGCATGAGTTGGTCATAGCTAACACCTTATTCAATAACCACAATAGAAGAATATACACATGGATGAGACCAGGAGATACAGGGCGTTACAAAATCGACTTCATTACGGTCAAGCAGAGGTTTCGAAACCAGATTTTGGATTGTAAAACATATCCTGGTGCTGACATAAACTCTGACCACAATCTGGTTGTTATGAAATGCAGATTAAAGTTGAAGAAACTGAAGAAAAGTCAAAAGCCAAAAAAGTGGGCAATAGACAGACTGAAAGAGAAGGATGTAAACGAAAGATTCAAGACGAGTATAAAGGAAGGACTAATAAAAACCCTAAACAAACTTTCATTGCAGACAAATGGACACTTTAGAAGAATGAAATAAAAAAATCCGCAGAAGAAAACATTGGTAGGAAAGTAAGAATAGGCAGAAAACCGTGATCACTTAGGATATACTAGAATTGATGGATGAAAGGCGGAAACACAAGAATGTAAGAGATGAAAAGGGGAAAGCAGAATACAGACGTCTGAGAAATGAGGTTAACAAGAAGTGCAAGGTAGCGAAAGAAGAATGGTTGAAAGAGAAATGTGCAGGTATAGAAAATTGTCTGAAATTAGGAAAAGTAGATAGACACAGCTTATCGAAGGATTAAGAATACATTTGGGGAAAAGAAGACTAAGTGCTGTAATATTAAGAACACAAATGGAAAGCCTCTAATAGATAGGGAAGAAAAGGTTGAGAGATGGAAAGCTTACATAGAGTGTTTGTATAATGGAAAGGAGATTGAGAATCGTGTAATGGAAAGGGAGGAGGAAATTGATGAGGATGCAAAAGGAGATTTAATATCGAGATCAGAATTTGACAGAGCATTGGAAGACTTAAGCAGGAACAAAGCACCAGGTATAGATGATATACCGATTGAATTGCTACCCTGCATAGGAGATGAAGGTCTGATCAGGTTATTTCACTTGGTGTGTAGGATTTATGAGACAGGTGAGGTACCCTCTGATTTCAAGAAGAATGTTATCATCCCTATACCGAAGAAAATAGGAGCTGACAGATGTGAGGATTACCGTTCAATCAGCTTGATTACTCATACTTCAAAGATCCTGTCTAGAATAATTTACAAGAGGATGGAAAGCCAGATAGAATCGGAGTTGGGTGAAGACCAGTTTGGTTTCAGGAGAAATGTAGGAACAAGGGAAGCTGTACTAAGTCTTAGGCTGATTTTGGAAGGTAGAATAAGAAAAGATAAGAGAACGTTCATTGCATTTGTATACTTAGAAAAGATCTTTGATAACGTTGATTGGACTAAATTGTTTGACATTTTGAAAATGATTGGAATAAAGTACAGGGATAGGAGGGTGATCTACAATCTGTACAGAAACCAGACAGCAGTCATTCGAGCTGATGGACAAGAGAGAGAAGCTGGTGTTCAGAAAGGTGTGAGGCAAGGCTGCAACTTATCACCCATACTTTTCAATCTTTACATTAACAAGCAACGGAAGGAAATTAGAGAGAAATTTAAAGTGGGAGTGAAGGTTCAAGGAGAAATAATTTCAACTCTGGGATTTGCTGATAACATCGTCATCTTGGCCGACACGCCTCAGGATTTGAATGAGTTTTTGAATGGTATGGACTCCGTCATGATGAAAATTAATAAATGTAAAACAAAAATATTGGAATGCAGCCGCAATAAATCAGAAACCTCTATGGAAATCAAATTGGTCGGGGAGAAACTAAAGGAAGTAGGAGTCTTCTGTTACTTAGTAAGCAAAATAACCAGTGATGGACGAAGCAAAGAGGATATAAAAAGTAGGTTGGCTCAGGCAAGGAAAGCATTTCTACAGAAAAGGAACCTGTTGACATCGAATATACATTTAGGTATTAGGAAGTAATTTTTGAAAGCCTTTGTCTGGAGCGTGGCACTCTATGGAAGTGAAACTTGGACTATTGGTGTAGCAGAAAAGAGGAGAATTGAGGCGTTTGAAATGTGGTGTTACAGGAGAATGATGAAGATCAGATGGGTAGATAGGGTTACAAACGAAGAGGTATTAAGACGAGTGGGAGAGGAGAGATGTTTCTGGTGAATGCTAATGAAGAGAAGAGATAGGTTGGTAGGACACATACTAAGACAACCAGGAATAGCAAGCTTAGTTATGGAAGGAAGGGTCAATGACAAGAACTGTAGGGGTAGACCAAGGTCAGAAGTAAAATTCTACCCCTCAGCATAAGTGCAGAACTCCGAGCAGCTATGCTAATATACAAGATTAAACACAACACAATACTCTATAGCTCTCCCTACATCTTGAACTCAGACAATCATTCTTATGGAACTAGGCATGCGAAGGACGTAGCCTTATATATCATTCACTCTTCTAAATATGGTAGAAATAGTTTCAAGTTCTCTGCATCACAGTCATATAATAAACTTCCTGATGAAGTAAAAAGTGCACCAACTTTGTCGGTATTTAAGAGGAAAACTATGGAAGTATTGTGGGAAAAATTCGATGCATCTTAATACATCAAATAAGTTAAGTTATGTATAAGATTAAAAATCCTAAGTGCTTATCATTTTAAGGGACCTTGGTCTAAACAATCTTAGATATGGTATCAACCTTATAATAGGCCTATGTCCTTATTCATCAATTTGTGTTACCTTCAGAATTTTCTTCCTTGGTGTGTAAACACACATATTACTGTACAATTCCTCTGTACGAGCCTATGGCTCTTTGGAATTAATTGAATAAAATATCTATCTATCTATCTATCTAAAAAAAAAAAAAAAAATTGCCTCGGATGTAGGGTGTGGTAGCTATGTAGAGATAAACGATTAGCTCAGGACAGGGAGGCATGGAGGGCTGCATCAAACCAGTCAAAAGACTGAAGACTCAAACAACAACACAACAACATTTAATAGTATTGTAGCAAATTTAATAAGGGACTGTATTTCCTATTTCGTTCTTTTCTAAAAGAATTTGTATCAACACAGAGCGACATCTTCCCTATTTGGCGAAAACTTAGGTGCATATGCACAATACAAGACCCCATGCTGCTTAGTGTGTGAAGGAGCATCCCCAAGTCAATAATCACATTTTGGATTGGCCAGGAAGGAGCCTTGAACTCAATCCAATTGAGCATGCATGAGCAAGTTCTATTATAAAATAATTAATTGGCTGCTAGCATATTTTAAATAATTGTAATATTAACATTCTTAATTCTGAGAGAGAGAGATGCACATACACACAAGAAAGGTGGGGGCCACTATCTGGTTAAAAAGGAAAAATGCTGGTTGTGAAGGATGTGAAATGCACCAGAGTATTTCCACAAACTTAGGCCTTTATCCGGTAGCACTTGAGAATTAGCCGACATGGTAAAAACCACGATTCATTCTTTCAGGTCCATAGCAACTTAAGTCACAATTGTCAAATTTACTACCTTTAAAAACTAAGAATGTTGTATTGACAGGGCGGAAAAACCATTTTATTTTGTTCGCTGTGAATAAGTTTGATAAGTACTTTACAAGTACAAAATTTTCATCTCAAGATGCCGGGTGCTACCTAAATGCGCTGTTGCCTTTGTTGTGGCGAGATGAAACATGCTTAAGCAGTTCTGCAAGATGCCCAGACTAAAGCCCTGCGCGGATATCCCCAAAATTTTTCACCATGCGGATATGGTTTGCATCGCTATGCGGATAGTGGATAAACTGCGGATAATGTTTGGAGTAAATTTGCGGACAGTTTCTGGATTACAATCCGAACTTGTTGAATATCATTAGTAGGACCCGGATATTATGACATATTTTTCAGTTTTTGTTTTTTTTTTATTTGTTTTTTCATGACAATTGTAAGATGATGATTCAAGCTAATATCATTCAAATTATGTCATTAAGCATATTTAACACTCCAAACTGGATAGGGTTGCAATTCGGGCTGTAATAACATTTTAAACATAGCACTTGCCATACATAGCCTAAGGGAACGACTTTCTCCTCAAATGTCTAAATGTGTTGCTTTATGCTTTATCTAATTAAAAATTGTATTGTAATGCCAGTAGATTCGGATGACAAACGTGCGGATGCGGATAACAGTCGTGTGGATGCGGGGCAGATGGGGATAACGTTTTGTTTATCCGTGCAGGGATCTAGCCCAACCCCTGAGCAAACACCACCATTTTATGGATCAGTCCCTAGTCCACTGAACACTGACATGAATTTCAAACATTCTGACCATCAAATTGTCAGAACAAAACATTGACAAAAGAAAGAGAGAGAGAGAGAGAGAAATGACAAGAGCCCAAGCATCAAGAAAGCTCCTCTAGCCAGCACAAGAGGATGTAAGTGTGAGGTTCAAAGTGAGGTATACTGCAAGTCCAGGATATATTCATACAGTAACAGAGATGAGCTCTTACCATTCTGTGCCCAAAATTATAACAGACAGAGCAGCTTTCAGATCCAGACAAGTAGCATATTGCAGCATTTTAACACAGTTTACATTGTAGGCTTACGTGGCCGGTATCTAGTTTATTATCTAGGCTTTCAGGAAGAAGTCGCATAATACAGTATGTAAGTAATTGTTTGGCAACGTGTCAGCTCTCGTTGCACCAGCCTCCCACATGAGAAACTCGCAACACTTTGTAGATATTATACCCAGTATAAACCAAAATGTGAGGATCTACTGGTAAGCTTAAATGTGGAGTCATTATTTACCAGGGTTCCAGTGCCTGATGCCACTCAGATAATCAGGCAAAAGCTTAGTCACAGGTGGTTCAATGGACTTGGTTGAGTTTATGCAGTGTTCAGCTAAATCAACTATCTTCGTCATCAATGGACAGATGTTCCCACAAATGGAGGAAGTAGCCATGAGATCCCAACTCTCTCCATTTCTTGCCAACATTTTTATTGCAAACTTTGAGGAAGAAGCTATAAAAGACAGCCCCTGAAACCGAAGTGCTGGTTCCAAATGGTAAACAAAGATGATGGTTCGATTTGAAAAACGAATCAAATATTTTTCTTCCCTATAGTTTTCTTTTCCTCGACATAAAATAGTCTTCTTATGAAGCATTTTGCATCTCCTACATACAGAAGGGGGGAATTGGCATAAGGTGTTTCAAATTAAACAACCAAGCAAATATAACTAACTTAACAGTGCTTACAGTAGTGTGAATTCTTGGTTATGGGTGTTACATACTCACGGTTGATTTCATATAGTAATCCAGAATTAAATATCTAATGATTCTGAAGATTCACCCATTCTTGGCAGCCGAATGAGAGCAGAACTATGCCCTCCTCTCCATGTAAGAACAATTACAAGCTCAGCTACAAGTTTACCACCACATTACTCACAGCAGACTCCATGTGTGGAAATTACTGAAGGTCTGAAAATAACATCTACAGTATATTGCCAAGGAAGGAATTCAGTAAAAGAGAATAATATAAAATGACTGAATTTCATTTACTATTTCACAGTTGTATTACAAGTTAAAACATTCATGTGCTAAATACAATAAATAAGTTGGTACAGGAATAAACTGAGTATAAAGGCTTCTTCAGCATTTAGATTGCTTTTTCATGGTATGTCTCTCATTTCCTATATTATATCACTAATCATCGATAAACAATCATGATGTTTAACATAAGAATCTTCATTGATAGTGTTGTGCCACAGATATCAAATTCCACATCTTTCTGATTTAGTGTTGGAAAGACTATCAAGGATATCTAAAGTCATTCATGAGAGAATAGTAGATTTACACTCCATTGCACATTTCCACCACTTTTCCAGGTTTGAGGAAAATCATCTGGAAAAAGGTGTACCAAATGTTTAATTATTTCAACTGAATGTGGAACACAGCATCAAAGAATGAGAATCACAGATGGAGGGAAGTATGTAGACAATATGAGTAGAAAATTTTAATGTTCCATACATAAAAGAGTACAGAAGTTGAAATAATAACGTACATAACTCAGAATATTCACGTTAAGCAAGCATAAAATCGGGCATCAGCTTTATATGACTGGGCTGTGCTGTTAATACAAATTATTAATAATAGTTCAGATGAAAAAGTCTTACCATGAACCTGGCATGCTACGGAGTGTAAATTTGATATTACACAGGTCAAGAGCAGACTCAGTGGCCCAAAATGACGTGCTTACCAGGGGCGGTCCGTGAGGTAGTGACGGTGTGCCATGGCACCACCAATGTGCCCTCACAATAACAGTTTGTATTAAATTTGAATTTCAAGGAAATGGCGAACATATCTTATTCTGCATTCATTTGAACGAACGTGCGAAATGACATACGCTCTAGCAGTGCTTTCCTGAATTAATGAACCAGATCTAACGGGCTCCACTTCCGAAATTAAGACTCAATACCATGTGTTGTATTGTGTTGAGTTAGGCTGAGGTAGAGCCAACAGTCGTGTGGCGCATTCACCAGAGTGCAGCATGTAAGCGCAGGCTAGAACTGCTTAAAGAGATTTATATTTCAACCACCAGAGTACAACATATAGCATCCCAATGCAGAGGACGCACCTCCAGAGTTCCCAATTTAATGCTTTGTCACTATATCTGGCGACTAGTATATGGAGGCCACCTTAATGGGTTGGTACTGAATGAGGTTTCAGCAACTTTTTGACCTGTAATAGTTCAGATTTTAGGTCATGCATATATCGTCACCAATGTGAAAACTATACATAGTGGCACATATAACATTCATTTTATCTTTCCGTTTGCATGAAGCCACTGCCTGCAAACAGCGGTATCATTAAAAAGCGTGTGATAGATGAAGTTAGTACCTTTGGTCTTTCGACTATAGTTTTCACATGAAGCCAAAGCACAGCATGGCACCGTTATGCTCTTTGTGAGATACCGGTAAAATAGCGCCACATATAAGCACAATATTGGTAGCCATATCACTATCCAAAACATTTCTCTCTTTATACATATCAGTATCACGATGAATAAGTTTTTGAAAATATATACATACACTGCTAGCCTGCACCATTAATACTATTTAGTACTATACCAAATGGATTTCAAAATTACAATATATAAAAAGAGGTGAATTAAGACACTCACTTCACATGAAACTTCAAGGAAGGAGTTGGAAGTATTATGTGACCGAGAACATCGCGATCATGAGCCCCACAACCTAAATTCTTGCGCTGAATTCGAACCACAGGACGTGATATTTCACGTAGAAAATCTCACATGCAATAAGGAAGGAAACTTGTAGTTTTACATGACAGTTAATCATGCGATCATGAGCCAGGGGACCTCCACTTAACGTGGAATCCGAACCACAGGACATGGCATTTCACTTAGAAAATCTCACATGCATTGACCGAGAATCGAACCCGGTCCACCTTGGTGAGAGGCAAACTGCTTGATCGCTGCGCCACCACGTCCCCTCTCACATGCATTGATCGGGAACTAACCCAGTCCGCCTTGATGTGAGGCAAACAGCTTGACTACTGCAGCATCATGCCCCCCCTCATGAAACTCCAAAACATATCACAATTACTGAAAGAATCTAGCCATGGACTGTACACAACTACTAGGCAGTGATCACAGACACAAAATGAGACTGTGATATTAATAATAATAATTTTAAAAACCTACTTATTCAAGCTGTGAACAATCATCTAGCCTAGGAGAGTACGAGGGAAGAAAGGTTTTCTTTGCTCTCTTCGCAATGTCATGTAATTACTGCGGACAGGGAGAGCAGGCTATAAGTGAGCTTTATAAATGACGAAAAATAGTTCTTTCAACAGAACAATAAAACACAAGTCACAGTTTTGAAGCCTTAAATTCTACTAGGCATCCTTCCAATAAAGAAAACAACGAAGGGATTTATACTAATTCGAGAGAGATTGTATAATCCAACCATGCGTTTATCATATAAAAGACAATGAGAATACCAATCACTTGCCTCCATGGTGACAACACTGTGTAGAACAGCGAAAGGATTTACCCATTTACATCAGATACGGGCATCCCCCTGGTGCATGTTACATTCATAAGCCACCTCCTTAATCTTTCGTGACTTTGTGTAAGGCATTCCAATGAATAAACCACCAACCAATTTCCACAAACAGAAGTGTAATTGTAGGAATGTCATATTGTCATATGAATAACAAGTCCAATGTTACAGTACTGGTGTATACCACTCACATTTAGTGTTTCTGGCTGTAGTACAATAAACAACACATTGGACCACTGAACCTGCTCTCTATCTCATACAGGCAATTCACACTGAATATTTTGAGAAAACTATTATTTAAAAGAATTAGTAACCAGTTTCCTGAATTAAAAGCAATACAAGATAAGCAATAATTAAAACATTTCGAGAACAATGTAGGCCTACATCATTCACTACAAATTTTCACTTCCTCAAAATATAGGGAAAGTCCAAGACTTCTCCACTTGTAAAATTTTCTGACAATTCCAGGTACTTCTGGATATCTCCACCCTGAAACTCTACTGGTGGTATAGTTCTTCTCTCCCTCTCATTGATGTAAAATGCTAATAGCTATTGAGGCACTGTTTATTTGAATTTTATAATAAATCTTGGTCAGTTATGACTGAAGAGTCAATTCCCAAGTACCCTTCACAATAATTGTTATATGCAATGACATTTCTTACTTTTCATAGCTTGCCAATGGTCTCAATGTCAACTTCAATGGAAAAGTGAGAATTTGAACAATGGCAAAGCTTAGGTATTTTCTGTGCACCAGGAGTAGTCTGCTGGGTTTGAACTGCAGATGCCTTCCCATGTACACGCCTTCCAAAAACATGAAGTCGGTCACTACCTGCTTCACTCATTCAGTGCTTTATTTCTTTATTCGTACTCTGTGCTCTGTTAAGAAATAAACACAAAGGGCCATGTGAAAATGTCGAAAGGGAACAATACATATTTAAAGCTGGATGAACAACAAGCACCATGCAGGAAGGTGCAGGAAGGTGCAGCAACTGACTGCCAATATACCGCATATACTCGAATACAACCCGCACATTTTTAAACAAATTCGGACGTGAAAAATTGGGGTGCGGGTCTTATTTGAGCCATCCAAATTTTAAAGATTTAAATTGCCCACCACGCGCGATATAGGGTGTTGCGAGTATCCGCTAGATGGTGCTAGCCTTTTTCCGCCACATGCTTACGATAAAACAATACTACGTTTACATGGCGAACTCAAATCAATTTGAATACGATCCTGTTTTCAGTACGATGCATGTTTAAATTAGCAGTTTATGGTGGCCAACCTGCAGTTATGCTGGCTAACTCGTATTAAACAGCAAAACAAAGGACCCGTAATTATCATCCGACTTTTTTTTTTGAAGGGTTGTTTGTAAGCATAAAAAATGGATGCGCAAAAGATTTTGATGTTTGTTCTTAACAAGTTTATGTTCAGTTTAATAATGATAAAATGTTATTGGTTTTACATCCTATTTAACTACTGAAGCTTAAAGCTTTTGGAGATGCCGGGCTGCCGGAATGTTGCCCCGAATGAGATCTGTAACGTGCCACAATTTACGTACGGATACACCAGACATTAAAGGTAAAACAAAAATACATTAACGCTAAAAACATGTGCAAACAAACTACCCTTATCAACCATGACAGGAACACAGACAGTAACGAAGAATAAGGGCCAAAAGTAAAACAAACGATTTGAGAGTCGGGCGACACGAGAGTAGACCTAAATTAGTTTAAAAATGTAACTCAAGAGAGCGCTGAATTGCTTTCAATACGATACGCGTTTACATGTTCCTGAAAACCAGTTTGGATACAATCCGATCCCACAATTTTACTATATCGACATTGAAACTCAATACGATCCCGAGTCCCATTTATATGACGGTATTCAATACGCTAAGTGTACTCAAATCGATTAGAGTTCGCCATGTAAACGTCTTGCGCACGTTCTCTGAGTGTGAACATGAATTCTACGAAGCGTTTGCGGTTGTTTATTGTGAGTGAGAAATTGTAAGTTGTGAGGGAAGCTGAAATTAAGGAAATCGTGCCGCCGGTAGGAAATATGATATTGACGAGTCTTGTATTCACGATTGAAGAAAGAAAAAACTGCTCAAAGCAGCCTTGAAACAGCTGTTTACCAAGAGGATGGCAGCCGATAATCACACATTGACTCCAACTGGACGCATTCAGCGTCCGGAAGCTCAGCTACTCTGTTCATGGATTTTGATGGCATGAAATCGTATCTCAGGAGATATCATACGGAGCAGCTTCAAGGAATGTAGCATTTCTAATGCTATGGATGGCAGCGATGACGATATTTTGTGGGAAAGTGCTGGTGATAAAAGTTCCGAAGTTGGTACTTCTGATGACGATGATGAATGAAGTGTTCGTGTACTTATATTTGTATTTTTAATAGTTTGATGTGTGTTATTTTAAGATGACTTCAAAACTGTTGGAAACTACTTTGGAGAAATGCAATTCTGTTTATTTAGTAAAGATTGTAAATAATTTTGTGAGAACTTTTTTTTTAAATGTCGCTCTTCAAAAAAAAGGGTGGGGGTCTTATTCAGGGGCGGGTGATATTGGAGTATATATGATATTTAGGTCACGAATAGATTGGTTGCACATGAACACAGCAGATGCCCCCACTCCCCATTGCAACGTGTTGAACAGACTTCTCCTGTAGCGCACACAATAATAATAATGGACCCCCACCCCCTGGTATCTGCTGGAATGAGTGGGAACTCTGGTTATTACTACCTCAGGCTAGCTGACCAAGAGCTTAAATATCTCCAAAATATCATATTAGGCACATGTACAACAGTCTTACAAATCTGACTTCAAAGCAATTTAATATCTTTATCAATCATGAACAAGTTACACTAGACTCATTCCTTAACACATTGGAGTTTGTGGTTTACAGCATTTAATGATAGAACGTACAAGGCACTGCCGGCAGGACATTACGTCCTCATTTGAGTACGTAATTCAATTGCTTATATGAGGACGAAGCGTCCTGCTGGCAAGACTGTTCTTTTTTCCATTGTAAAGATGGAAATGTAACGAATCAGCGCATGCAAGTCGGAAGATGGTAGCTCTGACCATTCAGTAATGGCAGCGATTATACGTAAGGGTGACTGAGTTTATGTTTCTGCTACCTATTTCGATGCTCCAAAGAGCGGAAATGCATCGAGTCGCTCGTTATTTGCTAGTAAATATGACACCCCTAAATGGTTAAAGTTGTAGGGAAATAAATCCCATTTTTTATACATTTTTATATAGCCTATTTTAGATCTTAAATGTTTTACAATTCCTTTATAGTTCTCATACATTTATATAGTCTCTGTACTGTAAGAAAACACGATTATACTTTATACGTTTATAAATTTTATAGTCAATAAGTGATTACGCGACAGTTATTGTATTAGTCAATATGAGTCATATTACACTGTCTTAGAATATTTACAGACTTTTATTGTTTGCCCAGTACCAGATCTGCAGTATTATTACGCTCGGATAACCCAAGAACTGCCGGAAGGACGCGTCCTACTGGAAGGCCAGTTCAAACATTTGCCATAAGGGTCCAAAGTCCTGCTGGAAGGACGCGCTGCTGGGTACAAAAGTACTTCCGGAAGGTCCTTCTAGCAGGACGAGTGACTGTACGCTCTATCATTAAAAACCCAATGTTTAGCATTCTGAATTGTAAATATAGTGTTTTGTAACATTTAAGCTTTTCATGTTTAATATTTTGTAATAAATTAGGTTGAAAACAAGGATTATGTACAAAATTACAAGTAATTTAAAATACTTAAAGCACATAGTATAGCAACATGATTTACGAAATACTTTCAAATTTATAAACTGACTAAGTATTTTAACATACAAACACTGAATTTAGTAATTAAAGTTGGCATTTTGGTCTTAGCTGGAAAAGAGATGCCATCCGTTGAAAAATCAAAGTCAATTCAGAATTCCCACTTTTGCCAAAGAATATATATTTGAAACATTTTATGTTTACACAAAAATTATGGTAATATATTCAATAAAAATAATTAATTTCTAAAAAAGCTAAAATGTATGTAATGGAAAAAGGATAATTTTGCTATAAGTCAATTGCACATTTCATTGCAAATTCAAAATCTTTAAAATACTTGTGTACAGGTCTTAAAACATGAAGTTACAACGATTCGTGAGAGATGGACAAATTTTGCATCTTATCATTAATGCTAAAAACCATGAACTCTCAACATTATCTTTCACAACTTCATAGAATAGTTACAACTGACACCCCTTATACCATGATATATGCAAGTATGTACCAGATTCTTCAAAAACCTAAACCTCTGACATGATCACAAGCACAAGTTATTAGTTTATGCTAATACACAACATTGCAATAAAATATCATCAGAATGGAATATTATAAAGGCACATATTTAAAGCTGTATATTTGACAAAGGCATATAATGTCACTGAAAATGTAAATATGACATATTTCTAGAGTATTAAACACATTTTTAGAAGATTTATAATCAACTACACCGAAGGACTCATTTACAACATATACAAAATAGACTGAAAGTAATATCTGCTATTAAATGACACAGGAATTGTAAATTTACAGGTACAAAGTTATTCAATAAAATAAATAGAAATATGAGTACATTTTCACTGGGATTCAATTCCATGTAAATAACAAAATTTGAGAAACAGAGGTACTCATATCAGTATTAATAAACATTTCCTTTATCCAAGAGAAATGCTTAGACACAACTACCAGAAAGTGAAAAAATACTTTCACTTCAATAATGCACGCAAAACAAATAGTAACATTCTTATAAAATATGTAAAACATGACAGCTACCTTTAGATTCACTAACCATTTAAGGTGTTTCAGAACCTCAGTGTAATCACCAACAGCTCAAAGCAACATCAATACATCATCATATGTATGCCATTGAAACCAAACTAAACACCTCCAAAATATGCTTGTGGTTTAGGCTAATCGATTCTACAGCTCCGACCTTGAAATTAATCTAACCAGCAACTCCTAGGTCTTACTCTGCTTTTCATATCCTCAGTCTCACTGGCAATCTCTCCTTATCTATTTAGATCACATGGCCCTACCATAATAACATTCTCATATAAACAGCTTCCTCGAACGAGCTTATTCCTACTAGCCCTTTAGCTCTAGTTTTGTTTGCAGTACAAACATTTAGGTTACAGCCATAATATTCTACTAATGAATGCCCTAGAGCATGAAAGAATCGAAAAGAAGTCATTCACATTAAATTCACGTTGCAGCCCCAGACCCATCTCTGCATGGCTGTAACGACTGCAACCTCACCCGGGTAAAATATCTTAGTTTCTACAGTACGATGGCTGGCAATGCTGACAGTTCAATGGTCTTCACTATACCTCAGAAACATACACAGATGCTTTCAGACTAGTACAAGAAGCATAATATGCCAATATCCCAGTGGAATGTTGAAAATTATGAAACCTTACGAAGATATATGAATTATTCACAATGAGCACGATCACCCGTAGGATCAGCTGCTTGAGTTTACAGAAGAGCCCAGTGAGAAACATTTATCTAGGAATAGTTCCATTGCTTCCCTTTCTAGAAATGTGCCAAATCACATTTTCATCAATGAGTAGAGCCCCTCATACCCAAATTTGACACGGAAAGAGTTTTTCCCAATATTTCAAAAGCTATGAGCATCCTTCAATTTGAGTATTAGCAGAATACTTATTTCTGGATTGTCTGAATCTGTTTGATAACAGAGAGGCAGTTTTGTTTGAGCTTCTGCAAGTTTCCAGATCTTCAAAGCACACATGATACTTTTCCTACTTCCTGAAGCAGTGCAGTGACATTTACTACAGTGTGACAATCCTGCATTCGTGCCCTCTGCTGTGTATGCATATGGTTCCCATGTTCACATGGAAAATTTATTAATAGAGATCACCTATCAGAAGTTTAATTCCCCTCCGATCATTATGATGTTTTCCCGATTTTAACAGCTTTCCCAAAAAACACTTGAATGCCAAAAGCAGTTCACAACAGAAGTAAAGAATTTTCATCCAATGCAGAATCTATTGCCATTGGGATTTAAAGGAAAATTTTGTTCGACATTGAAGTAGAAATATGTAAGAAACTTATGATAATGACAACAAGAGAAATATGTTTAAATCTCAGAAGATTTCTTGAGAGGATAAGTAAATAGGGTTCTTATTCAAATTCCTAATTTCAATTCCCAACATTTACAAAGCCATAACTTTAACTCTATCATCTACCAACACACATTTATTTGTACAGTGTTTCAGGGGAAACAGTACCAGTCATAAATATTTTGAGTCAATTGTGCTATGGTTCTGTTCTCACTCCTTTCTGCCTCCCTGTAAAATCAGGCAGTCGACATTTTACTTCTTTCAGTCTCTTAATAATCTTCCTTAGTTTGGGTATATAGATATTCCACTTGATTTGTTGTTATTGTTGCTCATTTAGCTAAGAGAAAGGGATACCTTTTGCTACTTGTGCATTTGAAACATGTCGGATAGCCTATTGGATTTGTATTGTCTGTAGAAGTACTTACCGTTTGGGCATAGAGTTGGGATAGACACCTCAGGACTTCAAATAAGGTACGGTACTATGCCAGCATTCTTCAGAAGCAAATGTGAAAAAGCCTGGGGAAGAATTGCACTCATCCAGGACCAAAGCGTTCAACTTAGGCTTCCCAGTCCTCTCAAGAAGGATTCGCATGGCATATTTACAGTATAAGCATGCTCAGATATCAGATGAGTTGCAAATTAATAAGATGTCAGAGAAACAGCAATTATAATTTTTCAGTAGTAGTGTCTTACCAACAGTGGTAGATGCGCTCACAAATCAACAGCGCTAGGCCATAGGGCCAAGCTACCTGCAGACTCTGTAGACATGGGTTCGAGCCCCTCTGTCGGCTGTCCTTGAAATGGTTTTGTGTGGTGCCCCATTTTCAACTCCAGGCAAATGCTGGGATGGTACCTTCTGACAGGCCACAGCCCCTTCCTTCCACATCAATGCCCAATTCCATTCTTCATTCATTTCATCTCTCATTAACTCCTCGCATGAGGTTGGCGTCAGGAAGGGCATCCAGCCATTTAAAAAAAAAAATTCCAAATAGACTAATTGCATCTCATCCCTGACCCCGTTGAATTTAAAAAATGAACTGAAATAATAAGGGGTAAACATACATACAGTAGTAGTAAGTATCTTTAATTTTTAATTTGAATTAACAAAAGAAGACAACGCTACATCTCACTGTATAGTTTCCCTTTGTCCTTTTAATGTGTTTGTACTTCAAGTTTCTGCCTACCATATTCTCAAGATTATACAAAGCTGACTAATAAGTGGCTTAGTCCCACTAAAATAAAGAGAGAACAGAAAAGGAATAACAACAGAAACAGAGCATAATCAAAGCACTCAACTCAGTACAAATATAGATGCATTCATAGGTTAATAAGTCAAATATAACTACAATAAAACATTCATGATTTGAAGTGATTGGGACAAAAATTAAAGATTTCAAACTGCATACTACCCTGCCTCCAGAAGAAGAAAAAAAAAACACTCATAAAGCGACCTTGCGACCAATGGACACGCAAATAGAGACATGCCAATTTCCAACCCATGATTAAATGTATCCACCAGTATCTGAATCATATTCAAATACATACAAGGAGAAACCATTGGACAATGCGAAACATAACCTACCCTATAATTTACAAATTGTAAAAAATTCTCTTATGTTATTAAAAATTACTCTAATACGAGGTGAAATAGGTAGAGAATGCGATGTAAACATTCATATAGTGAAAAATACTTCTTGAAACATATGGTGTTTGAAGCCATTTTCAGTGTTATCTTAGTAAACGAAAGTTTGATGCTTTTCAGTCTGTCAACAGAATTGTACCCAAATGAGATGGGTTATTCCCTAATCCTGATTAGGTAATAACCATCTAATTTGGGTACAATCGTGTTGACCGACAGAAAAGCATCAAACCTTCATCTTGAACCATATTTATAATTATTATGATCAAATGCAGAAAGAGATAAGTGGCCGACGTGATATAAGCCGGTATAAACAAACAAAATATCACAATTCTTATTGTAAGATTAAATAAAAATGCATAGAACATTCCTTTTAATAGCACAACCAAATGAAACTATGAAATCATTCCCAAAAAAAACATCTGTTTTATCAACCATAATTGTGGATGCAAGAACAAACCACCATTTTTGAAATCAAATACTAATAGATCGTTTTTATGGACAATCAAATCGTTCAATAGAAAGGAAATATTGGTGATTTGATAGTACAAAATCAATATCTTCATCGATTGTCATAATTTCAAAATATGGACTCTGGCAACTATGAGAAGAATCGCTGAATAACTGCATGGCATTCTCATGTAGTCTACAAGCATACATTCCAAATGCAAAGTAGAAAAAAGGACAGCTATTAAATGCAAGACTGAAATGAATATATACCAGATATTCCAAAAGTAGAACAGAGGAATGAATGAATAAATGAATAAATAAATAAATAAATACATAAATATGGACAGAAAATAAATACTCATATGCCAAGTATTGGTTGCAAATAGAAGTTTTACTTAGCAAAAAGGAATATTCAGCACGATTTACAATGCAAAAACCTTATCTTGCAGTAAATAGGAAACAATAAGTATCTGAATAGTAATTTTATTTCCAGAAAAGATGGGTTTCCGTTCTAAGGAATGTTACAGGGACTTGGTTTTACTTAGCAGATACTGAATCTCCTAGTGCAGGAAAAACTTCGTATAGAAAACAAAGTTACTACCCTAGTAGATCACTAGTCATTGATAAAAGTCTACAAAAAATATATAAATTTTATTTCTCAAAACTAATTTTAGCCTACATGTGAGTAGTCAACTTACACATAGCTGTTCTACACAATAAGGTAGTAGTTCGTGATCACACTGGGGTAACTGAAGCGTGGAATTAAACCTCACATTTACATACATTAGCCAAGGTATCTGCTTCAATTCAATTATTTCACAAACAATTTGACCAAGGTAAGAATAACTTCTTAAGAGTATTATTTTACTTATTACATTCTTCTTTTAGCCACAATTCTGAAAATAACTTGTCCAGCAGCTGCTTAGCTGAAGTCAAATCACTCAAATGAATGGATTATAAACTATGTCATCCACAGAAATAAAAAATATCCTCTGAAAATAACTTAAATTTCATTAGTACAGTTTATAGTTGCTGAAAAAGAAGAAGAAGCCATAATGGAAGAGTTATTTGTTACAGAAGACATTAGGCGGTGTTCACAATGGTGCCTGTAATGGCAGCCCATACCAAAATACTAGAATGTAAACATCACAGTTGGCTGTGCAGAAGAAATTATGCCTAGTCTGATTTGTATGTTTTATGAACATATTTAATTGCAATACGATACTAATTCTGATAGAAAGAATAATAATAATTTGAAATGTTTGAAAGAGCTTATAGGTCCACCAATGTGTATCTCATATATGGTAAAAAAAAAAAGAAAAAAATATCCTAGAGACTAAAGATCTAGAGTGTATTAGCTTCAAGTATACCATGGTATACTAATTCAGAGGGATGGTTGAGGGATAGCTGATTTTTCCATATGTCTAAAATGGAAAATCAATAACCACATTAGAATCTACTCAGATTGCTTAGATAACAGTAAACAAGCACTATCATGACTGAATGGAAGACAAAAGAAATCATGTTTGTCAACATTGAAAGAGTATCCTTTCATACAGTTTATACAGAACAAAAAACTCAAGGAATCAACAAATTAGCATTTACCTTATCTGTTATTGATCACTTTTGGCATATCCACTTTCTAGGCAAGAGAAAACAAAAGAATCTTCAACCGTCAAAGAGATATTTTCAATTAACAATGAACTCAAATATAGCAGATATCGTGGCACCACGTGCAGGAGTCAAGTGGAAGTCACGAGAAAGAAAGACGATCAGACGCAGTTTTGTGTTGAGTGAAGTCACGCTAAGTTCTGTGCAATCTTATGTGTAAATACAGTTTTTATACTTAAAATTACTACAAGACGTGTTCGGTTTATTCGCTTGCCAAAATCCCTTCCCACATTATTAAGAAAATCTCACACAGAGAGTACAATGTTGTTTGAAATGAAACTCTTAGGGTCTGTTTTTCAATCTCTGGATAAAAGTGATGGGCATCCACTCCCCGAGTAACTTTGCTCAACACTTTTATCCCTTCGGCATTCGAAACATGTTTTTCAATGCAAAGTTACTTGGCGAGCTACTACTCGTCAGAAGAATCAATGAACGGCCACAGTACGGGTTATGTGAATGGTCAAAATTCAATTATCAACGGTAAACGCTCATGCGAACTCTGGTGTCAATTGATTGAAACACAAGCCACATGGTCTTAGTCTTCGTATCAGTATTTAAATAATGATATGCTTTAATATGAAACATTGTAACTAGTCGGCAATACCAGTATTATGTTTCTGCACAATGGCTATTCAGATATTAACCCACATTGCGGCAACGCAGTTATCAACATAATGTATACCGATGTTTTTATACGGGAACTGGGCTAGCATTGTACGCATTCCCTTTACTGCCAAGTAGGCCTATTCATAACAAATTTAAAACTCAATTCCACGCAGGAACAAAAAAAAAAGCAAAATATTACTGGAGCATAAAATATTACTTCCATGATATTACTGGTACGTGAAAATAAGTAACCGTCCTGTACTCATCAGTCCCATGGTTGTAACAGCTTATTATTTGTATGTTTTATGACGTCTTGGGTTCGAACTCCAGTCGTGGCAATTATTTTTGCTACCAGATTATCGATTTAAACAATATTTATCACATCATTACGAGTCATTTAAACATAATGTACATGAAATTGCAAATTATCTCATTCTTATTACAATACGTTGCAGCAGGCAGGATTTGAGAAATTTGATTGTATTGAACATCATTTCTGGTAGTCTATAGATAGGCTAGAAACTATGATTTCATCCCTCCTCTTAATTTACAGTAAAAAATAATATGTGATGTTTGTTGAAACAAGTGTGACAGTATATCACACAGTATATGACCAACTTGCCCACCACATTTATTCCCTTGGCAGCGCTGCCTAGCGATTGAAAAACACAATATGGTGTTTAATGCTGGGAGTATACTACTCCAAAATTTTGCCCAGCAATGAAAATCAGGCCTTTAGAGAAAAATATTGTTAGGGCACTGTCTGATTAAGAGAAATAACTTTTGCATTAAAATAGAGGATCCACTTACGTCAGTACCTGTACTGGAAGGTTCTAGTCATATGAAAAAAAAAGGATGGACATGTCACCTTGTACTTGATAATGCAGGATTACCCCCCTCCCAAATGAAAAAAAAAACATTCAAAGAAAGTGGTGCTCCATTCAATACTGAAATTATCCTCCAGGCAGACATGCTAAAAAGAATTTCTGAAGTGAATTTCCTCTTCTTTTCCACAAGCATATGACAAGTTAGTGAACTAATCACCATCCACCCACCCCCCAGGCAACCTCTCATCACCACCTGCTCAAAGTCATTCCGACTTCTAAATTCACAGAAATGGCAATCTGACCAGGAACATTAGTGAATAGAAGGCTGAGAAGTCAGGGAAAAATAATCCTATTTGAAACTCACTGATATGAGCTACTTCATTATATGTGCAAAGAAGCGCAACATGCCACTTAGATTTGAACCAGCAATTTTAGCACTGTACAGTAGTATGCCATCAAATACAAAGGTGCACACTGCTCCAAGTTCTAGTCAATAACATGCAAATCTTACAGGCTGCACTTTTCATTACAATGCCAGGTAAACATTCTGTGACAAATCTTTCCTTATAAAATGTTCCAGTTAAATCAACAAAAGAATGAAACATTGATCTGATAGCTACATTAAAAACAAGGAAGCAGTTAACCATTAATTTCGCTATGCAAGCAATGAAAGTAATTTTATTACATATGATGAGATAATATCCATGTAAGATTACTGTTAAGAGCTTGAGCAAAGCTAAAATAGCAAGTTTGTTTATTATAAATTACCAGCATGTGCTTTCTACTAAACTCAATCTGTAACAGGGTATTTTGAAAGAGCATACACTTAGCTCAATTATTGACATGGAAATGAAAAGTGCAAAGGACTTTTCAATGTCAGAAAATTACTTGCAATCTCTGGTTGTCAACTATACCCACACAGGATATCAGTTTATTTTTTAAATGTCTTACCAAATTAAAAAAGACTTATTTTTTGTCAGATAACATACATCATCAATCATATTGTCTTATAACAGCTAAAGGAAAAAACTATTATACACACAATATATTGTTAACATCGATTTAAACAAATATTTCCATTTAAAACCATGTGAAACTAAATATTTAAGAGGTAACTAACGATAAGCAACTTATTACTTACAGGCAAAAAGATAGTCTAAGAGACTGCATTTACCTGAAAACGAATTTCAGACTAAAATAATGGCACGAAGTTCTACAGACCTACTCGAGAAGAAAACAAAAATGAAATTCCTTCCCAAGAGAGTACATATATGTATTTAATAAGAAAGAAGAAAACATAGTGTGAACTGGATGAGAGTAAAGGCCAAACAAACATTTCACAAGAGAATGAATCAAATTATACCATGACCGAAAATGATCCTTTATAACATAGAAGAGATTCACAATGAGAAGGACTACCATTGAGAAAAGTAGTTACAGTACTATTAATATTCAGATCACGTATTTAATACAAACTAACCAGTATACACTTTTTCATAAATTATAGAATGTCCTTGGCAAATAGCAAGTACAACTGTAGGCTAGCCAGCCCAAACCTCATTTTCATGTATTAAACTGAAAGCAAAGTAGCCAGTCAACCTAGACATTTGTATCTGGCCAAAATCTGGAATAAACCTTGCCATTAGAAAAGAAATCTGGGAATACAACTTTCATGTTAGACAAACATAAAGTAATAGAATTTCTTGCTCGGTATAGTCCTAGCCAATCAGCATGTGTTCCTACCAGAGGTTTGCATCAGACAGGCCTGGTCGGGTAATGTGACGACAGTCAGCCCTGTGCCCTACTACTGCCGACACCTGCCTTATTACAAGATTCAAGCAGCTCTCCTGCCTGTGCTCAGTGAGAGTACGGGACTGGATATACAATACTGTGGTGATATTATTATTATTATATCATACTTCCTAGCTGAAAACCGGGGTACACCCATGGAAACCTTGTTCGCCAATCTCGGTTTAGGGGACCCGAGTTCGTCATTTTATGCCTGTGTGTAGAGGTTAACAACAAAATTTGTAACGAACTTGCCACGAACTTGTCTTCCAACAGGTTGTAAAATACTTGTTCGGTTCGCATTCACCCGAGTGTAGGGGACGCGGACGTTGTTAGCTATTTTGCGAGTGGAGAAGCTACAGCTCGGAACCACTCAGTATTCAGCTTTTTGTGGTTATGTGCTTTTAACAATAATAATGTTACTGGCTTTACGGCCCTTTTAACTACTGCGGCTTATAGAGATGACAAGGTGCCGAAATTTCGCCATGAAGGGGATCTTTAACGTGCCAGTAAATCTACTGACACGGCTCCCTCGCAGCTGACTGGGCAATGATTCGATCCAGCAACCTTGGAAACAGCAGGTGAGAATGTTACTGCTGGTTACGTGCTTTTCTCTCACTCACTGCTAATACCGTACGTCGGATAGAGATAGTGCTTAGTTTATGACCACCAATTCTTTTCTCAACGATTTTATTGAGGCCTATCCACAATATCCAAGTTTATTGAAGGTGAAAATTAAAGAATACAGAGAGAGACGAACAAGCCTGGCAAAGCTTTAAATAACCTTTTGCACATGGCTCGCAAGACCATTCCCAGTGCCGACATTCAGTTTATCAAAAACAGAATCAAGTCACTCCAGCAGAGTTTTCGAAGAGAATTGAGAAAAGCAAAAGATTCCATGAAAACTGGTACATCTGAGCAGGGCGTGTATAAATAACAATTGAGGTACTATGACATCCTAAGGTTCATCGCAGGTCATGAAGCGCAGAATACTTAATCATCAGCTTTTCCAGGTGAAGAGTAAGCAGTGGACAAAGGGACTTAACATAAAAACAGGTAAGAAACCCACAAGAATTATAAAGAAATGTTTTTACAGTTTATTGATAACTTAAAATGTATTACAGTGGGGAATAAGGATATATTTCATTCTAAAAAAATAAACCCTTTTTTCTGAAATATGTTTTCAGGACTATTGACAGTACCCATGTTTATGGCAAGTTAAATGTTATGAATAGAGAGAGGGACAGGCGAGAAAAGCTTTTAATACACTTCTGCTTATGCACACGAGACAATTCCCAGTGCCGACCTTCAGTTTATTGAAAAAGATTGCAAGAAATCTGGTACATTTGAGGAGAGCGTGTAAAAATCACGATTGTGGTACTATGACATCCCATGGTTCATCGCCGATCACGAGGAACACAATACTGTACTTCAAAATTAACCTTTCCAGGTGCAGATAAAGCAGCAGACGAAGTAA
The DNA here is from genome assembly GCA_946902985.2 of Meconema thalassinum. NCBI lineage: Eukaryota > Metazoa > Arthropoda > Insecta > Orthoptera > Tettigoniidae > Meconema > Meconema thalassinum. The sequence goes on from OX336389.2 coordinate 1,069,694,851, forward strand.
CACAACATGAAAGTCAGATAAGATAATAATAATAATGTTATTGGTTTTACGTCCCTTTTAACTACACTGGCTTTTAGAGACGCCGGGGTGCCGGAATTTTGCCCCGAAGGGGATCTTTAACGTGCCAGTAAATCTACGGACACGGCTCCCTCGCATTTGTGCACCCTCAAATGCCAGCCGACTGCGCCAGGATACGAACCTGCAACCTCGGGCCCAGCAAGCGAGAACGTTACCCACGTTACCCCTGAGCCACGCAGCCAGCCAGTCAGATAAGAAACACCCGATAATCCTTTTAAAAGTTTTTACCATTTATCGACAATTTAAAGGAAAAATTGAATTGTCCGCCTTTTCAAAACATGTTATTGTCAATACTATGTCAATATGGACCAATAAGGACTGGATTATTACTGAAGATTTATTGACAATTTCAAATTTATTATAGTAGACTATGAAAACAATACACACTTCTGTTTTCAACGAATTTATTAAAGCCTATCACAAGTCCGACATTTGTGGAAAGTAAATAGTTAGGAATACAGAGTCAGGAAATAGCATGGCAAAGCTTTGAATAACATTCTGCTCATTACACGTTTTTACAGTTTTATTGAATCTAGACATTTCTTTGGAATAAACTTTTTGAGGATGTATTTGTACAATGTACTGGCCAATGGAAAATGTTATACTTGCTATTAAGGGAAATATTTCGTAGTTAATTTTAACAATAATAATTTGCAACTTACACGATTCCTTCTTTTCCCAGAATTTATGAACAAACTAACACAATAACACTTATAATAACAACAATAATAACAACAATAATAATAGTAGTAGTAGTATTATTATTAATAATAATAGCCTCTCTATGAAGACATACTTAAACATTAAAATATTAAAGCAAGGCACAGCATTAATAAATGGAGATAGCATAAATATTTTTATGATTTTAACAAAACCATGTAAACTACAGGAAGAAACAATTAGAAATACACATTAACAGGCCTACATGATTTATAAAAACATGTAGAATTAATTAGGTTATAGAACATAAGCCTTCGAAGGAAAGACTGGAATAAAACTGCAATAACTGTTAAAAATTAATACATGTGAGGTGATAAATCACATAATGAATGAATTTTTAACACTAAATTTACAATACAAATTAGCTGCCTACATTAATGAAGCAAAACTATTTTTATTTTTTCAATAACTGAATAGCTACAAAACTTCTATAACGAAAGCTATATCAGAGAAAACCATTCTCTAATTACTTGTTTCTATACGATCAAAATGAATCTCAGGTAAATGCAGACATCATAGCTCCTTCCTCCAAAAACAAAATAATTACAGAAGATATAAGACAACCTAAGTGTCATAACAAATGTCGACGACATAAGCGGGCATATATGAGCCTTGATCCAGATCCAATCAAGTTAATTTCTTTATACCTGAATATCCAATACTTTCCTTGATGGCTGGATTATGGGATGGAATGATGGCTCGTCAATTAAAGAGTCTTCTCGATTAAATCCACATCTATCGGCGGTAACGTCCCATGTAAGCTTTGCAGTTAGGACATGAATGATGAACATCCATACATTCGTCAATGCAGCATGGAATGAGACAGCAGCCAAACCAGCAGCTGTAAGCATTTGATACATAATGTTAAATATGAAAGACAGGCAGACACACAGTAAATAGGATGAATATACACTGCACTAAGTTGAAGAGGATATAAGTTTTAATTTCATTTCATTTTATAGAAAAGATAAAAGATGAGCCATAAGTGATTTCTTGATTTGTTATTATTTGGACTTATAATACACATTACACAATTTTGGTTTGTGGTGTGGCTAACTGCAATCAGTTTACTATGTGAACCATGCGAAACAGCTGAGTAACCTGGATACAGTCTGAATACCAGGGTGGGTTTCTTGGACTTTCCAACTCGCAGGTAACATTTATTGAACGTCCCATAGGAATACGGCAGAGAACCTGCATCACAGACATTTTCTCAAACCCAACAGAAACTAACTGGCAATCGATTGCGCACCGTTAAAATAGAATCCAGAAATTATAAATAAGATACGTCAACAAGAAGGATGGGATTGGATGTCTTAAGCATCAGTGATGTTTGTCTTCAGGAAGACCTTCTTGTGGTGTAGTGGCTAGCGTTCTTGGCTGTCACCCCAGAGATCCACTAAGAAATTTAAAGCTGAGCTGGATCATGTTACATTCAGCCTTGTGAGGCAAAACTGAAAAGAGTTGGGTTCGATTCCACTTTACCCATCCTAGATGTGGTTGTCCATGGTTTCCCAGTTCTACATCAGGCAAATGCCAGGCAGGTTCCTGTCTTAATGAGAGAAATAGGAGGACAAGATGATTTTAAGCTGCTTTTATCAGGTGTGATGTGCAGAATTTGCAGTCAGAAAATATTATAAAGAGTAGCAAAGTCACTGTTAGGATGTAAATGAATGATTCATGTGGATGGATCTGGAGATCTCAGGAATTACAGTCAGGATAATTTTAGTATATGCACTGGACATATCAGGATGATGTAGCGAAGTAGTGATGACGTAGGGAGCATCAACAGCACACAAGACACTTTGTGTTCCATTTGCTCCAGTGAAAAGACAGTTTCTAAGGCACAGATTAGTAAATTTTGAAAACCACACCTTTGATTCAGGGTAAATAGCCTTATACAGAACATAAACTTCATGCCAATTGCAAAGAAGTAACCTCTTTTGTTCATGAACTTTTGCCCTGGTATCTGGTTATATTGTCACTACAGTGAAATTGTTTCACTGAATCTACAACAGTTTGAGACAAAGTTCTACCAGGTTAAGAATTCGGTGAAAATAAAATAACTTCTTTGATGCGAGTTGTTTAGCTCTCCACATCATAAAATTGAAAGATGTTGGAAATTTAATTTGCACTTTCCTTATACAACTTCTGGGTAAAATGCCACTCCATTTTTTGTCCATGCGTGTGTGCCAGTAAATGTTTTCCTCAATTGTTGTAATATTCCTGAATCATTTGGCTGATGGGCTTGGAGATTCTTTCCCAGGTAATAAATATAATAATAATTACTCTTATTGGAGTTTCTACTTTTCCCAGTTGAACTAAAGAGGTGTATTTCTTCGACTAAGTCAAAATTTGGGGCAGATTTGTTGACAATGTTTTCCTCAGCGTTGATAATACAATTCAAAATATGGATCAAATTTTGGTGAAACTTAACAACCTGGATAACAAAATTAAATTATCTGAATCAGAATGCAATAACTCAATGAATCATTTAGACCTAACAATAGTTTAAAAAAAAGCATCTGGAATACCTAGTATACAGAAAATCAACACAAACACTATCACAAGGAAAGTCTCAATCCACCCTGAAAGTCACAAGAAGGCATGTTTAATCAGTTTTGTAAGCAGAGCTCTAAATTTACTTTTGAGAGAACAAGATTACAATCAGGAAATTTCTATCATTTATCAAATTACAGAAGCCGATGGTTTTAATAAAACCTATGTAAACAACGTAATCAAAAAAATTAACAATAGACCCAAAACGAAATTGCTACCCGACTTCAAAGAGAAATCTTCTTTTGCCGTTTTCACTTACATAAACCAATCATCTTATAACATTACCAATTCCTTGAAGAAAAATGATATGAAAATAGCTTACAGGACCAACAACACGAACCATAATAAGTTTTTTAACTCAAAAAGGATCAATGCAGATAACAAATTCAATAAATCAGGTAGGCCTATATACAAACTTATATGTAATTAATGTAACTCCGATTATGTGGGGGCAGACTGTAAAAAGTTTCAATATCCGAATTAATGAACATTTAAAAGCAATTAAACATAGAAACCTTTCAGCAATAGCCAATCATATGGAATGTTCAGGACTGTAACCTGTCAGCTGCTCCTTGGGCGCCCAATTGTAACTGTTTGTCTCCACTAAGGTGACCAATTGTAACCTTGCGCCAGACAGATAATAATAACAATACACCTCTCCTCACAATGACTGATAATCATAATAACAATAATAATAATAATAATAATAATAATAATAATAATAATAATAATAATCGGGGTTCGTAGCGGTTTAACACCTGTACGATAATAATAGCAGCAATATTCATTCACACCCAACTACACCGGTGACCGCATAAATAAGAACACTTGATATCTGGTGAACATTAAATTATATTCTGATATAAAAAGGGGGGAAAAAAATTGGCAGGATCCTCGTCGATACAGACTGACCTAACTTACCCTATCATATATGCATTGGCACACTGATATGACATACACTGATGGACCCTTGGAAGATGATGTTGACTGGCACTTACAGATGATGATCGCCAACTTGAAGACTATCTCTACTGATTCTGGGGTTTTTGCTCCCCAGAGAACCAGTCCTAATTACTTTTATATTGAAGTTGCTAAATTGTTCCACACGCATTACTATAGACTGTTATTATTGATGGCTGTAGATTGCAGAATTTCAAAATCTCTCAAGTTATTCTTACTCGTGGAACTGACTTTGTTATAGCACTCTCAATTAGTTTGGTGAATTTTAGCGGCTATTTCGCACCAGACCTGAATAATACTTGGCATGTTTTACCAGTATTCGTTGAGTAGCTAAATATTGTTATGGGCCTCGAATTCAGGTATACAGACTCGGGTTCCCCATACCTTATGCTTTCCGAGACAGTAAGTCTTGGCGACTTATCTGAAACTTGGCGAATTATTCCCAAATGGGAACAATCCAACCTGCAGCTCAGTATGAAACCCTTGACACAATATTGTGATTGTCCAGAACTACCGTCATCCCCAAGGACAGCCAAGCATAACCAGACTTGACCTCCTCAATTTTATAAGTCCAAACACCTACCGACTGATTGACTTCGGTCCCTAACCGAACCGAACCTACTTAACACAGAGTCTATCCAATGAATCTACACCCACACGGATTCTAACCAAACAATCCACTCCCCACGGAGTCTAACCAAAGAATAATCTTCCAACTCTCGTCAACTATAATCACCAACGACAACTCCTCCTCCGATTACTGGTCCTCACGACCAAAATCACGGCTCCCAGCCAATTAGGACAATGTGCATTAATTTTCTAATTTCCTTAACAACCCCCCCAGTACATCGATGCCATATCTCACCCGCTCAGCCTGGCGTGTGACTCACCTCTGCCACGGCCATCGGATAAACCCTGCCGACCACAATAACTTCAACTATCATTGCAATGTTAATTTCTAGACTGACTCGGATCCTGCTACAAATAATCATCATCGGATCCTGCTACAAATAATCATCATAAGACTAAACAAATTATATGACCATCACTCACATTAGATCATATACCCTAACAAATTATTACATAAATAATAGCATCTAATAAAAAAATTACACACGGTTATTCAAAATCGTAAGTCTCAAAATTGAGGGTTCGATCCCTTGCGACTTGGGCAGGTCACAGAACATAAATTCACTAATATTGACAACAATCACAACATTTTGCATTATGAAAATAAAGGAACAATAATGAACATACTGTAACAAATCGAAATCAATACAGCCCAAAAATCAAACCCTAGCCTAATGTAAAAGAGATCTACTTCGATACAAACATATTATAAAACACGTTAACAGATCATATAATGAACATTAGCAGAAGAAAACCTCCTTAAATCAATAATAAATTTTTCAATATCATAACTCTCCCACTAAATATGAGTATAAACAACTCTCTCGGTAGGTCAGTGAAACAAGAAGGACGGAGGAGTACACACCTTGCTCCACTTCCCTCCCACCCCTCCCTCCCCTCTTCACAATTGTCCGCACGACAAGCGACCTGCGGACTCGAGTAGAAGGTAAGATCCTTGTGGTTCACACAGTTTCTGTCGCCCATAAATTATTCTTTCAGATATTCACTTAAAAAATAATAATTTTTCGACAGATTTAATACACGCTTCATTGACGTCAATTTCATTTTATGAATTCATAGGATCATGATTATTGCCCCATTCTATCACTGACCTTTGGACGGATGGATTCCTCTTTAAGTGCTGTAAGAGTTTCCGTTTTAACACACTAGTGTTTACATATGATGTTGATTTTCTAACCGTAGACAACTAGAAGATGTCACAGCTATGCCCAGAGAGGATTTTGAAGGGGATCATAAAATTGTTGTAGCTAAATTAAGGTTGGGCAAAATAGTCAAGTTAAAGGAGACAAGAGAAAGAAAAATAAAAGTATGGCAATTAAAGGAAAAGAAAATACAGGAAAAGTTCCAAGAAGATCTGAAAGAATTGTATAATGTGCAGAAGATATATGTGGTAGAGTGTCAGGTATAAAGAAGGAAAAGGAAACACCTTGGTGGAATAACAGAGTAAAAGAGGCAGTGAAGGAAGGAAAACAAAAAGCCTGGAGGAAGTGGATAGAAGGCAAAAATGTACAGAAAAGGCAAAGTATCAAGAAGCAAAGAAAGAATGCCACAGGATTGTACAGGAAGAGAAAAAGAAGTGCTGGGATGATTTTACAGAAAGTCTGCAGGAAAATGTTAAAGGATGTAAGAAGATGTTATATGGATTGGTTAGAAACAAAGTAAAAAGCAGAGAAGATACGAAATTTGTAAAGACAGAGACAGGACAGATTTTGACACAAAGAGAAGACATACTCCAGCGATGGAAGAATATTTCGATAAATTACTGAACATCAAATTCAAAGAATTAGTGGAAGTTGAAGAAGGTAAAGAAATGACTGAAGAAACCCAAGATGATGATATAACAATGTTAGAAATAGAAAGAGCCATGAAGTAGATGAAGAGTGGTAAAGCAACAGGAGTGGATGAGGTAGCTGTGGAGATGATAAAAGCAGCAGGACCAGTAGGGATGCAGTGGTTGTACAGACTATTTCGAGTGATATGGAAGAACAAGGAAGTACCAGAAGACTGGGGTAAAGGGCTAATAATTCCAGTATTCAAGAAAGGAGATAAGAAAGAATGTAACAACTACAGAGGAATCACCCTCATCCCGCATGTTGCAAAGTGATTTGAAAGGATACTTGAGGGTAGACTGAGGATGAAAGTGGAAAAGGAAATGGAGGAAGAACAACATGGATTTAGAAAAGACAGATCAACTTTTGATCTAATTTTTACCATAAGAAACATGATTCAGGAAGGATTTAGTGATGACATTTATAGACATTGAGAAGGCATATATATGACAGTGTACCAAGACAACTGGTTTGGGATGCATTGATAAAAAAGAAAGTAGACAGAGCAGAAGTGGAAATGATAAAAGCTATGTATAGGAAGTGTATAAGTAGTGTGAATGTAGAAACAGGACTCCGACAAGGGAGTGTATTGTCCCCTATACTTTTCATCACTGTCATGGATGAAATCCATAAGCGAGTGAATAGAAAATGGGAAGTAAAGAGACTAAGGCCTTACTCCTTGCTGATGACTTAGTAATATGGGGAGAAGATGAAACAGAAGTACAGGAACAAGTCGATGTATGGAGCCAGGAGATAGAAGAGTATGGTATGAAAATAAGTGTGGAGAAGAGTAAGACAGTAGTGATGAGAAATAAGAGAAATGGTAGGGGGAATATTGAAGTAAATGGGAAAACATTAGAAGTTGTGAAAAGTTTTAAATATTTAGGGATTATAATCACAGAAGATGGAAAGATAAGTGAGGAAATTGGTAATAGAATCCAGCAAGCAAATGGGTTCTATGGTGTGGAACCAGGATGATCCAGAGAAATGTAAGAAAGTCATGTACTCAACATATTACACACCTATATTGACATATGCAGCAGGCACATGGACAACAACAAAACGGGATGAAAGCAGAGTCCAGGCAGCCGAGATGAAATTTCTTAGAGGAATAATTGGAGAGACACGAAGAGACAAAATCAGAAACACAGAAATTAGGGAAAGAACTGGATTCCCAAAGCTACAAGACAAGATAGAGATCAGTAAGCTGAAATGGTATGGACACATGATGCGAATGGGTGAAGACAGAGTCCCAAAGCGAGTATTTACAGAGAAAGTAACAGGAGAGAGGCAACGGGGAAGGCCTAGGAAGAGGTGAGGGAGAGCATAGAGAAGAGAGGGATAAAAGTAGAAAATATACTAGAAGAAGGAAGAGAGTGGTGGAGAGACAGAAAATTATGGAGGTCCTTGATTCACACCCAGACCCAGAACACTGGAAACGGGAAATGAAGAAGAAGAATAAGAAGTTGATTTTCTATAATTTTCTCGGTTTATCAATTTAATTTATTTCTATTTTACTTTCTCTTTTTGGGTGATTATTCCATCAACTTGCGCATTCCCGGAATTGTTCAAATTCCAGCATTGGGAAGATATTGGTCAATTCTCATTTCAACAAGAAGGAATGAAAGGAATTCAACTAGAAGGTCGTCCAATATTAAAATAATTTTATATTCTTCAAAGAGGATCTGTAGACCAAATGATATTTCAGTGTGCATTAATCCTTATGGTGTATTATTCGCAAGTAACGTACCTCATGTACATGTGATGCACCTTTAGCCTATAGCCCATAGGTTAAGATTGCATGGCATTTTGTCATAAGAGCAGCATTTAAATTAGCCAATAATTACAGCGGGAATAGAAATTTGATTTTCTGCCATTAATAATAATAAACTCCCACTGCGATGCTAAGAGTCCAGACAAGGCAGCAAGCCGCCCGACATGCGAGCGGTACGTCGAAAGAAATTCATAAATAAAGGCTGAGGGCCGAGAACAAGCTTCTACGCTGAGCATCAGCCGAGGGCAGAGGCACTCCCCAAAGCTTTTAAAGGATTTTGTTGGAAAACTTGGAAATCGCCAGCACAGACGTACTGTCAAGGATTTCTGGGAAACCTATTCCAGAAGTTCCAGAGTGTTCTATAACACGTAGTGTTTTGGCTAAGCCCTGCCCCAAAATTACTGATTTAATTAATTGTGGCAAAACGACAGCATCCAGAATCAAAACCATGACCTCACCGAGTAGTGAAAATTCCTGAGAATTTTTACCGACCAATGAAATGAATAAATCATCGACGGATCAATAAATCAAAGTTCCGCGAGGCGTCTGGGGTGGAGATGTTGGGCACCTGAGAAGGGATAGCGTCGTTGACGTCAGAAATAGCTCCAGGGACGAAAAATTAATATTAATGAAAACTACGATCGATCATCAATGCCGATCCTACGTTTGATCGGGCCACATTATTATACATAGCTTAATTATACAATAATAGTGATATGAATTCACAGAGCGGAGCTCTTAGTGATGTAGAAATCTTAGGGTTCACTGCTGCCATGTTCGAATATATACGCACCCTCACGAACACTAGGGAGACTAACAGAGATCAACTCTCTCGTCAGTGAGGTGCTTGTAGCGAGCGGTTAGGATAAGAGATTGCACCATAAGTTGGCAACATCAAGTCATTAATAGATCATCCCAAAGTGGGATCAGTTAAAATAGAAAGGATATTTGTAAAATGCATAGACATTAATCATTATGAAGAACAGGGTGTCTACCAACTCATCTTAAAAGAATTCCCTGAATATTCCCTGATTTTTCCATGATTAATGAGAGAATTCCCTGAGTAAAGACTGCTACACATTCACCCAGGAACAGGAAGTGTGATGAAATGCACGCTATTTTGGGTTCGTTTTAAGCGCTCTCCAGGAACAAGAAGCAAAATGTAATCCAGGAAAGCAAATGGAAAATAGGATTAAGTTTTAAGTTTCCTGTTCTCGGAAATTCCAGGAGCCAAACAGATGTGAGCAATGGCGGCACAAGGGAAGCAGTTGTGAAAATAAATTTATTTCAATAGAATATTATAAGTGAACTTATTGTCCAGTAAAATAAGCAAGGTTTATGAAGTCATGCTGCTTTCACTACAGTAAATCCCCCCAATAAAAGGGACAACGGGAGGTTGAATACACACATCAAGGTGTGTATCAAATGAGAGTGATCATCTTAGACCAATATTTAATTTGTAAAACCATTCATTACCATTGAAATCACTGATCCAACATTGCAGGAATGATGATATTCGGTAGCATAAGTCTGAATATAGGCCTACGCAGTAATTTACACATATCCAAGGGATGAAAGGAGGCATATTCCAAGTTCTCACTCTCAATTAGGTCCACCTCGTCATGACAGAAGTAATTGAGTTAATCAATTTATTAATTTATAAATACATTTAAATGAAGGAAATCATTATGAATGATGTTTCAACAGGCCAGAACACACTATTATCAGTCTAAAACAATTTAGGTTGGTTGGTTCCTCAGTTTAGGGCCTGCGACAACGTGGTCAGGTAGCCCCGTGTACTTTGGGTGTGTGTAAAATCTGTCTGATAACCGGTGTTAATTGTGATGACTGTATTAGTGTGTGTTTGTGTTTCTTAATTCAAGTAAAGACTGCATACTTTGAATTTTTCAAGTAGTTCCTACTTTTTCCGCCAAACGCCACCGTCAACAACTACAAGTTCAGAACTTGGCTACTAGACGCCACCGCAGTCGGCTCCTGGCGACGAACGCAGGAACCCGAGCGTTGTTTACATTTTAACCTAATTAGCTTCACACAGGTGTAATTAGTGGAAGGTTCTTTAACATGCCATAAATCTAAGACATGGGACCACCGGCTTTACTTCCCCTCCGAAGGAAGGCATACTGAGGGATTTTTAACGCTCTTAAAAAATCCGACGACTTCGGCCGGGTTTGAACCCGCGATCTTGGGCATAGAAGCTCAGCATGCTACTAACTACGCCACCGAAGCCGCTAAAAATAATTTAACCAAGTCTGCTTGATAATACAAGGTAGAGTTTGAAAGGTGTTGCAAAAACATTTCCTGGGCACAATTAAAAACAAAATTGGACATAAGTTTTAGCCTAGCTAAGGAACGTAGGAGCAGACAATAATCAAAGAATACCGGGATGGAAAAGACGCGCAATCAGTATTGTCAACCCAGGTCTAACACATTGTTACCCGGGCACGCACTGTCTATTCCTTACTGTGGACCGGGCAACTGAAGTACACCTAGCATGAGAAGTATGATGGAACATAAATACGTGTAAATTTACTTACTTGTCCATCCATCAACCTCATCGTCACTACTTTCACTGCTATCATTGTCAATTTCACTCGTATTATTATCGTCAACAGACTCATCTGAACTGATTATCACACTGTCAGTTCCGCGCGCGCCATGCTAACACTGGACAATACACGCGGTAACAGTGTTATAAAACATCACTTCCAGTACCGAAAGCATTATCAAGACAACAATATACCTATCTGCATTTCGTTGAACAAAGACCTTAGTTCGTAAATAACACGTAGGATTTTGATTAATGAACGGTGGAGAGGAGAAAATAACACAAGAATGAAGCACTGTAAGAAAACGTTAATTTACGTAGCCGGTTGTCTGCGCACCAATACAAAACTACATAAATTAACGTAGCCTGTCTTCACCCAGTAGTAGTCAAAATTCGATCGCTAACGGGAGTTTAAATAGTCCCTAAATCTCAACTTAGTATAAAAAGAAAATTATTTATTTATGTTCAAAGGAAGCCAAGCAGTAACGATATCAGTGAAAAAGTAAAAAAAAAAAAAAACAGCGGTCCGTGCGCTTTTTAAGCTTACGCATACCTGCCAACTTTTGAAAAGGGCTATCAGTAAAACTCACGCGCGACAAAAAAAATCTAACGATTTTCGACATACCCCGGCTTGACGAAAATAATAATACTTCTGGGCTACAAAATACAATAATTCATGCTTTAAACAGGATACTTCAATGAAATCATATCTACTTACATGATTTGTAGATGAACATAACAATCAAGAAGAAATCCATGTTAATCAGCAGCAGGCGTGGTGAATATTGGTTTGGAGCAGACATAACAGGACTTCCTTGATAGATTAAGCTGATATACGATAATTGAAAAAGGCTTTAAACAATAAAACTTGTTTAACGTAACACAGGCAAGAAATAATATAATACACACTGCAAATCACATGCTAGTTCGACTTTTAAGTCATGGTTGTGGCCTTTTTAGCTTCCTGCAAACAGTCTTGAGAAAATGTTTTGTCATAACAGGGACCAGAACTCCTGGTCTTCAAAATAGAAATAGACTCCAGAGATTCATTGGACACGGATGACCTGAACTGTGTTCTATTTTTCTTCACAAAGCTAAAAAAAAACATTCACATTCTGCATAGCTATGGGGTATGGTGAGAATAGAGAGCAATACTCTAAAAATTCGGTTATACTTAAGAAGTCCATCGGCTCCACGAATTCTTGATATTTGTGCCCAACTGGAATCACTTGCAGCATCTTGATGTGCAGCCAAAGAGTCATCTACCTGAAGAGCTGTGAACTGCCTCTGAAGCACATTCACCACCTCATCTGTAGTTTCATTCTCTTCCTTGCATAACATGATAGGAAACTTTTCCAAGAAAAAACGAATGGAAGATAAGTGTGAATCTTCAATTTTGTCTAACCTAGCAACTTGAGCATTCTTTAACACGTCATCCTTGAGTGGAAACTTGTTGATGATGTAGTCACAGGCAGTATAAAAGTAGTTTCTCACTGATGAAAAGAAAAGGAATTTATCTGTATCCGGTCCGTTCTGAAGGCACTTAACAACTTCAGATGATGCATTTTTTGCCATTTTATTTACAATACATGTCGTTTTCGTGCGACCACAACTATATTTCTTTGCAACTTCTGATGTGGGAAACATCTTCTTAAATAAAGCTCCAGCATGATCAGCCGCACTTAAGGGCACATTGTGTTCCACCAAAAAGGAAGTAAACAGACACTCGGCCCTAATTACGTCACTGTAAACGTTTCCAGACTTAGCAAAAAAGGTGTTGATTTTCTTGCTATCTTCTTCGATTTAACATAACTAATGTGTTTACCGCACTTCACATGATTACTTAAATCGTTTTTTCCACCATATGCAATATTAATATCACACCCACATACCGTGCAAAAGGCAAATTTTTATCTCTTTCTTGATTTTAGTATGCACGGAAAATCAACCGAGTATGATTCTTTAAATGTCTGGAAGTACTGTTTCTTGTTGGATTTGTTCATTCTCGATATCTACTAAAACATCGAAAGGAACCTGGATCACTGAACGTCACATAAAATTATAACATAAAACAATTAAGACAGCCAACACTTCATTAAAACATGTCAAAACACACCAACCATTAAATGAACACGACGCCAACCTCGTGAAGATAGAATATGCACATGGTAGAAAAAAATAAACACACACACACGTGGAACGAATGTAATTAGTCCAAGGAATACAGGAAACTGCGAAGCACGAAGTTATAGCCAAAAACTCGAACGCTTCATTAAAATATGCCATAACCTTAAAAGACGAAAACATTCAAGGAACGCCAACTTCGCGAACAATGAACAACTAACGTGGTCAAAGAATATGGTTTAAATCGCAACGAGCGAACGGAGCGGAACAAAGAATATGCGAAGCAGAGCCTGTCAACACCTAAGATTCACATGCAAGAACGGTTATCCCGGCTTCAAATTCAATTACGATGACGACACAGCCATCACACGGTTAAAAGTACGAATCATATCAAAGAACGAGTTATCGACTATCGTGGACTTGCCTTCGACCCACGCAAACAATCGATTGTACGGAAGTGGGCGGTATTATCGAATGTAAATTATCGTTTCAAATTTTTGTCCGCGAAATCGTAAAATGACACCGTTCGTCCGTAAAACCGTAAAATGCTGCAATTTCCGTAAATTTTACGGATAAACCGTAAAAGTTGTTACGCTAAGCAAACCGTTAAAAATATCAATATACTATAAGAGTGTAAGAATTGTTCAGCATGAAAAGTTCTACAAAAACGTCCGCAAGAGCATATCTCTATCTTCAATACGTCGCCCATTATACGTGTTTTTAGATTGGAAGGGAAGGGGATTTGTGTTGCATGCACCTCGCCATTCTTAAATTACGTCTGACAAGAATTCGTTGCCCATGCTATCTCCATGATAATATAATGGATAGTCCAGTCAGTGATTTTAACCCATCATGCCGAGGCGTAAAACGGATATAGGCCTAGGTCATACGTAGTTTATTGACATCGGGGGGGGGGGGGGGGGAAGCGCTTGTCACAAAATGCATTCATAACTGTTTCCGAGCGAAGCTAGTATAAACAATACTAAATTTAAAATATTTTGTCGCCAAAGTTGCTACATCTACCGACAAAATCGCTAAATTGGCAATACTGAACGCAACGAACAAAATGCTCATGGCCCAATAAAATGGCGTAGTTGGCTCCTGCGCAGAAGACGAACAGAAAGGTTGCCACATCATGTGTTCAGCTGAGCTTCAGAAGGCACTGCTCATTGGCTGAGCACTGTTATCAGTAGCGAGTGACAACTTCCCGCGAAATTCGAAAGTATTGCTTCCACTGTTACGGGATATAGCGAAACTGAGAAAAATCCCTGATTAACAAAGAAATTCCCTGATTTCTCCCTGATTATTCCAGAAATTCATAATTCCCTGAGAATTCCCGGTTTTCGTAGACACCCTGGAAGAATGGTCATCATCATCTTGCACAGTTTCCAGCCACTGGCCGGGTCTGTTTGGAACACAAGCCTCTCCAGCGTCTTCTGTCTTCCCACCATCTCTCAGCCTCCACCCTTGTCCAGTCTTCTCCTCTCTTCTTCACGCTTTCTTCCACCCCCTTCAGCCACCTGTCTCTCGGTCTTCCCCTCGGTCTCTTTCCTTCCCACTTCGTCTCATGTACTCTCCTGGGTATCCTCTTCTCCTCCATTCGTTTTACATGTCCATACCATCTAAGTCTAGATTTCTCTATACCATCCTGTAATGGTTCCTCCTTCATTAATTCTCTGGTCCTCTCATTTCTTATTCTGTCCATCTTTGTAGCTCCAATACTGCTTCTCAAGAACCTCATCTCACTGGCCTGTATTTTGCTCCTCTCCCTTCCTTTCATAACCCAGGTCTCCGAGGCATACGTCAGGATAGGGACATAGTACGTCCGATATATGATCTTTTTGCTGTTCTCCCGTGGCTCATAATCACAAGATTCACGGTCACGTAAAACTACAATCTTCCTTCCTTTTTTTTTTTTTGCTGTTCTGAGGGACATCCTTGCTCCATAACATGCTTCTCACACTCCTCCGAAATGCTTCTGCCTGCCTCCCCCGCTCATTTATTTCTCTATCGTTTCTTCCATTATCTTGTATCAGGCTTCCCAGATACTTAAAACTCTCCACTTTCTTCAGCTGTTCCCCATCTGAACCCAAATGGAAAAGATGGTGAGGAGGAAGAAATCGGGGAAGAGGAAGATGAACTGCAAACAGAAAAGGACTTAACATGGAAAGAAGTGGAAGATGCAGTGAACAAGATGAAAGGAGGGAAGGCACCGGGTGTGGATGAGTTGAGTGTGGAGATGGTGAGAGCAGCAGGAGAGGTGGGGATACAGTGGCTGTACCGAGTGATGAGGACAGCATGGAAGGAAAGGAAGACCCCAGAGGACTGGAAAAAAGGAATCATTGTCCCGATCTTCAAGAAAGGTAGTAGAACAGATTGCAGAAACTATCGGGGAATAACACTGATGAGTCATTGTGCAAAGATCTTCGAGAAAGTTTTGGAAAAGAGAATTAGGACAAGGATAGAAGGAGGGATGAGGGAAGAACAACATGGCTTCAGAGCAGGAAGGTCCACAGTGGATTTGATTTTTGCTGTAAGGCAGTTACAAGAACACCCTGGAAGAATGGTATTAAATATTATCCGTGTTAACTGATATTAATCACAAATTATAATAGCCGCTTTGTCAAACACTTAAGAAACTTTTAATGTTTAAATTAATACATACATGTTTCGGTATTCAATGATACCCTCGTCAGCGTAGATTGAAATAATAAAAGAATCTTAAAAACTATGTTAACAAATGCCAAAGTGAAAATGGATATCCTTACAAAGAACACATTAAAATATAAATAAAATGAAAGGTCACAAAAAACAAGAAAAATACATAAAAGAAACAAGACTAAAGTTAATATAAATCTACCTTAATAGATTGTCTATATTATACTTCTTCATTTTGGTTCAACATAATGAATCGGATCTCCTGTTGATTGCAAAAAGGTGTAGTTTCCACGTATAAAGAATTGGTGAAATGCGTAACAAATTTTGACCGATCAAGTCCTCTAACCTAGAAAAACGTTCTAGTTGAATCCAAATTTTCTGTTACGGGACAACCTATATTATATTTATTCAATACGGCTCAATAATATATTGAAACGGATGTCGCTGCTGAGTGCTATGGGATGTTGTTTCCAGCCATGTATATGGTATGGCACAATGCATAAAAATGTTGAAGTCATCTAACCTTGTAAAGAATTCTAAAAAAAAACAACAGAGGAGCCTCTTCTAGGTTAGATCTGTAGAACTAGCTGTCCAAACGGGTGATTTATTTCATATCATAATTCAATTTGCCAAGTATATTTATAGGTCATATGAAATACTTGGACATTGATGGGCCAAAATATATGGATAAGTCGAGAATAAACTCAACTAAATAGATTCAAGGAACAGTGTGCACCAACAAGGAATACGCAAATTACATTACATCTGCAGTTCGCGGACTTGGAATTCAACCTACAATCTAGAAAATCCTAAATATACAAAATGTTTCCCGTTTCAATTCCCTTGAATTGAAGATCTATCTAAAACTGATTAAGACGACTGTATCTGTTAGATATCTGTTCCAGTCGTACCAACCTAATCTTAGTTGCAATTCTTGTGTGGTGGTGAGAACATGGAAGGAGATGTAGGTTGCCCTGCTAACAGGTGCGAGAAGCGGTTGTCTGGCACCCAGAAGGAAGTTTTAAAGAGACTGTCTGTTCTGCAGTGTAAGGAGGAGCATATGCGTGAGGGGCTTCCAACTATGTAGCTGGAATGCCAGGTGCCACGCAGGACATTCGCGAGTCAGAACAAACTGCATCTTTTTCCTTCTGATAAAGTCAAGAGATATAAAACAATTGTGTCAAGGCCAGTATCGTACCATACCATTCTGTACAAGGTAACAGTAGTGTGAACAATTATTCATCATCGTTGAGTAGTTTAGGAGAAGCAGAGGGAAAGAGTGAGATCTAGGCCATTGTGTGAATTCTCTGTATAGTAGTTCTTTTTGGAACTTGGCTTATGTAACTTTGCTTTTGTATGTATTATGCTTCTTGTGGGCTTGTGAATTGCTTGGGGCCTCTATATTCCTTTATTGAGAAGTCAATGTTGTGTCTTGGGATTTTATTGGCTTGTTGAAACAAGTCTATACTTGTAGTGTGTTATTTTATTTCACCCTGTGTTCTGTAAATTGTGCCTATTGATGTGAAATACGAGAGGGGGGGAGCAAGTGCATGATGGCCCAGGTTTAATGCTTTCATCTTGTTCGATGGCTTTGGATCAAGCTTGTAAATTTTTAATATGTCTTATGCATAAACTTTCGGACGGGGGTTGTGACCAAGCTTGGTCGCATATGAAGGAGGTGTACTAAAAGTTATAATGTGGTTGTAAAGGGGAGTATTATGCAAACAAGAAAATTGAGAGATGTTTGAAACTCAGTGGGAAACGAAATGTGTAATGACTTTCACCTGTATATAAATTGTTATGTCAAGACAAACTAGGCTGCAGGATCAGATCAGGTGTATGCTGATCTTTTGAAACTAGTACAGTACATGATGATGGCATTGATGTTCTTGAGACACGGGACGCCTCATTCAGCATGGAGATTTCGGTCCATCAATGCTTGGACATGAATAAGGACGTTAACATGTGTTTCATCGATTGATACTGTAGAGTGCAACGCGTAAAACTGTTGGTTGTCTGGAGGAAAATCGGCCTGGACATGAAGGACATTCGTTTTGTTGCCAACCTTTATTGGAACCAGAAAGCTATAGATACGGTCCATTACAAGCTGTCCGATGAAGTCCAGATTAGACGGGGTGTTCAACAAGGATGTGTATTTTTCCCTCTACTTTTCAACATTTACTCAGAGGCTTTATTGAATGAAGCACTAGACACACCAGAAGCAGTGGTCATATCAATTAATGGACAGCATATTAATAATATCTGATATGCATATGATACAGTGCTGTTGGCTGAAAGTGCAGATGATTTGCAAGTCCTTCTAGAGAGAGTTAACACTGCTTGTGGCAATTGGTATCTCTGAATGAACATAAAGAAGATCAAGTTTATGATTATCAGCAAACAAAAGAATATTCAGGCTAAGCTCAAACTGGAGAACGTAGAAATTGAACTTGTTCAGCATTATGAATACCTTGGAGTGTTTCTGAACCAAAATTGGATGGACTGCCAAGAGATCAAGATCAGGATTGAGCATGCGAGAAGCATACTTGTTATAACGATAAACTTGGTCTAACAGTAACTTAAAGCTAGATCTTAGACTGAGAGTGGTTCGAGGATACGTTTTTCCTACATTGTTGTATGGTATGGAAGGGTGGATTTGAACCCAAACCCTATGCAAAAACTGGAAGCCATTAAAAAGTGGGTCTACAGGCAAATGCTTCGCATCTTGTGGACAGAAACCCTGTGAAATACCGAGCAATCAGACAGGCTAGGTAAAAGTACAGAAATACTGCTATCCATTAAAAGACGGAAGCTTGAATATTTTCGATACGTCATGCAGAACCACAAGTGCAGGATCCTACAACTGGTGATGCAGGGAAAAATTGTAGGATATCGAGAACCTGCCCGACAAAGAACTTCTTGGTTTAAGAACCTCAAACACTGGTACCAGACAACAGGTGAACTTTTCCGTGAGGCAGTATCCAAGTATCAAATAGCCATAATTTTACTTATTTATCGTATGGCTTTTAGTGCCGGGAGTGTCCGAGGATATGTTCGGCTCGCCTGTGTCTGTAGCTGCTTCCAGCGGACACACTTAGGGTGAGCTACAAGTTCTGTTCAATTTCAAGTAGTTCCAACTTTCGCCACCAGATATCAATGATACCTAGTGGTGAACGTTGGAACTTTGATAGAGCGTTCCGATGGTAACCCAACCTAACAATTTAGCTTCACACAAGTTTAGCCATGATGATCGCCAACCTTTGTTAGTAGATGGCACACCAAGAAGAAGTTTTACTGATGTTACTTACGGTAACGTGATGTGTGAATATAGTCTGACCATCCAATGGCACAGGGTGAAATGTTCTTTGTATGTGAACGATTGGAAGGACAACATTTCGCATCAGCCTCATTAAAATTTGTGTTGGTGGTGTACCTGTCCCACGTGGATATTGAGGTATGAGGACCTAGATCCAGACCTATCAAACCAGATAATATTTCAAAACATTATTGTTTTTTTTAAGCATGATTTAGATACCCTCGGTCTGTAATAAGGCAAAGATTGATTGTGTACATACCCCTAGCGTGTAATTGGTAGGGTCTTGTGTTTGTATACTCTTCCTATTCCGTGTAACACTATTATTGTTTTAATTATACCGTACTACTAGAAGCCCCGTGCTGGTCCGCAGCATTCATTTCAGCAATCCTACAGCACATCCTTCTGGAAAACATTTGCTGTTCGCATTCCCTGAACAGACAATTGTGGTACCATTGCCCTTCATATTTAGCCTACTAAAAGTAGACTTATGAGATAAATCCAGGCAAATGTGTGTGTTTTTCCCTCTGTCTGGGTATGTGTCCCACCCTATCAACATTTGGCTTTTATTATTTTTACTATTCTCCGTACGAGCCACACAAACACAAGAGTGAGTTGACAGAGAATCGAAAGCCGCCTACAAAATACAGTCAAGTTCAGGCAACCATTCTGCTGGCTTTGAAATTTGATCATTCCCATAAAATTTCACCCTTGTTATAGGAATATCCAGAATCCATGCTGCTTCAAAACTCCGAAGGAAAAACCTAATAAATTAGTGAGAAAACAAACACCCTCTACATAAAAAGTTAAATGTGGCATACAGTAGTTTTAACTAAAGTTATACTGTAACAGCACAAATAGGAATTTTATGAGAGTTTAACATATTTAGATTTCAATTAAAACAGCATCTCAAAAATTAGATCTGGGTTGTAAGTACCGGTAGTTAAATCTGATCCCCTTGAGCTACATACAAACCAGTCTCAACTGTATCTTCTGTGTTCCCTCTACTTTGCCCTCCCCATCTTGATTATTTTGAGTCAACAATATTAATATATGGGCATACTTCTGAATGCAAATTTGAAACAGATGAAATTAAGAAATTACAGCAATATATAACTGCTGTAAAGTAAAAGACACAATGGTATCTTCACATTTTCGTACAGCAAATATTTCAACCAATGTGTTGGCCAGCTGAAATGCAACCTACACATAGGATATCTATCTTCTTACTCATAACTGGGTATGGCGACTAATTCACTGGCCTTGAGTTACTTCCTTTTTAAGTTCAGCTGCCAAATTACAGTGTGGCCAGCCATGGTTCCAACAGGCAGGTCTGAGCAAGAGGCAGCTTGTCCTTAAATCAAGCCAGACCTGATTGTCCCAAGATCCTACTACAACCTAAATAAAACACAGTGTCACAGTATGTTAGCTCTATTGCTGGTTGTATAATTCCTTTGCTAACTAAAAGTAGCCAACCAAACGATACCACTGCTGGAAAATAGGCAACAATGTCACTAAATGATGAATCTACAATAACTACAGGAAAACCCTTTACAATTTTGATATTTCCTACAAGGGCTTGGAACATAATGGTAATCAGCACTGTGTACTTTTATGCAAATTCTGTCTGATAACCTTTTATTGTAGCTTCTGTACTATTAGTAATATTGTAATTTGGACTAGGTGGCTGTGGCCTGAAGTGAGGTACCATAGTGGAATTTCCTTGAAATAGAAGAAGGAAACCAGAGGAAACCACTCCTAGAATAGCAAAAGTGAGATTCAAGAATCTCATCTCTTTTTGTGAGGCCAAGTACACCCCATTCCAACTAGAGTTATAGTTAAATTTAATTTTAAACTCAGGCAGAGTAAAATTTCTTGACAATATTGGGAACAAACACAGGATCTTTGGGACAGAAGTCTCAATACATACCTCGAGAACATGAAAGGTGGCCTTTGCAACTTTTATAACAGGAAAATTGCAACATTTTGCGGGCAAAACCCACCACACAACTGATCATTAAATACACCATCCAACTATAACACTAACAATACTGCACAGAGCAGTCACAAGCACAATCAATAGAAGTTTCAGTGGAATGGTATCATTGTGTAAACTACTAACTAAACTCACCCCAGAAGAGCAATCACCACACCCGATATATATGCTATAAGGCCTGGTTCTGTTCTTGTTGCTGTATCAATCTCGGCCTGACAGTATGGGCATATCATGTGAGTTGGTTGGGGACCTACTGGTACCACTGTAGTCACAATTGTAGGACCACCTGCCACTGAAAAACACACACAACAAATAGATATATACAGGATGTTTCAATATCAAAGAATGTTCTATGAGAGACTTATCTGCTTCTATGGGATCATAACTTCTGTAGGTACTTTGTTAAGAAGTAACAAGGCTTAAAACATGTCAGATCTGAATTCTCCGCCACCCGGTAAGCAAGAAATACAGGTGCGAAGAGAGATATGCAGTCTGAGTACTGTGAAATGTGCAGATGAGTCACAGGATAACTGAAGATCACAGAGTCATTTGGTCAAAGTTTGTCAACAATTGATTGAGTATATAGTGTGCTATTTGACTGTGTATGATAAGGGCAAATCATTTAACTGTAAGAACTACAATGGTAACACCACACATACTGTATTTGGGCTCAGAACCATATCTAAGAATCGAAGCTGTGTAGAATGTGGTCTCCAAGCTACTGACAAGTTTATAGCTTGCATACATGGTGCAGGAATAGCATGTCTCCACTTTAGAGATGAAAAATATCCAAGTTTGAACAGTAATATCTCTTGAACTAAGAGGACTATGTTAGTGTTGCAAAATATATTCTTATTATAATTCACATTTCTAGAAAACTCCGGAAAACTATGTATATGACAATTACAATGGTAGTATAGAATATTCCAATTATCCCCTCTACCATCGGCTTTAACTCGAATCCGAGTATAAATCTCCTTCCTTCAGTCCAGTTTGTGGATGTGTTCACGGTGACTAAAGAGTCCAATCCTGGCATATAACAAGCGTCCACACAACCCCTCTACAAAACAGCACTGATCCTTGCAATTTCAAATTTAGACAGATATAACTTCACAGGACACAACCTGGAAAGGAGGGCCACATTTTTGAACACACAGGAGTTCTTCAGTTTAGTTAACTTATAAGAAACATAAAACCAATAGCATTACAAATTCTTCAGTGCTGCATAGCTATCTTTAGTATATGTTGCTCTACACTTGGTTACCTTGGGCAGTTAATACAAACACTAAGGAACCATAAGCAAGAATATCTCTATTCATCTATATATATAAGAATCAATGTTGTGTGATAGTGTGTCTGTCCCCTATGCGTTCATACAGCACCCATCAGATTGCAATGAAATTTGGGTGAGTTGTGTGCACTCCAGGGAAGGTTTCTGGCTACAAATTATTTATGTAACACAAAAGGATCAGGGACGTAACAGGAACCCTTAAATCCCACAGTAGCCAGATTGCACAATCTGTATACTTTTCACACCGCAATGCCAGGTGAGAATAGCTTGCTGATTCATCGTGAGGTGACATGAGGAGACTGTCAGCAGCCGGCCGTGTTATCTGGTATCGCTGTCTATTCCAATACAGTTCACGCCACGGTTTTTGGCCGGGGGTTCATTATTATCTTCCTTTTTGTCTTTGATTGGCATTGCAATGCATGCCAGGAATAGCTAGTACAATATAAAAATATACATTTTAAAAATTTTACATTAAAATTCACGTACATTGATGTGGCTGAAGGTGAAAGCAGAGGAGTTTCATGATCCCTGTCTAACCTTAGTATTAATGAATCTTACAACCAAAGGGGAGGGCTTGGATTCAGTATCATACTAGTCTAATTTTCAACTTGTTGAATTCATCAAGTCTAGAGATAATGAGAGTTTGCCCCAAATATCCATTTGCAAGCTTTTGTGGTAATTAGTTGTTTCTAATAATGAAAATGATATTTGTTTCACGTCTCTTTTAACTACTGCGGCATTTAGGAAATCCAGTGTACTGGAAATTTTCCTTAAAGGGGATCTTTAACATGCCAGTAAATCTACTAACACGGCTACCTCGCATTTGCGCACCCTCAAAAACCAGCTGACTGCACCAGGATTCGATCTTGCAACCTAGGGAACAGCAAGCGAGAACCTTACCGCTGAGCCACGTAGGAAGTCTATTAGTTGCTTCTGATAGAAACTGTACGGTTGAGATGCTAAAACATTTAACATTGGATTGAAGTCCTTCTTCGGACACTAGCTGGTGCTAAAAACTAGCATTACCCGTCGACGCTCGCCAAAATTGTATAAATACTAGACATTAAATTTAGCGACGACTCACTCATCAATGCCATGATTTATATGTAGTTCCATTTTGAAACAGCCTGCTTTATGGCATGATCGAAAAGATATGCAAGACACCATACTTGAGTATTCTACTCGCTTTTGATATAGAGAACAGTAGTAGGCCGATTGCTAGAATTGTATCTTCGAATTGTTCAAAACATTATCCATATAGAAAATATGCTTTTATTCCATTAGAATTAAAAATATTTTTAAAATGTACATTTTGTTCTATGAAAGGGCTCGGATGATTAGGAAAAATCATATTTTTTTGTTTGCCTCTATTTTTATGCCCGATTGGTTTCTGATGCAAATCAAGTGATTATCATCACAATACAGTGTTTTTTGTTTGTCATATAAAATGCTTATTTCCGTAGTTTGACAAAGCTCTAGGTGTGCAATCATCCTCAACTTACTGAACGGGAGCTAGTGTTTACAGAAATAGACAGTAAATAACCACTTAAAAATGTATATTCAGAAAGTTAATATTAAAATAGGAATAAAGAATTTAGTTAACAATTTAATCTCGAAGGGATTGTCGCTTGGATTTATAATGAAAAAGAAAGGCCATATTTAAATCAGTTATTTGCAGGTCATATTTTGTCATTTTTCAGTGATATTTCAACATTTTTAAGGTCATATTTGCTTGCATATTCAGGCTACTTTTAGGTCTTAAACATCCGAGCCCTACTTATCACCATCGGCTAACATCAACGATCAGCTACAGCATATTACCACCACCAAATAGCTCTTGCTCCTGCTCTAACATTGCCTCAATGTAAAACACGTAAATGTCAAAAAGATTCAAACTTAGTGGCCATAGAGAAAGAAAGAAAACTCGAAAAACCAATCTCCATGAAGATCGCGTCACTATAATAAAGAAAGTATGCCAGTTTCATGCTCTATTGGTAGATCAATTAATCCTAGTCCAATGTATTTTGGTGAAACAAATCGAGTGCCAACAATACTAATTAAAAAGGGCGCATTTTCTGCCTATGGCCACGCAATAGCGACAATCAGCCATCTGGTGACGAACTGAGATATTTCTCGGTTTTATTTTTGTAAGCTCATTGACAAACATTTTTGGTCACATTGTTTTGTTCTATTAAAAACTAATTCAGAAACCTGCTGGGAGTGCGCACAACAACCGACATTTCATCGTAATCGAATGAATGGTATAGGAACGCATACGGGACAACGATACAATGAAACCACAGAAAATGCAGTCAACGGGATGAAATTCACTGTTGAAATAATTTTTGCGACAACACTCGTGAAACGACTCGCGCGCCATCTATTGTAAAATGGAGTCACATATACAGAAGACTTTGCATGCTTGCACACAACTCACCAAAGTTAATTTGTTGAAATAATTTGCATGGCAACACACATTTGTTGAAACAACTCGTTCATCACCTATTCAAAAATGGATTTACTAACTCGGAAACCTTCGTGGGCATGCGCATAACAAGTCACCAAAGTATCATCCCAATGGGAGGAATGGTATTGGAACACATTGAGACGATCATACAACAAAAACACAGAAACTGCCGCTAAACTGTGTGAAATACACTCATTTGTTAAAACGATTCGAGTGCCAATACTCATTTGTTGAAACGATTCGCATGCCATCTATTGTGAAATGTAATTACTAAATTATTGAAAAACTTTGCAGGCGTGGGCATAGCAACTCAAAAAAGATCGTTTGTTGAAACTACATGCATGCCATCTACTGTAATGTGGATGTATTTATGCAGGAACCTTCCCGGGAGTGGGCACAACAATTCACCCAAGTTTCTTTGCAATGGGATGAATGGTATATGAACGCATACGGGACTTTGTTGAATGATTAACGTGCCAACACTCTTTTGTTGAAAATACTCGTGCACCAACTGTTGTAAAATAGACCTTACTTACTTCCTCTTCATGGATTAGGCTGTTAGCCTGTTCCGACTTCAATCTTTATGCCATCTCTTTATAGGACGACCAATGTCTCTTCTTCCAGTAGGATGATATTCAAAGGCTATCTTCGGTAGTCTGTTGTTATCCATCCTGCGAACGTGGTTTTTCCAATTTATCCTATCTTGGTATATTCTGTCATAGACCTATCGGTACTAATTCAAAAACCTTCACGGGAGTGGGCACAAAAATTCACCAAAATTTCACCGCAATGGGATGAATGGTATATGAACGCGCGCAAGATTTTTTGAAACAATTCGATAACAACACTAATTTTTTGAAGCGACTTGCATGCCATCTATTGTAAAATGGAGTTACTAATTTTATAACCTTCCCAGGAGTGGGCACAACAACTCACCAAAGTTCCATTGCAATCGAATGAATGGTTTATGAACGCATACAGGACTTTGTTGAAACAATTCACGCGCCAACACTCATTTTTTCAAACTAGTCCCGTGCCATCTATTGTAAAATGGAATTCCTAATTCTATAACCTTCTTGGGAGTAGGCACAACAACTCCCCAAAGTTTCATCCAAATTGGATACCGACAGTAGTGGCTACGCGGGCTAAAGCGCTGCGTTAGGTCAAGGGGCCAAGCTCTCTGCTGACTCGGTAGACGCGTGGGTTCGAGCCCCACCGTCGGCTGTCCTTGAAATGGTTCTCCGTGGTTTCCCATTTTCAACACCAGGCAAATGCTGGGACAGTACCTTCTGACAGGCCACGGCCGCTTCCTTCGACATCCTTGCCCAGTTTCATTCATCTTCATCCATTCCATCTCTCATCCCGACGTGCAGGTCGCCCACGGGCGTCGACTAGAAAGACCTGCACTCGGCCTCTCAGGAGGCTACACGACAAAAAAAAAAAAAAAAAATCCAAATTGGATGAATGGTATATCAATGCATAAGGGTCTTTATTGAAACGCGCGCCATCTATTGTAAATTGGATTTACTAAGTATATAACCTTCCCAGGCGTGAGCACAACAACTCACGAAAGTTTCATTGCAATCGGACGAATGGTATATGAACGCATAAAAGACGAACAAACACACATTCATTTTCATATGAATGAATGAAATGCGTATTTACAGTAGAATTAACCTACTATTGCTTAGCCTCTTTTCAAATTTTGCAACAAAATACATAAATTAAAGTAGACCTATGAGATATACATGATGAAAATGCCCATCCATGTCCGTCCCCCATCAAACCCCCAACAATGTTATCAAACTGAATAAAATTTGATAATAAGGTAGACAGGTTTTTCTCCGGGCACTCCGGTTTTCCCTGTCGAAATTTCATTCCAGCAACACTCTCCACTATCATTTCATTTCATCTGTCATGCATTTAATCATTGCCCCAGAGGAGTGCGTCAGGCCTCGGCAGCCGGCACAGTTCATATCCTCGCCGCTAGATAGGGGCTTCATTCATTCCAGACCCGGTCGGAGTATGGAAGCAGGCTGTGGATTTTCATTTCAATAAGGTAGCTCTAGCAGAGGGCACCTCAATCTCATATTTTATATCACTGCCATAACAAATTGGCGACTACACTAGTGTTTAATGCCTAAATCAAAAAGGCATTGGAATACTGCTAAATTTGGCAAACATTAACTACCTTATGAGAAGTGTTAAGAGACCCAAAGGTCATCAACTGTATAATTTCAAGATGGTGGCTGTTCAAAACATCCAAACACTATAATCCGCAACTCATGCTTCAATGAAGGAATCTTCACAACAGTTGGCATACAGGGAGTTTATACAGGGTCTTTATTTTTGCTTGGCAAGGACATTCTCGCTCACATGCTCCGTCAGTGACAGCTCAGTTCCTAGCTGCCGTGCGCGCGAATATACGGCAGAATACGGTGATAAAAATCTGTATCATGCATTTTTACTCCCCATGCTCACAGTAGATGCTGAAAATGTTCCCCACCCGCTGCCAAACATAACCTGCATCTCCTTATGAAGTTTCCGGTTACTCCAGTTAATTTGGCTTCAGTAAGGAAATAACGACATTTACGTCTATTTTTATTGTTTACTGAACAATGTATTGGAAGATGGAGAAGACAACACAGGAATGGAAAAGGACCTGAATTGGAGAGAACTGGAGATGGCTATAGACAAGATGAAAGGAGGAAGGGCACCAGGTGTGGATGAAGTGAGTGTTGAAATGGTGAAGGCAGCAGGGGAGGTTGGGAAACAGTGGCTGTACCGTGTGATGAGGGTGATATGGAAGGAGAAAAAGATCCCAGAAGATTGGAAGAAAGGATTAATTGTCCCAATATTTAAGAAAGAAAGCAGAAAGGAGTGCAGAAATTACAGGGGAGTCACACTCATACCTCACTGTGCCAAGATATATGAAAAGATATTAGAAAGTAGAATACGAGCCATAGTGGAGAGAACATTGAGAGAGGAGCAGTATGGTTTCAGACCTGGGAGATCAACAGTGGATCTCATATTTTCAGTGAGACAGCTCCAGGAACACCACTACGAATTTGGAGAGGATCTGTTGATGGCCTTCCTGGACATCGAAAAGGCCTATGATAGTGTGTGTAGGGAGAAGGTTTGGAAAGCAATGGAAAACATGGGAGTGGAAAAAGGGACTGTAGGCAGAGTGAAGGAGATGTATTGTGGAAGTGTGAGTTGTGTGAAAGTTGGAGGGGAAAGAACAGACTGGTTCAGACAAATGAGTGGCCTGAAACAGGGTAGTGCGCTGTCACCCCTTCTCTTTATTGTGGTTATGGACGAGGTAATGACACGGATAGCAGGAAAGATAGGAGAAGATACGATGAAAGCAATGGTGTTTGCAGATGATCTCATGGTCTGGGGAAACAGAGAGGAGGAAATTCAGGAGCAACTGAAGGCTTGGGAAGAAACAGTGGGAGAGTACGGATGGAAGTTCAACATCAGTAAAAGTGAGATCCTGTTAACGACCAGGAAAAAGGACAGACCAATGAGTGGGATAACACTTGGAGGTGGACAGCTGAAGAAGGTGGAAAGTCTCAAGTACTTGGGAAGTATAGTGGAGGAAAATGGGAGAAATGACAAAGAGATTACGGAACATGGCAGACAGGCAGAAGCATTTCTGAGAAGCATTAGGAGCTTAGTGTGGAATAAAGATGTCCCACAAAAAAGCAAGGAAGTGTTATACAGAAGCTACTATATCCCCATACTGACCTATGCTTCAGAAACGTGGACAATGAAGAAAAGAGACATAAGCAGAAAACAGGCAGGTGAAATGAAGTTCCTGCGAAGTAGGATCGGAGTAACAAGAAGAGACAGGGTGAGGAATGAAAAGGTCAGGGAAATGGTGAAAGAGGAGCCCTTGCAAGGTAGGATGGAGACATCAAGACTGAGGTGGTATGGACACTTAAAGAGAATGGATGAGAAGAAAATTCCCAAGAGGATACATGAGATGCAGATGCAGAAGAAACGACCAAGGGGAAGACCAAGAGATAGATGGCTGAAAGGAGTGGAGGAATGTGTCAAGAAGAGAGGCGAGGACTGGACCAGAGTGACAGCGGAGAGGTGGTGGGAAGAAAGGACTAAGTGGCGAGGCTTATGTTCCAAACAGACCCAGCTTGGGGCTGGAAACTGTACAAGATGATGATGATGACTGAACCTGTACATTTGAATCTCTTAGCCAGTTGATTTATTATGAAGAATAAGATTTTTCAATTTTCCGCCTTTTTCTTCATAATTACTGTCAATACGGAACCTGAAATGAATAATATTTCTAATAGTTGATTTATTGTCCGATTTATAGGAATGGGTCTCCCTGGAAATGTCATTCGAAACTTTTGTCTTGTTCTAGCGCACGTTATGTACGGAACGTATTGTGCAGACCTTCGCTTGACCTTGGCCGCCGGCCCCCAGCCAGGTTGGCGCTTGGTCTCCAGACGGCTATTCCCTCGCTCTTCTGTAGACGTGTGAGCTCTGAGCTAATTGGGTGTTTCAGTCTTTCAGTGTTTTATAAAGCTACTGTGTACCGGTACTGTATATCGTATTGTGTGGTGTTTTATTGTTATTGTGTGTAGTGCTGTAATGCCTTATGTAAAATATTCGTTACGTGAATGTGTATATCTGCTCAATACGTACATAAAGTGCAGGAAATCGTGCGCTAGAACAAGACAAAAGTTTCGAGTGAGATTTCCAGGGGGACCCATTCCCATAAATCGGACAATAAGACAACTGGCTAAGAGATTCAAATGTACAGGTTCAGTAAACCATAAAAATAGACGTGAAGATTGCCTTACTGAAGCTATATTAACAGGAGTAACCAGAAACTTCATAAGGAGATGCCGATTATGTCTGGCAGTGGATGGGGAACATTTTCAGCATCTGCTGTAAACATGGTGAGTAAAAACGCGTGATACTGACTTTCAGCACCGTATTCTGCCGTATACACGCGCGCGCGGCAGCTGGAAACTGAGCTGTCACTGGCGGAACGCGTGAGCGAGAATGTCCTTGCCAAGCAAATATGAAGACCCTGTATATGGGAGCTAGTGACCAAGTGATAACTATAAGATTGAGCATTACACATAGCTGCCGTCATGAAATTATCTCGATAAATAAATTACTGTGAACTTTCAGTCTGAATATTTTAAATTTTTGGCAGAAACGTTGTACTTGTATACCAACAGGAAGCTTACTACAGTATATACATAGAGATGGATTCAAGTTGATTCCTTGACAATGGAGTTTGTAATTTGCCAACAGAGCAAGGGAAACACTCAAAGCTATTCAACAATAGAAATCTAATCTGCATTCATATTATACTACATAAATCAAGTCTCAAATAAAAAAGCAAGCAATACAGATGTTTCAGAGCGAGAATGGACTGGAAATTCCCTTAAATTCCTTTCAGAAAATCTGTTTGTCTAAAAATGCACAAGCTTCATCTAACTTAGCCTTTATCTCTTCATTACGAGTACCTTCCTGACTTTGCTCCCGCTCCCATCCATTTGTCCCAGCAATCATTAATGTTACCCTCATATAAGTTACCCCTATCCTATGTATCAAATATCCAGAATCTACCCAGATCTTATTTCCATACAGCAAGGTTGGCCTAAATGCTGAGCGATGTAGGGACAGGTTCTTCCCTACACCTACTTCTTTCCACCTGCTCCAACTTTGTTGCTCCTATCTGGCATTCTATTTTTTTGGTGTTTCTTGCCTACAGACATAACCTTAGTTTTTGATACGCTGATTATCATTCAGTACTCGCTACATTTCTGTTCAAGTTCTAACATATTGGCTTCCAAGTCTGTCATTACAACCAGGTAATCAGCATAAGCCAGACTGCTTACCTGGTTTCTACTTAATTGAATCCCACCCAGTCAGTTTATGCCCTTCAGCAAATGGTCCATATATACAATAATCAGTAGTGGTGAAATATTAGAGCCTTGCCTCCCTCCTAAAAACCCTGAACCAAGAACTCCTCATACCATCAACTCTTAACGCTATACCATCAACTCTTAACGCTGACTGATTACCAATGAAAATACTTTTGATTGTGGTAGCAGCCTTCCCTCGATACCATAATCCCTCAAGATGTTCAGCATCTTCTCCCCGAGTACTGTACTTTACATTACGCCGTCCCTAGATCTACAAAACACAAACATCTATTCCTTTCGTAGCATTTCTCGATAACTTGGCGCATATTAAAAATTTGATCCAGACATCCTCACTGTGGTCTAAAGCCACACTGGCTTTGATCCACTTTACTCTCGGCCAATGATCGAACTCTCCTTTCTACGATCACTCAGTACACTTTGCCCAGGACAATTATCAAAGAAATGTCTCTATAATTATTGCAATCTTTCCAGTTACCTTGCTTGTAAATTGGGGCGATTAATAATTTGGTCCAGTCATAGGGTTCATTTCCTGAAACCCATACCAATTTGATTATCGTATTCCACCATTTTAGCCCTGCTTTCAGACTATACTATTTCTGGCCGAGTTCCATCTACCCCTGTCGCATTGTGACATTGTAGTTTATTTATCACCCCCTCAACTTCCTCAACCGTGATCCTTTTCCTATCCCATACCTGCCAACTTTCAAAAAGGGCTTTCAGTAACACTCGCGCGTGCCAAAAAATCTAACAGATTTCAACATACCCCGGCTTGAAACAATAATCCTCCTGGGCTACAAAATACAGTAATTCACCCTTTGAACAGGATATTTCAACGAAATCTTATCTACTTACATCAAACGCCAATTATTTGTAGACAAGTATGACCCTCAAGAAGCAGGTGTGGTGAATATTTGTTTGGAACATAGATATAACAGGACTTCCTTGAAATAAAATACCTAGGTAATACACCACTCACTGGAAATTACTTGCACTTTTAAATTCATAGCTGTGGCTTTTTTTTAGCTTCCTGCAAAAACTCTGGAGAAAACGTGCTGGCATAACAGGGACCAGAACTCCTAGTCTTCAAAAATGTATTCAGGACAAAATTCAAGTATTTTCTTCACTTCGAAAAATTAAGAGTTCAACAGCATTAATATATACACTACAGTAACCGATGGCATTATAAGGGTCTGATTTAATAGCTAAAGTTAAGGCTTGCTTTGCTTTCTTCAGAAAATCAATAAAATATGTGTTTGTATTGCTTCAGAACTTCTGGTCTTCAAAATCAAAATGGCTTCCAAAGTTCCATTGGACATCGATGACCTGAACTGTGTCCTGTTCTTCTTTAACAGGCTAAAAATTTGTTCACATTCTGTCTTCGCAGTCAAGTACGGAGACATATCGAGATTTTACACGATCATCGCCGATCTCAGCCGTTGAATGAGATTCCCGTAGTTTGTACGATAGAACACTGAGAAAAAACACGAATAGAGATTTGCATAATCAGTGTCACATTTAGTGGTTCGACGAGATTTTCATTGTCCTGGAGATCGGGCACGGGAAAATATTGCATTATGCAATCGGCACCGTATGCTGTCCGTTTGACAAGATTCCAGTTGACCTAGTCATCGAATGCAGCGAAATATCGCGATGTATCTCAATCGCTACCAGTCTCGACCGTTTTACGAAATTCACGCTGTCCTCGCGGCTGGACACTGAGAACGCGATAATATGCAATCGGCACCGCACCAAGCTATTCTTGTGATCACAAGTTCGCAATCGGGCACGGGTTTTATGATTTTACGCAACTGGTGTCGATCTCGGTAAGTTTGACAAGATTCCCACAAGTAAGTCGTGTGGTCAGCCGGCCGTCTTGAGAATGTGATTTTGGAGGATAAACGTTCGAAGTAGGTATCGAATTTTACGAATTAATCTGAGAGGATTGCACGAATAATCTACAAGAGGGCATATTTTCAATCGAATTCGAATCACAAATTATACAAGTTTTCGAGATAACTGGTTAGATTATATATCCGATGGAACCAACTTTCGAAAGAAAATAGACATATAACGGAATTTCGAACTAACCATACTGGATGTCCTAAATTTACGAGACGGAGATTTTTAAAACTAGTGTATTTCGAAGCCTTTTCGTGATTTCTTTGTGAAACGGTATCATTTCGCAAGATTGCGACATTAAATTATTTTGCATTATTTCTGGACTTACATTTGAGATAGTCTCCAAATTTAGAGGGCAATA
Source organism: Meconema thalassinum (assembly GCA_946902985.2). Classification (NCBI taxonomy): domain Eukaryota; kingdom Metazoa; phylum Arthropoda; class Insecta; order Orthoptera; family Tettigoniidae; genus Meconema; species Meconema thalassinum. Next base: position 1,069,728,027 of record OX336389.2, read on the forward strand.
ACAGAAATGAGAGGTTTCTGTTTCGTTTCGAAAGTTTTTGCGAATAAATGAGTCTCGAACAGTCAGGTTTCCAAATAACAACGAAAAACATTTCCCACAAAACTAAAAACTGTTCTTGATGCCGAAAATATACGTTAAACCGATCAATAGGCTACCATTCAAGGAATCCTCAGTATGCATTCTTTGAGGGCGGGCAAGAGCAAATATAGCTTACGCAATCGGTGCCGCTTGCGTGAAACTTGCTCCATCACAATCTATGAGCCTACCAGCGTGAGTTGCAATGACTTCAACCGACCTCACAAGGGGAGGATACTATGCATGGGTCACCGGTTCGAACCATCTTTAGTACACGTGTAGGACATGGCCAGGCATATACCAGGTACAAGTAGTAAGGTGTGCTTCTCAGCAGTTTCCGAGAAATTAATTATTCGCAATCGCAATGCAGCATCCATGGGCGTTGTACGCTTCGTAAGCGCGGGATCGCTGGATCAAATCCCACCGGTGTGCCGTTGCAGTGTGTTGTGTTTTACTTTTTTTGTAACCATTGGCACAGCATGAATCACTGCTTGCGGGGTACAGGGTGGTCTAATGGTTCACAGACGTGCAATGAACGGAACAGACAGGGTCTTCAATGGATAAATGTATACCAGTACATATAATAGAATACATCTGACCGTGTATAATACCAAAGTATTTGCAATCCCGATACTGTACATTATGTAATGTCACAAATGTTGACCCCTATACGATGATTTCAGAATCCCTTTTCCCGCTCACATAACACGTCATTACAATTGACGGCAAAATAAGCATTGTTCACGACAGCTACATTTGTACGAATTGCCAATGTTTACAAAAAAACACAACACACTGCAAAAGGTCACCGGTTGGATTCGATCCAGCGATCCTGCGCTAACAAAGCAGGGTTCTTACCGCTGCACCATGCCCTCGTTGACTTCTTGCTAGCGTACAACACACACAGACATCGCACTGCAGTTGCAATTACTGTAATAAATTCTAGGAAACGGGTGAGAAGTGCACCTTACTACCTGCACCAGGAAGTCATGGTCATGCCTTACACTTGTAGGTTCGAATCGGTGAGCCATGCATCATATCCTCCCCTTGTCAGCGAATTTTCATTTTCTCCAAATATTCAGACAAAAATTAGCTACTTTTCGTTACTGGTTGACACCCTGATAATTCACATGTTATTCCGTAATTACTGTACAACACTACCTACGTTTTATAATTCGTGGTGAGAAGAATGGAACTATTTTTTATATATAATGGTAAAGGTTATCGAACTAATCAATGCATTAAAGAACAAGCAAACGGTTATACCAAAGATTTCATTCAATACAAACAAATCGATATTGATCGACTAGGATTCAGGCAAATAAGACACATCTCGTATTCCTAGTCGAAGACTGTAACAATCGGATGAATATAGTTCAGAGCAATGTATCGAATGTGCGATGGTCACACAACAATGTACCGGTGGCATGCAGAAAATTGTTCTGGCGCGAATTTTAAAAAGAAGTTGTTGGTACGTAAATTCGTAAACTATTGTAGTACATCCGTAAAACCGCAAAACACACTGGCTTTCCGTAAATTTTACAGAAAAAAAAAACCGTAAAAGTTGGCAGGTATGCTATCCTCATTCTCCTTCTGCATAATCTTAATATCTGCCACATTGCCAGATACGTCTCCATTTAGCAAGTTTTCGGAGTATTCATGCCATCTTTCTATTGCTTCCTTGGCATCTACGAGTGCAATGAGTATCCCTGAAATATCCAAAACACTAGTCATTTCTCTTTTTTTTTTACATTTCTAAGATTCTTTATAACACTCCAGAAAGGCTTCCCTGCCTCTTGACCCAGCAATTCTAATTTGTCTCCAAATCGCTTCCATGATTTCCTTTTGAACTCCACTATCATTTGTTTGGTTCTGCTCCTTTCTACTACATATACTGTAGCTCTCTGTCTGCAGGGTTCCTTGTTTAGAGCCATTTTTTCTAACCCTTCTTTTTACTTTTACAAGCCAAATTCACTATCTACTCTTTGGAATTTCTCAGGAATCATTTCCATGTATTTCTGCCAAAGTTCCTTATCCTGGAGATTTTCAACCCTAATCTGTCTGCAAACAGCCCTCACTTTCAACACTCTAGGATTAACTATGCTTAATTCACAGCAATTAGTTTGTGATCTGTTTCATCAAAAATGCCCCTGAATACCCTACAATTCCTTATCAATTTATCAAATTGAAAGTCAGTAATGACCATAGTCTATTACTGATCTGGTTCCTCTACCCTCCCATGTGCTTCTGTGAATCTCCTATTGCTTCGAGAATGAGTTAGCAACAGATAACCCCATCCCAGCACTTAGTCCAATAAAGATTTCCTATTGGTGTTCGTTTGCCTATCCTCACCTCACTTACCCATTACCTTCTCATACCCCCATAGTCATATTTCCTATTCTAGCATTGAGATCACCCATAAGTACCTCACTATCTTTATTGTTAACTCTCCCTCAGTGCCTCATAAAATCTGTCCACTTCGCCCTGATCCACCCCTTCACATTGAAACAAGCCTGACCAAATTTCCTGACATTACCAAATCTATCCACATTTACCATTCATTTACGTACCTCACAGAAACTATGTTACGTTCTAAGGTTCTATTGACATACAGCCCTACTACCCTCTTTGCCTCGTTTTACACCTGACAGGTAAACCTTGTAGTCGCCTACTTCCTCCTCTCTATTTCACTTTATCTGAACTACAGTAATCCCTAGAATATCCAATTCCATCCAAACTTGCTGACTCAGCTAGTGCTACTCTCTTTCATTTTATAACCAACCTCTATATTAATTGCACTCTATCGAATACCAGTTTGATTGCCTGTTCGTTTCCAACGAGTCCCTGATTGTCAGAGGGAAGTGGGACTACATCGTTCCCATAGGTCTGAGGCTTGCTCATGACATTTTTACCAGGTTTAGAGAGTACAATTGAAGCTGGTTGCTAGCCTTACTTACACAAGACCCCTGAGTTTCATCACCAGGGAACAACCATGTGAGTTGGGCAGTCCTAGCCGCCTGAGCACAAGGAGAGACATTACTCAGAATATGTCCAAGATGCCCACTCAAATTCCATAGTAACTGGTATCCCGACTGTCAGGGCCACTTACTAGGCCACTCAGCCATTAACCATGGTTCACAGACTATAAGGCATCCAACATTTAGAATGAAGCATTGGTCTTATGGTGCGTTACGACAGGGTTGCCACGCCATGAGAGGAGGCAGTACAAAGCGCTTCGCGTACACTTTCCGCACATTCAGCGATTGTGCAGTGACGAAGACTTGAATTAAGTACTGTATAATATTACTAATAGTAGGCTAACATGACACATACAACGAAATTAAATTAACTATAATGTATGCTGAATGCGACATAAAGAAAACAATCAAAATAAAATAAATACAGTACAAGCCCAAGGAAATGTGTGAAGTTTCGACTGCCGTTAAAGTTGAAGTACGTTATTAAAGAAAATACTCCTCATTGACTTACCTTTCATGATTTATACTATCTGTGTAAACAATTAAACCTACACTCTGGGTAGGCAGGTAGAAAACTTCTTCCAACATTCCTCTACAACTCTCAAACTGGCATGACATGGTTGTCTTTAAAAATAGAAAAGTTGGCAGCATACGAACTTTTTCAATGCTGCTATGCGGTTATGAGAGAATATTCAGAAGTTCTCATCATCATCATCATCATCTTGCACAGTTTCCAGCCCCAGGCTGGGTCTGTTTGGAACATAAGCCTCGCCACTTAGTTCTTTCTTCCCACCACCTCTCCGCTGTCACTCTGGTCCAGTCCTCGCCTATCCGGGTCGTCGTCGTTTGCATCCGTCCATTCCGAGGCCTGTTCCTGTTTTGAAAGCAAATATAATATCCACTACTGGCTTGCTAGGCCTATCGTAGCTTCAACAGAGCCCCGTCAGCCGTCACTTTTCAGGGTTCCTATAGGGCCTTCACAGCTACCGTAGCGGTCCCGGGGCACACGAAGTACCCACTGTACTTCGCCCTTACAGGCAATCCCCTACTTCATGCCGTTGCCCGTCTCCCACCACGTGGAGGAGGGGTTGCACTTGTGGGAGACATTCAGAAGTTCTACTTACATGAAAATTGTAATATTGCCAGTATAAAATATTTCAATAATCCATCATCAAGACGGCACATTTAGCTACACTTGTGTGAAAAATAGCCATCCCAAAGTCAATGCAACATGATATAAGATCGATTTTACTAAAAAGGGGACTCAGTTTATAGTTTTTAAAAAATATATGGATATCTAATATTTCTAGCATTTCTATCAAGTTTAGGTAGTTCTAATATAGGACAAAAAAGATCGGCAAATCATAGCTCTACCCGAATATGCTGTTTTTTCGACAATGAAAAGTTTTCGACTGATATGGCAACAGTGGAGTGCTAGAAAATGACAGCGTCATACATGTCTCGCGTGCAACAGAATGAGAGAAGAATATCCCTATCTAACCAGTGCTTCATTCTAAACGTTGGATGCCCTATAGGATGCGACTAATCTATATATTTAAAACACTAAGGTGATTTTTGTTTCAGCAAGATTGAGAAAATGGCTGAACAGATTGACTTCGCAAAGCACTCTGACAAAAGCTCTTGGCCTGTAGATTTGCAGTGAGTCTTTAAAAGAAAAATATATGAAACATTTTATTTTTAGTTATTAAAGAAAAATGTAATATTTGTGGCTCTCGCGCATACACACAATGACTACCTCCACGAGAGAAATGGCGGATAAAAGATCCACCGCGTCTTACTGTGATTTTTGTTTATGAAAATTAAAAAGGGGGGGATATTGTTCATGATGGTTCCACGATATATACTAGAATAGAATTGTAAAAAGAAGGAAATTATTTAAGAAATTCAACTGGCAGTTGAGTGCGTATGTTGTCTACCTAACTTAATATTGTGCTCAGTTCCCATTGTCTCGGTGGCAACGTTACAGACTAAGATATATATTATGCATCGTCGAAGGAGTTCCAATCCCACCTGGAAAATACATTTTTAGTTCCGTATTATTCTTTCCTGCTAAGGGTATTACATTATCTAAACATACACTGACCGGCAAAAAAAGTGGAACAGTCAAAAAAGTAATATAAGTAGTATAAAACTATCCATGAAAAAGATTTCATCACATTTTAAAAGCTTTTCACGCATTAGAACTAACAGCTGAAACATCCGAGAATAGAAATTGATAATATGACATTTCCTAGGGTGGTTTATTACCACCAATTACCCCCAATCTTCGATGAGCCTATCTTAATGGTTTCATGGCGGGAAGCGCACTGTAAGCGTTTAAGGTTTATAAGTGTTGCTGCTCGCTTATTGTTGTTCTAGGGATAACAACTGGCATTTGTTGAACACGTGTGAACCATTGTCACACATTTTAGTAAGTTATCCATGTGCAGTTCACACTAAAACATGCCTCTTAGCCGTGAAGGAGCTGCACAGGCAGTTGCATTGGTGGAGGATGGCCGCAGCTTCCGTTATGTTCCTGAGGTCATTGGATCATCTCTCGGTAGCATTTACCGTGCAGTGCAACGTTACAGAGAGCTCCAAACATACGGCAGGAGACGAGGGACAGGCCGTAGAAGAAGCACAAGTGCCAGGGATGACAAATTTCTCACCCTGCAAGTTCTGCGTGATCACCATACCACAGCATTCCAGGCACGAAATCAACTGGAAAATGTCAGAAATGTGAGAGTGACTGAGCGAACAGTAAGAAGAAGGTTTGAAGAAGCTCATCTTTCTTCCAGGAGACCTGCACGTGGACCCGCACTCGAACGACATCGCAGAGAGGCGCGTCTTTGCTTCGCAAGGCAGCATCTGGGATGAACCCACAAGCAGTGGGCCTCTGTTCTCTTCACTGACGAGAGTCGCTTTAATCTTAGATCTCCTGATGGAAGAGAAAGAGTGTGGAGAAGGCGCGGGGAGAGGTACAGCCCTGTAGCTTTCTCCTCCAGGATTCCATTTGGAGGTGGCTCGGTTAGGGTGTAAGGTGGCATCAACGTTATGGCCCGCACTGAGTTGGTGTGCATTGATCACGGTGTAGCAGTTATTATTGCCCCATGTTGGTAGCGACAAATGTAGCAGTTTTGCTAGCCCACACTGTTGGGTGATAAATGTAACTGTTTACCTTTGCCTAAGCTATGTTGTTTTAATGGGCGCCAAGACCTCAATGCAATGTTGAAATCTAAATTTGTATTTAACAACGTCTAGCTCTGGCAGAACACCTTCAAGACTCTATTCACTCAGATCGTGGTATGATTTGATCATTAACCCAACAAACAATTGTATCAGGAGAAGGAATTGGTCTATATCTAATGCTACCTACTGAAAGCAAAGATTGCATTGTAAAAGAAATGAATTTATTATATAAAACAAGTATAGCAAAATTAATAATAATAATAACTATAAAATTTAAATTGGAGCGTTGTGATTTGAATATTACCGATAGAAAATTACGTGAAAACGGAGTCTGATAAATTGATTTTACTCTTATTTCCAAGCTATGAAGTTACTGAAATATGAAATGTAAAACAAAGAAAAATGAGAGATTGCGTATTTCTGCGTCATTTGCGCTTACCATTGGAAATTGCCAAGGCATTTCCCTCGTACTTGCTGATGCCGTGAGCTTCCCACAGTCTCCTGGACGTCGTCATCTCCGTCGGAATTTGATGATATTCTGGTAGATTAGATAATTCTATGGTCCGTACCTCGGACCCAAACACTCGTACAACCGCACTGGTTAAGTTTTGCAAAAGTTAGTCTTCAACTCCACTGAACATCGGAGCGACACGCACTTCCAACCGTACTCCGCAAGTTCTACACAGATAGTCCTTTCCACGGAACATCGGAGCGTCCCCCGCGTATAACCATACTCCGCAAGTATTTCACAGATAGTCCTCGTTTCACGGCGCGTCGAACGATATATGCACCTGTTGGCTCCCCCACCACGGTACCGTCTTCCAGCTTACGTTGTCTCCCCTGATTGGCTGAGCACGCCTCCAGTTCCCCTCCTCTGCCTCATTACACTCGGCGCGCGAGAGGGAGAAGTCGTTTTCCGTTCCAACAATTCGCCTTTTCTAGACCTTGCGACCCAGCCTTACGTAATACTTCTCGACAGGAATCAGCTTGTATTCGAATTCCCAGTGAGTCATGTCTCTCAAATACCCTAACTGACAAAACTCCGTAAAATTCCGTAATCACATAATTTTCTATAATATTGTCGTTCGTAATAATTTGCTTGATAGCGTTTTCTAAGACATAGAAAACCTATCTGAATGCTAATAATTTTTATAAAATGCTCCGAAAATACCTTAATAATAATTATAATAAATTAATAATAATAATAAATTACCATGAAAAATTCTCTTGGCTGAACAATTTGCCGCGTAAATAAATATAGAATGGCTTCCTACTGACTTATGCCAGTTGCATAAAACCCCTCGAAAAACACGTTACATATTCGCCTCGGATCATCGGATGATTTACCGTGACGACGGTCCATTATCCGATTATCCCAGACACGTTAATAAACCCCATCCAAAAAACATATTACATAAACGAAATCACCCTAAATTACAGATATATACACTCATATTTTTTCTTCACGCACTTTGCGTCAAAGTTTGTTGTCACTATGGATTGCACTTTGCAACCAGTCCAATGTTTTACATATGGAATAGTGTTCCACGGATATTTCCGCCTCTCAAATTTCTCTATGTTGGAGAAATAGACATAATTAATGTGTGAGCACTATGTATTTATGATGTCATATCACACGCATTGAAGGTGTTCTGATATATTTATATCACCATAGAACTCCCTAATTTCACTGGAGGTCCCCTCCTTATGGTGAAATTTAATCTCACTTATCACTGAGCACACGATCACACTACTGTGGCAGCGCCTCGTGACCATAATACTTAATCTCTCTTTAAAGTAGATTAAATTAATATTGACTTCTGAAAAAAAAAAACAGTAAATGCGCATTACATATAACACCAAATATTTCTGTGCCGTAATCGCCCTGTCTTGTTAAGTTCCCGTTAACCATATTCTACTTAATACTAGTTCTCAACACAGACCATTTCTCCTCACACAAATAATACCATTGTACAAATTATCTTAAATTACACACTTACAAATCTTACATGGCGAGGCCGTAAACAGAAATCACGTGTGCTGATATGTATGAGTTTCATGAAGGACTGTCTCGCATTCTGATGGCCCATCTTTTATCTCGTGGACGCCTTAAGCTAACAAGCCCTATTCAAGCGCTCCCCCATCTCTTGGAGATAAATGGGAACCCATCAGCGCTGCCAAAAATGGCCTTGGTGCATCGAGACAATTTAGTGCTCAACAGCATCCGACAATCCCGCCATATTTCCCTGTACCTTAAAAACTCTCATTTACTTACATACTACCCCCCTGTGTGACTTCTGATACGCCTGCCTTAAGACCAGATCTTCCACGCACCAGACACCACACTTACTCATTTGATAGGCCGGCTCGCCAGCTAAACACACTCACTTTATGACACATATTTTCGTAGACTATGTATATTATACGTTCCGTATAATCTGTTTCCCTCACTATTCTCCAGCACATATGCTGTTTTTCCAATACGTTTGGAAACTATAAATGTTTCTGCGTCACCTGCTTCCAACCTTGCAAATGGCTCCCTTAAATGAACGTCATCACGTTGCTCTACCTAGCATTTTTCTCAGTGTCTGTAACGATGCCCTGTTGCTACTGTCCACACATGCTAACCCTACTTTCCTCTGGTGTCACACCTCTACTTGACACTCTATGACCTAAAAATGTCACTTCTGACTGACAGAATGACGACTTAGACAGCTTCAAAGTGAACCCTGCCTGATCTAACTTCTGAAAAACTATATTTAAATGACGTAGATGCTCCTCAAAACTGTGTGAACTAATTACCATATCATCTATGTAAATGGTTACAAACTCTCCTGTGTCATCCCCTAATGCGATGTTTAAAGCCCTAATTAAAGCTGCTGAACTACTCTTTAACCCATAAGGTGTTCTACAAAATTGATAAAGGTTATATTTATGACTAAAAGCTGTAAATGGTCTATCTTCGTACATAAGTGGCACTTGCCAAAAACTGGAACTCAAATCTACACAAGTGAAATACTTCTTCCCCTCAAATGTTTGCATTAATTCTTCTATTGACATAGATTTCAGCTGATCTGAACTAATTCTATTGTTAACCAAACGAGCGTCTAAACAAATACGAACAGTGCCGTCGGTCTTGGGTACCGTTATCAAAGAATTAACATACGGACTGTTAGAGTGCTCAATAATCCCATCTTCAAGCATCTGATTAATTTGTGCCTCAACTGCACTCTGATAAGCGAAAGGTACAGGATATCTATGTCCTGTGAATACTGACCTATCAATAACGTTCAATGAATGGGTATAGCAATTGGCCATACCAATGCGATCCTCAAACACTCTCCTATTACACCATAACACATCATAGAGCCGAACACACTGTTCATCCTCTATATTTCCCTAAAATGCAGCCTCACGTAACGAGTCCTCTAGACTTCCGTTCGTAATCACACTGCCCACAAAACATGGAGAACCCCGCTCTACGGCTGGCGATATCTCATTTAAAGTACAAATCACACCTACAATACTACTTCTCTGAATATGGTCATTGAACGCTACTTCTACTTCAGAATCTCCCCATTTAAATTTCAAACTCCCTACATCATAACATAAGTTACCAGACACTCTACTTAGCCACTCTGAACCCAAGATAACACTGAATACTAAATTTGGAATTACAAGACAAATCTGCTTCTCTACATGATTATTAATTTTAATGTCTACTAAAACTTGCTTAGAAATTACTTTAGACCTCTTCCCAACAGCTGTGATAACAAAAGTGCTTTTAATTTGCATCTCCTCAAAATTTACTCCAGTTCCTTTCATTTTATCATAAAATGCACTACTTATGCAACTCTTCATACAACCACTATCAATTAAAACATCTGTGTACGCCTCGGACACGTTAAATTTAACTATGGGGCTCTTACTAACCACTTCCTGAATAATACCTTCATCATTTAGTTCATGTAATAATTCATTTCTCACATTTAGGTCATAGGGTTCCTGTATAATTGTATGGACAGGGCATGCTACAGACTGAGATTCTGACCTTACTTCGCAGCCTGGTTCGCGTTTAAAGAACCGCTACAGCTGGCCGCAGTACTACTAACTACTAAACTGGTCTGGTTGTTCTGGGCTGTGTTGTCATTGTTTGGCTGTATATTACTACCACTAGGCTGTCCTCTTCCTTGACCCCTATTCTGGTTGTAATTATTGTCATTATAATTTCTCCCTTGATTTCCCCTGAAATCATTGTTTCTCCCTTGATTTCCCCTGTAATCATTGTTCCTCCCTTGATTTCCCCTGAAATCATTGTTCCTCCCTTGATACTGATTACCATAGCCATTTCCTCTGTTCTGATATAGCTGATTATTATTATTTCTATTTTGAGCGTTGGCCCCTTCGCCACCGTTCCCTTGAACTTCTTGATGCCTGGCTTCATTAGGTCTATTATTATTATTACCCTGGTTCCGATTGAAATTGTCCTAATAACCCCCTCTCCCTAGTGCATCAAATGTGCTTAACAAGTTTTCTACTTGTGATATAGTCTTTACATTCTGGATACAAGCAGCCTCCTTGATCCTATAGGGAAAGTGCCTAAGTAGCAACCTTACCACATCACTTTCCTCCTTCAAGCCATCCAGATATTTACACACTAATACCTGCCCTAAAAAGTATTCGGTCATGGTGGAGCTTCCTTTAGGGTTATATTTACCACACACTACTCCCTCACGATGCTGCGACTGAATAACCTCATTCCAGAACTTTTCACAGAATTTCATTTTAAAATCATTAATATCAGTAAACTTGTCTCTGTAGACAGCAAACCAATTCCTCGTTTCCCCCACAAACACTTGTTCTAAAATTTCAACTACCTGGCACCACTCAATACTACCATTTTCCAACCTCTCCCCGAATTTATTTTCTATAGTGTTCATGAACTCCATTGGGCACCCCTGTCGATTGCTGAACTTACCCAGTTCTACCTCCCTGTGTGTGCTATTCACAAAAACTGGCCTATTCTGACTATTTTCTTGCCTGATCCTAGCTTTTAATTTTAATTCTAATTCTGCAATTTTCTCCTCAGCCTTCCTCTCAATACTGTTTACTGTTAATTTAATGTTTCCTTCTGATTCTTCTACTTTATCATATAGCTTTGCTTGTTTCTCCTCAATCTTGCTAATGCTCTCTCTATTACCCTCTCTTAAATCATTTACTTCTGCAAATATTTGCGAGTGGACTTTCTCAATTCTACCCCCCAGCTGTTCCTTAACCTCTTTAGTTGCTACCTGAATTTTGTCAATTTCTCCCCCCAATTGCTTTTTGACCTGCTGTGTTTCCAGTTGCACTAGTTATTTTAAATTTTCAGCCTGTGTACTGATTCTAATTTCTAACTCCTCCTGTACTTTTCCTAATTTCTTGTCTACATCTGCAATGATCTCTTTAACCTTCTCTTCCATTACTCCTCTGATTTCTCCTCTAATCTGCTCCATTTTCACACTAATTTCCTTGTTGTTCTTATCTAATTTTGCATTATTCTGTTCTAATTTTGCATTTAAAGCTTCTGTACTTTCTTTATTTTCCCTACTGTTTTGTTCTAATTTAGCGTTGTTTTGTTCCAGTTTAGCATTTAAAGCGTCTGTACTTTCTTTATTTTCCCTACTGTTTTGTTCTAATTTAGCGTTGTTTTGTTCCAGTTTAGCATTTAAAGCGTCTGTACTTTCTTTATTTTCCTTACTGTTTTGTTCTAATTTTGCATTTAAGGCATCACTACTAACTTTGTTCTGATACATGAACTCGAGAAGTAAAGTTTTTAATTCTGGTTGGCCGCCTACACTCCCTGTTTCAGTATCGGGATTTACCTCCGCTACCCCGGTACTACCATCACTCGACATACTGCTCGTATCATCACTCTCCAGTTGATGACCACTACGTAACCTCATCTGTCTTTCTTTCTCATCCCCCATAATGATATACACTGATAGAGACAAATAACCCCCAAAATACAGGCACAGAAATATATACCCTTCTCCTTCCACAAATGTTATTAGGTTTTCAGCCCCACGTTGTCGGCGACAAATGTAGCAGTTATTATTGCCCCATGTTGGTAGCGACAAATGTAGCAGTTTTGCTAGCCCACACTGTTGGGTGATAAATGTAACTGTTTACCTTTGCCTAAGCTATGTTGTTTTAATGGGCGCCAAGACCTCAATGCAATGTTGAAATCTAAATTTGTATTTAACAACGTCTAGCTCTGGCAGAACACCTTCAAGACTCTATTCACTCAGATCGTGGTATGATTTGATCATTAACCCAACAAACAATTGTATCAGGAGAAGGAATTGGTCTATATCTAATGCTACCTACTGAAAGCAAAGATTGCATTGTAAAAGAAATGAATTTATTATATAAAACAAGTATAGCAAAATTAATAATAATAATAACTATAAAATTTAAATTGGAGCGTTGTGATTTGAATATTACCGATAGAAAATTACGTGAAAACGGAGTCTGATAAATTGATTTTACTCTTATTTCCAAGCTATGAAGTTACTGAAATATGAAATGTAAAACAAAGAAAAATGAGAGATTGCGTATTTCTGCGTCATTTGCGCTTACCATTGGAAATTGCCAAGGCATTTCCCTCGTACTTGCTGATGCCGTGAGCTTCCCACAGTCTCCTGGACGTCGTCATCTCCGTCGGAATTTGATGATATTCTGGTAGATTAGATAATTCTATGGTCCGTACCTCGGACCCAAACACTCGTACAACCGCACTGGTTAAGTTTTGCAAAAGTTAGTCTTCAACTCCACTGAACATCGGAGCGACACGCACTTCCAACCGTACTCCGCAAGTTCTACACAGATAGTCCTTTCCACGGAACATCGGAGCGTCCCCCGCGTATAACCATACTCCGCAAGTATTTCACAGATAGTCCTCGTTTCACGGCGCGTCGAACGATATATGCACCTGTTGGCTCCCCCACCACGGTACCGTCTTCCAGCTTACGTTGTCTCCCCTGATTGGCTGAGCACGCCTCCAGTTCCCCTCCTCTGCCTCATTACACTCGGCGCGCGAGAGGGAGAAGTCGTTTTCCGTTCCAACAATTCGCCTTTTCTAGACCTTGCGACCCAGCCTTACGTAATACTTCTCGACAGGAATCAGCTTGTATTCGAATTCCCAGTGAGTCATGTCTCTCAAATACCCTAACTGACAAAACTCCGTAAAATTCCGTAATCACATAATTTTCTATAATATTGTCGTTCGTAATAATTTGCTTGATAGCGTTTTCTAAGACATAGAAAACCTATCTGAATGCTAATAATTTTTATAAAATGCTCCGAAAATACCTTAATAATAATTATAATAAATTAATAATAATAATAAATTACCATGAAAAATTCTCTTGGCTGAACAATTTGCCGCGTAAATAAATATAGAATGGCTTCCTACTGACTTATGCCAGTTGCATAAAACCCCTCGAAAAACACGTTACAACGGGACGCTCAATTCCCAAAGGTACATCGAAGAGATCCTGATGAACCATGTGATGCCCTTTGCGCCTTTCATTGGTCAGAATTCAGGGTGTCTAATGTAAGGATGAAGTAAAAATTAGTTACTTTTTAGGTACCTTTTAGTTACCTTTTAATTAATTTTAGTTACCTTTGAATTCAAGATACGTCTGCGGTCTGCAAGCATAGGCGCTCATCACGCGGTGAAGAAAACCAACAATGAACTGTTTTTAAAGAGGTATTTTATTTATCGTATGGCTTTTAGTACCGGGAGTGTCCGAGGACATGTTCAGCTCGCCTGAGTCTGTAGCTACTTGCAGCGGACATCCTTAGGGTGAGCTACAAGTTCTGTTCAATTTCATGTTGCTACCAGATATCAATGATACCTAGTCGTGAATGTTGGAACTTTGATAGAGTGTTCCAACGAAATCTATCATAACAATTTAGCTTCACACTAGTTTAGTATGTGGAAGAATCTTTTACATGCCATAAATCTATAACATGGGACCGCTGGCTTTGGTTGGTTGGTTCGTCAGTTTAGGGGCTGCGACAACGCGGTCATGTAGCCCGTGTACTTTGGGTGTGTGTAGAATCTGTCTGATAACCAGTGTTAATTGTGATGGCTGTATTAGTGTGTGTATCTGTTTTTTAATTTAAGTACAGACTGCAACTTAGAATTTTTCAAATAGTTCCTACTTTTGCCGCCAAACGCCACCGTCAACGACTACTAGGCCTAGATCAGAAATTAGCTACGAGACGCCACCGCAGTCGGCTCTTGGCAACGAACGTAAAAACCTAAGAGCATTGTTTACGTTCTTAACCTATCCAATTTAGCTTAACACAGGCGTAATTAGTGGAAGGTTCTTTAACATGCCATAAATCTATGACATGGGACCGCCCGCTTTACTTCCCCTCCGAAGGAAGGCATACTGAGGGATTTTAACGCTCCTAAAAAATCCGGCGACTTCGGCCGGGTTTGAACCCGCTATCTTGGGCACAGCTGTTCAGCATGCTACCAACTACGCCACCGAAGTCGCTTTAAATGAAATTCACATAATGTTATAAAACTTTAAAAAATAATAAATATATACTAGATATTTAATATCCAATGAGTTGTTTCAGCTAATATGTCGCCTTGTGTACAATATGTTGTTATAATTACGGTACCAAGAGGTTGCTCTGCTCTTGACCATTTGGCGAGATTTCCTTCGTCCCCGCGATAGGTCGCGAAAAAATGTATGCGATGTTACGCGATCGTCACCGAATTCTGTCTTCGCAGTCAAATACGGAGAAATATCGAGATGTTACACGATCGGCGCTGGTCTCAGTTGTTTGAAGAGCTTCCAGTAGTTTTCACGATAGAACACGGAGAAAAATCGCGATTTAGATAATCAGTGTCACTTTTAGTCATTCGACGAGATTTCCATTGTCCTTGAGGTCGGGCACAAGAAAATATAGCATTATTACGCAATCGGAGCCACTTGCTCAAGAATACAGTTGTCCTCGTCATTGAATGCGGAGAAATATCGCGATGTATCGCAATCGCTGCCGCTCTCGGCCGTTT
This sequence comes from Meconema thalassinum, assembly GCA_946902985.2. Taxonomy (NCBI): domain Eukaryota; kingdom Metazoa; phylum Arthropoda; class Insecta; order Orthoptera; family Tettigoniidae; genus Meconema; species Meconema thalassinum. The sequence goes on from OX336389.2 coordinate 1,069,743,348, forward strand.
TACGTTGTCCTCGAGGTATTATGCAATCGTCGCCGCACCCGGCCGTTCAACGATTGTCTGCCTGTATATCTGTCCTGACAGAATGGCGCAGGCAAGCTCATGGTTGGGCATGGTTAAAATTCACGAGTAGTTATGAACATGTTGTTCGGTCGGCGCCGTGATTCCCTTCGTCCCTATGCTGTGGTTGGGAGTTCATCAGTTCAGGGTGGATCACGAGGAGGAATTACCCAGTAGTATTTCGAAGCTACGTAGGCTGTCATTTTTAAGTGGGTTGATGCACTTCCCGCTCCCCGCACGCTTTTAAGTATACGGTCATGGGAAAAGTGGCAAGTAGGTTTCGTGATGGGTGCCCCGTGAAGGGTGCCCAATCACCTTTGACAGGATTCCCGCAGTCCTCGTTGTCACAAGTTCACGATAAGGGACGGGCTTTATGATTTTACGCAACTGACGTCGATCTCGATCCGTTTGACGAGATTCCCGCAGGCAAGTCGTGCGGTCAGCCGGCCGTCTTGAGGATGCGATTTTGGAGGATGAACGTTCGAAGTAGGTACGGTATCGAATATTACGAATTATTCTGAGAGGATTGCACGAATAATACGACAAGAGCGCAAGTTTTATTTCGACTGAGAACCACGAATTATCTACAAGTTATCGAAATAATCGGTTAGATTTTATATCCGATGGAACGAAAGTTCGAAGGAAATATCGACTTATAACGGAATTTCGAATTAACCATACTGGATGTCGCAAATTTACTAGACATATTTTTTAAATAAGTTATATGTATTTCGAAGATTTTTCGCAATTCTTTTTCGAAACGGTAACATTTAGCAAGGTTACGACATTAAATTGTTTCGCGTTATTTCTGGACTTCAATTTGACAGTTTCCAAATAACAGATAAGAGATTTCTTTTTAGTTTCGGAAGTATTCGCGAATAAACGTCTCGCGAAAAGTCAGGTTTCCTAATACAGTAACACAGAAAAATATTTCATACGAAACTTGAGTCTTCTTGATGCCGAAAATATACGTTGAAGCGATGTATACCACTCAAGGTATCCTCAATATGTATTTTCTTGAGGTCGGGCACGGGGAAATATAGCTTACGTTAGTACTATGCAATAGGCGCGGCGCCGCTTGCGTGAAACTCGCTCCATCGCAATCTCTGAGCCTAGCGGCGCGAGTTTAAATGATTCAACCCGCTTTCAGAAAATTTTCGTTACCCGTTTGTAAAATTCGTTACTTTTTCGTTACTTTCGTTACCCACTTGTAAAATTCGTTACTATTTCGTTACTTTCGTTACCGGTAGACACCCTGGAATTTCATACTGATGCAGGATAATGCCCGCCCTCATACTGCTCGCTGTGTTGTACAATATCTGCAGGAAGTGGGGATTCAAACCCTGGAATGGCCAGCTCGTAGTCCTGACTTGAACCCCATCGAACATGTATGGGATATGCTTGGAAGGACCGTCAGACAGCGTAACCACACCACCTTGGCAAAACTGAGAACATCGCTGCTGGAGGAATGGGATCGCATCCCGGCAGATGCAATTCGACGAGTTGTGAACAGTATGCCTGAGCGTTTACAAGCTGTCATAGACGCTAAGGGTGGAAACACTCGTTTTTAGTGATCAGTGTTCTCGTGCAGTGCTGTGCAAACATTAATACTGTTTTGTTTGGCAATATGTTTGATAAAAGCCAGCCCAAAAGAGCATTACTAAAAAATAGAAAATTGTAAGATTTGCAAAATGTAACGAAATTTGAGAGTTAAAGCGGGTTGTAAAACATGTTTCGGTATTTTCTGTAGCCAACCATCTAAAATTTACATGAATAATGCAAATATTGGAAAACCGATACATTTTAGTGGAATAAATTACGAAATTACATAAAAATTAAAGTGTTCCACTTTTTTTGCCGGTCAGTGTATTTTACTTTTATCATTCCCGTAAAGTAACGAAATCTCCATACATTGCCATATACTTCTAAATTAATGAAAAATGTAGTATTCCAGGCACTCGCGCATACCCACAATGGCTTTCGCCATGAGAGACAATTGGTGAACATAAATCATTTGAAGGGCTCGAACATCGTGGTCACTCAGCCCTGTGTACTTTGGTGTGTGTGTACAATTTTCTCTGATAACCAGTGTTATTGTGATGGCTGTATCAAATGTGTGTATTTGCAATTAACCTGGGGGAATGGGAATGAGACGACCGAGGCCTTAAGTTAGGGACCATCCCGGTATTTGATTGGAGTGGAAATGGGAAACCACTGAAAACTATCTCCAAAATTGTTGAGTTGGGAATCGAACTTTCCTATTCTTAGTTTTGCCTCAAGAGGCTAATTACGTCCCATTCCGACTCTCAGACCAGAATTAAATTTCTTGGCAGGGAATCAATCCCGGATCTCCAAGGCGATGGCCAAGCATGTAGCCCTAAGAGTGGGCTTCCCTGTATTAATTCCAATTTAGACATGCACGGGACATATATTATTTTAGTAGTATAGATCCCTCCTGCAGCACTCACAAGCGACCTATCGCGAAAATGAGCATTCAAATGGAAGAGATTAGATATTACCAGTGACGAATTGCACTCTAATTCCATAAATATCAATAATTACTTTAATAAATTACTTTTAAAAAATGTACTAAGTGTGCGATTTGCAGATACTGTTGATGTATGAAAATATGCTCCATAATTACTGTCCACTCCACATTTTGGTCACTGAGACGCCAGTTTCATGTCATTATAATATATATATATTTAGAATTTGGCCAATTATAGACCGCTTTGAACCTAAGACTACGGTACATTGTTTCGTTTTTTCTTTTCTTCCCAAAACTTCTTCATATGTTGGCTGATGGCCTGCCTCTGTTCCGTTGATAACACTCTCCGTGGTTGATGTGGAACTTGCAGAATCGAAAAATCTGCAGTAGTGATCAGTCGCCGGAATTCCACCCTATTAGAAATGATGTTATTTGTGATCTTCAGTTTTTGCAGATCACACCTTATCTCTTCCAGCCATCTAGTGGTGTTTTTTAATTTGGAGATGTAGTCAAAAATTTTCTTAGTTAGCCTGCTGCTATCCATTCTATGAAGGTGACCATAAAATTGTAGTCTCCGTCTTTTAATTGAGTCTGTAATTTTTTCCACATTTCGGTAAAGGTCTTCATTTTTTCTCTTCATCCAAATATCTTTATTCTTTTGGGGACCCAAAATTTTCCTAAGTATTTTCCTTTCTTTCTTTTCCAGTTCCTCTTGTTCACCTCTTTTGTTCAACGTTAAACATTCTGATCCGTATAATACCTCTGGTTTAATTACAGTTGTGTAGTGCCTGATTTTTGCCTGGAATGAAATTGATCGTTTGTTGTATCTATGTTGGGTGAGTTTATAGGCATTTTCCATCTTTCTGAATCTCTCCTTGCAGGATGTGTTATCAAGTCCATTTGACTGGATCCATTCTCCCAAATATTTAAATTTATCAACTCTTTGAATCTGTCCATGTTGAGTTGTTAGATATTTTTCTCCATTGTGTCTGTGTTCAATATATTTGGTTTTTTCATACGAAATCTGAAGACCAGTTTTTATTGCTATTTCATGTAGGGTTTCAACCATTATTTGTGCTTGAAATCTGTTTTCTGAAATGATTGCTATGTCATCAGCAAAGGCAAGACATTTCACCTCAAATCTTCCTTTTCCTTGCCCCAAATGGACCCCTTCAATGTTTCTTTCGCATAATTTAAGTTTCCATTCCTTCATGATTTTGTTTAATATCAAATTAAATAGAAGTGGTGAAAGCCCATCACCTTGTCTAACTCCGGTTTTGATTTGGAAGGGTTCTGAAATGTCGTTTAGAAATTTAACTCTTGAGGTTGTATTTGTTAGTGTTTGTTCAACCAGTTGTCTGGTATTTTTATCTATCCCTAATTCTGCTAGCGTTAGGAATACAGACTGTCTGTCTATTGAATCATAAGCCTTTCTGAAATCAATGAAAGATACAACTGTGTTGAGGTTACGTATTGTTCTGATTCTAAGGATTGTTTTGAGATTGAAAATTTGCTCTGGACAAGATCTCCCTTTTCTAAATCCGGCTTGGTATTCGCCGATAGTATGTTCTGCTTGTTCTTCCAGATTGTGTAGCAGTGCTTTAGAAAGAACTTTGTATGCGATTGGCTGTAAGGAAATACCTCTATAATTGTTGGGGTTTGTCTTATCTCCTTTCTTGTGCAAGGGATGGATTATTGCCTGTTTCCAATCATTTGGAATTGTTCCTTTTTCCCAACATTCCTTGATAACTTTGTGTAAAGCTTCAGCTACAAATTTACCACCGAGTTTCAACATTTCAGTTAGTATCCCATCCTCACCAGGTGCCTTATTATTTTTAAGATTGTCAATATATTGTTCTATTTGTTGGACAGTTGGTGGTTCTGACGGAGGGTTCTCTTTTTGTGGTGATGTAAACTGTAGTCTTTCTAAAGGTTCTTCGCAATTAAGAAGTTCCTCAAAGTATTTAGCTAGTAACTCGCAGTTGTCTTTATTATTAGTGACCAGTCTACCAGTTGAATCCTTGAAATGGAGGTTCATTGGTTTGTATCCTTGGATCTCCTCTCGAAATACTTTGTAGAATTGTCTGGTGTTGTTCTTTTTAAAATCTATATCTATCTCTTCCAATCGCTTCTTATCATAATTACGTTTCTCTATCCTGATGATTTTGGATGTTAGCTTTCTGATCTCTACAAAATTAATCCAGTCATCTTCTCGTTTCCTGGAATTCCATAACTGCCAAGCCGCTAATCTACGTTCGATCGCTGCATCACATGTTGTATTCCACCATCGGTGTTTCCTTTTCCTTGGAGGCTGTCCCAATTCTTTGGCTGATTCTATCATTACATCTCTGATCTCTTCCCAGTTACTCTTATCTTTAGTATGCAGTTTATTGATAAATTCAGTCTTATTTTCTGATAAAACTTTTGTGTCTATTTTAGGAATTTTTGGAATTTTTGGCTTGGATTTATTTGGTTGGAATTTAGTTTTGATCTCAGACAAAAAATGGTCAGAATCAATATTTAATCCTCTCCTTACTCTAACATTCATGATTTCTCTAAAGTTCTGTTTTGTAATTGCTACATGATCCAATTGATATGAACCTAAATGTGGATTTGGAGAGCACCATGTTTTCTTTCTCCTCGGTAATTTCCTAAAAAAGGTTGACATCAATTTAAGATCAAATAGTCTGCAGAAACTTATGAGTCTCTCTCCATTTCTGTTAGTGCGGTTGTGAGCTGGGAAGTCACCCACTATGTTTCTAAATTTTCTCTCTCTTCCAATCTGTGCATTAAAGTCACCCACTAAGATTTTAACGTGATGATAAGGTATCTTTGATGATTCATGTTCCAACATTTCCCAAAACTCGTCAACATTTTCTGGATTTTTCTTATTGTCCTCATTGGTGGGAGCATGAGCATTGATTATAGTATAGCCTTTGTTTCCTGATCGAAATGAGAGAAGTGAAATTCGTTCTGATGAAGATGTAAAATTTGTTATTGATTCTGTTAAGTTTTGTTTAATCATAAAAGCTGTTCCAAGTATAGTACTGTTTTGTTTGGTTTTGATGCCAGCTTTCCCTTTGTAAATTCTATATCCCTCAGACTCAAAAGCATCTTCGTCGGTGTATCGAGTTTCTTGTAAAGCAAGAATGAGGATATTACGTCTATTCAGCACATCTGTCAGTTGTTTCAGTTTACCAGTTTTCATGAGCGTATTGATGTTCAGTGTGCCTAGCAGATGTTTTTGCTTAGGTCTTATGCGTGAAGTTCCAGGAAGCTCCGACTCTTCCTCACATGATGTTTTGGGCTCTCCAGACTCCGCAGGTCATTATAATATTATGAGGTCTCTCCTTTATCATTTTGCATGGATTTCAGAAACAGTAAATCAAAGGAATGAGTACTCAAATCGTATAAATTCATAAATATCCAATAACCGGTGAGTGTTACAGCACACTCGGCACACAAATGACATTATCAGTTACAAATTGCATTCTAATTTCTTAAATATCAATTTTTGTAACAAGTGTTCGATTTACAAAACCTATTGGGGAAAGTGTGGTTTATGAACATGCGAGATTTCTCGCACGGGTCCGCTAGTATATATTATTTCAGTAAGTATAGATCCCTCCTGCGGCGCTCACAAGCGACCGATCATGACAAATGAGCATTCAAATGAAAGAGAATAGACATTAGCAGTGACGAATTGCACTCTAATTTCATAAATATCTATAATTTCTTTAAAAAATTATTTAAAAAAAAAAATGTAAGAAGTGTGCGATTTGCAGATACTGTTGCTGTATGAAAATACGCTACATAATTGCTGTCCACTTCACATTTTGGCTGCTGTGACGCCTGTTTCAAGTCATTTTAACATTCTGAGGTCTTTCCTTTATCATTTTGCATGGATTTTAGGAACAGTAAATGAAAGGAATGAGTACTCGAATCGTATAATTTCATAAATATTGAATAACGGGTGAGTGTTATGTTGATCCAATTATCAGTGATTGCCTTAAGTTAGGGAACGTAGAACTTGGAATTCTAACAGAAATGTAAATAGTGTTCTATAATCATTTGGTTGAAATAAAAACATAACAGCCTTTCTCCTTAAGTCTCTCATTATAAACCTATTGGGGAAAGTGTGGTCTATGAACATGTGAGATTTCTCGCACGGGTCCGCTAGCAATTCTAAAACTGACTCCATTACAGTGGTTGGCGAAGTGATTCTATTCTCCCCTGCATAATTTACTGTCGTGGAAATGCAAAGGATTGAACCTATAACAGGGAGATAGAAATTGCTTATTTAGATCAGTTTCGTACTATTTATATCAAAATGAAGAACGTCATCCTGAGCTGCGTTTGCAAGCTATTACAAAAATTGTTGCTGGCAGGGATAATTTTAAGGATTTTATTACTGGCAATCAGTCTCATCGCATTCTCCTCAGCAACCAACTTTAGTACGGTATGAAAGTCTCTGGACGGTGAATACACTGGTCATGTTGAACTTCATTGTTTAAGCCAATTGTTTATTGATTATTTGTTTTGAGTACATGACAATGAGTCCAACCACGCTGTTGATTTTGAGAATGGAAGTATTATTTGCCATTTAATATTTAGCGGCTCCATCGATGCAGGACATTATAGAGTTATCGATTATGAAGTTAATTTGGAGAAAAATTCTACTATAAATAAACCCATTCGACGAAAAAGAACATTGGCCGCAAACAAAGTGGTAAAATCGGAGAAAACACCAAGCCATTCTTAAAATCCAATATAAATATGCCAGTTCAAAAACAATTCCAGATGTTATGCAGTACAGTGTAGGGACCTTGACGAACAAATATAAACATTGCTCTCCATTATATTTCTCTTTGAAATCTACGCTTGGTTACTTTGGCCTTTGCTGTTGTAATGGTAAAATTGATCTGCCGGAATATAAAGTATTCGACAGAATGCAACAATTTTTCACTGGAGATATCTCAAGCAATTTCAGAGATAATATTCGGCAATACAACAATGCTATGTCCATTTCCTTTGATGCCAATGTTACCGTGCCACATGAATACGGCCCATATTGTTTTAAAATTTACGAAATTGCACATCATCGCATTCCTTCCTTACATTCCAAAAATGTAAGCGACGGTTCTTACGGCCAGTTGTATATATTAGTCTCCTCAGACTCTAATCAAGTCAGATCTGCAAATCAAGCGAATTCTTGCATCAGAGAGGACACACTTATTTTGCATGAGGCATGAGCATAACCCCTTCATTCAACATTCACAATACCTCTATATTAAATTGCAATCCTGCTGACGAAATTCGATTAGCATGGCTCATAATATGGGATGAAGCCCCAATGGCAAATATTCATTCATAAATGTGTGTGAATCGACTTCTAAAAGATATATAACGACATTACAGTACTCCCTCTGTAATCCAGCATCTCAGCTCTCCGGCACTCCCAGTAATTCAGCGTTTTGTATTCGAGTACGAGCTCAACACTTGATTTAATAATGCGCCCCCAATACTGTACAATGTTCCCACGCAGCGACAAGACTAGTGCCTGAGTAAACAATGCATTGGCACCAAGAGCGATTACTCACACACGCGCCGCTCAGGTGCTTAGTGTAGGACAGTTGTACTGTAGTAGTGTTGTGTTGAAGATGGCATCCGTGCAGAAAAAACGTAAACATAAAACTTTATCTTCGTTAGATAAACATGAAATCCTAAAGCGGCTTGAAGGAAGAAGCTTGTAGTTTGACGGCTTGAAAAGGGCGAAACGTCAACTAGTGTTACTAACGAATACGGTGTTGGTCGAGCTACAGTTTGTGACTGTTCCGGTCACAATGTTCCCAAACCCTTATTTGGTTGACTGCAAGAGAAGTCAGGTTAGGGTAATTTGTTCATACCATTTCTTTTCTTGTTCATCATCATCATTTAGGTTGTAGAATTTCATTTTATTTAGTGTATATATATCTTGTGTATCTCGGGGACTCAGTCAGGAATATTTCATTTAATTTGTATGGGAGATGTCAGTATACAAGACAGCGGATTGTGTAGGTAAGCTACAAGATGTTGCAACAGCAGGAAACTCTAGGCCAAATTTAGATTGGGCCGAGAATAACTTCCCTTGTCTTGAAGAAAGCTTTGTGTAAATTGTGTAAGGTTCTGACGTCAGAGAAGAGTTTCGCGCCACGAGTTGTAAGAAATATACATGGGTTCGAGATTATTGGTGTATTTTGTATGGGTTGGAGGGTATCATGACCCTGGCGGAGAAAAAAAAACATGTGTTTACAAGATGAGAGGTGGGATTTTCGTGTATAGCGGGGCTTCACTTCTATTGTAGCGTCTGATTGGAAAGGTCGCGTTCTCGTAATTTGGCGTAGGCCTATTTGGAGAAACAGTTTTGTTGAAAGCATGGCTTGTGAATGTACTCGAAACGGCTACATATCACAACGATGTTATCTCTGTTAGCACAATTCAAGTTGGGTACGGAAGCACATTCATTTCTCTCGCAGAGATGTGGCTATGTAAACCAGTAAACATCTCTAACCTCAAACCACGTGTGGAAAATCTTAGAAATGCTGGGGAGAACTGATCTATCGAGCATGTCTCGTAGATTATCTGCTAGATCGTCGATGAGTGAGTAACAAACATCTTTATATTCCAACATTCATTTTGGGTCACATGTTTTCGTCATTGCCGAGGAGAGAAGATAGTAAACCATAGTCTGTTCGACGAGAGTCCCCGCCATATGTTTAAAGTTGATATTAATACACATATTTTGAAGGTTATAATTAGTTTTCTTTATAGGGAATTACACCTAATAGTTGAACGCCCAAATGATACCAGTTAGGTTGACCAAATGTGTGTCCAACACTCCACGACCCTGCCATTTCAATTGTGTGGTATATGATGAAGTACTTCCGATCAAAAATAGGAGGATGATTTTGGGAAGTTTTAAATCAGTCGCCCAAGAAGGGCTGGTAAAAAGTTACAACATAGCACCTCAACGTGGGGCAAGAGTAGGGAAACCTAGCAGGTATCATTAGGGCACATATGCACACAGCCGATAGACACCTTAGGAGTATTAGGGTTCACAGTAATTTGTTTTGTTTTAAGGGGTATGTCCACATCAGACAATTTAGAATTAAGGTCAAGGGTTGTGTGTAAATCAAACAGTAAAATGTCAGGTAATCAGGAAACTGGGGGAAGTGGCAGTGAGGAAGATGTGGAAAAGACAGTGGGAACATATGTTACCATTGTTACTACTGAGTCGCAGCTGATCGCTGAAGGTAGTAACTTAAATGTAAATGGGGGGGTTATGAACGATAGTTTGATCCAAATGCTACTGAGTGAAATAAAAGAGATTAAGAAGCAAGGAGAATCTATGAGTAAGGAAATTAAGGAGCAGGTAGGCTCTGTAAATGAGAAGGTAGAGTCAGTGACCAAACAGATAGTAGAAGTGAAGGAATTTGTAAGTAAGGAAATTCAGGAGAGCAACAGGGCCACGAACACAAGGATAGAGAGTCTCAGCAAAGAAATACGGGACCATAAGTCTGTCCTTAATAGTAGAATGGAGAGTATGAACCTGGAATTAAGTGGGAAAATTAGCAAACAGGGAGAGGAAATCAGGGCAGAAATGCAGGGGAATCAGGCTGGGATCACAAGTAGGCTAGAAGGAATGGAAGGCCATCAGAACCAGCAAGATGTGGAAATAACGAAAATTAAGTCAGAGATAGCTAGTTCAAGGGCAGAAGTACAGAATGTAACGGGAAAGTGTGATGAGATATGCAACACTGTAAGTGGGAATAAGAGGGAATATTTAGATAGAGTAGGTGCCGTTGAAAATAAGTTGGGAGAGATTGAGGGTCTGAGAGGGAAGCAGGTGGCATTGACCGAGAAAAACGAAAAGCTGCAGGAAGAGCTGATAAAGGTCAGGAGAGAGTTGAAAGAGCGACCGATGAGTCAAAGGGTTGTGATGCCATCTAGTTTGCTACTCAGGGACCCTGGTCTGCCACAATTTAACTCAAGGCAGTTCAACCCTATGGAGTTTTTAAAAACCATTGAGAAGAAATTCAGCAAGGATCTAGAAGACGGGGTTGTCGAATGGGAAACAGTGTTGGAGATCTTGTCTAACTCATTTCAAGGGGATGTGAAAGCATGGTTCCAAATATACAGGCCTAACATGAATAGTTTAAGGGAATTCAGGGATAAATTCAAAGCTAAGTTCTGGGGGGAGGGGGTACAGTCCAGGGAAAGGGAAAAATTAACTTTTGGGAAATATAAGGAGAGAGAAGGGGTATCCCTGACAGAATATTTTTTGGCACATGTACTTATTTGGAAGAATTTGGATGGGCTGACCTCTGACAGTGATGTGGTTAGGGTCATGTTGAAGCACTTCCCACCTAGAATTCAGGAGGCAGCTTGTATGCAGAAGGTAAGGACGGTAGAAGAGTTGGAAGAGCTTCTTACGAGCTTTGACGTTTTAGGCAAGCAGCACATGGAGAGGCCAGAGGTCAAACAGGAATTTAGGGGCAATAGGGGGAATAATCAGGAGTTTAATAGGGGTAGATTTAATCAGGAGCAAAGAGATTATCAGCAGAGGCAGGAAAACTATCAGAGAGGTGGGGGGCGTCAGGATAATTCACAGCGACAGGAAGGTAACTATCAGAGAGGTGGGGGGCGTCAGGAAGGTGGTAACGAAAGAGTACAGGTGAACCAGAGGAGACAAGAACAAGGTGGTCAAGGAGCTTTAAACTCCGAACGGGCTGTGCAGGGAGGTCAGTCAGGCAGTCCGTAAGAAATGAAGTCAAGCAGTGTGTTATTGTGGGTGAGGAGGATTTTATGCCTATGAGTCGGGAGGATCTGCTAGCTGACCAGCAGGAGTTCTCATGTATCGGGGAGAAGGAGGCTTTTATGTCAACTGTTGAGTTGAGCATACTAGGTAAGAGAGTGCAGGCATTGGTGGATTCGGGGAGTGAGAGAAGTGTCATCAGTAAGGGATTTTATGATACTTTAATCAAGGACGGTGGTAAGTTGGAAGAAATTCCAGTTAAGTCGACATATGTGGTAACTGCTGTTGGTAATAAATCCCAAAGAGTGGGAAAGCAGGTATTGTTGCCCATGAGGTTTGGTAATGAAGTTGACCACAAGACTTGCTTGGTAATTCCTAACCTAATTTATGAAATGATTTTGGGGATAGACTGGCTTAACGAGCATAGTGCTGTTATTGATTTTGACCGGGGTGTCATCAACTTTGTGAGGGGGAATATAAGCCAGGAGATGAGAATGAAATGCAAGAGTGTAGATAAGACAGTAAAGGCATGTGTTACTGAGGTCACTGTAGGGGATATGGCAGAAGGTAAGGCTGACGATGAGGAGGAAGTTGTGGATTTATGTCACATTGCTGTGGAGGGTGATAAGTGTGATCAACTCCAGCAGGCTGTGGATAAGAGTGGTTTAAGTGTTGAGGAGAGGGATAAGTTGTTAGAGGTTTTAGAGCTAAACCAAGAAGTTTTCAGTGACAAGCCAGGGCTAACACATGTCTATACGCATCAGTTCGAAATTGTAGATCATTCTCCATTTTCAGGACCCAAGTACCCGATACCTCACAAATTTGCTGATGCTGTGGAGAAAGAAATAGGCATTATGCTGAATCAGGGTATTATTGAGCCTTCAACTAGTGCATATCTGAATCCCTTAGTTGTGGTTGGGAAGAGTGATGGCTCGGTCAGGTTGTGTATTGATGCCAGGCAGCTCAATTGTAGGATATCTGGGGACCAACAGAGGCCAGAATGTGTTGAGGAACTGGTTCAGAAATTCAATGGTAAGCAATGGTTTTCCACTATGGATCTGAGTGCATCATTTTGGCAGGTACCGTTGAGAGAACAGGACAGGAAGTTGACTGCGTTTAGCTTTAAGAGTGGTTTGTACCAATTCAGGGTCGTTCCTTTCGGAACAAAGACCAGCAGTTCAGCGTTGATTAGGGCCTTAAATCTAGTGTTAGGGAGGGACACACACGAGTTTGTGACAATGTACATAGATGATTTAATTGTTGCATCTTACACATTAAAGGAACACCTGGATCACTTAGACATTGTTTTGGGGAAATTAAGGGACGGGGGATTTACAATTAAACTTAAGAAGTCTCTGTTTTGCACAACATCAATCACATTTTTAGGGCATACTATCACAACACAAGGGGTGTCTCCCGAACAGTCACGATTAGACAAGATTCACAACACTGCTACACCACGTAACGCCAAACAATTGAGGTCAATATTAGGGGTTTTCAATTATTTTCGTAGATTCGTAGTTAAATATTCCTGTCTTGTAGAACCGTTTAGGGAATTGCTGAAGCAGGGTACTAAGTGGGTATGGACCCAGGTGCACGATGAGGCTTTTAAGGAGTTGAAGAGAGGCTTTGTAGAGACTGTCATGCTTAGGTATCCTCGTCTGGATTGTCCCTACATTTTGATGACTGATGCGAGCATGCAAGGCATCTCAGGCATTTTGTGTCAGGAGGATAGTGAGGGCAATCTAGGGATTGTCTCATTAGCAAGCAGAGGGCTAAGCATGGCGGAGAAGAGATATACAATTACTGAAATAGAGATGTTAGCAATCGTATACTCTCTAGGGAAGTTTAGGAGTTATGTGTTGGGCAGTAAGTTGCAGATACTGACTGACCATCATGCATTACTTTTTATTGGATCCTGCAAGCTCACTTCGAACAGGATGTCAAGGTGGATATTGGCTATAAGTGAATATAACTTTGAGGTAAGGCATATTAAGGGTACTGAGAACATTGTGGCTGACTTCATGAGTAGAAACATTGGGGGTGATGAGGGTCATCAGGTACTGGAGGTACAGGAAGGTGTTGTTATCTGCGTAACCAAGGTAAGCGAGTGTGATTATGAGATACGCTGCTTAAGGAATCTGCTTGTAGAGCAGGAGAAGGATGAGGTCTTAGGTGATATCTTGACTCAGTTGAGAGGTATGGATGTGGATAGTAGAATTAAGGTTGGAAAGTATTGGTACAAGTTGGAGTGTGGTTTCTTGGCTAGGCTGTGCCATGAAGGTGCCTGGAGAGTGTGTGTGCCAAGCTCATTGCAGGTAACGATGATTTGGTATCATCACAAGGCTTTAGGGCATTTTGGATCAAGCAAGGTTCTTTTTGCTGTTCAGCAGCATTTCATTTGGAAGAACATGGGAAGGCAGATTAGGAAAGTTCTGGCAAGTTGTGACTCGTGTCAACGGTGTAAATGCCCAACGAGGTTTCTTGAGGGACCTCGGCAAATGGTGATCACAGAAAAACCAAGGGATTTACTCTGTGTCGATCTGTATGGTCCATTGGTTAAAGCTCAGTTTGGATATCAGTATATCTTCGTGGTTGTTGACGCATTCAGTAAACTCGTCAAACTGTATCCCCTGAGAAAAGCGACCGGGAAGGGTTGTGTCCTACAGATCACTGATAAGTATGTACCTGAGTTTGGGGTGCCTCTCAGGATACTATCAGACCACGGTAGTCAATTCACCTCAAAGATCTGGAAAACCAAGTTGAGTGAATTGGGTATCAAGCACATATTCTCATCTATTCGATATCCTCAAGGGAATTTGTCCGAACGAGTTATGAGAGAATTAGGGAGAGTATTTCGCACCTATGTGAGCAATCGCCACAATGCGTGGTTCTCCAAGTTAGGAGATATTGAACGATGGTTCAATAGTACGTTCCATGAGAGTGTAAAATGCACTCCCTATGAAATTCAGTATGGTAGGAAGCCTACCAATGAGCTTGCTAGAATGCTAGGTTTGGTCACGGGAGAGGAGATTGGGAAGGATGTTTGTATCCAGCTGGCTAGGGACAACTTAATCAAGGCAGGGAATAAGCGTAGGCGCCAGCAGAAGCGGGTAAAGTTTGATTCTTTTGAAGTAGGCGATCAGGTGCTTCTGAGGGTTCCATATCCGTCTTCAGCTGTAGATAAGGAGATAGGGAAGTTTTTTCATCTATTTCAGGGGCCTTTTAAGGTGGTTAAACGTATTGGTGAGTGTGCCTACAGTTTAACGGACCAGGATGGTAAGTCTGTCAGTACACATAATATTAGGAATCTCCGTAGATATCACTCTGTAAAATAATATGGCATGGACTCTTAGAGAATCAGTCAACATAACGTGATGGCATGACAAAACTCAAGAGATGTGACGAAGAATGCTAACCAGCAAAGTGGCATCGAGTGTTAGATGGATAGATGGTATGATAAGGCCTGTGCAGGCAAATACCATGGCTTGTGAAGCGATAGGGTCTCATGATGAGACGAAGAAAATGAAGTGGTAGACCTAAGACACTTGAGAGAAATCAGTGAGGCTAGGAAATGGACACAATAAGACATTCGAGAGAGTGAGAATGTGTGAAAATTTGACAAGTGTGTATGTATATATGTCTTCCAGGGTTTATTTATGTAATAGTGTAATTCTTTGTGTTTTCAGTGCGTTGCTTGTTTGAGTGTTTGTGATCCACACTTGTTTCACCCGTGTGAATCACATGGGGGCGTATTGTGACTGTTCCGGTCACAATGTTCCCAAACCCTTATTTGGTTGACTGCAAGAGAAGTCAGGTTAGGGTAATTTGTTCATACCATTTCTTTTCTTGTTCATCATCATCATTTAGGTTGTAGAATTTCATTTTATTTAGTGTATATATATCTTGTGTATCTCGGGGACTCAGTCAGGAATATTTCATTTAATTTGTATGGGAGATGTCAGTATACAAGACAGCGGATTGTGTAGGTAAGCTACAAGATGTTGCAACAGCAGGAAACTCTAGGCCAAATTTAGATTGGGCCGAGAATAACTTCCCTTGTCTTGAAGAAAGCTTTGTGTAAATTGTGTAAGGTTCTGACGTCAGAGAAGAGTTTCGCGCCACGAGTTGTAAGAAATATACATGGGTTCGAGATTATTGGTGTATTTTGTATGGGTTGGAGGGTATCATGACCCTGGCGGAGAAAAAAAAACATGTGTTTACAAGATGAGAGGTGGGATTTTCGTGTATAGCGGGGCTTCACTTCTATTGTAGCGTCTGATTGGAAAGGTCGCGTTCTCGTAATTTGGCGTAGGCCTATTTGGAGAAACAGTTTTGTTGAAAGCATGGCTTGTGAATGTACTCGAAACGGCTACATATCACAACGATGTTATCTCTGTTAGCACAATTCAAGTTGGGTACGGAAGCACATTCATTTCTCTCGCAGAGATGTGGCTATGTAAACCAGTAAACATCTCTAACCTCAAACCACGTGTGGAAAATCTTAGAAATGCTGGGGAGAACTGATCTATCGAGCATGTCTCGTAGATTATCTGCTAGATCGTCGATGAGTGAGTAACAAACATCTTTATATTCCAACATTCATTTTGGGTCACATGTTTTCGTCATTGCCGAGGAGAGAAGATAGTAAACCATAGTCTGTTCGACGAGAGTCCCCGCCATATGTTTAAAGTTGATATTAATACACATATTTTGAAGGTTATAATTAGTTTTCTTTATAGGGAATTACACCTAATAGTTGAACGCCCAAATGATACCAGTTAGGTTGACCAAATGTGTGTCCAACACTCCACGACCCTGCCATTTCAATTGTGTGGTATATGATGAAGTACTTCCGATCAAAAATAGGAGGATGATTTTGGGAAGTTTTAAATCAGTCGCCCAAGAAGGGCTGGTAAAAAGTTACAAGTTCATGACATAAGAAAAAACAGTGATAAAATAAAGTCGTTTTTTAAGACGAATGAAAATTTAAAAAGTAAACGACAGATATTGAAAACTGGTGAAAATCCTAAAGTTGACGATAGCCTCTATGCTTGGTTTTTACAAGAATGTGGTAGGCATACATCAATTTCTGGCGAAATCCTTAAAGGAAAGGCTAGGGAATTTTACTGGAAAATTACAAAAAAGGATGATTTCCAAGCCAGCGAGGGATGGTTGCAGAAATTCAAACAAATTCAGGAAAACTCAGGTTACTAAGGTTACTAACATGTATGCAGATGATGCTGCGTTGCCGACTCTCACACCAGAAGAGCTGCAAGAGTCCGTTAATTGTTACAAAAGTGCATGTGATCGCTTTGGTCTTACCATAAATGTCAATAAGACTAAAGTCTTGGCACAACCTTCACCAGGCACACCTCTTCCTCAGTTCAATATCTCCATCTCAAATTTGCCATTAGAACAGGTAGACCACTTCTCATACCTGGGCAGTACCATTTCTGTGAGCTGTACCTGTGAGCAGGATGTGGATAAGAGAATTGGTGCAGCCCATGCAGCATATGGACGATTAGCGCACCGGGTCTTCATGAATAAAGATCTGTCCATGAGTACAAAGCTTATGGTGTACAAAGCAGTAGTCATTTCTACATTGTTGTATGGCTGTGAAACGTGGACCCTTTACCGACGTGATCTCAGGAGAGCGTTTCCACCTACAAAAACTTCGATCAATCCCGAGGATTGAATGGGAAGACCGCATTACCAATATTGCTGTTCTGGAAAAGGCTCGAATCAACAGCATAGAATCATCCATAATCATCATCGGCTCGGCTTTAACTCGAATCCGAGTATAAATCTTCTTCCTTCAGTCCAGTTTGTGGATGTGTTTACGGTGACTAAAGAGTCCAATCCTGGCATGGAACGAGCGACCACACAAGTCACATAGTATTGCTGGACCGCTTCATCCATAATAGGTCACCAATTTAGATGGATTGGTAATGTTCATCGGATGGATGATATGAGATTACCTCGTCAGATGCTATATGGTGAGTTATGCTATGGCACCAGGCCTCATGGTGGTCCTAAGAGGCGCTACAAGGACCAATTTAAGCAGACCCTGAAATTGACAGGTCTTGATTCACAAACCTGGGACATGCTGGCTGAAGACCGCTCAACTTGGCGCCGTACCATCTCAGATACTGTAAAGACGTTTGAAAGGGATCAACGCACACATGAAGAGGCCAAGCGTCAAGCTAGGAAACTTCGAGCAGCCCAACCACGTCCTCCTCCAGCAATACTATGTGACTTGTGTGGTCGCTTGTTCCATGCCAGGATTGGACTCTTTAGTCACCGTAAACACATCCACAAACTGGACTGAAGGAAGAAGATTTATACTCCGATTCGAGTTAAAGCCGATGATGATGGAGACTGCTAAGTACAACGGGTGAGAAACTTTCATGTGACGAAAGCGCTGTTGAGCCATATAAAGAGAGGTTCAAACAGGTTATCCAAGAAATGGATTTAACTCCTGACCAAGTTTACAATGCGGACGAGAGCGGTTTATTTTGGCGGTTGTTACCAAAAAGAAGCTTGTGCTCCTGGACAAAAATTGGCCAAGGATAGGGTCACTTTCATGCCTTGTTCAAATGCAAGTGGTGCACATAAGGTGACAATGCTAGTCATAGGTAATGCGAAGAGTCCTACAGCATTTAAAAACATCAAACTTCCTGTTGATTACATGAGCCAGAGCAAAGGGTGGATGAATGAGTCCGTATTCACTGAATGGTTTAATGAACATTTTAAACCCTCAGTGAAAAGATTTTTGAAGGAGTGGAAACTACCAGAAAAAGCTTTGCTTATCTTAGACAACTGCCCTGGCCACCCCTGTGAAGATGAGTTGAATTCAGCCAACAGTTTTATTCGTGTGATGTTCTTACCGCCGAATGTGACCCCCCACTTACAACCAATGGACCAGAACGTTATCCAGGCGATTAAAATGTAATACAAAAAGAGCTTATTGTACAATGTGTTGTCTAAGGACGAAAGTGTGATTAAATCCTTGAAAGAAATAAACCTGAAAGACGTGGTTTACTCGCTCGCTAATGCTTGGGAAAATCTTAACGAGAAAGTCATCATTTGCTCTTGGAAACCCCTATGGCCGGACATAACACTACTGGATCAGTACAAAAAAGATGAACCGAAGAAGAAAGCCAGTGAAGAGAGGGAGATTTATCTACTACGAGACGTGGTTAAAGAACAACTCGTGGATTCACCGGATAACGCATTGACAATTGAAGACGTAGGCGTGTGGCTTACCGGTGAAGATGACGAAAACAACCAGTTTATGAAAGAAGATGACATCATAGAGGAAGTGGCAAGAGAGGAAGAGGAACAGGTCGAAGAAGAAGTGACAGCGGCTGTACAATCAATCTCTCACGATGCGGCCATCGCCTCGTTTGCCACGTCAATTGCCTGGGCGGAGGAAAATGGCGTCTCTGCTAACGTTATCTTGGTTTTAAGAAGGTTACAGGAACAAGTTCTCAAAGTGTCTCTCAACCGAAAAAAGCAAAAGACAATTGATGCATATTTCCAGCCGTCTACTTCCAAGGAATAACGTGAGTTATATGATGTATTTTCGTACTTTTTTACTTTGTATAGTACAATGTAATTAAAACTGATTTTCAAGTGATATCTGCGTTTTTCTCGATATTTTCCAGTAATCGGGCGTTTTCGGTAATCCGGCAGTGCTCTGGTCCGATATCTGCCGGATTACCGAGAGCGCACTGTATTCCTTTTTGCGGAAAAGTTATTGTTCTTGGAGGACACTTCACGTAGGTTTTACCTGTTGTGCCGCGCGCTTCTCAGCAGTTATTCACAATTGTATTAAATACGCTTCTCTCTGGCCCTTCTCCAAAATACGCCGCTTACATAAAAACACGCTATCAAAACCAGATGAAATGGAATTTTCTGTTGTTTTTTTTTTTTTTTTGCTACATGTTAATGGCGACTACTCCTCTGTGGATGGTGAGGAATCAAATGTTACTGAATTACCAGCCAGACTTTTAACAAATGAGGATATCGTGACAGATTCATGGCGAAGCATTCACTTCTGCGAAGGATATAATAAATTTCTCAAAAGTTTGCATCTTACCAAAAAATGAACAATGTAATGAAGTTAAAAGTCATTGAACTGATATCCAGTAGTTCAAAAAACATACACCAGCGTTAACGAATTAAATACTGAAGGTGAAAGCCAGCTACTTCAGTTTCCTACAGAAATCTTGAATTCCTTGGAATTAAGTGATATGCCTCCACATACCCCAAACATTTGAGCCATAGTTATGCTCTGAACGTTTCCCAAGGGATCTTATATGGAACCATATTAATTGTAAGAAATATGTATGGAAATTGGTTGGATTTGGAAATTATAGTTATAATTAGGCAGAGATGTCTAATCTTTCGTCTTGATTTAACACCATCTGATATAACACTTCCATTTTCTTTTAAGAGGCAAACCAGATGAGTAATTGACACTTTTTAATTCCTGGAGTCCATCGCATTATAATAAAAACATTACATTTTTAATTTATTTTTCAATTTAATTTTTAATTTATTTAAACTCACTAATTTAATATGCATTATATTTTATTAATAACACTTCATTCATTAATTTATTGCATGATTCATTCTAATCCTTCGACTTAGTTTCAAGTCAATTCAGTAAAGTTTATTTTATTCCGCCCTATTCAATACAATTTGAATTGTATTGAATAGGGCGGAATAAAATAAACTTTACTGAATTCAATTTGCATCAATACGGGCCAATATGAGCGATATTAGTTTCAAGTATTGGTTAACATCAGCTGCTAAAGACTTTAAGACGTATAAGTTGGTACGCACTTCAGCTTCCTTTGTCATTTGGAAACAAGCACACGCGAAGGTCACTAACCCCTCCCCTTCCACTTACTGCTCCCCTGTTACTGCCCCAAAGCGATCACCCCTACCTGCTACCTCGCCCTTTCACTTCTGAGGAAACATCCAATACAGTAATTAGTATACCTTACCAACAGATCTCAACAGCTGACTAATTGTAAATATCCTCTTCCTGTCAAATATTTCTGTGTATGACTTTATTTAATGATGACTTTGTAAGATATCAAATTCATACAGAAGTAGGTAGAGGTATTGATCAATGTGGGTCTCAAATACTTAAATTTAAGAAGGTAAATAACTTACGCATATTTCACACAAATGTTAGAAGTCTATCTAAAAATAAAATAAATTTAGGTGCCGAGTTAGAAGCATATAACCATATATTTGATGTCTTTATACTCACAGAAACTTGGAAATTAGGTAACTTTATTATATGCAAGCATTCCAACTATAAAACATACTATAACGAAGGATGCTTTAATAAATGTGATGGAGTTGTTTTTATGGTGAAGAATTCTATTGACCACGAGGTAGAAACTGTGACTTACAATGATTTCAAACTCCTTAGGCTCAAAATAAATTATGGGAACAATAGAATTGCATTGACAGGCATATACCGTTCGTCAAAATACAATAATAACTATTTATCAATAATCTCCATGATTATGTCCAGCAAAAATGTACACTAGAAACCGAGGTGATTCTAGGCGACACTAACATAGATCTATTTGATGAGTACGACTCTAATGAATATTTAAAATTACTGCATGAGCATAATTTTAGATCGTTGATATATGGCACCACTAGAGAAACTTCAACGAGCAAAACCTGTATTGATCATGCACTTATTCGTTGCGGTATTTCTAATGATAACATCTTACCCATTATATCACAGAGCAGAATTACAGATCACTATCCTATATTAGTTAGTATAAATCTAGAAAATGGCCGTGACTTAGAAGCAGCTCAGTGTAACATACGTGAACATAGATTTAAGTTAGATAGTGAGATGCTTAAAAATAAATTGAGCAATATTAATTGGGACACAGTATTAGGGAACAACCACTTGGATTCTAAAGTAGATAAATTTATACAAACTATCCAAAATTGCATAAAAAAATTCTTCAATACAATTAAATTCAAAGCAACGAAAGAGAAGGAGTGGATCACGCACGCGCTAATTAAGTCCATTCACACCAGAGGTAGGTTGTATCAGGAATATATAGCAAATAAAGAGAACAATGCCATGAAGGAGAAATATAAGCGGTATAGAAATAAATTAAACGAATTGCTTAATAAAGCTAAAACTGACCACTATAAACAATTAATAAATTCCAATTCTAATAATCCAAGAAAAGTATGGGGCATTGTCAATGAAATAACACAAAGAATAAGTCATAAAGAAAAAATAACAAAAATAAGATCTCAAAATCATGTTTACGATGATGATTTCACTATAGCTAATACATTCAATGATTATTTTATTAACAAAACTACTGACATGTCTAAAACTATTAAGAACAATCCAGATTTTTCCTTGAAAATCAACAGAAACACATATTCCTGTTTTTTATTCCGATTACCGAAGCGGATTTACATAAGTACCTACACGAAATAAGCGACACTAAAGCAATGAGAATAGACAACATCTCAGCTCAAATTATTAAGCAGAATTTTAATACTTTCAAGAGTCCTTTACTAACAATAATAAACGAGTCACTTTCAGTTGGATACTTCCCAAAGCAATTAAAAATTAAAATTGTAAAACCGCTACATAAAGCAGGCAATCCTTCAGAACTAAAGAACTATCGATCGATATCGTTAACGATAATCATATCAAAATTATTTGAAAAATGTATAAAAAATCATATTTATCAGTTTTTGAAGAAACACAATCTACTATCAACTACACAATTTGGCTTTATAAAAAATGTCAGCACCACTGATGCTATTGGGGAATTAACTAGGCGAATTTATGAAAATATGAACAGTATGAAACCGACCTTGGGCATATTTCTCGACTTAGAGAAGGCTTTTGACACCATACCTCACCATATTCACCTTCAGAAGATGGAAAGATATGGCATCAGAGGCATAGCACTGAAATTGATAGAAAGCTATTTGACTGAAAGGATTCAATACGTTAGAATAAATGGAACTACAAGTCTACCTTTAAGAGTGAAAAGAGGAATACCACAAGGCACAGTGCTGGGTCCATTATTATTTTTGATTTTTATCAACGATATTGAATCATCTATACATGGAATTGAAAATGTTAATGTCATATCATATGCAGATGATACGGTAGTTTGTGTTGAAGGTAGAACATGGGGAAATGTAAAACAAATTGCAACTGCTGCATTGAAAATGTTAAAGGTATGGTTAGATGGTAACGAACTATTTTTAAATATAAATAAATCAAAGTTTGTAAGATTCAGTTTAAAAGCAGTTGAAGATTATTTTAATGAACTAAAAATACACACTTTGAACTGTAATCAGAACTGTGACTGTCCTAAAATAGCTAAAGTGGATAAAGTTAAATGTCTGGGATTATTTATAGATAGTGACATGAACTGGAAAAGCCAATGCAAACACCTTACAAGTAAAATAAGAAGAACATTCTATATATTTCACAATTTAAAACATATTGTCAATTACAAATTAATAAGAGACATCTACCATGCTCTAGTCCAGTCAGTTCTTACATATGGTATTCTTGCCTGGGGAGGCACCTATGAAAATGTACTAAAAAGTGTTCAGATAGTGCAGAATCTCATACTACGAATATGTTGAAGAAAGATAGATTATATCCGACTATGAGACTGTATGCTGAGACAAGGGTCTTCAACATTAAACAATTGTATGCTTTTGAAATATATAAATACATTTTTAAAGATAGAAATAGAATTCAAGTTGTTAGCCACGGGTATGAAACCAGAAGTATTACAGAGAATCACTCTATTTTATATCAACCTAAGTTAGGTATAGACAAACGTAACTTTCTGTATTTCTCACCAAAATTATATAACATTCTCCCAATTAAATTAAAAGAATTTAAAGGAAATCATGCAAACCTGAAGATGCATATAAAACATTTTCTCAGAGAAAACAAAATTAAAATTGAAAATATAATTAGTTGAGCCTACAAGTTTATGAAACACAAATTCAATTTTCCTTCTTATTCATTATTTTTTTGTGTATACATCATTTACATAGAACGTGTTATTCGGCTAAGCCATTATACAATTTTTAGAAATAGTAATCAACGATATGCATGCCACACACAAGGTTGCACCTTTTAGTGGCATATGTGATATCTCTTCCTGCTCTGTATGAATTTGATATCCTATTTCGACCTGTCTTTATCATATTGTAATAATATAATTTAATAATTGTAAATTTACAGGTTAAACAATGAGTAGGAAGTGTAAGGAAATTCATAAAATGTGTACAGGTATTATGAATTTTGTAAAATGTGTGTATTTGTAACGATTTAATAAATAATAATAATATTTCCAATTCGCTTGGCGTTCTTTACCACAATCAATAAAGCCCAAGGGGAAACTCTGGAACGTATACTGTAGGTCTCTATTTACCTCATCAAGTTTTCAGCCATGGTCAGCAGTATGTTGCAATGTCAAGAGAGCAATATTTTGACACTCTGAAAGTTGCAATAGTGACAAAAAGTAATCGTACTAAGAATGTAAATAAGAAAATTCTTCAGTAAATATTTTCCCATTGACCGTCATGTTTTGACGGGTTTCAACTAGTAAGGAATAATATTTGTAAATCATATATCATCTCATATATACAGGTCACTCTCAACTACAACAACACACTTTGTCATGTTTACAGTGAAGGCAGACAGGGGCCCGAGAGAGAGAAATAGAAGTAAGTGTATAGCAAGCACAGAACAGCTCAGTGCACCCTGTGAAGCCTTGTATTACATTTAAATATTTAGAATTAAATGCCGTTTGCACCAGTAGCCAACCTTTAAGTTTAAGAAGGGTGGAACAGAATAGACAAGATGATGAGGGGTACTTACGTGAATGTCCTGGAGTAAAAGGACTAGAAGGGCCTACACCTCCAACTGCTTGCGAGTAGCTAGGCGGAGCAGCAGGAGGTGGAGTATACATTGGTGGACCTCCTAATTTGCTCATAATGAGTTAGTCACAAATCTGAAAGAAAGAAAAAAAAAACAAGCAAGTGAAATATCTGACAGATAACAATATGTACTAGTATGATTCAAGAAAAAGCACCTCCAAGGCCAAAAGATAAAATGACATTTTCAGTATTACCAGAGATCTCCATACAAATACCACAATTGCACAGTTATGTCGTCTGCAAACACCCTTATAAACCAATGTGCCAACCACGCTAGTCATATGTCAACTAGAAGGCATTCCCAGTTAAGCTGTCAGTGATCACAAGGCTAATCACATGGAAACAGATCTTCAATGGTAACTTTCACTGTATATCAAGCCTGCACTAACAGCACTCCATGCATGTCAGAACTTGCTATGAGCACAAGAGCCCCATTACAAGCTTGCAAGTGCCGAATGGAGAAAGTTTCACTGTAGTGACTTGTATTGTAGATAAAGAGTGATAATTAATCTCAACAAGAATCGAGATCAGGAGTTTTTTCTTCGACTATCAACTAAATTTATTTAATAATTTTTGTGGAATTTCCAGAAAATATTCATGAAAAGTGTTTACCATTTCCTCTGGATTATTAATCACTTTATTATTGCAGGTCAGTGTAATGTTCCTTTGTATTTTAGCAGATTTTCCAGTTTCTTTCTTTATCACAGACCACATAGCCCTGTTTTTATTAGATGATTGGGATATAAAATTATCATTATGCATTTTCTTTGCTAGTCTTATTACCTTACTTAATATGCTAGTGTATTTTTTGTAGTATAAATTGAATTCAGGTGTTGTGTGGTATTGTTTTTATAATTTGTGTAGAAATTTATTTCTTTGACATGAATTTATAATCCCTGTTGTTATCCAATTGCTAGCTTTGTTATTTTGAATAGTTCATTGTTTAAAGGGGAATGCTGTTTCAAAATAGTGTTTTAGGGTACTGTTAAATGCATTAAATTTATCATTTACATTTCCTAGTTTATAAATTTCTGACCATGTTTCCTTATTTAATAAGTCATTGAAATATGTAACATGTCTGTGATATGCTATTCAGTGCCAGCAGTGCCCATTATCAGCAGATCTAAAAAGAAATTAATGGGGAGCATGAAACTGTCTCAGAAAATCCATCAATAATGGGTTATGAAAGGAAAAGGTATCAACTACTGCCATTCCCATAACATAGCTTAGTAATGCATTAGCCAAACTACTGCCATTCTCATGTCATAGCTTAATAAGTTTCATTCACTTTAAAACAACCACAACCGCATTATAAAAAGAAAACTACTCGCATAACATACTGGGATGATAAAAAGAGATCGTGAAGAACGTATGGGACGATACGAGTTTCATCACATGGCCTAATAGTAATATCAACTTTCATTTTTAGTCACTAATTATTTTTAAATTCCTTTCTTTAAGTATATCAAGGCTGTGAGCAAGAGAGAAATATATTCTTGTACAGAAAGGTGATCCTACATGGAAATGAGTTATCTGTCCTCTTCAAACAAGCCTGTGTTAAGTATCCTCAAATTTAAGTTACTTATAGTGTTATATACTTATAAATCAGGGAATAATTTGGAATGAACTTTCCATTTAGGGGAGATCACCTCCATGGATCCTGTGGATCTGTCCCTGAAAGCAAGGTAAGGTATAGAAATTAATGTTAATGCAAGTAATTAATTTAAAATTAAATGGGTTATTGCAAATAATGACTGCACAGCAACTGTAATATTATCATCATTATTCTTATTTCTCTCTCATTCTCTTTCTCCATTGACTTTTAGTGATCAAGAACTTCCATGACTATTTACTTATTCATGAAGTAGCCTATTATAGAATGTGATAAAGACTTCTTCTGCATTGTTCCAATTGCATTCATGAGCCGAGTGGCCATCTATTTCATGAATGCATTAGGGATAATTCCTCTTTTACACAAACACAATGGGACAAATTGTCACCTGCTCCCATGCTTCCACAATTCTTGTATTGACCATGAGTGCCGAGAGTATCCATTCATCTTCAGGTCACTAAGTCTTCTGCACAATGTGGTTTAATATCAAAAGAATCAAGGACATCTTGGTCTTTGTAGTGAACATAATTTATTACGTTGATTTGGCCGAGAATTTATTACTTTCAATAATAGCAACTTTTGAAGCCATATCTTTCAGTGTTGTCTAGCCAAATAAAAACCATTTATAATGGGAGATTGAACATCGCAGATCTGTTGTTTCAGAATTCTACAGTGGAATTACCTGGAAGGACAAATGTGGCATTTCATGGAGATAACACTTCTAGTTGACTATTGATTCTTGATGAATGTTCGTGAACATTTGCTTCGTTTGTTGTGGACACTTCCTGCAAATCTATTATATTAGCCTATATTAATATATTAGTTTAGTGGTAGCAATATAGTCATTAAAATGTGTTCAAAAGGCATGATGAGAATAATGAAGTTTATTTGCTTAGGCTTCAATATCTAGTAGAATAGGAATCAGGATATGACAGTGATTTGATATCTAAAGAGGTACCAGAATAAGAATATTTGGCAGCCAGCTCAGTCCATGACTCATCTGATAAGAGCAAATACGATGACAATAACTATAATTAATTTTCAGGAACGGTATATAGCATTTCTTGTATCTTCGTTATGCATCATAATTCCACATGAA
The DNA here is from genome assembly GCA_946902985.2 of Meconema thalassinum. Classification (NCBI taxonomy): domain Eukaryota; kingdom Metazoa; phylum Arthropoda; class Insecta; order Orthoptera; family Tettigoniidae; genus Meconema; species Meconema thalassinum. The sequence goes on from OX336389.2 coordinate 1,069,770,388, forward strand.
ATTTCCAATTAATAATTTTAGCTTTTGTTGTAACTTCGGTGGTTTTAATCTTATTTATCAAGTATGCGGTTCTATATATGTACTAAGGTGCTGCCACCTGCCCTTTTATGCTTCAGTTTGTCTAAAACTCGCGCCATGTTCGCACATGTTTAGTTTGCGCGGTTCCGCTATTGCCATCCATGTACATTAGTTCGTTATTATTATTAAAATCACATCAGTTCGCTTTGCTTATATATCTCTGGTTTCCTTATATCCTCTTACAGCTTTATATTTTACAGACCTCCATCACAGTATGACGACTTATTATTGTTAGTAGCAATATAGCTGTTCCTCTTTGTGACATTATGGAGGCTCCTACCCGTGGTCATTATCATATACCTAGTTAAAGCAATGGCAGCTAATGCCGCAAGAAATTCTAATCACCTTATGAGAAGTACCATAACCATCATTCTATGCCAAGTGGTATGTACAGAATGATTGTTTTATGATTATGTGGGAGCAAATAGTCAATTACACCAGCCTGCGAATTTTAAGAAACAATTTTCTAGCAAAACTTTAAAGGGGTGAATAAACCTAATTGGCTGAAATATATTCTTTATTTAATAAACCTAATACAGGTGTGCTGAATTCAAAATATGCAAGCCTTTTTTAACTGGCACGTACAGGCAATATTCAAATAACATGTTTCATTATATAGTGTTAATAATACATTTAACCATGCAGTAAAATAATGTAAAACAGTGGATAAAACAGGACCCAATAGTAATGGAAATTAAATACAATTATCATTTTGAAGTGAAGTCATGTTCTTAAGAAATATTAAATTTACTGCAGATAAACAATTTTCTCCTCCACTTTGATGCGAAAGAGCGTCAAAACCGGCAGCAGTCGACCATTCCTCCTCCTGATATAGAAAACTTAAAAACCTTTTTTTCAGTGTTGCCTTTGAAGATTCTATGTTAAAAGAAATAAAAGCTCTTCACTTGGTCAACACACATATGCAAGCCCAATTATTGTGGATGGTTATTGTTAATATATTGTACACAAATACCTGAAGTAAAATACACACTTGCAAATTGTACACTCCACTACTTAAAATAATTAGGACACGCATAATAGTACATTCACCACTACTCACACTACTGAGTCTTAAGTCAGAACAAACCTCTTTAAGAAAAGCACATAACTCAATGTAGCAGATGTGAAGTGAAGCTATGGATTATAAGGCAGTAATTTAGAAATCCAAGTTTCCAATCTCAACATGCCCAGTGTGACCTTCACAAAACATGTCATCCCCTAATTATTTTAAGTAGTCAAGTGTACAATTTGCAAGCATGTATTTTACTTCAGGTAGGCTATTTGTGTATGATATATCAACATTAACCACCCAAGTTAATTGGGTTACCAAACACAAGAGCATTTATTTATTTACACAGAATCTCTCTCTTGATGGATCATTCTCCCCATTTCTCACAAAATGCCCCTAAATTCTCCAGTAAACAGTAGAGATAATCATGCAGGATGTGTAATTTTAAACTCATCTTACGACAGAGTTTCTGGAAGATATTAACATGGTGACCACTCACATCAGTCAACTATTTTCTAGGAGTTTTCCAGGAGCAATTCTCATTTTTCCAGACTTAAAAATAAGCACGAGTCCCGGGGGCGGGGGTTGGAGGGAGAGGGGTTATCGGTTGCCTACTTCAAGACCAAAATAAAGCAGTTTTGTTTGGTTTACTTATACAGATGTTGACAAAAATTAGTGGTGATTGCGTTATTGATACGCAAGCCTACACACAAATGATTTAATTGTTGTTTTAAAAAAGCCTTTGTGACTCAAATATCCACGTAAAAAAAAAAAAAAAGCAGCCTGAAATGTTATTGCGGTGAAGTTGTCTATTACTCAATATGTTTTACAAAAATACTATCGTGTTCTCCCACACAGAAACAGGTAGCCTGAGGAAATTTCTTTCGTTAACGATGGAGTGCTCACCCAAAATCGCAGCGGGAGTATGATTTAACATGGAAAGATTTTTATAATTAATTAACAGTGGCTATTTTCCAGGAGTTTACAAATTTTTCATCATTTTCCAGGAGTTTTCCAGACCTAATAAAAATCCAGGAGTTTTCCAGGATTTCCTAGGAGTAGTGGCCACCATGTATTAACCCGGCAGTGGTCGCGCACATAGTGCATCTTAAAGAGGTCGCGGTGGGTCACCATGACCCACATATTATTATTTAATTTATTTCGTCAGGACTTGCACTTTTTTTAAACTCTGTTTGTACATCAACTAACACTATTATTTTAGACATATAAACAACCATACCTTTATTTATGTTCTTATTATATTACAGATTTATTTTTAAATAGTTAATACAAAACTTCCACTAATTGCATGTGATACAAAGTTGGTATTTTTTTTCTGGAATATTGGTAAAAGTTTGAAATAGTTTTACACTAATGCCTTCTAAGAGCATGAAGAAAGTCATAAAGTTCAATTTTGAACAGGCACCATAATGAATCTTTCAAAGATTTCCACATATATACTTTTGGTACGAGTAAACATAAAAAAATTAACAGATACGAATAAATGTCAAAAAACAAGTGATACATTCAGAATCTCTGGCTAGGATTAAAAAAGTATTTACAAATCAAGCTTCTCATCGTTCTCAATCTCTGGTTCAGGCATTTTCCAGACAGTCTAGGCAAGTCAGTTTGCCATGGTTTCCACATACAAACTTCTTACAGATGGCACACATCTGATACGTTTTGTTGCCAGTCCTGGAGCGTAGTGCACATCTTTTTCGTTTTCTGGTACCGTCATCTTCTTGAGGCTCCTCAGGTAGTGGATTCTTTTGCTTCCCAAGTATTTCCCAGCTAAAAAGGAGACTGCGTCACTTCGGAATGAAACTCATTATAACTACCGTATGTGTAATAAACATGCCAGCTATTTCCTATTCAAATGTGACTAATTAAATAACTTTCATTTTCATTTTTATTTTCATTTTAGTCACCTCCGTGGTGTAGTGGTCAACGAGCTTAGCTGCCACCGTGGAGATCCGAGTTTCGATTCCCGGCTCTGCCACGAAATTTTAAAGTGGTATGAGGACTGGTCGTTCATTCAGAGTATGCAGTATTTCTGTCCTTAGCTTACGGCTAGTTACGGTGTAATCAACGATCTTCTGTAGAATATCGTCTGTGAAGAAACACTGCCACGCTTTCATCGGTGTGTTAGCCTCTTTCACTGCTCCTTTGCAGCCTGGAAGGTGAGTGACAATATTCCTGCGTCTTGTACTGAGTGATTGTGTAGGTTCAGCCAATTTCCATGTAGTGCCGTCTTTACCGGTATATTTGCCTCTATAAACCAGTGGGAGTCATCATCTGAATGTTCACCCTCAGTAGCTACTTCGTCATCACTGTCATCACTTTGTTCCGTATCCGTGTTCCGGGCTTGTTCGCCTTGTATTTCTTCTTGTGGATCGACATCAGACCCTACATCACTTTCATCACCACCCAGTTCATTGTCTGTTTCTGCCGAGAATGATTCATTCAGCATAGAAAGAATACGGTCTGCTTTTCTCTCATCCATTTCACCGAAACAAGGAAAACGCACTCAAATGTAAAATTTAACTAAGAATTTTTATGTGAACACAAAAGGTCGCGGTGGGTCGTGGTGATCCGCACACTACTTTCCTCGAGAACTGCTATACCCAAACCAAATTCCGCCTGCTGTACTGTGTAGAGGGGATAGACTTAGGAAGGTACTGGGAGGGGGGATCCTGTGTCACCGTTGGTGGAGGGGGGATCAAGGGAAATGTTAGCTTGCGGGTCATGATGACCCACAGCGACCGTTCTCGGGTTAAGCATGGCTTTAATAATCTGTCGGTATTGGTATATTTTCCATCAGCCAAGAACTTAGAGGTAACATTCCTCTACTTTCGCAAGTCTAAGCCCATCAAGATGAAGTAAACAACAAGGCGTAGGAAGATTGGAATTAGAGTAGGATACCAGTACAATAGTTGTTAGATGTAGCATAATCATTCCCAAATTGAATACTTTTGAATCTTCTGTTAATATGGCAAATTACAGTGATTGCTTGAATACTTGTTACCCAAGTCGCAAAATGAGACTGACAAATATGAAATAACTAAATGTAAACTTAAACAATTATTTAAATCTGCAATACAGTTTTGGGACTGGGCCTATCTATAGGGAAGGAATATGCTAGTATTTTCCTTGTCGTCTTCTTAACTTGAAAAAAGAGCAAATGGTTTCTCATATCAAATGTTGGTTTAAATTATATTACTAAAAGCTCCATCACAGCAGTAAAACTTGCGTATTTTGACAAAAATGTGTTGTGCATTTTTCATCTAGCAACCGAACTTGGAAGATTAATAAATACAGTATCAGTGCATCTTATTGTTCTTAAAAATGTTTTCTTTTGAGATACCGATACATAATAGCCTAGTTGTTCAGATATTAATTACATTTGACTCAGAAAATTGTCATTTGTAATTGTAACTTATGTTACAGTACATCAAATGGGAATCATGTTCTGCAAGGTCAGCTTACAAGTCAAATTCCTGCAACTGGAAGTCCCTTAAAATGCTCAAACACTTTCATTGAAGCAAAAGAAGTGTGGCTTTAGAGTACCGTATTCATGAATGATAATGCACAGACACTTTCAAATTATAAAAAATAAAATCCACGTACGGTGATGCAACCAACGTTACATGGCATGTTGACTTTCACATATAGTGGTGAAAACTATTACCTACTTACTTCAGAACAGTTATGGAATGGATATAGCTGATAAGTGCAAACTGAACAAAAGAAATATACCTACTTTCGAAGATAATTGTTATTTTTTTTGGTAATACCTGTGTAATTATCATCAAAGTGTCAAACATGAATGGTGAAATGGATTCAGGATTTGCTTGCAAATGAGAACTGTTAGTTAATCCTAGAACCTGTAACGTGTTTTTCGAGGGGTTTTATGCAACTGGCATAAGTCAGTAGGAAGCCATTCTATATTTATTTACGCGGCAAATTGTTCAGCCAAGAGAATTTTTCATGGTAATTTATTATTATTATTAATTTATTATAATTATTATTAAGGTATTTTCGGAGCATTTTATAAAAAATTATTAGCATTCAGATAGGTTTTCTATGTCTTAGAAAACCCTATCCAGCAAATTATTACGAACGACGATATCATAGAAAATTATCTGATTACGGAATTTTACGGAGTTTTGTCAGTTAGGGTATTTGAGAGACATGACTCACTGGGAATTCGAGTACACGCTTAATCTTGTCGAGAAGCATGACGCAATCTTGGGTCGCAAGGTCTAGAAAAGACGAATTGTTGAAACGGAACCCTCCCGCCGAGTGTAATGACCCGGAGGAGGAGAAGATCGCGTGGTGGGTCAGCCAATCAGGGGAGACGACGTAAGCTAGTTGGGACTGAAGAGTGGGGAGCCGGCGTGTGGTTATATCGTTCGACGCGCCGTGAAACATGGACTATCTGTGAAATACTTGAGGTGTACGGTCGCAAGTGCGTGTCGCTCCGATGTTCAGTGGAGTTAGCGACGAACTTTTGTAAAACTTGGTTGTACGAGTGTTTGGGTCCGAGGTACGGACCATAGAATTATCTAATCTACCAGAATATCATCAAATTCCGACGGAGATGACGACGTCCAGGAGACTGTGGGAAGCTCACAACATCATCAAGAACGAGGGAAATGCTTTGGCAATTTCCAGTGGTAAGCGCCAATGACGCAGAAATACGCAATCTCTCATTTTCTTTGTTTTACATTTCATATTTCAGTAACTTCATAGCTTGGAAATAAGAGTAAAATCAATTTATCAGACTCCGTTTTCACGTAATTTTCTATCGGTAATATTCAAATCACAACGCTCCAATTTAAATTTTATAGTTATTATTATTATTAATTTTGCTATACTTGTTTTATATAATAAATTCATTTCTTTTACAATGCAATCTTTGCTTTCAGTAGGTAGCATTAGATATAGACCAATTCCTTCTCCTGATACAATTGTTTGTTGGGTTAATGATCAAATCATACCACGATCTGAGTGAATAGAGTCTTGAATGTGTTCTGCCAGAGCTAGACGTTGTTAAATACAAATTTAGATTTCAACATTGCATTGAGGTCTTGGCGCCCATTAAAACAACATAGCTTAGGCAAAGGTAAACAGTTACATTTCTCACCCAACAGATAGGAGCTAGCAAAACTGCTACAAACCGGCAATGTAAAATTCTGTACCGGCGTCTAATTTGTGTGATATTTTACTACCAAGTGGATTCTTACTTTCAACCTATTGTGAACGATGTTTCATGGCACTGTTGCATATCGTTGAAAAGATAATAAACCAAGGATTCAGATGGTAATGTTAACTTTTCTGTGAAGCTTGATAAAAAAAAAAAAGAAATTCAGAATTGAAAATGGTGGAATTATTGCATGAGCAATATCAAAATTCTAACAACCTAAAATTCGAGATGAAACATAAAACACTAAATCCAAGATATACAAAGTGCTTCACATATACTGTATGTACATAATATGTATGCAAATTTCAAGTCTATGCAATAATATTTGTTTGACTGATAACAAAAAATTTATCTCCCATGAGCCATTTTAGGCCTATAACCCAAGTGTGTCAAAGAACTTGCGTTATTGTAAATGTTATTACAGCTGTTATGCTATATACAAGCCAACTGAAACAAAAATATTGTAGATGGAAATTATAACAACGAAGATGCACTTTTAACTTCCTAATACATATAATACTTACATCCTCAAAATAAGAGCGGTAGCGATAACATATACAGCACCATTACATGATATGTTTTGGTTGGCATGGCAGTGAGTCCCTCATTTGTTTCCAAGAAAACTTATACAAGGAGATTGTTTCTATGGATGAAAAAGAGTAAGAAGCGCCTGTTAACATCTAGGAACACACAACAAGGCATGTCACGCGATCTCTCACCGGAACAGAGCTACTAAATGAAGAAATAAAAAAGCGTCGAAGAATCAACTCTGCCGCTACAGAACTGGGAGAACTGTTGATCCATCGACGCTTGCCGGTTCTAGGGTTAAGCTGCTTTAGGTTTCGAGTATATATCGCGATAAGTATGTGTCTATACCTTATTCCATATAAGTTGAGAGTAATTACAACACGCCAGAGCCGGAAAGAAGAAAAGGAAGATTGTAGTTCTAAGTGACCATTAATCTTGTGATCATGAGCCACGGGACCTCCTTTTTAAAATAAGACTTTTTCAATTTTCCGCCTATTCAATACTTATAATTCTAACACACTTCAGGGGTACATGTTTTGGAACCTATTGATTCCTTCCTCAGCTCATAATCCTACGTTTAGGGCACATCATGAAATAGAACGTTGGATCTCTCAAAACAATGGCAAAATACACTTTATACAATAAAAAAATTTAGAAAACACTAATTAAAAACTAATATAAAACAACATGCAAGGTTCTCAAGCACTCAGGTACGCTCATTGCACATGCTTCTGTCCTGCGTTATGATGAAACGTCATTTGGCACTCAAAGACACTTTGGTGAATACCAAAACATGAAGTGACTTTCAAGATTGTTCAATGTCTATAATTCAATTACGCTACTTATGTAGCGCATATTATACTGGTTTTTGAAATATACTTGAGAAAACGCAGTGGTTGATGAGCGTTTGATGAAACATGGTGGTCAAATGCATTGCTTAGAAGGGATCATTAAGCTATCTGTCATTGAAAAATTGAAAAAGTTTTTTTTTCCTCTCTGCCCACGGTACCTGGAATGAGTGAATGGAGTAGACTTAGTTCTGTTCGGAAAAGATGGTATAAAAGATAAAAGAACCTAATTTTAAAACAAATTGAGGAGAACTTATGGAAGCAGAAAAATGGAGCTGCGCATACCGTTTCAACTGCCGTTGAAACTTTGAAAACTATGCTGGGTCCTGAAGAAGAAAAAGGTATATTAAGATGATATATGGTTTACGTGGAAAGTTCAATTAGAGGACATCAAAACTGCTTGCGCGAAATTTTGAAAGGTACCAATGTCAAATGAAAGCAGCTATTGCGGGAAACCAGGGAGGTCAGTGCTCCACTGAGTGTGAACCGCATGCTACTACTATAATATTAATGAATATTTTGAATATGAATAATAAATATTATTTCTAATAACCTCCTTTTTACATGGAATACTCCTTTTTACATGGAATACGAACCACAGGACATGGCATTTCACTTCAAATATCTCATATGCGTTGACCGGGAATCGAACCCAGTCCACCCTGCTGCGAGGTGAATAGATTGACCGCTGCACCACCACACCCCTCGCAAAGAAGGGCTCTTACCTATACGAGCAAACTACCTTCGATTGAAATATTACAGACATCGTATCACTTACTGGCTTTAACTTCTCCATTGCTCTAGCGTGTTGTCATTTGACTCCCAACTTATATGGAATAAGGTATAGGAGAAATTTGGTGTAGTCGATGTTTGGGAATTAATGATGATGAATTGTTGTTTTAAGGGGCCTAACATAAGGTTATTGGCCCCTAATGGTCTGGGTGATAGAGAAAATGACAATGAATTGGAAACCAGAACGAAAACCAAGGTAGATTGAAAATACTTACAAAAATGGAACTCAGATTGAAAAGATGCACAAAATGTGGAGTGGAAATACTTACAAAATGCAAGGTAGATTTGAAACTCACAAAATGCAATTTAGATTCAAAATATTTACAAAATGCAATTGAGATCAAAAATACAGGCACAATGCATTTTGATTGAAAATGCCCAACCAGATTCAAAATACTCACAAAATTTAACTGAAATTGAAAATACTTACAAAATGTAAGAAAACAAGAAAACAAAGAAGAAATAGCACGGAATTTGACTGTTGGTGAGGAATACGGAGATCCAGTTGATATCGAGTGCGGGAGTGATGCAACGGAAATCCCGACAGTTTCCCACAGTCAAGCTGTGTGTTTCTAGTCGCACTTATCTCATATATAGAAAACTAGATGAATTTTCGTTCTCATATAATGTTTTCTTCGGAAATGTGTAATCGAAAATTAGAATAAATGATCTAAGAAACAACCCCTGACGACTGTTTTTTGTTGTATTAAATATTAATGTAGGCATAATCCACATAGGCCTACCTATAGCCTAGCATGTCTTATAAGACACTACCTAGTACAATCAAGTGTTATATTTATTATTTTGCATGTTCAAGCCTATTTCAATATTTTAAAACAATAGTTTTGTTTTTACTAGGCCTAACAAAAATAATGGCGGATAATTCGCCGTTTTCGGTAATTCGCGGAAGTTCGTGCATTAATTACCGCGAATTAACGAGAGTGCACTGTACTTACAAAATGGAGTTTAGATCGAAAATACTTACAAAATGCAATGTACATTAAAAATACTCAAAAAAGGGAATTTGGATGGAAAAAGACTTACAAAATGTAATTTAGATACACGGGGAGCCAATTCACAAAAGTGCGGGAATCTTAAAGAGAAAAGGAAATATAATGAAAAGAAAAAGAAGGCTGATCCCTCGAAGAATGACGGATCAGTAAAGATGAGAGAAGGGCCAATTAAGGCTTGAAAGGAAGAGACTCCCTAGGCTGGATACCCTAATACCGTCGGATTCGGAAGAGAATAAGAGTTGACCAAGAGATGTCGACAGGAAAGAAGAGGGAGAGGAGCCCGGCACAAGTAAGTGGAAGCAATGTCGGACTCAGCTAGGGTCCCATGGTCGCCAACCCACGTCCCACAAGTTGTGAGCCCCTAGGGGGTCAGGAAGTAATATAGATAGTGATACTTTACACTACAAAATGGCAGCATCCATGACATTATGGACGACACTAAAGCCTTAAACGATGCATACATGTTAAATTCTATGTGTTAATAAGGCTTTACATACAAACACAAACCTAACCTGGGGCAGTAAAACTTCCCTTGATCAGAATCAAAGTAAACAATTCTTAAACTACTGAAATTAGCCAAAATACCTGTAGTAATGGTAGGAAAAAAATCGGGAGATGATATGGTAATAGATGTTTACTCCGCTGTCTATAACCCACCCAGCCATCCCAAATATGATAACGACTTATATAGATGAAGTTCCAGCTGACTCAACAATTTTTAGCAACATGTACAATATTGCCAACCCCACGCATTCAGTACTATTTCGCATCCGGTACAGTAAAACAAACGAGCGCCGTCAAGTTAATGTGAAAGTGCACCAAGTTTCATTGCAATGGTTAATACTGTTCTACATACAAAACAAACCTAACGTGGGGCTTACGCTCCAGACCCCTGGCTTGTCGTGCAATCAGTAATTTTCGTCCAGACAGTCATCTAACCAAGTAGCGTTCAATAGTTTCGTCCAGACGTCCATTTTAGTCCTGGTGTATTTTGTACCGGACACGTTGGCAACAGTGATGGGACGTGATATGACGTCAAACAATGGTCACCTTCGTTGAACAAGTAAGAAATAAAAACCTTTATTTACGTTAATATTACAAATATTTCCAGTGCTGCAGTAATAATTGACAGTATTTTCAATTCCTAATGACTTCAAGGAAGATATGTGAAACATATACTGTATTTATCATATATTTTCAATAATCTTACAGGTTCTGTTAAAGACCGGTTCCGGTCAAGGGAAGAATTAATCCTGGGGCTTACACCCCATGTCACCTTGATTGTATTACAAGCAGCAATTTACATCCAGTAATCTAACCTAGTAACGGCCAGCAGTTTTGTCCAAAACATCGTCTAACCAAGTAGTGACCAATGGCTTTGTCTCACCATGGCTTGGTAACCCATTTTTTCCAACTGCCATATTTTTAGGACCCAAATTTAAATATTTTTTTGAAAATTAGTGCATAAAAGGGATGAGAGCAGAGTACAAGCAGCTGAGATGAGATTCCTGAGAAGTATGGTCCAGAAAACGAGGAGGGACAGAGTGAGAAATGAAGATATACGGAAAGAACTGGGAGTACAGAAACTGAATGACAAACTGGAGCAAAACAGATTGAGATGGTTTGGACATGTCAAACGGATGAATGAAGTAAGGCTATAAAGACTAGCACTGGACAGGGAAGAGAGGACGGGAAGACCAAGAATGCGTTGGATGGACTCAGTGGAGAATGGTATTAGAAAACGGAACCTGGATTGGAACACTGTGTCGGAAGAGGAATGGTGGAACGACAGAACAAAGTGTAGAGGAACCATATTTGCCCCCACCCAGTGTCAACTGAAAAAGGGGAAATGAAGATGATGATGATACAGTAGTTTTAAAATGTATTTTCCTACTTTTCATATATTTTAGAACCTAATTAATGAAAATGGTCAGTAAATAACATTCACTTTGCATATTTTTAATTTTTCATGTATTCATTAAAACTGCCTAAAACAAATGGTGATACACGATTTTGGAAAAAAAATAAAAAATATATACTTAACCATTTAAGGAGTATTGATGTTCTGGAACGTCACAATTTCATAACTTTTAGGAGTAAGAGCATAGACCAAATCAGGACCAAAATTAGTGAACTTTTTTTTTTTAAATTTATGAGAGTTTTAATTAAACATAGTGTTTACAAACCAAAAACATGTTTTAGCATCAAAATACCTTAAAATACAACGTTTCAGAACTTACCAATCCAACATGGCAGCTGTGCGAAATATTTCACTGGCATTCTATATCTCCGAAACCATTACTGATATCACCCTGAAATTTTGTACGGTGATCAAGAGCACTAATAGAAGTTTACCTGCGTGACCTTCAAGAACCTGATAAGTACAGAACAAACATGGCAGCCATGCAAAGTTGAAACATTTAAATAGACTTTTCTTGCGATTTAACAATCCGAACGCAGTGAAACTTGGTACAGGAAATGTTTATACACATCGTAATGCATTGGCATCTAATTGTCTAATTGTTTACATAACCTCAAGATGGCGACTGTGCAAAATTTTAAAATTGAGTTTTTATTTCTTGTGTCCTAATCATGTGAACGAAGTCAACGTTTGAATAATGAAACTATGCAATAATCGTCATCTAATAGTAACCTACATAACTATATGGCCTAAATATATAAAAATCCAACACGGCGACCTTCCGAAATATTTAGACGGCTCTCAATATATACGAATCGATTACAGTCACGTGTGCGTCCCGCCAGCTGATACCAACCCCGACCGATAGCTAATACCCCTTCCCACAACTTACAGAACAGACCAATACACACTAGGGACAGAGTACCTCGTAGTTCCACCCCTTAAAACCTCACTAACTAACTAGACCAATACACACACAGCGCTTAACCATGTGTCTTTACTAATTTACTGAGGACACAAAAACATATTAAAATCATGCTAGATATCCAAAAACGTGACCTACGCAAATCTTGGTAAATGACGTTCCAGAACGGCTCTACTCCTTTTCACATTAGTGGCAAAAGACGTTCTGGAATGTTAATACTATTTAAACGCAAAGATCTGTACTCGCTAAAGGGTTGAATGTGTTTCAAAATTTTTTCATCGTATTTACAGATCAAATTTCTGCTGCGAATAATACCACACCCGAAGAATACGAGGATGGCGGTTTCGATGCCCGCACTCACAGCCGTGGCCGACTCGTCGAAAATAAAATCCCATAGAATACCTAAGATCGAAAAGGTCTCTCTCCCAGAACCCTTCTCGAAAATGTTCGAAACTTTTTCCATCTTCGTTCTCGGACTTGTTACTTTTCAAAAACAGCGGGACTAGCTGTCTTCAACAAAATTATGTTAAATGGTCCGGCTAAGCTCAAATTATCAGCGTTTCGCCCCGGTGTACTATTGGGCTCGTCAGTTGGTACAGTACACCTCACCAAGACGCTGAAAAGTGCTTACTGAGTAGGCCAATGCAAGACACTTTGATACACATTATAATATGTCGTATCGACGTCACGAGCATTGCCAAAGCACTTCAGGAAGTAAAGTCTTCCTTTCAAAACAAAAGCAAACCTTACCTTGGTTATCGATATGTCGAAGAATGTTCTCGAATGAGAAACTGTTGTTATGGTCCTTTGAGCTCCATTAATTCAACAAAATTATGTTAAATGGTCCGGCTAAGCTCAAATTATCAGCGTTTCGCCCCGGTGTACTATTGGGCTCGTCAGTTGGTACAGTACACCTCACCAAGACGCTGAAAAGTGCTTACTGAGTAGGCCAATGCAAGACACTTTGATACACATTATAATATGTTTTGAAAGGAAGACTTTACTTCCTGAAGTGCTTTGGCAATGCTCGTGACGTCGATACGACATATTATAATGTGTATCAAAGTGTCTTGCATTGGCCTACTCAGTAAGCACTTTTCAGCGTCTTGGTGAGGTGTACTGTACCAACTGACGAGCCCAATAGTACACCGGGGCGAAACGCTGATAATTTGAGCTTAGCCGGACCATTTAACATAATTTTGTTGAATTAATGGAGCTCAAAGGACCATAACAACAGTTTCTCATTCGAGAACATTCTTCGACTAGCTGTCTTATCGAAAGGGTGGGTAAACTGCGGGAGTATACTTCTTTTATATAAATGCATCATTTTTGCTTTAAAATTAAAATTGTATTACCCTTTCACGAATTGATTGTCGGTGGTCGAGATGGGAACTATTCTCTGTTTACTTGTGTCACACGTCACTCTGCTTCGTTGACAGGTACAGTTGCGCGAGTAGAATATGACTCAGCTACAGTAGCTGTCCGTGGTGACATGACGCTTATCTGCGCTTCTAAGACAGGTAGCGCACGCAATGCTGCTTGACTTATGAGCAACTTGCACTGTGTCCTCCTCTTTACCCCGCGGGGCTCCTGCTACAATAATCAACAAACGGTGGCGCAGCCAGACTCAGCGGCAATCAAATGTTAAACGGGTTAAAGCAAGTGCAGGTTAAATATTGCTGTCCTATAAATATGACAGTGGTATCTAGTGGGTTGCCCGGTTCCGGTGAGTCATCACTTCACCACAATTATAAATGATGAAACTAAACAAGACAAAGCATTCAAAGTCAAACAGATTTTAAGTGCAATAGGCTAATCATTCTCAAGTTCGGTGTTTTCAGTGGATGAAATGGTAGAGAAATATTTTGGGTGTAACAAACTAAAACAGTTTTGGGCTCTATGTGGTGTTAGTGGCTTCTGCTATAACTTTGATTTATATTGTGGCAGAAGTGGGTCCTACTGAGAAACCTCTTCCACTATGAACTAGAGAAGTTCAAAATCTGTAGAAGATCCACTAAGCTATGAGGTTTATTTTGACAATTTCCTTACAAACCTGCTCCATGAACTCTATGAGCTTGGTTTTCATGCTAGTGGTACTATTCGCCCTGACCGCACACAAAAATGTAAAATGTGAAAGCTGTACAACGTTGCCAAGATGGGCTCCATCATGCGTCATGGCGCGCCTCGCTCGGAAGTGATGGGCTCCATATCAGCAACGCTGTACAGCATTTCCCGGAGCGGCTAATTGGTGAACCATGTCTTAATTCCCCGTACAAATACAAACCGATATAAAATAAGTGAATTAATTTACGTATTTCAGTCATACAGCATAACCTTTTGATGTATAAGGATTACAACGCAACCAAGAACTACATTTTCCAACAACCCCGAGCCGAGAAAAAGTTACCTTACAAAAATGATAACTTTCGTTCTTGAACACACAAAATTTTGAAATTAATAAACCAGTTATACAACATTCCAATGTATATTGTGTTAAAATTTGTATTCGATCTGATGACGGGTTTGTTAGACAATAATTCTTAAATGTGACGCATGGTTGAAACACGCTTAAAAACGGGCACTTTTTGTGTTTCAACTGTGATAAAAAATATTAAAATATAAATTAAAAATTCCAAACCTACATGAACTATGGTAAAATAGAACGATGAAAATGATGATGTTATTGGATTTATGTAGGTCTATTGGTTACTTCACAAACAACCTTCAAACTAGAGTGCACATAATATTTTGGCCGACAGTAGTTATAACTCTTTGTCCTTTTTCAACGAGCATAATTGAATGTTGGCTGTAGTAGCTTATTGAAATACAACGTGCTATACGGATATTAAACATTGTTTGATTGAATCCTCACCTGAATTATATATACACACACTAATACAGCCATCACAATAACACAGGTTATCAGACAAAATTCAACACTCATCCAAGTACATGGGGCTAAATGACCATAATGCCATGCATCTCAAATGAAACAACAACTTCCCACCCAAATCCTTCCTTGTTTAAAAGTACACACACACTAGTAAGCCTACAGACATTACAGTGACACAGGTTATCAGAAAACTTCTGCGCACACACACCCAAGTAAATGGGGCAACAAGACCATGATGCCGCAAAACCCCTAAAGAATCAACAAAAACAACAATAGACTCTACCGCGGATCAAGGTCAACGAATATTAATCGCTGTATTCGAGTGTTGAAATATGTGGTGTCAAATATTATATATATATACCAGGTGGCCCGTTTGCCCCGTGCAATCTAGTTTTAGGTGTCCCGCATACATTAATGCCGTATGGGATGTCTGTTAACTGATTTCCACAGGGGTCACACTGAACGCAGACCGATTAAGTCAGAATACGAAGGAAAGAACGGGGCGGCCGCTAGCTGCATGTTCCTCAGCGCTACCCGTCTAATGCACCCCATTGCCTTTTGGAGCCACGCATTTGAGAGGGTAATAGACTCACATGTGGTACAGCAACATGACAGTTGCTGGCAACATATTGACGATGGCTGGTGTATTGAGCATCGATGAGTACACGGACATTACACTAATCTATGGAGAAGCTGGTCGTAATGCCGTTGAAGCTCGTAGACGGTAAGCACTGGTGTTTCCAAATAGACGTCTGCCGTCTACGCTCGCCAGCGAGGCCTCATACCGCTATGGGGCGCATTAGACGGGAGTGCTCAGGAACAAGCAGCGTGCGACTAGCTGGTTGTTATCTCTTGCCAATCTGACGTAACCGGCTTGCATGTTAGGTTACCCCTTAGCAATTCAGTTATTAGACCTCCCGTTCATCACCCGTACATGCGGGATACTTATAAGTAGATTTCACGGCGCAAATGGGCCACCTGGTATATATATAATATTTTCGTTTGCAAATACACACTATATATGCTTAACATTATAACGTGTGAGTAGTTATAAATCAATAAATACCAAAAAAAAGGAAGTAAAAAAATTTGAACCTGCAGGGATTTGATCCACAAACCTTTAAGACTACGAGCCCAGGTCGGTACCATTACACCATGGATGCTCTATGATAATACAGGGTCATTATGTGTGTGCGCGCCAGTAAACACGGCAAGCTAAGCCAGCTGTGACAAGCGCAGATCGCGGCCGCGCACACCCGGACCAGCCGGCGGTCTGCGCGCACTATCACACTTTTACCAGACATGTTCAATAATACGTACTAACAGAGCTCACAGGCGATGCTGAAAATGTCCTCCCTCTCTTGTAACACACACCTGACATCTTTTGATGAAAGAACGTCTGTCAACTCCTTTATTATTTACGGAGCCTGTTTCCTTGAATCGTTTAGCGAGCCTCCTAATTGTACTAGCATTAGGCACAGGTCTTCCTGGAAACTTGATTCATAAGTTTAGTCTTGTTTCAGAACAAGATTTTCTTCTTTTCGTATACGAATTATGGATATACAAACGTTCGAGCAATGTGAATTGGTGTCTAGGCATGACCAACAATCACAGTAATCACAATACTCACTAAACGTGCAACACTAATGTCTAAGCTTTGCAAATAAACGCCCATATGAATGAAAAAACACGTGTGAACTAACGATATGAATCAACGGAGCACGCCAACCGCCGGCTGGACCGGGTGCGCGCGGCCCCAATCTGCGCTAGTCACAGTCGACTTAGCTTGCCGTGTTTACTGGCGCGCACACACGTAATGACACTGCACTTGGTTAACAAGTGGTTTAGTATAACTATGTCATATTTTCATAGTGGCCACTCAAATCGGTCAACGATTTTCCAGGAGTTTTCCAGGAGTAATTCTCATTTTTCCAGATTTAAAAATAAGCGTGAGTGCTGGGGGGCTTTATCGGTTGCCTACTTCAAGACCAAAATAAAGCAGTTGTGTTTGGTTTACTTATACAGATGTTGACGAAAGTTAGTGGTGATTGTGCTATTGATACGCGAGCCTACACAGAAATGATTTAATTGTTGTTTTAAACAAGCCTTTGTGACTCAAATATCAGCTTAAAAAAAAAAAATGCCACCTGCAATTTTATTGCGGTGAAGTTGTCTATACTCAATATGTTTTAGAAAAATACTATTGCGCGTGTTCTCACACACAGAAACAGGTAGCCCGAGGAAATTTCGTTCGTTAACGATAGAGTGCTCATCCAAAACCGCAGCGGGAGTATGATTTAAGAAGGAAAGATTTTTATAATCAATTAACAATGGCTATTTTCCAGGAGTTTTCCAATTTTTCATCATTTTCCAGAAGTTTTCCAGACCTAATAAAAATCCAGGAGTTTTCCAGGATTTCCCGGAGTAGTGGCCACCATGTATTTTGTGTTGAAATCAACGATTTCATTAGCGTTTTCTGCCGTTTCTATAAACCATTTGATACTAAATATGTATTATTATGTTCAGTACATTCCTGAAAGGATATAAACATACCAAGTTACAGAAATATATGGAAAAATAGCGGCCATTTTGACCTGTTAGTTACTTCTACGGTTACATATTCTATTATAATATGCTAATATCCTACCAGTCACCTCCTTGAGGACAGTTTAAACCTCCCTATGTACAATAAGCTGAATTGTTGAGGTCAGGCCTTGTTGAAACGTAAGTTACAGTTAGACGATAATAATTGCACGATTCATACATCTGCCATCTTGAAACTATTTGGCTGACTACTTTGTAGTTTGGGTAAAAGACGCTTCCCACATTTAAGGTATATTGTTGCAAAATTTGGTAGAGATCGGATGATTAGGTTAGTCTTAATTTGTTTTAAGCTCAGAACATTTGGGTGGGCGCCTGTTATGATGGCGGTGATATACAACATGACACTGAATTGTCCCTTGCTAGTGCTACCTCTGTAGCAAAGGTGGTTTGATTTGGTTTCGTTGTGTTTGAATTGACAGGGGAAATCGATTTGCACACATACATGGCCGCCATCTGCAAACTATTGGACTGATGACCTTGTAGTTTGGTCAAAAGACATGAAGGTATGTTGTTGCAAAATTTGGTAGAGATCAGATGATTAGGTTAGTCGTAATTTAATTTAAGCTTCTGAACATTTGGGTGGCCACCATTACGTTTTCGTCAAGATAGCGGCGATATAAAACATGATACTGAGGTGCCCTTTGCTAGTGCTACCTCTGTACCAAATTTTGTTAAATTCGGTTTCACCGTGTTTGAATTGATATGGGGGGGGGGGGACAGACATGCAGACTACACACACATACACACAATTTTTTGGCCCTGTGTTGATCTCATAACTCTACTTTCAGTTTTTGCAAAAATCGAAAGCAGGCTAATATACTATTTCCTGCTCTTTACATATGTTTGCTGTAAGTGTTCCCTACCTATATCTATCATTCTTGCAATAATATGTAAACAGCTGGTAACAATTGTTACCACTGTCATATTTTTAGGACAGCTTAGGTTTTAAAAATTACAATACTATTGATCATGCAGTCATAGTTATAGCACAGCACATAATTCATATAATTTTTATATTTATTTCAAAAATACTGGTAGGCTATACATGTTCATAGAAGTCCTTTATAAGCTTATATTCAAAAAATATTGGATTACTTAAGATTTCTAAAAAAATTGGTAAATAATGGGTTTTAAGTATATAGCCTACCAAGATACGTACGTGTCTAGGGAAAATTTTTAGAGTAGTCGATGACGTCACGGATGACGTGAGAACATTGAAGTTAGTTTGTTTGATGGTGCGGCTTGAATTGCTGCCATATTGGTCAGCTGTACAAGGTTTCGAACAGTGTGTCATTAGGCCTACATGTCGATGGTGTCACATGTGTTCAAGTGCAAGGCATGGTGGTCAGCAACGAATGTTCATAAATTACTTTTAGTTGTTAAATTTAATTGAAAAATTGCACTGTACTCTTCTAATGCCGTCCATAACTTCATGGATGCCGCCATTGTGTCTCATGGGGAATTTTGTAGTGTAGGCTAATGTATCGCAATCTATACTACTCCCTGCTTTGGCAGTGCAATCAAAATCGTCTGTTGTCTTTTCTTCTTAATGATAAATATCACAAAACAATTCATGGGTTGCAGAAAGTTTAGTTTTTCCTACAGCATCTCTTTCCACTTTCATATTTAAGTTACTGTTGGAACCCCACAGTTCTCATCCAACTCTTAAATTTACCGGGGTACCATATCTGAGGGTGTCCTTATTTCCCCAGCTTTCATGGCCCCACTCTTTCTTCTCCCAGTACCCTCAGTCTCCAGGGCAGTAGGGGCCGATAACCTAGATGTTAGGCCCCTTAAAGCAATCATCATCATCATCATCTCTAGGGCAGGATTTGTCAGGCGAATCAGCATATGAGCCAAACCATTCCTCTCAGTTCAATATTGCCAAGCCTACTTTGCTTGGAGAGCTAATAGCAGTTATAGTTCGAGTAATATAAGGATCGGTTGTATAAGTTACCGGTCGGAAGCACTCGAAGTTACCCAAAGGTTCCATTAGTCCGGCTAAGCAAAAATGAACATTCAAGGTCTGTGAAGTTACAGAAGCGACAATAAGTACTTTTATGCACTAAGAGGGGGATAGGTTCCGCCTGATCAATACAACGTAATTCACATTTAAAGGGTTGTATTAACACCCTTGTGGTACATGTTTTGGGTCCTTATTATGGCCCCTTCATCAGCCTCAAAACAACAATAGATATCAGTATCATATAGGATTCAATAAAGGTAAAATCTAACATGAAATGTATGAATGACATGAATGAAAATGAAACATATTAAACAATTATGGGTAATGTGGTGAAACATATGAAAAAACATATCATAGATGGGGACATAAAACTATTACGTACAAGACAAAGATTAAAAGATTAAAAACACATTAAAATAGCAAGTTGCAATTGCAAGCACTTCTAGTGCATGTCGAATAATGTCTTGCAAAGTTCGTATTGGAGTCCTATATTATAACACAGTGCTTGATCCAATTCTGCTTCCGTGTCATAGAGTCCATTATTATTAAATGGTTGAAACTTGTAGAGAAAGCCTTATGGTATCTGTAATCTCCTATTAGACTAGTAGTCAAATCATAATACATCACCATTGACGTTTAAAAACAGGCCAAGCATAAGAGACAATATCCTGATGGTAGAGGTAGTCCATTGGACACGAGATGTAGTAGACAGAACGGGCAAATCCCAAACAGAGAGAGGAGAGGGGACTCCTTCGTCTATGTGAACACGGGCCATTAAGAATGTTAGAGCAGAGGAAAACACACGAGACCTCCGATGCGGGACTATGAATGTCCAATAGGTCAGATGGCGAGATGGAGAGATGTTTTTAAACGTCAATGGTGATGTATTATGATTTGACTACTAGTCTAATAGGAGATTACAGATACCATAAGGCTTTCTCTACAAGTTTCAACCATTTAATAATAATGGACCTATTGGACATTCATAGTCCCGCATCGGAGGTCTCTTGTGTTTTCCTTAAAGGCCCGTGTTCACATAGACGAAGGAGTCCCCTCTCCTCTCTCTGTTTGGGATTTGCCCGTTCTGTCTACTACATCTCGTGTCCAATGGACTACCTCTACCATCAGGATATTGTCTCTTATGCTTGGCTTGTTTTTAAACGTCAATGGTGATGTATTATGATTTGACTACTAGTCTAATAGGAGATTACAGATACCATAAGGCTTTCTCTACAAGTTTCAACCATTTAATAATAATGGACTCTATGACACGGAAGCAGAATTGGATCAAGCACTGTGTTATAATATAGGACTCCAATACGAACTTTGCAAGACATTATTCGACATGCACTAGAAGTGCTTGTAATTGCAACTTGCTATTTTAATGTGTTTTTAATCTTTTAATATTTGTCTTGTACGTAATAGTTTTATGTCCCCATCTATGATATGTTTTTTCATATGTTTCACCACATTACCCATAATTGTTTAATATGTTTCATTTTCATTCATGTCATTCATACATTTCATGTTAGATTTTACCTTTATTGAATCCTATATGATACTGATATCTATTGTTGTTTTGAGGCTGATGAAGGGGCCATAATAAGGACCCGAAACATGTACCACAAGGGTGTTAATACAACCCTTTAAATGTGAATTACGTTGTATTGATCAGGCGGAACCTATCCCCCTCTTAGTGCATAATTGTTCAATCAATACGGAACCATGACAAATACGAATATAATAAGTACTTTGACAAACACAATTTGACTCCCAGAGTGTGCATTAAGCACGCAACTGATTGACCTCTTAGCCTGTGCAAACTCCTCAGTCAGATGCGGACATTTGAACACTCGAATTGGAGTTAGGCTAAGATGTGGAAAGTACAGTTAAGTAAAAATCATTAATTCTTCACGAGAGGAGTTCCTTTCATATATCATTTTCACACCAACATGACAATGACAAAGGAGTATTTAGGAATGTAACTATTCCTTTTTGGTCCATATAGACTATTAGTTATTGAGGAAATTTTAACTCATTGTCCGGCTAGTCAATAAATCCTAAGAAATAGGTATGGACTAGAAGGATTATCAGTTAAAATTTCCTCAGATGATGCAGGAGTATTCAGCATACCTAAAAAATGGTATGATAAATGTCCTACAGCAGGGCAAATTGCAGGCACAGGAGGCAAAAGATCTCGGTCTGTCCAGATAGATCGTAAACGTTTGGTGTAAGAAGAAACAAGTCAACATGAATCACAAATCTCGCTGGTCAAAAATCTCATTCGAAAATTTTCAAAAGCTGATCTGAGGTGGATAGCTGAGGACATAAACAAAGAACTTCATGAATACCACAAAGTCAGCATATCCAATAGTAGGATAAAAATCCTTCGACGGTCCAATTCGCAAGGACGACATTCCAGCAACAAATAAGAGTTTTTGAATGGGAAAATGTTCCAATCTGATAATGTTTTATTAGCCTATGTATTGTTCATTCTGTTACATGAATAAAGAATTTTATACACATTTCTGTGTGACAGTAAGCAAAAACTTCCTTTAAATATCCTACTTCCTCTTCAATGGAACAATATATGAGGCAGCAAAAGTGATGCTACATTTCCCTTTTACACAGAGCCACAATTTAGGCTATTTAGTGAAAGAGATCACCAGCAATTAAGACTACATCCTCCCTCAGTGGTAGGCAGTATAAAATTATAAATGACATAAACGTCAGAACTAAAAAGGTCAACTTTTTTAATACCCTCACCTTCAGGCTTTAGGATTGATACGAGTAAGTCATCTAATCACAGATGATGTACTGTATAATCAAATGGATATTCCACGGCGCAGATTTCTCGTAACGTTTAGACAGACTGCGTTCAATTAGTAATAGAGTTACGCCCCCAAAGCGACGCAGTCTGTTAATTTGGGTTAATGTCACAATTTCTGAGTGGGAGTGTCCTCATAAAGGTAAAAGGGAAGCAATCAAATTCTTTCAGTGCCAAAAATAACAGTGGTTTTTTTTTTTCAAGTCAATGGCAATAGATTTATAAATGAGCTCAGACGTACCAGTAAAGCAAATCAGTAAACATACCGTGACCCGAAAATGCTTGAATCTAATTATAGAACAAAATTACATTTACTTGGTTCGCACTAAATCATAAATTAACATCGAGCAATAGACGGACGACGTGGTAGTAAAGAGTACGGAACGGTTAGAAAATATGCCATACGGATTACAGAATTCAAGAAAAAAATTAATTTATCTTACCCAAATACCACAACACAACTCTTGCGGAATAGCGAAATCAAACAATTACAAGTGAACCAATGACGTATAAATGACGTACTGATCAAAGAAGATGTAGCATAGAATATAGAGATACATTTCTTCTCTGTCGTCTCTGTCTTCATAGTTCTTTAATGGGTGAATCTGACGTGTTATACCTAAATTCACACACTGTCGTCTCTTGTGTTGGATGTGAAGGGGTTAAAGTCAAAGTGGTGTAAGTCACATTATCATCGTTTTTAGGAAATTAGCATAATGCAAAAGGTATTGTAGTTAATTCAGTAGACAAGTTTTTGAGATGGTATTGTTTTAGAGGTTTTACGTAGGTCCAAACTTAGTGATTAGGCTTGATTTGAATTTTTTTTTACTCAAAAGTTGTACCTCACACACTCACCAAAGTCACTTGCACCACTGTGCCTTACCAAAGGCTGTGACATACACCAAAGACTTACACCACTGTGGACATTAACAAAATGATGTAAAGTTGACTTGCACTTCTCAAAAACATTTTTATTGAACATTACACGAAGTATAAGAATAATACAAACAATTTAATTTTTTATCACGAATGGATTCTTAATTTTTTTAACATGGCAAAACGGATTCAGTCTATTTCATCAGGATTTGTGATTTCCACAATTTCCAGAGGTCCAACATTTACAAGCTCCTCACCTTCTTCAATAGTGGTTCGCAGGGAAACGAAGAAAATTTCTTGTTTCACTGGTGGAATGTATCGCAGAAGATCAAGCATATCTTTCTTTTTAGCCTCGGTAACAGGCCTTCCCCTTGGGTACAAAACATCTTGAGAAACGTTGGCCAGAGAATGTCGCCTACCGGGCCTTGCTGCCTTTAGATTTAGTTTAGAAAATGGGATATCCTCATTCACAGTTTCTTTGTAGAAGAGAGTGTAAGGTTGATCTTTCAAAATTCGTATCCATTGAATTTTCAACCAATTAACATCAATGTTGTTCTCATTTTTCTTTCTTCGCGTGATACAATTTTCCAACTTTGCAACAGATTTGAAATCCTCTCGGCCCATTTTCGTCAACATGAATGGATTGTTCCTTCGGCACTTCAGTATGATACTGTACCAGTCGTCTGCAGTATAAATCAACTTGTTCTTGGCGTACAATTCAATTGATCCAAATTCAGAGTCGTTGGGTAGAAAAGAGTGGCCACTTACTATAAATTTGTGATCGATAATTTCTGCATTGCTTTGAGGGCCCTGTATGTATTTCATGAGGTACAAAGGAAACTTAATATTACGGTTTTGGCCCGTACATGCGTCACTGTACAACACTATGTGCTTAGCAGATGACGCTCTTGCTGCAAGATGTTTGACGATACAGGAACCCACGAGAAGCGATCGTTTCATCCCAGCAGAACATGAAGCCTAAACCTGTTCCAAGTTCATGGCAGCCAAGGTTATAACAATACATATTCCGCTTATAGTAAGCCACGGACGTCGTCAAAACAGGAAATGGCAAAGCCTTTTCGAGGTCGAATGTCAGACCATAGAAAGATTCGTCTTCCCGTGCTTTCACTGTGTCCCGATCTCTAGCCTCTCTCACCTTTTCGGCTTTTCTGAGGTGTAATTCTTTTTCAGCCTTCAGCTGTGTAGATTCGTCTTCATCTTCACACACTTCAATCTTCTTGTCAAGCACATCGCATCTGGTGCACGTATCTTTGAGAGGCCGGTGGAAATGCAAATTGAACTCATTGCTAAAGGTTCGACGGTAGATGGCTTCAGAAACAGGAATATCACCTTTTTCCGTGCACTTTTCTTTGTACAGTTCATACATTGTACGTACATTCATGTCAGGAGGAAGGTATTTCCTGTTAGGG
Source organism: Meconema thalassinum (assembly GCA_946902985.2). Classification (NCBI taxonomy): domain Eukaryota; kingdom Metazoa; phylum Arthropoda; class Insecta; order Orthoptera; family Tettigoniidae; genus Meconema; species Meconema thalassinum. The sequence goes on from OX336389.2 coordinate 1,069,795,304, forward strand.
TTCTCTGATCTACTGTAGTGGGATTGATACGATGGGAAAGATGCTATGTGGTCACGCACACCATTCATGGCAGCCTCCGGTGTTTTATTTTTGGGGGGATGGCGTCCTCGGCCATCACTTCCTGGTTGTTGACCCTCTCGTACTTTTTGTATTGCCCTTGTCATTCGCCCATCCGAAACTTGAAGTGTTTGTAAGAAAAAACCCTTGCACACAGTAACGCTATTGCCTCTGACTTGGATTCTGAAGCTGTTTGAAACAGACTTTGCATTTCTCGTTGAATTTCGTGGGCGTCTTACTTTAGGTTTCTGTTGCACAATCAAACCACATAAAAATACGTTTTGTTCAGAAAAACTGCTCTGCTTCCAAAATATGTCGAAAATTTCTCGCCTCGCCACTTCAGGTACGTTCTCCACACACTTTTTTTTACATTTACAATCAAAGTTCTGATACAGCTTACCGGCCACTTCTTTTCCTCTAGAGGACACGTACGGGAGCCCTGAATTTCGTGCTCGCTTTCGCTTTTGAGCTTTACTTCCGTGTTTTTGTCTTTTCCTCGTTCTCGGGTGAGCGTTTTCTCGATTCTCAGAAGTTCCAGCAGTAGGAAATTCGCTGGAATGGTTGCTCTGGCGTCCGCCGTCGACCTCTTCATCTCCTTCTGATTCTGAAACAACAAACATCTTGTTACACTAACTACCGAAATAAAAAACTGCAGGGGAAGCCTCGATTCAGCATCCAAAATTACGTGAAAAACGATACTCAACACGACCGTTTTCAATAATCACAGAAAATTCACTAAAAACATCACTCTTCATGCATTTTTTCTCCATTTTTCCTTTCTTTTTTTCCGAACCGATTACAAAGGTGTATTATTCAGAGAAGAATAGACCAAAAGGACCTAAGGCATAATCTAATGTAAGTACTTGCTAAAAAAGTTGCAACAAAATAGGTTAGTCGGTGAGTAACTGAGAGGTGAGAAGGTGAATAGTACTTATCATCATCTCTTTCTGATGTGTTTTCTCCTTGTTCACGCTCCCATTCATCACTGGACTCCAGCTCATCCAACGGATCACTTAAACTTATTTCAGAATCCATCGTTTCTTTGAGTATTCACGCATGCATTCAACACTCGATGAAAACAATTACAACCACACCGGTGTAAGTCTGACTCACGCCAATTCAGTTATCAACAAAACAGATGATCCATTACCAGTCTAACTTGTGCTGGCATCTAACGACGACATGACTGAAGCTCTGACTTACTCCACTTTTTCTATAAACAGATTTTTATTTCTACATCGCATTTCTGTGCCTAAGTCAACTTCTACCGAAAATTGACTTACACCACTTTGACTTTAACCCCTTCATGTATTGGCAACTCCAGCTATCTGATATAACATCTACTGGTAAAAAAGAGAAACTTACCAAGTAGGGACCATTTGTCACATGGTGACAGTTTGTATATGATTTCTTGTATTAGTAAGCAAATCGTGTAAATTCTTCGTGTCTTTATACATAAGTAATATGTTTTACTCGTTGATAGAATGCAAAATGAGTGAAAACAAAGAATATTGCTCAGTTTACTGCTGTAAGTCGATGTATAAGAGGGCTGCGGAAATAAGTTTTCATCACTTTCCAAAAGATGCAAAGAGCAATAGCCGAAAGGTGACGATACCAAATAAATACGCGCAACAGGAGCGGGTTGGACCACTCACCACTACACTCACTGACGACAGGACGTGTTGTTCACTGTTACGCCGAACCAAGCCGCACCTAGACAGCCAAGCACAGTCTCGCCGAGCCAAGACGTACCAAGACAGCCAAGCCTACACCAGCCGAGGACATACAATCTTCATCAGTCAGGTATCCTTCCCTGCTCCCTAGTTCATTTCCAATAACCCTACCAACCGCCATCACCTCGCTCTGCGATATCTGAGCCATTCCACTACGAGTTATATAGGCCTAATTTGAATTCGCATGGTAAAGATCTACTCTGCGAGAACCTGCTAACAGTCCGATATTCAACACCAAACCCACCTGCCAGTCAACCAAATCAATAAATTCCTGTCTTCCCCGAGTTTTAATACAAGTTAAATTCATCCCTTTGCCCTACCAAGAAGGAAATAATTTATAGAGTCTATGGTACAGTGAGCAAACTCAAATATAACTTTCAAACGTAACAGCACCATGACTCGAACTGCACAAAAACAAATACCAGTAGACAACCAATGCTTGATAATATGCAATTGACAAATAAAATCCAATGTGTTGAAGAGAATGAATACTTTCCGTAATTTCTAATCTCGCTCTACATGCCGTTTGTCTTTTGTCATATGTGTGTTCTTTGACCTTTATGTTCTTTGCCTTTGTTTTTTGTATATAGACTGTACTCTGCATCATGTGTCCCAGTGTCTTGTTAAATACATCCATGTCAACATGTGTTCGTGTGTATCAATCAGTTTATCCCGTGTATAGAAACCCATGGATAGCTCTAGAAGTTTCTACAGGTTATGGGCCCAGACATAACAGTGTTCTGCGATCTTTTTCTTCAGTGAACTTCAAAGTGAGAAGGCAAAATGAGTGAACATGCTTCGAGTCCTTGTGCCTATGGGTTTCCGAAATTGAGTGGTCGGGAGGATTATTCAAACTGGACTTTTGGGATGTCAAATTGTCTCAAAAAGCATGGATTGCGGGCCAGTGTCCGAGGCACAGATGTGTCGGAGGGACATGAACGGCGTGAGGAGAGAGCGCTGGCGGATATATGTCTCATGGTGGCTGTTCACAATTATCCCCATGTTCGAGGCTGTGCAAAAGCTAAGGATGCCTGGCATGCCCTTGAAAAGGCTTTTGAAGATAAAGGAAAGTGGAGGTATATCATGCTGATGCGAAATCTGTGCTCGCTCAAGATATCAGATTTCGAGTCCATGGACAAGTATATTGGTGAGGTTATGTCTGTTACACAGAAGATAGCAACTGTTGATGAGCCTGTCGCCGATAAGTTTGTTGCTTCTATGATACTTCGAGGTCTTCCTGACGAATACGATAACTTGGTTATGGCCGTAACCTCAACATCGGAAGAACTACAGATGGACCGCATCAAGTCTATCTTGTTGGACGGAAGCTTTCGCCGAAGTCAAGGTGAGAAGTCAGCTGATGGGGTAGCCCTGTACAGCAACACCAAGAAGGAATTCAGGTATGTCAAGAAACCAAAGAGCTCTACCGGTAGTGAAAAAGCTGTTGACAAAAGTCGTTGGGTTTGTGGTAAAAAGGGTCATGAAAGAGACACTTGTCCACAGAAGACAAAAGTTCAAAGTGTGCCGAAGTGTCCAAAATCCAATAAAAGTCTGTTTTGTGCTTTAACTGCTCACGTACTGTCCCTTATATTCTAGAGGCAGTATGTTGGATATTCGATGCAACAGCTGGATTCGTAGATCTTGAATGCTCCGGCGCAAAATACTAGTCAAGGATCTACGTCCAACTAGACCCTCGCGAATATACGTGGCGGGAATTACAATACAACTGTGAATTACAAGAAAAATACACTTAGCTCGCAGTAAAACACCTACCTTATTCTCGGGGATCTCGTGGTCAGCCTCTCTGGACCTATAATGGGTTTCACAGTTGCATCTCCTTATATCTAAAATAATTCACGACAACACGGCTTCTAATAAAACTAAAGGATTTAATAACAAATGTAAACTAAGGCTAAACATTCACACAACAAAATAAAATACACACTCCCATTCGCTCATCTCTACACTCACGCCACTGAAAGAACTGCGTTCTATGAACATAATGACAAAATTTGGTGTAGCTCGTGTCCATACATCAAGCTGTACAATAATTACACACCTCTGTGTATTCACATTCTTCTGGCACGCTCCCAAGAACATATGGGCGCTCGGCGCACGCGACCCTTGCCACGTGTCCGATGCCATAACATTCACCGCTACATTCCCAGTCTAGCTGGTTTAAAAAAGAAAAAGCGCGAGCCGTGCGGTACGCAACATCTCTCCCCATTTGTGCGGCCTGGCCGAACTATGGCCTTGGCTAGAAACGAGTTTTAAAGAAGTCCTCGCTATTCCTGCCTGGTCCACACATGTGCTCTCCATAACAATAAAAGCTGTGTTGAAATGAAGCAGATTCACGTCATTCAAATACGTGAACTGCATTCAAATCCTACATGCTACTGGCATAAAGTTTCTATACACACTCTCATTCACACTCTCGCATTGTGACGTCCCAATGGAGTTCGTTTCATACGCACTGAACAAGAAACAAACCACATACAGTCACATACCTATTCATATTCAAACCTCTACGTTAAACAAATTATAAACTTCCTATTCTTAACATGTTATACACTCGATTGGCAAATAATAAAGATTAACACTAAAAGAATTTATAATGACGCTTATAGCATCAGCTATAGTCCTTTCAAAGTAATAGCGTCTAAATACACTCGAGCCTGCGCTCTGATCTAGCAGTTATGTCAAAAACAGTGAACTGTGATCCTTAATCTCTTCTACATCACCAGAAATAACCACCACCAGTCTCCTCTCTGATCTGGTGTCAAAATAGTTTTAAATACATTCGACCACTGAAGGTGAAACATATATTGTTCCATAATTAGGTTTAATAATCTCGATAAAAGTATAGCATAACAGCTGACATCATCAATTTCTGTTCCAATTTCAACCGTGACCCTTCCTGTCCTCTCTAAATCCCAGGTCGTATATATCAAAATACGGAGTACTCTCTACTCATACTTTAATGCCTTGCCCAAACCTAGTCATGCCCACGCAATGACTGTACTATAAAATGCGGAACACACCTTCGCAATAACCTCGTATGCCAACTACATACGGAAATACACAAAAAACCACTATCAAAGGGTTATCAACTCCACTTCATTGAACCTGGCATTCCTACAAAAGAGCATAATTTCTCAGCGTTGTCACCACAATCGCTGGTCTCATAAACAATAACAACAATTGTTAAATTATTAATTTATACATCTTAACGACCTCTGGAATTTACTATACTGACCTCCTCACTTAATACTCTTGAAACGATACTCTGATAAGTATAAACTGTCGTGCATACATTTAATCAAAATACTACATCTCATCTTCACATATCTGGGTTCGAATTTAATCGATGAAGGAATATTATGTCTACAACGTGACATGATATTACTCCTCGTAAATATTTAATCACTACATCATATGTATGTGTTTGTGTCCAACAAGAATCTATCACGACGAGGATATCAAACGATAACTACCCTAACGTCGGATGATAATTAATCTTCCAAGAAGATTCTAGCTTCAAATAAATTAAATGACTGAAAGTTCATAGCTTTCTTCAATAAAACATACAGTTAATCATATTCGTATTCTCTTCATTCAGAACGAATGTCTATGAGTTCTGACGATAATAATCGTGTCCACGTTAAATGTTTCATTTCCACAATGTGACATGATATTTCACAATATATCACGACCAAGATCTTCTTTCTTGACGTTTATTCTTGACGGATAAAATGCCCAAATTAAACGAATAAAAATTAATTTAATGGGTAACATAGACGAAAATGTCTATCACCTGCATTCAGAATGAGTACAAAAACGTCGAAAATAAATTACTGTTCCTTAAAGGAAATGACAAAAGCTTGTTCCTCGAACAAGTAAAATAATCTTAGTTCAGAAACTGGATTCCTAACAAACTAAGTTAATAGCGTCGCAAGACGATCACTATAGTAAATTTCGAAGAATAAAAAGCTATACATGGAGTACATAAATACTGTGTCGAAAAATGGATAAAGGATTTGCTCAGAAAATGTCACTACAAGCTCTAACTACAAGGTTAGTGAACACTGCTACCTGGTCTCGAAGTCTAGAAGATCAAGATAGAGTATAAAAAAATACTCGGATGTTACATCTCCCAAAGATCTGGGCTGGATCCTATCTCGTCTCCACGAACTCGTGACCTCAGGAAAGGAACGAATTCCCCCACTGGAAACAGCAAGCTCCGACCGGAATCGAACTGCGGACCTCCAATCATCATCTTCATTGACCGGGATAACCCTGGACCTCTTGATAATCTTGATGTTTCTTCTATCTCCATCACAGCACAGTCTCATCTTAACAGTGAGTAGCGTCGAAAGTTCTTCTTTCCACTTCAAAAGACATTTGAAGCGAAATTCTTGGACCTCACTCGTATAACGAACATTCATGTAGATGGAATCTGAATATCGTTCTGTAGTCTCTGGTGTTAATGTTGAGCTCATGTTTGACAAGAATGCACTAGAATAGAGTTGTGCATCAAGTCTCATGATGGCTCACTATGTAGACATTCACGAACAGTCTCCTCTAACGAAGCTCCATCGTTGACTATATCGCTTCTATCTGCATATACTCCTGGCGCACATAATACTTTAGTCCATAATAATCTTCATAATACTAGACTGAATATTGTTCTTCACTATGGAATACATCTCCATCCTAAGTGTTGTAATACAGTTCCACACAAGCAATATGAATAGACACTCGTACTCACGGGTGGCTGTTGCCTGAGCTGCAGTCGCTCGGACAAAGTGTCGTGTCGCGCTGGAAAGAAACACTTTTCTCGCGCTTCACAAAACTGCTTATAAATGCTGAAATACTTCTCTCAAACTTCTGAAAGTTTGTAATATACAATATCTGCTAGTCAGCTACAATATGTAGTTGAAATGAATTCTCTGAAGCCGATCAGACCGAAGTGATTGCAGTATATGTGAACCTCGTAACTTCACCTAGATTCAAGGCGCGGTCGTCTCCTAGTTCCGCCCTTGCTTATGCCTTGTCTCCACGAGTCACCTTCTACAAGACCGGTGAAACACTCGGAACTCCTTTCTCTTACAATTGCACACGTCTGACCTCTTCGACGTTCAGATACACAAGAGCCCCGGTGCTTGGCGTCTCCCCTCCAAGTCTACCGATTTTAGCCGCCTTTTCGAGTTCCCTCTCGAATTCGCGCGGGCTCCAGCAAATCGCTTATTTCTCCCAATAGCGACCTGCTATTGATTTATAAAATATATCCAATATTTTATTATCATATTCTTCTCTTTTCCAATATATATATTCATTCTCAAAGGGCTTAAATGAATTAAATATCCATAAAAATTTAGTTGCTGGAACTCCCGTCTTCTCTAAAACTTCTTCCTATTGGCTGTAAGCTCATATCCAATGGGATAATTTATAACAATATTTAAACAAATCCTGGGAAAATTCGCTGTTGCTATGTCGATTCCAAACTTCTAGAAACTTCCATTGCGCAATACAATCACGTGACGGAATTTCCCTCCTTGCTCGACGTCGCCTCACGACTGGTTTCTGCCAAGTTCCAGCCATCATATTCCTTGGTTAAATTTTATCATGGGCATCGAAAGAAAATGTATTATTCCCATTTTCATCCCTTATAATTCATTTTACGGGGGCATTCCCCTCCCATCTCAGTTTAAAAACAGTTGCAAAATCGTTTTTAACCACTTCGAATCAGGACCTTAGACATGTCACTGAACTCGAAAATGAATTATAATTTTCAGCCTACTTTCTTAAAATATTTCTTCGAGTTCTTCGCGTTGTATTTTCCAAAATGACATTGTTCTCTTCATGATACAGCTCATAACAATTATTCCCATAGACAGTCTCAATTCGGATCGGTCCAATAAATATATCCCCGAACTTCGGGTATATTTTCTTGGTTACGTCCGCTTTAACAGGTCGGCGCAACAACACCATGTCTCCTACTTCTAAGGGCTTACTAAATCTTTTCCCTTCTACTCTTTTCATGCGTTTATCGGCCGCCTTCTGTAGCTTTTCCTTCGCTCTGTCTATTCTCTCTTGTCTTCCTATATCTGGGTCTTGAGGAATAAAGTTAAATGCGTTGTCCCAAGGTCTTTCTGGTTTCCTTCCTAAATGTAAGACCATTTGAACTTCTGCCGTGCTCTCTTGAACTGTGGAGTTCAAACATTCTTCAATGATAGGCACATACTTAACCCAACTGGGGTGATCCTGAGGGCAGAGAATTCGACAGAATTTACTAAATTCAGCCATATATCTCTCACTAGAATTTGATTCAGGATAACGCACGCTGGAAAATATGTGTCGTATTCCTAATCTCTCCATGTCTGCTTCGAATTCCGCTGAGGTGAACTGGGCTCCGTGTTCAGATAACAAATATTCTGGTCTTCCAGCTTTCCGAAAAACAGAATTCTCCAATCTGCTCACTACATTTCTTGTATTTGCTTTCTGCATTGGGTCCATCGTCACAAATTTGGAGAAGACATCCACTGTCACTAACAAGAATTGGTTCCCTTGGTAACACTTCGGACAGGGGCCAAAAATGTCCGCCGCCATAAGCTCATGTGGTCTAGAGGGTATCATAGGCCTTGGTTTGCCATTTAACAATTCGGAGGTGAATTTCCCTCTTTGACATTTATCGCAAGATCTTATTATCTTCCTAATGGTGGATCTCATGTTGGTCCAAGTGAATCTCTCTTTCAGAGTGCTGAGAGTCTTGTCTAAACCACCGTGTCATATAGAGTGGTGTGCTAGCCATACCAACTTCGAAACCAAAATAGGGGACACAACTATGCGTGGCTTTGTATGCTCGGCGTCAATATACTTGCATACTAGATCTCCGCTCAAAACAAAGTGGCGCGATCGTCTCTGGGTTGCGATATAATCCTCATCAGCTATGTCCATGAAACCTTTTAGGAACCTGTACATTTTCCTGATTGGAGCGTATCTCTTCTGTGATACACCGATTCGGGCTAATCTCCTAACGGTTTCTTGATCTTCTTGCTCCAATTGTACATGGTTTATCTGCACATTTTTAATAGGGTTTCTCGATAATGCATCAGCCAGTAAGTTATCTTTCCCTGGCTGGTGGACAATAGTAGCGTTAAACTGCTGAGTGAAAAGGGCCCATCGTGTTAACCTGTCACTCGACATTTCAGTTTGAAGCATAAACTGCAATGCCTTGTGGTCGGTCACGATAATGATCTGATGACCAATCAGTATCTTCTTCCAAGCCTGCAGAGCTGTAACAAAGGCTAACGCCTCCAGTTCTGTTGTAAAATAGTTCTCCTCATGTCGTTTCAACTTTCTACCAGTGAAAGCGATATAGTGCCTTCTTCCATCTTCGTCCTTCTGGTACAGAACAGCACTTATACCTACGCGGGAGGCATCGGATTCGATATAAAATATACGGTCAAACTCCAGGTATTCCAACTTGACATTCTGCCTCAACATCTCCTTCGCGTTTTCAAAGACCTCGTCAGCGGCACTCGTCCACTTCCAACGATTGTTCTTCTTCAGTAATTCATAAGGAGGTGCCATGATCTCAGAGTATTTCGGACAGTGACTGCTAATAAACTGGCAAGCTCCCACAAACTCGCGTACTTGCTTGACCTTGGTGGGCTTAGGGAATCTAGTTATAGCCTCTACTTTCTCCAGGTTCGGGTGGTAACCTTCCCGATCGATGGTGTGACCTAGGAAATTAATCCGTTCGTGCATGAAGCGGCATTTACCAAAGTTCACTTTGATATTCGCATCCCTCAAGTTCTCGAAAAGTTTACGTTAATGCACCATGTGTTCCTTAACATCAGGAGACGATATGATCAGATCATCGATGTAACATATCGCGTTCTTCTTGACCTCATCAGTGAGCTTACCATCAAGGGCTCTGATTAGCGCCGGACCGCTATTTACTATACCAAAAGGTAGCCTTTGAAATACCCATGAAGTTTGGTCGAAGAGGAACCCGGTGTACTGTTTACTCTCCTCTTCCAACTCAATTTGGTAAAACGACGCTGTTAAGTCCAAAACGGAAAAGCAGGCCTTTCCTTTGAATTTCCTTAAGAGATCACGAATTCTCGGGGGCCTGTCTGCCTCACGAAGAATTTTCTAGTTGATCGAACGTTCATCGAGACATAGGCGTAGCTGTCCATTATTATTCTTCACTACAGTGATGGGGTTGATATATGAAGACGCCTGTTTCCTAATAATGCCATCTGCTTCCATCTTTTTGATTAACCCTCTTACTTCTTCATAATATTTCTCTGGAATGGGGTATATCCGCTTCTGATAAGGGGTTTCATCGTTCAATCTAATCTTGTATTTGTAATCCTTGATTAACCCAGGTTTGTCGTCAAAGACATCCTTAAATTCCATAATCAATTCTTCATATCAATAATGGCTCCCACCTTCGTGATAAAATCAATCCCAAGCACTATGTCAAAATTTATCTTGTCCACCACGATGAAAATATGTTCATAAGCACGTGCATTTATTTAAAAGTTCAGCAAAACTTGAATCTTACACTTCACAGCTTTATCTTGAAAGATGCCACGCACTTTCACAGCGGATGGGGGCAAAGCCGTCATCTTGTCACTACCCAATAATCTCTGGTAACACTCCTGGGATATTATAGACATAATAGCTCCCGTGTCCATCAAAGACTTGCATGTCTGATCATCGATATTTATACATATAATTGGTAATTCATATGGCCTTTCCTCTCTTATGATCTCGTTTTCTAACAATAGGTCCTCATCCGTCACCTCGTATAGTTCATTTATCAAAATCTGGTGTAATGTGGTGGTATTTCTCTCTTCCTCTACTTCTGTTTGGAAATGGAGTTTTTTTTTTGTCCCTGAGCGTCATTCTCTCGGATTCCTTGCTGGCTAGTACCGGGTTTAGGATCCACGCTCATGTTCGAATTACTTCCGTTTCCGCCTTCCTTTTCTCTTAATTCCTTCAAGTATCGCTTTCCTTCTTGATGGCGTTCATCGTACTTCTCTTTGGTCATAACCTCGTTTCTTTGTGGTCTATCGCGGTTCTGATTCTGGTAATTGCGGTTGTTTCGACCATTATAATTATTGTTATTGCGATAATTATTATTATTGTGGAAGAAACCGCTTCTTCGATTCTCCTGGTAGTTTCCACGTCCTTGCTGTTGTTGATAGGGACGGCCACCACGGAATCTCCTATACCTTGGTTCAGGTCGCCTATCTCTAAAATAGGTATTTCTTTCTGGACCTACATTTCCTTTCTCCTGTTATTTAGGGCTTTCTGTTTGCTGTGTCTGATCAATATACACAGTATTAATATCTTTGTAGTCCTGACGTTGGTTTCTAGCTACGACATTGGACGTTGGACTAGTATAATCCAATTTCCGAAGAAGTTCGTCCATGCCGACAAATCGCTGATTCCTGACGAAATTATCAGTCTTCTCACTTCAACTGGCAACATTCTGGCAATGGCATCTATTAATTGTGCCGTAGATAGAATTTGAATTTTGAATTTGAATTTGAATTTATTGTTTCTCTTATACAGGCCACTGAGGCTACAAAGCCTCTTTATGCAGCTCTCTTCATTCAGAGGGCGGTTGCATACAATAGAATAAATTAAGAAAGAAAAAACTTAACCTATACATACAGTTGACAATAAAAGTTCTTGTTATTACATCCGTTCACCTTGAACATGATAATTGTATAGCTGATAGATTACAATGAAGGGAGTGTTTTATCGCTCTGATAGGAAGTCCTGAATACTGGTGCAATTTATATTTATTCCAGAAAATACTAGCTGAAATACGGAATGAACCTTTGCATTTTTCGGTTCTGTGATGAGGTATCTGGAGCATTTGTGCAGTGTGTCTATTCGCACGGTTATGCACTGATTGCATGGGAGTTAGTGTGCAGTAAATATAAGACGGAATTTTGAATTTTAGAATTTTTATCACAGTCAGAGCCATGGCATACTGTCTTCGTTCCTTTAACTTTAGCCATCCAATCTGGACGTAAAATGGAGTTATATGAGACTCTCTTGGTACATTGAGAACAAACCGCAAGCAAGCATTTTGCATTCTTTGCAATTTTGTATTGAGGACCTCTCCCATATCATGGTAAATTATAGATCCATAGTCAAATATTGGTAGTATCAAACTCTGTATCAGTATCTTTCGTACATTTTGAGGCAAATAGAAGCAAGTTCGCCTAATTTGATATAATGACGATGCAACCCTTTTCAGAATCATGTTTGTGTGATCCTGCCACGATAATCGAGAGTCAAAAATAACTCCCAGATCTCTTACTGCTGACTGGTACGGAACTGTTTGGGATGCAAGCTGTAAAGGTGGTACTGTGTCAGGTAGGGAACTGAGTAATTTGGTGATAGGCTTTGAATGTCACTGTTAATTAGAGCTACCTTCAAATGAATGGATTTCAGATCCGTGTGTAGATATAGCTGAAGGTCATCTGCGTACATATGATGTTGACAAAATTTAAGGACAGATGGAAGGTCATTTATATACACGGAGAACAGGAGTGGACCAAGGACCGAACCCTGCGGCACACCTGTTGTTACTTCACACCATTCTGAAACATTGTCATCTGCTAGGACTACTCTCTGACATCTGCCTGTTAGGTAAGACCTAAACCAGTTCGTTACAGACTTTGAAAGGCCTAGATTTCTTAATTTAACTAGTAGGATCTCATGGTGAACTCTGTCAAAAGCTTTGCTGAAATCGAATAGAGATAATATAGTTATTTCCTTCCGGTCCATTGCTAGACGAATGTCGTCTGTGACTTTGATAAGGGCTGTCAGAGTACTATGTTTTGATTTATATCCAGATTGGTTCGGGTTTAAGATATTGTTGGAATTTATATATTCATAAAACTGATCAAAAACAATCCGTTCTAACGCTTTCCCAATTGCACACAATATACTTATTGGTCTAAAGTCACTACAGTTTAAGGCGTTCGTGAATTTTGGTATTGCTTTGATGTTGGCTTTTTTCCATTGTGTCGGATAAATACCCATTTGCAGGCTATAGTTAAATATATGCAATAAAACTGGCATGAGGAGGTCCATATTCCTTTTCAATAGCGTAATAGATATATGATCTGGTCCTATGGCTTTTGAAGTTATCCTAAATATCGCTAAATGAATGTCATCTGGATATATATAGCCAAAATGAAATTCTTCCCGTCGGTCAGTAAATTTTTCCCTGTAGTTAGCAACAGTTGACAAAACTCTATTGCTGTCTACAACGGTTGATACGTTTAAATAATGCTTATTAAGCTCATCAGCGCTCATTGTTGGGTTATTGCTTTTGTGTCTGGATTTTCCAACACCGAGAGTTTTTATAGCTCTCCACAAAGCCGAAGAGTTTTTAGCTGAATTAATTAGCGAATAAGTGTAACGTATCTTTGTATTACGAATAACTTGCTGGGTTCTGTTGCGTAAGCTTTTGTATTCTACAATGTCCTCGGGTTTCTGTGTTCTGTTGCACTTCTTTCTGGCTCTATTTCGAGATCTTATTAGATCTTTTACTACTGTGTTGATCCAGGGAGCTGGTGCGTGCCTCACGTTAGCTGAGCGCACTGGGGCATGGCGATCATATAAATCAATTAAAAATGTGTTGAATGTTTCGACCTTCTCATCTATAGTTTGCTGCTCGAGAACAGTGTGCCATGGAACTGAGATGGCATCAGCCTTAAACCTTTCATAATTAAACCTGCTGAAGTCTCGAAAAGTTCGAATACTGGGCTTATATTTTGGAGTTGACAGGGTATATACTGCGTATAAGAGATCATGTGCTGAGAAGCCAGAAGCAGCTGTTTGGCCAAACTCAATCACGTGCTCATTGCAGTTGGATGCTATTAGATCCAGAGTAGAAGAGGAGGTTGCAGTGTGATGTGTATCTTGATACGGGAGCCACGACAGATTGCAAGTATTTAGAGTTTCTACTATTTTTTTCGTTTCAAATTTAGCCAAACCAAAATGGGCATTGAAATCACCGGCTAATATTACATATTTATAACTAAATATGTGTGAAAGCATGTCATTTAATAGTAGTTCCATAAAACCGACTTTGGGTGCTCTATAAACACAAATAAATAATACTTTAGTATCTTTCAGGCAAATCTCTACGAATAGGTACTCAGGTCTGAAATTCTCATTATTTGGGGATTTGCAGATAACCCGGCACTTAATGTGCTGTCGAAAATACACTGCTACTCCACCCCCTTCTCTACGTTGTCTGTCATTGCGGTAGATATTATATCCTGGCAAGGTTACAGATGAATCAGTAATGGACGTATTGAACCATGTTTCACTAACAGCGATTACATCAATACCGGAGTTAACAAATGTGTATTCAAATTCTGCGAAATGTTCTAGCATTTTAAGTGACTGCGTGTTCAGGTGAGTTACTTTAAAATCATTGGGTAATCTATCAGCTATATCACAAAGATAGGCATGCGTATCATACTCATTGGTACTAATATCCATGTAAAAGATAATTGAAAGTTATTATAAAATTGTTAAACAAGAAATATCAAAAATTACAAAATCTAAAACTTAAGCTATTTTCTAAATATTAATCAATAATATCGGCTTGTAATTTGGCTAGACACTGTAGTTAAAGTTCCACCAGTAACCATATTACATGTTTGTGCTTACACTTGTAACTTTGATCAGTTGAGCCCCCTCACACTGGCACGTATGAGGGTCCTTTACGTACGAGGAGCGGGAAACTTTTTCTTCAAAAAGTCCAATTCTCGGAGTGTTTTCACACGATGCCTCGTGTCATCAATGCGGATCAGAACAACGCCATCTGCCGTCCAGACACCGTGTAACCCAAAGTGGCTTACTGCTTGTTTTACAATTTCAGTCCGGGTTTTCGTCAGATCTTCTCTTACAGTTATGCCGGTATTCCTTAAATATTTCTTCGACCTGAAGAGTGCTGCTCGATCTGCATAGGACACGAACCGCACTATTATTGGCCGCTTCTTTCCAGCATCCCGGAGTCCTACACGATGAGATCGGTCTATTCTTTGGGGATCGATTGTCACATTCAACTTGGCAGCAACATCCAATACACACCTGTTGGTGTCCTCGCCTTGAGTTTCTGGAATACCAAAAATTCTCAAGTTATTTCGACGCTGGTACTGCTCAAGTTCATCAGTGCGGTCATTCAGTTGCAGCTCAAGTTGATTTATAGTGTCGTCTCGCCTGGCAAGTTCCTGTCTGAGTTCATTGATGACCTGGGTGTTAAAATCTATTGTTTCTTTTAGTTTATCAATCACCTTATTAGCAACTCGATCCACGAGCTCCTCGATTAGGTTCGTATTACTCAGCAGGCTTAAAATGTCAGCTGAGTCTCGGCGCACATCCTGCGTAGCTTGGTTGTGGTCCGCTGAAGAAAAAGTAGTGCCACTGTCCTTCCAGTTTCTTTTTGAGCCGTCAGCTTCGCTAGCATTGCGACAACCCCCACCCTGACTGCGATCCACGGTCTTCAATTGTTCTCCCGAGCTGCTACCTGCTCCGTTCCTCTCTAGGGCGCTAGGGTCGTCTGCTTTCACTTGCTTGCGCTGTCCACCCTTCGTTTGTTCACGAACTCCGCCCTCCCCACTGCGGTTAACTGCCTTCTTTTGTTTGTCTTTGCCCGTCATTTTGTAGTTTTCAACTCTAACCTCTCACACACTTTAATACTTGTTTATCAAAATAACAGCAATATTTCAACTTACTGCGTTTATCACCGAACGTTCTGCTGTTGATTTACTTCTCACTGATCACTCTTGCAATGCACTGCTTCTTCTTTGTCACCTTCTAGGGGGTTGCAAAAACGTAGCCGGGCAAGTTGAGTTGTGAATAAATCGGCGTAACGCGTCGGTAATGTACCCGAATGCTTCTTCGAGTATACTTATGCGCGTAAACTGTTCTGCGCTTCTATGGACCAATAACGTTTCATGAGGGCTTCAGCAAACTCCTCAAAGTCCACAAATGTGTACCTGAAGGCGCGAAACCATTCAAGGAGGCCTTCTCCCATATAGCGTTCCACTATATTCATCTCTCGTTCTCTCGGAATGTGAGCCTCCGCAAAATAGTCACGGATATTCCTGAAATACTCAATTGGGGTGTAAGAATCGAGGTTGGTAAATTTTCGCGGGTTGTCCTCAAAATTACGGATGACCGTCACATTTCTCTGTTGAGAATCTTGGAAACTGGGACGATATTCCTTCCTTTCTCTTTCGGGTTCTCTACCCCTATCCTCGAGTCCTTCATGGTGTCTTAACATCCTTTCTTCTGGTCTCGCTCCTCTATCTCCTGTTTCCGTACTGAGTTTTCTACGATAATCTCCATAGTCCTCCGTTTCTATCTTCTCCCTCTCTTCTATCTCCGCAATCAACTCTTTCACTTGCTTCTCTATTTCTTTCTTCATATCCTCCTTATAGACTTCCAGATCTGCCACGTCTCCTAAGCTCAAAACTTTCAATTTCCCACTAATGTATTCCTCAATATTAGTGGATTTTCCTTCCTTAATCTCATTTACGACGGTGACTACTGTGTCTATCCTTTCATCTAACCGTTTACTGCGATTTTCTAACGTCTCTTTTAACGCTTGGTTTTCCTCGACCGATTGATTCTTGTCGTCAACCTGTCTCTGTAATAGTTGATCAATACGTTTCCCTAGATCTGACCTAACAAACATTACATCACGGTTGATCTGTAATTGCGTATTGGCAAGCTTACTTTCAAATTTACCCTGAATTAGCTTAATATGCTCTGCGCTCGACTTATCCCATTCGTCTTTCCAAATGACAACAATAGCCTTCAACATTTCGCCTATATCTAGTTCAATGTCCTCCTTCAAAAATTTATTGTGGTCTATCACCTGACTACGCAGAGTATCAACATTTGTTTTCAATTCGGCTAAAGAAACAATGGTCTTTAGAGAATCGTCAACAAATTGCGATCTCAAAGCACCTATACCTTCTGAACATTGTGTTTTAGACTCTTCCACTTCCTTCCTGATCTTATTAATGTCTCCTTGGACCTTATTTACATCAACAAACATCGAATTAACCTCAGACTGTACTTTACCGAAATCATTTTGTATACTAGTTATTTCTGTCTGGACATTATTAACATCGATTTGCATATCGTTAACATTCTCCTGAACCTTATCTACTTTTGTTTGTACATGGGACACATCTGACCTTACGTTGGCAACTTCCGATTTCACAAGCACAACATCAGTTTGAACATTATCAACATTTGATTTTACAAGAGCAACATCATTCTGAACATGGGCAACATTGGACTTCACAAGAGACACATCATCTTTAACAAAAGTTACATCATCTTTGACTAGAGCAACATCAGAATGCACACCCTCTACTTTAGATGGTACACTGGCAACATTATCTTTCAATTCAGCGGAGCTGGTCTGCAATCCCTGTAAAGAATTTTGCATACCCTGAATATCTCCCTTAAAACTCTCCTCTACACCACTGACCTTATTAACCACAGTGTCAAGATCTGCCTGTCGATCTTTCTTTAGCTGCTCTCTGTCCTTCTTTGCCTCGTACAATTTCCTCTGTAAATCAATAACATTTACATTCAGATTCTCTTTCATCTGATTTTCCACACTATCCAATTTCTTATTCATGTTCTCCATCATCTCTCCCACCATCTTATGGACATCGTCTGCCGCCATCGTTGCCACTACAAGAATATCAATAATAAAAGTGCTATAGGAGTACAAACAAATAGAGCAATATAGCAACACTTTAGAGCATCCTTTCAATCCATGTATTTGGGCATCTTATCGCCTCGCCTTAACATTAACTTAATGCTAAATCACCATACATCTTATTCTAAAATACCAGTACCAAAACATTCGCGTGTGATTCATTTTAGATATACTACCATAAAGAATACTTACATTTATCACCATTAAACAGGTTAGCTTTACATTATCATGGCTGTCAATAACCAGGAGCCGGTAAAATGAAAATAGATTCAGATCATAGGTCATTCCGAAAAATATAACCTATTACTCCTCTCTCAGGCTATCCATAAGATGTGATCTTTCGTTTGAGTGCAATTTTATTAAAAACAAAGCTAATATAACCTATATGATTACACTCTAGCTCATCACAGATGATATGGTTCATTAATCCCATAAACTTCAAAACTAAGCTGTCATCTGGATAGCTCCTAAATGGCCTCACGAAGCTATTTTCGTGGCCCCAAAGTCTAGGGTGCCATCCTTCCACTGTCCCGGTATTTTCTAGAGGCAGTCTGTTGGATATCCGATGCAACAGCTGGATTCGTAGATCTTGACTGCTCCGGCGCAAAATACTAGTCAAGGATCTACGTCCAACTAGACCCTCGCGAATATACGTGGCGGGAATTACAATACAACTGTGAATTACAAGAAAAATACACTTAGCTCGCAGTAAAACACCTACCTTATTCTCGGGGATGTCGTGGTCAGCCTCTCTGGACCTATAATGGGTTTCACAGTTGCATCTCCTTATATCTAAAATAATTCACGACAACACGGCTTCTAATAAAACTAAAGGATTTAATAACAAATGTAAACTAAGGCTAAACATTCACACAACAAAATAAAATACACACTCCCATTCGCTCATCTCTACACTCACGCCACTGAAAGAACTGCGTTCTATGAACATAATGACAAAATTTGGTGTAGCTCGTGTCCATACATCAAGCTGTACAATAATTACACACCTCTGTGTATTCACATTCTTCTGGCACGCTCCCAAGAACATATGGGCGCTCGGCGCACGCAACCCTTGCCACGTGTCCGATGCCATAACATTCACCGCTACATTCCCAGTCTAGCTGGTTTAAAAAAGAAAAAGCGCGAGCCGTGCGGTACGCAACATCTCTCCCCATTTGTGCGGCCTGGACGAACTATGGCCTTGGCTAGAAACGAGTTTTAAAGAAGTCCTCGCTATTCCTGCCTGGTCCACACATGTGCTCTCCATAACAATAAAAGCTGTGTTGAAATGAAGCAGATTCACGTCAGACAAATACGTGAACTGCATTCAAATCCTACATGCTACTGGCATAAAACTTCTATACACACTCTCATTCACACTCTCGCATTGTGACGTCCCAATGGAGTTCATATCATTCGCACTGAACAAGAAACAAACCACATACAGTCACATACTCATTCATACTCAAACCTCTACGTTAAACAAATTATAAACTTCCTATTCCTAACATGTTATACACTCGATTGGCAAATAATAAAGATTAACACTAAAAGAATTTATAATGACGCTTATAGCATCAGCTATAGTCCTTTCAAAGTAATAGCGTCTAAATACACTCGAGCCTGCGCTCTGATCTAGCAGTTATGTCAAAAACAGTGAACTCTTCTACATCACCAGAAATAACCACCACCAGTCTCTCCTCTCTGATCTGGTGTCAAAATAGTTTTAAATACATTCGACCACTGAAGGTGAAACATATATCGTTCCATAATTAGGTTTAATAATCTCGATAAAAGTATAGCATAACAGCTGACATCATCAATGTCATGTTCCATTTTCAACCGTGACCCTTCCTGTCCTCTCTAAATCCCAGGTCGTATATATATATCAAAATACGGAGTACTCTCTACTCATACTTTAATGCCTTGCCCAAACCTAGTCATGCCCACGCAATGACTGTACTATAAAATGCGGAACACACCTTCGCAATAACCTCTTATGCCAACTACATACGGAAATACACAAAAAACCACTATCAAAGGGTTATCAACTCCACTTCTTTGAACCTGGCATTCCTACAAAAGGGCATAATTTCTCAGCGTTGTCACCACAATCGCTGGTCTCATAAACAATAACAACAATTGTTAAATTATTAATTTATACATCTTAACGACCTCTGGAATTTACGATACTGATCTCCTCACTTAATACTGCGCCGATAAAGGTCTAGTAATAATAATAATAATGCGCGTCAGAGTAGCAGTGGAAGATAAAATCAACAAGGTCGCAAATGGATGGGGAAAAGACGTCTTGCTCGACCCGGTGCTGGGCCCAAGGTTTTCGGAGCGAGCAAAAGATGATTTCCAAAAAACCAAATGCAAACGAATAATTGCTTAATGCAATAATCAAAAGTGAAAAAACGAGATTCCCATAAAATTAATTAAAGAAATCCCAGAGGCGTGTTAATCGTGTCTTTGTTACATCACAAAGACAAGATTGACGAAATCGAGATAAGGGTAAGGATAAGGAAGGGGAACTTAAATATAAGAAATGAAAAGGCAAGGGAGCTGTATTACTTAAAATATAAAAATGTATTAATGATAAAAGAAAGAGCGTGCACATGAAATAAACAAGTTACTTAAAACAAAGAAAAAAGGTAAGCTAAGATAAAATTGATAATACAAAATAAACCCAATACCAAGAATAAAGACTTAAAAACTAAAAAGCACGACAGAACCTGAGTAACAGCTCAACAATGTGAATCTAACGAAACGATACGAACATGAAAGAAAATAAAATGAAACTTACGAAAGCCAGAGAGAAACGCCAAACTTGCAAAAATTCAAAAATCGAACGTTAACGAGACGCGAAGCTTTTCATGATGTTATGTGAACATACCGGAGGGAAGGGGGAGGAGTGAGGGGAGTAAAACAAAGGGAAGAGAGATTTCACGGAGGTAGGAAGAAGGGGAGGAAAAGGGGGGATATCATTAAGTTATGTAATACGGCGAAAATCGAAAGAGAGAGAACAAAACAAAAGGAAAATGAGATATACGGAGATACATTACATTACAATTGACTTGGGACGAAAGAGACCGGTAAAAATCGAAAGCACGCTATAAAAAAATAGGCTTATACTCCAACATAATGCCGCAACAACGCGACATATAAAAAAAAGAATAATATGACATCGGAGCTGGAGAAAATCCCAGTTAACCACCGTCACATATATTCTATAAACAAAGGGGACACGTATTAGTGGGACGTTGGACATCAGTCCCGTTACCTCACACATACTGTCCACAAACAAAGGTCCAATTGCTACCAATCAAATGAAACATTTGTGGTACAAAGAGACACCGACGCAAAAGACGAGCACTAAGGCCCGACAGGAAATATATATAAGCCAAGACGCAGAAACGCAATACTTTCGAATATTACAGGTATTAACCAAAATAATAAAACTGTGAGAAGGGCACATAACAAAAGCAACAAAAAGAACTCCGCCGTATGACATTACGCAAGGTCCCGGAGATCTGGTTCAAGGATTAAAATACTAACAATAACATCTTGAAAAGGAAAGAGAATTAAGCAAAAGAAGGAACGTTGAACAAAAACAATTACATTGCGTTAGATAGAATATACATTGCGCCGTACTCACATTCCGCTGCGCCATGAGGGTGGGCCTCTGCCCGAATACACACGTTCGCCTTACATCTCGGCGCGTCTAAGACTGACTAAGCTTCTATCCCCCAGAGGGGAGAGAAGCCTCTCAGAAAAATCAAATGCGTAGTTTGGGAGAGGCCCCAAACTCGCGTCAAATATAGTCAGAACCAATGGCAGAACGAATTGCACAACAAAATGCAAGGTAGCAACAACACTAGCCAATACGAGAGAACAAGGCAGTATGTAGCCAGGGGTTGCACAACGTTAGACAGAGAGATACATACAGACAAACTGCGCACTTTTAAACTCTCGAGGCGTAATATAGAGATGTCACAACACATGACAATAATAATAATAATAATCATGATGATAATAATAATAATTACAATAAATTCTGAAAAGTGGTTCAATACTCTGGAAACGATACTCTGATAAGTATAAACTGTCGTGCATACATTTAATAAAAAATACTACATCTCATCTTTACACATCTGGGTTCGACTTTAATCGATGAAGGAATATTATGTCTACAACGTGACATGATATTACTCCTCGTAAATATTTAATCACCACATCATATGTATGTGTTTGTGTCCAACAAGAATCTAT
Source organism: Meconema thalassinum (assembly GCA_946902985.2). Lineage (NCBI taxonomy): Eukaryota > Metazoa > Arthropoda > Insecta > Orthoptera > Tettigoniidae > Meconema > Meconema thalassinum. Next base: position 1,069,817,168 of record OX336389.2, read on the forward strand.
CACGACGAGGATATCAAACGATAACTACCCTAACGTCGGATGATAATTAATCTTCCAAGAAGATTCTAGCTTCAAATAAATTAAATGACTGAAAGTTCATAGCTTTCTTCAATAAAACATACAGTTAGTCATATTCGTATTCTCTTCATTCAGAACGAATGTCTATGAGTTCTGACGATAATAATCGTGTCCACGTTAAATGTTTCATTTCCACAATGTGACATGATATTTCACAATATATCACTACCAAGGTCTTATTTCTTGACGTTTCTTCTCGACGGATAAAATGCCCAAATTAAACGAATAAAAATTAATTTAATGGGTAACATAGACGAAAATGTCTATCACCTGCATTCAGAATGAGTACAAAAACGTCGAAAATAAATTACTGTTCCTTAAAGGAAATGACAAAAGCTTGTTCCTCGAACAAGTAAAATAATCTCAGTTCAGAAACTGGATTCCTAACAAACTAAGTTAATAGCGTCGCAAGACGATCACTATAATAAATTTCGAAGAATAAAAAAGCTATACATGGAGTACAATAAATACTGTATCGAAAAATGGATAAAGGATTTGCTCAGAAAATGTCACTACAAGCTCTAACTACAAGGTTAGTGAACACTGCTACCTGGTCTCGAAGTCTAGAAGATCAAGATAGAGTATAACAAAATACTCGGATGTTACATCTCCCAAAGATTTGGGCTGGATCCTAGCTCGTCTCCACGAACTCGTGACCTCAGGAAAGGAACGAATTCCCCCACTGGAAACAGCAAGCTCCGACCGGAATCGAACTGCGGGCCTCCAATCATCATCTTCATTGACCGGGATAACCCTGGACCTCTTGATAATCTTGATGTTTCTTCTATCTCCATCACAGCACAGTCTCGTCTTAACAGTGAGTAGCGTCGAAAGTTCTTCTTTCCACTTCAGAAGACATTTGAAGAGAAAGTCTTGGACCTCACTCGTATAACGAACATTCATGTAGATGGAATCTGAATATCGTTCTGTAGTCTCTGGTGTTAATGTTGAGCTCATGTTTGACAAGAATGCACTAGAATAGAGTTGTGCATCAAGTCTCATGATGGCTCACTATGTAGACATTCACGAACAGTCTCCTCTAACGAAGCTCCATCGTTGACTATATCGCTTCTATTTGCATATACTCCTGGCGCACATAATAATTTAGTCTACAATAATCTTCATAATACTAGACTGAATATTGTTCTTCTATGGAATACATCTCCATCCAAAGTGTTGTAATACAGTTCCACACAAGCAATATTAATAGACACTCGTACTCACGGGTGGCAGTTGCCTGAGCTGCAGTCACTCGGACAAAGTGTCGTGTCGCGCTGGAAAGAAACACTTTTCTCGCGCTTCACAAAACTGCTTATAAATGCTGAAATACTTCTCTCAAACTTCTGAAAGTTTTTAATATACAATATCTGCCAGTCAGCTACAATATGTAGTTGAAATGAATTCTCTGAAGCCAATCAGACCGGAGTGATTGCGGTATATGTGAACCTCGCAACTTCACCTAGATTCAAGGCGCGGTCGTCTCCTAGTTCCGCCCTTGCTTATGCCTTGTCTCCACGAGTCACCTTCTACAAGACCGGTGAAACACTCGGAACTCCTTTCTCTTACAATTGCACACGTCTGACCTCTTCGACGTTCAGATACACAAGAGCCCCGGTGCTTGGCGTCTCCCCTCCAAGTCTACAGATTTTAGCCGCCTTTTCGAGTTCCCTCTCGAATTCGCGCGGGCTCCAGCAAATCGCTTATTTCTCCCAATAGCGACCTGCTATTGATTTATAAAATATATCCAATATTTTATTATCATATTCTTCTCTTTTCCAATATATAAATTCATTCTCAAAGGGCTTAAATGAATTAAATATCCATAAAAATTTAGTTGCTGGAACTCCCGTCTTCTCTAAAACTTCTTCCTATTGGCTGTAAGCTCATATCCAATGGGATAATTTATAACAATATTTAAACAAATCCTGGGAATATTCGCTGTTGCTATGTCGATTCCAAGCTTCTAGAAACTTCCATTGCGCAATACAATCACGTGACGGAATTTCCCTCCTTGCTCGACGTCGCCTCACGACTGGTTTCTGCCAAGTTCCAGCCATCATATTCCTTGGTTAAATTTTATCATGGGCTTCGAAAGAAAATGAATTATTCCCATTTTCATCCCTTATAATTCATTTTACTGAGGCAGTACCAAAGAATTGTTTCGTCATTGATTCTGGTAGTAGTGCTCACATGTCTCCTAATGTTAAACTTATGTCGAATTATAAATACAATGATGATCCAGATATTTAGATTGTAATTGGTAATAATGATAAGTTGTCTGTACAAGGATTTGGTGACATTGCACTGAACGTAAGCAACAGTATTAATAATCTGTCAGATGTGTTGCATGTTCCAGGACTGAGTGTTAACTTGCTGTCGGTTAGTCAGATGGTTACAAGGGGTGCTGTTGTTGTATTTAACAAAATTGGATGTGAAATCTTGGATTCAGAGAATTGCTCAGTGAATGGTAGCGTGCTAGCTACTGGTTCAGTTCTGAATGGTCTGTATTATCTGAATGTTAACCAAGATATGTCTGCCCTTGTTAGTGATGTTTCTGATTACAATTTGCTGCATGAGCGGTTGGGTCACGTTGGGCGACAGAAGTTACAGGTCTTAAGTGAAATGTCTGATGTACTTAAATTTAAGGAAATCCTAAAGGGATTGTGTGAACCATGTGTTCTCGGCAAGCAGCAAAGGCAGTCATTTCCACAAGTAAGTCACTCGAGGAGTGAAAGACTTTTGGACGTGGTGCACTCTGATTTGTGTGGGCCGCTCCCTGAGACCTGGAATGGTGTTAAATATATGATGACAATAATTGACGATTTTTCCAGGAAGATTTTTGTTTATCTTTTGAAACAAAAATCTGAAGCCAAGGAGAAAGTCAAGGATTTTGTTGCATATTGTGAAACTCAGAAAGGTAAGACACCAAAGATTTTTGAATCAGACAATGGTAAGGAATTTGTCAATTCTGACCTGAACAAATATTTCAAGGAAAAAAGGATTGTACAACAGAGAACTGTAAGGTATACAGCTGAACAAAATGGCGTAGCTGAACGTCACAATCGTACTATTATCGAAAGGGTTAGATGCATGTTGTTTACAGCAGGATGTTCTAAAAAATTGTGGGCGGAAACAGAAAATACGGCAGTGTATATTTTGAACAGGTGTCCTCATACTAAAGTTGATAATGTATTTAAACACAAATTGTGCTAAATGTTCCGGCATAACTCAACAAAAGGACAGTGTTTCGCCCCGGTGTGCGATTGGGCTCTTCAGTTGGTTAAAGCACACCTCACCAAGACACTGTCTAGTACACACTGGGAAGGCCATTGCAAGACGTATTTGATACATGTGTATCCACGTCACGAGCAAAGCCAGTGCACTATGGGAGTCGAAACTCCACTCCAAAACAATTATAACCTTACCTTGGAATTGAATATATAATTTTCAAAAGAAAAATATGTATTGTCCGCTGAGCCATTATATATTTGAACACAAATTGTGCTAAATGTTCCGGCATAACTCAACAAAAGGACAGTGTTTCGCCCCGGTGTGCGATTGGGCTCTTCAGTTGGTTAAAGCACACCTCACCAAGACACTGTCTAGTACACACTGGGAAGGCCATTGCAAGACGTATTTGATACATGTGTATCCACGTCACGAGCAAAGCCAGTGCACTATGGGAGTCGAAACTCCACTCCAAAGCAATTATAAGTGTTATGCCGGAACATTTAGCACAATTTGTGTTTAAATATATAATGGCTCAGCGGACAATACATATTTTTCTTTTGAAAATTATATATTCAATGCCAAGGTAAGGTTATAATTGCTTTGGAGTGGAGTTTCGACTCCCATAGTGCACTCGCTTTGCTCGTGACGTGGATACACATGTATCAAATACGTCTTGCAATGGCCTTCCCAGTGTGTACTAGACAGTGTCTTGGTGAGGTGTGCTTTAACCAACTGAAGAGCCCAATCGCACACCGGGGCGAAACACTGTCCTTTTGTTGAGTTATGCCGGAACATTTAGCACAATTTGTGTTCAAATATATAATGGCTCAGCGGACAATACATATTTTTCTTTTGAAAATTATATATGCAATGCCAAGGTAAGGTTATAATTGCTTTGGAGTGGAGTTTCGACTCCCATAGTGCACTGGCTTTGCTCGTGACGTGGATACACATGTATCAAATACGTCTTGCAATGGTCTTCCCAGTGTGTACTAGACAGTGTCTTGGTGAGGTGTGCTTTAACCAACTGAAGAGCCCAATCGCACACCGGGGCGAAACACTGTCCTTTTGTTGAGTTATGCCGGAACATTTAGCACAATTTGTGTTTAAATATATAATGGCTCAGCGGACAATACATATTTTTCTTTTGAAAATTATATATTCAATGCCAAGGTAAGGTTATAATTGCTTTGGAGTGGAGTTTCGATTCCCATAGTGCACTGGCTTTGCTCGTGACGTGGATACACATGTATCAAATACGTCTTGCAATGGCCTTCCCAGTGTGTACTAGACAGTGTCTTGGTGAGGTGTGCTTTAACCAACTAAAGAGCCCAATCGCACACCGGGGCGAAACACTGTCCTTTTGTTGAGTTATGCCGGAACATTTAGCACAATTTGTGTTCAAATATATAATGGCTCAGCGGACAATACATATTTTTCTTTTGAAAATTATATATTCAATGCCAAGGTAAGGTTATAATTGCTTTGGAGTGGAGTTTCGACTCCCATAGTGCACTCGCTTTGCTCGTGACGTGGATACACATGTATCAAATACGTCTTGCAATGGCCTTCCCAGTGTGTACTAGACAGTGTCTTGGTGAGGTGTGCTTTAACCAACTGAAGAGCCCAATCGCACACCGGGGCGAAACACTGTCCTTTTGTTGAGTTATGCCGGAACATTTAGCACAATTTGTATTCAAATATATAATGGCTCAGCGGACAATACATATTTTTCTTTTGAAAATTATATATTCAATGCCAAAGTAAGGTTATAATTGCTTTGGAGTGGAGTTTCGACTCCCATAGTGCACTGGCTTTGCTCGTGACGTGGATACACATGTATCAAATACGTCTTGCAATGGCCTTCCCAGTGTGTACTAGACAGTGTCTTGGTGAGGTGTGCTTTAACCAACTGAAGAGCCCAATCGCACACCGGGGCGAAACACTGTCCTTTTGTTGAGTTATGCCGGAACATTTAGCACAATTTGTGTTTAAATATATAATGGCTCAGCGGACAATACATATTTTTCTTTTGAAAATTATATATTCAATGCCAAGGTAAGGTTATAATTGCTTTGGAGTGGAGTTTCGACTCCCATAGTGCACTGGCTTTGCTCGTGACGTGGATACACATGTATCAAATACGTCTTGCAATGGCCTTCCCAGTGTGTACTAGACAGTGTCTTGGTGAGGTGTGCTTTAACCAACTGAAGAGCCCAATCGCACACCGGGGCGAAACACTGTCCTTTTGTTGAGTTATGCCGGAACATTTAGCACAATTTGTGTTCAAATATATAATGGCTCAGCGGACAATACATATTTTTCTTTTGAAAATTATATATTCAATGCCAAGGTAAGGTTATAATTGCTTTGGAGTGGAGTTTCGACTCCCATAGTGCACTGGCTTTGCTCGTGACGTGGATACACATGTATCAAATACGTCTTGCAATGGCCTTCCCAGTGTGTACTAGACAGTGTCTTGGTGAGGTGTGCTTTAACCAACTGAAGAGCCCAATCGCACACCGGGGCGAAACACTGTCCTTTTGTTGAGTTATGCCGGAACATTTAGCACAATTTGTGTTTAAATATATAATGGCTCAGCGGACAATACATATTTTTCTTTTGAAAATTATATAAAGTTGATAATGCCATACCAGAGGAATTGTGGACTGGTAAAGCTGTAAGTCATGAGAATATGAAAATATTCGGTTGCGATGCTTATGCCCATGTTCCAAAACAAGTGCGTAGTGGCAAATTGGATCCTGGGTAGTTTATTAGCTTGGGAATAACCTAACCGCCAAGGGAAGATGATGAAAAAAAAAGGAAGTGGGTTTCGGACCAGAGAAAAAGGATGGAGAAATAGGAAGAGAGTTTGACATAAGTTATGACTAAGAGTTCTTGCTCAAATGCAACAAGTGGTGAACACCCTATCAATAGAATTTTTTTTATTAAAGAGGGCATGAACCTAGGAAGGTTGTGGTGTTTGAAGCCATATTTTCAGTGTTGCCTTAGAAAAAAAGAGTTTAGTGCTTTTCAGTCGGTCAACACGAATGTACCCAAAAGAGATGGGTTATGCCCTAATCCTGAAATAAATTACATGAGATTAATAAAACACTAGGATGACCAGTTTCGATCGTCAAGCGATCATCATCAGATCCATTACACTTAGGCTACAAAATCTATGTTTGCAATACAGGTGAAAATATTTACAATATGTACAATTATTTAGTTGCAGTATTGGTACTGCAACTGTCAGTGTATGCTAAATGCAGTATATATGTTAGGTGAAATGCTAAATGGTGATAGCTATCCGGAGATTGTACTTTAGAGAGATTATATGGTTATAAACTATGGTTAAACTATAAAATTTTAGGCTAACTACTTATCTGATTGTCTTCCGTATTACAGCTACTCGCAGTTTTCGTGCTCACTGGAACTCGCTGTGCGGTCGACTGCGGTGGTTATCTTAACGACTGGTTTTTCCCCTGCCTCCTCCCCCCTGTCCCTACGTGCTGTGGGGAGTGATAGCGATGTGTTTATGTGAGGTGTTGCCAACCTAGATAAGATGTATGTTATTGAATGAGGTGGGTCTACAACTATTAAAGACCGTGGATTAGCCCTCGCCACGCGTGGAGCATAACCCATTCGAACTAAGCGTTGACGGTCTTATGAGGACGTCCCTGCACCTTTAATACTGCCGCGAATATGGGCCTTGGTTTATTGCAGAAGAAAAGTACATCGTACACCTGATCCAGATAACATTTACCTATTAAAAAACCCCTAATTTCCCCCCTTTTTATCTAGCTTGGCTGTGTCGCTAAATTGTGTTTTGTTTCCGACAGGGTGTATTTTTAGTAGCGTGAAGAGGAGTGAGCTCTCCATGAACGTGTGTTCATTTAGATTGTTGGGATTGTTTCGTTTGGCTAGGTGTATCTCGATTGCTTCCATTATGTCAAGAGCTCTGCCTTTCGATTCGTGATGGATTATTTTAAGGTCCGACTCTATGTTGGTAAAGCTGTGCCCTGCGTCACACATATGTTCGCACACGGCTGAATGTGTTCCGTATCTTATCGCATTCCTATGTTCATTATAACGTGTGTCTACTCGCCTTCCACTCTGCCCGATGTAATTAGCTTGACAATAGGTGTCTTGGCACGTTATAGAATATACCCCTGACCTTGAATACGGGTCACGTTTATTTAGATGACTATTTAGGAAGAAAATGTCGAAGAAAAATGTTCAACGAGTAAAGCAGAAGTTTCCATGTTTCAAATGTAAGGAATTGGGCCATTGGGTAAGTGAATGTCCAGTGAAGAAGAAAGATTGTGACACTAGAAACAAAAATAAGGAGAACAATGCTTCGTTTCTGACACATGCGATGAGTGCGTTAGACGGCGACATTGTTCAAGCCGACGAGTGGTACTGCGACAGTGGCGCCACAAATCACATCACCACGAACAAACAGTATTTTACAACATACGTCAAGTTTGCTTCTCCAGAGAAGATTTTGCTGGGAAAACGAGGTGTGAGCATGCTAGTTCACGTCAAAGGAACAGTAAACATTCAAGTGCGGCTGAACAACGCTTGGATGAGTGCTGAGATGACTGAAGTTTTGTATGTTCCCGATGCAATGGCTCATCTGTTCTGTGAAAGCTGCTGCAAGGAAAGGTTTTTGTGCAAGACTTGACGACCTAACTGTTAGAATTGAAGACAAGGTTACTGGAAAGGCGATGATGGCTGGACGTGTGAGTCATGGTCTGTATGTTCTTGACATGCGCGTCGTAAAACCGGCGCAACCCAGTCAAGTGAATTTAGCTACATCGTCGGACAAACTGCAGATCTACCATGAACGATTTGGTCATCAACACAAAGCGCATGTCAAGAATGTACTGAAGCAGATGAACATCAATGTAGACATGTGTAAAGAGGATTTCTGCGATGGATGTGCACTGGGAAAATGCATCGACTGTCATTCAGGACACGAATGAATCGACCAACAGCCACCGGTGAACAAATCCACGCCGATGTGAATGGACCAATGTCTACTGAATCTCTTGGAAAGGCACGCTACTACGTATGTTTCAAGGATGATTTCAGCAAGTTTCGACGAGTTTTCTTTTTAAAGCACAAAAGTGAAGTGTACACCGTTCTGGAACAGTTCCTGAATGAAGCCAAAACAAATGGACACGTCGTAAAGCTGTTCAGGTGTGATGGAGGAAAATATTTTGATAACAAGAAGGTTTCTGAACTACTCGCAAGCAGAGGCATAGAACACAGCATTACTACGCCGTACTCACCACAACTAAACGGAGTTGCGGAACGTGAAAATCGGACGATTGTGGAGTGCGCAAAATCTATGCTGAATCCCAGCAAGTTAACGAAACAACTTTGGGCTGAAGCGTGCAACACTGCGGTGTACCTCCTCAATCGCACTGGGAATTCATCCACTGAAAACAAATCTACTTATGAATTGTGGTATGGACGACCAGTGGGAAGTCTCAGTCATCTGAAGATCTTCGGAACAGAATGCTACGTGCATATCGTCAAGAATTTTCGCTCAAAGTTCGACGACAAGGCTGTTTTTGGACATCTGATTGGGTACGTGAACGACAGGGGTGGATTTAGAGTCTGGATTCCAACTCAGGGAAAGGTTGTTCTAAGCCATGATGTGAAATTCAAACCTGAAGGTGTCTGCAATCAGCGCGCCAACGCCGGAAAGGTTGAAGTCACACTTGAAGAACGTGTGGAGGGGAATCAGTCTAATTCATCGTCTGATATAGGCCTACAGAGGAGGTCAGAGTCAGATGAGAACTTAAGCGATATTGAAGATTTTGCTTCGGCATCCAGTTCCGGAGGAAGCGAAGATGAGGAAGAAGGAGAAACTGAAGAAAGAAGGAAAAGCAAACGTGAAAGTAAGAAGCCATCGTGGATGATCAGTGGAAATTACATGTACATGGCTGGACCATCTATCGTTGAAAAGAATCCTGACTCATACTCTGAAGCGCTGCAGTCTAGTAATAAAAATCAGTGGCTGAAAGCAATTAATGAAGAATTGGGGCCTTTAAAGGAAAATGATACCTGGAAATTGGTTGAGCGTCCAAATGGTGCACGGGTCCTGAAAAATCGGTGGGTTCTTCGACAGAAGACAATGGACAGTGGAGAAGTTCGCTTCAAGGCACGATTGGTAGCCAAAGGCTATGTGCAACAGCAAGGAATCGATAATGAAGAAACATTCAGCCCTGTTGCACGGTATGATACCATTGGAGCTCTTTTGGCAGTAGCTGTTGAAAAGGAGCTGAAACTTGGTCAATTTGATGTCAAGACGGCCTTCTTGAACGCGAGTTTGAAGAAGATGTGTTCATGGAACAGCCAGAAGATCATCAGGACGGTACTGGCCGAGTGTGTCATCTAAAAAGAAGCTTATATGGTTTAAAACAGGCTCCACGCTGCTGGAACAAGCGTTTCAAGAAGTTCATGGAGAAAGCTGGATTCGAAAACAGCAAAGCTAATCCTTGTCTCTTTTACAGCAACAAAAATGGAAAGTGGTTGGCTGTTGTAATCTTTGTGGATGATGGTCTGGTAATTGGCAACGAAGAAGACATCGAGCAGTTCATGGAAAAACTTCAGCAGGAATTTCACACGACCAGAGGATCTCTCAACAATTTCCTGGGCATGAAGATACAACAAAACCATGTTGGATCAATTGCAATCAGTCAAGAGGATTATACGAGGAAAATCCTATAAAAAATTGGGATGGCCGAGTCAAATGGAGTGTCTACCCCAGTTGGACGCGAAGAAAGTGAAGACGGAGAAAAGGTTTCAGCCAGGGTTCCTTATCGTGAGGCGGTGGGATCCTTGATGTACCTGACTACAGCTACACGCCCAGATATCGCATTCGCGGTCAACAAAGCTGCTCGAGCCATGGAGAATCCTACAGTTCAAGACTGGAGTCAAGTGAAACGGATATTTCGATATTTAAAGAGCACAGTGAACCATGGAATCGTCTATAGGAAAGAGGGCGTTTTGAAGGTCTACAGTGATGCTGACTACGCCGGTGACAAGAGGACGAGACGTTCAATGACGGGTGTCATTTCGACCTACAATCATGGAGCTGTATCGTGGAGAAGTCAGTTACAGAAGTCTGTGTCAACATCGACAACTGAATCTGAAATTGTGTCTGCAAGTGAAGGAGCAAAGGAGTTGATTTGGCTGAAAAGACTGTTTTCTGAATTACTGGGAAATGCTGACAAACCTCCTACGCTTTACATCGACAATGCTGGTGCAGTTAAATTGGCTAAAAATCCGGATTACCATCGAAATTCAAGCATATTGCGGTACGTCATTTCTATGTGAGGGAAAGATTTTTGGACGGAGACTTTGAGCTGGAGCACATCGACGGGACCAATCAATTAGCTGATCTTCTAACTAAACCTCTGGAGTGGGTCAGATTCGAGATGCTGCGTGAGAGGATTGGCGTGCAGAAGATGACATTTTAGAGACTGAAAAATGTTTCATAGTTCATCTTGTTTATTTTTTATTTGTATTTGATTTTTCTTTGGAGGAAGTGTTAATATTTGAAAGAAAAATAGCACAGTAGCGCCACCTGGTGAAATAGATATGTGCAATAAAGAAGAGAATAAAAGACGAGCCAGTGCAAAGTCTGTGCGTGTTCGCGTGACATGTGACAAGCGTCTCAAAAGATGATTTGTATTTTGTATTGTATTTCTCACTTGATAAATAAAGATTTACATTAAAACTAACAGTAAGCAGATTGTGGTAAATTCTTCATGTTTTTATACAAAAGTAAAAAGTTTTACTAGTTGATATAGTGCAAAATGAGTAAAAGCAAAGTATATTGCTCAGTTTACGGTTGTAATTCGATGTTAACACGTTTTATAAGAACTTAATTTTATTATACTAGATATTAAAATAAACCCTTAAAACTATAAATGTGGGTTCTTTATACCACAAAGAAACCTTAACTACCATGAAAATAAATGAAATACGTATAAATGTAAAAAAGGTATTAAGGCACACTATATTGCACTATCACTGACCGTTCGTCAATATGACGACACCCACCCTATTATTATAAAAATGAGCAAAGATATCAACAATCGCACCCGCCACAGTCAACAACTGATCGAGAAATTCAGCTACACAAATTGGCGGCAGGCACGCATGCGCGGAAGACAATAAACTATACCGTACTTCTACCTACCGTCGAAAAAATTACGAAGGGTTTGTGTTCTAGGGTTAAGGTTTATTTCCCTTCATGGTTCCACATAGGAAAATGAACCTAGCGTGAATTGTTCTATTGGACGGCACATCCAACCACAACTGGGAGGCATGACCAATCATAAGGAAAATAATGGAAAAGAAGAGCATTGACAGATATGCGGCATTGCAAGTTCGACGACTATATGTAAATGGGACGATCAAGAACACTCTTGTTTGTGTTCCACTTATAAAATGACTAGAAACACATGCATTATTTGTAGGATGCCATGGTTTAGTGTCACTCGTGTCCTGTTCTACTCTAGGCCTACATAGAACCCATTTCCATAATGAATATGAATTCATTCCTTAACAAGGGCACCCTAATCATGTTGCTCCACAGACAGAGAAGTCACAGGGAATATTTGAGCTACTTGCCGCCAGACCAAAGCGATGTCCATGCACAAGAGGTCTAAAATGATACCATTCCCTGATGTTACGACTGTTAGCCTATGATATGAACACAAGCAGTCTGGCTAGTGACATAGTTGGTTTAGCAATTGGCCTTCAAAACCCAAGACTGCAGGTTTTGTTCTGGCTCAGGGCGATGGTATTTATGGATGTATGAATCAGACAACCATGCATCAGAGGGCTGAGGATATAAGTTTTCATCACTTTCCACTTTCCAAAATATGCAAATAGCAATAGCTGAAAGGTGACGATACCAAATAAATACGGGCAACAGGAGCGGGTTGGACCACTCACCACTACGTACCAAGACAGCCAAGCATACACCAGCCGAGGACAGCCAAGCTTCATCAGTCAGGTATCCTTCCCCGCTGCCTAGTTCATTTTCAATAACCCTACCAACTGCCATCACTTCGCTCTGCGATATCCGAGCCATTCCATTACGAGTCATATAGGCCTAATTTGACATCGGAGGGTAAATATCTACTCTGCGAGAACCTGCTACCAGTCCGATATTCAACACCAAACCCACCTGCTAACCATCCAAATCAAGCAATTCCGAGTTTTAATACAAGTTAAACTCATCCCATCGCCCTACCAAGCAGCAAATAATGTCTAGAGTCTATGGTACAGTGAACAAACTCAAATATAGCTTTTAAACGTAACAGCGCCATGACTCGAACTGCTCAAAAACAAATACCAGCAGACAACCGATGCTTGATAATATGCAATTGACACATAAAATCCAGTGGATCACACAAATTAGATCACGTGTATCGCCCAGTTATACATATTGTTTTATCCCGGTGTTGGGGGATGGGATAAACAGGGTAGTGTAGATGTATTAATTTAGGGGTAGTTTCCGAAAAGGGGTAGTTTCCCGTAATTTGGGGAGACTACTAGTGTAATGTGTTGGTGAGAGGATGTGATCCGTTGGGGTGCGTTCCTACAGGGTGCGTCTACCTGCTAGGGGATGAATGTCTAAGACGGAGCTATTATCTTAGCCTGCCAATTAAGTATGAGCGAGCGTTAGCGAGCTCATGTGCAGAGTCGACAACTTGGCACGCCGCGGTCTGGCTGCTTACTCGAATACAATGAGATTCCTGACGGTGCAGTTCCTGGCCTTCACGGTCAGGGGCAATTAGGACTAAGGTCAGGTTGGGTGTAGGGATGTAAAACTAGGTGAAATGAGTAGTAGATGTATGTGTTTACTGACCAAGTATTTATTGGTCAGTGGCGATAATGTACTGTCCCTTTAAGTGGTGGACGAGTATGCAACAAAGTACAAAGTGTACGAATACAAATGTGTTCTGGGTGAGGTGTTACAAGTAATTAGGAAATCTGAGCACACGGCTAATTCTCACCTGGTGACGTTGTGATGGGCTGGAACGGACCTGGAGGAGCAGAGCCGCTGGCCACGAATAGATAATTGGGCTCTTCTGGGTCTAGCTTTTAAGGCTTCCCCCACTGCTTACTCGGCGTTTCCTCACTGTTGCTGTTCCAGATAGTGTGTTTGTGAGTTGTGCAAGCGTGGCTGGCAGCAATACCGCTGTGCCTGCTCGTGTCAAAGAAGTGTGTAAGGCTTATGGCATGCCTATGAGGGTGGTTTATGGTGAAAGATGAAGGGGTGGGTTAGGTCCTAGGTCCTAGGGGTACTGCCCCTGGGTTGTATAAGACTTCCTCGGCCTTTGTTCGCGGCCTCGCGAACGGAAAATAGAGTAGGTGTGTCGGTGTAGTGGTTCTTCTTCTTCTTCTTCTTGTCCCTCTTCTTCTTTTCTTCTTCTTCTTCTTCTTTGGTGTCGTGTAGTTGTGTAGATGTCGTGTCGTCCTTCTGGTTGGTGATGTGAGTTTAGCGTGTGCTCAGAGAAGGTGGGTTTTTGGTGTGTACATATACATAGGTTATTATTATTATTATTATTCTCTTGATGTTATTGCTGTTAATGAAAAGAGGAAGAAAAAACATAGATATATGCATATTGGTGCCATGCAGGAAGGGAAAAAACATGGTTGGACGGGTGGTTGTGTCGTCCGTCGTTGTGTGGGAAAAAATTTGCTCCCTGCATGTACCTTGGGTCTATAAAGTATAGGCAAAGTGTTATTGTATAAAAGATGGAAGAAAATAGAAAAACAGGTGCCCCAGGGTGTACGTTAAAGGTATATATATATCAGAATGGTTTATTGTTGTCGGGATGAAACAGGGCACTTTCACAAATTTTAAGCTAGTAGGATAGAAAGGAAAAGACAAGTGTTAACATGTATAGGGTTACGTGTGATAATATGCATTGGAAAAAAATGTAACCATATTCGCCGTGGCGATGATGGCAATAATGGTGCCGTATACAGGCTGGTGATAGTCCTGTGGTAATTATGGTAACATTGTATAATGACATTCGTAATCATAATGGTGATAACAAGTTTGACCTGATAATAATAATAATAATAATAATCATAACATTTATAATAATCATAATAATAATAATAACCATAGTAATAATGATGGCTGCCATGTTAGTACTCTTCGTATAGGTATATTATCCAACCATGTGGAACATGTACGTGTATAGCGTTATCATGATATAACTACAAAATACAAAATAATTTACAACTATTATATAATTCCTTATAGAGCTCTTTTAAGTGGCCAGTTATTTTATACCTCTTGCGCTGTTAATTCTCTACCTTGCTTCGCATTCTGAAGCGTCCTTAAGTGGCCGTTCCTGCTAAGGTTCAGTGGCTAATCCGCTGTCTCATTTTGCTTTCTCTTATACCCTAGTGGTTTTCCCACCGTGGTTAGGAATTCCACCTTAACGTTGAAGGCGCGGCGCTTACAAGCGTTGTGCCACCCTTAGACACTGAATCCACGCTTCATTTGCGTGTATAATGTGTTTTTGTGTTCATTGATACTCAGTATTCCACGGTTACTGTGCATCGTTGACCACTGTGTTGTCACCGTTAACGGGTGCAACTGAAAGTATTGGAGAGTGTATGTGTTTGTGACATAGGAGAGTGTGTACAAGTTGGTGTTGGAAATATATTTACAAAAGACATATTTATTGCGTTGTGGACCTGTGGACAAAGTATAGTAGTGAATTGCCGCTCGGGTGATCTGTAATAGAGCATAGAAATATTATATAAGTCATATATACCATTTATAGGTGCATGCCGATATCGCTTGCCTTTGGCACTTTATATTACTTTACCTTAACCTATGCCGGCTAGAATCCTATCTTAGCCTACTTACTCTACCCTTTTGTGTACATGTGTAATTGTATGTCTCCTCAGTGTACTCCAGTTGTGTGTAGTGTGTGGTTGTGTGACGTCACCTTTACCTCGTAATGATCATGTTGTCAGCATTCCCACGATGCTGCAGTGAAGGAGCTCTTTGCTGAAATACAAAGACATGTGGTAAATATGCCCTTGGCCAAATATTGCTATTATGCGCTTATACCACGCAGCGCTGTTTAAGGGTCAGCTTGGATGGTGCCACCGCCCTTGAGACCTCTTCGGACGTCTCGTGTATTACTGCGGTTGGTCAGCCTCGGTTGCTGCCCCGTTTATCGTTGACATGTTATCGGACTTACCCTAGACGGTGCCGAACGCCCTATGTTGCGTTCGCATATCAATACCACATAAATCTACGTGGTGTCGGTCTTACCCTATACGGTGCCGAACGCCCTATGTTGCGTTCGCAGAGCAATATCACTTAAATCTACGTGGTGTCGGTCTTAACCTATACGGAGCCGAGCTATTATCGATATGTGAAGTGTGCTTAATCTAGATTATACTAATTAATGCTATGAGGAAAAAAATATTTGTATATACATGCCGAAATAGTCCTTAACCTAATGCCGAAATATGCTGTAGCTACTGTTTTACAACAGTGCTTGTTAAATTTGCTTAAATCTAAGTTGCCTTCCAAATGCAACTGCCTTACATACTAGAATTTTGATCGAAGCGATCGCCTGAGGCATGTCGCCACCCTCAGGGCACCACACGTGCGTATTTTGGTAACTCCGGTTGTTTCCAAAACCGCCAGGCTAAAGCCCTTTTGCATTCCGCTTCCTTAAGTCTAATTGTTGACTTCCCCCCTTAATAACTAGTGTGTAGTGTATAGAGGCCTGTGTGTTTCTGTTGCTGGGTGGCAAACGCTGCGCGCGGATATCCATTTCGTTTATAATTGTATAGCTTATATTCGCTTTATTCGCCATTTATTATTCATTTATATTTATTACTGGGTTGCCCACAAAACCCCTCTGAGAGCCCGCTGCATACCCCTTTTACATCTCTGGCCGCTCGTTGCGTTACCATTTAATCTCTGGAGACTCGGTGTCATCTATTTATGTGGCACGGGTCCGAATGATCGCATTCATTCCATACGCATTATTTATCATTCATTATTTATTATATATCATTTATTAAATCATCTTCACCCCACTTTCCGGAATGAGGACTTGGCGTGCTCCAGGGTTGGTCCCGTTGAATCCTGAGACACTTCTTCACTTCACACGAATGGAAGACCATCCTCTACGCCTCCGAGGATGGACCTAGCTTACATCTAGCTATGGGTCTACTCCTAAATGTGGTCGTCTCTAGGTTTGTTTTCTGAGTCTAATATTGAGCTGGCTAATTCTCCTACTAGACGTTAAAAGTCTCCCCTGCATGTCTGGCTTCGACGACCGCAGTGCATAATGGGTGTAACGTTTCTTTGTCCCGGGGACAGGCTAGGTACGCCCAGGATTCCGAAGTTTGCCCGCACTGAGTCATCGGCGCTTCGACCTTACGTCCATCTGTCATTAAGCTGGGTCAGGATCCATCGCCGCCTTCTCCAGCTCTGTCCTCGTGTGGCGATCCTGCTCCAATCAATATACCTTTTTTGTCACCATCTAGTGTGACCTCAGATTCCTTTGAATTATTAATAAATAAGTGTGATACTGTATGCTGTAGTGTTTAGTGTAAATTTTAGGTATATTTTCGTGTACTGTGTAATTAGGTAAAATTCTTAGTGTTTTGGGGCTGTAGAATCTTCGAAATGCAGTGACTACTTTAGGCCTCTTATTGCCGTATCGGATCTCCAGCGCTGATGCCTTGTTACGTTTCTGGAGATATTAGTAGGTTTATGGGGTGTCTGGTCTCTTATTATTAGGCTCCGCGAGGGTGTTATTTGCTGCGTAGGGTTAAAGCGTGGTGAGAGAGGGTTTTGCATCGTTGGACTCCATGTTCATAGTGGCCGGAGCCGGTGATGCTACTAGGATGTATTTACTATGAGTGGATGAGGTGGGTTTTTCCCAGGTGTCCAAAATTGAAAATATCATGCAGGTGTGATAATAATACAACCCTTGGTGTGTGGGCGGGATATCTCATGCAGTGAGATGGATATGAGGCGTGTCTGCTCCCATTTGAGGAGAAGGCATGTGCTAGGATATAATAAGTCTATGTCCCCTGCATGCGGGATTATTGAATAAAATATTTGTTAGTATCAGTATGGCCTCATCTCTCTATATAGAGATGTGCATCGCCGCTTAATATTTGTGTCCGAATCACCTCTAATATTCGGGTGTAGGCATTCGGGTCCAAGGTGTAGTAGACCTTAATTTGTGAAGAGCATGAAGTCTACCAACACCTATGTATAATTCTCAATGTAGTGTAGGTGTTTTATGTGTCTGTATGTCTGTGCTGGATAGTGTTTTAGGTATTGGGGTGTATAGGAGGGAGGGTATGGGGATGTTAGCCCGTAGCTTGTACTATGGCCATCCTGATGGCATTATCCACCTCTACTCCTATTGTGGTGTGTCAGCCTCTCTTGGCTGTTATGTGTTTTCCTCCCCACTTTGGGGATTTACGCTCGCCGAGTTGAGACGCCATATAGCACCTAGTGTCTACCAAAATATCAATCCGTGTAGTGCCCGTGGGCCTGTCATTCCTACGTCGTGTAAAATATCTATGTCTCTGGGTACCGCCCTCTGGCTGTCCCTATGATCTCTAAGTGTGGTGACGCTGTGTCGTTCACGGTCTTATCTGGTCCCCTGTTTATAATGTGGGAGGGGGGTAGTTATGCCTTAGGCCTATATGTCTGGTTTTAAATGTAGCCGTACCTTTATGTGACTACTGTGTACTATCCTCTATGTCTGTGTTCATATGAAAAATGTTTGCCCTATGTCGGGAGTTCGCCTGTCCGTCTGCGCGTGGGCTGAGTAGTTCTACAATGCCTGTTGTATGCTAGGCCTTTTAATAAAACTTGGGGTGTGTTTTATCTGTATGTGCCTCTGTGTCGCGATAATAAGCATGTGGCTTGCGAATATAAACCGGTATAGCATAATTGCCTGTAGTAGTTTTAGGAAAAAACAAAGAAAAAGAAATTATTAGGGGGGGGGGGGGGTTGTTCCTCCATGGAATCTGTCTGTACCCGCCCTTAGTTGGTTTGTGTGTTCGCGTGTAATTGCCTGTCTGCCCCTAAGTTCTGGGCGCGGGTGGGAGGGAAGCGGCCGCGGCTTTAATTAGCAGCGCGCTTGTATGTACGAAGCCGCCTGCCGGCTGGCTCTCTCGCCGGCGCGTGTTCTGTTATCGTAGCGGGCTTATCAATGTCGCATGCTATCGGCACGCGCCTTCTAGTGTTACTTTATCTCAGCGGTACACATGTTCCCGTTGTATTAATGGCCGGTTGAAGTAGTGTAGTCTACCGGAATGAATTATGTTCTACAATGTATGTGAAATGTTTTGGCAGAACCTAATGTTATACTGTTCTCATTTCCTGTGTTAACATCCGTGTTGTCACTGTATGACTTCCTACTATTGTTATTGCCCATGTCATCATGTTTTTGTATTGTTGTGCCAGTTTGCTCTTGCAAAAATTTCTTCCGCAAACAGTGTGTGGCGTCATGTTGGAATGTGCTGTGTTTGCAATGCGCTCAGTTCCTATGTTTTTGTTTACCGCCCTCTGTGTAACGAATGTCTTTAGGGACATGCCGGAAGAATAACAATTGTGTTGTCGCTTATTGCCCGTGTGCCAATATATGTTTGTATTATAAAAGGACAATTTGCTAACTTGTAACATTTCCTTTACGGAGCTTGTTTGGGAACTTGTTTCCGTGATTACTTCACTTTGCGCCTTTGTGTATTATTTTATGTGTCCGGGGTAATCTAAATGCCCCTTGTATTGAATATCCATGATTTTCGGCCGTAGAGACGTGGTGTTATCTTATTTTGTGTGAGCGTATGCCTGTGCCCCTAATATTCCCCGTGTTCATGGAATATGTCTTTCTTGGTGTATTTTTGTGTGCCAGAGCGCGATTTTGCCCTAGGATTTTCCGGGCTGTTCTGCCTGTCTTTCCTAATTTATTTACTCTCTATCATTGTGCCTATTGTCTCCCTTTTTGGAGCGTATCTTGGCCCATTTCTGGGGCATTTCTAAGTGTCCAGCACTGATTTGCCACACTCTTCAATGTTGAAATGTGGTCTTCCCGTCTTTGTGTGTTGATGTCTGTTGGGTTCGTTTATAGCGTCCCAGTGTTTCCAAAATTTATTCTGTGTATGTCTACCTTCGTGTCATTGTTTGTCTGCGTGTGTGCTATCACTGTTCGGTGATCCGTGCACCTGAATGAGTTGCTCTTTTAGTCGGTCAACTCCTTCTTCTCTTACTATTCGTTGGGCCGCCCGTCCTGATATAAAATGCGGACCCTAGATTGCGTATCGCTATCGTGTGTGCCTGTATGGCTTCTGGTATTGTAATACGAAACTAAGTGTCATTGGGTAACTGGTATTAGCCCCGTGTACTCTACCAGAGTTTGTAGATTGTCTATTGTATCTGTGTTTACTTATTGTGGGTGTTCCGTGTACTCTTGGACGTCCCTCGTATTCAGATTTCGGGCGCTATGGTCCAAAAGAGTATTTTGCGGTCTCCGTAGAGGCCTGGTGTTCCCGGTACGTCCCCTATTGGTAGTCCCGGGGTCGCTAATACCCTAAGTAGGTTATTATAGCGAATACCATGGAACGGGCCTACGCACGTGTAAGTATGACCCGTGTATGTCGTCTGTGTGAGTTTTGGTTGGCCCGGGTCTTAATTTGTGGGCGTAGTGTGGTTTTGAATCCCTAGTGAATGATTCGTGCCCAACCGTAATTCTACTAGAGCTGTAGGATGGCTCCGGTTGCCCAGTGTGTCACGTATTCGTGCTGCGTTTGCAAAGTATTAGGTTACCTCATGCGATAAAGCCTGCTGTTGCTACCGTGTTTCCTGTCTGCCTGTTGACATCTGAAATGCACAGCACTCAAGTCGTGACCTTGCCACAAATGGTGTGAGAGTTTTAAAATATGATTTCTACAAGGCCCTCCGTTTCTTTATAATTACCGTGCCTTATCTTTTGGCCTTCCTATTATGATGACGCGACATGTATCAGATTTGTGTAGTGTAGCCTTTATGTCATCTGTGCCCGCTGTCTGTCCGTGTGGCATCTGGTGTTATGTCTCGAAGCTACGTGTCAGTGTCTCTGACTGGTAATTTATGTGTTTGTGTCCCCGTAGTTTTGTGTTTCAGGGCTTTTCTTTCTCTCTCTCTGTGCGTTCTCGTGTTAGTACCTGTATTCCCTGTATGTAAAAGAACCTCCCCGTGTTCATGCTTGTGTGGCTCAATCGTTCTTGTGCTTGTATCTCCTGGCCACTAGTTGCCATGTCGCGCCTATTGAGGCTAACTTTGGGCAGTAGGCTATTGCTGTATACTCCGTGTCGGTGTACCTACCTCGTAAAAGAACCCCCCCCCCCCCGTGTTTATGTCTGAGTTGTGAATGACATTAGTGTAATTCATATGCCATCCCTATTGTATATTTAAGATGTTTACACAATGATAATATGCAAGTCATATACATACAATATAAACCCTCTTATACATACACTAATTCTTAACTATAACTTTATGGGACACAGTGTACATATGCGACTCTATGGTTTTTCTATGGGATTGTGTTTTTATGTTGTTTGTGAGATGTCGTCCGTGAAATTGTCTGCCCCCGTGTCTATGTCCCTGGCTTTAATTCTACTGTGCCTACAAATTGCCTTATTTCTGGCCAGTTATTGTCTATCTTGGGAGTGGATTTTCCCCTGTAGAGATGGGTTATAGAGTGTGTATGTTGTTGTTGCTGCTGCCTTAGTGTCCTTGTCCTTGTGTGCGTCACTGTTTATTTCCTGCGTTACATTTGAGCTGAAGAGGCATGGCACTTGCCGCTCATCGTACTTGACACGCTTGGCCGCGCGACTCATTTCCTGGCTCAACTTCTGTGTCTCGCTCAGCGAAATGGGCTCAGGCTGTACACTGCATGCTCTCTTCATTGTCCGCCCTGTTAAAATAATCAAATTCTTGTGATCGGTTAATGTGTTTACACTTCCCAGTGTCTGTGTGGGTGTGTTGTTCCTCTCCCCATCCTGTGAGAGTGTGTCTGCAAATCTAACCCTCCGTTTGCATGTATGGCCCCGTTTCTTGTTCCAGACTGTTGCGAGTTCGATTCCTGTCGCTGGCTCTCCTATGACAACTGTGTTCGTGTCCTGCGCCTGTGTAGGGTCACTTCCCGCCCCATGTTGTGGTGTAGGGGGTATGTTTTCCCTTCTGGATGGTGTGGGTTTGCTTTTTTTCCCCGTTTCTCTGTTGGTGATGTATTCATGTCTGGCGATGTTGTGGGCTTATTGTTTGCGTTTTGTTCGCGTGTAATTGTGAGGGGAGTGTAGTTTCCCGCCCTAGGGTTCCCTGTGAATAGTATGTGCAGGGCCCAATCGAATCCCGTGGTAGTGAACAGTGGCGGAATGGGTTTTCCTGCTCGTCCGCCACGAAATCCCGGTACTCTTCCCAGTTGTCCAGGATGTGTTTGACCGTTTCCAGCCTGTACTCTCTGTGGTGGTTTTCGTTATGGTGGACTAAATAGCTGATGGCCCTGAACAGACAGTTGCCATCCCCTTTTACGGGGTGTGTTTGGAAACGGTTCGGGGGCGGATCGTCAGGCATTTTTTTATTTGGCTGCTTCTTCCCCCTGCTCTTGCGAGTCTGTGTAGGTGAGGGGCCTCTCTGGTGTTGTGTTAGGGGAGGAACCTCCGCCGCTCTTCTAGCTGGCCGAACCTCCCCATCTAGAAGTTTTTTGGAAACGTGGGAGTGCGTCGCCCCGTGTTATATGCCTGTCCCCCCTCGGGGTGGCTGCGCCAACACCCCGCTTGCGGTGGGTAACCTGTTGTGGGGAGCATTGCCCTCCTGTATGGTCGCTGGGGTGCTTCGTTCCTGAACTCCATCGGGTATTCGTCGGGGAGCGGATATTGTTCCGGCCCATTCGTGTATGTGTTACGAGCCTCCCGCCCTTTCTGTGGGGATGTTTTGCCGCGTGTTCTGTTCTGTGGCCCGATTTCTTGTTTTCGATAGGGGGGAATGTACGTCTGTTGCTGCGGGGGCGGGTTTTCCCGGCGATTCCCGTTTCCCCTGTACTGCGGGGATGCATACCCCTGTCTGCCTGGGGGTGGGTTTTCCCGATAGTCCCCGTTTCCCCTGTACTGTGGGGAAGCATAGCCTTGCCTGCTTTGGGGTGTTTTTCCCGATAGTCCCCCTATCCCCTATATTGTGGGGAAGCATAGCCTTGCCTGCTTGGGGGTGGGTTTTCCCGATAGTCCCCATTTCCCCTATATTGTGGGGAAGCATAGGCCTGTCTTCTTGGTGGTGGGCTGCTTCGCCGGGGAATACTGTGCTCGTACTCCAAAGGGTAGTAATCCGGTGTGTATGGGGATGTCGGTCGCCGTGGGGGGTAAGTTGGCTCTACATGTGTGTATGTGATCGGTGAATATCGTGGAGGGTAATGTGGCCTCTCCTGCGCATACGGTGTTGTTGGCCGCTGTGGAGGGTAGTATGGTTTCTCCCGCTCGTAGTGTCTCCCCTCCGTGTATCCACTTTCCCTCTCGGGATAGTATAGTTACTCTGTGTCAGTGTTTTCTCTCCTGAGTGGTCCCCCGCCTGCCTGGATGGCAGCTATCGTTAGCTTCTCCATCCTGTCCACTAACTCATCCATCTTTTGGCTGGTGTCCCCCTTTTCTGGATGAAAATGCTGATTCACGGCTTTCTCCGTAGCTTTTTTCCGTGATCTTTCGCCCAGCCTCTATTGTCTTTATGTTGTTTAGCATGTGTTGTACCGTAGGATTATTCATTATGCATAATTTGTCCACGATTGATGGCCTAAGGCCCTGCATTAGCAGCTTAACTTTTTGCTTATTAGGCATGGCTGCATTGTACTTGTCGCACATCAGCAGTTTCGCATTCACATACGTTTGCGCGCTCTCTGTGGGCCCCTGTGACCTCTGTCTGATTTGATCATATAGGTCCTCATCGTCTGGTAAGAGCTGGAATTCACTCTTCAGCAAAAAAGTGAATTCGTCCCATGTGGCGTCTTCTAGATTGTCCTCATGGAGCTCGTACCATGTCATGGCCGATTTCGTTAAGTATGCAGGTAGGAGCCGTTTCTTGACTTCGTCGCTCCAGCCATTGATCCGAGCCGTTCTTTTGAAGGCCTTGAGGTATTCCTCCGGATCCTGACCATCCCCCGCGGAGTTTGTGGGGTGGATCATTGGATATTCCGTGTGCCTATTCATATCCTGCTCGTTTACTTCTCCTTGGCTATGTAACGAATCTTGTCCGTTTATGCTGTCTGCCCTCCTGTCGTGTGATGACGTGTCTGAATTTGTGTTGTTCTGGCGGGGATTATCCTCACTCCCTGTGTATGAAACGTGTGTTATGTTGCCAGGGGGCTCGTCGCCTGATATATCGTCACTGATCGGGGGTGTAATGTCGTACTGTGTGGACTTCACTACTTCCACTGTCCTGTCTAAATCCTGATTTACTGTATCTAGAATAGTATGTATATCTAGAACCGCCTCTGTCGTGTGGGTGTCTGCTTTAACAGTGTTTGTGTCCAATAATTGTGTTATGCGCGCGAGAAGACTATCAGTCTTTTGCTCCGTAATTTGGAGTTGCTGTAACAATAGGGGATGGAGTGTTGGTAAGCAATCTTCCTCACTAGCGCTGGATACTGGTGACTGTTGTTCCTGCGAACTGGTCTGGGCCTGGGATCGTGTAAAATGTGTGACTTGTGCTGCCGCTGCAGGGTATTGAGCGCGGATTTCTAATGCATGTAATTCGAGTTGCTGAAGGAGGCGTGGTGCAGTGTGTTCAGATATTAAATCGCCGTTCTTAATTTTCAGCTTCGGTAGGAGTGGTGTAGTGCTAGCCGACAGATGGTGCGCGAACTCCCTTAGTGTGGTTCTAAATGTGGTCATTTGATTTCTACCGACCTTGCCCTATGGGGTGGGTAGGATGTCTACTGTGATAATAAGAAAAATACACGCTCTGCCTAAAGGGTAAATATATATGTACGTTGTACTCTCTAGAAAAAAAATCTATTTTCTCTTGGCTGTTTTTGTACCTTGCGCTCTACCAAGAGGGCTCGTTGTTTGAGTCCCTACCCTTAAGTTGCGTGGTAGCGGCGCCTCCACCAATCTGTGTTATCCCGGTGTTGGGGGATGGGATAAACAGGGTAGTGTAGATGTATTAATTTAGGGGTAGTTTCCGAAAAGGGGTAGTTTCCCGTAATTTGGGGAGACTACTAGTGTAATGTGTTGGTGAGAGGATGTGATCCGTTGGGGTGCGTTCCTACAGGGTGCGTCAACCTGTTAGGGGATGAATGTCTAAGACGGAGCTATTAACATAGCCTGCTAATTAAGTATGAGCGAGCGTTAGCGAGCTCATGTGCAGAGTCGACAACTCGGCACGCCGCGGTCTGGCTGCTTACTCGAATACAATGAGATTCCTGACGGTGCAGTTCCTGGCCTTCACGGTCAGGGGCAATTAGGACTAAGTTCAGGTTGGGTGTAGGGATGTAAAACTAGGTGAAATGAGTAGTAGATGTATGTGTTTACTGACCAAGTATTTATTGGTCAGTGGCGATAATGTACTGTCCCTTTAAGTGGTGGACGAGTATGCAACAAAGTACAAAGTGTACGAATACAAATGTGTTCTGGGTGAGGTGTTACAAGTAATTAGGAAATCTGAGCACACGGCTAATTCTCACCTGGTGACGTTGTGATGGGCTGGAACGGACCTGAAGGAGCAGAGCCGCTGGCCACGAATAGATAATTGGGCTCTTCTGGGTCTAGCTTTTAAGGCTTCCCCCACTGCTTACTCGGCGTTTCCTCACTGTTGCTGTTCCAGATAGTGTGTTTGTTTGTGAGTTGTGCAAGCGTGGCTGGCAGCAATACCGCTGTGCCTGCTCGTGT
The DNA here is from genome assembly GCA_946902985.2 of Meconema thalassinum. NCBI lineage: Eukaryota > Metazoa > Arthropoda > Insecta > Orthoptera > Tettigoniidae > Meconema > Meconema thalassinum. The sequence goes on from OX336389.2 coordinate 1,069,842,443, forward strand.
CAAAGAAGTGTGTAAGGCTTATGGCATGCCTATGAGGGTGGTTTATGGTGAAAGATGAAGGGGTGGGTTAGGTCCTAGGTCCTAGGGGTACTGCCCCTGGGCTGTACAATATTTGCAATTAAAAATAACACTGTCATTATTTTAGGGACCACATTTACTGATTATAACCGAAAAATAAAAAGGGTTCCATATCAAACGCGTGTTATTGAGTATTTTTACCCTACTTATCCAGACCGACCGCAGCGCCCCAAGTGTTAGTTTGAGTTGCCAATAGAAACCCAGGGATAGCTCTATAAGTTTCTACACAGTGGAACACACAAATTAGATCACGCGTATCGCACAGTTATACATATACACAATTAAAAATAACACTGGCATTATTTGAGGGACCACATTTACCGATAACAACCGAAAAATAAAAAAGTGTTCCATATCAAACGCGTGTTATTGAGTATTTTAACCTACTTATCCAGACCGACCGTAGCGCCCCAAGTGTAGGTTTGAGTTGCCAAAACAATCACTTGGGGCGCTGCGGTCGGTCCAACATAGTTGGCAACACCCGAATGCGATCCAGGTGGCTGCAGCCAAAGAGTATGCCACATGGACACATCCAGGGGCCCTATTTCATAAAACTCGACAAGTCGACATATGTCGGATGACATAAAATGTCTGACAATTCGATAGTTCGACAAGTTTCCGTTTCTCAAATGATGTCAGAAATCTGTTTCGTAAAGTTGTAATGCCGACAGGTAGAAATCTGACAAATATGTCACATATGTCACCAGTTTTTCTTTATGAACTAATGAATATGTCAGCTGCTGTTGTACAATTGTCAAATTGTCATCGAAAACTCGACAGGCGCCTTGTTACATGTCGATTATTACCATTACCTATCTTTTCGTATCTCGGTGCGTTTGGAAGTTTCCCGTTACATTAATAGCCTACAGTGTTGTAGAATGGAGCGATTAAAATGCGGGAGTAGTAGAGAGTGATTAAGATCAGTGACGTACGTAGGAATTATTTCTGGGGGTTTCATTCATACAGTAGGCCTGAGGTATAGTACATTATTAAAATGATATTTCGATTATTATTCATAAATTTGACAGTAAACCGTGCTGCAATATTACAGAACATCAAATTAAAACCTACTGTTATTTGGTGGAAAACGACTTAAACTCTTATCTTGTCAGACCCTCGGCGATTGTTCAACGCAGACGTTATGTTATTCCATGGCCTGTCTCACTTTTTATGTGACTACGCCTCCCATCCCCCGTAGAAAAAAAATAAAGGAAAAGATCACGGCATAACAGCCCGGAAAATGACCATTCGCTTTTGAAGACCGGTCGGGGAAGCCTACATCAATACACGTTCTTGTGGTTATATTGTTCGAATTTCAATTATTAGTATTGTATTTCTAATGCACTTTACGTTAATACAAAAATAACCTATAATAAATGTGCTTAGAGCAGAATTACGATATGTTCATGCCCGTATGTCTTCTACCCACGATTCCCGCTTCCTGATTCAGTCTTTTTTTTTATTTTTTTTTTATAAAAAAAACTAATTACTGGTACTGTATTATTCGTAAATGTTAGCCTCCAAGTCGATGAATCGGTGTCTTACGTAACAATTGACAGAAATGCATTATAAACAGCAGACAAAGAAAACTAACAATGTGACGGCAATTGGAGCAAACGGGTGACGAATATAGGAAAAATCCAAAGACATCGTGCCGAGCACTGTGGCAAAAACACATTTTTTTAATACGTAATTTTTCTTAAAACGAATATTTTCGATATTGAGAGTTTCCTAGTGTTTGAGTAGAGTTTGAGGTTAGGTACAGTGCTTTTGTTGATTACATTTACCAAAATGTATAAGGTGTTTATATTTTCTTGACTAAATCTGTCTTAACATGACGACTATTGGTGCATTTACCGTATATGCTATTCGTGATTGTCAGAAAGGTAAATGGTTGACCTGTAATGTATTAATAGAAACTGTAATGATAATCACATTTATGCAGTCAAGTTTATAAATATATAGTAATTTTGCACAGTTTGTGAATGTTTCTTCAAATAAATGAATGTTTTAATAAGTAAATCCTTTATTATGATTATCTCGCTTTGAACAGTTCATGTGAATCGATAGTTATTGTACGTTATCGATTCTCGGAAAGATCAAAGTGTACAAAACCTCGACAGGTGGATTTGACAATTTGTCAAGGTTATGAAAAGGGCTCTGTGTCAGGCGTAAATTTTACAATATTTCTCCTGTCACACAATGACATATTGTCAGATAGAAGTGTCGCGACATGTTGACATTTATGTTAAATTGTCACAATTGTCGGACCTGTCGAGTTTTATGAAACAGTGTCCAGACAGTTCAACGACAGCTGTGCAGCTGTGCTCGCAGGAACACCTCAAAAGTTTGCGGCTTGCGTGTGTCTGTGTGATCCGTTGGAGTGTACTTCTTTTATTGTTTTTTTGTTAGGGCTTGGTGTTGGTGTTTTGTGTAATTGTATTATAAGGCTGTTAGTAAGTCTTATATACTAGTTACGTGTGTTCGAGATGGAGGCTAAGAGCGATGGGACGTTAATGGGCCAACCCCCAGACAGTGAAGGGAACGTTGTCGTGGATGGTATTATACCTTTGGAGGATATGTCAATAGTGCATGAGCAACCGATTATTTCAACCCGGCAGAAAACGAAACCAATGATGGGATCCTCAACTGACCCAGTACGAACCCCGGCCACGGACTATCGTTATCCTAGTCATCATACTGGGCCATATATTATTTTTGTGCAGGGGGAAGGGGCTCAGGCGATCGGAAATTTATATCCGATGGCCTTGGGTCGGCTTTTCTATGTAAGAAAAATCCCGGGCATACAAGAACTTCAGAAAAAGGGACGAAATAGAGTACAAATACAATTCACAAATTGTCGAGATGCAAATACTTTTTTGGAAAATTCTATACTACGTGAGAGGAATTTGATAGCATTTATCCCCTCTAAAGTCCAATTGTTGGACTTGTGCGAGGGGTTGACACTTCTCTTACGAATGAGGAACTACTCAAGTATATAGAGGCTCCTGTCCCCATTTTACGGGTACAGCGCTTCTTTCGAGACAAAACTCTTGATGGCCAACGGAACGCATAGCTACGGGGACTGTGAATTTTTTTTGAGACTCAGAACTTACCACCTTAAGTTAGCTTTTTTAATGTTATGCTAGAAGTTAATCTGTATATTTTCTTGCCTCTACGATGCACCAAGTGTCAAAGATACGGACATGTGCGGCAAGATGGCGTCACAGTGAAAGTGTAGAGAAATAGCAGCTAGTGTAAATATTTGATAAAAGTGGTAAAATATTATAACAGAGGTGTGAAATCTATAAAGTTACTTTCCTTAGGTCAAGTGAAATATGGAATATTGATAGTATTTAGAAATTCTTATTGATAATTTAATAAACTTGAACTAAGTTGTGGGAACGTGTATCCAAAGATTCGGTGACTTCTTCAATCACTTTTAGAACCAAGTAGAGCAGTGGTGCTTTTACGAGATTTCACCCGATTGGAAGATATTCGTATTTCACATTCTTCTTTATTGGTAGATAATTAGATTAACTCATTTAGGTAGTAATAACTAAAATAAATTTAGTGTAATTTGGTATAAACATCTAGGCTAACTAGTATGTCGTCAGTTAACAGTGTTAGTGTCTCGTCAGGTAGTGTATCCGTTACGGATTTATGCTCGTCGTGCAAAATAAAAGTAAAAAATGCAAATAAAATTATCACAAGATCTCAGGTAAAATTGAATGAGGAGAAAAGTGAAACTCATTGTCGTAATGTACCGGTACCGTCATGCGAATGTCATAACCTTAGAAACGAACTGTCCTCAAAAGATGAAATTATAAAGCTGCTAAAGGAAGATATTGCTAAGTTAATGGAAGAGTTGAATAAATTAAAAGGAAACAGAGAGGAAAGCAAGGAAACTTGGTCGACAGTGGTTGCTGGTAGTGTAAGATTGAATAAGCTTAGGCCAGTACATGTAACTGAAATTCCCGTCTCAAATTCATTTGGAGTGCTCGTCGAAGAGAATGATGACTTTCTTCTAGAAGAAAAGAAGAAAGTGATAAAGAGAAAATCCAGGAAGATGCGGATATTTGCGGATAGCCACGGGCGAGATGTAGCAGCAAACGTATTGGAGAGGAGCGGAGAAATGAAGGTCACTTCGACAGTAAAGCCAGGAGCACAAATTGCAGCGTTCACGAACGGAATGGTAGAAGAGTGTGCGACCCTTACTTCAAAGGACTATGCAGTAATCATCGCTGGAGCAAACGTCGTCTCTAGAAATGAGAGTAAAGAGGTAATCAAAGATTTAAAGGGTACATTGCCAATCATGCATAACTCAAATGTCATTATTGTAAACATTCCACAGAGATACGATTTAATTCCCAGATCATGTGTAAATGTAGAAATAGAGGCTACAAATGGAAAAATTCGTAAAATCTGTAAGAGTTTTCCTAATGCCCAAATTATAGATGTAAGTAAATTAGACAGGAAGTTCCACACTCGACATGGCCTACACTTAAATAGGTTAGGAAAAGAGTATCTTAGTGATGAAATTTGCAAAATTGTAAATTCAAATGGTAAGAATAGTTCAACAGTAATATCTTTAGAGTGGAAGCAGGGAAACTTGTAAAAGAAGCCAAACGTGTGGTTTGGCATTCAGATCTTTCGATGTCAAATTTAACAGAGTGTAACAATGGTATTTCGGATTTGTCTAGCAACAATAATAATAACAATTATGATAATAATAATAATAATAATAATAATGTAAATAAATCACCAACACAAGCTTGCAAAAGTAACAAATTTAAAATTTTCCACCAGAATGTTCAGTCTCTCTATAATAAAATTGATTAAATAAATCTAATGCTTAAAAATTAACTTAAAGACATCTCAGCACTATGTATTTCAGAACATTGGCTGAAAGAGGAACAACTCGAATTAATTCAATTCCCAGGGTTTATACAAGCTAGTAAATACTTTAGATCTAATATTAGCCATGGTGGTACTTGTATCTTCTTAAGAAATAATTTAGATCATGAACAGTTAACAGCTTATGATTATCTAATTATGGAACAGGATTTTGAATTCTCTGCCGTAAAAATACAGCAGTGTAAATTAATAATTGTATGCGTATACCGTTCTCCGTCAGGAAAGTTTCCTATATTTATAGATAAATTAGAATTGTTACTCAATAACATGAACGATGTAAATTTCGATATAATAATTTGTGGGGATGTAAATGTGGATTTCTTAAAATTTGATAGAAATTGTGAATTATTAACACAGTTACTAATTTCCTATGGACTGAAACCTATAGTAAATACCCCAACAAGAATAACAAAATTTAGTAAAACCACTCCTGATCAATTTTTTTTAAATACAGATAAATATCACCATTCAAAAGACGTCTATTGTCCGGGTTTTAGTGACCACCATGGACAAATACTGAGTTTTGAAGAACCCGAAACAATCAATAATACTGATAATGGAGTAAAATCAAAGTGCAGGTCATTCACTGAAACAAATGTTACATATGACTTATTAAATAAGGAAACATGGTCAGAATTGTATAAACTAGAAAATGTAAATGATAAATTTAATGCATTTAACAGTACCCTAAAACACTATTTTGAAACAGCATTCCCCTTTCGACAAAGAACTGTTCAAAATAACAAAACTAGCAATTGAATAACAACAGGGATTATAAATTCATGTCAAAGAAAGAAATGTCGACACAAATTATATAAACAATACCACACAACACCTGAATTCAATTTATACTACAAAAATACACTAGCATATTAAATAAGGTAATAAGACTAGCAAGGAAAATGCATAATGATAATTTTATTTCCCAATCATCTAATAAAAACAGGGCTATGTGGTCCGTGATGAAGAAAGGAACTGGAAAGTCTGCTAAAATACAAAGGAACATTACACTGACCAGAAATAATAAAGTGATTAATAGTCCAGAGGAAATAGCAAACACTTTTAATGACTATTTTCTGGAAATTCCACAAAAATTATTAAATAAATCACAGGTAAATATATTAATTCTAATAATAAAATAAATATATGTAGTGACTCTTTATTTATAAATCATGTCACAAGTGAAGAGGTAAGAATAGTTATAAAAGAACTAAAAATAAATTCTGTGCTGGCATTGATGGCATCCCTGATGCAATTTTAAAAAATGTGCAGGAAATATAATAAATCCACTTACACACTTAATAAACAGTTCAATTCTCTCAGGAACTTACCCGGATATTTTGAAGCAGGGGCGTATATAGAATTTAATTTCGGGGGGTGCCGAACCGAGGGTTAGGTGACATGGTATAGACTCAAAGAATAGGGGGTCCGGGGTTCTCCCCCGGGAATCTTTTGTATAATTCGGGGCAAAATGATGAGTTTTAAAGCCATCTGGCATCACTTTTTCAACCAATTTCTTGTGATGTTTTATGTTTGGTTAATGTCAAACACAACTAAGACCATTTTATTATACTTTTTATTAATATAATCATCTTGATTACTTGATAGTATTTACATCGAAATAATTAATGTTACTGTTTTGATTTACAACGGGGGAGCGTGATGGCGCAGTGGCTTAGCTGCTCGTCTTTCACCCGGACGGCCGGGGTTCGAAACCCGGTGACAGCGGGGTGGAATTTTCACCTGAAAAATCACGTGGCGTCAGGAAGGGCATCCGGCCTTAAATCCCCGGCCAAAACCAAAATGAGCCTGGTTGGCTCCGGCGACCCCAATTTATTGGGAAAAGCCGAAGAAAGTACTGTTTTGATTTACAACTCACACTATAATAGAAGTCAAGGTTTGTTGAAGAATTGCCAAATCGGTTCATAATTTCATAGTCAGTGAGATGTATGTCTCTGTGAATAGATTACCCAATACTAGACCGTTGAGTCTGTTTTCAGAAGTAGAATTTCTTAAGTATGTTTTCAACCAACTCAAACTCCGTTCGGCAGTACTGGTAGCTACAGAGAGAGGCAAATTTTCCAAAAGGTTGATAAGGGTATAAAAGTTAGGAAAAACACTTTTGTTACACGCTTCAAGGGCACGTGTTGCTGTTCTTGGTTCGTTCATAAGAGCGAAGGAACTGGAGAGTAATAAGAGGATATGTTTTACTCATATGATCAGAGAAAACTGATTGTCACACTGTTTACATCGCTCTACCTTCGTCTTGCTTTGCAACGTTGCCATACGTCACTTAGTAACAATAGTACATGATTATATTGGTTTTTAATGTTTTTCATAAACAAATAATATATGTGACAAAAATTTCGGGGGGAGGGCCGGGCCCCCGGCCGCCCCCCTATATACGCCCCTGTTTTTAAGTTATCAAAAGTAATTCCAGAGCACAAAAACGGTGAAAAAAAGACGAATTAGATAACTATCGTCCTATTACCTTACCAACTGTTATTGCAAATATTGTGGAAAAAATCATGTATAAGAGACTGATAAGTTTTATAGAAAAAAATAAAATATTATCAAACTCACAACATGGATTCAGAACGGAAACATCTACACAGACAGCAATTTATGAATGTAGTAATAGTATACTGAAATTAATTGACAATAAGGAACATGTAACTGGCCTATTCTTGGATTTATCGAAAGAATTTGATGTTGTTGACCATAAAATCCTCCTCACAAAACTAAATCAATATGGTATTAGAGGTCTAGCTAATAAATGGATAGTCTTATTTAACAAGGCGTAAACAAATAGTAAGCTTGAGACACAAGGTAGATGGAACCAGATTACTTAATGAAACATTGTCCAATGAGGGTATTATTACATTTATAATACCCCAGGGATCGGTTTTGGGCCCACTACTCTTTCTTCTATATATCAATGATATAACACAGAACGTTCATTCACATAAGGAAATTTTGTTTGTGGACGATACAGCCCAAAGTTGTTTCGTTAACTTGCTGAGATTCAGCATAGATTTTGCGCACTCCACAATCGTCCGATTTTCACGTTCCGCAACTCCGTTTTGTTGTGGTGTGTACGGCGTAGTAATGCTGTGTTCTATGCCTCTGCTTGCAAGTAGTTCAGAAACCTTCTTGTTATCAAATTCTTTTCCTCCATCACACCTAAACAGCTTCACGACCTGTCCATTTGTTTTGGCTTCATTCAGGAACTGTTCCAGAACCGTGTACACTTCACTTTTGTGCTTTAAAAAGAAAACTCGTCGAAACTTGCTGACATCATTCTTGAAACATACGTAGTAGCGTGCCTTTCCAAGAGATTCAGTAGACATTGGTCCATTCACATCGGCGTGGATTTGTTCACCGGTGGCTGTTGGTCGATTCATTCGTGTCTTGAATGACAGTCGATGCATTTTTCCCAGTGCACATCCATCGCAGAAATCCTCTTTACACATGTCTACAATGATGTTCTGCTTCAGCACATTCTTGACATGCACTTTGTGTTGATGACCAAATCGTTCATGGTAGATCTGCAGTTTGTCCGACGATGTAGCTAAATTCACTTGAATGGGTTGCGCCGGTTTCACGACGCGCAAGTCAAGTACATACAGACCATGACTCACACGTCCAGCCATCATCGCCTTTCCAGTAACCTTGTCTTCAATTCTGACAGTTAGGTCGTCGAGTCTTGCACAAAAACCTTTCCTTGCAGCAGCTTTCACAGAAAACAGATGAGCCATTGCATCGGGAACATACAAAACTTTAGTCATCTCAGCACTCATCCAAGCGTTTTTCAGCCGCACTTGAATGTTTACAGTTCCTTTGCCGTGAGCTAGCAAGCTCACACCTCGTTTTCCTAGCAAAATCTTCTCTGGAGCAGCAAACTTGACGTATGTTGCAAAATACTGTTTGTTCGCGGTGATGTGATTTGTGGCGCCACTGTCGCAGTACCACTCGTCGGCTTGAAGAAAGTCGCCGTCTAACGCACTCATCGCATGTGTCAGAAACGAAGCATTGTCCTCCTTATTTTTTTTCTAATGTCACCCTCTTTCTTCTTCACTGGACATTCACTTGCCCAATGGGCCAATTCCGTACATATGGAACATGGAAACTTCTGCTTTACTCGTTGAACATTTTTCTTCGACTTGCATCAGCGCTGCCTTTGCCACTGCCATAAGGGGAATGCTTCTTGGGAGCACTACGTACCACAAACGCAGTCGATTCCACGTTTCCTTGGTCACGCCGTTCAATCGTGCACAGTTATTCAATCAACAAGTTCACAGTTTGATTTTCCGTCGGTATCGTGTCCCACATATCCTTGAAATTATCATATTCTTTTCTCAGCGTGGATAAAATTCGACCGTTCAAAATCCTTTCAGATAACGTGTTTTCGTTGTGGTTTTGGAGTTCGTCGTTCAGATCCTGATAAAGCTTCTGTAACTTCGCGACATGGGTGCTGATGTCCTCCTTGTCGTCACGTTTCACTCGGAAGAATGACTCGATCAACATGTTCAGTCGCTGCGTACTGCTTCGTTCGAACCGTGCGCTCAATTTTGTCCAAATTTCACTGGCATTGGTGCACGTCAACACGAGCTCGGCAACAGATTCCTAGCGCACCTGCTAGCAAACTGGCCGCTTTCGCAAAAAAGGAAAATGTTTTTGTGTAATAAAAAGCCATGTCCAGCCTCCCACCGCCATTCATCTGTGACGTCACAGCCAGTCTCAAAGCAAGTCTAAACTTGTAGAACATGTCATGTGACAAGGTTAGGTTAAGTGAGCTACGGTTATCTTAGGCTAGGTAGCTCTATCTCACTCCTAGCCAATCATTAACCTTAAAAGCAGTCTAGAGTTCTTGGAATTTGTTCATGTAATTATTATTCTTGACAGTACTTTGTAATTACACCTTGGAAAATATCAATCCCCTTGATTTTTTAAACTGTTATTATTATTATTATTACTAGTAGTAGTAGTAGTAGTAGTAGTATTATTATTAGCCAAGTCACTTTACTAAAATTTAATTTATGTGTATTAGTTGATATGAAAGTCTCAACAACCAGCCATGCTTGCACCCACTTTTTGCTTTCCATTTTGCTCCCACTTTTGCTCTCATATTAATGCCAACTCTTGTAACTATGAGCAGCAGCAAAATGTAAATGAAATAATATTTCTGATAATGTTGAAAACAAAAGTCCTAAGGTCTTGGGTTTGATTTCCCACTGTTCATGTAATTATTATTGCCGAAGGTACTTTGGAAATTCCACCTTCAAAAAAATAAATTAATCCAGTTGAATATTTTTTTAACTGTTATTATTCTCCAAGTCTCTTTACTAAAATTTAATTCATGTGTATTAGTTGATTTGAAAGTCTCAACAACCAGCTATGGTTGCTCCTACTTTTTGCTCTCATATTTGCTCCCTCGTTTTGCTTTCACATTTGCTCTCACTTTTGCTCACCTTTTTTTCTCTCTCACTTTTACTCCCATATTAATGCCAACTCTTATAACTATAAGCAGCAGCAAAATGTAAATGGAATAGTATTTCTGATAATGTTCAAAACAAAAGTCCTGAGGTCTTGGGTTTGAATTCTCAACTATGGTTGTCAGCCAATGAGTTACACTACAGAAAACTTTTATTTTTGTGTTGTGTTGCATGATAATTTTCCCATCTCGCGGTGTAGTGGCTAGTATACTTGGGTGTTATCCCAGAGGTTTTGAGTTCCAACTCGACTATGCCCAGAATTTAATTCTTGATCTGAGAATTCGAAGGTTAGGTTAGGTACAGTTAGGTTAGGTGAAGTTAGGTCAAGTTAGGTTAGGTGAAGTTGGGTTAGGTTAGGTTAGGTGAAGTTAGGTTAGGTTGGATAAAGATAGGTTAGGAAAAGTTAGGTTAGGTTAGGTTAGGTTAGGTGAGATTGTTTTAGTAAAACACCACATTTGCCCCCACTTTTTACTCACACATTTTGCTCCCACTTTGTGCACCCACTTATGCTCGCTCTTTTTGCTCTCACTTTTTGCTCCCACTTTTGCTTTCACATTTGCTCCCACTTTCTGCTCTCATATTTGCTCACACTTGTTTGCTCCCACTTTTGTTTACACTTTTTTGCTCCCACTTTTTTGCTCCCAATTTTTGTTCCCACTTTTGCTCCAACTTTTTGCACCCATATTTGCTCCCACTTTTTTTGCTGTCATATTTTCTCCCACTTTTGCTTACACTTATTGCTCCCGCTTTTGCTTTCACATTTGCTCGCACTTTTTGCTCCCATACTTGCTCCTACTTTTTTGCTTTCATATTTGCTCCCACTTTTGCTTTCACATTCGCTCCCACTTTTTGCCCCCATACTTGCTCCTACTTTTTTTGCTCTCATATTTGCTCCCAATTTTGCTTACACTTTTTGCTCCCTATTTTTTTTTTGCTCCCACATTTGCATCCATTTATGCTGGCACATTAAACTATTGTTCTTATTACCAAGTTGTCTTTACTAGAGCTTAGTCTATGCCTGACAGTTGATATGGAAGTATCAGTGACTAGGTATGGTAAGCCTCAAGCATTCTATAAAGGATATTCATATATTGTGAAACGAACCAATAAAGATGGAACTGTTATTTGGCGTTGTTCTAAACAACGTTCAAAACAATGTCGCAGTGAGCTAAATAGTAAAAATAGTTAGGTTTTAAGTGTCAGTGATCATCAATGTAGTGTAATACATGAAACATGATGCTGTCAACAGAAAATCATAAAAATGCTAAAAAGCAAGTGCTACAAAACAATACTACTATTGAAAATAATTCAATGTTCAAAAAACCCTTAACATTATTACAAGCCACGCAGACTCTACATGAGGACACTGTAGAGGAAGAGGAACAGGAACAGGAAGAGGAATATTTAACTGGTTTTAGTAATGTTGAAGATAATGTTGAGGATAAATATGGTGATTATAATAATAGTGATATAGATCATGCTGCTTATGATTATGATAGTGATAATGATCCGAAACAAGACAATAACGTTTTCATGCCTATTGTTCACCGTGGAAGAAAAAGATCTACAACAAGCTTTGTTTTTAAAACTATAACACACTATCGTAAAGGCAAAGACTTGTATTACGTGTGCTTTTTATTGTCATAATCTTGTATACTCTGCAATGTTAAATATTCTGATTTCTGTAGAAAATAAAACATCATTGTAACATCATTTTGCATTTATTTACAAACTTTATATCCATTTTTTTTGGTTTCATGATAATATTTTTAAGACAATACTAAAAACTAAAATATTATTATTCTATACACATATGTTTTTTCTTTCAGTCCAATGTCATCACTTATATTTTCCATTATTATTTCACATTTGATTTTTTAAAATTTAATTAAAACGAACCATGCACCTATTGTTTTTAAAACCTTCATAAATTAAGTGTACAGGTTGCACAGCATTATTGACTTCATCAAAAACACTCTCCGATATATCATTAAACCGTGTAGGCAGAAATGTCTCAAAGTTTTCACATACACAAAGTACACGATCACCATATGCTGTTTTCAATTTCCGAATCTTGATAATCCGAAATGGAATATGCGTTGGCAATTCGCTGAGCTTCTTTGTCTCTAAGCCACATGCTTATCCAACAGAATTCAAATCATTCATTGTAGTAGTCTATAAACAAAACATAAGCATATCTACTACACTCTAAAACAGCTTCTAATAATATCTTGCATATAGGTATTTTGCACTATGCATTGCCAATAAATTATAATATTTATGCAAGAAATGCCCTAACTGTATCAGATACTACTTTTGTGCATATAGCACATGTGTTAAGTTCTAATGCACACTTGACACATGCTATCATGTGTCCACAAGGCAAAAATACAACACCTAGTTCATCTTGATAACAAATTTTACATAATTGTTGGTCACACTTTTGTATTTGATGGTCAGACCAGTCTTTTTTTTTCAGCCTCATGTATTTGCTCCACGCGTTCTAACTCTAAAGGCACTTTTATGTCTTGTGCTGCAATCACGATGTCTTTGCGAATATTGTTCACAAATTCCTGACCTTTAGGCAACACCATATATCCACAGTTAGGTAACCAACGAGCGTGTTGCACAAAAGAGTCATCAGTCATTTGCCAATCCTTTAAAGCAAATCCACAATAAAAACATATTTTTATCCCCTTCACCAGTATAAAAAAAATCCAGCTTCACTTAGCTGTTTGGTAAGGTGTTTTATTATTAATGGCCAAACATTTTTATAAGATTCTAAACGTTTTTCAACAGAGCTGTACTCTGGGTGTGCTAGTGCTTTAGTCTTGCAAACTCCCAATTTTTCAAAAGCACATGCCAATTCAACACTGTCTATGGCATATGGACCAAATATATCGACACTACCGTTGTTGGCTGGTAACACATCATTATTATTATTATTATTATTTATTTGTGATTCAGCAACGTAAGTAGCGGCCAATGGCCTTGTGGTTCGGTAAAATGGATACACGGGTATGTTACCCACTTGTTTTCCAAGCATGTAAGGACAACAAGGAGACCATCGCAAATGGTCTCTAAAGGGATCATCCCCTTCTTCCCAGTGTGAAAGTTCAATACGACAAAACACGCAGCGCACCACATCTTCTCGGTTCAAGTAAAAAACGGCTTTTGCAAGTTTATGTGTCGACAAAAAGCCTACAGGCCAGGATTCGAAGGTTAACCAACGATCATGTTCTGATTTTAAATTTAACCCACGTGGTAAACCAACTTGCTCACTTGTTGTATTTGGTACTAACGCCATGTGTTATAATAAAACTGTTTTATTGCAAGTTATTAACGTTGCACAAGAGCACAGAGTACTTTAAAGCATAACGTATGCTTGTTCACTGTCTGTTCACTACGTTAATGGCGCATGACCACACTTAAAACAAACAAAATAACCCATCACTCAATCAATCAATCAATACTTGTAATTAAACTTTAACGTTAATTGAGATTAATATATCAAAACACCATTAAAATAAACTGTATGTTGGCACTAACAGTAACCCATGCACTTATTTTCTTTTTATAAAGCTTTAGTCATTTACACCCCCCTTTAGCCAATATATAAACAGAAATGAATGTCATGTCAGTTTTTTCAGATTATCTTGTTCAAACCTGTGGATATTTGTTGAGTCCATAGGGAACCACCCATAAATTAAATTTACCGATTGCCAATACATAGTCATTAATCAAGAAAGCAATCATTGTACAAGTCATGTACAGGTAATGAATATTTTTTTGTCTATGGTTTTTCATTAGTGGTAAAATGGAATAGCATTTTTAAGTTAGACTTACCTGAGTTTTCAATAGTTCACTGCCTGGAAACAATGGTTGCACTCTACTGCGTCTTGGGTTTTCAGAAACTGCTACGGCGGAAAGGCTTTTCTTTCCACGTTTCTAAAAATAAATAAAATAAACTGCTATAAATACCTAAATTCAGGTTAATACATACATTTCATAAAATAAAATAAAATAAAATAATATCAAACAAAAAAATGAAACAAGTTAGTTTAAAAAAATAATCTCACCTTCACTTGCACTGGCTTGTTACTGTTTCCTTCTAGTGGGCCCAAAGGCGCAGAGGTTTCTTGTATCTCAGACATGTAAGGTATACCGGTTATCTTCAAACAAACAAATAAATAAATAAAAATCATTAATTACCTAATCAATAACTACAAATTTAAGGTTCATTAGCATTTCATTATTAAAATAATCATTCATAGGGACTTACCAAAAAATAAAATGATTTTTTCTTCCAAAGTTCAGTTCAGAGCTCTACTCTATACGTCCGTTTGCTAAAATGGCAAGTGCATCACTAACGCAATCGTTATCAGTTAGCTTAGCAACAGAGAGAGTTGCATTTTCTCAGCGTTTTGACCTTGAAATGTTGTCTCTCTCACACGTGTTCCCACGCCTCTTCACATTCCTCAATCTGAATAAGATTCGTGTACCTTATACTAGTTTCACGTTTTTAATAAGGAACCAAAATGGCTGCCTCTTATACATCGGTAGTACGGCTGTCTATGAACCAAAATGGCGGTCTCTGCTTAAACAGCACACCTGCTAGCCACCACGAGGCAAGTAAGCTGATATCACACTTCCTGCTGACGTAGACAATTTTGTCTTATCAGCAGTCACTCTCACAAGTCCTCTGGGTAGGTACAATATTCAGTCTCCAGTGAGCAGGACTGTGTGTTATCATTGAAAACACGTGTGTCTTATTATTATTATTATTATTATTATTATTATTATTAAACAATTTACTGTAATAATAATAATAATTACTAGCAAGCGGCCATCCTCAATACATGATCATGTTAACCACATACTTTCACCCTAAAACACATGACTTTACCCAGTTCAATATTTAGTTTATAACATTTCAGGCCAATGACCTTACCGTTTTGGCTCTTTGCGTATATGCACATGACTTGGTCGAGCAAATGTTTTAGGTTTCCATATTCCATTTTGGTATTTAATTGGTAGTAGAAGGTTAGTATCTTTGTTAGTGGAATTGCTCTTTACTTATTCTGAAAGGGAGTAGCAGCCTTTCAGAATAAATCAAATCTTTACTAATCTTATAGACGGTTAAGTTATTGATAATATAAGCCAACTAATGGCTACACTGCGTTCTGCTGCACGGCTGAAAGCAACGGGAAACTACAGCCGTAATGCTATTCCCGAGGATATGCACCTCTCTATGCATAATTACATGTGATGATAGCCACCTCGCTTGGAAAATTTCAATCCGGAGGTAAACTAGTCCCCCGTTCGGATCTCCGGGTGGGGACTACTCGAGAGAGGGTTAACATCACAGAATTGACAAAGAGGAAATCTGATATTCTACGGATCGGAGCGTGGAATGTTAGAAGACTGCTAGGAAGTGGAAGGTTAGAAAACTCAGAAAGGGAAATGGATAGGTTGAGGTTGGATTTGGTTGGGATTAGTGAAATGCGCTGGCAGGAAGAACAGGACTTTTGGTCTGGAGACTATAGGGTAATTAGCACTAAATCAAACAATGGCCAAGCAGGGGTTGGTCTCATATTGAGTAGGAAACTTGGACAGCGGGTGGAATATTATGAGCAATATAGTGAACGGATTATTGTAGCAAAAATAAATAGTAAACCTACGTGCACCACAGTGGTACAAGTCTATATGCCTACCAGTCAAGCTGATGATGAGGATGTTGAAAAGGTCTACGAAGAAATAGATGAAATTCTGAGGTATATCAAGGGTGATGAAAATGTTATAGTAATGGGAGATTGGAACGCTGTGGTAGGAAAAGGGAGAGAAGGGAAGATAGTAGGAGATTTCGGATTAGGTGAAGGGAATGATCGAGGAAGCAGGCTGATGGAATTCTGCACCGAGCATGAGTTGGTCATAGCTAACACCTTATTCAATAACCACAATAGAAGAATATACACATGGATGAGACCAGGAGATACAGGGCGTTACCAAATCGACTTCATTATGGTCAAGCAGAGGTTTCGAAACCAGATTTTGGATTGTAAAACCTATCCTGGTGCTGACATAAACTCTGACCACAATCTGGTTGTAATGAAATGTAGATTTAAGTTGAAGAAACTGAAGAAAAGGCAAAAGCCAAAAAGGTGGGCAATCGACAGACTGAAAGTAAAGGATGTAAACGAAAGATTCAAGAAGAGTATAAAGGAAGGACTAATGAAAAACTCTAAACAAACTTCAATTGCAGACGAATGGGCACTTTTGAAGAATGAAATAACAAAATCCGCAGAAGAAAACATTGGTAGGAAAGAAAGAATAGGTAGAAAACCGTGGATCACTCAGGATATACTAGAATTGATGGATGAAAGGCGGAAATACAAGAATGTAAGAGATGAAAAGGGGAAAGCAGAATACAGACGTCTGAGAAATGAGGTCAACAAGAAGTGCAAGGAAGCGAAAGAAGAATGGTTGAAAGAGAAATGTGCAGGTATAGAATATTGTCTGAAATTAGGAAAAGTAGACACAGCTTATCGAAGGATTAAAAATACTTTTGGGGAAAAGAAGACTAAATGCTGTAATATTAAGGACAGAAATGGAAAGCCTGTAACAGGTAGGGAAGAAAAGGTTGAGAGATGGAAATTTTACATAGAGTGTTTGTATAAGGGAAAGGAGATTGAGAATCGTGTAATGGAAAGGGAGGAGGAAATTGATGAGGATGCAAAAGGAGATTTAATATTGAGATCAGATTTTGACAGAGCATTGGAAGACTTAAGCAGGAACAAGGCACCAGGCATAGATGATATACCGATTGAGTTGCTACGCTGCATAGGAGATGAAGGTCTGATCAGGTTATTTCACTTGGTGTGTTGGATTTATGAGACAGGTGAGGTACCCCCTGATTTCAAGAAGAATGTTATTATCCCTATACCAAAGAAAGTGGGAGCTGACAGACGTGAAGATTACCGTACGATCAGCTTGGTTACTCATGCTTCAAAGATCCTGTCTAGAATAATTTACGAGAGGATTGAAAGCCAGATAGAATCGGAGTTGGGTGAATACCAGTTTGGTTTCAGGAGAAATGTAGGAACAAGGGAAGCTGTACTAAGTCTTAGGCTGATTTTGGAAGGTAGAATAAGGAAAGATAAGAGAACGTTCATGGCATTTGTAGACTTAGAAAAGGCTTTTGATAACGTTGATTGGACTAAATTGTTTGACATTTTGAAATTTATTGGAATAAAGTACAGGGATATGAGGGTGGTATACAATCTATACAGAAACCAGACGGCAGTCATTCGAGCTGAAGGACATGAGAGAGAAGCTGGTATTCAGAAAGGTGTAAGGCAAGGCTGCAACTTATCTCCCATACTTTTCAATCTTTACATTGATCAAGCAATGAAGGAAATTGGAGAAAAATGTAAAGTGGGAGTGAAGATTCAAGGAGTAATAATTTCAACTCTGAGATTTGCTGATGATACCGTCATCTTGGCCGGCAAGCCTGAGGATTTGAATGAGTTTTTGACTGGTATGGACTCCGTCTTACGGAAAGAATTCATGATGAAAATTAATAAATGTAAAACAATAATACTGGAATGCAGCCGAAATAAATCAGAAACCTCTATGGAGATCAAATTGACAGGTGAAAAGTTGAAGGAAGTCGGAGACTTCTGTTACTTAGGAAGCAGAATAACCAGTGATGGACGAAGCAAAGAGGATATAAAAAGTAGGTTGGCTCAGGCAAGGAAAGCATTTCTACAAAAGAGGAATCTGTTGACATCGAATATAGATTTAGGTATTAGGAAGTCATTTTTGAAAGCCTTTGTCTGGAGCGTGGCGCTATATGGAAGTGAAACTTGGACTATTGGTGCAGCAGAAAAGAGGAGAATTGAAGCTTTTGAAATGTGGTGTTACAGGAGAATGATGAAGATCAGATGGGTATATAGGGCTACAAACGAAGAGGTATTAAGACGAGTGGGAGAGGAGATATGTTTCTTTCGACTGCTAATGAAGAGAAGAGATAGGTTAGTAAGACACATACTAAGACACCCAGGAATAGCAAGTTTAGTTATGGAAGGATGTAGGGTGTGGTAGCTATGTAGAGATGAAGCGATTAGCTCAGGACAGGGAGGCATGGAGGGCTGCATCAAACCAGTCAAAAGACTGAAGACTCAATCATCATCAAAACCATTTACTGTGCCAGACAGCAGTCTCGCTTATTACCGTTTACTAGCATGTTAAACATCCCCTTCAGGGGTAAAAAAAATTCCTAGCACACTTAACACATTATCAAATATTCGCCTCCATCCGTCATAGGAAATATCACAAAACCAACCGTCATAAGCTGCCTCCGCCTTCCCACGAAAATAGCAATTCATTTCTTCCGGGCACGGTCACCGAGATCGCCAACGTCTAAGAATCACTTGGTCATATCCTACAACAGTCTGTTGTGTCAGAGAGCGATCTCGCTCATCACCGTTAACTAAAACGTTAACGATCCCCTTCAGGGGTAAAATATCTTAGCATGCTTGTCACATATCAAAATATTCGCCTTCATTCATTCGTCATAGGAAAAAATATCGAAAAGCGACCCCTCGTTTTGCCATACATCGCCCCGTCGAAATAGCCATTTCCTGTATTCACCATGGCCAGTCATAGCCTCGTTGGAACACACTTCCAGCGATACCGTTTCTCTCTGTCTACAAACACTCTTTTATTCAAAAAAAATTTAAAAATTAACATGCATAGTTTTTTTTTGTCCTAGAGACTTGACATTTATTTTCATGGAAGAGGGGGTAGGGATCTTTCATTTATGTTAAACAAACTCTTTTATACAATTCCTAGTTTCCAAAATAGTAAAAATTCAAAATTTCAATGTTTTCAAAAAATCTCAAAAAAAAGTTTTATTATAAAAAATAAAGGTCATAGAGACCATTCGTTTCAACTATGGCACAACGTTCTATCATGGTGGTTTTCAAACTATTGCCTACTTTCAAAAACAATTTTTTTTCAATTTTTTTTTAAATTCCAACACACATTCTTAGCCAAGAGCATGTCATCCCAACGCCAACAATACCTCATTCGTTAAAATCCGACCATCCATTCGCCAATTATCGCCAATGTTCGCGAGAAAGTAGGCTATCATTTTTTCCCTCCTACACCCTTGAAACTTGCTGCCCACCTAGAGGGCATACCCAACTTTCTTTAACGTCAAACAAACTTTTTTCCAAAATTCACTGTTTCCAAAATAGCGCCAATCCAATAAACAAACATTTTCAAAAAAAAAAAAAAACAACACACATTCATAGCCAAGAGGACGTCACCCCATTTCTAAACAACACGTCGTTCTAGCCTTACAAGCTCATTAAATATCACAAAAATGTTAAAAACGCAAGTTTACCTCAAATTGCGTTTCCAAATTTCACCCATTTAAAAAAAATAACCTCACCATAAATAGAACGGAAAAAAATACCATCTAAACGACACCTCACTCGACCCTAGTCCTCCCCCACCACCAACTTTTTCCAACATAGCCATACGTATTCAAGCACTCGCGCGATTATGGGTAGAAACCGCCTCACCCCACTACTGCACAGTTTTAGTCCTAGAGGCTTGAAATTTATTTTGCGGGTAGAGGGGGTCAGGGCCATTGATTTATGTCAAACAAATTTTTGTAAACTCTTTAGTTTCCAAAATATAAAAATTTCAAAATTGAACTTTTTTCAAAAAATGTAAAAAATTAAAACGTTTTACTATAAAAATAAAGGACATAAAGATAGTTCGTTTAACCTATTGCCCAACGTTCTATCATGTTTGGTTTTTTAACTATCGGCTATTTTCAAAAACAAAAATTAAAAAAATATATATATATAACGAGTAGTCCATAGCAAAGCCCCCGTCAGCTCGAGTCCAACGACACCTCATTTGTAAAAATCCCACCAGGCGTTCGAGAGATATCGACAATGTTCGCAGGAAAGTAAGCTGTGGGTTTAAACCCCTCGCTCTCCCCTACTAAAAACATTTGATAGAATGTTGAAAGCTTACCTGCAGTGCCATTGTTTTTACTCCGTAGTTGAATATCTTAGTGTATAGGAGCGATGAAATCTATAATTATATTTTACTTTTCTATTTTAATTGTAATAGGCTACCTAGCTGTAAGAGGTTGTATTTATAGAATTCAGTTTTAATATTAGGCCTATGATAATAGAGTAAGGTGTAAATAGTTGTCCAATAAAATTGTATCTATTAAGATCTGTTATTATAATAAGTTATTAATAGTTATAGTATTAGTATTATATACCTATTAGTACTTTTATTTTATAGATGTAAATTCTGACGTGTCCTATATAAAAATGTATTTTATACATGTATTTGATCAAATGGAATTAATAATAAAATCTAATCTAAATCTAATCATTGCCGGGCTCGAGCCCCTCGCTGTGGCAATTGTGCCGCTGATCACCTCACCTCGGGATGTAAGGAGGTTTTATCTAAATGTGTAAATTGTGCAGAGAATCACCCGGCAGGTGCCGTTCGTTGCGAAATTCATCAACAGCAAGTTGAAATTAAACGAGGGATGTGTGTGGAAAATAAATCGTACAATGAGATCATGAAAAGTCAAATGGGTCCAACTTTAAATCCATTAACTTTACCCCAACAATTTCCGCCGTTAAGTTCAGCTCCAAGTGTCAGGAATTCTGAGCCGGCCCGAAAGCGCAAGTTTACGGAAATCGTTCATTCGGCCTCCAAAGTGGTACAACCTCTGGTATATGATAGGAGTGCTTATTTCCAGCTTTTTAACCAACCGAGATTGGAAAAGGCCCCACCAGTCTTCTCAGCCAAGACGTCGGACACAAGTAATCTACATAGTCCCGGGCCTGGTTCAGGGCCGCCTGGATCGGAGCCAACAAAAATTATTTTGGCAGAGTTTACTAAACATATGGAGTTGTTACTGCATAATGCGCAATGGGCGCATTGCGTTAAACATTTGTTATATAGGGTATTACTTTTGCTACCCCCGCAGGAAAAATCAACTAAGCATGACAACCCGACCTTGAGTCACTAGTTTAACTTATTTTCTCTTTCCGTTTTTGAAGAGACGTGTGGTTCCTCCAATGGAATTGCAGGAGTATAGTAATTAAGCGGCATGTATTACATAAATTAATCGATGACTTCCATCCGGATGTTATTTTTTTTAGAAGAAACTTGGCTATCGCCCCAATTTCGTTTTACGATCCCAACGTATAATGTTGTTAGAGAGGATGGTCCAGGTTATGGCGGTATAAGCACCCTTATTCGAATGGATATCCCTTTTTCAATGGTCTCAATATCTTACGTTCTACCACGTAGTTTTCATCAGTGTTTTCGGATCGGCAATACTATTTTTAGTAATTTATATTGCCCTCCCCAAGTACAGGGATCGCAACGCCAATGGTTGATGTATTTCAAATATATTGCGCAACTTCCTAAACATATTGTTCTCGGGGATTTTAATGCCCACCATGGACTCTGGGGCAGTGAGCGTGTAAACCCTAAAGGTCGCCATATTGTGCATGCACTTCAAACTTATGTTTTGAATATTCTTAATGATGGGTCGCCTACGCGCATAACACCTCCGGGACGTCCAAAGAGTGCGGTAGATTTGCCTATTACAACAGCGGATATTGTCCATCAATTGGAATGGCGAACAATTGGGGACACTCATTAGAGCGATCATTTTCCGATTCTTATCTATTATGCGAAACCGGATGAGAAGCTTGAGCGTCGATGTCATTTTACCATCAAAAGGAATTTACGGCATTTCGAATATGATATTTTTCAACACATTATAAATGATGGATTGGGGACTTCGCGAACACCTCCGTATCAACCGTATTCTTATTTATTACAGCTGATACAACGATGTCTTGAGTGTTATCACCCCAGCGCGCGATATCATCTTATTCGTTACTGCATCCGGGTGCGGTCCATTGGTGGGACGCTGAGTGTGCATTGCTTGTTCGTCGGAGAAAGGCATGTTTCATGGGAATGTTGATAATTATCTAGATATATAGATAGATTTTTATTAATTCCATTTGATCAAATACATGCATTCAATACATTTTTGATATAGGACACGTCAGAATTTACATCTATAAAATAAATGAACTAACAGGTATATATTACTAATATTATAACTATTTATAACGTATTATAATAACAGATCTTAATAGATACAATCTTATTGCACAACTATTTACACCTCACTCTATTATCATAATATGAAAATTTAATTATATAAATACAACAACATACAGCTAGGTATTACAATGAAAATAGAAAAGTAAAATATAATTATAGATTTCATCGCTCCTATACGCTAAGATATTCAACTACAGAGTAAAAACAATGGCCCTGCAGATATGCTTTCAACAATCTATCAAAGGTTTTTATTTTCGGGGCCAGTTTTATATACTGGGGTAGTTTATTGTATAATTTAACTCCAGCGTGAAAAGTTCCTTTTTGATATATGCTTGTGAGTGTGTGTGTGTGTGTGTGTGTGTGTGTGTGAAATATGAATGTTTTGATTTTGTCTTGTGTTATGCCTATGAACATCATTGTTTGTTTTAAGAAAAACATCTATATTCATTATTAAAAAAACATAATACTTTCAAAGAGATATATGCAGGGCAGTGGGAGAATGTTTAAATCTTTAAACAGAGGTCTACATGATTCTCTAGAGTTTACATTTGCCATAATTCTAATCGCCCTCTTTTGTATCCTAAACGTGCTTAGTACATCTGGTGACATACCCCAAAATATGACCCCATATCTTAAGTATGAATGGAAATAAGCAAAATAAGTATTTCTTAATGTGTGCATGCTAGTGGAGGTTTTCAAAATACGTAAAGCAAAGCACATCGAGTTCAGTTTAGTATTCAGATATTGTATATGTTTATTCCATTTCAAGTCATGTTGTAACCATAGTCCTAAAAACTTTGTTTCTGATTTATTTTCTATTTGATGACCATTTAGTGTTATATTGGGCTTCGCAGGATTCCTATTCTGTATAGTGTGGAAATTTAGACATACTGTTTTTTTATAGTTTATTATGAGGCGATTTTCTTGTGACTATTTGGTTAAATCTCCTGTAACGGAGTCAGCAGACTGCTGTATGACCTGTTTAGTTTCACCTTTTATTACGAGTATTGTATCGTCCGCAAAAAATCCATATGTGAATGAACGTTCTGTGTTATATCATTGATATATAGAAGAAAGAGTAGTGGGCCCAAAACCGATCCCTGGGGTACTCCAAATTTAATAATTCCCTCATTGGACAATATTTCATTAAGTACTTTGGTTCCATCATCCTTGTGTCTCAAGCTTACTATTTGTTTACGCCTTGTTAAGTAAGACTCGATCCATTTATTAGCTAGACCTCTAATACCATATTGATTTAGTTTTGTAAGGAGGATTTTATGGTCAACAACATCAAATTCTTTCGATAAATTCAAGAATAGGCCAGTTACATGTTCCTTATTGTCAATTAATTTCAGTATACTATTACTACATTCATAAATTGCTGTCTGTGTAGATTTTTCCGTTCTGAATCCATGTTGTGAGTTTGATAATATTTTATTTTTTTCTATAAAACTTATCAGTCTCTTATACATGATTTTTTCCACAATTTTTGCAATACCAGTTGGTAAGGTAATAGGACGATAGTTATATAATTCATCTTTAGAACCATTTTTGTGCACTGGAATTACTTTTGATAACTTCTAAATATCTGGGTAAGTTCCTGAGAGAATTGAACTGTTTATTAAGTGCGTAAGTGGGTTTATTATTACGTTACAAAAGTCTCAATGCCAAGCTTCAGAAGACATTTAATGAAAAAAGACGGATGGAATGGCAAAATTATATTAGTACATTCAATTCCCATACTTCTTTGAGCACCTTATGGTCTTTGATAATAAAATTATGGAATACTCGTCGTACTCGGTCAAGTACGGGACTCACGCAGACAGGTTTTCAAATGTTTTATCATTCCCTCACGCCTGATTCAGTTTCCGGACACGCATTTGTACCCTTATTTGGCTTCGGATAAATTTCAGGTTTTAGAGCAACCAATCACGCGCAATGATATCTCGACTGCGTTGCGTCACACTAAATCCACGAGTCCGGGTATGGATTACATTACTTATGGGATGGTGGCCCATTTCCCTGCCCCAGTACTGACGATCTTGATTGCGCTTTACAATACGGTACTGACAACTGGTACCTATCCCGCGGAATGGAATAATTTTGAAATTCTGCCGATATTAAAACCAATGAAAGATGCCAGAGACCCCCTAAGCTATCGTGGCATCAATTTCGGTTCGTGTCTATGAAAATTATTTCAAAAAAATTTATTACGTAGATTGCAATGGTGTTTGGAGTACTATAAAAAAATTCTAGGTCACAATTTGCATTCCGTAAACAGCTAGCCACAATCGACGCTCTTACGATTTTTTGACGGATATCTTATTAGCGAAAGCCCGCAAACAACACACGTTTGCAGTATGTGTGGATATTCAGGGGGCATATGATGCGGTGGACCCAGTCATATTACAACATCGGCTAGGGGAAATGAGTTTCCCATTACCTTTCATATGTTTAATTCGGAATTTTTTACTCCATCGTCGACTATTTCTACACACCCCAACTGGTATACTTGATAACCGTCAGACTTCTCGTGAACTGCCTCAAGGTGATATTTTAAGCGGTATTCTTTCTTCAATTTATACTCAGGCATTAGAATCGGTCATTCTTCCTTATGCACGAATCATTCAATTCGCAGATGATTTTCTTATTTATTGTTCGCGTGATACTATCCAGCTTTGTCGTCAAGATATATATGATGCATTGACTGCTGCTCATACATGGTTCTATAATCACGGTTTCGATATTTCGCCGAGCAAAAATTCTGCTATAATTATTACTCATCAAAGGCAGGTGGATCGCACTCCCATTTTATTTAGACAGGGAGCCATAGAGGTGGTTCGCAGCATCAAATATTTGGGATTATATATTGATGACCAATTACTGTGGTCGCGCCAGGTTCAAACACTCACTGTTCAAATTGAAAAAAAGACTACACGTTCTCCGAGCACTAGCACGCCGGGGTTGGGGGCAGATTCTCATTTATTAGTTACCGTCTATAAGAATATTATTCGTTCCCAGATGGATTATGGTTGCTTTTTCTACGACATGATGGCGAGTAGTCGGTTGGTCACATTCGACAGGTTGCATTATCGAGCTTAACGTATTATTTTGGGGGCGCTTCCGTCCAGTCCCACTTGTGCATTACTATTTGAATCTGGGGAATTACCTTTACACGTACGACAGAGATTTTTGGCAAGCAAGTACCTGGTTTCTAAAATGTCATTGTCGGCGTCACCTATTATCAGTAAATTACAGCTGCTTGTGGAGTATTATGCGCAAAATCACTTCGCACGTCCGCGTAAGCCGGCTCTGGTATTGGCATATGAAATATTGCAACCATTTCGGTCAGATTTACTGCAAACGCTCAAACCTTTACTATACACGGTTCCATATAGGGTCCTACAATCCCAGCCAAATATATTGAACACTTCCTTACCGGCGCTATTCAGGATGTATCAACGTTTTCCGCAAGTAATTTCACGATGCTTTCGGGATATGGCCAATTGCTATTCCCGTTATACTATGTTTTATACAGATTGCTCAAGAATGTTGTCATCAGATGAAGTGGGGGCGGCTTTTTATGCTCCGGACCGACAGATTATACGCACCTATAGTTTGCCAGACTATATAACGATTTTTACAGCTGAAGTATTTGCCATTCGCCAAACCTGTCAGTATATACGTACACGCAGAGTTTCCCCGGCAATGATTTGCACGTATTCCATGAGTGTCATCCAGGCTTTATCGAATCCGAGTAGCTCTGACAATTGGTATGTTTATCAAGTGGCGCAAATGTTGTATGATTTTCAGACCATGGCACAGGTGGTAGTGCTCACTTGGATCCCGGGGCATTCGGGTATCCAAGGAAACGAGGATGTGGACCGCATGGCAAAGTGGGCAGCTCAGGGATATGGAGTAGTTTATAATATCGCTGTACCTTTTACGGACTTCTGCCGGTTATTTATTCCCAGCTCCTCAATGAATGGCAAACTGAAAGGTCGAATATTGCGCCAATTAAGGCTCGTAATTATTTTCTGGTACAACCCACTGTCCGAACTACACCGTGGTTCCGGGTAGGCAGATATACGAGACGGCAAATTATTACTATAAAACGTTTGCGTTTTCAGCATGCTCTGACGCCGGTGTATATGGCACGCATGAACCTTCGTGGTCGAATGAGGGGTACACTTAACCATCTTATGTTTCAGTGTGACGTTTTCAATGAAGCGCGGATAGTGATGCTCTGAAAGATAAGATCATTAGGTTATACGTTGCCCTTGCATATTACCACTATTTTTCATAATCCTGTAATTCCATTGGTCGAGGCCATAATGGAGTATTTGGACCATTTCCCTTTTACATTATAATTTCTGGTCACCTCTTTCGTTTGCTGTGTTTTTCTACGTTTTACGATTTGCCTCGAAGTATGTGTGTGTTGATTTTTCCTTAACCCTTCTTAGTGTATCGTGCATACCATTGTGCTACAGCCCCTATGGATAGCTTTTGCCGGCGAAGAGTTTTAGGTTCGCAAATTTATTTCTGTGTGTACAAACATTACGTGTGACGGGTATGTTGTGGTGCTATCTGTACAGAAGCTATCGGGCGAAGAGGCATCTGTGTCCAGCAATCCTACCACAACAACACGTCCAGAAAGGAAAGTTGTGTGATGTTTTCTTCTTGAAAGTTGATATTCGGGGATGCGATGTACTGATATCACTAAAACTAGATTTGTCTTCATTCGTATCCCAACCACCATACGGTGTGCATCTGTGCAGTGAGCGGTATCGGGTGTAGGGAACGTGCTTTTGAGTGTTGTGTGGACGTCGGTTTTGTGGTCTGTTCTTTGTTTAGTGTGTTAGTGTCTCGTAAGTGTTTTATCAGGTTCGTACCCTCTTCTTTATAGAGGATACCTATTCCTCATGGCGTCAGAAAGTGATGGTAGTCAGATGGGGCGACCTCCGGACGAAGTAGAACACGTGGAATACGAGGGTGTAGCGTCCGTTGAATGCATGCTAGTAGTGTCGGAGTCTGAGCTAGTATCAACTCCAACAACTACCATTACTGAAACATCTCCAGTTATTGCTAAAAGACAGCCATCGTCAAATGACAACCGGTATTATGACCATCACACAGGGCCGTACACGGTGTTTGTGCAAGGTGAGGGAGATCAACATATTGGCAATTTACATCCGATGGCATTGGGCAAACTTTTTTTCGAAAATAAGATCGCGGGCATAAAGAATATTCAACGCAAAGGACGCAATCGTGTTCAGGTACAATTTCACAAGGCAATAGAAGCGAATTCCTTCTTACAAAATCCCTTATTACCAGCAAAGCACTTGGTCGCCTTTGTCCCGTCCGCCAACGTCCAACGTGTTGGGCTAATTAGGGGCGTCGACACATCATTAACACATGAGGAAATCTTAAAATATATTGATTCGCCAGTCCCAATCGTGAGAGTCCAAGGTTTTTTTTAAGGAAAAAGATGATCAATGACAAGTTAGAATCCCTTCCTACAGGAACAGTGAAAATTTTCTTTAAAACACAACGGCTACCGGATTATGTTTCTATTTTTAACGTGCTACTAGAGGTAACCTTATTCATATTTTCCCCCATTAGATGTCTGAACTGTCAACGATACGGGCATGTCAAACTACACTGTCGGGCTCGCTCTCCAGTTTGCGGTAACTGTGCGCAAGGTCACTCGACGGAAACATGTAAGGAGACTCTTTTTAATTGTGCAAATTGTGGTGACAACCATCCGGCAGGCGCCGCAAGCTGCCCCGAATTGGAAAAACAGAAGTCCATAAAACGTCAAATGTGTACCGATAATCAGTCGTACCACGAAGTCATTACGGCTAACTACAGTGTACCGTACAATCCTCTTACCCTCCCGCAGCAATTTACGACCTTAGAACAGTCTAATATTACGCGTCAGGAGGTTCCGCCGAGAAAACGAAAGTATACAGAACTAGTGTCCCCAAAGCCGAAAGTGGTGAATCCCATAGGTTACGACCGACGGGCCTATTTAGATATCTTAAAGCAACCGTCTCGCAGTGGTGTAGGGGTGGCTTTGCAACCCGAGACCATGGGTGATGAAGTTTCGAAGAAACGGTCTTCTCAAACACCTGGCACTTCACGGGACCCGTCGCATGACATCATGGAAGATTTCCAGAAATTACAAGAATTATTAGGGCACAACGCTCAATGGAGCTTTTACGTGAAAAAACTATTGGAAAAAATAGTACCATTACTTCCCAATCCCCCTCCCACAAAAAATAATACCTTAGTTAGTAGTAGTCCTTCAGTGGACTAAGTTTGATACGTGCTATATGTTACTCCTCCAGTGGAATTGCCGTAGTATTCTAAATAAAAAGCATGAATTATTGCATTTAATCCAGGAATATGATCCGGATATCATATTCATACAAGAATCATGGCTTCGTTCCTCGTTTAACTTTTCGATCCCCAACTATCAGGTTGAACGTCAGGATGGTCCAGGATATCGTGGCATCATGACGCTCTTCAAAAATAACTTACGATACACTCCCCTCTCTAATCAAGTTTATATTCCTAACACTTATCATCACACATTCCTTGTGCAAGATATCCGTGTATGTCACATTTATTGTCCCCCGGGTATACAAGGTTCCCGTCGGCAATGGCAGGCATATTTTCGGTTCATACAACAATTTCCCAAACATCTTACAGTGGGGGATTTTAATGCACATCACGATTTATGGGGCAATGGCCGAATTAATCCGAAAGGACGTCACATCGCTACAGCTATTCAGGAATTACCCCTACATCTCCTCAATGATGGATCAACCACGCGCATTACCCCCCCCCCCCCCAAATAGTCCCCAAAGTGCGGTGGATTTAAGTGTTACTACTTTAGACTTATCCCATAAGATGACATGGAAGACCGTGCAGGATACGCATCAAAGCGATCATTATCCAATCATAATAGACTATGATGTATCACGTACCCGACATATCCCCAAAAACGTATTTAAGGTTAAGCGAAATTTACGACAAGAGTTTAGTGCTTTTCAGTCGGTCAACACGAATGTACCCAAAAGAGATGGGTTATACCCTAATCCTGAAATAAATTACATGAGATTAATAAAACACTAGGATGACCAGTTTCGATCGTCAAGCGATCATCATCAGATCCATTACACTTAGGCTACAAAATCTATGTTTGAAATACAGGTGAAAATATTTACAATATGTACAATTATTTAGTTGCAGTATTGGTACTGCAACTGTCAGTGTATGCTAAATGCAGTATATATGTTAGGTGAAATGCTAAATGGGGATAGCTATCCGGAGATTGTACTTTAGAGAGATTATATGGTTGTAAACTATGGTTAAACTATAAAATTTTAGGCTAACTACTTATCTGATTGTCTTCCGTACTACAGCTACTCGCAGTTTTCGTGCTCACTGGAACTCACTGTGCGGTCGACTGCGGTGGTTATCTTAACGAATGTTTTTTCCCTGCCTTCTCCCCCTGCCCCAACGGCTGTGGGGAGTGATAGCGATGTGTTTATGTGAGGTGTTGCCAACCTAGATAAGATGTATGTTATTGAATGAGGTGGGTCTACAACTATTAAAGACCGTGGATTAGCCCTCGCCACGCGTGGAGCATAACCCATTCGAACTAAGCGTTGACGGTCTTATGAGGACGTCCCGGAGCCTTTAATACTGCTGCGAATATGGGCCTTGGTTTATTGTAGAAGAAAAGTACATCGTACACCTGATCCAGATAACATTTACCTATTAAAAACCCCCTAATTTCCCCCCTTTTTTATCTAGCTTGGCTGTGTCGCTAAATTGTGTTTTGTTTCCGACAGGGTGTGTTTTTAGTAGCGTGAAGAGGGGTGAGCTCTCCATGAACGTGTGTTCATTTAGATTGTTGGGATTGTTTCGTTTGGCTAGGTGTATCTCGATTGCTTCCTTTATGTCAAGAGCTCTGCCTTTCGAATCGTGATGAATTTTTTTAAGGTCCGACTCTATGTTGGTAAAGCTGTGCCCTGCGTCACACATATGTTCGCGTACGGCTGAATGTGTCCCGTATCTTATCGCATTCCTATGTTCATTATAACGTGTGTCTACTCGCCTTCCACTCTGCCCGATGTAATTAGCTTGACAATCGGTGTCTTGGCACGTTATAGAATATACCCCTGACCTTGAATACGGGTCACGTTTATTTAGATGACTATTTAGGAGGTGCCTAGCGGTTGTGTTTTTCGTCGTGAAAGCTATCATTATGCCTTGCTTTTTGAATAGGTTAGTGATTTTAAATGTATTCGCATTCACATAGTTGAAACGCGCAATTTTTTTCTCATTACTGTCCGGTTTGGGAATCGTTTTATCTTTATTTTTATGTTTGGCTATAATTTGATTTATTTTGCTTGGCGAGAAGTTGTTTTCCTTTGCTATTTGCATAATAGTTCTTATTTCCTTATTATAGTTGTCTTTTGACATGGGTATGTTTAAAGCTCTGTGCACCATTGAATTGAAACCCGCTAGTTTGTGCGTACTGGGGTGATTAGACTGATTGTCGATTGCTTGCGAGGTTTGTGTTGCTTTCCGGAATATGGAATATGAAAGGTCGTTGTCTTTACGTTCAATAGTTATATCGAGATAATTTATTTTCCGGTCTATTTCGGATTCCTTAGTGAATTTGATAGAGTGGTGAAGGCTATTAATGGATTGGAGAATTGTTTCTTCGCTTGTTAGTTCAGTATCGTAGATGCAAATTACATCATCTACGTATCTTTTCCATATTACTATTCCCTTTGTTGAAGTCTTTTCTAAGAACGCATTTTCTAGTGCATTGATGAAGATGTCAGCGATTAACCCACTTAGTGGCGATCCCGTTGCTAGGCCTTCTCTCTGTGTGTATATTTTATTGTCGAATTGAAACACGTTTTGGGTGAGAACGACCCTCAGTAATCTCACAATCTCTTCAATTTCTTTTACCGAATTGTTGGATTTTAAGTTGTTTTCGATAGTGTTGATTGCTTCAATAATCGGAATATTGGTGTACATGTTAGTTACGTCGAAGGATACTAGCCTGAAGCTAGGTTTCATTTGTAGGGTGTTCAATGCTGTTACTAGTTCTGTTGTGTTCTTTACAGAGTTGATTCTGTCGTTGGAAAGACGGCATTTTAAGATTTTTAGTAACTCCTTGCTGATTTTGTAATTAGGGGCATTCCTACAATTGACTATTGGTCTCATTGGGCATTCCTTGTTGTGTATTTTTGGTTGTCCCCTCAATGACGGTATTTTCGGGTTCATGTTTATTAGTTTTGATTTTTCGGCTTTGGTCAGTATGTATTCTGTTTCTTTTAGCGCACGTTTTATTTGTTTTTGGAATTTGTTGGTGGGGTCTTTTGTTAATTTCTTGATTTCGATGTTGTTTAGGAATTCGACTGTTTTTTCAATGTATTCTGTTTTGTTCAAAATTACTGTAGTGTTTCCCTTATCTGCTTTTGTGATGATTAAGTCATGTTCTTTTATTTTTTGTTTCAACGACTTTATTTCTTTGAGTTGTTTGTTGTTTTGAATGTTATTGCTATCGCCCTCTCGTTTGAGGATTTTTTGGCTTCGTTGGTGGTGAGATTTTTGGTTAATTCCCTGTCTTCTGCTGGGAGCTTGTGACTGGCTATCTCAATATCTGTGATTAACTGTTTTATATTGTGGTTCGTGTGTGCGTCTGTGCAGTTGTATTTCAAACCTTTGTCTAACATATTCATTTCACCTTGAGAAAAGGTTACGTTCGTTCTGTTGTTTACTCTGCTGTGGAAATTGAATTCATTGTTATTCGTGTGTTGTTCGTTAGATTGATGGTTCTGTGTTTCTCCTTGTTTTCTTAATTTATTTTCTAGCGTTTCATGCTTCCTCGTTGCTCTGATTTTGATGGTGTCATGTAGGTGCTCGCTGAAGCTGTCCCATTGGGCTGCGTGCCAGAAATTACTTAGTTGCAATTGAATGTCGTATAATTGTTGGTTAATTTTTTGCTTTCTTATGTATGCAAATCTTAATTCGTTTTTTATCCAAAGCGCTTTGGCTTGTTTGGTTGAAATGATCGAGGCTGGTGTGTTCGGTACGGTTTTAATTGGTACGTATTTAGGGGTGAGGTTTAATTCTATACATTTTTGGTTGAACCAAATTGACTTGTCTAAATTCATGAGTTGAAGCCTGAGTGATTTGAATTTCTTGGCTTCACGATTTGCCTGACTAGCCGTGAACATTGTGGTGTTTGAAGCCATATTTTCAGTGTTGCCTTAGTAAACAAGAGTTTAGTGCTTTTCAGTCGGTCAACACGAATGTACCCAAAAGAGATGGGTTATACCCTAATCCTGAAATAAATTACATGAGATTAATAAAACACTAGGATGACCAGTTTCGATCGTCAAGCGATCATCATCAGATCCATTACACTTAGGCTACAAAATCTATGTTTGAAATACAGGTGAAAATATTTACAATATGTACAATTATTTAGTTGCAGTATTGGTACTGCAACTGTCAGTGTATGCTAAATGCAGTATATATGTTAGGTGAAATGCTAAATGGTGATAGCTATCCGGAGATTGTACTTTAGAGAGATTATATGGTTGTAAACTATAGTTAAACTATAAAATTTTAGGGTAACTACTTATCTGATTGTCTTCCGTACTACAGCTACTCGCAGTTTTCGTGCTCACTGGAACTCACTGTGCGGTCGACTGCGGTGGTTATCTTAACGACAGGTTTTTCCCTGCCTTCTCCCCCTGCCCCAACGGCTGTGGGGAGTGATAGCGATGTGTTTATGTGAGGTGTTGCCAACCTAGATAAGATGTATGTTATTGAATGAGGTGGGTCTACAACTATTAAAGACCGTGGATTAGCCCTCGCCATGCGTGGAGCATAACCCATTCGAACTAAGCGTTGACGGTCTTATGAGGACGTCCCGGCACCTTTAATACTGCCGCGAATATGGGCCTTGGTTTATTGTAGAAGAAAAGTACATCGTACACCTGATCCAGATAACATTTACCTATTAAAAACCCCTAATTTCCCCCTTTTTATCTAGCTTGGCTGTGTCGCTAAATTGTGTTTTGTTTCCGACAGGGTGTGTTTTTAGTAGCGAGAAGAGGGGTGAGCTCTCCATGAACGTGTGTTCATTTAGATTGTTGTGATTGTTTCTTTTGGCTAGGTGTATCTCGATTGCTTCCTTTATGTCAAGAGCCCTGCCTTTCGATTCGTGATGGATTATTTTAAGGTCCGACTCTATGTTGGTAAAGCTGTGCCCTGAGGCACACATATGTTCGCACACGGCTGAATGTGTTCCGTACCTTATCGCATTCCTATGTTCAATATAACGTGTGTCTACTCGCCTTCCACTCTGCCCGATGTAATTAGCTTGACAATCGGTGTCTTAGCACGTTATAGAATATACCCCTGACCTTGAATACGGGTCACGTTTATTTAGATGACTATTTAGGAGGTGCCTAGCGGTTGTGTTTTTCGTCGTGAAAGCTATCTTTATGCCTTGCTTTTTGAATAGGTTAGTGATTTTATATGTATTCGCTTTCACATAGTTGAAAGGCGCAATTTTTTTCTCATTACTGTCCGGTTTGGGAATCGTTTTATCTTTATTTTTATGTTTGGCTATAATTTGATTTATTTTGCTTGGCGTGAAGTTGTTTTCCTTTGCTATTTGCATAATAGTTCTTATTTCCTTATTATAGTTGTCTTTTGACATGGGTATGTTTAAAGCTCTGTGCACCATTGAATTGAAACCCGCTAGTTTGTGCGTACTGGGGTGATTAGACTGATTGTCGATTGCATGCGAGGTTTGTGTTGCTTTCCGGAATATGGAATATGAAAGGTCGTTGTCTTTACGTTCAATAGTTATATCGAGATAATTTATTTTCCGGTCTATTTCGGATTCTTTAGTGAATTTGATAGAGTGGTGAAGGCTATTAATGGATTTAAGAATTGTTTCTTCGCTTGTTAGTTCAGTATCGTAGATGCAAATTACATCATCTACGTATCTTTTCCATATTACTATTCCCTTTGTTGAAGTCTTTTCTAAGAACGCATTTTCTAGTGCATTGATGAAGATGTCAGCGATTAACCCACTTAGTGGCGATCCCATTGCTAGGCCTTCTCTCTGTGTGTTTATTTTATTGTCGAATTGAAACACGTTTTGGGTGAGAACGACCCTCAGTAATCTCACAATCTCTTCAATTTCTTTTACCGAATCGTTGGATTTTAAGTTGTTTTCGATAGTGTTGATTGCTTCAATAATCGGAATATTGGTGTACATGTTAGTTACGTCGAAGGATACTAGCCTGAAGCTAGGTTTCATGTGTAGGGTGTTCAATGCTGTTACTAGTTCTGTTGTGTTCGTTACAGATTTGTTTTTGTCGTTGGAAAGACGGCATTTTAAGATTTTTAGTAACTCTTTGCTTATTTTGTAATTAGGGGCATTCCTACAATTGACTATTGGTCTCTTTGGGCATTCATTTTTGTGTACTTTTAGTTGTCCCCTATTTTCAGTGTTGCCTTAGTAAACAAGTGTTTAGTTCTTTTCAGTCGGTCAACACGAATGTACCCAAAAGAGCCATCCTACCATAACAACAACAACAACAACAAAACGTCCAGAAAGGAAAGTTGTGTGATGTTTTCTTCTTGAAAGTTGATATTCGGGGATGCGATGTACTTATATCACTAAAACTAGATTTGTCTTCATTCGTATTCCAACCACCATACGGTGTGCATCTGTGCAGTGAGCGGTATCGGGTGTAGGGGACGTGCTTTTGAGTGTTGTGTGGACGTCGGTTTTGTGGTCTGTTCTTTGTTTAGTGTGTTAGTGTCTCGTAAGTGTTTTATCAGGTTCGTACCTCTCCTTTATAGAGGATACCTATTCCTCATGGCGTCAGAAAGTGATGGTAGTCAGATGGGGCGACCTCCGGACGAAGTAGAACACGTGGAATACGAGGTTGTAGCGTCCGTTGAAAGCATGCTAGTAGTGTCGGAGTCTGAGCTAGTATCAACTCCAACAACTACCATTACTGAAACATTTCCAGTCATTGCTAAAAGACAGCCATCGTCAAATGACAACCGGTATTATGACCATCACACAGGGCCGTACACGGTGTTTGTGCAAGGTGAGGGAGATCAAAAATTGACTATTTACATCCG
Source organism: Meconema thalassinum (assembly GCA_946902985.2). Taxonomy (NCBI): domain Eukaryota; kingdom Metazoa; phylum Arthropoda; class Insecta; order Orthoptera; family Tettigoniidae; genus Meconema; species Meconema thalassinum. Next base: position 1,069,878,331 of record OX336389.2, read on the forward strand.
ATGGCATTGGGCATATCCGATGATGATCGATTGACGATCGAAACTGGTCATCCTAGTGTTTTATTAATCTCATGTAATTTATTTCAGGATTAGGGTATAACCCATCTCTTTTGGTACATTCGTGTTGACCGACTGAAAAGCACTGAACTCTTGTTTACTAAGGCAACAATGAAAATATGGCTTCAAACACCACAACGAAATTTACGACCTTTTGATTATGAGTTGTTTTCTCAATTTTTAGAGGATAGGCTTTCACAGCATACACCGGCGCCTAGTAACAGTTATATCTTTTTATTAGAGAATATCCGAGCCAATTTTAATATATATCCCCCCTCTAATAACAACGACAGGTCCTCCGAATAATCGTGGTACCTTACCATCATGGTGGGATCAAGAGTGCGGACAGCTGGTAAGATGGCGCAAGGCGAGTCTAAAAGCTTTTCGACATTATGGCTCTCCAACATCTTATTTGAGATACAAAAGTCTCACCGCGCAAATCCAACGTGTATTTAATCATAAACGACGTGAAGCGTGGAAATTATACATTATCCAATTAAGCAGTACTTCATCCCTAAACAGTATTTGGACGGCGATTAAACATTTCTCTAATAATCGAACTATTTCCGCCTCCTCCCAACTTTCGGCGCAGGGATACCATGCATGACCTGTATCATACTTGGACACCGGATATAGTTATTCGTTTGCCTACATCTTGTACCACTGGTTCACTGGACCTTTTTTCCAGTTTAATGCAGCCTATTACAAGTAGCAAATTACGTCACACATTTCGTCACAAAAAACATCCAGCCCAGGGATTGATGGGGTGACTTGTAAAATGATCGCTCGATTTCCAGTATCAGTGTATCATTCTTCAACTATATAATTCCATCTTACGCACAGGGATCTTCCCGGTGGATTGCAACGTTTTTCAAACAGTACCGATTCTTAAACCTATGAAAGATGCTCGATTACCGAGTAGTTATCGTGGTATCCAACTTGGATCTTGTTTCCGAAAAATCTTTCAACATATTCTTCTCCGACGGCTTCATTGGTGCCTAGAATATTATAACCTGTTTCCAAAAACCCAATTTGCATTTAGAAAAAATCTTGGTACATCTGACCCCTTAAATATATTCCTTACTGATCTACTCCTAGCAAAAGGAAAGAAAATGCACACAGTAGCTGTGTTCCTTGACCTCAAAAATGCATATGATTCTGTTGATCCATATCTTGTTATTCAATTTCTGAGGGATCTACAAGTTCCCCTTCCCTTCAGGTGCTTAATACATAATATGCTATGTCATCGTCATATTACTTTAAACTCCCCAGCCGGTGTCTTTGATTTTCGACATACTTCTTATGGTGTTCCGCAGGGAGACGTTCTAAGCGGGCTTTTATACTTAATTTACACCCGTACTTTAGAAACAGTCATATTACCGCACGCTCGCATTCTTCAATATGCGGATGACATTCTAATATATTGCACTAGAGAAGAGCTCTCCTACTGTCGCCGGGATATATACCACGCATTATCTCATGCTCATGAATGGTTACATCAATACGGATTTTAAACATCTGTAGGAAAAAACGCTGCGATGATCTTTACGCACAAACGAATTTACGACAGTTCTCCTATATTATACCGTCAATGTCATATTCCGGTGGTGACGAGTGTCAAATACTTAGAGATTCACATTGACAGGAAATTGGAATCGGAGAGTCATACGCAATACCTTCAGAGTTATCTCGCCAGCAAAATTAATGTTCTAAAGTCACTCACTCGACGCAATTGGGGGGCGGACCCAGAATCATTATTAACGGTTTACCGTAACATCATCCGTTCGGTGATGGATTACAATTCTTTTTTTTTATTCAGTGTCCAGCATTAGGCTCCTCCGGTTAGATAGAATACAGTTTTCCGCCTTGCGTATAATTATAGGCGCGCTTAAATCAACCCCCACAGGAGCCCTGTTAGTTGAAACCGGAGAAATGTCACTTCATCATCGGCGTAGATATCTTGCATGTACCTGCTAAGAAAAATGATGATAACAACATCACCTATCGTCCCTAAATTACAACTATTGGAGGAATATTATACGCGTCGATTATTGCCCACCGATTCTCGTCCAGCTTTCCTAACCGCATATTCCGTGCTTAATCTGTACCGCCATAATATATTAAAAGTCATGCGGTTACCGATATATACTATTCCGTATGCTGCAACGTATTTTCAACCCCATATTCTTCAGAACTCCTTACCCCAAATACATCAGTCCTTTCAACATCATCCTGTAATCATTCCCAGTATTTTTCGGGAGATAACGAAACCTTTGATCTCCTGCATCATTTTTTGTACCGATGGTTCTGAAATGGTGAACCCTTCTCGTGTCGGAGCAGCTTTCTTTGCCCCGGATTTAAAAATCTCATTTCAATATACTTTACCCCCAGACGTCTCGATATTTACAGCCGAAATTTTTGCCATCCGTCAGACGTGTTTTTATATCAAACAACATACCATTCGTCACTCTTTAATTTGTACCGATTCAATGAGTGTAGTGCAAGCACTTCAAAATGTTCTAGAGGCCGATAATTGGTTTTTATGTCAGTTAGTTCAACAAATGTACACTTTACACACGGAGGGTTTTGAAGTCAGTATCACGTGGATACCCGGCCATTCTCATATTGAGGGAAACGAAATAGCGGATAAACTCGCCAAAGATGCTGCTAATGGACAAGGCAAACTTTACAACATCGCCATACCAATGTCCGATTTGCGTTCTATAATTCATTCGACGATACAGGATGACTGGCAAGTCACGTGGACTAACTATGCAAGAATTAAGGCCAAGCACTACTTTGGGTTACAACCGACTATTTTAAACAAACCATGTTTTCAGGGAGGGAAATACACACGACGGCATATCATTACAATCATTCGTCTCCGTTTTAACCATGCATTAACGCCGGTGTATTTATTTCGCATAAAACGACGTGATGATCCTCTGTGTTCGTGTTTACAAATGGAGGGTTCCCTAAATCATATTCTCTTTCAATGTCCACAATATGACTATCAACGTGCCTTAATGTTGCGAGCTTTATACGATTTTGGTTATGCCCTTCCTTTAAATGTTGCCACATTAGTACATGCGCCTACAATTCCACTGGTTAGTAACATAGTAGCATTTTTCGACAATATTAATTTAAAGATTTTAATGGTTACTCCTCTCCCATGATCCATATTCGTGACCCGGTCGTGTGTGTATGTGTAGTGAGTCACGAAGGTGGGTCGCTTCGGTGTGAAGAGTTAAGTTCCATTTGTGTCCTCGTCTCTATTCCTTTGTTTTTCCTCATATGTATCTCTCTGCGTTGCGTCATACTCTTGTTTGCGATTCCCCGCTACTAACTGGTCTAAAGCCTGTATCACACGACACTCGCTAGCATGGAAGCTTCTACCAGTACGGGTATACATGCTGGTATACACGCGTCTATTACCGTGTGATTTGTACCTTCCATACTAGGTTCTGCCTTCCATGGTAGCTTCCATACAACTCAGGAAATTGAACCGGTGCTATTTTTCCTGGCAGTTTCCATGGAAGGTTGAGTACAACAACCAATCGGATTGCTTTTCTCGTTCTAGTAGAAATCTTAGCGACAACGTAAACAAATACATTTGTTATGTAGGTAGGCCCTCGAATAAATACATCTGAACGAAACTATATTTTCTCTAAACAGCGTTTGTGTGAAAAGCGCTTGCTATTCGCGAACTCAAGAGACGGTGCTGCCGTTATCTGGAACTATCGGAAGGGTGATGGAATCATGACAAACAAACAGATGCAATAACATGTGATTTGAGTTGATGGGTGTGCTCTTCTCTCGTTTTTTTCAGTTATTTTCATAAAAATTGAGGCTAAAAGATGAGTAATATATTTGCTCAGTTCCGCTGTGCTCCTCGAATACAATAATTGCCATATCAATGCATTACTTCCACAAAATGAAAGCTTTTCAGACGGAATGGAGTCGATTGCTTCGCGTCGCAAAGCCGATTTCGAAGTATATGACCTTATGCGGCTGGCATTTTACAAAGGAGAATTATATACTAATAAATACTAATTAATTTCTTACAATAACCAGTACCCTACATTCTTTCCCTGCACTACAAACTAGGCGACTTAGCAAGGTCGATTTGACAGCTGTTCTTCCCATGAGGCAAAAATTACTTTGAGGGTTCGCTTTATCGTAGGCCCACATGTGGTCGTTTTTCTTTAACTTGCCCCATTGTTGCTTCAAATCTGTGAAGCTCTGGTCTTTTAAGTTTATAATCAGGCGCCTGTTAAAAATTTTAAAAATCTTTATACTGTAGTCAACTTGTAGGCTAAGCTACAGTCGTTGAAGTATTGACTTCGACAGTATTAGGCTACCGGTTTATCTTCCAGATTTAAATGTATCTACTTACTGAAGTATGTAAAGCAATGTACCGACTACACGCTTATTAGGCCTACATATTCCTGAACAAATTATTTTTTTCTTGGCAACTGGTAACCGAATTTCATTTTGAATCGGATAAGGTACTCCTTCCGAATTACTAGTTTGTAAGCATAAAGCTTCAAGTCTCATAAAACCTTCTGTTTCTAGCACTTTCCCGCACTAATTATGTGCTTGGCATCTAAAAATGCCTCCCTTCAAAAAGAGCCCGCCTAGAATTGCCAACAACATTCAACACAATCATAGGCTATAATTATGAAGTCTATCACCCTTGTCGCGACCGAACTACATTCGATTCAGTTCGCGAATATCCAGTAAATACAGAACGTGTCATAATTATTATTATTATGGGATAAATTCTGAACTGTTTAAATTCTAATAGCTATCACGAATAGTATCCGTCCATGGTTTTAAACAGTATTTAGGGAAAATAAAATGTTATGAGAGAAAACATGTTTTCTATCGTCCTCGTAGATCATGTAGACAAAACTAAGTTGCAATATTGTTGTACGACGTGAGGAGGATATAATAAAATAATTAAAAAGAAGTAAAAATTTTCGCCGTTGGATAGACTTGAACCCGGGATCTTCAAAACAGCAAGCAGACGCGATACCAATTGCACACTTTTCCAACAGACTTGACCGCATTTTGTTACTCGTCTTATTAGCGCGTATAGTTATATACCAATTATTACAGTTAGATCTTAAATTTTGATTGGAATGCTTTCATTCAGTATCAGGCATGGTTTCAAATACACTTAAAGCAAGTTTCACGACCGCTTTACGTTAATAATGCGAAACGACTGTAAATTTTACCCCCAAACGACAACTGTCCTCCATGTTTTATTTCTTACAACTTGGCGCACGAAATGCTAGCGTGTGATACACTTCAGCCATAAAAGCAGGTATACGGGCGAGGATGGCAGAATCATACAGGATTTTATACCAGCGATCACAACAGCTTCCATGCTAGCGAGTGTCGTGTGATACGGGCCTTACGCTTTCAATCGGTAGTCGACGGTTACCCAATGATACATACCACTGCACAGTAGCAATTGGGTAAAGAGTTTTCTGTGCCCACTACAGTACTGTTGAGAGCTGTGAGAGAGGAAAATACCAATGTCACCAACTGATTTCAGTTTCTGTTGTAAACGTCCATGGTGATAAATTCTCAACTTGTAACTCGTAATTATAAAAGAAATCTCGCCGACCATCGCTTTTACTGTTCGACTTGTCATATGGCATAAGAACATGTTCTGCTTATGGTCATGTGTGCTTGTGTTTATTAGCAGATTTTGATACTCACGAGCTTTATTGTTTCATTCCGTTGCAGTATTGGCAACTCCAGCTATCTGATATGACATCTAGCGGTAAAAACGAGAAACTTACCAAGTAGGTTACATTTGTCACGTGGTGACTGTTTGTATATGGTTTCTTGTATTGGTGAGCAGATCGTGGTAAATTCTTCGTGTTTATACATAAGTTATAAGTTTTACTCGTTGATAAGAGTGCAAAATGAGTAAAAGGAAAGTACGGTATATTGCTCAGTTTACGGCTGTAAGTCGATGTATAAGAGGGCTGCGGATATACGTTTTCATCACATTCCAAAAGATGCAAATAGCAATAGCCGAAAGGTGACTATACCAAATAAATACGGGCAACAAGAGCGGGTTGTACCACTCACCACTACACTCACTGACGAGAGGACGGGTTGTTCACTTACGCCTAGCCAAGCCGCACCTAGACAGCCAAGCACAGTCTCGCCGAGCCAAGCCGTACCAAGACAGCCAAGCCTACACCAGCCGAGGGAAGACAGCCAAGCTTCATCAGTCAGGTATCCTCCGCTACCTAGTTCATTTCCAATAACCCTACCCACCGCCATCACCGCGCTCTGCGATATCCGAGCCATTCCACTACGAGTCATATAGGCCTAATTTTGACTTCGCAGGGTTAATACCTACCATCCAAATCAAGCAATTCCTGTCTACCCCGAATTTTAATACAAGTTAAACTCATCCCTTCGCCCTACCAAGCAACAAATAGTTTCTAGAGTCTATGGTACAGTGAGCAAACTCAAATATAGCTTTTAAACGTAACAGCGCCATGACCCGAACTGCACAAAAACAAATACCAGCAGACAACCGATACTTGATAATATGCAATTGACACATAAAATCCAGTGGAACACACACATTAGATCACGTGTATCGCTCATTTATACATATATACAATTGAAAATAACACTGTCATTATTTTAGGGACAACATTTACTGATTATAACCGAAAAATAAAAAGTGTTCCATATCAAACGCATGTTATTGAGTATTTTTACCCTACTTATCCAGACCGACCGCAGCGCCCCAAGTTTTAGTTTGAGTTGCCAATTCTTAATTATTCAATATAACTTTTAGCTAGATTACCGGTATTATTAGAATAGTCCGGTGAAGTACTCTGAGAGCCCAACTTAACCTATATGAATGGGACAGGCTTTTTTAAATTTATTTAACCCTAGAATATTAACATCATTTAATTCATGCTTAATACTAATAATGAATTTAATTTACGTATGGTACATTACGAACTTTGTGCTAAGGCACCAATTTGTTAAATGGTTGAAATTAATATATATTTCGTATGTAACACTATTTACATACACTGAATCCTCTGTGGTCTTTGAAGTTTAATATGCTAAGTTCTTAAATACAAGAAATACAGAAGTCGTTTACTTTGACGTAAAAAGCAGCATGTAATCTCTCCAGCCTCTTATACTCTCTCTGGTTTTCATGAGGTGGTTTTTATAATCCCTCTTGAAGTGATGTGACATATCTACATGAAATTCCCTACCTCTTTGTTATTGTTATGGAGAAACCAATATGTTGTTCAATTCAAGGATAATTTCAAGGCAATTCCTTGCCCCATGTGTATGCCCCGAGAACTGATTGTCATTAATAACAAAAGCATTTACATCACCACCATAGACCAGCAGAAGCACTGCTGGACGATGGTAGAGTGGGGACAGATTTAGAGGGAATTCTAAGCAGTTGAATTATCCATACACGTACATTGTACATATGATAGTATTGTAGGGTTAATCACTTATTTACGTAGGTCCCAATGAGCCAGAGCTCAAGTACAGGGTGCTGCAGAAATAACTCTCTAATTTCAAACATAAATAACACAGCAACGCAATACGAAATTTACAAATTTATTGCGCAGTTTAAAAGAGGAACGTTTGCCATTTATGATATCTAGCACCCGTATTGGCCACAGCGCTTAAGCAGATATTATTGTCGATGTGCATGTGGCCTTGGAGAACACGTGCATCGCCTCGTCTCATCAGTCGCTAGCATGGCGTGTTTGAAAGGAACTGGTTCGAGTGTTAAAGCGAATCCATGTGGTAGGCCTCGTGGCGGCAGAGAACATCCGTGCAGTGAGGCATTCCCTCCTCAACGTAGGCACGCACGTGCCATGCGACTCTCAGATCGCACCGTACGCAGACATTTACACACCGCTATGAAGTTCGGTATAAAATGGTAGGTGTGCAGGAACTCGGTGAATGTGATTGGGCCAACCGCAGAGCGTGTTGTGAGACTATCCTGGAAGCTGTGGCAGCTGACTCCAGGCTACTGGAAAGTGATGAAGCTCACTTTCATTTGTCGAACTACGTTAGTAAACAAAATTTTCGGTACTGGTCCACAACCAATCCTAGACAGAACCTTCACAGCGAATGTGTGACTGTTTGGTGTGCTGTCCTTGATTTTAGAATTGTAGGCCCTTACCATTCTGAAGAGAAGGCCAAAACTGTGACAGTAACATCTGTTCGTTACGTACGACTTATGGAATCCTCCTGTGTTGTTTCAAAAAGATGGTGCCACTGCACCTGTGTGCACACTGCCGCAAAGGTTTCTGAATTAGAAAAACCATTTGGTAATAGGTAGCATACGAGTAGTTTCAACAAATGATTGTCGGCCAGCGAATCGTTTCAGGAGAGTCCTGTAAGCGTTCATATACAATTCTGCCAATTGCGATGAAACTTTGGTGAGTTGTTGTGCACACTCCCACCACTTTTTCTGAATAAGTAAATCCATTTTACATTAGATGGCACACGAGTAGTAGTTTCAACAAATGCTCACATGGTCAGCTGTGTGTGGCGTGCTCACGCGTCGGCTATTTATATACGCACCAGACAGAAAAACAAAGAATATTGTTTATCCAACGGCACTTCAGCAAACGAAATTACAATTCAAACACTTATTCTTATTCTTTCTTGGGCTGGCTGCGTGGCTCAGCGGTAATGTTCTCGCCTGCTGTGACGAAAGTTGCAGAATCAAATCCTGGTGCAGCCAGTTAGCATTGGAGGGTGCGCAAATGCGAGGGGGCCATGTCAGTAGATTTACTGACACGTTAAAGACTTCGGGCCAAAATTCCGTCACCCCCGCGTCTCTAAAAGCCACAGTAGTTAAAAGAGACGTAAAACCAATAACATTATTATCTTCCATTCTTTCTATCTGTCTTTGATTGGCATTGCAACGCATGCCGGGTATAGCCAATATAATGTGAAAATTACATATTTCTAAATAGTTGGTATTTGTATAAAAATCCACAGCCTACTTCCAGTCACCGACCGGGTCAGGAATGGAATGAATGAAGCCCCCATCTAGCGGCGAGGATATGGACTGTGCCGGCTGCCGAGGCCTGACGCACTCCTCTGTGGCAATGATAAAATGAATGACAGATGAAATGAAATGATAGTGGAGAGTGTCCCTGGAATGAAATTTTGACAGGGAAAACCGGAGTACCCGGAGAAAGACCTGTCTGCCTCCGTTTTGTCCAGGACAGATCTCACATGGAGTGACCGGGATTTGAACCACGGACCCAGCGGTGAGAGGCCGGCGTGCTGCCGCCTAAGCCACGGAGGCTTGTTGGTATTTGTATATTCCTGTAAATTAGTCTAAAATATTTTTCTGTACAAATATCTTGATTATGGTCTATGAGATGAATAAAGGCTCTTTGTGGAGTGGTTGGAATATTGTAACGTAATCTTGATTACGGTACAAATTATTATTATTATTATTATTATTATTTTTAAAGTCATTGTGTAATTATTATTATTATTATTATTATTATTATTATTATTGAAATATCAAAGTTATGTCGTTTTATTCACCCATTAATATCAAGGGAGGGGCCATACCATATTCACGTCATTACCATAGTCATATATAATATTGTCAAGTGCTTAGATTAAGAAACAGGGTTTTTATAGAGGTCTAGGGCTGTTTTATTAGTTAAATTGTAAAGACAGGACGGGCATGGTTGGAAGAAGTTACGGACGGTGAAGCAACATATTGCAAGAAAATGTATTTCTGGAACGAAGCCACGCTGACTGGAGACAAGGGCTTGGAGAAAGATTTCGGCGGAATATATAGATGCGCAACGAGAGGAATAGCGGGTTCTGAGTGGAATATTTGAAGTACGCGGGCCTGTATTCCCGCTCGGAGAAGTTTTAGCGTCGCTTGAGGACTGAGAAATGCTTTGCTATAATTGGTCTGATGGGTCGCGGGCAAATTTATGCCGCGAAACATCGGGACCATTCAGAGTGTATAAAAGCCCAGCGCGACTTCAGCACTGGCTATTCTATAGATTCTATTCTGTCATTCACATATTCGATCACGCACTCACTCATTGACTTTGTGAGTCGTAGACTCCGTCAGTCGCTCAGTAAGATGGGACTTAGTGAATTCAATTAGCCTGGTTTGTTCAAATTTGCTTACCATGGTGATCAAACTCAGAAACAAGCAGCAGCAGCAGCAGCAGCAGCAGCAGCAACAACAACAACAACAACAACAACAACGAGAAGAAGAAAACATATGTTTTCAAAGGTCAATAAACGTGTGTTGGCGTAAGATCTCAAATTAGACTGCAAGCAGACCAACGAGATGGACTTTGAACCACAAGGCACCAGGTATGTGGACCGAGTTATTATCAACACAGAAGATCAGCGTTAGCGAGAAGACAGTCAATATTGCCCCGCAATTAGGGAATATTAATGCACATATTGTACACAGCTCGAAACCTCAGATCAAATGTTAATAATTTTGTTGTAAATAAACCAGTATTAGTTAAAATGTCTTGTTCATTGGGAGTTGAATATATAGGATAGTTGGAATGCAAAGAGTATCTCATAGAGCAAGTTTATTGCCCTACGCTCCGATGATAGATCTTGGCTCAAGGAAGGGAGCGGCCGTGGCTAAATAAAATTTTAATGTGTTATCTCTACGATAACTGGCGCCCAGTAAATCTAAATTAATAAAGTGTATGTCGTCTGTCTAGACAGGCCAATGCTAAATAAGAACGATGAGGTGGTTTTAAGGAGTCTTGAGTGTAATATCTGTAGAAACGTTATAAATGATCGCCCAACTTGTAGAGCGATATCCAACGACAAAGGTAGCCGTTACAAATGGCACAACCAATGTGGGGCTACGAAATATCGTACTGAAGTGAATGGATATTATGTATAAATCCAGTTTATTTCAAGTATGTTAAAGTTTAAAGTTGTTTTCATGTACGATATAAACGAGTACTCTTTGCATTCATTCCGAGTTTTTCAATAAAGAGGCATATATCAAGTTAGGGAACTACGGTTATAAATTAGGAGTGTTCGTTTGATGAGTTGTTTTTTGGGTAATGAGTAACAGGGATAATTTGGGGAACATAAATTTGAGAAACCGTAGTATTATAAGATCAGTTAAAATGTCGAAATTAGATGTGCAGGGTACCAATGACGAGATGTCAAAAGTAAGCGAAAATCAGGAAACTGAGGAAAATAAACAAGACGGGGCTACAAACATCCAGATTAATGAGGGGGAGAATCCTTCCTGGCTTCGAAACCTGACGATGCTGATAACAGAACAGAACAGAAACATAGATATTAAGTTAGGCGAGCAAAGTGCAAAGTTAGAGGAACAAAGTAAGAAATTTGACGTGCATAGTGATCAATTAGAGAAATCAATAGATCTTAAGTTCACTGAGCATAGTAAGAAGCTAGATGAACAACGTAAGAAGTTTGATGAAGCTACAGAGAACTTCAATAAACAAATTAATGAAGTAGGCCGAGAATTTCACAATAAGTTAGAAAGCAGGATTAGTGAGGTGGAAGAATCATGGTCACTTAAGGTTGACGCCAGAATGCAACAAGTGTCGGAGCGAGTTGATAAAATTGACGAGGAAGTGAAAATTAAATGTAGTAAGGTTAGGGTTGACTTAGAAGGAGAAGTCAACAGTATGAAGGTCAAGTGTGATAATAATATTGCTAAAATAGGTAATTTAGAAAATAAAATAGAGAGCGATAATCAAGAAATTAGGGAAGAGGTTAACAGTAAATTTAACAGTATCAGTGAAGAAGTAGCGAGTAAAACAGATAAAATAGAGGAGAAATTGCAGAGATGTCAGAAGCAAATAGCAACAAATAGCGGTAATGTACAAATAGGAAATTTAAGTAGATTTCTAACTAAAGAGGCAGATTTGCCAGTATTCACAGGCAAGGCATATAACCCAATGGAATTCTTAAAAACAGTAGAAAAGAAGTTCGCTAAAGATTTAGAAGAGGGGATCGTTCAATGGGAACAAGTACTTGAGATGCTAGATAAATCTTTTGTTAGGGATTCAAGGTCATGGTTCAGTGTGTATAAATTCCAGATGACTAGTTTTAGAAAATTTAAAGAGAAGTTCATAGCCAAGTACTGGAATGAAAATGTGCAAGAAAGAGAAAGATGTAACATTATTTTTGGAAAGTACCAAAGAAGAGATGGTGTTTCGTACACAGAGTATTTCTTAGCGCATGTACTTATATGCCAGAATTTAGAAGGTTTAGAGACTGAATCACAGGTAATTAAAACATTATTAAGGCATTTTCCTGATATAATTAAAGAAGCATTCTTCATGCAGAATATTACTACTATTGACGGGTTCGAGAAGCTATTGGAAAACTTTGACTCTCTTGAAAATAGTAGGACCGAACGCAAGCCAATAAGTAGAGGAGATAATTTCGGGCAGGGTGAGAGAGAGAGGGGAAGAGAACAAGGCAGGAATGCGAATTACGAAAGACGACTTGACAATGGGGGACGCACAGCAAATACGAGGAACGAGAATTTGAACAGAGTAGGGGAAGGTACTAGGCCAGACAGACGTACAGGTCAACAACAACAACAACAACAATCTACACCAGGGGCAGGTAGGCCTAATTTAAACGAATAACGGGTTGCAGTGAGGTCAACAGACAGCCCGAAGTGATTGCAGTTCAATGTCCTAGGAATATTGAGTATTTAGGAGATTTTAATATAGATGTTAGAGAAGAACTGCTTTATGACCTAAATGGTGGAAATTTAGATAATGTTGAGAATGAGATTATGTCACCAGTAATTAAACTTAATGTGTGGGGTAAAGAAGTTGATGTTTTATTGGACAGTGGAAGCGAAAACTCTTGTATAAATTTAAGATTTTTGGAAGATGTAATGAGAGAAGGTATTCATGTTGATATAATTCCAGTTAAGTCCACTTTCATTGTCACAGCTGTAGGTAGTAGGTCTCAGAAAATATCTAAGCAAGTCGCAGTTCCAATTAACATTAGTGAGTTAGTTAAATTTCAGCCCTGTTTGGCAGTTCCAAATTTAGTATATCCGGTGATTCTCGGTGCGGAATGGTTATCATTATATCAAGTTAAATTAGATTTTCATTTTGGCAGGATATGTTTATTTTGGCAGGATAAAGAAGTTCAGGTTACGTATAAGGTGTCTAAGACTGACAAACAAATGAAAGTGTGTATGTTTGAGGTAGAAAGCAACGTGGTTGTGAGTGATGAGTTTCCTGAAGTAAATGAGGTAGACCGCGGAGATGCTAGTGAGAGCAAAGTTTTTAAGGTGTGTCAGGTTGCAATGGAGTCTGAACTTGAGAGTAAGATCCATGATGCATTGTCACAGTGTAAGCTGGATGAGGTGCAAGGTCATCAGTTACATGAGGTATTAATAAAATATAAGGAAATTTTCAGCACAAAACCCGGAGCAACACACTTATATGAGCATAGTTTTGTCGTTAAAGACACAAGTAGTTTCGTAGGGCCTAGGTATCCGGTCGCAACTAAATATATGAAAGCCGTCGAAGAACAGATAGAATTAATGTTGGAAAACGACATAATTGAGCCTTCAGCTAGCCATTGTTTAAATCCATTAGTTGTAGTAGCCAAGAAAGACAATTCAGTGAGACTATGCATAGACGCCAGAATGTTAAATACTAGGGTCGAAAGCGACCAGCTGAGAACTGAAGCAGTGGAGGATTTAGTTCAACGTTTTCAGGGGCGGAAGTGGTTCTCAACAGTAGATTTTAGTAGTAGTTGCTCAACGTTAGTGAGGAAATTAGGTAGGACACTAGGTAGTTATTTCAGGTATGTATTGTTGACTCATGTGATGTTATCGAGACTAGTCAGTGTTTTGTTGAGAGGTAGGAAGTACATGGAGGTTTGTAGCAACGATTGTTACGTAAGCCGTTACCATCTTGTGCATTGGAAGGGAAAATGTCAAAGCTGTTTTTATTGTTTACTGGACCTTATGTCGTTTCGAAGAGGATAGGAAAGAATGCCTACTTATTGAAAGATCAGGAAAATTGTGTCATTGGTACATATAACATTTTCAATCTGAGGAAATATCATAGAAAAGAGCAAGTGCTGCAAGAAGGGCAGACTGCCGTGTGTTTATAATTAGAGTCGTGTCGTGGCTCTAAGGAATTGGTGGAAGTGAGATAAATCACTTGTGTTGCGTGAAACAAGAAGCAATATATTGCGTTCTGTTATTGTAAGGGACTACAAGAACAAATGTAGCATGTAAATCCGGTATGACTGCACAGGACAATCAGAATGTTTATGTAACATTGCAAGAAGAGTGCAGATCAATCAAGGAAAATGAAAAGGGTATAATCATTATGTATGTAATTTGAAGGGTCATATATGTATATTCAGTGTATTTCCTGTTAAGTTTTAAAGGGAAGATTTGTGATTTCATCATTCCTTACATTCTTTATGAAACCATGGGGACGTTTTGTAACGTAATCTTGATTACGGTACAAATTATTATTATTATTATTATTATTTTTAAAGTCATTGTGTAATTATTATTATTATTATTATTATTATTATTGAAATATCAAAGTTATATCGTTTTATTCACCCATTAATATCAAGGGAGGGGCCATACCATATTCACGTCATTACCATAGTCATATATAATATTGTCAAGTGCTTAGATTAAGAAACAGGGTTTTTATAGAGGTCTAGGGCTGTTTTATTAGTTAAATTGTAAAGACAGGACGGGCATGGTTGGAAGAAGTTACGGACGGTGAAGCAACATATTGCAAGAAAATGTATTTCTGGAACGAAGCCACGCTGACTGGAGACAAGGGCTTGGAGAAAGATTTCGGCGGAATATATAGATGCGCAACGAGAGGAATAGCGGGTTCTGAGTGGAATATTTGAAGTACGCGGGCCTGTATTCCCGCTCGGAGAAGTTTTAGCGTCGCTTGAGGACTGAGAAATGCTTTGCTATAATTGGTCTGATGGGTCGCGGGCAAATTTATGCCGCGAAACATCGGGACCATTCAGAGTGTATAAAAGCCCAGCGCGACTTCAGCACTGGCTATTCTATAGATTCTATTCTGTCATTCACATATTCGATCACGCACTCACTCATTGACTTTGTGAGTCGTAGACTCCGTCAGTCGCTCAGTAAGATGGGACTTAGTGAATTCAATTAGCCTGGTTTGTTCAAATTTGCTTACCATGGTGATCAAACTCAGAAACAAGCAGCAGCAGCAGCAGCAACAACAACAACAACAACAACAACAACAACAACGAGAAGAAGAAAACATATGTTTTCAAAGGTCAATAAACGTGTGTTGGCGTAAGATCTCAAATTAGACTGCAAGCAGACCAACGAGATGGACTTTGAACCACAAGGCACCAGGTATGTGGACCGAGTTATTATCAACACAGAAGATCAGCGTTAGCGAGAAGACAGTCAATATTGCCCCGCAATTAGGGAATATTAATGCACATATTGTACACAGCTCGAAACCTCAGATCAAATGTTAATAATTTTGTTGTAAATAAACCAGTATTAGTTAAAATGTCTTGTTCATTGGGAGTTGAATATATAGGATAGTTGGAATGCAAAGAGTATCTCATAGAGCAAGTTTATTGCCCTACGCTCCGATGATAGATCTTGGCTCAAGGAAGGGAGCGGCCGTGGCTAAATAAAATTTTAATGTGTTATCTCTACGATAACTGGCGCCCAGTAAATCTAAATTAATAAAGTGTATGTCGTCTGTCTAGACAGGCCAATGCTAAATAAGAATGATGAGGTGGTTTTAAGGAGTCTTGAGTGTAATATCTGTAGAAACGTTATAAATGATCGCCCAACTTGTAGAGCGATATCCAACGACAAAGGTAGCCGTTACAATATGTACTGTATTTATCTTCTTGCTCCAATGAAAATTTTGAACAACCTCAACCTTACAAAGATACTCAAACATCCTGTAAGAAAATTACCTCTAGCTTTCAGTCATTCATACAGTCCCAAATGTTCCAGAAACATTAACATTATTTACAGAAAATTAAAAACTATCTACAGTAAACAGAAACCTGGAGACACAGAAAATGTGTACTAAAGGGAAAAAATATACAGTAAATGAAAAGCTAGAAAGAAAAAGTTCCAGAAACGGGAAAAATTATATATACGTAAGTGACATTCGAGGATCTAAAAACAAAATATTACATTACTTCGCTCGCTCGTACATTCAATCGAAAAATCAATCAACTATTCATTCTTCCTCATATTCAATCAATATAACAACAAACCAATCAAACACAAATAGAAATGAAATGCATTACAAAATATTACAGCTCTTCTCATAACAGTTGACAGAGAGCCGAAGAGAATATTAGCAGCCCTATTACTCTTGATCAAGCTGTATGTTGACTGCAAGGGGATGAGACATGAATTTTTGTGAACATTAATTCTCAATCTGACCCCATCAAACTTGTACTTCTGTTTTTGAAAATCTCACATGCATTGACCGGGAATCGAACCCGGTCCGCCTTAGTAAGAGGCAAACAGCTTGATCGCTGCACCACCATGCCCTCGGTATAATTTTAAGGGGGTCTGTCTAATATCACAGCAAGACAGAGTGCACAAGGACCTTTCTGCATATTGTGCTTGCATTAAATTATGGTGTAGGCCTATTTGTTCTAATTTAAGTTAATGGCATTCCCCACTTCGTGGCATTCTTCTTCTACTTCTTCGCCTTTTGAGACACATAGGATCACTTTAACCATTTGTTCGTCGACTTGTAGGAACTGTACGAGCCTTGCGGTCCTCCCAGTACTTCTTCATGCGTATTGATCGTCTTGCCCTTTCTTGGGCGGAAAATATTCTTGTTGGAATTTTCATTCTTTGTGAGTGGAAAATGAAAAGTCATATTTTTACTTCGTGGCATTCATTATGAGTACCTAAAATCAAGGCTTCAGGTGCATTGAGGTGGCTGGTAAGGCCTATTACACTCCTCCAGAGCCATGAAGAATGTATTATTATTAAAAATAATTCATTTTCTGCCTTCTGTGTACGTATTGAGACTTTAGATCCGGATGACTTGGCTGTGCCAAGACATATAATATGGTCTGAGGGTTGAGACTAGATACACTCAATCTCGTGATGCAGAACTGGGAAGAGATGGGTTCAGTTTCCATCGTAGCCAACCTAAAAACTGTTATCCCACCTCTACCCCAGGTAAATGCTGGTGTGGTTCCTAAATTAAGGCCATGGCCACCTCCTTCCAAACCCTAGCCTCCAATACAAATTCACTTACAGCCATCACAATGACACAGGTTGTCAGACAGATTACACACCAACTACATGGGGTTACATGATCACAATGTCGCAAGGCCCCTTAATGAATGAACAATATTTTTAAGAGTGGTATGTTAACTTAATATTTTTCTCTCACAGGTTTGCAATGCACATGGCTCTACCATTCAATGACAGTTCTCTACTGAGAAAATGACTTCATGAAATTCAATGTTGCTCTTTTTATGAAAATGTTATGTGGATTTTATTTCTTTAAAAAATAGAAAAGAAGAATATATACTATGTGTAGTACAGCATATGAACTTATTTTTGTTCTGATATCATTCCTTCAGAATTCCTTATGCACACCCTGATTCCTTCCAGTATCATACTTCATTCAACAGTAGTTAATTATCTTATGCTGTATAGTGGTTCACGGTGTAGTCACGTCCTAGTTCGTGAACCATGGGCAACAGCTGAGTAGCCTAGTAAGGGGTCCTGACAGTCTGGATACCAGTTACTATGGAATGAGTGAGCATCTTGGACATATTCTGAGTCATGGCCCTCCTTGTGCTTAGGTGGCTAGACTACCCAACTCCCTTGTTTATTCCCTGAGGTGAAACTCGTGAGGCCCTGTGTAAGTAAGGCTAGCAACCTGCTTCACGTGTACTTCTTAAACCTGCTAAAAATGTCTTGAGCATGCCTCGGACCTAACGGAGTGATGAAGTCCCACTCCCATCTGACAGATCAGGGACTCCTTGGAAACGAACGAGCAATAGATTGGGTATTCGATGAGGTGCTATTAATATCGACAGGGCTCATGGAAGGAAGAAAGTAAAGCTAGCTGAGTCAGCAATTGGGAAGGGATTGGATATTCTAGGGATTAGTAAAGTTCAGATAAAGAGAGCTAGAGAGGAGGAAGTAGGAGATTACAAGGTGTACCTGTCATGTGTAAAACGAGACAGGGCAAAGTGGGGAGTAGGGTTGTATGTCAAGAGAACCTTAGAGCGTAACATAGATTTTGTGAGGTATGTAAATGAACAATTAATGTGGATAGATTTGGAAATGACAGGATTGTTTCAGTGTACGTTCCATATGAAGGGGTTGAATATGACGAAATAGTCAGATTTTATGAGGCTCTGAGTGATATGGTAGTGAGAGTTTAACAATAAAGATGGTGTAGTACTGATTGGAGATTTCAATGCTAGAATAGAAAATAAGACTGAGGGGTCTGAGCAGGTAATGGGTAAGTGGGGTGATGATAGAGAAGCGAACACCAATACAGAATATTTACTAGACTTATGTGCTAACATGGGGTTAGCTGTTGCGAACTCATTCACGAAGCACAAGGAGATTCACAGATACCAAGTCGATAATTCACTATTATTGACTTTCAATTTATAATGTAATGAGAGCAGCCAATGGCCAAAATATACATAATCAGTTAGTACAAAGTCGTAAATGAAATCTTCAGCACTACTGCTTTTCAATACAAAGTTCTCAGTCTTCTGTGCAAAACACTGTTAGGGATTCTGCTTGTTTATGACACTTCATGACGTGATATCTTTCATATTTGGCATTGCAACTTTCACAATCGCAGTCCTCGGCAGGGTTTTGGTAAGTCTTCTTTCGACATTGTAATGAAAACCATGGAGCCTGGTGAGCATGTGTTGCAACTCATAGTTTGCCCTACTCCAGCCTATTGACGTCATGACGACTGACTTTCAATTTAGGAAATTGTTAAGGAATTGCAGGGTATTTTTTTACTGAAACAGACCACAAACTGATATGGTGTGAAATAAGCAAGTGGGATCTATTTGCGGATGGATTATAGTTGGAAATCTTCGGGATAAGGAACTTGGGAGAAATATATTCATATGATTGATGAAATATTTAAAAGAGTAGAGGGTAAAAAATTACAACACAATGAAAAGGAGAGGTCAGAGAACAAGGATGTCTCGGAAAAACGGGGTAAATACAGAAAAAAGCACACATCCTCGTGAAATGGCATAGTGAATTCGGCTTGTAAATGTCAAAGAATGCTTTAAAAAATGGCTCCAAACCAGGAATCCAGCAGACAGCTTTATGCAATAGAAAGGAACAGACCAAACAAATAATAGTACAGATAAAAGGAAACAAGAGGGAAATGCTAGGCCAAGCGGCAGGAAAGCTTTTTTGGAGTGTTATAAAGAATCTTAGAAATGGAAGGAAAAGAGAAGTGAAAAGTGTCTGGATAATTCAGGGGAACACTTTGTAAATACTAAGGTAGCATTGGGAGGAGGGCAACAGTACTTTGAAAATTTGCTAAATGTAAATGAGGCAGATTTTGAGATTATGCAGGAGGAGAATAACAACAGGATTCACGGTTGAGGAATTGGAGAGGGTGGTCACAAAGCGGCAGGGATCGGCAAAATTTCAGCCAGAAATGGCAAAGTATAGTGGGAAAGCAGGGATGAAATGGCTGCATAGGATAATAGAATTGGCATGGGAATTAGGAAAGGTACCCTCTGACTGGACAAAATCAGAAATCAACCCAATTTAAAGCAAGGTAACAGGAAAGATTGCAACCATTACAGAGGCATTTCTTTGATAAGTGTCCTGAGCAAAGTGTACACAGGTATTGTAGAAAGGAGAGAGTGAAAATTGGTCGAGAGTAAGATGGATGAAAACCAGTGTGGCTTTAGACCACAACGAGGATGTCAAGATCAATTTTTTCATATGTGCCAAGTTATTGAGAAATGCGATGAGAGGAATAGACGTTTGTGTATTGTAGATCTAGAGAAGATGCTGAGCATCCTGAGGGATTATGGTATCGAGGGAGGGCTGCTACAGGCAATCAAAAGTATTTATATTGATAATCAGGATGCAGTGAGAGTTGATGGTAGGATGAGTTATTGATTTGAAGTTATTACAGGAGTGAGGCAAGGCTGTAACCTCTCACCTCTACTGTTTATTATGGACCATTTGCTGAAGGGCATAAACTGACTGGGCGGGATTCAATTAGGTGGAAACCAGGTAAGTAGTCTGGCTTATGCTGAAATGTAGGGAAAATGGCATGAAAATCAGTATTTCAAAAACAGGTTACGTCTGTAGGGAAGAAATGCAAAAATAGAATGCTAGATAGGAACTAAATTGAATTACGGTAGGTAGACCATTTTAAGTACTTGGACTGTATATTCTCTCAGGAAGGTAGTATGGTGAAAGAAATTGAGTTGAGGTGCAGAAAAGCCAATGCAGTGAGTTCTTGGTTGCGATCCACAGTATTCTGCAAGAAAGAATTTAGTAGCGCAATGGAACTATTCCTATATCGCTCAGTATTTAGACCGACCTTGCTGGATGGAAGTGACAGCTGATGCATAAGCTAGAGGAAACTGATATGAGGGTAGCACAATGATTGCTAGGACAAATGTGAGCAATGGCAAGGTAGGTACTCATAATTAAAAGATAAAGGCTAAGCTAGAAATGGACACGCTAAATGAAGCTGTTCGTATGAGCCGACTCAGATGGTGGGGTCATGTGAAGAAGAAGGGGAGAGGAGAGATTACCTAAGAGGTTAATGAGTTCAGCTGTAGAGGGTAAGATAAGCAGAGGTTAAATTCAGTGTTGAATGGTGTAGAAACAGAGGATGTCACAGTGTTAACTGCTAATAAGGGATCTTGGAGGTGACATGTCCGCAAACAGAGGCTTGCAGGCTAGACTGGATCCTGAAAGGCAAAACAGTTTCAAATTAATGTGTAGTATTGGCAAGGGCTTTAGATTGCTGTGTGCTCCTTTCTTGATATGCTAATAATACAGTTTAATAATGTAATTTGTAAGTTTTGTCAACACCTGAGGTGACCTAAACAGTTTTTACTTGAGGCCATTTATGTTCTTGTGCCATTGGATTAAGGGATTGCATATCTTATATCCCTGCCAACGGACTAGAAGCAATCTCACTACTGCTAACACTGGTGGCAACTAAACCACACTTCTACCTGTCTGGTATTATAATATAACATACTACTGTGGAATAGATGATTGACTTACTCGCAACTAGTGTTACAAGGCCATGGGTTCATAGCTCGTCTTCAGCTAAGACTTATGAAAGTAAGTCCCATGATATTGTAACCGAAGGGCAAAATTTGAATGTAATTTTGAAGCATTTAAGACAGAAAGTTATCAATATATTCTTTCGCTACTGGTAGAATATTGCCAGCTCAGGGCACAGTGTAGAGATGGGAAGGCGCACCCATCCCATGACAATAGAGCCCAGGTACGGACAAGCCCTTTTCCTAGAAGACTTGGCCAGCTCCATCTCATTGTTTGTGCTGGAGACTTATTGTACGTTAGTCACTGAAAATTTATGACTCCAGTGCTGCAGGATGGGCCAGCGTGGGTTGTAAAACAAAGGTACATGACCCAGGACAATAGGAAGCTGCGCGAATAAATGTAATTGGAAAACTAGATGATGAAAATTTATAAGGAAAGAAGAGCTGTGTTCAGGAAAAGAAACTGTTTTCTTTGGTGCAAGAAATATCCTTAACTTTGGTAAGACACCAGAGATAGCAGTCAGTATTGGTGGATTTTTAAGTTCGCAGGCGTAGTGATCTCCGAATCGGCGCGAAACTCAGCCTGGTGGGGGTGTAGATGACGCTACCTGGGACTATTTGCTAGCGTCATGATGCAATGGCATATGAAGAGTCTCCCCACGATCGAATCCTAATCAGAACTGGATATTCGATACCTGCCCATTTAACGTGACAATATGAGCTATCGCTCGTGAATCTGCGACCATTTCCTGAGGAGCGGATTCTTTGGCGGTAATATGTCCATTGTGTACCAACGGCCTGCCGTTATAAGCCCAGAGCACGAGGAGCGGGGGTTCATTTTTCTTGTATAGACTTCATGCGACGGACTGTTGAGATCGGGTCGGTCATGTACACCAGCCGCGAGCTGGAGCCGCGAAGTACTTGTGTTTGAAATATCATGCATTAAGTGATACTGGTTCGAATCAAGAACCGAAAGGGAAATAGGGTGTTGGACATTGCACCCAGTGCTATACTTGCTGTCGCGATAGCGACAAGTTCACGGGGAACTGGAGGATCCCCGCTGATTGCCGAAGTACGGGACTGAGCGTTCGAAGCGTGACGTCACTAGTGTTGCCAGACGGACTCTCTAAGTTAACGCCTACGAAACTGTGGTTCGGTCCAGGTTAATCTTGTTTTAAATCCTGAGGGAGTGCCGAACAAAACTCTACGGGTCCACCAACGCGAGACCAAGTGAACGAGGTTCGGAGCCCGATAGGACAAGTTCCACCAGCAAGAAGTGATAGGGAAGAACATTTTTACTAGTGACTTCCGAGGTGTAAAAATATGTGTTATAAAATTCAGTGTAATTTCAGTGCATTTTCAGTGTAATTCCAGTGTATGTGGAAAATACCAGTGCTGCCTGGTTGGAGGCAGATATCTGTGTGTGTGAATCCCAGCGCGTAACAAGGGGCAGGATTATGGAGTCCAGTTGGCGACTCTGCACCATGGGCTAAGGTAGCACTTTGTGGGTCTGAGCGAACCCAGGACACCGTGCAGACCACCTCACCTGGACGGCAGAAATGATGAGTATTGACTTTCAAATTATGGGTATATAGCTTACGAAAGGGGGGCGGACAGTAATGTAGATTCAGTAGCTTGCGTGACGATGTTAGTCACAGTCATTATAGATGCGGGAGGCAAGTTATGTAACGGTCAGCATGTTCTAGTTAGGATTTGTTGTGTGTACTCGCCATTATTAGTTTAATGCATGTCTTTGGGCTCAAATGGTACGAGTATGTCCATGTAGGTAAGAATGATTTGTGAGCCAGGGCACGTAAGATTAAATTCACGTGAAGTTTTGATGTTTTGTTCGTGTGGCATTTAATGTAATGAAGTTAATGACTTTGACCATAGTTGGTTTATATTTGTTTATCGTGAGATTAATAAATTCCAGTGAGGATAGTTTTTCGCCACATAATGAGGTATATTGAGTGACCCTTTGCCCCTTTTACTTTCCGTGAGACCGGCGGGGTCGAACCAGTGTCCGGCGAGAGGTTACGAGTGTGTTATGGTGAGTTGTTCCCACAGGAGCGTGTGTGATATTTATGTGTGATGGGGATTGAGATTGCCGGCGAGGTTAGCCGAGGTTCGTACCACGTGCGATAGCCGTATGTTGATACGAGAGGCGTCGTGATGCACGTGATGGTACATTTGTTGTTGTTATTTCTGTATGAGAGGGTCCATGCCTCATAACAGGGAAAGTTCAGTCACATACGCATGGGAAAATATATATGTGTTTTTCAGGAACACCATGAAGAAACACTGGTTCAATCCACCCGCCGATGTACACCAGCATATTATAAATTTACCATTTGTATATTCGCATAATGTAGGCACAGTAGAGGTTTGTTTTGCTTTGTCAGTTGCTCAGGTAGGGAGCTATTTATAGTTACGGCCGGCCCTCGCGAGCCATTGTGTAAGTAGGGCGAGTCCTTCTGTCTCGTTTTGGTCAAAGCTGTAATTACCACATACCGTTGTTAGCTAATTAATTTAAGGGTGCATGTCGTTTTCCCATGCTGATTCGTATTTCTTTGCTTGTACTACTGTTCGTGAATAGTAGTTTTCTTTTGTTCATCCGGGTTTAGCCCATGTTTATTTTGTAGTAATTTTGTCTTGTGCCTAGCCCCGTATACTTGGATATGATCCGCCCGCCCTAAATATCGTAGTTATATTAGCCCGACGTAGGTTGGGCCCCATTTGGTCCGAAGCCCGTCTATGAAAGGTACTCGTCATTATCTGTGTAAAAATTGTCCTTGTTTCCTGCTAGAGTGTATATTTGTGTGACATAAAAATCAGAATAACACTATTTGTTTATAATAAAATCAGTAAGCGAAACTGCAGTTTGTTTTTGACCCAAATTCGTGTTAGAGGCAGTTGACAGTCCATTTAAAGTAGTTTTTGACCACCTCGCACAGCTGAGTAACGTGATGTAATGATTTAATGTAAATTCTATGGTTGAACACAGCTGTTATTAAGGTTTCATCCTGTGGGATGAGGTTTGTTCTAGTTTTTTTAAAGAGGGGCGCACTGGGATATCACATATTCTTTGTTTTTTATATTTAATTTTGAAGGTGTTGGTTTTTCTTTGTTGATGTCAGTTGGGTTTTTATTTGCTGTTTTCTTTCTGTAATTTCTTTCTGGAAGTTTTTTTGTTGGAAATAAATTACGGACTCAGTAAGATGTGAGTGTATTCCATTTCTGTAATTGTTAGACACCTGTTTCCTTCACTTTAGGCCTTTAAGTCAGTTACTATAACGAACGCACCACCACCGAGATCAATTTATTTTATCCGGGCCTAAAGGATTGCCCTATCGGGTACAATAT
This sequence comes from Meconema thalassinum, assembly GCA_946902985.2. Lineage (NCBI taxonomy): Eukaryota > Metazoa > Arthropoda > Insecta > Orthoptera > Tettigoniidae > Meconema > Meconema thalassinum. Next base: position 1,069,903,090 of record OX336389.2, read on the forward strand.
AAAGGAACCTATTTCAACTCGTACAACATTTAAAAGCTACTTCGATGGCATTTGTCAAAATCCAACCTCCAAATTATAATAAAGAAAATAAATAATAATAATGTTATTGGTTTTACGTCCCTTTTAACTACACTGGCTTTTAGAGAAGCCGGGGTGCCGGAATTTTGCCCCGAAGGGGATCTTTAACGTGCCAGTAAATCTACGTACACGGCTCCCTCGAATTTGCGCACCCTCAAATGCCAGCTGACTGCGCCAGGATACGAACCTGCAACCTTGGGTAATAAAGAAAAAGTACTTTCTGTCACATATCACGATTACCAGGGACCAGGATACTCAGACAGCTATTCCAATACTTTTGGAAAAGTAAAACCAAAAATCATTGGTTCAAAGAAGTCCTAAATGATCTAGATGGGCCATCCAATCATTGTGCTCTGAGAGCGGCTCGGGGAGCACTGGGCAGTCAGACTAGCGCTCCTCCCACTACCACCACTACACTGTGGCAGCGAGGAGGCATGAGACAGACGGGCGATGATCGGTCCGCGCTGATTGGTACGTACAGTCGTGCGACCGACGCCTTTTGTGGGATTGTTGACATCTTACTGATAGGGATGTTTTGCCATAAAAATATACCGCATATACAAATCGAATGGCACTCCGATGTATGGAATGTGCAGGAAACGAACGCAAGTGTTAAGTAAAGAATATTGCGATCTATTCCAAACCAAAATTGGAACATATTAGAGAGTAAAATTCAACAACATTTTACCAATATGAACAAATAGTACAGACCTTGAGTGACTTTTTCTCCGTCGTTTTTACGAGCTTTTAGTTTTGGAGGAAACAATTTGGGTACAATATTTCTGGACACAGCTATCCGTAAACAATTGCGCTAGTTTCTATCGCTCATCGTCGCACGATGCTTACGTCTGGTAAGCTAAAGAAACGCCCACAAATATAAGTTGAGCTGAATATTGACAGAACTTAATATGCATATTTATATTCACCTGAATACCGAGAAGCCCGTGCCAAAGAAGCGAGATTTCACTACTTAAATAACCTTTTGCATAAGTACGTGGATGAGGATCATACCAAACTGCGAATCCTAGTTCCAGCATCACTACAGAGAGGATTGACGTGGCATGTCCACGAGAGCCTAGCACATATCGGCACGGACAAAACAGAAGCTACAATAGGGGAGACTTTTACTTGGCCTAAGATGCGATACACCATTGTGGAAGTAATAAGAACTTGTGACGCGTGCCAGCGCACTAATCCAAACAACTTCATTTTGAAACAACCTCCAAGACCATTATTACCTTAAAAACCATGCGAGATGCTCGCTATCGACTGTTTTGGCCCTCTGGTTAAAGGGAAACGTGGATGCCGACACCTTCTGGTGTGTGTTGATGTGTTTTCAAAGATGGTAGTGTTATGTCCAATCCAGAAGACGACATCAAAACAAGTCCTCAGCAGAATTCAGAACAAAGTTATTCCGATGCTTGGGAAGCCGGAATACATTTTATCAGACCATGGTACTTATTTCACGAGCAATGTTTTTAGGCAAGGTCTAGAGAGCCTAGGGATAAAACATATATTTTCAAGCATTCGCCATCCTTGTGGGAATCCGAGCGAGAGAACGATTCGCTGTGTTGCCAAGTATTACAGAGTAATGATTCCTAACGATCATAATAAGTGGGTTGACAAAGTAGGAGATATTGAGATGTGCATGAACACCACTAAGCACGAGTCGACGGGTCAAGTCCCACTAATTGTACACCACAACAGGTTGCCAGAGAGATCTTGGGACAAGATTATTCCATGCCCAAGGGATCCATTATTAGCGCATGAGTTGCGAATTCAGCGAACAAGAGAGCACATGAGGAACCAAGCGGACCGAAGACTGAGAAGGTACAGAGGAAAGAAATTTCACCGGGAATTACAGGAACAGGAACTAGTGCTTGTTCGTAGACCACCGATATCTGATCCCAAAAACAAAGTATTTGCAAAATTCTGTCCAAAATTTATTGGCCCGTTCCGTGTCATTAAGAATCTGGGTAACAATGCCTACAGACTTGAAGAAGTGAGCACTGGCGCTAAATCTGTCTTCAATAGCGCCAATTTTAAACCATATTACAGAAGAGAACCATTTGATGAATAATCAGGACTACATGTGCAGAATCATTATTGCAGAAATTTATTTGAGAGCCAACACTCAAAAGTACGAGGCCATGGAGCGCCTGGGAGAAAGCGTGCTTTGTTTGTAAACAAGACAGCTGAGACGGCAGGAGTGGTAATCATGTGAGAAGGAGGGGAGGTCTAGCAAGACGTATGAATGACATTCCGGCATGGAGCGCGCACACTAATTGGGTCAGTGGAGTGTACACTCAAGCAGCTGAGTGAGATACTTAAGAGATGTTGTTGTTACTACTGTGGATATTGTTTTTAAAATCCAAATCAATCACTTGCTTCGAATTTCAAAACCTTGCTGAGGATAAATGAACCCTTATTAATCTGCGATAAATAAGTATTCATGATTTATTATTATTATTACTGCGGCTCAGGCAGTACATGTGGAAGTTGACGAAGAGGAAGGCAAGTTAGTGTGTTGCAATGATTACCACAGAAGCAGAGCTTGGCAGCTATTCTTGAAGACGACCGGGTAAGCCGAGTTCAAGGCCAAATTGTGTAACAACATGCACCAAAATTGGAATCATGAGGGGATGGTCACGAGTTAGTTGCAACCGACCTACGATTGAATCACCCAATCAGATGAGACCACGCCAAAACCACGCGGTGGGTAGCGTTCCCGGTAAAAAGCGCGCGGAATTGATTATCTAAAGAAACGCCGATCCGAAATATTTCCGCATGAGTGCGCTGAGACGTTTGAATTAAATGATGAAGATTGACACTAATCCCATGTGTGTGAGATGAAAACTCTAGAAATTTTTTCTTAATTCTCCCCACTCCACCTCACTCTGTCAGTTTCCAATAAATTGATCGAGGAGACGCTGTTTCGAAGACAACCGTTTTGAGCTCTGGTGATCTAGGTTCACGCCAGTTTGCGTGGTGATTTTACGCTCGTAATAATTACTCTAAAGACAACTATTTTCAGCTCTTATGGGTAAGACTTTAAGTAACATTCCAATTAGTGCTCAACGCGAGCAAAGGTTCACAAGAGCAGTAGAGATTATCTAACGAGATAAGGACTGCGAGACAGTCATATTTGAAACTTGTTTTTCAAGCCAGTGACGATGTGTTTGAAGTGTATAATTCATGTAAATATTTATTGTATTTTTCAAGTGATATATTGTGCGTGTGTAAGCGAATGCTAAGCTAGGGAAAGTCTTCGTTGATTAATCGCATAGGACAATCGTGGGTGAAATTAGTAACTCACAGCGATTATAGCCAGGCAATTTATATTAACATTGAACATTTCTGTCCAAGAGACTACGCCAAGATGTCCGACGTTTGGCCAGGAACCGGAGTGATGTCCAACGCTTCCATGGAGTCGACGATGGAGGGCTAATTTCCCGTAGGGAAATGGGCCGAGATGGAAGTTATACGTTCTACAAGCTGATACGGTGATGTACAAAATTTGATTTACTCAATATGTAGTTAGATATGGCGGGGGAACTTTGTAAATAGATCATTTATTCTTTTTCTTGTTTAGATTGTTTTTCTTGCACCGACACTAATGTTTTTAAATGTACGTTGGCGCGTGGCCAAAGTTGTTTGTTGTGTATTTTTCTTTGGAGTCATATTTAATGTACACGGCGCGTGTACCAGATTTTATCCATGCGAATACGAAACTCGTTACATTCGATAAGTGGTGCTTTATTAAAGTTCATATTTTTGATAGGAAAGGGAGGTAATTATGTAAGATGTTTGCTGAATAGGTTATTACTCATATTAGGGTTGCCGAGCGCAACAAATTAAGATGTAATTGTAGAACACTTTAGTTCTAATTTTTTTTAGATTTTTTTGAGTCCTTTTCAGGTTCGATAGTCACGGCCTAGAACGGAGGCGCCAGCTGGTGGAAAATATTTATGTCATTTTATTTCAGGGTCTGTCAAACCCATACGTGTGATTCTGTGTGTGTTATCGTGTCAGGTGTGTGTTTTGATTCTACGTGAAGAGGGGTAGAGGTCCTACCGCCCTCATATATTTGTTGTTGTTGTATTTTGATGGAAAGGCAGGGTGCTCCGAGGAGACCACTGTACCTTGTCCAATGCTGATTCTTGGATTTCCTGGGGGAAATGCTGAGATATTTTTTTCTGACACACACACGTATATATTGTGCTTTGGGGCACGCTTCTTCGAGACTCGATCCCGTGCCTTGGGAGGTCGAGGTTATTTTGACACGTGGGTTGACAGATATGCAGATTTCCACGTACCGCCCGTCTAGCCATGGTGACTAATTTTTGTTAGGCAGTCCTATTGTCCGACTGGCCTCTTTAAGCTATCATTAGCAAACCTGTTCTTTTGTGATGGTTATTTGAACCATAATTAATTGGGGAGTTCGCCACGTTTGTCACGGATTATTGCATGTCGTATGGATAGAATATTGTGTTAATGATGTAAATGTTGGCTTTGAGCCTAGTGATTTGTTTATGACTCTGTTCATGTAAGTTTTTCTGTGTCACACCTGTGTGGTGTAGTTGTATTTACTTGTAAAAATGACGCCGGTCATATGTGTATTTCTTTTGTTGGTCACGTGTTAACTTACTTGAGTTGATTTGTGAGAAGTCCTAATTTTAGGCAGTATATGTTTTGCTACGGCAGTTTTGATTCCAATTTCATGCGGAAATTATGTTGTTGTTTATTTTAGTATAGGAAGTGTCGGTTTAGTTTTAGGTTGTGTATAGTTGTTCCCCGCGTCTGTCTAGCTCTAAGTAATGCGGATTCGTCTTCTGAAATTTTATCCGGATGATGACGAATCATGCATTCAATTGTACTCATCGTGAAGCATGTAGAACAGCACACGCGCATACATTGTCATTATTGTTGATTTTTGGGACATTTGGTCCGAGTAATAATCTCTCCTGAGATTAGGCCTAGTTTATGGCAATTTAATGTATTCAGTGGGAGTCATTATGGGAGTTTTGTTTGTTAATTCATTTTTGTAAATAGCTGATCTGTCATTAAATTCATTTGTTATAACCCTGGCTTCACTTTTTCCTGCATGTTATTTTGTTATATGTTACCCTGCATGTTAATGAAGAGCTTTAACAACAACTTACGATATGGACTGTTACACCCCCCGAAACTGGGTCTCATAAGCTTCTTTGCAAGGGTTCAATACAAAAGGGGGTATTCTTCTTGCGGAAAGCTGCTGCTTCACCACTCCTTTTTTTGTATGATGTTCAGTCATGACCACTGAAAAACTGATTTACTTACGCGCTGTCAACAAAGTGCATTGGACTAGACTACCGACTGATGGATCGGCTGCTCACTTCGGCGCGGCGGGTAGACCGCTCGCTTAGCCAAACTCCTCCCACCATGACCCAAACTACCATCCACCAAAGCTCTCGGAGCACTGGCTTAGAACGCGGCCGGAGCGCTGTGTGGATGGCCCTGATCTAGATGAATTAGGCTTCACAATACAACAAATTGAACACCGGTAAGAGAAGAGGATCCTGAGAAACAAAGACGTGAGACCTAGTCTAAAAACTTCTACACGCAAACAATACACCATAACGGACGAAGAACGGGTCGCCAGGTCAGACAGAATGAAACAGTTCTGGGGGAAGAAGCCAAATTGGTAACTAATATTCCTAAGACTTGACTGTATATAGATTGATTATAGTGCTCCAAATACTCCCTAGGGGTAGCATGACCTTGACGTGGTGGGAGTGCTTGCGTGATCCTTTGGGCTATGCCGGTGGTAGCATAGCTACTGGTAGGGCCTCCCTTGCCGGACAGGCCAAGGGTGAAAATCCATACTAAAAAGCAACCCAGAACCTTCAAGTCCTCAAAGGCAACGAAGGCGGAGAAGATGGTCTTCGGTACGGCGGAAGAGGCAGCCCAGATGACCAGGGTTAAGAGGTCAGGACCAACACTGCCTTGTGGACAGAAGTGGGAACTTCAAAGGCTAAGGGAAGAAACCCTGACAGAAAATCAGTAGGCCTGGATATTTAGAAGGCAGTCCCTTCTCCAGGCTTTGGGTGCTGAAGGCCAATAATCTACACACCCGAGATTACCCTTATTTCAGAAACAGAAATGAATAGAAGCCAGATGGATAAAACGGATTTGACCTTTAGCATGAAATCGGACACGAGAATTGGAATTTGTAACGTATAAACAATGTGGCAGACAGGTAGACTGGCCGAAGTATCTAGGGAGATGAAGCGCTTCAGGTTGGACTTACTAGGTTTGAGTGAGATGAGATGGAGTGGGTTCAGGCAGATAAGGTTTTACATAACCGTTGATCTCGCGATAATGAGCCACGAGGAATCTGAAGCACAGGACATGGTTTTTAACGTTTGAAAATCTCAGGTGCATTGACTGGGAATCGAACCCGGTCCGCCGTGGTGAGAGGCCAAGAGATTGACAGCTGCGTGTCCCCCCCCCCCCCTTCCCCCCTTCCCTACAGGGAGTATCATCCAGAAAAAAAAACATTTCAAGGAGACTAACTGTGGGATTTGAACCCTTCGACCTTGCACGTTAACGAGCCATCAGTCCAGGTCAATAATATCTACTGTATAATAGTAATACTGTATATTGTTTTTTGAATGGAAGAAAGCATATTTTAATGAAAGTATTTTAAAATATTATTTTTTATCTAAACTACATTTAGGGAGTATTTTGCCTAACTCTGACTAACTTATACTACTGGTATGTTAGTAGCCTGCAGTGTGCTTTTTATTCCAGAATTGGATTTCCACGCTAAGTTTGACTGCGATATAATGACAACGGTTCAATGATTGTTACCTGTTAGAAGCAAAGTAGGATTCATTTTCTTATCGTTCCTTTATTTAAGATAAATGCTTACATCCACCCTCTCATCGGGCCTGGTAAGGTAGCTATGTGGAGATAAAACGGCTAGCTGAGGAGAGGGCGCCATGGAGATCTGCATCTAACCACTCCAAAGACGACTCACACACAGCACGTGGTAGTGTAGTAGTTATTATGTTGAGGGTTAGGAAGGAGGTGGATCCGGGCTTACGTTAGGAAGCATTCTGGCATGCGCCTGGAGTAGATGTGAGAAACCACTGAAAACCACTTCCATGGTGGCTGAAATTCTAATTGAACCCACCTTTTTCCCAGTTTTGCCTCTAAGTGAAGCCCGTTCCAGCCCTCGGATGAGAATTAAATGCCATGGCAGAGCCGGGAATCGAACCTGAACCTCAGGGGTAACCGCCAAGAATGCTAGCCACTACACCACACTAGGCGGAATAAATGGACGGCAGAGCCTCATGCAGGCCTAACAGATGGGGATGCCCCTTGTCAAAACTACTGGAGTGAATGGATAAGCATTGGTATTTATGTAGAAGGTATCCCTGGAAGAGTACCAATCTACAAATCGTTTGAATAATACTCTGTGGGGAAGGCGTAAAAGGGAAGCCTTAAATAGTTTTGAGGTGTAATAAGGGTTGGTTTAGTTCAGAACAAAAGTCACGGAAAATGTAATTACAGTATGAACATTTTCAGCCTATAATACTTCTCGTGGTGTTGGGGTGATGCGCCTGCCTCTCACCCGGAGGTCCCGGGTTCGATTCCCGGCTCCGTCAGGGATTTTAGGAACTGACGTGAGTGCTGGAACGAGTTGCACTCAGCCTCGTGAGGACAATTGAGTAGCTGTCTGACAGTGAGGCAGCGCCCCGGTCACGAAAACCAAGATTAACGGTCGAGGGGACCCGATGCGTTGACCACGCGTCACCCCAATATCTGCAGGCCAAATGGCTGGGCAGCGGTCGCTTGGTAGGCCTAGGCCCTTCAAGGGCTGTAGTGCCAGGGGTTATTTATAATACTTACAATGGAACGAACTCTTACTGAGATACATTCTAAATGCTGCCCTATCAAGAAATTGTGTAATCTCTGAAACGCACTGTGATAAAGTGATATATACATTTCCTCAATCATACTCCTTACTTCTCTGCAATTTTCATGTTTAATGTTTATTGTTCTCCAAGATTCGTGGCTAAATGGTTAGAATGCTAGACATTGGCCCGATGGGCTCCAGGTTTGTTCCCCGGTTGGACCATGCAGATTTTAATCTCCAATTAATTCTCCAGCATTGAGGACTGTGTGTGTGTGATGTAATCATAATTTCATTCTCATTACGACAGGCCGGTCGCCTATGGATACCTACACCAGGACTAAAGGAGGCCACACGACATTTAAAATATAGTTGTTGTTGTCACCCTAACTTCACTTTTTAATCAGCACCTAATTCTAGCAGAACAATGAACAGGCTAAAATTTGCGAAATCACCTGTGTGGTGACCAAACAATTTCCACTATGTCTGACAGAGCAGTCACAACTAAACTCCTCTCACCAGTGCCGTGAGCTTTGACGTCAACTATTGTTGTTATTCTGACAACATGAAACCGTTAACGACGACAGTCTTTTATATAATAAAGCTTGCGGCTGCACGTAACTTTTAATACAACAGCCTTGTGACTTAGGGATGTTGAGCGTATTTTGACTTCCTTTGTACCTAGTTTCGTGGCAAATGCTCTCTAATCATTTTTTCTAATGTATAAGTAGAAAGGGCTGCTGTCTTGAATGTATTAAGCTAAGAAATTTTTAAAATTTGAGCACTCTAACTATCATATATTCGCCAACCTCTTGTCCGAACTTCTTTACTGTAGCTTTATTAATTCTTTCTTTCTTTCTTTCTTTCTTTCTTTCTTAGTCAGTTTACCCTCCAGTTACGCTTTTCCCATGGACTCTGCGAGGGATCCCACCTTTATCGCCTCTACGGGCAGTGTCCTTGAGACATTGGATGGGGATACAACTGGGGAGGCGGGACTATCACCTCGCCCAGGCGACCTCACCTGCAAAGCGATCAGGGGGCCTCATGAGGGATGGTAAGAGATGGGGAAGAATGGGAGGGATAGGCAAGGAAGAGGGAAGGAGCCGGCCGTGGCCTGACATTAGGTACCATCCCGGCATTTGCCCAAAGGCGACGTGGAAAACCACTTCGAGATTGGCCGAGGTGGGAATCAAACCCCTCTACTAATTTGGACCACCCGAGGCTGAGTAGACCCCGTTCCAGACCTCATACCACTTTTCAAATTTTGTGGCAGAGCTGGAAATTGTACCTCAGACCTCCGGGGTGGCTGCTAAGCACGCTGACCACTACACCATGGAGGTAATAATAATAATATCGTATGGCCTCGGGTGCCTGGTGCAAGCTTTGCTATTTGACACCCAGAGGGTAGCTTGCATGTCGAATTTCGTAGTTCCGTGAAAATGAAAGTCAAGGAGGTTAGATGTTAGATATCTAATCTCCTTGAACACAATAGCGCTTTCTAGTAGAGAAATGAGGAACTTTGTGCTGGCGGAAACTCCCGAGATTAATTTTGCCATTATGAACTCGGCCTACTGAATTCAAATGGGTTCTTTGACATGCCACCATCGTATGACATGCGTATCGTATTTTTCCCGCCTTTCAAAAATCACTTACCACGGTCAGGGGCGAACCTGCAATCTTGGGGTTAGTAGACCGACACGCTATCCACTCACCCACCGTGGCAAGCTACCATGGAAGTGACTTAGCTTTATTAATAACATTAAAATATCGCACAAGCATGCAGGGTTATGACATAAAGATCACTCATATTCACGGGCGTAAATTTGTCTTCAATATTTGAGGGGGCGAGTAGAATGCAGAGGTCGGCAGGAAATGATACTAACTCAGGGAATACCACTGTCGACATGAGCCTTCAAGGAGAGTTTATTATTATTAGATTATTATTATTATTGCTTTAGGGCTTGGAATATCATGGGCTTCAGAATCGAGAAGGCTTGACTGGAGGGAGGGGCCCAGACTCACTGAGGAAGTTGGTATATTGACTCAATTAAATTTCCAAACAAATACAGTATTACATTTTCTGATAGAGCTATATTCAATGTAAGTTATCCGAAACTTGTGAATTGACTGCAAAATATTACAAAGAGAACATGCAAAGTATTTCGTAAGTAACCATTAAAGTTTAAGTTATATCTTCACAGCCAGATAGCAAAGTTTCCAAAGTTTTCGAGTCTTTACATTCCAGTAACGTTGAAGTCTAAATAACCTTTGCCCAGTCTGACTTCTAGTTCATACGGTTGTGAAAGACCTTCGACTTATTCTTATGATGAGACAAAATTTAAATGCTTTTCAATCGGTCAAAATATTTAAATTCGTTGAAGACAACATTTAAAAATGGCTTCCAACACGATAATAATCTTACGATGAGAGTAAATGTTTCGCTCAACTAGAACGAAAATGACATTTAAAAAACACATTATACAATTATAAAACGAACAAAAGCAAAAAAGAACATTTTCATTTGAGACTGATTTGCCTTTCAGCGCTCAGACTAGTCTGTAAGCCTCCGTTTGCGAACAAGTCACCTCCATGTAGCCCTGATAGCAGTTGGCAATACGGTCCCCTCTGCTTTTCGGTCTCTTACTTTGAAATCGTTGAAAATTGAATCTAACCATCGCCTCCTAGGTTTACCTCTGCTTCTCTTACCCTCTACAGCCGAGCTCACTAACTTCTCAGGTAATCTCTACTCTTCAGGATGTGAGTCGGCTCATACGAACAATTTCATCTAACGTGTTCATTTCTAACTTAAACTTTATCCCTTTATTATGAGTATCTTCCTGCCATTGCTCCCATTTATTTGTCATAGCAATCATTCCTGACTTTACCAAGCTCTCACTTCCATACAACAAGGTCGGTCTAAACACTAAGCGATGTAGAGAGTCTACACCAACGTCTTTCTTACAGAATTGGCCTACTGTAGATCGCAACTGAAAATTCACCTCATTGGCTTTTCTGCACCTCGACTATTTCTTCCCCCATATGACCATCCTGAGAGAATATGCAGCCCAAGAACTTAAAATGGTCTACCTACTCCAATTTAGTTCATATCTAGCATTCTATTTTTTGCATTTCTTCCTTACAGATGTAACCTTAGATTTTGAAATGCTGATTTCCATGCTATTTTCCCTACATTTCAGCATAAGTCTACTACTTAACTAGTTTCCAACTAATTGAATCCCACCCAGCCAGTTTATGCCCTTTAGCAAATGATCAATAGTAAACAGTAGTGGTGAGAGGTTACAGTCTTGCCTCACTCCTGTAATAACTTCAAATCAATAACTCATCGTACCATCAGCTCTCACTGCATCCTGATTATCAATATAAATAATACTTTTGATTGCCTGTAGCAGCCCTCCCTCGATACCTTAATACCTCAGGATGCTTAGCATCTTCTCCCTGGGTCGAGCAAGTAATTGACAGCTTGCAGTGACGATCTCTGCTTGCGGAAGCCAAACTGCTCTTCCGGAATTTTATCGTCTATCAGTCTTGTTGTAAATATTTTCATCATAAGTTTGAAGAGAGTACCTTCCATTAGGATCACTGGATTCACCATTCCCTTTATACAGCATTTTTATTCTGTCGTCTCCATGGGTCTGTTATCCTTCCCGGACGTAAGCATTCGTTCATAAGATCTGTCCAGGTTCCCACGAGCATCGGTGTGGCTTCTTTAAGATGTTCATTATAAATCGAGTCTGGCCCACATGCCTTTCTATCTTTACTGATTTTTATTGCAAGTGAAAGTTCCTCTAATGTGATGGGATCGAAAGCACTTATGTGAGGGTCAGTGTCTGGGCTGGTGTCTTTGTCTTGCAAAAGGAGACCAAGGTGTTGTTCCCATGTTTCAATTAGTATGTCCTTTGGAAATTTTGGTTGTATGGGTTTCAGTGCTCTGAAGAGATCCTGTTCAATTTCTTCAATTAGTATTTTCTCCTTCTTTTCTAAAAATACTTTCTTAGCCTTTTTGATGATGATCTTATAGTGTTTCCGTAGATCTGCATATGTTTTCAGTGTTGTTTCCGTTTCCTGCTTTCTCACAGCGTGAAGAGCATTGATTGTTCGTTTCCTTATTTGAAAGCATTCTTCATTAAACCATGGCTTGGCTTTCCTGGGTCTTTCTTCAACTCAATTCGCAGAATTCCGCATGGAATTCTCTAATTTCCATAGTGCTTCATCAATGTTTCCTTCAATTATGGTATCATGTATGTCTGAGACCTTAATTGTTTGCAATTTGGTGAGATCCAATTTCCTCGATACTTTGCTTTTGGTTCATAGCGAAGGAGTCATCGGTATTCCCTGATAGAGAACTGTGGCAATAGGCAGGTGTTTTCTGACGGTGACATTGTCAATCGCATGCTGTTGGAGAATGGTGAAACCCTTATTAATGAATACGAGGTCAATTGTACTTGACACATTTTGACATATGTAGGCCTATGTTTTTGTTTCTTTATTGTTAGTCAGTGTCAGGCCTTCTTGTTCCATGTAATGCAGAAGTGTGGACGTTTTACGAGAAGGTGCTGTACCCGATAATCCGGAAAGGATCCTGTTGGAATATCCATTGCCCCCGCTGGATTGCCTATTTCTAACTGCACCGGCAAATACTACATTAGAAATCGCTTCCAACATGGCCTTTAGAGATTTACAGACAGCAGTTACCAGAATATTGTGGATCAACAACCAACTACACGGGGCACTCACCTTTACTTACCTCTCGGGGACTGGGAATTCAGCTTCGCCTACACTACATCCACAATACTCTGCTCCTAACATTTAAAATGAATCACACTCCAACAACAATGGAAAACAATCTGAACAAAATTTCTTAACAATAGGGTAAACTAATCTACTAAAAAAACAAAAAAAAACAATAAACGAATTTAACAATTGACATTAAAATTTAAAAACACGCAATCATTCACACCTCCTTTCAACTCTACATCTTACTACAATGCTGTATTAAAATTATGAGTATAAAATCTTGGCTTGTTCTAGGCCTACACTGCATATAAATAAAAACGTTTAATGAAGCCTCTTAATGGCATTCCAGACACATGGTTTCATTCACAAGCCTGCGTTGTAGAACGCACGTGCAGTAACTTGGTTTCATCGATGAAATGCCGGCACCACGCCGTATTCGAAACTGGTTTATACAATAAATACAAGGCTGTGAGTCTACACCTGCTTATATAATGTCACCGCTCTCCAATGCTAACGGTGAATCATTCTCGCTAGTCCACAGAGACTGCTTGTGTGTGCATTTATAAAACACGTAAAAATTAACATTTAGATCTTACAAAAGTTCACATAACTACTTTGTTTCTTAAACAATCATTCTAAAAAAAATTCTACACACTTTCATTCGCACACCGCAATTGTTCTAGACCAATTCGGTTCCACATCTATTCTTAACAATGAACAAACATTCATTCCCAAAACATACGCTCATAAACACACTCTGTTCCAAAACAATTGATTAATAAATCCTGCTAAATTATTTAACTAATTAAATCATTTCCACAAAATATATTTACATGTAATATGTTTATAATAATATCCATTATCTAGTGTTGCTAAACGCGACACTTTCGAGATTCTAACTTCTCGGTTACAATATAATTCTTAACTAAATATATACACTGGTTTATTACATAACCATTCTTCTCTAACGTTCTGTAGTTTTATATACTGCATACACCTCGTCTTATATAGGTTTCATTACATTATCGGTATAATACAGTCGACTAATTAAGGTAAACTGTACGTAATTACATAAATTCGGGTTTAATAAAATTTAATAATTGTATTATAGACGTGAGTAGACAATCTTTCTCAAGTTGCATTTCCGCTGAAACCCTCCTGTTAACACAGGTAAATCGTTAATTCACAAGAACTGGACTACTTGTATACAACGGCTCTTATCATGATACATGCCTTTTTATCAAAGAACAATACTTTGACTTCCTTAAAATGCGGAATTCCCTCGCACGAGCACTCCATAGATCTACAAATCCTCATATAACAGTTTATATGGCATAAACAATTATCATCTACTATGTTAAACAATAACCAAAAGGGATTAATTGTTATTAACATATCTTTTGTAGGAACTTCTCTCAAATACTGGCATGACCCTCAGTATCATTGCACATGACTACTGGATTAAAATTATACATGCGTAAGTTCTTCACACGAAACTTCCAATTGTAATGAGCGATATTAGACAATCGTGATCAACCTCCTAAAGTTTACTCCACAACAAGATAATTAACTGTTAACTCATCTGTCGCAAATACATGTAATAAAAATAATACTCCTGTTTCATCTCACTTGTCAAGCTTTAAATTGTTAATCGTTGTAATAACATGTCCACAAATGACGTGATGTTACACAAATAGCATAAAATAACACACATGTTATTTATAGTGTCAGATAGAATTCAATCCTGACCGGGATAAACTAGCTTTGAATTCCTAGCCAAAGATTTGAATAATCTTCTATCAAAAGGTTTTTCCTCTAACATATTAAATGAACAAAGCTCTTAGCTTTACAAATAATAAGAAAGGTTTGTCAATGTCGTAATGTTTTTCCACTCTACACAAAGAATGTTCATAGGGATTAAGACTTCGGTCTTATCAAACGACTAGTATTTCTTAGATCGTCGACAGTTTATGTACAATAATGATATAACAATATCATTCGATGTTTCTTCTTTTCTTGAAGTTATATGTTGTTACATTAAAGTGCTCAAAAAAATTTAAATAAGAATTTAATTTGAAGCTATGACACAATGTCAGAATACTTGGTTTAAATGAAATTATTAAAATTCGAGAGTCGAAACGACTAGTCTCCCATGAGGCAATATGATTCCTCAAACAAAAATTTTAATGTCAGTTCCACCACTGAGCCGTAGAATAAAATTGAAAAATAGATGAAATGCAATCATCTTCTAAATAATCTTGAAGTATAAAAATCTCAACACACATCTGAAGTGTAAAATACATAAAAGCACTGAAATACATGAAATGTGAAAATATAAAAATATGGAATAAGATCGCTGGCTCAGAATGTTACTAATCAAGCTCTATATATCAATTGAGATACACTAATACCTTATTTGGACGAAAACTTGAAGATCTATGTAAGTATTCCCACAATACTTTAGATGTTTCTTCAGTACAAGACACTGAGATGGATCTGCATTCGAACCTCGGATCTGCGACCTCAGAGATAAGAAACGTCTCTCTCTGGAATTTACCGACATTCGCCTGGGCTCGAACGACATCCTTTTGGCAAATTCTTCTGTGTTGCTGGGCTTGGATCTCCCTCTCCAAGTCGAATTTTTGGCGGCCATTACAATCTCCCACCATAATTTTAGCGCGTAGATTATCAATGCTTATTACTGCGTAGATTAACCGATCTGTGGTTTTTAAATTATCAGACATAATTTCACTTAATATTCTCTTCATTACCAAATAAGAAAATCTTCTTCTAAATGCCTAAATGAATAATTTCATCATGTTGTGTAATTAAAGTTGATCCCGTCTTCAATAAGACCTGTTCTCATTGGTTCTGGGCTGGGATCCAATAGCATAATTTATAACAATATTTATAATATTAATTTTCAAACTCGCTGTTGCTATGCTAAATATAGCCTTCTAGAAGCGTCCATTGTGCAACATATAACGTGATCGGGCTCTCCCACAGTCTCGAGCTTTTAACACTACACTCTTGTGTCACACTTCCAGAAATTATATTTGCTGGTTAAATTTTATCATGGGGACGGAAAATACTCTCATTTTGTCCCTAAATAATTCAATTTACGGGGGCAGTACATCAATGCGACAGTGGAAGTCACCAGCTACTATTAGTGCATCATTTCTCGCTACATGACTTATCACTACAGTTAGATCATCCATTAAATCTTCTTCTCGAAAATCTGGTTGAAAGTACGCATAAATTATGTATAAAATTTGTGTCTTCACGATTAGTATGTTGTTTGTTCGGTGCTTCACTATAACAGGATATGGGTTGGGTTTCAGCAGACAAGAGATACCTCCTTTAGGCCTGCCAATGTTACTTTTGATGGCGGTATTATGGATGCAGTAAAAACCGTTTGTTCCCCACTCTTCCGTAAGAAGTTAACAGTACTATGTCATAATTAATAAAAATATTATTTAGAGCTAGTTGTAACACGTTTTTTATACCTTCAATGTTCCATAGAATAATCCTTAATTTATGTTGCCTTTCTGCTATATTATTACTAGAAGTTCTAATTTCTTGTTCTGGGCACTCATTTTTTCGCACTTGATTATGCGAGACATACTCCCTCGAAAAAGGGGCGACGAAAGGAAAAACGTTTAACCAGTATGCGTTCCGGCCAGATTTCTGGCTTCATTGCTCTTACCTTGTCCTCAAATGGGATGCCTATTTTGAATGCTTTGCTTTTTCCTCTTGTTTCTATTTGCTCACATAATATTTCCCTCTGTATGCCTATGTTTGTGAGGTGTGAAATAAGTGTCTTTGCTTCAGTTGTTGAATGAAGTCTGCCTTTGAAAAGCCATGCTTTACGTTTCGCTGCTCTTAGGTTACAAGTTATATCAAAAGGTTTAGTCCCCTGAATTCCTAAGTGTCTTGGTGAGGGAGTTCTCTCCACTTCTGCTATAGTATATTCTTCATTATCCTCCCTTAGTATGGAGTGACGTTCATTTTTACTACCTGGATCCCTCTCATCCTGATTCTGGAGATTGTCAGAGTTTCCGTGGCTGTTGTTGGGCTTTTGAAAACTTTGCTGTGCAGTCGGTGGGTTTGTAGCTTTCCCTTTTATTACTGAAGGTCTCTGATTGACAGCTGTCAAGATTTGTTTGTTGCAGTTGCGTTTCAAGCAGCAGTGACGTTTTCTGCATCATAGTCTCTGACACTTGGTCCATTTTAGTTTTCAGCTACTCATAGTTTTCCTTGTTTTGATTTATAGATTTCATATTCTGATCACATGCACCAACCATGTTTTCGGTAGTTGCTTGTGTTGCCATTTCGCATATCTGTTTTGTGGAGGAAGCGTTTTTCTTTCGTTGGTTATCTTCCTGTTTCGTGGAATCCGATGATCTATTTTCCCTTGAAAGACATTGTCTTGTAAGTTTAGATATATTTTTTTGCCATTTCATCCATTTTCTTGCACATTTCTGTACGCATCTCTTCTAGTTCTTTTTGCATGCTTCTTCCCGATTTATATAGAGTGAAGTCCTGTTCACAATTAAAACATAACCATAAATGTTTTGATTTTTTCTTACTAGTTGACTTTAGTGCGTTTTAAATTGGCCTTGATGCAATTCCGCACACGATAGATGATGCCATCTCTGGCATGGCCCGTCACTGGTCACAGCTGTTTTCTTCTACCCTCTTTTCGCACACAGAGCAGAAATCAAGTGTTTTGTCATCCACTCCAGTTGAAACATGTATTTTGTATCTTTACTGGTATAAAAATACTTTTCATGAGTATTTTGTATTTTCAAAATACACAAAATACATTGAAAAATTCATTGTTTTGGGTGATTTTTAGTTCAATCCTCCATCATCTTCCTGTCTCATAACTTGAGTTAATTGCAAGACATGGCACAGGCAAGTTTGAGAACAATACAACTGTTCTAGCATCACACCACCCTTCTGAGACTATGTGCAATGCTGTATATTTAGGATGCATTTAGAACAATATCTCTTGAGGAATGTCTGCCGGATGCTCTGTTACCAGCGTCGTTAATCTTGGAAACGTTTCCAACCAGTAGCCTCAGGCTACCTATCTATGGAATTCCAAAATGTAAGTAGTTGTCTGAACCTGTTCACTAGAATTCTCCAAAATTCCCAGAAGTGCTCTCATAAGGGCTGTACAAAATGGGGCAAGTTGTTTAATTTGAGGAACTTGGGACATTGTGGTCATTTACAGTAGTCCCATGTACTTGGTTACACGTGGAATTTGTCTTATAACCTGTGTTATTGTAGAATCTGTAGTAGTGTGTGTATTTGTAATTCAGGTGAGGTGGCCGTGGCCTTAATTTAGGAACCATCCCGACATTTGTGTGGGATATAAGTGAGAAAACAACAGGAAATCACTTCGAGGTGTCTTAGTCTTCTCTCCCTAAGCTGAATATACCCTATTCCAGCCCTCAGGGCCAGGATTAAATTTCTAGGCAGAGATGGTAATCGAACCCGGACCTCAGGGATGAGAGTCACGAATGCTAGCGACTGCGCCACGAGCCACCGTAAAATAAGTATAAACCAAACCAAATTCCGTGGCACTACAGCTCTACCAAGCGACCGCTGCCCAGCCATTTAGCCTGGAGATTATGAGGCGACACGCGGTCAGCGCGTCGGGTCCCCTCGGCCATTAATCTTGGTCTCCATGACCGGTGTACTGCCTCACTGTGCTGAGTGCACCCCGTTCCAGCAATCCCTAACGGAGGCGCGAATCGAACCCGTGACTGGCTGCAAAATATGTATGCTTGTTGTTATGGGTACGCCTAAATCTTGATCATAAGCCCCATGTATGTGTGTTAATTTTTCTGATAACGTGTGTTTGTGTGGTGTCTGTAATAGTTTGCGTGGCTGAATTTATTATGGTCTAGAAATGAGCAGATGCCCCAGGACTTGAAGTATGTTGCCATTCTGTCATGTGCCTAGACGGAGAGTGGGAAAAATCCAAACACCATACTGAGAATGGTTGCTGTCAGTGCAAGAATTCGAAACGCGAATCTTATCTCTTAAATTTCCTTGGTTAGTTGTCTACGTTAACAAAGGATAATAATAATAATCAAATGTATGTCTACCCCTTATTGTTCCCGTTTCAATGGGTTCGGGGATGGATTGCAGTGATGTTTTTCCTTCCTGTGGTGAGTGATTTTACGGGCGGATGCCCTTACTGACACCAAGCTCATGAGAGGAGATAATGAGAGATGAAATGATTGAAGGTGAATGAAATTAGGCAAGGCGTTGGAAGGAAGCGGCCGTGAGGTGCTTCTCTATAGAATGGAACCTCGCAATCGCCGCGTGATGGGAAGACCACTGTGTGTAGGTACCTGTCGAGCAAGGCGCTAGCAGCAGCGTAGTGCCCAATTAGTTTGCACCATCGTAGGAAGTTTTGGTTCACTCGCTGTAATTTACCCTCGCTGATATTTCATATTGGTGCAGTTATTTTGTTCTCGAGAGCCTCCAGAGTACGCGGATTGTTACAGGATACTTTTGTTTGAGGTTCCCCCCACAAGTAAAAATCGCACGGCGTTGAAACTTATGAATACATTTACTGTAAGACTTCTTGAGAAAATAAGTTTCCACTTGGAAAATGCAATGATTTGTTCTATACCTAACCCTGTTCATGGGATACGAGATAGGCTACAGTACTTCACCACAAGTCTTAACTCTCCCAAGTAAGGTATTTTGCCTGCTCCGAATGCTATGACAGCATCTCGTGCTTCCTGATCCGCTCTTGTGTAATCGGTAGTTGCTAGTCATCTGGCCGTAACGTATTGCTCTCCACCCATCACACGGGCCTGGCGAGGTTCCGTTCTTTGGAGAAGAACGTCATCCGTGCAGTTGGGTCGGCATGACTGCCTCGCACCTGGAGGCCCCGAGTTCGATTCCCAGCTTCGTCAGGGATTTTAGAAACTGACGTGAGAGCTGGAACGGGGTGAACTCAGCCTCGTGAGGGCAATGGAGTAGCTGTCTGACAGCGAGGCAGCGCCCTGTCGAGGTGACCAAGATTAACGGCTGAGAGAACCCTACGCACTGATCTGCAAGCCAAATGGCTGAGCAGCATTCGCTAGGCTTAGTGCTACGGGGATTTGGTTTGGTTCCTTTTCACTGTAGAAGGAACCCATGGAAAAGTATTTGAAGGGCGGTGTGGATCGAGCCCACGTCTCCCAAAGTCCGAGTCCCAGCTGCCGCTGTCTGTTGGTAATAATGATAATAAAAATTGACCCAACCTTTCCAGGTCTGGATAACTACAACCCTGAAGAGGTACCGCAGGATCATTTAATTTAATTTTAATGTATTTATTTATTTGGTTGTTTATAATGTGTTGTCAATTGGACTGTGGTGTTCCTTGGTACAGATTCCTTTCAGCAGCACTGTAGGATCTCAGAAGGCAGTCCTGAATGATATGACTCACTTTTTGTCTGTCAGCACTACAATCGTAGCAAGAAGGTACTACTCAGGCAACACTGAAAAATAGCTTGTAATATGTCAATACATACTAATACAGCCATCACAATAAGACACGTCATCAGACAAATTCCTTACACACCCAAGTACAAGGGGCTACATGTCCACGAAGTTCCAAAGCCCCTAAATGAATCAACAACAATAACAAGCTATTTATCAAACTGGGGCACATTATTCAGCGATAGAACAGCTGGACAGTGGAGAGTATTGGTGCTAAACCTGAAGTGGTACCACAAAGGTCCCAGAAAATGTTATTCCATGTCGTGAGTTTGGTAGCGGTCTTTGTTAGATGAACGTCGAAAGATACCATTATGTCAGACGTTGATGGTGGGATTTGAACCTTTGGCCTCGAACGTTAATGCGCGTATCCGTCCAGGTCAATAATAAGAGTTATATCTATATTCCCTACTTAGTGTAAAACTAAGTCCCCAATCCTTGGATGTAACAGTAATCTCGAGAAACACTGGAGGATTTTGATGCGGTTTTCACCATTCTGTAAAGGATTTCTTGAGGACAGTTTCTGTAGAAAATTATTTATGACGAAAGGAAGCCAATCAGTAACGTTTTCAGTGAATCGAGTTGAAGAGAAACCTACCGTCCGTGCGCCTTTTAAGCTTATGCTGGGCAAACCTTTAAAATACCTATATAATATGAGTGTAAGAATTGTTCAGCATGAAAAGGTCAACATAAATGCCCCGGACAGCATGTCTCTATCTTGAATACACCGCCCACTATGAGTGATTTTATGTTTTCATTTCTTCCAATAATCTCCATTCAATTACTAGCTTCAGAGACAGTTTGCGAGCTAGTTAGCGAGCAAGCCTATCACCCCAGTTTCGTCCTTCGTTCTGCAGAGTACACAGTCGAGTTTAGATTGGACGGAAGGCGGATTTGTGTTTTATGCATCTCGCCATTCTTAAATTATGTCTGACAAGAATTTGTTGCACATGCTATCTGCATGATAATATAATTAATAGTCAAGTAGATGATTTTAACCCATCATGCCGAAACGGGAAACGGATATGGATCGTATTTCATTGAAATTGAAAAAAATATGCCTTTTAAGTTTACGCTGGGTAAACCGATAAAGATACCGGGTGAAGCCTGGGCGGGTTGCTAGTAGTAATAATATATAGTTGTTATTTTTAACAGTTCGAATGGATGAGAAGCATATTTTAATGAATGTATTTTGTATAGTACTATTTAGTATTTTCCGGAAATTTTATAATTGTATCTTGTGTTTAAAATACTTTTGTGTGAGTATTTTGTATCTAATATTTTGGGAGTATTTTGCCCAACTCTGTGTAAGAGCCCTGGTGGCTCAGTATGCAAGGCGTTAGATTCACAACTAGAAGGACTGGGTTTGATATCTGCTAGTGGTGAGATTTTTAAACTGCCCTTCACTACCAGTTGAATCCTGGTCAACTCAGCCAGCTGTAAAAAAATGAGTACCGGTAGCCTGAGAGATTTCCTCTGGGAGTAAAGGCTGGTTGAGACCCTGTGTTCTCCATTGGGTAGAGTTTATTCGTATTGTACCACAGGTCAAAGCAAGTGAGAAGCATTACTTTCCTCCAACCCCATTGGCCAATAAGCTGGGTATGGGGAGTTGTTTTAAGGGGCAGAACATTGCTGTCATCTAGCCCTATCAGCAGGAGGAGAATGCTAATCTTGTTTGTAAATGTCTCCTACTGTTTGTCAGAGTTATGTGATACTGATCGTAAATTTTATCCTGTAAATTTTTAATTCTGTAGCTTTGTCAACTATGTGCATATGGTAGGCTAAAACTATTTTACAGCACATTTGGGAAAAGAAGGATTTCCTCATATGGAGTCATATGATGTGTGAATACCCAAATAACATTTAATCACTTGGAGGTTTATTTGTATGTTAATTTACAAAGACATGCACGCTAGACTGGATACTGAAAGGCATAACAGACTACAATCAATGAATTTCTTTTATTTCCTTCTTCAATGTAGAATGCCTGCAAGATAATTCCAAGTAACTACACAATTTGTTGAGCCATTTGAATGATTTAATTGCAATATTCTAATCAACATTCCTCTCGTAACTAAACTATTGTAAATTCTGGAAACTAATGTTAGGCTTTCTTTGGGTTAACTACGGTAATTGGTACTTGTGAAAATACACATCACCATTGTGCTTATTCTGGGTGCATGAATAATATTTAGGCTGGAATGCAAAATGGAGTAGCGTGGGGGATTGAATACTGCCAATGGATGTCGTTGCATATTCTGTTACATCCAAAAGTGGATGGTCTATTGAAATGTAATGGCCAGCGCCTGATATGTACAAAAAAAAAAAAAAAAAAAAAAGAGAGATTCCGGTACTGTGGGCTTCCGAGTGGGGGTGGGAGGGGGGTGAGGGCTTTATGGAATATTGAAATATAGAGTTATAAAAACAATATTTTTACGCTTTTCTGAACACCTTTATAAATGAATCAGTGGGCATAATAGCAATCTAATTTGGATTCGACTTTTCCCCCGATCAGATGTTTTGGTACGGCGTACCGGTGCGTACCGTCACAAATCTAGCCCTGGTAATGGCTAAAACCCACATTGAGTTGCATACAAAATAGATACCCTGAATACAACTGCATACTATTCATGACCAATGTTCCTGCAGTTGTCTCTCATGATTTTTCCTTTAGGGATGTACTTTGCCATTTTTGGTCATACTACCTTTTTCTCTTGATTTGTAATGTGTGGTGGCACTCCAATGGAAAGACAAATCTATGTTGAAACAATAATTTGATGAAATGAAGTACTCTAAATGTAGGCTATGTAAGAAAGAGAAATGAATAATAAATATACCACAATAGCCTATATAGACTTGATTTTGTAATTATTTTCTTGCATCCAAGTTCCTTATTTACATCCTGATTTCCTTGAAGTATTCCATTTAGTAAGGGCAAAATTTTGGTGTATATTGTATTGGCGATGGTTTTATTCATACGTATTTAATTCCTATGTTTCTTTTCTTAACCTATTTATAACAGTGTAGGCCTGCTTGCCACGGTGGGTGAGTGGATAGCGTGTCGGTCTACTAACCCCAAGATTGCAGATTCACTCCTGGCCTTGATAAGTGATTTTTGAAAGGCGGCAAAAATACGACACGCATGTCATACGCTGTTGGCATGTCAAAGAACCCATTTGAATTCAGTAGGCCGTATCATAATGGCAAAATTAATCTCGGGAGTTTCCGCCAACACGAAGTTCCTCATTTCTCTACTAGAAAGCGCTATAGTGTTCAAGGAGCTTAGATATCTAACCACCTTGACTTCTATAGTGATTCAAGGAACAACGAAATTCGACATGCAAGCTACCCTCTGGGTGTCAAATTACAAAGCTTGCACCCGGAATCCGAGGCCATACAATATTATTATTATTATTAGTGTAGGCCTACTGTATATTAACTTGATGTTAGGTCTCTTAAAACAATTATCATCATTAACTTTTATTCCTCACAGGCAAGGGCCTAGTTGTATAAGGTTATTCTATGAAGCCAAAATAAATAAATGAGATTGATATAAACCATCGAAATGCACATTCTCTGGAAGAGGGGAATAGGGAGCCGCGGGGGGTGCAGGTTACGGTTCAAATTTCCCGCGCAGAAACTTAAGTTTCATGTGCTGCCTAAAGAGGCGGCACTATGCATGCGTGGGCGGTGGTGGTTATCGGTATTAAATTTAAACCTATATTCTTTGCTGCTGGCATCTGAGGAATATATTGTGACTTTCTATGGTTATATTCAACGTTTTAAAATGTTTGTAGAAAACCAGGACATTTATTCTCGGAATAGAAAATCTGTCCAGACGCATTTTAAAAAATAATTATATGTTCTGGGAAAAGGGGTCTTGTGGTAACCACGTCCGATACTTGTATGGATCCGTCACTTTTGACATCTGCAATTTTAAATGATGAGTTCGTTGTACGTTCTCAAGAGGCGCTGTTCACCCATGTGAAAGCAAGCCAGGCTTCCTATTGGCTAAAGCCTAATGTTCGCTGCTATTGAATAGACGTTCCAACATGGCGTCACTCTGTTTAATTTGAACTCAGTTTGTGTGTCTTTTCGTAATCAGCTGTGAATGGTTCAAATGTGATATTTCACAGGATTATTATCTAACAAGGTAAGAATTCTTTCAAATATATATTATTTGATGAATAATAGCACCTACTTGTACTTCAATGTGATGTAAAAATGTAAGTACCGGTAATACTGTGTGTATTCATTAGGGCCCTGTCCTGAGATACTGTACTTTTACCAGAATATTATGGGAGTAAGCAAAAAAAAATAGGTAACAGTGGCCTGTTTCTGTTTGTTTTACAGGTAATGGGACACCGTACAACTGCAGTGCATCTTCTAGTCTATCACAGTTATTCAAGAGTGAGACCTGATACGTGCTGTATAATGTGCCCACTCTGATTGAAGGTAAGTTATTTCACATGTATTTAGGTTATGTAAGAGCCCTGGTGGCTCAGTACGCAAGGCGTAGGATTCACAACTGTAAGGAGTGGGTTTGATTCCTGCTGTAAGAAAGATGAGTAGCCTGCTTGAGGCTCCCCACGGGGTTGTGCCTATTCGTATCATACCACAGGTCAAAGCAAGTGAGTAGCATTAGGCTGCCTTCCTCAAGCCGTATCAGCCAATGGGGTTGGTGTGAGGAGTTGTTTAAGGGGTAGAAAATTGCTATCATCTGGTCCCATCAACAGGAGGAGAAGGTAAATCTTGTCTGTAAATGTCTGCTATTGTCTGTCAGTGTTATGTGATACTGGTCTTAAATTTTATCCTGTACATTTTTGTGTAGCTTCATCAACCATGTGCATATGGGAGGCTAAAACTATTTTACAGCTGCTTTGGGGAAGAGAAGGATTACCTCTATATGTCATATGTGTGAATACCCAAATGTCATTTAATCACTTGTAGGTTTATTTGTTTATTTACAAAGGCTTGCATGCTAGACTGGGTACTGAGGGGCATAACAGTCTGCAAACAATGATTTTGCCTATCTTATTTTCTTCTTCAATCTAGAATCCCTGCAAGATAATTCTAAATTAGATCAATGATTTATTTTTCACTTTAGACCATCCTCCCTTTTCATCACTTTTAACACCTTAGCTTGTTGAAAATATATAATTTATGATATACATACCTCTCGGGGAGTTGTTGGGAGTCGTTTCACAATCTCTTCATACTCAATAGCCACTGATGCACCGCAATAATATTGTTATTTCACGGAAATAATGCAATTTTCTGCACTTACGGACGCCATCTTTGACAGTCACGTGACACCCGAAAGACGATCATGTGACTACGTTACCTACTTTAATAAAGAAATTCACCACACGCCTTCGCTACTAAGTTAGGCACTGTCTTGCGGAAATTTACTGCTAGTACCACAAGCAAGGGGGTCTGGGGCGAAAGCCCCAGGTTAGGTTTGTTTTTGTATGTAAAACATTAATAAGATAGAATTTATGTCCGCTACTAGGTTAGGTACTGCCTGGTCGAAAATTAATGCTAGTACCACAAGCAAGGGGGTCTGGGGCGTAAGCCCCAGGTTAGGTCTGTTTTTTATGTAAAACATTATAAATACAAAAATAAACACTAATTGAGTTCACTTTCCACTGAGTATAGTGATTTCATACATCACGTGTGAAATAGTACCAAACGCGTGGGGTTGGCATTACTGACTCAGTGAGAAAGATGGGGGTGAGAACTTCGATTTCAACTATATATGTCGTGTTGCTATTTGGGCGGGATGGTGGGTCTATGACAGCGGAGCAGTGAACATCTAATACTCCATCCTCACCTGATATCCTCCCGACTATTAAATCAGGTAATTTCATTTTTTAATTTTTTTTAGACAAAGGATGGTCTAAAGTGAACCGCCACCGAGCATTGTTCTCCATTTTTAGGTCCGTATTGAATATATTACTAACAAACTATTAATAATTTCCGTCCTTTTCAATACAATGTTGTGATTATCTATTTAACCAATTAGGTACATGTTTCGAACATCATTATGTTCTTCTTCAGCCTCAATACATAGGTAGAACATAGACGAGTAAGATACACACTATCAATCACTTACAATAAATTTGACACTGACATTAACATAGTACAATCTAAAATTTAATACTACATGTTAAAATACGATGCGTTGTTAAAATTATTTAAAACACATAAAACTTTGCCCGTAGGTCCAATATTCTATTATTAACATAGAACCTTCTTGTTTATTAAAAGGTTAGACACTGTGCGTTGTTGCTCCAGATGAAAGTTTTGACAAACGTCCTTGAAACTTCTCATTCCTGTTGGATGGAGATGGTGAGATAATAAATGTGCTGTGCTGCTGTTTGTTGAAAACCGGAAATTAAAAATAGTTCGAGGATGGAGTTCATCTTAAATAAATTAACTCGATGGTTGGAGACATCTTTATAAATGTTGTATGTTATCTCCTAGATATGATGTTACCCCATTCGAACAGCGAGCAAATCTCCTGACGTGAGTCGCGCGGTGTCGAAGTTGTGACAAGTTCACATGTTACTTTGACACCGTGCAAGTATTTATTCACCAGGGCTCTGTCCTGGCATACTGTAGTTTTACCAGCTGTGAAATATTAGTATCTATAGGATTTCCTCTGGGATGAATGGCTGGTTGAGGCCCCGTGCTCACACACAGTTTTGTTTAGTTCCCTAGTTACTTATTGTTTTAAGAGGTGGAACAGTGAGGTCATCTGCCCCTAGGGTTGTGTTTATTCATATTCATACCACAGGTCAAAGAAAAGTGAGAAGCAGTCCCTTTCTCATTGTTTGTAGACTGTTATGCCTTTTAGTATCCAGTTTAGTATGCACGACTTTGTAAATAGACATACCGGTACAAATAAATAAGTTATTAAATGACTTTTGCGAGCCAAAAGGGGTGGGGTGGCCCATAGCCATTAAGCCGAGAGGGGGGGGGGGGGGGAAGTTGTTTTAAGTGGCAGAGAATTACTGTCATCTGGCTCTAGCAGTAGGAGGAGAACAGAAATCGTGTCTGTAACTTAAATGTCAACTACCATTTTCTAGTGTTAAGTGATACTGATTGTTGGAATTAGGGCCTTCAAATCATAAGTAATTACACATATCTTTATTACAGAACAGGCATCAACAACGGATCTTGGCAACTGCCGCACACACTGTTAGAACAAAAACACTCGAACATGGTTTGCCAACCTAACGAAATTACATGACAAATTACAATCCTAACATACTCCCACCTTAAGTTAACAAATCCTGATGAGTGAACTTCACCCCTTTCACACAGATCAATAATTATAATCTCACAAATCTAGCCTTCGTGGAGTCTTTATTTCTCAACCCCTAGCTGCCACCTTAGGTAAATCTATGGTCTGTTTCAGTTCTTCCACTGCCTCAGTCTTCTCTTGAACACCCTCCTTTACCAACAAGTGACATTTAACAATACCTTCCTTTCCTACAGCTTCCAAAGGATAGAGCCGTTGGATTGGTCGTATAAGTATGCCAGCTGATGTCTTCAAGCGTACTACTCGAACCTCCCCATCATGTCCAGGTATAAACTCCTCCACTCTGGCTAAAGGCCACTCGAGGCGTTTCATGTTGTCGCTTCCAATGAGTACAATTTCCCCCACCTTAAGAGACCTGTCCCTCCATTTGGTACTCCTAAGATTCAACTGTCCCTCTCGCCGAAATCTTTCTCTAATAGCCTCTCTGAGTTTTTGGTCTGTAAGATATTCTTGCACAAATATTCGTAGAGTCTAGTTCATCAATGTCAGGCACTCCCACTTCCTTGATTTCTTGCAAGAACATGGATGGTGTTAATGTAATTAGGTCTTCAGACTCACAGGACAGATAAATCAACGGGTGAGAATTCATTAAAGACTCGCAATCACAAAGGGTGGTGGACATCTCTTCATATTCTGACTTTGCTCGGCCGATAAATTTTCGAAGAGTCTCTTTCAAGATTCTTATTAGTCTCTCCCACCATCCAACCCACCAGGCAGCACTTGATAGATTAAATTTCCAATGTATTCTTTGGGTCGTACTGAAGCACTCGATCTTATCAGTTTCATTTGGAATTTCCGCCCATGATTCTGGTGGTTCTTTCAACCAATCAGGACCCTCCCACCATTGGGACTCCCAACGCTGTTTTGCACCACACCCCCGAGAAGGTAAGGCAGCCGGATTAATTTCACCAGGAACATGTCTACACTGATCAGCTGATGTCAAATTCGTAATTTCTGTCACTCGGTTTCCAACGAATGTCAACCATTGATCTTCTCGGAGAATCCAATAAAGGACTGTTGTTAAGTCACTCCACAGAAATGCTTCACGGATTTCGATTCCAAGACCTTCCACCGCCGCGTTGTGTATTCGTTCTCCGATAGTAGCTGCTAATAACTCCAGCCGGGGAATCGTCATCTTCTTCATTGGAGATATTCTCGCCTTAGCTCGGACCTGCAATAGGATCTTAGGTATACATTCACTCAGGTTAATCTCTGATTCCAGGCACTCATTTAGTGAAGGTTTTCCTGCCAATTTTGCAGAAGCATCAAATACAGGCCATTCATTCATCACTTGTAGGTAGTCTTCTACCAAGCCATCCCTTTTCAGTTTCTTATAACTTAAATCCAGCCTCTTCAAATGTATATCATAATTATCTGGTAAAGGTGGATGACCCTCCTTCCAAGGCATGTGTACCTCAAAACTTCCTTCGCTGTTAATTGACACAGTCTCCTTGAAATGCTGTAGAGCAACTTGATGCAACTCCTCCCTGGGTTTCTGCAACACCGGATCTCTGATACCAATGAGTTCCAAGTCCCATAAATCTGACACTGGAATTTTCCTAACAAACATTGATGACACGACCATACCACAATTTCCTCTTGTCTGAGCCCCATTTACTTTGCCCATCACAGTCCATCCAAGTTTAGTTTGCATGGCTACTAACCCACTGTCCAATTTCTTGCCTGCTCCTGTGAAGAGTTTACCTGCTACATCAGCACCAATTAACACTTCTATTGGTACTATCTCATCTCCTACATCTGTAAGTTCAATGTTTGCATCTTCAAGCTCTTGCAACCAAGGTCCTCTCTGGATTCGACTAATATCTCCACATATAATGTTTTGATCCAACACTTCAATAGTACACCGGTAATTGTCATCTATACTGCCCAAACAAATTCTGTATGTATTATGTTGGCTAACTTCCGTTTTACTACCCCCAAACAATGAGTGAATAACCTTCTCTCCTTTAATAGGTTCATAACCCATTTCAACCGCAGCCTCTTTCAAAACGTAGGACCTCTGTGACCCTGTATCTATAATAGCTCTGACTTTTCTTTCAACATGTTTTCCTACTAACTTAACTATAACTGTCTGCAAGTACACTTCAGGCGAAGCAAATGATCTTGCATGCAATGCTTCAATAGGCTTTGGTTCCTGCTACTCACTTTTGTCTGATAATTTCTCATCCTCTTTGATATCCTTATTGGAAGGCAATTCTGGACACATGATGGGATAATGTTTCCTGTGACAAATTACACATTTAAGTGAAATTCAACAAGTCTTTGCACAATGTCCTGGCTTCAAACACACAAAGCAACATTTTTTATTTGATATCCTTTTCCTCTTTGCATCAAGACTTAGTTCCTGAGCTCTAAAACACTCACTGCTAGCATGATTACCATTACAGAATGTACAGTTATAGGTTAGACTAACTTTCTTTTCTTTAGTGACAAGTAAGCCTGCCGCTGTCGGTATTTCATCTGCTTTAAAACCTAATTTTTCCCTCTCTTTATCCTTTTCGAATTTGATTCCAAACATGGCTATACAGATTCTTTCTTCTCCCTCTACTTCCAGTTTGATGAAATCCATCAATCCCTTTAGACGGTCCTTTGGACTTCCTCCAGCAGTTGACTGTCGTTGCCAGATCCTGAGCAAGTCTTCAGGAATACATGACTCGACTAATGGAAATAACATCGCCTCGCATTTTTCAGTAGTTATACTCAAAGACTCTAAAGACCTCAAATGGGACTCTAGTTTGTCATATAAAGCTGATAGTAAGCGTGAAGACCCTGGCACACTGTTCTTCAACACTAGTGAGAGAAGTTCTCGAATGTATACCTCAATCAACATATCCTCTTTTCCAAATCGTGATTTTAAGGCTTCTATGGCTTTAGGGTAATTTACCGCTGTTGGGGGGTAGCTCTCCACTAAATCTCTAGCACGGGAGCACGGCACAGTTGACTGGATCAAATACTGAAACTTATCTCCTAACTCAATGCTTTCATCTTGATCAATCTTTGAAAACTGTCCCCACCACGGTAACCACTCCTTAATATTGCCGCTAAATTTCTTAAGTTCAATCTGCGGAAGCTTAAATGTCCTTTTTTGGAAGGTTACTTCCTGTCTGACTCCTTGTAACACTAACATTGTCACATTCTTTCACTCTCTTATTCAACACAAACTGCATCTTAAAATACTTGCTAGTATAATCTTCTCTCGTCATGTTTTCTGCGTCTAGCTGATCTTCTGTTGCATTTGCTTCTAACATCAGCGTGAATATCTGTTCATCAACTCTCTGAAGTTCATCGTACTTAAGTTTTAATAATAGGAACTTCGCTTCTGCTTCAAACACGCGTGGAGGTTCGGCAGAATCCAACTCTACTTTTATTTCGTTGTGCACTCGTGTAAATGCCGTTCTTGTAACACGTCTTACTTTACGTGCCCTTTCCATATTTAACAAAAGTCCTGTCACGGTCGCCAGATGTTGGAATTAGGGCCTTCAAATCATAAGTAATTACACACACAGTATCTTTATTACAGAACAGGCATCAACAACGGATCTTGGCAACTGCCGCAAACACTGTTAGAACAAAAACACTCGAACATGGTTTGCCAACCTAACGAAATTACATTACAAATTACAATCCTAACACTGGTATTACATTTTTAATCATGTAGCTTCATCAACCTTGTGCAAATGGGAGGCTAAAACTATTTTACAACTAAATTGGGAAGAGAAGGACTACCCGGACCCACATGGGTGAATACCCAAATGTCATTTACATGGAGGTTTATTTGTGTGTTTAAGTCTTGCTTACTAAACTGGATACTAAGGCATAATAGTTTACAAGCAATGAATTTCTTTTATTTACTTCAATGTAGAATGCCTGCATGATTTTTCCAAATAACTACACAATTTGTTAGGCTACTTGAATCATTTAATTACGGTATAATGTTCTAATCAACATTCTCTTCGTGTCTTAACTATTATAAATACCGTACTGGGAACTATGTGAAAATTGTGTTTTGTCTGAGTGCATGAATTACATTTAGGCTGGATTGACTAATATCAGAGCGAAAAGGGGGATTTAATACTGCCTATGGCTGTCACTGTAAATCCTGTGTTAGATGCATAGGTGGGGATGTAATGGCCAAAGACCAAATAGAATTCAGTTTGTGGTGCAAAATAGATGCTCTGAATAAGAGTGAACAATATTCATGTTACTGCAATAATTGTGTCTCATTTATTTTTCCTTTAGGAATGCTGTACATTGTTGTTGAGACTGACATGTTTGGTTATACTACCCTTTTTTTCTTGCAGGTTTGTAAGGTGCGGAGGCAGTGCGTTGGAATGACAAATGAAATTGAAGCAATAATTTGATGAAATTACATACAGTATTCTGGAATGTAGGCTATATGTGTAAAAATGAGAAAAGTATAATATATACTACTGTAAATGGACTTATTTTTGTACTTATTTTATTACTTCTAAGTTCCTTATTTGCATCCTGATTTCCTTTGGGCATTTCATTTAGGGCAAGGGCAACATTTGGGTGTATTGTATATTGGTGATGGTTTATTTCATATTCATTTATTTGCTGTGATTTTTCTCAATCTGTTTATAACAGTGTATATTAACTTGTGGGCCTCTAACCTAGATGTTAGGCCTATTTAATCAATATCATTAACTTGTATTCCTGAGAGGCAAGGGCCAACCTTCAGGTTGATTATGCAAGTTTACTCTATGATACCAAAAGAAATAAATGAGAATAATGTAAACCAACGTAAAAACAAAACATATTCTGGGAAGAGGGAGGAGGAGGATAGGGTAGGGGGAAAAGGGGGCCCACATCTGGCCGCAGGTCACGGTTCAAATTACCCGCGCGTAAATTTTAGTTCGTGCCGTGGCCTTATGAAGCGCTGCTGTGCAGCGTGCGCAGCGTTGTGTGGGCGTAATCGGAATTGAATTCAAACCCGGAGTAACCGTTCTTACCCATATTCTTTGAGCTCGTCTATGCCCAAACCACAACGAGAAGAGGAAGGATTTACGTGGCAAACTCGTATCAATTTCAATACGGTTACGTACTAATTGCGTTGCTCGCTTACATGACATAAATTCTAATTTGAAATCGATGGGAAAGTATTTACTGTAATGGTGGCCAATCGCAGCCAATCACAATTTTAAAGCAGATTAGTACAAAAATGTAACTTCAGAGTACGCATCATCGCTTTTGATCAGTGAATTAGTACAAAAATGTAACACCAGAATGCGAATTATCGCTTCTGTCTAGAGCTATGAGAGCTGCTGTGTAGAGATATGAGAGATAACGGAGTGAGTACCGTTGAGTTGGTAGCTCTGCTCCACCGCACCTTCAACTATCTGTCATCAATAGATCTAGTGATATCAGTACTACACATTATTCGGGGGAGATATTTAACAACAAAAATATTGCAATCCTTGCTTAACCTTCTGTCACCTGTTTAGCGAAAAATTCGATATACGAGGTTAACCCAAAACATCGAGAAAGTGAACGGAGAAGTGAAGGTTAACTACAGTACGTGCTTTTAGTAGAAAATATGTAATCTGATGATGTTGCATATTTGACTTAATAGCTGCTTAGCGAATTCGATCGTCAGGTGGTTTTATTACTCGGACGACACGTAAGCTTCTCAGCTTTAGATTTGTAAGGCGTAACTGCTAGAACCAAACTGAACTTAGAGCGTACGCAGCGGAAGGTATCGTATGTTTTATCTTGGTTTGGGTATGAATGCGATTTTGGAATGACACAATCCTCGTGTATGCCTGTCAGTTGGTAACTTTTCTTCCTTATCTGTGATGTTCAAGTTTGCTATGCGTAGTTTTCTTTTTTCTGTGCTCTGGTGGAACCTTTCTAACAGATGTTTGAATTTGTAAGCGATTGTTTTATTTTGTTAAATTGATTCTTTCTTCGTAGCCCCACTTGAATAAAGTTAGGTTAGTTTGTAGAATTGTTTAAAGACATTTGTTTGGGATAAACAAAATGCGTTTTAAATACTGTATATTCTCAAATGAGTGACCGGAATATTTTAAACTCGTACGTGATATGTATTTTCCGAGCTACGCTTTCTTTTACGATTGGCTTTATTCATTGCATTACAAATACGCTACATGCTAAATGGAGTAAATACGTTTTAAGGTTGTAATTTTTCTCAATATTGTTTTTCATTCACATCCCCCCCCTGTATTGATATCTCAATGCGCGCAATGTTTTGTCGCATTATTATCTTTGCAGTTAGGTTAATTCACCATCGGTTGTTTTAACAACTGTTGTGCAATGTACTGTATCAGGGATGGGTACCCTTTCCATTACTAGTGCATGAGACAGGAACCTGACTTTCACACTTTCACAGTTTCACTGGACGTGTTAGGCTGTAACCATTATCAAAACCATTCATCTGGATGCATTCGGCTGTAACCATTGTCAAAACCATTGTTCTGGATGCGTTAGGCTGTAACCATTGTCAAAACCATTCATCTGGACTCGTTAGGTTGTAACCATTGTCAAAAACCATTGGATTGGACAAAACGAAGGTTAGAATGGTCGGGTGTAGGTGCAGCCTTTGGCCACGGGAAGCTAGCGGGGCACCGTTGACAAAAAGAACATTGATCTGGACGAAAGACCAATAGACCACGCATACGGCGTGGGGTTGGCAATACTGTTGTAACGCCGATAATGGCAGACACAGCTAAGTCATAAGTCATGTTATAATTTGGGATGGCAGGTGGGTTATAGACGGCTGAGGAGTGAACTACATCATTCCCAGATCAATTTTGAATCATTAGAAGATATTTATTGCAAATCCCCTGGGTTCATGTCTCCTGCACTGTTACCGTTGAATCATTAGATTGCGTAAGATCTCTGAAGTGCTAAAGCATTACTGGGTGTGGTCAGAACTTGGATAGGTTCTGGGAAACCAAGTGCTTTTGGCGGAGGAAGGGAAGGAGGAGCCGAAAGGAACTGGCCACCCTACTGCTAGTAAACTCTAGCTTAGGACTGCCTCCCAAGGAATGTAGGAAATGACTATTGCGATAGCATGCAAAATTTGACACTTGCTGCCATCTGAACCACAATGGTGCCCTCAAATAACCTGTCGGTGTGCACCACACAGGGTTTATTTAATAATCCTAATTTTTGTCCTTGGTCTTTGCTTTCCAGGACATTTCATTGTTGGACCCCACAATTTGGTTATTGTGGAGTTTATAACATGGCTCCACTTCACCAAAATGATGGTCTGAACTGTATGAAAGAACAAGGGATGTGGAAATATTGCAAACATGGCTGCAAGCCAAAAAGAGGAGGCAGTGTCTATATCTCCCAATAACAATATTTTTGGCAATATGATGTGCATTAAATGAAACTTTTTTATTCCACAAATCATCGGCAGCATGTTAGCATGAAAATAATGCCAAAGAAAATCGCATAATTTCAAAATCTTGCTGTCTGTTTTAAGTGAACCGATACCTCTTGTTCTGACCTTGGACTTAAATACTAGAACTTGTTGAACATTCAGAGACTTATCATGCAGAACTCTTGTAAAATACTGTATACCTACTCTCAACAGTTGGTGTTTTCCAGTTGCAGGTAGTGAAGCTCCGATTTACTTATTTACTAAGTAGGCCTACAGTATTTTAATATTTTAAGTTTAACTCTTCTTGTTCATTTTGCATAAAGATTTTGTACGTAGACATTCTGATGTTTGAACTTGCACCTCCTATTGGTGAAGAAGAGTTCTTCCAAGTGGACAAGAGAATGGAGGGAAAACCTGTTTTTTCTTTTTTGAAACATGTCGGTTTTTGTTGATATGGCTAACCCTCTTGCAAGACAACACAAGTTCCAATAGACCTATCTCTGAGAGTAGTTGAAGCTCTCGGCTATAATTCAAATCAGTGAGCAGAAATTCTTGTTTTGTTTGGAAACTTGGATTTTTCCATACAATTCTCTGTAGCCGAGAGCCCCCTTGTAGGCTCTTGCGTTGGATCATAAGCAACAAAAGTATGGGTTCCTTGCCTGTTTGCATTGGGACAACTCCCTGTCATCAGTGCTTTGAGTTAAATTTATCTGCTGGGGTGGCATCTTACTCAATATGACATCCGTACTGATGCTTTTTCTCCGAATCAGGTCTTCTATACCTGCTATCTGCCTGTTCCAGGCTGTTCATTTGTTGTTTGAGTCTTCAATCTTTTGACTGGTTTGATGGAGCACTCCATGCCTCCCTGTCTTGAGCTAATCGTTTCATCTAGCTACATAGCTACCACACCCTACATCCGAGGCAATCTGTTAAACAAATTCTAACCTTGGTCTAACCCTACAGTTCTTATCCTCGACCCTTCCTTCCATAACTAAGTTTGTTATTCGTGGGTGTCTTAGTATGTGTCCTACCCACCCATCTTAAGGGGGGAGGTACACCATTCGCTAGTGTAAATTTATGAATTTTCAATATTTTATTTTTCTGAAGCCCTATGATTTAGAAAAATGAAAATTTACAGGTTTAGTATTTATAACTTACATACTGTTAAAACATTATAAAATAAAAAATAAAAATCCATTGGTCATCAGTACACTGTAAAACTTCCTTGCGTAATTTGTGCAGTCACGCAGCGTTTACACAATAACTACCCCAATTATGTAATTATTTGAATATTTTTTTTCTTGCGTTGTTTGTAAGACCCAAGGCTACAACATACACTAGAATCTTAGTCATCGCATAAGAAACAATATTTATTTTTGATTATTTAAATAAGTTGAGGAAAAATTCGAATATTAATTTTGAAAAAAAAAAAAAAAAAAAATTAATGTAATGGAACATGTTATGTGAAAGATCCTAGTACATGTTGTTGGCATGATTAAACTTCACACATGCAAAATAGTATTGCAGTAGCTTAAAAAATAAGAGGGTTATGGTGAAAATGCTGTGTAATAAATGAAAGTTGAGAAAATGCATGATAAACATACCAAAGGGTTGTATGTCCATTAAAACTTCCCTGCTTCATACACAGGGCCCCCTTTCTGAATCAGTTTGGCCTCTTCTTCCAACCTCAGTCTCTTTTTGCATTTCCTTGCTTCTTTTGTAGTCTCCAGAACCCTTTTATTTGTCGAAAGTATGCGTTTCTCATCTTCATCTTGCAGGAACTGGGAGCAGTATGTTCCCACCACAAGCCCTAACTGCTGCAACACCTTAATTCTAGCCCTCATACCATCATTAAAAGTCATGGTAGCATCATTAACACCAATCTGAACAGTTCTTCTTCCAGAAAACATTGTTTTAGGGCATATCTTCCAGATTTTAGAGTTCAATGACTCATTATTATTTTGTGTGTGGCCACCAACACATCTTATCAACAGTTCGGTTTTCACAAGATTCTTGAAAACAGGTTTGATTGTCTCCATAATGGCAGGGGCTAGATTATTTCTGTGCTTATACTTGTCTGCATTGCCTTGTACCACAGCCTGCTGGTAAAGACACCAAGAGTCTAGACCTTTTGGACAAAAGTAATGCTGCAGCTGTGGAAGCCTTGTGGTACCATATGGCCCAGATGGCTGTTCTCATATTATCTACAGATAAGCTATTAGCTCTAATGGCATTCCCATAATAGACAGTGAGGGTATTTATCACAGCATCAGTCAGTCTGCTTTTGCCACCGAGTGGCTTCCCATCGCTTAACATTTTCCCTCTCATATTCTCCTTCACTTTTCTCAACTGAGTCCCCATTCTTTTCTGGACATGGCCAACACATTCCTTTTTCACTATATTAGTATCTGTCCCATATAGTGATGTAAAATGTCTAGGCATTTATAAGTCGGGGCAAATGTCCAGGATAAATGCCCGGGCAAATGCCCAAAACCCATAAATGCCCAGGCATTTTGGGCATTTACCCCTTTTAAAAACATTCATAATGCAACGCTTATATAAATACTGTTTTAGCCATATATGTATCTACATATATGTATTCTATATATTAATCCATAAAAACAGGAGTTGAGGCCAAATTGGCTGTGGAAGTTGTAGGAATTCACTGAAAAAACTTTATTTTGGTTCTGTGGCTGAGCTTGTGCTTGGTACAGTACTGCAGATTTGTTGTTGAAATCATCCACTTCAATTAGTAAAGGTTCATAAGGGGATTTTCTTTCGAGAAGGTTTTTCAACCACTGTAATTGTACCTAACTGACGCACTTTTTTTAAGATCCTGAGGGCACTTAACACTTATGTTCCTTTCCATTTTGTTACAATGTGACTGTTAATAGTCCTTATTACAATATTTACAAGATACTCCTTTCCCTTTCAAATTAAAAAAGTTCCAAATTGGTCCTTTTTTCCTAAGCATTTTGTAATGATTTAATCTAACACTTAAAAATATAAATAGCCTAAGAAAGAAGTAAGGTTATCTCAGACTCAACCACTCAACAGACAGCTCTACTTCACAACTAACTGGGCTGGGCTGGGCTGGTGGTGGTAGAATGCCTCGCCAATCTCAAGGTCACAACCACCCTACCCCCATTCCAAGATCATAGCACAATGGCTGCCCAGGGCCTAGCCCATCCACCCTCCTCTCAAAGCCACTATTCACACCATAATCAAACTCCTACCTAATTTTCCTAAACGTAAATGAGTAGACCTGCAGGCCTAACTCAGTAATACAATGTTTTATTCAAACCAGATATACATATTTCCCATTTAGATGTTATTGACAACATTGACACAGGATAATTAAATTATTATTAAGTTAGCAATATTCAGGCATTACTAGTTTATCTATGAAAAGTACCTTTGATTAATGGTTTTTATTATGTTATAGATGCTCTAGTAACAACCACAAGTAGTAAAAAGTAAAAAAAGAAGTTTTCTTAAATGCCCAGATTTTGGGCGCTTAAAACTGCTTTGGGCAAATGCCTGGCCAAATGTCCATTTATAGATGTCCTGCCCACTGGGCATTTGCCCGGCCCACATCACTAGTCCCATATGGCTGGTCATCGGAAACAGACTTGTAGCTCTTGGTATCTCCATCCCCAATAAAATTGACATACCGTAAATTGTGACTGGCTACACTTCGGCTGAAAATCATTTTCATCCCCTCCACCACCATGCTGCCTGCACTTCCTTTGTGGTTGATGTCGCAGACCTCTTCATGTACCTCCCACCACTCTTGATAAGCTAGGGTGCCAGTCTTGCCTTTCCACTGATCACATCCTTTGCAAGATGATGACAGAACCTCTATATCTATCACTTTTCCAGTTTTTGCACCTATAACAGTGCACACACCACGGAGTGAACTGTGACCCCTCGTTAACCATGTGCCATCACAGCTTTCAGATACATCCCTACTGCCTGTAAGACTTGCTTCCCCTTCAGCAGCCTTAGAGATTCTTTAGCTACTTGGTTGGTGGTAGACAGAATCCGCTGGTACACCAGCGAGTAAGTGGACTTCTTTACAGGTGGTGGTAAATTAATTAGGCCACAAAACATACCTAATCCTGCTAAACCTTGCCCCAAACACCTCATAGCATATATTACACGCCTGTTTATGGAGTAAACATGGTTGTTTGTTCCTAATTTATGGCAGCTGTCAAAGGAACCAATTACACCACATTTCTGGCACACTATTGTTACATTACAACCTAAACCTACTATTGTATGTATACTGAGTTTCACATTTTCCCCACATA
This sequence comes from Meconema thalassinum, assembly GCA_946902985.2. Classification (NCBI taxonomy): domain Eukaryota; kingdom Metazoa; phylum Arthropoda; class Insecta; order Orthoptera; family Tettigoniidae; genus Meconema; species Meconema thalassinum. The sequence continues at coordinate 1,069,942,359 of OX336389.2, forward strand.
CACACCTAAGGCACTTTTCCAACTATTCGAACATAATATTTACGTTGAAAATAATATTTACCTCATCAAAACCATTACTGCTATTGCCACAGTCTTTGGGAAGCTTCTTGGCTGAGGCACTTTTTAGGTTAGGTGAATCAAGAATGATAGCATTTGCAGTTGTATGCCTATTTCCACGGAAATTCACTTTCTTAGGCCTATATACTGCTTTCCGTTTACCCATTTCGAAGTTATGAACACAGTCACTTGCAAAAACTGTACTGAAACACAGGTGAACAATTTTTTTCTTTCTCACAAGTTAACATGTGCTCCGTTACCGCGGAAACTAAGTTATATTGGTAAACAAAAGCATCACGTGACTTCCTGTTCCTGAGATACAAAGAGAAATGTACTACGGAGCATGCCTGAGAGAGATTTAAAAGCACCAGTCTTCAATAGGAGGGAAGTAATACAATCAAAGGCGGCGCTGAGACGTGGGCGTGACAGTGCTTCAGATCAGCTGACACCTATTTATATTTTACGTTATATCTCCAAAACTATTGAGGATTTCTTAAAAATTATTTCACTATTGGAAAGAGCAAAGTCTATTAATCATTTTAGGATCTGAAAAATATAATTGCAATTTTTTTACCTTAAAAGGTGTACCTCCCCCCTTAATACTTCATTTGTTATTCTATCTACCAATCTGATGACACCACCGATGAAGAGTGATGCCGCTGGAGACGAAGAGACTGTGGAGGCTGGCTACCCTCCACCAAAGCGACGTAAACCACCATCGGGACGCTGCAGCATAAAAAGGTCACTTGTTTGCTATGGGATGAACGCGGCCATCTGTCGAAAATCTGCCGGCAGGGAGCAGCCTACCAGCTAGAGAAACGAGTGAGAGCCAGCCAAGACTGGGGCTTATTAGCGCCATCATTACCACCCCCTCGGACCTTGGATCGCTTTACGATGCACAACTCGGGGCGAGTTGTTTTAAGGAGGGTGCAGTGTTACGTCATAGCGTATGGAAGAGGAAGTGTGCGCTCTTCTCTTTACACCCATAAGCCAACTGAATAGAGTTTATACCTGTTGGCTTCTCCAACAAATTCTCGCTCGCCCCAGGGCTGTTGAGATGCCTGTGTTTCTCGTTGCACCTAGTGGCTTCGAGAAACAGAACAGGCTGGTAGCCTGGTGTGTCAATAGCCTGCCTGAATCACAGGGCTAATATTGAGTCACCCGAGGCGAACTAGGATTGCGGCCAGGAAACTCTGCCTGGCCAGCTGGTGGATCTACAGCAACACGTAACCATAGCGTATGGAAGAGGAAGTGTAGGCTCTTCACGAGTTATCATGGACCGCCGCACAGATGGCACTGGTAACGCCTGTGCCGCAAGCTCGTGTCGCCGAGTCCCGCGACTAACAGAGGCATGTACAGTACTACTGGTCGTGGCTGCGTACGAAACCGAAGCATACAACTCGCTTTGAAAGATGATTTCAGCAGCTGGACACTTAGTATTTTCTAGATGATTTTGCTGACATGGACGTAGCCAGCTCTCTCTGTATCTCCTTTGTGCGGAAGTAGAATCGACATTTCAGGTAGTGGAATACAAGTTAGTTTAGGAAACATAAACAACACATGATCTCACGACTTCATTTTAATAGATTCTAAACTATCTAAACAGTCAAAAAATACTGGGTTTCTTCATTTGGACCATGCGGGATGTTCTATAAATGCTAAATTTTCTGGATGCAAGGTCAATAATTTTTGTTTTGTGGTTTGTGTACTGTAACCAAAATGTGGAAAGATGTGATAGGATAAAAATTATTTGAAAACACCAACCAACTGCATGGCTCATTGGTGAAGCCTGCTGTGCCCAAGGTGGTGTGATTGGATTCCCTGCACAGTAGGTTGGCATCTGAGGTTGTCGAGAGACCCGTTTCAATAGATTTACCAGCACAATAAAAATCTTCAGGCCACAATGGGGATGCCAGGATCAAGTTTTCAGTATGCACCAAGTTATCGAGAAATGCTACGAGAGGATTACACATTTGTTTGTCTTTTGTAGATCTAGAGGTGTACGTTAAAAGTACCACGGTAAAAGATGCTAACCATTTTGAGGGATTAAGGCATCGTGGGAAGGCTGCTACAGGCAGTCGGAAGTATATAAGTGCGAGTTGATCGTAGGATGTGTGCTTGGTTTGAAGTTGTTACAGGAGTGAGGCAAGGCTGTAATCTTTATCAGTTACTCTTTATTTTATACATGGATCTTTTGCTGAAGGGCATAAACTAGCCGATTGGGATTCAATTAGGTGGAATCCAGGTAAGCAGTCTGGCTTATGCTGACCTGGTTGTAATGGTAGACCCTGTCAAAAGCTTACAAGTTAACATGTTTGAACTTGAACAGAAATGTAGTGGATATAAGTTAATATGAACATATGCATTTCATTAATAAAAGTGATGTCGGTAGGGAAGAAACGCAAGTAAATAGAAAGCCAGATAGAAGGAACTAAAATGGTGCAGATGGACTGTTTTAAGTACAATTAAAACTCATTAATCCAGAACCCATTAGTCCAGGCTTTGCTCAATCCGGGCAGCCTTTTATGAATATATAATGCATTGAGTTGTGGCTAGAAGCATTTGAAGATGGTCCAGGTTATCCTGTTTTAACAGAGAAAGTGTGATCCCTGCAGAAAGCTCTGAAACGGATGAATATGACCAGGATGGAACAGGGGATATTATTAACCCTAAGCCAAAACAGTGAAATTAAAGACCATCTAAACGTTGTCATTAAATACGTTGAAGATAACAACCATGAAAACATATCTGCATATTACGATCATTTTATGTATATGCACGAGTTAATTATTAAAGAAATTAATGTCCGATAAGACAACAAAAGATCAGTAGTTTCTTCGAACCAGTAAGTGTGTGTCAATGAAGGTGTGCCTTGATTGCCATGTTCTTATTCTGTAGTGGGCTAGTTAGTTTGTATTCTGTAGGACCTAATACTGTATACTCGTATACTAAATAACATTTGTATTTCTTAAATTTAAAAATACTGTATTGTACACATGCTTTTTACTAAACAGAGTGTTAAATTTGCAGCATACCTTGGCTCATTTCATAGCCCCAATTAGTCCGGATTAATGAGGTTCAACTGTACTTGGATTGTGTATTCTCTCAGGATGGTAGTATACTTGAAGAGATAGTCAAAGTGCAGAAAAGCCAATGCAGTGAGTTCTCAGTCGCAATCCACAGTATTCTGCAAGAAAGATCTTAGTGTAGAGATGAAACTTTCTCTACATTATTCCACATTTAGACCGACCTTGCTGCATGGAAGTGAGGGCAGGGTGGATTTAGGATATCTGATACATAAGCTGGAGGTAACTAATAAGAGAGTAGCATGAATTATTGCTGGGACAAATGGATGGGAGCAATGGCAGGAGGGTACTCTTAACGAAGATATAAAGACTAAGTTATGTCTGTTCGTATGAGCTGAGTTAGATGGTAGGTCTATGTGATGCGAATGGGTGAGGAGAGATTACTTAAGATATTAATGAACTCTGCTATAGAGGGTAGGGGAAGCAGAGGTAGACCTGTATATTTAGTATTAGGCTGAGGAAGAGCCAGAAGCCGCAAAATGCACCCACTAGAGTGCAAGTACAGCATATGACAGCGCAATGCAGAGGATGCAGCTCCAGGGTTGCCAATTTAGTGATTTGTCACTATCTGGCGACTATTAAATAAATTTATACGGCAGGATGGTTTTAGTTCTTTCTTGTTAGGCATTTAGCAACTTTTTCACACTCAGATTGGTGACTAGAATAATTTCTTTATTTGTACTGTAACAATCAAGAATTTTCGCTCTGTTTCATTAGTTAAAGATGGTGATACAGATACCAGATCACAAATGCAAATTCTCAGGTTTGTTAACTTTTGTGGTGGCAATGCAAGTGTTTAAGAATAGTGTTGTTAAATTATTTTTGTGTTTAATTAAATCGGGTGCAGTGGATATCCTTACCAAATTTATATCTGAAAAGTAGTCTTGACGGTAGGGCATCTTGTTCATTTCATTTCACCTGTTGATTTTGCGGCGGTAACTGAAATTGTGCAAAAGTTGAACTGCAGGTACAATTACACAGTTAATTACAGCGTCTTAATGAAACATTTAGCATCAAATATGCACTGTCCATACGTGCAATGTTGAACAATTTGCTGGCACCACCAAGAGAATTATCACCAGACACCACTGAGTATGGCTGCATATGGAACGCTCACACCTGTTGTAAACTCTTTCCACACCTCTCATTATTTTATAAGTTACTGCATTGGTAAATGTCTTCTTGGGCATTTAATGTTTGAAATTTATGGAAATTTTTCAGATGATGAAGACCAAAATACTTCTTTTAGTATTTATGGTAATTTTGCAAGATGCCATTGGACCACCAGTAAATCAAAAGAAGAAGAGTGATGAGGATGACAAGAAAAATAATGAAGAAAATGAAATACCAGAGAATGAGCACCTGGTAAGTGGACATTATTGTCAGTTGCTGTTTAAAAGTAGTTACATATTTCGGTTCATCTATACCTTGCGATACACCGGCGTTTAGGGAATTTTTAGGGATCTCAGTGACGTCACCGTGATGTCACGGCATGTATCGATATTGACTCGCTTTGGTTGCCGGGAGTCACGGCACGTATCGATATTGACTCGCTTTGATTGCTGGGAGTCAGCTAATTCATACGTCAGTACCGCGCGCGGTGTTGTCCGAAAAGGATGTCCATTTTTTTCCCACCGATTTGAGTTTTGTAACCGTAATTTGAACAATTATTATTCCCTGAATAACCTATAGAGCAAGATTTTGATATTTGCAGTGTCGTGTGCCCGATTGTGTTGGCTATTTGTGATAAAAATGTTGAATTCCTGAAGTTGTTGCATTCAAATAAATTCCGTTACTTGTGATGTGAGGCAACGTGTGGTCGAAAATTAGTGCTTCTTCTTGTACATGTGGAATAATACAGCATTTGGGATCTATCGGCGAGTTTTTTACGTTGTTCATATATTTATTTTGGTTGTTGCATTTAATAGGAAAGTTGCACTGGACTCTTCTAAAGCCATAGACAATGCCATTTGTCTAAACGATAATATTACGTCAAGGAACGGTGTTGGGGAATACGCCTGTTAAAATAGTAATTGATGGGTAAAATTTAGACAAATTGGCATTTATATGAACACCTGCAAAATAGATATGACAGTGTTTTGTATTAGACCTATCGGCCTATAGGTCTTGTTTTTGACGTTTCATATAGTATGTCTGTGAGGCATTATTAAACAGTATGTTAAGGATTGTGATTTCTAATTGAGATACAAGTATTTGCAGCCAATATTGGAAAACATAAAAATACCAACCTAGCGGAAGGGAGGGGGGGGGGGGGGGGGGGGGGGGGCAGCCCTCCCAGCAAAAACAACATTATTGACCGCAATGTTTTATAATGGTGATCACTTTCGTGATACTTTCAATGTTTAGCTTGGCCCATTTGTCGGTCAAATTTTGTTTCTTGTTACCGAGATCCCCGAATAGTAATTATTTCCTTGTAAACGTATTAATTGCTTAAACCTTATGCATAATCTTGTTATCAATCACTTATTCATAGATATTATAGTTCTCACCTTGAGTGTTCCAGTCGCTCGCTACCTCAAGCGTCCTCACTCCCGACATACAGGGCATCTACTGGTTGATCCGCTGTCCGCTGAGTAGTGTCGACTGACGTCACCCTGACTTTCGTTCGACCAATGGCAGGTTTTTGTCTGGTCGGGCGATCTCCAGCTTCGAGATGGTTCCATGATCCCTATTTAAGACGCCACTTGCTGGCGTTCTTCACCACTTCTGATCAATCATCACTTCTGATCACTTCAACCTGCTGGTCACCGCTACTGCATCTCATGACACCATCGCTAGTCTCTACGCTACCTAGCAGCTACGTCACGAGATCTGCACCATGACGTATTGCTCAAGATGGCAAGAATAATTGCCAGCTGTTGTACTTTTCACCTTCACCTTAGATGGGATACTTGGATTCGTCTTTCGAAATACTGCTGGATCATCACTTGGAAGCTATAAATGTCATTCCTTCGCAAGAAAAGAAGAGAAAGTTGACATTTTTATCAATGGTGTACATATCTCTAGGCCATGTACGCCTCCTTCTGAAGAAACCGTGAGGACTTTTAAATCAACATTTATGCTAGCTGGAACTTTTAAGGAGCTGGCTCTTCAAAGATAAGTTTAATTATATGAAGCATTTAAATTATACTAGTTATTTTATACTCTTAATCAGTTTCATGGTTCTCTCTTTTTATAAAGTGCATTTTTATATGTTAAGCTCAACTTCTCTCCAATTAAACAAGCTTGTTTCATTGATATTTCCTTAATCTGAGTTTCTGTCATCAGGCCCTCACACTTTTGCTCCATTTATAATTGTTCATTTCTGTGATAAGCACTTAAGTGCAATTTGTTTATTGATTAGGGGCGTGGTGGCGCAGCGGTCAAGCTGTACGCCTCTCACCAAGGCGGACCGGGTTCGATTCCCGGTCAATGCATGTGAGATTTTCGATGTGAAATGCCATGTCCTGTGGTTCGGATTCCACGTAAAACGGAGGTCCCATGGCTTATGATCGCGAGATTAACGGTCACGTTAAACTACAAGCTTGTTTATTGATTATAAATTTATTATTAGAAATAAAAATTGTTAATGTATTGCTACCTATATTGGTTTTCTAGTCACGTATTTCATGCCCACTACCCCGCACCGCTTCAGTGTAATTTTCTTGACCACAGTAGTTATTTTGTCCAGGCTTTCGCCTGATGCGTTACCGTTCTCCCGTATGGGGAAGTTTTAGGGCAGAACTTATTCTCCACAATTTTTGGTGCCTCACCCCCGGGAAACATATCTGTTGCACCCTGGATCCCTACACAAATTTCATATCTTGGATTTTACATTAACAATTTTTGTTCATTGTGTTTCAACACTAATTCACATTGTACGTTTCAGCTTGAGGCGCATGTTCAGCAGAGGGGAGAGAAACGTAAGCTAAACCGGTTTCTTCCGCATCAGACTAAACCTTACTACCTAGCAAGCTGTCATCTTCTGGCTTCCAGTACTCGAAGTCACAATATTGACGTGAGTAACAAACAACTTTTAATATGCCTAACCTTGATGAAAAACTCAGCAATGCTAGAGCCTCTTGTAAGGGCAAGCTCGCACGGTTTCGTACTTTCTTAACGGAGCTTGAACCCCAAGAGCGTAATCTTGACATAATTTCGCAGAGGCTTAAGAATTATGAACAAGCCTTTGAGAAATATGATGAGATACAATGCAGTATAGAAACTCAGCATCCGGACCAGCAAAGTGATAGGTTGGAAGTTGAAAAATTATACTATCAGGGATTTGCTGAAGCTAAACAGCTTATTAGGGCTTTAACTTTAAAAGAAAAACAAGAAGATCAAACTTCTGCAGCATCTTCTACATCTTCTTCACGCATCATATTACCCAAATTAGAAATACCCAAATTCACTGGTAAGGACATAGAATGGGAGCCATTTTTTGAATTATTCAATTCTTTAGTACATGAGAATACTTCTATACCAGTAATACAAAAATTTCACTACTTGCGTCTGGCAGTTCAAGGCAACGCACTTAACCTGATTCAAGCACTTTCTTTGACCAGTGATAATTATGAAGTTGCTCTGAATCTTCTTAAGGATAGATATGGGAACATTCGTTTATCTATTCAACGCCATATACAAAGCTTATTCGAGTTACCTAACATGCAAGCAGATAACAGTTTATCACTTCGTAAGTTGATTGACACTGCAGAGCTACACGTCAGAGCATTGTCCAATTTAAACCAACCTGTAAATCACTGGGATTTATTTCTAGTTCACCTCATTTCTGCAAGATTGGATGCAAATACATTAAAAGCCTGGGAAACAGAACTTTCCCAGAATTTGCAATGCACTTATGAGGCGATTATTAACTTTTTGAAGGCCAGAAGCCAAGTCTTTTCCGCCATAGCTAATCAAAAAACTAGTAGTTCAGATTCAAAAGCCTTCTCAAAAGATAAGGTTAGCAGTTCTAATGAAAGAATTTTAAGATCACAGGCTCCTCCTGTTGATGCTCGGTCACCTAACCAAATGCAAACGTGCGGTCTGTGTCAGCAATCGCATAATTTATACAATTGTGATGAATTTAAATCTTTATCAGTAGATGAAAGACGAAAGTTCATTACGAACAAAAAACACTGTTTCAACTGTTTGTCAGGAACGCATATGTTAAACAATTGCCGTTCACAACGTTTATGCTTTCATTGTAAGGCTAGACACCATTCCCTTTTGCACAGGCATGAAAGATCACGGTTATCAGGACCAAGCAGTTCCAATACCAAGTCTAATTCTGAGACTTCTCAAAATAGTGCGCAGTCGTATGCTCAAAGTTCTACCTCGCTTGGCAAAGTCCAGGTTTTATTATCTACCGTGCAGGTTCTATTGAAAAATTCTCACGGGAAATGGGTATCTGTCAGGGGATTATTGGACAATGCCGCTACCAACAATTTTATTAATGAATCGTTGGTACAAAAGTTAGGCCTCCCAAAACATCCTACCTCAATAGAGGTTACAGGAATAAACTGCTCTAAATCGCAATCCTTAAGCTTTGCTAAAGTGGATCTGAAGGACTCTAATAATTTTGGTACGCAGTTGCAATTAGATTGTTTGATTATCAAGTCTATAGGCAACAATATTCCTGGCACTTCTTATCCTATTCAAGGTTGGAATATCCCGAATTTTGTCCAGCTAGCTGACCCTCATTTCAACAGAGCTTCGCCCGTAGAGCTTCTTTTCAGCTCAAGCGTATTTTGGCAATGTCTTCATTCCAATAAAGTAAAAATTGCTCCTAATGTTTTCTTCTGCGAAACTGATTTTGGTTGGATCGCTACTGGCCAAATATACCGTAATCCTATTCAAACTGTATCGAATTGTTATTTTGTTGGTACCGATTTGAGTCAAGAGCTAACCAAGTTCTGGGATCTTGAAAATGTTCAGGCTACTTCTTCTTCTTCTAACGAAATTTGTGAAAAGTTATACAAGGAAACCACTGTCCGTACTGCTGAAGGCAGATTTATAGTAACTCTTCCACGTATTCCCAATCCTCCCGCCATTACGGGCTCGCATTCCAGAGCACTTAGGGCACTATTTGCTATTGAAAATCGGTTCAAACAAGATGCTTCTGTCAAAACTCAGTATGCTTCCCTTATGGAGGAATACGAATCATCCAATCACATGGAGGTAATTTCTAAATCAGAAGAAATTGACCATCCTTTAAATGAAATAGTTTATCTAAATAATCACCCGGTATGGAAAAATTCCTTAACACAAGACAATATAAGAGTAGTTTTCAATGGCTCATCACCAGATTCCAATGGAACCTCTTTAAATGATACCTTGCAATGTGGTCCCGCGATTCAAACAGATCTCACCTCTGTTTTGCTTAATTTTCGAAGGTTTCCTATTGCTGTAATCTCAGATATTAAGCAAATGTACCGGCAGATTCTCGTAAATTCTGATCAGCAAGATCTGCAAAGAATATTGTGGTGCGATGAGAGTTCCAAACCCATAAAGATATTTAGATTGAAGACTGTGACATATGGCCTGAAGCCTTCAGCCTTTCTTGCGATTCGGTCTCTCCACATGTTAGCCGAGCAAGATGGTCATCTGTATCATCCTTTGGCCTCTGAGTCATTAAAAACGGCATTTTATGTTGATGATTTCTTGTGCTCTTTCCCTAATATTTCTGAAGCGCTCCTTGTGTGCGAAGATTTGAAATCCCTGCTCCTAGGAGGTGGGTTTCCGCTCCATAAATGGACTTCAAATTCTGCTGAATTTATATCAAAATTTTCATCAGAGGTCCCAGTTGATGAATTTGTTGCCATTCCTACTGATGAAGCAGCCGTAAAAGCATTGGGTGTTTTTTGGTGTCCTTCTTCTGATACCTTCTCTTATCAGGTACATCTGTCAGAATCTCCCCCTGTAACTAAGAGACAAGTTCTGTCAGAAATCGCAAAGATCTTTGATCCTTTGCAATATATTGCTCCTATAGTTATTGTTGCAAAAATGTTCTTGCAAAAGCTTTGGTCATTAAAATCAGACTGGGATGAAAATCTCCCCCTTTCTCTTGTAGAAGAATGGTTAGAGTATCACAGCAGTTTGCTGGATCTCTCCAAGGTTTCTATACCCCGCCTTTTAATTTCTAATCCCTTATACCAGCAGTATGACCTGCATGTATTTTCTGATAGTTCAGAACGGGCTTATGGCTGTTGTGCATACATAGTAGGACGTTCCTCAGCCACTTTCCCTGGATTTTCTAATTTAGTGTGCGCTAAATCAAAGGTTGCTCCACTTAAAACAGTATCATTGCCGAGATTAGAATTATGCTCTGCTTTAATGGCAACAGAATTAGCTACTAAACTAAATATCAGTTTAAAGTTAAAATTTTCCCACACATTTTTTTGGAGCGATTCTTCTATTGTATTAGCTTGGATTTCCAAGCCTTCTTCTCATTGGAATACCTTTGTGGCAAATCGCGTTTCTAAGATTCATGAAGTCTCTCATTCTGAACAATGGAGACATGTTCCTAGCCGTGAAAACCCCGCGGATATAATATCACGTGGTTGCACGCCTAAAAAATTGATTTCTTCAGACCTGTACTGGAATGGTCCTCCTTGGCTAAGTCAGGAATCATCTTGCTGGCCTCGCTTAGCTAATCAATTTGCAGAAGAAATACCTGATGCCCGTAATGACCCTGTCACGTCGCATCTTACTTCTACTTCTACTAGCCTTTTTCATAGATACTCTTCATTTGATAAATTGATTCGTGTAGTGTCTTATATCTTCCGATGGAAATATTTAGTAATTGATCAACCTTTGAAGCCTCAACCCTTTCTCTCCAGAGTAGAGTTAGAATTTGCTACTTGCAAGATTTTGTTACTTGTTCAGCAGGAAGTATTTGCTCCTGAAAAGCAAGCTCTTATAAGTGGTAAAGATTTACCCAAGTCTAGCAGGCTTTCACCACTCACTCCTTTTCTAGACCAGGACGGCATAATACGTGTGGGTGGAAGATTAGCTATGTCTAGTTGTGAGGATGGGAAAAAGCATCCCATCATCCTTCCTTCAAAGCATCCTATCACTACCCTTATAATAAAAAAGTTTCATTATAAACACCTTCATGCTGGCACTCGCACCTTGCTCTGTCTAATTCGTGAACGCTACTGGATCATCAATGGCGTTCATGAGGTTTCTTCTGTTGTTAAAAAGTGTATACCTTGCTTCAAGGTTAAACCACGGCCCGCCACGCAGATTATGGGTAATTTACCTCCATTTCGTTCAGAACCTAGTAAGCCCTTCGCTATTACTGGGATCGATTACGCAGGTCCTTACGTATATCAGACTAATCCCTCTTCATCTAAGCGCAAAATCTTAGGTAAACTTTACATCTCGTTATTTGTATGTATGGTGACGGGAGCTATCCACCTTGAGTTGGTTACGAACGCTTCTGTATCTTACTTTTTGGCCGCCTTTTCTAGATTTGCTGCTAGAAGGGGTGTTCCTTCTGAAGTTTTTTCAGATAATGCAAAAATTTTTGTAAGCGCTTCTGATCTCTGGAAAAAAGTGTTAAGCTCCCCTTCTGCTAAAGAAAAAATTTCTAACTTTTCCTATTCTAAAGGTTTCAAATGGCATTTCACCCCGCCTTATGCTCCCCATCATGGGGGCCGTTGGGAGTCCTGCATCAAACTTACTAAAAGACAGCTTAAGAAAACTCTTGGTCCTACCATACTTTCCTATGAGGAATTCAACTCTTTAATTATTCAAGTCGAAGGTATTGTAAATAGGGATGTAGCGGGAGAAAGTTCGCGCCAGATAGCGCTCGTGTAGTACTGGGTAAGCGCAAGGCGATCGTCTTATGTTTCTCCCAGTCAGCTGCGAGGAATATATAAATTGTGACCGAGTTTTCTAAGCTAAAGTAAATTATATATTCTCTAATTTTACGCCAAGACTATGTTAATTAATTCTATAGGTATATCTCCTAATATATTATGGACGATTTTCAGCGTTTAAGCGTTAAACAGCTGCAAAATGAGCTACGGACTAGAGGCACTAAAACTAGCGGGAGGAAGGAAGAATTAATAGCCTACAGCGGTAATAACAAAATTCTAACACGCTTTATTATTCAAATAATGAATATGAGTCAGCATGCTTTCTCCTAAAGATTACAATTACTAGAGTATTGTAGGCCTATATTGATAAATATAATAAATCCATAAGACTTAAATCATAAATAAGAGATTTAAATATTCACTTGCTCCCCCTGCTTACAGACTTCGATTCATGTATATATATATATTTTTTAGGTTGATAGCTTACATGAAACTGTCGTGTTTTAAGGTAAACATAATCAAAGAAAGTTGATACCGGTAATGTGTACCTCGAAAATGCATTGCAACATTTGGTTCTTATGTAATTTTGTCAATTTCTCAATAAGAATCGTTCCCTTACCCTGGAAAAGGACTTGGGGGTACAATTTTTTAAAAGTTTGAGAATCCCTGCTTTAGGGCCACGAACTGTTTCCATTCATCTACAGCGGTAATAACAAAATTCTAACACGCTTTATTATTCAAATAATGAATATGAGTCAGCATGCTTTCTCCTAAAGATTACAATTACTAGAGTATTGTAGGCCTATATTGATAAATATAATAAATCCATAAGACTTAAATCATAAATAAGAGATTTAAATATTCACTTGCTCCCCCTGCTACTTCTCAAGAATGTAGAAGTCAGTCGCTACCACATTCTCCGTCGGGCAGATGGAAGTTGACGATTAATTCTGATTTCAAGAAACCAACCATAATACGTTTGTGACTGTTAATGTTGCAACATTTATTCTTGAAGTATTTGTCCGAATATTGATGTCTTTGAAAATGGGAGTCAGAAATGTTACTTTCATTTCTTCGTGTATATTGACGATTTCTTCCCGTACTTCAATGGAGATGATTTCTGTAGATTCCGATATTGTAGGCTTATCGTGATAATCCGGCAATTTTCTTGTGTATGGCCTTTTCCTAAATAATTATTTTTGTTGTGTTCGTGATCTACGGAAAAAGCGATGGAACAGCACCCGGTTTTTATCTTGCTCTCTCACCTTCAAATACAAACGCATAAATTCAGTGGTTGTTACCGAAATGTCTAATCAGTTTATAGGTACAAAATAGGAATTATTTCCCTTTGTAAGTCACACTTATCCAACACAGTTTTCGTGAAGTCATCGGGTTGTAAATGATGGAAACACACTTCAATATATTCGGTCAGATTTTTCTCACCGAAATTTTTCCTTCTAATAACATGTGACCATTTCTTCCTCATTTCTTTATTTTGTGGGAATTGGTGAAACGAAAACGGGCTTCCCTGATTTTTGCAAAGAGGAACACTGCAATAGCTCGGCAAAGTCACGAAAATAACAATTTAAACAACTTAAATTCGTACATATTAGCGGCATGAGAACACAGGAGACAAATGAAGAGCGCCTTGCGCTTACCCAGTACAACAACAGTGCGCTCTATCGGTGCTAGTTCTATACATCCCTATTCCAGACCTCTGACCCCTCTTTCAAACGATCCTAAGGATCTTTTACCTTTAACACCCAGTCACTTCCTGATTGACTGTTCGCTTGCTGCTACTCCGCCTTTGCTGGTTCGACGCTGTGATCCTAACTTACCTATCTTTTGGAGAAAAGTAGAATCTTTGCGCTGTTCTTTTTGGCGCCGATGGAAGTTAGAATATCTCAGCTTGCTAAATAGGCGTGAGAAATGGCGGCTTCCTCAACCTGATGTACGAGTGGGGGACATGGTTCTTCTTCGAGACCCATCTCCGCCTCTCGTGTGGAACCTAGGCAGAGTTATTCACTGCCACTTTGGCCGTGATAAACGCGTCAGAGTTGTTGATGTTTTAACTAGTAAAGGTCTTTATACTAGACCCATCTCTGCTATCTCTGTTTTTCCTTTCGAGTCTTAGTTTCTCCTCGTCTGTTATCCATGTTTTGCTTTGACTGATTCTTTTGTTTGTTTTCATTCGGAGTTCTCGGAGCATGATCACTTTCGTGATACTTTCAATGTTTAGCTTGGCCCATTTGTCGGTCAAATTTTGTTTCTTGTTACCGAGATCCCCGAATAGTAATTATTTCCTTGTAAACGTATTAATTGCTTAAACCTTATGCATAATCTTGTTATCAATCACTTATTCATAGATATTATAGTTCTCACCTTGAGTGTTCCAGTCGCTCGCTACCTCAAGCGTCCTCACTCCCGACATACAGGGCATCTACTGGTTGATCCGCTGTCCGCTGAGTAGCGTCAACTGACGTCACCCTGACTTTCGTTCGACCAATGGCAGGTTTTTGTCTGGTCGGGCGATCTCCAGCTTCGAGATGGTTCCATGATCCCTATTTAAGACGCCACTTGCTGGCGTTCTTCACCACTTCTGATCAATCATCACTTCTGATCACTTCAACCTGCTGGTCACCGCTACTGCATCTCGTGACACCATCGCTAGTCTCTACGCTACCTAGCAGCTACGTCACGAGATCTGCACCATGACGTATTGCTCAAGATGGCAAGAATAATTGCCAGCTGTTGTACTTTTCACCTTCACCTTAGATGGGATACTTGGATTCGTCTTTCGAAATACTGCTGGATCATCACTTGGAAGCTATAAATGTCATTCCTTCGCAAGAAAAGAAGAGAAAGTTGACATTTTTATCAATGGTGTACATATCTCTAGGCCATGTACGCCTCCTTCTGAAGAAACCGTGAGGACTTTTAAATCAACATTTATGCTAGCTGGAACTTTTAAGGAGCTGGCTCTTCAAAGATAAGTTTAATTTTATGAAGCATTTAAATTATACTAGTTATTTTATACTCTTAATCAGTTTCATGGTTCTCTCTCTTTATAAAGTGCATTTTTATATGTTAAGCTCAACTTCTCTCCAATTAAACAAGCTTGTTTCATTGATATTTCCTTAATCTGGGTTTCTGTCATCAGGCCCTCACACTTTTGCTCCATTTATAATTGTTCATTTCTGTGATAAGCACTTAAGTGCAATTTGTTTATTGATTAACAATTTTTATTTCTAATAATAAATTTATAATGTATTGCTACCTATATTGGTTTTCTAGTCACGTATTTCATGCCCACTACCCCGCACCGCTTCAGTCTAATTTTCTTGACCACAGTAGTTATTTTGTCCAGGCTTTCGCCTGATGCGTTACCGTTCTCCAGTATGGGGAAGTTTTAGGGCAGAACTTATTCTCCAAATGGCATTGTGTTTGTGTTTGCGTATTTGCAGCCAACTTAGGAAAAAAAAACGAAACTACACAAAACCATTTCTTGGTATGTGGTGGGGTCAATAACATTATTGACCACAATGTTTTATAAGAATAATACAATGTGCCAGCAGCTAGGTTAATGTATTGATGCCAACCGGCGATTATTACAGACCGCGATCGTTTTTGCATGACTATATTATAAAAACAAATTGGCTGCTTTTGTGATGTTATCAACCACTTGACGAAATGCTTCTCTGGCAAGATTATGGGAAAAGCCTTGGTTATAGCCAGGTTATTTTGGGTGGTGACAACTCAATAACAGAAATGAGCATTAAAAAACTTTCGAAACGCATTGTGTTTCGTCAGATGTATTTTATTTATTGGCCTACCTCAATTTGGCACGCCATACATAGGAAAATATTTTAATTTAGGGTTACATTTATGACATATTTGTAAAATTACGTTTCGGGATCTGTAATTCGCCTATATAGTTTAATTACAGATGACGTTACGCGTCGTAATTAATTTAATTTTATATTTATAAGACATTGTATCGAAAGCCGTAATTGACCTATATAGCTCAATTAAAGATTTCGATGCAATGTTTTATCAATACGAAATTATATAAATTACGATGTGTATCGTCATCTGTAATTGATCTACATAGGCCAATTATAGATTTCGATGCGTAAAATTAAAAATATCAACATGGCTTCAGAGGAGGAAGGTCCACAGTGGATTTGATTTTTGCTGTAAGGCAGTTATAAGAACAGAACTATGAGTATGGAACAGATCTACTGATGGCCTTCCTGGACATTGAGAAAGCATATGACAGTGTATGCAGAAACAAAGTATGGAAGTCCCTGGAGGATAGAGAAGTAGAAAAATGGACTATAAGGAGGATAAAGGAGATGTACAAGGGAAGCGTGAGCTGTGTGAAAGTGGGAGATCGGACTGGTTGGAACAGAGAAACGGCCTGAAACAAGGAAGTGCACTGTCACCGTTACTTTTCATTGTGGTGATGGATGACATAATGACCCGAGTGGCACAAGTAATTGGGGAAGGAAAGATGAAAGCAATGGTGTTTGCAGATGATTTGATGATTTGGGGAAACAAGGAGGAGGAGATACAGGAAGAGTTGGACGTGTGGGAAGGAATAATACAAGGGTATGGGATGAAATTTAGCATAAATAAGAGTGAGATGGGGATCACAACAAGGAAGAAGGAAAGAACCACAACAGGAATAACAATTGGTGGGGAACAGCTGAAGAAAGTGGAGAGTTTCAAGTATCTGGGAAGCCTGATACAAGAGAATGGAAGAAACGATAGAGAAATGAATGAGCGGGGGAGACAGGCAGAAGCATTCCGGAGGAGTGTGAGAAGCATGTTATGGAGCAAGGATGTCCCTCAGAACAGCAAAAAGATCATATATCGGACGTACTCTGTCCCTATCCTGACGTATGCCTCGGAGACCTGGGTTATGAAAGGAAGGGAGAAGAGCAAAATACAGGCCAGTGAGATGAGGTTCTTGAGAAGCAGTATTGGAGCTACAAAGAGGGACAGAATAAGAAATGTGAGGACCA
Organism: Meconema thalassinum; assembly: GCA_946902985.2. Lineage (NCBI taxonomy): Eukaryota > Metazoa > Arthropoda > Insecta > Orthoptera > Tettigoniidae > Meconema > Meconema thalassinum. The sequence goes on from OX336389.2 coordinate 1,069,959,354, forward strand.
GAGAATTAATGAAGGAGGAACAATTACAGGATGGTATAGAGAAATCTAGTCTTAGATGGTATGGACATGTAAAACGAATGGAGGAGGAGAGGATACCCAGGAGGATACACGAGACGAAGTGGGAAGGAATGAGACCAAGAGGGAGACCGAGAGACAGGTGGTTGAAGGGGGTGGAAGAAAGCGTGAAGAAGCGAGGAGAAGACTGGACAAGGTTGGAGGCTGAGAGATGGTGGGAAGACAGAAGACGCTGGAGAGGCTTGTGTTCCAAACAGACCCGGCCAGTGGCTGGAAACCGTGCAAGATGATGATGATGATGAGCTGAAATTGCGATGTGTATCAGAATCTGTAATTGACCTATATAGGCCAATTACAGAATTCGATGCAGATATTGTCAAGTATGACCTTAAAATGTGAAATTTCATTCCACATCGAAATCGTTAATTGAGTTATATAGGTAAATTATAGATTTCGATGCAATGTTTTTTATTTACGAAATGAAAATAATTACGATGTGTATCGGAATCTGTAATTGATCTACATAGGCCAATTAAATATTTGAAGAGTAGAAATGTCAAACGTTCTAAGTGCCACTTTTTCAAAAAATGGTTTTATTTCCCAAATACGTTCTATGTGCCCAGGAGCATATTCCTAGCTGGTTTCCAAGAGCCAATACACGGAGTAAGTAGTTAAAATAATCTGTAACAGATAGTGCTGTTCTAAGAGCCATGCTGTACTGCCATCTCTTGTTCCAAGTGCCATGCACTTTTTACGAGTGTTGTGTTCTGTGTTTAGAGCGGAAAATTGTATGTGGTTAGAAAGTACCTTAATAAATGGAATAAAACCTTGTTTATAATGGAAGGAGAAAATGTGAGATCGGGAAAGGTAAAATATAACTGGAGAAGAGAACAAACGAAGAAACGAATATCAGGAAAATGTTATGAGAAGAGAAATACAAAGGCTGTTGTGCCAGATAAACAACTGCCCACGAACGAGGTTAGTAATCCTTTTAAATATACAATAATGAAAATTTTGTGTTATTTCACTTGAAATGGATATCAAAAATAAATGTTGAATTCTCTGATCAATATTTTATGTATTATCTGTCCTATCATACTCTTTAATGCTACTTCTACAGTAAAGGAATTTTATTTGCATATTGTTTTAGGTGTCCTGTAGGTGCAGTTACAAGTGTGCAGATGTCCCCTTTCACTGGAAGCTGAAACTTTTCAATGATTACCATGGATTAAGGAGTGAAAGCGAACAAGGAATATACTTGTTAGGTTTAATGCAGATCGCTGAAATCCGCAGACGCAGACATGGTAAATATGACGATCCTGCCAGCAGCCATCGTCAGTGTACCGTGTGCTATTTAATACCTGATACTAAAGGTGGCACAAGACAGGTACCGTATCTAAAATAACTTTCCAAGAAATCTTTGGCGTCTGGCACAGATTTCTACAAACTCTTCAGGGTAGAAAGAAGAAAGGGGTATCTGTCTATGTGGATATCCGGGGGGAGAATGAACATCGAAAGAAATTTAGTGACTGATGTACAACAAATTAAAGAGCACATAAACATTTTCCCGCATGATGAAAGTCATTACGGACGTTCAAAGTCAAGGAAAGAATATTTAAGCCCTGATTTGAATGTATCTAGAATGTATAACTCTTATAGGGCAATGTATCCACAAACATCTGTTTCTTATAAATTTTACATGTCTGTTTTTAGGAAATATTTTCCACATGTTTCCTTTCACAGGCTTCGTACACACATGTAAACAATGTGATTTGTTAAATTTCCAGGTCCATGGTAATAACGAACACTCACCAAAAGCCAAAGTAGGAGCTTCATCATAAAAAGTACAAACGTGCAATGGAGTTAATGGCTATTGATTCAGCTGATTCAAAGCTCCCCAGTTGTGAAAGCGCTGTACTGTCCGTTGATATGCAACAAGTATTACCTGTACCAACATTAACACATAGCAATATGTTTTACTGTAGGCGGTTAAGTTGTTACAATTTGGGAGTTCATATCAGTGATCAAAATACTGCTCATATGTGTATGTGGGACGCAAGTATTGTTTCAAGAGTAGCTGTGAAGTTGCTTCATGCTTATTCAAAATTTTCAATCTGGGAATATTGAAACGTAAAAAACTTATTATCTGGTCAGACAACTGCACGGGTCAGAATAAAAACAGCACGGTTGTATTTTTAATGATGTTTCTGGTTAGTTTAGGGTGGTTTGAAGAGACTGCACAAATTCTTAGTAAGTGGCCATAGTTTTTTTGAGTTGCGATCGAGACTTCGCCATTATAGAGAAAAGAAGGAGGGTAAGTAGAGCCCTCATTCCCTAAGATTTGCATAGGATTGTGGAGTTAGCAAAAGCTATAAATCCATTTCATGTACTTCCAATGGAGTCAAGTGACTTTATTGATTTTAAGAATATTGCTGATACATAAGTGTAACATATTAAAATGCACAATGCTGAAAGTATCTCAGTCTCATCCATCTCAAATAGCTATTAAAGACACTTATTCAGAATTGGAAGCGTGGAAGGTTATGAATGTTTTAAGGAGAGGAAAATCAGTGGTTGATATACAGCAAGCTGTGCTTCATCTGAAAGATCAGCCCCGTTTTTCTGTTGAAAAAAAAAAAAAAAAGAATGACCTCTCGACTATGTTGCCATTCCTTCCTGAAGAGCACAGAGAGTTTTATGAGACATTAATTTCAACCCCTGTGTAAGAACTGTCAGTTGTCAAGAGAGAATTTGAAAATTGATAGCCATTTTTTCTTAAGTAAAATACATTTTTGTACTATTCTCCTTATTAAGATACAGTATTTTGTGTTTAATTCAATTATGTATGTTCCTGCTAAACATTTATGCCATTTTTATTATTATATCCTTCAAAAACCTTCAATAAAATGTAACAACAGGTTGAATGGCACTTGTAACTTACTCTTTCATGATAAGGCACATAGAACGTTCTTATTGTTATTGCTGTGTTCCTCCTAAACCATTGTATTTTTGGCAAATATTTGTTATACAAAATAATTCTGTAGTAGGAACCTGCCTACATAAGTATTTTTGGTGTAATAAATTAAATACAAACAGAGATAGATAGTTTTTTCCTTCTCCTGTAAAATTTAAAAAATGGCACTTAGAACGTTTGACATTTCTACTCTTCATTTCGATACGGAAATTTTAAATTAATGACGTGAATTTGCGAATTTTTTTTAATGTGTTGCTTCCTATGGCTAGCCCGGATTCCAATCCATCAGCTTAATTTTTTAATGTATCGGAATCTTTAATTGAGCTACGTAGGTCAATTATAGATTTCGATGCATTGGTCGTTTCGAGGCTTTTTGTGTTTCCCCACCCAAAAACCCCTATTACCCCGGCTTTTCCCGTAAGCTAGCTAGAGGAATATTTCGTGACGTCGTTGATGACGTCACAGAAGTCGCCATTTTGTTTTAGGGGAATTTTATCAGCGGCTGGATTGCAATGTGTAGTCCCCATATCTATATATATAAAGCTCAATGTTTGTCTGTCTGTCTGTTATGTACATACCTGCCAACTTTTACGGTTTATCCGTAAAATTTACGGAAATTGCAGCATTTTACGGTTTTACGGACGAACGGTGTCATATTACGATTTCGCGGACAAAAATTTGAAACGATAATTTACATTCGATAATACCGCCCACTTCCGTACAATCGATTGTTTGCGTGGATCGAAGGCAAGTCCACGATAGTCGATAACTCGTTCTTTGATATGATTCGTACTTTTAACCGTGTGATGGTTGTGTCGTCATCGTAATTGAATTTGAAGCCGGGATAACCGTTCTTGCATGTGAATCTTAGGTGTTGACAGGCTCTGCTTCGCATATTCTTTGTTCCGCTCCGTTCGCTCGTTGCGATTTAAACCATATTCTTTGACCACGTTAGTTGTTCATTGTTCGCGAAGTTGGCGTTCCTTGAATGTTTTCGTCTTTTAAGGTTATGGCATATTTTAATGAAGCGTTCGAGTTTTTGGCTATAACTTCGTGCTTCGCAGTTTCCTGTATTCCTTGGACTAATTACATTCGTTCCACGTGTGTGTGTGTTTATTTTTTTCTACCATGTGCATATTCTATCTTCACGAGGTTGGCGTCGTGTTCATTTAATGGTTGGTGTGTTTTGACATGTTTTAATGAAGTGTTGGCTGTCTTAATTGTTTTATGTTATAATTTTATGTAACGTTCAGTGATCCAGGTTCCTTTCGATGTTTTAGTAGATATCGAGAATGAACAAATCCAACAAGAAACAGTACTTCCAGACATTTAAAGAATCATACTCGGTTGATTTTCCGTGCATACTAAAATCAAGAAAGGGAGAAAAATTTGCCTTTTGCACGGTATGTGGGTGTGATATTAATATTGCATATGGTGGAAAAAACGATTTAAGTAATCATGTGAAGTGCGGTAAACACATTAGTTATGTTAAATCGAAGAAGATAGCAAGAAAATCAACACCTTTTTTGCTAAGTCTGGAAACGTTTACAGTGACGTAATTAGGGCCGAGTGTCTGTTTACTTCCTTTTTGGTGGAACACAATGTGCCCTTAAGTGCGGCTGATCATGCTGGAGCTTTATTTAAGAAGATGTTTCCCACATCAGAAGTTGCAAAGAAATATAGTTGTGGTCGCACGAAAACGACATGTATTGTAAATAAAATGGCAAAAAATGCATCATCTGAAGTTGTTAAGTGCCTTCAGAACGGACCGGATACAGATAAATTCCTTTTCTTTTCATCAGTGAGAAACTACTTTTATACTGCCTGTGACTACATCATCAACAAGTTTCCACTCAAGGATGAAGTGTTAAAGAATGCTCAAGTTGCTAGGTTAGACAAAATTGAAGATTCACAGTTATCTTCCATTCGTTTTTTCTTGGAAAAGTTTCCTACCATGTTATGCAAGGAAGAGAATGAAACTACAGATGAGGTGGTGAATGAGCTTCAGAGGCAGTTCACAGCTCTTCAGGTAGATGACTCTTTGGCTGCACATCAAGATGCTGCAAGTGATTCCAGTTGGGCACAAATATCAAGAATTCGTGGAGCCGATGGACTTCTTAAGTATAACCGAATTTTTAGAGTATTGCTCTCTATTCTCACCATACCCCATAGCTATGCAGAATATGAATGTTTTTTTTTTAGCTTTGTGAAGAAAAATAGAACACAGTTCAGGTCATCCATGTCCAATGAATATCTGGAGTCTATTTCTATTTTGAAGACCAGGAGTTCTGGTCCCTGTTATGACAAAACATTTTCTCAACACTGTTTGCAGGAAGCTAAAAAGGCCACAACCATGACTTAAAAGTCGAACTAGCATGTGATTTGCAGTGTGTATTATATTATTTCTTGCCTGTGTTACGTTAAACAAGTTTTATTGTTTAAAGCCTTTTTCAATTATCGTATATCAGCTTAATCTATCAAGGAAGTCCTGTTATGTCTGCTCCAAACCGATATTCACCACGCCTGCTGCTGATTAACATGGATTTCTTCTTGATTGTTATGTTCATCTACAATCATGTAAGTAGATATGATTTCATTGAAGTATCCTGTTTAAAGCATGAATTATTGTATTTTGTAGCCCAGAAGTATTATTATTTTCGTCAAGCCGGGGTATGTCGAAAATCGTTAGATTTTTTTTTGTCGCGCGTGAGTTTTACTGATAGCCCTTTTCAAAAGTTGGCAGGTATGTATGTATACAAATCCACACCGTTTCACCGATCTGAACCAAAATTTGCATACTTACCCTTCGGATCCCTGCGGGTAACCCTGTCCACTTGAAATTTCCGACAGACCACCCCATTCCCTGCATTTAGGCCCTTTGTCCAAAATCTACACCGTTTCACCGATCTCAACCAAAATTTGTATACTTACCCTATGTAACCCTGTGAATAACACTGTCCACTTAAAATTTCGGACAGACCACCCTATTTCCTGCATTTAGGCCCTTTGGCAAACTTCTACACCGTTTCACCGATCCGAACCAAAATTTGTATACTTACCCTTTGCAACCCTGCGGGTAACCCTGTCCACTTGAAATTTCGGACAGACCAACCCAATCTCTGCATTTAGGCCCTTTGGTCCAAATCTACACCGTTTTACCGATCAGAACCAAAATGTGTATACTTACCCTTTGCAACCCTGCGGGTAACCCTGTCCACTTGAAATTTCGGACAGTCCAACCCAATCTCTGCATTTAGGCCCTTTGGTCCAAATCTACACCGTTTCACCGATCGGAACCAAAATTTGTATACTTTCCCTTTGGTACCCTGCGAGTAACACTGTCTGCTTGAAATTGTGGACAGACCACTCCATTCCCGGAAAGTGGACAAGGTCCGTCCCAAAGGCAATGGAAAATAGGGGTAAAACCGGACCCGCTCAGGAAACCTTCAGGGTTGCCAGCTCCTGAACTCACCAGCCATGAGCCCTTGAGGATGTAGCACTATCCAGGGTGCACCAGGGCTACACACACCCTGCCTCCTTGAGGGTCTTGAGCAGAAGATATGAGATATTAAGAAAAGAATGAGGCTATCAGGAATGATTAGACAAGGGCCAATTAAGGCGGGAAAGTGAAAGAGTCACTAGGCCTCGGATAACCTGATACCATCGGGGTCGGAAGAGAACAAGAGTTTGACCAAGGGAGGCTGACAGGAAAGAGAACTGAAAGGTGCCCGGCACCAGTAAGTAGAAGCAATGCCGGACTCAGCTGGGGTCCCGTGGTCGCAAACCCACGTCCCACAAGTTGTGACCCTGGTGGGTGGAAGGGGGAAGAGGGGGCAGGGGTGAGAATAGCTTGCTCATTCATCGCGAGGTGACATGAGAAAAATGTCCAGACCCCGCCGTGTTACCTGTTATTGCTGACTATGCTGATGTTCATACAGGGTCTTTGCTCAAACCGCTGTAGTGTTACGAAAGAATGAGTGATTCACCGGTCAATGTGAATAGGACTGGGAACCCCCCGAACGTCTGTCATCATATATCGTCATCATCTGCGATATTCTCAGCTACGTGCAGCTTGGACCCGAGCAGTACTCGATAAGCTCTTTCACTACACGCATCGAGTATAGGCCTAAGCCAGAATATAACGTTCAGACTTTGGAAGACATCGAAGGTAGTAATCTGAATTACCTATATCAGATTTAAAATTACACCATGTTCGTTTAGTAGTCATTTTTCATTACCTTATTATTATCATAAGGGCAAATGACCTAGATGTTACACCCTTTATACCACTAATCACCACACACAATAAGTCTTCATCGCCTGTGAATTTTGAAATATTTCTTTCTATCACGGTAGTTTGTAAGTTTGTCGTGTCAATTCAACAGTAGTTTTCATTACCATCCTCATCAAAAGGGCAAATGACCTAGATGTTACGTCCATTATACTACTAAGTAACACCACAGTCTTAATCGCCTGTGATTTTTAAAATGTGTATTTCCATTATTTTGTAAGTTTGATATATCCGTTCAGTAGTAGTCGTCTTCATTATCATCCTCATCAAAGGGGCAAATGACCTAGATGTTATGTCCATTATACTACTAAGCAACACCAGAGTCTACCTAGCCTGTGATTTTAAAAATGTGTATTTCCTTTAGTTTGTAAGTTTGATATACCCGTTCAGTAGTAGTCGTCTTCATTATCATCCTCATCAAAAGGGCAAATGACCTAGATGTTACGTCCATTATACAGTACTACTAAGCAACACCACAGTCTTCATCGCCTGTGATTTATAAAATGTGTATTTCCATTAGTTTGTAAGTTTGATATACCCGTTCAGTAGTAGTAGTATTCATTGTCATCCTCATCAAAAGGGCAAATGACCTAGATGTTACGTCCATTATACAGTACTACTAAGCAACACCACAGTCTTCATCGCCTGTGATTTATAAAATGTGTATTTCCATTAGTTTGTAAGTTTGATATACCCGTTCAGTAGTAGTAGTCTTCATTATCATCCTCATCAAAAGGGCAAATGACCTAGATGTTACGCCCATTATACTACTAGGCAACACCACAGTCTTCCTCGCCGGTGATTTAAAAATATGTATTTCTATTAGCGTGTAAGTTTGATATACCCGTTCAGTAGTAGTCGTCTTCAGTATCATCTTCATCAAAAGGGCAAATGACCTAGATGTTACGTCCATTATACTACTAAGCAACGACACAGTCTTCACCGCCTGAGATTTTTAAAATGTGTATTTCCTTTAGTTTGTAAGTTTGATATACCCGTTCAGTAGTAGTCGTCTTCGTTATCATCCTCATCAAAAGGGCAAATGACCTAGATGTTACGTCCATTATACTACTAAGCAACACCACAGTCTACCTAGCCTGTGATTTTAAAAATATGTATTTCCATTAGTTTGTAAGTTTGATATACCCGTTCAGTAGTAGTCGTCTTCATTATCATCCTCATCAAAAGGGCAAATGACCTAGATGTTACGTCCATTATACTACTAAGCAACACCACAGTCTTCATCGCCTGTGATTTTTAAAAGCTGTTTTTCATTAGTTTAAAAGTTTGATGTACCAGTTCAGTAGTCGTCTTCATTATAATTCTTATCAAAAGGGCAAATGACCTAGATGTTACGTCCAACACCACAGTCTTCCTCGCCGGTGATTTAAAAATATGTATTTCTATTAGAGTGTAAGTTTGATGTACCCGTTCAGTACTAGTCGTCTTCATTATCATCTTGATCATTAGGGCAAGTTACCCACATGTTACGCCCATTACTATAGTAATAATCACCAAAACATAGTCTTGCACGAACTATGATTCTTAAAAATGACTTTGTCTATTAATTTCTAAGTTTCATGTGTTCAATGCAATAATAGCCATTAGGGGCCAATGACCCATAATATGCTCCGTTCATATTACTTTTAAATAATACGACATAAAATCTTTCTTGACTGCGATTTACAGGTACATGGTACGCCCTTTGTTATAGTAACAATCACCAACGGCTTTCCACTGTGAATTTTTCTTTTAACTATTTCAAAATGCCTCCTAAAAAGCGACAAACTATTGGGAAAATCAGCCAACAAACCAAGAAAGTTAGATTATTAAGGGCTGCTGAAACACCTGAGCAGCGTCAATATCGGCTTGAACAGGACGAAAAAAGGCATGCTGAGTTCAGGGCTGCTGAAACACCTCAGCAGCGTCAAGACCGACTTGAACAGGACGAAATAAGGCACGCTGAGCTCAGGGCTGCTGAAACTCCTCATCAGCGTCAAGACCGGCTTGAACAGGACGAAAGAAAGCACGCTGAGCTCAGGGCTGCTGAAACTCCTCAGCAGCGTCAAGACCGACTTGAACAGGACGAAAGAAGGCACGCTGAGCTCAGGGCTGCTGAAACTCCTCATCAGCGTCAAGACCGGCTTAAACAGGACGAAAGAAGGCACACTGAGCTCAGGGCTGCTGAAACTCCTCAGCAGCGTCAAGACCGACTTGAACAGGACGAAAGAAGGCACGCTGAGCTCAGGGCTGCTGAAACACCTCAGCAGCGTCAAGACCGGCTTGAAATCAAACGTACGCGACTTTTTCAATCTAGGCAAACATTTAGGCAGTCTGATTTGAAATTAGAGGCATTTCAGTACTATCACACTTACAATTATGGAATACACCCCAAAGTAACAATTGGAAAAATGGATGGTGTATGCCATCATTGTCTAGCCAAAAAATTCAGATCGGAGTCGCCTGGAATATGTTGCTCTAACGGGAAAATTAAGCTAGCCGCTTTAAATCCTCCTCCAGAACCACTTCTTTCGTACACGTCAGGAACAACTCAAGAATCTAAACACTTCCTGAAAAACATTAGGAAGTACAATTCATGCTTCCAAATGACTTCTTTCGGTACAACAGCAATAGTAAAAGAAACTGGTTTCATGCCAACTTTCAAAGTGCAAGGACAAATTTATCATCAACTTGGATCAATTCTTCCCTTCACTAATGAGAATCCAAAATTCTTACAAATCTATTTTATGGGAGACGAACGACGACAAGCCGATCAACGTTGTAAAAATTTTTCCAGCACCAGAAGGGAGATTGTTATAGCTCTACAGAGGTTGTTGCAAGAGCATAATAACTTAGTAAATATGTTTAAGACCGCCCTGGATCGAATGCCAACGGATGAATATAAGGTTGTCATATCAGCAGACAAGAGACCAGTAGGCGAACATGAACGTCGTTTTAATGCTCCGACCATTGACGAAGTGGGCATTGTAATGACAGGACAAGAATTCGAGAAACGTGACATAATCATTCATAGACGGAGTGATGTTTTGCAACGAATATCAGAAACACACAGATCGTACGATGCCCTTCACTACCCATTAATATTTTGGGAGGGTGAGGATGGCTACCACTTTAATCTGAGGCAAACTGATCCAATCAGTGGTACAGCCACGAATAAAAAGATATCAGCTATGGATTTTTATGCCTACAGAATAATGATTAGACCAGGATCATCAAACCATATACTGAAAAGCGGACAACTCTTCCATCAATTTATTGTTGATATTGAACCCTTATTGATCTACGATAAATAAGTATTCATATTTATTATTATTATTACTGCAGCCCAGGCAGTACTTGAGGAAGTGGACATGGATAAAGGCAGGCTAGCGTTTCGTAATGATTGCAACAGGAGCTGAGCTGGTAGCTATTCTTGGGGGACGGTCAGATTTAGCCGGGTTCAAGGCCAAATTGAGCAACTACTTGTTCCAGAATTGGAAGCATAAAGGAATGATCACGAGTCACTTGCAACGAACATACGATTGAATCAGCCAATCACGAGAGACCAAGCCATGATCACGCGACGGACAGCGTCAGTAGTAAAAAGCCCGCGGAATTGATTATCTAAAGAACCGCCGAACGGACTGACCTCCGCACGAGTGCATTGAGACGTTTGATTTATTTGAAGAAGATTGACACTAGTCCCATATTTGTGAGATAAAAACTCTGGAAATTTTTATCCAATTCCACCCCACTCCTCCGTCCCCTGTCAGTTTCTAATAAATAGTTTGGCATGACGCTACTCTAAGTCATTCGTTTTGGAGCCTTGAGAGGCTAACTTCACGCCCGTTTGTATAGCGATTTTAACGCTCTGAATTAGTTGAAATTATTGTTATTTGTGAGCTCTGAGGAGCTAAATTCACATCAGTTGTAATAACGAATTTTAACGCTCTAGTACATTTTATCTGAAGTCAACTTTATTTTTGTGAGCTAATATTTCACGCAGTGTGCGTGGTGACTTGTAACATTTTCTTAAAGACGACCATTTCAGCTCTGAGGGGCAAGTCTTGTAACGTACTAATTAGCGTTCACCTGAGCGAAGGTCAACAGAGTAGAAGGGAAATACCGAGCAAGATAGCGACTGCATGTGCAGTCAAGATTTTAAACTTATTATCGAGCCAGTGACGTGGTCTCGACGTGTATATTTATGTACAAATTTCAGTGTATTTTTTATGTGTTTATTATGCGTGTGTGCGACATATCTAGGGCAAGTCTTCGCAATTAATCGCATTAGGACAATTTGTGGGCGAACTGAGTAACCTGCAAGCGATTATAGCTAGGTCAAATAATTAACATTGAACTTTTCTGCCAAGGAGACGATACCAAGATGCTCAACACGTGGTTTGGAGTTGGGATGATCTTCAACGATTCAACGCAGACGACCACGATGGAGTGTTAATCTGTCCATAGGGAAATGGGCTGAGAAGGATGTCTTAACCCTAGAACTGCGGACCGTCTTCCAGGAAGACGGTGTGTTGTTTAATCAAGTGCGACCGTCTCTCTGAAAGACGGTCTTGGAATTCAAATATAGTACTACTGTTAGCCTTCAGATGGCACTAATTTCAAGTTATGCCGGTTCCCGATGCTTTTATCTTTCGTAGTGTAAGTCTTTGGCAAACAAATGACAGTAAGCAAGCTATTATTTGGCTGCAGAAGTGGAAGTACTGCCATGTTGATATTGAAGTTGTATTGAGCAAAATGGCCGCCAACCATGTAGACGATTCAGAAATTGAGCACTTGATTTTTGACGATTCGTGTGATAGTATGGACGATGACAGTGATTATTGTGTGGATTCGTATGAAAATGAAGATGGTGAAAGTAGTGGCAGTGATACCGGCGAACAGGATGTCACGCAAGTTATGGAAATCCCCATCAATGCAAGCGATGTTTATCATGTTCCGACAGACCCTGTACACATGCCTAATGTTAGCCGTGAAGTGGTAAGTGTGAACTAGACTGATATTCAACCCGAAGAAAGTGACTTTCCAGGTAAAAATGTACCGTTTATCGTTCATCATCCTGGGCCTGTGAACTTGCCTCCCCGTAATCGCGCGCCGATTATGTACTTCAAAATCGAGAAATGTCATATTTTTGTAAAAATAATTTTCTTTTTAGTAAATAACAGGAATTAATTGAAACTGGTTCTTGAATTAGTAACAAAAAACTATGAACTTTTCATTTATGATGTCTCTGATGAACATTTAACTCGGCAATATGGTTTTCTAGAGCAGAAAAGTCAATAATTTTTTATTATTTTATTTTTTATAAAATACTTTTTATAATTAATTCAAAGTGAAAAGTCTGAATGATTCACCTACATACCTGCCAACTCTCCCGATTTAGGCGGGAAACTCCCGATTTCAGACCATTTCTCCCGCCCTCCCGCTTAACGTATTAAATCTCCCGATTTTTCAAAAACCCCACGCTTAATTTCGGATTTAATGTGTCTTCTATCGAACGGATCGACTTTACGTGTTTTGAAGTTATATCTCTATACCGCAGTTTCGCTCTGTATCGATAATCGACAACTGCGTACTAACTCCCGCGTCGCGTCCTGTTGTTATAAAAAGTTGGCTTCAAATAAGTGTTCGTTTGAAATCGGCTTCGAATAAGTCTTCGTTTGAAATCGTCGAAGTTTAATTCAGCGCTTGTTCCTAGATGTGTTTCATAATGACCAGTGGGTGAGAGGTAGTTGTACGCTGCGGAATATTGTATCTGTTTCACACGTGAAATTATATGATTTGTGTATAACTTAGTTTGATGTTGTTGGCGTTAATATGCCGGTAGGTTATTGTGATTTTTCGATCTGAGTGATTGCGTCGGTTCCTCGGTAATATGGCGAAGAGATATGATGTGACATTTAAAAGTGTGTACAAAGATAACATTCACAGGGTGTCTACCGGTAACGGAAGTAACGAATTTTACAAATGGGTAACGAAAAAGTAACGAATTTTACATACGGGTAACGAAAATTTTCCGAAGGGGATTGAATCATATAAAATCGCGCCTCTAGGCTCAGAGATTGCGATGGAGCGAGTTTCACGCAAGCGGCGCCGATTGCATAAGCTATATTTCCCCGTGCCCGACCTCGAGGAAATGCATACTGAGGATACCCTGAGTGGTATACATCGTTCTGCGTATATTTTCGGCATCAATATGACTTTTCAGTTTTGTGTGAAATACTTATGTGTTATATTAGGAAGCCTGACTTTTCGCGAGACGTTTATTCGCGAAAACTTCTGAAATTATTCAGAAACCTCGCATTTCTCGCATTTATTTAAAGACGTGTCAAATTGAAGTCCAGAAATAACGCTAAATAATTTAATGTCGCGATCTTGTGAAATGTTACCGTTTTGAAAAAGATTCGAAATACGTAGGCTGTAACTTATTTTAAAAATATGTCTCGTAAATTTGCGACATCCAGTATGGTTAATTCGAAATTCCGTTATATGTCGATTTTTCCTTCGAATTTTGGTTCCATCGGATATATTATAATCTAACCGGTTATTTCGAAAACTTGTATAACTTGTATAATTCGTGATTCGCATTTGAAAGAAAACGTGTCCTCTAGTTGTATTATTCGTGCAATCCTCTCCGAATAATTCTTAATATTTGATACCTACTTCGAACATTCATACTCAAGACGGCCGGCTGACCGCACGACTTGCCTGCGTGAATCTCGTCAAATGGACCGAGATCGACGTCAGTAGCATAAAATCATAAAACCCGTCCCCTATTGTGAACTTGTGACCACGAGGTCTGCGGGAATCCCGTCAAAGGTGATTGGGCACCAATCACGAAACATTCCGAAACCTACTCGCTACTTTTCCCATGACCGTATACTTAAAAGTGTACGGGGAGCGAGAAGTGCATCTACCCACTTAGAAATGACAGCCTACGTAGCGTCGCGATACTAATTTCTCCTCCTGATCTACCCTGAATTGATGAGCTCCCGACCACAACATAGGGACAGCGGGAATCACGGCGCCGGCCATACAACTTGTCCATAACTACACGTGAATTTTAATCCTGCCCAACCCTGAGCTTGCATCCACCATTCTGTCAGGACGAATAGACAATCGTTCAACGGCCGGGTGCGGCGCGGTATGCATAATATCACGAGGACAACTTGAATCTCGTAAAACGGCCGAGAGCGGCAGCGATTGCGATACATCGCGATATTTCTCCACATTCAATGACGAGGACAACTGTATTCTTGTCAAACGGACAGCAAGTGGCGCCGATTGCATAATATTTCCTCGCGCCCGACCTCAAGGACAATGGAAATCTCGTCGAACGACTAAAAGTGACACCGATTATTAAATCGCTATATTTATCAGTGTTCTATCGCGAAAACAACGGGAATCTCGACAAACGGGTGAGACCAGCGCCGATCGTGTAACATCTCGAAATTTCGCCGTACTTGAATGTGAAGACAGAATTCGGTTACAATCACTGTGTTACAATCACGTAACGTCCCATAAATTTCTTCGTGATCTACCGCGGGGACAAAGGAAATCTCGCCACGGTCAAGAGCAGAGCAACCTCTTGGCAATTATAAAAACGCCTTGTGCACAAGACGACATATTAGCTGAAACAACTCATTTGATAATAAATATCTAGTATTTATTTATTATTTTTAAAATTTTTGTAACTCCGTAAGTGAATTGTATTTACCGCTTTAAACACAGTTCATTGCTGTCTTTCTTCACCGCGTGATGAGCCCATTTGCTTGCAGACCGCAGATGTATCTTGAATTCAAAGGTTACTAAAATTAACTAAAAGTTAACTAAAAGGTAGCTAAAAAGTAACTAATTTTTACTTCATCCTTACAGTAGACACCATGATTCCGCATATAACTGAGTCAAGAAGAGGCGCAACATTTGCATTTTGTAGTGTCTGTAGGTGTGATTTCAGTATCTCGCATAGTGGAAAGGGGGACATTTCATTTTCCAAAATTAAGTTTTTTGTAAATAAATTTCCTAGCATGTTAACAGATACTCAAGACAATTTTAATGAGGAAATGGATGCTTTACATTCCCAATTCTGTAACTTCCAACTTGAGGATGTGACATCTATTGAAGAAGAAGAAGAAGAGAGAATTGATGTGAAGTGGGCACTGGTAGGCCAAATGATATGTAGTGGTGGGGTACTCAAGTTATGCTTTCCATTCTGACCATTCCGCATAGTAATGCAGAGTGTGAGAGGCTGTTCAGGTCATCTCTCTCTGACGAGACTTTGGACAAACTTATAACTCGGAAGTCGATTCAGAAAGGGAAGTGTTTTGAGCAAGGATATAGCAAGACCTTTTTGAAGAGGGCAAAATCAGCCTCAGTCACCTGCAACTACGACCAATAAATAATATGATCTTCGATACGTCACTAGTTCTGTATGCCTGAGTGTGGTCGAAAGAAAGGAATGCTTGTTTGATGACTAGTGAGAATTTAAAATTACTCAGTCTTAAGTTCATTTGTAAACTGGGATGTCATATCATGTTAGTCATGTACAGTTTAATAAATAGTGTAACTTATATACTTATATATTTGCTGCAATGTCTTAGCCTGTGTATGTATTATGTTGCATCCCCCCTTGCCGCCCCCCCTAACCCCCCCCCCCCCCCGGTCGCCGCGTCGAATCTCCCGATTTTTCACTTTGAGAGGTTGGCAGGTATGCACCTATATCAATATAATATAGAACAGTCTTTCAGCTTTATATTTGTATATGATAAGTCATATTCATGAACACAGTATGCTTACAGATACCAAATTCCTTTAGTGTTATGGGAATTTACTGCAGCATTTGACAGATAAACCTGCAGCAGTTCTAGGGTTAAGTTCTACAAGCCGATCGGTGATGTACAACAATTGAATTTTCAATTATGTAGTTAGATTTGGCCGGGGAACTTTTGTAAATAGTCATGTTTCTTTTCTTGTTGTTTAGAGTTTTTCTTGCACCGACACTAAATGTTTTAAATGTCCGTTGGCGCGTGGCCAAAGTGTTTGTTGTATATTTGTTTTTCTTTTGGAGTCATATTTAATGTGCGCGGCGTGCGTACGTGATTTTTATCCATGCAAATGCGAAACCCGTTACATTCGATAAATGGTGCTTTATTAACGTTAATATTTGAGATAGGGAAGGGAGATAATTACTGTAAGATTTTTGCTGAACAGGTTATTATTCATATTAGGGTTGCCAAGCGCACCAACTTAAAATGTAATTTGTAGAACACCTTCGTTCTAATTTTGATAGATTTTTTTTTGAGTCCTTTTCAGGTTAACTAGTCACGGCATAGAACGGTGGCGCCAGCGAGTGGAATTATTTATGTCTTTTTATTTCAGGGTCTGTCAAAACCCATACGTGTGATTCTGTGTGTGTTACTGTGTCAAGTGTGTGTTGATTCTACGTGAGGAGGGGGTAGAGGTCCTACCGCCCTCATATTTTGTTGTTGTTGTATTTTAGATGGA
Source organism: Meconema thalassinum (assembly GCA_946902985.2). Taxonomy (NCBI): domain Eukaryota; kingdom Metazoa; phylum Arthropoda; class Insecta; order Orthoptera; family Tettigoniidae; genus Meconema; species Meconema thalassinum. The sequence goes on from OX336389.2 coordinate 1,069,976,159, forward strand.
AAGACAGGGTGCTCTAGGGAGACCGCTGTTTCTTGTCCATATTATTCTGACACACACACACGCGTATTGTGCTTTGGGGCACACTTCTTCGAGATTCGACCCCATGTCCTGGGAGGTCGAGGTTATTGACACGTGGGTTGACAGATATGCAGAGTTCCACAAATCGCCCGTTTTGCCTGTGACTTATTTTGATAGGCAGTCCTGATTGTCCGACTGACCCCTGTAAGCTTTCATGTAGCAAACCTGTTCATTGTGATGGTTATTTTTAAGCCATAATTAATTGGGAGTTCGCCATGTGTGTAACGGCTTCTTGTACGTTGTATGGGTAAAATATTGTATTAATAATGTAAATGTTGGCTGTGAGCCTATTGTTTTGTTGTTGACTCGATTCATGTAATTTAGTGTGACACCTGTGCGGTGTAGTGGTAGAGTACTTGTAAATTTGACGGCGGTCATATGTGTGTTTTTTTATTGGTCACGTGTTAATGTACTTGTGTTGATTTGTGTGAGAAGTCCTAAGTTTTAGGCGGTAAATGTTGCTACGGCAGTTTGATTCCAATTTCACACGGAAATTGTTGTGTTGTTTATATTAGGTCTAGGAAGTGTCGGTTTAATTTAAGTATTGTAGTTGTGTTCCCCCGTGTCGGTCTAGCTCTAAGAAATGTGGATTCGTTGTCTGAATGATTATTCTGGATGATGACGAATCACGCATTCGTTTGTACACATCGTGAAGCATGTAGAACGACATACGCGCATACATAGTCACTTTTGTTATTTTCTTTAGGGACACTTGGTCCATGTAATTAATCTCTCCAGAGATTTTGGCCTAGTTTTTGGCATTTTTATTAAGTGGGAGTCAGATGGGAGTTTTATTTTGTTAATTGTTGAGTGTAAATATGGTGATTTGTTTATTAAATTCATTTGTTTTAACCCTGGCTTCACTCTTTCCTGCATGTTATTTTGTTATATGTTACCCTGCAAGCTAATGAAGCGCTTTTACAACAACTTACGATATGAACCGATACACCCCCCGAAACTGAGTCTCATATGCTTCTTTGCAAGGGTTCAATATGTACGCCAAGATAGAAAGTGAATGCCTGCTCTACATCCGATTAAACCAAAATAAACTTCAAGTAGATGATTACATTCATTTGCGTGATGCTGTAGCCAATGATGGCAATGTTGTGGACATTGGAAAAATGGTTATTTTACCGGCAACATTTACGGGAAGTCCAAGACATATGCACGAATATGCCCAGGATGCCATGTGCTATGTTCGGATATACGGATGTCCAGATTTATTTATTACAGTTACATGTAATCCTGCCTGGACTGACATTAAGGAAGAACTTTTCTGTGGCCAGGCAAGTACTGATCGCCATGATTTGACAGCGAGAATTTTTAAACAAAAATTAGCAAAGCTCGTGGATATAATAACCAAGAGTCATATTTATGGAGAAACTCGCTGTTGGATGTACTCAATTGAGTGGCAAAAAAGAGGCCTTCCACATGCTCACATATTATTATGGCTCAATAGCAAGATACGTCCAACTCAAGTGGACAGTGTTATTTCCGCGGAGATACCCAGTAAATAACAAGACCCCATGCTCTTTGAGATAATTACAAAGAATATGATTCATGGACCATGTGGAGCTATCAACCCTAAGTCACCCTGCATGAAGGAAGGAAAGTGTAGCAAAAAGTACCCCCGAGAATTTGCCCAGGAAACCCAAACCGGAGATGATGGCTAACCTCTGTACAGAAGACGAAAACCAGGAAACGGAGGCTATACTTGGAATATTAATCTTAAAATAAACAACCAGTACAGACAAACTGAGGTAGACAACAGATGGGTGGTTCCATATTCTCCTCTACTTTCTAAAATGTTCCAAGCACACATCAACGTTGAATACTGCAATTCAGTGAAATCCATTAAATACATCTGTAAATATGTCAACAAGGGTAGCGATATGGCAGTATTTCAACTTGAAGGACAAACCAGGACTATCGATGAGCCTACACAATTTCAGTTGGGAAGATATATCAGCAGCAACGAAGCAGTTTGGCGTATCCTTAATTTCCCAATTCATGAACGTTATCCAGCAGTTGTTCATCTCAGTGTTCTCCTAGAAAACGGACAACGAGTTTATTTCACAGCTGATAACGCCCAAGAGAGAGCTGTACAACCTCCTAACACGACTCTAACAGCCTTCTTTCTTTTATGTCAACAAGATCCATTTGCTAGAACACTGATGTATGCAGAAGTTCCAAGATATTATACATGGAATAAATCTACCCAAGTTTTCTGCAAGAGAAAACCAGGTGCTTTAGTTCCAGGACATGATGTGCGAGCAAGTGATGCCTTAGGCCGGGTATATACAGTTCATCCCAACAACGCCGAATGCTATTACCTTCGATTACTACTTCACACAATTCAAGGGCCAACATCATTCAAATATCTGAAAACTGTGAACGGGGTAGAATGCCAAACATTCAGAGAAGCATGCCAACAGCGTGGCTTACTTGAAAATGACCAACATTGGGACATAACATTGTCCGAAGCATCCCTCACATCTTTTCCATCTCAACTAAGAAGTCTCTTTGCAATTATAATAACAACTTGCTCCCCATCGAACCCTCAGGCTCTTTGGGACAAATATAAAGAAAGCCTTAGTGAGGATGTACTTAGAGAACAACGAAGAGCTAATCCAGCTTTGGTTTTGAATTTTTCTCCTCATGTACTTAATGAAGCCCTCATAATGATTGAGGATAAATGCAATGGCAAAACTCTCATACAACTTGGTTTGCCAGCCCCATTACGCACTAATACTGACGTACTTGATAGGGACATATTGAGAGAAAGAAGCTTCAACACTGATGAGTTAAAAAGGTTCGTTGAAAACAAAAAGCCTCTCTTAGTTGATGACCAAAGTTTTGCATATAGTGCCATAATGGACTTAATCAATAACGGAAATGGTGGAATTGTTTTTCTTGATGCATCAGGAGGAACAGGAAAAACGTTTCTCATTAATTTGCTACTTGCAGAAATTCGGGCACAGAACTAAATTGCATTTGCAATGGCATCATCAGGAATTGCATCCACACTACTCACTGGAGGTCGAACAGCACACTCAGCTCTGAATCTGCCATTGAATCTTGCGCAGTCAGAAACTCCAGTATGTAACATCAAGAAGGGCTCCGGAAAAGCTGAAATACTTAAAACATGCAAAAGTCATTGTTTGGGATGAGTACACTATGGCCCATAAGAAAGCTCTTGAAGCGCTTGATCGAACACTGAAAGACATACGAGGAAACAGTCAACTAATGGGAGGAGCTGTTTTAGTTCTGGCGGGTGACTTTCGCCAAACATTACCAGTTATACCACGATCAACTCCCGCTGATGAACTCAATGCTTGCCTCAAAGCATCGTATCTTTGGAGACATGTTTACAAAATGACACTGACGACCAATATGAGAGTCCATTTACTAGGAGATGTGACTGCACAGAATTTTGCGCAACAACTCCTGCATCTCGGTGATGGTGATTTCACGCCTGATGCGACAACCAATCTCATTTCTTTCCCGTTAGACTTTTGCGAACTGATGCCTTCAGTTCAGGAAATGATGAACGAAGTATTCCCAAATATTCCTGGAAATTATAAAGACCATCAGTGGCTTAGCGAGCGAGCAATTCTAGCGCCTAAAAACGAAAGTGTACACAAAATGAATATTCAGATCCAAGATCATGTTCCTGGTCCCAGTACGACGTACGAATCTATCGATACTGTTCTGGAGACCGAACAGGCTGTATTTTACCCTACCGAGTTCTTGAATTCTTTGGAACCACCTGGATTTCCACCACATAAATTAATACTAAAAGCTGGATCATCAATACTGCTATTGCGTAATATCGATCCACCAAAATTGTGTAATGGAACGAGACTGTGTGAAAAAACTCATGCCAAATTTAATAGAAGCGACAGTATTGACAGGCCATGCCAAAGGAGTAGATATCTTCATTCCCCGAATTCCTATGATTCCTACTGATATGCCTTTTGATTTCAAGCGACTGCAATTCCCTGTACGTCTTGCATTTGCAATGACCATGAACAAGGCCCAAGGACAGTCGCTCAAGGTAGCAGGCCTTAATCTGGAAAGTCCATGCTTCTCTCATGGTCAGTTATACGTAGCTTGCTCAAGAGTGGGCACACCTAAACATTTATTTATTTATACACCAGAGGGAAAAACAAGGAATATCGTTTATCCTAACGCACTCCATTAATTTCAATGTTAGCTACAAACATGTTAGTATTTATTAAATAACAACTGCGAAGTGAGATGAGATGAAACATTTCTCTGAAGTTCAACCATTACATCGTATATTAGGCCGTGTTACTTTGCGTGTCATCTGTCTAGGATACTATTTAATCTACTGTCACTGTATTCATTTATGCCAATGATCTGGTTCCTCTTCTTGAAAACCTGTACCGACACATGTAAGCCGGTCACGTAGAAAATTCACTGCGAGTGTTATGGTATATCGTACATCTCTTTTCTATTTTATTCCTCTCATTCCTTTAAAGTATCAATTTTTCCCATTCGTTGATAAGTTACATGTGCCAGTAGTCGCTTCTATGTTCATCATCACTATGTAGAAGATGTTTTGCATCAGAAGAAAAGACAACTGGATGCTCAGGAACGTTAACGATATATCGACTGCGAAATCTGGAAGCTTCTCTTGGAGGAATTGCTTCAGACATTTATCGTACAGTTTAAACCTTAACAAGACGAAACTTTTAACCAGATAGCGATCTAAGTGGGAGCTATTTGGCAAAAAATAATAAAGTCTTTCCCGAAATGTGAGTCCTAAAATTAACTTTCTCTATTATTTTCTAAGTTTTATGTGTCAGTTATGTAGTAATTTTCAATATCATCCTGATCAGTAGGGCAAATTACCTAGATGTTACGCCCTCAACGTCATTGGGGGAAAATGACCTAGATTTTAAGTCCATTATATTTCTAATCCCCTCCACATAAAGTCTTCTACGACTGAGATGTCACGAATTCTGGGACCGCTAACGACATGTCTTGACTTGGACTGAAGACAAATATCACGAGAATGATTATTATTTTACAGAGCCTTCCCATAGTGACTTAAGTATAAACATTGTCACTGGGTTTGATAATGTAAGAAATGAATACATAAATAAATATAATTTATGACGTTGAGTGTTAAGGAGACAGAAATATTATCATCATTCCTCTGGGTGAAGCCGGGTACTACTGCTAGTTTCATATAAAACTCAGCAATTTTTCTAGGTTTATGCTGTGTCTTGTGCCAAAATACTATCTTTCATTTAGTGTAGTTACTTGCAACTGCATTTTTATATCTTGTTGTATAGTGTATCAGGCAGTGTATTAAGTGGCTTTTTCTGGAGGGCTTACATTTTTGACGAGAGCCCATATTTATCCATCTCTGCGTTATTGCCAAGTGTGATTTCTGCTCAATAAAAAACATAAAATAAATAATCAGAAACATTACAGTGGCAGAACTCGCTCGCGTTAGCCAGAATGTGGTTACCAGGTACAATGCCTGTATAACCCAGGAAGGACAACACTTCCAGCATCTTTGATAAGGTAATATTTCAATATAGGATTGTACACACGCTTAAAGCAGGGGCCCACGTCGCGCCACCGCCGCTTGCCGTTTTTACTTTATATGAAAGACCCTGTATATACAGAGTGGTTCACCAGCCCCTTATTATTCGGTTTATGAAACCCTGCTAACATTACATTTCTCCCGATAATCGATATTGCTCTGCGCTCTGCCTGTGTGACAGCAATGTAATTGAACCATGTTTCTAGCAAAGAAAATAGTTATGTTATGTGGGTAGGCTCACGAATAAATACATCAGACTGAAACTATAATTTCTTTCAATGGCGTCTGTGTGAAAAGCGCTTGCTATACCCATACAGTAATAGTTAGTTAGTTAGTTAGTTAGTGAGGTTTTAAGGGGAGGAACTACGAGGTCATCTGCCACAAACATACAGTATATACAGATAATTATATTGTTATTGGTTTTACGTCCCTTTTAACTACTCTGGCTTTTAGAGACGCCGGGGTGCCGGAATTTTGCTCCGAAGGGAATCTTTAACATGCCAGTAAATCTACTGTCATGGCTCCCTCGCATTTGCGCACCCTCAAATGCCAGCTGACTGCCCCAGGATACAAACCTGCAACCTTGGGCACAGCAAGCGAGAACGTTACTGCTGAGCCATGCAGCCAGGCAGTAAATATAGAACATGTCATATTATTATTATTATTCTGGGATAAATATTGAACTATTAAAATTCTAATGATCATGAATAGTATCCATCCAGGGTTTTGAACAGTATTTAGGGAAAATAACCATTTAAATGAGAGAAGAAAACCTTACCTTACCCATTGGCACTACGGCCCATGTAGAGCCTTGGCCGCCTCAACGATACTCTTCCACTCGTTCCGGTCCCGGGCACGACGGCGCCAGCCTGGAGAAGAAAACAACTTTCCCTATCGTCCTCGTAGATCATGTGAACTAAACCAAGTTGAAATCTCGCTGTACGAGGTAGGGAGGGTATAATAAAATAGTTAAAGAAAATTTCCGCCGTTGGATAGTCTTGAACCTGGGATCTTCAAAACAGCGAGCGGGCGCGATACCACTCGCACACTTTTCCAACACACTATGGAGCTTTTTGTTGCACTTCTTATTAACACGTATGGTAAAATATTCAATTATTATAGTTAGATCGTAAATATTGAATCGTCTGGCTGCGTGGCTCGGCGGTAACGTTCTCGCTTGCTGGGCTTAAGGTTGCAGGTTCGTATACTGGCGCAGTCAGCTGGCATTTGAGGGTGCGCAAATGGGGGGGTGTCAGTGGATTAACTGTCACATTAAAGATCCCCTTCGGGGCCAAATTCCGGCACCTCGGCGTTTCTAAAAGCCAGAGTAGTTAAAAGGGACGTAGTACCAATAACATTATTATTATTCATCATCATCATCTTCATTTCCCCTTTTCCAGTCGACACTGGGTGGGGGTAAATATGGTTCTTCTCCACTTTGTTCTGTCGTTCCACCATTCCTCTTCCGACACAGTGTTCCAATCTAGGTTCCGTTTTCTAATACTATTCTCCACAGAGTCCATCCAACGCATTCTTGGTCTACCTCGTCCTCTCTTCCCTGTCATCCGTCGTTCCAGTGCTCGTCTTGGTAGCCTTACTTCATTCATCCGTTTGACATGTCCAAACCATCTCAATCTGTTCTGCTCCAGTTTGTCATTTAGTTTCTGTACTCCCAGTTCTTTCCGTATATCTTCATTTCTCACTCTGTCCCTCCTCGTTTTCTGGACCATACTTCTCAGGAATCTCATCTCTGCTGCTTGTACTCTGCTCTCATCCCTCTTAGCCATTGTCCAAGTTTCTGCTGCAATGTCATTATAGGAACATAATATGCTTTGTACATAACTTCTTTAGCCTTAATTGGTATATCCTTGTTCCATACTAGTCCCCGTACCTATTGGTAGAAAGCACTCCCTAGTTGTATTCTTCTACTAATTTCCAAATCTAGTCTTCCATTTTCAGTCAGTTCGCTTCCCAAGTATTTGAAGTGTTTCACCACTTCCAATTCCTTATCTCCTACTTTCATTACTCCTTTTCCTTCTTTCTTATCTCTACTCATCACCACTGTATTACTCTTCTCCACATTTATTTTCAATCCCCATTGCTCAATCTTTTCATTTATTATGTCTAACTGTTCTTGTACCTCCATCTCATCCTCGCCCCAGATTAAATATTGATTGGGATGCATTCATTCAGTACCTGGCATGTTTTCAAATTTACTTAAAGGAAGTTTCGCGACCACTTTCCATTAATAAGGCGAATGAACTGCAAATTAGCAACGATTAGGATGGAATGGGCATCTTCAAAGAATGGGAGATGATAGGACACCAAAAGCTTATTTCAACAAGATTGTCCCAGGAAAAGGACCAGTAGGAAGACCAAAGAAGAAAGGGTTGGACCAAATCAAGGATGATCTTTAAGGCAAAGGGCTAGACTGGAGAAGGACCCACGAAGACCAATATTCATGGACAGGGAAAGCTGGCAAGGGCTCGTTAACAGCACACGGGCTACTGGAGCTGGAATTTGATGATGAACTGCAAATAATACCCTCAAACGACACCCTTCGCCATGTTTTATTTCATAAAACTTGGCGTACAAAATGCTAGCGTGTGATACACTTCGGTCATAAAAGCAGGTGTACGTACGAGGATGAACAGAATCATGTGGTCAAGCTCAGAGCGCTGCAAACAAATTCTTAAGGAAGGGCGGATTTTCCCAAGTAGTTGACTTCCCAACTAGAGGCAATAATACCTTAGATGTTTATCTCGTAAGGCCTATAGAGCTGTATATTAACTGTCTGAAAGTACCAGGACTTAATGACCATTCTGGGGTTGAATTAAATATTAGATACGGTGACATTACAAAATTAGACTCTGATGTAGCAAATAAGATCATATTCCAGTATCGCAGGGTGGATCAGTGCAAATTTCAGGGGTATTTGAATGAGCTATTTGTAGGATGGGCATCGGAAGGAAATCACATTAATATCCTGTGGACTAACTTTTTGAAAATTTTAAATAGTGCTATTGATAAATTTGTTCCATTTAAATTACTGAAACAAAACCCAGATCCTGAGTATTACACACGGGAAATCAGGAGTCTTAAACGGAAAATTAGGAAATTATACAATAAAAGACATGATAGTGACAAGTATATGCTGAAATTTAAGTCCTTATCAAGAGAGCTCGTCTTGAATAAGAGGGCTGCTCATGACAATTATATGCAAGGTTTGCTTGGTTCGGGAGGCGATGGGTGGAAAAAATTTTACAGTTATGTTAGGAGAAGAAAGGGAAATTCAAATAATTTGTCGATGATAATGTCCGGTGACAGTAAATTAATTACTGAGAAGCAGGCCATTGCTAATGAATTAAATGTCTTTTATGGTAGTGTGTTCAATAAATCCAATAGCTGTGTGTTGGAGCTTAACGGTGAATCAGGGGCTCCCTTCTCCAAATAAACCAGTCGGCAATTGTAAAGCTAATACACAAATTACGTTACAGTATATCCAAGGGTCCTGATAATATTGTTATTGAAGTACTTAAACTAGGAGGTAGGGCCGTGGCACGATAGAGGTGATGTTTAATGTGTCCATAAACAATGTGCAAATCCCGGATGCCTGGAAAAGAGCTACGGTAGTCCCAATATTTAAGGGAGGGAGCAGACTTGAATTGGGCAACTACAGGCCGGTTAGTCTTACGTCCATCGTTTGTAAGCAGATGGAGCATCTCATTTGCGACTACTTGAGGGAACAGTGGGAAACATTTTCATGGTTTAATGATAGGCAACATGGATTTCGGAAAGGTTACTTGTGCTAGAGACAGATGCTATCACTTTTTCAAGATATTAGCGAATCGTTAGACGATGGAGTTTCAGTCAACGCCGTAGTTATAGATTTTGCGAAGGCATTTGATGTCGTGCCGCATGACATGCTACTCCATAAATTAGCTTCGACGAAGATTGATAGAAGAGTAATTTTATGGATCCAAGAATTTTTGACAGGTCATTTCCAGAAAGTGAAAGTTGAAGACCGATTCTCGGATGAAACTACCGTAACGTCGGGTATCCCTCAGGGCAGCGTAATCGGAACTTCGTTATTTTTGGCGTTTATAAACGACTTACCAAATGGGATTCACAGTGACTGGCGATTGTTTGCGGATGATTGTGTAATATATCGAAAGATACATGACTTGCAAGACAATGCAGTCCTTCAAGATGACCTGAACCTGGTCTATAAGTGGGCGATTGAAAATAAAATGAAAATAAACACAAGAAAATGTAGTCTAATAAAAATAGGGAAAGTGCGAAGGCAAGATTTTCAGTATAACATTGGCTCGGAAATACTTGTAGAAGAAGATTCTTGCAAATATTTGGGCGTTCACGTAAGAAATGATATGAAATGGAGTAGTCATATAGGATGTGTAGTTTCTAAAGCTTACAAATCCCTGCACTTTTTAATGAGGGTATTAAAAGGAAGTAGTACCTCTGCTAAAGAATTAGGATATTTGTCACTTGTAAGACCTATTCTGGAATACGCCTCGGCGGTTTGGGATCCATATCAAGTAGGGCTCATCATCATCATCATCATCATTTCCCCTTATCCAGCTCCTGCCGGGTCGGGGTATTTATGGCACTTCTCCACTTTCCTATTTCCTTCCACCATTCTTCTTCCACGATCTTGTCCCAGTCCAGATTTCTTTTTCTTACGCTGTTCTTCACTGAATCAATCCACCTTGTTCTAGGACTTCCTCTTGCTCTCTTACCCTTGCACTTCGCCTCCAGCATCTGTCTTGGTATTCTATTTTCCTCCATCCTCTTTACATGTCCAAACCACCTTAGTTTATTCTTCTCAATTCTCTCATTTAGTTTTTCCATCCCAACTTCCTTCCTAACATCTTCATTCCTCACTCTGTCTTTCCTTGTCTTTCCTATCATACTTCTTAGGAATTTCATTTCACTGGCTTGGATTCTACTCTCTTGCCTGCTTGTCAGGGTCCAAGTCTCAGCTGCATAAGTTAATATGGGAACATAGTACACTTTATACATTACCTCCTTGCTTTTCCTTGGTACTTCCTTATCCCAAACAAGTTTTCTTACACGTTGATAGAATGCATTGCTCTGCTGTACCCTCCTGCCAATCTCCATGTCCAACCTACCAGTTGGCATCAATTCACTTCCTAGGTATTTGAACGTGTCCACAATTTCCAAACTCGGACTTCCAATTTTCACAGTGCCCTTTCCTTGTCTTTCCCCTCTTGTCATCACCATGGTCTTGCTTTTCTCTATACTGATTTTCAGGCCGTACTTCTGAATATTTTCGTTCAGTGTATCTAGTTGTTTTTGCACTTCTTCGGTGTTCCTTCCCCAGACCACAATATCATCTGCAAATAACAGTAACTTCATTTCTTTATGTCCATATGCTTCCTTTGTTTCCTTTACAATTTCATCCATCACCATTATGAACAAGAGAGGTGACAGCACACTCCCCTGTCTTAGTCCAGTCTTGTTCCTAAAGCAATCTGTCTTTCCATCTGGGGTCAGTACCCTGCTAACACAGTTGTTGTACATTGCTTGCACCATTTCCAACATTTCTCTTCCCAGTCTCTTCTTAACCATGGTTTCCCATACCTTCTCTCTGGGGACACTATCATATGCCTTTTCTAGATCTATGAAAGTCATGATCAAATCCTCTCCATATTCCCAGTTCTTTTCCATCACCTGCCTCAAGCTAAAGATTGGGTCCACTGTGGATCTTCCACTCCTGAAGCCATACTGTTCCTCTTGCAACTCTCCTTCCACCTTTCTTCTCATTCTTCTTTCTAATATCCTTTCCAGTATTTTTACTATCTGTGATAAGAGTGTGATCCCTCTATAGTTATCACACACCTTCTTGTCCCCCTTCTTAAACACTGGTATTATTAGCCCTTTCTCCCAGTCTTCTGGTACACATTTCCGTTTCCACACACACTTCAGCAGTCGATACAACCATTGCATACCAACAGGTCCAGCAGCCTTTATCATTTCTACACTGATTTCATCCACCCCTGTTTCTTTTCCCATCTTCATTTTCTGTACTGCTAATTCCACCTCCAGCATTGTTATATCATCTTCTGTTATAGAGTCGTCAGGTTGTGTCACTTCCATCTCACCAGTACAATTGCTCACATTCAATAACTTATCGAAATACTCCTTCCATCGTCCCTTTATCTCTTCTGGGTGTGTTAACAACTCTCCATCTTCCTTTTTCACCAGCTTTGTGGTAACTCTTTCTTTCCTCTTACTTCTTAGAAGCCCATACAGAATCCTTTTACTGCCACTTACATCTGTTTCCATTCTTCGTGTAAATTCTTCCCAACCTTTCTTCTTTTCTTCTCCTACCACTTTCTTACACCTCCGTTTGCTGTCGTGATACTTCCTTTTGCTTCCTTCTGTTTGATCTCGGTTCCATTCTTTCCATGCAGACTTCTTTTCTTTCACTGCTTTCTTCACTTCCTCATTCCACCATGGTGTCTCCTTCTCTTTCACTCTTGTTGACGACCTACCACAAGCACTCTCTGCTGCACCAACCATTCCTCTTCTATGTTTTCCACTTCAGTAACTGGGATTTGTTGCTTCAATCTCTCCTGAAAATCTTCCTGTACAGTTTTGTCTTTCAATTTCCATACTTTTATTTTACTTTCTCTGATCTCCTTTAGGTTTTCCAATTTTTCCCATCTAAATTTTGCCACCACAGCTCTATGGTCCCCATCGAATGCTTCTCCTGGTAAAGCTGTCACATCTATCAGCTTTCTGCGATTAGTCCTTTCCACCAGAAAGTAGTCAATTACTGATTTTGTTCTTGTATCGCCCCAACCATATCTGGTAATTTTCCTGCTGTTTTTCTTCCGAAACCATGAATTACCCACTATCAGTCCATTCCTTTCACAAAAGTTTACAAGTTCCTCTCCTTCCCGGTTCTTTTTCCCATATCCATATGGTCCAATGACTTCTTCCTTTCCTTGTCTCTCATTTCCAACTTGTGCATTCATATCTCCCATGATCACCACTTCTACCCCTCAGGGGCTCACATCTAGTGGGACGTGGGTTGGCGACCACGGGACCCCAGCTGAGTCCGGCATTGCTTCCACTTACTTGTGCCGGGCTCCTCTCCGTCTTCTTTCCTGCCGACCTCCCTTGGTCAACTCTTGTTCTCTTCCGACCCCGATGGTATTAGGTTATCCGAGGCCTAGGGAGTCTTTCACTTTCCCGCCTTAATTGGCCCTTGTCTCATCTTTCCTGATACCCTCCTTCTGTGAGGGGTCAGCCTTCTTTTTCTTTTCCTTTTACCTCCTGCCTTGTGCTCAAGGCCCTTAAGGAGGCAGGGTATATGTAGCCCCACCAGTTCTGGTGCACCCTAGATAATGCTACACCCTCACGGGCTTACGGCTGGTGAGATCGGGAGTTGACGACCCCGAGGGATTCCCGAGCTGGGTCAGTTTTCCACTTTTGTCCCTTACCTTTGGGGGCGGACTCTCTCCCCTCTCCTCTCCTCTCCTCTCCTCTTTTCCTTATATTTCCTTTTCTCTTTAAGATTCCCGCACTGTTTTTGTTACTTGGTTCACCGTGTATCTAAATTCCCTTTTAGCGATTTTTTAAGGTATTTTTTAATCTACGTTGCATTTTGTAAGTTTTTCGATCTAAATTACATCTCGCGATTGTTTTTAAACTTCAATTGCATTTTGTAAAGATTGACAATCTAAATTGCTTTTTGGCAAGTCTTTCAATGCAGGTAGCTGGACCTTTTAGTGAGATTTTGAATTTCAATTGCATTTTGTAAGTATTTTCAACCAAAACCGCATTTCGCACGAATTTTGAATCTAAATTGCATTTTGTTTGGTGGGCATTTTGCACATATTTTGATTCTTAATTGCATTTTGTGGGTATTTTGAATCTAAATTACATTTTGTCAAGTATTTTCAATCTAAATTGCATTTTGTAAGTATTGTCAATCCACATGAGTCGTTTGAATCTACCGTACATTTTGTAAGCATTTTCAACTTCAATTTCATTTTGTAAGTATTTTGAATTTCAATTGCACTTTGTGAATAATTTGGATTGGAACTGGGATATTTCACTCTGAATTGCATCGTGTATTTTCAATTTCAATTGCATTTTGTAAGTATTTTGAACCTCAATTGCATTTTGTACGTAATTTCGATCTCATTTGCATTTTGTAAGTATTTTGAATTTCAATTGCATTTTGTAGGTATTTCGATGCTACATTGCATTTTGTACGTATTTTACCTAGCCTTCATTTTGTGGGTATTTTTCAATCTATGCCTTTTGTGAATCTTTTCGTTCTAAATTCCCTTTTGTAAGAACATTTTGTGAGTTGTTTCAATCTGAGTTCTTTTTTGTAAGTATTTTCCGTCTCACTTAATTTTCGTTCTGGTTTCCGTTTCATTATCATTTTTGCTATCACCCAGATCATTAGGGGCCGATAACCTAGATGTTAGGCCCCTTAAGACAACAATTATCTGAAATTACTCTTTCTACATCCTCCAGGAATACTTCAATATCTTCTTCTCTGTTTCCAGTCTGTGGTGCATACACTTGTATGAAGTCCATCACGTCATTTTTCATCTTCATTCTAATTTTCATTATTCTGTCACTCACACACTCGACCACTTCAACATACTCCTCCAGTTGTTTCGAGGTTATCAGTTCCACGCCTTTTTTTGCCTCTTGGCCACCACCCCAGTATAATGTATATCCTTTCCTCAATTACTTCCTTCCTTTACCTTTCCATTTCACTTCACTCAGCCCCATCAATCCAACATTCTCTCTCTCCATGAAGTCTACCACCTCCTCCACCTTGTCTATCAGGGTCATGACATTCATGATTCCCACTTTCATTTCGGTTACTGGTCGCCCATTTCTCACAGTTCCCCCAGTACCAAAAGAACTGCGCGTCGCCTGCAGGGTACGCCCTAACCTTCTCCGAATCATTTGAAGTGCCATTTCCATTTTAGGCTATTATTACGATGGGGTCGCCACTCCCAAAGGCATTTTATGAAGCTACTATTATACCGGCCGCCCCTAACATGGGAAACAGACGCCCTTGCAGCCGCCCCTAACCTGGGAAACAGACGCTGCCGATTGATGCTGTACTCATACTATTCCCCGAGTACTGGGTTGCCTCTTCTGCAATCCCCACCGTTCCGAAGTCCATCTTCTCCGCTTCAGATTCCGTTGAGGTCTTCGCACTTAACCCTGTGCACGGGGCCTATGTTATACCCCATAGGACTGGGTCCTCACCAGAACTTAGCCGGTACTGTAGTTCCATGGTATATTACAGTACCGTTGCCCACCCCCGCGACGTGGACGCGCCTGGCAAGAATTATCCATGTAGCCAATTATAATTGCCTCATGGACCGGGTTAAGGAGCTGTCTAAATCCAGCCTCCAAGGGCTCATAAATGAGTTGGAAATGGTACAGAGAAAGGCCGCTAGATTTGTGCTCAGTGACTTTAATCCCAGGAGCAGTGTGAGCCGTATGTTAAAGAAACTTGGGTGGGAATGACTTGAGGCTAGGAGGATGAAATCTAGACTCTGCGCTATTTACAACACGTATACAAATCAACCAGCATGGGGTGAGCTTAGCAAACGTATGGAAAAGCCTCCTTACATGGGTAGGAGCGATCATCCTTTCAAAGTTAAGGGCCGACCACAGCGAACAAATTATGGTAAATATTCTTTCGTAAACCGTGCCAATGATAATTGGAACTCTCTACCTGCCGCAGTCTTAGAGCCTTTTCCCAAACATATAGGTATGTTTAAGAAAAGACTGACTATTTGTGTAAATACTCCAGTTTAATTATTAGTGAATTGTTATGTACAATTATTAATTTGTTATGTATATATAATTTCCCACCGGGGGACACACCCCCAATTGCAAATAAACGAATGAATGAATGAACAGGATTTTGTACCAACGATCACAACAGCTTCCTTACCAGCAAGTGTCGTGTCATATGGGCTTTTAATGTGAAAAGTCACGTTAACAGTCTAATGAACTCAATACACTACGGTATTTCCCATAAGTGGATCAATTAATACATTTTTATATTTGTCAAACGTAAGAAAGAGGATTAGATTATATCCCGCGGTGACAGAGGGCTTTGACTTGACAAAGCGTAAGAATGAGGAATGATTTACAAGCCGAGACGTTACAGAGGGCTTTGACTTGACATGTGTGGTGGCCTAAATTAGTTTGAGTTTTTCTTTCAGTCAAGGTGGTCAACATTTCGAACACTTGCTACCCTGAATATACAGGATACCTTGCTTTCGTTCGACAGATCATTACCCGTCGTCCAATCTGGCTTCGTACCATCGGATAAGTACGGTCCTTTTCAGGACCAAATAAAAAATTGCTCATTGGAACAGATAGATATGCGTCCATAATACTTCCACAATAAACGATATTGAGCAAAAATAAAAATTGTACTGTTTCGAGTTTCGAACCTATAAGTCCCTCGGAACAAATTGACCCTTGAATGAGTGACTGAAGCTGGCCAGCAGGCCTACCTCAAGTTCATTGACACTTGCAATGCAGAACCGGGTTGGGAAGGGGGAAGAGGGGGCGAAGGTAGGAGGGATGCTTCTTGTGACAGATTTATAACTGAGAGGTACAGTCAGTTTGGTTCGGCTCGTCAGTGCATGTTTCTATTGATAGTATTTTTGTATTCGCAAAGGAAGTGATGCCACCTGTGAATTCTAAACTTAAGTTTACGACAGAGAGGGCAAACGCGAGAGATTGTTTTCAATGTTTATAGGTTTATGAAGAAGGAAGCTGATGAGTGTAAGAATAAGACGCAAGAAGAGTACAGAAGAAAATTGATGAAAGTACAACAAAGAGTATCAGAGGCTACACAAGTATCGTTGAAGACGGTCAAGAGAATCTTAGCAGAACAGAGGCAACATGAGGCTGAAGGAACTTCATTTGGTACGCCAGGAAAAACACGGAAAGGGAAGAAACGTGTGACGGACATTGACGATTTCGATAAGTGTGTTATTCGACGTACAATCCATGAATTTTACATTCATCAGAAAACTTCTCCAGCTATATCCAAATTACTGCCTGTATTACGAGAGAAGATTGGCTTCCAAGGAGGCTGCACCAGTTTGAGAGGAATTGTAAAAGAGTTGGGCTTCAATTGGAAGAAGACTGGGAATAATAGGCAGGTTTTAATAGAGATACATGACGAGTATCTTATCTGACAGCCATAAAACATACAGAGAAGAAGGTCGTCCCATCATATATGAAGACTAAACTTATATACATAGTAGCCATTCCACGCCTAAAGCCTGGACTGACGATAGTACATCGGGAGTGTTCTATTCCGTCTCGAGAGGAGAACGACTGATTATACTCCATGCCGGCGGTCGGGCAGGTTTTGTTCCCAATGCTCTACTTATTTACCAGTCGCATAAAAAAGTGAGGACTATCACAAAGACATGAACAGTGAATATTATATTCGTTGGTTCAAAGAGAAGTTGATCCCTAATTTGGAACACAACCCAGTGCTTGTTATTGACAACGCATCATACCACAACACGCAGAAAGACAAGGCCCCCAACATCAAATTCTAATAAGGATACAATGAAACACTGGTTGCGGGTTAATAAAATCCCTTTTAACGATTCAATGCTGAAAGTTCATCTTTATGAACTTATTAAAGTCCATAAGCCCCGACACAAAACCTACATAATAGATGAAATAATGGCTGCTAGTGGACACACAGTATTGAAACTGCCTCCATACCATGCAGATCTAAATCCCATAGAACTTGTCTGGTCTGATGTAAATCAGTGGGTCGGTGCACATAATGTCACCTTTAAAATTAATGATGTCAAACGCCTTTGTGAACAGAGGTTTTCAGAGTTTCAGGAAAGTAATTGGATTAGCGTTTGTGATCACGTAGAGAAAATAGAAAATAAATATTATGAACGGGAGGGAATAATTGAGGAGAGAATAGAATCACCCATAATAACTAGTGCAAACAATGACTGCAGCAGTGACAGTGGCAGTGAAAGTGAATCTGATGAAAGTGATAGTGAAATGTCTGGAATCGAACCATTAGAGGATTAATGACTACCCGGTGATTGCTTTTAAGGTGAAGATTGAAAATGCATTGCCATTTCCTTGGTTCATTAATTATTATAATTATTAATAATTATAATAATAAGATGCACCAAGTTTGAAAGGGCTTATCATTCCTGTCGTAGTATCTATTCATCTGTGCCTCTCCAAGAACCTCAAACTCAGACACTATAACTCCGCCGTCAAGCCATCTGTTCTGTATGCTTCTGAGTGCCTTGTAATGACCAGAAAGGGTCCACTCGGAAAACTGGAGTCAAAAGAGAGGAAGATCCTGAGGAGGATGTTAGGTCCAATTAGAGAGGAAGGAGGCATTTACAGAATCCGTCATAATGTTGAATTGTATTGTAGGGGTTCTTTGTGGGGCCCTGTACAATGTAGTGTTAGAAGGGGTGAGATTTAGGGTGTTATGGGATGTTCGGATTTGTGTAGAGAGGATGGTAAGAGCCTGAGCGGTCTAAGAGGCGTAGACGTGGCTCTAAAGGAGAGCTCCCAAGTGTTCAGAATGATGGGACAGCTCGGGGGTGTAAAAGCGGAGAAAGGGTGTGTTTAGTGGATAGTGACTTAGAGTACCGCGTCGCTGCTCAACTTGCAGACAGTGCGTGTAAAGGCTAGAGGAGACGGCAGCGCAAACCCGCTGACGTGTGCTCTGTGTCGGCGAGCTAACTGACTGTTCAGCTAAATCCTCTATGCAATTAAATAATCAATACCCGTGGATCCTACTGGGGTAAGGCTCAAGGGCAGGATCTTAAAAACTAACTAAATAAGTTACAAGACCAGATAGCTAGCAACTAATGATTGTAATAACTATTTCGGTGATGTAGTGATATTTCTCAGAGCAGCCTTCAGTGCTGCTATACTAGATGCATCACAAGTACAAATCAGAAGTGGAAAGTGTGTAAATGTGTTGGTGTGAGGATGCTCGCTTATACACTTACCCCTGATGGTGGCTTGACGTGAAGTCGATCTCTCAGATTAGACACTACCCATGCGGTCAGTACTAGAATGGTCCCGCTAGTATGGTGCCGAGCCGCTTTATAGCTTTAGGCTTGCTGCGTCGGTGGAATTGCAAATTCCACCTAGGTCGGTACACTTACTTAGGTCGATGGAGTTCATTCGGAAGTTGTCGGGGTTAACAGAGTTCGTAGTTGGTATGAAATGTAGAAGATATCTGATTATCTGGGGACGAAAAGTATGATTTAGGAGATGGTGATTGTCTCCATTCCTAGGGATGAATTTTATAGGGCGGGGTTGTGTATATATCCCCTATATATATACAACAGTATGAACACCAGGAGGACATCATCACGTCTATAAGGAAAAGACGCCTGACCTTTTATGGACACTTGGCACGTCTGGATTCTGAAAGACTCACCAAAAGGATATTCACAGTAACAGGAAGAGGCAAGGCTTCTAAGAACAAATGTATTGCGTCAGTTAAGTCAGATATGGAACAACTAGAGATCCCACTGGAACAAACTCGTGACCATCTGATGTTCCGTCAGGTCATCCAACAGGGCGTTTTCCTAACGTCCCTTACAAGTAAGAAGCCTACAGGAGCTAAGTGGACAGAAGAAAGAAGACTGACTTTTAGTCAGAAAATGAGGGACTATTGGAAGGAGAAGAACAAGAAGAAAGCAACAACTTTACTGAAGAGTAGATACTAGCCCCGTGGTCCTAAGTAGGCCTAAACGATAAAGAAAGAAAGAAAGAAATTATAATAATAATGGTTCAAAGGAAGGAAGCTTTTAGTTTTGCGTGACCATTAATCTTGTGATCACGAGCCACGGGACCTCCTTTTTACGTGGAATCCGAACCATAGGACATGGCATTTCACTTCGAAAATCTCACATGCATTGACCGGGAATCGAATCCGGTTCACCTTGGAGAGGCCAACAGCTTGACCATTGCGCCACCACGCACCCTAATAATGGTTGATTATTAATTGTACATTACTGAACTATATAGTCATACTATTTTCATAACTATATTGTTCCATTAGTGTCTTTTAATTATTCCAATCACCCCGAATACAGTTTATAAGAAGCGAAATAAATAATGGTGGTTTTTGTGTGAGTGAGTGAGTGACAGTTCCTGCGGGAACAGAGTGTAATTTTGACGGCTGACGAGTGACGTAGCTGTCACAATCCAGCAGGCTGAGGTAAGCAGACACTCTCTTGAGCTCCCCACTAGATTTTCACAAGGGTCAATTAGTTCTGAGGCAGTTATACTGCAATGCGACTTTGTTGACGCTACTCTAGCAATTTTTGATTTAGCCACCATAGCTACCGAGAACCATGGTGTATTGCTGGCACGTATTGAATCTATTCGTAGACACTTCCTGTCCAAACGGAAGAAGGTGTTATTCAGAGCTGTGATCGTTTTAATTATGCATTATATTTGTGGTTATTGAAATAACACTGCCACTATCGATTTCTACTATATTCGCGAGCATGTACTAAACGGTAAAGTTGTGCTAATCTCATAAAAGAGCAGGTAGTAATATTTTTAGGATGACTATGATATACACTTTAGTTGGGTTGCCTTCCTCCAAAAAAAAAAAAATAAGGGGCTGGTGGACCACTCTATATATACTTAATCACATGTAATTTATTTCAGGTTATTTTTTCTCCTATTCCAGTAATTGGAATTATTTTGTGTTGACCAACTGAAAGTTACAATATCAATTTTTAGATATATTGCTCTATACTGGTTGAGTCAGCTGTCCCTGATAATATTGTTTTATGTAGCCCAACTATCGCTCTTTGGCAGGAAGGTCGATATTTTCCTGCCTGCATCCCATGTGGTACTAATGTACTGCAAGCATATCCCGCGAATAATACTGACCATTATTATTATTCCTTGTATTAGTCTGTAGTCATATCGAGGAAAAGATAATAGTATTCTTGTCATTTGTAGCTATTCAGTCGGTCAACACGATTATGCCCAATGAATGGGCGGGGTACAAGATATAAATATTTTAATACACTCCTGGAAAATATTACATGTATTAGTTAATTAGCACTATTAAATGGGACAATTGAGGATACAAGAATTTTGTACAGACAACACTGAAAGAATGGCTTCAAATCTTTACAAAAATAATAGTGTTCAGTGTCGTTTACAGGATATGCTTGGAGTGCATTAGTACCGTATGGGATACAAGCAGAGAATTATCGACCTTTCTGATAACTATGCTAGTTGGGCTGCATAAAACAATATTATTAGGGGCAGCTGATTCATCTGGTATAAATGTCAGTTCTATACTAAGCATATTTTATTTGCAGGGTAATCTAGGTATTGAATATACACGGTACCTGAAGGAAGTTGTTACAGCTTTAGAAAGTGATCCCGAGTTCAGGGAAAAGCTCGAGAAGGCTGAAGAAGTAGACATCAGGGTAAGTTTGAATCAAGAAATAAAAAATACAACTAAAAAATAATTTTGAAAATAGAATTTAAATAAAATAAACATGGCTGAATTTTGTTATTGTCCCTACTCGTGACTGAATATGCTTTATTTCTTCTGACACACTCTTGTGGTCATGTATGATTGTATAACATTTAATAGCATGGTTTTTTGTATTGGTATGCTGTTTTAAGAAAATTAAATATACTTAATGGCATACCTCAGTTTTAGTAGTTGCTTTTATGCAATTTGAAAGGTTAAAAAAAAAAAGATACTATTATTTGAGATTGTAGCAATTAGAAATATAACCCTAGCACTTTTGAAAGACAAATTTAGGGCCTGTTCCATATACCTTTGTTAACGATTTAAATTTTTAAGTGTTATGTAGCATCTTAACATTTAGATTTAGTATTTTATAGCTCATGGAATAAAAATATGTTATAATTAAGCTTATATTGCTTGCCATAAATTTACAAAATGCAGTAGTATGAAGACAGAAGAAAGTGGCAGACTTGCAAGGAACACATGTTTGCACATGCAAATGCAGTATGAGATTAGAAGTATCGGGACATTCACATGAAAATGATGAAGATTGGGGTGACCTCCTCGTCTGGTAGTGGCTGTCAATATAGTGTTGACCTATCCTTGATAAACAGCCCCTAATCTAGCAGATACACATTCAATCAGGTAGCAAGAGGTTTCCTGAGTTATGACAGCGATTCAAATTAGGGCTCCATGCTGCCCAGTTTATTAGTGGGATTTCGTTGTTGGCAGATCATTCCCTCACAGTATTTGTAGTAGAAATGGGTGCTTAGTTGTGTTGAAATACACAATGGTCATCATCATCTTGCACAGTTTCTAGCCACTGGCCGGGTCTGTTTGGAACACAAGCCTCTCCAACGTCTTCTGTCTTCCCACCATCTCTCAGCCTCCACCCTTGTCCAGCCTTTTCCTCTCTTCTTCACGCTTTCTTCTACCCCCTTCGGCCACCTGTCTCTCGGTCTCTTTCCTTCCCACTTCGTCTCGTGTATCCTCCTGGGTATCCTCTTCTCCTCCATTCGTTTTACATGTCCGTACCATCTAAGTCTAGATTTCTCTATACCATCCTGTAATGGTTCTTCCTTCATTAATTCTCTGGTCCTCTCATTTCTTATTCTGCCCATCTTTGTAGCTCCAATACTGCTTCTGAAGAACCTCGTCTCACTGGCCTGTATTTTGCTCTTCTCCCTTCCTTTCATAACCCAGGTCTCCGAGGCAAACGTCAGGATGGGGACATAGTACGTCAGATATATGATCTTTTGGCTGTTCTGAGGGACATCCTTGCTCCATATCATGCTTCTCACACTCCTCCGGAATGCTTCTGCTTGTCTCCCCCGCTCATTTATTTCTCTATCATTTCTTCCATTATCTTGTATCGGGTTTCCCAGATACTTGAAACTCTCCACTTTCTTCAGCTGTTCCCCACCAATTGTTATTCCCGTTGTGGTTCTTTCCTTCTTCCTTGTTGTGATCACCATCCCACTCTTATTTATGCTAAATTTCATCCCATATCCTTGTATTATTCCTTCCCACATGTCCATCTGCTCCTGTACCTCCTCCTCCTTGTTTCCCCAAATCATCAAATCATCTGCAAACACCACTGCTTTCAACTTTCCTTCCCCAATTACTTGTGCCACTCGGGTCATTATGTCACATTATGTCATCCATAACCACAATGAAATGTAACGGCGACAGTGCACTTCCTTGTTTCATGCCGTTTCTCTGTTCCAACCAGTCCGATCTCTCTCCTACCACTTTCACACAGTTCACGCTTCCCTTGTACATCTCCTTTATCCTCCGTATAGTCCATTTTTCTACTCCTCTGTCCTCCAGGGACTACCATACTTAGTCTCTGCATACCCTGTCATATGCTTTATCAATGTCCAGGGAGGCCATCAGTAGATCTGTTCCATACTCATAGTGCTGTTCTTGTAACTGCCTTACAGCAAAAATCATATCCACTGTGGACCTTCCTGCTCTGAAGCCATGTTGTTCTTCTCTCATCCCTCCTTCTATCCTTGTCCTAATTCTCCTTTCCAAAACTTTCTCAAACATCTTTGCACAATGGCTCATCAGTGTTATTCCCCGATAGTTTCTGCATTCTGTTCTACTACCTTTCTTGAAGATCGGGACAATTATCCCCTTTTTCCAGTCCTCTGGGGTCTCCCATTCCTTCCATGCTGTCTTCATCACTCGGTACAACCATTGTATCCCCACCTCTCCTGCTGCTCTCACCATCTCCACACTCAACTCATCCACACTCGGTGCCTTCCCTCCTTTCATCTTCCTCACTGCATCTTCCACTTCTTTCCATGTTAAGTCCTTTTCTGTTTGCAGTCCATCTTCCTCTTCCCCGATTTCTTCCTCCTCGCTGTGGTTTCCATTTGGGTTCAGATGTTCTTCAAAATATTCTTTCCACATTTTCTTCAGATCTTCCCTATTTTCTATCTCTTGTCCCCTTTTGTTCACCATTCTAACATAATCCATCGGATCCTTCGATGGTAGGGAACACAAAAGGGGTTAAAATGTCTATGAAACATTGTGCCATGAAATTACCATGTAAAACAACTAGGTTCAAAGCCCTTTCTAGAAGAAACATGACCAGACTATAACAACTCCACCCCCAATGAATTTTACTGCAGGTATTATACAGTCTGTAGATAGCATTCACAAACTCATACCCTACCATCAGATTGCCACATTGTATGCCATGATTCATCACTCCACAAAAGTTTCAACTGTTTTTTGGACTAGTTTTAACACTTCATACACCACACAGGGTGGCATTAGGAATTGGCCTGTGATGTGCCTTACTAGCAATTGCTCGGCCATGGAAACCCAAGTCACGATGCTTGGGCTTGACCCACAAGCGGAGCAGAATTCCTGTGCGATGGTGGTGATGGATAACACTATGTAACAAATTTTGAAAAAAAGTTTATCTGATTTTTTTAGTGTTTGTTGCTTAATTTGGTGATGCTGATTAGGAATTTAAAAGTAGTCTTGCTCTAATAACAATATTTTGGATGTGAAAATGAAATTTTCAATTTTTTCTTTGAGTGTTTATTTAATACAACAGGTCAAATAACAAATCTAATATACAGTACTTCAAATGTAGAAGAAATACTGAGCAGCACCGAATTTTCATACAACAACGTTGCCATTCAAAAATGTCCAACACAACGGCTCTTACTCTTATGTTCTTTTGACCTCTCTGCACATACAGTACTATCAGAGCACAGTCCCAGCGTCCCTGATACCTTATTTCCATATGCTGAATGCTCTGGTGAAATCGTTCTGTTTCTTTCACTTATGTGCCTAAAAACCATTGCACTACCGTTCTGAAAGAATCCCAAGCGTTTTGTTCATCAAGAGTCATTGCATCTAAAAGTTCTTTAGATTGCAACATCCCCCTAGGGGCTCACATCTAGTGGGACTTTGGTTGGCGACCCGAGCTGAGTCCGGCATTGCTTCCACTTACTTGTGCCGGGGTCCTCTCCGTCTTCTTTCCTGTCGACCTCCCTTGGTCAACTCTTGTTCGTTTCCGACCCCGACGGTATTATAGTATCCGAGGCCTACGGAGTCTTGAACTTTCCCGCCATAATTGGCCCTTGTCTCATCTTTCCTGATCCCTCCTTCTTCGAGGGGTCAGGCCTCTTGTTTTCTTTTCATTATATTTCAGTTTCTGTTTAAGATTCCTGTCCTATTTTTGTTAATTAGCTCCGCGTGTTTCTAAATTCCCTTTAGCAAAATTTTTTGCATCTACACTCCATTTTGTAGGTATTTTCAATCTACTTTGCATTTTGTAAGTCTTTTGGATCTAAATTGAATTTTGCGAGTATTTTCAACGTCAATTGTATTTTGTAAGGATAGACAATCTACATTGCTTTTTAGTAAGTCTTTCAGTATAGGTGCTTGGACTTTTGTGTGTGGTTTGAATTTCTATTGCATTTTGTAAGTATTTTCAGCCTACACCGCATTTTGCACATATTTTCAATCTAACTTGAATTTTGTAAGTATTTTGATTCTCAATTGCATATAGTGGGTATTTTGAATCTACCATATATTTTGTAAGCATTTTCAATTTCAATTGCATTTTGTAAGTATTTTGAACCTCAATTGCATTTTGTAAGTATTTTGAATTTCACTTGCCTTTTGTAAGTATTTCGACTCTACATTGCATTTTGTATGTATTTTGAACTAAACTACATATTGTGTGTATTTTTCAATGTATTCCTTTTGTCAGTATTTTCCTTCTAAATTCCCTTTTGTAAGTATTACCACTCTCCATTTTGTGCGTCGTTTCAATTCTAGTTCCATTTTGCAAGTATTTTCAGTCTCACTTAATTTTCCTTTTGTTTTCCATTGCATTGTCATTTTCGCTATCACCCAGACCATTAGGGGCCGATAACCTAGATGTTAGGCCCCTTAAAACAACAATTTTCATCATCATAATAAAGATTGCAACATAACACGTATCTGAGGTCCAGTAAAAATTCCATCTTTTATTTTTGCTTCGGATGACTTGGGGAACATTAATGAGGCTATTTGTTAGTTATTGTTGTTTTAAGGGGGGAACAGTGAGGTCATCTGCCCCTAATTTAATGAGGCTCAGAGTCTCACTGTTTCTATATAAACCTTTGATATCAAGTCCAAGTTTGATATGGAGTAGACATAACAGAACCCCTAGACACAGTGGCTCATTTGTTACATTGTGTGCACCTGGAACAAATTCTTTTCTTGCTGGCCATTCTTTCTTGGTGTAATTACTGTTCATCTGCCCTGCTATCCCACAAGCAAAGGCAGCAAGAATATTTTGGTGCAGCCACTTGTGAAGTCTCAGAAGATATCCCAACATCTTAAGATCACCACAAAACATCCCATTTGTAACATCCAAATTTGAGTTTTTCTCAAGAGCAACTTGATATTTTCGTAGTCTCATTAAGTTGTGCAGAATGAGCTACTGGAATAAAAGGAAACTTATTCCGGTTGTGCAGTAATACATTGAGACTTCTTTATACTAAAAAATTTGGAGCTTCATATAACAGCCATCTACCAAAAATCACTTTGATCTACTACGATTGCAAGAACTGTGAATTTGAATGATTATGAAATCAAAAAGTATCGACATCAGAATAAAACTAATCCCTCAGGATGCTTAGGATCTTTTCCCTTGATATTCCACCGTACACCTCTAGATCTAAAAAGCAGAAATGTCTATTTCTCTCATAGCATTTTTCAATAACTTTGTGCATATTAAAAAATTGATCCTGACGTCCTATTGTGATATAAAGCCACACTGGTTTACATCCATCTTACTTGGCTGATAATCAAACTCTTTCTTCAATAATGAAAATCCACAGCCTGCTTCCAGTTGACTGACCGGGTCAGGGAATGGAATGAATGAAGCCCCCATCTAGCGGCGAGGATATGAACTGTGCCGGCTGCCGAAGCCTGTCTCACTCCCCTGGGGCAATGATTAAATGAATGGCAGATGAAATCATAGTGGAGAGCGTTGCTGGAATTAAATTGTGACAGGGAAAACCGGAGTACCCGGAGAGAAACCTGTCTGCCTCCGCTTTGCCCAGCACAAATTTCACATGGAGTGACCGGGATTTGAACCACTGATCCAGCGGTGAGAGGCTGGCGTGCTGCCGCCGAAGTCACGGAGGCTCATAATAATACCTCTCAAATTGTTGAGCTACGCCTGGGTGATTCTTTTCTGTCTTACGTGGATCGAGCTATTCAACAGGCACAGTGCAGCTGTAACAATTGTATTACTTCTGAATTTTAAACATTTCTTTTCTTTATAAAATAGCAATGTTTGATTATGTTTTGATGTTAGAAGTTGAACTTCACTAATGTACTTATTGTTTATTTTATTTGTTTTTCAGACTGGCAAAATTGCCCAAGAGTTGGAATATGTCAATCATAATATTCGAACAAAGCTTGATGAATTAAAACGTACAGAATTGGAGAGACTACGTCTCTTGGTTAACAAGGAATATCAATTAGTGAATGGTGTAGATACTGAAAATATAAAAATTTCTTCTGAACATTTAGATCATTTAAATCCTCATACATTTGAAATTGAGGATTTACGAAAGCTCATTGCCAAGGTAATTGAACGTTTTATACTTTTCTTTAAATTTAGTCAGATGGGAATAGGATTTTTGTGTGTGATGGTGTTCATGTGCATTTTCATACTATGGTTAACGAGTTGGAAACAATGAGGTATACATGGAAACAAAGCATTTCCGGACCCATATTCATATAACATAATTTCTTAGTCTACGTGTGAGGAATGTGTCCTGGATTTTGGGCCGTACATATTTGTTACACCCTGTAGATGGAATATTTGTGCTCTAAAGTAGTGTGATAATTTGCATGAAACTGTTAAATTATTGTTGATACTTGAAAAGGAAACTATGAGCGCCTGCTTATGTTTGTTTTCTTTAATACTGGTATGACTTGCACATGTAACTAAAGTATTCCTCTTTATTTACAGCCTGTATATGGCATAAATACTTGGAATAACTTAGCCAAAATATTTTGGTGCATTTCTTGATTTAGTTGTCAACCACAGCTGAAGATTTGGCTTGCGCGAGGGAGACATTTAGCAATAGCAAGTTTTAAAGCTATAATTTTTATTGTTGGGCTATGGGCTACCTATCGGTAGGTAGGTTAAGATTCTCTCCTAGGGCAAAATTCTGAACATCTTATTATACGTATCATACTTAGGAGTTGCAGCGTGCCCATTGTCATTTTCTACCATTATACTCTGCAGATTGGGTGTTTCTCTCTCTCATGACAACAGTTTCTTGATTTGAGATGGAAACAATAGGAAAAATTTCACCACAAAGAAGCCACACTGATAGAACATTACAAATTAATCTCGGCTCCAAGTTTAAGAAACAAGATCAAGAAAATTTTAACAAATACTTTTAACATATCAATTTTCATTCCCAACGAATGATTGCATCCTGCCTCAATATATTATAATGTTGTTTATTTAAATGCATGATGAAGGAAACCAATGATTGTAACATTCACAAGGATGAAAACCAAAATGTTTCAATCAAATGAATCGCAAGATGAACACTGTTGTTTTAATGAAGTATTTTTTAAGAATTTTATTTTTTAATTAAAAAGTTGCTGATTTGTATCAGTGTCAATTTGTTATCTGATGAAGGTTTGCCTAAGCCCTGAAATACAACTAGAGACAGATTCAAAAACTACTGTATTGACATATTACAAATTACACTTAATTTAGCAGAAAATTCTGTTTTTAACACTATGGTATTTCATTTACAGAACAGGAATGTTTTATGAACTCGTTCGATTACCTTTTATGTTCACTTTGCGTGGCCTGGACATCCCTTGGTGAGATTCCTCAAGTCTTGTTGTGCGAATGAATGTCCCGTATTTTTGTGAGGATTAACATCCAGGGGGTAATGAGGTGGAATGCTTGGTCCAGTGAGCAAACCTGAACTTCTTCTCACA
The DNA here is from genome assembly GCA_946902985.2 of Meconema thalassinum. Lineage (NCBI taxonomy): Eukaryota > Metazoa > Arthropoda > Insecta > Orthoptera > Tettigoniidae > Meconema > Meconema thalassinum. The sequence continues at coordinate 1,070,004,895 of OX336389.2, forward strand.
CAATACTGTAAAATTGTTATTTAATGTGATTCAGTGACCAATTGTAGAAAGTCGTACTATTGTTAAGTCCGTAAGTGATGGAAGAGAAAAAGTGTGTTTTTTTATATTCTAACTCAAAAATAAAGTTATCGAAGCTAGCGAGAAAGATAAATAGTCAGTGAAACTGATCATCACCATCATCGGAATAGGCAAAACCCTAATCTATGATATTCCTAAGAAAAAAACGAATTGAAAGAACAGTGGTTAGTTGGGAATGGGGCGGTGAAACGATGGCCAAGGTTGACGGAATTAAGAAACTAATGAAGTACTGTAGTTTGGGAATGGTTTGTTAGTGCAAGGTTGAGAAATTTATCCATTATCAGGAACTGTGCTACAGCATCATGCAAGAGAAGTTGCCATAAAGCTCGGAAAGGACCATTTTACTGCTTCAAATGGGTGGCTAGAGAGTTTTAAAAATCGGCTTGGGATAGTGTTTAAGGAGGTGTGTGGAGTGGCAGCATACGCACATGAAAAAACCACACCACAGTATTGTATTTATACGAGTAAATATTTGTTTTTAACGATCACCTTGGAAGTTCCGTTCGAGACAGGTTTTACTGTACGGTGTATTTTACTAGTGTAGAGGGCAGATAATCTTGGTGTTCTGCCCATTAAAACAGTTATTACCACTTTACTAGATTAGCACATCTCATGTATGCCTAAATTTGAATTTATTTCCTTACTAGCATAATACTGTAGTTGAAAACCTATAATGAATTTGCTGCTCCCTCTCTTTCTTATAATTAATTGAGGATTGCTTTAGAGGAGTAAATCAACTGTACATTTTCATATCAGTGTGCTATTATGGTTAACACCCTTGTTTGCTAAAACTTTTATAGGCTACCGCAGATCTTGCTGAAGCAGACAAACAACGTAGGCAAGAATTCAAAGAATATGAAATGCAGAAAGAATTTGAGAAGCAGGAAAAGCTTAAAACTATGGATGAGGAGCATAAGAAACAGTTGGAGGAAGAATATAAGGAGAAGGAGGTTAAACACAAGAAACATGAACCAGTAAGATTTGGATTTATTTCTGATTATTAATACTAACTTACATTTTTGCATTATAGATTTACTTACATTTTTGTATCATTTGGGAATAACGCATGTTTTGCATTTAGCTTCATCATCCTGGCAGTAAACAGCAGCTAGAAGAAGTCTGGGAGAAACAAGATCATATGGAGAATCAAGAGTTTGATCCCAAGACCTTCTTTTATCTCCATGGTATGATAATTTATATTGTATTTCGTTGTGGTTTTAGAGAATACTTCAACATGATTTGCTGTGTTGCCCAGTGATGGTGGGTGACAATTCACATATTTGTATGTGCAAACCCACTGATGTGCAAGGAATTTAAATGCATTTCTTTATAATAATTAATGATAGTGTAATACAGCAGCTAGAATACAGTTCAGCTTATAAATGAATGGAACGCTGGCCTCCAAAACTACCTGGTTTTATAGCTCTCAGCAGTCGTCAGAATTCCCAAACTTAGATTTCTTTGCGCTATTTGCACTTTACGCATCTCTGAGCGGCAGCGTGGCTTGGAGTGAGAAGGTGGTGTGAAGGGAGGGGTATTTTCTCAGATGGGAGAGCAAAAGCATGATCTATTCCGAGTGATTTGCTTCAACACATGCAGTTTGTGGACCTCCTGCAGTGGTTTCTCTTATTCTGAGGGTAGAAATAGACATTTTCTGTGTGGGGGATGGAACATCTGTGCCATCTACTGCCCAAGATCTCAATTGCTAACGTCATTGTTTCCATCAATATATACCAGAGTTGCCAATATAGCAATTTTCTCACTATAACAACTTTTACAGAGTAAATACCCTTCAGTAGTAATATCTCACAACATTTGTATAGTCAAAATGGATACTGTATGTAATGCATTTTGTGATTCCATTTGAATGCAAAATAGTTATTTCTCGATTAATAATATGCAAACCTACCCTTGTTTGTGGTGTGTTTGCTGATACAGTATACTCTTGATTATGTGCTATAATGCTGGAGATTAGTTTCACTGATAACTGAAATCACAAATAATCCGAAACAATAAATGAGAGGCTAAAATTACATGACTGTTAATTATTAATTTTAAGTTATTCAGAAAGATGTGCAAATCTGGTATATATTGATGGAAACAATGACGTTAGCAATTGAGATCTTGGGCAGTAGATGGCACAGATGTTCCATCCCCCACACAGAAAATGTCTATTTCTACCCTCAGAATAAGAGAAACCACTGCAGGAGGTCCACAAACTGCATGTGTTGAAGCAAATCACTCGGAATAGATCATGCTATTGCTCTCCCATCTGAGAAAATACCCCTCCCTTCACACCACCTTATTCCAGTACACAGAAATTTTTAAAATATTGGTAAGAGTCTTTCTATGTCCGTGTACATACTGTACGGCTCTCTGGTCATGTTCCCTGTTAAGAATGCGACTGCGCCACCTATGTCACATCAGTTCAGGGTGTCAACGACCCGGGAAAACCGGGAATTCTCAGGGAATTATGAATTTCTGGAATAATCAGGGAAAAATCAGGGAATTTCTTTGTTAATCGGGGATTTTTCTCAGTTTGGTTATATCCCGTAAAAGTGGAAGCAATACTTTCGAATTTCGCGGGAAGTTATCGCTCGCTACTGATGCCAGTGCTCAGCCAATGAGCAGTGCCTTCTCAAGCTCAACTGAACGCATGATGTGGCAACCTTTCCGTTCGCCTTCTGCGCAGGAGCCAACTACGCCATTTTATTGGGCCTTGAGCATTTTGTTCGTTGCGATCAGTATTGTCAATTTAGCGATTTTGTCGGTACATGTAGCAACTTTGGCGATAAAATATTTTAAATTTAGTATTGTTTATACTAGCTTCGCTCGGAAACAGTTATGAATGCATTTCGTGACGAGCGCTTATTTTTCTCCCGATGTCAATGAACTACGACCTAGGCCTATATCCGTTTTACGTCTCGGCATGATGGGTTAAAATCACTGACTGGACTATCCATTATATTATCATGGAGATAGCATGAGCAACGAATTCTTGTCAGATGTAATTTTAGAATGGCGAGGTGCTTGCAACACAAATCCCCCTCCCGTCTCATCTAAAAACACGACGTATAGTGGGCGATGTATTGAAGATAGAGATATGTACTCGCGGACTGTTTTGTAGAACTTCTTTTTCTGAACAATTCGTACACTCATAGTATATTGATATTTTTAACGGTTTGCCCAGCGTAAGCTTCAAAAGCGCACGGACGACATTTTTTCGACTTTTTCACTGATATCGTTACTGCTTGGCTTCCTTTGAACATAAATAAATTATTTTCTTTTTGTACTAAGTAGAGATTTAGAGACTATTTAAACTCCCGTTAGCGATCGAATTTTGACTACTACTGGTTGATGACGGGCTACGTTAATATACGTAGTTTTGTATTGGTGCGTGGACAACCGGCTACTTAAATTAACGTTTTCTTACAGTGCTTCATTCTTGTGTAATTTTCTCCCCTCCGCCGTTCATTAATCAAAATACTACGTGTTATTTACGAACTAAGGTCTTTGTTGAACGAAATGCAGATATGTATATTGATGTCTCGATAATGCTTTCGGTACAGGAAGTGAGGTTTATAACACTCAGTTACCGCATGTATTGTCAAGTGTTAGCATGGCGCGCACGGAACTGACATTGCGATAATCAGTTCAGCCAAGTCTGTTGACGATAATAATACGAGTGGAATTGACAATGATAGCAGTGAAAGTAGTGACGATGAGGTTGATGGATGGACAAGTACCGTAAGTAAAATTACACGTATTTATGTTTCATCTTACTTCTCATGCTAGGTGTACTTCAGTTGCCCGGTCTGCAGTAAGGAATAGAGTAGCGCACGCCCGGGTAACAATGTGTTAGACCTGGGTTGACAATACTGTTTGCGCGGCTTTTCCATCGCGGTATTCTTTGATCATTGTCTGCTCCTACGTTCCTTAGCTAGGCTGGAACTTATGTCCAATTTTGTTTTTAATTGTGCCCAGGAAATATTTTTGTAACACCTTTCAAACTCTACCTTGTATTATCAGGCAGACTTGGTTAAATTATTTTTAGCGGCTTCGGTGGCGTAGTGGGTCGCATGCTGAGCTTCTATGCCCAAGATCGCGGGTTCAAACCCGGCTGAAGTCGTCGGATTTTTTAAGAGCGTTAAAAATCCCTCAGTATGCCTTCCTTCGGAGGGGAAGTAAAGCCGGCTGTCCCATGTTAAAGAACCTTCCAATAATTACTCCTGTGTGAAGCTTAATTAGGTTAAAAATGTAAAGAACGCTCAGGTTCCTACGTTCGTCGCCAGGAGCCGACTGCGGTGGCGTCTAGTAGCCAAGTTCTGAACTAGTAGTTGTTGACGGTGGCGTTTGGCGGCAAAAGTAGGACTACTTGAAAAATTCGAAGTATGCAGTCCTTACTTGAATTAAGAAACAGAAACACACAATAATACAGTCATCACAATTAACACCGGTTATCAGATTCTACACACACCCAAAGTACACGGGGCTACACGACCGCGTTGTCGCAGCCCCTAAACTGAGGAACCAACCAATCTAAATTATTTTAGACTGATAATAGTGTGTTCTGGCCCGTTGAAACATCATTCTTAATGGTTTCCTTCATTTAAATGTATTTATAAATTGATTAACTCAATTACTTCTGTCATGACTAGGTGGATCTAATTGAAAGTGAGAACTTGGAATATGCCTCCCTTCGTCCCTTGGATAAGTGTAAATTACTGTGTAGGCCTATATTCAGACTTATGCTACTGAATATCATCATTCCTGCGAGGTAGGATCAGTGATTTCAATGGTAATGAATGGTTTTACAAATTAAATACTGGTCTAAGATGTTCACACTCATATGATACACACCTTGATGTGTGTATTCAACCTCCCGTTGTCCCTTTTATTGGGGGGATTTACCGTAGTGAAAGTAGCATGACTTAATAAACCTTGCTTATTTTACTGTACAATAACTTCACTTATAATATTCTATTGAAATAATTTTATTTTCACAACCTTTTCCCTTGTGCTGCCATTGCTCACATCTGTTTGGCTCTTGGAATTACCGAGAACAGGAAACATAAAACTTAATCCTATTTTCCATTTGCTTTCCTGGATTACATTTTGCTTCTTGTTCTTGGAGAGCACTTAAAACTAACCCTAAAATAGCGTGCATTTCATCACACTTCCTGTTCCCGGGCGAATGTGTAGCAGTCTTTACTCAGGGAATTCTCTCATTAATCCTGGAAAAATCAGGGAATATTCAGGGAATTCTTTTAAGATGAGTTGGTAGACACCCTGCAGTTGACAGCGACTACTACTACTACTACTACTACTACTACTACTACTACTACTACTACTACTACCACTACTACTACTATTACTAACAACAACAACGGTGCAAGAAACATTCACTTATGTACAGTGAAACTACCATATATACCCGAATGAAAGACAAGGTTTTTCCCACCTTTTGTGTTAAAAAAAAGTGGGATGGTCTTATATTCAGGATATAAAAAATTTGTGATCAAAGTTTTTAAAAATTATTATTTTTATTCGCAAAGTAGTATGTGGCGGCGGCATCTTGTAACTTGCTACGGATCAATGCGTTAATGAAGATTAAAATATGCTTGGTTATGTTTAATTACCATGCATTTACGAATAGCATCCATTTTGAGGTTAGGATTTACGCATACACCGTCATTTTAATCGGATGAATAACATGTTCGAAATCTTACGGAAATATGTTTTAAAACAATCTTTACAAGGACAAAACCCGTCAAAGTTTTACGTGCAGTAATTGAGTGATCAACGTTTCTTAATTTAATAACATCAGCGCTCTTTCAAAGTTGATCCCGAACATCTGAAGGTCGTGTCGTCGGACGGTAATTTAAGTACTGTACACACCATTTTTTGCTGAAGCCGATATGCGCTCGTACATCTTGTGAGAAATGTTACGAGAAACATAACGAATTCTTGTTTTCTGTGTCGTGAAATTGTAAATCTAAGATACAGGTTATGGCAAGTTCATTAATAGAAAATTACGAACATTCGTCATCTCAAATAGAGTTTTTAATTCTTCCTTCCACAGTTGGTACACAGAAAATCACTGTACTTTGTTACAGTGGGTTGGGCATTCGTGACTGCTTGCCGTGTTATCGCTGATCGCTTGTTTTTCTGTGGCTTGACTAACTCACATCTTCACGTGGTCTTCACTTGTGCTCAGTGCGTGCTCTATTTTAGGTTGAATTTGAGTCTACTGGTAGTTAATTCTTTGTGATGGCAGATATTCGTGGAACAAAGAAATTTCAAGTTTCGTCGGGTGAAAGGAAGAGTTACGATGCGAACTTCAAGTTGATAGTGATTCGTTATGCTGAAACAACATCAAATGTTAAAACAGGACATAAGTACGGAGTGAGCGAGTGTAATGTGCGTAGATGGCGGCAAACTAAGGACAAACTTAAAAGTGCGCATACAACAAGAAAATCTTTCCGTGGACCTAGGAAAGGACGCTTCCCTGATGTGGAGAAAGAAATTGTGGAGTATGTGTTGGAAAAGCGGGCAGAGGGATTTCTGATAACACGAGACTTGATAAAAATGAAAGCCTTGGAAATTTCTCGACGAATGTGTGTTACAGGTTTCAAGGCGAGTCAAGGGTGGTGCACTCGAATGATGAGACGCTCTGGATTCCCTCTACGGCGGCGCACTACACTGGCGCAGAAGCTGCCAGAGGAATATTCTGAAAAGCACTTAGCATTTCAGAGGCACATAATTAAATTAAGAACGAACAATAATTATTTGTTGAGTCAAATTGGTAATGTCGACATGCCGTTCAACACGACCGTGGACATGAAGGGTGCAAAGAGTGTGCTTGTGAGAAGCACAGGTAAAGAGAAAACCAGGGTGACTGTGATGTTATGTGCACTTGCCGATGGACGTAAAATGCCTTTTGTAATTTTTAGGCGAAAAACGATACCCAAAGAAAAGTTGCCAGCCGGCATCATCTTCTGATTTAACGAGAAAGGTTGGATGACCTAGGACCTGATGGTTGATTGGGTCAAATCAGTTCAGGTGTTCTACTCAAGCAGCGTGGACTTCTTGTTCTAGATGCATTAGAGGGCATCTCACTGACGAGGTTAAGTCAATGATTGGAACAGGAAGCACTTATTTGGTAGTTATACCTGGTGGCATGACGTCACAACTCCAGGTAATGGATGTAGTGGTGAATAAACCATTTAAGGATCATCTCCGTCAACTGCACACAGAGTGGCTGTTGGAGGGCAATCATGCCCTTACTCCAACTGGCAAGTTCAAGAAACCCAGTATTGGCATGCTGGGAGAATGGATCTCTACTGCCTGGGGAAGGATTTCTAGTGACTCTATTGTTGCTGGTTTCAAGAAATGCTGCATTTCTAATGCAATGGATGGTTCGGAAGATGATTCGTTGTGGCAAGCAGTGTGTGGTGCTCGGGACGAAGATGAACACGATGGTAACAGTGATGTTGAAAGTGATATTGAAAGTGAAAGTGATTAATGTGAGATCGTGGACCTACAGGATTTAAAGGATGTGATAATTTTAAAACATTTTTGTACAAATAGGGAGTTGTGTGACATATGTAAATCAGTATTTAAACAATGTTTTAGTTGTATATAAACGTGTATAATAATGATAAATTATGTTTTTCATAACTGGATACAAGGAAACAAAGGATATTGATTTAAAATAGCTTCAATTAAGTGTTGAGCAACTTCTAAGATACAACAAACCTGCCAGTCACGGTAAGCTAATTTGCAAGCACAACCTTAAGGGCATATATTGTGCAAGTTATGAGTTCACGGGTATTTTTTTGAAATAATCTGCAATAGGCAGTTGAAAACAAGGCCTCTTTATTCAGGGTCGTCTTACATTTGGGTATATACGGTAACTAGTTCTGACTCCTTTTGACACTGCGGAAGATAAACCCGAACTTGGTAACAATTGCTGTACTCGCATACTACGGTAACATAATGACTAATAGCCAATGCATACCAATATGATTCAGCCTCCACGTCAAATGTTTCCACAACTGCATTTGCGAACATTTTCTCATCTAGCACTCGGCAGTGCTCTCTCTCTCTCACACCCTCTGGCCACTCCACTTTCCCTCCCTCATCCTTTCCTACCCGACAAGGATCACGAGTTGGGAGCCCCTGTACGTGTCACGAAAACTAAAATTAAACATTATTATTGCAGTTAGGCCTGTTGTCTGTGTTAACAAAAGTTTAAATGTGATTATAGATTCATAAAACGCATCATAATGAATTTAATGCACTTACTGTAGTGTCTGGTTATGATGGAAGGCAGTTTGATCTCGGTTTAATCACAGTTAGCAACCTGTTTCTCCTGGTTGCCATGAGAGTCTTAAAATAGCTGTCTACACAAACTACTCCAAGATTACAAACGCTGTTTTCTTTTATGGCTATGCTGTTTCTGTGATGCAACACACTTTTTCTTTATTTGACAAACTTTATCAGACAAACTGTTCCCTTCATGAAAGCAAAAATCTTATCCACTACTGGCTTTCTGGGCCTATCGTAGCTTCACCAGAGCCCCGTTAGCCGTCAATTTTCAGGGTTCCTGTAGGACCTTCACAGCTACCGTAACGGTCCCGGGGCACACAAAGTCCCCACTGTACTTAGCCCCTACAGGCAATCCCTTACTTTGTTTAGCATAAGCGAGTGGATGATCACAACCAGGAAGAATGAGAGAGTCACAATGGGAATAACAATTGGTGGGGAAGAATGGAGGAAAGTAGAGAGTTTCAAGTACAGTGGAATCTCGTTAGTACGTTTTTCAAGGGACTGAAAAATTTGGACGTCATATGCGGGAAAACGTACTACCGAAAAACGCCATACTGCATTTACAACGTATAAGAAAGAACGCGGCGTATATAGGGACGTCAAATCGCCGACCTTAGTAAGTGATTGTATGCACTACTACAGTCACGACATAAACATAGGTTATCAGTAACTTACACGGAATAAATAACATAAAAATGAATTACTGTACCTCTACACTACAGTATAATACAGGGTCTTTATTTCTGCTTAGCAAGGACATTCTCGCTCTCGCGCTCTGCCAGTGACGGCTCAGTTACCGGCGACCGCGCACGCATATGTTTGAAGCACGGGCTTGCTTGAACCACTTCAATAAAGCGCTTTCTAGTTGAGGAAACTGTCCCTCTCGCACACGTTTCCTTTTGGCGCTCATTCCTTCTTCAAATGCACGTTCGATTTCCTTCCTTTTGCCGAGAATCGTGTTCAGTGTAGACGGAGGAATGTTCCACTTTCGCGCTATATCCACACGCTTCATGTGAGGATTGCAGTCCACGCCTCGAATGTATTTCATCTTCTCATCATTAGTTATCTGCCGTACTTTCTTCTTATCCATTATGAAACACGCAATAAAATAGGTCATAACTGGACGTGAACACTAAGAACTAGAAGACAATAGTGCGGAATACGAAGACAATAATGCGCCTATGTGAGTAATAAACAAAGAGAAGGGGGTGGAGGGCAGCGGGAGAGAGACAAGTCACCTGTGTTGCGTCATAGCTATAGCCGCTTCTACGCCGTCAAACACAATGAAATCATCTACACTGTCAATAACTATCAGAGAATATGAGGCAATATCGCGTCGTGTTTTCCAGAAGCCGAATTTTATAATGAAATAAGAATAAAATCAGGTTCGCTTACAAATAGTACAACGGAAATTTGATCGTCGTAAGCGGGAATAGAGAACGTATTAAGGGGATATATCAACATGTATTTTGTAGAATTGGGACTGGGACTTGAGAAAATCATTGCGCTAAACGGGAAAACGTCGTAACCGAGAACGTGCTAACGAGATTCCACTGTATCTGGGAAGCATGATACAAAAAAATGGAAGAAACGACAGAGAAATAAATGAGCGGGGGAGGCAAGCAGAATTATTCAGGAAAAGTGTTAGGAGCCTGGTATGGAGTAAGGATGTCCCTCAAAGCAGCAAAAGGGTCATCTATAGGACGTACTATGTTCCAATCCTGACGTATGCCTCGGAGATTTGGGTTATGAAAGGAAGGGAGCGAAGCAGAATACAGGCTAGTGAGATGAAATTCTTGAGAAGCAGTATTGGAGTGACAAAGGTGGACAGGTTAAGAAATGAGAAGATCAGAGAATTAGTCGAGGAGGGAGCATTACAGGATAGGATAGAGGAATCAAGGCTTAAATGGTATGGGCATGTTAAGCGAATGGATGGGAGGAGGATACCCAGGAAGACACATCATCATCATCTTGTACATCATCATGTACAGTTTCCGGCCCCAGGCTGGGTCTGTTTGGAACATAAGCCTCGCCACTTAGTTCTTTCTTCCCACCACCTCTCCGCTGTCACTCTGGTCCAGTCCTCGCCTCTCTTCTTGACACATTCCTCCACTCCTTTCAGCCATCTATCTCTTGGTCTTCCTCTTGGTCGTTTCTTCTGCATCTGCATCTCATGTATCCTCTTGGGAATCTTCTTCTCATCCATTCTCTTTAAGTGTCCATACCACCTCAGTCTTGATGTCTCAATCCTACCTTGCAAGGGCTCCTCTTCCACCATTTCCCTGACCTTTTCATTCCTCACCCTGTCTCTTCTTGTTACTCCGATCCTACTTCGCAGGAACTTCATTTCACCTGCCTGTATTCTGCTTATGTCTCTTCTCTTCATTGTCCACGTTTCTGAAGCATAGGTCAGTATCGGGATATAGTAGCTTCTGTATAACACTTCCTTGCTTTTTTGTGGGACATCTTTATTCCACACTAAGCTCCTAATGCTTCTCAGAAATGCTTCTGCCCGTCTGCCACGTTCCGTAATCTCTTTGTCATTTCTCCCATCTTCCTCCACTATACTTCCCAAGTACTTGAGACTTTCCACCTTCTTCAGCTGTCCACCTCCAAGTGTTATCCCACTCATTGGTCTGTCCCTTTTCCTGGTCGTCAACAGGATCTCACATTTACTGATGTTGAACTTCCATCCGTACTCTCCCACTGTTTCCTCCCAAGCCTTCAGTTGCTCCTGAATTTCCTCCTCCTTGTTTCCCCAGACCATGAGATCATCTGCAAACACCATTGCTTTCATCTTATCTTCTCCTATCTTTCCTGCTATCCGTGTCATTACCTCGTCCATAACCACAATAAAGAGAAGGGGTGACAGCGCACTACCCTGTTTCAGGCCACTCATTTGTCTGAACCAGTCTGTTCTTTCCCCTCCAACTTTCACACAACTCACACTTCCACAATACATCTCCTTCACTCTGCCTACAGTCTCTTTTTCCACTCCCATGTTTTCCATTGCTTTCCAAACCTTCTCCCTACACACACTATCATAGGCCTTTTCGATGTCCAGGAAGGCCATCAGCAGATCCTCTCCAAATTCGTAGTGGTGTTCCTGGAGCTGTCTCACTGAAAATATGAGATCCACTGTTGATCTCCCAGGTCTGAATCCATACTGCTCCTCTCTCAATTTTCTCTCCACTTTGGCTCGTATTCTACTTTCTAATATCTTTTCATATATCTTGGCACAGTGAGGTATGAGTGTGACTCCCCTGTAATTTCTGCACTCCTTTCTGCTTGCTTTCTTAAATATTGGGACAATTAATCCTTTCTTCCTATCTTCTGGGGTCTTTTTCTCCTTCCATATCACCCTCATCACACGGTACAGCCACTGTTTCCCAACCTCCCCTGCTGCCTTCACCATTTCAACACTCACTTCATCCACACCTGGTGCCCTTCCTCCTTTCATCTTGTCTATAGCCATTTCCAGTTCTCTCCAAGTCAGGTCCTTTTCCATTCCTGTGTTGTCTTCTCCATCTTCCAATACATTGTCTTCCTCCCTATGACCATTTGGATTCAGCAAATCCTCAAAGAACTCTTTCCACACTGTCTTGAGTGACCCTTTGTTGTGTACCTCATTTCCGTTTTTGTCCATCATTACCACATCCTCTCGCAGACCTCTTCTCTTACTTTTGACCATCCCATAAAGTACTTTCTTATTTCCTCTGCTGTCTTCCTCCATCATCTCTGTCCACTTTACCATCCACTTCTTCCTCTCCTCTGCGACAATCTTGTTTGCTTCTTTCTTCTTTATCTTATAATCTTCCCTTGCCAGATCAGTTCTTTCCTGGAACCACACTCGGAAAGCCTTGTTCTTCCTTCCCACAGCTTCTTTTACTCTCTCATTCCACCATGGTGTCTCTTTACACCGCTTTCTGTTGCTTGTTCTTCCACATACTGCCACTGCAGCTTCCACCATTGTGTTTTTGAATTGCTTCCATTCCTCTTCCCCTGTTTTAGGATTGTCTGTTGGCATCCTTTCCCTTATTATCTTCTGGAATTCTTCCTTGACTTCCTTTTCCTTGAGTTTCCATACTTTGATTCTCCTTTCCTGGTACTCTGTTGTCTTGCTATCCTTAACAACTCCCAGGTTCATTACAAGTATTCTGTGGTCGCTATCTAAGGCCTCTGATGGTATTACCTTTATATCTCTGACACTTCTCTTCATTTCCCAGTCGTACAGCATGTAATCTACCAAAGATTTCTTTGTTAAATCACTGCTGTACCACGTTACCTTGTGGCTTTCTTTCTTCCGGAACCAGGAGTTGCCTACCACTAAACCGTTTCTCTTGCAAAAATCCAGCAACTTTCTCCCTTCTTCATTCATGCTACCCCATCCTTCTGCTCCCAATACATATTCATATCCTTGCCTTTCACTTCCTACATGTGCATTCAAATCTCCCATGACAATGATGCTCTGACCATTCAACTGCTGTTGTAGCTCCTCCTTAAAGTCTTCCTTCTCTTGAGCTGTACATCCAACTTGAGGGGCATATACCTGGGCTATCTCCAGGCTTCTTCCCTTTACCGTTACTCCGATCTTCATGATCCTGTCACATTCCCTTTACCTCTTCCTTCATTCCATCTCTCACAACTACTCCTACTCCGCTGCTCCTTCCTTCACTGTTCCCACTCCAGTACAACCGGTACCCTTTCCTCAGTTCTCTGCGACTTTCTCCTTTCCATCTTGTTTCTGCCAAGCCCAGTACATCCAGTTTTCTTCTCTCCATCACATCTACAATCTCCTCCACTTTTCCTGTCAGTGTCTGTATGTTTAATGTCCCAACTCGTAGTCCGTTAGCATATCCGGGTCGTCGTCGTTTGCATCCGTCCTTTCCGAGGCCTGTTCCTGGTTTGAAAGCAAATATGATATCCACTACTGGCTTGCTAGGCCTATCGTAGCTTCACCAGAGCCCCGTCAGCCGTCACTTTTCAGGGTTCGCCTTCACAGCTACCGTAGCGGTCCCGGGGCACACAAAGTCCCCACTGTACTTCACCCCTACAGGCAATCCCCTACTTCATGCCGTTGCCCGTCTCCCAACACGTGGAGGAGGGGTTGGACTTGTGGGAGTCACCCAGGAAGACACACGAGATGAAAATGGAGGGGAAAAGACCAAGAGGAAGGCCAAAAGATAAGTGGCTGAAGGGTGTGGAGGACTGCGTGCAAAAGAAGGGAGAAGACTGGACCAAGGTGATGACGGAGGGATGGTGGGAGGACAGAAGACTATGGAGAGGCTTATGTTCCAAACAGACCCGGCCAGTGGCTGGAAACTGTTCAAGATGATGATGATGATGATCAGACAGACTGTCTTTATCCTTCAAGATTAGTCGAACAACTTGTCTGCATGAAGCAGGCGGTGAAATGACTTACCTGCAACACACCTGCCGATTCTTTTTCACAATCACTCTCACTTTCCTCTTTCTGTCCATGCAACATGTCAACCAACACATTGTCTGTTGTGTTTTAGAAGCACTGCTCATGTCTTGTCACAATGAAGCCACAATGATCTGAGAAACTATATATTTCTCATCAAAACGTAAAATTTAAACATCCTCGCTAATAGTGGCCAGAATTTTTCTCCTTGACCGTACTAACAATATTGACTTGACATTATCCCACGCTGAATGCACTTCGTAAATAGCATCAAGGATACTGAAATCGCACCAAAAACTTTTCAAGTCCTGTCCTTCGTTGATCCTTCTCTGCAGCAATCCTGAGCGATATTGCCTCTTCATGAAAGACGATACACCTTGGCCCATCGGCTCAATCAAGGATGTTACATTCTGAGGTAAATACTTGACATATCTTTCATTCTTCCGATTTCAAAATGAGGACTGTTGACTAATTCAATGGAAATACAATTGATCTGCCCATTCAATACATACTGGTGGGCAGAATTTTTCTCCTTGACCATACTAGCGATATTGACTTGACATTTTCCCATGCTGAATGCACTTCTTAAATAGCATGTAATATGTATTGAATGGGTGGATCAATTGTATTTTCATTGAATTAACTAAGGCAGGCTGCACACCGGTACGACACGACATATGTCGTAAGACAAGCGCGGTACGCGATAATTGCATCAGAAGATAGACATCGCTCTTGCACGTTCAAACTATTGGGAAATGAGCCAACAGGTGCACACCAGTACGACTACGACATATATCGAAAGACATGTGTATTAAGCGACACGCTCTGCTAGTCTCTTCGCCGCAGTATCGTACGACATTTCAAGTAGTAAACATGAATAAAAGTGGAGCTAACAAGGTTGAAGATATAAAATTCTTAATTTCTTTCATTAATAGTGTTGAAAAGTATCCTTGAGTATGTTTATGAAAGATTACAGTAAATCAGAGGTGACTAGTTTGGCCTGGAAGACAATTGCAGTTGAATTTAAAGACACAGATTCTAGCCATCCATGGCTTTCACCACAAGTTATGTAGCAATAGGAAATTTCATCTAACAAACGAAAACTGCTTGTTTTCACTTTGTGGAAAATGCTGCGGAAAATATCATATTGTGTTGTGTTTAAAATGGACCAAAAGCATACCTCAAATTAGCAAAGAATTGTTTGATGTAACTTACATGCCCTTTTGCGTGCTATTCCTATTAATAATAATAAAGACACAGGTTAGTGACCTAGTGACTAACATAAATTTTATTTACCACAGTCAAGTATCGGCTACAATTAATTTAATTATTGTTTACACCAGCAAATTTCCATTGAATGTGGTTTGCTCCTCCTGGCTTTAAAACTAATTCAGTAGTCTATTTCGCATTCTTATGCCTGGTGATCTTGTAGTATTATCCACTTCGTTATTGGCTAATATGGGCACATCGTTACATGATTTAAAATCAGTCTCATCATAGAGCTTTCCTTCTCGTAAACGGGTAAAATTATGCAGGACGCATGCTGCCTTCACGATGTTCACTGCACATTGCTCGTTAGAAGAAATTGGTCGCTCAAATACACGAAATTTTGATGTCAACATTCCAAACGCGCATTCCACGCTCTTTCTAGCTATAGACAACCGAAAATTGAAAATTCTTTTTGCATCTGTCAACACTCTTCTGGGATACGGTCGCATTAAGTATGGCAACAAAGGGAAGGCTTCGCCACCGACGACGTAGTGGTGAAATAGACTAATATTCTCATCACCCGGCAAAGGAGTAATAAAAATTGAAAACTGCCGGGGTTCATCCTATAAAATTCCTTGAGTTTTTCTTCGTGTTGAGATAACCCTCTTGCAACTACTGCGGAACTGTGTCGCACATTCATGATGTTATACGGATGTACCCAATACTTTCTTCTCTGCTTTAAATACAAATACATCACGACTACGTCATCTTCACTCGACGAGCTCATTATTGAAACTCACTAGGAAGTGCGTCATGTAGAGATCGCATCGCTCTGGTGTGCAGCAAAGTTATATTACGACAATTATCGCGTGCCGCGCTTACATTACGACATATATCGTGTCGTACCGGTGTGCAACCTGCCTTATAGTCAATACTGACCAATTATGGATTTGATTACTCCTGGAGACTGTTGACTATTTGTCAGGGTGGACCAGTGTCTGTGGATGAAAATCCACAGCCTGCTTCCAGTCGACCGACCGGATCAGGGAATGGAATGAATGAAGCCCCGATCTAGCGGCGAGTATATGAACTGTGCCGGCTGCCGAAGCCTGTCGCTCTCCCCTGGGGCAATGATTAAATGAAATGACAGTGTAGAGTGTTGCTGGAATGAAATTTGTGACAGGGAAAACCGGAGTACCCGGAGAAAAACCTGTCTGCCTCTGCCTTTTCCAGCACAAATCTCACATGGAGTGACCGGGATTTGAACCACAGACCCAGCAGTGAGAGGCCGGCGTGCTGCCGCCTAAGCCACGGATGCTCCCACCAGTGTGTGTAATGGATTGAAATTAGTTGTAAGTCAATATGGATCCGAAAGGTGAAAATGGTCAACATAATAACGATGCAGATTTCAGTATGGTTTCAGAGGGGTGGGATGGGGCGTTTTCAAGTAATAGTATGGCTTTCTCCGGTAGTCCTCTTGACCTCTAGTATTCTTGAACTTGTGGCACAAATTTATCATAGAACAACCTTTAAAAAATGTGTGTATCCATCCAAACACCCTTCTGTTTTTAATAATGTACTGGGAGGGATTTTTCTCTGTTCCACGAAACGATCAGAGTTTTTTCACCTTGCTTGTCATCAGTAATTTCTGCTTATACTCACCAGTAGCTTGTGAGCACATCGTGACTGCAAGCCTTTCTTTACTTGATTTGTTCTCTGGAGTATGCCATTAGTTTTTAAAGGCTAATGTGCCAGAAGGCAGACATTTCCATTATAAGCCAGTCTCATCTGTGTTCCAAATGATTTCTGGAGAATTTTCAAGAAGCATGAATTCTTGAAATTCCTTTTTGAATTCATTAGCGGCTTCTTTGCTTCCGCTTAGAGACTCTCCCTGCATACTAACTTCACAGATGCCGTGTGTCTGTTTGAAGCGAGTGAACCAATCCATGGAATCATCAAATTCACCCTCCATATCAAGAACGTCTCGAAAATATTTGATTTGCTTACTGATCGGCCCAGGGAGCGGAGTCCCCTGTGCTCTCTGCTGGGAAAACCACTTCAGCTTGTCCAGCTGCTCAAAAATAAACTTTGCATGGTTTTACGGTTGTCCATGCCACTTGATGAATTCGAAGCAGCTGTGTAAGAAAGTAACTTGTCTTTCCTATTCATAAAATCGTGCACTGTCAAGTCACCAACACCATATTGTAAGGCTATTTGTTTCACAGAACAGCCTTCTGCAATCTTGTTAACGCCAGTTTTTGTTCTATGAACAACAGAAGTTTGCGTCACTGGATATGATTTAAACTGGCACTCGCTTCAACTTAGAAATCACAATCAGAACTAACATGCAACAACACAAAATTACAAATACACAACCAAAGCAATAACAGCGCAGGTCGCATGTTTTCTCACTGTTGCGACTACAGATTGGAAGTAAAACAGTATGTATATTAATCAAAGAGCAAACAATATATTTTTTTACCCATTGTGGTTAAGCCGCAATGCAGAAAATTTGCTGATGTGTAATCGAGAGTATATTGTATTTGGTAATTTTTTCTTGGAAAGTTGGACAACTTCTAATTTCAGTATATTCTTATAAGACACTTGATTGAAGACCTTGATAGCTTGTGATTTCAGTGTTTCGATGAAAGACTTGTTTGTAAAGTTTCATAGTATGTGATTTTATTTTGTTTTTTCACAAAACAATTGTTAGGATTATTTGGCTGCCTTAGAATTTGTTAGTTTTACTTAAACAGTTGTTGAGGGATTGTAAGCATGACATGTTAAGCTTAAGTGTATTTTTAACTAAATGTTTCTTAAGTATGTCATATATCT
This sequence comes from Meconema thalassinum, assembly GCA_946902985.2. NCBI lineage: Eukaryota > Metazoa > Arthropoda > Insecta > Orthoptera > Tettigoniidae > Meconema > Meconema thalassinum. Next base: position 1,070,022,773 of record OX336389.2, read on the forward strand.
AGAGCTAGGAACTTTAGATGCAGCACCTTGACATTGTTTGGCTATTAAAGTGCCCAAATTATCTTTTCTTGCAAAGAAAACATTGCATGAACACCCCTAATTGAGTTTTTGTTGCACTTTTTTGCACATATTCTCAATGCAAGCACCTTTTTGTACCCTTTCTAAATGTCGGCACCTTTTTCAATCATTTAATACATTTGTAATCTTTTAACAACCCACTTGGCATTACGTTATCTTTACATATAATAAAAAAAAAATCTACTGGCTCTACTGCCTTTGCATACAGGCCACAAACACGAATTTAACTTTATATTTCCCAGATAATTGATGGGCACCAGGCTTGGTCATAAGGACCTTCACCGAATAAAATAAAATAGCTGTTTCCGGACATTGAGACTCCTTATCCCAGGAGTGGGGCATTAAGCATGCATTGGCTGATGTTACCAGGATCTTGTCAAGACATGAATAAGCACACTTCGAATTTGAACACTATACAGTATATTCTGACTGTACACATATACATACACTATATACTGAACCCTTGCAAAGAAGCTTATGAGACTCAGTTTCGGGGGGTGTAACAGTCCATATCGTAAGTTGTTGTTAAAGCCCTTCATTAACATGCAGGGTAACATATAACAAAATAACATGCAGTTAAAAGTGAAGCCAGGGTTATAACAAATGAATTTAATGACAGATCAGCTATTTACAAAATGAATTAACAAACAAAACTCCCATAATGACTCCCACTGAATAAATTAAATTGCCAAAACTAGGCCAAATCTCAGGAGAGATTATTACTCGGACCAAGTGTCCCAAGAAAAAAAAATCAACAATAATGACAATGTATGCGCAAGTGCTGTTCTACATGCTTCACGATGAGTACAATTGAATGCATGATTCGTCATCATCCGGAATAAACTTTCAGGAGACGAATCCGCATAACTTAGAGCTAGACAGACGCGGGGACAACTATACAACACTTACAACTAAACCGACACTTCCTATACTTAAAATAAACAACACAATAATTTCCGCATGAAATTGGAATCAAAACTGCCGTAACAAAACATTACTGCCTAAAATTAGGACTTCTCACAAATCAACACAAGTAAGTTAACACGTGACCAACAAAACAAATACACATATGACCGCCGTCATTTTTACAAGTAATATACCACTACACCACACGGGTGTCACACACTAACTTACATGAACTGAGTCGTAAACAATCACTAGGCTCAGAGCCAACATTTACATCATTAACACAACATTCCATCCATACGACATGCATTAATCCGTCACAAACATGGCGAACTCCCCAATTAACTATGGTTCAAAATAACCATCACAAAGAACAGGTTTGCTAAATGAAAGCTTAAAGGGGCCAGTCGGACAACAGGACTGCCTAACAAAATAAGTCACCAGGCTAGACGGGCGATTCGTGGAAATCTGCATATCTGTCAACCTTCCCCCAGGAAATCCAAGAATCAGCATATGGACAAGGTACAGCGGTCTCCTCGGAGCACCCTGCCTTTCCATCAAAATACAACAACAACAAAATATGAGGGCGGTAGGACCTCTACCCCTCTTCACGTAGAATCAAAACACACACCTGACACAATAACACACACAGAATCACACGTATGGGTTTGACAGACCTTGAAATAAATGACATAAATATTTTCCACCTGCTGGCGCCTCCGTTCTATGCCTGTGACTATCGAACCTGAAAAGGACTCAAAAAATCTAAAAAAATTAGAACTAAGGTGTTCTACAATTACATCTTATTTTGTTGCGCTCGGCAACCCTAATATGAATAATAACCTGTTCAGCAAACATCTTACAGTAATTACCTCCCTTTCCTATCAACAAATATGAACTTTAATATAGCACCACTTATCGAATGTAACGGGTTTCGCATTCGCATGGATAAAAATCACGTACACGCGCCGTGTACACTAAATATGACTCCAAAGAAAAATAATACACAATAAACAACTTTGGCCACGCGCCAACGTACATTTAAAACACTAAGTATCGGTGCAAGAAAAACAATCTAAAACAAGAAAAAGAAGAAAATGAACTATTTAAAAAGTTCCCCCGCCATATCTAACTACATATTGAATAATCAATTTTTGTACATCACCGTATCAGCTTGTAGAACATATAACTTCCATCTCGGCTCATTTCCCTACGGGAAATTAGCCCTCCATCGTTGTCTTCGTAGAAGCGTTGGACATCACTCCGGCTCCTGACCACACGTCGGACATCTTGGTGTAGTCTCCTCGACAGAAAAGTTCAATGTTATTATAAATTGCCTGGCTATAATCGCTTGTGAGTTACTAATTTCGCCCACGATTGTCCTATGCGATTAATCAACGAAGACTTTCCCTAGCTCTCGCTTACACACGCACAATACAACACTTGAAAAATACAATAAAAATTTACATGAACTATACACTTCAAACCCATCGTCACTGGCTTGACAATACAAGTTTTAAATCTGACCGTCTCGCAGTCGTTATCTCGCTCGGTAATCTCTACTGCTCTTGTGAACCTTCGCCCGCGTTGAGCGCTAATTGGAATGTTACACAAGTCTTGCCTCTAAGAGCTGAAAATAGTTGTCTTCAAGATAAATTACAGTACTGAAAATCGCCACACAAACTGGCGTGAAGTTAGCTCACCAGAGCTCAAAACGAATAGACTTCGAATAATATTAGAGCTTTAAAAATCACTACGCAAACTGGCGTGAAGTTAGCTCACCAGAGCTCAAAACGAATTACTTCAAATAATATTAGAGCTTTAAAAATCACTACACAAACTGGCGTGAAGTTAGCTCCCCAGAACTCAAAACGAATGACGTCGAAACAGCGTCTCGTCGATCAATTTATTGGAAACTGACAGAGTGAGGAGGAGTGGGGTGAATTAAGAAAAATTTTCTAGAGTTTTCATCTCACACACATGGGACTAGTGTCAATTTTCATCATTTAATTCAAACGTCTCAGCGCACTCATGCGGAGATAATTAGGATCGGCAGTTCTTTAGATAATCAATTCCGCGCGCTTTTTACCAGTGACGCCACCCATCGCGTGGTTTTGGCTTGGTCTCATCTGATTGGGTGATTCAATCGTAGGTCGGTTGCAAGTAACTCGTGACCCTCCTCTCATGACTCCAATTTTGGTGCATGTTGTTACACAATTTGGCCTTGAACTCAGCTTACCCGGCCGTTTTCAAGAATAGCTACCAAGCTCTGTTCCTGTGGCAATCATTGCAACACACTAACTTGCCTTCCTCTTTGTCAACTTCCACTACTGCGCCGCAGTAATAATAATAATAAATCATGAATACTTATTTATCGCAGATTAATAAGGGTTCATTTATCCTCAGCAAGGTTTTGAAATTCGAAGCAAGTGATTGATTTGGATTTCAAAAACAATATCCACAGTAGTAACAACAACATCTCTTTAATACCTCGCTCAGCTGCTGGAGTGTACACTCCACTGACCCAATAAGTGTGCGCGCTCCTTGCCGGAATGTCATTCATACGTCTCGCTAGACCTCCCCTTCTCCTCACGTGATTACCACTCCTGTCGTTTCAGCTGTCTTGTTGTTTACAAACAAAGCACGCTCTCTCCCAGGCGCTCCACGGCCACGTACGTTTGAGTGTTGGCTCTCAAAATAAAATTCTGCAATAATGATTCTGCACACATACTCCTGCTTATTCATCAAATGGTTCTCTTCTGTAATATGGTTTTAAGTTGGCGCTGTTGAAGACAGATTTAGCACCAGTGCTCACTTCTTCAAGCCTGTAAGCATTGTTACCCAGATTCTTAATGACACGGAACGGGCCAATAAATTTTGGACAGAATTTTGCAAATACTTTGTTTTTGGGATCAGATATCGGTGGTCTGCGGACAAGCACTAGTTCTTGTTCCTGTAATTCCCGGTGAAACTTCTTTCCTCTGTACCTTCTCAGTCTTTGGTCCGCTTGGTTCCTCATGTGCTCTCTCGTTCGCTGAATTCGCAACTCATGCGCTAATAGTGGATCCCTTGGACATGGAATAATCTTGTCCCAGGATCTCTCTGGCAACCTGTTGTGGTGTACAATTAGTGGGACTTGACCCGTCAACTCGTGCTTAGTGGTGTTCATGCACATCTCAATATCTCCTACTTTGTCAACCCACTTATTATGATCGTTAGGAATCATTACTCTGTAGTACTTGGCAACACAGCGAATCGTTCTCTCGCCCGGATTCCCACAAGGATGACAAATGCTCGAAAATATATGTTTTATCCCTAGGCTCTCTAGACCTTGCCTAAAAACATTGCTCGTGAAATAAGTACCATGGTCTGATAAAATGGATTCCGGCTTCCCAAGCATCGGAATAACTTTGTTCTGAATTCTACTGAGGACTTGTTTTGATGTCGTCTTCTGGATTGGACATAACACTACCATCTTTGAAAATACATCGACACACACCAGAAGGTGTCGGCATCCATGTTTCCCTTTAACCAGAGGGCCAAAACAGTCGATAGCGAGCATCTCGCATGGTTTTTGAGGTAATAGTGGTCTTGGAGGTTGTTTCATAATGAAGTTGTTTGGTTTAGTGCGCTGGCAAGCGTCACAAGTTCTTATTACTTCCACAATGGTGAATCCCATCTTAGGCCAAGTAAAAGTCTCCTCTATTGTAGCTTCTGTCCGTGTCGATATGTGCTAGGCTCTCGTGGACATGCCACGTCAATCCTCTCTGTAGTGATGCTGGAACTAGGATTCGCAGTTTGGTATGATTCTCATCCACGTACTTATGCAAAAGGTTATTTAAGTAGTGAAATCTCGCTTCTTTAGCACGGGCTTCTCGGTATTCAGGTGAATCTGGTTGTAATTCCTTCCTGTAGAACTTGATCATCATTATCATCATCCATGGGTCTGCTTCTTGTTCCTTCCGAATTTCCTTTAGTTTCTCCAAAAACTCACGAGCCTTCGGTGTTAGTGTTATATGGTGAACTTCCGCTGTTACCTCGTTCTCATCTTCAGGATTCCTGCTCAAAGCATCTGGTATGACGTTCATCCTTCCAGGGCAATGCTCTATTGTAATGTCAAACTGCTGTATGTAGATGGACCAACGCGTAACTCTCTCACTTGCCATCGTCGTCTTGAATAGAAATGTCAGTGCATGGTGGTCGGTTTTGACAATAATGGAATAACCGAAAATCATCTTGCGCCATTGTTGGAGAGAATATAAAATCGCCAGCAGCTCAAGCTCCGTCACAGTGTAGTTCCTCTCATGCTTCCTCAATTTACGACTCGTAAATGCCAAATATGATCTCTTCTTGGGTTCATGAGCGTCCTCTTGGTACAGCATAGCACCGATTCCAATCAATGAAGCATCTGCTTGAATAATAAATTTCTTCTCGAAGTCTGGATACCCTAGCTTCACACAGTTTTCCAGTAAGTCTTTCGTAGCTCTAAAGGACCTGTCGCACTCCTCATTCCACGACCATCGATTTGCCTTCTTTAACATCTCTTGCATAGGTGTTACTGTTTCCGTGTATCCAGGACAATTCTCTTTGAAGAAACCTGTCACTCCCAAAAACGCTCTTACATGTTTGACTTTAGTTGGTGTGGGAAATTTCTTGATTGCATCAATTTTCGCTGGATTAGGTCTCACGCCCTCAACATCAATTATATGCCCCAAATACAGAATCTCGCTCTGGCAAAAGTGTGATTTCTTTAGATTAATTTTGAAATTCATGGTTCTCAAGTTATCCAGAAGTTTGTTTAGGTTTACCAAGTGTTCCTCCATTGTTTCAGATGCAATTAATAGGTCGTCAACATATCTCGTAGCGAAGCTCTTGACCTCCTCAGTCAGATTCCTATCTAGTGCTCTTATCAGTGCACATCCAGCTGTTTTTACACCAAAGGGCATGCGAGACCAGATATAACTTTGGTTATCGAATAAAAATCCCGTCAATAGTTGGGATTTTTCTTCAAGTTCAAGATGGTGGAAACTATTTGTCAAGTCGACGCTCGAATAAACCTTCTTCCCACGGAAGCCCTTCAACACATCCTTGATCCTAGGTGCTTGGTCATGCTCAACTAGCAGTTTACTGTTCAAAACTCGCGCGTCTAGGCATAACCTAATTGATCCATTTGGCTTGGCCACAGCCAATATTGCGTTCAGGTACGGGGTTGCTGCTTTCCTTATCATGCCGGAATCTAATAAATTACTAATGATGTCCTTCACCTGAGCAAAATGTTTCTCTGGGATCGGGTACAATTTACTCTTAAATGGGATCCAGTCAGTAACTTGCATGGCATATTGGAAATTCAAAACTTTTCCAGGGATGGTGTCGAAAGCTCCTTTATGAAATCTCAAAATTTCTTCCAGTTTTCTTCTATCAGGTTCCCCTACTATTGCCTCCTTAAGCCGCTCCTGAAGTAGAATTTCAAATTTGGTTCCGCTAATTTCTTCTTCCGCCAAATGTACCCAAAGTTCCTGCGGAATATTTCGGCTGTCAATTTCAACCACTGCTGTCTGGCTTACTCGCTCCTCCGTCAAGTTCTTATCTCTGATCACCTCATTAGTGCATTCTTCAATGACCCAAGTATTCGCCTCTCTCTCTAGTGGACTTTCTTCCATGTTTAAACCCACGTGATTCAACCCCTCAACTTGTTTGAAACTTACAGTGTTATTATGTAAGTCAATTACAGCATGAAAATCACAGATAAAGTTGGCTCCCAAAATGATGTTATAATTCATCTTCGGTATGACAATGAATGTTTGCGAAAATGTGTGGTTCAATATTTCCAGGTCTAAATATGCTTGCTGCTTACAACTTATGGTCTTGTCAGGAATGACCCCTCTGACTTTCATTAACGGTACAGGCATAATTGGAAGAGTTTGTTTACTTCTGATTTCTTTCACCAATACTTCTGTGACTAGGCTCACCTGGCTACCTGTGTCAATTAAGCATCTCACCCTCATACCTCCAATATGTGCGTAAATAATCGGCAATTGTCTGATGACATTTTCTTGGTCCTTCACCACTTCCTCCAGGCAATCGTCCGGGAATGCTACCCACTCTTCTATGTTAGCCACAATCAGCTCTTCCCGCTCCCTGGCGTCCTCCATTTTCAGGCTATCAGGTTTTGGTTCGTTTGAGTTTTTTTTAATCCCGGGACACATTCGTTGAGTTCCGCCGGTTGTCATCGCGCCTCTCCTGCTGCCGTAATAAGCTTTCCGCCCCCTCTCCTTGGTGATTATCCGGGCTCTGTCTATTCGCCATTGCACGCCCCACTTCTCTTTCTCCGTCTCTTCGGCGTTTAACTGATCTAAATACTTCTGCGATTCGACGTACCGCTCATCCCAATTGTTGAGATAGTCTCCCCGATTATCTTGGCGATAGTTCCTCGTGTAGTTCCACCTGCCATCTCCATTCCTTTGGTAAGGTCTACCCTGCCTTTGGTTTCCCCTCCAGTTGGTGTATTCTCGCTGGTACATCCATTGATTTTGCTGGTTCTGATTGTTTTGATTATAGTTATCTCGGCGATTCTGAAAATTTCGCTTATTCTGGTTGAATTGATTTCGGCCATCATAGTCTTGCCGTCTTGGTGTAAACTGTGTTCTCGTAGATTGGGTTTTTGTTTGGTTCCCCTGGATGTGACTAGTTTGGTGTCCCTGAACCACTTGTGCCGTGTTGACACATTCGATGTTTCTTCTCCCTGTCTGTGGACTAACCATACTTGTCTCGTCTAGATGGCGGAGTAACTCTTCGGCCTGCACTGCGGTCTTAATATTTCTGGCTACTAACAGCTGTTGAATGTTCATAGGAAGTTGTTTCCCGATGGTTAGAACCATGTTTTCTTCACTAGGGGGGTCGTCAAAATCGTGGAATTTAACCAGCTGTTGGCTAAAAAATTCTGAAAATCTGGTAGGATGCGTGCTGTGATATTTTCTAGTGTACAGATCCATTCTTAATCCCTGCTGCAAAGAAGGACTCCAGAACTTCTTTGAGAACGCTTCTCTGAATTGTGCCATGTCGGTGAATGTATATTTAAAACTTAAGAACCAGATTAAGCTTGGGCCCTCTAAAAACTTTTCCACAAGTCGCAACTGTTTTGCGGGACTGATATGTTGATCGTTAAAATAGTCATCCAACTGACGTAAAAAGGCTTTGGGAGTGGTTCCTGTGTGCTCCCTGAATTTATCGGGTTTGAAATCATTCCCCCTAATGACCTGAATTACTTGGGCAGGTGCCAAGTCGGGTTGCGGTGAGGACGTCCCCCTGTACTGTTGGAATGCGTTGCTCGTTAATTTAGGACTTTGACCTCGGCTGTTATCCTCAGCCAACTTCAAGCCCCCCGGACTTCCAATGCTTCCCTGCTTGCCTACTGCATTTTCTGCCGAAAATAATGTTGCGTTCTCTAATGACCTGATTTCATTTTTAATTATGAGATCTGTGTGTTCTTGGAGTTTGGATTTTACGTTTTCCTCCAAAGTCTGCATTCTCGAATTGTATTCACCTAAGCGCTTTAAAATTGTCAGCCTGTCTTCCTTCGTTTCGTTGACCTGCTGCTCCCAATCTCTTCGGATCCTGCTCTTCAAACTGCTAATTTTCTCTTCGCTCCTTTCCTGATTCTTCTCTAGCTCCTCTCGTATTTGTTCTTGTATTTTGACTAATTGTTCTCTGACCTCTTCTCTTATAACCTGCTGGGTTTTAATTAATTGGTCTTCCAAATTATCCCGATTTTTACTGAGCTGTTCTCCTACCTCTTCTCGTATTACCTCTTGTGTTTTAACTAATTGTTCTCCGACCTCTTCTCTTATAACCTGCTGGTTTTTTAATTAATTGGTCTTCCAAATTTTCACGCAAGTGCATACGTTCTGTTTCTGTTTTGATCTCAAGTTTATCGATTTCCTTTATTAATTCAAGTACGTTGCTGTCGACTGAATTAATCTGTTGCTGTAATTTATCCTGTGTGCTCTTTATTCCTGCCGTGTTGTTGACGCATGCTGCCTCGATTTGCTTTAATTTATCGGCCACCATTTCATCAAATTGTATGAGTTTATTGTCAAATTTTGACTCCAACTTTTTAATCTCACCTAATTGTTTTGCGTTATTCTCCGCGACCTCATCTGCCAGTTTCTCTACTTCCCTAGCACTTTGGTGTATTTCATTGGTGATCCTTTCTAACTGCTCTGTTTGTGTTACTGCCTGTTCTGATAGTTTATGATTCAATTCGTTTAATTGTTTATCAGTGTCCAATTTCTGGACCTGTAATTGGACCGTAATGTTACCGCTCATGTCTTGTAACTGTTTTTCATTATCTAACTTCTGCGCTTGTAATTGGACCGTAATGTTACCGCTCATGTCTTGTAACTGTTTTTCACTGTGCTCACGCTGAACTTCTAACTGTTTATTTAATTGTTCTTCCGTTTTCGCGGACATCTGTTCTAATTGTTTATCATTATGCTCGCTCTGAATTTTAAACTTTTCTTCCGTTTTCGCGGACATCTGCACTAACTGTTCTTCCGTTTTCGCGGACATCTGCATCGACATCTGCTCTAACAATCCCTTGATTTCTTCAACACTCGCCATCACACAATACACAAATATAACCAGAGAAAAACAGGGTCATGCACCGAGATTTCAGTCATACACACGCATACATGTCATAATATTTAAATATTACTGATTCTAATTTAATAAAATTTTTCAGTAATCAAAGTTTACTGAATAAATTACTCTTATTTCCAAACAACAAAATAACTCCCTAGTGATCTGCTTTTAAATTCCTAACCAACAGAATTTACGAACAACACCAATTAACCGAAGTTAATTAGATGTACAATATAAGGCAACACCTTCCTGCTTTGACTGAGTTCAATAATATGCAAATTTTCTAATTTTAATGCCGGGCACCAGAACAAGTTTATAAACAAATACAATATCAAATTCTAACCTTGTTCAATATTTCTAACTTTAGGAACTCAGTGATTTTACTAATGCACATGTCGGTACAACATCGCCTCAATTTACTGAATTTACTTTGCCCGCTTGACCTGGCATCATTTCTCAGCGAAATAAATATGAGATCAGCGAAGCAACAACAACAAGCCCCACGTTGGGCGCCATTTTTGTTTTATGAACCCTTGCAAAGAAGCTTATGAGACTCAGTTTCGGGGGGTGTAACAGTCCATATCGTAAGTTGTTGTTAAAGCTCTTCATTAACATGCAGGGTAACATATAACAAAATAACATGCAGGAAAAAGTGAAGCCAGGGTTATAACAAATGAATTTAATGACAGATCAGCTATTTACAAAATGAATTAACAAACAAAACTCCCATAAAGACTCCCACTGAATAAATTAAATTGCCAAAACTAGGCCAAATCTCAGGAGAGATTATTACTCGGACCAAGTGTCCCAAGAAAAAAAATCAACAATAATGACAATGTATGCGCAAGTGCTGTTCTACATGCTTCACGATGAGTACAATTGAATGCATGATTCGTCATCATCCGGAATAAACTTTCAGAAGACGAATCCGCATTACTTAGAGCTAGACAGACGCGGGGAACAACTATACAACACTTAAAACTAAACAGACACTTCCTATACTTAAAATAAACAACACAATAATTTCCGCATGAAATTGGAATCAAAACTGCAGTAGCAAAACATTACTGCCTAAAATTAGGACTTCTCACAAATCAACGTAAGTTAACACGTGACGAACAAAACAAATACACATATGACCGCCGTCATTTTTACAAGTAATATACCACTACACCACACGGGTGTCACACACTAACTTACATGAACTGAGTCATAAACAATCACTAGGCTCAGAGCCAACATTTACATCATTAACACAACATTCCATCCATACGACATGCAATAATCAGTCACAAACATGGCGAACTCCCCAATTAATTATGGTTCAAAATAACCATCACAAAGAACAGGTTTGCTAAATGAAAGCTTAAAGGGGCCAGTCGGACAACAGGACTGCCTAACAAAATAAATGACCAGGCTAGACGGGCGATTCGTGGAAATCTGCATATCTGTCAACCCACGTGTCAAAATAACTTCGACCTCCCAAGGCATGGGATCCAGTCTCGAAGAAGCGTGCCCCAAAGCACAATAATACGTGTGTGTGTGTCAGAACAAAAATATATCTCAGCATTTCCCCCAGGAAATCCAAGAATCAGCATATGGGCAAGGTGCAGCGGTCTCCTCGGAGCACCCTCCCTTTCCATCAAAATACAACAACAAAATATGAGGGCGGTAGGACATCTACCCCTCTTCACGTAGAATCAAAACACACACCTGACACAATAACACACACAGAATCACACGTATGGGTTTGACAGACCCTGAAATAAATGACATAAATATTTTCCACCTGCTGGCACCTCCGTTCTATGCCTGTGACTATCGAACCTGAAAAGGACTCAAAAAATCTAAAAAAATTAGAACTAAGGTGTTCTACAATTACATCTTATTTTGTTGCGCTCGGCAACCCTAATATGAATAATAACCTGTTCAGCAAACATCATACAGTAATTACCTCCCTTTCCTATCAACAAATATGAACTTTAATAAAGCACCACTTATCGAATGTAACGGGTTTCGCATTCGCATGGATAAAAAACACGTACACGCGCCGTGTACACTAAATATGACTCCAAAGAAAAATAATACACAATAAACAACTTTGGCCACGCGCCAACGTACATTTAAAACACTAAGTATCGGTGCAAGAAAAACAATCTAAAACAAGAAAAAGAAGAAAATGAACTATTTACAAAGTTCCCCCGCCATATCTAACTACATATTGAATAATCAATTTTTGTACATCACCGTATCAGCTTGTAGAACATATAACTTCCATCTCGTCTCATTTCCCTACGGGAAATTAGCCCTCCATCGTTGTCTTCGTAGAAGCGTTGGACATCACTCCGGCTCCTGACCACACGTCGGACATCTTGGTGTAGTCTCCTCGACAGAAAAGTTCAATGTTATTATACATTGCCTGGCTATAATCGCTTGTGAGTTACTAATTTCGCCCACGATTGTCCTATGCGATTAATCAACGAAGACTTTCCCTAGCTCTCGCTTACACACGCACAATACAACACTTGAAAAATACAATAAAAATTTACATGAACTATACACTTCAAACCCATCGTCACTGGCTTGACAATACAAGTTTTAAATCTGACCGTCTCGCAGTCGTTATCTCACTCGGTAATCTCTACTGCTCTTGTGAACCTTCGCCCGCGTTGAGCGCTAATTGGAATGTTACACAAGTCTTGCCCCTAAGAGCTGAAAATAGTTGTCTTCAAGATAAATTAGAGTACTGAAAATCGCCACACAAACTGGCGGGAAGTTAGCTCACCAGAGCTCAAAACGAATAGACTTCGAATAATATTAGAGCTTTAAAAATCACTACGCAAACTGGCGTGAAGTTAGCTCACCAGAGCTCAAAACGAATTACTTCAAATAATATTAGAGCTTTAAAAATCACTACACAAACTGGCGTGAAGGTAGCTCCCCAGAACTCAAAACGAATGACGTCGAAAGAGCGTCTCGTCGATCAATTTATTGGAAACTGACAGAGTGAGGAGGAGTGGGGTGAATTAAGAAAAATTTTCTAGAGTTTTCATCTCGCACACATGGGACTAGTGTCAATCTTCATCATTTAATTCAAACGTCTCAGCGCACTCATGCGGAGATAATTCGGATCGGCAGTTCTTTAGATAATCAATTCCGCGGGCTTTTTACCAGTGACGCCACCCATCGCGTGGTTTTGGCTTGGTCTCATCTGATTGGGTGATTCAATCGTAGGTCGGTTGCAAGTAACTCGTGACCCTCCTCTCATGACTCCAATTTTGGTGCATGTTGTTACACAATTTGGCCTTGAACTCAGCTTACCCGGCCGTTTTCAAGAATAGCTACCAAGCTCTGTTCCTGTGGCAATCATTGCAACACACTAACTTGCCTTCCTCTTTGTCAACTTCCACAAGTACTGCCTAGGCCACAGTAATAATAATAATAAATCATGAATACTTATTTATCGCAGATTAATAAGGGTTCAATACACACACAAAAATGCCCTTGAATGAATTAGTTACAGTACCTTGTTTCACTGAATTTATGCTCCCTCAGAGCTACAAACACTTCTGGTCAACTTTGTGACCCCAGGCATATCAGCTTCCTAGCTTAACACTTGTACTGTTCGTACAGAAACTTTACATTCCTTATACAGTCGGTGATCATAATGTTCTTTATTCTCTCCGTCTGCTCGATCCACCTCGTCACTTCCCACCACTCGCCTACATGAAGACCACAAATAGCTTGTTAGGCACAGATGTAAAGTCATGTGTATTATCGTCCTTCGGGCGTGATTTTATCCAACAAACCATGGAATTTGAACAGAACCATTAATAATGTAGTTTTCAATAGCCGAAACTCGATGATAAACTATTATAGTCTTAGCTGTTCATTAGAGCATTATTCTACATTTTTAGGTCCGTATTAAATTTATTACTAACAAACTAATTAATAATTTCCGTCCTTTTCAATACAATGTTTTGATTATCTATTTAACCAATTAGGTACATGTTTCGAACATCATTAGGTTCTTCTTCAGCCTCAATACATAGTTAGAACTTAGACAAGTAAGATACACACTATCAATCACTTATAATAAAATTGCCACTTACATTAACATAGTACAGTCTAAAATTTAATGCTACACGTTAAAATACGGTCCGTCGTTAAAATTAGTTGAAACACACAAAACTTTGTCCGTATGTCCAATATTCTATTACTAACATACAACCTTCTTGTTTATTGAAAGGTTAGACTCTGTGCATTGCTCCACATGAAAGTTTTGACAAGCGTCCTTGAAACTTCTCATTCCTGTTTGATGGAGATGGTGAGATAACAAATTGATGTGCTGTGCTGCTGTTTGTTGAAAGCCGGTAATTAAAATAGTTCGAGGATGGAGTTCATCTTAAAATAAAATAACTCTGTGGTTGGCGACATCTAAAAAGAAATAAAATATGTGAAAAAATGACGCCGAAATCCATTTGAGTGTTAGAAATACCGGTGGCCCTGGTTGTATTACCTTTATAAATATAGTGTATTATCTCCTAGATGTGATGTTGCCCCATTCGAACAGCGAGCAAATCTGAGAAAAATAACGAAGAAGGATTAAAGTGACTGTCTTAAACTGCAAGCGAGAACTTGAAACTAAAGTGTTCCCACACTTACCTCCTGACGCAAGTCGCGCGGTAGCGGACATAGCATGTGAACTATCGTAAGCCTTGAGCTGGACTGACTGCTGTGAACTGTTGTGTGTGTGTCGGCGCAGTCACAGGAGGAGGGGGGAGTCACGTAGTAAGGACATGTGACTCGTGCGTGCGTGACATCACTGGATCCAGTAGCGAGCTCGGAAGATGTGTAATGGCTACTGTGTTGGCTGATGTTGCCCTTAAATATGTGTAATTAGGAGATCTACTTGATGCTATTGCCGAATTGACTTTAATTAGTTTTGCTTGTAATTGATTCTGTCGAAGTATCGTATAGGGTGTTGGCTTCGAAATTAATCTCGTTTAAATTATGGGACGGATTGATTCTTTGAGCGGTGTTTATTTAGATTTGCTCCAGAATGTTCATGACAGATCCTTTGTTAACGTAATGTAAAATTTCCAAATCTTTTTCTATATTGGTGAATTTATGGCCGGTCTCTAACATATGTGCTCCCATTGCCGAGAATTTCCTATGTTTGATCGCGTTTAAATGTTCAGCATAACGAATGCTGAAATTGCGTCCTGTTTGACCCACGTAATCGGCTTGGCAACTATTACAATGTAATCTATATATGCCTGATCTGCTATGTCTGTTGGAACTATTGACTTGTTTGGAATTGAAGAACTTTTTATGAATAGTGTTATCGGTTTTGTGTGCGACTTTTACATTGTATTTCTTTAAAGAGCTGGTTATATTGTATGTTAACCTGTTGGTGTAGGTGAAAACTGCATGTATTTCTTTCTTTTTGTTCTCGCGTGTTAACTTGGATTTGGGTTTATTGTTGATTTTATTGATGACTTTCTTTACGAAAGGTCTGTCGTATCCATTTGCTTCTGCTATTTGGTATATTATGGCAATTTCATGCTTGTAAGCTTCTTTCGGCTCGCCAGAACTAATTGACACACTCCTGCTCCAAGCGGATATCCCAGTCAACTATCCCACATAAGAAAGTCGAAACTCCTCCGAATGTTCCCTAGCGGGTCTGAATGTCTCGTACTTTTCCTTTTACCAGTTCATGCTATATTTAGCCTAGTAAATGCCCAGCTACATGTCAACAGCCTGAATTACTGACCAACTTTTCCGGGTGTGTAACTTTCCAGCATACAAAATATCTACCAATGTGTACTTTTGTGTACAGCCAGTCATCAAAACTTAACATAATCTAGGCCAAATTCTTAAACATCCCCAAACCAAAATGAAATGGTGATTATACTTCAGGCGATAATTACACTATATTTATCCGTCCCAAAAATGTAATAATTCACAACTATCCCTGTAATCTGTATTATCAAATATCCAAAACCAATAATTAAAAAAGCATCGATTCTACTTGGCCCGGAACATTCGAAAATAAATCCGTCCACAATAAATATCTCCGCTCCAACCCCAATTTTAACCCATTATGATAAGATAAGAATGAAATATCCGTCTTGAACCACACAAGGCGAAAAAACCTATAGTGAGCTTTGTATCTGAATAAATTTGGTTACACACTTTATAGCTCATCTGCCGCATTTTATTCCTTAAAAAGATAAACATGGTGAACCGAACATGTGCAGCATTACATTAATTTCACTTTACTGCAATTCCGTTAGGCTAAGCCAACTTGGCTGGCTCGCTAGCTGCAAGAAGACTGAAGTATTTACAAATATTAACTTTGAAATGCTATCTGTTTTAACAGTGATTTCAACTTTGTATCCTGGAACTGGTTTTAGGCAAACAGATACATAACATGAGTGAATTTTGTATCCTTATATATGATGTAAAATTGGTTTTGGTAATGTTTTTATGAATATTTCTATTTAAAATGTGCCCCCCTTTTTTTTTGCGCCTTCTTCGACTATATTCAAACATTTTTTTTCTTGCACCTTTTTAACGACAATTTTGTCCCTAAAATTCCTATCTTTTGTCATATCATATAAACCAAGTTCAAAGGCATAGGCATTTCTTTGTCAGCAAGGATATAAAACACTTCTTCTTGAAGAATATGGTAAAATGCTCACCCTAAGTAAAATACAACCCACCACCAGTAGTGTCAACCATATTGTTTGCAAATATTACCATCTTGTGACTTTGTGTAGACTATCTCTTTGTGGGATTTTTAGCCAATTTTGAGTTTTGTACAAAATAAAAGTAGACTTACGAGGTCTACACCGGGTCAAATGTTTGTGTGTATGGTTGTGTATGTATGATTGTATGTCTATCCCCGCTATCAATTCATACACAACAAAAAAGAATTGAATGTAATTTGGTACACTGGTAGCACTAGCAAAGGGCACCTCACTATCATGTTTTAAATCGCCACCATCTTAATGAAAACAAAATGGTGGCCACCTAAATGTTTGAACCTTAAATCACATTAAAAACACGCCTTCATTTAAGAAGTGTGTGGCGACGAATCTACAAGGTCATCAGCCAAACAATTTCAAGACTGCAGCCATGTGAATCATGCAAGCATTATAATCCAATCCAATCCCATGAATCAATTTTCACTGTGCTTGGCATTAAGATTTTTTTTTGTATGAGGAACCTCTCTTACAATAATGTTATGACTAAATGAGCATGAATTTTATACACAGCTGCTATCTTGATATTATAAAATATCACAATAAAAAAGAAATTAAGAGCTACAGTACCGAAATTTAGTGACAAGGTAGGACTATATGTGGCCTTATACAGTGAAAGCAAACGGACACACTCCATACATTCAAGATGGTGGCTGCACAAACTATTAGACATTACAATCGTCGACAACTCAGAATGAAATTGGGTAATTGAAGACTAATCTTGCCAGGAGGTGATTGTCATAAGTAGGGATAGGAATTTTTCGGTGATTTCAGAGTGAAGAAAGCGGTATTTTAAACTGGCAAATTCGGTGGTTTCAAGTGCACTTTTCGGTACTTTTAAAATGATACATTTTAGGCGGGATTTTTTAATATCGTGGATGACATGCATATCATAACACATTTTAGTCATCCTTCAAAGTATACTTCAGTGAAGAGATCCAAATTCTCTTGTGATAAACAGTGACGCATATCACTTAATGTGCTAATGTAAGCTGAAAAACGAAAGTGATGAGTCATTTTTCTTAGTTTTTAATATTGGTATAATCCACATAGTGTGTCATACAATACTATATTATAAAGTATTATAATTTTTATTTTTATTTTGTTTGTTTGCATGTTCATATGATACATTTCAATATTTTAACCTATAGTTTTCTTTTTGCGGCTTAAAAACATTACTGTGGATAATTTGTGGAAATTCGTGCGTTAATTACTGCAAATTATTGGAAGTGCACTGTATAGAAAAGAAAAAAAAGCTAAAATCCATGTTTTTTGCCATTTTTAGGGTTATTAAAACACATTACCACCTGTGTATTACTTCATTTAATAATTCACAAAATTCGTGATCGCGAATTTTTCCTATCCCTATCATAAGAGCTCTCACATGTGTTAGTCAAAAGATTATTACACTGATTATAGCACGCAGCAGCCATATTAAAATTGCCAAATACAGTAAATTAATAAAGTTCGGTGTATTAGAGCTACAATAACGAAATTTAGTAATAAAATACAATCTGATAAGTCACCTCGTTTGACCAAAGCAAAAGAACGGTGCCTCCATAGATTCAAGATGGCGGCTAGGCATACCATTCAAGTAGGCTATACAAATTAGTAACTCGGGATGTTATTGCACAATTAAGGTCAAACTAGAAGAGGACGTCAGTAGCGTTGGTGATAAATTTATCACACTAAAGATAGCATGCAGTGGCCATCCTGAAATGCCACAGTTTAAAAATAAGTAACTTTGTAGGTTTTGGAAATACATTAACGAAAATTAGTGATAAGGTAGGAAACCTATATAGAGAATGTATGCCTGAAGCAAAATAACAGCGACTCTAAATTTTCAAGATCGCAGCTGGGCGTAATATTAAAGTGTAATAGTGAATCATTCAGAATGTACTTGCGCGATTATAGCAAAATGTAACGGGAAAGAAGTATAATATAAGGAACTTCATAAAATGAGCTGTAAGAATAACACTGAATACAATGTGCAGTGGCCATCTTGAAGATATAGAATATAATGATGATTAACTTAAAAGTATTTTTCAGGTACAATAAAGAAGATTAGCAGTAATGTGGAACCTCATAAGTGGCTTCCTATGGCCAAGTCAAAAGAACAGCAACTCCTTTCATTCACGATGGTGGTAGGGAGTCTTCTTAAGAATTGAATATATTTAACTCTCAATGTAGTAGCACAATTAACGAAAAATTTAGTGAGTAAGGAGTAGACCTACCATACAAACGACTTCGTTACCATTATTCATAGGAAAATCACACTGAATATAGCATGCAGCGCCCATCTTGAATTTATAAAATTGCAAACAATTAACTATATATTTTAGAGATACAATATCTTAAATTAGCTAAAGGCATATATATGGCGGAGCATACTATTACAACTTCAAAACAATAACTCAGGCTCCAATTGCGCAATTAACACGAGACTTTGTAAGAAGGGAGAAACAGATTCCTCACTTGTATTTGTCATAAGTAGGGCCTGGATTCTTAAGTTTCAACCTATTCTTTTCCTTGCCATTTAAAGAACAAATATTAGGATATATGTATGTTTCACACTTCCTGGAGCTAAATAGATAAATTTCATAGGACCTAAGAATACCTAAATGAGGGGTTGCGAGATAAAACATCCTAAATTGCCGTTTTCACTTCTTCTGATAACTATGTACCGTATTTACTCGAATATTAGGATATATGTATGTTTCACACTTCCTGGACAACCATTTTTGGACATGTATGTAGGTAGTTATCTACTGCAATGCATATAAATAACAAGAGAAACCGTGAAATCTATTCTATGTGTGTTTTCTTGTGAGTAGGTTTTGATTGGGTAAACTCTTGTGAAGTATGTACCTTAATATAAATTTTACTAACATTAGACAAACCCAAAGATAATAGGAAAATGTTAACGCCAGTGAATTATTTGGATAAGCATTTAGTTATCTACTGCGTTGTTAAATACAAAAATAGAAATAGTAAAATATATTCTGTGCCCTTTCTGATGGTTATTGACAAGGTGTAGGCCTACTGTTGTGAAATTAGGCTATAAATGTTACTAAAATGAAGGAACAGAAAAATTATATGTGTTACCGTACCATTTATTCATCAATACCTATTTTCAGTGTATAAGAACCTAATCATAGGTCTGTGGCCTAAAATAATAAAAAACAGAAAATTATTGGTGTCAGTAATGATGATACACAAAGAAAACTAAGGCAGCCTATTTTAAGGGTAGAGAACCTAAAACGGAGGCTAACAAGACCTAAAAATCCGGACCTTACTCATAAGACTATTACACTGTATAATATAGCATGCAGCCACCGTCTTGAATGTATAAGACGTTAACTCTTATACGCTCAGCGAGCCGATCTATCGGCTTGAGTGGCTTGGCTTAAAACACTCACGGTGCCGATCTATCGGCTCTGTGTTGGAATGGCTGTATTAGTGACTAATTGGACTCCCAGATGGCAGGAGAAGATCGGCATAGTAGCATTTGAGTTTGGTTTACACTTTTCTCGACAGATTGAGACACTACATTGCCGCATTGGTATGAAACAAATGAAATTATAAAGCCGCGTATGAATGTTTACCGCATGGCGTGTTGACCTGTTCTGTGTGCCAGTCAAGTCATATTTTGCGCTTTTAATTACATGTTTGGCATTGTTATTTTGTTTCCATTTGAATACTAGTTTATTATTTGTTATATTTTGTTTATATTTAGCATTTATCTGTGTTATCAAGTGATGTGTAGCGTTTAATATTTCGTGTTATTACGTTTTCGTAACGAGTGTAGGCCAAATTTTTTCAATGGCCGGGCCGAGTTCTAGGCTAAATGATTGTGAAGTATTGGATTATTTAGAGGCTATAGACGATGACAGTGACTTTATTGCCGAGAGTGATTCTGATTTTATAGAAAGTGCCCCAGAAATATCCCGAATAGCTGCTCACAGATTATCTGACAGTGATGATGATGATGATATATTATGAATGATGGGGACTACACAGAGGTTCTGTCGCCTGAAAATCCTCTCCCTCTCCCATTTCAATATCATGAATTATCTGGTCCTAAACACATGCCACCTCCTGATTCTCTTCCAACAGCTTATTTCCTTTTGTTTTTCACAGATTTTCTTCTTTCTCTTATGGTGACAGAATCTAATCGGTATGTCCAGCAGTTCATCACCAGTAAGGGAGATAATGTTCCCACCCCTCTAAAGAATTGGGTCAGGATCACAATGTCTGAAATGAAAGGATTTATTGCATGCCTTCTAAATATGGGTATCAATAGAAAACCAACCATTGCCTCTTACTGGTCCACTATGCCTTTTCAGTTCAGCCCATGGTTCCCTAAAATGTTTTCTAAACATAGGTTCTCTCACTTGCTGCGATTCTTTCATCTTGTTAACAATGAGGGGATGCCAGGGCCTGGAGAAACAGGATATGATCCCTGTGCAAAATATCAACCTCTAGTGGATCATGCCAACAGGGTATTTAGGCACCACTATACACCACATCAGCAGATTAGCATTGATGAGTCCCTTGTGGGGACTAAAAATAAAACTAGCCTTCTCCAATACCTGCCGAACAAACACCACCATCGCTGGGGCATCAAATTTTGGATGCTGTGTGATTCAGTTTCCAATTATTGCCTGGAATTTTTTACCTACAGAGGTGCCAGATCTCAAGAAGACAGAGACAATATCATAAAGCATGGTTTGGGATACATCGTTGTGAAGAAGCTTTTAGTCATGGGTTATCATGTCTTGGTTGACAATTACTTTATGTCTGTACCACTTGTACGCCATCTCTACAAGCTGGGTACATACATAACAGGAACTGTTAGGAGGAATAGGAAATATTTGCCTCAGAATTTTAAAAATAAATTTGCTGTTGGACAGAAACAATATTTTAGGTCAGGTCCAATGTTAGCATGTGCATTCCGAGAGAAAAAGTCCCAGAAAAACCCAGTCATGCTTCTATCTAGCCATGCAATAGCACAAGAACAGGAAATTCCAGCAACCCACAACAGTGCCAACAGCAAAACTAAACCAGCAATAATAACATCTTATAATAAATATATGGGTGGGATTGACACATCTGACATGATGTTGTATAGCTACCTTGATGAGAGGCGAACTGTACGTTACTGGAAGAAGGTGGCTTTCAATATCATTGCTAGAATGGTACTAAACAGTTACATTCTTTATAAGGAAAATAATAAGGGAGCAGGGAAAATAAAATCTAGACTGAACTATACAGTGTCAATAATTGAGAGCCTAGGGGAGGAATGGATTTCTACAAAATTAAGTGCGATTAATGATCAAAGAGGACCAGTGGGGGTGAGAAAGCTTCCTGAGAAGAAAGAATCGAACTGCGTTGTATGCAGCACCAAAGAAAAGAGGAGGGGGGCCAGAACAGTATGCACTAGGTGTAACAAGGGTTTGCATGGAGAGTGCTTCCCTAAGCACAAATGCTGACCCAGGAAGGTACGTGTACAGTTCTTTACATTAGGTGCTATATTTCATGGCTGGATAAGAATACAAAAAATAAAATTATATCATGTTATACAGAATTAATTGCTCTTGTTTTCAGTATGACTGGTCAAGAAGATCACTAAAGAACAGATTACTTTCTTAGTATTTGAAAGCATATTTTTATTTTTTGTAATTTATTTTCCAAGTTTCAATATTTTTTTTGTGGTAAAATATGTCTTAAACAATTTTGGGATATATTCTTCCTAAAACTACATTGAATAATGTGCTAGTGTGAATTTTTTTCAATTTTGTATCTGTAGATCTCTTTATGCAGTGATTTTTTACATTTCAACATGCATAATCATGAAAAATGGCCTGAGTGTTTTGGACATGACTAGTGAATATAGCCTGAGAGCAAAAGGGTTAATATTGACAAAGTTGGCGGAAGAGGCAATCCAGTGCTCGGGGTTAATAGAGTAAAAGATATTTGTCCATATTATGGACACCTGTAGCGTCTGTACTCCAGAGGAGGGACTACAAAAGGCGTCTGTTCTCCATGTTAGGAGAGGCCTAGTTCATACCTGGCAGTGGGTCATCAAATGCATTTGGGAGTGGCGACCCCATCTTAATAATAGCCTAAAATGGAAGCAAATATTGTTCAGCCTCGGTAAATGCTAGGGTGTCCCCTGCAGGCGATGCACAGTTCTTCAGATGATGGGCGAACAGCATCGCAATACATCCAAATAGGGACAGTCAGCATCTTAACCCTGACAGACAAGACTGAGGAGCTAGTGGACTTCATGATAGAGAAGGATATAGCCATCCTTGGTCACAGTGAAACGAAATGGAAAGGAAAAGGGGAAAGAAAACTAAAGGAAGGATATAGGCTGTTTTACAGTGGAGGACAGGAGGCAAAAAATGGAGTAGGAATGATTATAAGAAAGGATGTCCTAGAGTATGTGGAGGAGGTGAAGAAGATAAGTGACAGGATGATCATAGAAAGGATACAGTTCCAGACAGGGACAAAAGATCTGGTTCGAGTATATGCTCCACAAACGGGGAATAAAGAAGAGAACTTACAAGAATTCCTAGAAGAGGTGGAAAAATATATAGAGGATACGGAAATAATAGTAATGGGAGATATGAATGCGCAAGTGGGAAGAGACAGACAAGGAAGAGAGGAGATTTTGGGACCATATGGTTATGGCAGTAAGAATCCAGAAGGGGATTTCTTAATGGACTTCTGTCAGCGGAACCAATTAATTATAGGGAATACGTGGTTCAGAAAGAAAAATAGTCAGAAGATAACGAGGCATGGATGGGGAGATAGAAGAACGAAAACTCTGATAGACTATGTTTTCGTCGAAAAAGGATATCGGAAAGAGCTAATGATGTCACAGCCATGCCTGAGGAAGCCTTTGGAGGAGACCATAGGGCAGTGGTAGCAACATTAAAAGTAGGAAAAGTTATGAGATTACCAGAAAAAGGGGAAAGAAAGATTAAGGTCTGGAGACTAAAGGAAAAGGAGGTTGCAGAAGAGTTTGAGAAAGAATGGCAAGAACAGATACCAAGGACGGACATTACCCATGTGGAACACGAATGGAAAAAGTTCAAGAGTGCATTTGTGAACAGTGCAGAGAAAACATGTGGTAGAACATCAGCAAACGTACGGGAAAAGGCGACAAAATGGTGGAATGATAGTGAAAGGAAAGGTAAGGGAGAAGAAGAAAAGAATTGGAAGTGGTGGTACGGGGACTAGTATGGAACAAGGATATACCAATTAAGGCTAAAGAAGTTGTGTACAAAGCATATTATGTTCCTATAATGACATATGCAGCAGAAACTTGGCCAATGACTAAGAGGGATGAGAGCGGAGTACAGGCAGCTGAGATGCGATTCCTGAGAAGTATGGTCCAGAAAACAAGAAGAGACAGAGTGAGAAATGAAGATATATGGAAAGAACTGGGAGTACAGAAATTAAATTACAAACTGGAGCAAAACAGATTGAGATGGTTTGGACATGTCAAACGGATGAATGAAGTAAGGCTACCAAGACTAGCACTGGAACGACGGATGACAGGGAAGAGAGGACGAGGAAGACCAAGAATGCGTTGGATGGACTCGGTGAAGAATAGCATTAGTAAACGGAACCTGGATTGGAACACTGTGTCGGAAGAGGAATGGTGGAACGACAGAACAAAGTGGAGAAGAACCATATTTGCCCCCACCCAGTGTCAGCTGGAAAAGGGGAAATGAAGATGATGATGATGATTGACAATCCACTATTTATTACAGTTACTACTCGGCAAATATGTAGTCTTACATAGAAGACTTTCTCTGTATAAGGCACAAGATAAAAAATTCCATACATTCAAGATTGATGATTTACTTTTCTAATGTTCCAATCAATTCCTCTGGATGCAAAAGCAGAATTACTGTACAATGAAACTGGGTAAACGGGAGTCTTATATAGGGTATGACTTCTAACGTTCATTGTACTCCTTGATAAGGACAAAGAGTTGTATAACTATACCCATACATTTAAGAGAAAATGGGCTACGTGTTCTTTACTGAACATCTTGTTGAACTCTGTTGCTCTATGGTGCAGAAACAGAAGTTTGTCTCTTAATCATCATCATCATCATCATCTTGTACAGTTTCCAGCCCCAGGCTGGGTCTGTTTGGAACATAAGCCTCGCCACTTAGTTCTTTCTTCCCACCACCTCTCCGCTGTCACTCTGGTCCAGTCCTCGCCTCTCTTCTTGACACATTCCTCCACTCCTTTCAGCCATCTATCTCTTGGTCTTCCCCTTGGTCGTTTCTTCTGCATCTGCATCTCATGTATCCTCTTGGGAATCTTCTTCTCATCCATTCTCTTTAAGTGTCCATACCACCTCAGTCTTGATGTCTCCATCCTACCTTGCAAGGGCTCCTCTTTCACCATTTTCCTGACCTTTTCATTCCTCACCCTGTCTCCTCTTGTTACTCCGATCCTACTTCGCAGGAACTTCATTTCACCTGCCTGTATTCTGCTTATGTCTCTTTTCTTCATTGTCCACATTTCTGAAGCATAGGTCAGTATCGGGATATAGTAGCTTCTGTATAACACTTCCTTGCTTTTTTGTGGGACATCTTTATTCCACACTAAGCTCCTAATGCTTCTCAGAAATGCTTCTGCCTGTCTGCCACGTTCCGTAATCTCTTTGTCATTTCTCCCATTTTCCTCCACTATACTTCCCAAGTACTTGAGACTTTCCACCTTCTTCAGCTGTCCACCTCCCAAGTGTTATCCCACTCATTGTTCTGTCCTTTTTTCTGGTCGTTAACAGGATCTCACATTTACTGAGTTGAACTTCCATCCGTACTCTCCCACTGTTTCTTCCCAAGCCTTCAGTTGCTCCTGAATTTCCTCCTCCTTGTTTCCCCAGACCATGAGATCATCTGCAAACACCATTGCTTTCATCTTATCTTCTCCTATCTTTCCTGCTATCCGTGTCATTACCTCGTCCATAACCACAATAAAGAGAAGGGGTGACAGCGCACTACCCTGTTTCAGGCCACTCATTTGTCTGAACCAGTCTGTTTTTTCTCCTCCAACTTTCACACAACTCACACTTCCACAATACATCTCCTTCACTCTGCCTACAGTCTCTTTTTCCACTCCCATGTTTTCCATTGCTTTCCAAACCTTCTCCCTACACACACTATCATAGGCCTTTTCGATGTCCAGGAAGGCCATCAGCAGATCCTCTCCAAATTCGTAGTGGTGTTCCTGGAGCTGTCTCACTGAAAATATGAGATCCACTGTTGATCTCCCAGGTCTGAATCCATACTGTTCCTCTCTCAATTTTCTCTCCACTTTGGCTCGTATTCTACTTTCTAATATCTTTTCATATATCTTGGCACAGTGAGGTATGAGTGTGACTCCCCTGTAATTTCTGGACTCCTTTCTGCTTCCTTTCTTAAATATTGGGACAATTAATCCTTTCTTCCAATCTTCTGGGGTCTTTTTCTCCTTCCATATCACCCTCATCACACGGTACAGCCACTGTTTCCCAACCTCCCCTGCTGCCTTCACCCTTTCAACACTCACTTCATCCACACCTGGTGCCCTTCCTCCTTTCATCTTGTCTATAGCCATTTCCAGTTCTCTCCAAGTCAGGTCCTTTTCCATTCCTGTGTTATCTTCTCCATCTTCCAATACATTGTCTTCCTCCCTATGACCATTTGGATTCAGCAAATCCTCAAAGTACTCTTTCCACACTGTCTTGAGTGTTTCTTTGTTGTGTACATCATTTCCGTTTTTGTCCATCATTACCACATCCTCTCTCAGACCTCTTCTCTTACTTTTGACCATCCCATAAAGTACTTTCTTATTTCCTCTGCTGTCTTCCTCCTTCATCTCTGTCCACTTTACCACCCACTTCTTCCTCTCCTCTGCGACAATCTTGTTTGCTTCTTTCTTCTTTATCTTATAATCTTCCCTTGTCAGATCAGTTCTTTCCTGGAACTACACTCTGAAAGCCTTGTTCTTCCTTCCCACAGCTTCTTTTACTCTCTCATTCCACCATGGTGTCTCTTTACACCGCTTTCTGTTGCTTGTTCTTCCACATACTGCCACTGCAGCTTCCACCATTGTGTTTTTGAATTGCTTCCATTCCTCTTCCCCTGTTTTAGGATTGTCTGTTGGCATCCTTTCCCTTATTATCTTCTGGAATTCTTCCTTGACTTCCTTTTCCTTGAGTTTCCATACTTTGATTCCCCTTTCCTGGTACTCTGTCCTCTTGCTATCCTTAACAACTCCCAGGATCATTACAAGTATTCTGTGGTCGCTATCTAAGGCCTCTGATGGTATTACCTTTATATCTCTGACACTTCTCTTCATTTCCCAGTCGTACAGCATGTAATCTACCAAAGATTTCTTTGTTAAATCGCTGCTGTACCACGTTACCTTGTGGCTTTCTTTCTTCCGGAACCAGGAGTTGCCTACCACTAAACCGTTTCTCTTGCAACAATCCAGCAACTTTCTCCCTTCTTCATTCCTGCTACCCCATCCTTCTGCTCCCAATACATTTTCATATCCTTGCCTTTCACTTCCTACATGTGCATTCAAATCTCCCATGACAATGGTTGCGTTCACGGTAGCAAACAGTTGATCAACAGCTCCAAAGCTGATGCATCGGGAGCGGGATCAGGTTTTACTTGTACCTGTGAACGGTTTGCTCCATCTGATCTGTAGCAGCGCGCGTTGTTCGAAAGTGTGCAAGGGCGATGTACTATCCTCGAGCCTGCGATGTTGAAATGATCAGATAATCTTGTGAGAGTGAATGCTGATATTAGATCAGTATCTAATTTACCTTTAGTTTTGCAACTCGGAACGAAATTGCTCTGAAACTATGTACCAAAGACTGTGAACATGTATCCAACCATACCTTGCTCCCGATAATTTTAGGCCTACGTACGTAAATTTCTTGCCTTTCTGATACGGCATTTATTGCGTTATGCGAGTTTGGCTATGGTAAAGAATACTTAACAGTTTAACGTATGGTACGGTATATTAAGGTGGTATATCCCAAGACTTACGATAATTGAAGTCATTTTAATCTCTTCAAATTGAACAAGGTAGGTTAGGCCTACGTCTCAATAGACGAATATTTATTCAAGAATATCAATATAGCTTTGATTTTATTAATGTAGGGTTATATCCTATGAGAAGGGTCAAGAGTCTGTAAGTCTAGCAGTAAACTTCTTACCAGTCATCCACACATGATGACTTCATTATTTGTTAGCACTGCTTCATCTATCTAATTTGTCCCTAGGTATCCTTCATGCTGATACTTTCCTGCTTCTTATATCTTTTCTTTTTCACTCTAGTTTTCTTCTCAAGGATTTGAAGTTTTTGGATTCATTCATCAGCTTAACTGTGCTGTACAGTTTTTAGTTACTGTACTATACAAATTAATTGTATTTACAAAAAAATCAGGTTAGATTGCAAAATTAATTTGAAACACTACAAGAATGTACATCACATTGTCCCTACCTGCCAACTAGAGGTATTTATCTGGATCATTACCCTTCCCCTATCTAATAAGGTCAGATGACCTCAAGGTCATTAAAATTATAACCAGCATCTAGAAATAAAATTTCTGGGTCCCTCATTTAAAGCAGAGGAAATCATGATATGAGCCTGTATTATCCTTGTTATACCGGTACCTTACTTGTTTACACCCCAATATTAGTACTTAAAGAGAAAGGCATAACATGAACTGTTGATGGATTAACTTAGTCTCTTACTTGGCAGTCCATTCTCCTCCTATCAATACACAACTGGTTTCCATACCATATTCCCTATAGGCTACTGTTCATCTAATGAAAATGAAAAATGTTAGGCTACAGATTTTTGGTTGAAAACAGTTGTCTAAAAGATGCTTTCACAATTGATTTTTCAATAGATCACGTCATCAAATGGTCCAGTAACATAGAAAGAATTCAGGAAAATAGGGCATTTTAAAATTATTGCCACCCAAGTCTGGACAGTACAGAATGAGGTAGAGGAAACTAGACTGCAAAAATATAAACTGAAAAAAAAAAAGAAAAAATAAATAAATATATATATATATATGTAAAAAGCAGGAAAGTAACAGGATGAATGACTCCTAGGAGCAAAGATAAATGAAGCAGTGCTAAAGAATACATATTTTCTGTGATAATTTGAAGCCATTCTTTTTTTTAAGTTTTGCCTATACAAATTGTCTTTGCTGCTTCTCAGTCGGTCAACATGGGGTACAAAATTATAAATATGTAAACACACTCCTGGAAACAATTACATGTATTAGTTGCCCATTGCCCATTTAAGTGTGATAACTAACTAATAAAGTGTAACTTTTTCCAGGAGTGTGTTTATATATTTATAATTTGTACCCGAAAAGCAGCAATGACTACATTTTATCTTGAATTTCAGTACATAATCATTACCAGCTGCTTGATGTACGATACTGGTACTTGAATGGGGCTTGGCTAGTGGGCTCGCACAATTGCATACCATTACCGAAGGTAACATTCATGACTCGCCACTCTCTTAAAGGTATTGATACTTGGTTACTAACAATTCCCTTTGTTGCTCAATATGTGCCTAGTAGAGAGATGGTTGGTACGAATCAGCAAACTAAATGTTAAAAGTAATATCTTCCACCTAGACTCATTACAAATGAAACTACGGTACAGCAGAACTATACCGTAGGTGTAGTTTTGTAACAAACATAGTTCATTCAGTCACTGTACAAGAACATCAGGTCTTCTGTGGTCAGCAGCAAATACTGCTGTGTGATAGAATATGCAGATTATAAAGTGAAGCATCACTGTAATGAGGTGTTAAAACTCAGGCAAGCTGCGATAAGGTAAGAAAATATTGGACAAACTGGGTAGTGCTGTGTTGAACAGTGCTCAGTTTTCTCTGCCAGTGTAAGAAGAAAAATATATTATATATCTTTAGTTTCAGTACATAACCATTACCAGCTTCTTGATGTACTGGTCGCCTACTGCAGTGAACCTAGGTTAGCAAGCCTGACCAATTGTAGCCTATAGCCTACTGTACAGTACCTGTAGGTAATATTCATGACTCCTCACTCCCTTAAAGTTTTCATTTTACTAACAATTTCCTATACAGGTTATTAAGCTTGTAACTTAAAGCCTCCTTCCCAATCCTAGCCTCAGTTAAATATACATGCACATTTCACTGACACCACAGCATTTTGAAATGTATCCTGTAGCCTAGGCTACTGTTAAAATATAGATCAATATGTAGCATACACACAAGAGAGTGAGTAAAATAAATTAGCCTTATGTCACAATTTCTAAATCCATTCTCATAATGCATTTTACTTAATAGTCAGTTCCTATTTGAGTAGGCTACAGAGACCTAACCTGTCCCCTGAGAGAAAATCATCACTCGTTTGACAAAAGGAAGTCAAGGATGGAAATTTTGGTGTTGGATTAGTTGAAGCATGGACAAAATACAGTATGTGCATACAATAATTGTTACAAAATGTTAATACTCAGGCATGTTGAGATATCGTAAGTGAAGGAAATAAAAGACAAACTGGGTGAGTGCTATGTTGGAGAGTGCTTAATTTTCTCTCCTTGTGTAAGAAAAGAAATTTATATACAGTATATATATATTATATCTTGAGTTTCAGTGCATAATCATTCCCAGCTTCTTGATGTACGGTACTGGTAGCCTACTGCAGTGAACATTGGCTATTGAGCTTGCCCAATTATAGCCAATGGTACCAGTACGGTTGGTAATATTCATTACATTGAAAGGAATGTGGCTGTTTAATCTAGACCTGAACAGCAACCGAGAAGCAAGATAACTGTTAAGATAAGACTGCTAATGCCATGAAAAGAAAAGTAATGGTTACCAGTACTTGAAATGCTTACCAAGGGAAGCTGGTTTCTTTCAAACATAGAAACATATTTATAGGCTAGGGTCTATACAAGACCAAATTAACTTCATTCAGTCCAAGCTGAAAGCCAGGGGGGGGGGGGCTTGCGGTCTGATAATGAGCTATGTGAATTTAAAATACCGTACAATTTAGTGAAACATTTACGATTGTTTCAAGAAAAAAAATATTGGCCTAGTGAGTAGGTTTTTCAGCATTCTTGAAAGGAATGTGGATGTGTAGGCTAATCTAGACCTAAACAGCATCCAAGAAGCAAGAGAACTGTTAAAATAATACCATGAAAAGAAAAATACTGATAGGCTACTAGTATTTCCCAGTCATTACATTCTGATCAGCCAAACACTCAGTTTTCTACTGGAAGAATCAACTAATAATGCAGGCACAGACAGACCTACGGTAATTCTTATATCCCATTGTATACAAATCCTTAACCCAACAAGTACCGGTAGCCTACGGTATTGAAATAATTCATTTTTGAGTCAAGACTCTTGACAATAGGTCTTAGCCTATCAGAATTTGGGGTAGGCCAAGTAGGCCTTACATTGCAGGTATTTTTTATACAGTACCGGTTGCCTATGCTTGCTCCAAATGAAAGGTATTTTTTATACAGTACCGGTAGCCTAGAAGTTTGATTCTCTCTATACTGCCTACACAACAATACATTCGTCGAGGTACAGTATTTAGCCCAAAGTATAGGTTAAAATCGTATTTTCAGACCACATTACCAAATTACAAGTGATTAAAAAATGCTGAAACTTCGATTTAAAAACTTTAAAAATGCACATTGCCACTAAAAAGGAAACCACA
This sequence comes from Meconema thalassinum, assembly GCA_946902985.2. Lineage (NCBI taxonomy): Eukaryota > Metazoa > Arthropoda > Insecta > Orthoptera > Tettigoniidae > Meconema > Meconema thalassinum. Next base: position 1,070,053,925 of record OX336389.2, read on the forward strand.
CACCTGAATTCATATAATTTTTAATACTTGGAACAAAATAAAGGATGTAACATCCGATATGTCAGGTTATGTTGTTTTACACATAGGTTAACATTTGTCGCAACTGCGGTCTGTGAATCGGAATAAAGATATATCACGAATTTAACACAATGCAGGTCATTTTATAGGCTATGGAGGGACCGTGATGTTTTGTTCTTCATTATTATTTCAGTATTCATCAGTTTAGGAACTATTTTGAGCGATTTCCACAATGTTTACATTTGTTTTCAAATCTACTTCATGCTACGCCATGTTGGATTTAAACGTGTTCCGTGGATGGAGCGAAGTTTTTCTACGCTCCATAAAATGGCGTCCGCTCCATGGAACATATTTAGGGAGCGCTCCATCACACCGCGTTCACAGCGTACTTTCTTCAACAGTTGATCAACTGTTTGCTACCGTGAACGCAACCAATGATGCTCTGCCCATTCAACTGCTGTTGTAGCTCCTCCTCAAAGTCTTCCTTCTCTTGAGCTGTACATCCAACTTGAGGGGCATATACCTGGGCTATCTCCAGGCTTCTTCCCTTTACAGTTACTCTGATCTTCATGACCCTGTCACTTATTCCCTTTACCTCTTCCTTCATTCCATCTCTCACAACTACTACTACTCCGCTGCTCCTTCCTTCACTGTTCCCACTCCAGTACAACCGGTACCCTTTCCTCAGTTCTCTGTGACCTTCTCCTTTCCATCTTGTTTCTGCCAAGCCCAGTACATCCAGTTTTCTTCTCTCCATCACATCTACAATCTCCTCCACTTTTCCTGTCAGTGTCTGTATGTTTAATGTCCCAACTCGTAGTCCATTAGCATATCCGGGTCGTCGTCGTTTGCATCCGTCCTTTCCGAGGCCTGTTCCTGGTTTCAAAGCAAATATGATATCCACTATTGGCTTGCTAGGCCTATCGTAGCTTCACCAGAGCCCCGTCAGCCGTCACTTTTCAGGGTTCCCATAGAGCCTTCACAGCTACCGTAGTGGTCCCGGGGCACACAAAGTCCCCACTGTACTTCACCCCTACAGGCAATCCCCTACTTCATGCCGTTGCCCGTCTCCCACCACGTGGAGGAGGGGTTGGACTTGTGGGAAACTCTCTTAATCATCATCACCATCATCATTATTATTTGCCTATAACCCGTAGGTTTGATGTTTGTCTTTATTTCTTTACTAATATCAGTGCCTCTTGTGTAGTCTCGATATTGTGGAACAGAAAATTTTTGTATCAGAACATCTTGTGATACACCTCAATTAAAATGGAATGAAGTTAAGGCTGGGTAAGTTTCTTGTCTGTTGTACCCAAGGTTGTGGGATAGAATCCTGGCATAGTCAGTTTTCATTTAAAGGTGCTTGTGAGACTCGTGGTGTGTGTAGATTTACTGGCATGTTAAAGATGGACTTCAGGGCAAAAATTCCGGCACCATGGCATCTCTAAAATGGCAGTATTTAAAAGGGACGTAAAACTCATGACATTATTATACAGTAAAAAACAATTTAAGATTCAGATGCATTTTGGGAAGAATATGTCATCTTACAGTACCACATTACATCAGGGTTCTACATAATCATTCTGTATTATAATCATATGTATAGGTACTTTCTTTGTACCTGTTATTTACATGTCTTTATAGTACTGTCTTTCTATTAGTATATTGCATCTACTTCCATGTAAATAATTGGCAGCCTGTGTTTTGCTATTTGTTCTGCCTGCTATATGGGAGTAAGTTTGTTTGGATCTTAGATGGAATGAGCGAGTGAGTTTATCGTGCATATGTGTATTTATTTTTTAGATCTTGATGGCAATGGAGTATGGGATGAGTCAGAAGTCAAGGCATTGTTCCTCAAGGAGCTTGACAAGTTATACCAGGCAGGAGCTCCAGAAGATGACATGAGGGAACGGGTTGAAGAAATGGAGAGAATGAGGGAGCATGTCTTTTCTGAAGCAGACACAAACCATGACGGACTTATCAGGTAAACATGAAATACAGTGTTTTAAATCCTGTCTTAGGAGGTTTGTTATTTTAAACATATTTTAGAAGATCATAAGTTTATTACAGTTGTTCATATTGTCGAAGACAGTTGCACTCTGAGCAGTAATGCATCCATCGAGCAGATCAAGGAAGAACATTACCGTAAAGTTACTGATTTTTTAAAATTTTGCAGATATTTAGTACTGGTATTGAATTAGCAGAAGGGGCATGACAGTACAGTGGTGAAGCCTCTTACCAAGATCGACCTGGTTCGATTCCCGGTCAGTGGATAAGAGATTTTCCAGGCTGAATATCCTGTCCAGTGGTTTGGATTCTACGTAAGGAGGACGTCCCGTCACTCACGATTGCAAGAGTAATATTCACGTAAAGCTTCCTTCTTTGGAAGTAGCAGGTTTCAGATTTCTTAAACATACCGTATATACTCGAATACCACCCGCACATTTTTAAACAAATTCGGACGTGAAAAATTGGGGTGCGGGTCTTATTTGAGTCATCCAAATTTGAAAGATTTAAATTGCCCGCCGCGCGCGATATCGGGTGTTGCGAGTATCCGCTAGATGGTGCTAGCCTTCTTCCGGCTATAACTTTGTTTTACCGTAAGCACGCGGCGTCATACAGTCACACGCACGTTCTCCGAGTGTAAACATGAATGCTACGAAACGTTTGCGGTCATTTACTGTGAGTGAGAAATTGAAAGTTGCGAGGGAAGCTGAAGTTATTGGAAATCGTGCCCGGTAGGAAATATGATATTGACGAGTCATGTATTCGTGATTGAGCGGGATGACGTCTATGCTGCGTGAACCGCCCGTTCTAAGCAGCCTTGAAACAGCTGTATACGGAGCGGATGCGGCCGATAAGCACACACCGACTCCAACTGGTCGTATTCAGCGCCCGAAAGTTCAGCTGCTGTGTTCGTGGATTTTGATGGCATGGAATCTTATCTCTGGAGATCTCTTACGGAAGAGCTTTAAGAAATGTAGTATTTCGAATGCTATGGATGGCAGTGATGACGACATTTAGTGGGAAAGTGATGGTGATAAAAGTTCCGAAGTTGGTACTTCTGATGACGATGAATGAAGTGTTTGTGTACTTTTATTTGTATTTTTAATCGTTTGATGTGTGTTATTTTAGGACGACTTCAAAACTGTTGGAAACTATTTTGGATAAATGCTATTCTGTTAATTTAGTTAAGATAGTAAATAATTTTGAGTAAAATTTTTATTTTTTTATTTTGTTCTTCAAAATCAGGGTGCGGGTCTTATTCGGGGGCGGGGGTCGTATTCGAGTAAATACGGTAAACTAGAAATTGTGGTGAACATTTTTAGTGCCCTCCTTAAGTACCACTATAGGAAAGTGCCACCCACAGCAATCAGTGTGGTACAGTGGCTACTCACTTGAGTAGAATTCTGGAGATTATGGGTTCGAGTCCCATTAATATGTTTTACCCGAGATGTTTGGTAGTTGTTTTTTACACACTTGTTCTAAGATTACAAGGGACAGAGGTGCCAACTATTACGGATTGTCCGTAATTATTACGGATTTCACCTCCCGATTACGGTCAAAGGGGAAATTATTACGGAAAAGTGACATTAACACGGGAAAAAATACGTTACTATGAAAAAGATGAAAGACGAAAAAATTCTCATCCCTTCGAGCATTACTGCTCAAGCCTCCTCCTTTCAACGCTTTTGAGTTGGCAACTGTACTTATTCGAATGCACTAGCCCTTACTGATAGTGACGCTTGGACTCACGAGAATCGATTCTGGCGGTTTCGAGAATGTACGAGTAATCCGTGCGAAAGACTCGACTCTGTACGGTGACGTCACGATCCGTAACTGCGATATCGCGAAAGAACCCGAATCTCAACGAAAATAACCGATGATGCATAGGCCTACCCATGATCCTCTTCACTTATCAGCTTATCTTCCAAGCAGGTGTTTCTTTGTGTGCGAAGTTACAACTTTAGTCCGTTGCAATCCTAATTATATAGTCGTTACATTCTAAGTGATTGGTTTTGTAAAATGAAGCGGAGCAATTGTCAAATTGCATCTACTTCTAAGAAGACAGCAGTGTTACAAAAATATCGAGACGGTTACACGAAGGAATGGGCTTGCCTACTTGCTTCTCGTGTAAGCGATAACCACGTGTTCCGCAGTGTATGTTCGTGTGATTTCTCTGTGGCTCACGGAGGACGAGATGATTGCAGAAGACTCATAGAATCCAAGAAACATAACACATACTGTGAAGGAAAATTATGAAATAAGTCTGTTTCATCATTCTTCGTAAAAGGTCGTGAAACTGAGGTGACAAATGCGGAATTGCTGTTCACTTCATTTCTTTTGGAGCATAATATCCCGTTATCTGTTTCGGACCATGCCGGAAATTTATTTAGAGCAATGTTCCCTGACTCTAAAATATCGCAGAAGTATGGTTGTGCAAGAACAAAAACCTCTGCTTTAGTTCAGTACACGGCATCTGAGACAAAAAGGGAAATAAGTGAACTATTGAAGAAAACTCCTTTTTCTTTAGCTACTGATGGTAGTACGGATTCAAACGCTGTTAAACTTTATCCTGTAGTTGTTTCTTTCTTTAATGCGCAGATAGGCCAAATATCAACTCTCTTGTTGCCATTGTTAGAGAGTACTGACAACACAGGTGAGGGGATTTTCTCTGTTATCGATACTGAATTGTCTTCTCTTGCCATTCCATGGGAAAATTGCATTTCTTTTTCATCTGACAACGCATACACAATGATAGGAGCAAACAAAGGTGTTGCCAAATTTGTGAAGGACAGGCATTCTTCTGTTTATGTTTCCGGTTGTTCATGTCATCTCATACATATCTCTGCACAAAAAGCAGCAGCCCAATTACCAGTCAATGTAGAAAACTTTCTTGTTCAGTTGTATTACTATCTTGATAAAAATTCTAAAAGGCAAAACACATTAAAATTATATCAGGCTATTTGTGGCACAGATGGTCACAAAATTTTGAAATATGTCAGTACCCGTTGGCTCTCGCTTATTCAATCTCTTAATCGAGTTCTTGAGCAGTGGGAAGCTTTGACACCGATGTTTTGTAGTGAGCTCCCCCATAAAAATGAGAGTACCAAGCAGTTTGAAACTGTAAAATCTTTCTTACAGGACCCACACACAAAACTGTTCTGCTATTTTCTTCAGAGTGCACTACCTGTCTTTAACTCAGTGAATGTATTTCTGCAGCAAGATGCTCCAGCCATACATCATCTTAGGAGGAAACTTGATGGTCTTCTAACTGACCTATTGGTCAGATTTGTTCAGCCAAGTGCTATAAAATCCGATTCTACCTCCCTTTTGAGTACTGAATTCAAACTGAGGAAGTACCAGAAAGACAATGAGGACTTGGTAATAGGAGCAAAAGCTAGGTCATACTTGAAAGAGAATAACTGTGATGAACAGATGTTTTATAACTCTGTCAGAGAGTTTTATATGGCAGCTTGCAGTTATATAATCCGGAAATTTCCCCTTGATGATGAATTTCTTCAGCATGCCGAAGTAGTCGACATCTCTCTTAGAATGAAGGTTTCCTATTTATCTCTTGATTATTTTGTTCAAAGATTCCCAAGTTTGGTCGAGGAAAGTGAACATGACAAACTTGAAGAGGAATTTGCTCTTTATCAGTGCGATACTTTCCCTGAATATATTTTACAAGGACCTAGAATTGATATAAACTGGGGCAACATTGCTGAGCTTAAAAATGAAAGTGGACAGTTCAAGTATAAAACCTTAAGTAATGTGGTATTTGCAATATTAAGTGTACCTCACAGTAACTCTCCCACGGAAAGAATTTTCAGTGTTGTTAGGAAGAATCAGACAGAATTCAGACCTACATTAAGCACATCTACACTGGAATCGCTCATGATTCAGAAGACGAAAATGTCATCACATGGGGAAGTATGTTACAAGAAAACTTTCACGGAAAAGCAGCTACTGGGTGCAAAACAAGCTACAAGGAATTTTTTATCACAGAACTAGCAGGTAATGTGCAAATTTTATTGTGTAATATGATATTCTATACTCTAGGTTGCTTCCGGGTAAAGCAGAGGTGGTGTCATTTTCTCGAGAAGGGAGGAGCATGAGCATGGTTTGGATTTGACGTGAAATTTTTGAGGGGGGGGGGGGCAATACGAGGGATTACTGATAACCCACTTCAGAGGTTGGCACCTCTGCAAGGGAACATGTTCAGAGTTTGATTGCTATGGATGCAACTTACTGCACTTTCTCATAATTATATTTGTGATTGTAGTGTGCTAAATAAAATGTATTAGTTTTTAAGAATATATTGTATTACCGTATTTACTCGCCTGTAACACCCCCCCCCCCCCTTTTTTTCTTCAGAATCTTCAGCTTCAAAAATAGAGGGGGGGGGGGGTATAATAGGTGAAAATTTCCCTTGATATAGGTTAGGTTGGCATGGTATAAAGGCACACAAAGGAGCACCAAGCATCCTTACTTCATTTACGGTAAAAGTGATATTAGACCATTTAAATAGCCACTCTCTTGCATCATCACAGCTGACGGGCCTCAGGACAACGTCAGCGCTGCAGCCGCACAGCAGTGCGTGCATCAAGTTCAAGGTTATGCAGTGTTGCAATGTTACGTGGCAACTGAAATACGAAAGATTTGTTTCTAATACCGACTTTTATGAAGTACTCTAATAAGAAATATTAAAAATGTATTTCTTCTTACCTTTTGTGCAAGTGTGCTCGAGATCACTCGGTGGAATCGTCGCTATAGTCATTGCTAGGTGGCTGATTCGGATCCTTAGTTTCACTCTCCCCTTCCTAAAGTAGATGGTCATCACTTCCATCCAGAGCGGAAGAAATTCTGTTTTTTTTTGTTTACTTTTTACTACGATATCGGGAGTGATTAGTTCCCACGCTCTCACAATCCACTCGCAGATTACACAAAAAGGTGGTTGCTTGATTTTGCCGACTTTTGTTAGTTCGTGCTTGTCATTCACCATCCAATGCGCGTAGAACTTCCTAATGTGATCTTTGAATGGCTTCTTGATGGAGACGTCCAACGGTTGTAAAATTGAAGTAAGTCCTCCTGGGATGATGACTGGATAAGTCTGCGTCATTTCAATCTGCTTTTTATCGGCATCCACTAAGTGTCCACGGGAGCTGTCCAACACCAGCATTGACTTCTTTTTCAGCAGGGCTCTTGGTCGACGTTCCCACACTGTCTTTAACCAGTCCTGAAGTCTTATATGAAAGCGGTGAAATTTGATCACTTTGTCGGTATAATCCTATGGAACGAAGAAGTGCAAAAACAACTAGATGCACTGAACGAAAATATTCAGAAGTACGGCCTGAAAATCAGTATAGAGAAAAGCAAGACCACGGTGATGACGAGAGGGGAAAGACAAGGAAAGGGCACTGTGAAAATTGGAAGTCAGAGTTTGGAAATTGTGGACACGTTCAAATACCTAGGAAGTGAATTGATGCAAACTGGTAGGTTGGACATGGAGATTGGCAGGAGGGTACAGCAGAGCAATGCATCCTATCAAAGTGTAAGAAAACTTGTTTGGGATAAGGAAGTACCAAGGAAAAGCAAGGAGGTAATGTATAAAGTGTACTATGTTCTCATATTAACTTATGCAGCTGAGACTTGGACCCTGACTAGCAGGCAAGAGAGTAGAATCCAAGCCAGTGAAATGAAATTCCTAAGAAGTATGATAGGAAAGCCAAGGAAAGACAGAGTGAGGAATGAAGTTGTTAGGAAGGAAGTTGGAATGGGAAAACTAAATGAGAGAATTGAGAAGAATAAACTATGGTGGTTTGGACATGTAAAGAGGATGGAGGAAAATAGAATACCAAGACAGATGCTGGAGGCGAAGTGCAAGGGTAAGAGAGCAAGAGGAAGACCTAGAACAAAGTGGATTGATTCAGTGAAGAACAGCGTAAGAAAAAGAAATCTGGACTGGGACAAGATCGTGGAAGAAGAATGGTGGAAGGAAGGAGGAAAGTGAAGTGCCATAAATACTCCGACCCGGCAGGAGCTGGATAAGGGGAAATGATGATGATGATGATGATGATGAATCCTATGGAAGTCGCTGGCACAGTAACGTTCTTCTCTGCAAATTTAGTCCATTCCGGCGCATAAAGCATTCTGCCCAACCTCTACTAGCTTTAAATTCATTCCCTGCGATGCCAAGACTTTGCGCAATTTTGCGTGCTTTAAACGGCATCATTTCGTGATTTACAGCGTGGCCATTGTCTCTTGTTTCTCGAACCCATTCCAGAACTTCAATGTCCACATTTTCGTACATTCCTTTTTTCACACCTCGGAAGGACTCAAAAGTTTTCTGGTTTCCAATAATTTGTCCTTTTGGTTGCGCCAATAACGAATCGCACACGGCTGCACTTCGTATTTACGACTCGCCGCTTTCACTCCATCTTCTGCAGCAAATTCTAGCACTTTCAACTTGAAGGATGCCATAAAACTTGTTCTCTTGCTTATTTTCAGTCCTGGTTGTGTACTGCACGCTTCTTAATTATACGATACACACGGCCGTGCAGGATGCGAGACACGGAACTCGTAAGCTGGGGGGTAGGGGGAGTGAGTTGCCATTGTCGAGGTCAACAATGCACAGGTGGTGCAGGTAAAAACGTGAATTTTACCGTTACCTGGAATTTTTAGGCCTATTTGCTACATTTTTCTGATTACTTCTCCTTCCCAATTACCTTTTTTTTTTTTTTTTGTTTTACAATTATTTCCCCCCCCCCCCCCCCCAATAATAGTAGAAAATTAAGAGGGGGTGTTACAGGCGAGTAAATATGGTATAGTATGATAGGTTTAAATGGTTTATCAATGAATAAACACACTCAACTGGTAGCATGTATGAGCTCGAACTAAATTTTATTATGTAACTAGTATGTACACCAGTAATTACAGGATGCAACCACACTACACTCTGGTAACCACAGTACACCAATCGTATGCTACCCTGTGGAGTCCTTACAGTCTTCACAATTTGTATCTATTACACTTGCCGTTTCAAGTTCCACCACCAGATTCCCGCTGAGGTAGTTCCTCGTGTGCTCTTGTCCATACCGTGTCAAACCCAGGTCCTTACACACCATCTTCCGGAACACTCGGCTCTCACTGATCACCTCGCTGGCAGATATTCACCCCATACTACTCGCTGTAACTGCCTCGGGTACACATTACGACCCAACTGTTCCTTTAAACTGACTGACCCTTAGGCTACTCAGCTGTGAGCTTGCTTATATATTAGTGATAGAGAGCCTTGAAACTTCTAGCCACGTCTGAGCAGGGTTGAACTGAAACATACATTGTTCATGAGACCGAACAATCCAGATTCCTGCCCCATGAACGTTTCACTTACAAGTCTAGGGGCTGATTCACTGAGAGTATTGTATTTACCGTATTTCCTCGCATAATCGTGGCACATTTTTAGCCTAAAATTCGTGGAAAAAAGCAGGGTGCGAGGATTATGCGAAGAATAGTTGAGTTCAAAGAATATACCGTATCATTATTTGCTGCACGGGCCAGTCATTTGCGTAGCGTGAGTCTGGCGTGAGTCATAGCCTGCAGTCAGACAGGCTTCTTTCTTCTGACAAGGTGACAACAGGTTAAAGCTCGCGGAATGTGCTGACGAAGCTGGCCGTTTGCGTCGCGGTTCATAGCCTGCAGGCATAAAGACGAGATTACTTTCTCCTGACAAGATTACTCCAGATTAGGCCTATAAGCTCGTGGAATGTGCTAAGTGACAAAACTGGCCGCTCGCGTCACAGTTCATGGCCTGCAGGCATAAAGACGAGATTACTTTCTCCTGACCAGATCACGCCAAATAGGCCTATAAACTCGCGGAATGTGCGTTGGCTGCTCGCGTCACAGTTCATAGCCCGCAGGCATAAAGACGAGATTACTTTCTGCTGACAAGACCAGCTAGATTAGGCCTACAAGCTCGCGGAATGTGCGCTGGCTGTTCATGTTGCGGTGCATAGCCCGCAGGCATAAAGACGTGATTACTTTCTCCTGACAAGATCACGCCAGATTAGGCCTATAAACTCGCGGAATGTGCTAATTGACGAAACTGGCCGCTCGCGTCACAGCTCATAGCCCGCAGGCATAAAGACTAGATAACTTTCTCCTGTCAAGATCACGCCAGATTAAGCCTTTAAGCTCGCAGAATGTACTAAGTGATGAGGCTGGCCGCTCGCGTCACAGTGAGGTCTTGGGTTCGATTAGGTCATGAAGCATAGGAATCCCCTTTTTGAGCATACAACCGTTGTTTGGGATTGCATGACGGAGTTTATGTAAGGTCTCGCAATAAGTCTTGGCATTTATTGTGTCACCCCAGTGCAAATCATCCTCATGCAGCACACTTTGTATATCCCAAAAGAATGGTATTTACTTAAGAAAACACGCTATGTATGTGTGTATGAATTAATATTTTTTACAATTTTTATTCTTCTCATTATAATGTTTTGTTTTGTTTTCAGTTTTTCTTAATACATTGCTACCTATTATTATGATGTTTATGATCAGCTTCGAGGTAGTCTTAAAATACTAAGAGGAAATTCGTAAAATAAAGAAAAATTAAATTATCTTTGTTTCCAGTTATCAAGAATTCCTTGCACAAACTCGGAAGCCTGATTTTGAGAAAGATCAAGGTTGGGAAGGTTTAGATCAACAGCAACTTTATACACAAGATGAATACCATGAATTTGAAAGACGCCGCCAACAAGAAGTGCAGAGATTGATCGCACAAGGAATGGTAAACCTGTAGACACGAAATTACTTTGCATGGTTGCAATTTTATTGGTTTTATGGGAGTTGCCATCTTACTACTTCATCTGGGTGTTATATTTCAAAGTTGTTATGCAAGTAAATTTGTTACATAACCCTAATTTCCCTGGTTAGGTAGTCCCTTGGTTTTTGTAGGCCAGGTAGTAGAGCTTCCCTAGTCTAATTGTGAGTGTGACTGACTGCTGTGATGGTGTTCCTAGGTCCAATATCAGGAGGGGCAGATGACTTTGATGTTCTTCCCCTTAAAACCTCAATGGCCACCACCATTGATACTGCGTTAACTGTCGTATGTCACAATTTTCGTCGACAATCCCTGATATGGTGAAATAAGATAATTCGGGCCAAAAAGTCCAAATACAACTATTTGCAGTAAAATCATTTTTAAAAGATTTTTTCTTACAATGGGCATAAAGGCAAATGTTTTTAGCCTGTTTTCTTTATGAAAAAAAAAAAAAAAAAGGCTTATGAGATCACCTTTTGTCCGTGTATGTGTGTCCCCACTAATAAAATCTAAACGGCCAAAGCGATTTCAATGAAACTCGGTAAGTGCATACTACTACCTCATCCAACCTCGACCGTGCCTTTCAAAGTTTAATACGTTTCACCATTCCAACATGGCGGCCACGCGCAATATATTTCACTGGCATTCTATATCTCCGCAACAGTATCAGATATCACCCTGAAGTTTTGTATGGTGATAAGGAGTACTGCTGGAAGATGTGACTTTCATAAACCTATTAAGTACAAAGCTAACATGATGGCCAAGCAAAGTTGAAACATTTAAATAGACTTTTCTCGCGAATTAACCATCTGAGCGCAGTGAAACATGGTCATCATCATCATCATCGACTTTAACTCGAATCAGAGTATAAATCTTCTTCCTTCAGTCCAGTTTGTGGATGTGTTTACGTTGACTAACGAGTCCAATCCTGGCATGGAACAACCGTCCACACAAGTCACATAGTATTGCTGGAGGAGGACGTGGTTGGGCTGCTCGAAGTTTCCTAGCTTGACGCTTGGCCTCTCCATGTGTGCGTCGATCCCTTTCAAACGCTTTGCAGTATCCGAGATGGTACGGTGCCAAGTTGAGCGGTCTTCAGCCAGCATGTCCCAGGTTTCTGAATCAAGACCTGTCAATTTCAGGGTCTGCTTAAATTGGTCCTTGTAGTGCCTCTTAGGACCACCACGAGGTATGGTGCCATAGCATAACTCACCATATAGCATTTGACGAGGTAATCTCACATCATCCAACCGATGGACATGACCAATCCATCTAAATTGGTGACCTATTATGGATGATTCTATGCTGTTGATTTGAGCCTTTTTGTAGGTGGAAGCGCTCAAGTTTCCTAAGATCACGTCTGTAAAGGGTCCATGTTTCACAGCCATACAACAATGTAGAAATGACTACTGCTTTGTACACCATAAGCTTTGTACTCATGGACAGATCTTTATTCATGAAGACCCGGTGAGCTAATCGTCCATATGCTGCATGGGCTGCGCCAATTCTCTTATCCACATCCTGCTCACAGGTACAGCTCACAGAAATGGTACTGCCCAGGTACGAGAAGTGGTCTACCTGTTCTAATGGCAAATTTGAGATGGAGATATTGAACTGAGGAAGAGGTGTGCCTGGTGAAGGATGTGACATTTATGGTAAGACCAAAGCAATCACATGCACTTTTGTAACAATTAACTGACTCTTGCAGCTCTTCTGGTGTGAGAGCTGGCGATGCAGCATCATCATCTGCATACAACATGTTGGTAACATTAGTAACCTGAGTTTTCCTCTAGGAGGGGAGACGAGTTAGGTTGAAAAGCCCTCCATCAAAACGATACTTGACCTCCACACCTGGGATGTTTGTGGGTGAATCATAAAGCATTGCAGCCAAGTACAGCACAAAAAGCGTTGGAGCCAGTACACATCCTTGTTTCAGTCCATGGGTAATAGGAAATTCATCGGACATCTTATTCTGATGGCAAACCTGACCTGTCATGCCATCATGGAGAGCCTTGATTAGATCTACAAAACACTGAGGGCAACCAAACCGATTCAGCACCACCCACATGGCTGGTCTTGGATCCGAATCAAATGCCTTTTCCAAGTCATAAAAGACTAAAAAGAGTGGATTCTGTTGTTCTCTACAGTTTTCTTGTAGCTGTCTCACATAGAAAATCAAGTCAATTGTGCTTCTGGAAGCTCTAAATCCTCATTGTGAATCTGGGAGGATCTTCTCAGAGATAACCTTGAGGCGGTGAAGTAGAATTCTTGCAAGAATCTTCCCTACAATTGATAGCAGTGATATACCATGGTAGTTGCCACAAACACTGCGATCACCCTTTTTAAAGATAGTGATGATAGTGGCATTCTTGAGGTCTCCAGGTACCTTTCTTGATTCCCATATTCTGAGGATAAGGGTGAAAATCCTTGTTTTGAGGGAATGACCTCCGGCTTGAATTAGTTCCAGAGGGATGTTACCTGGGCCAGGTGCCTTTCTGGGTTTCAATTGGGTGAGAGCTGCACTGAATTCATGATAAGTAGGAGGTACTGCCAACCACAGTTGTTCAGGTTATTGCTGCACATCACAAAGGAAGTCTTCAGCAGCTGCTGATGGACGATTTAGGAGATTGGAGAAGTGCTCCTTCCAGCATTCCAAGATTTCTCGACTATCAGTAAAGGAGTAGAATTATCAGCGATTTTCAGTGTACCTGATGACGAGCGAGATGGTCCATATATTTCCTTGAGTACTGCATAGAAGTTCCTCAAGTCTCGAGCATCCGATAGTCTCTGCAGTTCCTGAGCCTTCTGTTGCCACCAAGTATTTTTAATCTGCCTTATCTGCGTCTGACATTTACCCTTGAGTTCCAGTAGTTTATCTCTCTTTGTGTTGGAAGTTGGGTCTTGAAGATGGGCAAGATAGGCATTCCTTTTGGCATTGATGTCATCAAACCAGTCTTGTCTTTTCCGCACTATAAAACCAATGGTTTCCTCAGTTGACTGTGTGATAATCTTCTGTAGTGTAGCCCATTCTTGCTGAATGTCATTCGTTACTGGGTTTTCTGATAACTGGGTGATGATCCTGTTTCCAAGATGTTTATAGATGGATTCATCCTGAAGTTTGGATGTATTAAACTTCTTTCTTGGCAAATTTTTGATGTTCCTAGGTGGTTTAGGTCTGATGGATATCCTGAGCTTACATATAAGAAGTTTATGATCTGTCCAACAATCGTCTATATTCCTTGCTGTTCTGGTAATAAGAGTGTCCTTATCCTATTGCCGGGTAATGATATAATCAAGAATGTGCCAATGTTTGGAACGAGGATGCATCACCGTGGTTTTGAAGCGGTTAGGTAGCCAGAACTGCGTGTTGGTAATGAAAAGTTCGTGTTCTGCACAAAGACCAAGAAGCAACAGTCCATTGGGATAACATTTTCCAAGTCCCTGTTTGGCCATCACATTATTCCATAGCCATAGCATGGTACAGCAAATACAGGGTCTTTTATATAAAATAAGAGCGCCAAGCGGCGGCTTTGTTAACCGCTGCTGCGGTCACCTTGGTCGAGCTTTTGACGCGCCAAGGCCCCTTGCTTTAAGCGTGTGTACTATCCTATATGATGCAGCGGCCTTGCTAGCTTGTGTACAATGCTGAAATCTTACTTTATTTAGTTAGTTATTGTTGATGAAACCGAAACCCCTACTTGTGCTAATTTTGTGAGTGATTTATTCGGAGACTGTTCAAGATACTCGCCAATGTCATCTTGCTCATCCTCTGTTAAACTGTTCGTGGGCGGGCATATTTAGCCTATTTTCAATTTTGAAAAAATAGGCTTATGAGATCACCTTTTGTCCGTGTGTGAGGTGTGTGTGTCCCCCCCCAATAACTTTTAAACGGCTGGTGCGATTTAAATGAAACTCTGTAAGTTCATAGTACTATTCCGGGCGACCTCGACCGTGCCCTTCAAATTTTGTTACGTCTCACCAATCCAACATGGCGGCTGTGCGAAATATTTCACCAGAATTCAATATCTCCGAAATTATTACCGATATCACCCTGGAATTTATTACAGTGATAAAGGAAACTATTAGAAGTTCACCTATGTGACTTCTGAAAAACTGGCAACTACAAATCCAACATGGCGGCCACGCGAATTTGCAACTTTTAAATAGACGTTTCTCGCGATTTAACCAACCAAACGCAATAAAACTTGGTACAGTATATGTTTATACACATTGTAATGCACCGACATCTAACTTGGTTCAATTGTTTATATAACCACAAGATGGCGGATGAGCGAAATATTTCACCGGCATTCTATATCTCTGAAACTATTAGCTGTATCACCCTGAAATTTTATACGGAGATAAAGGGCACTACTGGAAGTTCACCTACAAGACTTTCAAAAAGCGGTTAACTACAAAACGAACATGGTGGCCAAGCGAATTTGAAAATTTTAAATAGACCTTTCTCGCGATTTAATGTTTCAAACGCAATGAAATCTGGTACAGGAAATTGCAATGCACCGGTATCTAATTTAGTTCAAATGTTTACATAACCTCAAGATGGCGGCTGTGCAAATTTTCAAATTAAGTTTATATTTTTTGTGTCGTAATGAAGTGATCGGAGTGAAAGTTTGATTAATGAACCTACGCAATAATTTTCCTTCAATGGTACATGACTCTATGGCCTATACATTTAAGAATCCAACATGGCGACCATCCGAAATATTCAGACGACTCTGAATATCTACGAATCTAATATAGCATTCAAACTGTTTTTTTTTTATGTTCATAGGGGTATGAACTTAAGTTCACCTATAGGACTTTAAATAACCTGGTGATCACAAATCCAACATGGCGGCGACGCGAAGTATAAATATTCACATGGACGTTTCTCGCAATTTAACCATCCGAGTGCAGTGAAACGTGGCACAGTAAATCCTTATACGAATGTTAATCCACTGGCATCTAATTTATTTCAATTGTTTCCATAACCACAAGATGGCAGCTGTGCGAAATTTTAAAATCTCCTTGTTACTTCTTGTGTCCTAATCATGCGATTGAAGTTTGAATGCTACACGTACACAATAATCATCATGTAACATTACATAACTCTAGGACCTACTTATATAAAATCCAACATGTCGACCATCCGAAATATTTAGTCGGTACTCAATATCTACGAATCTATTACAGCAATCAAACTGTAATTTTGTATGTTGATAGTGGCAGTTAATATAAGTAGGATATATGAAAATAGGCTGTATAGTTCTTCACAGAACTACTTGTTTTTATTGAGCACCGAGCCAGTATTGTCAAACTTATTTGCAATTACTTGAATCTGTGTTAGTAAAGGTGGCACTTCATCAGCAAATTGTTGAATAAATGCATCACGTACCCGCCGAGCCGACTCGTATTTAAAATAAGTTTCACATTAAAAAAAATACGATGTTGCAATGATAACTGTCTCACTTGAGGTTTAGACTGGCGACTGAGCAACTGCACGCTTATTGCAAGGTCAAGTTTGGTAATGTCAATCAGTTATTTTTATACAGTCCATCGGAACTTAAAACAGCCATCGTATGTACTATGCGCGCGCTTTCAATACTATAGGGGTTTCGGTTTCATAAACAATAACTAACTAAAGTAAGATTTCAGCACTGTACACACGCTAGCAAGGCCGCTGCATCATATAGGATTGTACACATGCTTAAAGCAGGGGGCCTTGGCGCGTCAAAAGCTCGGCCAAGGTGACCGCAGTAGCGGTTAACAAAGCCGCCGCTTGGCGCTCTTATTTTATATGAAAGACCCTGTATGTATACACATTGTAATGCACTGACATCTAATTTAGTTCAATTGTTTACATAATCTCAGCTGTGTAAATTTTTAAAATTTAAGTTTTAATTTCTTGTGTCCTAATCATGCAATCGAAATGAAAGTTTGAATAATGAACCTAATCTTCATCTAATGGTACATAACTCTTTTATTTCCTGTCGCTCCTTCCGGAGCATAGGGCCTTGGCGAAATTTCTCCACGTGGTACGGTTCCTGGCCATTCTCTTCACTTCACTCTTGGTCTTGTCCACCTCCGCAATTTCTTTTTCGATAGTTCTCTTCCAGGTCTTCATAGGTCAACCTCGCTTCCTGGAGCTTTGAGGATTCCAGTCTAACAGCTCCGTCCGGCTTCCTTAGTGTGTGCCCAATCCAGAGAGGAGCGGACATTGGTAGTGACCATCCTCTTGTGGTTGCCAACTTCCGCATGAAGATCGTGGCAGTCCGCCGAAAGTTTAACACTCGGCACAAGAAGTTTGATGTGGGAAAGCTAAAGAACCAGCAGAGATTTGACCAATTTAAACTGGAGCTCAAAAGTAAATTCCAGGTGTTGGACTCCGAGATAGAGAAGGATGTGGAGACTGTGTGGAGCGAGGTAAAGAATATCTTCGTGGAAACCAGTGAGAAGCAGCTCTGGTACAAGAACTAACTGCGGAAAGAATGGATATCCGATCATACCTGGGACAAGATAAATTATAGGAAGAAGATTAAGGCCAAGCTAAACACCTGCAAGACTAGGCAGCAGAAGGCTCACACACAAGCAAAGTATTCAACAGCAAACAGGGAGGTAAAGAGGAGTGTGCGGAAGGATCATACGAGGTGGATTGATGAGCAGGTGGAGAGAGCAGAAGAAGCGACAAGATTGGGGGACGATAAGGAGCTCTATGGCATCACAAAGATGCTTTCGAAGAAAGGTTTTAATAAAACTAGGCCTGTGAAGAGCAAGATGGGCGAGATCCTCATGATGTGTGAACAACAGCTGAGTAGATGGAGAGAACACTTTGCGGAGGTTCTTAATAGAGATAGAGGACTAGAAAATGAGCAGCGAGGAGAAGATGAAGAGGAAGCAGAAAGTGACCCAGGCATCAGCCTTGACTCCCCAACTCGGGGCGAAATGATGCAGATGAAGTGCGGGAAGGCACCAGGTCTGGATAATATCCCAGCAGAAGTACTGCAAGCAGACCAGGATATTACGATCAACCCGCTGTTGGAGAAGATCTGGAAGGAGGAGAAAATACCGATCGACTGGAAGAAGGGGTTGATAGTCAAGTTACCGAAGAAAGGGGACACCACAAACTGTAACAACTGGAGGGGCATCACCTTGCTGTCCATTCCAAGCAGAGTGCTGGCGAGAGTCATCTTGAATCGTGTAAATGACTGCAGCTGAAAAAAGGCTTTGGAAGGAACAGGCGCGATTTCGACAACATCGCAGCTGTGTGGATCTCATCAACGCCCTCCGAATCATCCTGGAGCAGAGTGTGGAGTGGCGGAATACCCTTTACATCACATTTGTTGACTTCGAGAAAGCCTTTGACTCCGTAAATCAAAGAATCATGTGGAAGACCCTCGAGGAATATAAAATTTAAACAAAGATCATCAGAATCATGGAAGAGATGTACGAAGGGTACGAGTGCCAGGTTCTTCACGAAGGCAAATTAACAGAAAAGATAAATGTCAGTTCTGGAGTGAGACGGGTGTGTCCTTTCCCCCACTCTGTTCCTGTTGGTCCTGGATAGTGTGATGAAGAAGGAAATGGGAGGACGGAAGAGGGGTATTCAATGGGGTATAAATGACAGGCTTGAAGATCTGGATTTCGCAGACGACATTTGCCTTATGGCACAACAGTACCGAGACATAGAAGATAAGCTGGGGAGGTTGCTGAGAGAAGCAGAACGTGCAGGACACCAAGACCAAAGAGATGAGGATAAATTCTGACGTCACGACTAGCCTGAGAGTCAACTAAAAGGAAATTGAGGGAGTTGAGTCGTTCCTCTACCTTGGAAGTATAGTCACAAATGATGGGGGAGCAGAGGAAGATGTTCGAAGCCATATCAGGAAGGCAAATGGTGCGTTTATCCAGCTCTACCCCATTTGAAGGAATACAAAACATTTACAGGACCAAGCTCCGCCTTTTCAATAGCAACGTAAAGTCTATTCTTCTCTACGGCTGTGAAACATGGAAAGTCACAAAACCGATCAACAACCAGCTAAAGGTGTTCATTATCAGATGTCTGCATCGCATCATGAGTGTTATGTAGCCGGACACAATCTCAAATGAAGATCAATTTGATTTTCTGTGACTTGATCTGGAGACGCCCAGGTGACCTTATGGCACCGCCTATGAGGAAACACCGTGCCACCCATCACCAAATCCTGACTGGCGCAATATTCCGTAAATTTCTCCCCATTGTCATTCATCTCACCAAGGCCGTGTTTACCCATGATCTGCTCCAACCCCTCATTGTTTGAGCCCACCTTTGCGTTGAAGTCTCCCATTACAATGAGAATGCCCCCCTTACTTGTATGTCTTGTGACATCTCGCAGCATTTGGTAGAATTCTTCCTACTTCTCCGGCTCCGATTGTTCTGTAGGCGCGTAGCACTGGATGATGATCACATTCCTGATCTTTGTCTTGAACCTATCAATCATGAGCCTACTAGAAATAGTCTTCCACTCCATAAGGCTTCTCTTTGCATTTCTGTTGAGCAGCAACCCTATTCCATCCCTGTGTTCATCATCACCCCCAGAATAGAGAATGTAATTCCATCTGTTGTCTGTATTTCACCGAATCCTGGCCACCTCACCTCGCTCAATCCTAGGATATCCAGCCCATAGTTCTCCATCTCCCGTGTCACTTGTTTCAGTCTGGTTTTCTCCATCAAGGTTCTCACATTCCAGAAACCGATTTTCGTAGCCCTCTTCATGCCAAAAGTCGTCATCAGGTTATCCGCCCGGTTTTGTAATTTCGCTACAGTTTCCTTAATCAGTTTATTTAAGAGGAGCGAGTGATTAACCCACTACCTCAGAGTGCCTTGGAGGAGCTGCCACCTTAAGCCTGAGGCACTAGGCTGATTTTCTGTCAGGGTTTCTTCCCTTAGCCTTTGAAAAACTAACTCCAAATTACAAGGCAGCAGTTGTTTCACCAGAGCCCTGTTAGCCGGAATTTCTTCAGGGTTCCTGTGGGGCCTTCACAGCTACCGTAGCAGTCTTGAGGCACACCAAGTCCCCACTATACTTCACAGCTACAGGCAATCCCCTACTTCATTACGTTGCCCATCTCCCACAACGAGGACGAGGGGTTGGATTTGTGGGAGACACATAACTCTATGACTTAAATAACAATCCAACATGGCGACCATCCAAAATATTTCCATGGCTCTCAATATCTGCGAATCTATTGCAGCATTCAAACTGAAATTTTGTATATCGATAGAGGCTATTAACGTAAGTTCTTATGGGACTTTTAATAACCTGGTGAGCACAACACCAACATGGCGGCGTCGCAAAATTTAATCATGTAAATGTATTTTTCTTGAGACATTTCATCCACGTGCTGTGAAACTTGGCACGGTGAATCTTCATACAAGCCTTAGTATACTGACGTCTAATTTATAGGAATTTTAAGAGAACTTTAAAAATCTCGTTTTAATTTCTCGTGTCCAAAGTAAAACCAGTAGGATATATGAAAA
Source organism: Meconema thalassinum (assembly GCA_946902985.2). Lineage (NCBI taxonomy): Eukaryota > Metazoa > Arthropoda > Insecta > Orthoptera > Tettigoniidae > Meconema > Meconema thalassinum. The sequence goes on from OX336389.2 coordinate 1,070,074,282, forward strand.
TGGGCTATTTAGTTCTTCACAGAACAACTTGTTATAATATGTTGTCCAACAAGAAAATGGTTACTTAATCTTCATACAGGGTCTTTATTTTTGCTTGGGAAGGCGATTCAGCTCGACCTTTTCCGCCGGTCCCCGGCTAATAGCCGGCTGTTACAGGTAGGCGCGCGCAGTCTCCGGCCGTATTCCCACGCTCTTCCTGCGTTAGACGTGTGAGCTCCAAGCTAATTGGGTGTTACATAAAGCCCAAGTGTAATGGATCTGATGATGATCACTTGACGATCGAAACTGTTCATCCAAGTGTATTTATTAATCTCGTGTAAATTTGTTTCAGAATTAGGGAATAATCCATCTCATTTGGGTACAATCGTATTGACCAACTGAAAAGCTTCAAACTTTCGTTTACTAAAGCAACATTGAAAACTGTTTCAAACACCATAATTTGTTTGGAGTTGAAAACCACGGAAAACCCTTCCAAGCTCAGCTTTATTCGACTCCATAATGGAATCCCACCTTCTACCAGACCCACCCTCCTCCTCTCCCCTCATACTGCATTTGTTCCCCGCCGCGCGCTCCGTACTCACTTTACGAGCCAGCATTGTCACATGTGTTTCCATCAAGTCAGTGACCTCCGCACAGTCCACACCGTACTGCAAGGTAAGATCAGCACGTTGTTCGGACGGTTCTCGAGCTTAGTTTCGTTAATTTAATATCATCAGTTTGTCCGTAACGTTCTATTTTTTCCTTTCATGGTTTTACAGACAGAAATCTTAAGACGACTTGGGATTGGTCATCAGGCCCGGTTCCTTCTTCTCCCTCACTTGAACGTAAGCCAAATTAGTCAATACACATTATGGGTTCCGTTTTTTGAGATCTCAGATCATTGTTCTGTTGTCTAATTTCTGTTCCTTTTTCATTTTTGGACAGACTTGGGGCGCAAGGAGAGCACAAATTATTTCACAGGCTGTCCCAACAATGAAGAAAACCTCTGTCAAATAATCCTCAATAAAAATCAGGTTACATAATCAAGCTCGCATCGAGATGAACAAAGCGACAATCTGTATGAATTCACATGACGCAGTAGTCACAATAGATGTTTTATAGTGCTGTTAATGTTTTAATATTTTTACGTGGCAAAACTGCCCCATCAAGAAAAATGTCATACATGAAATGGCATAATCAATGACACAATATACAATTTGCTCACATTGTAACAACAAATCATGTTTGAAACAGGCTTCCTCAAACTTGACGCAGCATTTATACAGAGTTATTTCACGGTGTTTTTTAGGGTGTTTTAATGTGTTTTATAGTGTTTTTTAACATGTTTGTTTGCAGTGTATTTTTGCATGTTTTTTATTTGATGAAATGAGATGTACAAAGATTGATTGTCTAATACTACTTAAGTCAGGGCTGAAGAAGGGCTAAGAAAAATAGCTCGAAACATGTCCCCTATCTAACTGTTGTGGGTCTGGCTGCGTGGCTCAGGGGTAACGTTCTCGCTTGCTGAGCCCAAGGTTGCAGGTTCGAAACCTGGCGGAGTCAGCTGGCATTTGAGGGTGCGCAAATGCGAGGGAGCCGTGTCAGTAGATTTACTGGCACGTTAAAGATCCCCTTCGGGGCAAAATTCCGGCACCCCGGCGTCTCTAAATGCCAGTGTAGTTAAAAGGGACGTAAAACCAATAACATTATTTATTATTATAACTGTTGTGGAAATAAAAGGTATTGATTGACGGAGTTTTTCCTCGAATTGTGGCATAACCCTTTCATGGAAGCCGATGGTGGGGCTCGAACCCACGTCTACCGAGTCCGCAGAGAGCTTGGCCTAGCATTGCGCTTTATCGTGCGTAGCTACTGCTATCGGTCATGCTTTTTGCCGATGACATCCGTATATGGGTAGATTCCAAGGAGGAACTTCAAGAACAGATCCTGCTTGGGCAGAAACATCTAATGCATATGGGCTCATGTTTAGTCAGGACAAAAGTAAGGTGTTGGTTATGCAGAGAAATCATCAGCTAGAAGGTATCATTGAAATAGAAGATAACAACTCAAGATACCGAACAAAAAGAAGCACATGACTTATAATATGCCAATTGTGACCTATGGATGAGAGACTTTGACCATGAAGAAAATGGACTAAAGGAGGATTCAACCAGCAGAGATGAGATTTGCCAGAGCCATGGGTGGCAAAACAAAGACGATACAGAATCCGTAATAAGAATATCAGAAAAATGGTCCAACTTGGCAGACACCAGGACAATGGAACTCATAGACTCGCATGGTATGTTCACATGAGGATTGATGCTGGACGAATACCCAGAAAAATGTAAGGCCTACAGTTGGAAGCAGGGACCCGGAACAGAACGTAACGTGGAACGGAACTCTTGTCAATGTGGAATTGAGAAATTCCGTTATCTCCAAGGTTATTTCCTAGTTGTAACGTTAGTACAAGAAAAAATATTTATTCCGCCTATTCAATACACTTTGTTAAAAAATCAATTACAAGTACATGTTTCGGGGGTAGTCTACTTCCCCTTCTTCAGCCTGCCTATCAAACATATGTACACCTTGCATGTTATATAAATACAAATTGTATGAAGAAAAATACACCTATTACCTTCATATCACTATGTTGAACAAATTAAAAATATTGCATTCAAATACAATACAACCTGTCACATCCGGACCTGTGATATCCGAACCCTCCCATATCCGGACACATCTCTGAATTAATTTTTAAGTCGTAGTTGAGAGCGAGAATACATTAGTGTGCTAGCCAGGGAGGACGAGTGAAAGTTGCAGCGCTGGAAGGCTGAGTGCGTGCTTGACCGCGAGGGGTTGTGGCCTGACTCGGTCAACGACATCTTCCCGGAAACTCATCCCTTTGTGTGAATAAGCGATATTCTATTCACGGCTTCTGCCTTCCTGACACCTACGTCAACATGAGGCTGCCTCTCTTTCTACCCTTCAGTCTGTGCGTGAGTCTTGAAGCGACAGTTTGTTTTGCGAGTGTGTTTCTGTTGTTACTGTTATTGTTTACCGTTGTTATCGTTATTGTTATCTTTTAACCTTGGTTTTTTTTGCTAAAATGTCCGAAAAAAGGAAAGAAACTGTTTTTACGATGGAAGAAAAGTTCCGTGCTCTAAAAAGGTTAGATGCTGGTGAAACAGCCAAGAAGATTGCCGCGGATATGGGAGTAGGAACAAGCACTGTGAGTGACTGGAAAAAGGCTTGGAGTGATATTGAAAAGTGGTGCTCGTCACAAACGTCAACAAGTGGTGTTAAAAAACTTAAAATGATGAAAAAGGCAGCCAACAACCAAGTTAATGAGGCATTGTTTCTTTGGTTTACCCAAAGAAGAGAGCAAGGGTTACCTATCTCAGGTCCTTTACTAAAAGAAAAGGCACTACACTTTAATAAGGAAATTGGAGGGGATGAACAGTTGAAAGCAAGTGAGGGGTGGTTGGAAAGCTGGAAAAATCGTCATGGTGTGCGGAAACTACAGATCAGTGGTGAAAAGCTATCGGCTAACCAAGAAGACGTTGAAAAATTTAAAATATTTTTACACAGTCTAATTGATCAACATGGGATTACTGGAGAGCAGCTCTATAATTGCGACGAGACTGGGCTCAACTATAAAATGCTTCCCACCTACACTTTGGCTTCCAAGAAAGAAGACAGTGCACCGGGGTATAAGAAGAAAAAAGAGAGGGTCACCATTTTAGCCTGCAGCAACGCTACAGAAGATCACAAGCTTCCATTAGGATTCATTGGAAAATCCAAAAAGCCAAGGGCTTTCAAGAACTCTAAAGACTTGTCTGGCCTACCAGTTTGGTACAGAAACCAGCGCAGCTCATGGATGAACTGCGAAATATTTAGTGATAGGTTTCACAAGCAGTTTGTGCCACAAGTGGAAAAACATTTGTTGAAAAATAACTTGCCAAGAAAAGCAGTGCTCCTACTTGACAATGTACCCTCACATCCAAGTGAAGACGAACTTAAAGATGGAGATATAAAGGGTGTGTTCTTAACACCAAACGTGACATCACTTTGTCAACCTATGGATCAAGGCGTGCTTGAGTCACTAAATCGAACCTATCGCCGTAGGTTACTTTCTGTGTTGATTGTTGGAATGGACGAAAAAGAAAGTGTTACAGAGACGTTAAAGAAGGTGGACATGTTAGACGTGATAATGTGGGTATCCCAGGCATGGGATGAAATAAGACCGTTGACGCTGGTAAGGTCATGGAGGAAGCTCTTAGATCACAAAGCTACTGATAAATGGATGGGGGAGAAAACAGAAGACGTCAATGAAACTTATGCCTGCAATGAAGAAAATCGTCAGATTGCTGAGCTTGTGCAATGCCTGCCTGGTTGTGAAAAAATCAACAACAACGAGGAAGCCATAAATTGGTTAGTAAATGAAGACGAAGTCAACGAAATTACAGACAGTGACATTATAGAAATGGTGTGCAATGATGAGGAAAAAATCTTTGAACCCGAAGAAGAGGACAACGCCCCTATAATGAGTCACTCTGAGGCATTCAAGACCATAGAATCTTTAATCACTTATGTAGAAAATCAAGATGATGATGATGATGATGATGATAATTGTTGTTTTAAGGGGCCTAACATCGAGGTTATGAAACGAGTGTGACTGAAGTGATGCTTTTAAGAAGATTGAGGGACATGGCATCCAAAAAGCGTGTACAGTGCGTGAAGCAACAGAAAATCACAAACTTCTTCAAAAAATTATGTAGAAGCAGAATGTACAGTGTATTTATGTAAGTACATAAACTGTAGAGCATATTATTATAATTTAATTATTTTAATTTAGTTTAAAGCAATTCTATTTCTTAGCCTATGTACAGTATACAGTTAACAAAATGATACTAAACCGTTAAAAACATTAAAATTATTCAACAACAAACTCGTGAATTATTTCTGGATAGCCTTGTGATATCCGGATTTTTCCATATCCGGATCGGCCGGTCGCCACATTAGTCCGGATATGACAGGTTATACTGTATATGGTAATTAAAATTTAAAAAATTGTTATATATACAGTGTGGTCCACCCGCCCCTTATTATGTAATTTTATGAAACCCAACTAACACTGCATTTCTCCCGATGGTCGATGTTGTTCTGCCCTCTGACTGTGTGACAGCAATGTAATTGGGTCATGGGTCTAGCAAAGAAAAACCGACCTTAAACTTTTCCACGCCAAATACTATGGCCCATTCTACTAACATATGACTTATTGCTCCTTGAAATAACACACATACACGTAATACGATCGAATTAATAGCTTACACCACGTGATCTGTAATAGTAGAAAGTTAAATCAACACCATAAACCGTGATTGAAGACTTTGAGATGGACTTTGTGATGGAGATGAACGTTTGAGGTGGGACGGCTACAGTAACAACTGCAAGTGCAGCGCGCGATGTCTACCAAGCATTGGTGGCTGATTCAGTTAAAGCACGGCCATAGACGGCGGGCGAGAATGGTAGAATAGTCCATCGAATCCAGTGGTAGGCATGCTTTTTTGAATGAAAGCCCACGCTCCATTTTAGTAGGGATGTAACTACATAGCCACATTCATTCCCTTACGATGTATTTTTGTGAAGAGTAGGTTGAATTTTGCTGATTTATAAAGAGAATACGACCGAATTGATAGCTTTTGCCACGTGACCTGTAATGGCAGAATATTAAAAAACTGTCATGGGTATTAACATAACATATCGACGTGTCGCTCCGGAGGTCCAGGTTCGAATGCCAGTTCTGCCAAGAAATTTAATACTGGTCTGAGGGCTGAAATTGGATACACTCAGCTTCGTGAAGAAAATCTGAGAAGAGGTGGGTTCGATTCCCACCTCAGCCACCCTGGAAGTGGTTCTCTGTGGTTTCCCACTTCTGCTCCAGGCTATTGCCGGGACGGTTTCTAACTTAGGCCCTGGCCGCCTCTTCTCCATCCTCACCTTAATTGCTAATGCATACATTATACAGACACCGCTATAGACAGGTTATCACAGGAATTCTACACACACCCAAGTACACGGGGCTAAATGACCGCAATGTTCTAGCCCCTCTAATGAAGCAAGATTCTGATCGCCCGTATACGTATTCCTTTAAATTTCCCGTGGTGTTATTTTGTTCGTGGTCTACTCAACCACGGGTGATCCAAATGAGCATAGAGGGTTCGATTTCCCCTTCAGCCATCCTCAAAGTGGTTTTCCGTGGTTTCCCACTTCGTCTCCAGGCAAATGCCGGGATGCTACCTAACGTAAGGCCACGGCCGCCTCCATCCCTCCTCCTTGCCTATCCCCCCAATTTCCCCATCCCTCATAAGGCCCCTGTTCGCTTTGCAGGTGAGGCTGCCTGGTCGAGGTGCTCGTCCCACCTCCCCAGTTGTATTCCCGTCCTATGTTTCAAGCTCCAGGACTCTGCCCTGGAGGCGGTAAAGGTGCGATCCCTCAGTGAATCCGAGGGAAAAGCTAACCCTGGAGGGTAAACCGACTAAAAAATATATTTTGTCATTAAATTCTAGCAAGAAGAAAACTCTATTTGACTCGTACATATTAAGATGTTTCGTGTAATACCGAATTCAAACACTACGTAATGTTCATGGAATCCAACCTGAAAATGCATCTGCTCGCTATATTACTAGCGAGTGCCCCATCCTCAATAATTAACTGTGACCTTTTGTATCATTTCTGTCGTAAGACATTGGTAAAGTTGCGACACAGACGATAAAACGTACCGAAAACAAATTATAAATCTTCCCCCTTTACTAAGTATCGAACCCTGACTCCTTCAATCCGCAGTCCAACGTGTTACCCTTTCAGCCACAGTTGCATACTCTACAGGTGGTGCAGAATACACCACAAGGATAGAAAGTGAGAAGTGGGATGCCACGGGAAACCACTTCCTAGATGATCTAGGTTGGCCTCGAGTAGATGATAAAGATTTGATAATCAATTCCACAAGCTGCCAACACACGTTATTTTGTTTGCACAAAAATAATCCTACCTGAGAGTTAATTCAGCAGGAAATTAAATATTCATAAATAACTGTCGAGTTTCGTTTACTGAACAGTGCTCATTGGACGCTTGTATTCTTTCATGGCCTCCTCGAATACGCCACTATGACACTTCCCAGGCAGTGAAATTTAAAATAGGAGGCCTTGGAAGTCAGTGCATGTGCGATGCGATCCTTACCTAATTGGTCAAACAGCTGTATCGTAATGAAAATCTTGAGCTCTGATTTTTGGAGAACCTCTATCATAATGAAACTTTAACTATAATGAGCCTCTTTAAGATGCAGTTTTCAAGCATATCATGTTTATATTTCAGCATGGTCGAACATAATAGTGCTTTATGCAACGAGCCTATAATGGCAATAATTAAGACTCGAGTTTGTTTATAAAACGAGCGTATGCGAGTTTATAATTTCCATACGACTGTTTATGTTCGACGATAATTATTATAACTATTTCATGTTCGAACATAAATATTCATAAATATCTGTCGAGATTTCGCCAGTTTTATGTACTGAACAGAGCGCATGTGACACTTGGTGGGGGACGATGCTGGCCATACGGCAGCTTACGATATCAAACACAACTGGAACTAATTTTCTCGGCTCTTATACACACCTACTTGTACTAGGCCACATTACAGCAGACATTCACTCACGATGTATTCCAGTGACGAGTACGTTGATATGATGCTCATTTATGGAGAAACAAGGAAGAACGCATTGCAGTATCACGGGCGCTATCCTGACAGAAGACTACAGACTGCCAATTCGTTTCTCAATCTTGAACGAAGAGTGCGGTCAACTGGGACACTTGGAAGGGTATCTCCTGTTAGAGATGCTCTTATAACATCTGGTCCAAATGAAGAAGCTGTTTTGGGCACTGTCTTTAATAATCCTCATATTAGTACACGGACACTTGCACAACAGACCAACATCAGCCGGTCATCTGTCATCCGAATATTGCATAACAATAGATTTCACCCATATGATCTTCAGTTACACCAGCAGCTCCACGAACGCGATTTCGATGCTAGAGTAACATTTTGTCAATGGGTGTTACGCAGTATGACCATTAATGCAGCCTTTTTGTCAAATGTTCTCTTTTCAGGCGAATCACGATTTCACAACAATGGCACCGTCAACCGGCATAACATGCACTATTGGAGCGTGGAGAATCCCTATTGGGTAAGACCGCATTTTGAGTGCAGTAAATGTGTGGTGTGGGATCTTGGGTGACAATCTAATCGGACCATATTTTTACGACGGCCATCTTACGGGAGCATGCTATTTCATTTTCTGCAAAATGAACTCCCACTGTTGCTGGAAAACGTGCCACTGCGCGAGCGATTGCGAATGTGGTGGCAACAGGATGGGGCCCCACCTCACGGATCATTAGTCATCAGGAACCATCTTCATAATGCATATCCAAATAAATGGATAGGAAAAGGAGGACCCGTTCACTGGCCTGCCAGATCACCCGATCTTACGCCACTTGACTTCTTCCTGTGGGGTCACTTAAAGCAGGTATATGCACAGGAGCCTGAAGATCCTGACCACCTTCGGCAACTAATCACCGAGGCATACCAAGCTGTTACACCTCAGATGTTACAGCGTGCAAGACTGTATGTAATACGTCATGCTGAAATCTGCATCAACCAAGGTGGTCAACATTTCGAACACTTTCTACACTGAATATGCAGAGTACCTTGCTTTATTCCTACAGGGGGGTGTGGTGGCGCAGCGGTCAAGCTCTTTGCCTCTCACCAACGCCATGTTCTGTGGTTCGAATTCATGTAAAATGGAGATCCCGTGGCTTATGATCGCGAGATTAATGGTCATGCTAAACTACAAGCTTTCTTCCTACAGACCATTATGTCATCGTCTAACCTGCCTACGTAGCATCGAATAAAAATGGTCCTTTACAGCACCAACTAAACATTCATTCATTGGAACAGGTAGATATGGGTCCGTAGTGCAGCTACTGTAAACTGCATTAAGAGAGGAAAAAAAAAAGGAACTTATTTGCCTTGGGATCGAACCTGCTACATTGCAGCATGGCTGACGTTACAGCAGAGAAGCACTATTTAACCATCTTAGCTACCGTGATCCGTGGTGGAATACTGTCACGTATTGAGTCAATTTGTAGTCCTCATAGACACTTCATGTCCTTCGGAAGGCAGTGTTCTTCGGATGTGTTGATTTACACATTCGTTATAGTTGATGGCATTGAAATAACACTGCTGCCAATGATTTCGACTATATTCGCGAGCATGAACTCAACCGTTAAGTTGTACTAGGCCGTAAAGGAGCAAATACTATTGTTTTTAGGACGACTATGATATACGCGTTAGTTGGGTTGCCTTCCTCCAAAAAAAAAAAATAAGGGGCTGGTGGACCACACTGGATATATATAAAAACACTGAACATAATTCTGGGTGGACACTGACATTGGTCCTCTCATTTTGGTTGTGTATCTGCTAATGCTTTCCCGGAACAATGGCCCATTAACCTTGCGTGTTCTTTGTTCTTTAAGTTACTTTCAATGTCAATAGTGGCGGCGATCGGTGTGCTTGTGTACATGTCATTTATGTCTATGGTGTGCAAAGAATGGGTTTTCGTGAGATTCATTTTATTTGTTATCTCACAGAAATGTACTGAATTTTTGAAGGAATCATTGGCCTTGAGTTTATAATGTGTGTTAAGGAATTTGTGAGCAAATTGGGCCAATTTATGTGACAGGCTATTTCTGAAATTTACTATTGGTCTAATGGGTATATTTTCTTTGTGTATTTCAGGTAGTGATCTTCGAGTTGGGAGTCCTGGGTTCATATTTACCAGTTTACTCTTTTGTTTTTCAGCAAGAATGAATATGGTGTTCTTTTAAGAGATTTTTGAGTTTCCTTTGTAAAGTTTGGGTTTGGTCTTTTTGGCTTATTGAAAAATTAGGGTTGGTGAGGAAATCTTCAGTTTTATTAATGTAATCACTTTTGCTGATGATGACGGTAGTGTTGCCTTTATCTGCTTTTGTTATAATCAACTCGTTCTGTTCTATTTTGACTTTCAAATTTTTACAATCTTGAAGAAGTTGAATATTGTCTCTTTGTTTATTTTTCTGTTTGATTATATTTTTTATTTTCATTTATTTCGTGCCGTGCGCCATTTTGTTTATCGTGAGGTAGCTGTTTAATAGCTGTCTTAGATTCTGCTGTTAATTTGGTTAGATTATTAGCATTATAGTTCGATTCCCAATTATGTTTAATGCCTTTCTCTAATATTTGTATTTCGGTTTGATTAAATATGGTATCTGTTAGATTACTTATTGGTTTTTGGAGAACATGTATGGCTGTTTCAGGTTGTTCATTCAATATTTCCCCCTTACTTTCAACTAGAATTTTGAATTTCTTTACTAGTGTTGCGTTTTTTTTTGCTAATTTGATGTACTATTTGATTTACATGGATCATGAATTCATCCCATTCTTTTTCTTTTGACGCATTAGCTGCCTCCAAATGAGCTCGGTAGAGTTTATTGTTGATATGATTCTTTTTGATATAGAGAAACTTTAAACTCTCGCTGAATTATTTCGTGATTAACAATTTCGAGTTATAACGTTACCACTGTCTGTACCAATGCGTAACGTTACCTGCCCTGGAACGGAACGGAGTGTGAAACCATACCCGGTATCTGGGACATTGGAATGGTGTCCGAGCCAGTACCGGTACAGCAGATTGGAGCCGGCCGGAACGTTACGCCGCCCCATACCGAAATGAACAGAGGGATATCTGATACGTTACAGTTCGGAACGTTCCGCTTAAAAAAAAACAGAACGGGACATATATTTAATGGGATTTGTATTGTACAAGGCTGCATTATGACGTCTCAAGGTCAAGTAGGAGAATTCGGAGCGGTGCAATGTAGCTCTTATTCTTATTGGGACGACAGCATTAGTGGTCAAATCGCATCCAAACACAGAGTTTACATATTCTGCCAACCACACAATCCCCTCTTCTCGCTCAACTCACCAGACACCGGCCATGTGTTTTAAGCTACAATGGAGATCCTGTATCCCAAATATAGATACACGAATTCCGTCCTCTCGCTATTATCGGTTGATCAAAATTTCTTTGCTGCTGATGATGAATTTCAGCCAGATTAAAGTCTGTTCACCGAGTCGAGATAGTGGAAGTTAACACAGTTGTACACGTGATTGCAGGGCTGCCCGCAAGGGGTGCATAGAGCTGTGTCTGTTGAACGTACGTGAACTTCAGTGCTGTGTATAGCCTACATGCTACTGCGAGGTTTATTTATTGTTTGTTTATGTATTTATTTAATAGGGATGTAGCCGGAGAAAGTTCGCGCCAGATAGTGCTCGTGTAGTACTGGGTAAGCGCAAGGCGATCGTCTTATTTTTCTCCCAGTCAGCTGCGAGGAATGTATAAATTGTGACCGATATTTCTTAGCTAAAGTAAATTATATCTTCTCTAATTTTACTCCAAGACTACATTAATTAATCCTATAGGTATATACCCTAATATATTATGGACGATTTTCAGCGTTTAAGCGTTAAACATCTGCAAAATGAGCTACGGAGTAGAGGCACTAAAACTAGCGGGAGGAAGGAAGAATTAATAGCCTACAGTGGTAATAACAAAATTCTAACATGCTTTATTATTCAGCATGCTTTCTCCTAAAGATTACAATTACTTGAGTATTGTAGGCCTATATTGATAAATATATCTCCATAAGACTTAAATCATAAATAGAGATTTAAATATTCACTTGCTCCCCTTGCTTATAGACTTCGATTCATGTCTTTTCTTAGGTTGATAGCTTACATGAAACTGTCGTGTTTTAAGGTAAACATAATCAAAGAAAGTTGATACTGGTAATGTATACCTCAAAAATTCATTGCAACGTTTGGTTCTTTCATTTTGTCAATTTCTCAATAAGAATCATTCCCATACCCCTTGGAAACGAAATGTTTAAAAAGTTTGAGAATCCCTGCTTTAGGGCCACGAACCGTTTCCATTCATCTGACTATGTCTCAAGAATGTAGAAGTCAGTCACTACCCATTTTCCGTCGGGCAGATGTAAGTTGACGATTAATTCTGATTTCAAGAAACCAACCATAGTACGTTTGTGACTTAGTGTTGCGACATTTATCCTTGAAGTATTTGTCATAGTATTGATGTCTTTGAAAATGGGAGTCACAAATGTTACATTCACTTATTCCTGTATATTGACGATTTCTTCCCGTACTTCAATGGAGGTGATTTCTGCAGATTCCGATATTGTAGGCCTATCGTGGTAATCTGGCAATTTTCTTGTGTATGGCCTCTTTTTTTGTGTTCGTGGTCCACGGAAAAAGCGATGGAAGAGCGCCCGGTTTTAATCTTGCTCTCTCACCTTCAAATACAAACGCATACTTTCAGTGGTTATCGAAATGTCGAATCAGTTTATATGTACAAAATAGGAATTATTTCCCTTTGTACTTCATACTTACCCAACACAGTTTTCGTGAAGTCATCGGGTTGAAAATGATGGGAACACACTTTAATATTTTCGGTCAGATTTTTCTCACCGAATTTTTTTCCTTCTAATAGCATGTAACTATTTCTTCCTCATTTCTTTATGTTGTGGAAATTGGTGAAACGAAAACGGGCTTCCTTGATTTTTGCAAAGAGGAACACTGCAATAGCTCGGCATAGTCACAAAAAAAAACAATTTAAACAACTTAAATTCGTGGATATTAGCGGCATGAGAACACAGGAGACAACTGAAGAGCGCTTTGCGCTTACCCAGTACAACAGCAGTGCGCTCTATCGGTGCTAGTACTATACATCCCAATTAATGAATTAATTAGTTCCTAATTGCGTATGACAGGCAACAGTATACAGTGCAGCAAGTCTTGTCTTTTCTAGGGCTACGGCATGACTAATGATCTCAGGAGCTTCTTGGCTACCCCCATCGGGCAGAGCCGATGACGTGAACTGGTCGTGTTTGCCTGTCCAGGCAGTCAATTGACCCCGTGCAAGTATTTACGCGCACTATCTCGACTCTGCGAACAGACTTAAGAGTTGTTTCGGATTTCTTTGGGGCTTTGTGACATCGTGGTTGTGTAGCCTCGTGTACTTGGGTGTGTGTAGAGGCTATCTGATAACCTGTGCCACTGTGATGTCTGTACTTGTGTGTGTACTTGTAATTGAGGTAGGATTTGGGTAAGAAGCGGCCGTGGCTTTAAGTTAGTTACCATGAAGTAGAAAGGAGAAACCACGGAAAACTATTTCCAGGATGATCTTGTCATCCGCTTTATAACTGAGAGTGGATTAGGGCCAGCAATCTAAATTTTTCAGTCTACATTGACTGAAAAATGTTTTTTATTCTGAATTTTTGTTTTACCGTAATTTTTATTATTATTATTTTTTTTTTTTATTTTTTTTTTTTTAAATTTTCATATTTAAGTGTCCACCTCTTAATTCATAATTTCATTCTAAATTTGTATACTTTAATCTGTGTTAAGAGGGGCAGATGACCTCGTAGTTTCGCCCCTTAAAACCTCAATAACTAACTAACCACTTCCAGGATGGCTGAGGTAGGAATCGAAACCGCCTCTTTACAGTTTTGCCTCACGAGGCTGAGTGTACCCCGTTCCAGTCCTCAGACCAGAATTAAAGTCCCTTCTTAGCCGGGAATGCTAGTCACTGCTATTTATACGAGTAAAATCTTGAACGAGCTGCAGTACGAGTGCCTAGAAAAATTACATTAATATTTAATTATTAATAATTATGATGAAATGAATGATGATGACGTTACAAACAACCACTGCCCGAGCAAAGAAAAGTGAAGCATACGATGTAAAAAAGTGAGCAATACGTGAGGTTCGATCCCTGGTCCTTTCGTACAACAGTCGAGCACTCTACACATTCCGCCAGATAGACTCTTGCTTAGCCTACTATATTTGGTTACATATTTTACCTATCGGTTAAGAGAGAGTTACACACTCTTGTAATAAGTGAAATTGACGATTTCTAATACAAATATTATAACATAATAAGCAGTACCGTTCACACCAAGATTGCTGCAATAGTTTCAGAGATACTAAGAACTGATATAATATTTCGGGTGGGAATCCTTATTGGATTAATTAAAATGAAAGCTACGGGGTTTTGTACCAGTAAATAAATATCGACCTCTGTGGGTTGGGGCTGTAGAATAGACCCACGGTATTCCCTGCCTGTCGTAAAAGGCGACTAAAAGGGGACCGAGTAGCCGCCGGTATAAGTGGCTCCCCTCTTTCGCAAATTGCAGATAGGGTTAGGGCACTCTTTTGTCCTTGGAGTGAGAAATCGCTCCTTAAGATGGATGAACCAGCAGGTTTTGGTCAACAGCATAAGAATGGAGAAGGCAACGGGAAACCACTCCATTAAAGACCTTTATGTGTATCCCAAGAAAACCTATGATGAGTCTAAAGACAAATGTTAGTGAAGTTGGCAACTGCGGGATCACACCTCAAAGGAATGATGTCGGGCCCGGCAGGAGAGGAAATGGGGCCTCTCAGGTCGTTATCCGGAGAAATCCCTATTTTAAAATTGGAACATGGAATGTTCGAACTATGTTACAAGCTGGGAAACTAGAGAACTTGAAAAGAGAAATAGACCGACATAAATTAGATATTTTAGGATTAGCTGAAACACGTTGGAGAGAAGGAGAGTTCACAAGCGGAGACTACAAAGTCTTGCACTCCGGAAGTGAGAATGGTCAAGGCGGTGTAGGTTTGGTACTAAATGCTAACTCTTCAAGAGCCCTACTGGATGTTGAAGCTATTGGAAACAGAATTATCATAGCACGTTTTCTGGCAACACCCGTAAATTTAGTTGTGGTGCAGGTATATATGCCTACGTCCAGCAGTGATGATGATGAGGTTGAAGAAATGTATGAGAAGCTGGAAGAATTACTGCGTAAGACAAAGGCTAGCGAGAACATTATTATAATGGGAGACTGGAATGCAGTGATTGGTGAGGGAAAAGAAGGATTTGCAGTAGGAGGGTATGGTCTTGGTAGAAGAAATTCACGTGGTCAACGTCTTCTCGAATTCTGTGAACAAGAGAGGTTCGTTATAAGTAACACTTGGTTTACCTCACCAAAGAGGCGGAGATATACTTGGAAAAAGCCAGGTGATGATCAACGTTACCAGATTGACTATATTCTTGTCAAGGAAAGATACAAAAATCAAGTGAAGAAATCCATGGCTTATCCGGGCGCTGACATCTGTTCTGATCATTCTCTACTAGTAATGAGTACGGAACTGAAATTTAAACGCAGGATTCAGGGAAAACCAACAAAGAAGTGGAATCTTGAAGCATTTAAAAGCGAGCGGACTAAAAAGCAATATCAGGAAGCCACTGATGACAACATATCTTCATATGCAAACAACTCACAAACTGTTGATCATTTATGGTCAATAGCCAAATTCTCCATCGAAAAGGCTGCTGAAGACTATGTGGGATTTGTGGAAAGAGTGAATCGCAAACCATGGATCACACAGGACATTCTCTTAAAGATGGATGAAAGAAGAAAATTTAAAAACGACTCTTCAGAAGTAGGCAGAAATAACTACCGAATGCTAAAGAACCAGATTGATCGACTCTGTCGGGAGAAGAAAATGGAGTGGTGGCAGTCAAAATGCGAAGAGATCGAATTTCTGCAAAAACAAGGAAGAACAGATTTAGCCTACCAAAAGATCAGGGAAACTACTAAGAAACAAAAAGGATTCCGCACTAGACAGTTCCGTGATACACATGGGAATCCTATATCAGACCTGATTTACAAGAAGGAACACTGGAGGATGTATGTTGAAGATCTATACGCAGAACCAATTCCATACCTTTTGCCAACACGTGGCGAGGAAGACAGGCCAATTGCAGAAGATAGAATTATTAGATCAGAGTTCGATGAAGCTCTAAAATCAATATCCATGGGTAAAACACCAGGTATTGACAATGTTCCTGCCGAACTAATCAAGAATAGTGGGGATAGTACACTTGAATGGATATTCAAATTGGTAGCAAGAATTTTCGAAGAAGGTAAATGGCCTCAGGAGTTTTACACCAGCATCATCATTCCAATTCCAAAGAAGACTGTACCAGTTGAATGTAGTGACTATCGGACCATTAGTCTCGTCCCTCATGCATCAAAGATACTTCTGCAGATTTTAAGGAAAAGGATGGAAATATACATGGAACAGTATCTAGACAACTCTCAATTTGGCTTTCGAAAGAATATGTCTACACGTGATGCTATCGGGTCCTTGCGATGTCTTGGAGAAAAGATGTTAAGTGTAAACAGAAACCTTTACGTGTGCTTTGTGGACTTTGAAAAAGCATTTGATAAAGTCAGCTGGCACAAGCTGTTTCCTCTTCTGAATCAAATAGGTTGTCCCCATCGATTAATCAGATTAATATTTGATCTGTATATAAATCAAACTGCTGTTGTACGGCTTGGAAATGACGTATCAGAACCCGCTAAGATCCGCAAAGGTGTGCGACAAGGGTGTTTGCTGTCCCCTGGACTGTTCAATGCCTTCGCTGAAGCTATAACTAAGTGGGCTTTTAAAGGTTCTAATATGGGAGTGAAAGTTGGTGGAAGACATCCAGAATATTAAATTTGCTGATGATCTGGCATTACTTGCAGTAAATCCGCATACATTAACAAACATGTTGCAATGTTTAAATGATACAGCTACAGAATATGGAATGAAAATCAATTTTAAGAAGACCAAGATTCTGGTGGTAAGTAAGCATCAACACGAACTAAATATTACCATAAATAAAGAACCAGTACAACAGGTCAATCGTTTTAAATACCTTGGCCAGATCTTCACAGAAGACCTACGATGTGAAGTTTAAATCAGGAGCCGTATAGCCATGGCCAAGCAGGCATTCCGTGAAAAGCATTCTCTAATTTGTCAACGCTCGATGTCCCTCAGCCTTAGAAAACAACTGGTTAAGACCTACATATGGCCAGTTGCAATGTACTGCAGTGAGACCTGGTCAATGAATAGAGGTGACATTAAACGACTAGAAGCGTTTGAGATGTGGTGTTGGCGCCGAATGGAAAAGATCAGCTGGGTAGAGAAAATGACCAACATAACGGTGCTGGATCGAATAAAGGAAATACGGCAAATGATCCGCCAGATATATAGAAGGAGATCCACCTGGCTTGGCCACAGGTTACGACATGGTGGCCTGATGATCGACATTCTAGAAGGCAAAATACCCGGAAAACGCCCTCGCGGGAGGCCACGGAACACTTTCATGAGATCTTTCCTACATAGCTCTGGCCTACGAAATTATGAAATGGTCAAAAGGACAGCACAAGACCGAACAACGTGGAGAAGACTCATTGTAGGGGCAGACCAGTCGCTTGACTGAAAAACATGATGATGATGAAATAAATATCATTATGGTGGTTCTATATACGAACTTTCAAATTCGACCGCTTGAATAAGACTCTAGAAATAAAAAATGGTTTTTAAATATCGAACTGCAAAAATGTTACTTTTTAAAAACAAATCAACAAAATGTAGCTATCTAAAGATTCAAGTTCACTGGGCTTCAATGATCAGTTCGCCAGGGAGGTAATTTTAAATATTTGAAATTCTCGTGTCCACCATGCTTTTTTTTCTTTTTTCATATCAGATTTCGAAAGGAACATATACAAGGTAATTCACCTAGGACGTTACGCCCGAATAATGTCCAGTCTATTGAAGATATATATGTTTTGTTTACGGATTCTCAAATGATATTAAGGTGCTTCAAAAACAATGAGCTAGCTTTAACATGGGATTTTTAATAATATATTTATTGCAGCCAAACGGCCATCTCAATTATATACATGAATTTACACTTTCTGTTTTGCGTGTGCACTAATTGATTTTGTCCTTTTGTTCTATGTGATAGCGTTCACACTTTTTGTTGCACAATGAGCACTTGCACAATTCATTTGGTTCGTGGTATGTGCAGATAAGATGGTGAAACCCATGGACTTCCAGTGTGGTTATCACATGTCGTAGTTCGCATTTCTCCTTTGTCCATTCTCGATCTACAGTATCATGGCTCCTGTGCCATAAACCTGGGGTTTTTAGTAACTGAGATATCGATACCAATGTTTTTTTTTAAAATAGTACTCTACTATTTTCTGCCATTAGCAAAATGGTTCAAATTATTACAATTCCAGACAAATAATTTATTCAAACATAGGATAATTATTTCTTGAAGTATCAACAATAATCAGCATAGTGATTTTAGTCCGAGCGCGTACCCCATTACACAGCACAAGACAACGTGCTTGTTTCAATCACTGTCACACATGTATGTTAAGAATACAGGGTGAATAAAAAATGCCACACTTGGAGGTCACCATGCGGATCCTCTTCGAAATTCACGACAAAAGTTTATGTAGCAAAACCTAGCCCCACCAATAAGTCAAATAGAAATGCGAGTTAAGAAACGAGGCTCTGGCAATGCTGTAACTGCGTGCAGCGTAGCCAAGAACAGGTCGCATGAACTTGGCGCTGTGGCCATAGCTCAGTGCTATGAGGTAGTGCCGTGAATGCCAGTTATGCGGACTTACCGATGGTCGAATCATGTTTAATGGGCCTTTTTTTCAGTTTATCAAATTGTATCCAATGTACACCTCCACAGTGCAATACATTGTGTTGTGTTTACATGAACTTCTTACAAACGTAAACGACCTCTTTGTTTCGTCCATGGCACAAATAAAGCCAATATAACTTAATAGTGGATACAGTAAGATCGTCTTTATCCAATGAGGTACAAGAAACACAATAGATAGACTACACTAGATTGCTCATTATGCTACACACAATAATTCCATTCTGTACATTTGACGCCCAGTCTTATCTTCACAGAGCCTGTACGTACACTTACGAGCAACGTTCACTTTACAGATGTTCAAAGCGACCACTGCTGCAACGTGGATGAGGGTTTGATAACCCAGCAGTCTACTCTGTGAACTACGACAGCTGGTTCGGTAGAGCGGGGTGATACACATTCCTATGTACATTCTGATACGCTGCAGGATGTGACAGTGTTGACAGTTTCTAGTTTTCAAACTGCACCCGCTCCGATTTTGCTTTAGAAACTTTTGTCTGGCATTTGGATGAGGAGTCTCATGCCGACCTCCAAGTGTGGCATTTTTTCTTCACCCTGTATGTCTCGTAAATACAATATGATGGATCCCAATCATTAGAACTGTTGGTTGTTTCTGTTGATGCTTCATATAGGACCTTGGAACATAGCCTATTGGTCATCAGTTCCATACAGTAGGGTGTGTATTGAATTCGTCTGATACCTGTGTTTCTGAGGCGACAGTATCATTGTGTAACTAAAATATTAGTACGGTCAAAGACTGAGTAGGAGATTAGGACCTTGAACTAATTCTAGTATTTTTAAGTAGGAGTATAATAAATCCCGAGGAATGTGCTCAGGCTGGCCCCTGTCAGTGCCGGGATTTGAATCTCTGATCTTTGACCTTACAGCAGCCAATTTGAATTATGGAGTGATCATTAAGTCGCTGTTGGAAATCGATATGATTGTCAAACAAATATATGAAAAGCAGTAACACGAGGTATAATTTTGGAAAGAAATACTATTATTTGTTAGAAACGAGCGAAATTCTAATTGTGGGCTGCTACGGGTTAAACTCTGCTTTATATGGTATCATTGCGAGAAGATGAGTTCGATTACCATCTTTAGCCATCCTACAGTGGTTTTCTGTGGTTTCCCACTTCTACTCCAGGAAAATGCGTGGATAGTTCCTAAGTCAAGGCCATGGCCAATTCCTTCCCAAGCCTTGCCTTAGTTACAAATACACACGCTACTACAGACATCACATTAACAAAGTTTATCAGACAAATTCAATTCACACCCCAACTTCATGGGACTGGTGAACAATAGGCTATGTTCCAAAACCCTATATGAAGCAACAGTAACAACAAATATTTTGAATCGATGGGATTCATCGTATTGTACGTATTTACGAGACATATTTCTAACGTACAGTATGAACATGTGTGACCGCGATCGGAACAAGCACGTTGCCTTGCGCTGTCTGATGGGTCACTCGCTGAGACTAAAATCACTATGGTGATTATTATTGATATTTAAATAAGTAATTTCCCTATGTTTGAATAAATTATATGTTTGGAGTCATAGTAATTTAAAATACCGTATTCTTCTGGTGGTAGAAAGTAGTGTCGTCCCTGAAAAATTATCTACGTTGTTATCGATATCTTCTTTGCTAATAATAGCACGTAAAAGCAAAACAAGTTGTTTTCAAGCACCTCAATACCATTTAAGAAACTGAAAACAAAATATCAATATCTTTAACGGATTAGACATTATTCGGGTTTAACACTTTACGTGAATAACCCTGTATGTACAGTACTTACTAGTCCTTTACCACCACACAAAATTTCAGTTTGATTGCTATCATAGTTTCGGACATCGAGATCAAGTGAAATATTTCGCGAGGCCATCATGTTGAATTGGCGACATTTATCAATATTTGAAAGGCACTGTCAAGGTCAGGCGGGTTAGTACAAATTCCATACCAAACTTTATTGACATCGCTCAAGCCAATCAAAAATTATTAAGGACATGCACACACACACACAGACCAATTGTGATCTATTAGCTTAAGCATATATTTCATAAGATGAAAATAGGCTAAAATGTACCTTGATATGATTATTAAAATAAATCAGAAAGTACCTGAATATATCTATATACCATTCATATATATTTTCTCCTTTGCGTATACAGAGAGAAAATGTGGTTTGTTATACTATCTTAAATTTGTTTGCTTCTAAGATGAATTGATGCATGCTGCATTGGTGAGAAGAGTTCTAAATTACTATTTTTAAAACTGATTAAAGAACATGGTCGCTTCCACATATGGCCCAGCATCGTTGAAATTGGGATAGTTTTTGATGCAGAAAAAATTAGTTTTTTTAAATCAAGGTTCTAAAGTCTGTTCGCGGAGTCGAGATAGCGGAAGTAAACACAGTTGTACACGTGATTGCAGGGTTGCCCGCAAGGGGTGCATAGAGCTGTGCTTGTTCAACATACGCCAACTTCAGTGCTGTGTATAGCCTACATGTGAAGCGGGCTGACTTATCGGTTACATGCTACAGCGCGGTTTATTCATTGTTCGTTTACGTATTTATTTAATTAATTAATAAGTTCTTAACTGCTTAATTACAGGCAACAGTATACAGTGCAGCAAGTCTTGTCTTTTCTAGGGCTACGGCATGACTAATGATCTCGGAGCTTCTTGGCTACCCCTGTCTGGGAGAGCCGATGACGTGAACTGGGCGTGATTCCCTGTTCGGGTAGCCAGGGGCACTGACTCGACTTGATGAATAGACTTTTGGTAGTACGGTAGATACTGAAAAATATACTTGGGCTTGATAGAGTATTAGGATATCCTGAAAGAAATACCCCTAAATAAGATAACAAGTATGTAATTTGCTGTAATTGTTGTGTAATTAGGCTATTATGTGACAGTTTATAATAACCAGCTTAACAGCGTAATAAACGCTTTTGTACAATTGCCGTGGTAACACAATAGACTGTGCAATAGCCATAATAGACAATGTAAAAAATTAGGTGTAATAGGCCGTAATAGTTGTAATAGCCAATGTAATAATTGTGTAATAGTCTGTACACACATTTTGGGAAATGCTGCTGTACTCTTCCAGCTCTGTACCGTTCCATGTTTTGTTGGAACATGTCTTTATCTGAGAGCCTGGAACGATACGCATAGAAACCGGATGACTGGTTGGTAGAACCTGGAAAGGTACACAGTGTAACTGGCTGACTGGTGGAAACTTTATTCTATTTCGAGAACCAAGAACAGTACACAGAGTAACTTGCCAACTGGTAACGCTGAGGAATCGTTCCAGTCATATACCGTGTTAGATGGAACGTTCCAGTAACACGTACCTTGATGCTCGGTACAGTTGGGAGTCGAGATCCTGCTGTACCGTTCCAGCGCTGTAACGTTCCACATTCCTGTACCGAGCTCCAAGTTAAATTGGGACGGAACGATACTGCGAGCCTGCTCGGGCCGCGGTATGGTATACATAACGTAACATGGAATACAGCGGTACGTAACGCATTTCAGTTCTGTTCCGGGTCCCTGATTGGAAGATCCAAGATCAAGAGAGTGGCCAAAGATGAGATATCAGGACATGGTGAGAAACAACTTTCATTAACTAGGTGAAGACTGGGACAGCATTGATGATGGAGAAGGAGGAGAGTTGGAGTTGGGGCTTCATTTAGGCCTTCCCTACATAACTGTCCAAGCTATTTTATTGAATGAAGAATATACATTTCCAGGTTGAATTCTTTAAAAATGAATTCATATAATCCATAATTGAAAAATACAAACCACTATAAATTCCTACAACTCCATGACCAGGTACAACACACTCAAAACTTGGCAAAATATAGCATTGGTGTGTTGTTTATACTTATGTGTCCGACGAGAGTTGGGGTATGACACCATGCAGCGATATCTTGAATTAGTGCTCAGCGTTGCCACACACTCGTTTGTTGCTCCTGTCAATCAGTTTACTTTTTGCTACTGTCCATGCAACTTTTCACAATCTATCTCTTAATAGAGAATACTTCATGACATAAGTATCTACCAAACTTTCCTTTCCATTTTAAACCTACTACCAGAACTGTTTGGTTAATTATTGTTGTTTAAAGGGGTCGAACAGTGAAGTCGTCTGCCCCTACTCGAATTGGATGAATCATCATTTGTGATGCATAATATTGGAGATACAAAATGTCGTATATGGTAGGCCAATGTGTTAAAAATAGGAGATAAATAAGCACAGTAAAAATTGGCATTACGACAAAATAACAGACTACATTAATGACATAATTATGTTTCATCAATCTTTTAATTACCGGTATATCGAGCTACTGTCGTATTTAAATATATAAGAAAAGCAAAATCACACTCACATACACTCCTGATTTGGCTAGCCAAAATGCATTTTAACCTCAATTTCTCTACAAATAAAATAGTACTCTCCAAAGCAAAGCAAGAGAACAGAACACAAATGCACCCTACCATGTGATAATTTCATATTAGGTTATTGCTCAATGAGTATCAGTACACAGAAATATAAAATAGCCGAACAAAGAATTACAACATGCCTGACATTGAGTTAATCCATCACCTTTAAAAATTCTAACAAATAACCCAATGAATAACACTGATTAAGAGCGCATTTAATACAGTGTACACTTACATTTTCGATAAAAAATGAAACAGCATAGGAAGCACATGTTAACGGCGTTAGGAAATTTGCCTACTTGACGCGTGATACCATAACAACAGGCCACTCTCAAATAGGAATAGTCGATTGTTCAGCGACAGTGGCACTTTCTCGCAGAACCCTTCTCTTGTTGGACAAACTTTAGCCAATCTAGTTTGGAGAAAATCCAGGTAACAACCATGCTGTCAAAATGATCTTATATATGTGTACACCTTGGACACTCGCCTAATAGGATAAACAAATTGAATTATCGAACAAATGATTGTCTCAAACTGTCCTTTTATCTGAGAAGTTTTCAAGACTATTGAAGACAGTTCATTCGAATCCTGATCTTGTTACATTGCAGATCTTGACAGTGTAATATTCCATGATCCGTGACATAACATCCCAAAAGCATAGAACTTTTTTGAAATTTGGCCATGAAAGTCTCTTAGGATTTTAAGGTTATGTTTGTCATGTTGACCTCATGACATTTTTCATTTGAATATATTTAAAGGGCACCATTTGAAAAGTATTATACAATGTAGCCTATGTAGTGTTTAGATCACGTCGCTGGAGCTTTTTCTTTCTCTGAAGAATTTTCAACTTTTGAAATTGCAAATTTAGAACAAATGTACTCTAGTAGCGTGGACCCACAATTAACTGCACAGCGAATTTACTGCTCATGAAAATAAGGGGAGTGCACTGTATTCCAGGAATGTTAGGATGAAACAACTTTTCTTCTCTGAAATTAACTATTTAATTAATTTCTTTCTTTGTTCTTGCATTTTTGTCCCTTCGAAAGTACCTTATTTTCAAACATTGATATAAGTCTAATTCCATGGTGGTGGTTTGTAGCAAACAGGTTGATATAAGAAGAATTTTGAAAAACTGAAGAAAAGATGTAATTTCTCCAGAAGCATTGCGATATATATTTTATTCTTTCCTTAAATCACTCCCTCGAAAATGTGTGTTGGCCAGTGTATATGGATGAGTCATGGCTTTCCAAGGCCACAATCATGATTTCTTTTATTCCATCTAAGGTTGATGGCATATGAAGTTGTTTTAATGGTAAGTCCCATGCAGGTAGGTATAGCAGCATGTAAAGTAACTTCCTTGGGACAAGATTCTAATGCTATGGCATCTCTTGTGTTATTAAAATACAATAACTAGGAGATACTCACCTTCAGTTGGCTGGAGAGTTGAAATCCTCATGCGTGGGACAGGGGCCAGCATTTCACTTGAGCAAGAGATCAGAGATGTGGTTTGAAGATCCTCAAGTATAACCTCTCAATGTACCTGTTATTTTTCATATCTTTTCCATGTGGAGTGTCATATGCAGACCCTCCCCACAAACTTAATTTACAGTTTATGGCTTGTTTGTAAAATTCTGAATGCATGATTAGACATAAAGGATGATAAGTATTTTGGCAACTCCCCAGGTTCTTTCTATAACATTGAATAATGTTAGAGTGGAACAAGTGTGTGTGGTTACTTGTTTTGTTTTATGTATTTATATTTTGTTTCTGCCATAGATTTGAATCATAGCTGAAAATTTGTTGTTGCTAGAAAACAAAACTAAAATGGCTTAACATTGACTGCACTTTAGCTAGTCACCAATTTATACTGCATCTTCACGCTAAGCGACACCGCTTCAGCTGACGTTTTAACTTGAGTGTAGCATAATTCTGTACTTGCTTTGCCACATTCTGTTTAATGGTAACTGCTAATATTATTACCAGAAGCATTGCCCAGATTATATTCTGTCTAATTTCCATTTGTACACATGTATATTAAAAGGGCCCAATTGTTACGCATTGAGTAGCACCATTTCTGGACTGTAAACATCTGTTTCTAAGTAGTTAATTGAATTGCACAGAGGGCTTTGCGACATTGTGGTCATGTAGCCCCGTGTACTGGGGTGTGTGTAGAATTTTTTCTGGTAACCTGTATCACTGTGACGTCTGTAGTGTGTGTATTTGTAATTGAGGTAGGATTTGGGTAGGAAGTGGCCGTGGCCTTCAGTTAGGTACCATCCTTGCATTTGCCTGGTGAAGAAGTGGGAAACCATGGAAAACCACTTATAGGATGGCTGAGGTAGGAATCGACCCGCCTCATGAGGCTATGTGTACCCCATTCCATTCCTCGGACCAGAATTAAATTTCTTGACAGAGGCGGGAATCAAACCCGGGCCTCGGTGGTGACAGCCAAGATTGCTAGTCGCTACGCAACGAGGCAGGCACATATTAATAATAATAATGGCCTACTTACCAATAAAATGTAAACGGCCATCCCATTCTTGGCTTCCAAAAACCCTCCTGATCAATTTCATGGTCAGTATCCGAGTCTTCAGATCTTGTTTCAACTTTGTCCTCAGTATCGGAGTCACCAATTTTTTTGAAATTATCAACTAGCGATTTGTTATCTTCCAGCAGAAGGCGACATACTTCATCTATACATCCTTAGGTTTTCCTAATTCATATCTCTCTTTACTCATATTCACTATGCCACATCAAATAATCGCTCTAACAGCTCAACTACAACTCGCTAATGGCTCACCGACAGAATGTTGCATCGTTGGGCGTGCTGGAGCTAGCAGTCCCATATGACACAGCAGCTGATAAATGTTTCAGGTGTGAAGTTATTTTTAGGCTTGTCATTTCACAACTCCAGGAAAAGGCTTACTAAGGTATGGGGTAAGATGTCCCAAGACGATAAGATCATAACTTGAACTGTTGGCTTTATATTAAAACTAAAACCAAACCTGGAGCTGCCAGACCCATGCGCGACTAACGGAGGGTTAAAAACCTTCAGTATGCCTTCCTTTGGAGGCGAAGTAAAGCCAGCGGGCCCATGTGAGATTTATGGCATGTAAGAGAACCTACCACTACAATTTGTAGTGTGTAGCCAAATTTTTTATGTTATTTGGTTAGAAACGCTCTTATCAAGTTCCAACGTTCGCCGCTGGGTGCCAGTGACAGTGGTGGCTGGTAGCCAAAGTTGGAACTACTGGAAATTGAACTTGTTGGGCAGCCTACAAGTGTTCAATTGAAATGCCCAGCTATAGCCATTGGCTGCAATTCAAATATAATTTAACCCGCGATCAGTCGCGTTGTCCGTCGTTACGCTATCGGTCGCGCGTTAGATTTTATCTAACACGACATCTGTGTGGAGAAATGATTAAATAGAGTGTATTTTTGAGGTTAGATTTGTTTCTTCGTAGTTCAAATGCATTAAAGTAGATTTATTATTATGTAACTTACACTTTTACTCTCTCAAAGTGGACAAACATAGGAATTTTTAGAAGTAATCTCTAGAACATAGAAAGTTAAAATTATATTATAATATATTCATAAGGTGTACATACCAAATAAAATCATCATCATCATCATTTCCCCTTATCCAGCTCCTGCCGGGTCGGGGTATTTATGGCACTTCTCCACTTTCCTCTTTCCTTCCACCATTCTTCTTCCACGATCTTGTCCCAGTCCAGATTTCTTTTTCTTACGCCGTTCTTCACTGAATCCATCCACCTTGTTCTAGGTCTTCCTCTTGGTCTCTTACCCTTGCACTTCGCCTCCAGCATCTGTCTTGGTATTCTATTTTCCTCCATCCTCTTTACATGTCCAAACCACCTTAGTTTATTCTTCTCAATTCTCTCATTTAGTTTTCCCATCCCAACTTCCTTCCTAACATCTTCATTCCTCACTCTGCTTTCCTTGTCTTTCCTATCATACTTCTTAGGAATTTCATTTCACTGGCTTGGATTCTACTCTCTTGCCTGCTTGTCAGGGTCCAAGTCTCAGCTGCATAAGTTAATATGGGTACATAATACACTTTATACATTACCTCCTTGCTTTTCCTTGGTACTTCCTTATCCCAAACAAGTTTTCTTACACTTTGATAGAATGCATTGCTCTGCTGTACCCTCCTGCCAATCTCCGTGTCCAACCTACCAGTTTGCATCAATTCACTTCCTAGGTATTTGAACGTGTCCACAATTTCCAAACTCTGACTTCCAATTTTCACAGTGCCCTTTCCTTGTCTTTCCCCTCTTGTCATCACCATGGTCTTGCTTTTCTCTATACTGATTTTCAGGCCATACTTCTGAATATTTTCGTTCAGTGCATCTAGTTGTTTTTACACTTCTTCGGTGTTCCTTCCCCAGACCACAATATCATCTGCAAATAACAGTAACTTCATTTCTTTATGTTCATATGCTTCCTTTGTTTCCTTTACTATTTCATCCATCACCATTATGAACAAGAGAGGTGACAGCACACTCCCCTGTCTTAGTCCAGTCTTGTTCCTAAACCAATCTGTCTTTCCAACTGGGGTCAGTACCCTGCTAACACAGTTGTTGTACATTGCTTGCACCATTTCCAACATTTCTCTTCCCAGTCTCTTCTTAACCATGGTTTCCCATACCTTCTCTCTGGGGACACTATCATATGCCTTTTCTAGATCTATGAAAGTCATGATCAAATCCTCTCCATATTCCCAGTTCTTTTCCATCACCTGCCTCAAGCTAAAGATTGGGTCCACTGTGGATCTTCCACTCCTGAAGCCATACTGTTCCTCTTGCAACTCTCCTTCCACCTTTCTTCTCATTCTTCTTTCTAATATCCTTTCCAGTATTTTTACTATCTGTGATATGAGGGTGATCCCTCTATAGTTATCACACACCTTCTTGTCCCCCTTCTTAAACACTGGTATTATTAGCCCTTTCTTCCAGTCTTCTGGTACACATTTCCATTTCCACACACACTTTAGCAGTCGATACAGCCATTGCATACCAACAGGTCCAGCAGCCTTTATCATTTCTAAACTGACTTCATCCACCCCTGTTGCTTTTCCCATCTTCATTTTCTGTACTGCTAATTCCACCTCCAGCATTGTTATATCATCTTCTGTTATAGAGTCGTCAGGTTGTGTCACTTCCATCTCACCAGTACCATTGCTCACATTCAAAAGCTTATCGAAATACTCCTTCCATCGTCCCTTTATCTCTTCTGGGTGTGTTAACAACTCTCCATCTTCCTTTTTCACTAGCTTTGTAGTAACTCTTTCTTTCCTCTTACTTCTTAGAAGCCCATACAGCATCCTTTTACTGCCACTTACATCTGTTTCCATTCTTCGTGTAAATTCTTCCCAACTTTTCTTCTTTTCTTCTCCTACCACTTTCTTACACCTCCGTTTGCTGTCGTGATACTTCCTTTTGCTTTCTTCTGTTTGATCTCGGTTCCATTCTTTCCATGCAGACTTCTTTTCTTTCACTGCTTTCCTCACTTCCTCATTCCACCATGGTGTCTCCTTCTCTTTCACTCTTGTTGACGTCCTACCACAAGCACTCTCTGCTGCACCAACAAATGCCTTTTTAAAGTGAGACCATTCCTCTTCTATGTTTTCCACTTCAGTAACTGGGATTTGTTGCTTCAATCTCTCCTGAAAATTTTCCTGTACGGTTTTGTCTTTCAATTTCCATACTTTTATTTTACTTTCTCTGCTCTCCTTTAGGTTTTCCAATTTTTCCCATCTAAATTTTGCCACCACAACTCTATGGTCCCCATCAAATGCTTCTCCTGGTAAAGCTGTCACATCTATCAGCTTTCTGCGATTAGTCCTTTCCACCAGAAAGTAGTCAATTACTGATTTTGTTCTTCTATCGCCCCAACCATATCTCGTAATTTTCCTGCTGTTTTTCTTCCGAAACCATGAATTACCCACTATCAGTCCATTCCTTTCACAAAAGTTTACAAGTTCCTCTCCTTCCCGGTTCTTTTTCCCATATCCATATGGTCCAATGACTTCTTCCTTTCCTTGTCTCTCGTTTCCGACTTGTGCATTCATATCTCCCATGATCACCACTTCTACATCTGAAATTACTCTTTCTACATCCTCCAGGAATACTTCAATATCTTCTTCTCTGTTTCCGGTCTGTGGTGCATACACTTGTATGAAGTCCATCACGTCATTTTTCATCTTCATTCTAATTTTCATTATTCTGTCACTCACACACTCGACCACTTCAACATACTCCTCCAGTTGTTTCGAGGTTATCAGTCCCACGCCATTTTTGGCCTCTTGGCCACCACTCCAGTATAATGTATATCCTTTCCTCAATTTCTTCCTTCCTTTACCTTTCCATTTCACTTCACTCAGCCCCATCAATCCAACATTCTCCCTCTCCATGAAGTCTACCACCTCCTCCACCTTGCCTGTCAGGGTCATGACATTCATGATTCCCACTTTCATTTCGGTTACTGGTCGCCCATTTCTCACAGTTCCCCCAGTACCAAAAGAACTGCGCGTCGCCTGCAGGGTACGCCCTAACCTTTTCCGATTCATTCGAAGTGCCATTTCCATTTTAGGCTAGTATTATTACGATGGGGTCGCCACTCCCAAAGGCATTTTATGAAGCTACTGCCAGCTATTATACAGGCCGCCCCTAACATGGGAAACAGACGCCCTTGCAGCCGCCCCAACCTGGGAAACAGACGCTGCCGATTGATGTTGTACTCTTACTATTCCCTGAGTACTGGGTTGCCTCTTCCGCAATCTCCACCGTTCCGAAGTCCATCTTCTCCGCTGCAGATTCCGTTGAGGTCTTCGCACGTAACCCTGTGCACGGGGCCTATGTTATACCCCATAGGACTGGGTCCTCACCAGAACTTAGCCGGTACTGTAGTTCCATGGTATATTACAGTACCGTTGCCCACCCCCGCGACGTGGACGCGCCTGGCAAGAGTTATCCATGTAGCCAATTAAAATTGCCTCATGGACCGGGTTAAGGAGCTGTCTAAATCCAGCCTCCAAGGCTGGATATAAAATATATATCCAAATTTGTGTACAAAAGTAATTCATTTCTTCACCACTGATATGATTCGTAGCTCATAAATAAGTTAGCACAATGAATAACAGTATAGAAAATTTGCATGCACTGCACAAACAAATACAATTGTTCAACCTCCTCCAGCTTACATGTCACTAAAAATATCATATGCATAGAAACAATCCAATAACACATAAGACAATTACAAAATTTGACACAAGTATACAACAGTTTGAGATCACGCAAACCTACCCATCACTGTCTTCCTGGCCACGAAAACACTCGCTGCAAACCAACTTTGATCCTGTGTGTTCCTTGCAAATTGGATGTTGACAAGAATCACAAAGGCTGTTCGTGAACCTGTTTTTTCTTGTAGGACAGTAAGCACACCTTGGTTCACCTGTTGTAGGTGTTTCTGCCTTGTTTGTGCATGGCAGGTCTTCTCCAGTGGTTTGTTTGAATTTCTGTCTCAGTTATTGATAAATTTGTGAGCGAAGCACGTTTCATCAACTGAGGTCTTGGCCAGTTCCTTTGAAAAATGCCTCCGTGAAATCATATTGCCGGAGTTGGCTTTATATATAATCTGCGCATTTATTGCCCCAACATTGAGTAGTCTCTGGAAGAGAGTCATCGGCCATCCGTTGCTGATCCTCTCAACAGTATACTCAGATTTTAATCTGTCCACGACATCCAATCCACCTTTCGTTAGATTATAAAACTTAATCATTTCAGGTTTCTCGGCTTTCCCAGTCAAAGCATCAATGGCATCATCGTTGTGCTTGGTTGAGATGAGCAAAACGTTTTTACTTTTCTTAGAAACTTATGAAACTAGCAAGCAATGGTTTGGAATTTTCCCATATCCAAGGAGGGTGCTTGGTGCTTTTCTTCCTCTGATGTTGAGAAATTCATGTGGTAGCTGGGGTTTGCTTTACGTACTGTCGTTGTAGGATGATTTACATCTCATTAGCAAGTGGTACCGAAGTGAAATAATTGTCCACTGTTTTATTTCTACCAGTTTTGTCAATCGGTTGCATTAGTCTTTTCACAACATTGCTTGCATCGTTTGATAATTTATAGGAACCCTCTGGCTGCTTTCCTGGGTAGATCTCCATGTTAAGTACATAGAACGTTCTGGCATTTACCAAGGCATTGATTCTGATGCCATACCTTGCCGGTTTGTTGGCCATGTGTTGCCTGAATTTACAGCGGCCCCTAAATGGCACCAGCATCTCGTCAATGGTCCCATATTCTCCAAGTGTATAGCTTATCATTGCATCGTTTTACGAATCCATCAAATATGTGCCGAATAGGGGAAAGATTGTCTTCCTTCTTTCTGTCTGCTCTTGAATTCTTCTCATCGAAGCGTATTGCCCGCACCTAAATGTGGAATCTTCTTTCGGACATAACAGCGGAAATAAATTCTGGTGCTGTTCCGTCTGTACCCCACATTTCAAGTGTGTTCAAGTGTTGAGCCTTTTTTACTAGCATGTACAGCACTCCAAAAACGCTGCCATTTCTTCAACATTAGTGAGCACGCACTCTAAACCCACGACTATATGAATAAGCCATTATCTGTATTTTTTCATTTGTAAAGTGCACAATTTCACTTAGTGTTGCATCAGGAAAAAATATTTTCCAGCAATCGATCAAGTTCGTACAATTCTTCACTTGCCCTTTAACACCATGAACTAAGTTATTATATTTTGCTGGTGTGTTTTAGTAGGAATTGGCTTATGGACCACTTAGTAATTTTGTGTTTACCTACGTAGTCCCAAGCCAGTCTACGTCCGAGGAACTCACTGATACGCACATCACTCTCGTCTCCACTTTCATTTGAATGTTCTGTATCCGAATTGTGTTCAATGTGTTCAGAAGGTGCGTCACTTTCACCTCTTGTCGTCTAGAAAAGAACTAGGAGTACCATACTCGCCTTCTCCTTCCATCCACCGCATAATTAGTTCCTCATCTGGGTTCGAAGCCATGTTATACGCCTCACTTCTACACGTAAGTCACTAACTATAAGCGGAAGAAACATTCAACGTCATCGGTCGCGCCGTTAGAAACTACCTAACACAACACTAACGTGACCAGTCCCGCAGCTAGAATCCAACTAACACACATGTCTCGGCCAATTCGAAACACCGTCACCAATCACGCGCGACACCCACTCCCTTGAATGTAACAGAGTGGTGTTACTCAGGTAGTGGGGGAAGCATTTCGGAGAGTTCTGCGCCATCCACCACGTGAAAACAAAATGGTGACGAAGAAACTGCCAATGTTAGATTTTTCTAACAGCGCGACTGATCCTGGGTTAAAAAAAATGGACTTGCTACACTGTGGTAAACACTGTGACCTATTTGCAATTTTTTTTCTTACAAATTCTGTGTCATTGTGCATGCTGCCTCTCTTGGCGACTAAAACCATTTTGATCCAAGACTACTACTGTACCAAATGCCCATTTTAACATATGTACAACATACAACTCTTTAAATAGTTTTTCAATTATTTAAGACTTTACCATTTATAGACAGATAATAGCTATCCCTTGTTATTCTCCTGTATTCATAACTCGGGATACGCATGAAAGTGACCAATATAATGTATCATGCATTAACTTGCAGAAAGAAGAAACTAATATTCATTTCCTTCCGAGACTGTTAAAATTTACTGAAAATTTATGAAATGATTGTTCAATCCAGTTTA
This sequence comes from Meconema thalassinum, assembly GCA_946902985.2. NCBI lineage: Eukaryota > Metazoa > Arthropoda > Insecta > Orthoptera > Tettigoniidae > Meconema > Meconema thalassinum. The sequence continues at coordinate 1,070,107,208 of OX336389.2, forward strand.
GAGGGTTAAGTCTCCTATACTTACTCTCTGATTTCACGAAGAAAAATTTCTGTGCTACAAAGAAATTACAATCCTTTTGTTAGTGTTGTGTTTGAAAGACTTGTGATTTTTTTCTTTTGTTATCTGTCCCTAACTATAGTGAATTACAACAAAATTGTCTCTTTCTTATGATAACTTTTAAATACAATGTGTTCAGAGTTATGATCTGGTTCCACTGCTTCTGGAAAATATTTGTTGATTCTTAATATAGTAAATAGTTTTCGTAACAAATTTACAATAGAATTACTGTAGTCTATTGCTTGTCTTGGATATTCAGATACCGCCCTCCCCGAACGGCATGCCCCCACATGGATATCACCCTGGTGTGCCCGTTCAGCAATATCAGCAGCCTCAGCATGTATGTATCTAACACTGGATTTTGTGTTGTGATTTAATATATACTATTGTTTGTGTTCTCATAAACTTTCTAATACTTGACTGTTTTTAATACTGTTCTGATATTGAACTCTCAAACCAAAATTGCAATTATGTTTTTTTTAATCTTTTGTTATTGACAGGACCCGCTGAATTGTTCCCTCCCACCCCACACACACACACAATTTCTTGAATATGGTATCCCCAGATTTAACATTGTTTGGAAAAAGTACTGTAGAAATAAAATGTGATTGAAAAGCTTTCATTGTCAGGAGTTCTAGGTACAGAAAGGAATGGAACTCTTTTCTTGTAATCCATAGTCCTATGTTAGTCATGCATTTGGGAATGAAACTCTGTGGTAAATTCCAAAGAAAATTTAAAGGTGTGAGAAAGACCCATAGTATGTCAAGATTAATTAATTAATTATTTAAATAACACCAGAATGGTTTATAAATTTCAAGTTCGGTTATTGCTAATTTAGAAGCCATGTTTTTCTTTTCAGTGTTGTTTAATATTGCTCTTCAGTTAGTCGTCACATTAATAAAGCCCATTGTATTGGGCAGATATTATTCATTTAAACTACATGCTCGTTGAAGCATAAATGCCATTCGGATATTGAACAAGCACTCACAATTTTTATAAAGACTGCTCTTACAAACCTTAGCTGTAAAGAAAACAAATTTCATTAATCATTAAAGAATCACAAGTTTCAAATCCGATTAAAACTTGATTATTTAATTAATGAGATGTGTTTTCTTTACAGTTGTGTTATATACTGTAAGTGCCATCTTTTTTAAAATTTTGAGTGCCTGTACAATATTTATGTTTCATGTTTCACAAGTGTGTGTTTATAAATATCTCTCCAATATCAATGTCAAGACTAGTTTGGCTTTAGGAGAAACTTAGAAACAATGGAAGCTGTACTAAGTCTTAGGCTGATTTTGGAAGCTAGAATAAGGAAGGATAAGAGAATGTTCATGGCATTTGTCGACTTAGAAAGGGCTTTTGATAACATTGATTGGAGTAAGTTTTTTGACATTTTGAAAACAATTGGAATAAATTTCAGGGATAGGAGGGTGCTCTACAATGTATACAGAAACCAAACGGCAATTATTCGACCCGAAGGACGTGAGAGAGAAGCTGGTATTCAGAAAGGTGTTCAAGGCTGCAACTTATCACCCATACTTTGCAATCTATACATTGAACAAGCAATGAAGGAAATTGGAGAAAAATTCAAAGAAGGAGGAATCATTTCAACTCTGAGAGTTGCTGATGACATTGTCATCTTAACCGACACACCAGAAGTTTTGAATGGGTTTTTAAATGGTATGGATTCTGTCTTGAGGAAAGAATTCATGATGAAATTTAATAACTGTAAAACAAAAATATTGGAATGCAGCCGAAAGAAATCAGAAACCCCTATGGACGTTGAATTGGCAGGTGAAGAGCTAAAGGAAGTAGGAGACTTCAGTTACTTAGGAAACAAAATAACCGGTGATGGCTGAAGCAATGAGGATTTAAAAAGTAGGTTAGTGCAGGCAAGAAAAGCATTCCTACAGAAAAGAAATCTGTTGTCATCAAATATAGATTTAGGTATTAGGAAGTCATTTTTGAAAGCCTTTTTCTGGAGTGTGGCACTCTATGGAAGTCTAACTTGGACTGTTGGAGCAGCAGAAAAGAGGAGAATTGAATTGTTTAAAATGTGGTGTTACAGGAGAATTATGAAGATCAGATGAAGAAGTATTAAGGCAATAAGGAGAATAGAGATGTTTGTGGCGACTGCTAATGAAGAGAAGAGATAGGTTGGTAGGACACATACAAACACACTCAAGAATAGCAAAGTTAGTTATGGAAGGAAGGGTCAGGGATAAGAACTGCAGGGGTAGACCAAGGTTACAATATGCTAAACCGATTGCCTCCGATGTAGCTATGTAGAGCTGAAACGATTAGCTCAGGACAGGGAATCGTGGAGGGTTGTATCAAACCAGTCAAAAGACTGAAAACTCAAACAACAACCAATATAATTGGACTTCCATGAATGTGTTGACCTACTGAAAAGTTATATTAAGTCAGCTGAATCCGAATTATGTTCTACCGTGTTTGAAGCTAACTTTAATTTGCTAAGCTTTGTCTGGAATTAAAGTTGCCTGTTGGACTTGCAATGAGAGCCTAGTTTTTGTGAATATGGTAAGATGATGTGGGAACTGTCTGAAATGTTTAAATGTATGTCTGCTCCTCATTTTTCCCAATTTTATGGGTTCAGAGATGAGATACATAGAATTTCGATGAATTCAGAAAAATGAATCCCTGTGATTGGATTCATAAAGTATACCATCTCTTAATGAATGCAGTACATTCGCATTTGCCTATTGGCACAGGCTAGAGTAAAATGTGGCTTTCTACCGATGTCTGTCTCATTGTTGGCTGTGATTATATGGAAGCTACTGAGGTATGGGTGGTGCTAAGTAATGGCCTTCAGGGCACAAGTAGTGCATGTGTGGACTGGGAAAGGTTCTACTCATAGAGTACAGTAAGTGCTATTGTTCTGACTCAGTGAGAAAAGCAGTAGCTGGCCTAGTACGCCTCATTATAGTGCTGCTTTGAGATTTTGTGGGAATCTACCGACCTAACCTATGGCAGTACTTTTTGAGGATCCAACCAACCTTTGGACTGACGACCTAACAGACAGATAATTTGTTTTCAATTATAACACAGTTTTAGTAATTCATTTAAGATGTTCTGAAATATCTACTGTTCTACCACTGTTTGCATGCCTTGGTGTCCAGTTTGAGCCCACTTATAGCTTAGTAGAAGTATTCCAAGATTTCATCTTCATCTATTTCAGCGTACCTGAGTGGACAAGTTCATTTATTTTTGGTCATGTGCGGTTACTACATTTTACTACTGGTGATATGAGACTGGTCAATCCAGTGTCTAAATATGGAATGGACCTTAAGGTTTTTATTTTGGTCTGAATCACCCATTAGTTCAATGATCAATTGGACATAGTACTTTTAACTGCAGTGATTTTAGAGGCACCATGCATGATACATGCTAGATACATCACGGAAGTCACATTTATAAGTCGACACAAATCCAAATTCAACATGATTAAATTAGTCATACTATCAAGTTGTACATTTGACGCAAAATCGCTAAATGTTATTTGTAGATATGAAATAGATGATCATTTATTCGATATTGATAAGCAGCCAATAAGATATCCTGTACAGTGCAAATGTTGTACAAATATTTCTAAATATATATTAGAGTACCCATAGCACAGTGTCTCTCAACCCTATTCAGACGCGGTCAATCAAATTAGCATGGACACAACAACAATAACAACAACAACAAAAAACTATCGTGGTCAGGTAGAAATAGACCTAGGTGACAAATATTTAGATTACGTGTTGAGTGATTTTCAGTAAAAAGAAATCAAAGATAGATGAGGCCTATACTTGTAAGTGTTAATAGGAGATCATGGAGACCTACACACTGTACACTGTGAGTCAGGCTTGAATGAAAATTGTGTATTTATATTTACACATCTTGCAGGAAGTTTGGAATGTTGTGAAATTTGGCATTCCATGTGGTAGGCTTATTTAGTTTTAACTTGGACAACAGATAAAAGTAACATTATTGTTTGTGAATAGGAATATGATGAACGGAAACCTTAAGGATGTGAATAAGCAGGAGTTATTTCTTAATACGATATCCTCAAATGCCATTGGACTGAGCTGGGATTGAACCCTCTATTTTGTGTTTTGAAGGCTAATGGTAAACCAGCTACACCACAAAACCTGACAAAGTTTGTTCATGGAGCTCACTACCGGAACAATATTTAAGTGCCCTTAGAGTGAGTGGTCATAGAGCACTGCATGGAAGAAATTCTGTTTTATTGGATACTTGCTTCATTAGCACATGTTAAAATAGTTTTGAGTTCAGTTTCTCCTTAAACAGATGTTTCTTAATACAAATATGTTGAAAATGATGTACACCCATGGGATGAAAGCACAGGAGAATTTCTGACATTTGTTTTTGGCCTGTGCTTGCTTGTTGCGTAGAGGTCTCTGGCCAGCCAGGAAGCCTTCTTACTGTGAGCATGCGCAGTAACAACTGCATGCATGCACACTCTGAAGGAATGAAGGAGGTTGAACGGTTAGCAAAATGGATGCGCGGATTTCACGGCCACCGGCCAAAAACAAACGTCAGACCTATATGCTAACTGGCTGGATGTATGTTGTGGAAAAAACTCTTAATTCTTACATGCACCTTGTTGCATTTCAGACTTGCAGCACTGTACGTAAAGCTGACTGTCAAATTATCACTCGCATATAGTGCACCTACTATTCTGTTCAACTGTAAACTTGCATTGTGGAAAGATGTTAGAAAGTATGCCAAAGGATAGCCAGCTCTACGGTGTTGGGGTAGCGCATCTGTCTCTCACCCAGAGGTCCCGGGTTTGTTTCTCAGTTCTGTCAATGATTTTAGAAACTGACGTGAAGGCTGGAACAAGGTGAACTCAGCCTCGGGAGGACAATTGAGTATCTGACAATGTCCCAGTCACGGAGGCCAAGATTAAAGGACGAGGGGACCCGATCTGCTGACCGCGTATCACCCCACAATCTCTAGGCCAAATGGCTGGGCTGCGATCGCTTGGTAGGTCAGGGCCCTTCATGGGCTCTGGTGCCACGGGGTTTGGATTTGCCAAAGTATGCCAACGCTGAATGTATGTTGTGATGAGAACACTTTATTCTTACATGCACCTTGTTGCATTTCATACTTGTAGCATTGCACCTAAAGCTGACAGTCAATTTTTTGTTATTTTTTATCCCTAACATCATACTTACAACAGATCAGCACAAATGGAGGCTTTAAGCTATTAGGTCATGTAATGCACAAATAGTGCAAGCCTTGTGGATGTATGATGGAGAATTAAAATGTTTGACTTCTGCAGGTTTCGAACATGCCACCTCTGGCTCTGTATACTGATGCTCTTGACATCTCTTTACTTCTCACTTGGCAATGATACATCTGTGACGCTGGCCTGTGGCAGCCTATCATACTGTGAATGTTGTCCGCTTTGGACTGCTCATGCAGGATTCTAACCTGCGATCTGTACTGATGCTCTTGACCACTGAACTAATGCAGTCTAATCCCTCATGGGTCTGACATTTGAATTTTCTGTCTTCTATCTGCATGGCTTGCATTATTTATGAGTTACGTTACCTAATAGCTTGGAAGTTTTTGTCATCATTGCAGTCATAAAAATCCAATTTTTGGAGTCTAAATGATAAATGTTTCAAGTTTTGGTTATTTTAATTATTGAGTACACTACACTTGTATTACCCTGGTCTCCATAGCAGTATGTGTTAACGAACCGACTGACAGTGTGGTGCAGCGATAACATTCTCGCCTGCTGTGTCCGACGTTGCAGGATCAAATCCTGGTGCAGTCAATTGGCATTTGAGGGTGCGCAAATGCTAGGAAACCATGTCAGTAGATTTACTAGCACATCAAAGAACCCCTTTCGGGCAAAATTTCTTCACCATCTCTAAATTCGCAATAGTTAAAAGGGATGTAAAACCAATAACATTATTATGTGTTAACTCCTGTACGACAAGGAGTTGAGTGGGTCTAATCCAGTCCATGCCAACTCAAGTCATTTTCTCCCAATTTTTTTAAACATTTACTCAAAAAACTAAAAGATAAAGGTAAATTGTTTCAAGACCCAAATAGTTGCAGTTATTTGCTTCCTCAGCAATACACAGTAGATCATATCACTCCTTCCCCCTTCTTTTCTTAGTAATAGGGCCATGGATATCAGCAGGCTTATTCCCAGTCCATAAAATGAATCAATACCGGTATCTACTTTTAGATCTTCGTACAAATTTTATTCAAGCTCTGTTATATATACTGTAGTATTTTACATATACTGTGTTGTTTTCTTTTCAACAATGCCTCTACATTAATGCTGATTTAAATTTTAGATTGATCTTGTTTACTGTTTTTATTGGTTTTTATCTAAAGGTAGAAAAAAATGTAGTTCACAGGTCAGCAGCATCCTGCTCAGGGAGTACATCCAGGACAGATGCAAGGACAGTTTCATCCGGGTCAGATGCAGCCAGGGCAGTTTCATCCAGGCCAGGTGCCTCAAGGGCAGATGCCTAATGCCCAAATACCACATGCCCAGATGCCTAATGCCCAGATACCCCAAGGACAGATGCCTCATGCCCAGATTCCTCAAGGACAGATGCCTCGTGCCCAGATTCCTCAAGGACAGATGCCTCGTGCCCAGATTCCTCAAGGACAGATGCCTCATGGCTATATTCCTCAAGGACAGATGCCTCATGGTCAGGTGCCCCAAGGACAAGTTCAGAGTACACTGCCTTCGCAAGGACAAATGCAAGAAGGCAAAGCTGGTCAAGTTGAACAAGTTCCACATAAACAAAATATGTTACAACGGGCTAAGGAGCAAGCTCAGGCTATTGTTCAGCAACATGTTAACACAAACGAACTGCAGTATGAATCACCTCATGACAACATTATTGGTGCTGGTCTTCCTGTTGGCCATCATCCCCCACAGCCTATTGAACGCAGAAGTGACCCCATTGATCTCAATCAACCTATCGTTGAGGGGGAAAATCAGCAGCAGCAGCAGCAGCAGCAGCAGCAGCCAATTCCTGCATCTGTCAAGCTGCAATAAGTTATTTAATAATAGTAATATATTGATGTTTTATGAGAGTTGATTAATACGTTAAGCATAAAGTTAATTCTGTTCATCAGCTCAAAGAAGGAATCTCCACTTATGATATCAGGAAATATTAAAACCTGCACAAATGGAAGTCGCAGGAGTCGTTTGTATACTGTATATCGGCTTACAAGTAAAAGCCACTGTCATATTATAGAAAATTACCCTAGAATTTTCTCATGAACATTTTGACTTTATAGTTGGTATCTATGTCATAGGAACTTGACTGCATTAAAATTTCGTGGGGTGGGGGTCTTAGTTTGCTGAGCCCCTTATTTAATAGTCCTCTTCCTTTTCGCCATTCTGGAAAGTCTGGCTGGATAACCATGTATTTAGCATGCTGTGGTGTCACCGTGTCTGTCAGAATATAGAAAATTACCCTAGAATTTTCTCATGAACGTTTTGACTTGATAGTTGGTATCTATGTCATAGGAACTTTACTGCATTAAAATTTGCGTGAGAGGTTGAGTAATGATTGTTGGATCAGTGGCCACAGCTTTGTTAAATAATTGTTCAGAATTAACTCGGATTCTGTTCAATTTCAATGTCCTTTTGTCAGACAAGTTTTCGTTATCTTTTGGCCGAGCCGATTGGGGAAAAAATGGCTTGCCGAGACGCCTGGTGGTAAATATACTGTTCCCAGTAGTCTGAAGTTGCAGGTTCAGACTTTCAAATTAGTTTCTAACATGCAACTGTTAGTGCAATTGCTTTTTCATTCTTGCTCTCTTTGATGGATGTAATTCTCCAAGCATAAAAATTATCATTTTGCACATTAGCTTTTTTTGGAGAGAGAAGATAAGTATGAAAAGGTGATTAGAACCTAACTCTGTAGTAATTCTACATATTGTCTTAGAGATGTGCCATATTTGGTTCATATTAGCCTAACTTCAGGAGTATTGTTACAGTATTAAATGAAGAGGATATATTGGTTCAGGTGGAAAGTGGTTGTGATTGAATTTTTGTAAAGAACTGTATAATACAGATGAGAAATTATTTTAATTTCCAATAAAATGTGTACACGGTTGTTCAGCAATTATTGACCCTCGGAGAAACTCCTTATACTCTCCTGCCAATTTCTACTTATGAGCCATCTTGCTCTGCCTGCTGAAAAATAAAGAGTATAATCATTACAAATCACAGGAACTTCTATTTGGCACAATATGCATATTCAGGCTTGGAACAAAAATCACAAGGAAGGGAAGAAGAAGAAAAATTGGAAAGTGCTTGCGACTACTGTTGACCAAAATATTATGTGCACTCGAGTTTGAAAGTGAGTTGTGAAGTAACCAATAGCCCTACATAATATCCAATATCATTTCCGTCGTACTATTTTACGTTACGTCATTAAGTTTGAAATTTTTCATTTATATTTTACTATTTTATCACAGTTGGAACACAAAAAGTGTCCGCTTTTAAACGTGTTTCAACTATGCGCCAGCTTTGGGAATTAGTTTCTCAAAAACCCATCATCAGATCAAATTCAAATTTGAACACAATGTACATTGGGATGTTCTCTAACTCGTTTATTATTTTAAAATGTTGTGTGTCCAAGGAACAAAGTTATCCTCTTTGTAAGGTTACTTTTTCTCGGCTTGGGGTGGCTGGAAAATTGTGTTCTTGGTCGTGTTGTAATCCTTATACAGAATGGTCCACCAGCCCCTTATTATTTAGTTTTATGAAACCCAACTAACCTTGTATTTCTCCCGATGCTCTGCGCTCTTGACACTGTGACAGCAATGTAATTGGGTCTAACAAAGAAAAACCGACCGTAAACCTTTCCCCGACAATTACTACGGCCCATTCTACTAACATATGACTTATTGCTCCTTGAAATAACACACATACACGTAATACGATCGAATTAATAGCTTACGCCACGTGATCTGTAATAGTAGAAAGTTAAATCAACACCATCAACCCTGATTTAATACTTTGGTATGGACTTTAAACATTTGAGGTGGGACGGCCACAGTAACTAGCGCACGGTATCTACCAAGTGTTGGTGGCTGAGTCAGTTAAAGCCTGACCGTACGTGGTGGGCGCGGACGGGTAAAATGCTGCTTCGAACCCTATGGTAGGCCTACTTTTTTGAACCAAAGTCCACGCTCCATTTTAGTGGGGATGTAACTACATTGCCACATTTATTCCCTTACGGTGTATTTTTGTGAAGAGTACGTTGAGATTTGCTGATTTATAAAGAGAATACGATCGAATTGGTACGTTTTGCCACGTGACCTGTAATGGCAGAAAATTAAAAAACTGGCATGAATATTAACATAACATATCGAAGTGTCGCTCCGGGTTCGATTCCCAGCTGACAAGAAATTTAATAATTGTCTGAGGGCTGAAATTGGATACACTTAGCCTCGTTAAGCAAATATGTGAAGAGGTGGGTTCGATTCCCACCTCAGCCACACTGGAGGTGGTTTTCCGTGGTTTCCCACTTCTACTCTGGCCGCCTCGTTCCCAATCCTTAATAGCATATACACACATCATTACAAGACTGCAATAACTCAGGTAATCAGACAAATTCTACACACACACACACCCAAGTACACGGGGCTAAATGACCGCGATGTTCTAGCCCCTCAAATGAAACAAAACAACAACATATCGAAGGATATACTGATAGTCAGTGCTTGCATCGAAGTATAAGTATTCCATAGAATTTCCCTTGGTATTATTAGCCTACTTTCGATTTTTGCAAAAAATGAAAGTAGACTCTGAATGTCTGTCCTCCCCCTACCAATTCTAACACGGTGAAACCGAATTGAACGAAATGTGGTACAAAGGTAGCACTATCGAAGAGCACCTCAGTGTCCTGTTTTATATCACCACCATCTTGACGGAAACGTAATGGCGGCCACCCAAATGTTCAAAGCTTAAATCAAATTACGACCAACCTAATAATCTGATCTCGACCAAATTTTGCAACAACATACCTTTATGTGGGAAGCATATTTTGACCAAACTACAAGATCATCAGCCAAATAGTTTGCAGATGGCGGCCATGTATGTGTGCAAATCGATTCCCCCTATCAATTCAAACACGGTGAAACTGTATTGAACGAAATTTGGTACAGAGGTAGCACTAGCGAAGGACATCTCAGTGTCATATTTCATGTCGCCACCATCTTGACGAAAACGTAATGACGGCCACCCAAATGTTCAAATTATGACCAACCTAATAATCTGATCTCTACCAAATTTTGCAACAACATACCTTTATGTGGGAAGCATATTTTACCAAACTACAAGATCATCAGCCAAATAGTTTGTGGACGGTGGACATGTATGTGTGCAAATAGATTCCCCCTATCAATTCAAACATGGTAAAACCGAATTGAACGAAATTGGGTACAGGGGTAGCACTAGCCAAGGGTACTCAGTGTCATGTTTTTATATCGCCTCCATATTAACGGAAACTTAATGACGGCCACCCAAATGTTAAAAGCTTAAATCAAATTACGACCAACCTAATAATTTGATCTCTACCAAATTTTGCAACAACATACCTTTATGTGGGAAGCATATTTTGACCAAACTACAAGATCATCAGCCAAATAGTTTGTAGATGGTGGACATGTATGTGTGCAAATAGATTCCCCCTATCAATTCAAACATGGTGAAACCGAATTGAATGAAATTTTTTACAAAGGTAGCACTATAAAAGGGCACCTCATATTCATGTACAACATCCGTATAGCACGATGTATTTCAACAAGCTACTACAACCAACATTCAATTCTACTCCTTGAAAAGGACAAAGAGTTATAACAATACCCATGCATTTAGGAGAAAGTAGGCTATATGTTCTTTAAAGAACATCTTGCTTTGTTATTAAAGCGGTCGTGAAACTTGCTGTAAGTAAATTAGAAATCATGCCAGGTACTGAATGAATGTATTCCAATCAATATCTAAGATCTAACTTTAATAATTGAATATTTTACCATACGCGTTAATAAGAAGTGCAACAAAATCCTCCTGAGTGTGTTGTAAAAGTGTGCCAGTGGTATTGCGCCCGCTCGCTGTTTCGAAGATCCCGGATGAGAGACTATCCAACGGCAGAATTTTAAAATTCTTCTAACTATTTTATTATACCCTCCCTACCTCGTACAGCAAGATTTCAACTTGGTTTTGTTCACATCATCTACGAAGACGATGAGGAAAGTTATATTTAAATGGTCATTTTCCCTAAATACTGTTCAAAACCATGGATGGATACTATTCGATATAATTATTATTTATTTAGTCGATTTACCCTCCAGGTTGGGTTTTCCCACGGACTCAACGAGGCATCCCATCATTTCCTCCTCTACGGGCAGTGTCCTGGATCTTAAAACATCTCGTCCGTAGGGATACAACTGGGGAGGTGGGATCAGCACCTCGCCCAGGCGGCCTCACCTGCAAAGCGAACAGGGTCCTCTTGAGGGAGGGATAGGCAAGGAAGAGGGAAGGAGGCGGCCGTGGCCGTACGGTAGGTAACATCCCAGTATTTACCAGAAGACGAAGTGGGAAACCACGGAAAACCACTTCGAGGATGGCCGAGGTGGGAATCGAACCTCCTCTACTAATTTGGACCACCTGAGGCTGAGTAGACGCCTTTCCAGTCCTCATACCACTTTTCAAATTTCGTGGCAGAGCCGGGAATCGAACCCAGGATGTCCGGAGTGGCAGCTAATCACGCTGACCACTACGCAACGTAGGCGACTCTATTCGTGATAGTTAGAATTTTAATAGTTCAATATTTATCCTAGAACAATAACAATAATATGACACATTCTCTATTTACTGCCTTGCTGCGAGGCTCAGCGGTAACGTTCTCGCTTGCTGTGCCCAAGGTTGCAGGTTCGTATCCTGGCGCAGTCAGCTGGCATTTGAGGATGCGCAAATGGGAGGGAGCTGTGTCAGTAGATTTACTGGCACGTTGAAGATCTTCTTCGGAGCAAAATTCCGGCACCCCGGCGTCTCTAAAAGCCAGAGTAGTTAAAAGGGACGTAAAACCAATAACGTTATAATTATCTGTATTTACTGTATGTTTGGGGCAGATGGCCTCGTAGTTCCGCCCCTTAAAACCTCACTAACTATTAATGTTTGTGTATAGCAAGCGCGTTTCGCACTGACGCCGTTGAAAGAAATTATAGTTTCGGTCCGATGTATTTATTCGTGAGCCTACCCTCATGACAAATCTATTTGTTATGTGGGTAGTCTAAGTGAGTCGGAGTTTTCCCTTAAATCAAGGTGGTCAAAATTTCGATCACTTGCTACCTTGAATATACAGGATACCTTGCTTTTGTTCTACAGATCATTATGTCGTCCAATCTGGCTGCGTACCATCGGATAAGTACTGTCCTTTTTAGGACCAAATAAAAAATCACTCGGAACAGATAGATAGGAGTCCATAATACACCCACAATAAATGACGTTAAGCAAAATAAATGTACTAGTTCAAGGTTCGAAGCTACTACAATGCGACTTCGTTAACGCTACTCTAGCAATTCTTGATTTAGCCACCATAGCTACCGAGAACCATGGTGTATTGCTGGCACGTATTGAATCTATTCGTAGACACTTCTTGTCCAAACGTAAGAAGGTGTTATTCGGAGCTCTGATCGTTTCAATCATGCATTATATTTGAGGTCATTGAAATAACACTGCCTCTATTGATTTCTACTATATTCTCGAGCATGTACTCAACGGTAAACTTGTACTAAGGACGTAATGGAGCAGGTACTAATGTTTTTAGGATGACTGTGATATACGCGTTAGTTGGGTTGCCTTCCTCCAAAAAAATAAGGGGCTGGTGGACCACTCTGTATATCAAAAGGTTATGCTGTATGACTGTGAAATACGTAAATGAATTCACTTATTTTATATCGGTTTGTATTTGTACTGGATAAAACGACATGGTTCAGCAACTCGCCGATACGGCGAAAGCTGTACAGCGTTGCATAGGTGGAGCAACCTCAGGCGTCATGCCGCACCTCGCTCGGAATTGCATGGACACTTTCCTTGGCTATTTAAAATTAACTTGTGTTTAACTTCATTAATTCAAGCAAATGGTATTAAAAAGGCGTGAAAAGCATTTCCTATCAGCTTTTCTCATGAGGGCATTGGACCTCCAATAGCAGCTCTATTTTTTTGGTCATTTTATTAATTATTGTTTTTTAATGTTTTTTTTAAATTATTTGCGTTTATCTATTTACAACATATGCATTGGTTTAAGACAGCTGTAGCTACACTCACTAACGCGCAGCGCTAGTCCATGGGGCCAAGCTATCAGCGAACTCGGTAGACTTTGGTTCGAGCCCCATCGTCGGCCGTCCTTGAAATGGTTTTCCGAGGTTTCCCATTATCAACACCAGGTATGTACTGTGATAGGCCACAGCCGCTTCCTTCCACATCCTTGCCCAGTTTCACTCATTTCATCCCTCAATTACTCCTCATGAGGTTAGCATTGGCAAGGGCATCCGGCCATAAAAACCACCTGCCTCGTCTCATCTCATCCCCGACCCCTTTGAAAACGGGCATAATAAAGGGTTGACATAAACACACATTGGTTTAAGTCACTTACAATTTGTTGCCAGAAATATGGTCATCAATGTTTAATGATTCAGAAGTTTCAAGACTGATTACAACTTGTACTTCAATATCTTCCGGAAGGCGTCCTTCTTCCCAATATTTTTTTTTTTAAATTTGTATGGCATGTTATACACCGTATTTTTTCTCTTCAGAGCTCAAGCGTTAGGGAACAATAAGGTTTCTTGCCAAATGTATACTTTTTCCCTTGTCTTCTGCATTTGCGAGATTACCTATTCCTACGGTAAATTTTACAGACTTTCCTGGCGGCTGGCTACTTAAAGCAGTCGAGTTCTGCTCTGAATATTTATTTTAATCATATTGCTCAATTAACACATCTGTAAGTTATGTTGTGACAAACGTTTACGACCATTTAAATCCATAACATGGCTTTGAGTGTATTAGGCCGAGATGTATAAAGCATCGACCTGTTTCGGGACAACTGCATCCTATTGTCGATCAGTATTATTATGTGCTCCTGAGTTTGGAGGTTGTTTATGAAATAGCCAATAGGCCTACAGATAATCCAATAACACTATCATTTTCCTCGTTCTATTTAATGTTAGGTCAATAATAGACTAATAATAACAATAAAAACCAAACCCTATGGCACTACAGCCCAAGAAGGGCCTAGGCCTACCAAGTGACCGGTGCCCAGCCATTTGGCCTGAAGAATATGGGCTGATGCGTGGTCAGCGCTTCAGGTCCCCTCAGCCGTTAATCTCGGTCTCCGTGACCAGGGAACTGTCTCACTGTCGGACAGCTATTCAATTGTCCTCACGAGGCTGAGTGCACCCTGTTCCCTCACGTCAGTTTCTAAAATCCCTGAGGGAGCCGGGAATCGAACACAGGACTACCGGGTGCGAGGCAGATGCACTGCCCCAACACCATGGGGCCAGCAATAATAATAATTTTACATCCCTTTTAAGTACTGTGACTTTTATAGACGGAGAGTTACCTGAATTAAGCCCGAAGGTAATCCTTAACGTGCCATTAAATTTACTGACACTGCTTCGTCTTATTTAAGCACCCTGAAATGCCTACTGATTGTGCCAAGATTTGATCCTGCAACCTTGGGAACAGCAGGCAAAAACATAACGTTAGGTCATAAATGTTTGGATATCAGTTTTTATTCAAACAAACTGTATTAGGAGGTAATGTCATGGTAGATCGTGGTACATGCAATGCTTCCTGTTTACTTGGGAGCTAGACCTCACCCCTGTAACCTACTGGCCTTTCAACATAAGAGTTAATGGAATTCAGATGTGGTGGTGTTCCACCCTAAAATAAACACATTTGCTGTCTTCTTATCTGATCAGTTCCGTCTTGTTTAGTGTGTTGTAAATGCAGATTCCTGCAAGATGCCTCCAAGACTTGCATTTACTGTATTTGAGCTTCAGATGATCGTGAGTACAGTTTGTTCTTTTACTCTAGAGGCCGAAAATCTAGATGAAAAGCGGTTTCCTATTTATCAACGAACAGCTAATTGCCTTGAATATCACTTCGGTCTGTAAAACATGCAGTGAAGAAGAATAAAGAAAATGACAGCAAAGAAAACAGAGAAGAATCTCCTGCGGCAAAGGAGAGACGACCGTCAGCAGGATAACCTCACATTGTAATAGATCAATTTCCTATTGGAGTTATTAGGCGTACCATTCACAACATTTTTTTGGAGAAGGTGTTTCCAACAATTTCAAACTTAAAAAGATAGACTTGAAAATTCAATGAAAGTCTTTCCAGAAATGTCCCTTGAAAATCTTCGGCAAATTGTTCACAGCATCGGATTTTGATTTAAAAGGCTGAATTGATCCCAGCCTCTAGACACGCTTTGAATTGTAAAGTGACTTAAACCAATGTGTTTGTATGTCTATCCCTTAATAATCCCGTTTTCAACGGGATCGGGGATGAGATGCGATGAAAGTCTATGTGGAGGGTGGGTTCTACGGCCGTATTGAGAATGAATGAAGGATGTGAAAGGAAGCGGTCGTGGCCTATCACAGCATTTACCTGGAGTTAAAAATTGGAAACCACGGAAAACCATTTCAAGGACGGCCGACAGTGGGGCTCGAACCTACGTCTACCGAGTACACAGATATTTTGGCCCCGTGGCCTAGCGCTGCATGTTAGCTACCGCTGTCGGTGACTTAAACCAATGTATATATTGTAAATATATAAATGCAAATAATAATAATAAAAAAAATTAAAAACTTATCAATAATCTATAAATGATAAAACATACAGTAGAGCTGGTATTGGAGGTCCAAAATCATGAGATAAGCTGATGGGAAAGGTTTTTCACGTCTTCTTCTTAATACCATTTGCTTGAATTAATGAAGTTAAATACAAGTTAATTTAAAATAACCAAGGAAAGTGCCCATGCAATTCCGAGCTAGGCGCGGAATGTCGCGTGAGGTTGCTCCATCTCGGCAATGCTTTACAGCTTTCCCCGTATCGGCGAGCTGCTCAATCATGTTGTTTTATCCTGTACAAATACAATCCGATATAAAATAAGTGAATTCATTTACGTACTTCACAGTCATACAGCATATTGGGCCCGATAACCTAGATGTTAGGTCCCTTAAAACAACAATTATCATCATCATCATACAGCATAACCTTTTGATATATAAGGATTACAACGCGACAAAGAACGCAATTTTCCAGCCACCCCTAACCGATAAAAAGTTACCTTACAAAAATGATGATAACTTTGTTCATTGGACACACAACATTTTGAAATTAATAAACCAGTTATAGAACATTCCAATGTACGCTGTGTTAAAATTTGGATTCGATCTGATGACGGGTGTTTGAGAAACTAATTCTTAAAGGTGACTCAGGGTTGAAACACTCTTAAAAACGGGCACTTTTGGTGTTCCAACTGCGATAAAAAACATTAGAATATAAATGAAAAATTCCAAACTGACATGAACTAGCGTAGAATAGAACGACAAATATGATAATGTTATTAGATTTTATGTAGGCTTATTGGTTACTTCACAAACAACTTTCAAACTCGAGTGCACATAATATTTTTGTCGACAGTAGATTTTGTAAATTATTAATAATGTCAATACACGTGTCTGTTAATCTCACAAACATTTGCAGAAACACAGTAATCAATCCAGCACTGCAATACACTGTCACGTTACATCTGACTGAATAGTGATTTGTTATTAGATCAGCTGATCACTAGTATTCAAATAGTATTTATGAGCACCCAAATCTGTCATTCATGTGACTTGCCACTGACAAATGGAGAGAAGGATGAATATTATGGCAGTGTGTACATTAAATGCTTAATCTCACTTTCAGTTAGGGGTTGGCAATTTGAACTGTTTTGGTCATGATGCACTAAATAAAACTTGCTTGTATTTGATAGGTTTTATATTAAAAAACAATACACATTCTCTCTCTCTCCTAATGTGGTTAACATGTTCCGATGGCGACTAGGCATGCAACAGCCTCTGCTGAGGAGCCTCCACCCGCTCTGCCATCCATGTTCACAGACTGCCTTATGCATTTCATAAACATTGCACAGGATTAGACGTGAAGCAACGTGTCTGATGTTCTTGGAGTGGTCTGTATCTTTCAATAAGTTGCTCTGTGCTTGTCACAAACACGAGGCGAGTTTTAATTATATTAAAAAGAAATAATTATTAGAAATGTTGCATTGCGCGATGACTATATCAGGACAGATTGTTGAAGTTGAGTGTTAATTATTTGTTTCAAGTAGCCAAAAGTAGGTGCTTTTCTTCTTGCCGATTTCATATTAATGTTATGGGTTTTCCCGTTTAACTACTGCAGCTTTTTAGAGAATCTGAAGGGGATCTTCAGGCTAGTTAATCTACTGACATGCCTCCCTTGCATTTGAGCATCCCCAAATGCAATGGAATTCAATCCTGCAGCCCTGGGCTAAACAGGTAAGAACATTACCATTACACCTGGTTTCAATCTGATCTTTCGATTTTAATGCAAAGGAATAATAGGGTAATACAAAAATTAGGTAAGAAGTTCCGCCTAGTCAATACCTTTAGAATTATTTGTAAATATTCAAATCACTTGGTATATGTTTTGGGGCTAATATTTGCTCCCTTTATCACCCAAATTATGTGAAAACTTATATACTAGCACAAATAAAGACATTAATATTTTTACAAACTAAAATCTAAAAATGTATTCAAAATCTTTATAAAACACCATCTATTATATAATATGCTAAGTTCATCCGACAAAAAACTCAAGCTCCTGAACCAGAAGGAGTTAAAAGGTGTGTGTGCCAAAATCTTCCAAATTGTCTCAATAGTACAGGAAAAATCTTGCATTTCTTGAAAAGTCAATGAAAATATATTTGTTTAAAAAGTGTGTATAAACAAATAAAAAAGACGGTAGCCCCTGGCAGAACAGTGTTGCGTCCAGCCCGCATAACACTCAAGTTGGGAGGGTAGTCTGTACACATGGGGCGCACACTGTAACTTCCCAGCATCAGGTGCAATTTACTAATATAACTAACTTCTGTCAAAGGAACAGCCTGCTAGTTGGGAACTCCTGGTTCAAGAAAAGAGAGAGCCACACAATCACATGGTACAGTGATGACTTGACCAGGAAGTCGGTGGTCGACTATATATTGTATGAGAGAGAGTTAAATAAAACCATCACAGACATCAAGGTTATACCATCGGAGAACTTGGATAGCGACCATCGATGGCTGGTAATGAACCTGAGAGGGACTGAGAACCAGGAAAGACGTATTAAGATACGGAAAATGAAAGAAGAAGATAGAAGGGTCGAGTACCTCAAAATGGTAAAGAAAGGAATTCCAACAGATTAAGGAAGAGGAATGGGCTAGATTTAATGATGATGATAATTGTTGTTTTAAGGGGCCTAACATCTAGGTTATCGGCCCCTAATGATCTGGGTGATAGCAAAAATGATAATGAAACGGAAACGAGAACGAAAATTAAGTGAGACGGAAAATACTTACAAAAAGGAACTCAGAGTGAAACAACTCACAAAATGTTCTTACAGAAGGGAATTTAGAACGAAAAGATTCACAAAAGGAATAGATTGAAAAATACCCACAAAATGAAGGCTAGGTTCAAAATACGTACAAAATGCAATGTACCGTCGAAATACCTACAAAATGCAATTGAAATTCAAAATACTTACAAAATGCAAATAAGATCGAAATTACGTACAAAATGCAATTGAGGTTCAAAATACTTACAAAATGCAATTCAGATTGAAATATCCCAGTTCCAATCCAAATTATTCACAAAGTGCAATTGAAATTCAAAATACTTACAAAATGCAATTGAAGTTGAAAATGCTTACAAAATGTACGGTAGATTCAAACGACTCATGTGGATTGACAATACTTACAAAATGCAATTTAGATTGAAAATACTTGACAAAATGTAATTTAGATTCAAAATACCCACAAAATACAATTAAGAATCAAAATATGTGCAAAATGCCCACCAAACGAAATGCAATTTAGATTCAAAATTCGTGTGAAATGCGGTTTTGGTTGAAAATACTTACAAAATGCAATTGAAATTCAAAATTCTCACTAAAAGGCCCGGCTACCTGCATTGAAAGACTTACCAAAGCAATTTAGATTGTCAATCTTTACAAAATGCAATTGAAGTTGAAAACAATCGCGAGATGTAATTTAGATCGAAAAAACTTACAAAATGCAACGTAGATTAAAAATGCCTTAAAAAATCGCTGGAAGGGAATTTAGACACACGGTGAACCAAGTAACAAAAACAGTGCGGGAATCTTAAAGAGAAAAGTAAATATAAGGAAAAGAGGAGAGGGGAGAGAGGAGAAGGTCCGCCCCAAAGGGAAGGGACAAAAGGGGAAAACAGACCCAGCTCAGGAATCCCTCGGAGGCGCCAACTCCCGAACTCACCAGCCGTGAGCCCCTGAGGGTGTAGCATTATCGACGGTGTACCAGAAGTGGTGGGGCTACATGCACCCTGCCTCCTTAAGGGCCTTGAGCACAAGGCAGGAGGTAAAAGAAAAAGAAGGCTGACCCCTCACAGAAGGAGGGTATCAGGAAAGATGAGACAAGGGCCAATTAAGGCGGGAAAGTGAAAGACTCCCTAGGCCTCGGATAACCTAATACCGTCGGGGTCGGAAGAGAACAAGAGTTGACCAAGGGAGGTCGACAGGAAAGAAGAGAGAGAGGAGCCCGGCACAAGTAAGTGGAAGCAATGCCGTACTCAGCTGGGGCCCCGTGGTCGCTAACCCACAACCCACTAGATATGAGCCCCTGGGGCGGGGGGCTAGATTTAAGAAGGCACTAGTAGGTGCGGCAGAAGCAGTATGTGGGAGGACAAGTAGTAAGAAGAGGTGGAAAGAAACACCATGGTGGAATGAGAAGACGAAAGACATAGTAAGGGAAAAGAATAGAGCCTTTAGGAGGTGGTATCAAAATAGGATGGTAGAGACAAGGGAAGAGTACCAGGAAAGAAAGGAGGCAAAGAGAGTAGTGGGTGAGAAGAGAAGAAAGTGAATGGAAGAGTGGACAAAGATGATGAAGGAGGATAGTGAAGGTACAAAAAAGGTCCTGTATGGGATGGTTAAAAATAAAGAGGCGGAAGGATCCGACGGATTATGTTAGAATTAGATCGCGCAACACACATTTAGAGCTCACCCCCATTTCCCCCACATCTCTTTACAGACACCCACACTCGCAGTTTCCGCACATACGTGGAAACTTGCACCTTTTTGGACAGCATCCCTAAATTAAACATTTTACACCCATTTGTTCGTCCATCCCCTCACCCCCGGACAGAACAAATATTGGTGGACGCGCAGGGTAGTTCCCACTCAGTAACGGTCTCAGACAAATAGACCTGGAACTACGATTTCAGTACCTGAAACAGCCAAGCGAAAATTGGGGATTTTTTTTTCTAAAGAGCTACGTCACAGATTTTTTTACAGGAGATATAGTATTTTTCATATTAGCCCTCCCGCCCACCCCATAGGGAAACACGCTAGTGGAAACTTCTCAATAAGCAGCCAAGAGTAGTAAGGATTTTTTTTCTCTTAGAGCCACGTTATATTTACGTGGGCCACAATAGGGTATATTAGAACCACCCACACCACCCTATAAGGGATCATTACGGACACCCCCCATACTCTAAACGAGGAAGCTAAAGCAAGGAAAGATAGTAGGAAACCTTCATGCTGAAATTCAAGAGCGCAAGTAAGGTCAGACGTACAGTTAGGGACGCAGCCCACCACCTCGCCGCTAACACCAAACCGTTACGCCCCAAAATCACAGTTAGAAACGCAGACCTAATCGACGAAAATAACGCGGGTCGCCAAATAGCTGAGTTGGAAGCTGGGGCTCTAGACCTTAGGGTACGATACCCTAATACGCTAGTCCACGCACCTCCTCTTACAAGGGCGCAGACACAAAGCGAAAACGATAGGAGTTCATCGTCGGACGGTGACGTTAGTGAAAACGAACGCCCCGTACTTTTCCATAACACATTACAATACATAATTGACACACAACACACATACAACGGCTTGCACGTGCTCATACAACAATTGAGAGACGCTGAGGAGAGAACAGTAAGCGGAGGACTAATTGAGGATATTCTAGCCATTACCCAGACACTACAGCAGAATATAAACAAGGCACTTGAATATGTACAAGGGGCGCATATCGACCATAATCTGTCCCTCGACAATATTGCGGAGACAGAGGCATCGAATATACAAACAATACTGCAATCCATACAAGTCGAACCTGAGACTTCGCAGGCCAGACACACTTCCATCACGCAGCCACAATCCCCCATCCTCGCAGACAATAACACGAACTCGGACACTTCAGAACCCGATCGTAGGCGAGATAGTATAGACGGCCACGAATCTTTAGCTAGCCAGGAAGACATAGACGAACACGAGATGACATTACCAACAAAATATCCCATGATCCAGCCTGAAAAATTCCTAGGAAATGGACAGGACCCGGAGGAATATTTGAAAGCATTCAACCTGACGGCTAGAATAAATGGCTCGGGGGACGAGGTCAAGAGACGCCTCTTACCCGCCTATTTGGCGGAGACAGCCCTAACATGGTACGAGCTTCATGAGGCCACCTTAGAAAACGCCACATGGGAGCAAATCGCCTTCCTATTAAGCAACGAATTCCAGCTTACACCGGATTAAGACGATTTGTATGACCGAATCCGCGAGAGGGCTCAGGGGCCCACAGAGAGTGAACAGGCGTACATCAACGCGAAACTGCTGATGTGCGACAAATACAACCTCGCGATGCCCAACAAACAAAAAATCAAACTACTAATGCAGGGTCTTAGGCCATCATTAGTAGATAAGCTCTGTATAATGAACAACCCAACGGTACAACACATGCTGGACAACATAAAAGTAATCGAGGCAGGAAGAAAGATAACGGAAAAGGCGACAGAAAAGGCCATCGATCACCATGTCAATCCACCCAAGGGGGATGCAGACCAAAGGATGGAGGACATGATACGCCAAATGGAGCAGCTTAAAATTGCTGCAATTCAGGCAAGAGGAAGCACACAAAGGGACAATAGGGATAACACAGGGTGGCCACAATACAACACTAGGAATGCTAGATACATAGGGGATTACAATTACCCGCAGGAAAGGCCAGTTTACCCTACACGACACTCACCATCCCCATACGTACAGGAAAGGCCAGATTATCCTACACGACACTCACCATCCACATACGTACAGGAAAGGCAAACCTACCCTCCGCGACGGTCACCATCTCCACATGCACAGGAAAGGCAAACCTACCCTGCACGACACTCACCAGCCCCATACGCACAGGATAGGCAAACCTACCCTGCACGATGATCACCATCCCCATACACGCAAGAGTACTACCCTCCGGAGTACGAACACAACATTCCCCGACAAGGCAGCCCACCCCCAGGCAGACAGGCATATGTTTCCCCCCAGGACAGGAGAAACGGGGATTACCGGGAAAACCCACCCCTACAGAGACAGGCGTACACCTCTCCTCATCGGAGACAGGGCAACGCGCCACAGAATAGATAGGACAACCCTCGATACAACAAAACAGCCCCACAGCGCAAACGGGATATTCCAACCAGATACACAAAGGGGCCGGAAGAGTATCCACTGCCCGATGAACATCCGCGAGAGTTCAGACAGGATGCACCCCAGCAACCGGCTAGGAGGGTATTGCTTCCTACGCCGAACTACCCACCACAAACAGGGAATTGGCGGAACTACCCTGAGGGGGGACAAACACGTAACACGGGAAGACGCAATCTGGCACGCTCAAAAAACTTCTGAACGAGGGGTTCAGCCAGCTAAGAAAGCGGCGGAAGTTCCTCCCCTGGCACAACCCCAGGAGAACAGGGTGCACAAGGATCGAAACTGGTTACCCCGAGGAGATAGAAACACAACACACAAGAGAAGGGGACACCCAGCAGTAAAACCGGACGAGGGCCCTTTCCCTACACAGACACGCGAAAATAAGGAGAAGGAGCAGCCAAATGGCAAAACGGTCGAGGGTCCTCCCCCGACCCATTTCCAGACACACCCCGTAAAGGGGGATGGCAACTGCCTGTTTAGAGCCATCAGCTTTCTGCTCCACAACGATGAAAGCAAACACAAGAGGGTACAGGCTGAAAACAGTGAGCCACATTCTACACAATTGGAGCGAGTACCGGGATTTCCTAGCAGACGAGGGGGACAATGTATTCAGAACCAGGGAGGAATACCGGCGGTACATGAATAGGGACTGGACCTATGCCGGAGCAGTCGAAGTAACCGCTCTCGGCAAGGTAACCGAGCGCAATATACATGTATACACCGATATTAATTCACCGCCACTGTTGGTTACCTCAGGATTCGAGGAAATCCTCCACCTGCTATTTACAGGAAACACCAGGGCGGGACACTATACACCTCTAACACTCATACAAAAACAAAACACGAGGGTTGAAACTACACCTCCCCCTAAAGATAAACAAGGCCCCTATACAAAAACAGAACATGAACACCGAACCCGCACTATCGCCGGACATGAACACGACTCCTACACCGAAACAAGGAAATAAAACCGAACCCACACCCTCTGGGAGTAAGGAACGAGTCGAAACAGGCAGACGAAAGGTAAGATTCGAAGACGCACCAACACAGAAACAGGGAATCGAACCCACACTAACTGTACACAGAAAGACAGGTATTTTACCAGGCCAGGCTAGAAAGAAAGAACACATCAGGGTGAGGACCAGAAACACATTGGTAGATAACCAAACCACAGAGCTTACTGAAAAAGACGCTGACTTATGGCGGCGTTACGTAGAAGGGCAAAAGTACAATATTACTCAGGAATTCATACCTAGGGTACAAGTACACCCTACAGACGAGCTCGAACAGCTGACGCGGAGATTCGCAAATATAAAAATCTCCACGCATAACACCGGGAGGGGAAACATCACTGCACCTACACAATGCATAGGCTTCAAACCCACGCTAGGGCAAAGGAAGGAAGCAGATACTACACTAGGAAATACAATGAAAAGAACATACAATGCAGATCGTGAGCACGTTTCGCTAGGCGAAGCAGAAAGGCTGAGCCAGGGATGAATCACACGGCCAAGCGGATCAGGCGCGATGTGCTACAAGCGCCACGGCTCGTCAGCAGAAATGCTGGACAGGGAAAACACCGGGTCACAAAGCCGGGAGTAGACAAGGGCGTACACAAACTCAAGGACACTGAAGCAACAGCAACACTTACCACCTAAACACTCAACAACACATCTGTACTATGGAAAGGAAACGATATAGCGGCATTGACGATGCACGCTAACATAAATGGGCACAGAGTACAGGTGCTTATCGATAAGAGCGCGGCAGTCAGTTGCATCAATAGCAAATACATCGCGGAAAGGCAGATACACAGGGTGCCTGATGACATTCGGCTTGTAGCGGCCAACTCGCAGACGCTAGAAAACTCAGGGGTAGCATATACACACACATTAAGATGGGCAGCTTCACAGCAACACACCCCATGTTCGTAATAGAACACCTTTCTGCGCCAGCTATACTTGGGACCGACTTCCTCGCAAAGTACGATGCGAACACAAGTTTCGCTAGTGGTAAGATCCACCTAATGATCAATCAAAGGATCACCACACACCCCATTGTATATGCCAGAAACGCAGATGGTGTTCGAGCGGAGCGAGAAACCCACGAGCACCAGGCCTCTACAGTGAACGCACACGGTCGCAAACACAAAAAGGCCCCTTATGACACTCCCATACAGGAATTGACACCAGAGCAAGATAGGAAACTCGCAGAACTCCTAGAAAACAATAAAGACATCTTCGCCAACTCGCTAGGAGATCTCGCAGTCACCGATCTTATCGAACACCATGTCACACTCACCAGTGACCGGCTAGTCCACCAGCCCCCCTTCAGGGTGAGCCAGAAGGAAAGACATTTATACGTAGGTTTTGTTATTGTTTACTTTTTCATTTTCATTTAGTTTTCCGCTTTACAGGTTGTTGAAAACATTTTGCAAAGCACTAAATAAACAACTTCCGATTACCTGTGTCTACATGACAGATTTAGACACGATCCTTTTTCAAGATGCTCGTACAATGGGGTAAGTTTTTTACCCAACTAAAGTCATCTCTTCATGTTTCCAAGTAGGAACCGTAGATTGTTAGGTAATTTTCTATTGTTCCAGGTCCCCTGTTTGAAAATGGACCAACAAGAATGTGGCCCACGTTTCAAAATTTTGTACACTTTTTTAATTCTTTAAGCATTTTATATTCATGTGTTTTAATCATCTTGACGATGTAAAAATGTTTTACAAATTTTTATGAGAGACCAAACATTAGACTGTTTTAGGAGAATTTTTTAGTGATTTTGACTGAAGAAGGCTCACAGGGCCGAAACATGTCTCAAAATGTATATTGACATCAAGTGATATATAAAAAGATAATTTTGTATTGTAAAGTGGACATTTGCATAACTTACAGTCTGGGATAGTTACCTACAGCCAATCACATTCAGCTACAATACATCGATATCCACGGCTACGAAATACTCTCCACACTTTCTATTACATGGCTATACACCTAGGAGCCCAATAGATAATGTAATCATTCCCCAGGACACCCTCACAGATAATGCAGCCCGATTAGAGTATTTACAGATAGCGCGAATGAACGCGAAGAAAAACATAATCGCGGCACAGAAAAAGCAAAAAGATAATAATAATAATGTTATTGGTTTTACGTCCCTTTTAACTACTCTGGCTTTTAGAGACGCCGGGGAGCCGGAATTTTGCCCCGAAGGGGATCTTAAACGTGCCAGTAAATCTACTGACACGGTTCCCTCGCATTTGCGCACCCTCAAATGCCAGCTGACTGCGCCAGGATACGAACCTGCAACCTTGGGCCCAGCAAGCGAGAACGTTACCCCTGAGAAAAGCAAAAAGAGCGGCACGACAAAAACACAAACACGAGGAGTATACGCCAGGTCAACAGGTCATGATTTGGAGTCCAGCCAGCAAACAGAACGTGTCCGAATTCTTGATACCGCACTAGACAGGTCCCTTCAAAGTTTGCAGAAGGATATCCGACCTGAATTATTTAGTGAACATTCGGCATGGGCACAAACTTATCAAAGATACAACCCACGCCCGCCGGATGAAAGCGTACCATACACGAACAATGACACCAACTAGTAAGGGCGGAAAAGCCACAAAGAGAAAGGGAAACAGCCCCACTCGTAGGAAGGGCAAGAAAATCGAAGTATAAAACGCAAACCACGGGAGTCTAATCCAATCACAGGGGATCGGTAAGGACACAATAGACAGCGACATCTAGCGCGAAGCACAACACTAGAGGCCACGCGGGCAGACATAGAACACAGAGGTTCCTAGACAATACATAGTTCTAACAATCCATGACAAAGGGTACGGGACACACAAAAATATACGGAGCAGTAGGTTCTTTCATTGCAAGAAGTGGTAAACAAGTTGTCACCATTACTCAGGCCAGATTACAGACATGATTACTTACACTTTAAATTGTCAACACACGACAAGCAAGCAGCATACCGGCCAGACTGCTGTTATCGCAGGGTAAGGTAAAACCATTGCTAGGTAAGCAGGAACACAGTACAATACGGTGGAGTAACGAGTCACCAGCACGCTTACTAGCGCGGCAATAACATTACAGTGACAAAGTCATTCACGCCACTTTCAAAACCGCATAACGTCCAAAAAACTCTAAACGAGGGACAACCAGAATTCCCCAAATCATTACAGACAGGGTATATTTTTACACATGTATGCCAGTTCCACAACACACGCTACAGAAACATAATTAGGGAATTAGCGACCCCGAAACACCAATAGAGGGCATATCAGGCTCTACTAAGCATACACAATACTCCTGTCAGTCGCGTACAGCCCGCATTACAGGGAAACCCTACATTACAGACAAGGACTGTTAACCACGCGCAAAATTGCAACAGGGTGAAAAATCACGTGGATTGGAAGACAAACACATTGACACAGGGAGACAGGCCGTAGCTGGAAGAAAGTTAAGCAATGACACCTAGTTACGAAACACACACTGGAGGCCACATGGGGATATACATATTAACACTGATAAAACACGCAAAAACAAGGTATATAGAACGCACGGAGGCGAGCGAGCGACCTTCCGAATAGATGAGACTTACACCAGAGACGAAGGGTCGACCGACTCAAGATCAATTCGATCAAACACACAAGTCATCCGACTGGGAAATCGTTAAACCACACACACAAATGGACACGAAGTAGATATGTACAGGACGGGAATCGCACACGATTGCCACCGCTTTCAAATGGAGTAAAGGCGCAACACGAAGTGAGAAAAACAGCCCAAAAATACGTAGCCCAAGGGCAAAAACACACTTCCTCCCACAGAAATACACCTGCACAGACACATATCATGGACAGTGGGAACATAGTCAAACCAACCCATATATTAACACAAAGGATGGGAAGACCACATTTCAAAGGCCGAAATATAAGTATTATACGAGCATTCATTACGGGACAGTTGAGATTACCCCAGAAATAGGCCCAACATGGCTATAGAAGAGTACAAAGTAGGTAAATTGACGGGGGACACAAAGAATAGAAAAGGCGGATCCTGAGAAAGACCTTGGAATAAATTTCAACAGTTTGACACATTTTAGGCAGACACATGGCGAAACGCCAGCAATACCGCAGAAGGAAATATTATTTTCATTTCTCAACAAGACTTGAGGCGCCACAAACACATGTAGCAATCAAAACAAAAGCAATCGATGAACACACATACCTCAAATTCTTTACCGGCCAAGGTTGACACATACCAGGAGAGATTGCACCCATGGACACATAAACAAAAACATAACACGAAATTGCTGAATAGCAAACAACAGGGTCATCGGAGCCCAACAATTGCAGTAGTGTATGCTTGCACAATCACAGGGCTCAGCATTATTATCAATGGAGTAATTTCACTAGAACTTTGGACACTTGGTACAGAGAATGCAAGGCCACCATAAAACACAATGGGCATTACCACTTTAGGGCGCCCACGTGATTAATCGGGACAGACATGCAGAAGACAGCTACGGAAGTGAGGTACGGACACTGCATAGCGAACACAGTCACACGGACAGAGATCAAGGCGACTCATATGACATGGCACGCTCAGGCAACATGCCGGCCTGATAAGCGGACACGCACCTAAGCTGCGGTGCGTGCTGAGGCCATAAACGCCTCCTGCCATATACGATCGCCACATAGTGCAGCTAATACCATTTAACGCAAACACTACAGACAATTATAAGTAAGGGCGGATAGACACAGAGCCCGGATATGAACAATCCACCCCCACCCCCATTTTTTTTAAGGGGACACCCACAATTATAGAACACAGGAATAGTAACCCTTAAGTACAGCGTCACCAAACATAAAGGCATGAATGATATAAGGAATGAAATGGCACACATACCAGGGACAAGCGCCGATTTTACATAGGAATTCAGGTATAAATCAGGACTGTCAACAAAGCCGACGACAGGCCACAGGGCGCTAAACACAGGAAAAGGCACATATATATTGTAGCCGCCGTAGAGGTAAGACGCAACGTACAAACCCCCACAGATATTCCTCATCCAATACGAATAAATATTCCCACAGAACGATAGAATAAGGGCAGTAGACAGCTCCAATGAGCAGTGGATATATTTCGAGAGCAACTTATAACGAATCGAGAGTGATTGCTATACAGCTCCAGTGAGCAATGAATCTAGTGAATAATCCTACAAATTAAACATAAAAGCGTAATGCGAAGGTTACTAACATAATGGCTGCACTTAGATAGAATAAATAGTAAATTAGCGAAAACGGAGGAAGAACGTAAATACAGGAAGAACGTAAATACAGGAAGATCAATTCCCTGTTGATTGTGATGGACCAGGATGATTAATTCCCTGAGGTTATAATATGAAATAATTAGACTTGCCAGGATGCTATTTCCCTGAGCGAAGTATTGTTCAGACTTGCCAGGATGCTATTTTCCTGAGCGAAAGTTTGTGGAGAAATGCCAGGATGATTGTTTCCCTGAGCTTTGTCCTGTTGATAATTGCAGGAAGGTTCATTCCCTGTTATAAGTACAGTGACCCAGGACGATTAATTCCCTGAGGGTACGAAACAACATAAAATATATATATATTAAAGTTCCATAAAACAGATGAAGGAGCACATTAATCAAAAATGTAGACATTCTGTTAGAAGACCACCTCGCAAAACGTAACACGCTTCCGAGAAGGAATACAGACGGTCAGGATGAAAAGGCACAAGTTAAAGGCACAAATAAAAGAGCGGAGAAAACACAGTATGACCAAGAGAGGACGGCCACATAGTAAACGGCACAGAGAAATGATACACCCATAATTTCCCATAAAAGAACATACGGGCAAAGATCCATACACCATTCCTATACATTCCTGGCACCTTCTACCAATTTACAATACATGCACACATACACTACACTAATTATACACGAGGGTTGTAAACATTCATGCTTGTAAAACAAGGACTGACTGCGCCCCGCTCCATACCGCTTCCACCCGAGTACTAGGGGTGCTCGGAAACAAATAATACATGCTAGATATACATCTATTTTACGGAAGGCCACTAACCAACTAATAAAGACTTCAGTAAAACAGCCCGCATGGTAAACTGTAAAACTATCAACCCATGCCAAACCACTCCCTTGCCCGATATGCATGTACACCCTACCCACTTACCCAGGGTTTTATTAATATCACACCCGCATGCTTTTGAATTTTAATCACACGGGGAAAACCCACCCCATCCAGTAATTTAAAGAACATTCCCACAGCATTACCGACTCTAGGCAATAGATTACAGAGTCCAACGATGCATACCCTTCCAGACCCACGTATGGTACCTCCACATCAAATAACACTACAGCGGACCTCACTAACAATACCATATCCATCCCGGATCCTACTAACGTGTATATACATTACAGAAATATCAGCATGGGGACATCCGAATAAGCGAAGAAGGACGAAAGCAGGCACTGCGTTTCGAATGTCTTACAACCCCAGATATACACAAAAATTAACATCATACAAATAATACACTAAATTGCTATACATTATACAAATATACAATAAGTTATTATACACTATACACCAAAAAATTACACCCCCCAGAGAATTATCTATAAATAGATAATAAAAGGATCTGAGTTCACACCAGGTGATGACACATATACATCATGACGATAAAAAAAGGGCCACCGGAAGTCAAAGCCAAATAAGGCCGTCGCAGATCATGACACAGACTAAAACAGAAAAACGGAAGGTCGAAGCAACAATGACGTAGTGCGGGCAAACATTGAGATCTCGGCAAGGGGTAGCTTCCCTTTCGTGTCGGATAAGGTTAAACCCACTATGCGCTACTGTCAACGAAGCTAGACCTGCAAGGGGGGGGGGGGAATTGACTGTCTGATGGGAGAAATAGCCCACTCAGCATCGGACATAATAGAAAACCCACCTAGAGACGACCAAATTTAAGATTTGACCTTTAGCTGGTCTATATGTTAAGTAGCATCCCTGAGGCGTGGGGATGAGTCTTCCGCTCGAATGGAAGTGAAGATGTGCGCCTGGGTCAGCGGACACCCCCCCCCCCCCCCCCCAGGCCCACGAAAAGTCCTTATCCGGATATAAGGTGAAGATTCCTGAATAATAATGAATATAATGAATGAATTTTACTATGAATACTATATAATGATTTTGTTCCGCGCCCACAAATGTTGAGTAGCGACTCTTGAGCTAAATGGAGGGTAGCGACCCCTAGAGTTGTAAATGAAGGTAGTGACCATTCAGAGGGGAATTGGGCATCCCACAATATAATTTCCCGGACGGTATTTCCCGGATGATGAATATTTACGCGATGCACATTCCGCAAGATACAGCCCGAGTAAATAAAGGAAGGAAGGAAGCTTGTGGTTTAACGTGACCGTTAATCTCGCGATCATAAGCCACGGGACCTCCGTTTTACGTGGAATCCGAACCACAGGACATGGCATTTCACATCGAAAATCTCACATGCATTGACCGGGACCCGAGTAAATAGGGAAGCAGCGGCCCCTAAAGTAATAAATGAGAGGCGGCGGCCTTCACAGGGGTTTGGGCCACCCATTGATGGCCAAAATAATATATAAAGCGGCTATAAAGCCATGGATATCCCGAGCGAAGTGCTTGCTATTTTTGGCAACACACACACACAGGCCTTCACACACACATACATTTAGCTATTAAGGGGGGAAGTCGGCATTTAGGTTAAGGAGGATAGTGATATAAGGACATAGTCTGGCGTACCCTGTTGGGGACCGGCCCCAGCAGAGCTTGCACATGCGCGAAGACCCTCGATCAAAATTTAGTAAACAAGACATAGTTGCAAATTTGGAGAGCAACTTAGATATAAGCAAATTTCGTAAGTCAGGGCTGTCCCAAAGCAGCAGCTGGCAACGCATATTTCGGACTTAGAATAAGGAGACATTCCGGCATTTTTTTTCTAGATATAGATTAATATATAATTAGTTTAAGTCTACACATATACAATGAGCGTATTCGGCATTGTAAGACCTTAATGGCGTTGTGAGACCGATAATAGGGGCGAAAAACGTCGAGACAGCGTCGACGAAGCGAATGAAGCGTCGACGAAACGGCGTCGACGAAGCAGCGATATAATTACGCCGCGAAGTTATATTCCGCGAGCAACTTAACTATATGAGTTTCCTGGCACTAAGACCAGAAGTATAGGGATAATATAGCCTATTATAAATAGAGGGTAGTGACCCCTAGAGAGTTAAATGTTCGGTAATCGACCGTCGAGATAAAGGCTCCATAAAGCGTATTCCGCGAGGTAATATTCCGCGATGAAACTAAATAAATAAAATTCCTGGCACCAAGACCAGATGAATAATACTATAGCCTATTTTAAATAGTGGGTAGCGAGCCCTAGAGTTCCAAAAAGGCTCAACAATGCATTGTACACGAGACGTCCGAAGAGGTCTCAAGGGCGGTATCACCTAAGCCGACCCTTAAAACAGCGCTGCGCGCACAATAATATACATGGCCAAGGGCATTTAATCATTGTGTATTTTTTTTTCAGTAAAGAGCTTCAACATGCCAGCGACGAGCGTCGAACATGATCATGGCAAAAAGGTAAAGTGACGTCACAAACACACACTTCACACAAATGGTATACACTGAGGAGACCCACAACTACACATGCACACAAGGGTAGCATAAGAAGCATGGCAAGATACAGCCGGCTTACAATAGGATAGGCTAAGATATTTTAGAATAAGGGTAGTAACAAAATATTATGCACGCAGAAACACCATGTATGCATTAATAATCATGCGCTCTCTTCCAGATTACAGACTAAAGCCCAGCTGCAAAATAATCCACATTTCAATATATTTATTTGCAGATAACATAAATTGTATTGTATATACCCTTTGTATATAAAAATTTCCAACACAGACACAGCACACTCTCTCCCTCTTCCACACACAAATACACTGCGCATCGATTGTAGTCACACCTTTAAGGGTGATGACGCCGGCGGCCAATGGCAATCAGCAGCCGTGAGGTGCTCAAAGCTGTTGACCCGAGCACACAACGCTCAAATGAAGAGCAATATACGGTGACCAGGGACGGTACAGATTTTGTAAGTGCCGTACCTCATCATCAAGATGGGATTCCTACTCACGGCAGGAAGACCATTAGGATACACAACAGGTACAAAGTGGACTAGCGGATTAGCCACTAAAACATGCTACGAACGGCACGATAGGGCATGCTATATAAGAAGTAATGGTAGCGTGCACGCAAGGTATAGAATTAAATTTTGGTAATTACACATAAAGACGTACCAGGTACGCAAGCAGAAATGTTAATATTTTACTTATATTATTATTGTTATCATTATTATCATTATTGTTAGTACTCTTATCCATCATTGTGAAAATTATAAATGTACAAACGTACTAATGCTACAAACATACTTACCATTAATGACTACACTTACGTTATAAGAATTGTACTATTGCCACACTATAAACATTGAACACAACTTACACATATGCACTTTTTTCTTTTTTTCCATTCTTCTAACAATAAGTTGTACAGGTGTCCTACTTTTCCCCAACAAAAGAAAATATTTTATACATACCCCTAACTTTACACCCAGGGCACCTGTTCTTTTCTTTTATTTTCAATCTTTTTGTTACATGTACACACTATCAGTAACACAAATGCATACAGGAAGGAATTTTTTTTCAGCCAGCTACACCGACGGCGCAACCACCCGTCGAACCAATGTTGTTTTTTTTCCTTTCTGTATGGAATGGCAGATATAATTAGAATCACATATAATAGTGAAATGGTCTAAGACCTATATTTTGTTCTGTTAAATATGAATGTTCACCGAGTTTGTATGAATTTGATATCAAACAATGTAAGCTATGTTCCAACCGTAACACCCACCCCTCTGAGAGGACACTCTACCTACACACCACCAAGGAACTGCTGGACCCACAACTTCGCAACATCCACACCGTACGAGAGGAAGAAGAGGAAGAAGAAGAAGGAAGACAACAACACAGCCACCCTTACACTAATACCAGTTTCTGGGGACAGAAACTATACACCGACGACATGTTGTTATGCCCCAGAGGGTTTACACCCTCAGGACATACACCCCCCAAGGGAGATGTGGCTTACGCCACTGAACCCGCATACACCCACAAGCTGGACAGCTACAAACACATCTACAATTACTCTACAAGGACGACGCATCTATCACATCATCAAACACCCTCTTCTGTCCCAAAACCACCCCAGCTGGAGATACAATAAAATCCAGAACACTATCTTCACACAGCAAGCTGGCGACCGCCTAGTACAGGAGGTTGGCCAAGAGCTTGCAACACACACATACAGTTCACACCAGAAGTATTTGGGACGACAACAGGTGAAGAAATACCGAGACAGCAATGCCGAAGGATATAAAGGAGAGGCCCCGAATGGACTCGGGGTCTGTTACTGCCTGAGGCCACGCCGGTTGGTTCCTGATTCTCACCTGAAGGTAAGTGTGTTCTCAGAATCCTAAACACTACAGTTGTAATCCCATCACTTCACACCCCAATTGTTACTTTGCTACACTTTACATTGTGGTACACAATCCCGAAGCAAAGGGACATCTTTCATCACAGTACTGGTCTAATAACCAACTCTCACACCAGAAGAGCTGCAAGAGTCAGTTAATTGTTACAAAAGTGCATGTGAGCGCTTTGGTCTTACCATAAATGTCAATAAGACTTAAGTCTTGGCACAACCTTCACCAGGCACACCTCTTCCTCAGTTCAATATCTCCATCTCAAATTTGCCCTTAGAACAGGTTGACCACTTCTCGTACCTGGGCAGTACCATTTCTGTGAGCTGTACCTGTGAGCAGGATGTGGATAAGAGAATTGGCGCAGCCCATGCAGCATATGGACGATTAGCGCACCGGGTCTTCATGAATAAAGATCTGTCCATGAGTACAAAGCTTATGGTGTACAAAGCAGTAGTCATTTCTATATTGTTGTATGGCTGTGAAACGTGGACCCTTTACCGACGTTATCTTAGGAAGCTTGAGCGTTTCCACCTACAAAAACTTCGATCAATCCTGAGGATTAAATGGGAAGACCGCATTACCAATATTGCTGTTCTGGAAAAGGCTCAAATCAACAGCATAGAATCATCCATAATAGGTCACCAATTTCGATGGATTGGTCATGTCCATCGGATGGATGATGTGAGATTACCTTGTCAAATGCTATATGGTGAGTCATGCTATGGCACCAGACCTCATGGTGGTCCTAAGAGGCGCTACAAGGACCAATTTAAGCAGACCCTGAAATTGACAGGTCTTGATTCACAAACCTGGGACATGCTGGCTGAAGACCGCTCAACTTGGCGCCGTACCATCTCGGATACTGTAAAGACGTTTGAAAGGGATCAACGCACACATGAAGAGGCCAAGCATCAACCTAGGAAACTTCGAGCAGCCCAACCACGTCCTCCTCCAGCAATACTATGTGACTTGTGTGGTCGCTTGTTCCATGCCAGGATTGGACTCTTTAGTCACCGTAAACACATCTACAAACTGGACTGAAGGAAGAAGATTTATACTCGGATTCGAGTTAAAGCCGATGGTCTAATAAACCATTGATCAGTACACTTGCACGCTTGTTATCACTAAATCCACTACACTTGTCTTCACGTCCTAACTCCCCACCTGACATTCCTAATTGCCCGTGACCGCTAGTTACATAAGTGCTCTGTAAGTGATTTCCTTTGTGCTAACCTTGGAGAGCTCAGACCGCCAGGCAGTACAGCAAGCTCAGCAGGTAGGCTCGTAACACTCACTCAATTGTTTGTTCAGCACAGCTATTAGTTCCCTCTAGATCACACAACCCTTGAGGGGCGATCACACACATTTAGAACTCACCCCCATTTCCCCCACATCTCTTTACAGACACCCATACTCGCAGTTTCCGCACATACATGGAAACTTGCACCTTTTTGGACAGCATCCCTAAATTAAACATTTTACACCCCTTTGTTCGTCCATCCCCTCACCCCCAGACAGAACAATATGTATTGTAATCAAAGAAACAACTAGCAAGGACTCTGGTCGAACAAACTACACTCTTATCTCTCTTCTTGGCAATGACTAAAACATGTGACATACAGATGGATAGATTTATATAAAGATGAGCCGTTACTCATAGCCGGTTTTGTAGATTCTCTACGGAACCAGGAGACATGCTCGATAGATCAGATCTAACCAACTTCACAAGATGCCTTCACACGTGGTTTCTTCTACCGTTGTTAATTTGCCTGAAAGGCTAAAGACTTTCATTACATTCTGCTAGAGATGATTACTTCCTGTATTTTCTGCACTCACAGACTTACATACAGTTCAAAAATACACAGAGGCTAAAAGCCTACTTCACAGTTCGCAACGATACATTTGTATATACAACATGATGCGTAATAAACACACACGTGTCTACAATTTATAATTATTTACAATGCCACATCTCTGCGAGAGAAATTGAATATACCTCAGTAAAAAATATGTAATGTGCTAGCAAATAGAACTTAGTTCTCATTTGTAGTAGTTTCGAGCAAACTCAAACACCATGCTAGCGACAAATAATAGTTTATGAATATTCCTGAATGGGAATATGATGTTATTTCAGTTTGAGCTGATAAAATATCAATTAATATGATAAAATTGGTCCAGTCAACTCAAACATAAAGTGCCAGCGCTTCGCCCTAGTGTGCCGTTGGGCTCATCAGTTGGCATTTTATGTTTGAGTTGACCGGACCAATTTTATCATATTAATTGATAATTTATCTGCTCAAATGGAAATAATATCATATTCCCATTCGGGAATATTCATAACCTATTTGGATTGCCAAGATAAGGTTTTTGTTTTAGAAAAGGGAGCTCGACTTCAGTAGCACATTGGCATCGCTCGTGACGTCAGTACTACTTGTATTTTGTGTCTTGCGATAGCCTTCTCAGTATGTCCTAGCCACGCATATTGGTGAGGTGTGTCTGTACCAACTGACGAGCCCAACACCACACTGGGGCGAAACGCTGGCATTTTATATTTGAGTTGACCGGACCAATTTTATCATATTAATTGATAAAATAATAGTTTATCTTACTAGGCCGAAACCAAATAGCTAAAACACGACCTTCTTGTCCAGACGCTAGAATTTAAGTGACGGCTCACTCGATTCCTAAAATGCTTCCTGCCATCTTGCAATCACATGTTTCTGCCGTTTACCACCAGGTTAAACATACCCTCGAAACTAACAAAATACACCAATAATCTCGAACCCATATTATATTCTTACAAATCATGACGCGAAACTCTCTCTGACGTCACTAATCTTACACAACCTACACAAAGCTTTATTCCAGACAAAGGAAGTTATTCTCGGCCTGATCTAAATTTGGCCTAGAATTTCTGGTGTTACAACATCAGCTAAAACTCGGCTGACACAATCCAATGGCTTACATGTTGAGATCTTACATACAATTTAAATAAAATATATCCTGACCGAGTCCACGCTTTAACCAATATACACTAAATAAAATTAAATCCTATAACCTAAATGATGATGATGAACATAGAAAAGGGAATGGTATGAAACAATTTGCCCTCACCTGACTTATCACCAAGTCAACCAAATAAGGGTTTGGGAATGTTATTGTGACCTGAACAGTTACAACACAACCCATTGTGCATTGAAAAGAATATTCAAACAGAATTACACTGAAGAAAATGGTAATTGCAAACCATGAAGGCATTAGTCGTTTGTGTTGAGTTTCAAGACTTGGAATGATGCCATGTAGGTATGCAAACGATCAAAGTTTCAGACCCATTGGATTGTTGCTACAGGTCTCCCCACGTGATTGGTCGCAGAGGAATCAACTCCAGTATACGGACTCCAGTGTAGCGTAGTTGACTTGCAGTCTGTGCAGAGAAGTGTTCCCCGTCAAACATGCCTCGACGACAGAGAAGAGCACGCTATCAACAACTGTCGCCGTTTGAGAGGGCTCGGATAATTGGGCTGTATGAGGTTGGATTATCGCTAAGGACTGTCGCTGCATGTGTTGGCCGACAGGCATCTATGGTACAATGTGTATGGCAGCAGTGGTCAAATGAAGGTACCCACACTCGTAGACCTGGCCCAGGCCCAGAGTGACAGACAACTGTGAGAGAGGATCGCCACATCATTCGGATGGCCCGGATGGAACCCCATGCAACAGCAACGCAAATTCGAGCAGCTGTGGCACCCCACGTTACCAACAAACAGTTGGTAATCGCCTGCGTGCAGCTGGCTTATGATCCCGTGTCCCTGCAGAAGGTGTTCCATTGACCCCACAACAGCAACGTGTAAGGCTGGCCTGGTGTCGAGATCGATCGACGTGGGTCGACGAATGGCATAGGGTCGTCTTTAGAGATGAATCGTGCTTCTGTCTTGCCCGCAGTGATCACCGGAATCTTGTGCGCCGATGTTCCGGGGAGAGGGGCCGCCCAGACCTTATTGTCGAGAAGCACACAGGGCCAACACCAAGCATTATGGTCTGGGGAGCTCTTGGCTTTAATGTGAAATCACAATTAGTG
The DNA here is from genome assembly GCA_946902985.2 of Meconema thalassinum. NCBI lineage: Eukaryota > Metazoa > Arthropoda > Insecta > Orthoptera > Tettigoniidae > Meconema > Meconema thalassinum. Next base: position 1,070,145,815 of record OX336389.2, read on the forward strand.
CTTGTTGAGGGCACTATGACTGCTCGACAGTACGTTGATAGGGTACTCAATCCAGTGGTTGTCCCTATGATGGCGAACATTGCTAATGGGATGTTTCAGCAGGACAATGCCCGGGTTCACACTGCACGCATCTCCAGAGAAGCTCTCCACGACATCACAACCTTAGAATGGCCCGCCAGATCCCCGGACCTCAGTCCTACAGTATTGAGCATGTGTGGGACATGATGGGTCGACAACTGGCCAACGGTCCTCAGCCACCCACAACTCTGGAACAACTGACCCATGCAGTGCAGCAAGCATGGGCCACAATTCCTCAGGAAGCGATCCAGGGCCTTATTGACTCCATGCTTCGCCGAATTCATCAATGTATTGCAGCTCGTGGTGGGCACATTCTGTATTGATTGTTGTCCAAACTTGCGGTCAGAGGGACCTGAAAGTGTAATCATCGAATCATAACCGAACACTCATCCTGTATGTTCAATTGCAGCAATGTAGCACCACTCCTGGGTGTTGCAATTTCCATTTTCTTCAGTGTATTACCCGTAACAGTGATGTATTGCACTCCGATTTCATAAATATCGACAATTTGTTTAAAAAGTGCGTTTAAACAAATAAACATGCTTATAGAAGCCTGCATACCAATAACGCCGGGTGGGAGGTTAATGAACATGAGAGATTTCTTGCACAGGTCCCCTAGTTTAAGAACATAACGAAAGATAAAAATGGTTTTTTTTTTTTATCAAATAAAGGTTTTCATTAATGGAAATCTATCACTTTATGTTGTTACTTAAATCCAATTGTAATAACTTCTTATTCCTTTGATAGTCTTATACATGATTGATAAACAATTTACCGAGCAATATTGTAATACTGTAGCCTATATGTTAATAATAATAAAATGTCAATTAAAATGGCCATCAAGAATATGGAAAAATAATATTTGTTTTTTCCATTGAAATTAATACTGTTACGTACCGCCGCGAACCGGCAGGAGACTTTCGGGTGAGTGACAGTGTGACAGACCAAAGCAGCTGTCTCGTTGGCCTTGGACAGAACCATCAGCCGGAGAGAGAAAGTTCCGACACCCTCCCGGCCCCTCCCACCGGCAGACACAATAGCGGAGCACCTGTGAGTCATCGCTGGCCGGCCAGAGAATACGTCAAAAGTCTGGATGTGGAACCATCGAGAACGGACTCAATGCGGCAATAGGTTGTGACATTTAGAACTTTCCAGGCCAGGGACTGATCCCATATAAACCAGCGAGCCGCGGCGAGGAGGGAGTGTATTGGACAGTATTGGTCAGTGATAGTGTTTATTGAAGTGTGGTCCAGTGAGTGAGTGAGGAGCAGCACAGCGATTATTACTGGACGTCTACGGTAACAGAGTGGAAGCCTGCCTGCCAGGGTGCAACTTTGAGTCAGGACTGTGAGTGCTTGGAGGTGTCGCGGTGCTTCCTGGAAGACGTGGTCGTGGGATCGACACGGGACGGGCAAGAGCGCACAAGGAGCAGCAAGAGGACTCTGGAAGTAAGTGAAGTGGCAGGGGCAAGGCTGTAGAAAACCTGAGTAGACTGTACGTGTGAGTGTAAGCTGGAACACTGTAACGCCTCACGGACAGAGAGAACATAAATAGCGAGGACAGTGGTGTGAGGGTAAATGTGGAAACTAATAGTGACTAGTAGTGTTTTCTGAAGTTAGACTCAGTGTGTGGTGTATCTTTCAGGCCCGCACTAAAGCTAATTATATTTCTTTAAAGGAACAATTGTGTTTGTGCTTTCACCCACCGTAATCCAGTTAACGGAAGTGCCACTAGGGAGTGGCACGTAACAACTGGTGTCAGAAGCCGGATTACGAACCCAAGCACAAGCACAACACCTGAAGGTCCTGGTTTCAGAACTCGTGCAGGTCATTGTATCACAGTTCACTAATTTTCCTGAGAGTGCATGTCTTTCACAAGTCAGACAATTAAAATGGATGCGCAAATACAACTCCTGTTAGAAAAGTTAACTTCCAAGATAGACGATGTCCAGAAGAAGATGGAAGACGGCCAGAAGAAGTTAGCAGAGGACCTGTTACCAAAATTCTGGAAAACCAAAAAAAATTGGAAAAGAAAATGACTGTGCATTTTGAAAACTTTGGAAAGAAAATGACGGAACATTTTGAAAACCTGGGAAAGAAAATGGTGATATATTCGGAAAATTTGGAAAAGAAAATTGGGGAAAGTTCCGAAAATTCTGAAAAGAAAGTGGAGCATGGAACTAGTCAGGACGAGCTGAAATCAGACCTGAAATCAAGACCGGAGTATAACAAGCTTGGAGGTGATATGGAAAGTGGCGCGGCAGAGGATGCTGATGGCAAAGACAAACAGTTCGTGGAGTCCGAAGTTCGGAATGCTCAGCGAGTCAGGAACGAGCCACTGGGAAGCGTCACGGGCATGGAAATCGGGCCAAGGCTTAGTAGCTCTGATGACAGGAACAGTGTCACGAGGTTGAGGACCACGCACGTCTATGAGGCTACATCATGGCAGATCTGCGGGACCGGGTTCGACACTGTGGTGGACCATGCCAGGTGTACGTTGGAGGACGTAGCTGTTCAGCTCACCACAGGACTTCGCATGGCGGAGGTGCTACACAACGTCCGGACGGGAACTGGGTTCAACGGGATCGTCGCGACTCTGGAGGAGCATCGTGGGGACTACCAGCTACCTGCCATGTACCACCTACGGCTAGAAGGGAGGAACGGGCGCGCGAGTAAGTCAATTGAAGAGCTCGCGCTGGCTGGCTGGCTCGCCTCCCGAGCACGTGCACCGAGAGGCAGCATACATCTTCGTGGATGGGCATCGCCACGCTATGGTACGTGAGTATTCGATGTTCAGTAGAAGGCGCTACCCGCAGCAGGTAAAGACCATGCGTTGGGAATGGCGGCGGCGAGGAGGACAACTTGGGTAACGCCACCGAGGAGAGACGCCGCCGGAGACGAAGAGGCAGTAGAGGTTGGCTACCCTCCACCAAAGCGGCGTAAACCATCACCGGGACGCCGTTGCAGTAGGAAAGTCACCTGTTGGCTACGGTGTGAAGGGGGCCATCTAATGAGCAGCTGCCGGCGAGGAACAGTCTCACGGTTAGAAAAGCGAGTGAGGGCCAGGGCCAGCCAAAACAGGGCCTTGTCAACGCCGTCGATGCCACCCCTTCGGACCTTGGACGGCCTTTACGACGAACAACTCGAGGCGAGTTGCTTAAAATAGGGAAGCAGTGTCACGTACCGCTGCGAACCGGCAGGAGACTTTCGGGTGAGTGACAGTGTGACAGACCAAAGCAGCTGTCTCGTTGGCCTTGGACAGAACCATCAGCCGGAGAGAGAAAGTTCCCACACCCTCCCGGCCCCTCCCACCGGCAGACACAATAGCGGAGCACCTGTGAGTCATCGCTGGCCGGCCAGAGAATACGTCAAAAGTCTGGATGTGGAACCATCGAGAACGGACTCAATGCGGCAATAGGTTGTGACATTTAGAACTTTCCAGGCCAGGGACTGATCCCATATAAAATAGCGAGCCGCGGCGAGGAGGGAGTGTATTGGACAGTATTGGTGAGTGTTAGTGTTTATTGAAGTGTGGTCCAGTGAGTGAGTGCGGAGCAGTACAGCGATCATTACTGGACATCTACGGTAACAGAGTGGAAACCTGTCTGCCAGGGTGCAACTTTGAGTCAGGACTCTGAGTGCTTGGAGGTGTCACGGTGCTTCCTGGAAGACGTGGTCGTGGGATCGACACGGGACGGGAAAGAGCGCACAAGGAGCAGCAAGAGGACTCTGGAAGTAAGTGAAGTGGCAGGGGCAAGGCTGTAGAAAACCTGAGTAGACTGTACGTGTGAGTGTAAGCTGGAACACTGTAACGCCTCATGGACAGAGAGAACATAAATAGCGAGGACAGTGGTGTGAGGGTAAATGTGGAAACTAATAGTGACTAGTAGTGTTTTCTGAAGTTAGACTCAGTGTGTGGTGTATCTTTCAGGCCCGCAATAAAGCTAATTATATTTCTTTAAAGGAACAATGGTGTTTGTGCTTTCACCCACCGTAATCCAGTTAACGGAAGTGCCACTAGGGGGTGGCACGAAACAATATCTATGGATGGGAATTATTTTCTACGTGTAGTTGTATGAACATAAGACGGAATCTATTCAAAATAACTGCAATTGGCCTTCATTAAATCGTCCAATTTCTTGGCCGTTGTTGAACGGGCATTGAATAAACTGGTTCTGTATTTTACCATTTGTTGAACGTGTCCATAAATGAAATCATCTTGTTCAAATATTATTGAGTCTAATGGGTCGAAAGTCTTATCTGTCCCATTTGGAATGTCATGCATAGAATTTGATGAAAAATGGAAAAAATGTTGTACGAGTAAATATGTCAACTTTCCTTCATTGATGGAAGCATACTGAAGTTTTTGGAAGATGTTATGCTCGTACCAGTGTTAACGTAGTGCAACTGTATGATGTCCATTACTGATATTTTTAGCCTATTTTCATTTAAAAAAATAGGCTTATGAGATCACCCTTGTCCGTACGTGTGTACCCCTAATAAAATCTTAACGACTGGAGCAATTTCAATGAAACTAGGTAAAGACATAGTACTATTTCAGCCGACCCCGATCATGCCCTTCAAATTTGAATACATCTCACCAATCCAACATGGCGGCTGTGTGGAATATTTCACCGGCATTCTATATCTCCAAATTTACTACCGATATCACCCTGAAATTTTATAGGGTGATAAAGGGAACTATTAGAAGTTCACCTATATAGGCTAACTTTCAGAAACCTGTCAAATACAAAACGAACATTCTGGCCAAGCGAATTTGAAACATTTATTATATACTTTTCTCACGATTTAACCATCCGAGCCAGTGTAACTTGGTTCAGCAAATGATTATACGCATTGTAATGCAATGACATCTAATTTAGGTCAATTGTTTACATAGGCTCAAGATGACGGCTGTGCAAAATTTTAAAATCATGTTTTAATTTCTTGTGTCCTAATGATGCGATCGAAGTCAACGTTTGAATAACGAACCTATCCAATAATCGTCATCTAACAGTACATAAGTCTATGACCTACATATATAAAAATCCAACATGGCGACCACCCAAAATATTTAGACGGTCTCAATATCTACTAACCTATGACAGTAATCAAACTGAAATTTTGTATGTTGATAAAAGCTATTAACATTAGTTCACCTATGGGGCTTTGAGTATACTGATGAGCACAAATCCAACATGGCGACAACATGAAATTAAACAATTTAAATGGACGTTACTCAGGATTTAACCACCCGAGCGCAGTGAAACTTGGTACGGTAAATGCTTATACAAATGTTAATCCACTGATATCTAATTTATTTCAATTGTTTTCATAACCTCAAGATGGCAGCTGTGAGAAATTTTAAAATCTTGTTTTTATTTCTTGTGTCCTAATCATGCGATTGAAGTTTGAATAATAAAGCAAAGCAACAATCTTCATCTAATAGTACATAACTCTATGGCCTACATATATAAAAATCCAACATGGCGACCATCCAGAATATTTAGACGGTTCTCAATATCTACAAATCTATTACAGCAATCAAACTGAAATTTTGTATACTGAGAGGCAATTAACCTAAGTAGAATATATGAAAATAGGCTCTTTAGTTTTTCACAGAACTACTTGTTAACAATAGCTTCCTCCCGTTATTCTCAATGATTATTATTGAGTATTGCTTTGTTTTATGATATATTTATAAAACAATTGTTATTAAAAACTTGAATATGGTCTTGATATTGTGTCTGCTGAGAATATTGCGAATCTTGTCCATGACAGATGGCAGATAGGTCAATTTTGCAGGAGGAGGATTCTGCGATTGTCTTTTGGTTTGGGATGTAGTACCTTATTAATCTGTCTCATATGAGTAGCCATTCTTCTGGGAAAGTCGTATTTTTATATTCTGAAATTAATTTATTACTAATGCTACTGAGGCCAGTTTTATTATTCTCTTCTCTTATTATAAGGCCTCCGCGTGAGAATTTTAGAGGAAGTCTACACAATATCATGGGACTTCCCCTTGGCAGTCTTCCTGCCTTAGTTGTGTGTGTATTGTTTCAACCACATAACACAAGCAGCATGGAATGAGCTGAAGGCTACTCACTCGTCACGAAATAAACTAAAACAGATTCCTCCTTCGTCCCAGTAGGAACTCGTCAGGGCGAGAAAGATTGCTACAATTTTACGATAAGATAACAAAATACATTTACATTCAGGAAAAACTGAGCTATTTCATGCATCATATAGTGAGTAGAGATTTGAAGCCATTCTTTTCTCAGTGTTGCCTGTACAAATTGACTTTTTGTTGCTTTTCAGTCGGTCAATACCATTGTGGCAATGAATGGGCGGGGTACAAGATACAAATATATAAATACACGCCTGGGTCCTGGGCCAGCCCCGTGGTGTTGGGGTAGCGCGCCTATCCCGGCTCCGTCAGGGATTTTAGAAACTGACGTGAGGGCTAGAACGGGTTGCACTCAGCCTCGTGAGGACGATTGAGTAGCTATCTTGACAGTAAGGCAGCGCCCTGGTCACAAAAACCAAGATTAACGGCCGAGGGGACCCGAAGCACTGACCACGCGTTACCCTAATATCTGCAGGCCAAATGGCTGGGCAGCGGTCGTTTGGTAGGCCTAGGCCCATCATGGGCTGTAGTGCTTTTTTTTTTTTTTTTTTTTAAGACACTCCTGGAAAAAATTACATGTATTAGTTAATATTCACAATTAAATGGGGCAATTTAGGATTATGCATTTCGACCCTCAAGTGGCCATCACTGTGTTCAAATTTAAATTTTCACTAATATAAATTCACTATTTTAGTACAATAGTATTGTTAGGTGAATTATATTATGATTCGCTTTAATCTCGTTGTACGTTAAGTTTTTGTGAATTACGTGAGTAACAGTGTATATGCATGTGTATACAATTTAGAATAACTCACTATAATACACTGTAACAATGATCGACTAATTAACATGTTTTGGCATGCACTAAGACAAAAATAATTATTATGTTCACTTATCTTGGTGTTGGTAATCCTCACTACGATGTTGACTTAGTGCTCGCTACTGATGCGGTGAGCTAATGCCTCCTGTCGTTCACATGTCATCCATCGTGCCATCTGTTATCGGAATTATGTAATTGAGATTTTGAAAAGACTATCGTTGTACCGGAACCAAACTGAATGAGGTTGGAATGACTTATGAAAGTGTATGTTATGTACTCTGGAACCGTTTCATTACTATCATAGGTCATTTATCCGTCTACCGCACCTTAGACATTTCTCCCTTTGGTTGCTGCCAGTCTATGAGGACGGTATAGAACCCTACGAAACTATCTATATGCAGGTCTAGCTTTGTTGAAAGTAGACACAATGTGCTTCCTCATCCTATAACATATTTCCCAAATAAACCCCTTCCCGTTTGCATTCCTTGCCTCATTTTTTTTATTATTTTATTTTAGCAGGGTGAAGAGTGGTGATCTTTCTAAAAATGTGTGTTCGTTCTGATTCGCTGGATTATCTTTCTTCGCTAGATATATTTATGTGGATTCTTTTATGTCGAGGGCTTTACCCTTTGCTTCGTGGTGTAGAATTTTCAAGTCTTTTTCTATGTTGGGGAAACGGTGATTGTTGTCATACATGTGTTCGCATATGGCTGAATGTTTGTTGTGTTTAATTGCATTTGTGTCTACCACTTTGCCCGACGTCATTAGCATTACATGCATCATCTTGGCATGTTAACACCTGATTTTGCGTGCGGGTTTTTCTTTATTAAGTTGCTATTGTAATTTTCATTCTGGTTATATTTTCACATACTCCAGTAATTAGAATTATATTCTGTTGACCGACTGAAAGTTACAATTTTAATTGCTTACCAAGGCAACACTGAAAAATGGCTTCCAAGCTATCTTTCTCTGTAAGACATGCATTCATGGATTCTTTCCTCGAGTTAGAGGTTGGGATTTTGTTAAGTTGCACGTTATATATTACCAGGACTGAATTGGATTATAAATTTGGCATTGTTCTTTCAACCAGTGCTGATAATTATCTAAGTTAATTTCACTATGGTAGTCCTCCGTTGACCATTGACATTAATAGAGCGATCGGTACAAAACCAGATGAAGCACCAGCATGGATGATTATTAATCTATAGCCTTTCAATATGGGCGACAACAAACCTGTTGTCGTGTCATCACACCAGTTCCTACGGCTTGAGTGACTACTGTGGATACAGGTCTCATCTTCATAAACAATGGAATGACCCTCCTCCCAATATTATTTAATTGCTTGAAGGAAATGGATTCGCAAAGTTCTGATGTCATGTCATTCAATCAGAACAGCCCTGTTGCTTCTAGCCTTTTTCCATTTAAAACCCATGTTCTGTAAAATAATATTTAAACTTGTTTTCCCACCTGTAAAATGAATGCTTTCCTTAAGTCTGGGAAGGAGTTTAGCAATTGTTGGTGCACATTTTGTAGCAGTTTTCTTAGGCTGGGATGACAAGTGAAACGGTATTTACTTTGCTCCACGTTGAGCGTACAAATGTAGCAGTTTTGCTAGCCCACCCTTTGCCTAAGCTATGTTGTTTTAATGGGCGCCAAGACCTCAATGCAATGTTGAAATCTAAATTTGTATTTAACAACATCTAGCTCTGGCAGAACACCTTCAAGACTCTATTCACTCAGATCGTGGTATGATTTGATCATTAACCCAACAAACAATTGTATCAGGAGAAGGAATTGGTCTATATCTAATGCTACCTACTGAAAGCAAAGATTGCATTGTAAAAGAAATGAATTTATTATATAAGACAAGAATAGCAAAATTAATAATAATAATAATAAGTATAAAATTTAAATTGGAGCGTTGTGATTTTAATATTACCGATAGAAAATTACGTGAAAACGGAGTCTGATAAATTATTGATTTTACTCTTATTCCCAAGCTATGAAGTTACTGAAATATGAAATATAAAACCAAGAGAAATGAGAGATTGCGTATTTCTGCGTCATTCGCGCTTACCACTGGAAATTGCCGAAACATTTCCCTCGTACTGGATGATGCTGTGAGCTTCCCACAGTCTCCTGGACGTCGACATCTTTGTCGATATTTGATGAGATTCTGGTAGATTAGATAATTCAATGGTCAGTACATCGGACCCAAACACTCGTACAACCACACTGGTTAGGTTTTACAAAAGTTAGTCCTCCACTCCACGGAACATCGGAGCGACTCCCGCGTACAACCGTACTCGTTAAGTTCTATACAGATAGTCCTTGTTCCACGGAACACAGAACGATATATGCACCCGTCGCATCCCCACTCTTCATCCGACTTCTAGCTTGCGTGGTCCTCACTGATTGGCTGAGCACGCCGCTATATTCCCCTCCTCTGGCTCATTACACACGGCGCGCGAGAGGGAGAAGTCGTTTTCCGTTCCATATATCCGCCTTTCCTTGACGCTGCGACCCAGGATTGCGTCATGCTTTCCGACAAGATTAAGCGTGTACTTGAATTCCCAGTGAGTCACGTCTCTCGATATACCCTAACTGACGAAACTCCGTTAAATTCCGCAATCACATAATTTTCTATGATATTGTCGTTCGTAATAATTTGCTTGATAGCGTTTTCTAAGACATAGAAAACCTATCTGTATGCTTATAATTTTTATAAAATGCTCCGAAAATATCTTAATAATAATTATAATAAATTAATAATAATAATAAATTAACATGAAAAATTCTCCGGGCTGAACAATTTGCCGCGTAAATAAATATAGAATGGCTTCCTACTGACTTATGCCAGTTGCATAAAAACCCCTCGAAAAACACGTTACATATTCGCCTCGGATCATCGGATGATTTACCGTGACGACGGTCCATTATCCGATTATCCCAGACACGTTAATAAGCCCCATCCAAAATACATGTTACATAAATGAAATCAGCCTAAATTACAGATATATACACTCATAATTTTTCTTCACGCACTTTGCGTCAAAGTTTGTTGTCACTATGGATTGCACTTTACAACCAGTCCAATGTTTTACATATAGAATAGTGTTCCACGGATATTTCCGCCTCTCAAATTTCTCTATGTTGGAGAAATAGACATAATTAATGTGTGAGCACTATGTATTTATGATGTCATATCACACGCATTGAAGGTGTTCTGATATATTTATATCTCCATAGAACTTCCTAATTTCACTGGAGGTCCCTTCCTTATGGTGAAATTTAATCTCACTTATCACTGAGCACACGATCACACTATTGTGGCAGCGCCTCGTGACCATAATACTTAATCTCTCTTTAAAAGTAGATTAAATTAATATTGACTTCTGAAAAAAAAAAAAACAGTAAATGCGCATTACATATAACACCAAATATTTCTGTGCCGTAATCGCCCTGTCTTGTTAAGTTCCCGTAGACCATATTCTACTTAACACTAGTTCTCAACACAGACCATTTCTCCTGACACAAATAATACCTTGGTACAAATTACCTTAAATTACACACTTACAAATCTTACATGGCGAGGCCGTAAACAGAAATCACGTGTGCTGATATGTATAAGTTTCATGAAGGACTGTCTCGCCTTCTGATGGCCCATCTTTTATCTCGTGGACGCCTTAAGCTAACAAGCCCTATACAAGCGCTCTCCCATCTCTTGGAGATAAATGGGAATTCACCAGCGCTACCAAATTCTGGCCTTGGTGTATCGAGACATTTTAGTGCTCAAGAGCATCTGACAATCCCGTCATATTTCCCTGTACCTTAAAAACTCTCATTTACTTACATACTACCCCCCTGTGTGACTTCTGATACGCCTGCCTGGAAGACCATCTCCTCCCACGCACCAAATACCACACTTACTCATTTGATAGGCTGGCTCGCCAGCTAAACACACTCACTTTATGACACATATTTTCGTAGACTATGTATATTATACGTCCCGTATAATCTGTTTCCCTTACTATCCTCCAGCACATATGCTGTTTTTCCAATACGTTTGGAAACTATAAATGTTTCTGCGTCACCTGCTTCCAACCTTGCCAGTGGCTCCCTTAAATGAACGTCCTCACGTTGCTCTACCTACCTATTTCTCAGTGTCTGTAACGATGCCCTGTTGCTACTGTCCACACATGCACATATTAAAATACCGTCCTCTGCTTTAACCACAGGATAATCCCTACATAAATTAGTGTCCCTCGATAGCATGTCTGCAAGAATGTTATCTTTACCTTTAATATATTTTACTGTGAATTCGTATTGCTGCAGAGCAAGAATCCACCTACTAACTCTGTTAGAACCGAGTTTACAAGTCCTCATATACAGTAATGCATGGTGATCTGTGTGGATCTCTAATTTCCCCCCTACTAAATACATTCTAAATTTCCCTAAACTGAAAACAATACCTAAAAGCTCTAACTCAGTAATCGTGTATCTTTTCTCTGCTGCTGTCAGTCCTCGCGAGGCTAGAGATACAATGCACAGATTACCCTCATCATCTTTCTGACATAATACTCCAGCAATGCCTATACGTGAAGCATCTGTCATAACCACATATTCCTTATCTTTTAACGGATATTTCAGCACTACAGCTTTCTCAAAACCTTCCTTCAGCGCTCTAAAAGCCTGATCATGCTTGGACTCCCATCTCCACCGAGTCCCACTTTTAAGCAATTCCCTGAATGGTTCTACCAACCCTGAGTATTTAAGAACGAACCTCCTGAAAAAGTTGCAAATTCCCAGGTAAGTTTTTAACTGTTTAACATTCCGTGGCACCTCTGCGTTAAGTATCTTATTAACCCTACTTTCTTCTGGTGTTACACCTCTACTCGACACTCTATGACCTAAAAATGTCACTTCTGACTGACAGAATGACGACTTAGACAGCTTCAAAAGTGAACCCTGCCTGATCTAACTTCTGAAAAACTATATCTAAATGACCTAGATGCTCCTCAAAACTGCGTGAACTAATTACCATATCATCTATGTAAATGGTTACAAACTCTCCTGTGTCATCCCCTAATGCAATGTTTAAAGCCCTAATTAAAGCTGCTGAACTACTCTTTAACCCATAAGGTGTTCTACAAAATTGATAAAGGTTATATTTATGACTAAAAGCTGTAAATGGTCTATCTTCGTACATAAGTGGCACTTGCCAAAAACTGGAACTCAAATCTACACAAGTGAAATACTTCTTCCCCTCAAATGTTTGCATTAATTCCTCTATTGACATAGATTTCAGCTGATCTGAACTAATTCTACTGTTAACCAAACGAGCGTCTAAATAAATACGAACCGTGCCGTCGATTTTGGGTACCGTGATCAAAGAATTAACATACGGACTGTTAGAGTGCTCAATAATCCCATCTTCAAGCATCTGGTTAATTTGTGCCTCAACTGCACTCTGATAAGCGAAAGGTACAGGATATCTATGTCCTGTGAATACTGACCTATCAATAACGTTCAATGAATGGGTATAGCAATTGGCCATACCAATGCGATCCTCAAAAACTCTCCTATTACACAATAACACATCATAGAGCCGAACACATTGTTCCACCTCAATATTACCCTGAAATGCAGCATCACGTAATGAGTCCTCTAGATTTCCGTTCGTAATCACACTGCCCACAAAACATGGAGAACCCCGCTCTACGGCTGGCGATATCTCATTTAAAGTACAAATCACACCTACAATACTACTCCTCTGAATATGGTCATTGAACGCTACTTCTACTTCAGAATCTCCCCATTTAAATTTCAAACTCCCTACATCATAACATAAGTTACCAGACACTCTACTTAGCCACTCTGAACCCAAGATAACACTGAATACTAAATTTGGAATTACAAGGCAAATCTGCTTCTCTACATGATTATTAATTTTAATGTCTACTAAAACTTGCTTAGAAATTACTTTAGACCTCTTCCCAACAGCTGTGATAACAAAAGTGCTTTTAATTGGCATCTCCTCAAAATTTACTCCAGTTCCTTTCATTTGATCATAAAATGCACTACTTATGCAACTCTTCATACAACCACTATCAATTAAAACATCTGTGTACGCCTCGGACACGTTAAATTTAACTATGGGGCTCTTACTAGCCACTTCCTGAATAATACCTTCATCATTTAGTTCATGTAATAATTCATTTCTTACATTTAGTTCATAGGGTTCCTGTATAATTGTATGGACAGGGCATGCTACAGACTGAGATTCTGACCTTACTTCGCAGCCTGGTTCGCGTTTAAAGAACCGCTACAGCTGGCTGTAGTACTACGAACTACTGAACTGGTCTGGTTGTTCTGGGCTGTGTTGTCATTGTTTGGCTGTATATTACTACCACTAGGCTGTCCTCTTCCTTGACCCCTATTCTGGTTGTAATTATTGTCATTATAATTTCTCCCTTGATTTCCCCTGAAATCATTGTTTCTCCCTTGATTTCCCCTGTAATCATTGTTCCTCCCTTGATTTCCCCTGAAATCATTGTTCCTCCCTTGATACTGATTACCATAGCCATTTCCTCTGTTCTGATTTAGCTGATTATTGTTATTTCTATTTTGAGCGTTGGCCCCTTCGCCACCGTTCCCTTGAACTTCTTGATGCCTGGCTTCATTAGGTCTATTATTATTATTACCCTGGTTCCGATTGAAATTGTCCTCATAACCCCCTCTCCCTAGTGCATCAAATGTGCTTAACAAATTTTCTACTTGTGATATTGTCTTTACATTCTGGATACAAGCAGCCTCCTTGATCCTATAGGGAAAGTGCCTAAGTAGCAACCTTACCACATCACTTTCCTCCTTCAAGCCATCCAGATATTTACACACTAATACCTGCCTAAAAAGTATTCGGTCATGGTGGAGCTTCCTTTAGGGTTATATTTACCACACACTACTCCCTCACGATGCTGCGACTGAATAACCTCATTCCAGAACTTTTCACAGGATTTCATTTTAAAATCATTCATATCAGTAAACTTGTCTCTGTAGACAGCAAACCAATTCCTCGTTTCCCCCACAAACACTTGTTCTAAAATTTCAACTACCTGGCACCACTCAATATTACCATTTTCCAACCTCTCTCCAAATTTATTTTCTATAGAATTCATGAACTCCATTGGGCACCCTTGTCGATTGCTGAACTTCCCCAATTCTACCTCCCTGTGTGTGCTATTCACAAAAACTGGCCTATTCTGACTATTTTCTTGCCTGATCCTAGCTTTTAATTTTAATTCTAATTCTGCGATTTTCTCCTCAGCCTTCCTCTCAATACTGTTTACTGTTAATTTAATGTTTCCTTCTGATTCTTCTACTTGATCATATAGCTTTGCTTGTTTCTCCTCAATCTTGCTAATGCTCTCTCTATTACTCTCTCTTAAATCATTTACTTCTGCAACTATTTGCGAGTGGACTTTCTCAATTCTACCCCCCAGCTGTTCCTTAACCTCTTTAGTTGCTACCTGAATTTTGTCAATTTCTCCCCCCAATTGCTTTTGACCTGCTGTGTTTCCAGTTGCACTAGTTCTTTTATATTTCCAGCCTGTGTACTGATTCTAATTTCTAACTCCTCCTGTACTTTTCCTAATTTCTTGTCTACATCTGCAATGATCTCTTTAACCTTCTCTTCCATTACTCCTCTGATTTCTCCTCCACTCTGCTCCATTTTCACACTAATTTCCTTGTTGTTCTTATCTAATTTTGCATTATTCTGTTCTAATTTTTTATTTAAAGCTTCTGTACTTTCTTTATTTTCCCTACTGTTTTGTTCTAATTTTGCATTATTCTGTTCTAATTTTGCATTTAAAGCTTCTGTACTTTCTTTATTTTCCCTACTGTTTTGTTCTAATTTTGCATTATTCTGTTCTAATTTTGCATTTAAGGCATCACTACTAACTTTGTTCTGATACATGAATTATCAATAAATGATAAAAATGGTCCGGTTAGCTCAAACAATGCCAGCGTTTCGCCCCAGTGTGCCGTTGGGCTCGTCAGTTGGTACAGACACACCTACCAATACGCGTGGCTAGCACATACTGAGAAGGCCATGCAAGACACAAAATACAAGCAGTATTGACGTCACGAGCATGCCAATGTGCTACGGGAGTCAAACTCCCTTTCATAAAAACAAAAGCCTTACCTTGGCAATCCAAATAAGGTTTTGAATATTCCCAAAGGGAATATGATGTAGTTTCCATTTGAGCGGATGAATTATCAATAAATGATAAAAATGGTCCGGTTAGAGCTAACCGGACCATTTTTATCATTTATTCCCAAAGGGAATATGATGTAGTTTCCATTTGAGCGGATGAATTATCAATAAATGATAAAAATGGTCCGGTTAGAGCTAACCGGACCATTTTTATCATTTATTGATAATTCATCCGCTCAAATGGAAACTACATCATATTCCCTTTGGGAATATTCAAAACCTTATTTGGATTGCCAAGGTAAGGCTTTTGTTTTTATGAAAGGGAGTTTGACTCCCGTAGCACATTGGCATGCTCGTGACGTCAATACTGCTTGTATTTTGTGTCTTGCATGGCCTTCTCAGTATGTGCTAGCCACGCGTATTGGTAGGTGTGTCTGTACCAACTGACGAGCCCAACGGCACACTGGGGCGAAACGCTGGCATTGTTTGAGCTAACCGGACCATTTTTATCATTTATTGATAATTCATCCGCTCAAATGGAAACTACATCATATTCCCTTTGGGAATATTCAAAACCTTATTAACTGATACATGAACTCGAGAAGTAAAGTTTTTAATTCTGGTTGGCCGCCTACACTCCCTGTTTCAGTATCGGGATTTACCTCCGCTACCCCGGTACTACCATCACTCGACATACTGCTCGTATCATCACTCTCCAGTTGATGACCTCTACGTAACCTCATCTGTCTTTCTTTCTCATCCCCCATAATGATATACACTGATAAAGACAAATAACCCCCAAACTACAGGCACAGAAATATATACCCTTCTCCTTCCACAAATGTTATTAGGTTTTCATCCCCACGTTGGGCGCCAATTGTAGCAGTTTTCTTAGGCTGGGATGACAAGTGAAACGGTATTTACTTTGCTCCACGTTGAGCGTACAAATGTAGCAGTTTTGCTAGCCCACCCTTTGCCTAAGCTATGTTGTTTTAATGGGCGCCAAGACCTCAATGCAATGTTGAAATCTAAATTTGTATTTAACAACGTCTAGCTCTGGCAGAACACCTTCAAGACTCTATTCACTCAGATCGTGGTATGATTTGATCGTTAACCCAACAAACAATTGTATCAGGAGAAGGAATTGGTCTATATCTAATGCTACCTACTGAAAGCAAAGATTGCATTGTAAAAGAAATGAATTTATTATATAAAACAAGAATAGCAAAATTAATAATAATAATAATAATAATAATAATAATAAGTATAAAATTTAAATTGGAGCGTTGTGATTTTAATATTACCGATAGAAAATTACGTGAAAACGGAGTCTGATAAATTATTGATTTTACTCTTATTCCCAAGCTATGAAGTTACTGAAATATGAAATATAAAACCAAGAGAAATGAGAGATTGCGTATTTCTGCGTCATTCGCGCTTACCACTGGAAATTGCCGAAACATTTCCCTCGTACTGGATGATGCTGTGAGCTTCCCATAGTCTCCTGGACGTCGACATCTTTGTCGATATTTGATGAGATTCTGGTAGATTAGATAATTCAATGGTCCGTACATCGGACCCAAACACTCGTACAACCACACTGGTTAGGTTTTACAAAAGTTAGTCCTCCACTCCACGGAACATCGGAGCGACTCCCGCGTACAACCGTACTCGTTAAGTTCTATACAGATAGTCCTTGTTCCACGGAACACAGAACGATATATGTACCCGTCGCATCCCCACTCTTCATCCGACTTCTAGCTTGCGTGGTCCTCACTGATTGGCTGAGCACGCCGCTATATTCCCCTCCTCTGGCTCATTACACACGGCGCGCGAGAGGGAGAAGTCGTTTTCCGTTCCATATATCCGCCTTTCCTTGACGCTGCGACCCAGGATTGCGTCATGCTTTCCGACAAGATTAAGCGTGTACTTGAATTCCCAGTGAGTCACGTCTCTCGATATACCCTAACTGACGAAACTCCGTTAAATTCCGCAATCACATAATTTTCTATGATATTGTCGTTCGTAATAATTTGCTTGATAGCGTTTTCTAAGACATAGAAAACCTATCTGTATGCTTATAATTTTTATAAAATGCTCCGAAAATATCTTAATAATAATTATAATAAATTAATAATAATAATAAATTAACATGAAAAATTCTCTTGGCTGAACAATTTGCCGCGTAAATAAATATAGAATGGCTTCCTACTGACTTATGCCAGTTGCATAAAAACCCCTCGAAAAACACGTTACAATTTTTCAACCAGATAAAAGTTATGCACTGGATGGTGAATTACACACTCGTTGAAGTCATCCACAGCTGTGATACATTTCTTAACTGTATGTTTCTTCCCAGGCGTTCCGAATGATGTTCCTTCTTCATCAGCAAATTCCCTTTCCCTAATAATACATCTCACAGATCGTTCACACACACCAGTCGCCCTGAAAACCCTTTCCCGAATTTTTCTCTAAGGTATTAACATTTCACCGGCAGCTGCTTCCTTCTTCATAAATTTGTGCACGTTCGAAATAATTTCACGCGACTGACTATGTAGCGTTGTTGATGCTAGCTTCGAATGAAAGGGTGGCATATTAAGAAATACAAATGAAATCAGCCAGCCACTATTCTAGGCGCTCACATGTCCTCACTTAGCTGTCCTCACCCTGTCAACTTGAGTCGAGCACTGGGACCCGACCAACTCCATACACGCATGCGTTGCACGTGGAGACATTGCGCATGTTATTTGCACTGTTCACACATGTATGTAGGCTCACTGTGCGCTGAAACATCACTGCGCATGCAAATTGTACCAGCTGAAAAGGAACAGCCTATTTATACCCAGTTTCGTCTTAATTGTGCAATTACCTCTCGAGTTAATGATTTGTGCATTTTAATAGTATGCCTAGTCGCCATCTTGAATGTATGGAGTCGCTGCTCTTTCACGTTGTATATACGAAATTACTTATAAGGTTCTACATTAATACTAATTTTCGTTATTGTTGTTTTAAGGGGTGGAACAGGGAGGTCACCTGCCCCTCTAATTTTCATTATTACAGCTCTAAAATACTGAGTTATTAATTTATTTTGGAATTTCACAATGGCTGATGTGCGCCAATCTCATTGTGATAGTATTACGACTAATGCCAATGAGATCTTTTATAGGATACTCGTCTTAATTGCGCGATTAAATCCCGAGTTGTTAATTTTAATGTTTAAATAGTTCGCCCGGTCACCATTCTCAATGTATGGAGTCACTATTATTTTGCGATTGGCATGCAAAACCACTTATGCAATTCCTCCCTGTAACTAGTTTTGATAGTAATTGTAGCTTTTAGGTATTGAGACGTATTTATTTTTACATTTTACAATTTCAAGATTACTGCTGCGCGTAACATTGAACATAATAAAGTCGTTACTTTGGTGACACAAGGTCCTTATATAAAACTAACAGAACGCTAACTACTATGTGCACTGTTTCATTGGATCCTATGTTATGGATTATAATGTGCCCATATTTCGCATGGCCGCCGTATTGAAATTATTTAGCCAATAACCGTCTAGTGTGGGCCTCTAATGTGTCTGTATGGAGCCGCTGTTATCTTGCGCTTGGCATGCAAGACCATTTATATGGTCTGACCTTTCACTAATTTTCATAATAGATTACTACATGTCCTACATGGATGTTTGTTTTTCCAAAATTTGGTAGAGATCCGATGATTTTCTTAGATGGTATTTGACTTACGATTTGAATACCCTCGTGTTTGCCATTTTGTTTTCTTTATGATGGTAACAATATAAACAAGGAGGTGCCCTTTACTAGCACTACATCTATACCAAATTTCATTCAATTTTGTTTCGTCATTTGGGAATCGATAGACGGAGGGGGCAGACATACACACAGACACACGGACATTTGGCCTGTGTTGATCTCGAAGTCTACTTTTTTTTCTTTTTCTTTTGCAAAATTCGAAAGCATGCAGATATCTAAAACCACTGAACATTTCCAGGTGATGACATATTGGCTTTCATGGTCATTAATTATACTCCAGCAATCCTTACATTTCTGCCATGTCTGTTGTGGCGTTTCGCGAGCACTGGGTGAATTGCCCGGACTACCACTGGGGTAGTGTTTCTTGCACTATGTCCTATATTTGGTCAATATATGCATACCGCTCGAGCACTGGCAGAGCCCATACTTAATTCACCATGCAACCACAGCACAGCACTGGTATGATTATAGCTCTTATACATGGTCGTATACCTCTGTTAAATGACATAACGAAGTATACAAAGAGAATGCTCTTACTAAAAATAGTACTAGGGAAAATTCTAGAATTCATACTCTCTTTCCAACATGTTCATTACCTCTGGTTGCAGAGAAGAACTAAATTCTGAACAGCTGTGAGTGTTGACTGCTCATTTTGTCCGGTGACCAAGTGTCTATCAACTACTACATGAACACAGTCAGACGCACTGCTTGAGAAGCAGCCTCCACCATCCCTGATTGCATCCTCTGGTACAACTGCAAGATCTGCAAAGTTCGGTTTCTGTGCTAATTCAAACACAGATGACTGCAACAGAATCAATACAAAATAAAAATTAGATTTAACTTAAAAAAAAAGCATTACCCTTAAAATATTGAAACCAATAAAACTATTTTACAATAGAAATACCTAGGATTGAATTTGAAATATTAGGTTTTTATTACGGACTTGTGACATCCGGGTCTACTGTGGTTCCTGTATTAGTAATTACGACTATTGAAGAAAGCGGGTATATCCTTGAGAAAGTTATCGATTAGTTACCTCACTGAGTTGCTAAGGATATGATCTCAAGCTCTATTTCCAGCCCAGGAAGTGGGATTTTGAAGAGTGGAAAGAATCTATGGCGCACCAATTCATGCAATGTTGGTTGGTAAAATATCTCTCATAACGCATTTCTTGGTTACAAGACGAGTTAATTAAATCTTAGCCCAATAAGAGTTCAGGTATCTCCATCAGGTGGCAAGTCTAAACAGAACATCCAATTTGGAGAGTAAGAGCCGGGTTCACCAAT
Organism: Meconema thalassinum; assembly: GCA_946902985.2. NCBI lineage: Eukaryota > Metazoa > Arthropoda > Insecta > Orthoptera > Tettigoniidae > Meconema > Meconema thalassinum. The sequence continues at coordinate 1,070,166,116 of OX336389.2, forward strand.
GCAGCGTTAACAGGCCGTCAGCAAATGCCTCGTTAATTTTAACATCAGAATTAAACTCGTTAGCGTTTCACCAGGACATTCGCCGATTGGCATTAGCAAATGTTGTTGTTTGAGTCTTCAGTCTTTTGACTGGTTTGATGCAGCTCTCCATGCCTCCCTGTCCTGTGCTAATCGTTTCATCTCTACATAGCTACCACACCCTACACCCGAGACAATCTGTTTAACATATTCTAACCTTGGTCTACCCCTACAATTCTTGTCCTCAACCCTTCCTTCCATCACTAAGCTTGCTATTCCTCGGTGTATGAGTATGTGTCCTACTAACCTATCTCTTCTCTTCATTAGCAGTCGCCAAAAATATCTCTCCTCTCCCACTCGTCTTAATACCTCTTCGTTTGTAACCCTATCTACCCATCTGATCTTCATCATTCTCCTGTAACACCACATTTCAAATGCTTCAATTCTCCTCTTTTCTGCTGCACCAACAGTCCAAGTTTCACCTCCATAGAGCGCCACGCTCCAGACAAAGGCCTTCAAAAATGACTTCCTAATACCTAAATCTATGTTCGATGTCAACAGATTCCTTTTCTGTTATGTTTAAGGGCTGTACAAAACTCATTGATAGACGATGATTGTGGCGGTATTTGTATATTCTTTGGTGTAATCAAGCAGGCCGTTAACTGCAAAAAGATTAAAAGTTATATACTCCTTGGTTAAAAACAAACATGGCTGATGAAAAGAGTAACAAGAGCTGGGGACTGTGAAATTTTCTTTAAATGAAAGAAACATATTTATCCACCCTTATCCACTTGGTGGATGAGTATCTTGAAATCGTTGAAAATTAGAGGACTGATGCTGTAACGTTTAGGTAGTCTTTTATTAAATTAACAACAAGTGCGATACCGTAATGCATCACACGATATTACACACGTAAAAAAGAAATAAAAGGACTGATGCTGTGACGTCTAGGTAGTCTTTTATTAAACTAACTACATTTGCTATACCCTCATGCATCACACGATATTACACGTAAATAATAAATGGTACATAGGCCTAGGCTATCTTACTTATCAGGTGGGAATGCCAGGTTAGGTTTTATCATCTATAGAACATTCAACACAGAAGGTTTTGACAACCGAAATCTCATGATAAATTCTGTGTCGTCGCATTCATTAAAGAGGACTCAGTATGCCTTCCTTCGGAGGGTAAGTAAAGCCGGTGGGCCCATGTCATAGATTTATGGCATGCAAAAGAACCTTCCACTAACTACATCTGTGTGAAACAAAAATTTGTAGGTTAGATTTGATACGCTTTAAGTTCCAACGTTCGTCGCCAGGTGCTGGTTGCGATGACATCTAGTAACCAAGTTCACAACTAGGTGTTGTGGACAGTAGCATTTGGTAGCAAAAGTGGGAACTACTTGAAAATTGATCGTCTACAGTCCTTACCTGAATTACAGATAACACACACTAATACAGCCATCACAATTAACACCGGTTATCAGACAAATTCTACACACACCCAAAGTACACGGGGCTACATGGCCGCATTTTCGCAGCCCCTAAACTAAGGAACCAACCAACCAAAGTAATTCCATCATTATTTATAAGTTAGTGGTCGAAGAAAATCTAGTATGTCTTGTTCAGAATAAAGTTAAATGCACGCCCGCTCCGGCTTTCGCCGCACGCCATTTTGGACTTGAATGCTTCATAAATCGATCATCAAGTCGTTAATACTATGTTGACTGAGCAATTAGTTTTGACGGCTTGTTAGGGAAGCTAATGGATTGTTATAATTTGGTGAACCACGACATTTCGGTAATCGTTCATCAACAGACTTAATTGGTTTGTGAACATTTTGACGAACCATGGTGAAACCGGCTCTAAATTGCCTAAATGGCTTCAACATTATTTATTAATTAATTATTAACATATTTTACCAGGAGAGTTTTGTTAGGTGTATAAATTACTCGAGTATTTATTTCAGGTACTAGGAAATTCATTGTTAATCACCGCCCAATCGATTGGGTACAATCGTGTTGACCAACTGAAAAGCGATTATACTAATTCATACTAGGCAACACTAAAAAATGGCTTCTATTATTTCAATATGAAATATAAGCTAACATGAGATCATTTGTGTATGCATGTCTCCCCCTAATAAAATCAAAATGGCTACAGTGATTTCAATGAGAGACAGTATGAACTTAATACTACCTTATCCGACCTCGACTCTCCCTATCACATTTTAATGGGTTTCACCAACCCAACATGGCGGCCACAAAATACACTGAAGAAAATGGAAATTGCAACACCATGAAGGCATTGGTCATATGTGTTGCTTTTCAAGATATGGAACGATGCCAAAGTTTCAGACCCATTGGATTGTTACTACAGGTCACCCCACGTGATTGGTTGCGGAGGAATCAACTCCAGTATACGGACTCTGGTGTAGGGTAGTTGACTTGCAGTCTGTGCAGTGAAGTGTTCCCCGTCAAACATGCCTCGACGACAGACAAGAGCACGCTATCAACAACTGTCGCCGTTTGAGAGGGCTCGGATAATTGGGCTGTGTGAGTCTGGAGTATCGCTAAGGACTGTCGCTGCACGTGATGGCCGACAAGCATCTATGGTACAACGTGTATGGCAGCAGTGGTCAAATGAAGGTACCCACACTCGTAGACCTGGCACAGGCCCAGCGCGACAGACAACTGTGAGAGAGGATCGCCACATCATTCGGATGGCCCGGATGGAACCCCATGCAACAGCAGCACAAATTCGAGCAGCTGTGGCACCTAACGTTACACAACAAACAGTTGATAATCGCCTGAGTGCAGCTGGCTTATGATCCCGTGTCCCTGCAGAAGGTGTTCCATTGACCCCACAACAGTGACGTGTAAGGCTGGCCTGGTGTCGAGAACGATCGACGTGGGTCGACGAATGGCATAGGGTCTTTAGTGATGAATCGTGCTTCTGTCTCTCCCGCAGTGATCGCCGGAATCGTGTGCGCCGACGTACCGGGGAGAGGGGCTGCCCAGACCTTATTGTCGAGAGGCACACAGGGCGAACACCAAGCATTATGGTCTAGGGAGCTCTTGGCTTTAATGTGAAATCACAATTAGTGCTTGTTGAGGGCACTATGACTGCTCGACGTTGATAGGGTACTCAATCCAGTGGTTGTCCCTATGATGGCGAACATTGCTAATGGGCTGTTTCAGCAGGACAATGCCCGGGTTCACACTGCACGCATCTCCAGAGAAGCTCTCCACAACATCACAACCTTAGAATGGCCCGCCAGATCCCCGGACCTCAGTCCTATTGAGCATGTGTGGGACATGATAGGTCGATAACTGGCCAACCGACCTCAGCCACCCACAACTCTGGAAAACCTGACCCGTGCAGTGCAGCAAGCATGGGCCACAATTCCTCAGGAAGCGATCCAGGGTCTTATTGACTCCATGCCTCGCAGAATTCAACAATGTATTGCAGCTCATGGTGGGCACATCCTGTACTGATTGTTGTCCAAACTTGCGGTCAGAGGGACCTGAAAGTGTAATAATCGAATCACAACAGAACACTCGTCCTGCATGTTCAATTGCAGCAATGTAGCACCAGTCCTTCTGGGTGTTGCAATTTCCATTTTCTTCAGTGTATTTCACTAGCTTTCAATATCTCCAAAATTATTACTGATATCAACTTGAACTTTTGTATGGTGATATGACCAAGTAAGCACAAAACCAATATGGTGGCCAAGCAAAATGCAAATATTTAAATGGACTTTTCTTGCGATTTAATCATCTGAACACAGTACAACTTGGCACGGTAAATCTTTACACAGTATAAGGCTTTATATACAAAAATCTAATTTAATTAAATGGTTTTGATCAGTCGCAGCTCGTACTGTTGGAGTTTGGGGAAGGCTGCAAATGAGCAAAAATCTGAAGGTAGTTTGTAGCTTCGAGGTGGTGTAATTATTTATAGCTAGGTAGAAACTGACCAGCTTAGGGCAAATGTTGGTTTAATGCATTTCTTATACGACGCGCATACGCGTATGCAGGATTTTTAAAGGGGAAAATGTTTCAGGGGAAGGGGGCGGGAGTCCGCAATATACTTCTTGTTAATAAATAGATTGGTCCTATTATGCTATTTTATGAACCGATGGATTTTTAAGTTTCTTTTTAAACGAATCGACTTACCTAGTTTCCTAATTCTAATTTAACCTACTCCTCATCCTATTGAGACCCGCACAGAGGAGGACTGATTGCGATTGAACCCTACAATACAACCGCACTTTACCTTCAAAACACTACCAGCTAGAGATTTGATCTGCAACATGATCCGAGAGTGAAACCGAACTTGAGGGATATATGGAAACAACATACAAAGCATGGCCGAATTTTAAACTGAATACTTCCCTTAGGTCTCGGTAGATGGTACTGCTACCACTGTCATATCGAGGTGTTCTCTGGCAAAAATGTTTTAATTGCACTTCAAGGGATACCGTTTGCGTTGTCAATAATGAATACCATCACTTCTTTGTCTTTTAAAGTGTTTCTGGTAACTAATTAATGGTCTTTTGGAGAGTGAAAGAAGGAAAAGAGAAAGCTTCAAGAGGGTGGGTTAAATCTTCTTGAAAAATTGTGAATGTATTCTACTTAAAACAAAAATCTTGTCGGTGTTGGCTAACCTGGCTTAGGCTCTGGTCGCCTAAGCCTTCGGAGCTACAATGGAAATGAATGGAGTTTTCTGAACCATGCCTCCCAATCCTGTTACATAGAAAGACATGAGAAATGTAAGGCTCCACCAAACAGCAATACCACCCATTTAAGTACATATTTTTATCAACAGTTCCAAATACACTGGTCAAAACAATTAGGGGATCAGTTGAGATATCTAGGTTCTGACGTATTGTCATCGGCACAATGACCTAAAATGGTTCGACGTCTTTCTGTCGGTTCTACGGAGTGGAGACAACAACAATATGGCAATCCAGATAGTGGTAATAACAGAAAGTTGTTGCAGACTGGGTTGGTGTGGACGTGTGTTTACTCTACCAAACGAATGACACAAGCAGTTGGGTTCAGATGGTGTAGTGAGCAGGCAGTGCAATGCAACAACAACGTGACTTACCGGAAGGTATGGCATGGAGAGCCATATGAAGGTTGGAAGCGGGACAGACATAGAGGGAGGTGGCTGCAGCTATTGGAGTCTCCCAAAGTGTAATTTCCAGGACTTGGACGTGATTTCAGACAACAGGAACCATTAAAAGAAGGCCAGGCCAAGGTCATCCACGGGTAACATCAGCAAGAGATGACCGTTATCTGACAGCCCATCGAGACAGGAGGCTGAATGCAACTCAGCTGCAACGCACCCTCCAGGGGGCAACAGGACACGCAATATCAACCCAAACCATCCAAAATCGCCTTCGAGAAAGTGGCCTCTACGCACGGAGGCCTATGGTGTGAGTCCCATTAAAACCACGTCACCGTTTAGCTCGCAGAAACTGGGCGGAGGAACATCAGGATTGGCGTCATAACTAATGGCTCCGGGTTCTGTTCACAGACGAGTCAAGATTTTGTGTTTAGCCAGAAAATCGTCGTTCCCTCATCTGGAGAGAACGTGGAACTCGGAACAATCCTGCTTATGTGCAGGAAACAGCACCCTATCATAGTGGTGGATGAATGGTGTGGGTAGGAGTCAGTATTGGTGGACGTACGGACCTCTATGTCGTTCAAAATGGCGCTTTAACTGCTCAGAGGTATCGAGACAAGATCCTTCGACCGTTTGTTATGCCCTATGCTGGTGCCATAGGTGAAGGGTTCTTCTGGTGGACGATAACGCACGTCCCCACAGAGCTGCACTGGTGGACAACATGCTTGACGACAAGGGCATTGAACGAAGAGAGTGGCCAGCTTGTTCACCAGACTTAAACCCGATTGAGCATGTCTGGGGTGCACTTGGCAGATGCATTGCAGCCAGACCAGCACCTCCCACAACGGTTGCTGAGCTGGATATTGCACTCATGGAAGAATGGCCAAAAATCCCTCAAGAGCTGATTGATAACCTCATACTGTCCATGCCACGCAGGTGTGCAACTTTCCTGTCTATCCGAAGTGATCACACACTATATTAGAGGGCAACGAGAATGACTTTTTCACTATTATGGTAGCCCCATGGTGCCTCGCTCTAAGTAAACGCCCTGTAAACCTCCAGTAAAGAGTTGAGACAGCACAATATCGTACTGTAGCACACACAAATTACAATTGTAACCGAACTCTGAATAAAAGACATTACCATGTGTATCGTATGTATGATATATCACCTGATCCCCTAATTGTTTTCACCAGTGTATATTGACTGTTGTGACTGAGTGAAAAAAGTTCAAAAAGTAACGAGCCGGAGGCTGGAATGCCCAAACTGGTGACGACATCGGTTAATCGTGGCGTGTGTAAAGAGGTGTGGTTCCGACCAGAGCGAGGTAGGTCACAGCCCGTCGCTAGAGGGAACGCGTGCACGTCACGTTACAAAGCGAGCAGCAGCATGCATCAATCGTCCAACGCTGCCAGTCGCATTGCAAACAGTGACATGGAGGCATCAAACGAAGAGTAAAGTGGTGTTGTTCGGTTTCTGCCAGCAGGAGTAGGGGGAACGGACATTCATCGCCGAATGTCATAAGTGTACGGCGAATACTGCTTGTCCCTTGCAAGGGTCAAGGCGTGGCACAAGCGCTTCAGGGAAGGACGGGTGCCGTTAGCCGATGATGCCTGGTCTGGGGCACCCCCCTGCATTACCGATGACAACGTCCAGCTGGTTGATGCACTCATTACCCAGGACCGCCGAGTGACAGTGAACGCCATAGCCGCCGGGGTTGGATTGAGCGTCGGAAGTGTGCACACCATTATGAAGGAAAGACTGCACTTGCGCATAGTGTTGCCCAATGGGTGCCCCACAGTCTTCAACCACACCAGGAAACATGTCGAATGGCCCTCTGTCTTGGTCATCTGCAGCGCTATGCAAGAGAAGGGAATGGGTTCCTGGCACGAGTGGTGGCTGGAGATGAGTCATGATGTCATCACTTCGAACCAGAATCCAAACGACAAAGCCTCCAGTGGAAGCATCCAGGGTCACCACCACCCAAAAAAAGGCAAGGCCATCCACACGAGTGCAGGAAAGGTAATGCTGACGTTCTTCTTTGATCAAGATGGCGCCCTTCTGATACACTTCATGCCGTACGGGACAACAGTGAATGCCCAGCATTACTCGCAAACCTTGACCACCCTTCGCCAAGCGATCAAAACAAAACGACCAGGCAATCTCACCCGTGGGGTCATTCTGCTCCACGACAATGCATGAACTCATACGGCCAACACAGTCGCGGCACTCCTGCAGAAATTCAAATGGAAAGTTCTCGGCCACCCTCCATACAGTCCAGACCTCTGTCCCTGTGATTACGCCATGTTTGGTCCCCTGAAAAGGGCTCTGCGGGACCAACGATTCACCTCGGACGTCGACGTCCAGCTGTACGTGTGGAACTGGTTCACATCGCAGCCCAGGGAATTTTATGAGACAGCCATTCACCACCTCGTGTCACAGTGGGACAAGTGCCTCAACAGCCAGGGCCAATACTTCTAACATACAGGTACTGGTTTCTGTAATTATGCCTCCGGCTCGTTACTTTTTGAACGCACCTTATATTTATAGATTCTTTCAAGAGAGGCTTCGCCTGCAATCACCGGCCGTGCCTGGTATTGATAAACTGAAAATGGGGACTGAGCAAAATTTAAAAATTATATTCTTGATTCTTGTGTCCTAATTAAGCGAGCAAAGTGAAAGTTTGTATAATGAACCAACGCAATAATCTTCATTATACAACTCTATGGCCTACATCTAAAACAATCCAACATGGCGGCTATGTAAAATATTTTACTGGTTCTCAATATCTACGCATTACAGCAATCAAACTGTAGTTTTGTATGTTAATAGAGGCCTTTGAAATAATTTCAACTATGACCTGGTGAGCACAAAACCAACATGGCAGCCATGTGAATTTTAAATGGGCTTTTTTTCATGACTTAATCATTTGAGTGCAGTGAAACTTAGCACAGTAAATCTTTTGTACAAGGCTGAATGTATTGGCATCTAATTTAATTTAATTTACATGAGAACTTCAGAATTGTGCCTGTGCAAAATTTAAAAATAATGTTTTTAATTCTTGTGTCCTAATCAAGCGATCGAAATGAAAGTTTATATAATGAACCACTATTATAATCTTCATCTGCTGGCCTCTAAAGTCCTACGTATAAAACAATCTAATATGGCAGCCATGTGAAAGATTTCACCGGTTCTCAATATCTCCGAAACTATGACAGCTATCACACTACAATTTTGTAGAGTGATAGAGGATTATTGAGTAAGTACGGTACATACCTAGGTATATGTGACTTTCAAAAACATGATAAATACAAAAATCAATATTGTGGGTAAACGATTTTCAAGTATCTCAAATTACTTTTCTGGTGATGTAATCACTTGGCACAGCAAATCTTTAGTCAGATACAGACATAATTGTTCAATTGTTTTCAAAAGTTCAATATGCCATCAATTCGAAATTTTAAGAACTTCCTTTTATTTCTCGTATGCTATTCAGGCGATCACAAAGACGCATCGTAGAATTAGATTCATAGATTAAATTAAATACCAATACATTCAGCCTTGGATAAAGATTTACTGGGCCAAGTTTCACTGTGCTCGAATGATTAAGTCACGAGAAAATCCCATTTAAAGTTCACATGGCTGCCATGCTGGTATTGTACTAGACTCTACTTAACTATTATAACAAACTCTATCTCATAACACTGAATTCCGTAGCTTACTTGTCGTGAATTATGGAAGCCATACATGACATTTCTTAAAATGAACTCCTGTGACTCGTTACAGAAGGATGACATTTCCAGAGGTGCCAACTATTACAGATTGTCCGTAATTATTGCGGATTTCACCTCACGATTACGGTCAACGGGGAAATTATTACGGAAAAGTGACATTATCACGAAAAAGAAAAAAAAAACACATTTCTATGGGGAAAAAAAAAGAAAAAGTTACAGAGTGTCTACCGGTAACGAAAAGTAACGAAAGTAACGAAAAAGTAGCTAATTTTACAAACAGGTAATGAAAGTAACGTAGCTAATTTTTATGTCTGGAGAGAGTTGGAGGTAACAAAATTTCGCTGAGGTTGGTTCATTTAAACTCGTGCCGCTAGGCTCACAGTTTGCGATGGAGCAAGTTTCACGCAAGCGGCGCCGATTTCGTAAGCTATATTTCCCCATGCCCGCCCTTAAGGAAATGCATACTGAAGTTACCTTGAGTGGTATACATCGGTTCAACATATATTTTCGTCATCAAGAAGAGTTTTTAGTTTTGTGTGAAATATTTTTCTGTATTAATAGGAAACCTGACTTTCCGCGAGACATTTATTCGCGAAAATTTCCAAAACTCAACAGAAACCTGTCATTTCTGTTTTTGACCTCTAAATTGAAGTCCAGAAATAAAGTGAAATAATTTAATGTGGCAATGTTGCGAAATGATACAGTTTCGAATAACAAACCGCGAAAAAGCTTCAAAATACATAAATTTTAAAAATCTGTCTCGAAAATTTGCGACATCCAGTATGGTTAATTCTTAATTACGTTATGTCAATTTTTCCCTCGAACTTTGGTTCCATCGGATAATCCAACCAGTTATCTCAAAAACTTGTATAACATGTATAATTCGTGATTCGAATTCGAAGGAAAATGTGCCCTCTTGTCATATTATTCATGCAATCCTCTCAGAATAATTCACAATATTTGATACCTACTTCGAACGTTCATCCTCCGAACTCACATGCTGAAGACGGCCGGCTGACCGCACGACTTCCCTCCGTGAATCTCGTCAAACGGACAGTTGCGTAAAATCATAAATCCCGTGCCCAATCGCGACCTTGTGACCACGCGGACTGCGGGAATCCTGTCAAAGGTGATTCGGCACCCATCACGAAACATACCGAAACCTACTCACCACTTTTCCCATGACCGTATACTTAAAAGCGTACGGGGAGCGAGAAGTGCATCAACCCACTTAAAAATGACTGTCTACGTATCATCGCGATTCTCATTTCTCCTCGTGATCCGCCGTGAACTCCCAACCACAGCATAGGGACAGCGGGAATCATGGCGCCGACCATTCAACATGTCCATAACTGCTCGTGGATTTTAACCATGCCCAACCTCGAGCTTGCCTCAGCCATTCTGCCAGTACAGATAGGCAGGCAGACAATCGTTGAACGGCCGGGTGCGGCGCTGATTGCATATTATCGTGTTTTCAGTGACCAACCGCTAAGACATGGTGATTCTCGTATAACGGCCGAAAACGGCAGCGATTGCGATACATCGCGATATTTCTCCGCATTCGATGACGAGAACAACTGGATTCTTGTCAAATGTACAGCAAGTGGCGTCAATTGCGTAATTATGCTATATTTTCCCGTGCCCTACTCAAGGACACTGGAAATCTCGTCTCGTCGATCAACTAAACGTAGCACCAATTATGAAGAAAATCGCAATTTGTGCGTGTTCTATCGTGAAAAATACGAGAATCTAGTCAAACGGCCGAGACCAGCGCCGATCTTGTAACATCTCGATATTTCTCTTAAAATGAAGGTTTCCTATTCATCTCTTGATTATTTTGTTCAAAGATTCGCAAGTTTGGTCAAGGAAAGTGAACATGACAAACTTGAAGAGGAATTTGCTGTTTTTCAGTGAGATACTTTCCCTGAATGTATTTGACAAGGACTTATAATTGCTGAGCTTAAAAACGAAAGTGGACAGTTGAAGTACAAAATCTTAAGTAATATGGTATTTGCAATATTAGCTGTACCTCACACTAACTCTCCCACAGAAAGAATTTTCAGTGTTGTTAGAGAAAATTAGACAGACTTCAGACCTACATTAAGCACATCTACACTGGAATCGCTTATGATACAGAAGACGAGCATGTCATGACCGGGGGGAGTATATTACAAGAAAACTTTCACGGAAAAGCAGCTACTGGGTGCAAATCAAGCTACAAGGAATTTTTCTTATCACAGAACTAGCAGGCAATGTGCAAATTTTATTGTGTGCTATGATGTTCTTAACTATAGGTTGCTTCCGGGTAGGGAAAAGGTGGTGTCATTATCGAGAAGGGTGGAGCATGCTTTGGATTTAACATGAAAATTTTTGTATGAGGGGGGCAATATTCAAAGGTTGGCACCTCTGCATTTCACTGGAGGAGTCATAATTACTGATACTGAATGTTTTATATTCTAGCAAGTAATTTTTCATTATAGTGAGTTATCTTGAGCAACGATGTAAACTTTGATTTAAGAAAGGGCATGCACTAGTACCATGGTATGATCATATTGCTTTTCTTAAAATATTATTATGTTTATTGTCTGAAATGGCTATTGTATATATTGAGTTTTAGGTTTGAAATTGTTGCTCTATATTTTATCACTCTATACTTTACTTGATCAACAACATCAACTTTATCACAATGTAGGCAATGTAACAAAAATTACAGTCAGTCAGAAAGACTAGATGTTATATCATTTCAAATGACGCATGCTACAAATGCTACACATGTTAGAAAGGCAGGAGGGCTTCTCACTTCGCTCGAAGCCCCAGGACTCTTTCAACAGATTCCATTACGAACTTAGAACAAAATATTTCAACAATTAGTTCCATCCAATCAGGGGTTAAAGGTTTCAATCTGACATCTTGCCCACCGCTTTAAGGGCCACCCATTTTTTGAATCTGATATCTTGCAAACCTCTTTAAGGGTCACCCTGTATTTGAATTGAATCTAACATACTGTACACCTCGTTAAGTGTCACTCTGTATTTTGCTCTGACATCCTGCACACCTCTTAAGGAGACACCCTGTATTCTTATCTGGCATCTTGTATATCTCTTTAGGAGTAATCCTGTATTCTTATCTGGCATCTTGTACTGTATTTTGCTCTGACATCCTGCACACCTCTTTAGGAGTCACCTTGTATTCTTATCTGGCATCTTGTATATCTCTTTTGGAGTAATCCTGTATTCTTATCTGGCATCTTGTACTGTATTTTGCTCTGACATCCTGCACACCTCTTTAGAAGGCACCCTGTATTCTTATATGGCATCTTAAGTCACCCTGTATACTTGTGTGACATCTTGTACACCTCTTTAGGAGTCACCCTGTATTCTTGTCTGACATCTTGTGCACCTCTTTAGGAGACACCCTGTATTCTTCTCTGCCATCTTGTACACCTCTTTAAGAGTCACCTTGTATTCTTATCTGGCGCTTTGTATATCTCTTTAGGAGTCACCCTGTATTCTTATCTGGCATCTTGTACACCTCTTTAGGAGTCACCCTGTATTATTTTAGCTTCGTTCGAAGCCCCAGGTCGCTCGACGCCCCAGGACTCTTTCAACAGACTCCATTAACCATTAACTTCGACTTCCCGCGTGGCTGCATGACGTCACGCACTCGCCTCCTTTACCCATTAGCTTAGGCATCCCGCGCGGCTGCATGACGTCTCCGTCTCCGTAACGCAACCGTCTCCGTCCCGCATAACGTAAGACCCAAAGCATAACGACGAAGTCGCCAAGATCATTTGGAATGATAAAAACTATTTACTACATCACTTGGAAAATTCTCTCAATAGGCGGGAGAGTTTTAATTGGAAAAGATCAGTAGAATATATGAAAGTAGACTAGTCAGTTCTTCACAGAAATAATAACAATAATGTATTATTATTATTATATTTACTAAGCCAGTCAAGGTGTTACATTAAAACACTCTTAAATGTCAATAGACTTGAGTCAGGATCAGACTCACTATCTTAGGTTTTGAATTCCAACTGCATCACTCAGCCGAACATCTATCTACGAAGATTATTGTGGTGTCTATAGAACAGTATGTAACCGCAGTTACTAGAGTCTAATTACTCTCATAGTATGCTGAGACTGAAAAAGGGATCTTCACATCATTTTTGCTGAGCTGAAAAGAGAAACAAAAAAAATAAATACACGAGACGAAGTGGAAAGGAAAGAGACCGAGAGACAAGTGGCTGAAGGGAGTGGAAAAAAGCGTGAAGAAGAGAGGAGAAGACTGGACAAGGGTGGAGGCTGAGAGATGGTGGGAAGACAGAAGATGTTGGAGAGGCTTGTGTTCCAAACAGACCCGGCCAGTGGCTGGAAACTGTGCAGGATGATGATGAATGATAGTCTACAGTTTCCTAGATACTGATTGGAAATAGTAATTAAAGAATTCCTGCATACATCAATTTATTTTAGATTTTTAACTAGGAACTCATTTTGTTTTAATCACACTCTCTGCCTGTTTTGACGAGTGTTTCAAATGGTGCTAGCTTTGATCCATACAGGGGGTTACTTAGCTGATGCATAGTCAGGGTGCCTACTGTAAGGATGAAGTAAAAATTAGTTACTTCTTAGCTACCATTTAGTTAATTTTAGTTACCTTTTAATTCAAGATACGTCTGTGTTCGACAAGCATAGAAGCTCATCGCGCGGTGAAGAAGAACAACATTGAACTGTGTTTAATCCAGTCAATAAAATTCACTTGTGGTGTTATAAAAATTAAAAAGATAAAAATAAATAATGGATATTTAATATCAAATGAGTTGTTTCAGCTAATAAGTCGCCTGTGTACAAGAAGTTATGATTACCAAGAAGTTGCTCTGATATTGGCCGTTTGGCAAGATTTCCTTTGTCCCCGCGGTAGATCATGAAGAAATATATGCAACGTTACGTGATCGTCACCAAATTATGTCTTCGCAGTCAAGTACGGAGAAATATCGAGACGTTACACGATTGGCGCTGGTCTGGGCCGTTTAACGCGATTCGTAGTTTTAACGATAGAACATGGAGAATAATCGTGGTTTCACTTTTAGTCGTTCGACGAGATTTCTATTGTCCTTGAGGTCGGGCACGGAAAAATATAATATTATTACGCAATCAGCGCCACACTGGATGTCACTTGCTGAATCGCAATCATTGCCGCTCTCGGTCGTTTTACGAGATTCACGTTGTCCTCGCAGTTGGACACTGAGAACACGATATTATGCAATCGGCACCGCATCCGACCGTTCAACGATTGTCTGCCTGTCTATCTGTCCTGGCAGAATGGCGGAGGCAAGCTCGAGGTTGGGCATAGGTAAAATCACGAGCAGTTATGGACATGATGTATGGTTGTCGCAGTGATTCCCGCTGTCCCTATACTGTGGTTGGAAGTTCACGGTGGATCACGAGAAGAAATGAGTATCGCGATGCTACGTAGTCTGTCATTTCTAAGTGGGTTGATGCACTTCCCGCTCCCGTACACTTTTAAGTATACGGTCATGGGAAAAGTGGAGAGTAGGGTTCAGTATGTTTCGTGATGGGTGCCCAACCACCTTCGACAGGATTCCCGCAGTCCTAGTGGACACAAGTTCGCGACCGGGCACAGGTTTTATGATTTTATGCAACTGGCGTCGATCTCGGTCCGTTTGATGAGATTCCAGCAGACAAGTCGTGCGGTCAGCCGGCCGTCTTGAGGATGTGATTTTGGAGGATGAACGTTCGAAGTAGGTATCGGATATTACGAATTATTCAGAGAGGATTGCACGAACAATACGACAAGTTGGCACATTTCCTTTCGAATTCAAATTACACAAGTTTTCGAGATAACCGGTTAGATTATCCAATGGAACCAAAGTACGAAGGAAAAATAGACATATAACGGAGTTTCGAATTAACCACACTGGATGTCGCAAATTTAAGAGACGGATAGATTTTTAAAATATAGTCTATGTATTTCGAAGCATTTTTGCTATTCTTTTTCGAAACGGTATAATTTTGCAAGATTGCAACAATAAATTAATTCGAGTTACATCTAGACTTCAATTTGAGATATCGAAATTTAGAGGTCAATATCAGAAAATGAAGGTATCCTCAGTATGCATTTCCTTGAGGTCGTGCATGGGGAAATATAGCTTATGCAATCGGCACCACTTGCTTGAAACTCGCTTCATCGCAATCTGTGAGCCTAACGGCGCGGGTTTAAATGATTTAAACCGACCTCGGTGAATTTTCGTTACTTCAAACTACCCAAGACATAAAAATTAGCTACTTTTCGTTACTTTCGTTACCCGTTTGTAAAATTAGTTACTTTTTCGTTACTTATGTTACTTTTCATTACCGGTAGACACCCTGATAGTGCAGGAAGGATCACCAAAGATTTTGGAATCTTTTGCCGAATCATGATAGGCAAATGGGATTCATTGTCGGAGATGGGAAGTAAAATATTATGAGTAACAGAATCACCTGTAATCAGTGGCATCACTAGGGGGGTACGGACCACACCGGGCGACACCAAATATAATTTGTTCTATCCGACCGACCAATGACAGGGCGCAGATTGCATTGTAAATATATTTTAATGGCAAGATGTACCATAAATTACACCATCTGGCAACCCTGAGACAGGTGAAGGTCCATGGGGGAGGGGGTGACACCATGAGTGTACTCAGGCATGAGTTTGATCATTGGCCGAGAGTAAGATGGCTGAAAACCAATGTGGCTTTAGACCACAACGTGGATCTCAGGATCAAATTTTGAGCATGCGCCATGTTATTGTGAAATGCCACGAGAGGAAAAGACTGTTGTGTTTGTGTTTTGTAGATGTAGAGAAGATGCTGAGCATCCTGAGGGATTATGGTATCCAGGGAAGGCTGCTACAGGCAATCAAAAGTATTTATGTTAATAATCAGGCTGCAATGAGACTTGATGGTAGAATGAGTTCTTGTTTCAAGGTTGTTACAGGAGAGAGGCAAGGTTGGAACCTGTCACCACTACTGTTTATTTTATATATGGACCATTTGCTGAAGGGCATAAACTGGCTGGGTGGAATTAAATTAGGTGGAAACCCAGTAGGTTGTCTGGCCTATGCTGATCACCTGGCTGTAGTGACAAACTCCGTGGAAAGCTTGCAAGCCAACATGTTAGAACTTGAACAGAAATGTAGGGAGTATGGTATGAAGATCAGTATTTCAAAGACGAATGTTATGTCGGTAGGGAAGAAATGCAAGAAAATAGAATGCCAGGTAGGAGGAAGTATATATAAGTGTTTAAGCTGAGTATAGGATGGTAGTATGGGGAAAGAGATAAGAGTCGAGCTGCAGAAAAATCAATGCATTTAGTTCTCAGTTGAGATCTACAGTATTGTGCAAGAAGTTAATGTAGCGACAAAACTCTCCCTACATCGCTCAGTATTTAGACTGACCTTGCTCTATGGAAGTGAGAGCTGGGTAGATTCATGATATCTGATACATAAGCTTATGTAACTGATATGAAGTAAAACAATAATTGATGGGTCAAATAGATGGAAGCAATGGCAGGAAGGTACTCGTAATGAAGAGATAAAGGCTAAGTTAGAAATGAAGACGCTAGATGAAGCTGTTCATGGGGTCATGTGAAGAGAATGGGTGAGGAGAGATTACTCAAGAGGTTAATGAGTTTGGACTGTAGAGGGTAAGAGAAGCAGGGGTAGACCTAGGAGGTGGTGGTTAGATTCAGTGTTGAACGGCTTCAAAGTGAGAGGTGTAGAAGGAGAGGAAGCCCCAGTGTTAACTGCTAATATGGGATCATGGAAGCGACTTGTTCGCAAACAGAAGCTTGCAGACTAGACTGGACGCTGAAAGGCAAAACAGTCTCAAATGAAAATGTAAGTACCGTACTTATACTGATTACTTTTAAGAAAAGTAATTTTTACTCATACTGTAATTTATTACAACTTTCTTAAAGTAACTGTAATATACTCTAAGAAAAAATACAAGGGAAAAACAACTTTCTGGGGCAAGAACAAGATAGACACACAGATCATAGAGCTGGACTTCACAAATACACTTAAGTCATTGTTAGTGTTAAGAAGAGAGACAAAGAGTGAACTGTACCCATGTGTTCACTCCATCCGGTGTTGGCTGAGGGGTGATAGGTGAAAACTATCTTACTTTGAGCCCACAGTCTCTTCTAGAATGTAGAATAAACTAGTGAGTAATCTCCGAGTCAGCAGGAATTTAAGCTGAGATGGCGATAGCCTATTGATGGCTGAATGTTAAACACTCATCAAAAATGTGTATCGGGCATGTGTGAGAACATGAAGCGAGTTGTTGTGTTGTTCACAGTATCCATAGTTCAGCGACAATACCTATGGAGAACAAAATATAAAGCAGTTCCCGATAACATAAGGAGTGTGATGATTGAATGACATTCTTTAACTACCTGGGAAAAGTGCTTGAGCTGATTGAATCAGTGCGGTGATCTTGTTATTGTTGAAGGTTTCTGCTAACTCAGTCTAGTTAGTATTTCGTACTATTACAATGCTGATGTTTTTAGCTTGCCCATGAAGTGTTTTCTCACTTCCACTTTGAATGCCTTTGATGCATATGGCAGGAGATCTTTGCCCCACATCATTCAAACATGCATCGTCATCGGAGTGGTGAGCTGAGGAGGATATTGTTTTGCTTGTCTTGATAACAAATTGACAGCAAAATTAAAAATTGATGATATATCGGCAGATGAAATAGACTCCATGAGTGAATGTGACAGTGGTGTAATAGTGTACCAGGAACACTATCATAATCTCCAGGACCAAGGAGGAAGTGTCAGTCAGGTTCCAGTGACTGAAAAATTATTTCAGTCATCACTAAGAGAATGCTCATTCTTGAAATGTACTCACTGTTGCAGCTTTTCTTAATTAGGATGTAACAAAGAAAGTATGTGCAATAATTAAATGTTTAATACTGTAACATAGGAGTGATGACCCCCTGAACACGAAATTTACCCAATGGATAATACAATGATCAACCCTATTTCCTTACACTTTACACACTGAGATTCCCAAGTATACTCACAGCATACCATAAATTAAAGTTAGGGGTCAGTTTTTTAAGTGTCATTTTTATGAAGATGTTAATGTTTTAAAAAGTCAGTGGCAATGTTATCAATTTCATTTGCCGATAAGCAAGCAAAAGCAAGCAAGCTTGTAGTTTAACGTGACCGTTAATCGCGAGATCATGAGCCACGGGACCTCCTTTTTACGTGGAATCCGAACCACAGGACATGGCATTTCACTTCGAAAATCTCACATGCATTGACCGATAAATAGTCAGTGAGAATGAGGAAAACAATATACTGTATTAGAAACACAGCTGATAATTCTGTTGGTGGTGTCATCAACAAGAACAATCATGTTTTAAGTCTTTCACCAGGTCTGTAATATCAGTTTTCTTTCTGCTCTTGATTACTGGAATATATTTCTTCCTCAACCAGTCAGCAAATGGTGGCCACATTTTGAAGTATTTTAGCATCTATTCTCAAATTTAGGGTTATTCAACTCTTCAATAGCCACACTGGCTGCAAAGAGCATTTCCAAATCTTCCAACTGTGGAACTTCCCTTATCATTCTTCACTTTACAGTTGGTGTGGAGGGCAGTTTTCTCTTCAGCATTATTAATTACACAAGTTCTATCCAAAGGGCTTCCATTGTCCGAACTATGTACTGCACCCTTGTAAAGAAGCGTAATGAGACTCTTTTTCAGGGAAGTGTTTCGGTCCATACCGTTCCTCAAGTTGCACCTTACTGTATTCTCTTCCATCCGTTCCTTCATTATTTTGCATTTTAGTCTCCGCTATACATTTATTTACCTGATGCTGATCCGCCTCCAAGTGTGCCCACCTATCCAGCCTATCCATTTCCTTCACAAGACCCAGTACATCCTTATCGACCGCTTCAATTTGTTCTTGTATGTTGACCATCTTGGCCTCCATTTGATTAAACCTCCCCCGAAGCTCATCCTGCGCGATTTTAATTCCTGCTGTATTATTCACACACGTCCTCTCAATCTGCTCTAGCTTAGCGACCAGCATTTCATCCAGTTCGAGTAGTTTCTGGTCAAATTTACTCTCGATAACCTGAATCTGTCCTAATTGCTTATTATTATTATCGTACATTTCATGAGCAAGTTTGTCTAATGGTTTCTTGGTACTGTCATTAATATCTGCCATAATTTTATTTAACTGGTCTGTTTGTGCTACCGACTATTCCGCAAACCTAGCGTATAATTCTGTTTTTTGTGCAATTAGCTGTTCCGTAATATTATTGTTTAATTCGGTTTTTAATACCGACAATTGTTCGTTAGTAGTGTCGTTCTGAACCGATAACTGCTCCTCCATGTTCTGACTAATTTCTGCTTTTAATTCAGATAACTGTTCCTTATTAGTGTCTTTCTGAACATTTAATTGTGCCGTAATATTATTGTTCAGTGTTACTACAGGGTCTTTCACTCAAAGTGTGGCCGGCAGCGCGGCGCGTCGAGGCAGCTCGCTGAGCTTAAGGTCGAGAGTCCGAAGCATCAATCCAACAGCACTTCCTTCCTTATCTTAATTATGGCTTATGTTATGACATATGCTGTGACAGCAGCTCGCTGCGACATGCTCGTATGACCTTTATAGCTGGACGTTCTACCTAGAGTGCTAGGCCGGCCGCACTTTGAGTGAAAGACCCTGTATTTGTTCATTAGTAGCATCTTTCATTTCCGCCTTTAATTCTGATAACTGTTCCTTGCTAGTGTCTTTCATTTCCGCCTTCATTTCTAACAATTGTTCTGTGGTTCTTGCTGACGCAAGTTCAATAAGGGCACATATCTCAGCGATCGTTGCCATGGCAATACACAAATATATACTCTTGAGAAATAGGGACAATGCACTTAGTGATGTCCGCTGCACACCCACACGTTTGATATTTACTCTTTAAAATACCCAATTCATTTATTTTTACGTTAACAACACAACAGCAATCTCTGCATCCTTGGGTATTATGAATTTACTTTTAATTTTAAATCACCCTCATCGATCTGATTTTAAATCCCTAACCTGCCTGAATTTACATAAAATATTTTAATTAACCAAGAGTCAATTAAAATTTTGAGGCATCACCTTCCTAGCATTCAAATATACTGAGTTCATTGGTTAAAACAATTTCTAATGTAATTAAACTGGGCGCCCGAAACACGTCACAAAATCAATCAAAATATCAAATACAACAGTGTTTCGTATTTATTATTATTATTAAATGAACTCATTGATTTTACTTGGTCACAAATAGCGGTAAGACTTTGCTTAAATTTACTGAATTTACATTTAAAGAACCAGCGTTACCTGGCATCATCTTTCAGAAATGAGAATGAGGCAACAATGCACCATGGCGGCTAGCCATTCTACAAAGCAACAACAACAAACCCCACGTTGGGCAGACATTTTGTACTCTATGCACCCTTGTAAAGAAGCGTAATGAGACACTTTTTTCAGGGAAGTGTTTCGGTCCATACCGTTGTTGTTAAAATTATTTGCTTCTTATCATAACAAGGAACATAGGTAAAAATATCACAAAGAAAAGAAAAGTTAAGCCAAGATTTAACTACAGTATAACCTGTCATATCCGGACTAATGTGGCGACCAGCCGATCCGGATATGGAAAAATCCGGATATCACAAGGCTATTTTTACAAATAGCTAGGTGACCAGAAATAATTCACGAGTTTGTTGTTGATTAATTTTAATGTTTTTAACAGTTTAGTATCATTTTGTTAATTGTATACTGTACATAGGCTAACAAATATAATTGCTTTAAACTAAATTAAAATAATTAAATTATAATAATATGCTCTACAGTACAGGTACTTACATAAATACACTGTACATTCTGCTTCTACATAATTTTTTGAAAATGTTTGTCATTTTCTGTTGCTTCACGCACTTCACTTAGGCCTACTGTTTCTACATTAGTTTTTGAAAAAGTTTGTGATTTTCCGTTGCTTCACGCACTGTACACGCTTTTTGGATGCCATGTCCCTCAATCTTCTTAAAAGCATCACTTCAGTCGCACTCGTTTCATCTTGATTTTCTACTTAAGTGATTAAAGATTCTATGGTCTTGAATGCCTCAGAGTGACTCATTATAGGGGCGTTGTCCTCTTCTTCGGGTTCAAAGATTTTTTCCTCATCATTGCACACCATTTCTATAATGTCACTGTCTGTAATTTCGTTGACTTCGTCTTCATTTACTAACCAATTTATGGCTTCCTCGTTGATTTTTTCACAACCAGGCAGGCATTACACAAGCTCAGCAATCTGACGATTTTCTTCATTGCAGGCATAAGTTTCATTGACGTCTTCTGTTTTCTCCCCCGCCCATTTATCAGTAGCTTTGTGAACTAAGAGCTTCCTCCATGACCTTACCAGCGTCAACGGTTTTATTTCATCCCATGCCTGGGATACCCACATTATCACGTCTAACATGTCCACCTTCTTTAACGTCTCTGTAACACTTTCTTTTTCGTCCATTCCAGCAATCAACACAGAAAGTAACCTACGGCGATAGGTTCGCTTTAGTGACTCAAGCACGCCTTGATCCATAGGTTGACAAAGTGATGTCACGTTTGGTGGTAAGAACACACCCTTTATATCTCCATCTTTAAGTTCGACTTCACTTGGATGTGAGGGTGCATTGTCAAGTAGGAGCACTGCTTTTCTTGGCAAGTTATTTTTCAACAAATGATTTTCCACTTGTGGCACAAACTGCTTGTGAAACCAATCACTAAATATTTCGCAGTTCATCCATGCGCTGCGCTGGTTTCTGTACCAAACTGGTAGGCCAGACAGGTCTTGAAAGTTCTTGAAAGCTCTTGGCTTTTTGGATTTTCCAATGAATCCTAATGGAAGCTTGTGATCTCCTGTAGAGTTGCTGCAGGCTAAAATGGTGACCCTCTCCTTTTTCTTCTTATACCCCGGTGCACTGTCTTCTTTCTTGGAAGCCAAAGTGTAGGTGGGAAGCATTTTATAGTTGAGCCCAGTCTCGTCGCAATTATAGAGCTGCTCTCCAGTAATCCCATGTTGATCAATTAGACTGTGTAAAAATATTTTAAATTTTTCAACGTCTTCTTGGTTAGCCGATAGCTTTTCACCACTGATCTGTAGTTTCCGCACACCATGACGATTTTTCCAGGTTTCCAACCACCCCTCACTTGCTTTAAACTGTTCATCCCCTCCAATTTCCTTATTCAAGTGAAGTGCCTTTTCTTTTAGTAAAGGACCTGAGATAGGTAACCCTTGCTCTCTTCTTTGGGTAAGCCAAAGAAACAATGCCTCATTAACTTGGTTGTTAGCTGCCTTTTTCATCATTTTAAGTTTTTTAACACCACTTATTGACGCTTGTGACGAGCACCACTTTTCAATATCACTCCGAGCCTTTTTCCAGTCACTCACAGTGCTTGTTCCTACTCCCATATCCGCGGCAATCTTCTTGGCTGTTTCACCAGCATCTAACCTTTTTAGAGCACGGAACTTTTCTTCCATCGTAAAAACAGTTTTTTTTCCTTTTTTCGGACATTTTAGCAAAAAAAAAAACAAGGTTAAAAGATAACAATAACGATAACAACGGTAAACAATAACAGTAACAACAGAAACACACTCGCAAAACAAACTGTCGCTTCAAGACTCACGCACAGACTGACGGGTAGAAAGAGAGGCAGCCTCGTGTTGACGTTGGTGGCAGGCAGGCAGAAGCCGTGAATGGAATATCGCTTATTCACACAAAGGGATGAGTTTCCGGGAAGATGTCGTTGACCAAGTCAGGTCACAACCCCTCGCGGTCAAGCACGCACACAGCCTTCCAGCGCTGCAACTTTCACTCGTCCTCCCTGGCTAGCACACTAATGTATACTCGCTCTCAACTAAGACTTAAAAATTCATTCGGAGATGTGTCCGGATATGGGAGGGTTCGGATATCACAGGTCCGGATGTGACAGGTTGTACTGTATATGAATTTAATTTCAGATTAAAAATATCAATAAACACATCAACATCTCCCATAATTACACCCGCAAGTTAATTAATTAACAAATCAAACAAAATTTCTCTGACGAGATTATACAAGTTTTCATGCCATCAATGGTCCAGTTCTTCACGTCAACTCATGTGTGGCGATGTGACGAGGACACAGAAAAGAATAAGTACTTTTTATACGCGACCCGCGACCATAGGCAACAGCTCGACAAGCTGCGGGTCCGTATAAGAGAAGGTAGACATGGTACTGGGAATAGAACTACAACTAAACAAATATTTACAAATACCCGACACTCGCTAGCCTTACAAAATTATAACTGAGATTCCTGCTCGGAATCTTTATCAGGTGTCAAAGACACGAACAATGCCTAATCAGGACTTCACATATATCAGAAACAAGTACGAACGCGCGTGACTATACTCGACAGACATCACCCGATGACCGTTGTCACCTTACAAGGACACACAACAAGGTGTCAGACAAATCAAATATTACATGGAAAATCAAACACAATCATATTGCCCAGTGGCAATTATATACACCAAAACAAGAATTTATTTTAAACGAAACATGGGATTACCTTCCGTGCGTGAGCAACATCCCTTTAAATTATCAAAGTTTCAACTAAACAGGCACACTCAATAACTAGGTCACGAGAAACCCAGTCCCCTCAGCTCATTAGCGTGTCTTATCTAGATCTGCGGCTGGTGGATGTCTCGCCGGCCAGTGTCAATAACCCAGTGCGTAAACAGAAATATCCCAATGCAGCGCTGAGGCATGCACCAAGAACTTTGATTCTTTACTGTACATCAGTAAAATAACGTGTGTGTCATAAATATCCCAGGCTAGCCTATCGCATAGTGCCCAGAATCGAAGCAATACCATGTGTGTCACAAAAATACCAATCAGTTCCATTAATTCCCAGAGAATTGAAGAACCTCATCGGGGTCGATCAGGTCTCACAATGAGCACCATCTGACGCCCATACAGCAGCAGACAAGGAAAGCCATAGCAAATTCCTCCACGCAGAAAAGTACACAATTTGACAAATGACACATTAACACACAACGCACCACCAGGGTTTGACATTCCCGGTAAAAAAAAAAAAAAAACAAACATAAATTCCACCCACATGCAGCGCATCAGATCTTTGATTCGACAGAGACAAAAAAAAAAATATCAGAAAGTTTAATTTACTTAACAAGACAAGAGAACAGACGGTTCCCTTCAAATTGATTGCAAAGGCAAACACAAGATTAAATCAAATAAAATTACGCCTGTTTAATCCAAACGGCTAGCGAAAATATCAAGGTTCCTCCCATTCTATTCTTAAATCAGATCTATAAAAGTCTCACTTGTCACACGACCCGTAACTCATGTTCGCAAAAACAAATTATACACTCAAATACACGCGGCACTTGGATTAACATTACACTGAATATTTACACAATAAAAATCAAACAATAGTCACGCAACATTCTACATTTAAAATATGAGTGTCGGTATAAACCCTATCAACAGAAAATCGAAACAACGCGAACAAAATCTAAATTAAACTATTTACATTTCCCAGTCCAAAATCTAACTACGTGATTGAAATAATTCAATGCGGTACTTATTCCTTCTGCAACTCGATTCAGCTCACGTCACATGACATGGTCCGACAGGGCCTCTCTACTCCCCCATAACCATCTGGACAGATGATTCCATGGTCACCATCCCAATGCAGGTCCACGTTGTCGACATCTTGGCCTTCTTAAAAATGAAATGTTCAATACAAATATGTGCTAAATAACCTGCTAAAATTGTAACATGAGCTACTAGCTTCACTCACAGTCCGTTTACAATTTATACCGTCGACTTTCCCTAATTACAATAAAACCCTATTTACACATGCATTTACACATGCACTCTTCATAATTACAGCATGAAAAATAGTTACACAGTTAATATATAAGTCCACAAGACTTCACAACTTAGCCTCCACTGAGTCTTGAACAGACATTACTCCGTCTCTAATTACTTCAAATAAGTGTTAAGTCGGGCAGCACTTCGTCTCCTCAAAGACTTCAAGATAGTATGTTATCAGGCAGCACTTCATCTCCTCAGAGACCTAAAAATAGTGTGTTTCAAACTAGCATCGCGGACACATTTATACAAAACTGGCGAAAATTCGGTGAAGGGGACAATAAAAATATTATAAATCGAAGCAGATGAGCTACTGGCTCGGGTAAGGTATCATTCTTCATCATTTCTCATGCATGTCACATTCCTGCCCAGCGGATCTCAATTCGATCGGCCAATTAATCAGAACAAAGTTCGCGCGCTTTCTCAACCCACGCACAATTTTGCGCCACAGCCTGGCATCTCTCTGTGATTCGCTAAATTCAAACTACGCACGTTGGATACAACCACCTCGCCATGCCTTCTTGACGCCAAAGAGTATCTCCATCTCTCATCCTTCTGAGTTTCCCTTCTCTCTCCTGACCCGTCCTGACAAAGACTCCAAGCCACTCGTAAAGTTCATGCACCTTACTTCCAGGAACTGGCTATTAATACCTCGCTTGCTTCACTTGCTTCTTCGCTCCGAACAACTTGCAACATATTCAGGTCCACTAGCCTTCTCAACTGCACCAAATTATTATGTCTTCCAAATATGATGAATAAAATTAACATGAAACATTATTATACAGCATGTATCATAAGGGTTCATTACATAGGTGCCAGTTGGCTAAATCACAATTTTTAGAAGCCAATAATCTGTGTCACAAGGGTCTCAAGTTCAAGGGTAGAGCTCGTCTTGAAATTCCAGGCACGACGTATGATAACTGCTAATTCTTGTAGTGGTTGGCAAGAATTGTGACGACCTTGAGTTGAGGCGTATGTAGAGCGATCATCATCACTCTTACATGGGTTGGTGTAAGTTTCACCATCTCTACAATTCTCAACCTTGTGAGTAAGATGCGAGATTGGCGCCACTCTTTCGTGAAATCTCTCCTTCTTGAATTCCTGCATGACACATGATTAGTGTGGAAGAATTTGTATAATTCAGTTTCAGGTCATTTTGTGATAATGGTTGAACTTTGTGCTTTTTTGTGGTTTCAAAGACACAAATGATAATAGCTGATAACAGCCCAATTAAATATTAAATTATGCATAAAAGTTACAAATCTTACCGAATTTGTCTTCTCGTGGCTTACCAAATAATTGCGTGTCTATAGTAACATATACAAAATTCATATTTCCTTACCCCGGTGAGAGAATACGATTTGAAGCCCCAAATTTTGTCCTCTTCATTTTTAGCAGATAGTAATCCTGCTACACCAAGTCCAATTGCACAAACCACCTCTGAAAAATAATAATGATTCATTATAGACTCCAATTCAATGAAAAAAGAATTGAAACTGTCTAGTCCACAAATTTATACCATTTTTAACTGCCCAAAAATAACAAAGTAAATTCCAATGATCGAGTATTAGTTAGTTAGTCTGCTTCTCCCCCTGGTCAGATGATCACAGGTAAGTCTGAAAGACCAGAAACACAGGTGTTGTCTGCATGACAGATTGTGGTGGGGTGAGGAACAGCTTCAGAAACAGCCACCAGTGGGGTGATTTTTCTATGCATAGACAGTTGTCTGTTTGTCTGTATGTGTCAAGTGCAGTGCAGTGATTTACATTACATTACATTTGTAAGACATAAGATCAATGAAAATCCACAGCCTGCTTCCAGTTGACCAACCAGGTCAGGGAATGGAATGAATGAAGCCCCCATCTAGCGGCGAGGATATGAACTGTGCCGGCTTCCGAAGCCTGTCGCACTCCCCTGGGGCAATGATTAAATTAATGACAGATGAAATGAAATCAGAGTGGAGAGTGTTGCTGGAATGAAATTTTGTGACAGGGAAAACCGGAGTACCCAGAGAAAAACCTGTCTGCCTCCGCTTTGTCCAGCACAAATTTCACATGGAGTGACCGGGATTTGAACCACGGACCCAGCAGTGAGAGGCCGATGTGCTGCCGCCTAAGCCACGGAGGCTTACATAAGATCAATAAGTTTTTTATTTAAAAATTGTGTGTGGAGTGTGTAAATTAGCTTATTAGATCATGCCAACTGAACATTTCCTACCTAAACAAAGATTTTATGTATAGGATGACACATGTTAAAATTGAATCATGTACAGAGGTGTGTAGACAATTTCAAGAAATTTCCTGGCAACCCAACTCCAAGTAGGGAGACTGTGCGACGTCTTGTTAATAAATGAAGACGGAGGGGAATACTTAAATGCTACAGTTCCTAAACCAAGGATTCTGAGTGGGGGATTGCTGAAATTAGCACATTATTCAAACACACACTAAGAAATCCATAGAACTTGTTGCACAGCAAGTAGGTTTTTCAAACACCTCAGTCCATCCAGCCACTGAACTTATAAATTTGAAATCTTACAGAGTGACCATTGTCCATGAATTATGACCCCTTGACAATGGAAAACAGTCAACTTATATAATTGGATTTTACAAAGCATTGTTGATGCCGTAACTGATTTATATTTAATATTTCTTTTTCTTTCTGATGAGGCATTGTTTCACTAATCAATAAATACTGGAGCACAGAAAATCCCCAGTTAATTCATGAAGTTCCATTGCATAATGCTCAAGTTGGCATATGAAGCGATATAACAGCACAATGAACAACAGAGTCCATATTTATAATAAGATTACTTCAGAGAGGTACCTAAGAACATACAGAAAATCAAACTGGTATTCGATGGGGTGTTATTAATATCGAGAGAGTTTATGGGAGGAAGAAAGTAGAACTAGCTGAGTCAACTAGTAAGATGGGATTGGATATTCTAGGTATTAGTCAAGTTCAAATAAATAGCGATAGCGAGGAGAAAGTAAGAGATTACAAGGTGTATTTGTCAGGTGTAAAACGAGGCAGGGCAAAGTAGGAAGTAGGGCTGTATGTCAAGAGAATCTTAAATCGCAACATCATTTCCGTGAGGTATGTAAATGAACGATTAATGTGGATAGGCTATCATAGTGTTGAGAGTTGATGGTAAAATAAGTTCTTGGTTTCAAGTTGTTACAAGAGTGAGGCAAGGCTGTAATCTTTAACCACTACTGTTTATTTTATATAATTATGGACCATTTGCTGAAGGGCACAAACTGCCTGAGTGGGATGTTAGAAACTTGGGTCAGGATTGTTTCAGTATACACTCCATGTGAGGGCTTAGTCCTCACTAAGGTGCCTGCTACAGACAAGCTTGCACTACTAGGAGATTTCAACGCCAGAGTGGGAAATGACAGCCTCTTAAGGGGAAAAGTCATGGGTACACATGGAATTGGGAACTGCAATGCTAATGGTCTGTTACTTCTTGGCCTGTGTGCTGAGCATGAGTTCTTTCTCACCAATACCCAGTTCTAACTGCCAAATTGCTTCAAGACCACATGGATGCACCCACGCTCTAAACATTGGCATAAGATTGATTATGTCATTACCCAACAGTGCGACAAGAGTGATGTCCTAATCACGAAAACAGCCAGGATTATTGAGGACTGCTGGACAGATCATAAACTTCTAATTAGTCAATTAAGGATTTCTATCAATAAAAAGCCACGTACCCATTTCATGAATCAATCAAGGAAGAAGTTCCACACCTCTAAGCTTCAACTTGAGAGTGTTTCCACAGAATACCAAAACTCTGTTCTAGAACAACTAACTCACAATCCAATCAACACAAAGGATGTAGAATGTGAATGGAACACACTTCAAAATATCATAACAGAGTCTGCACAGAAAGTCATTGGCTGTGAGGAAAGGAAGAGACAAGACTGGTTTGAAAATAACAATGAAGAAATCTTGAACCTCATCAAAACTAAATGGGATGCATATCTGTTTCTCAAGATCCATCCTCCAGAGAGAAGAAATAGAGTTTTCGAGAACTAAAACGTGTCAGTCTGAAATCAGGGGAATAAAGAACAACTGGTGGCAGCAAAAAGCTAAGGAACTTCAGAAATTCTCAGATATCAGGGACTTACGCAACTTCTACGCTGGACTGAAAGAGCTGTATGGACTGGTCCGATCATCATCGGGAACCATGAAAGCTGTTGATAACTCCACCATTTTTACAGACTGCCAGGACATCTTGAAAAGATTGAAAGAGCTCTTCAGTTCACTCTTGAACCGCAGCTCTGCTGCTGCTGACATTTTCTTCAGCATTGTCCCTCAACATACTCCCCAATCCCGAATGGACACTTCTCCAAACTTCAAAGAGTTTATCAAAGCTCTTAGCAGAATGAAAATAGGGAAGGCTCCAGGATCAGACAACATTCCTCTTGAACTCATTCAATGTGGAGGCTTACCTCTAAAAACCAGGCTTTTCTATCCGATTCTTCTAATTTGGGAAACCAAAAATGTTCCTGCTACCATGAAAAACTCCAGAATAGTTACAATCTACAAGAAAGGTGATCGCGGTATCTGTGGCAACTATCGTGGTATTTCCCTGCTTGCCATAGCTGGAAAAATATTTGCACGTATCTT
This sequence comes from Meconema thalassinum, assembly GCA_946902985.2. Lineage (NCBI taxonomy): Eukaryota > Metazoa > Arthropoda > Insecta > Orthoptera > Tettigoniidae > Meconema > Meconema thalassinum. The sequence goes on from OX336389.2 coordinate 1,070,195,617, forward strand.
ACTGAATCGACCTCAGGTTGTTTCGGAGAGGTTACTACCTGAATCTCAGTGTGGGTTTCAGGCCTCGCTTGGTACAATCGATATATCTTCTGCGCAAGACAACTCCAGAGATCAAATGACACCTCTGTTCTTAGTGTTCTATGACCTTGAAAAGGCCTTTGATACGGTTCCTCGTAGCGCTATGTGGATGGTTTTGAGGCACTTTGGATGCCCTGAACATTTTGTTAGTTTGATCCAAGCTCTCCATGATAGCATGGTTGGTCAGGTACTATATCAGAATGATATCTCAGAGGAATTTCCAATTAGAAATGGACTCAAGCAAGGATGTGTACTTGCACCTACACTTTTTGCCCTGTACCTGGCAGCTATGCTTTATGACACATCGCCTGCAACAATTCAGGTGTGAAAATTAAATATCGGTACGACTGTTCAACCAGGCCAGATTCCACTCCAAAAGATTAACCTATTCCACTCGGGTCACAGAATTGCAATATACAGATGACAATGCTTCTCCAGCCCACACAACAGAAGAGCTTCAGCAGTCTGGCAACTGTTTCAACAGAGATTATGAATGTTTTGGCTTGACTGTCAACATTCAGAAGACCAAAGTGCTAACTCAGCCTGCTCCTGAAACCATCCCCCTAAATTTTTATATCAACATATCTGGCTCAGCTCTGGAAAGGGTGGAACACTTTTTGTACCTTGGTAGTATTCTATCAGCAAACTGTACCTTTGAGAAGGACGTGGAAAATAGAATACAGGCTGCCCATGTGGCTTTTGGACGTCTCTCACATCGTGTGTTCCTGAACAAAGATCTAAATATCAGCATGAAGTATTGGTGTTCCAAGCTGTTGTTATTTGTACGTTACTCTACGGATGTGAAACCTGAATCCTATATCGCTGAGACATCAAGAAACTGGAATGCTTTCATCAACAAAAACTTAGATTCATCATGAACATCAAATGGGATGACTACGGTATATAACTAATATAGCAGTCCTTGAGAAAACAATGCTAAACACTATTGAAGCCATCATTGTGGGTCATCGGCTTAGATGGGCAGGCCATATCCATCGTATGAGTGACAGCAGACTCCCTCGGCAAAATTCTGTATAGTGGCAAGAGACCGTGTGGTGCTCCTTTAAAACGATATAAAGACCAACTTAAGCAGACTATGAGAAGAGAAGAGATAAACCCAAATATTGGCATACTCTTGCACAGGATCGCCCTCGCTGGCGTGCTACCATCTCGGCTGCAGTTGCATAGTTTGAGCACGAACGTCGAAGACAGGAAGAGGAAGTTCGCCAGAGGAAGAAGATACGTCAAACACTACCACGTCCTCCACCCTCCATCCGATGCAACATATGTGGCCGCATGTTTTATGCAAGAATTGGTCTGATAAGCCATTAGCGCCATCTTCATCAACTGGACTAAGGATTATGGAACTGCAGGAGAGAAACGTAAACTCGGATACGAGTATCGGCCGACGACGACAGCACTCCATGTGAAGAGCTGAACCAGAGTGAAGTAGACAGATTTTAGGAGGGACAATGATGGGGTAGTGAGAGTTAACAAAAAAGAGATAGTTCAGTGCAGATGGGAGGTTTCAATGCTATGATAGAAAATAGAGCTGAGGGGCATTAGAAGATAATGGGTACGAGGGGTGAGGACAGAGAAGCAAACACCAATGGGAAATATTTACTGGATTTCTGTGCAAACATGGGATCTGTTGCAAACTCATTCTCAAAGCATAAGGAGATCCACAGATACACTTGGGAGAGTAGAGGAACCAGGTCAATAATAAACTACATCATTACTGACTTTCAATTTGGGAAATTGATAAGTAATTGAAGGGCATTCAGCTCTTTTGATGAAACAGACCACAAACTGATCTGTTGTGAGTTGAGCATTGTTCAACCTACAGTGTAGATAGAGGTCTGTTTGCAGATGGATTAGAGTTGAAAAACTCCAAGATAGGCAGAAATACATGGAAATGATTGATGAGAAATTTCAAAGAGATGGTGGTAAAGAATTGCTGGACATTGATATGGAGTGGTCAGGATACAGGATACAGGGATGAAGTACCAGCAGTAGCAAATGCATATCTTGGGATAACAGTGTGCAATAAGGAAAAACACATATCCTAATGAAATGATATAGTGAAATAGGCTCCTAAAATGGCTCTAAACAAGGAATCCAGCAGACAGAGAGCCGTCTGTAGTGGAAAGGAACAGAATGAAACAAATAGTAATAGAATCCAAAAGGATATCAAGGAAGGAACAAGGATAAATTGAAAACATTTGGTCAGGTGGCAGGAAAGCATTTTTGAAGTGTTATAAAGAATCTTAGAAATGAACGAGAAAGAGAAATGAGCAGTAATTTGGATAATTCTGGGGAACTCATAGTAGATGCCGAGGAAGCAATGGAAAGGATACATAGAAAACTTGCAAAATGGAAATGGAAGCTAATGGATTGGAATCCGGGCTAGCCATAGGAAACAACACTTTTCTGGCAATGTAGCAAATTTTGAGATTATGCAGGAAGAGAATGAGGACAGGGACAGAAATTTCGGCTGACAAAGTAGAGAGGGTGGTAAAGTAACTACAATGTCACAAAGCGGCAGGGATAGATGAAATTTGGCCAGAAATGGTGAAGTATAATGGGAAGGCAGGGATGGAATGGTTTCATATGATAATTGAGTTGGCACACGATTTAGGAAATGTACCTTCTGACTGGACAAAAGCAATAATCACCCCAATTAATATGCAATGTAACAGGAAAGATTGCAAGAATTATAGAAATACTTATTTGACAAGTGTCCTGGGCAGAGTGTACTCTTGTAGAAAGGAAAGTTCGATCATTGACCGAGGGTAAGATGGATGGAAACCATGTGGTTTTACACCACGATGAGGATGTTGTTGTTGTTGTTGTTGTTGTTAGAGTCTTCAGTCTTGTGACTGGTTTGATGCTCTCCACACCTCCCTGTCTTGAGCTAATTGTTTCATCTCTACATAGCTACCACACCCTACATCCGAGGCAATCCGTTTAACATCTTCTAACCTTGGTCTACCCCTATAGTTCTTGTCCTCGACCCTTCCTTCCATAACTGTTTGCTATTCCTGGGTGTCTTAGTATGTGTCCTACCAATCTCTCTCTTCTCTTCATTAGCTGTTGCCAGAAATATCTCTCCTCTCCCACGCATCTTAATACCTTTTCATTTGTTGCTCTAACTGCCCATCTGATCTTTATCATTCTCCTGTAACACCATAATTCAAACGCTTCTATTCTCCTCTTTTCTGCTGCGCGAACAGTCCAAGTTTCACTTCCTTAGAGTGCCACGCTCCAGACAAAGGCTTTCAAAAATGACTTTCAAATACTTAAATCTATATTTTATGTTAACAATTTTCTTTTCTGTAGAAATGGTTTCCTTGCCTAAGCCAACCTACTAGGATGCCAAATTTTTAGTATATGCCAAGTTATGGAGAAATACTACAAGAGCAATAGACAGTTGTGTTTATATTTTGTAGATCCAGAGAAGGCGTATGATAGAGTAGCAAGGTAAAAGATGCTGAACATTATGGTATCAAGGGATGGTTGCTACAGACAATCGAAAGTATTTATGTTGATAATCAGAGAAAAGTAAAAGAATGGTAATGAAAAGAGGAAAGAAAGAAGGAAAAATTGGAGATGTAGATCTGGAAGTAGTAGAGCACTTCAAATATTTAGGAAGTGAATTGATGGAAAATGCAAGATTGGATATGGAGATAAAAGAGAGAATACAATGTGAGAGTGTTTCCTACCATCAGGTTTGGAGTTCAACTTGGGATAAAGACATACCAATGGTCGAAAATTGTTTGTCAGGGTGTGTGAAACAGTTCAAAAATGTTTCGAGTTTCTCAACAAATCAAGTCATACTCATAACATAGAGAGTTATACATATAATAAATATAAAAGTGCCAATGCAAACCCAACTGCTTAAGTGTGTAGGGAATAGACTGTACCAATTTTCTTCTGATTAATACCAGGCATTTTTAGCTGCTGACAGTCCTATTTGGAAACTTACTAAACCTGTGTAATCAATATTGATGAGCAGGCAAAGGGGGAAAGAAGCACCAATAAAGGACAAACACATTAATGGCCAGGTGCCAGCAGAGGGAGAGATGAATGGGAAAAAAAATGTACAAAAAAGACGAGAGCAATGCTATAGCCCCATACAAGCTCTAGGGCCGATAACCTAGATGTTAGGCCCCTTAAAACAACAATTATCATCATATTATTATTATTACCATACAAGCTCGTTTAGACCTCCAAGTCTCATCAAGAGGGTGGCAACAACCACTCTTCTGTCACTTGACAAGCATATTTATTGGCATCTTTGAAGGTTTCTACAGGCATACTTAGTAGTTTTTAGGGCATGAACTCCCTGGCTCTAGTCATGATAGGATAATGCAGATTTTATTTGCAATTGTAATTACAGATGTCACAACACAGAATTTCATTATTGCTCACATAATATTCTATGCAGGAAAGAATAATTCATTTTAGTTATTGTTGTTTTAAGGGGCGGAACTACGAGGTCATCTGCCCCTAAATATTTATTTAGAGACATAAAATACTGAAGTTGGAAGAAAATTCCTGAATAATTAGCTGGATTTTAAAGAAATGTTATGCAACCAGTAACACAAATGTCTATAAAATTATTTCTGTCATAGCAACACTAAAGATTAAAGCAGATTTTAATTTTACATGACTCTTAAACTCCTGATCATAAGCCATGGGACCTCCCATTTATGAGGAATCTAAACCATTGGACATGACCTGTAATTCTAAAAATCTCGCATGCATTAACCAGGTATTGAACCCTGCCTCCACCTTGGTGAGAGACGAGCAACATTAATGATTAATAGCAACTTGAAAGCTAGAGGCCATCACATCTATTACTTTAGGGAGTCCAGATATTGAAAATAAAAAACCGGACATCGAGGTGCGATTTATGTATCAAACTCGGAAAAGCAAATCCTGTCCTGCCATACACTGTAAAAATTTCATAACATTAAATTTAAAACCCTTCTCAGTAGCATGAACCACTCTTAGAATAATTCTCAAAAATACATACATACATACACACACACACAAGTTTCAGAGTCCACTAAATCCACGCTTCTTATTCGTATGACATAGATCACACAGTTAGAATAACTTGCTTGGAATAAAATGTTTAGAAAATTTCAGTTGAACATCAGCAAAACTGAGACCATAGAACTGACCATCAAGAGAGATGGAACAGGATCAAACATTATTCTATGTAAGCAACTGTTTCCAACTTGGAAAAATCATCTCAAAGGATAACACTGTTTAGTATGAAATACTAAACAGTACACAGAACGAATCACGTTCGTACAGATGTGTGAGAAGTCTACTGTGGGACAGCAATCTAATAAAATTAACCATGTTCCATACTTACTTTGAACAAATTCTGTTATATGGATTGTAAATATGTACCTTACTAGACAAGACATCAGCAAAAGCCATGCAACAGAAATGAAATTCATCAGAACTATGAATCAAAAGATCAGAAATGAAATAAATAGGAAAGAGGCTGGCATCTAGGCACCTGTAGCTGAAGTTCGGAAGCATAGGCTTCAGTGGAATTGGGCACGTGAAGAGAATGGATTTCTAGAAGATCAACAAAATACTTTGATGGAGATATAAAAGTAAAATAGACCAAGGAAACTTTATATTGAAACCGTGAGAACAGAAATGAAACTTGACAGATGACAAGGAGAGATGAAAGTAGAATACAGGCGGCCGAAATTAAATTCCTGAGGAGTATGGTACAGAAGACTAGGAGAGATACAGTGAAAAATGAAGACATTCGAAAGGAAGTAAATGTACAGAAGCTGAATGATAAGCTGGAGAAGAACAGATTGGGATGGTATGGACATGAGAAAAGGATGAATGATGAAAGAATGCCGAAACAAGTGATGGAGAGACAGATGGCTAGAAAGAGAGGACGAGGAAGACCTAGAGTACGGTGGATGGATTTGGTGAAGGTCAGTATGAGAGAACGAAACCTGGAGTGGAGTTCAGTGGCTGAGGAAGGATGGTGGACGGACAGAATACAGTGGAGAGGTGTCATATTTGCTCCGATCTAGCTTAGGCTGGAAAACGGAAATTGATTGAAGATTAGAAGTGGGATACTATGGAAAACCACTTCCAGGACGGTGAGTTGGGAATCGAACCCACTGCTTCTCAATTAGCCTAATGAGGCTGAGTGTGCCTATTCCAGCCCTCAGACCAGAATTAAATTTCTTGACAGAGCCAAGAATCAAGCCTGGACCTCCAGGCTGACAGCCAAGAATGCTAACCGCTACACCAAGAAGTGGTCTATCTTCAGTTGTAGTACCACTACCATAATACACCCAATATCACTTTTCATATAAGAAATGCTTTGAACATGTTTTATTTCAACAAAGAGTCAATCTTTGTGTATAATCTTTTTTAACTTGAGAAAAGTAGAAATTAAGAAAACGGGACATTTGACATCTCGTTTAATTTTTGTCAGAATTATCCTGTTAATAAAGGAAAGTCTGGTCACCCTATATTGTTTACTTGTTAAATGATGGTGTAAAGTTCTCTTGAAGCCCTCTGGATTAGCATAAACAGGGAGTGAGGAGGTATGAGCGAGCAGCATACCACTGGGGGTAAGAGGGTAGTGAGAAATGGAGGCAAATTTCAGAGGGTACAATTCAGTCTTTTAGTTTAAAAATGTCTGTGCCTTTAATTAGAACTGGCTACTGGAATGTGTTGGTTTATTTTATCTTCTCTATTAGTGTTGCCAACTTAAGAGTCAGTTTTGGTAAGACAGAGGAAGACACTGATAGACCAAACACAGATACTGGAAATTCATTGCAAAAAACCCTCCTAAGAGGGACATATTGCAAACATCTCCATTCCCTTTTCACTTTTATGAACGGTTATGAAGACTCGTTAAACAATGTACAATATCTCACGGCACTATAAAATGCTGAGATCTTGAATCAACTCTTTTTTTTTTTTTTTTTTTTTAGTAGAACTATACTGATTTCAACCTCGCAGCATGGCAGTTATTTATTAGACAAATTCAGCAGTGTGAATAGTTTGAAAATCAGAAGAGCATGTTTAGAGTAAAGAGCACACAAACTTGCTGCTTTTAGATGTAGTTTCAGTTGTAGCTAGCGACTTTCGTGGAATTTTGGGTGGGGCACTAATCAACCATTTGTGCTCACTCCTGAAACTTTGCAATTTTTAATACAGTACTCTCTTTCTTCATAAGTATTATTTGAAAACAAATACACCACTGAATTTGTATAGCAAAAGTCTACTACACTGGCAGCAGAAATTTGATCAGTTTTGTTTAAAAACAAATTAAGTTAGTATCATAATTAATAATGCCACTGGAGACATATGCTATTTTTATGAGGGCTTTATTACCATTTATGAAAGTAGAAATGAAATGCAGATATCTGTAATAGATCAGAATATGTTTGAGAGGGACATCTTAGGTGACTAACCCTGTATGTGTAGATATAAACCACCAAACCACCTCACACACTTTCTCCGTCTCAATAAACAAATCAAGTTACGTGCTCTATATTATTACATTGTACAAAAATAATATTGCACTTCTGACCTCAAAATCAACACTAGTGAAGCCAGATCATCTAGGAGACAGTTGCTAATGATGGCCACCCCTACAGCAGAAAGTTCTACAATGCGGTAACTAGTTTTAGAATTTAATGAATATAGTGTAGTCATTACAGTGTACCATATTTACTTGGCTATAGGGCCTCCTTTTTTCCTAAATTTTTTGTTCCGAAATTTGGGGGGGTACTATGGACGCAAACTTCGCAAAAATCCATTCTTTTGGGAAAGGGAGAGAGTAAAAATAAGCTATTTTATTTTGATGCTACATAGTATGATATCATCATCATCTTGTACAGTTTCCAGCCCCAGGCTGGGTCTGTTTGGAACACAAGCCTCGCCACTTAGTCCTTTCTTCCCACCACCTCTCCGCTGTCACTCTGGTCCAGTCCTCGCCTCTCTTCTTGACACATTCCTCCACTCCTTTCAGCCATCTATCTCTTGGTCTTCCCCTTGGTCGTTTCTTCTGCATCTGCATCTCATGTATCCTCTTGGGAATCTTCTTCTCATCCATTCTCTTTAAGTGTCCATACCACCTCAGTCTTGATGTCTCAATCCTACCTTGCAAGGGCTCCTCTTTCACCATTTCCCTGACCTTTTCATTCCTCACCCTGTCTCTTCTTGTTACTCCGATCCTACTTCGCAGGAACTTCATTTCACCTGCCTGTATTCTGCTTATGTCTCTTTTCTTCATTATCCACGTTTCTGAAGCATAGGTCAGTATCGGGATATAGTAGCTTCTGTATAACACTTCCTTGCTTTTTTGTGGGACATCTTTATTCCACACTAAGCTCCTAATGCTTCTCAGAAATGCTTCTGCCTGTCTGCTACGTTCTGTAATCTCTTTGTCATTTCTCCCATTTTCCTCCACTATACTACCCAAGTACTTGAGACTTTCCACCTTCTTCATCTGTCCACCTCCAAGTGTTATCCCACTCATTGGTCTGTCCTTTTTCCTGGTCGTTAACAGGATCTCACATTTACTGATGTTGAACTTCCATCCGTACTCTCCCACTGTTTCTTCCCAAGCCTTCAGTTGCTCCTGAATTTCCTCCTCCTTGTTTCCCCAGACCATGAGATCATCTGCAAACACCATTGCTTTCATCTTATCTTCTCCTATCTTTGCTGCTATCCGTGTCATTACCTCGTCCATAACCACAATAAAGAGAAGGGGTGACAGCGCACTACCCTGTTGAAGGCCACTCATTTGTCTGAACCAGTCTGTTCTTTCCCCTCCAACTTTCACACAACTCACACTTCCACAATACATCTCCTTCACTCTGCCTACAGTCCCTTTTTCCACTCCCATGTTTTCCATTGCTTCCCAAACCTTCTCCCTACACACACTATCATAGGCCTTTTCGATGTCCAGGAAGGCCATCAACAGATCCTCTCCAAATTCGTAGTGGTGTTCCTGGAGCTGTCTCACTGAAAATATGAGATCCACTGTTGATCTCCCAGGTCTGAATCCATACTGCTCCTCTCTCAATTTTCTCTCCACTTTGGCTCGTATTCTACTTTCTAATGAAATGAAAATCCACAGCCTGCTTCCAGTCTCCGACCGGGTCAGGAATGGAATGAATGAAGCCCCCATCCAGCGGCGAGGATATGAAATGTGCCGGCTGCCGAAGCCTGTCGCACTCCTCTGGGGCAATGATTAAATGAATGACAGATGAAATGAAATGATAGTGGAGAGTGTTGCTGGAATGAAATGTTGACAGGGAAAACGGGAGTACCCGGAGAAAAACCTGTCTGCCTCCGTTTTGTCCAGCACAGATCTCACATGGAGTGGCCGGGATTTGAACCACGGACCCAGCGGTGAGAGGCCGGCGTGCTGCCGCCTAAGCCACGGAGGCTGTCTCTACTTTCTAATATCTTTTCATATATCTTGGCACAGTGAGGTATGAGTGTGACTCCCCTGTAATTTCTGCACTCCTTTCTGCTTCCTTTCTTAAATATTGGGACAATTAATCCTTTCTTCCAATCTTCTGGGGCCTTTTTCTCCTTCCATATCACCCTCATCACACGGTACAGCCACTGTTTCCCAACCTCCCCTGCTGCCTTCACCATTTCAACACTCACTTCATCCACACCCGGTGCCCTTCCTCCTTTCATCTTGTCTATAGCCATCTCCAGTTCTCTCCAAGTCAGGTCCTTTTCCATTCCTGTGTTGTCTTCTCCACCTTCCAATACCTTGTCTTCCTTCCTATGACCATTTGGATTCAGCAAATCCTCAAAGTACTCTTTCCACACTGTCTTGAGTGTCTCTTTGTTGTGTACCTCATTTCCGTTTTTGTCCATCATTACCACATCCTCTCGCAGAGCTCTTCTCTTACTTTTGACCATCCCATAAAGTACTTTCTTATTTCCTCTGTTGTCTTCCTCCTTCATCTCTGTCCACTTTACCATCCACTTCTTCCTCTCCTCTGCGACAATCTTGTTTGCTTCTTTCTTCTTTATCTTATAATCTTCCCTTGCCAGATCAGTTCTTTCCTGGAACCACACTCTGAAAGCCTTGTTCTTCCTTCCCACAGCTTCTTTTACTCTCTCATTCCACCATGGTGTCTCTTTACACCGTTTTCTGTTGCTTGTTCTTCCACATAATGCCACTGCAGCTTCTGTCATAAAATAACTAGCAAACAAGGTTTACTAAATACAGTCCTAAACTCCAAATTGATGGGAGAAGAAACAAACACCGACATCCATTGGTCACAACCGGAAACAGACAGTTATATTCAAAAAAGTACATTTGACTAGTGTGGTATACAAAAAACAAAAGAACACTGAGAAATACAAAAACAAAAGAAATACACTATGAGAATTTGTGAATGCAAACTCACACTTCCCCCCATTCACAAATTGCAAAAAAAAACTTAAAACCAAAAAAAAAATACATAACTAGCCTTACACTAACAACTAACATTTGTACATCAATCCTTGTATGGTAACAATTCCAAATGAGGGTAGATTTTACGTAATTTTATCCTTGGTAACACCTTGGTAAATATATCAGCAAGGTTTGATTCTGTGTTGACATATTCAAATGCTATCTCACCCTCTTGCACACACTCTCGTAAGTAGTATAAATCTAACAGAAGTTGTTTAGTTTTCTCTGACACTATTGGGTTTTTAGATAGTGAAATGGCTCCTTGGTTGTCAGCAAAAACAACACAGGGCTTGTCGACAAAAAATCTGAGATATTTCCCAAATTACGCACTTCAAACTTTGACTTCAATCTTTTTACAAACCAATCTATTTTAGCTTGTAATCCCCACACACCTAGATCATCAACATATAATAAAATATTTGCTACCTCCAATCGATGGGTGCTCTAGCTGGCATACATCAGAGAACACGACATCTAATGGCTTCTGAGATACATGATCTCTTTCATTAAATTTAAGTCTTTTCATTTTACCTTCTTTACAAGTATCACAATCAAGATTCTTTTCTTTGGGTATAAAATCACGATCTGGAATGTTCAGAGCATGGCCAAAACGCTGATGCCATATTCCGCTAGTTACAGCTTTGTTGCTCTTAGCATACACAACCTCCACCTCGTCATTACAAGCCAATTCTTTCCCTTGTTCTACCATAAAATAATCACAATTTACTTCATACATATTTCCAACGGCCTCACCCGTAAGGAACATACCCTCATGATCTGACAATACAACTTTGCTATCTTTAATGGTTACGACTGCACCTTTCCTGTCAAATTGGCCTACAGATATTAAATTGTCTTGAAGACATGGGACATACAACACTCTTTTCAGTTTCAGAAAAGAACCTCCACACTTGTCAGATAGCTTCATAAGCACACTTCCCATACCACATACACTAACTACGGATCCATCAGCTGTGTCTACACTACCAGAAACCTTTGGGGTGTAATCATACAGAATAACCTTATAAGGTGTCAGGTGCTCAGTGGCTCCTGAATCTACATACCACCTGCATACACAATCAGATGCATCATCCTTGCTTTCAGTTGCCACATAAGCCTTTACCTTAACACTACTAGCATTAACCTGAATACATTCGTTTGCCGCCTCATCGTCCTTTACCGTGGCAATAACCTCACGATTCTTAACCTTAACATTTTCCTTGCGTCCATTACTACAATTCCGGGGAGTATGACCTATCTTGGCACAATTAAAACACAAAACTGAACCTTTCTTTCTTGCTTCATGAACTAAATCACAGAACTTCGCAATATGCCCCTGTTCTTGGCACTTGTAGCACATGAATCCACCACCACCTGTTTTTGAATTGCTTCCATTCCTCTTCCCCTGTTTTAAGATTGTCTGTTGGCATCCTTTCCCTTATTATCTTCTGGAATTCTTCCTTGACTTCCTTTTCCTTGAGTTTCCATACTTTGATTCTCCTTTCCTGGTACTCTGTCCTCTTGGTATCCTTAACAACTCCCAGGTTCATTACAAGTATTCTGTGGTCGCTATCTAAGGCCTCTGATGGTATTACCTTTATATCTCTGACACTTCTCTTCATTTCCCAGTCGTACAGCATGTAATCTACCAAAGATTTCTTTGTTAAATCACTGCTGTACCACGTTACCTTGTGGCTTTCTTTCTTCCAGAACCAGAAGTTGCCTACCACTAAACCGTTTCTCTTGCAAAAATCCAGCAACTTTCTCCCTTCTTCATTCCTGCTACCCCATCCTTCTGCTCCCAATACATTTTCATATCCTTGCCTTTCACTTCCTACATGTGCATTCAAATCTCCCATGACAATGATGCTCTGACCATTCAACTGCTGTTGTAGCTCCTCCTCAAAGTCTTCCTTCTCTTGATATGATATATTTAATCAAAATAAACGAAGTTTATCAGCAATGATACACCACAACATCTGCGCAGCGAGTTCCACAAAGACCGAAGATGCTACCATAAAGTGGTAGATGGGCGTAGCCAGTAGAACATGCAGGCTAAATACAAAATCGCTACCTGTAACAAGTTCTTTGTTTTGAAATACACCACAGCGTGTAGACTGGCGTGCGTATGCCAGCCGGCCACTAGCGCCTCGTCCTTACGTGAATGCGGCAGCGCCGCACGTGTCGCCAGCTGGGCACCTGTCGCATAGTGTGCGTCATAGCCCGTACGCACAGAAGGAAAGACAGAGACTTTTTACTTCAAACAAGGTCACGCCTTGTTAGCAACAGAGCTTGCGTACGATTGAATGGTGTGGCCCAAGTGTAATGGGTCTAAAAATGCCCCAAGTTGGTAGCGACAAATGTAATGCGTTTACTGCTCCTTGCGTTGAGCGTACAAATGTAATGTTTTCTACATGGGCGGACTATTCGCCAGAAAATATTGCTGCTAAGTTTGATGTATGTTGGGCGCCAAGCTGGATACACTGTGTTCCAAGCTAAATTTATATATATAATATCGACCCCTAGCGTGAGTAGAACCTATGAGAAACTCTTAATGACTAGGCCGTGGGATGATTGAATCATCAACCGAGACAACATTTGATTGTGGAGAAGGATGAGGTATTATAACTATTGCTACCTACTGGAATTAAAGAATCTACTTTGTAATAATTGAATTTAATACACTTAGAAAATATTGTCAGCATCCTGAATAAAATTTACACTGTTAACGGAGCATACAGAGCCTCCGTGGCTTAGGCGGCAGCACGCCGGCCTCTCACCGCTGGGTCCGTGGTTCAAATCCCGGTCACTCCATGTGAGATCTGTGCTGGACAAAACGGAGGCAGACAGGTTTTTCTCCGGGTACTCCGGTTTTCCCTGTCAATATTTCATTCCAGCAACACTCTCCACTATCATTTCATTTCATCTGTCATTCATTTAATCATTGCCCCAGAGGAGTGCGTCAGGCCTCGGCAGCCGGCACAGTTCATATCCTCGCCGCTAGATGGGGGCTTCATTCATTCCATTCCTGACCCGGTCGGAGACTGGAAGCAGGCTGTGGATTTTTTTCAACGGAGCATACAACTTTAACCATTGCCACGAACAAAATTACTTAATACGCCGGGCGGGAGAATAACGTGAATTTAACTTATTTCCAAATTAATGCTTAAAGAATTTATACTGGCCCTATCGAAAAACAGAGAGTGTGTGTCGCAGATCACTTATGCTTACCAACGGAAACATTGTCTCCACATGGTTGGAGTCTCGTAGCGTCTGGAGTTCTGCCTTGGTGTTGACGGCGTCCTGGTCCTTCCTCGTACATTAACAGTGATAGTTACAGCTCGTGGTGGAGTATACTCCATGAACCACGACACGTCGCTTGCCTAAACACTGCAAGACGCGTGGAATCCATGATCTGATGTGATCAGCGGAATTAGCGTGAATAAAATTGTCCCACTTGGGACTAACGAACAAAGTACCTCCTTACTGCTCCAAGCGTAAAGTCTTAAAAGATTCCCTTCTCTCATCCAGTGCGCTGACTATATGCTTCAATCTTCCCCCACCAGGGTCTAGCTTAACAGCGCGGCTTCGCTGCTTCGACCAATCCGCGTGCGTCACGTATCTCGTCATGCCCCGACCTACGTTGCTTCCTCTTGTTTGATTGGCTGGTCACCTTACGTGGCTCTTCCCGCCATGATACTCCTTCCCCGTTTTATATTTTCCGTTTCCGGGCAAGACGTAAATCAGACACGTTTTCTTGCTTTGAAGTGTTCCCTCGGATTTCGTAATTCTATTGTACTTCAATCTATTCTTGTATTGAAATACCCAGTGAGTCACACACCTCTCTCTCTTACCCCTAATGAATAAAATCCCGTCTTTACGTATGAAATGATTCGCCGTGCAATATTATATTGGAATCATCCAATATAGATACGGATTTCTACTAGTAGAAATCCTATCTGTGATCTTCCAAATTTAAAAGCTCCAAAAATGACGTTATAAATAATAATAATAATAATAATAATAATAATAATAATAATAATATGAAATTGAATAAACTGAAATAATATAACTTGGCCGAATTATTGCCACGTTTAACAAATATGATATAGTCCAACTAACTTGTGTTAGTGGCATAAAACCCCCTAGAAAACCATGTTACACAAGCAGCCAACAATGATCCAACATCTGGTATACAAAGGCAAGTACTGTATATTCCATGATTATTGCCAACCACCTCTGAAAAGATATCGCACTTCCCCTGCGATTGTTTTGCCTGACCATCCGCGGGCAGTATCTCACCCGCGCGGAGCTGCTCGCGCCACGCTCGTTGCTAGACAATGACGGACAGGACTCGCAATAATTAAGGAGGGATACTATAAGCGATTTCCAAGAATTTTGTAATGTGGCTTTCAAAAATTAAGGGGGGGTATTATAGGCGAGGGGGTCCTATAGCAAAGTAAATACGGTATGTTGATCATCATTACTTACTTTTGTTCTTAATGAACTGAAGGAGGATTTGTCCCAAATCTTTGTTCACACAGAGATCCACTGTAGCTCCTGGCGAGTGTGGAATCAATAAGCATGTATAGCGATTTGCTGAAAATATACAAGCATACACAATAAACTATAACATATCAGATATTAAAATAAAAAAAAAAAAAAAAAAAACAGATCTGAGCTGTAAATGTTTAACACCTCTGGGACAAAGATCCATGCCACAAGAGCCAGGTATCTTAGCCACTCCATTCAAGTTGTCTCACTTGGTGGCCCTGAGGGAAGATTCGTAGAAGTCTTCTATGCAAGCAGGAGCGTATGCATTGGACCTTGCTGGGGTTTCACGAGAAAAAAACTGCAGAGAAAACCATCTTCATGCTTCCAAAATCGAATGGTTTATGGCTATGTTGTAGCTACCATGGCTGTCTGGACAGACCAAGAAGGTGTGACAAAGCACCAGGGAGTGCTTGGGCCACCACGTCAGACAACCATTGTAGAGACTACTCACTAAATTCACTTTGGCAATAATGTTGTGGTTTAAATTCCTCTTAACTCCCATGGCTTTAAAGATGCAGGGTTGCCAAAATATTTAATGTGCCAGTAAATCTACTGACAAACATCTAGACATTCTTGCTAAATGACTCTGCCAGGGCCCATCCCACAACCGTGGGTACAGGACAAAAGCACATCAATAACCAGAATAACACAGTCATCCTAACTCATATGAATTCTCTATTTCCCAAGCAGGCCATCTACAATTTTCCTATAGATTTATTTTAAACACACAATAGAAATGCACTCTATACAACACCGAGTTTTTGGCCTTGGTAAAGGACCTTGGAGGTGCACAACTCATTCTGACACTGGAGTTCAGCAGACAACTCTTGACATCCTTAGCTCTAAATTGCATTATGTTTTGTTATTGACAGAAATGCATATTATTAAATGCAATAAAGTTATATTTGATTATAATTAATATGTAAACAGAATTAGGTATAAATGCATTGCATACAAACCTCTAGGCTATCAGCCCATTTATGAAAGAAAACATTAGTCATTTCAATGACAGTAAGTTAATACTCCGTTATAACAAGAGAGGTAAACATGATTCTGACACATCTTATGTTAGGTTAGGAAAAACTATAAATTGCAATAGGTATAACTTTGATGAGATTTGTGGGCGCACTAGGAAAGCATAAGTCTCCTTTGCTAGTTTCCGTTGAGCTTTGGGCCAATGCAGATAAAATTTTTGAAGCCCCAGCTACGTATTTTTCCAAGCAATATTTCACAAGGACTCTGTTTTATGTAAGGACAATGCCAAGCCGAAGATAGCTTAGTAAATTACACAAAACTCTCTAAAACATTGTCAATTCAAAGAAAATATGATTCAAACTTGCATGGCGTAAACATCAAGAGTAGCATACATACCACATACAACAGTAGCACAGTGGTAGTATGCAAGCCAGAGAAACTCGGCACTCCGTTCTTATAAGCACGCAGGCTAGTGTTTGGAGGCGGGGAAGGTCGTTATTTTCTGTGGCATCGAAAAAGCTGGAAGTTAATGATTCAATCACAAACAATGGCCGGACTTTGCAAATTGCCGAAAATTGCAAGATCGTAATGTTTTGTCGACTACAACTGAGAGTACCCCTTAAATTTTGTTTAGAGAAAAAGCACTGTATATAGCATTCAGATTATTATTAATAGAAAACTTATTAATATTACATATAGTGAATGTGTAATTTGAGGTGTAGCCTACTGCTTCTTGCCATTGCTATAGGGCAGAGTAGAGTTTTTCTACTATAGAATAGATTAACGAAAATAATCACACAGTTCCTCTTGCCATGTAGGCCTATTCAGTGTAACAAAAGAGTGATATAAATTTATAACAATTTGAAAGATGATGATGTCAATTCATTTTAGGGGCTTGGGACATCTTGGTTATCAGCCCTGCGTAATTGGGTGTGTGTTGAATTTCTTTGATAACCTGTATTTATATGATGACTGCAGTAGTGTGTGTAACTGTATTAGGGACAAGGATGAGGTAGGTGCTTCAGGACTTGAAATATTGTACTATCGTGGCATTTGCCTGGAGGAAATTTGGACTAAGGATAGTCACTGACAGTGCTGGGATTTGAACCTGTAATCTCCGGACTTGCTGCAGCTCCCCGCACGGCTGTGGTGCATAATTTAATGAGCACAGCTATGCCGCAGGACACAATTTGAAAGAAACTGTCCACCTTATTAATTAAAAAGATTTATTATATCTGTAACTTATTTTTTCAATAGATGTTTTGGTGTCAGTCTACGTCTTCTTCAGCTAGTGCTTGTAGGTCACATTAAAATTAGGTGTGGTGACAATGATGATGGTTACATCAGACATGTTTAAAAGAAACTTCAGTAACAGCTGGTCAATATTTTGTCACTGATACATGTTCATTTTCCATTGTATGATATGATTTGTACTGTCCTTTTCTATAAAAGCTTCCATTATGCAGAGTTATTAACAAAGTTTTGAAATGTCATCGTCGTTAGAATAAACATTCCAATATGAATACTTTTGCATGGGGACAGACTTATACAAACTTAAGCCATATAATAAAAGATCATTTTCAATGCGGAATCATAGTTAAATTGTACGGTGGGTGACCTTGATATGGTCTTACGTTTTGAAGGTGTCGTGGGAATTCTGGGCAAAAGAAAACTAAATGTAATTAAAGATAATCAGAAAATAGCTGGTGGGCTAGAGTTTGTAAATAATAGCCTATTTTTATGTTAAGAAATATAGGCTTATGAGATCACTGCGTGCATGTGTGTGTGAGGAAATATGTGTCCCTAATAAATTCTAAACGGCTGGAGCGATTCAATGAAACTTTGTAAGGACTTACTACTACCATGTCTGACTCGGGCAGTGCCTTGCAAATTTCAATAAGTGTCACCGCACAAAATATCTCTGAAACTATCGCTGTAATCAACCTGAAATTTTGTGTTGGGATAGAGGCCATTAAAGTAAGTTCACCTAACTAAAAGAAAAAAAACAGTTAAGTGAAAAACCAACATGGCAGCCATGTTAAGTTCAAATTTTCAAATGGCATTTTCTCACAGCTTAATAATTTGAGTGAAGTGAATCTTGGCATGGTAAATCTTTATTTATAGCTAATAGTGTCTGATGTAATTCAATAGTTAAAGAGATTTTTAAGATGGCAGCTGAGCAAAATTTTAAAATCATGTTTTTATTTCATGTGTTCTATTCAAGCAACTGTAGAGAAATGGAATATAATAAACCCCTGGTAATATATTTATCTACTGTTACATAACTCTATGACCTAGATGTAGAACAATCCAACATGGCAGGCTCATGATATATTTTACTTCTTCTCGGTATCAATGAAACTATTAAAGCAATCATACTGAAGTTTTGTAAGGTGAAGGGGAATATTGAGTAAGTACGTATAGTATATATGACTTTTATAAACCTGGTAAACCCAGCAAGACAACAACATGTTTGCCACACAAATTTCAAATCTTTAAAATTTATTTTCTGGTGATCTAATTGTTTGATTGCAGTAAAATTTGATGGAAAATTTTCATTTAGAGAAAAATACATAGGCATCTAATACTGTTTAATTGTTTACAAAAATTCAAGATGGTGGCACTACAAAATTTTAAAAATATTCTTATTTCTCGTATCCACTTCAAGCGCTCGAACTGAAAATTTGTGTAAAGAACTACCATAATAGTATTTATGTACTAGTACATAATTCTGAACATAGTGGACACATGATATATATCACCAATACTCGATACCTCTGAAACTATTGCAGCTTTGTATGGTGATAGACTAGACGGTAAATACCCATAGATTATTTTCGAAAACCTGATAAAAACAGCATGGCGGTTATGCCAAGTTCAAATATTTAAAATTACTATTCTGGCAATCTAATCATCTGAGCACAGTTAAACAAGCCACAATGAATCTTAATTTTAGAGATAAGAAGTATGATAGGTAAGACAAGGAAAGACAGAGTGAGGAATGAAGATGTTAGGAAGGAAGTTGGGATGGCAAAACTAAATGAGAGAATTGAGAAGAATAAACTAAGGTGGTTTGGACATGTAAAGATGATGGAGGAAAATAGAATACCAAGACAGGTGCTGGAGGCCAAGTGCAAGGGTAAGAGAGCAAGGGGAAGACCTAGAACAAGGTGGATCGATTCAGTGAAGAACAGCGTGAGAAAAAGGAATCTGGACTGGGACAAGATCGTGGAAGAAGAATTGTGGAAGGAAAGAGGAAAGTGGAGAAGTGCCATAAATACCCCGACCCGGCAGGAGCTGGATAAGGGGAAATGATGATGATGATGATGATATAGGCATCCACTTTGTTCAAATTGTTTTAAAAAATTCAAGACCGTGGCAGTTCAAAATTTTTAAAACATGTTTTTATTTCTTATATCCTATTGAAGTGATGGAAGTGAAGCTTTGGGAGTCCCATGGTTAAGGCAAGAAACACATCCTTCTAACAAACATGTGTACCAAACAAGCATATAAGAAGCTGCAAGATGTCTATCAGTAACTTCCCACTTACATCTCGAGAAGTATCATAAGACAACCTAAAAGAGGACCTGTAGTTATGCAGTCTACCTAAACTTCTCCTGCCAGGTGTAAGGATGATCGATTCCCTTCACAGTTTGATTTATGTTTAATGCTGTTTCATCCTAACTTCAGCATTTTTTTATTTCTTTTCGACAAAGGATGTGCTAAAGTTATTTATTGCTGTAGACTCCAATATTAATAATCACTTTATTCTTCATGGAGCATGGAGTTAGTGTAATTTACTACACTATTAGCGATTTAGAGGCCAGGCTGTCCTCCTAAAGGCTTCTTGTTTTGTTGTTGCTTATTTTAGGCTTCGGTGGCATAGTTGGTAGTATGCTCAGCCAATGTCGTCGGAATTTTCAAGAGCGTTAAAAATCCCTCAGTATACCTTCCTTTGGAGGGGAAGTAAAGCCTGCGGGCCCATGTCTTAGATATATGGCATGTTAATAAACCTTCCACTAACTACAATTGTGTGAAGGTAAATTTAAAGGTTAGATTCGATTAACGCTCTATTAAGTTCCTGTGCCACCTTAAAGACTGGCACACGTTTCCGCCCCTGTCGGCCAGCCCCCCCGGCAGCCCTTTCTACAAGACTGTATGAATAAAACTCTACCCAAATACTATATTTGAATATCCCGCCTAGCCGCTCGCCACGTTTCTTCCCGGCGAAGCTAAGCGATGACTGAAACTCTCCCGGCAAACCTAAACGATAGCCAGAACCTTCTGGAACAATATATATTCGCCGCACGGAGCGCTGCTTGCTCCGCGGTGAACCGCTAGGCATTGTGGACACATTCCAATGTCAATGCTGCAACCTTTACTCGTGCGCTTGTGTGTGGTTGTTACGACAATAATCTACTTCTTGGGTGTGCCAAAGTTGGCATCACCGAACTTTGGCTGACTTCTTGTGGCCCGCTCCGCGCTGTTTGCAGGGATCTAGGTGGACACAAACTGTCAAGTCTTGTCCCCATTTGAACCTATACGATGTAGCGAGAAGGTACTCCTTGGGCCAGTCTCCTCGGGACTGGCCCATGCTTGGCCGTTGAGGCCTATTCATGGACAAAGGTATGAAGTTGTTTTCGATTTCGTGTGAAAGAAAGAAACTCACAAACATTGAATTTTCGTTATATTATTTAAATGGTAATAACTCACAGTGCCGCCGTGAGAAATGATTTTATTCTAGATCAGACTGATTAGATATATTAACAGGCTTGAACTTGAAAATACTACTAGGCACATGGCCATAGCTTCTTGCCTAATGTATAGCCTCATATTATCCGCAATCATCCTAATTTCTTGTAAACCTTATGCTATTTTGGGTATTTATTTAAGAGTTCATTTTGCGGTTAGACCATTGTGCTACCAAATATTCAGGAAACCAACTCAAACTAGTACTGTAATTAGACAAGATTCTAATCATCCAGCTTCCCATAAAAGAGCAGCACTAGCATGTTTTGCCAATAGAGCGTTGAACATCCCACTATCTGACGTAGATTATCGTAAAGAAGTTTCAATAATTCACCAAATTGCCGAAGCTAATGGATTCAATAGTAAATATGTTAACAATATAATTAACAAAATTAAGAACAAACCCATTTCCAGATTAGCAAAAGAGGACAAAGAACCTTCCACATATGCAACGTTCACTTTTGTGAACCAATCCACATACAATGTTACTAGTGTACTAAAAAAATATAAAATAAAAACAGCGTTCAGAACCAATAACACTAATCATAAAAAAAAATTCAACTCACATATTCTCAACAAAACCAACAGATACAGCAATTCAGGTGTCTACAGGATTAAATGTAACGAGTGTAATGCCGATTACGTGGGACAAACGGGGAGAGGGTTCAACACCAGATTTTTGGAACATGTCAATGCCATCAAACATAATAAATTTTCAGCGATGGGCAACCACATGGCACAAACTGGGCATAAATTCACAACCATAGACAATGACTTAGAAATTTTACATCAAGAAAATAAAGGCACGCTCATGAATATTTTGGAACAAATAGAAATTGATAAAGCACAGAGATTCAACCCTTCACACAATCTTAATGAAATAATATTTGAAACCAGCATTTTATACAGAACACTAATAGACGAATTATAGAGTAATAGATAAAATTCCCGCTATATTCCACTATTCATACCCATCATTTTTCATAACATACTAAAGATTGACACCTCTCATTCTACGTATTAATCAATCTCCATAACAGCAATACACGGCGCGTCAACAAACCTCACTCATTCTCATTTCCTTAGCCTCCCATCTCCCACAACCCCAACCACCACCTTTTCCCAAGCACGTCACTAACACTCAGCTGTAAGAGTCTTCGCAAGGCGCATCCGGTTTGTTTTTGTTCACGCCCGAGCGCACTGCAGTTCTTGGCGGCGCGTGACGCGGCCACATATTTTCTCCGCCTCGACGTTTGCCAAGAGCAACAGGGGGACTGGAGTGGTCCCACGATGACGCAGTAGGGACAGCGGACCGCAGCACTGATCCAATTCAGAAGTTCTGGTGCGCCTACGCCTTAGTGATCCAATAAGAGTATCTTTTTTGGAGCGACGAGCGGGAATTGTAAATAATTATTATTTCATTATTCTTCATGTGTTTTGTATGAGCTTATTCAAGGAAAGTTTTTCCTTTGTGAAGTTTTGTTGGACAGGCTGAGGAAGGGGGAGTATTAGCCCCCGAAACATGTCCCAGTGAGTAATTAGAAATAAACAGTATTGAAGGCGGAAAATCTATTATTCTTTCAAAGTTAGACCGTTTAACTTAGTATTTTTGGAGGGTCTATTTATTTTTGGTCGACAATGCCCTGCATTGTCAGATAGCGTGGTCTACAATAGCTAACGGCTAGGGCCCTTTGTTGGCCGGTCGGAAGCAACAGTTCCCTGGCATCCTCGGTGGAGTATGGACGCCTGTGTTAAGAGCTCCTGCTCTTGGGGCTTTGGTAGCCTATGTTTTCTGTAATCTTTAGTGGTTAATTATTTTGGTTATTACTTTCACCTTTTGAAGGTAATATTTCTTGCTTTTGACGGAGTTGCTGCTCCAGGATTTCCTCGTTCTACGAGTGTTTTGGCTGGTTTTGGACTTAGTAAATTTGAAGCCTCATGGCTTATGTAACTTCTGCTTTGGAGATTTGCTCCAATTTTGCCTTCGGCCTATTGCCTTTTGCTCATTTTAAGCCCTTTGCTGGGGCATGCTTTTCTGCACATTTCTTGCTCACAAGAAAAATGCCTCTGGCAGTTTATTATAATTTCCTACCGCGCCATGCATAACCGTTGGTGCTTTGGACCGACCACGTGGGGAATATTTAGTTTAGGAGGGTACATTTCAAGATGTTTTGTGTTATTTTCTTTTGTTCCCACTGGTTTGTATTTGTTTTGTTTAATATATTCTTGTTATCTTTTGATTTTTATTTGATGGTTATATTTCGACATGTTGCCCGTCTCCCGAATCTGCAACGCATGGTCCCATTCAACTCCACAAGTATTCACTTACCTGGCGCGCCGATATTTCGGTAAAGGCCGCCATAGTTCCAACGTTCGCCGCAAGGTGCCGATTGAGCTATCCGTTTTATCCATTTTATCAAATTTCTTAGTGAATTAGTTAAAGCATATACCGTACCAAGCTTCACAGCACTTGGATCGTTAAATCGCGAGAAAAATCCATTTAAATATTTACATATTGCGTCGCCGCCATGTTTGATTTGTGCTCACCAGGTTATTGAAAGTCCCATAGGTGAACTTATGTTTATAACCTCTATCAACATACAAAATTTCAGTTTGATTGCTGTCATAGATTAATAGATTGTGAACCGTCTAAATATTTTGGATGGTCGCCATGTTGGATTTTTATATATGTAGACCGTAGAGTTATGCACTATTAGATGACGATTATTGTGGAGGTTCATTATTCAAACGTTGACTTCAATCCCATGATTAGGACACAAGAAATAAAAACTTAATTTAAAAATTTCGCACAGCCACCGTTTTGAGGTTAAGTAAACAATTGAACTAAATTAGATGTCATTGCATTACAATGTGAATAAACATTTGCTGTAACAAGTTTCACTGCGTTCGGATGGTTAAATCGCGAGAAAAGTCTATTTAAATGCTTTAACTTTGCTTGGCCGCCATGTCCGTTTTGTACTTAACAGGTTTTTGAAAGTCACATAGGTGAACTTTTAGAAGTGAACTTTACCACTGTACAAAATTTCAGGGTGATATCAGCAATAGTTTCGGAGATATAGAATGCTGGTGAAATATTTCGCACAGCCGCCATGTTGGATTGGTGAGACATAATGAAATTTGAAGGGCACGGTCGGGGTCGGCCAAAATAGTACTATGAACTTACCGAGTTTCATTGAAATCACTCTAGCCGTTTATATTTTATTGGGGACACACCCATACGCACACACACACGGACAAAAGGTGGTCTCATAAGCCTATTTTTGCATACCGGTAAATGAAAATAGGCTAAAAAGGAGTGGGTGGGACGAAAAGGAGAGAGGGAGGGGTAAACCCGGTATGCGGAGTAGGGTGCAGCAGATTGTGGATGGATCGTGCTCGAAAGTGCATCGCCGCATCATCCAACGCTGTCTGTTGGAACTGCTTGCACCGAAAATTTTGCATTAAGATGCATCTCTATTTAGTAAATCCTCTTTGGACTGAAGCCTATGCATGATGTTCTCCGCATGTCACCGCCTATAACGCTAAGTCTCACGTATAGCATAGGTACTAAAATGCAGGCTTATGATTGGTGGAGGATCGAGCTACAGCTGATTCGCAGACACACCACGAGATGGCGCGCCACTTGCATCTACAGAGACTGCAAGGGAGATGCAGACGTGAATATAAGAAGAGTATTTTTCCCGAGTTTGAGATTTATCATTCAAGCAGTTTCAGAGACATGTTTTCACGACTAAAAAAGATATAAAATCAAAATTTCTGGGACAAGTATCCCTTGAAATTTATCAAAGAGCATGAATGCCAAGTTTCACGTTTGAAACTCAAGAGGTTTAGGACGTGGTTTTATTTTTTCAACCCCTATTTTCCTCCCGTTAGAAACTGAATTTCGTGAACCCTTGCCTATAAACTTAAAGCAACCTCCGTGAAAAAATGTTACCGAGATACAGTAATGAAATCGTCATATTTGCCTTTTATATGTAGAAATGTTTCACTGTCTCAATATTAATTTCCGTTCCGTGCGAGTAGTTATGACAATGCCTATGTACTGCACCCTTCAATAAAGTAGTGTTTTATCAAGATTCTTTCTACGGGGTCGTGCTCAGTCCTGAATGCTTTTCAAAGCAAAGTTCCCAAAATCAACATGCTCTAATGAATAGAAAGGTCCATAACAGAGGCTACACTAGAAATAAAATGAATAACAAGTAGAATAAAAAGTATTTAATGACTGAAAAATATGTGCATAATAATAATAATAATAATAAGTCCTTCCTGACTTTCACTCCCATACGAAATAAATATATAACTGAGCGGTCAGAACTCGCTCCACCCAACAAAACAATGTGAATACAGCTTCACTCAAATGATTAATCATAACATAAAATTGAGCGGTAAGAACTCGCTCCTCACAATTATATGGATACAAGTCCATTTATCCTGGTCAAGAAGTTATATAATGCGTGGTGTACTGATCCTTAATAAGAAAATGAGTACTGATGCGAGTCCGTTTACAACTGAAACAGTCATATTGCTCACGGAGTTGCATCTTTTAAATCACACTACGGCTATGGGACCCACCCTTAATTAACACACTATAATTTACTACTGACACATGCAAGATCTAAAATACTAAGATATGATGAATCTCCCCGAGATTCTAATTCGTGCCAGAGCACACAAACACAAAAGAGCATGCCGAAATAGGCCAAAAGCTCGCATCACAAATGGGAAACAGCTTCGCATACAAATGCCACACGGGGTCATTGAACGCGTAAAAAATAAACACACAAGAAATCAAGCAACAACAACAAAATACAAGCCTACTCGGCTGAAAATTATATTTACATGAATAAAAGCCAGACAAACAGATGTTTCGGAAGATACCTTAAAACATGGACAACACCCATTTAAATCCATCTAATATTCTTTATAACCGATCAGGGTTTTGTGAAGTTAAATAACATCTTAATTTTATCTACAGGGACCTGGCCCGCTTGCTAATGACCAACAGTCGTTATCTGATTTGAGCGCTCCCCTACTTGGATGAGTCATCGCTGCCTTTCACTCTGTCAGTTTCTCAAGCCTGGTGCTAATTATACATTGGACCACACTGATCCCGTTATCCATCTGGAAACGCGAAAAGACATATCTCATCCACTTGGATGGCAAGAAATACAAATATTTACCACAAGCTCAGCCTCGCAAGGTTATGAACTGGGCTGACGTGCGGCAAGTCGGAACAATCACAATTATATATTTCCCGCAGGCACCATCATAAAATCACACCATACACCATAAAGCTTGGACTGACTCACTCATAATCATACCATCTGGGTCGGCTCAAAACAGATTAACCTACTTTGCGTCCAGAGACACCTCAAACAAAAAAAAACAAAAAAAACTCGGGTGCTCGAGTGGCATCCCATACTGACTTGCTAGATGAGCAATTATCAAAATAATCCTGATCCATCATAAAATCTGCACACAAATAATTTTTACCCTCAAAATTCTATTTTTAATCTCAATGAATTCTGTTGCATTTTTGTTATAAGGCATACTTCCGAGTTACATTGCTTGTACGCGACTTACGCAAGCGAATGAGAGCACGGGCTGCGCGCATTGCCCCGTAAACTTGAACCAAAAAAAATCACAATATCAACAAAGTACAAAGCGCTAAGCTGTCCCATACTTAATGTGTCAGTAAACAAGAACTAAGAATCTACATTACAAACAAGCAAACAAATATCTACAAAATTACGTCCCATAAAACCATAGCTGATTTAATAAATAAATAAATTCATTTTGTACTCAATCCTTTAGAACAGCGTCAGGGAAACATCTCCGGCCATCACTCCTTTAAATGCTTAGCTCGACATAGACATCTTCTGGCAAATGTCCTGCTGGTTCCATGATCCATCCTTGTTCCTTGATGTCATCTCTTGCTGAATTAGAATAATGTTTGTCAGATACACACACGATATATTTCCTATTAAATTCACCGATCAAGTACTAAATTCCTTGACTGTCTATTGGTGAATTAATACGATGAACTGCCCCTATCTGGTAGTACTGGGACTACAAATAAAACACTGAAGTTACACTTATAACTTGTCGAAAATGTTCCATGTCCACACACATGAAAAATATGCAGTGTGTCCACGACACTTAAATTAGAAGTTATTTCTCACGTCCTCAGACGCTCAAAAAAAAAAAGTCTTACGTCCTCAGACGCCGAAATAAAAGTCTTACGTCCTCAGACGCTGAAATAAAAGTCACCTCTTGAAGCTTCCTGGACCACTTATAAATGAAACTGGCTAGAGTAGGCATGGAAGGGGGTTTATAGAAAAATATTCCATAATAATTATCAGACTAGCATGCGATTGGTATCATTGAGTTCGTAGAGATGTGGAGGTAAAGATTATGCTGTAGCTAGCTTGAATCGATCGTGGAATTAATCCGAAGATAACTCCCGCCTTAATTCACCAGGATGCGTTATGACGCCGAGTTGCCGCTTAAAAAGGGCGTCTTGATATTATTGGTTCGGACTCTTGTAGATCTTTGCGAGCTCCTACATATTTTCCTCCCACAAGGAGTGGTTATCATGATGATTGACCATTCACATCGTAGCATTCATTTTCTTCTTGGCGCCAACTCTCATAGTAACAAGCCGCTCTATACGTACCCAAGCCTTCCTTCGCGCCAAATGTTGCACCTGTCCTCTGCGTCATGATTCCCAGCCTACTTTCTAAAATACCACAGGAGCTTAACCTTTGTGTTCTCTCTGCCACTGATTTCTCAACATTTTCCCAACTCCGTCAGGCTCTCATATCTGCTGTCTGTAGAAATATATCAAATGATGATGAATAATTTATTAGAATCCTTTATACAGCCTGTGGATAAATGGTTCAGTACAGATAAACAATCATAAAATGTTGCATCTCTTGAGACATGAGAAATGCTAAGTGTCACTTCGGCAGCTGTCGGCTGCGTACAGTTCGGTGGATATGTGCTGCAACATGGTCAGGCAGTAATTCTCTCTCTCTCTCTCTCTCTCTCTCTCTCTCTCTCTCTATCGGCCAGCCCCTCACCCCGCTCCCACACGCACCGTGTCGTGGTAAGGCATGATACACTCACAATGACATGTGTTGCGCTGTAGCATAGTAGGTTAGCTGTCAGGTTGTAAAGTCGTTCATCGCCGAGCAACCACAGTTCGAGTCACGCCGTGAATATTATTTTTGTGAAGTAACACACAATGATTTGTTTTTTTGTCGTGTGGCTTCCTGAGAGGCCGAGTGCAGGTCTTTCTAGTCGACGCTGAGCTGGAATTAAATCGTAATTGGGATCAGGTCATCTTCTCTGACGAGACATGTTTCAGTTTGGCAGAGGTCAGGCCGGTTCGTGTTTACAGGCCATGTGGAATCCAATACGAGAAACGGTATGTGTCTGAGTGCACACATAGTGGCTGCATATCTGTGTCATGCTGATGGGTGGATGTCATCTCATGGGGCTGGAGTGCTTCATCGGATAGATGGACATCTCACATCGTATCAGTATTTGCACATCTTGCAGAATATTATAATTCCGAGTGTGAGAGAGCGCTATCCACATGCAG
Organism: Meconema thalassinum; assembly: GCA_946902985.2. Taxonomy (NCBI): domain Eukaryota; kingdom Metazoa; phylum Arthropoda; class Insecta; order Orthoptera; family Tettigoniidae; genus Meconema; species Meconema thalassinum. Next base: position 1,070,224,092 of record OX336389.2, read on the forward strand.
TACTTCAGTTCGTGCAAGACAACTCTCCAATCCCCATGAGCAGGAGTGTTCAGGGCTGGTTTTCTGAGCAGGACTCAACTGAGTCCCTCGAACTCCAGACTTGAACCCCATTGAGCATGTGTGGGCAAAGTGGAAACGCCATATCAGAAAAACTGACCTCACCCTCCCCCTCGTTCGCAGGCTGCATTGTGGGAGATAAGCATGGGAGGAGATTACCCTTGATGAACAGTACTTCAGAAATCTAGTTCTGTCAATGCCACATCGGCTACAGCAAGTTGTCAAAGTCGGTGGATACTGGACGAGATATTGAAGAAGTGCCTAAAACAGTCCTTTTCAGGACTAACAATAAGCAAATTCATTAAGCCAGATTTCCCTTTGTATATAAACACAAGACGTATTTCGTTCATGAAACATTTGACATGTTTAAAAAATAAACACTGCGAGTAGGATTCGAACCCTGGTTCTTTGTCGTTTCACGCAACGCCTCTTCCCCTGAGCTAACTGGCAGTCTGCAGTAAGCTCATAATTAGGGCCCGGATTTTGATGAAGTCGTCTTTTTTCTGAGTACATGCAGACGATGCTCAGTGGTAATTAAGTGTATTCTGCAATAAATATGTTAGATATATGGGGTTTTTAAAGATCGTCAAAATGCATTTTTCCTACATTTTACTGAATAAAGTTATTTTCTAACATTTAGGTGCATTTTAGGCCAATTTTTATGTGTTTATACGTCTATAGGTCATTTTTTCTTATCGAATATGGTTAAATGCTCATTTTAAAGTTATTTTTTTAGTATCTGTATTTCTAAACATGTCAGGGTTAACATTCTTGGACTAACCCATATAGCGTAGTTCTGCAGTGCGCATCTGTTTTCATTACCTGTTTCTTATCCACGCAGCAGTTTTAATGTTTCTTCACCGTGATGCATTTGTGTGTACAATTTGCGTCACCGATTTCTTCACGTCCACGTCTGTATTGTGTCAGTCTGAGAAAAGAAACGGGGTAATCCCCTCAGCGCCATGTGGTTTGTGTAGAGTTTAAGTGTTGACAGCTCTGACGCAGCTCTGGCCTGATCGTTCACTCAGTTACCTGGCAACTATAGGACTTTTAGGGTATGTTTGTGTTGTAGGTGTGTGACGTTTTGTTGTGCTGTGCAATTGAAATGCCAAAACAAAAGCAGTCAACTGCAAGTCGTTTATAACAGTATGTGTCAGATTTCGGTGAAAATATATCCTCAACTGATGGAACTATTTTGTTCTGTAGCGAAATTAAAGTCGCTGCAGATAAACGGTTCACCGTACAACAACATGTCGGGCAAGATTAACATTTGAGAGGTCTTGAAAATGTGGAAAAAAGGAAAGTGTCCCAATTACTGTTAAAAGAAACTGCTTCGACATCAAATAACAATATATAATTTTCAAAAGAAAAATATATATTGTCCGTTGAGCCATTATATATTTAAACACAAATTGTGCTAAATGTTCCGGCATAAGTCAACAAACTGACAGCGTTTCGCCCCGGTGCGCCATTGGGCTCTTCAGTTGGTTAAAGCGCACCTCACCAAGACACTGTCTAGTATACACTGGGAAGGCCATTGCAAGACGTATTTGGTACATGTGTATCCACGTCACGAGCAAAGCCAGTGCACTATGGGAGTCGAAACTCCACTCCAAAGCAATTATAACCTTACCTTGGCATTGAATATATAATTTTCAAAAGAAAAATATGTATTGTCCGTTGAGCCATTATATATTTAAACACAAATTGTGCTAAATGTTCTGGCATAACTCAACAAAATGACAGCGTTTCGCCCCGGTGCGCCATTGGGCTCTTCAGTTGGTTAAAGCGCACCTCACCAAGACACTGTCTAGTACACACTGGCAAGGCCATTGCAAGACGTATTTGATACATGTGTATCCACGTCACGAGCAAAGCCAGTGCACTATGGGAGTCAAAACTCCACTCCAAAGCAATTATAACCTTACCTTGGCATTGAATATATAATTTTCAAAAGAAAAATATGTATTGTCCGTTGAGCCATTATATATTTAAACACAAATTGTGCTAAATGTTCCGGCATAACTCAACAAAATGACAGCGTTTCGCCCCGGACGTCTTGCAATGGCCTTCCCAGTGTGTACTAGACAGTGTCTTGGTGAGGTGCGCTTTAACCAACTGAAGAGCCCAATGGCACACCGGGGCTAAACACTGTCATTTTGTTGAGTTATGCCGGAACATTTAGCACAATTTGTGTTTAAATATATAATGGCTCAACGGACAATACATATTTTTCTTTTGAAAATTATATATTCAATGCCAAGGTAAGGTTATAATTGCTTTGGAGTGGAGTTTCGACTCCCATAGTGCACTGGCTTTGTTCGTAATATGGATACACATGTACCAAATACGTCTTGCAATGGCCTTCCCAGTGTGTACTAGACAGTGTCTTGGTGAGGTGCGCTTTAACCAACTGAAGAGCCCAATGGCGCACCGGGGCGAAACGCTGTCATTTTGTTGAGTTATGCCGGAACATTTAGCACAATTTGTGTTTAAATATATAATGGCTCAACGGACAATACATATTTTTCGTTTGAAAATTATATATTCAATGCCAAGGTAAGGTTATACCGTATTTGCTCGCATATATCTCGCCCCCGCGTATATCTCGCACCCCATTTTTTTATTTGAAATTTCAGGGGGAAAAAAGTACTCGCATATATCTCGCATTCATTACTGACGCCGTCATATAAATGACCGTAATAACCTTGAGGTAGAAACACGAACGATTTAGCGTGCCACAACAGTCGTCATTGTCCAGGAACTTACCTGAAGCGATACTAACAGGAAGAGCGAGCAACAACGCGTTGATCCGAACTTCGATACGAGCCGATTAGGGATCGAGGCGCCGCGTGCAAGCATACGGTGCAGCGTGTGTGTTAGCACGCTGTACATCGTTCGCCGCGTCTTCGGCCGCGGTTGGCTAAATTCGCCGCCTTGGGACACGTTCGAATTAGCGATTAGCGCGCCACAACAGTTGCGCAAGTAGGCGTACTGTTACATCGCAGAGAAACGCAGTTCAGTCTTCTCGAATCTCAATGATTTCGTCTTTACGCATTGCGTCGCATCAGAGCTCGGTCGCGTGCAAGCATACGGCGCAGAGTGAGTGTTAGCACGCTGTACATCGTTCGCCGTGACTTCGGTCGCGGTTCGCCTCCGTGAGACACGTTCGAATTAGCGATTAGCGCGCCACAACAGTTGCGCAAGTAGGCCTACTGTTACATCGCAGAGAAACGCAGTTCAGTCTTCTCGAATCTCACTGATTCCGTCTTTACTCATTGTATCGCATCAGAGCTCGGCCGCGTGAAAGCATACGGCACAGCGTGAGTGTTAGCACGCTGTACATCGTTCGCCGCGTCTTCGGCCGCGGTTGGCTAAATTCGCCGCCTTGAGACCCGTTCGAATTAGCGATTAGCGCGCCACAACAGTTGCGTAAGTAGGCCTACTGTTACATCGCAGAGAAACGCAGTTCAGTCTCTCGAATCTCAATGATTAATGTCTTTACGCATTGCGTCGCATCAGAGGTCGGCCGCGTGCAAGCATACGGCGCAGCGTGAGTGTTGGCACGCTGTACATCGTTCACCGAGTCTTCAGCCACGGTTGGCTAAATTCGCCGCCTTGAGACTCGTTCGAATTAGCGATTAGCACAAGTAGGCCTACTGTTACATCGCAGAGAAACGCAGTTCAGTCTCTCGAATCTCAATGATTTCGTCTTTGCGCATTGCGTTGCATCAGAGATCGGCCACGTGCAAGCATACGGCGCAGCGTGAGTGTTAGCACGCTGTACATCGTTTGCCGCGTCTTCGGCCGCGGTTGGTTAAATTCAAGCCCGCTCGTGCATGTAGCGAGGAATCATTATGGAAGATGATCGATCGTATCGATCGCTAAGCGTCTGCGCTCCAAATTCCTTTTCTGCCTTGAATCATACTTAACGAGCGCATGACGTCTTTTACCTAGGTTCTTAATGTCGCATAACCATAATGAATAGAAATAAATGGTGTCAACGGACATTGTTGTGAAGAGCTTCTTGAAGACGGGCATCGCAAATGCATTGGACGGAAGTCAGGATGAAGCAGTATGGGATGATGACCAGAATGATGCACGCGAGAGTATCCCGGAGATTGGCAGCAGTGACGGCAGTGACAATGAATAGGGCGAGTACCGTATGCCAGTTGCCTTGTTTCAATAATGCAAATTTTGTGTTTCTTCGGGAATACGGTCATTCCCCGCGTATATCTCGCACCGAAAATTTTCACACATATTTTCGGTCAAAAATGTGAGAGATATACGCGAGCAAATACGGTAATTGTTTTGGAGTGGAGTTTCGACTCCCATAGTGCACTGGCTTTGCTCGTGACGTGGATACACATGTATCAAATACGTCTTGCAATGGCCTTCCGAGTGTGTACTAGACAGTGTCTTGGTGAGGTGCGCTTTAACCAACTGAAGAGCCCAATGGGGCACCGGGGCGAAACGCTGTCATTTTGTTGAGTTATGCCGGAACATTTAGCACAATTTGTGTTTAAATATCAAATAACAAGTCATCTTCCTTTTATAAATAATGATGTGAAGTGTTTGTTAGTGCTAACTAGGAAAACCAAGCAATCCTAAATTAAGTGATTTCCTTGAACGCCACACTGGTCATACCATTCCAGACGAATCAACATTGCGTAGAAACTACCTATCAAAATGTTACGAAGACACGTTAAACCGAATACGTGAATGTGTGAGTGGGGGAAAAAATGACTTATCAATTGACGATACTACAGATTCAGAGGGACGTTATGTAGGAAATGTAGAGATAGGGACCCTACCCTAGAAACAAATAGTCCAGGGCAAACTTTTCTTCTGACCTCAGAGGTTTTGGAAGTGGTTAACCACACTCAGATATGCAAACTGTTAGATAAATCCATGTGTTTAATATGGCCTAGGGGAATACCCCATGAGAACGTGCTCCTCTTCCTAACAGATGCAGCACCTTACGTGGTAAAGGCAGCAAAATCTATCAAAGCATTTTACAATAAGATGGTGCACGTCTTGCCCATGCTTTTCATGGAATTGCAGAAGAGGTCCGATCAAACTTTTCAGAAGTAGATCGACTAGTTTCCACAGTAAAGGAAGTCTTTGTCAAAGCAACATCCCGCACTAAGTATTTCAAAGACAAGGCCCCTGATATAGCTTTGCCCCCAGCACCAGTTTTAACTCGCTGGGGTACCTGATTGACTGAATGCATATACTATTGTGACAATTTTCAGATAGTGAGAGACGTAGTGAATGGCATTGATAGGACAGATGCTAAGGCTATTGGGAGTGCACAGGACCTGTTTTCTGATCCTCAAATGAAAGGTAAATTGGTTTGCATAAAATCAAATATTTCATTTTTGCCAGAAACCATAACCTGCCTAGAAGAAAGTGGCATGGTATTGGCCAAGTCAATAGAGTTAGTCAGGAATTCTGAAGGTTGTATAAAACATGTAAAAGGTGAGATTGGGGGGACAGTCAGACAGATAATAAAATTTGTAATGGATAAGAATAAAGGGTATCAGACAGTGTGTCATATAGCCAGTATTTTGTCGGGAGAAGACTTCAGAATTGACATTTTTGAAGAGGATTTGTAACGGCTTCTTTTGCTCCACGTTGAGCGTACAATTGTAACGGTCCTCTACGTTGGGATGACAAGTGTAATGTTTACTCTGACTAAGATACGTTGTATTAATGGGCGCCAAGACCTCAACGCTATGTTGAAATCAAATTTATATTTAACAACACCTAGCTCTGGCAGAACACCTTTAAGAATCTTCACACCAACCGGGTGAAACTTTATAGGGTGTTTTGGTACCAACGCTAGCTTGCCATGTAGTAGTACCTGCTGACAACGTTTAAAACGCTAGCTGTCATCGCGTACGACGATGTAGTTATGTTGTACTTCTATAGATGGCAGCAAAATCGGAAAATTGGTGAGTATTCTTGTTAATGTTGTATATTTTATTAATATTTGAATATATATCAATAGTAAATACATATTGCAGTGCTTAGAAAGGAATACAATCGGTTTCGAACAATATTATACGAAGAAATTGAATTATATTGAATCACACATCGATTTTAGTCGATACAGTGCGCTCGAAAACGATATCAGATACTATCGATATAATTCAAAGTAAGAGCTGGTGGCTGGTTGTTCCAACGCTTCCCGTAATTCAAACGTGATGTTTCTTAATTCGATTGATAGGAAGTACAGCACAGACAATTAAATAATACTGGTGTGTGATAAGTGCAGCTGTAATTTTGTCTTACAATTCATTTTTAATATTGTAGCCTACTCTTTCTATTTGTACTTATCTGTGTTGTAGGCCTATGTCATGCTATGTGCTTTGTGGAAACGTCCACAACTATTCTGATAGAGCCTATGTTTTCTTCTCTACCTGATATCACAGGGGAAAAAATCGCCTATTATTAGACCAATTACTAAAATAAGAAAGAAAGAAAGAAAGAAAGAAAGGAATATAAAGTAGAGGTGGGGGGATAGAGTAGGGGAAAGGGAGAGGTAGGCACGGGCCGGGAAGGGAGAGGAGCGAGTAGGCCAGGTCGGGGACGATCGCGCTCGAGAGTGCATCGTCGCGCCATCTCATATTGTCAGTTGGAACTATTTGCGTCGAGCAATAGGTTGGGGTCAAAATTTAGAATTAAGTAGCAGCTCTACCCATATATCCTCCTTGCTTCACACTCAGATCGTGGTATGATTTGATCATTAACCCAACTAACAATTGTATCAGGAGAAGGAATTTGGTCTATATCTAATACTACCTACTGAAAGCAAAGATTGCATAGTATAAGAAATGAATTTATTATATAAAAAACAAGTAGTGGCAATTTTAATAATAATAATAATAATAATAATAAATTTAAATTGGAGCGTAACGATTTGAATTTACCACTAGAGAATTACGTGAAAACGGAGTCTGATGAATTACTGATTATTCCCAAGCTAAGAAGTTACTCGAATATGAAACAAAGAAACGAGAGATTATGTAGTTCTGAGTCATTCGCGCTTACCATTGGAAATTGCCGTGGCATTTCCCTCGTACTTGATGCTGAAGAGAGCTTCCCACAGCCTTCTGGACGTCGCCATCTTCTTCGTCAGTTGTGGAGATTGTTGAAGAAATGTAAAGTTATGGTCCGATCACACCGGAACCAACCACACGAGCAACCACAACAGTCAAGTTTTACAATGATTATCGTCCTCCCTTCTCGGCGCGCAAACAATATATGCCCTCGCCGAACCCCCTCTCCGGACCCGTCTCCTACTCGCCCGGTCTCCACTGATTGGCTGAGCCACCACGCGGTACTCCCCACCTAAGGGTCAATACACTCGGCTCGACGATGCCGATTACCTGTCCAGGCCATTTCGCCTTTTCTTGATGCAGCCAACTGGAAGTGCCCCACGGCTTACGTCACGCTACTCGACAAGAATATACCTGTAGCTGAATTCCCAATGACTCATCTCTCTTACAATAAACTCTAACTGACAAAAATCCGTAAAATTCCGTAATCATATAATTTTCCGCGATAATGTTGTTCGTAATAATTCGCTTGATAGTGTTTTCTATAACATCGAAAACCTATCTGTATACTTATAATCTTATAAAAAACGCTCCAAAAAATACCTTAATAATAATAATAATAAGTTACATGAAACTTGTCTTGGCAGAACAATTTGCCGCGTAAATAAACATTGAATGGCTTCCTACTAACTTATGTCAGTGGCGTAAAATACCCTCGAAAAACACGTTACATATTTAACAGCCAGTGACATAGTGTTTTTCAAATATGCTCCTATTACATCAATTGAAGTGGAGAGATGTTTCTCGAAATATAAAACGGTATTAGCTGACAACTGCCGTTCCTTCACATTTGATAACTTGAGGATGACTATGGTGGTATATTGCAACACTACCTAAGGTATTTTCAGTTAGCGATATATTTTTTCACACTGTAGTAGAAATGAAAATGATGTAGTTATTATTGTTAATCTATTGATTAATAGTTTAGTTGTTATACACTAATTCTACTAAGAATGTTTGTTATTCGAACCATTATTTGTACAAGAAAATTATTATAAAATTGATCATTTTTAGGTCATTTTTTTTTATAAATGAGGTCATTTTAAGAGAAATTTAGTTGCATTTATAAGCTACAAGAAGTCCTTTCTACGAGGATTCCGAACCTCTAAACGCGACTTCTCACTTCGACAATCCAACCTATAAACCTGAAATTCGACATTAGTACATCTGCAACTCCCTCTCGTTCACAGATTACCATCTACTTTCGTTCTCAATAATTTTAAGGTCATCTACATCCGAGCCATACTCATAATATTGTAATGATATTTCCAACATCTCATGCACGTCCATAACAGCTATCCTAGACCCAGTGGTAATTAAATAACGGTTTATTGCAATATTTCGTTGTAAAACTTAAAAGACGTCCAGTATCGTGCGGTTCCACAATGGTATTACACAGGCCATCAAAACAAAAATAATTGCCGAGACAAATATTTGAACCACGGTGGTCCGGGTTACCAAATTCACACCCTTCCTCTACGCTAACACAACTACTCTGTTAAGCGCTTCTCATCCATCGTCACTTGGGACGTGTCCCTCACTTCACTCATTTATTTATGCATTTGGGCGGTTTCTCATTAATTGCAGATCATTCTTCTCTGTTATTCTGATATCTGCACAGTGGCACTGTGTACTGATATTTGCATTTTGTCACGAACATGTTGTTGAACAAAGATCGAAGTGCATCAAAATTTGTTGCAACTGTACAGCCACGTCCAAGCACGCACGATGATACCCGAACAGGACTTTGATATTTTCCATGTGACAATATCTGTACACAGATATACAGTACTGACTTATTTAAAAAAAAAAAAAAAAAAAGACTTGTGATCTTACATGGTTCTTAAACCTCGCGATTATAAGCTAAAAGACGTCCTTTCTACGAGGATTCAGAACCTCTCAACGCGACTTCTCACTTCGACAATCCAACCTATAAACCTGAAATTCGACATTAGTACATCTGCAAATCCCTCTCGTTCACAGATTACCATCTACTTTCGTTCTCGGCAGACGCGAGTGGCGCGCTATCTGTAGACGAAAGTACGAATCATCCACCAATCATAAGCCGCCACTTGAAGGCCTATGCTATGTGAGGCTTGACGTTACAGGCATGGTGCTATAGTGGGATTGGCGAACATGCGTGCATGAGACTGGCCAACTAAACGTGCGCGAGTTTAAATGATTCAACCCGCCTTCGGAAAATTTTTGTTACCCGTTTGTAAAATTCGTTACTTTTTCGTTACTTTCATTACTGGTAGACATCCTGACTTTAAGGATGGTTGAGATGGGTAAAAAACCTTCCTATTTTCTGTTTTATTCCATGAGGCTGAATGTACCCCGTTCCAGCCCTCACACCAGAATTAAAATTTCTTGTCAGAGCCGGGAATCGAACCCGGCCATCCGGGGCAGCAGCCAAGAAAGCTAGTGGCTACACCACAAGGCTCCTAATGGCTGTTATCAGTTTTTCTGTAATAGAACTTTCCTTCAGCGATGGCAGGGAATAGGACCTAGAAGTTGTCGTCATGAGCTGTCTTCCTTCACTCTATGAACCCTGTCAATGGTGGGTAATAAAAGCTAGTCATAAATAATACAATAGCATGGTTAAAGGGGCTGATAACCAAGCAGTTAGTCCCCTTAAAGATACAATTACTGTACCATAAACATCAGATCTTGATTAAGGTATTAATCGCACTTACGGTCTATAACTTCTAAAGGCAATGGAACAGCAAATGACTTTGTGCGGAAATCATTCAGCCATCTTCGACTCTGCTCATCCTGATTTATGAATTCTGGGGTTTTACCCTGAAACCATAAAAAAAAAAAAAAAAAAAAAAAAAAAAAACATGTTTACCATCATACAAAAATGACATTTATGTTGTACAATATACAGTATTGTCAGGCTGAGTGGCACAGTTGATTTAGCATTGGTCTTCAAAACGCAAGGTAGCAGGTTTATTCCTGATCAGTCCAATGGTATTTAATGTAATGTGACAACCTTATGCCGGTAGATTTGTTTACTCTGCAGGACAAAATCTCTTAAGTCACAGGTGATATTTAATCCACAACAAAATTATTATTGTCACACTATTACTACAAGAACAACATGTGTACCCACGATATTATGGTTCTCATATGGTTATTTTGGGCATTCATTTAAAATATAACATTGTGGCCCTCTGAATGGCCAAACTCAGAATGGATCAAAATGTATGTAGGAAAACACAACAAAGTGGACCAAACAAACAATCACTGGGCAGGAAAAGGAGGATAGAAACATGGAAAAAAGGACAAGCACAATGACAAGCAGGTGTGGGTGGAGAGAGATAAAAGGAAAAAAATAGCACGGAAAACACACACAGACAATCTTCACAGCTTCTTTGAAGGTAGGCTCATGCAATCAATCCAATCAATAGCTCTTCAATGCTATAGCTTCCAACGAGCTCATTTCAACCTCCCAGGCAGCAACAGTTCTTCTGTTTCCGCCACTAATTATTTTACAAGAATATATTGAAACTAATTACCTAAGATAATTGGGCACCCCTATACGTGTTATCCAACTGGAGAACATTTACACAAAATTGAATAATTATTTCCAAAGTGGGTATGAAATGTGATGTAGAATTGCACATTGTAGAGGTTGAGATTTCTTATGAAAGACTAACACTGCATTATATTATGTCCATTGGCTAACATGAAAAATTACAAAGGGAAAAAAAACTAACATTAGTAAGACCTCAAAGAAAGATTGAAATGCTTGTACAGAGTGTGAGAAGAGGTGGAGGGAATGACAACCAATTAGAAATGAGCAGCTGAACATGCTTGTGTCTGGAAAGCGAATGTGAAGGGATCTGAATCAGAGTTGAGATGTCCGAAGCTGTAGCGGTGGGTAAATTGTGGTGGTGGTGGTGGTGGTGGTGGGGGCAAAAGTTGTGGGAAGTAGGATGACCTTATGGGTGGATGCTCTGAATTACTGAATAAACTGTTTAATCTGTGGTTTAATTGTATAAGATATTATTGGTGATAGAAATTTTGTTTAGATTGAGAGCAGGGTGGAATCACTGGCCAATATACTGTATACAGTATTACAATTTGTTCGAAGAAGTAGGAGACTTCTGTTACTTAGGAAGCAAAATAGCCAGTGATGGATGAAGCAAAGAGGATATAAAAAGTAGGTTGGCTCAGGCAAGGAAAGCATTTCTACAGAAAAGGAATCTGTTGACATCGAATATAGATTTAGGTATTAGGAAGTCATTTTTGAAGGCCTTTGTCTGGAGTGTGGCACTCTATGGAAGTGAAACTTGGACGATTGGTCCAGCAGAAAAGAGGAGGATTGAAGCGTTTGAAATGTGGTGTTACAGGAGAATGATGTTACAGGAGAATGATGAAGATCAGATGGGTAGGTAGGGTTACAAACGAAGAGGTATTAAGACTAGTGGGAGAGGAGAGATGTTTCTGGTGACTGCTAATGAAGAGAAGAGATAGGTTGGTAGGACACATACTAAGACACCCAGGAATAGCAAGCTAAGTTATGGAAGGAAGAGTCAAGGACAAGAACTGTAGGGGTAGACCAAGGTTAGAATATGTTAAACAGATTGCCTCGGATGTACGGTGTGGTAGCTATGTAGAGATGAAACGATTAGCTCAGGACAGGGAGGCATGGAGTGCTGCACCAAACCAGTCAAAAGACTGAAGACTTAAACAACAACAAGGATGTTCATCATTACATCTTTCTTGAGAGTATAAGTATTACATCTTTTTCAATGTTCGTGAATGAATGCTTAAAAAAAAATCTCTCCCATGTGAGCACCATTGGCTGAGACATGTTTATATTTTAAAGCATGAAATGTTCTAGCTAGCACAAGGATATGCTTTACCAGGACTGTCCTATTTAGCTGGATTTGCATTCAAAGCACGTTAACTGATGAATTCTTTTTAAATACTTGATTTGTTGAAAAAAAAAAAATAGCATTGGTGTGAATAGTTTTGAAAACTATATTGAACACGCTCGCATTTCCTAAATATGGAATAAGAGAATAAGAATTTAAAAATTAATAAGATTCTCAAAACATGTTTTCAATAAGTTAATACTGCGCCCGTTGACGCATGTTTGCTCAGACAACAGAGACTAAAACTTATGCTGAAATGTAACTGAACATACCCTGCGAGCGGCAGGAAGAAGCTGAAGCAATATCGCTTAGGATTATATTTTTACTTATTTTTCACATTCCAAAAATCAACTATAATTATAACCAAGTAATTCTGCATATTTGAAGTACAGCATACTTCGTAAATCGAAGAAACTAACAATTTACGCGGCTAGCTCATGTACTGAGAGCACGCCATATTTGGTAACACCAGTTCCTATTCGTCTGTGGAAGAGACAACATGTGCATGATGGAGCACAAGTGAAAGGAAACCATGTGGCAGGAAAAATCTGCGAATAACTTTCTTATGGATAGCCATCATGGCATTGTGTAATAATTGAACGATTGAAGACATTCACCACAACGAGAACTGTGAGATATTTTTATTATTATCCGAGGTGAAATGAAGGACTTGTGTGAAGAAAACTTTGCGACCGCATGGTCTCATTCTCATGCACACACACATGTTTCAGTGTTATATAAACTGTGTATTTGATTAACTGTGCAACTGTACCAAATGTACAAGTACAATCTTTATTTGCCGGATGGGCAGTGATTTTTATTTAATTTTTGTTAATATTTTCTTGTGTAAATATCAGTGCAAGTCACGAGTGAGTGTCGCACAAGAGACAGAAACTAGAGCCAGTGGCGGAGTGAAAATGGGCGATTTTTTACCGCATATTAGCTGCAGTGCGCGACAGTTTTATTTAATTATGTGCTACATTTTTACCAACGTTAACATCGCAATAATGATAAACCAGCAGATCTTCAGATACAACTCCAACCGCGCGATGGCATGTGATTGCTAAATCATGCGTGGGGAATTGGCGACGGAGGATGTCCAGACACAATGAAATGGTAACCTAAAGCCATACACGAGATCGCATACAACATCTCATGGCGGGACTCGGACCAAGTGACGCTGAATCTGTAAGTCAGATCAAATATTTATAGCGTATTGTAAGAGTGGAAAACAGTAGACTTAGTTTATTTTGGTTTCATTTATTTAGTGCACAATGCAGGTAGCTAATTATAAGACGCGTGTGGAAATTAATAGTTTATTAAACATTTATAGAAGCCAGGAAGGCTGGATTTTCAATGCTCATTCGTATCATTTAAAAACAGGTATTATCAACTTTTATTTTTTCAGGCTGATGACAAATAAACTAGTTTGACAATGTTAAATCGAGGCCAAGGTTACGAGCCAAGTTCACTACACAGCACACTCGATTCTAGGCAGTGGATTAATATTTTGTTTTAGAAGGCTGTGAGATTCTTGACATTATTACAAGTGGAATGCAGAGTTCCGTCACTCACATTTATTGGCCAGAACAATACTTGAAAACAGGTTTATTTCTTTAATAGAATCCACACAGGCAATGAATGAAATTGTATTTTGTAACCAAATGAACGCAGGTTCGATTTATTCAGGGAAGAGGCAATTTTATAAACGCACACACACAGTTAGCTTGTATCAGAAACCTTTATGTTTATTTAAAGCGTTGTCAGGATGTGTTTTTTGTACACATAACTTTATTACCAGCAATTCAAACGTGTATCAATTAGGATTCCACACTTTTGTAAATTAAGAGTATTATATGAGTCATGACGGTGGATGAATACCTCCGACATTGTTAATGTGATTATATCGGTGGTAATGAACTAATTAAAGTCAGACCAAAAACCGAAGGCGCCTGGATCAATGGATCCGAAATAAGAGTAAAGTAATTGGTGAAGACATAGGATGTCTAATAAGTGTGATGAAATATTGGTGAAGACACAGGGTGTCTCGTAAGCTATTGAACTATTGAGTTATTTGCTAAGTTGGATACAAACGTTACCTGAATACACTGAACGCTTTTAAAGGTCCATAAACTGAACAACAATACTGTCAGGAATAAATAATTGTGTGAAACTCTAATAATAATCAAAAATTGGGTTTTGAAAACTAACAAATCTTATAATTCCCCCTGAACCTAAATAAAATGTATAAACATTAAAAACAAACTATTCTTCTGGACCAAATGTTAACACTTAGATATTGTTAAGCTATTGTAGATACATTTTGATACATTTTCACATGATTAGTCGACCACTAATTGGTGATGTGATAACTGAAGCACACACATCAGATTAGTAGCAATATGAGTCGATGTAATTGTTTAATTACTATCGCATTTGCAGGCTTTCCTATATTTTCTATTTTTCTTAACACTTTGACACTATGACCGTTTGTTACAAATAGTAACAAATCGAGTACGTAGGCAGTGCCAATTGCACAACCATAGGAGTGCTGAATTATTGTATGCATTTGTGTTGTATTAGCATAATTTTTTTTATTCAGCATCATTGTGCACATAGCTTGATTTTCTTAGTAATAAACGCATCTCGTTTATTAATTAATGATATTTAGGACTAGCTAAACACTTAACTCTAAAGATAAATGTTAGAGATGGCACCATCAAAGCATAGGACAAATTTTCCCCTTGCTACTAAATGTAAATGTTCTAGTATTTGTACACAAGTAAATGTCTTGCTTTGCTGTAGATTCTTTTGATGTTTGATCCACCCGTAAGTTATTTCGATGTAATTGCTTAGGGCCGATCTTACGTGCCATTCTCTTAGCTTGTTCATTTTGTCGAATTTTGTATTAGGACCATGAGAGCAATTTAGATCTTGTTTAGGACTTTTTTTTTATACTTCTTACAGGGCAGAATAGTATCGGACTAGCCGTTTGCAACTCTCATGCTAGGCTAGGGATCTATTCTGAATAAAATTTATTTGTGATTTTAACCTAAGACTGACCTCTTGTTTAGTTTTGTTATCGATGCATTCCTCTGAGCTGGTTAAAGATCGAACCTCACTAATTCCCGACACCCCGGAGTGCAGACTTTTGTGCTACACCAGCCTATGAATGTATCGTCCCCCATACTTGTGTGTTAACTGGAAGAGGGTCTCGGAAGGGTCATTTGAAACCGGTGGCTCCCCGAAACCTTCAGCCAGCGGGCACAATACAAAATACACTGACTGGCAAAAAAAAGTGGAACAGTTAAAAAAGTAATATAAATAGTATAAAATTAGCCATGAAAAAGATGTAATCACATTTTAAAAGCTTTTCGCGCATTAGAACACACATCTGAAACATCTGTGAATAGAAATTGATAATATGACATTTCTTAGGGTGGTTTATTACCACCAATTACCCCCAATCTTCGATGAGCCTATCTTAATGGTTTTATGGCGGGAAGCGCACTGTAAGAGCTTAAGGTTTATGAGTGTTGCCGCTCGTTTATTGTTGTTCTAGGGATAACAACTGGCATTTGTTGAACACCTGTGAACCACTCTCATACATTTTAATAAGTTATCCATTGCAGTTCACACTAAAACATGCCTCTTAGCCGTGAAGGAGCTGCACAGGCAGTTGCATTGGTGAAGGATGGCCGCAGCTTCCGTTATGTTGCTGAGGTCATTGGATCATCTCTCGGTAGCATTCACCATGCAGTGCAACGTTACAGAGAACTCCAAACATATGATTGGAGACGAGGGTCAGGCCGTAGAAAAAGCACAAGTGCCCAGGGATGACAGTTTTCTCACCCTGCAAGTTCTGCGTGATCGCCATACCACAGCAGTCCAGGCACGAAATCAAATGGAAAATGTCAGAAATGTGAGAGTGAGTGAGCGAACAATAAGAAGAAGGTTTGAAGAAGCTCATCTTTCATCCAGGAGACCTGCACATGGATCCGCACTCTAACGACATCACACAGAGGCACGTCTTCGCTTCGCAAGGCAGCATCTGGGATGGACCCACGAGCAGTGTTCTCTTCACTGACGGAGAGTCACTTTAACCTTAGATCTCCTGATGGAAGAGAAAGAGTGTAGAGAAGGCGCGGGGAGAGGTACAGCTCTGTTGCTTTCTCCTCCAGGACTCCATTTGGAGGTGGCTCGGTTATGGTGTGGGGTGACATCAACGTTATGGCTCGCACCGAGTTGGTGTGCATCGATCATGGGACACTCAATTCCCAAAGGTACATCGAAGAGATCCTGATGAACCACGTGATGCCTTTTGCGCCTTTTGTTGGTCAGAATTTCGTGCTGATGCAGGATAATGCCTGCCCTCATACTGCTCGCTGTGTTGTACAATATCTGCAGGAAGTGGGGATTCAAACCCTGGACTGACCAGCTCGTAGTCCTGACTTGAACCCCATCGAACATGTATGGGATATGCTTGGAAGGAACGTCAGACAGCGTGACCACACTACCTTGGCACAACTGAGAAAATCGCTGCTGGAGGAATGGGATCGCATCCTGGCAGATGCCATTCGACGAGTTGTGAACAATATGCCTGAGCGTTTACAAGCTGTCATAGACGCTAAGGGTGGAAACACTCGTTTTTAGTGACCAGTTTTCCCGTGCAGTGCAGTGCAAACATTAACAATGTTTTGTTTGGCAATATGTTTGATAAAAACCAGCCCAAAAGAACATTACTAAAAAATAGAAAATTGTAAGATTTGTAAAATGTAACGAAATTTGTGAGTTAAAAAGTGTTGTAAAACATGTTTCGGTATTTTCTGTAGCCAACTATCCAACATTTACATGAATAATGCAAATATTGGAAAACCGATACATTTTAGTGGAATAAGTTAAGAAATTACATTAAAAATTGAAGTGTTCAACTTTTTTTGCCGGTCAGTGTATGACATTTTTTCGCACAACCGACAGAATTGTCAGGGTTTGATCCTAAAAATGGTGAATTTATTTGTCCTTATCTTGATCTTTATTTCATGTGGTGTTGGGATTGTTTGTAATTTTATTGACAATGTTTGTGACTCTTTTCAAGTGTATTTGTAATTATTGTTCCATTCAGAGCCTAAGTTTATCATTGGTCAACAGCCTCAATTAATTGTGTATATGTAGAATGTGGTTATTACAGTATGATGTCTATAGCAGAGTGTTTAATTATTATTTGAGAGTAGGACTGTGATAGGCACCCTGGGACTTGAAAGTAAGTTTGAATATAACACAGGCTATTTGTTTACATATCAAGAATTTGTAGTTACGGTATTTCATTTACGGGCTTCGGATGTCTTCGTCAACAGCCCCTTGCACCGGTAAGTAGGCCTACATTGAATTAATCTGATATCTGATAACCTAGGGGGCATAGAAGGTGCCTCCTCATAGATGTTGGATTACAACATTTGGGTATCTACTAGGCAATAGTGTAGTTGATTTAACCTTACACATTGGCAGCCAAATAGCCATTGAGATCTCCGGGCTTAAAATACACATCACTATGAGAAGAACTCAAGGAAATGGTCCTTCTAAGCACCCAGTATGTGAATTTCTTGGACACAGCATAAGAATATCTAAATAAATATAGAAGATAAATATAATTGCAATCTAGGAAACACATACGTTGGATACAAACTTGGCTATAATAGGGTTGGCTATGAGAAAAATCAGATAGAACATTGCATGATACTGCTAGAGGAAAACCATTGTTGTTAATAGATGTACAGTACAGCTGATGCAGGATAAGGTGATGGGCAAACAGGGACTTGGAAAATGTAATCCCAATGGACTGTTGCTTCTTGGTCTTTGTGCAGAACACGAACTTTTCATTACCAACACGCAGTTCCGGCTACCTGACCGCTTCAAAACCACGTGAATGCATCCTCGTTCCAAACATTGGCACATTCTTGATTATATCATTACCCGGCAATGTGATAAGAAGGACACTCTTATTACCAGAACAGCAAGGAATATAGACGATTGTTGGACAGATCATAAACTTCTTATATGTAAGCTCAGGATATCCATCAGACCTAAACCACCTAGGAACATCAAAAATTTGTCAAGAAAGAAGTTTAATACATCCAAACTTCAGGATGAATCCATGTACAAACATTTTGGAAACAGGATCGTCACCCAGTTATCAGAAAACCCAGTAACAAAAGATATTCAGCAAGAATGGGCCACATTACAGAAGATTATCACACAGTCAGCTGAGGAAACCATTGGTTTTATAGTGCAGAAAAGACAAGACTGGTTTGATGACAACAATGAGGAAATTCTGTCTCTCATCAATGCCAAAAGGAATGCCTATCTTGCCCATCTTCAAGACCCAACTTCCAACACAAAGAGAGATAAACTACTGGAACTCAAGGGTAAATGCCAGACACAGATAAGGCAGATTAAAAATACTTGGTGGCAACAGAAGGCTCAGGAACTGCAGAGACTATCGGATGCTCGAGACTTGAGGAACTTCTATGCCGTACTCAAGGAAATATATGGACCATCTCGCACATCATCAGGTACACTGAAAAGCGCTGATAATTCTACTACCTTTACTGATAGTCAAGAAATCTTGGAACGCTGGAAGGAGCACTTCTCCAATCTCCTAAATTGTCCATCAGAAGCTGCTGAAGACTTCCTCTGTGATGTGCCGCAACAACCTGAACAACTGTGGTTGGCAGTACCTCCTACTTATCATGAATTCAGTGCAGCTCTCACCCAATTGAAACCCAGAAAAGCACCTGGCCCAGATAACAACCCTCTGGAACTAATTCAAGCCGGAGGTCATTCCCTCAAAACAAGAATTTTCATCCTTATCCTCAGAATATGGGAATCAAGAAAGGTACCTGGAGACCTAAAGAATGCCACTATCGTCACTATCTTTAAAAAGGGTGATCGCAGTGTTTGTGGCAACTACCGTGGTATATCACTGCTATCAATTGTGAGGAAGATTCTTGCAAGAATTCTACTTAACCGCCTCAAGGTTATCTCTGAGAAGATCCTCCCAGAGTCACAATGCGGATTTAGAACTTCCAGAAGCACAATTGACTTGATTTTCTGTGTGAGACAGCTACAAGAAAAATGTAGAGAACAACAGAATCCACTCTTCTTAGTCTTTTATGACTTGGAAAAGGCATTTGATTCGGTTCCAAGACCAGCCATGTGGGCAGTGCTGAAGCGGTTTGGTTGCCCTCAGCGTTTTGAAGATCTAATCAAGGCTCTCCATGATGGCATGACAGGTCAGGTTTGCCATCAGAATAAGATGTCCGATGAATTTCCCATTACCCATGGACTGAAACAAGGATGTGTACTGGCTCCAACGCTTTTTGCACTGTACTTGGCTGCAATGCTTTATGATTCACCCACAAACATCCCAGGTGTGGAGGTCAAGTATCGTTTTGATGGAGGGCTTTTCAACCTAACTCGTCTCCGCTCCTGGAGGAAAACTCAGGTTACTAAGGTTACTAACATGTTGTATGCAGATGATGCTGCGTCACCAACTCTCACACCAGAAGAGCTGCAAGAGTCAGTTAATTGTTACAAAAGTGCATGTGATCGCTTTGGTCTTGCCATAAATGTCAATAAGACTAAAGTCTTGGCACAACCTTCACCAGGCACACCTCTTCCTCAGTTCAATATCTCCATCTCAAATTTGCCATTAGAACAGGTTGACCACTTCTCGTACCTGGGCAGTACCATTTCTGTGAGCTGTACCTGTGAGCAGGATGTGGATAAGAGAATTGGCGCAGCCCACGCAGCGTATGGACGATTAGCGCACCGGGTCTTCATGAATAAAGATCTGTCTATGAGTACAAAGCTTATGGTGTACAAAGCAGTAGTCATTTCTACATTGTTGTATGGTTGTGAAACGTGGACCCTTTACCGACGTGATCTTAGGAAGCTTGAGCGTTTCCACCTACAAAAACTTCGATCAATCCTGAGGATTAAATGGGAAGACCGCATTACCAATATTGCTGTTCTGGAAAAGGCTCAAATCAACAGCATAGAATCATCCATAATAGGTCACCAATTTCGATGGATTGGTCATGTCCATCGGATGGATGATGTGAGATTACCTCGTCAAATGCTATATGGTGAGTTATGCTATGGCACCAGACCTCATGGTGGTCCTAAGAGGCGCTACAAGGACCAATTTAAACAGACCCTGAAATTGACAGGTCTTGATTCACAAACCTGGGACATGCTGGCTGAAGATCGCTCAACTTGGCGCCGTACCATCTCGGATACTGTAAAGACGTTTGAAAGGGATCGACGCACACATGAAGAGGCCAAGCGTCAAGCTAGGAAACTTCGAGCAGCCCAACCACGTCCTCCTCCAGCAATACTATGTGACTTGTGTGGTCGCTTGTTCCATGCCAGGATTGGACTCTTTAGTCACCGTAAACCCATCCACAAACTGGACTGAAGGAAGAAGATTTATACTCGGATTCGAGTTAAAGCCGATGATGATGATGATGATGATGACAGTACAGCATACTGTACCCATGCGTTGATGGAGAACATGTGTTTGCATCCCGCTAGCTCAACGGTCTTATCGGGGCTGTACCGTTCATCCCACGATACAAACACATACAGTATTATTATTACGTGTATTACCGAGGTAGATTTAATAAATTCATATTTCTTTTGGAAATAATTAATACAAGAATACTGCCCTCCAAAGAACATCTCAAGTCGACTGTGGCAAAATTGTGATGACACAATTTCCCTCAAAATCTACTGTATGTGGCTGTTGCTGCCCACAAATGATGTGGACAAGCTCTCTCCCCAGATACAAAATAAAAAACACCATTGAGCACAAAGGAAAGGCTAAATAACATGAAGATATATTACACACAGTAAGTAACATACAATACAGATCATGGCGCATAGCCAGCACACTCGACTCTCACTGCCAGTCGCTCCCACCGGCCCCAGTCCCTGCTCTTCCATTGTCTATCTCGGTCCACCCCTAGGCACAGGGGAGAGGGAGGGGAACTGAGGACACTGCACCCACTACAGTGTCCATCCGTAAGGTGCTACTCTCTGGAGGGCTACGTGGGTAGCTGTTCCAAGCAATCCGCCCACCGTAATTTATATAAATTACAACAATAAAAACTAGAGATAACACAAACAAGGAATATTTGAAACCTTAAGATAATGTCTTCTTCACAAATTCTCTTCAAGTCAAGACATGAGGTAAATTACCACGTAGAGGTATAATAAACACGCAGAAATACAACACTGATTTCAAGCACTACTGGTCTTGTGGAATTACACAAACCTCTGTGACTGGGCACTTGTAGGTCCCCTTTGAAGTGCGGACTGTCACAACACGCACAAGGTTGTCATTCCCGGGGTGAATATCGACTACGATCCCTGTCTGCCATAGGAGTGGTGGTAATTTGTCCTCCTTCAGAAGCACCAGAGTGCCGGGCTGGAGGTCCGCTGCATCAGAAGTCCACTTGGTGCGCTGTTGTAGCTGGGACAGGTAGTCCTTTGACCACCGCTTCCAAATGTGTTGCCTACATTGCTGAATATGCTGCCATCTAGACAGGCGAGACAATGAATTTGCAAGCAAGTCTGGCTTGAGTAATGCAGATAAGGAATCACCTATCAGGAAATGTCCAGGCATTAGGAAGTAATTCATCAGGACTGTCTGGAAGTTGTGTGATGGGGCATGAATTAAGGCAGGCTTCAATTTATGTTAAAAGAGTGTAAAGCTCTTCAAATGTCAGCACATTGTTCCCAACAACCTTCTTCATATGCGACTTAATGGACATTTATGTGTGACTTGGCGAATTACAGATCTTCCATTAGGGATCCAATAACGTTGTCTGAATGTAAACAGCAAAAGCTGCTCTCCAGCGTGCATCAGCCTTTTATGTTCACTATTGATTATGAGCTTAGTGACTTGATGTTTTGGAGGGAGTATGACGGGATATTTCTGGTCGTATGTCGCTTGTGATTGCTCCAGCCTACCACCCACCCTCAGTAACTGTTCTCCATCCAGAAATGGGTGAAGAGACTTAAAGAGAGCTCTCTTTGGGGATAGGCTGAGTGAAACGAAGGACTTCTATCTCCTTTCTGTATGCCTCCTCCTGGGCACCACGAATTACAATCCTAGATGCGTTGTGAATTTCGTTCACCGTTAAGCAGCCCAATTTTCGAAGTGTAGGGTCCAGTCGAAGATTGTTAACTTATCTCGGTACGTATGCCATTATTCTCCTTAATCGTAGCCATGAGGAGTGTCTGTTAACAATTTTTCCACAGATGCTACTAACAACTAGACAGTTTCGTTCAGTTTTTCTGGAATTTCACATGGTATTGTTGTGCATTGAGTTTCCCTAATTTCCTTTTCCCAGTCTGGCTGATGTAACCATGAAGGACCTTTCCACCATTGTCGACAATCTGGAAGATGTTGTGGTCTCATTCCCCTGGATATGATATCGGCTGGGTTCTCGGCCGACTGAACGTGTTTCCAGTCGTCTACTGTTGAACGCTCTTGAATCTCAGCTACGCCATTCCCAACAAATGTCTTCCAGGATGTGGGACTTCTGGCACGCCAGGCCAGTGCTACTGTAGAATCCGTCCAGTATGAAGTTCTCGAGATGTTCAGATTAATTGTAGTTTTGACTTTCTCCATAAGTTTTGCTAACAACAGGGCTCCACACAATTCGAGTTTTGGCAGTGATTGTTGCTTTAAAGGTACAACACGGGATTTCAAGGTGATAAGATTGACCGTAACACAACTCTTCTCATTGACACTTCTAAGATAGATACATGCTCCGTAAGCTTGTTCTGAAGCATCCGAGAATCCATGCAGTTCAATATGCTGCAGCTTGCCGTCTCCTAGAACTCTTCTTTCAATATGAATGCCGTTGAGTGCTGGAAGATGTTTGTGCAACACCTCCCAAGCTGTTTGTAGATCAGGGGGGAAGGGTTGGTTCCAGTCTATTTTCCTTTCCCACAGATATTGCAAGAGCATTTTGCACTTGACAATCACTGGCCCTATGAAGCCAAGTGGATCAAATATTGAAGAAATACTAGCTAACACAGACCGTTTTGTCCAGGTAACTCCCTTGTCCTTGTGAACTGATGCTGAAATTTGAAGAGTGTCACCCTGAGGGTGCCATAGCAAGCCCAAAGCCTTGATTGTATCTTCCCCCCTGTTATCCAAGCTGCACGACATTTGCATTTCACGGTGTTCTAATGGGATATTTTCCAACAATCTCTCATCATTGGCACACCACTTGCGAAGGGGAAACCCTCCTCTGAATAATACACTGACGAAAAACGCAACACACAATAAATGATGAGTAATTATTGTGTAATTATCTATTTAATCAAAGTGAAGCACTTCAACCTATTTTTTTTAGCCAGGGTATGCTATTGGCGTTGCTTTGCGAGCAAACAATGAAGTGCCGATTGTTGATTGCACTAGCCTCAATTGTTTTTTCCCGCGCAACCTGGAAAACACATCACTGGATGTGAGCCAATAATGTGTTCCCGCTTTTATAGGGCTTATTGTTGTACTTTGAATTATTCCTTTTTCAATCACATGTGTTCGTAGGATCTTTCTGTGATTGTCATAATTAGCTTTCTGGAGCCAACATGCCCTTAAGCCCCGAACAAGCTGCAAAAGCTGTTGCTTTGGTGGAAGATGGTCGCAGCATGCATTACGTTGCAGAAGTGTTGAGGACTACAGCTTCCAAGATTTCCATAACCGTACGAAGGTACAGGGAAACTGGAGGCTTTGCAAGGAGACCAGGAACAGGCCTGAGAAAAGCAACATCGGAGAGAGATGACCGCTTCTTACAACTTCAAGTTCTCCATGACCGTCACACCACCGCCACTGAAGCACGAAATCGACTCTACCAAGTTCGAGGGGTCGATGCTAGTGAGAGAACCGTCCGAAGAAGATTGGAAGAAACCAATGTTCAATCCATAAGACCAGTTACAGGCCCAGAACGCACCAGAGCACATCGCACAGCTCGACTACTTTTCGCAAGGGAACATCATGGCAGGACAGTACAACAATGGGAACAAGTGTTGTTCACCGATGAGTCATGATATGGCCTCCGATCACCTTACGGAAGAGAGAGGGTCTGACGAAGGCCAGGGGAGAGGTATTCCCCTTGCACATTCTCATCCAGGACGCCTTTTCAGAGTGATTCTGTGATGGTGTGGGCAGGAATCAGTATGGCTGAAAGGACGGATTTGGTCTTCGTGGAGAATGGGAGCCTTACCGGACATTGGTATGTGGAGGAAATCCTTCTGGAGCATGTTGTGCCTTTCACTCCATTTATTGGTGACGATTTCACACTAATGCAAGACAATGCACGCCCACATGTTGCGAGAGTTCTTGGATAAAGCAGGGATTCATGCTATGGCTTGGCCTGCTCGAAGCCCTGATATGAATACTATTGAGCACGTTTGGGACCGGCTAGGGAGAGGAGCCCGTCAGCGCTATCCAGAGACCCTAGAGGACCGACGGAATGCCCTCTTGGAAGATTGGGAGATGATTCCTCAACAGGACATTACAGCATTAATCAGGAGCATCCCTGAGAGGTTGAATGCTGTCAGTGGTCCAAGAGGTCACAATACAAGCTTTTGAAGAAACTAACACAGGTCTCAGAGATCATCTCCGAGGTCTGTGAAGTAAAGGGTGAAGTGTATAAAATCAAAACAGAAGAAAACCTTTATGAGCTTACTCAAAATTTCCCGCTCTTATAGTGCTCTTTCCTTGAAGTGTGCACCTCTGGCTTAATTTGTTGAATTTGTTTATAATAGTCTTTTTTTTCCATTGTTAGACACCTACATGGGACAGTACTACAATATTTGATCATTTTATAGTAGATTAGTGTCATAAAAGTGTCATAAATTAAAAATTAATTTAGGTTTTTGTAAGAAATTGAAGTGTTGCGTTTTTCGTGCCGGTCAGTGCAGTTCTTGCAGTTCTTTCTTTAAGGTCAGTGCATCCTCAATATTCTCGGCACCACTCAGGACATCATCGATGTAAAAATCTCTTCTTAGAACTTGTGATACTCTAGGATATTTGTCCTTTTCATCACCAGCGAGTTTTAGTAAGCTGCGTGTGGCCAAGAACGGACCCGCAGCAGTGTCATATGTAACAGTCGTGAGACGATATATCTGAATTGGCTCATTTGGCGAAGCTCGCCATAAAATACGTTGGAGGTCTTGGTCTTCTCTGTGGATTAAGATCAGTCTGTACATTTTTGTAATGTCGGCAGTGAAAGCATATCTGTACGTTCGGAATCTTAAAACAATGGAATACAAGTCTTCTTGCACAGTGGGCCCTACCATCATGATATCATTGAGAGATGACTTCACGGTTGTTCTTGCCAACGCATTAAATACCACTTTAACCCTCGTGGTGCTGCTCGACTCCTTGACTACGGCGTGATGAGACATTTAATATGTTGGCTTGCTAGTTTCTGTCTACACTACCTCCATGTGTTTCAGTTCATAATACTCAGCCATTAACTTCACATAGTCTGCCCACAGTTCAGGTCGGCGTTGGAGTCTTCTCTCTAATTGCTATAGACACTTCGTGGTGTATCCAAGAGAATCACCGAGTTTTCCGTGATATGGTTGAATTGGCAGCCTGACAACAAATCGTCCATCCTCGTTTCTCAATGTGGTCTTCAGGAACTGCTCCTCGCATAGGCCTTCTTCCTTAGAACGCAATGGTAATGGCTTGTAGTCTTCTTGTTGCCAGAATCGCTCAACTTGTGTGTGAAGTTCGTCATTACGGATACAGCAAGACATCACATGCCTCCTTTCAGCCTTGATAGATTGTGATGGTATTCTACCCGACAACATCCATCCAAATGCTGTGTTCTGTATAGTGGGATGATTCTCCTGCTTGAATTGACCACTGTAGAGCGAATCAAAAAATATGGCTGCTCCTAAGAGAAGGTCGACTTGATCCGGTTTGTCGAAATGAGGATCGACTAGTTCAATGTCTGCAGGTATATGCCAATCAGAACTGTCGAGAGGTGTCGTTGGAAGCAGGCCTGTAATACGAGGCAACACACCACAAACTGCATGCACACTGGAATCGGTAATCCTAGACGAGATGTGAATTTGGCAAATATGCGATGATTCAGCAGTCTGGACATCGCAGATGCCACTTATGGGAATTGACTGACGACTTAATTTTATTCCCATGCGGTCAGCTAAACAGCCATCTTCATGGTGTCAGTTGACAGTGCAAGTAAGCGGTGCGAGGCGAAAAGCGAATGTATTAGGAGTTTACTGTGTCGAAAGTGTAAAGTAAACTACCCTAAAGGTGAGATTTGTGGTGGTTGTGAGTTAAAAGTGAAGAATACGGGAAGGATGACGACACGACTATCTACAAAGGCCATTAAAGCGGGCCTCGTGGAGTGCAACAGTGTAGGCCTAGAGGTTATGAAGTGCCAGAAATGTTTGGTCTTAGTTGAGAAGGTGAGCAGCAAAGACTAGATAATTAGATTGCTCCGGCTAGAGCTAGAAGCTGTAATTAAAGATTTGGAGAGGGCCAAGGAGGCAAACAAGACCATGGAGGAAAATTTGTCAAACTTGGAGGTTGGTATTTTATGTTCGGGGATTGGCGGGCAGATGGCAGCAGATGGCGGGATCAACAGTGACCGGAAGTCAAGGAGATCGAAGCGCTCAGATATGACTGACGGACGGTTGGCGGAGGAAAGACTGGAGCTGGACACCGTCGAGGGCGATCGAGTGGAGCAGGTATGTGATGAAATAAGGGAAATATCAGTCAACGGAAGAAGAGAAGAGGAAGTGTGCCGGTCCTTGGTTATTGGGGACTCAATAACTAGGCGCTTGGGAACAGGGTTTCAGGAAACAAATACTGAAGTGAAATGTTTTCCTGGTATAAGGACTGAACAATTGAGAAGAAAAGTGATGTTAATGGGAGGGGGTGAAGAAGTTAAGTTAGTTCTAGTACACGTTGGGACAAATGACCTAAGGAGCTCTCCTACTCCAGACAATATAGGAAATGACATTAAAAACCTGATAAGAGCATGCAGGGAGAAGTATAGAAATGCTTCTATTGCAGTGAGTGGTTTTTTATATCGGCGGGACATAGATTGCAGGTATGTGGATGCAGTAAATGGTGTACTGGACTGGATTTGTGGTGAAGAGGAAGTTCTATATATTAACTCTGGACTGTGGATAGAAGACTATGATTTGGGGTGGGATGGTCTCCACTTAAATAGGCGAGGTTCGGCCAAACTGGGACAACTCTATGGAAGGGTCATTAAAAGTTTGTCAAAAAACCCACCAAGTGTTTAAGAGATGATTCATCCCAAACCAGTAAAGGGGATAGTAAACGGAGCAAGATGGTTGCTAGTCTTGGGTACAAAGGGCATTATCAGGGCTTCAAGTGTCTTCTGGTAAACTGTCAGTGTAGTTAGAAAGGGCATAACATTTGGAACCATGGTAGAAATATATGATCCAGATGTTATTATCGGGACTGAGTCATGGCTAGTTGAAAATGTTGTGGAAGGGTAGGTATTTCCTATGGGTTATAGGGTATACAGGAGGGACAGGGGAAGCACGGGAGGTGGGGTATTTATACTAGTCAAGGATATATTTAGGAGTCATCTAGTGTTTACAGATGAAGTAAATGAGATTCTGGGGGTTAGGGTTGGTTCTAAAGATATGGTAGACATTTTGGGTGTATATAGAACAGGGAGGGGTGAACGGGATGTAAATCTAGGAACAACGTTAGTATATTATGCTATGGAGGCTGACCGGGCAGGAAGAAATTTAATTGTAGGGGGTGATTTTAATATGCCAAGAGTGGACTGGGAAGGTAGGGCAGATTCTCAGGAACATTATCAATTGCTGGCTAACAAAATAATATGGGAGGGGGCTTTGTTCAAGTTATCGAGGGAAGCACCAGGGGGAACAGCTTATTGGACGTGTTTTTGATCAAGCCTGAGGATATTTGGTTCAAATCAGAGATCATTGAAGAGATATGTGACCACAAGGCTGTTGTAGTAGAGGTTAAGTTGGGTATTGAGAGACAGGTTAAGAGGGAGACAAGATTGGTAAAGCAGTATTACAAAGCTTATAAAGAAAAGATTGGGAGTTACCTAGCTGAAAATTTCAATCAGTGGATAGAGGGGGGACAAAATGTAGATAAACTGTGGGCTGGTTTGAAAACCATAATTCTAGATTGTGAAAAATTACATGTGCCATTTAAAAATGTAGGGGCGACTACTGATCCACCTTATTACAATAAGGAGGTAAGAAGATTAAGGAAGAAATGTAGATTAGTAAGCAATAGGCTCAGGAAGGGAATAGGCCACTGAATAGAATTAAATAGGTTAAGCAGGGAACTGGACAGGGCTAAGATAGTAGCCAAGAAACATTTTATGGGTAGGCTGGTTGGCGGGGGGATGCCTTTCAAGGAACGGTGGAGAAATATGTATGTCTATTTAAGGGGAGTGAGAGGAGTTCAAGGCCGAATACCTGATATCGAGGGAGAAGATGGAACGTTGCTGGTGGAAGATGGGGAGAAGGCTGAAGCATTTAATAAGGTGTATGGTAAGGTGGTGGGGATTGTTGGGGAGGGAAATGTAGATCAGAAAGTAGAGCAGGGTATTGAGGACGGGAAGAAATTTAGATATGTAAATAAGGATATCTATAATGCAATACGGGGACTGGGGTCAAGAAAAGCAGCTGGGGTAGATGAGATAATTGGGGAATTGTTCAAGATTATGGGATGGAACATTGTACCTTATTTAAGGTTTCTGTTTGATTTTTGTATAAATAATGGGGTAGTGCCTGATGACTGGAAACAAGCTCTGGTAGTTCCGGTATATAAAGGGAGAGGGGAAAGGGGGGATAGTGATAGCTACAGACCTGTCAGCCTAACATGTATTATATGCAAAATTTTTGAAGGAATTATAAATGTTTACATAAGGGAATGCTTAGGGAATAGTAGGTGGTTGGCAAATGAACAGCATGGTTTCAGAGAGGGATTTTCTTGTGAATCACAACTATCAGGCTTTCAGCAAGATATCAGTGAGGCCTTGGATAATAGAGGTCAAGTTGACTGTATTGCAATTGATCTTTCAAAGGCTTTCGATAGGGTCAATCATGATATCCTATTAAGGAAAATGGAGGTTGTGGGATTGGACAGGAGAGTAATACGATGGGTGAGATCCTTTTTAAAGGGGAGAAGTCAAAGAGTAAGGGTTGGAGGGTCAGTGTCAGAACAGTTAAGGGTGGGAAGGGGGGTACCTCAGGGAAGTAAATTGGGACCGTTTCTATCTCTCATGCATGTAAATGACATAGGAGTTGAAATATCATCCCAGATAAGATTATTTGCTGATGATATAGTAGTATACAGGAGGATAAATCATCTGGACGACTGCGGAATTTTGCAGAGGGACCTGACTGTCATACAAAACTGGGCAGATGAAAGTGATATGTTGATAAATTCAAGGAAATGTCAGGCAGTGCGGTTTGTTAATAAAAGGGATCATATTGTTTTTGAATATTCAGTAGGGGAAAATAAAGTTGTATTTGGGGACGAATGTAGGTATTTAGGTGTAACTCTGGGGTGTGGGAATTTTCACTGGGGTAAGCACATAGGGGAAATAGTGAAGAAAGCATACAAGTCACTACATATGGTTATGCGTGTGTTTAAAGGAGCTGGCAGAGAGATTAGGGAAAGGGCATACATGTCCCTAGTCCGTCCTCTGCTGGAATATGCTGGGGGAGTGTGGGATCCATACCAAATGTATTTAATAAAGGAATTGGAAGGAGTACAAAGGAAGGCCGCCAGGTATGTAATGGAGGAACACAGATCGACGAGTAGTGTAAGTAGGATGATTCAGAATTTGGGATGGGAAAGTCTGGCTAGTAGACGTTCAAGAGCAAGACTAGGGGGTATTTTCTTAGCTTACAAGGGGGAAATTGCTTGGTAAGACATTAATGAGGGATTGGGAAAGGGAGGTACTTATATAGGCAGATACAGTCATTCGTGTAAATTAAAATTAAGTCAGTGGAATAGTAACTGGGGCAAATATTCTTTCATTGGGAGGGGGGAAGTATAATGGAACAGTTTGCCAGAGGACATTTTCAGCCCTTTGTCTTCTAATGTTGGAAAATTTAAGAAGTTATTTTCTTATACCAATTATTCCTTGTATTTAAAATGTATTCTTTTAGTTGTATGAATAATTTATTTTGCTTAGTGTTTTTGTTGTTGTAATTTGCCACCATGGACAGCGTCCACATCTGCAAATAAATATATGTATGTATGTATGTAAAGACTTAAGACATAAAATTCATTTGAGAGGCACTGTCAAGTAACGCTTGGCACTCGAACGTTTTCCCTCTACTGTCCGTTATTCTCACTAGAGCTGTTGATAGAAGAACTTTTACGTGATTGTAATTACCCTTCCCAGTGCAGTATGTCTGTTGATGAGGCCGGAAGTCACTTGAATTAGTACTGTTGTGATCCCTCTCTGGGTTCCTATGTAACAAGGTATTATGCTTGTTGTTACAGGTACGACAATTGCCTGTGGTGCATTCTACTACCCTATGGCCGGCACTTAAACAGTTCAAGCAAAGATTGTTCACTTTGACAAACTCCAATTTGGTTGAAAGTTCGTTATCCTTAAATTTCGAGCATTTTGTAAGTTTGTGGTGTTCTTTGCAAAATGCACACTCAGAAGTAGTATTAAGGAACGACCTTCTGGAAATCCTATCTGAATTCTGAGGGACCAGTTGTCTGTCGGGATGGATGAGCTCCAGTGTCTGAGCAGTCCCTTCCAAGAAGGTTACTAAATCCTTCAAGCTGGGAAAATTTGTGCTGGAGGTCCTGGATTCCCATTGCTTTCTAAGATTCAGATGAATTCTCTCCAACACCATGTGTGATAGGATTAGTTCGTGTAGGGGAGTGTCTACCTCCATTACTTCTATTGCATTTAGGTTACTTTGTAGTTGGTTGAGTTACTGTCCGAGTTCCTTAGGAGACTCAGTTTTAGCAGTAGGTAGGTTTAACAGTTCCTTAAGGTGACAGTCTACAATTAGCTTGGGGGTTATCGTATCTTTGGATGATCAACTCCCAGGCTACTCTAAAATTATTTTCTGTAACCGGCAGGTTTTCTAATAACTTATGGGGCTCGCCAGATAAGCATGACAGTAGATAGTAATACCTCTGAATGTCTGTCAGAGAAGTATTATTTATTACCAGTGACTGGAAGGTAGAAAGGTAGAGATAGAAAATAGGGAAGAACTGAAGAAAATGTGGAAAGAATATTTTGAAGAACTTCTGAACCCAAATGGAAACCACGGCGAGGAGGAAGAAATCGGGGAAGAGGAAGATGGACTGCAAACAGAAAAGGACTTAACATAGAAAGAAGTGGAAGATGCAGTGAAGAAGATGAAAGGAGGGAAGGCACCAGGTGTGGATGAGTTGAGTGTGGAGATGGTGAGAGCAGCAGGAGAGGTGGGGATACAATGGTTGTACCGAGTGATGAAAGCATGGAAGGAGAGGAAGACCTCAGAGGACTGGAAAAAGGGAATAATTGTCCCGATCTTCAAGAAAGCTAGTAGAACAGAATGCAGAAACTATCGGGGAATAACACTGATGAGTCATTATGCAAAGTTGTTTGAGAAAGTTTTGGAAAGGAGAATTAGGACAAGGATAGAAGGAGGGATGAGGGAAGAACAACATGGCTTCAGAGCAGGAAGGCCCACAGTGGATTTGATTTTTGCTGTAAGGCAGTTACAAGAACAGCACTATGAGTATGGAACAGATCTACTGATGGCCTTCCTGGACATTTTTTTTTTTTTTTATTTATTTTCATACAGAGGATGTCCTAGAGGGCAAGGCCCTATAGTAGGACTATACATTGTTATATAATAAGGAATATTAAATATTATTTAACATACAAAAACAAAGTTACAGAGTATTTTACAATGACAGTAAGTTACTATTCAAGGTTTTATTAATTTTATAAATTAGGAAGTATCAGAGTGTAGTTGTGAAGAATTGTTTGCAGGCTTTTTTGAATTTTAAGACAGGATTTATTGACTTTATATGTGCTGGGAGAGTATTATAATCCTTTATAGCCTGGTTAAATATGCTTTTGGTGCCGTATTTAAGAGGTGTAGACCCTGGGAATTGCAAGGTTCTTGGAATATCTGGTGTTATACTCATAGTTTTGTCCTTGTAGAGGAAATTTTATTGTGCCTTTATACGAGAGTTCTCCACTTTTATGTATGAACAGAGAAGAAGATACTTTTATACAGGTTTCTAGAAGGGGGATTCCTGAGATTCGAACTAAATCTGCTGTATGGGTAAGTAAGGGAAGGGAATAAACTGCTTTAATTGCCCTTTTCTGGAGAGTACTTACTTGATTTAATAATGTAGTAGTGCATCTTCCCCAAATACTGCACATATATGTTATATGGTTATGTACTACACTGTAATACAGTGTTTTTAATATATGAGATGGAAGAACATGTTGTAATTTGTATATTGCTCCTATTGCAGGAAGAATTTTTTGCTTAACTTTGTATATCTGTTCTTGCCAGCTCAGATGTTCATCAAAATTCAGGCCGAGATATTTTATTGATGAGACCCTTTCAATTACTGTATTATGTAGTGTTACAGGAATCATGGTTTCTTTGCTGTTGCTAGGTTTAGTGAAATATATATAGTTTGTCTTTTTTGTACTAGGCAGCAATCCATTTAATTTACACCAGTTGTCCAGGACTTTTAAATCATCATTTATTTTTGTTGCAAGTTCTTGTTTGGATTTTGCGCTATATATTAAACTGATATCATCAGCAAATAGTGTTGAGGAAGCATATGACAGTGTATGCAGAAACAAAGTATGGAAGTCCCTGGAGGATAGAGGAGTAGAAAAATGGACTATAAGGAGGATAAAGGAGATGTATAAGGGAAGCGTGAGCTGTGTGAAAGTGGGAGGAGAGAGATCGGACTGGTTGGAACAGAGAAACGGCCTGAAACAAGGAAGTGCACTGTCACCGTTACTTTTCATTGTGGTGATGGATGACATAATGACCCGAGTGGCACAAGTAATTGGGGAAGGAAAGATGAAAGCAATGGTGTTTGCAGATGATTTGATGATTTGGGGAAACAAGGAGGAGGTGGTACAGGAACAGTTGGACGTGTGGGAAGGAATAATACAAGGATATGGGATGAAATTTAGCATAAATAAGAGTGAGATGGTGATCACAACAAGAAAGAAGGGAAGAACCACAACGGGAATAACAATTGGTGGGGGACAGCTGAAGAAAGTGGAGAGTTTCAAGTATCTGGGAAGCCTGATACAAGATAATGGAAGAAACAATAGAGAAATAAATGAGCGGGGGAGACAAGCAGAAGCATTCCGGAGGAGTGTGAGAAGCATGTTATGGAGCAAGGATGTCCCTCAGAACAGCAAAAAGATCATATATCGGGCGTACTATGTCCCTATCCTGACGTATGCCTCTGAGACCAGGGTTATGAAAGGAAGGGAGAAGAGCAAAATACAGGCCAGTGAGATGAGGTTCTTGAGAAGCAGTATTGGAGCTACAAAGATGGACAGAATAAGAAATGAGAGGACCAGAGAATTAATGAAGGAGGAACCAATACAGGATGGTATAGAGAAATCTAGACTTGGATGGTATGGACATGTAAACAAATGGAAGAGAAGAGGATACCCAGGAGGATACACGAGACGAAGTGGGAAGGAAAGAGACCTAGAGGAAGACCGAAAGACAGCTGGCTGAAGGGGGTGGAAGAAAGCGTGAAGAAGAGAGGAGAAAACTGGACCAGGGTGGAGGCTGAGAGATGGTGGGAAGACAGAAGATGTTGGAGAGGCCTGTGTTCCAAACAGACCTGGCCAGTGGCTGGAAACTGTGCAAGATGATGATGATGATGACTGGAAGGTATCCCTGAAGTGCCTGAAGTTTGCTATTATGCCACTAAAAATTGACAGTGCAATATTTGGAAGTTTAATATTAGGGGAATTAGAATTAATAGATTGTGGAAGATTTTTGTTCTAAGAGGGTCTCCATCCTAGAATCTATTTCTAAGCACAGTTCTTAAAATGTCTCCCTATCAGCATCATGCGATTCTTGTGCGTCTTTAATCTCGAGCTGACCTCGGACTTCATTGTATTCCTCCTTGCTGGCATTTAATGATTTCTGCCTTACTCAAATGTCATTTAAATTACCCTCTTCTTGAAAACTATTTACAAATCTGAAAATGCGAGTGATACGAGCTTTAATCACTGCTCTCTTCTTAATTAGGTCTGTCTTTTCAACGTCATCCATGATAAAGATTGTACAACAGAATATGCGAGGGATAAAGACAAAGGGAAAGTAATAGCATGAATGTTTGCCAAACTGCTTGCAATTCAAAGTCACATACCTTGCTGGTGAACATCTCGCAAGTGCTGGAACTGCCTGCTGACCGCTGTAGATACGATGCCAGATGATTGTGGCATTATAGTTACACTGCACATCGCCCGAGGTAATTCAGGTTCGCCACGTTTGATAGTAGCGATGTTTAGTTTAAAATTGGTCTTAATACGACCCGGAGGACCATGTTGCTGCCCACAAATGATGTGGACAAGCTTCCTCCACAGATACAAAATAAAAAACACCATCGAGCACAAAGGAGAGGCTAAATAACATGAAGATATATTACACACAGTAAGTAACATACAATACAGATCATGGCGCATAGGCAGCACACTCGACTCTCACTGCCAGTCGCTCCCACCGGCCCCAGTCCCTGCTCTTCCATTGTCTATCTCGGTCCACCCCTAGGCACAGGGGAGAGGAGGGTAACTGAGGACACTGCACCCGCTACAGAGTGTCCGTCCATAAGGTGCTACACTCTGGAGGGCTACGTGGGTAGCTGTTCCAAACAATGGCACTATGTGGGTCTCTCCTGTATCTACCTACTGTAATGACCTTAGCCCACAGTCTAGTCTTCTCTGTTGCCAAATACTGCTCGCCACTTTTGGAAATATTTAATATATGGTCACTGTTCATCAAAGATCATCCCAAGAGGATTAGAGCAGAATAGTGATTGGGAAACAATATCCCTCAAAGACTATGTGGCACTGCGGGGATTCTTCAGTATCCACCTTATGATCTTCAACCCTGGGCCTTGTGTTCTCTGCTATAGAATACTGCTCCTCAGTCTCGATAAACAGCCAGCCATACAAAGTCAATAGACACAGCTGAACCATAGAATGTGCATATCTGGCACAATTCAATCCACCCCACCTTTCTGATTTTCTAGTTTTGAGTCATATTCCACCACCATATCTATGGAGGAAAAGTGGACAAGCACTCAATTATATAATACCTCACTCCTGGGTCGAGGAATGGACATTCAATTCATTGGTCGAGTCCTGCATTACAGTCGTACAAAATGGATTTGATCTTTCTTGCAAAACATGATCACAATCAATCCTAGAATCTTGCTTCACAAATGGGGAAAATCACCCATCCCAGCATGGAACTGCAGCGCCAAATGTGAAGCAAATTCTCGAGGAACTACCTAGACTTCCTGGATACAAAAACCAACAGAAATCAATTATATCAGTACAACAGCCACCTGACTGTAGATGAACCATAATGTATTATATATTATTAATAATCTTTGAATGTATTAATTCTAGTTTATAAGTTTTCTCTATAACATTGCATTGCATTGCAATGTGTTGTTGACAAGGGGCGTGGTGGCTCAGCGGTCTAGCTGTATGCCTCTCACCAAGGCATGAGAGGCCTTTGGGTTCGATTCCCGGTCAATGCATGTGAGATTTTCGAAGTGAATTGACATGTCCTGTGGTTCGGATTCCACGTAAAAAGGAGGTCCCGTGGCTCATAATCACAAGATTCACGGTCACGTAAAACTACAATCTTCCTTCCTTCTTCCTTTTTTGTTGTTTGACAAACAAACATGATATGTTTCTGCGGTGATCATAGTAGTGTGTGTAACTAATTGGGATAGGTGCCCTGGGACTTGGAACAAGGACCCTACTGGCATTTACTTGGAGGCAGTGTGGATAAAACAGGCAAAATCCACACTCAGGATGGCCACCGCCAGTGTCGGGATTCAGACCTCCAATCACCGACCTGCAACCTCACATGGAAGTTACGGAGCACGACTTACTGCACTTAGTTACACAGTCGGGTAATCCCAGGATAATTTTCAAAGTGTAGTTGGTTACTGTCCAATATGAAAAGATTAAGAAGGTGGGTACTGAGAAGCAATATTTGCAGACTATGAGGGAGGTATCTCGACAGACAATATTACGGTCCGACCATGACATGGCTGCCCATATGTCAACATTTGCACAAGGCTAGATCTGAATATGACTGCATAGTAGTGTTGATGTGTCAAATCATAGTACAGTATGTCACAGTTTTCACAAACATGACATCTGTAACCTAATGGTGATTTCATTTGACACTCACCTGTGGAGTAGCAATCTGCACAGTGAAGGCTGAATGGGTGAGAGTGAAGCACTGTATGAAAGACTGTGACGAAACTCCTAAAGGGAAAGAAAAAAAAACACAAATGTATGACAAAATCACAAGATAATCTTAACATTTATGTAAATCTTTCCTATGTTTCTGTATTGACCAACCCAGAAAGTCGTTCTGAAGATTACTCAACCAAACGTGAAAGCCTACACAAGTATGATAAAGCCCTCTCTAGACATTTAGCAAGGGACTTGGATAATTTCAACATGATATGGTGGGAAACTATACTAAATAAGCCAATTAAAGTATATATGAACAGTTGCCAAGCAACATATTTCTATTGTAATGTGTGCTATGAAATGCTGCCAATAACAGGACAAAATGAGCCATGTAAAACATTGGTTACAAGTACAGTAGAGTCTAGATTAACCGAGGTAATGTGGACCGAAGCCACCTTGGATAACCAAATCCTCAATTAACACGGATAAGTTACTCAGAGAGTAAGGAAAATCATTTTTAAAAAACAAAACAAATGAAAGCAGCGGTACTATTATTGGATTGCCTCAAAGCATACAAAAGAACTAATTATTTACAAAAAAAAAAAAAAAGTATACGAAGTACAGTACAGTACATAATGTACACCCACCTCATAAATTACAAATCTTTGAAAAGTCCTTTACAATTTTCTACTTGATTGCGCTGCCTCGTTTCTTGGCCGCCAAACTGCACAGACGACATAACATAATGATGTCAGCCAGTGTTGTGTCTTCTTGTAGTTTGCGTAGAGCAGTGCCTTCTCAATATTGCTCGATCTGTCAGTGTGACTGATTTTGGTTTCCAGTCGTATATCACTTGGCGTGTCGTCATCTTCCTCATCACTCTGGTTGTTTTGTGACATCAAATTTGCGATTGCTTCATCGGAAATTTTGCACTGTTCGTCATCATTCAACCAATCGCTCACATCTTTTTCTGTGATGGTTTCAGCAACAGGAAGCTGATTTAAAAGATGGCCTAGTGGCAAATCATCTTCATTATCTGAACTACTTACAGGCGAAACTAATGTATTTACAAATCCAGTTAATGCTCGGTTGACACGGAACCTCGGTTAATCAGGACTCAACTGTAATTTAAATTTTACCAGAAAGATGGGCTATATGATGGCTCACAGAACTTGTTCTGGTTTTGTCGCTTGATCCCTTATAATTTCCACTCTTCACATAGAATGTTTCAAAATTGTGCTACCTCCTTCTCAGGACACATAAAAGTGTGAGCTTATGTGTCTAAATCCGAAATAGTCTACCTCATGGCATAGTGACTACTAATTTTGGCTGTCACCATGGAGGTCCAGGTCCAATTCCTAAAATTAATTCTGGTCTGAGTGCTGGAACAGGGTTCACTCATTCTTGTGAGGTAGAACTGAGAAGAGGTGGGTTCAATTCCCACCTTAGCTACCCTAGAAATGGTTCTCTGTGGGTTTCTGTGGATTCCCCCACTTCTACTCCAGGCGAATGCATGGATGGTACCTAAATTAAGGCCATAACCACCTCCTACCCAAAATCCTAGCCTACAAATATACACGTACTAGTGCAGACACCATAATGACACAGGTTAAGAGATAGATTCCGAACACACGACCGAAATTCCATGGGGCTAAATGATCACAACGTTGCAAAGCCCCTAAATGAGGCAACAACGTAAGTCCAAAATCGCAACCTCCACAAACAAATTATTTTGGAGTCACGAGACTTCAAACATTATTTCATGCGAGAACTATATCTGGAGTCTCCCTGTATGAAAGCAAAATGGGTATTTCTTTCCAGACAGGCATAGCAGGTTCCATGTTTTATGTTGGGATGAGTCACTTGACAAGTAAACATCACCATGCTATGCAGTTGAAAACTATGGTCAAGAAACAGCACAGTTTTCTGAAGGATCCAGCACTTTGTACTCTGATTGAGCATAATGACACAGCTCAAACCTCACCAAGACAATGACTAGTTATCCCATTGGACAGGGTAAAAGTATATCACCATAGGAATAACAAAAACAAACAAATGTATACTGTAAGGCCTTGACAGTTATATGAGTCATTACTACACATGCTAAGCGGCCATCTCTCATGTTACTGCCAAGTTGAGTGCTTATGCACATAGTGCAAAAAAAAAAAAAAACAAGTATAGTGACAACAGAGCCCCATTGTTCACAGTTCTGAAAAGTTGATTCAAAAATTATTACAATTCTTGAATCAACTTTTCAGCACTGTGAACAACACTTAACCATTCTTGTTAACATTGCTACAAGACCCCTGAAAACTAGGTCATATTAAATTTAGCAGGTATCTTCGCAGTGACAGAGTGATGAACTTCCATATTTCTGATTTGGACTGATATTTTCTCACTGGACATGCCCTGAAAAGGCAGCACAACATTTTGGTTTATTCTTGATTCTTTTTCAGGGGCTCTGTGACATCGTGGTCATGTAGCCCTGTGTACTTGGGTGTATGTAGAATTTGTCTGATAACCTGTATCACTGTGATGAATGTACTAGTGTGTTTATTTGTAACAGTGTTAGGATTTGGGTAGGAAGTGACAGTGGCCTTAAATTAGGTACTATCCGGCATTTGTCTTGAGGAGAAGTGGGAACCACGGAATACCTGTGGTAAAAATCGAACCCGCCTCTTCTCAGTTTTGCCTCACGAGGCTGAGTGTACCCTGTTACAGCCCTCAGACCAGGATTAAATTTCTTGGCAGAGCCAAGAATCGAACCCGAGCCTCCACGGTGACAGCCAAGAACGCTAGCCACTATGACCACATTTTTTAAATGCTCTGAATATTAGGTATGAAATGGAGAATCTAAATAACATTATCTTTGTTGGATAAAAAATAACATAAAGAGAAAATTTCAACTTTAACCTAGAATTATCCATCATGACTTGGATACAGTCAAATACCAATATTACAGAATTAAACGAGCAATTACTTAATGTTGATGCTGCAAAGAAACAACATGAAAATGAAAATCCACAGCCTGCTTCCAGTCTCCGACCGGGTCAGGAATGGAATGAATGAAGCCCCCTTCTAGCGGCGAGGATATGAACTGTGCCGGCTGCCGAGGCCTGACGCACTCCTCTGGGGCAAAGATTAAATGAATGACAGATGAAATGAAATGATAGTGGAGAGTGTTGCTGGAATGAAATTTTGACAGGGAAAACCGGAGTACCCGGAGAAAAACCTGTCTGCCTCCGTTTTGTCCAGCACAGATCTCACATGGAGTGACCGGGATTTGAACCACGGATCCAGCGGTGAGAGGCCGGCGTGCTGCCGCCTAACCCACGGAGGCTGTCGCTGCAAAGAAACAACACTATTTTAAATTTTACTTTGAATAAAATAGTGAAAATGCAAACAGGACAAATTAGTATGACAACACATATTTACTAGTTCCATGATTAATGAAAATGCAAAGTGGTAAAGAAATACACACACATCCAAAAACGTTTAGCTACCACATTAGTTAAATAATGCCCGACTCTGAGCACCACAAATGACCCTGAGGCCAAGGTATAATACAGTTGCACTTCCTGCTTCGGAAATCAAAATGGAAGTTTCCATACCGGATCACAGTCGCTGTTTCTCACTGGGAGGGTGGCATCCAACCTTAATGGTGTTAATATTGGGTAACACATCTCCTTGCTCAGAGACATGCTCAACCTGTCTGGGCATACCATTCACAAGTTCATCAAGCCAATTTTGATCCAGTTTGTCCCATCTCTCAACTGAGATTCATTGTAGGCGAGCAGGTTGTTAAGTTCGTCTGGACGTCCATAAAAAACTCACTTCAATCAATCCCAAATATGTTCAAAAGGGTAACGTCAGGGGGACAGGAAGGCCATTCCAGTCACGTAATACCCGTATGCTGCAGTTACGTGTTCACAAGAACTGCACTATGTACATGAGAATTATTGTCCATTGTTCATAGTGAGAGTACCTACTGGAGGAAGGTTTCATATTAGCTAACAGGAAGGAAGAGAAAACTTACTTTGGACAGACACAACGACTCTAGTGCCATTGACCTTGTATTCTACATAGATAAACACATAATCATCAAGAGACAGGAAGGGCTCTGGACATCTGGTGACTCCCTCTTGAGGTAACATATACCAATAGCAACAGACGTAACAATATCACGACCACCACAATCAATGCCAACAATTAAGGACCTAAAACCATCCAAAAGATTGAACAAGGACAAGTTAAATAAAATCAGCAGTGTGCAAGCGGGAGAGCTCGTCTCAAGATCGAAAACGGATGAAGCACTCGAACTCATCACGAAGATGATATTGGAGGCAACTGAACCAAAACCAAATAGAAGAGCACAAAGGTGGTTTGACACAGAGTGCTACAAAAAGAGAAAGGAAACTCTAGCAGCCCTACATAGGACAAAAACTTTACAAACAGAGAGAGAGCATCAGATATATGCCTCCCGAAGAAAAGAATACAAGTTGCTTCTAAGGAAGAAGAGAGACGACCTAATCGAACAAGAAGCCAAGAAGATGGCAGAGGAAGCAAGAAATGACCCTTTCCTGACCCTAAGAAAGAAAGCGGCTCCAAAAGCCAAAGAAATTCCACTTGATAAATGGGAGTGTCACTTTCAAGCACTTCTGAACAAATCGGACGAGGACACAAGGGACAGAATGGAAACAGAAGAACCTACAACAAGGACCATAAACGACAAAAACATCACAACAACATCTGAGGTAATAGAGAACATCATATGAAGAACAAAAAACGAAAAGCACTGGGACTGGACCAAATCTGTATAGAACACATCAAGGGCTCTCTCGAGATGCTACTACCAATGTGGACCAATATCTTCAATATTTGCTTGAACAAGGGTATTCCAGACACATGGAGGAAATCGCTCATTAAAGTGCTATACAAAGGAAAGGGCGACACAAGTGACCCTAATGCATATAGAGAAGTGGCGCTGGAAAACAACCTCTTCAAAATATATATGAAGATAGTTGCAGACAGGCTAGAATCAGAAGTCACAATTCCTGAATGTCAATTTGGCTTCAATAAAGGGAAATCAACTCTACAAGCAGTTCAGTACCTGTTGGGAGAAGTACAAGAAGCCCTAAGGATACCTCAAGGGAAATACTTCACTGTATTTATAGACTACAGCAAGGCATTCGACTCACAGGACAGAAAACTACTGAGACAGAAAATCAAAGACATGATTGGCATAGAACACCCACTCATCCATGTATTGGAAGACGTACTCCAATATAACTATTTTGAAATCGATGATGGTGTCAGTAGATCAAAGACTATCACACAGACCAACGGAGTCTCACAGGGCGACCCCATTAGCCCGTTATTGATCAACATAGCGACAGCAGACATTGTTGAGATACTCCAGGGAAAGATGACAACCAAGTTAATTATATATGCAGACGACATGGTCTTACAATATGCAGAAAACACATCAGATGATATTCAGGAAGGGAGGGAGAATATCGCAAAACTACATAATCACGCTCCACAACAAACCCCTAACGACAGTCAATAAATACAAATACTTAGGCATAACCCTTCAAACGACAGCGAGTTTGTTCCGGTGCCACATCCAGGACAGGACAGCAGAGGCTACGAAAGCAATATGCAGGATAAAGAACATTGCAGCACTATCACTGAAGACAGCCATGAGACTTTTCGACACAACGATATCCCCCATAGTTACCTATGGACTGGAATTGATGTGGGACAAACTGACCATCACTGACTTAGAACGCATAGAAAAGGTGAAGGCACGATTCCTGAAATGTGCTCTCAGGGTGAGAAAATATGCGCCATCCAGACTTGTTATTGAACTTGCCAAGGAAACTTTTTTTCGTGGAGGATCTCCGACTACGGCTGCCTTATTCTGAGGCATCTAACAAACTATTGGAACATAGGAGGATGAAGAGTGCAGAGATAGATATCGACTTCTATGGAACATCGGCAATGATCGACCGCAACTGGACCAAAACAAACCAGGAGCAAAGACATACCATTACGAGAATGGCCATAAACGGATTTCATCACAACATTTGTGAGAACAAGCTGTTCCATTCGCCGAACGAAGGATGCATGTGTGAACTATGCGGACAGAGGTGCACAATGTATCACATCACAGTGTGTCAGAAGAGGACAAAATCTTTGTCCGATTACAGCAGTAAAAACTAATACCAATTCGGGTGATCATTTCAACTTTATTAAGATGAAGTCCTCACCAATCTGCTGACATGTTTCCACTACTGGTAGTAGAATGCCGTCCCAGTACTGTCGAGCATTTAGAGCGCCTTAAACAACCACGAAAGGTGTATGGTGTCTCCCACATCATGACACCCCAGAACATCAATGTGGAACCACTTTGCTGCACATGATTTCTTACCCACCTGTAACAGGTTGCAGGTGTTGAGGTGTTAAAGAGCTGGATCTCGCCATGGCTGCCAGGAATTCAGATGGGCATACTGCAACCTCTTCCTAACAGTCTGCAAGGACACTTGACATTCTGTAGCCCCACACGAGCGCCAGACAGAATTCTGTAGCATTGAATCTGCGGATCCTCCAAGCCAAAAGTCAGAGATAGCGGTCAAACTGGTTCTATATTCGAACCACGTCACACTGATCGACGCACACCTCTAACAACTTCTTTTATTAACTATTCTTCGTGGCATAAAGTAGTGTTGAGTGAATATGTCACCAGCATCAGTTGTGCCATCGTAAATCTTCACTACACTGTTCACAACTCAACTCTCAAGTATCCTTATTGGTACTACAACTTCCACTGAAATGTTTCTTCCCATTTGGTATGTCATCTGCCTGTAGACTGGGCTACAGACAGCTGTCAGTATGTTTACAAACAACTTAACGGTCAGCTCTTCAGCGGGCATGGGATCGACCACAATAGTAACACAGTCACACGACACACAGTAATGATCCAAAACTTTTTTGGGTGTGTATATTTATTGAAGCCTTGGAGGCTGGATTAAGACAGCTCCTTAACCCGGTCCATGAGGCAATTATAATTGGCTACATGGATAATTCTTGCCAGGCGCGTCCACGTCGCGGGGGTGGGCAACGGTACTGTAATATACCATGGAACTACAGTACCAGCTAAGTTCTGGTGAGGACCCAGTCCTATGGGGTATAACATAGGCCCCGTGGACAGGGTTACGTGCGAAGACCTCAACGGAATCTGCAGCGGAGAAGATGGACTTCGGAACGGTGGAGATTGCGGAAGAGGCAACCCAGTACTCAGGGAATAGTATGAGTACAGCATCAATCGGCAGCGTCTGTTTCCCAGGTTAGGGGCGGCTGCAAGGGCGTCTGTTTCCCATGTTAGGGGCGGCCTGTATAATAGCTGGCAGTAGCTTCATAAAATGCCTTTGGGAGTGGCGACCCCATCGTAATAATAGCCTAAAATGGAAATGGCACTTCGGAGAAGGTTAGGGCGTACCCTGCGACGCGCAGTTCTTTTGGTACTGGGGAACTGTGAGAAATGGGCGACCAGTAACCGAAATGAAAGTGGGAATCATGAATGTCATGACCCTGACAGGCAAAGTGGAGGACGTGGTAGACTTCATGGAGAGGGAGAATGTTGGATTGATGGGGCTGAGTGAAGTGAAATGGAAAGGTAAAGGAAGGAAGAAATTGAGGAAAGGATATACATTATAGTGGAGTGGTGGCCAAGAGGCAAAAAATGGCGTGGGACTGATAACCTCGAAACAACTGGAGGAGTATGTTGAAGTGGTCGAGTGTGTGAGTGACAGAATAATGAAAATTAGAATGAAGATGAAAAATGGCGTGATGGACTTCATACAAGTGTATGCACCACAGACTGGAAACAGAGAAGAAGATATTGAAG
Organism: Meconema thalassinum; assembly: GCA_946902985.2. Taxonomy (NCBI): domain Eukaryota; kingdom Metazoa; phylum Arthropoda; class Insecta; order Orthoptera; family Tettigoniidae; genus Meconema; species Meconema thalassinum. The sequence goes on from OX336389.2 coordinate 1,070,268,616, forward strand.
TATTCCTGGAGGATGTAGAAAGAGTAATTTCAGATGTAGAAGTGGTGATCATGGGAGACATGAATGCACAAGTCGGAAACGAGAGACAAGGAAAGGAAGAAGTCATTGGACCATATGGATATGGGAAAAAGAACTGGGAAGGAGAGGAACTTGTAAACTTTTGTGAAAGGAATGGACTGATAGTGGGTAATTCATGGTTTCGGAAGAAAAATAGCAGGAAAATTACGAGATATAGTTGGGGCGATAGAAGAACAAAATCAGTAATTGACTACTTTCTGGTGGAAAGGACTAAACGCAGAAAGCTGATAGATGTGACAGCTTTACCAGGAGAAGCATTTGATGGGGACCATAGAGCTGTGGTGGCAAAATTTAGATGGGAAAAATTGGAAAACCTAAAGGAGATCAGAGAAAGTAAAATAAAAGTATGGAAATTGAAAGACAAAACTGTACAGGAAGATTTTCAGGAGAGATTGAAGCAACAAATCCCAGTCACTGAAGTGGAAAACATAGAAGAGGAATGGTCCCACTTTAAAAGGGCATTTGTTGGTGCAGCAGAGAGTGCTTGTGGTAGGACGTCAACAAGAGTGAAAGAGAAGGAGACACCGTGGTGGAATGAGGAAGTGAGGAAAGCAGTGAAAGAAAAGAAGTCTGCATGGAAAGAATGGAACCGAGATCAAACAGAAGAAAGCAAAAGGAAGTATTACGACAGCAAACGGAGGTGTAAGAAAGTGGTAGGAGAAGAAAAGAAGAAAAGTTGGGAAGAATTTACACGAAGAATGGAAACAGACGTAAGTGGCAGTAAAAGGATGCTGTATGGGCTTCTAAGAAGTAAGAGGAAAGAAAGAGTTACTACAAAGCTAGTGAAAAAGGAAGATGGAGAGTTGTTAACACACCCAGAAGAGATAAAGGGACGATGGAAGGAGTATTTCGATAAGCTATTGAATGTGAGCAATTGTACTGGTGAGATGGAAGTGACACAACCTGACGACTCTATAACAGAAGATGATATAACAATGCTGGAGGTGGAATTAGCAGTACAGAAAATGAAGATGGGAAAAGCAACAGGGGTGAATGAAATCAGTGTAGAAATGATAAAGGCTGCTGGACCTGTTGGTATGCAATGGTTGTATCGACTGCTGAAGTGTGTGTGGAAACGGAAATGTGTACCAGAAGACTGGGAGAAAGGGCTAATAATACCAGTGTTTAAGAAGGGGGGACAAGAAGGTGTGTGATAACTATAGAGGGATCACCCTCATATCACAGATAGTAAAAATACTGAAAAGGATATTAGAAAGAAGAATGAGAAGAAAGGTGGAAGGAGAGTTGCAAGAGGAACAGTATGACTTCAGGAGTGGAAGATCCACAGTGGACCCAATCTTTAGCTTGAGGCAGGTGAAGGAAAAGAACTGGGAATATGGAGAGGATTTGATCATGACTTTCATAGATCTAGAAAAGGCATATGATAGTGTCCCCAGAGAGAAGGTATGGGAAACCATGGTTAAGAAGAGACTGGGAAGAGAAATGTTGGAAATGGTGCAAGCAATGTACAACAACTGTGTTCGCAGGGTACTGACCCCAGTTGGAAAGACAGATTGGTTTAGGAACAAGACTGGACTAAGACAGGGGAGTGTGCTGTCACCTCTCTTGTTCATAATGGTGATGGATGAAATTGTAAAGGAAACAAAGGAAGCATATGGACAAAAAGAAATGAAGTTACCGTTATTTGCAGATGATATTGTGGTCTGGGGAAGGAACACCGAAGAAGTGCAAAAAAAAAACTAGATGCACCGAATGAAAATATTCAGAAGTACGGCCTGAAAATCAGTATAGAGAAAAGCAAGACCATGGTGATGACAAGAGGGGAAAGACAAGGAAAGGGCACTGTGAAAATTGGAAGTCAGAGTTTGGAAATTGTGGACACGTTCAAATACCTAGGAAGTGAATTGATGCAAACTGGTAGGTTGGACATGGAGATTTGCAGGAGGGTACAGCAGAGCAATGCATTCTATCAACGTGTAAGAAAACTTGTTTGGGATAAGGAAGTACCAAGGAAAAGCAAGGAGGTAATGTATAAAGTGTACTATGTTCCCATATTAACTTATGCAGCTGAGACTTGGACCCTGACAAGCAGGCAAGAGAGTAGAATCCAAGCCAGTGAAATGAAATTCCTAAGAAGTATGATAGGAAAGACAAGGAAAGACAGAGTGAGGAATGAAGATGTTAGGAAGGAAGTTGGGATGGGAAAACTAAATGAGAGAATTGAGAAGAATAAACTAAGGTGGTTTGGACATGTAAAGAGGATGGAGGAAAATAGAATACCAAGACAGATGCTGGAGGCACAGTGCAAGGGTAAGAGAGCAAGAGGAAGACCTAGAACAAGGTGGATTGATTCAGTGAAGAACAGCGTAAGAAAAAGAAATCTGGACTGGGACAAGATCGTGGAAGAAGAATGGTGGAAGGAAAGAAGAAAGTGGAGAAGTGCCATAAATACCCCGACCCGGCAGGAGCTGGATAAGGGGAAATGATGATGATGATGATGATGATATTTATTGAAAATTAGAGCACCATCTACATATTTCTGCACTTACTATTACTGGTACTTACTATTAAAACAAGAAAAGTAACTTCAAGTTCTCATTTACACATTAAATTATTATTTTCAATTACTTTGAAAAACCCTGTGAATGTAAAAAACTACACAAAATATCAACATCAAATTGACGTCACCATTATGGTAATTACATGGTGAAACAAATCCATGAAAACAGGCTGAGCCTAAATGTAGGCCCAAGCTTAAATCCAAGCTCAGTGCTGGGGTCACCTAGTTCGAGCTGTAGGCCAGCGGAGAGCACACAAGCAGTGGCAAACCAAGTGAGCTTGGATGGAATTTGCAAACATGATTTATGGCGATGAGAGTTTAGGGCGTGAAATTCCCAATAGATGTACAGTAGAATCACAGGACATGTCAATCACAGTCATGAGAAAATGATATCACAACACCAGAACTATTACACTAACTCTCTGTGAGCTTGCATTTCTGGATTTAAGAATGGCATTTAAGACAGAAAAGGAATGCGCCAGTATGAACTTCTTAAAATCATTACAGTGAAATACATACCTTCAGGACAACCTGGAAGAGCAATTAAACAGCAAAGCTTGTTTCCAGGATTATGCACAGCCATTCTGTAGATCTCTTAACTTGTTTGTGGAGACATCACCTTACTATGAGATTTATTTTAATAATTGAATTAACTTTCTCTGGGGAAACACTGTAGAAAGAAAGACAACATATAATCAGAAACAGTGTATCGGTATAAACCCGATATGCCAAGCTGACACACCAAGATACAAGTGGATTTTCCCACTGTGCCCCATGCCACTACTTGTTGCTTCAGTGGAAGGGAGGCATAATGTCTGCTTACCTTGGACAGTTGGTTTGATAAAATGGTACAGCCTGAACCAACAGTGTAGCTGCAATAGTGCTGTGCGGCAAATTTCTTGTCACCCTTACCTGTAGTGACATGACTTCAACATAAGAGTTTCAGGGTGGGGGATAGAGTTTTAGGGTGGGGGATAGATTAGAGAATCCACTTGCATCCTGCTGGCATAAATTATCACCTGAAAAAATTATAGATAGCAAACATTTCACACTAAGAAGTAAGCACTTTAAGGTCACAGCAGTTAAAAGGGATGTCTAGTCCATCATCTAAGAAACTTGTGAGTATGGAAAGAGCTTTTGCATTAAGTGGTAGAAGGAGAAAGAACGAGACAACAGGTTTCCACGAGTCCAGACAGGTCTAACTGATTTGCTTCTTCACAATTTCTGGGTTTGGGATGTGATAAATCAAGAGATTTCTTTTTTGTCATGATGGTGCTGAGCCACAATCATCGGTAAGAGCGTAATGAACCCAATGACTTTCCCCGAGGCTGACAAAGGAAGTCTGAATTGTATTCCTCCTATTCTGTTCAAAATTTTGCACGAGGGTGGTTTCAATTTTCCAGAAGTGAAACCCACATGAGGACAGATTAACATTTAGTGCTGTTTTCTCAATACTGAAATTGGTAATCAAATGTGTTGAACCCTCCAAGTGAAGACAGACGAGTCACATACACCATGCGGTAACCAGGTCGAGTTGAGCTTGGGGTAAGTTGAAGGCAATGTTAGCAACTCAACTTAAATGAAACATCGACTGACCCTTACTTTGGTGTTAAATTCAAGACAGTGTTAAATGTTGCTAAGGGCTAAGTTGCTCTGCCAGCCTAGTGTGCAGTGAATGGACAGTTTAATGCTCTATAACAAATAACAGTGGCAATAAATCAAAATTGAAGTGATAGAAGCCATTTTTCAGTGTTGCCTAATTCTATTAAAGAAAGCTTCCCTGTCGGTCAATACAAATAGTGCCCAATTACATTTGACAGGAAGACAAGTATTTTTATACCCTAATCTGAAAGAAATATTACATAAGATATTGATCACAAAATAACAGGCTTTTATGTACAAAAATGGGGTGGGGGGGGTACTTAATTGGATGAACATTCATAAACATCGTACATTAACTAAGCCTAAGTGACCAGGGTCTGATGATGATCGCTTGACGATTGAAACATGTCATCCAATTAAGTACACTCCATTTATTTACATAAACGAGTGTTATTTTGTGATAAATATCTTATGTAATAATTCTTTCAGGTTAAGGTGTATAAATACAGTTCTTGTTTCCCACCTAATGTAATTGGACACTATTTGTGTTGAGCTGGAAAGCTTTCTTTAATAAAGCAAAACTGTCTAAGACCAGTTTGATGCAGCTGTCCATGGCTCCCTGTCCTGAGCTGATCATTTCATCTCTACATAGTTACCACACCCTACATCCGAGGCAATCTGTTTAACCTACTCTGACCTTGGTCTACCTATACAGTTCTTGTCCTCGACCCTTCCCTAACAAGTTGGGAATGGCTTCAAAACTTAACATGATAAGTATTCTTTAATTTTTCTAAATACTAACTACATGTAACTTAAAGGTGAAATTATATAAACTTTGAGATTTGCTGATGACATTGTCATCTTGGCCGATTCACCAGAGGATTAGAATGAGTTTTTAAACGCAGGGGCGGATCTAGGGAAGGGGGACTGCCCAGGGCCCCGCGCCATGGCTTTTTAAAAATTTAATTAATTAATTATTTTCAAAGTTCCCCCCCCACTGCAGCTATGACCTCCATTGACCGTTTAGCAAGTTTAGATTTCAGTGAAATAATAGAAGACATCAGCCGAAAAAAAAGTCGCAAAGTAGACTAATATTTTAATATTTCATAGTTTACATAATCTTCTTCAAGGGGACTTCAAGGTTTCTTTCAGATTATTAAAAAAAATGTACTGCAGTGTATTCAAAATATTGTAACTATTCTTTATTTCATTATTACAAAACTACTTTCCATTTGATATGATATATTTTTATTTCCTATTGTTGTGGGCCCCACCTTATCATATCGCCCAGGGCCCCGCAAGGCCTGGATCCGCCACGGTTTAAACGGTATGGACACGGTTTTGAGGAAAGAATTATGATGAAATTCAATAAATATAAAAAAAGATTTAAAAAAAAATTACATCAAAATGGCAGGTGAAAAGCTTAAGGAACTAGGAGACTCCTGCTACTTGGGAAGCAAAATATGCAGTGATGGGCAGAGCAAGGGAAAAAAAAAGGTACAACTTCCCTTGATCGGAATCAAAGTAAAAAATTCTTTAACTACTGAAATTAGCCAAAATACCTGTATTAATGGTAGGGGAAAAATCTGGAGATGATAGAGTAATACGGTAGATGTTTACTCCTCCGCTGCCTATAACCCACCCGCCGTCCCGAATTTGATCACAACTTATATACTAAAATCCCAGCTGTCTCGGCCATTTTCGGCATTAATTATGCACAAGTACAGTATTGCCAACCCCGTGGATTCGGTACTATTTCTTATCCAGTATCGTAAACAAAAGAGCGAGGCCAAGTCAATGTGAAAGTGCGCCAAGTTTCATTACAGTGGTGAATACTGTTCTACATACAGAACAAACCTAACCTGGGGCTTGCAGTGCAATCAGTAATTTTCGTCCTGCCAGTCATCTAACCAAATACATGGTGTCCACAGAATTTTCAATGTCAATTTTTCCGACTTTTCCTGACCATTTTTCAACAAAATTCCTGGCTCGTGAAGTCATCGTAACATCGGAAAAGCGGTTTATTGAGCAAACAGATATATATATATTTATTTTATTTGCAGCCTCCACCATCCCCATAGCTGCCCAACGCTCGCCTCCTTATTCATTTAAAATACAAAATAGCCTAAAGTGCAATGTGCTGGGCGATGGGGTCACCACATCCCTACGCCAACGCTAAAAAAGCTTACAAAAGATAGGTAAACGAGGTTTTTACTATGATGTACTGTAAAAATGGAAACTTACCATAATGTCCAGTGAGTTATTGCTTTTTATCTTCAGAGATTAGTTAAACTAGTAACATCAAAATATGGTTTTAAAACACAAAATAGTGTATGGTTAATATAAAATTCCTGACATTCTAATACTTTTCGCCATTTTTTCCTGAATCACGCCATGTTTTCATACTTTTTCCTGACCAAAAATGTAATTCCTGACTTTTCCTGCCTGTGGACACCATGAAGTAGCGACCAATGATTTCATCCAGACACCCAATTTAGTTCTCGTGTATTTTGTATTGGACATGTTGGCAACAATGATATGACGTCAATGTGTGCGCCTCAAACATGGCTGCCGTCGTTTAACACTCAAGAAATAAAAACCTTTATTTACGTAATATTACATATATTTCCAGTGCAGCAGTGATAATTGACAGTATTTTCAATTCCTAATGATTCCCAGAAAGTTATGTGGATCATATATTTATCATATACGGTATTTTCAATAAACTTCCAGGTTCTGTAAAAGTCCGGTTCTGGTCAAGGGAAGAATTAATACAAAAAGTAGGTTAAACAGGCTAGGAAATCATTTCTAAAGAAAAGAAATTTGTTGACAGCAAATATAGATTTAGGTATAAAAGTAATTTTTGAAAGCCTTTGTCTGGAGCGTGGGACTGTTGGCACAGCAAAAAAGAAGAGAATAGAATCATTTGTAATGTGGTGGTACAGATCAGATGGGAGAATGACGAAGAACAGGCGGGTAGATAGAGTTAAAAATGAAGAGGTATTAAGACGAGTGGGAGAGAAGAGAGGCGGGTAGATAGAGTTAAAAATGAAGAGGTATTAAGACGAGTGGGAGAGAAGAGATGTTTCTGGCGAGTGCTAATGAAGAGAAGAAAGGTTGGTAGGTCACATACGAAGGCCCCCAAGAATAGCAAACTTAGTTATGGAAGGAAGGGTCGAGGACAAGAACTGTAGAGGTAGGCTACGGCTAGAATATGTTAAACAGATTGCCTAGGATATTGAGTGTGGTAGCTGTCTAGAGATGAAACAATTAGCTCAGGACAGGGAGACATGGAAAGCTGCATCAAATCAGTCTAAATACTGAAGATCATGGCAACATTAAATGCTATCAGCCGAGAGGTCCAAGGCATGCGTCTTCGTAGCTGGACTGAGTAAATGGTGTTCGGAGATCTTAGAACCTTGACACTGATAGAGGCCATCCCAAGTGTGGTTTCTGAAGAAGAATAGCCTCCATGACCCTCTATTACTGGTTAGCACTGTGGCCTCTCGCCTTGAAATTGAGACAATATCAAATTTCAAGACGTATTTTAAAAAAAAACTGATTAGCTGAAAACAGGGTAGCATTGGGCTTATCAGTTGGTATGGTACACCTTACCTCACGCCGACAATGCTGGTTTCAGCTAACTGGATCAATTTTTCCAAATACTCTAAATAAAAAAATTGTTTCCATTCACATTTAGAAAGCAGAGTATTCTTGCCTTCTTCCCAGACCTTTCTTAGGATCTACAATCAGCTTACCAGAATTATCCAAATCACTGCTCATTTCTCTTCATTTCCGAGATTCTTTATGACGCTCCAAACACCTTTCCTCCCGCCTAGCCTAACATTTACAATACATCTCCAAATTCCTCCCATGATTTCCCTTTGGACTCTTCTGTTATTTGTTTGTTTCTGTTTCAATACACTACATAAAGCTCTCTGTCATCTGGATATTGGAGCCATGTTTGGTAAGCCTTCTTTTTACTTTTACAAGCCGACTTCACTATGTCATTCCAACATGATGTACCTTCCATGTATCCCCCTCAATATTAACAACACCCCATCGAATACCAGTTTAAATGCCTATTCTTTGCCAAGGAGTATCTGATATGTCAGATGGGAATGGTTCCATCACTCCCATAGGTTCGAGACTTGTTTAAAACTTTGTTAGCAGCATTCCAGAAAGTACAAGAGAAGCATGTCGCTACCTTACAGAGGGCCCAATGAATTTTACGTCTGATGTTCAGGGAACAAGCCAGTGAGTGCGATAGTGCTAGCCACATGAGCACAAGGAGAGCCATTAACTCTGAATATGTCCAAGATGGCCACTCCTATTCCATAGTAACTGGCATCCCAACAGTCAGGGCCACTTACTAGGTTACTTAGCCATTGCCCATGGCTCACAAACATGACACGACTACAGTTACCCACATCATGAACCATTATTATTATTATTATTTGCATGTCTGAAGGGTGTGTGATCCGAGAACCACCATGCAAATATACGGTAATAGTAAGAATTCAGAAGAAGTACTTTTCGGTACAAAATTCTTAAAGTCGGTAAAATATCTGGAGATGATGTAGTAATAGATGTTTACTCCTCCGCTGTCTGAGACCCGCCCACCCGCCCCAAATATGAACAGGACTTTTATAGGCAAAATTCCAGCCGATTCAGCCATTTTTAGCATCATGTACCGTCATGTACCGTATTGCCAACCCCACACATTCAGTACTATATCGCATCCATCAGACCAATGGTTTTCGCCTAGACCAATAATTGTTAGGTAGCGGTCACCCACAGTGGGAGTAGTTACGCATCAAAAATTCCATTATGGAGTCGAATGAAGCTGAGATTGCCAACCCCACACATTCGGTACTATATCGCATCCGTCAGACCAATGGTTTTCGCCTAGACCAATAATTGTTAGGTAGCGGTCACCCACAGTGGGAGTAGTTACGCATCAAAAATCTTGATCCAGGCCAATGGTTTTGCCTAGACCAATATTTTCATCCAGACCAATGGTTTTCGCCTACACCAATAATGGTTAGCCTCTGGGCTGACTACCTAACAGACAGATGTCATAATTTGTTCGTATTGGATTATAGTTGGAATAACATTCCAAAAAAGCTAATATAAACACCCCTGGTTTTTGTCACGGACAGTAGGGGTAGTCACCATCAATAATCTTTATTCTTTTATTTCTTTATTCACGTGTTGTGTGGTGTATTTTGTATCGGACATGTTGGCAACGGGTATAACATAGTGTAGGACGTCAATGTGTCATGGTGGCGGTCGTCAAATCAACAAGAAGAAAAATTATTTATTCACGTAATAAAAGAAATATTTCCGGTGCAGCAGTGACATTTCAAATTGAAATGAACTTCTAATGACTCCCAGATATATATGTAAATCACAAATAATACATTTCCATTAATCTGCCTTGTAAAAGTTGAGAAAACGGAAAAGTACCTTTTCGGAACAATTAATAATATAATTCTGTGGATGTTTCAAATTTCTGTGCTGCATATAACCACCCAACCCATTCCCTATCCCCCACGTGTCCTTACACTCTTTCATGGTAGTTACTGCACGACTGTAGTCGTGGGTTAATTTGGCAACTGCTCTGACAGGTCACTGTTCCATCTAGCCCGAACGAGCCCACAGGTATGAGGTGTGCTGAATGCATGAGCCCACTAACTCAAGCAAGCAGTTATGGACAGGCTAGATGCTGATTTCTCGAACTATAGAAGTCATAAAGTAAATGTGGTTTCTCAAAATGTATTTGTTTGACATTCTTGATGAATGCAGTACATTAGCATTTGACTATTGGCACAAGCTAGAGTAAAATGTGGCTTTCCACCGATGTCTCAGCCCCATTCATGGCTGTGATTATATGGAAACTATTGAGGTATGGGTGGTGCCGAGTAATGGCCTCAGGGTACAACTAGTGCCTGTGTGTACTGTGAAAGGTTCTATTCATAGGGTCAGTGCTATTGTTCTGACGCAGTGAGGAAAGCAATGACAAACTACCTCACTCTTCGTCTTGCCTAGTACACCACATTATAGTGTTGCTTTGAGGTTTTGTAGGTATTTACCGACCTAACCTATGGCGGTACTTTTTGAGGATCCAACCAGCCTCTGGGCTGACTACCTAACAGACAGAAGTCATAATTTGTTCGTATTGGATTATAGTTGGAATAACATTCCAAAAAAGATGTTTTAAATGTATTTTTAAGTTTTCAACCTTCTTTAAAAACTATTTTTTTAAATTTGTAATCATTGTAAAGCAAATGACAAGTGTATTTAAATTACATATGTTGCAAAACTAATTTGTTGTATAAGAGATTGCTACAATGTAGCTGAAGATCTTTTAGACACGTAGGTAACGTAGTCACATGTCCGTCTGTCGAGTGTCCAAGATGGCGTCCGTAGTGAAACTAACACGATAAAAATTCTTTATTTTCGTAAAAAAATCAATATTGAGGAGCGGCAGTTGTAGTTGAGGTTGTGAAACGACTCCCAACAACTCCGAGAAAGGTATGTAAATCATAAATCCTATATTTTCAATAATATACCTCGTTAAAAGTTACGAAAAGGCATGTTCTCATGGCGTGCAGAATTACCAAAACATGTACCACCACTTATTGTAAGAAAAAAAAAAGGAATTGAAAAGTGAAAATTCTCAAAATGAGTCAAATAATTTATCAAATTCCTCCACAACCATGCATGATATTGCAAGTGACAACATGTCACTAGGACATTGTTAGCTAGCCTGCTATCCGTTTTTCCTGGTGTACTCAAACTCCATTCAATCCGCAGTCAACATCTGCAGATTTCAAAGTATTAGTGCTAGCTGAAACGCATGACTCAGCTGGAATACTCCAACTCATTCAGGTTGCATGGGCAGCTAGTTAAGGTGGTGTACCGCACCTCTCCGATTTAGACATGGTTTTGGCCCAGAGTGATATTTAGGACTGATTTCGAGCAATGAAACTGGGAGCGTTTGACTTAGTTCAATGAATCTAATAAAATAACCTAATGAAACAAATGAGAAGGGCACTAATAGCTAATGCTGCAAAACTAACAGCACATTCCCATCAAAATTTATTTAGCTATTAAGTTAGTTCACGAAATCAAAACAAGGAAAACAGACGCTCATTTTTTGAGCATTCACTTTATAGCCATTACCCTGTACGGACATAGGCCTACTAAATATTCAAGCAAGAGCAGTCACCCTTTTCCTTGCCTAGGGCATAAGGTAATCTAAAATAAAACTGACTGATACCTTTGTACGTAATATAAAACTAGGAACTTCCTAAACGGTCAGTAGTTAGAAACTGCCGCAAAGAGAAACGTTACCAGCTATCGGCTGGTGTAGGTCAATCATACACACAATAAATCAAAAGCAACCGATACAGAAGGACTGACTAAAGGCAATTTAGCACAGAATCGGTATATCGGTACAAGCATCGTTCACGATCCCAGCTAAGGAGCAATGATTTACTACCATAATTCAGATTATTTTTTAATGTAGCCTATGATATATAAAATAGGTAATAATACTGAAAATGCTAACATTGCGTTGCCAAGATTCAAGAAGCTGTTTTGAAAAAAAATATATATATACGAAAAAAAATTGAGCAGGAAGCAGAGGGAAAAAGCTTCATATTTAAATACACAACATACAGCATAAAGAATGGAATCGATGATTTAAATCAATAAAAGTTCAATCAATTATATTTGTTTAGGACTACACACCCATAAAATTCTGAAGTATCGATCGAATTGCTAAAAGAAGTTTACGAGCCTCTCAAGCTTTAGAGTAACTTGGCACTGCTTTACATACAAGATCTCCACTTATGCTTATATCCTCTTTGTACAGGATCGTCCCGAAGAATATGGGTCCTATATATTCTTTGCGTCACAATATTGCGAAACAAACCCAAACATTCAACCATGCATTCAACATGTGAAGAAACAAATGCCGACGCTTATGTCAAACACAGCTGACATGTGACTGCTAACCTTCAATGTCGCCAACAACAAGGAACAGCACTGAAAATTTTCCTTCTCAAAGCCGAGTCAAAATAAAAAGAAATGGAATTCACGAAATTTAAACAAGGAAAACAGCTGCTCATATTATGAGCAGATTCATTCTGCAGTCATGCAGGGTGATAGGGCCTACTGAAATTCTGGTTATTCAAGCAAGAACAAGGTCAGAACTCAGTCAGAACCATTGAATTGTAGTCGAGTTCAATGGTCAGAACAGTATGAGTATAACCAGGGCGAATAAAGTAATCACTCTATTCGCCATGGTATAACTTTGGGCTGTAAAAGAATTCCCACAGCTCCAGCCATGAGCGAGAAAAGGGTGTTCGAGAGTTAGAGACGTAATCCAAACGCTGGTGCATTCTCGTACACGTAATCTAAACAATAATAATGCGCTGGGGATTTGAACCGGGCCTTTCCTGTTCGAAACCTTTTCTTTCATCTAGCTATCCCATCCACCTATTTATCTCCACGTGATTTGGGGCACTGTAATATAAAAAAATTAAAGAATTAAATGAATGCACGATACAACATACTGTATTGCAATATTAGAAGCCATTATTCAGTGTTGTTCTAGTAATCTAATAGTAGAAGCGTTGCAGTTGGTCAACACGAGTGGTCACTCAACAGCGGGGAGTGAAGTGAAGTGTGCGCCAGTACACGGACTTCCAGAAATCAGCCAAGTCTACAAAACCATATTATGAATCCAGTTATACTTTAGTGTTTGTCAAGTAATTAATCAAACTAATCAATTACACAACTGCATTACGTAAATAGAAAATTTGAATAGGAACGGTTATTAACAAAACAGTTTACAACGCAATCACTAAAAAAGCTCGCTACGGTAGACGTTAACGATTCAAAGGGTTTTCATATTTATACTCAAAAAATGTACCAACAACAACTAAACTCAACACCTATAGAGGTGTTATAAAAATAATTGGTTAAGAAATCCGCCTCGTTGCAAGGTTTAATTAAAAATTATAGTACTAGATAGGCCTATACTGTTGTACATAAGTGTTATAAACATATTCGCTGAACCTAAATTAAGTCTAAGCATGACGAACGAAACTAGTCATCCAAATGAACGTCCATTGGTGTGAGAAATGTTTAAATACTGGTAGTCCATGTATTAATTTCAGGCACTAGGAAATTAATTGTAACTAATCTAATTGGGCACAGTCGAGTTGTGCGACTAAAAAACGTTTAATTACAAGACAATACATACAGTAACATGCTACTCACAGCATGAGAAATCAAAAAAGAAAACAGGATATTTCGACTCAGTTTAGGCCTACTGAAGTTGGGAAGGAACTACTGAGGCAATGCGACTGATTAATAAGTGGAATAAAATAAGAACGAATGAATTAGCTACAGTATATGTACAGTATGTCTGTTCACAGTAAAGTTTGATAATTGATAATATATTTGCGCCGCAAGCTTAATATTTTTGCCATAAGTTACGGTATATAAATTTACGTTGTGCGCCATAATCATTGTTTGTTGTTATGGTTACGTCCATACTTCATGATCCACTATATTACCGTTCGACTAAAAAGTAATAATGCTACTCACTTCAGAAAGTCTTACAACACAGATGCATCGATGAGCACACACAATGACTAAGATAAACGTGAAGGAACCCCCAACAACTGAAGCATGTGGCTTCGAACGGCGTTCGAAATAAACGCTACTACATGACAGTCTTTGTTCATCAGAGAAGTCCACAATCATATCACAACTTAGTCACTTGCCCACTGCTAACGGCCTTCCCCGCATTCTTTTCAAGGTCACCGCAACGCTTGTCGGTATCACTCGACGACTCGTTGGATTCCGAGCTGTGTTGCAACTCGGTGGAGCTTCAAATAAAAAATAATTGTGAATGCATATTTGAGAACAAAGAGATTTTGAAAGAATATTTGCTAGAAATGGAAAAAGTGTCACATGATAAAACTTGTCACGGGGTTTGCGGCATTATTTCGAAAATTAAGAATTTATTTACTGGTTAACATTTTTCAGCAAATTAATGCTAGATGGAGACATTTTGTACAAACAGTAATAAGGAAGATTGATAGATGCATTCAAATCAAGGGATATAGTGTCTAAGTGTCTCATTTAATAGGTGTTGTGAGGCAGATCGGGGATGGCACAGATGAGAGCCATGCTGAATCTGCATCCTCATTTGTTCGTAAGAGAAGAAAAATGGAGGGCAGGCACATTGACGCCCAAGGAGAATGCCATAGAATTACTCAAGGGCTCATCATCGCTTTCGAACAAGTTACAGCAAACTTTATAGACTAACTTTGGAGGAAAAAAAAGGAACTCGAAACTGTTATTCAATATCATTCAACTTCAGAAACACTGAAGGTGTTGTTCCATTGCTGCAATATATACTATCACACTATCTACAGGATATGTTTTGGGAAAAGATGAAGCTGCAAGGAGCTACCAATGACGACTGCAGATAGGGCAGATAGGTTTTCATCACTGGTTAGGATACAAATTTTTCTTAAGGAACACCCCTCCCAGGAACGCCCTTTTGCACTTGCAATGATTGCAACACATATCCCGGAGCTGACATAAACTCTGGCCACAATATGGTTGTTATGAAATGCAGATTAAAGCTGAAGAACTGAAAAAATAGTCAAAAGCCAAAAAGGTGGCCAATGGAAAAACTGACAGAGAAGGACGTAAACGAAAGATTCAAGAGGAGTATAAGGGAAGAACTAATGAAGAATCCTGAACAACCTTCAAATTCAGAGGAATGGGCAATTTTCAAGAACGAAACCAAAAATATTGTTATACCCTGGGGTTCCCACAGGGTGTAGTCACCACATTTCGTCCCCTTTCACTCCCATTTCATGCCACAACCCCTAAGAGGAACCAACAACAACAAACATACAGCCATTGCAAGTACACCGGATTGGCAGGCCTACTCATACACACATGTGGTAATTCTTACAACATAAATCAAAACATACAGCTACCTGCTATGTGGGGCAGGAATCTGCTGACTACATTAACAAACACTAGCAATTTGCTTAAATACCAGCCACACCAAGGACTAAGGATCTTTCGTCCACCGAGTTGTCGTCCGACGTCTTCTCGACCGTTCTGCGGTTCAGGTGAGTGTACTCAAGGTTCTCATCAGTAATTCCTTTCTATTCCAAACCTAGCTTACTGAAATCATATCATTCATTTCTGTACACTTCACGTCGCAAAGCTTAACTAGCGACGCATTTTACATCACACTTGTGAGAATTACGCCATTCACACCCTCTTAAATTGCCTCCTTGTACTTATTGAGGATCTAGCTCGAACCCTGGCTCGCTACCAGTAAGTATTCGCTCAGCTGCGCCACACAGGCTTGAACGCTTGCCAGGTGTCTGACACTTGTAAACACTGAGTCAGCACTCGATACCCGCTCCATAAGCAAGGCCATCATTCAGCCTTCCTGTCTTATTCTTTCCTCACTTCACAAGCCATCCACACGCACGTACTCGCCCTGCAGACAAGTTTTAACTTCTTTTAGTAAACACCGCCCTAATTCGAGCTACCACCCCCCAGGGCAATACAAATTTGGTGGAGGTGACCGGTCTGACGTTGCCACATTTGGCAAATACGTCGGGGGTTAAAACCACAGATAGTTCGGTTTAACCCGGTCCTGAAGAACCTCCTTGCACGCCAAGCGAAAATTAACCTACCCCTTAAAGCAAAAGTAGATAACCAACCCACCCACCCTTAGTATTTACACACAGAGGTACAAAAGGCGCCCCACCAAAATACAAATTTGGTGGAGGCGTCGGTCGGTGCTGCCACACAAGTTGGCAATAGCACCGGGGATGAACTAGTGGTAGTACAGTTCAGCTCGGTCCTGACGAAACTTCACGCTAGCCAAGCAAGTAAAGAGAACCTACCCTTAACATTAAAACACAAATTGGCAAAAGGTGGCCACCAAATACAAATTTGGTGGAGGCGCAGGTCGTCGCAACTTAAAGTACCAGTACAACAGGCCCAGCGACGGGGTTAAGCCGATAGAACAGGTTTAACTCGACTCCGTACCGCCTCACGCTAAAGCCAAGCAAGTAAGGAAATTACCCTCCCGCCCACCCCCCTAGATGCAAACACAATTTACACTGAAGCACTAATACATTACACATATAAACTAACTACTCACGCTCACACAGTCATTACCTACACTCTAGAGCTACACATTCATAGATCTATCACTTACATTCACGCAGACATTATGGGAACACGTTTAGCAAAGTCAACCCCCCACACCAGTGTCACGAAAACGGGCACCCGTACAGAAGAGTATAGGAGATTGCACACTTGGCACAGGAGTTTAATTACAGATCACATACGATTACATAGGGTACACGAGCTATTAAATGGGGCATACACGCAATTATAAGGGATACACACATAATTAGGTGCAAAATACACGAGGGAAAACACTGAAACTACACAATTTAAATAACAATGCACGCAATTAGATACAGCACATAAGCAGTTACACATGGAACACATCCGGCTGATTAAGGAACACATTCAACTCAACACAGTACATATACGGATGCGTACAGTAAACACGCCATTAAGGGAGGAAGCCACACAATTGAGAATATAACACACGCGCTTAAAGAAAGAATACACGCAGTTAAATGCGGCACACACACAATTGCGAATGGCAATCATGCAGGAACCACTGAACCCATCGCCCCTGATCAAGCCAAACATCACCTTGCTACCGACCCCAAACACGAAATACGGGCCTAGCAAGCCAAACATCACCTTGCTACCAACCCCAAACACGATACACGAGCCTAGCAAGCCAAACATCACCTTGCTACCAACCCAAAACACAAAATACGGGCCTACCAAGCCAACAATCACCTCCCAGCCAACCCCAAACACGAAACACGAGCCGAGCAAGTCAAAAATCGCCTTGCTACCAACCCCAAACACGAAACACGAGCCTAGCAAGCGAAAAATCACCTTGCTACCAACCCCAAACACGAAATACGGACCTAGCAAGCCAAGAATTACACTACTGCAAACACCAGATGCCAGATACACGGGTCCGCCAAAACTGCTAACACAAACATTTGTACGCAATGCTATACACGGCCACACAATCAACAATTACGCATATTAAAGTACAGAAAACAGCCCCAAAAATACAGTGACATCCGTATGTAGTATAACTAGGTATATATATAAATATATATATATATATATATATATATATATATGTAAAATTAACGCCTAGAAACATCCCTTCCCATAGGAGCACAGAAAGGATGTTATAAGGACAACATAATAATACAGGGTGATTCTTATTAACGTTTAAAACTCTCTAGTGCCGTAGATGGCATTGAGACAAGTAATTTGATACAGGTCACTTAGGGTCGCAAGTGTCCGGAAATACCTTAAAAGGGAACCACAACTGTTAAACATATGACATCAAGTGACGGCTATGCTCGAGCGGTCTGGCCCGTGCTCTCTTACGCACACCAAAGCATCCAAAGCAAACGTTGAATGGCATATCACTCTGGCTCCGAGTCTGCGTGTGCGACTTGGGCGCGTGGGGTTCGAGGTTCAAATCCGGGGTCTATCCATCGGCTTTCTTTGTTCTATCTCTTCTCCTTTCAAGTGGAAGCAGGACACGGAACCAGAGTGGTATGATATTCAAGGTTTGCTTTGGTGTGCGTAAGGGAGCACGGGCTTGACCGCTCGAGCTGGGCCGTCACCTGATGACGTCATATGTTTATCATTTGTGGTTCACTTTTAAGGTATTTCCGGACACTTACTTGTCTCAATGCCAGCTACGTCGCTACAGAGAGTTTTAAACATTAGTAAGAATCACCCTGTATAGTGCATTAATTTATAGTACTATGTTGCATATGTATATTTTTCACCCCACCCAGTGATCAATAAACATAATAAAGGTGTACCGATAAACAACACTAATAATCATTTGCATGGAAAGCACAAGCCACACACACTAGTGCATGCATACACAATAATAACACAGGTTGTCAGAAAACATGCACACCTAAGCACTTAGGGAGACACTCTAGGAACAATAGCAGGAAGACCAGTGAACACCTAGATACACGGGACACATACGGGAAAACATATAATGGCACAGGACATCAGACAGGGAACACGTGATAATACTCATATTTAGATTCGCTATACACAACGCCCAAGTTAAAACACTGCAAAACGCATGTACTCACGTAGCAAGTAAAGATTACAACAAATAGACAGTAGACAGGCCAACACGCATTATGCAACACGCAGGCGAAAGAGGCAACACAATGCTTCGCTCGAGTCAGCAATAACACCAGGTGGACACGCGCCAGGCAATCACATACATACCGGTACCGACGTTGCAAATACTCGAAAGCAACAACAACGGTGTCGGCACGACACGAGGCCACATGCAGACACTCAAGACAGCTAACATCCGGAAACGATAGGATCGCTCCAAGCCCAACACAAACCAATTCCGTTATACATTCTGCAAATGGACGTACATAATAACACAGACATTTAAACACAATGATATACATTCGGAATCGTGCTTAGCCATCCCCCAAGATGTCGGCAGACAAATCGGATGTATACACTCACTAACACAGGCATTTGTACACGAATCTATATAGACGAACCCGTGTTTAGGCATCCAAAAATATGACGACACGATCCAACATATAGAGGCTATGTATAAATAATCGCAGATAGCCTACAAAAAAGGCACAGTGAACAGTACTTGTCGTTCATTGGAGCGCCAGTCCAGATATCCTTCCAAAATCCCTTCAGCCAACGAAACTGGATCCTACCTCCCACAGGGGTACGTGCCGGGGTACTTCCCATCATCCAGTAGATAGGAGATTAGCTCGGGGCCCTCATAAGATTCATGAGTGAGTTGAGCCATTGCCCATTATCCGAGAGACAGTTTAGCCTACGAAGACGTCTATGCACCTAGTGTATATGGATGGGGGAATACCCCTTAGTCCTAACAGATTAACTTAGCTAGGGATCCACAAACCTTGCCCATCCCTGGACGGTAAGAGCACATCCACTAACGCAGATACTATATTCCACACTGCCGCACTTGAATTTGAAAGGCTACACACAATCACAAACAAATTCACACAATTCAAAGCACCTAAACACGGGGCGCAAAACCAAAATACGCAGGGAAGCCATCAAAACACAATTTCACACATAACAGGGACATAGCAATAATGTAAGGAAGCATCGCGAGCCGACCTTTCATTATTGGCGCCCCTAACGAAAACACAAGAATATAGGTGCGACAACATACCCAACACGATGCAACATGAAAACTCACATTGCAACAAGCTACAAAAACAAACTCGCACTACACCCGAACATATAAACAATCTAAATATCACACAGATGCGATCACAGAACAATGGGTACGGAAGACAGGATAGGTGATGAACCTACACACCCAAATACACGGAACATTCCGCCAGCCAAAGGCTATCAAACACAATGAAAACACTTAACCGCTAACGCGGCACTTTTCGAAATTTTCAGGCTGTACCGCAGTCAGAAACAATGGCACACATTTTACTGGAGTACACAGATAAATACGCGGAACTACCCAATACACTATAAACTGCAAAAGCCGGATACAGTACAAGCATACGGGGAACTCTATCAAACAAAACATAACTCATATTAGCATACATTATATGCACACATAAGCCAGCCACTACAAAGTAAACAAAACCAAAGGTAAACAGGGCACACCCAAGTACACGCGAACCCAGGAACAACACTTAAACACATACCAAGTTAGCAACAAGCAGTAGGCAGCAGCATGCCGACATGTCATTAATACAAGGCAGGACCACTATTTTCATAGGATACTATGATCGTTATTATTATTATTATGATTATTGCTACTATTGCTATTATTATTATCATTAGGATTGTCATTATCATGATCATTATTGTTATTATTAGGAGGTAAATTACAATATTATTATCTACACAAATAATACACTATAGAGAAAATGAATAAACGCAGCGCAACAAAGTTAAGTATAAGAAGCAATATTCGATGGAATAATATGAAGGAGAAGTTAGCTAATAAGTTAATTATTAATGTTGAAGGATCGAAACCACATAGAACAACACATATTGTTATTACCTATCAAACATCGCATACCACACCAAGATATAAGAAGGAGTATAGGGCAAATACAGAAACACCATGAATAATCATGAATTATTATTATTATTATTACTATCATTATTTACATCGCTATGAATAGCAATATAACTATAACGCCTGCCAATAGATGTATGACACGCTTTAGCTAAACACATAAGCCAACGCCCAAAGCTAATCATCAGTAACCCTCAGGGATAATACACGAGGGCACCGATCTCAACCCAGCCTTCCAACAAACATCATTTGAACAAATAGTGTGCACATGCCGCCAGGCAGAGACGGCAGTGGCAGCCATTTGCATTTTCCCGCACCATACCACGACTCGTCATATACGTCACACTTCCCACCTCTCCGCGCACCAAGGGCAGAATACCGTATATCACACATATTAAACGAGTTACATATATACACACTTTACGCCCAATCATAGCAATTACAAGTACACGGGATTGGCAGGCCTACTCATACACACATGTGGTAATTCTTTCAACATCAATTAAAACATACAGCTGCCTGCTATGTGGGACAGGAATCTGCTGACTACATTACACAAACACTAGCAATTTGCTTAAATACCAGACACACCAAGGACTAAGGATCTTTCGACCACCGAGTTGTCGTCCGACGTCTTCTCGACCGTTCTGCAGTTCAGGTGAGTGTACTCAAGGTTCTCATCGGTAATTCCTTTCTATTCCAAACCTAGCTTACTGTAATCATCTCATTCATTTCTGTCCACTTCACGTCACAAAGCTTAACTAGCGACGCATTTCACATAACACTTGTGGGAATTAAACCTTTCACACCCTCTTAAATTGCCTCCTTGTACTAATTAAGCATCTTCGAACCCTGGCTCGCTACCAGCAAGTATTCGCTCAGCTGCGCCACACAGTCTTGAATGCTTGCCTGTTGGCTGACACTTGTGAACACTGAGTCAGCACTCGATACCCGCTCCACAAGCAAGGCCATCATTCAGCCTTCCTGTCTCATTCTTTCCTCACGTCACAAACCATCCCACGTACGTACTCGCCCTGCAGACAAGTTTTAACTTATTTGATTAAACACCGCTCTAATTCGAGCTACCATCCCCCAGGGCAATACAATATCCACAGAAGAAAACATTGGTAGAAAAGAAAGAATAGGTAGATAACCGTGGATCACTCAGGATATACTAGAATTCATGAACGAAAGGAGGAAGTGCAAGAACACAAGAGATGAAAGGGGAAGAATAGAATAGAGAATCTGAAAAATGAGGTAAGCAAGAAGTTCAAGGAAGCGATAAAAGAATGGTTGGAAGAGAAATGGGCAGTAGGCTATAGAAAATTATCTGAAAGGAGGAAAAATGGATAGAGTACAGCTTATTGAAGGATTACGAGTACTTTTGGTGAAACGAAGACACAGTGCTGTAGGCCTAATATTAAGGACAAAGCTGGAAAACCTCTAACAGATAGAGAAGAAAAGATTGAAAGACGGAAATCTTCCTGTACATAGAGAGTTTGTATTGGGGTAAGGAGATTGATCAACATTTAATGGAAAGGGAAGAGATTAATATTGATATCAGAATTTGACACAGCACTACAAGACTTACGCAGCAACAAGTAGTTCCGCGAAGAACAAAATAGCCTATTTTCATATATCGTACTTATGTTAATTGCCTCTATGAACATACAAAATTTCAATTTGATTGCTGTAATAGATTCGTAGATATTGAGAACCGTCTAAATATTTCGGATTGATATACTGTATGTAGGCCATAGATTTTTGTATTATTACATGAAGATTATTGCATAGGTGTATTATTCAAACCTCAATTGCATGATTGAGACATAAGAAATAAAAAGGTTTTCTAAAATTTTGCATAGCCGCCATCTTGTGGTTATGAAACCAACGGAAATGAATTAGATGTTAGTGGATCAAAATTTGTATAAGCATTTACCGTACCAAGTTTCACTGCACTCGGATGGTTAAATCACGAGAAACATCCATTTAAATATTTCAATTTTGCGTCACCGCCATGTTGGATTTTTGCTCACCAGGTTATTGAAAGTCCCATAGGTGAACGTATGATAGCCTTTATCAACATACAAAATTTCAGTTTGATTGCTGACATAGATTAGTAAATGTTGAGAACCGTCTAAATATTTCGGATGGTCGCCATGTTGGATTGTTATATATGTAGACCATAGAGTTATGTACTGCTAGATGACGATTATTACGTAGGCTCATTATTTAAATGTTGACTTCGATTGCATGATTAGGACACAAGAAAAAGAAACTTAATTTTAAAATTTCGCCCAGCCGCTATCTTGATGTTATGTAAACAATTGAACTAAATTAGATGCCAGTGCATTGCAATGTGTAGAGATATTTGCCGTACCATGTTTCACTGTGCTCGGATGGTAAAATCGCGAGAAAAGTCTATTTAAATGTTTCAAATTCGCTTGGCCGCCATGTTCGTTTTGTAGTTAACAGGTTTTTGAATGTTACATACTGTAGGTAAACTTTTAGTAGTGCCCTTCATGACCGTACAAAATTTCAGGGTGATATCAGTAAGAGTTTCGGAGATATAGTATGCCGGTGAAATAGTTAGCACGGCCGCCATGTTGGATTGGTGAGACGTAATAAAATGTAAAGGGCACGGTCGGTGTCAGACAAAACAGTACTATGACCTTACCGAATTTCATTGAAATCGCATCGGCCGTTTAGATTTTATTTTGGACACACACACGGACACAAGATGATCTAATAAGCTGGTTTTTTTTTTCATAAATGAAAATAGGCTAACAAATCATCAGGCATATATGATGTACGGGACTGAGTTGCTACGTTGCATAGGTGATGAAAGTCTCACCAGGTTATTTCACTTGATATGTAGCATTTCCGAGCCAGGTGCACCCTCAGATAGCAAGAAGAATGTTATCATCCCCGTACCGAAGAAAGGTGTAAGGGAAGGCTGCAACTTATCACCCATACTTTTTAACCTGTACATTGAACAAGCAATGAAGAAAATTGGAGACAAATTCAAAGTAGGAGTAAAGATTCAAGGAGGAATAATTTTAAATCTGAGATTTGCTGATGACATCGTCTTCTTAGCCGACACACCAGGGGATTTGAATGAGTTTTTAAATGGTATGGATTCTATCTTGAGGAAATAATTCATAATGAAAATTAATAAATGTAAAACAAAAATATTGAAATGCAGTCGAAAGAAATCATAAACCCCTATGGATGTCGAATTGGCAGGTGAAAAGCTAAAGGAAGTAGGGTGACTTCTGTTACTTAGGAAGCAAAATAAACAGTGATGGACGAAGCAAAGAGGATATAAAAAGTAGGTTAGCACAGGCAAGGAAAGCATTCCCACAGAAAAGGAACCTGTTGATATCGAATATAGATTTAGGTATTAGGAAGTTGAGCCACTCTTACCCTGACCTCGGACATTCGCCACGAGATTCAGAGTTGAGCGGTGCCCTAGTGGGACTTCAGGCTAAAACCTGGGGAGTGGACGGCTGGTGCATAACCAGAGGTCCGGTTAGGAATTGACTGCATGCATGGAAATAAAGAATGAAAGGTAACATTGACAAAATATAATTAAACTAAGATCCATACATAATGGGTACACAAGAAACAAGGGCATATTGAATAATTTCACATACAGGCATATTAAAACAAACCTGACCCGAAATAAAAGACATATATATATAATGAAAAACCCCAAAAGCAAGGTGCGTCAGAACCCAACGCAAATACGAGAGATGAAAACAACTTGCGGAACGAAATCCGTTTCTAAAGTAAAAGCATGGACTTGAATCCCCATGACTACACGCGATCAGGAATGCGTAAAGAAAATCAAACTTCACAAGAAATGTTAAGTAAATACACATATAAAGTTCAGTAAATACACAAGAAATGTACCCCGGGAACAAGCAAGATAATGATTAAAAGATGCTGTAACAAATCCAAAAGCCGAGGTGTTACATGTTAGAGGTTAAGAGCCACTTAGTGCGACTGAACTGTCCGGCTCGCCAGCCTAGAACCGAATCATCTAAGGGAACGCTGACTTGCCTAACAAAGGTTACGACCACGAGGTAACCCCCCCCCCCTACCTACTTCAAAGAACAACAAAAAACTAACTACTTTACCAGCCCAAAAATACATCGAAAAATTGCATAACAACATACACACAAAATAGAATAGAAAGCTGTAATATTGTCCGCAGACAAAATATAAGTTAGTCTCTTAGCTTAAGAAAATATCACACGCAGTAAGTGACGCTATGTTCTAAAGTTAGTTTTTTTCTCGAAAGTTTTCTTGAAGAAACGCGGGAATCGCGCACGCTATTCTTTCATGATTTGTGCCCTTTCCAAAATGTTATCTTCAAAGCTTTACCTTATTTTCTTGGGACTCCGGAAAGAACACGAGGCGTCTTCCCGGAGCCCGACACAACATGACTTGACTGTGTACCAGTCCTTGCTATAATGACGCCGATCGAGCTTCTTTCTGCTTCAGTCCAGCACTTACGCGCCAAACGCGTCACTCGCACACAGTTCAGCCAACCTAACAAGGGGACGAAACGACTCGGGCTGCCGAGCACACAATGGATTGCAATTTGTTCCAAGTTGGCATCATTGGTTACCGATCAACTGAGCGTTGCCAAGCGTAGTGGTTTACTTCGCGTTGGCCCAATGCGATGTTGCCGGTTGGTTGACGACTCTGCAAGTTTAGCGTGAGAATTGAAGCTTTTCCCACTTCCCACAGGGCTGTCCACTGTTAGTAGGGGTACATAAAGTTCAGTTGATGGTCCAATTCCAGATTTGGAAGTAAATGGTCGGGGGAACAAAGGTTTTCTTAATTCCCTTAGGGTTACACAATCTGCAGGGATGCACAAACACAAGTCCAGGGTTTTGCAAGGTTCAGGTCCAAGGTTGGAAGAATAAATCCTCCCGGGTTTGAATGCCAATTTGTTCCTTGTGACAGTGCAATTGGCACATACTCCGCCCCCGAAACTTCACCATGGGACAAGCGCTGAAGACATGGTGAACAGCTAGGCACCTTGGCAGTCGAAGGGCCCCTCCAAGAGCCGCCAGCGGATCCTGGGGTATGACCCTGAGATAGAAAACTCCAACATTCCTGGTATGGTACCTCCAAACCTAGGCCTAGTTTGGGAGTACTCCAGCCAAATAAGAGGAAGCCCGGCTGAAACAGACATGAGTACAGCAGCAAAAGTCCAGGTTGACATCCCGGGTCAGGGACCAGCACGTTGCCTCTTACCACACCACCTTAGTTCACATTAAGATACCCTTATAGGGAACGGATGCTCCGGGCTAGCAAGCTAGCATTGAGCACAGTTATACCAACCGATTATTGGGTGAAAAAAATTCACACGAGGATTTGGTTCTGTAGTGCACGAAGCTCACTGAAGCGTTTATGTCGAAATAGGGATACTTCACAAGAAGTCAGTTTAGTTCAGGGCTTAATAAAAGGTCCACTGAAAGAATTCACTGGAAAGGGCAACCACTTTACCGAAGCACAGAAGTTAATAAAAAACTTCCAAAAACAATGACAATTACATAATATTTAAGTTATTTTACAGAAATGATTTTACAAAGGCACGGGAACCCAAAGATTACAGGGAACCTACCAAAAGGGAGTAGCTAGTTTCCGATCCAAAACAGTTAAACAATTAAAATTTACAAAATTTACTAGATGGGCCTCACGCAATATGTGAACTCAGAACCACCAGAGAAAGCAAGACATAATTAAAATAGTTACACAACATACAAACCATTCAACCTTGGATCGTCCCAGTATATGAAACACACTACAATTACATAAGGAAGAAAGCCCCTGTCTCATATCGCAAGTTACTACCCCTAACTGTCCACGGTGGCCACACGAGGAATGCCGGAGACAGCAACCAACATCCATGAGGAAAAGAAATCATGGGGACCACATTTAGATTACAGCACTCACCTACGACCAATGCTAATTCCACTAAAACTTTACCAAAATTACAACATCGACTTCACAACAGTTACCAAAGGGTGGCAATCGAGCTCAGGACACCTAGGTGACCACACCCAAACAAGGAATAACATCACATAGCCAAAAACAATACCCTAAATTAACAACCTCCAAAAAAAATCTTCCCAAACGACAACCAGTTCAAACTGCTACCACAAGGCACGAAACCCAAGCAGACACTGAATTCAACAACAACCAACCCAGTACACAGGCTGTACCTCATTACTACCAACAGGAATGTACAAATTCCAAACCAAAGCACATAGCTTGACAAAATTCCAAAATGAGCACAACATTAGCATAATACCATATCTATAAACTCACCCAAGTTAACATGGCCCACCATAAAAACACAAATACCAACAAGTCCGCACTCACACACTCCCCAAACGACTAAAAAAAATCTACAGCTTTACAATGAACACCGACAGGCGTCATATGATACACGACAAAAGGCACGGGGCAGTTAATGTCCCCAAATTCACATATTTTCCAACCTAACAACTTCCCACAGCCTCAGCGTCTCGAACTTTTCACAGAATTACAATCCACCGGAGTGGTAAATTATACATTTCAAAAGGCACGGGGCAGTTAATATCCCCAAAGAGTACACACCTAACACGGCACGAGAATAAGATCACAACTTGAAATATCCCCCCCCCCCCCACCCCCAAAAAAAAATCTATACATTCAATACTACAGTCTGACCAAACTCTAATGCACAGAACAGCCGACCGACATCTTGGTAGAGCATTCAGCACAATAGCTGAAGCTCTCCAAACTGAAATCACACCCAAAGTAACGGGGTTTGCACAAAATGTATTTCCAACCTACAACTCTCGAAAATTGAGACAATATTAGCAAGTCAGCAGTCTAACAGAATATTTCTGCAGAATTCAAAGAACCCACTGACCAACCCACCTAAATACACCCTCAACTCACCAGAAATTGTAGCTCGAAGGTAGTTCAGATTAATATAATTTCAAAACCAACACGCCAGAACAACGGAACAGCACATCAGACACAGAATCACCCTGAGACGTTCCACCACATTTCCAAAATCACATACCAAATTAACAAAATTTGCATCAATTTTACTTCTAAGAAAAATTTCCAAAATCACACAACCCGTAAACACGATGAGACAAGACACCACCAACAGGAGCAGACAACAGTTACTCATGAGGATTACAAAAGATAGCATAACATATTGACTTCAGCGGAACAGCTGGTTCATCCCCCGTCCAACAGGTCTCGACAACATCGCATCCACAGGAAATGAAACATTCCAAATTCACAGTTTATAACTTCTCAGTTTCTCGTTCGCCAGCAGGCTTACAGTATGATAAATGAGTCCTGAAAACGCACTTCCTTACTCGATCTTCCAACAACACGGTCACCTCAGAAGGGAAGGACAAGATTTTATTGACGTCAGAAAAGTTGGATGGCGCAGCCACGCGGCAGAATGTTGTAGCTGTAACATTGTGACTGGTGAGATTTAGTTAGATGGTGAAGCATTGACGTCGTGATGGAAACAGAAAGAAATTTGTCAAATTCTAGGAGGTACTGCTCTGTATACGGTTGCAAATCATATAAAACGGCTACGAAATATCTTCACTACTTTCCTGTACAAAAAGTTCAGAGAGAAAGATGGGCTTCGGCGCTGTCAATTGGAAAACGTGTTACATGTTACATGACAGTGTGCAGTCTGCATTTTTGTGAAGACGACTTCTTTCCACCGGTACTGTTGATTATTGTTAGTTATTGTCTCTAATTTATATTCACATGGATTTACCTACATCAAAAATACTGATAAACTTATAGCCTATTACTTCTCTGCCGTACAATGAATGTAATCCGCTCTTCGTAAACTTATTTTAGGGGTTCTTCCGATTGACAATAGCCGAATGGTTAGAAAACTTAAGAAAAATGCTGTTCCTAGCCTTAATTTGCCAGAGAATTTATATTCTTGCCTTTGAACAGCAAGTATGTAGGTCATTGAAGTATGATTTGGCTTAAATTGTGTTTTTGGCTATTATCTCCCTACTGTTGAATTTAGTTAATTAAAATGTAAAATCTTAGTTTTAAGTACCGGTTTGGTGACCCATCATCCCCGGCAGGCCGGTAACACCTATACTACTCAGGCAGATAGGTCACTTAGCCGTAATTTTGAAGTTATAGTCATGTTAAGTATACATATGCGGTAATGTAGCAGGAGACCGGATCGGCCTAGGCTATTCCAACTTTAATTAGTTCCCATTTCAAGGTTTTACAGTTTTGAGTGCGAATAGTTGGTTTGAAAGTTGTACAACAGTAAGGAGAGTATGTTTTGTATAGGTTTTAATTGGTATTATGGTTTATGTCGAGCTGAGGAGTGAATTTGTTTTGGCTTAAATTGTAGTTTTTGATCTGTTCCTTTTGCTTATGACAAGTTCAAATGGAGACTCCAGCTATGTTAAATGTCTGTATTTTAAATATTTAATTAAATATATTGATAAAGAGGATGTCTCCATTGCCTGTGGCAAGAGATTAATAAATTAACATTCTTGCCTTTGAACAGCAAGTATGTAGGTCAATATTTGCAATATTGAAGTATGATTTGAGCATCCCAAGAAACGCTTCTTTGAACCCAAAACATTCATGCAAATTCAGGGTTGCTTGATTCAATTTATTATCAGGGAGTCGTCCTTTGTGTTATGTGAAATATATATATTGTGAAATTAATAAAAACATCGATACCGCTAGGCTCCCAAGTACAGGCTTCATATAGGCCTATGTAACAGCAGACAGTAAATTAACTATCTACATGTGGGTAATATTTTTAACTGGTAGTAATTAGGCACTGCATTTAAATTGATTATAAAATATTTCTATCAATGAAAGGAAATATGTAGTATTTTGCCATCATAAATTTGAAGCCATAACAAACGCACACCCAATTACTTCACGTCACTATATCGCCGCCATATTGCAAACAGCTGACCGTAAGCTCCTCCCCCGTTTCGGACGTCAATAGGGTCTCATATATTTCGGTTGAAGCTTTCCTGATACCTGATGACCAGGGGCCTTCGGCCAGATGTTCTTCGCATACACGAGCTCTCCGACAGAATATCCGTTTTCCTTACGACCCAGGATATCTCTTGGCAAGCTTATCGTGCGAAATCTTGATAGCCCGCCTTGGCTTCTTTCCAGATTTCCCTAACACGTTCAGGACAGGGCTGGTCAGGCAGAAGATCATGAAGCGACCATAAGTTAGTTAGAGGGGAATTTGGCACAAATGCATACATAAGAGAGAAAGGAGTCTTACCGTGCGATTCATGCTCAGCGGTGTTAAAGGCATACGCTAGCCAGTGGAATGATGAGTCCCACTTGGCATGGTTATCTCGATGGTAGGCGATAAGCGCGGCTCTCAAATTGCGGTTAACCCTTTCGGCCAGACTAGGGTTAGGGTAATACTGCGTGGTAGTTATATGGGAGATAGAGTAATCAAATAAAAAAAATCTAAATTGAAGAGAAAGGAAAGCTTTAGCATTATGGGAAACTAGATATTGACAAGGGCCACAAGAAGCAAAAATCACCTTCAAACACTTGATGACAGTAAATGAATTACACATTCTTGTGGGAAAAATCCATGAAAACCGGGAAAAACCATCCGCACAGACAAAAGCAAAGCGGTTTCCCACCCTGGACCTCGGAAACGGGCCCCCCGAAGTCGATATACAGCTTTTCCATGGGTCTGGATACAGTTTCAGAAGCTAACTTACCAATTTTACCACTAACAGCAGGCTTACTCACATTGCAACTGTGACATCCCAGTACAAACCTCCTCACATCTTTATCGAGACCTTTCCAAACGAAAGACTGTCTGATCTTCTGTTTTGTTTTGAAAATTCCCTGATGACCTCCAGCAGGTGACTCGTGAAAATGCTTCAGCATGCCATTTACAAGCTGAGCAGGCAAGACAACCTTAGGCTTCTTATCGCGCTTAGCTACACAGCATAACACCCCAGATTTTAAGATGTAAGGCTTAATCTCTCCACCCGAACTCAATTTGACAATTAACTCACTCAAAACAGGATCTTCTTTTTGGTGCACAGCAATTTCTCCGAACAACAATGGTGAATTCACAAGCATTTGCTGAGCAGAATTTGCTCCGATTACAACTGACTCTTCAGACGGAGTTTCACACCTATAAGGAACTTCCTCGTACATGCGGCTAAGGGAGTCGGCAACGACATTTTCACAACCCTTAATGTGACAGACAGTAAACTGAAAGGATGAAATTCTGGTTTCCCACCTGGCAATGCGTCCAGTGGTCCTGGGTTTAGCTAGGACCCAGCTCAGGGCCTGGTTATCAGTTTCCAGATCAAAAGGAACATGCTCAACGTACATACGGAATTTCTCCAGTCCGAACATGACAGCAAGACCTTCCAGTACATACACAGAATAATTTGCTTCTGTGGGGGAAAGAGTTCGAGAAGCAAAACCAATAGGACGTCTACCTAGCTCACTGTCTTGTAGCAGAATGTCGGCTACAGCACCTAGAGAAGCATCAGTCTGAATGATGAACCTCTTACTGAAATCCGGAACAGCAAGCACAGGAGCACTAAGCAGTGCCTCCTTCAAATCATCAAAAGCTTCTTGCTGCGACGGACCCCATTCAAACTTCACACCAGACCTACGTAGACAGTTAAGTGGCACTGCACGCTGTGCAAAATTTGGAATAAATTTACGGAGAAACCCTATCATTCCCACGAAACGGGCCACAGCTTTTACATTCTTAGGAGGTTTGAAATCTCTGATTCCTTGGGTTCGGGAGTCATCGACCGAAACACCATCAGCGGAAATGACATGCTCAAGAAAAGCAATCTTAGGTTTAGCGAATGACACCTTAGACAATTTTACAGTTAGACCAGCAGATTTTAATCTCTCAAAAACTTCGCGCAGATGGTGCACATGATCTTCAAACGTTTCACTATATATGACGACGTCGTCCAGGTAATGATACAGATAGTCAAATTTAATGCCAGAAAACACATGATCAAGAAGCCGACTGAGCACCGCGCCCCCTGTAGACAGACCAAAAGGTAACCTACAGTATTCAAAGAGGTTCCAGTCCATGGCGAACGCAGTGAGGTGTTTAGACTCCTCAGACAAAGGAATTTGATAGTACGCCTGGTTTAAATCGATGAGACTATAGTATTTAGCGTTTTTAAACTAAGAAAAACAGCTGTGCAGGTCAGGAAGAGGGATGGATTCTAAGACAACCTTCTTGTTTAACTTCCGGTATTCCACGACTGGTCGAAAACCACCATTTGGCTTCGGGACAAGAAACATGGGTGACGAATAAGCTGACGTGGAGTGTCGGATCACTCCATCGGCTAACATTTGATCAATTATCTTCTTCAGTTCCATCATCTTAGGTGGGCTTAGACGGGAAGGAGGATGTCTTACAGGGAGAGTATCGGTAACTTCTATTTTATATTCCAAAATACTAGTCATTCCCAATTCGTCAGTAAACACTTCAGGATAACACCCACATAAATCACAAATTACCTTAGCCTGAGCATCAGACAAATTGCTTGGATCCAAAGATTCAACTCCGGCAGACAAGGTGGGCTCCGTGTCAACATTGACAACGTGAGCACCAACGGCAGAAACATCAGAAGAATAGAACCTTAATTTTATCTCAGTACAAAACCTAAACCCAAACGACTTATGTTGCATGTCCAACAACAGACCGGTGTGACCAAGAAAATTAGCTCCAAGGATGAGGGGACAAGATAAATCTTTTACTACCTAAAATTAAAATTTCCAAGTGAAATTGTGAATACGCACCTTCAATTTTGCAGAACCAAGGACGTCCAATTTGGAACCGTTGGCTGACACTAACCCAACATTGACTTTAGACAAATTTCCCAATTTACAGATTTGTTTCATGGCCAAGTACCAATTCTCACTGACCAAAGATGCAGCACTTCCTGAGTCTAGCTAGGCGATTACACAGGCATCATTGATCGAAACTTCGACCATGGGGGAAGGCAAAATAATATTTTCAGAAATCCTCGAACATACACCATTATCTCCGAAAGGTTTTGCATCGTCCTGCGCCATTTCGATCTTCAAAGGACCCGATAAGTTCTTAGCATGATGAATACCACGATGTCCGTTCCCAACCCGTCAATTACTTTTCTTCACCTGACAGTTACGTTGAATATGACCGGTGCAACCACACCCGTAGCATTTCACAGGACGGTTTGAATTATTGCTGACATTGTTTCGGTTAGGATTTTGGTTGAAATTACTTGACCCAGACGGGGGTCGAACAGGATTAACACCAGGAGGTGCAGCCCAAGCAGCATACCTCAAGAAATCCACAGAGCGCACGGACTCGGCCAAAATAGCAGCCTCGCAAAGCTCACCAACGGTACTTGTAGGAGTGCCAACACTCAGACAATTTCGAAATTCCGGAGTTGCACCAGTCTTAAACAGTTTCACAACTTCTGATTCTGGCATATCCAATCCAAATACTTTCACAAATTTAGATATGTCCATGATGTAATGATTTAGAGGTTCGCTCATACCCTGAGCACCCTTTCACGGAATCCAAAGACCTCACCGGCACGAAAACTCTCAACACTTCGGCCATGAAATATTCAATGCTCCTACCATTACACATTGCACTAGTTGCATATGTCCAAACAATATCAGAAGTGTGAGGAGTTATCAGCTGAAAGACCATTTTATCACTCAAACCGAACTGTACTGCACATTCATGAATTTCGACCAGTATCCTGAGAAACTCCACAACCTGTTCAACAGTGTCCATTCTCCGGCCATACAATTTACGAATAAAATTCATAATAGGATGATTTACGGGACCAAAACTAGCCTTAGAGTAAACAGAATTGGAATCATGGTCACTACACGCATCTTGACCTGGCATCCCAAACGTTGTATTCCCTAGAACAGAATCGTAGTTTCTAGGCTTTACAGAAGAACCGGGGTTATGCCCCAAACTAGAATTGACACCATGACATCCTTGAAAACCAGAATTAATATTTACGGCACCCTCAGAACTGGAATTTTGTTTCAATGTAGGGTGCTGATAACCCACAATACCCAATGACTGAAACGACGGAACAGGAAAAGCAGGCGGACCGCCTACACGAGTATTACTAGACACAGAATAACAATTTGAACAATTACTACCAGTCAGTGGCACGGGACCAAGAGGAAGATTAAACCTAACAGCATTACCTGGCATCGAACCCAAGGTACCATTACTTTCAGGGACCACTTGTCCAACTCGTGACCTCGATTCAGCCTGAATTACGTTCGGGTTTGGTACACCATTATTTAACAAGGAATTGGGCATCATAGAAGTTGAAGAAAATGCATCACCAGCACGTGGTACTGGATGTGTTTTAGGTCTCTCGACATTTGAAACATTAACAACATTAACAGAAGGATTAATGCTTAGAAAATCAACAATTTTACGTTCAGCAGCTCGAAAATCACCAGGAATACGTGAGCTCTGTCCAAAATCAATATTGCTAGCTGTTAAATGTGCTGGATTGCCAGCAGTCTGCAAAACGGGGGGGGGGGCAACTTGACGATTACAAGACAAGGATTCTGACTTCCAACGTTACTCAAGACATAAATTTCATTATCTGACACAGGCACTGACTCCACAGCGGCAGAAATATTCAAGTCACGATCACCGACAGAGACCGAACTCATTAAATCCTCACATTGACTGACAGAATTAACGCTATCCAGCCTTTGGGTACACTCCACCAATCTAATTTGGGCAGTTAATATGTTCTTCAACACGGATATGGAACGCTCATCAGACGAATGTAGCAGGTCGGTACAACGGAGATACACATATTCAATACGGGCATTTAACTTCACAAAATGATCAGGGCTACATTGAACCTCAGAGAAACAAAAATTTACTACATTGACAATATCCTTCACAGAATTACATACTTGGGACTCACCAAATTTGAACTGGGCATCAGACAGCTTGGGTACAGCAATATGAAAATCGGTGGCACATTGTAAGCTTTCTCTGGCCTGCTCTGTGTCCTCGGGCACTTGAAGGTTACGCAGCAGTAACTCATAAATCACCTCTTCATCTGTCAAATATTTGAGAGTGATCTTGCGGTTGGCCTTCGTACAGAATTATTTTCATGAAACAAAACAAACAAAATATATATTACACACTGACCCACAATTATAGCCTACCTATAAGGTGAAAATGAAAGGAGGGCCCATATTTTACTATTACGTTTATCGCATGACATGCAGTCAGGCCGTGGCAAACACATAACCATCGCAGCTGCTACCACTGAGTCACTCTTACCCTGACCTTGGACATTCGCCACGAGAGTTAAGCGGTGCCCTAGTGGGACTTCAGGCTAAAACCTGGGGAGTGGACGGCTGGTGCATAACCAGAGGTCCGGAAATAAAGAATGAAAGGTAACATTGACAAAATATAATTAAACTAAGATCCATACATAATGGGTACACAAGAAACAAGGGCATATTGAATAATTTCACATACAGGCATATTAAAACAAACCAAGCCTAGCCTGACTCGAAATAAAAGAAATATATATATATATATAAATAATGAAAAACCCCAAAAGC
This sequence comes from Meconema thalassinum, assembly GCA_946902985.2. Taxonomy (NCBI): domain Eukaryota; kingdom Metazoa; phylum Arthropoda; class Insecta; order Orthoptera; family Tettigoniidae; genus Meconema; species Meconema thalassinum. The sequence continues at coordinate 1,070,303,766 of OX336389.2, forward strand.
AAGGTGTATCAGAACCCAACGCAACTACGAGAGATGAAAACAACTTGCGGAACGAAATCCGTTTCTAAAGTAAAAGCATGGACTTGAATCCCCATGACTACACGCGATCAGGAATGCGTAAAGAAAATCAAACTTCACAAGAAATGTTAAGTAAATACACATATAAAGTTCAGTAAATACACAAGAAATGTTCCCCGGGAACAAGCAAGATAATGATTAAAAGATGCTGTAACAAATCCAAAAGCCGAGGTGTTACATGTTAGAGGTTAAGAGCCACCTACTGCGACTGAACTGTCCGGCTCGCCAGCCTAGAATCGAATCATCTAAGGGAACGCTGACTTGTCTAACAAAGGTTACGACCACGAGGTAACCCCCCCCCCCTCAACCAGACTTCAAAGAACAAAAAAAAACTAACTGCTTTCCCAGCCCAAAAATACATCGAAAAATTGCATAACAACATACACACAAAATAGAATAGAAAGCTGTAATATTGCCCGCAGACAAAATATAAGTTAGTCTCTTAGCATAAGAAAAAATCACACGCAGTAAGTGACGCTATGTTCTAAAGTTAGTTTTTTTCTCGAAAGTTTTCTTGAAGAAACGCGGGAATCGCACACGCTGTTCTTTCATGATTTGTGCCCTTTCCAAAATGTTATCTTCAAAGCTTTACCTTATTTTCTTGGGACTCCGGGAAGAACACGAGGCGTCTTCCCGGAGCCCGACACAACATGACTTGACTGTGTCAGTCCTTGCTATAATGACGCCGATCGAGCTTCTTTCTGCTTCAGTCCAGCACTTACGCACCAAACGCGTCACGCGCACACAGTTCAGCCAACCTAACAGGGGGACGAAACGACTCTGGCTGCCGAGCACACAATGGATTGCAATTTGTTCCAAGTTGGCATCATTGGTTACTGATCAACTGAGTGTTGCCAAGTGTAGTGAGTAGTGGTTTTGTGAGAGTTCAAAACCCACCTCCTCCACACCCTCCACACGAGATGGCGGTGGAGCGATATCTATCGAACGCATGGTCGGATTTTGACGAATGAGGTGTCATTGAACTCGGGCTGATAACCACTTTCCAATGGACAACATATTTCCACCCCAAAAATAAAACCTACCCCTACTAGGGGTGAAAATATAATTTTTTAGAGAATCTCTCCTTCCAAGAGCAACATGTGAGAGGTTGAATGCCAATATGGAATTAAACGTTGTTCTACACAAGAGACATGTGCACGGTGGAAAGCCACTATGAATTAATATGCTTGTTTTTCGTTTTATACGCATGCCCACTCATAGCTTTTGTAAGAGGACGGGCTTTTTAAAGATGGTGGCTGTAGTGTAGCCTAACCTAACACATTCCACGAGGGGTGATCATAAAGTATTTCAAGCGGTGCTTGTCGATAGGCAAACCAATAATCAAAGAGGGGTATATCAGACCTTGAGGCGATAACCCCTTTTGATTGATCCCAGTTGACTGGTCCCTTTTGATTGATCTCTGTTGATTTGTTTCTTTGGACTGGTCCGTGTTGACTAGCCCCTTTGGACGGGTCCTTTTGAAGGGGGTCCTTTATGACGGGTCCCTGTTGACGGGTCATTTTTGACGAGTCATTGTTGACAAGTCCCTATGGATGGGTCATTGTTGACAGGTCATTGTTGACGAGTCATTGCTGACGGGTCCTTGTTGACAAGTCCCTGTTGACGGGTCATTGTTGATAGGTCATTGCTGACGAGTCATTGTTGACGGGTCCTTGTTGACGAGTCCCTGTTGACAGGTCATTGTTGACTGGTCATTGTTCACGGGTCCTTGTGGACGAGTCCTTGTTGACGGGTCCGTGTGGACGGGCCCCTTTGGACTGGTCATTGTTGACAGGTCCTTGTGGACGAGCCCTTGTGGACGAACCCTTGTGGACGAGCCCCTGTGGACGGGTCCTTGTTGACAGGTTCTTTTTGACTAATCCCTTTAGACCGGTTCCTTTGGACTGGTCCCTATGGACTGGCCGATGGTCCCTAATGCTATGATGAAATTAAACGTTGTTCCACATGAAACGCATGTGAAGAGCCGATTGCTACTATGAACTAACATGTCTGTTTTGATTTGTTTTTACGCATGCGCACCTGGGGTTGTTGTAATTGGGCGGGCTTTTTGAATAATGATTTATAGATGAGTTAATTTTTTTTAAATTACCAAAAGATCCAAAACTAATAGGTCATTAGCTTTTTAATATCTCATGAACCAATAAGGCTAGGGACTTGTATGAGAGGTCGTTGGACTTGAGGTGACATTCTGTTCTTGAATGTATTATTTATTTTTGTCAAAAGGGCCTAACTGCACTTTTGTTAATATCTCGCTAACTAATAATCAGAGAGGGTCAAGTGAGGTGTCATGGGACTCCGGATGGTCAACCCTTTTCCATGACCAACGAATGTACCCAAAAGATCAAAAACAGCAAGGCCATTGACTTGTGATTTTATAAACTAATAATCAGAGAGGTTCAAGTGAGGTGTCATGGGACTCAGGATTGTCAACCCTTTTCCATGACCAACGAATTTACCCAAAAGATCTAAAACAGCAAGGTCATTGACCTAAGATTTTATAAACTAATAATCGAATATCAACATGCGAGGTGTCATAGGACTTAGAATGGTAAACCCGTTCCCATGGCCAATGAATTTACCCAAATACCCAATATATCAAGGTCATCGACCTGAGATTTTATAAACTAATAATCGGATACGAATATGTGAGATGTTTACCATGTGTGATGAAACATAACTAGGTAGAGAAAGAATTAGTGTAGGCTACATGTATGGTGACTGACAAGTCTTTTACCATTGAAACTTGTTTTCAGATCAAACTGCAGTATAGAGAGAGTATAGGTTGCAGGTATGGGTTAATAAATGACAAACGGTGTACACAAACTCTGATTTATCGATTCAAGAATTAAGAGTAGACTATCTTTAATTGATTGGTTAAAGAGGATAGCTAAAACACAAAAATGCTCAGTGGTTACCGGAACAAGATGGTCGCTACACACAACAAGCTTTAAATACTTGAGGCTAATAATCTATACACACACACTCACTTGTTCTAAACTAAACTGTGTTGCTGTCAGTGCTCAGACAGTAGGCTGATGACAAAATACATTGCTAACAGAAATATAAATCATTTCCGGTTGTATAATGTTACCAGCTATCCATTTTGTGTTGCAGTGGTAAGCACTTTTAGCTCTTGTACTGGTGGTCTTAACTCGATTTCCAGGTCTGAGGCCTAGAACGAGTCAAACTAAGAAACAAGGGCATGGTGGTGCAGTGGTTAAGCTTTTAGCCTTTTCATCAGGGTTCGATTGCAGGTTAATATGCATGTCATAAACATATTAAACAAACCAAAACAGAGATAACGTTTAAACTGATTACATTTGTGTCTTTTCAAATTATTACTTGGATTACAAAAACAAAGGTGAACTGGATTTGATATTGTACCCGTTCGTCCTGGGGATGCGATGACCCATCTGCTATTACATCGCATTCCTGGATTTCCAGGACAGAGCGGAGTTAAATGAACACCTAGTCAAATAAGGAATGTGTCGGAAATTCAGTTGAAATATCTCAAAAGCAGAGGGTAACACGAGATAAAGTATCTCCAGGGTCGTTACGGGTTTAAATTTAATTAAAAAAATACAAATATCAAAGGGCGCCATCAACTGAATCCCTAGCAAACCACATCCTTCCTGGTTAAGCCTTAATTAAGACAAGGAAAGGAAAAGGAAAATCACATCGTATGTACACTAAGATAAAAACAAATTTATTCAACTTTGATAGTCAGACAGACATATTAAACACTCATCCTACCTGAGAGCATGGTCGAATGCCAACGTTAAATTGACATTGTCCAGAAAATCGAACCATCTCCTTTCTACTCAAAGTGTATTTAATCCACATAAAATAGGAAAAATTTCTAAAGTTCTCTTGAGTTCTCAGGATCACCGTAGCACTATGTCTTTGCGTCACTGACATTCGTGATAACTGAGACCTAACTTCTCTTTAAATTAACATCATGAATGTGGATGTAAAAAATATTATTAATCTGTCTAAACACACATATTATAATCACATATTTTAAATATCACATAATTCATGGCTTGCATGGCATTATTCAAATGCTGAATATGTTAGTAAAATGCTCCTAAACATCGAATAACTAATTTACACTATTTACACTGTCATTAATCATTGCTTATTTGTGAATCACAGAAAATCCACTATTCATTGGTTATAATTATCATCATCATCAAAATTAATTGTTTAATTCATCAACACAAGTTGCAATTCTTCAAACCATTTCTCAATTAAATTTATTTAAATTCATTTAATTTTATTAATCATCAGCTTCTTTAGTTAATTATCACCTTCTAATTCAGTTATTCATCATCTATTCAATCATCTATTAATTTATTTAAATCAGCTCATTTATTCAATCTTTAATTCATCCATTTATTTAATTCATTGATCTATTCCAAAATTTAATTTATCAACTTATTTAAATTTTATTCATCTGGTTATTTAGATTTTTATTATTTCATCTAGTAATTCTGATTTTTATTTCATTAGGTCAGATCATTAATATGCTTAAATTTCAGATTATTATTTCATTAATTATTATTATCAGAAAATCTTGTATTATCAACACTATTTATTTGTTTAATTTCCTAACAAATTGTTTAATATGGGTTATAGAACGTTTTCTTACAGTTTTATCACTTCCAAGTTATATCTCGTATTTAATTATCATGCCAAAAAATATTATTGCCTTCACAAATTCACGTTGGATCTCACTATCCACAACTACATTATATATTTTCACTTTATCAAATATCACATTTGAATACCACAATTATTCCACAAACTCCATAAATATTCAGCGCATAGCATGAATCTCAAAAATAATGCTAGACTGGGTTCGACAACCTCATGTCTGCTTCAAAATACATTAGCAATATTGGAACTTCCACTTGGCAACTTCCACAAAATGCCTATCACAAACTTCACTTAATCACGTTGCATGATCTACAAAAAAATACATAACAGGCTTCAAATTATCAACGCACACAATCTCCAATAACTGTATTTAATCTGATCACATCTAGACAACTTCTTTAACAATTAGGAAAAATATTACCTTAGTAATCGAAATCAAATTCAAAATCTGCTTTCAAATAGCATAAATTCTCTTAAAATTCTCATAATTCACTTCACAGAAAAACACCAATGTGCTATAATCTCTCACATCGAAATATGCAATACTGATCTGCCTTAAAATAAATCTGACCATTAATGATTCATCTTATAAGATTCAATTACTTTAAATCCTTCTCAAAGGTATCAAATTCAATCATAAAAAATTATCAAAAGCATCAGCTGTAACAGCTGTTAAATTGAAAGTACTCTCAAATGAGTATAGCAACAAAATATTGGATTGACAAACAAGAATTACAAAATGTAACCCTGCTGACATGTATTTTTAATTTATTTAACAAAATTCGACTGATATGTGACTAGTAGTTCCTTGTTTGATCCTCTTACAATCTCAAGTAAACTCGGATGATAAAAATGAGTTCCTCAATGGCAAGTAAGATGAGTAACCACCACACGATCGTATAAATACGAAAGGCCTTCCCCCGTCGTCTAACATGATAATGCCCTGAACGATGGGTAAAGATGTGTACCACCACGCAATAGTATAAATACGAAAGGCCCCATCTCGTCGTCTCATGAGTGAATGTACCAGATTGGAATCAACAAGTCTCTTGTTGTCACATAAAAGCGATATTCATTCACTTGAGTGAATAACATCTTAATATCTCCAAACAATCCAATGGAAAAAAATCCCTACTGATGAATAATACACACTCGCTAGTATGCAATGAACTGACGAAGTGATTTAAATAATCCAATTGCAGATCACGAGTTCGAAATACTCGCCACAAAAAATAACTATCCAGGAAAACTATCCTTACTGGAAAATGTCTAAAAGACCAAACATCTGCTTAATAAAGCCAACCAATGGTGAGAATTTCGTATAACGATGCCTGCCATATCATATGGTAACGCCATATTCTAGCAAAACTCGGAGCAAATAATGTCTAAGCCATGTAAAAATAATCGTATAACTCCTACTAGAAAAATATATACATGTATGCCCAGTGTTCATGAAAATATCATATTAGAAAGTCATAACTCTTACAGTACCTTCTCATATCAGCTGTTATTATATTTCAAAGATCGTCGATTATTCTCATGTGTAATAAATTTCTCGAAAGATCGACGTGAATATCGTTTCACCCACGCGATAACGATCGCCTTCATATCCCAAGTGAATCAGCTGTTAGACCTCCTCTTCTTCAGGAATCGAATCCATCGCTCCGTGTTGCCATCGCGTCTCTGTCTTCGTTTACTCCGACATGATGAACTGCATGTTATCCATAATGGATACTGTCCAAAACCTTACGTAACAGTTCATAAAAGCAGCGTACCCCATGTTCTTCTTCTATGTTACGCCACTGTCCCATACAATGTTCGGTTTGCTTGTTAAAAGTTCAATCTCCACAGCGGTTAAGTCTCACTTGTAGAAAATAAATTTTATTTATGAGAGTGTATAAGTTTTTGAAACACCCTGTAGCTGTGTTCGTACTCGATATTTTATGATAATTCATGAAAAAGAATTCTATTAATGCACGTGCCAATGTTCATTAGTGCATATAATTGTAACAGTTCGTTTGCTTAAAAGCGTTAATGTTGTTTGGACCCCATGGTCGCTCTACATATTCCGTCATGAAATGCATAGTCGTAATGTAATTTGAATATCTAAGTTCATAATTGCAGTATATTGTAATTATCTGCCTGCACAATTCTATTACTGAATATAAGTCCCAACTCAATGTTGTAACTGAATGTTGAAATGAAGTTCAGCTTCTTTAATGTTGCCTGCGTATAAAAGTCGGAACTAGCCCGCTCTGATCTACTGCATTGTTCCAGAATGAACTATGCTTAAAGCCGGCCTCGCCATGCCGCTTTGCTATATTGTTCTGCGTTATAAAATGCAGCTCGAAATAAAGTTCTCAAACTCGTATTACAATGCTGTTCTGAACCCCGGCTTTTCTCCTCCGTACACGGCCCGTACAGCTTGCATCGGAACCGGTCTTCTCGCCGTCTGCCCTGCGTTGCTCGCCTTGGATCAATGACCTACTTCCTGCTCTCTGCTTGGTTAAGTAATACTGTCGCCTTCGCTTTACGTAACAAGTGCTGTTCACCGCTCGACTTTACCGTACGCTCTGCGCATGTGTACCACTCAGCACGCTGGCTGAACTCGACTGATGTCTCTAAACTGCCTTGACCAGCTCCTACCTGGCGCGGTCACGTGATTCTCCCCCACCTACTACGGTCGTGCGTCACAAATATAATCTCGACCACCTTCATCTCGGCTATTAAGTTATACAATAACTCAAGGGATTATCTGTCTTTCTTCAAGTTATTATCATATATAATGCTTGTTATTTCTTCTCTTCTGAGATGATTAAATATACTGTTCCATAAAGATCTTAATAAAACTTTAATATTCCTCCCATAATTCCATCTACTTGACTGGCAGTGCCTTCTTGATCCTTGGCATTCTACGTCATTTTCTAACATTCTCCTCTACTCGATTTGAGCGCTATCTTTACAATTTTTCCCATAAATCTCAACTACGGCTTAATGTCAGCTGGCGTAGCCGATAGCCTCAACTGGGTATCGGGTACATCTCTCCCGTACATCTCCTTTTTATCAGGCATGAGAAAAAAAATACACTCTCAGGCATTCTATACACAACATATGTACACGATAGCTCTATAATCCTCTTATTCAGCATAATGATACTTTCTAATGCTAGCTGCGTTAAAAGTCCCCACAACTTCATTAGTATCCATTCCCTCGATGTACTATATCTCCTTAAATTAGATCCTCTTCTTTGACTTGCTATCTCTCAACAATGATGATTGATTTCCAATGATTAGTATTCTGATTCTGCATTACTTTGTCGTTTATTTCTTCCTTCTGCACTCGTGCCTGCTCGATTAACATCTCTAGTTATCTCTTCGGGTGGTGCACTAGGCTGTCTACTTTCTTGCCTTGATCTCCCATATTCTCGATTGTCTTGTCTTTCATTTGGATCATTTCTTCTGCTATCCTGCCTATCGTTCTGATTAGACTGCTGACCTTGGTTCCAGTTGTATCGACCTCGATATCTATTATTGTACCTATTCCTATTCTGGTTTCTGGAATTCTGGTCATAGTTCCTGTATCTACTGTTTCTTGCGTCCTGATCGTATGGCCTCTCATATGGTCCTCGATATCGATCATTCCCGCGAACGTTGTGAATATTACCTCTATTCCCTTCGTTCCTTCTGTTTCCCCAGGAATCTCTTCTATCAGTCTGTGCTGCGTTATCGACAACTACCGCATTCACCTCTTGCGTGTTTTGATTCTCGTTCCGTGCAGTTCTGGGTGTGATTTGAGCGCTTGTGTAATCTAATCGTCGTAAGATATCGTCATAGTGCTCAAGTGTGTTCGCTCCCGATGCTATGAGTGATCGTTGTACCTCAATTGGCAACTGTCTTGCTATAGCTTGCAAAAGCTCTTCTTCTGGCAATGGAGGAATCAAAAACTGCAACTTAGCCAATTGCGGAGTAAAGTAATTAGCATAATGAGTTGGATGAGACGTAGAGTAACGCTTCGAATACATTTCTGCTCTTACGTTCAGCTGATCCTCTGCACTCCAAAATCTCCTTAAGAATGCTACGGCAAATTGTTCCATATTCGCAAAATTGCTCCTGAATGCGCGAAACCAAGTTAACGCAGGCCCGTCTAAGGCGCGTTCGACTATCCTTAGTTCCCTTTCCTTGGCTACTCTATGTTCCGCCATATAATCGCGAATATCCCTCAGAAATTCGACTGGTGTGAATCCTGTGTTTCCTGAAAACTTCCTTGGCTTATCATCCAGATTTCTGATGATGGTCACTGGACCTGAGTATCGTTCACTCGTACCAAACGTACTCCTATTCGTATTCGGATTATCTTGAGGTGTTGAACTAGCCCTTTCGAATGTTACATTCTGTTGCGTTTGACGGTCTTCTCCCACGCTAACCTCTTGACTGTTCATACTGCGGTCTATCGGTGTCTGATTCATCGATACCTCCCCCGTTGTAACATTTTGACTTGTGAAACTACTTATTAAAGATTCTAGTTTAGTCATTCTATCTTCTGTTCTTTTTTCTACGGTCTTGACCTGAGTTTCCAAATTATCTAACGACGTAACATTCTGCGTTCTGTTACTCTCTTCTAAATCGTTCTTTAATTTGTCTATCTTGTCTTCGCATGTAGTCTTTACTGACGCGACTTGTTCCTTTAACTGATCAACATCTGTCCTAAACTGAATTGAATCTATCCTCATCGCTTCCTTATTCTCAGTAAATCTCGCTTCTAAGTTCGCCATACCTGCGATTAACTTCTCATCCAACCCTGCACGTTTTTCTTTTGCTTCGGCATCGACCTCACTATACCGTTCTTCCACTATTGCACCGACTCTATTTTTGAATAAAGCTAAGTTTTCATTAACCTTTTGCTCTATATCATCATCAATTTTCCTAATGTCTATCTGCAATTGGTTTTCTAAGGATTTCAAGTTAGAATTAACCTCTCCTAAGACTTCCTCTTTAACGGTCCCAATTACTGACTTTAAACCTTTGATTTCGTTACCTAGATTCATTTCTAGACCTTTGATTTTAGTTTCGAAAGATACTTCGGTAGACCACTCTTGTATTTTGCCTACATCTGCCACTAAACCATCACCGTCGAATCTCAACTTCGATACATCCGATTTAATGTCTTTCTGAATAGACGTAACATCTGTTCTTAAATTAAGGGACACTGGGACTGAAATTTTAGTGAAATTTGTGGAAAATGTCGATTTTCGGTTTTTTCCATATTAATACACCCCTATCCCCTGCGGATCATATAGCAGTGTTTTTATCCGAATTCCGCCATTTTTAAAGCCCTGGCGTAGCTTTAAAATGCACGGTGTGTCCTTTAAACGCCCCAGCACAGTAAGTGTCCTGAAGGTTCTGAGTCTTGGTGTTTCTACAATCGAAGTATCGCAGCTGGTAAAACACCACAGAGTCATGACAAAATGGCTGTAGAACTTTATGAACCCTTAGTTGTCAAGATTATGCCTGTTTATCAAAGGCTGGCATCAGATGAGCTACTATCCAGATGCATCCGTGGTGCTACTGAAAATCAGAATGAGTCACTGCGTTCTGTTATCTGGAGGAAGTGACCAAAGGAGATTTTTATTTCACGGAAGATACTTGAAATTGCTGTTAGTAATTCTGTAGCAGAATTCAACATGGGGTGTAGTGCAACAACAGAGTTGAAATCAGGAATAAGACTAACTTCAGTATCTCATGTCACAGCACAAACACTTGAAAGATGTGTCAGTCGCAGGAAGTATGTAAGTCCGCGGTCATAATTGGAGAAGTGAAAGGCATGTCGACGGAAGGTGAAACTGACGGAAATGAAGGAGGAGGCTGCAAAACAGAAGAAGGAGGGTGTCACCTATGCTGTAGGACAATCCTAATGTCATTGGTAAGCTGAAACCTTGTAAATTGTGCATCATTTTAGAAAATTGCTGTTTTCTCTGATTCACTTTTTCAGGCATTCAAAATGTTACTCGCGTCATAAATCTTATGATATTGCTTTCAAAATGGGAATTTATTATCTTCATTGCAATGACTATAAACCTGCGGATCGTTTTTTAGATTGCACTTTTGGTATGGCTGCAAAAAAAATTCAAACTGGAAAAAATACGAATTTTTTGTAGAAAAAAACTTGGATATGGAAAAAAATTAATTTCTTGGCCCTCATTAATGCAATTCAAAATCGGATCCGTAGGTTTCTTCCAATTGTTATAGTGCAACAGAATATTACCTAAAAGTTACACTATCTTGTTTTTTTTAACGCGGCTGACCTTTATAAAACTTGAATAATTAGCACAATAAATGTACAAAATAATTAATATCTGGAGAACTAATCAACTTACAATGCTCACGTTTCCCACAGTGGTTAATAATATGACTATTCATAACCATATAAAATTTCAAAGCTGTACATCAGTTTATATAGAATTTGAAAATTTCAGTCCCAGTGTCCCTTAAGAATGTTTTCTTCTTCTCTAATTTCTAAATCAATAATATTCTTCCTTAACATTTACACATTTTCCTCTCCTTTCATTTCTACTGCTTTTATATCTAATTGTAAAGCCTTGAATATTTCATCATTCTTTAACGTTAATCTATTCTCCAAACTAGTTAAATTGTTTTTCAACTCTGTGTTATTCTCTTTACTATTTGACTGTAATCTAGTCTCTAATGACTTTAAATTATCTTCATTACTAGTCTGTAATAATTTCAAATCTTCCCTATTACTAGTCTGTAAAGCTTCCACATTTTCTTTACATCTAGCTTCTAACCTAGCTTCTGACTCATTTATCTGCTCTTTAACTTCTGTTTCCAATTTAGAAATAGTTACTGCAATACTAGACATGCCATTCAGTAACTCTCCTAACACCTTAGCTAAATCTTCCGGTAACATAATTATATTTTTCAATGAACGTTTTATTCAGAGACGTTAGACAACAACACATCACAATGTATCAAATGCATTCACTTGGGTATAAGAAAAATGACTTATAACTAAACATGATATAACACTAATATGATTAACATGATCACTGGAATGAGCATAAAAGTATATTGTCTGACTAAGTTTAATAAATTTTATAACACAATTAAATGAAATTGAGATCAATCTCTCCGTAATCCAAATCTGATGTGATTCCATAGAATAAACAAAATCGAAGCCCCACGGATGGGTAAAGCCAATTCTCCCTCTCTCTCTGTACCCGTTCGTCCTGGGGATGCGATGACGCATCTGCTATTACATCGCATTCCTGGATTTCCAGGGCAGAGCGGAGTTAAATGAACACCCAGTCAAATAAGGAATTATATCGGAAATTCAGTTGAAATATCTCGTAAGCAGAGGGTAACACGAGATAAAGTATCTCCAGGGTCGTTACGGGTTTAAATTTAATTAAAAAAATACAAATATCAAAGGGCGCCATCAACTGAATCCCTAGCAAACCACATCCTTCCTGGTTAAGCCTTAATTAAGACAAGGAAAGGAAAAGGAAAATCACATCATATGTACACTAAGATAAAAACAAATTTATTCAACTTTGATAGTCAGACAGACATATTAAACACTCATCCTACCTGAGAGCATGGTCGAATGCCAACGTTAAATTGTCATTGTCCAGAAAATCGAACCATCTCCATTCTACTCAAAGTGTATTTAATCCACATAAAATAGGAAAAATTTCTAAAGTTCTCTTGGGTTCTCAGGATCACCGTAGCACTATGTCTTTGCGTCACTGACATTCGTGATAACTGAGACCTAACTTCTCTTTAAATTAACATCATGAATGTGGATGTAAAAAATATTATTAATCTGTCTAAACACACATATTATAATCACATATTTTAAATATCACATAATTTTTGGCTTGCATGGCATTATTCAAATGCTGAATATGTTAGTAAAATGCTCTTAAACATCGAATAACTAATTTACACTATTTACACTGTCATTAATCATTGCTTATTTGTGAATCACAGAAAATCCACTATTCATTGGTTATAATTATCATCATCATCAAAATTAATTGTTTAATTCATCAACACAAGTTGCAATTCTTCAAATCATTTCTCAATTAAATTTATTTAAATTCTTTTAATTTTATTAATCATCAGCTTCTTTAGTTAATTATCACCTTCTAATTCAGTTATTCATCATCTATTCAATCATCTATTAATTTATTTAAATCAGCTCATTTATTCAATCTTTAATTCATCCATTTATTTAATTCATTGATCTATTCCAAAATTTAATTTATCAACTTATTTAAATTTTATTCATCTGGTTATTTAGATTTTTATTATTTCATCTAGTCATTCTGATTTTTATTTCATTAGGTCAGATCATTAATATGCTTAAATTTCAGATTATTATTTCATTAATTATTATTATCAGAAAATCTTGTATTATCAACACTATTTATTTGTTTAATATGGGTTATAGAACGTTGTCTTACAGTTTTATCACTTCCCAGTTATATCTCGTATTTAATTATCATGCCAAAAAATATTATTGCCTTCACAAATTCACGTTGGATCTCACTATCCACAACTACATTATATATTTTCACTTTATCAAATATCACATTTGAATACCACAATTATTCCACAAACTCCATAAATATTCAGCGCATAGCATGAATCTCAAAAATAATGCTAGACTGGGTTCGACAACCTCATGTCTGCTTCAAAATACATTAGCAATATTGCAACTTCCACTTGGCAACTTCCACAAAATGCCTATCAAAACTTCACTTAATCACGTTGCATGATCTACAAAAAATACATAACAGGCTTCAAATTATCAACGCACACAATCTCCAATAACTGTAATTAATCTTATCACATCTAGACAACTTCTTAAACAATTAGGAAAAATATTACCTTAGTAATCGAAATCAAATTCAAAATCTGCTTTCAAATAGCATAAATTCTCTTAAAATTCTCATAATTCACTTCACAGAAAAACACCAATGTGCTATAATCTCTCACATCGAAATATGCAATACTGATCTGCCTTAAAATAAATCTGACCATTAATGATTCATCTTATAAGATTCAATTACTTTAAATCCTTCTCAAAGGTATCAAATTCAATCATAAAAAATTATCAAAAGCATCAGCTGTAACAGCTGTTAAATTGAAAGTACTCTCAAATGAGTATAGCAACAAAATATTGGATTGACAAACAAGAATTACAAAATGTAACCCTGCTGACATGTATTTTTAATTTATTTAACACAATTCGACTGATATGTGACTAGTAGTTCCTTGTTTGATCCTCTTACAATCTCAAGTACACTCGGATGATAAAAATGAGTTCCTCAATGGCAAGTAAGATGAGTAACCACCACACGATCGTATAAATACGAAAGGCCTTGCCCCGTCGTCTAACATGATAATGCCCTGAACGATGGGTAAAGATGTGTACCACCACGCAATCGTATAAATACGAAAGGCCCCATCTCGTCGTCTCATGAGTGAATGTACCAGATTGGAATCAACAAGTCTCTAGTTGTCACATAAAAGCGATATTCATTCACTTGAGTGAATAACATCTTAATATCTCCAAACAATCCAATGGAAAAAATCCCTACTGATGAGTAATACACACTCGCTAGTATGCAATGAACTGACGAAGTGATTTAAATAATCCAATTGCAGATCACGAGTTCGAAATTCTCGCCACAAAAAATAACTATCCAGGAAAACTATCCTTACTGGAAAATGTCTAAAAGACCAAACATCTGCTTAATAAAGCCAACCAATGGTGAGAATTTCGTATAATGGTGCCTGCCATATCATATGGTAACGCCATATTCTAGCAAAACTCGGAGCAAATAATGTCTAAGCCATGTATAAATAATCGTATAACTCCTACTAGAAAAATATATACATGTATGTCCAGTGTTCATGAAAATATCATATTAGAAAGTCATAACTCTTACAGTACCTTCTCATATCAGCTGTTATTATATTTCAAAGATCGTCGATTATTCTCATGTGTAATAAATTTCTCGAAAGATCGATGTGAATATCGTTTCACCCACGCGATAACGATCGCCTTCATATCCCAAGTGAATCAGCTGTTAGACCTCCTCTTCTTCAGGAATCGAATCCATCGCTCCGCGGTGCCATCGCGTCTCTGTCTTCGTTTACTCCGACATGATGAACTGCATGTTATCCATAATGGATACTGTCCAAAACCTTACGTAACAGTTCGTAAAAGCAGCGTACCCCATGTTCTTCTTCTATGTTACGCCACTGTCCCATACAATGTTCGGTTTGCTTGTTAAAAGTTCAATCTCCACAGCGGTTAAGTCTCACTTGTAGAAAATAAATTTTATTTATGAGAGTGTATACGTTTTTGAAACACCCTGTAGCTGTGTTCGTACTCGATATTTTATGATAATTCATGAAAAAGAATTCTATTAATGCACGTGCCAATGTTCATAAGTGCATATAATTGTAACAGTTCGTTTGCTTAAAAGCGTTAATGTTGTTTGGACCCCATGGTCGCTCTACATATTCCGTCATGAAATGCATAGTCGTAATGTAATTTGAATATCTAAGTTAATAATTGCAGTATATAGTAATTATCTGCCTGCACAATTCTATTACTGAATATAAGTCCCAACTCAATGTTGTAACTGAATGTTGAAATGAAGTTCAGCTTCTTTAATGTTGCCTGCGTATAAAAGTCGGAACTAGCCCGCTCTGATCTACTGCATTGTTCCAGAATGAACTATGCTTAAAGCCGGTCTCGCCATGCCGCTTTGCTATATTGTTCTGCGTTATAAAATGCAGCTCGAAATAAAGTTCTCAAACTCGTATTACAATGCTGTTCTGAACCCCGGCTTTTCTCCTCCGTACACGGCCCGTACAGCTTGCATCGGAACCGGTCTTCTCGCCGTCTGCCCTGCGTTGCTCGCCTTGGATCAATGACCTACTTCCTGCTCTCTGCTTGGTTAAGTAATACTGTCGCCTTCGCTTTACGTAACAAGTGCTGTTCACCGCTCGACTTTACCGTACGCTCTGCGCATGTGTACCACTCAGCACGCTGGCTGAACTCGACTGATGTCTCTAAACTGCCTTGACCAGCTCCTACCTGGCGCGGTCACGTGATTCTCCCCCACCTACTACGGTCGTGCGTCACAAATATAATCTCGACCACCTTCATCTCGGCTATTAAGTTATACAATAACTCAAGGGATTATCTGTCTTTCTTCAAGTTATTATCATATATAATGCTTGTTATTTCTTCTCTTCTGAGATGATTAAATATACTGTTCCATAAAGATCTTAATAAAACTTTAATATTCCTCCCATAATTCCATCTACTTGACTGGCAGTGCCTTCTTGATCCTTGGCATTCTACGTCATTTTCTAACATTCTCCTCTACTCGATTTGAGCGCTATCTTTACAATTTTTCCCATAAATCTCAACTACGACTTAATGTCAGCTGGCGTAGCCGATAGCCTCAACTGGGTATCGGGTACAATAGATAGATTTTTATTAATTCCATTTGATCAAATACATGCATTCAATACATTTTTGATATAGGACACGTCAGAATTTACATGCATAAAATAAAAGAACTAACAGGTATATATTACTAAGATTATAACTATTTATAACTTATTATAATAGCAAATCTTAATAGATACAATCTTATTGCACAACTATTTACACCTCACTCTATTATCATAATATGAAAACTTAATTCTATAAATACAACAACATACAGCTAGGTATTAAAATTAAATTAAAAAAGTAAAATATAGTTATAGATTCCATCACTCCTATACGCTAAAATATTCAACTACTGAGTAAAAACAATGGCACTGCAGATAAGCTTTCAACATTCTATCAAAGGTTTTTATTTTTGGGGCCAGTTTTATATACTGGGGTAGTTTATTGTATAATTTAACTCCAGTGTGAAAAGTTCCTTTTTGATATATGCTTGTGTGTGTGTGTGAAATATGAATGTTTTGATTTTGTCTTGTGTTATGCCTATGAACATCATTGTTTGTTTTAAGAAAAACATCTTTATTCATTAAATTCTTTTTAAAAAACATAATACTTTCAAAGATATATATGCAGGGCAGTGGGAGAATGTTTAAATCTTTAAACAGAGGTCTACATGATTCTCTCGAGTTTACATTTGCCATAATTCTAATCGCTCTCTTTTGTATCCTAAACGTGCTTAGTACATCTGGCGACATACCCCAAAATATGATCCCATATCTTAAGTATGAATGGAAATAAGCAAAATAAGTATTTCTTAATGTGTGCATGCTAGTGCAGGTTTTCAAAATACGTAACGCAAAGCACATCGAGTTCAGTTTAGTATTCAGATATTGTATATGTTTATTCCATTTCAAGTCTTGTTGTATCCATAGTCCTAAAAACTTTGTTTCTGATTTATTTTCTATTTGATGACCATTTAATGTTATATTGGGCATCGCAGGATTCCTATTCTGTACAGTGTGGAAATTTAGACATACTGTCTTTTTATAGTTTATTATGAGGCGATTATCTTGTGACCATTTGGTTAACTCTCCTGTAACGGAGTCAGCAGACTGCTGTATGACCTGTTTAGTTTCACCTTTTATTACGAGTGTTGTATCGTCCGCAAACAAAATTTCCTTATGTGAATGAACGTTCTGTGTTATATCATTGATATATAGAAGAAAGAGTAGTGGGCCCAAAACCGATCCCTGGGGTACTCCAAATTCAATAATTCCCTCATTGGACAATGTTTCATTAAGTAATTTGGTTCCATCATCCTTGTGTCTCAAGCTTACTATTTGTTTACGCCTTGTTAAGTAAGACTCTATCCATTTATTAGCTAGACCTCTAACACCATATTGATTTAGTTTGGTAAGGAGGATTTTATGGTCAACTACATCAAATGCTTTCGATAAATCCAAGAATAGGCCAGTTACATGTTCCTTATTGTCAATTAATTTCAGTATACTATTACTACATTCGTAAATTGCTGTCTGTGTAGATTTTTCCGTTCTAAATCCATGTTGTGAGTTTGATAATATTTTATTTTTTTCTATGAAACTTATCAGTCTCTTATACATAATTTTTTCCACAATTTTTGCAATACCAGTTGGTAAGGTAATAGGACGATAGTTATCTAATTCATCTTTTGAACCGTTTTTGTGCACTGGAATTACTTTTGATAACTTCAAAATATCCGGGTAAGTTCCTGAGAGAATTGAACTGTTTATTAAGTGCGTAAGTGGATTTATTATATTTTCGGCACATTTCTTTAAAATTGCATCAGGGATGCCATCAATGCCAGCACAGAATTTATTTTTTAGCTCTTTTATAACTATTCTTACCTCTTCACTTGTGACATGATTTATAAATAAAGAATCACTGCATATATTTATTTTATTATTAGAATTTAGTGTATTTACCTGTGATTTATTTAATAATTTTTGCGGAATTTCCAGAAAATAGTCATTAAAAGTGTTTGCTATTTCCTCTGGATTATTAATCACTTTATTATTTCTGGTCAGTGTAATGTTCCTTTGTATTTTAGCATATTTTCCAGTTTCTTTCTTTATTACGGACCACATAGCCCTGTTTTTATTAGATGATTGGGAAATAAAATTATCATTATGCATTTTCTTTGCTAGTCTTATTACCTTATTTAATATGCTAGTGTATTTTTTGTAGTATAAATTGAATTCAGGTGTTGTGTGGTATTGTTTATATAATTTGTGTAGAAATTTCTTTCTTTGACATGAATTTATAATCCCTGTTGTTATCCAATTGCTAGTTTTGTTATTTTGAACAGTTCTTCGTTTAAAGGGGAATGCTATTTCAAAATAGTGTTTTAGGGTACTGTTAAATGCATTAAATTTATCATTTACATTTTCTAGTTCATAAATTTCTGACCATGTTTCCTTATTTAATAAGTCATTGAAATATGTAACATTTGCTTCAGTGAATGACCTGCACTTTGATTTTACTCCATTATCATTATTATTGATTACTTCGGATACTTACTTAGATGTAAGTAAATTAGACAGGAAGTTCCACACTCGGCATGGCCTACACTTAAATAGATTAGGAAAAGAGTATCTTAGTGATGAAATCTGCAAAATTGTAAATTCAAATGGTAAGAATAATTCGACAGTAATATCATTAGAGTGGAAGCAGGGAAACTGGTAGAAGAAGCCAAACGTGAGGTTTGGCATTCACATCTTTTGAAGTCAAATTTAACGGAGTGCAACAATGGTATTTCGGATTTGTCTAGCAACAATAATAATAACAATTATGATAATAATAATGTAAATAAATCACCAACACAAGCTTGCAAAAGTAACAAATTTAAAATTTACCACCAGAATGTCCAGTCTCTTTATAATAAAATTGATTACATAAATCTAATGCTTAAAATGAACTTAAAGACATCTCAGCACTATGTATTTCAGAACATTGGCTGAAAGAGGAACAACTTGAATTAATTCAATTCCCAGGGTTTATACAAGCTAGTAAATACTCTAGATCTAATATTAGCCATGGTGGTACTTGCATCTTCTTAAGAAATAATTTAGATCATGAACAGATAACAGCTTATGATTATCTAATTATCTAATACAGTTAATGCTGTCTATCACACACTAGACTGTAAGAAAGCCAAAAGAGCAAAAGGCGTAGGTAGAGCAGTGGTAAAATTGCTATATGTAGAGAACTACCTAGCGGTTTTATGAACTGGCAAAGCTATATCGCATAAACAGTGCAGGATACAATCCAGCAATCAAATTTGTATCTTGTGGAACAGAGAAAATGCACTTTTACCTTGATGGATAGCAAATGAGTGCAGATGAATGACCTATGCATTAGCCTACCATAGGGTTATAACCACGAGGTGGAGGTGTTACTTCTATATTTTATTGTTTAGAGACATGGCTTTTTTGTAACCAGTAGATTTAGTAGATTTAGTATTTTGTAAATATTCATTTTTGTAATTGTAAATAGTGAAACCTTTTTTTTAAATAGTAAATGTTAAATTTATAACTAAAAGTTCTTTGGGATAAGTGTGTATGTCAAGGATAAATAGCGTGGTTGTATTTGTTTTTCAAAGAGAGGTATGGTTGTGTGAATGTATGACTATAGATAGAATGATAGAGAGAGAGAGAAAGCTTTTGTGTGTGTGTTGTGTGTGTGTGTGTGTGTGTGTGGGTAGCATTGATTGATCAACCAAAGCAAACACGGTAAAGTAGGATGGTGGGGTAATTAATGTATATAGCAAATGGTAAATAGCATACTGTAGTTTTTTAACACTTGTGTTTATTAAATGCAGCGGTAGATAGGTGTTATTTTGTAAAACAGACTTACCTACAGCAGTAGTAGTAGTAGTAGTAGGCCTATATGTTTTTGGAAACAAACAGAAAGAGAATGCACTATTGCCATGGCCAAGCACTTCCATTAAGACGATTTCAAGAAAATTTAAATCAGCAAATGTGTGTTTTACAAAACTTAACTTTCAACATGGACTAAATCATAAACGTGTCGTCTGTGATATGGAAAGAAATAGGAAATCCATGTTTCCATATCAACACAATTTAAAAACTTAAAACTGACATTTAAAAAAATGTAAATGGGAAATTGACAAATGTGTAAACAACAAAATGGAAAATTCTTGTTTCCATATTATGAAATCCAAAAACTTTAAACTGACATTTTCAAATCGTGTACATGGAAAATTGACAAATGGCAATGTGTGAAATGTGAAAATGAACAAATGAACAAATGGCTATCATTATTTAAAAAAAAAACATGGTGTTCTATCGTTAAAGTGTGAATCAAACCACATCTACTTATTTGGATGACCCGAGACTGAGTAGACCTGTTTTAGTCCTAATATACTTTTAAAATTTTATGTTAAAGCTCGAATTGAACTCAAGAGCTTTAGAGTGCCAGCTAACTATGCTAACCGTTACGTCACAAAGACAACTTTACAATACTCTTAATGCACAATAATAAGAAAAAGAATAATAAATGTTGAATTTTTTTTAAGGATGAACATGGTGACACTGTTTCTGTTGCACAGTCTGCTAGCTACTAACCAGCAGCTGGGGGTCTTAGAAAACGATACAGTTGACATTTTGTAATGAGATGTAACATGTTTCAAAGTACAGTATTATGGGTTGCTGTTGAGTAAAAACTAATCCTGTACAAGGAAGCAAGGGGTCGAACCCCTTACCTAACATTACTATTGCCTGAACATGGCTTAGCGACACTGTATTATTATGATAATCGGTACACAAACCATAGATAGAGTGTATTGTTTAAGATCACTTTCTTTCTGAATATAGGTGGAGACTGTTGATGGTTAACAATGGCATTAATATAGTAGGACTTGGGTATAGCAATTAAGAAAAAACAGACAATACTCATACAATATTTTATTTATTTAATATAAGTACTTGTACAATAGTTACATTCAAAATACATTTCTTTTTTCTCTATTACTATTTAGTCCTTTTTGATTCTCTTGCATATGAAGGGTAGATAACCTTGTAGTTCAGCCCCTTAAAATAACAACAACACAACCTTTTGCATAGTCTGTGATGTTGATGACTCTTGAGATGTGGAAGATGGATTAAACATAACTTTTACAGCAGGGGTTAAATGTTGCTCAATAAACACTGCACTATTTTGAGGAGCAACATTTTTTTCTTGTACTAGCTTTTTAGCATTGTCATGATTATTTGATGACACCAACAGTGTTTCATCTGGTACACCACATTGATGATCACTCATACTTAAAACCTTACTATTTCTACTTTTTAGATTGCCTCGACATCTTTTGACCTCTCTTTTGAGCATCGCCAAAATATTATTCCTTTTACATTTTGACGATTATAGTTATAAGAGTAGCCTTTATAGAGTACACGTTGTTTACCTTTGTTAGTTGTAGTAAGTTCCATAGTAGCAACTAACCTGTTAGTATGATTTGCTCACTACAAAGGTTATAACTGTTCTGATAATAAAATCATTTAGCGTTGGCTTTTATATTTAATATGTACAGTTTGAAGTGATAGCAAAAGTGAGAGCAAAATGGTAGCAGAGTGGTAGAAAATATTACATGTATTGTTAATAAATAGTTTAAGCGGTTATGTGGATCCATTACCTAATAATTTTGGCTCGACGAAGCTCATTTTCTATATCCAATAGTTCTTCCTCATATTCAGTATAACCAGCCTGTTTATAAACATGCAGTTGCTGAAACCGCCGGATTAGCTTACTTGGATTGTTCCTGTAGACAAATTCAACAAATCATTTTTTTGGTTTAAACAAAGCATCATCATCTTCATCATCATGATCATCATCATAACCATTATCATCATCATTATAATCCTCATCATCATTATAATCCTCATCACTATTACTATATAGTCCTTTTTGATCCTTTTGCAATACCACATTTTGCACAGTCTGTGTTGCCTTTGATAATGTTGGGAGTTTTTCAGACATTGACAACTGTCCTAACACGACTTTCTGAGGAGATGATACATGCTTTTTTAACAAACAATGTACTATCTTGAGCTGCAATATCTTTTTCTGGGACTAGTGTTTTAGCATTTTGAAGAGTTTTTTAAAACAGCAACGATGTTTTATCTGGTACACTACATTGATGATTACTCACACTTAAGACATCACTATTTTTACTTTTCAGCTCACCTCGACACTGTTTTGAACGATGTTTTGTACAACGCCAAATAACAATTCCATTTTTATTGGTTCGTTTTACAATATATGTATCGAACCCTTGTAGAAGAAGCGTATCGAGACTCAATTTCGGGTAATGTTTCGGTCCATGATAGCCGTGCAGTTACATTTTGCTTCTCAAGATTACAAGGATACATAGGGCAAATACAATAATTAAAGAAAGGGGGTAACCCAGTATACTAAATAACAAGTTTAATAACCAAAGCAAATAACAATCAACAAAAACAACATCTCGAATTTTCTCCCACACTTCTAAATAGATCACAACTGCAAATCCTAAGTTTTGTCTGCATCAATCAAGTGGCATTCAAATATCCACAGTTTAACATTTAAAATAAATATCTCAGGAGAGATTATTAATAAAAAGACGTTTGTAACACTACGTCGACTTCAAATCTATGCTTTGTGCACGCGTGACGATGTTTTGACTATATGAAGGAAATAAGTACGATTACGAGATTCGTTACCATATGGTTTCCCGTCAAGCAACGAATCCGCAATTCTGCGTAAATTAGATTAGCTTAGGGAACACACACCAAGACACTTAATAATTATCCGACACCCGCTACCCTTTATCATACAAATTGATCTCCGCACGAGATCTTGACAACGTGCCAAAACACGTCTAATTGCCCAGCGGGTCTTGGTAAAATCAACACAAGCGTACGTGACTACAACAAAATATACGAGGACATGACCGAACGTCATTTTAATAATTACAATGACCACAACAATCCAAATGGATTAAAAGAACAAGAACAACACTATGCCCAATGGCATTTAATTATAACACCCAAATAAATATCAATTCAACTTAATGCATGAAAATTATGGTCTGAGCATGGCGAGATGCCCTTTAAATCAAGATATAGAATACAGGCTCATCTCACTTTAAGAGAAGAGGACACGGTAACCCGGCCTCAAACCTAATTAGTGTTATCTTAAATCTGTCCGTCATATATGAAGCCATTATGTCATTCACCCAGTGCGTCGCGTAATAATATCGGGAGCTTGCTCACAGCAGCTCTCGAACCTAGAAGTACCTTGTATTTCCTGAAAACATGTGTGTATAAAATACCTATTTTGTCCCAATAATTCTCTCAGGAATTATAAGACACGACATTTCAGCCAGTAGCCTCCTCGGAGTTCATACTGCTGTTAATTATATTTTGCTGCAGACAGGAATCGTGGGCTGATTACCACGATGTTCCCCGCGCATGTAGACACACATCATCACACATCACCAAATAACGCACACCTGGGTAATGACTTCACCTCACTTTCTCCACCTGAAATACGTCCAGATTTAGGATTCCACGGAAAGACTTAAATTGCTTGCCCAAAGATCATAAAATCATTACTTTCTTAGTTTTACAGATTACAAAGAGAACTATGGTTCCCTGCAAATAAAATTTATCCAGGCAATTCACAATAAAACGCCTGTTTATCAAACACAAGGTTAAAATGTAACCCCCAAATTCTAAGTTTATCGTTAAGTTTTATTCTATAAAAGCGCCATTTATCGCTCAAACCATAAAATTCCGCTCAAGCGATATGAACAATACACTGTAAACGCATTGTACACTTACAAGTTACATGACAATCAATTAAATCAGAACAAAAAATAGTCACGCACGACATTATAATCGAGTGTCGGTAACCGAATAAAAAATCAAACTACAATAAAAAAAATACAAGAAAATTATTTACATTTCCCCAGCTTATCTAACTACGACAAAAATTGAATAATCAATATGTGGTACTCATTCCCCCGCCAAAACATCTCAGCTCACGTCGCCACTCATAACCCAGCAGTTATTTAGCTGGACTTGGACATCGTCGCTGGTGTGTCCATGGTCATCCTTCCAACTGTTGGCTTCGTTCCAGACATCTTGGTTTTCTTAGGATAGAAATGTTCAGTTATTTCACAGTACTACAATTACTACTAAAATTGCTAAATGAGCTGATAATATCCACTCAAAGTCCTGAGCAATTTATTCGAAGAAAAACATTCCCTAAATATTTGTAACCCTGAAGCTTCTACCCTTCACACGCAAATTATACACATTTAAATACTTGAAGAACTCGTCAGAGTTTAGAAGTTAATATTTCGTCAACACAAGTGTCGCCCACGACACATCGAAATAAAGTCAGTTCAACCACCAGCTTGGCTACATTTATAGAGAACACAGCAAATTGACAGTAGTGGGGATATTTTTAAAAAATAATTCGGAGTTTTTTTAAGTTACGGACTTGCGACTAATTTCATTGAGCTTCTCTTATTGCGCAGGTTAAGAATCTGATCGGCGGAGACACAAATGATCATGGGTTTTATTAATATTCAATTTTGCGCCAAATCAAAGGTACGCCAGTTTTTCGCGGGCCTTATGCGTGCCTAGTTTCATTCGTTGGTTCTAATATATCTCGGAGAGTTTGACCTGGAGACTCCTCTCCAATTTATGACGTACAAGCATCTTCTTCCTGTCAGATCTTGCTCCCCCTACTCTTGCCCGCGTAAATCGGTATCAACCGTCTCATGGCCTACTAAATGAAGCCACGCATATTGGACGTTGAGCTCTTCAGTTCCCGGAATTATGGCACACTTGTCCTTGTCTCAAAAGCTTGGTTTAAATATACTTGCCTTGTCGTCCAACTCCCAATAGTTGCAACATTTTTTCCTCAACACGAATCCACTGCTGCGTGTCTGAACACCCTCTTTCGAATATAATAAAATAAAATATGAATCATTATTATATCAGATTATATCATAAGGGTTCAGTATATCCTTTATAGAATGCATATGGCATACCATAGCTATTTGTTGATACTTCCATGTCAATTGTCAAGCATGAACTAATCTCTAGCAAAGTTCACTCGATAATATAAATAATAGTTTAAAGTGAGAGGAAAAGTGGGTGCAAAAGTGGGTGCAAAAATGAGTGCAAAAATGGGTGCAAAAGTGGGTGCAAAAGTAGGTGAAAAAGTGTGTGCAAAAGTGGGTGCAAAAGTGGGTGTAAAAGTGAGTGCAAAAGTGGGTGCAAAAGTGAGTGCAAAATTGGATGTAAATGTGGGTGCAAAAGTGGGTGCCGTTTATAGTAAGCATGAATTTTACTAGAATGTGATTTGAGTAAATATAATTCCTAAACCCAAGTAGTGAATAGTCAGTTTGTTTTGATCTATGCAAGCGTAAACAAGTCACATACACTGGTGATGGATACTCAAGGTTTTAAGGTCAACGAAAACAAGTACAGTATATATTTAAAGAGGTGGCTATTATTGATTGCACAACACGCGGGTTACCATATCTTTTTTTCGGACTAGTGTTTTAACATTTGAAGAGTTTTTTAAACAGCAACGATGTTTTATCTGTCACACTACATTGATGATCACTCACACATAAGACCTCACTATTTTTACTTTTTAGCTCACTTTGACACTGTTTTGAACAATGTTTTGAACAACGTCAAATAACAGTTCCATTTTTATTGGTTCTTTTTACAATATACGTATAACCTTTATTGTATGCATATGGCTTACCATAACTGTTCGTTGATACTTCCATATCAATTGTCAAGCATGAAATAATCTCCAATAAATTTCGCTCGATAATAGAAATAATAGTTTAAAGTGGGTGCAAAAGTGGGTGTAAAAGTGGGTGCAAAAGTGGGTGCAAAAGTCAGTGTAAAAGTGGGTGCAAAAGTGGGTGCAAAAGTGAGTGCAAAAGTGAATGTAAAAGTGGGTGCAAAAGTGGGTGCAGTTTTTAGTAGGCACGATTTTTACAAGAATGTGATATGAGTAAATGTAATTTCTAAACCCAAGTAGTGAGTAGTCAGTTGGTTTTGATCTATGCAAGCGTAAACATGTCTCATACACTGATGATGGATACTCAAGGCATTATGGTCAACAAAAACAAGTATATAGTTAAAGAGGTGGCTATTATTGATTGCACAACACTGAATCTATTTTTGAAATTTTGACAAAGGGCCTAAGTGCACTTTTGTTAATATCTCGCGAACCAATAAGATTAGGGCATTGTATGAGGTATTGTTGGACTTTTTGCCGAAGACTGCTGGTAAACCCCTATGTTCCCACGACCTTATTAAGGATGGCGGATGACCCACGAGGGGTGATTAAAAAGTATTCCAAACGGCGCTTGTCGATAAGCAAACCAATAATCAAAGGGGGGTATGACAGAGCTTGAGGCGATAACCCCTTATGATTGATTCCTGTTGATTTGCTCCTTTGGACTGGTCCCTGTTGACTAGCCCCATTGGATGGGTCCTTTTTGAAGGGAGTCATTTTTGACGGGCCCCTGCTGACGGGTCACTGTGGACGGATCCCTGTGGACGGGTCCCTGTTGAGAGGTCCTTTTGACTAATCCCTTTGGACCCGTCCCTTTGACATAATTTGGATAAATGCATGGGCCAACCCATAGGGATCAGTCCAAAGGGATTAGTCAAAAGGACCTCTCAACAGGGACCCGTCCACAGGGATCCGTCCACAGTGACCCGTCAGCAGGGGCCCGTAAAAATGACTCCCTTCAAAAAGGACCCGTCCAAAGGGGCTAGTCAACAGGGACCAGCCCAAAGGGGTAAATCAACAGGGATCAATCAAAAGGGGTTATCGCCTCAAGCTCTGCCATACCCCCCTTTGATTATTGGTTTGCTTATCGACGAGCGCCGCTTGGAATACTTTTTAATCACCCCTCGTGGGTCAGCCGCCATCTTCAAAAAGGTCGTCGGAACATAGGTGTTTACCAGCAGTCTTCGGCAAAAAGTCCAACAATACCTCATATAATGCCCTAGTCTTATTGGTTCGCGAGATATTAACAAAAGTGCACTTAGGCCCTTTGTCAAAATTTCAAAAATAGATTTAGTGTTGTGCAATCAATAATAGCCACCTTTTTAACTATATACTTGTTTTTGTTGACCATAATGCCTTGAGTATCCATCATCAGTGTATGAGACATGTTTACGCTTGCATAGAACAAAACCAACTGACTACTCACTACTTGGGTTTAGAAATTACATTTACTCAAATCACATTCTAGTAAAAATCGTGACTACTAAAAACTGCACCCACTTTTGCACCCACTTTTACATTCATTTTTCCCTTAACTTTTGCACCCACTTTTACACCCACTTTTGCACCCACTTTTACACCCGCTTTTGCACCCACTTTAAACTATTATTTCTATTATCCAGCGAAATTTATTGGAGATAAATTCATGCTTGACAATTGATATGGAAGTATCAACGAACAGTTATGGTAAGCCATATGCATACTATAATGGTTATATGTATATTGTAAAACGAACCAATAAAAATGGAACTGTTATTTGACGTTGTTCAAAACATCGTGCAAAACAGTGTCAAAGTGAGCTAAAAAGTAAAAATAGTGAGGTCTTAAGTGTGAGTGATCATCAATGTAGTGCGACAGATAAAACATCGTTGCTGTTTAAAAAAACTCTTCAAATGTTAAAACACTAGTCCGAAAAAAAGATATGGTAACCCGCGTGTTGTGCAATCAATAATAGCCACCTCTTTAAATATATACTGTACTTGTTTTCGTTGACCTTAAAGCCTTGAGTATCCATCACCAGTGTATGTGACATGTTTACGCTTGCAATAGATCAAAACAAACTGACTATTCACTACTTGGGTTTAGGAATTACATTTACTCAAATCACATTCTAGTAAAATTCATGCTTACTATAAACGGCACCCACTTTTGCACCCACATTTACATCCAATTTTGCACTCATTTTGCACCCACTTTTGCACCCACTTTTGCACTCACTTTTACACCCACTTTTGCACTCCCTTTTACACTGACTTTTGCATCCACTTTTGTACCCACTTTTGCACCCACGTTTGCACCCACGTTTGCACTCACTTTTGCACCCACTTTTGCACTCACTTTTGCACCCACTTTTCCTCTCACTTTAAACTATTATTTATATTATCGAGTGAACTTTGCTAGAGAATAGTTCATGCTTGACAATTGAAAAGGAAGTATCTACAAATAGCTATGGTATGCCATATGCATTCTATAAAGGATATACATATATTGTAAAACGAACCAATAAAAATGGAACTGTTATTTGGCGTTGTTCAAAACATCGTTCAAAACAGTGTCGAGGTGAGCTGAAAAGTAAAAATAGTGATGCCTTAAGTGTGAGTGATCATGAAAGTAGTGTAGCAGATAAAACATCGTTGCTGTTTAAAAAAACTCTTCAAAATGCTAAAACACTAGTCCCAGAATAAGATATTGCAGCTTAAGATAGTGCATTGTTTGTTAAAAAGCATGTATCATCACCTCAGAAAGTCGTGTTAGGACAGTTGTCAATGTCTGAAAAACTCCCAACATTATCAAAGGCAACACAGACTGTGCAAAATGTGGTATGCCAAAAGGATCAAAAAGGACTATATAGTAATAGTGATGAGGATTATAATGATGATGAGGATTATAATGATAATGATAATGGTTATGATGATGATCATGGTGATGATGATGATGATGATGATGATGCTTTGTTTACACCAAAAAATCATTTGTTGAATTTGTCTACTGGAACAATCCAAGTAAGCTAATCCGGCGGTTTCAGCAACTGCATGTTTATAAAAAGGCTGGTTATACTGAATATGAGGAAGAACTCTTGGATATAGAAAATGAGCTTCGTCGAGCCAAAATTTTTATGTAATGGATCCACATAACCGCTTAAACTATTTATTAACAATACATGTAATATTTTCTACCACTCTGCTACCATTTTGCTCTCACTTTTGCTATCACTTCAAACTGTACATATTAAATATAAAAGCCAACGCTAAATGATTTTATTATCTGAACAGTTATAACCTTTGTAGTGAGCAAATCATACTAACAGGTAAGTTGCTACTATGGAACTTACTACAACTAACAAAGGTTGGAGAAGTATAAATTCTGCCCTAAAACTTCCCCATACGGGAGAACGAAACGCATCAGGCGAAAGCCTGGACAAAATAACTACTGTGGTCAAGAAAATTAGACTGAAGCGGTGCGGGGTATTGGGCATGAAATATGTGACTAGAAAACCAATATAGGGAGCAATACATTAACAATTTTTATTCCTAATAATAAATTTATAATGAACAAACAAATTGCACTTAAGTGCTTATCACAGAAATTAACAATTATAAATGTAGCAAAGTGTGAGGGCCTGATGACAGAAACCCAGATTATAGAAAGGTTCATGAAAAGCTTGCTTGATTGGAGAAAAGTTGAGCTTAACATATAAAAATGCAGTTTATAAAAAGAGAGAACCATAAAAAATAATTGAGAGTGTAAAATAACTGGTATGATATAAACTCTTCATAAAATTAAACTTATCTTTGAAGAGGGTTGAAGAGCCAGCTCCTTAAAAAGTTCCAGCTAGCACACGTTGATTTAAAAGTCTTCACTGTTTTCTCGGAAGGAGGCGTACATGGCCTAGAGTTATGTGCACCATCGATAAAATGTCAACTCTCTCTTCTTTTCTTGCGCAGGAATGACATTTATAGTTTCCAAGAGCTGATCCAGCAATATTTCGAAAGAAGATTCCAAGTATCCTCTTTAAGGTGAAGGTGAAGAGTACAGCGGCTGGCAATTATTCTTGCCATCTTGAGCAATACGTCATGGTGCAGATCTTGTGACGTAACTGCTCGGTAGCGTAGATATCAGCGATGGTGTCATAAGATGCAGTAGCGGTGACCAGCAGGTTGAAGTGATCCAAAGTGATGATGGATCAGAAGTGGTGGATCAGAAGTGGCGGTTGATCAGAAGTGGTGAAGAACGCCAGCAAGCGGCGTCTTAAATAGGGACCATGGAACTCTCTCGAAGTTTGGAGATCGCCCGACCAGACAAAGACCTGCCATTGGTCGAACGAAAGTCTGGGTGACGTCAGTCGACACTACTCAGCGGACAGTGGATCAACCAGTAGATGTCCGGTATGTCGTGAGTGAGGACGCCTGAGGTAGCGAGCGACTGTAACACTCGAGGTGAGAACTATAATATCTATGAATAAGTGATTGATAACAAGATTATGCATATGGTTTAAGCAATTAACATTTGTAAAGAAATAATTACCATTCGGGGATCTCAGTAACAATAAATAAAATTTGACCGACAAATGGGCCAAGCTAAACATTGAAAATATCACAAAAGTGATCAAAGGTAAACAACGTGTACTCTATAAAGGCTACTCTTATAACTATAATCGTCAAAATGTAAAAGGAATAATATTATGGCGATGCTCAAAAGAGAGGTCAAAAAGATGTCGAGGCAATCTAAAAAGTAGAAATAGTAAGGTTTTAAGTGTGAGTGATCATCAATGTGGTGTACCCGATGAAACACTGTTGGTGTCATCAAATAATCATGACAATGCTAAAAAGCTAGTACAAGAAAAAAATGTTGCTCCTCAAAATAGTGCAGTGTTTATTGAGCAACATTTAACCCCTGCTGTAAAAGTTATGTTTAATCCATCTTCCACATCTCAAGAGTCATCAACATCACAGACTATGCAAAAGGTTGTGTTGTTGTTATTTTAAGGGGCTGAACTACAAGGTTATCTACCCTTCATATGCAAGAGAATCAAAAAGGACTAAATAGTAATAGAGAAAAAAGAAATGTATTTTGAATGTAACTATTGTACAAGTACTTATATTAAATAAATAAAATATTGTATGAGTATTGTCTGTTTTTTCTTAATTGCTATACCCAAGTCCTACTATATTAATGCCATTGTTAACCATCAACAGTCTCCACCTATGTTCAGAAAGAAAGTGATCTTAAACAATACACTCTATCTATGGTTTGTGTACCAAGTATCATAATAATACAGTGTCGTCAAGCCATGTTCAGGCAATTGTAATGTTAGGTAAGGGGTTCGAACCCTTGCTTCCTTGTACAGGATTAGTTTTTACTCAACAGCAACCCACAATACTGTACTTTGAAACATGTTACATCTCATTACAAAATGTCAACTGTATCGTTTTCTAAGACCCCAGTTGCTGGCTAGTAGCTAGCAGACTGTGCAACAGAAACAGTGTCACCATGTTCATCCTTAAAAAAATCAACACTTATTATTCTTTTTCTTATTATTGTGCATTAAGAGTAGTGTAAAGTTGTCTTTGTGACGTAACGGTTAGCATAGTTAGCTGGCACTCTAAAGCTCTTGAGTTCAATTCGAGCTTTAACATAAAATTTTAAAAGTATATTAGGACTAAAACAGGTCTACTCAGTCTCGGGTCATCCAAATAAGTAGATGTGGTTTGATTCACACTTTAACGATAGAACACGATGGTTTTTTTTTTTTTTTTAATAATGATAGCCATTTGTTCATTTTTTCATTTTCACATTTCACACATTGCCATTTGTCAATTTTCCATGTACACGATTTGAAAATGTCAGTTTAAAGTTTTTGGATTTCATGATATGGAAACTAGAATTTTCCTTTTTATTGTTTACACATTTGTCAATTTCCCATTTACATTTTTTTAATGTCATTTTAAGTTTTAAATTGTGTTGATATGGAAACATGGATTTTCTATTTCTTTCCATATCACAGACGACGCGTTTATGATTTAGTCCATGTTGAAAGGTTAGTTTTGTAAAACACACATTTGCTGATTTAAATTTTCTTGAAATCGTCTTAATGGAAGTGCTTGGTCATGGCAATAGTGCATTCTCTTTCTGTTTGTTTCCAAAAACATATAGGCCTACTACTACTACTACTACTACTACTACTACTACTACTGTAGGTAAGACTGTTTTACAAAATAACACCTATCTACCGCTGCATTTAATAAACACAAGTGTTAAAAAACTACAGTATGCTATTTACCATTTGCTATATATATTAATTACCCCACCATCCTACTTTACCGTGCTTGCTTTGGTTGATCAATCAATGCTACCCACACACACACACACACACAAAAGCTTTCTCTCTCTCTCTCTATCGTTCTATCTATAGTCATACATTCACACAACCATACTTACTTACTTACTTACTTAATTCCTGCCGCTCCTTACACAACCATACCTGTCTTTGAAAAACAAATACAACCACGCTATTTATCCTTGACATACACACTTATCCCAAAGAACTTTTAGTTATAAATTTAACATTTACCATTACAAAAAAAAAAATGTTTCCACTCTTTACAATTACAAAAATGAATATTTACAAAATACTAAATCTACTAAATCTACTGGTTACAAAAAAGCCATGTCTCTAAACAATAAAATATAGAAGTAACACCTCCACCTCGTGGTTATAACCCTTTGGTAGGCTAATGCATAGGTCATTAATCTGCACTCATTTGCTATCCATCAAGGTAAAAGTGCATTTTCTCTGTTCCACAAGATACAAATTTGATTGCTGGATTGTATCCTGCACTGTTTATGCGATATAGCTTTGCCAGTTCATAAAACCGCTAGGTAGTTCTCTACATATAGCAATTTCACCACTGCTTTACCTACGCCTTTTGCTCTTTTGTCTTTCTTACAGTCTAGTGTATGATAGACAGCATTAACTGTATATCAAACCCAGTTCACCTTTGTATTTGTAATCCAAGTAATAATTTGAAAAGACACAAATGTAATCAGTTTAAACGTTATCTCTCTTTTGGTTTGTTTAATATGTTTATGACATGCACATTAACCTGCAATCGAACCCTGATGAAAAGGCTAACAGCTTAACCACTGCACCACCATGCTCTTGTTTCTTAGTTTGACACGTTCTAGGCCTCAGACCTGGAAATCGAGTTAAGACCACCAGTACAAGAGCTAAAGGTGCTTACCACTGCAACACAAAATGGATAGCTGGTAACATTATACAACCGGAAATGATTATATTTCTGTTAGCAATGCATTTTGTCATCAGCCTACTGTCTGAGCACTGACAGCAACACAGTTTAGTTTAGAACAAGCGAGTGTGTGTGTATAGATTAATAGCCTCAAGAATTTAAAGCTTGTTGTGTGTAGCGAACATCTTGTCCCGGCAACCACTGATCATTTTTGTGTTTTAGCTATCCTCTTTAACCAATCAATTAAAGATAGTCTACTCTTAATTCTTGAATCGATAAATCAGAGTTTGTGTACACCGTTTGTCATTTATTAACCCATACCTGCAACCTATACTCTCTCTATACTGCAGTTTGATCTGAAAACAAGTTTCAATGGTAAAAGACTTGTCAGTCACCATACATGTAGCCTACACTAATTCTTTCTCTACCTAGCTATGTTTCATCACACATGGTAAACATCTCACATGTTCGTATCCGATTATTAGTTTATAAAATCTCAGGTCGATGACCTTGATATATTGGGTATTTGGGTAAATTAATTGGCCATGGGAACGGGTTTACCATTCTAAGTCCTATGACACCTCGCATGTTGATATTCGATTATTAGTTTATATAATCATAGGTCAATGACCTTGCTGTTTTAGATCTTTTGGGTAAATTCGTTGGTCATGGAAAAGGGTTGACCATCCTGAGTCCCATGACACCTCACTTGACCCTCTCTGATTATTAGTTAGCGAGATATTAACAAATGTGCAGTTAGGCCCTTTTGACAAAAATAAATAATACATTCAAAAACAGAATGTCACCTCATGTCCAATGATCTCTCATACAAGTCCCTAGCCTTATTGGTTCATGAGATATTAGAAAGCTAATGACCTATTAGTTTTGGATCGTTTGGTAATTTAAAAAAAATAACTCATCTATAAATCATTATTCAAAAAGCCCGCCCGCTTACAAAAAACCCAAGTGCGCATGCGTAAAAACAAAAAAAAACAAACATATTAATTCATAGTAGCAATCGGCTCCTCACATGCGTTTCATGCGGAACAACGTTTATATCCATCATAGCATTAGGGACCATGGGCCAGTCCATAGGGACCGGTCTAAAGGGATTAGTCAAAAAGAACCTAACAAGGACTCGTCCATAAGGACTCGTCCACAAGGACCAGTCAACAATGACCAGTCCAAAGGGGCCCATCCACAGGGACTCGACCACAGGGACCCGTCAACAAGAACTTGTCCACAAGGACCCGTTAACAATGACCAGTCAACAATGACCCGTCAACAGGGACTCGTCAACAAGGACCCGTCCAGAGGGACTCGTCAACAAGGACCCGTCAACAATGACTCGTCGACAATGACCTATCAACAATGACCCGTCAACGGGGACTTGTCAATAAGGACCCGTCAGCAATGACTCGTCATCAATGACCTGTCAACAATGACCCATCCACAGGGACTCGTCAACAATGACTCGTCAACAATGACCCGTCAACAGGGACCCGTCATAAAGGACCCCCTTCAAAAGGACCCGTCCAAAGGGGCTAGTCAACACGGACCAGTCAAAAGAAACAAATCAACAGAGATCAATCAAAAGGGACCAGTCAACTGGGATCAATCAAAAGGGGTTATCGCCTCAAGGTCTGACATACCCCTCTTTGATTATTGGTTTGCCTATCGACAAGCACCGCTTGAAGTACTTTATGATCACCCCTCGTGGAATGTGTTAGGTTAGGCTACACTGCAGCCACCATCTTTAAAAAGCCCGTCCTCTTAAAAAAGCTATGAGTGGGCATGCGTATAAAACGAAAAACAAGCATATTAATTCATAGTCGCTTTCCACCGTACACATGTCTCTTGTGTAGAACAACGTTTAATTCCATATTGGCATTCAACCTCTCACATGTTGCACTTCGAAAGAGAGATTCTCTAAAAAATTACAATTTCACCTCTAGTAGGAGTAGGTTTTATTTTTGGGGTGGAAATATGTTGTCCATTGGAAAGGGGGTATCAGCCCGAGTTCAATGACATCTCATTCGTCAAAATCCGACCATGCGTTCGAGAGATATCGCGACGCCGCCATCTCGTGTGGAGGGTGTGGCGGAGGTGGGTTTTGAACTCTCACAAAACCACTACTGTAGTGGTTTACTGCGCGTTGGCCCAATGCGATGTTGCCGGTTGGTTGACGACTCTGCAAGTTTAGCGTAAGAATTGAAGCTTTTCACATTTCACACAGGGCTGTCCACTGTTAGTAGGGATACACAAAGTTCAGTTGATGGTCCAATTCCAGATTTGGAAATAAATGGTAGGGGGAACAAAGGTTTTCTTAATTCCCTTAGGGTTACACGATCTGCAGGGATGCACAAACACAAGTCCAGGGTTTTGCAAGGTTCAGGTCCAAGGTTGGAAGAATGAATCCTCCCGGGTTTGAATGTCAATTTGTTCTTTGTGACAATGCAATTGGCACAGAAGTCATTTAAAAGCCTTTGTCTGTAGCTTGGCACTCTATGGAAGTGAAACTTGGACTGTTGGAGAAGCAGAAAAGAGGAGAATTGAAGCGTTTGAAATGTGGTGTTACAGGAGAATGATGAAGATCAGATGGGTAGATAGGGTTACGAATTAGAGGTATTAAGACGAGTGGGAGAGGAGAGATGTTTCTGGCGACTGCTAATTAAGAGAAGAGATAGGTTGGTAGGGCACGTACGTAGACACCCAGGAATAGCAAACTTAGTTATAAATGGAAGGGTCGAGGATGAGAACAGTTGGGGTAGATCAAGGTTAGAATATGTTAAACAAATTGCCTCAGATGTAGGGTGTGGTAGCTATGTAGAGATGAAACGAGTAGCTCAGGACAGGGAAGCATGGAGAGCTGCATAAAACCAGTCGAAAGACTGAAGACTAACAACAACAGCAACCGAAGAAAGCAGCTGACACTGTGATGTGAAGATTACCATACAATCAGCTTGATTACCCATGCATCAAAGATCCTGAGTAGAATAATTTACAAGAGATAGGACGTTCATGGCATTTGTAGACTTAGAAAATGCTTTTAATAACGTCGATTGGAGTAGGTTGTTGAGTGATCTACAATCTACGAAAATCTTCGTGTACAAAAACCAGACGGCATTTATTGGAGCCGTAGGGCATGAGGGAGAAGCTGGTATTCAGAAAGGCGTAAGGCAAGGCTGCAACTTATCACCCATACTTTTCAATCTATACTTTGAACAAGCAATGAAGGAAATAAGAGAAAAAATTAAAGTAGGACTAAAGATTCAAGGAGAAACCATCTCAGAGGATCTGAATGAGTTTTTGAATGGAATGGACTCCGTCTTGAGGAAAGAATTCATGATGAAAATCAATAAATGTAAAACAAAAAAGATGGGATGCAGCCGAAAGAAATCAGAAACTCCTATTGACGTCAAATTGGCAGGTGAAAACATACGGAAGTGGGAGACTTCTGTTACCTAGTGAACCCTTATTGATCTTCGATAAATAAGTATTCA
The DNA here is from genome assembly GCA_946902985.2 of Meconema thalassinum. Classification (NCBI taxonomy): domain Eukaryota; kingdom Metazoa; phylum Arthropoda; class Insecta; order Orthoptera; family Tettigoniidae; genus Meconema; species Meconema thalassinum. Next base: position 1,070,340,643 of record OX336389.2, read on the forward strand.
TATTTGTTATTATTATTACTACGGCCCAGGCAGCACATAAGGAAGTCGACTTGGATATTAGGGAGGCCAGCATTTCGTAATGGTTGCAACAGAAGCTGAGTTGGTAGCTATTCCTGGGGACGGCCAGAATTAGTCGAGTTCAAGGCCAAATTGTGCAACTACTGTACCAAAATTGGAGACATAAAGGAAGAATCACGAGGTCCTCTCAACGAACATACGATTGAATCAGCCAATCGCAAGAGACCAAGCCGTGACCACGAGGTGGACGGCGTCAGTAGTAAAAAGCGCGCGGAAGTGTGTATCTAAGGAACCGCCGAACGGATTAATCTCCGCTCGAGTAATTTGAGACGTTGGATTCATTTGGAGAAGAATGACACTAGCCCCATCTTTGTGAGACATAAACTCTGGAAGTTTTTATCCGACTCCGCCCCACTCCACGCCAGTTTGAGGTGTGATTTTGACGCTCGAATTTATCTAAGTACTATTCTTGTGGAGCCTTCAGAGGCATACTCCACGCCAGTTTGAAGTGTGATTTTGACGCTCGAATTTATCGAAGTACTATTCTTGTGGAGCCTTCAGAGGCATACTCCACGCCAGTTTGAAGTGTGATTTTTGACGCTCGAATTAATCTAAGTCTTATTGTGTGGAGCCTTCAGAGGTGTACTCCACGCCAGTTCGAAATGTGATTTTTACGCTCTAAAATCAGTGAAGCTAATTTATTTTCTGAGCTCTGGGAAGCTAAAGTCGCAGCGTTTGCAATATCGAATTTTAAAAGCTATAATACATTTTGTTCTAAAATCTACTAAGTTGTGTGATCTAAATATTTCACGCCAGCGCGTGATAAATTGTAACATTCTTTTAAAGACGACGAGTTCAACTTTAAGGGGGAAGTATCGTATCACCCTAATTAGCGCTTGCCAGAGCCGAAGTCCAAGACGGGACGGAAATACCAGACGAGATAGCGACTGCTGGTGCAGCCAGGATTTTGAACTTGTTAACGAGCCAGTGGCGCGGACTCGAGATGTATATTTTATGTATAAATTGTGTGTATTGTATGTGTGTTTTTATAGTGCGTATGTGCGATATAATTAGGGCCAGTCTTCGCTATTAATCGCAGTAGGACAATTGTGGGTGAACTGAGTAGCCTGCAAGCGATTATAGATAGGCAAATATTTAACATTGAACTTTTCTGCCAAGGAGTCGAGACCAAGATGATCAGCACGTGGTTTGAAGTTGGGATGAGCTTCAAGAAATCAACGCAGACGACTACTATGGAGTGCTAAATTGTCCATAGGGCAATGGGTTGAGGAGGATGTCCTTAGTCCTACATGCAGAAGCGGTGATGTACTAAAATTGGATTATTTCAATTATGTAGTTAGATTTGGCCGGGGAACTTTGTAAATAGTCATGTTTTTCTTTCTTGTTTTTTTAGCTGTTTTTCTTGTACCGACACTATATGTTTAAATGTCCGTTGGCGCGTGGCCAAAGTGTTTGTTGATATTTTGATTTTTCTTGAGTCATGTGTAATGTACGCGGCGTGCGTGCGTGATTTTTATCCTTGCAATTGCGGAACCCGTTACATTCGATAAATGGTGCTTTATTAACGTTAATATTTTGAAATAGGAATGGGAGGAAATGATTGTAAAACTTTTTGCTGAACAGGTTATTATTCATGTTAGGGTAGCCGAGTGCACCAACTTAAAAGTAATTGTAGAACACCTTCGTTCTAATTTGATAGATTTTTCTTGAGTCCTTTTCAGGTGACTAGTCACGGCATAGAACGATGGCGCCAGCATGTGGATATTATTTGTGTCTTTTATTTCAGGGTCTGTCACAACCCATACGTGTGATTCAGTGTGTGTTGATGTGTCTAGTGTGTGTTGATTCTACGTGAGGAGGGGGTAGTTGTCCTACCGCCCTTATATTTTTTGCTGCTGTTGTATTTTTTTAGATGGAAAGACAGAGTGCTCTTGGGAGACTGCTGATTCTTGTCCATATTGTTTTTCTGACACACACGTATTATTGTGCTTTGGGGCACATTTCTTCGAGGTTCGACCCCATGTTCTGGGAGGTCGAGGTTATTGACACGTGGGTTGACAGACATGCAGAGTTCCACAAACCGCCCGTTTTGCCTGTGACTTATTTTGATAGGCAGTCCTATTTGTCCGACTGAACCCTGTAAGCTTTCATGCAGCAAACCTGTTCATTGTGATGGCTAAATTTTAAGCCATAATTAATTGGGGAGTTCGCCATGTGTGTAACGGATTGTTGTACCTTGTATGGATAAGAATATTGTGATTAACGTAAATGTTGGCTGTTTGCCTATTGCTTAGTTGATGACTCGATTTCATGTAATTTTGTTTGTCACACCCGTTTGGTGTAGTGGTAGAGTATTTGTAAATTTTGACAGCGGTCATTTGAGTATTTTTCTATTGGTCACGTGTTAATGTACTTGTGTTGATTTGTGTGAGAAGTCCTAAGTTTTTAGGCAGTAAATGTTGCTACGGCAATTTAAGTCCAATTTCACACGGAAATTTTGTGTTTGTTTATAGTAGATTTAGGAAGTGTCGATTTAACTTAAGTATTGTAGTTGTGTTCCCTTGTGTCGGTCTAGCTCTAGGAAATGCGGATTCGTTGTCTGAAGGGTCATTCTGGATGATAACGAATCACGCATTCGAAGTACACATCGTGGTGCATGTAGAACGGCGTACGCACTTATATGGTCACTTTTTGTATCTTTTATTTTAAGGACATTTGGTCCAGGTAATTAATCTCTCCAGAGATATCGCCTAAGTTTTTGGCATTTTTATTAAGCGGGTGTCAAGTGGGAGTTTTTGTTGTTAATTGTTTATGTAAATATGGTGATTTGTTATTAAATTCAGTTGTTTAAACCCTGGCTTCACTCTTTCCTGCATGTTATTTTGTTATATGTTACCCTGCAAGTTAATGAAGCGCCCTGACAGCTACTTACGAATATGACCTGTTACGCCCCGAATCTGAGTCTCATATGCTTCTTTGCAAGGGTTCATAAAACAAAAATGGCTGCCCAAGTGGGGATTGTTGTTGTTGTTGCTTCGCTGATCTCATATTTATTTCGTTGAGAAATGATGCCAGGTCAAGCGGACATGTAAATTCAGTAAATGGAGGCGATGTTGTACCGCCATGTGCATTAGTAAAATCACTGAGTTCCTAAAGTTAGAAATATTGAACAAGGTTAGAATTTGATTTGGTATTTGTTATAAACTTGTTCTGGCGCCCACATTAAAATTAGAAATTTGCATTATTAATGAACTCAGTCAAAGCAGGAAGATGTTGCCTTATATCTGACATTTAATTGACTTCGGTTAATTGGTGTTTCGTAAATTCTGTTGGTTAGGAATTTAAAAGCAGATCACTAGGGGTTATTTTGTTGTTTGGGAATAAATGTCATTGTATTCAGTAAATTTGTTACTGAAATTTTCATTAAATTAGAGCCAGTAATATTTAAATGTGTGACATGTATGTGCGTATAGGGCTGAAACCTTAGCCCATAACCCTGTTTTTCTCTGAATATATTTTGTGTGTGATATGGCGAGTGTTGATGAGATAAAGGCATTGTTAGAACAGATGTCGATCCAAATGTCCGCGAAAAGTGAAAAACAATTAGAACAAATGTCCGCGAAAACGGAAGAACAATTAGTGCAGATGTCCGTAAAGACGGAGGAACAATTAAAAGAACAATTAGAAGCTCAGCGTGAGCATAGTGAAAAACAATTAGAACAAATGTCCGCGAAAACGGAAGAACAATTAGATAAACAATTAAAGAACTGCGAAAAACAATTACTTGATATGAGCGGTAACATTTCGGTCCAGTTAGAAGTCCAGAAATTAGACACTGACAAACAATTCAATGAACTAAACCACAAATTGTCACAACAGGCGGTAACACAAACCGAACAGTTAGGAAAAATCACAAATGATATTAATCAGAGCGTTCAAAAAATAGAGAAACTGGCAGGCGAGGTTGCGGAAAACAACATCAGACAGTTAGGCGAAATGAAGAAATTGGAGGCGAAATTTGATAACAAATTAGTACAATTTGACGAGATGGTGGCAGATAAACTCAAGCAGATAGAGGCAGCATGTGTCAGTAACACCGCGGGAGTGAAGAAGACCCAAGAGAAACTACCGCAGCAAATTAATTCGGTAGATAACAACGTGCTGGAATTAATAAAGGAAATAGATAAAGTCGAAGTTAAGGCTGAAACCGAGCGGATACACTTGCGGGAAAATTTAGAGGAGCAATTAGGCAGAACACAAGAGATCATAAGAAAAGAGATGGAAGGCCAGCTAATAAACACACAGGAGGTCATAAGACAAGAAGTAGGGGAGCAGCTCGTCAAAACTCAGGATAATTTGGAAGAACAACTAGTGAAAACGCAGGAACGGATACGTGAAGAGCTAGAGAAAAATCAGGAGAGGAACGAGGAGAAAATAAATAGCTTAAAAAGTAGGATCCGGCGAGATTGGGACCAGCAGGCTCATGCGAATAAGGAAGACAGGCTGGCAGTTTTAAAGCGAATGCAGGCACTGGAGGAAAATATGAAGTCGAAATTACAGGAACATTCAGAATTAATCATAAAAAACGAGATTAGATCGTTAGAGAATGCGACATTATTTTCAAACGAAAATATTCCGGAAAAGCAAACAAGTATTGGAAGTCCGGCAGGTTCGAAGTTGGCTGAGGACACGAGTCGGGGTCAAAGTCCCAGACTAACGACTAATGCATTCCAGCAGTACAGGGGGGAGACTTCAACTCCGCAACCGAACTTGGCACCAGCCCAAGTCATCCAAGTCATTCGGGGTAATGATTTTAAGCCCGATAAGTTTAAAGAACATTCAGGAACCACTCCCAAAGCATTTCTACGGCAATTAACTGACTACTTTAATGACCAACACATCGGCCCGGAGAAACAATTAAGACTGGTGGAAAAATTTTTAGAAGGACCTAGCCTGACCTGGTTTTTAAGTTTCAAGTACACGTTTACAGACATGGCTCAATTCCGCGAGGCGTTTTTGAAGAAGTTTTGGAGTCCTTCGTTACAGCAAGGGTTAAGAATGGACCTGTACACGCGCAAATACCACAGTACACATCCAACCCGTTTTTCAGAATTCTTCAGTCAGCAATTGGTAAAATTCAGGGATTTTGATGACCCGCCTAGCGAGCCGAATATGGTTCTAACCATCGGAAAACAACTCCCAATGCATATCCAACAATTATTAGTCGCAGGAAATATTCAGACCGCAGTCCAAGCCGAAGAATTACTCAGACACTTAGATGAGACGAGTATGGTAAGCCCACAGACAGGAAGAAGGAATTTGGAATGTGTCAACACGGCAGAGGTAGTTCAGGGACTCCAAAATAACCACGGCCAGGGGAACCAAAGTAAGACACAGTCCACAGGGACACAGTTCACGCCAAGAAGACAAGATTTTGACGGCCGAAACCAGTTCCATAACAACAATCAGAATTATCAGAATAACCGCGGGAGATATCATCAGAATAACCAAAATTAAAATAATCAGTGGACGTACCAGCGGGAATACACGAATTGGAGGGGAAACCAGAGACAAGGTAGACCTTACCAAAGGAATGGAGATGGTAGATGGAGTTACGGCAGGGACTATCGCCAAGAAAACAGAGGAGATTATAGGAATAACTGGGACGAACGATATATTGAATCCCGTAAATACTTGGATCAATTAAGTAATGAAGAAGCGGAGAAGGAGAAGTGGGGGCGTGCCATGGCGAACAGACAGAGCCCAGACAACCATCAAGGAGAGGGGGCAGAGAGTTTACTGAGGCAACAGGAGCGACAGAATGATAACCGGCGAAACACATCTAATGGGGCCCGGGATAAAAAAAACCCAAATGAACTGAAAGGAGACAGGCTAAAAACGGAGATCGCCAGGGAGCAAGAAGAGATGATAGTGGCCAATATAGAAGAGTGGGTAGCATTCCCAGACGACTGCCTGGAGGATGTAGTGAAGAACCGTGAAAATGTTATCAGACAGCTACCAATTATTTACGCGCTTATTGGAGGTATGAGGGTGAGATGTTTGATTGATACAGGTAGCCAGGTGAGCCTAGTCACTGAAATTTTGATTAAAGAAATAGCAAGAAAACAGACTGTTCCTATTATGCCGGTACCGCTAATGAAAGTCAGAGGTGTCATTCCTGACAAAACTATGAATTGTAAACAGCAAGCATTTCTAGATCTGGAAATATTGAACCATACTTTTTCACAAACATTCATTGTTATTCCAAAGATGAACTACAATATAATTTTAGGAGCCAACTTCATCTGCGATTTTCATGCTGTAATTGATTTACATAACAACACTGTAAGCTTCAAACAAGTAGAAGGATTGGATCATGTGGGTTTAAATATGGAAGAGAATCCGCTGGAGAGAGAGGCCATTACTTGGGTTGTTGAGGAATGCACTAATGAGGCCGGAGATAAGATCTTGAGGGGAGAGCAAGTCAACCAGACAGCAGTGCTAGAAATGGACAGCCGAGATATTTCGCAGGAACTTTGGGTGCATTTGGCGGAAGAAGAAATGGGCGGAACCAAATTCGAAATTCTACTTCAGGAGCGACTTAAGGAAGCCATCGTAGGGGAATCTGAGAGAAGGAGATTGGAAGAAATTTTAAGATTACATAAAGGAGCGTTTGACACCGTACCTGGGAAAGTTTTAAATTTTCAATATGCGATGCAGGTAACAGATTGGACCCCATTTAAAAGTAAATTGTACCCGATCCCAGAGAAGCATTTTTCTCAGGTGAGGGATATTATTACTAACTTATTAGATTCTGGCATGATAAGGAAAGCTGCAACTCCTTATCTGAACGCAATATTGGCTGTGACCAAGCCAAACGGATCGATTAGGCTGTGCCTAGACGCGCGAGTTTTAAATAGCAAACTGCTAGTTGAGCACGACCAAGCACCGAGGATCAAAGATGTTTTGAAAGGCTTCCGTGGGAAGAAGATATACTCAAGTGTTGATTTGACGAATAGTTTCCACCATCTTGAACTTGAAGAAAAATCCCAACTGTTGACGGGATTTTTATTCGATAATCAAAGTTATATCTGGTGTCGAATGCCCTTTGGCGTGAAAACTGCGGGATGTGCACTCATTAGAGCACTCGATAGAAATCTGACTGAGGAGGTCAAGAACTTCACCACGAGATATGTTGATGACATATTAATCGCTTCTGAGACAATGGAAGAACACTTGATAAATTTAAATAAACTACTGGACAACCTGAGAACCATGAACTTCAAGATCAACTTAAAAAAGTCACATTTTTGCCAGAGCGAAATTTTATATTTGGGACATATAATTGATGTCGAGGGCGTGCGGCCTAATCCAGCCAAGATTGATGCTATTAAGAAATTTCCCACACCTACCAAAGTCAAACATGTTAGAGCATTTTTGGGAGTGACAGGTTTCTTCAAAGAAAATTGCCCTGGTTACACAGAAACAGTAGCGCCCATGCAGGAGATGTTGAAGAAAGCGAATCGATGGTCGTGGAACGAGGAGTGCGACAGGTCTTTTAAAGCAACGAAGGATTTATTGGAAAACTGTGTGAAACTTGGATATCCGGATTTTGAGAAACAATTTATCATTCAAGCAGATGCTTCGTTAATTGGGATTGGTGCTATGCTGTACCAAGAGGACGCTGAAGAACCCAAGAAGAAATCCTATTTGGCATTTACGAGTCGTAAATTACGGAAACATGAGAGGAACTACACAGTTACGGAACTTGAGCTACTAGCAATTCTATATTCTCTCCAACAGTGGCGCAAGATGATCTACGGTTATTCCATCATTGTTAGAACCGACCACCATGCACTGACATTTTTATTTAAGACAACAATAGCAAGTGAGAGAGTTACGCGCTGGTCCATCTACATACAGCAGTTTGACATTACAATAGAGCATTGTCCTGGGAAATTGAACGTCATACCAGATGCCTTGAGTAGAAACCCTGAGGATGGAAACGAAGTAACAGCGGAAGTTCACAATATTACCTTGACACCTAAGGCTCGTGAGTTTTTGGCGAGATTGAAGGATATTCGGAAGGAGCAAGAAGCTGACCCATGGATGATGATGATGATAAAATTCTATAGGAAGGAGTTACAACCAAATTCACCGGAGTACCGGGAAGCCAGTGCTAAACAAGCGAGATTTCACTACTTGAATAACTTGTTACATAAGTACGTGGATGAGCATCATACTAAACTGCGGATCTTAGTTCCAGCATCACTACAGAGGGGATTAACTTGGCATGTTCACGAGAGCCTAGCACATATCGGCACGGATAAGACTGAAGCTACGATAGGGGAGACCTTTACTTGGCCCAAGATGAGATTCACCATTGTTGAAGTAATTAGAACGTGTGACGCTTGTCAGCGCACAAAGCCGAACAACTTTATTCTGAAACAACCTCCAAGACCACTATTACCGCAGAAACCGTGCGAGATGCTCGCGATTGATTGCTTTGGTCCTTTAGTAAAAGGAAAGCGTGGATGCCGACACCTCTTGGTATGTGTCGATGTATTTTCGAAGATGGTCGTGCTATGTCCTATTCAGAAGACGACATCAAGGCAAGTCCTTAGTCGAATTAAGAACAAAGTCATTCCCATGCTTGGGAAGCCGGAATCCATTCTATCAGATCACGGTACCTATTTCACAAGCAATGTTTTTAGGCAAGGTTTGGAGAGCCTAGGAATCAAACACATATTTTCGAGTATTCGTCATCCTTGTGGAAATCCGAGCGAAAGAACAATTCGCTGTGTCGCTAAATACTACAGAGTAATGATTCCTAACGAACACAATAAATGGGTAGACAAAGTAGGGGAAATTGAGATGTGCATGAACACTACTAAGCACGAGTCGACGGGTCAAGTCCCACTGATTGTACACCACAACATATGGCCGGAAAGAACTTGGGACAAGATCATTCCTTGCCCAAGGGATCCATTATTAGCGCATGATTTGCGAATCCAGCGAACGAGAGAGCACATGAGGAACCAAGCGGACCGAAGGCTGAGACGGTACCGAGGAAAGAAGTTTCACCGAGAGTTACAAGAACAAGAATTAGTGCTGGTTCGTAGACCACCGATCTCCGACCCTAAGAACAAAGTCTTCGCCAAGTTCTGTCCGAAATTCATTGGCCCGTTCCGGGTAATTAAGAATCTGGGTAACAATGCCTACAGATTAGAAGAAGTGAGCACTGGTGCAAAATCTGTTTTTAATAGCGCCAATTTGAAACCGTACTACAGAAGGGAACCATTTGATGATTAGGAAAGATGATTATGCAGAATCTGTATTGCCAGAAATTTTTTTTTTTTTTGAAAGCAAACACTCAAATCCACGGGGAGCGCGTGAGTACGCACTTTGTTTGTAAACAACGAGCAGCTGAGACGACGGGAGTGGCAACTACGTGAGGAGAAGGGGGAGACCTAGAGAAAATATGAATGACATTCCAGCGAGAAGGGAGCACACTAATTGAGTCAGAGGGGCATAAACTCAAGCAGCTGAGTGGGATTTAAAGAGATGTGTTGTTACTACAGTGGATTTTGTTTTTGAAATCCAAACCAATAAATTGTTTCGAATTTCAAAACCTTGCTGAGGATAAATGAACCCTTATTGATCTTCGATAAATAAGTATTCATATTTATTATTATTATTACTACGGCCCAGGCAGCACATAAGGAAGTCGACTTGGATATTAGGGAGGCCAGCATTTCGTAATGGTTGCAACAGAAGCTGAGTTGGTAGCTATTCCTGGGGACGGCCAGAATTAGTCGAGTTCAAGGCCAAATTGTGCAACTACTGTACCAAAATTGGAGACATAAAGGAAGAATCACGAGGTCCTCTCAACGAACATACGATTGAATCAGCCAATCGCAAGAGACCAAGCCGTGACCACGAGGTGGACGGCGTCAGTAGTAAAAAGCGCGCGGAAGTGTGTATCTAAGGAACCGCCGAACGGATTAATCTCCGCTCGAGTAATTTGAGACGTTGGATTCATTTGGAGAAGAATGACACTAGCCCCATCTTTGTGAGACATAAACTCTGGAAGTTTTTATCCGACTCCGCCCCACTCCACGCCAGTTTGAGGTGTGATTTTGACGCTCGAATTTATCTAAGTACTATTCTTGTGGAGCCTTCAGAGGCATACTCCACGCCAGTTTGAAGTGTGATTTTGACGCTCGAATTTATCGAAGTACTATTCTTGTGGAGCCTTCAGAGGCATACTCCACGCCAGTTTGAAGTGTGATTTTTGACGCTCGAATTAATCTAAGTCTTATTGTGTGGAGCCTTCAGAGGTGTACTCCACGCCAGTTCGAAATGTGATTTTTACGCTCTAAAATCAGTGAAGCTAATTTATTTTCTGAGCTCTGGGAAGCTAAAGTCGCAGCGTTTGCAATATCGAATTTTAAAAGCTATAATACATTTTGTTCTAAAATCTACTAAGTTGTGTGATCTAAATATTTCACGCCAGCGCGTGATAAATTGTAACATTCTTTTAAAGACGACGAGTTCAACTTTAAGGGGGAAGTATCGTATCACCCTAATTAGCGCTTGCCAGAGCCGAAGTCCAAGACGGGACGGAAATACCAGACGAGATAGCGACTGCTGGTGCAGCCAGGATTTTGAACTTGTTAACGAGCCAGTGGCGCGGACTCGAGATGTATATTTTATGTATAAATTGTGTGTATTGTATGTGTGTTTTTATAGTGCGTATGTGCGATATAATTAGGGCCAGTCTTCGCTATTAATCGCAGTAGGACAATTGTGGGTGAACTGAGTAGCCTGCAAGCGATTATAGATAGGCAAATATTTAACATTGAACTTTTCTGCCAAGGAGTCGAGACCAAGATGATCAGCACGTGGTTTGAAGTTGGGATGAGCTTCAAGAAATCAACGCAGACGACTACTATGGAGTGCTAAATTGTCCATAGGGCAATGGGTTGAGGAGGATGTCCTTAGTCCTACATGCAGAAGCGGTGATGTACTAAAATTGGATTATTTCAATTATGTAGTTAGATTTGGCCGGGGAACTTTGTAAATAGTCATGTTTTTCTTTCTTGTTTTTTTAGCTGTTTTTCTTGTACCGACACTATATGTTTAAATGTCCGTTGGCGCGTGGCCAAAGTGTTTGTTGATATTTTGATTTTTCTTGAGTCATGTGTAATGTACGCGGCGTGCGTGCGTGATTTTTATCCTTGCAATTGCGGAACCCGTTACATTCGATAAATGGTGCTTTATTAACGTTAATATTTTGAAATAGGAATGGGAGGAAATGATTGTAAAACTTTTTGCTGAACAGGTTATTATTCATGTTAGGGTAGCCGAGTGCACCAACTTAAAAGTAATTGTAGAACACCTTCGTTCTAATTTGATAGATTTTTCTTGAGTCCTTTTCAGGTGACTAGTCACGGCATAGAACGATGGCGCCAGCATGTGGATATTATTTGTGTCTTTTATTTCAGGGTCTGTCACAACCCATACGTGTGATTCAGTGTGTGTTGATGTGTCTAGTGTGTGTTGATTCTACGTGAGGAGGGGGTAGTTGTCCTACCGCCCTTATATTTTTTGCTGCTGTTGTATTTTTTTAGATGGAAAGACAGAGTGCTCTTGGGAGACTGCTGATTCTTGTCCATATTGTTTTTCTGACACACACGTATTATTGTGCTTTGGGGCACATTTCTTCGAGGTTCGACCCCATGTTCTGGGAGGTCGAGGTTATTGACACGTGGGTTGACAGACATGCAGAGTTCCACAAACCGCCCGTTTTGCCTGTGACTTATTTTGATAGGCAGTCCTATTTGTCCGACTGAACCCTGTAAGCTTTCATGCAGCAAACCTGTTCATTGTGATGGCTAAATTTTAAGCCATAATTAATTGGGGAGTTCGCCATGTGTGTAACGGATTGTTGTACCTTGTATGGATAAGAATATTGTGATTAACGTAAATGTTGGCTGTTTGCCTATTGCTTAGTTGATGACTCGATTTCATGTAATTTTGTTTGTCACACCCGTTTGGTGTAGTGGTAGAGTATTTGTAAATTTTGACAGCGGTCATTTGAGTATTTTTCTATTGGTCACGTGTTAATGTACTTGTGTTGATTTGTGTGAGAAGTCCTAAGTTTTTAGGCAGTAAATGTTGCTACGGCAATTTAAGTCCAATTTCACACGGAAATTTTGTGTTTGTTTATAGTAGATTTAGGAAGTGTCGAATTAACTTAAGTATTGTAGTTGTGTTCCCTTGTGTCGGTCTAGCTCTAGGAAATGCGGATTCGTTGTCTGAAGGGTCATTCTGGATGATAACGAATCACGCATTCGAAGTACACATCGTGGTGCATGTAGAACGGCGTACGCACTTATATGGTCACTTTTTGTATCTTTTATTTTAAGGACATTTGGTCCAGGTAATTAATCTCTCCAGAGATATCGCCTAAGTTTTTGACATTTTTATTAAGCGGGAGTCAAGTGGGAGTTTTTGTTGTTAATTGTTTATGTAAATATGGTGATTTGTTATTAAATTCAGTTGTTTTAACCCTGGCTTCACTCTTTCCTGCATGTTATTTTGTTATATGTTACCCTGCAAGTTAATGAAGCGCCCTGACAGCAACTTACGAATATGACCTGTTACGCCCCGAATCTGAGTCTCATATGCTTCTTTGCAAGGGTTCACTAGGAAGCAAAATATCCGGTGATGGACGAAATAAAGATGATTTTAAACGTAGGTTGGCTTAGGCAAGGAAAGAATTTCTGCAGAAAAGAAATCTGTTGACATCAAATATAGATTTAGGCAGTGATTTTTGTAGTCGATAAAACATCACGATCTTGTAATTTACGGCAATTTGCGAAGTTCGGTCATTGTTTGTGTTCGAATCCATAACTTTCAGCTTTTTCGATGCCTGGGTGGATGTTAAATAGTTCGTTATTTTCTTCTTCCTTCGAAAATAAACACACGTACAAAATAACAACCTACCTCGCCTGCGTGCTTATAAGAACAAAGTGCCGAGTTGCCGACCAAAATAAACTGATTAGATAGATCGATTTAAATCGAGGATTACCGGTACAGTACTCGAAATCTCCTCCAGCTGTTGTGAACAGCACGTTGATGTCAGCTGATCGATGAACTTTCAAGTCGGAAGTTATATTTGCCGGACTAGATACAAAAGTACCAATATTTTTTCTTAAACAGTTTTCAAATGTTTAAGGGTACGCGTACCCCCGCGTTCCCTCTAAAAACAGCACTGGATTTAGGTATTAGAAAGTTATTTTTGAAAGCCTTTGTCTGGAGCGTGGCACTCTATGGAAGTGAAACTTGGACTGTTCGCGCAGCAGGAGAGAGAAGAATAAAAGCATTTCAAATGTGGTGTTACAGGGGAATGATGAGTAACAAATGAAGAGGTATTAAGAGGAGTGGAGAGATGTTTCTAGCGACTGCTAATGAAGAGAAGAGTTAGGTTTGTAGGACACATACTAAGACACCCAGGAACAGCAAACTTTGTTATGGAAGGAAGGGTCGAGGAAAAGAACTGTAAGGGTGGACCAAGTTTAGAATATGTTAAACAGTTTGCCTCGGATGTAGGATGTGACAGCTATGTAGAGACGAAACGATTACCTAAAGACAGGATGGCATGGGCGGCTGTATCAAACCAGTCCAAAGCCTGTGAAGACGCAATCAACAACACCAATGATTTTTATCGCAATGAAGATGGTTTCACGCCACGAAGGATTCAACACCAATGTGATGGAGAAATGTTTCACTAAGACGGGGTGAACCTTGGAATACGTTTTTTTGGGCATCAGGCGAGTATTTCTTAGGCTGTAGCACACAGTACTTTCGTCACTGACCGCCACAGTCCACCATGTAAGCAAACGTAGTCTACTTATTTTTTTTTATATAGGGGAAGGTTGGGCTATCCGTGGAAGCGGGCAGAATGAGGAATAGCTTTTAACTTCTATTACACAATTCTCAAGCTTACTTTACATGAATATTATAGATGATGTCGTAGTGAGTTTTGTTTTAAGGTGTGGATTATCGAGGTCATCTATCTCTAGCTTCGGGGGAAATAAAACTTTTCACTGTTGGATAAGAAAATAAAGAAAAAGGCTAACGGCAATTGAATCTCTTCTACACACAAACACACAAACAAAGAAACAGTTAATATCAATGATTTTTTAATCATTACGTGCTTCATACCAGTTGGAACACGCACAGCGTCACTTTCAAGTTTAAGGCATGTAAAGAAAGATCCAGGGTACCGGTACCATTAAATAATTAGGCGCTACTTAATATCCTGATATCCTACATATCTTCGGAGGTGATAGTTTGTCTTTACGTGAGAAAATATCCAAGGTGGTTACAGCCGCATTGGTATGAAAGTTATAATAAATCTATCATTATTATCTTACTGCATGGAAATTGTTTGTCAATTGATGATCATAATTGTTGCTTTAAGGGGCCTAACATCTAAGTTATCGGGCTCTTTTGTTGTTGAAGTACGGTACGTAAGAGCAGGTCTGTTTCTCGCCAACTGGTCTTGATTTTAATAATTTATATAATTTATATCATTTATATACGTATAGTGTCCCTGTTTCGTTCTGACGTGTATGTACGAGATTTGAATCCAGCACGCGGAGTGACGTACTGTATTTACATGTCACCTGCTCGGACTGAGGCTGTACAAGCAGAGAGCGCGGTCTAGTATTTCAAATGTGCCACGCTTACAGACGGCCAATCCTGTCATCGGCCGAATTATTGAAATAAATATTATTGTTTATAACATGATATGAATTACAGAAGTAATGGAAGCACCGGAGGATATACTACCGTTATGCTATAATATTCTACGATATATTTGGAATCGGTTACGATGCGTAAAGCCAGAAATCATCGAGAGGACAATGGAACAACCTTCCAGAAAGTCAGCTGAGGCGTAGCCTATTATAAGGAGGTCACTCAGCCCAGTCAGTATTTGTGTGTTTCCTATAGTGTTCCGTAGACCTGCAGTGAGTATACTTCGTGTGGCCGTGATTGTCGTGCGGAAGCTATCTGCGAGTGCGTGTCACTACGCGACTGTCACCGGCATACGTCCCGAGTGAAAAGTGCTACAGCGGACCTTATCATATTGGACTTAGCGGTATTTATGGAACCCTCTAGAACCCGCGTGTGCGGCAAAACGGCCGCAATTTTTTTTTTTTTTTTTCAGAAAAAAAAACCTGAAAGGATCCCGATCGAATCGTGGCGGGAAGAGCTGCTAGGTATGTTCATGTTACTATGTTTGGCGCATGGGGACACCACAATCGGCCTTCGACTTTCGCCGTTGTGGCGTTAGTTCAGTGCGAGATACTAAACCTTCAGACTCCTCAGCGGGAGGTCCCTGGCAAGGAGTAAAATCCTGCAAACCCTAACGCTGGACCTTGAGCGGGTATCGTGACGCGTCGGCAGGTGGCGAATAGCCGGCACCTGTCTGGTAGCGACAGTTGACCACTGACGAGCCGAACAGGTGTTTCTCTGAATATATTGAATACGAGATCGCGGACCACCTCCCCAACCCCAAGGTGTTAAGTGTGGCTTGCCTTAATCCGTGCCGAAGGGGTGCATGCCACATGGGTGATGTGTCCTTAACAGAGCCTCAGGGAAACTGGGCGACCTCCCTGAGAATGCAGCCTTGATCGGACAACCGGAGCTCTGTCGGAGTGGACTATTTATTTCTCCGATACTCGTGGGACCCATATGGAGAACCAAGAAACAACCTCAAGCGAAAGCTCAACTAAGTCAATACAAGGAATGGACTCGTCCATAGACTTGTCGACATCAGAAGACTCCACAATGGAGGTCACTGAAACAACTCCAGGAGAGGTGACAGTACCAGGTACGTCAGGAACTGGGATCAAACCAAAGAAACTCTCTGGAGCACAACGGAAGAAACAAATGAGGGAAAGGAAGATGAGAGAAGGGACCTGGACGGAGAACAAACCGTCCAGGAGCAAAGAGACCTCAACCTCAACTCAAAAAAGACCACGCTCTGATTCAAGTACCCCTAAACAGCGAGAACCTAAGCATCGAAGGAATGAACCATCTCAACCTTTGAGCTACAGGGACGCTGCTAAAGGTATCAAGGTAGCCGTAATGGAAAAAAAAACCAACTTAACCAGGAAAAAGCAGAACTGGTGAAAGGGAAAATTCTGGAAATGTTGGATGATAACCCAGAACAGGTGTCACCACAATTTCTAGACAACACATTCTCACAGGGTATCCTTTGGATGACCTGTGAGAATGAACAAACAAAACACTGGTTATCCGGAGCTATAGGCAGACTTGGCAGCCCTTGGGAGGGATTGGAGTTATAAGTTGTAGACTCCAAAGATTTTCCAAGGAGGCCAAGGGTCCTAGTCTGGGTACCAGCAACAAATTATGTGGAAACCATCAAAAAGAGACTGAAGGCACAGAATTCAGGACTTGAGATAGGTGAATGGCATCTTATGAGCCGAAAGGTGACCGAGAAAGGCCAAACTTTGGCATTCTCGGTGGACCTCGACTCGTATGAAAAGCTAGAAGCCAAACTATTTAAGGTCTTCTGCGGCCTAAGTCAGGTAACCTTTAAACCATTAAAAGGCAAACCCAGACCCAAGGGCGCGAATGAGAGTGGTCCAGATAAATCTTCAGCATAGCAGGGCTGCCTCGGCAGCACTGTGTGTGATGATGAGAGACTGTGACTTGGCTCTCATTCAGGAACCCTCGGCTGTAAAAGGCAAAATAAAGGGACTGGGAGGAGTTGGAGGCGAACTGATATTCAGTCGGACAAACCAGACTCCCAGAACCTGTATACTTGCCAAAAAAAAGGAATAAAGATACTGCCGCTGATGGATTTCTGTTCCAGAGACCTCACGACAGTGGCAATCCAGACATCATCAAAGGAAGGGTCAAGGAAAATCGTCCTTGGATCCGCATACCTTCCCTATGATGATGAGCAGTTACCACCTACCAATGAAGTAATGGACTCGGTAGAAAGGTGTGAAAAAGAAGGTGAACACCTAATTTTAGGATGCGACGCCAACTCACACAACCTGGCCTGGGGTAGCACCAACAACAACCCCAGAGGAGAGTCCTTGTTAGAATTCATTCTGGAACGTAATTTGAACAAAAGGAAATAAACCAAACTTTGTTATTAAAAACAGAAAGGAGGTTATCGACATAACTTCATCTACCCGCTATATAGGGAGTAGAGTAAGTGAATGGCATGTATCTGAGGAAGTAAGTTGTTCAGAACACAGATATATAATATTCGACATGGCGGGATTAGAACGGCAAACAGAATATTACAGAAATCCCCGGAGAACTGACTGGGGCAGCTTCAAAAGAGAACTAGATCAGAATCTCAGGGGAATAAATGGAAACTTCAAAAGTACACAAGAAGTTGAAATTGTTGCAGAGCAATTACAGGATGCAATAATTTCAGCCTACAAAGAAACCTGCCCTCTGGTAGCCAGGCAGTCCAACAGGAATATCCCCTGGTGGAGTAAAGACCTAGCAGACCAATGAAAACAGGTAAGAAGACTGTTCAATGCAGCTAAAAAAATCAGGAAAATGGGAGGTTTATAGGAGATCCCTTACTGATTACAACAAAGCCTTAAGATTGGCAAAGAGAGGGTCTTGGAGAAGGTACTGCACGGAGATAGATGAGACTCCGGAATGTGCCAGACTTCAAAAAATTCTCTCTAAAGAAAGCCGAAACAGCATAAACTCACTCCAAAGAGAAAATGGAGAATACACCCAAACTGCGGAAGAGACCATGGAAGAACTATTTCATGTACACTTCCCAGGTTCGGAAATCATAGAAGAAACTCCCGAAGGCTGGGGCAGCCTGGAACTGGAGTTTCCATCTTGGAAAACTGACAGGAGAGACTGGAAAACAGCCAGGAAGGTGGTTAACTATGAAACTCTAAAATGGGCAATTTTATCATTTAAACCGTATAAATCCCCAGGAAGTGATGGAATAATGCCCATCATGCTCCAAGAAGGCTTTCAAATGCTTGCGAGGAATATGATTAATATACTTAGAGCTAGTTTAGCCCTAGGTTATATACAAATGGGGTGGAGACACTCTAGGGCGGTATTCATACCTAAACCTGGGAAAGTTATAGACCGGGCTAAGTCCTACAGACCTCTCACACTCATGTCTTTTATTCTAAAAACTCTAGAGAAAATGCTTGACAGACACATCAGGGATGATGCATTGGCTGAGAGACCTCTGCACCGGAACCAGTATGCTTATCAAGCCGGTATGTCAACAGAGACAGCTCTTTTCCAAGTAGTACAAAGATTGAAAAAAAACTCTGGCACAAAAGGAGGTAGCGTTGGGAGCTTTTCTGGATATAGAAGGACCCTTCGACAATATCTCCTTTAAATCAATGATCACTGCTGCCCGAGGGCGAGGACTAGACGAAACCTCTTGCAGGTGGATCGAAGCCATGCTTAAAAGCAGAGTGATACACACAACTTGTATGGAAAGCAGTCTGTCTGCAAAGGTTATGGGGGGATGTCCTCAGGGAGGGGTCTTATCCCCTCTGCTGTGGAACCTCGTTGTGGATGGACTGCTTAAAAAGGTGAGTCAGCTAGACTTCAATATCTTTGGCTATGCTGACAATATCGTCATTATAGTTCAAGGAAAATTTGCTAACACCGTTAAGGAACGAATGCAAATGGCACTTAACGTTGTATATAATTGGACAGAAAATGAGGGACTTAAAATAAGCCCTCACAAAACAGCCATTATCCCATTCACCAGAAGAAGAAATCTGAAGGAAACAAGTTCCCTGCTTCTAAAAGGTGAAGAAATTAAAATGAAGGGAGAGGTTAAATACTTAGGAGTAATTCTTGACTCCAAGTTGACCTGGAACCAGCATTTGAACAAAATATACAATAAATTTGTAACCTCCTTCATGACTGTGAGGAGGATGTATGGAAATACGTGGGGACTAAAACCTAAGATGATACACTGGTTCTATACTAGGGTACTGAGACCCTCGATAACATATGGTGCACTGGTATGGTGGACCAAGGTGCAAAATAAAACAACTCTGGTACAACTGGGAAGAATTCAAAGACAAGTCTGCCTAGCAATTACCGGAGAATTTAAAACTACCCCCACAGCGGCTATGGAGGCCTTACTAGACCTGGTCCCTCTTGACATTCTGATCAAAGGGGAAGCAAGGATGGCGTTACATAGGCTGAAACAGGGTAAAGCTGGAAATATTCCTGACTCACAATCAGAAATATCATCAATAACAAAAATTGTAGAAGATTCCATACTTGAAATGCGATCAGACTACACTCCTACACAATATAACTTCAAAAAAACATTTGAAGTAATAATTGAAACAGACTCCTGGAAGACAAAACCCGAGCATCCTGAAGAAACTTTGAGCTGGTTCACAGACGGGTCAAGAGACGACTCAGGGGCAGGCTCTGGAGTATATGGAATGAGACCAGGAAAAAGCATTAGCTTTCCCCTGGGAAAATATCCCACGGCATTCCAGGCAGAAGTTTATGCAATACTACAATGCATATATGAAAATATAAAAAGATCTTATACAAATAAGAATATTATTATATACTCAGACAGCCAGGCAGCACTGAAGGCTTTAATAAGCCCCAAAATGAACTCAAGACTGGTGGAAGAATGTCTTAATGTCCTATCTAAACTGGGGGAACATAACAACGTCAAATTGATATGGGTCCCAGGACACAAGGGCATTGAAGGAAACGAAAAAGCCGATGAACTCGCCCGAAAGGGAGTGGCAACAATCTTTTATGGACCAGAGTCGGCTCTAGGAGTACCTAAATGCTCCATAAGAGAAGCTATTAAAGACTGGATCAAAAAGGAACATAGGGATAGATGGAAAACTAACCCTGGCATAAAACATGGGAAAATGTTCATCAATGAACCATGTAAGAAAACGGCTGGAAAATTACTCAGATGTAAAAAAAAATCAGGTAAGATACATAGTGGCTCTTCTCACGGGCCATGCTCCCGTGAAAAAGCACCGAAACAAAATGGGCATAATCAAGGGAAACCTAGACTGCAGACTTTGCGGGAAGGAAACGGAGACAGCCCATCACATAATCTGTTCTCGCGAAGATCTAGATCACAGAAGATTCAATCTTTTTGGGAGATCGACAGTTGAACCAAAAGAAATTAAAACAGAGTCCATCATGGGACTGTATTATCATATTAAAGACACAGGGATAATGGACTGGTGCTGAGTACGCAGGGTAGTACAATAAGCCTCAAGGCTGCAGTACATCCGGAGCTTAGCTGACGGGCTCTTGGTATATTTTAAAAAAACTTCAGAAATTGACCTGTGTAGGTGGTCATGTAAGTACCATCTAATTATTTTTTTCTTTGTGTTCCTCTGTTATTTCGCATTTCTCATTGTAGAATAACTGGGATGGTGGTGTGGGGGCGGGAGGGCAGGCTATCAGCAAAATAACAGCGTCTATTCCCAATTGTATCGGATTGACACTTCTGTTTTTAGGTACCGCAGATTTCATACCGATGACGATATTCTTCGATGTTTACGAGAACTATCTGAGGATGAAGGTGAGGAGGAAGGATACATCGAGAGTGAAGGAAGTGATTTTGATTACGAACCCGAGGATATAGAACAAGAGGATACTTGTACAAATTCCAATAAAGAGGTCCAACCGTAACCTGACTACGGACAATTACTACTCGAGCATTACTTTAGCAGAATATTTGCTCGAAAGTGGAATGACATTCCTAGGAACACTCAAAAGAAATAAATAGGAGATTCCGCCAGAATTTGTGACTGATCCTTCTCGTAAGGTAGGATCATCATTATTTGGTTTTCAGTATGACAAGTCCTTGGTGAGTTTCGTTACGAAAAGGAAAAAAATCCGCCATTCTCTTGTCAACTTTTCACGATTCTGCTGAAATCGACCCGATGACAGGTAAGCCTGTAATGATACTTGACTATAACATTACAAAAGAGGGTGTGGTCTCTCTAGACCAGATGTGCTCTACATTCACCACAGCTAGGAAAACAAGAAGATGGCCTATGTCAGTTTTCTGCAGGCAAGTAGATATTGCGGGTATTAACTCGTACAAAATTTACACAACCTATGTCGCTAGAGAAGAAAATTTTAGAAGATGGATTATTATCTAGATAAACTTGCCCAGCTGTTGATGGAACCGAATCTCAGAAACCGAGCTACAAACTGGAGGCTTCCAAAAGATATCCAACTTTTCCTTTCCAAATACAAGCAACCCGTAGCCATCCAACCTATTACCATCTCAGCTGTTCAAAGGGAAATATGTTACTTATGGGGGTAACATAAAAATAACAGAACAAACCTTTTCTGTGATAAATGCTCACACAAAGTTTGCAAAAAACATAGCAAACTAAGAGTGAGTAGTGGAGTAGTAGGGGTTCTAACCCACAAGGTGCTCAAAATGTTAGTGCACACTTTTTGCTTATTTATATCTCGCGAACCCATGGTCAGATGGTGACAAATGAGGTGTCTTTGGACTCGAGCTGACGTGCTCTTTCCTATGAACCACTCGTTATATTTTTGAATTTTATTTTGAAAATTTTTGTTTTCGAAAGTAGGTGATAGTTTGAAAACCAAACATGATAGAATGTTATGCCATGTCTCAAACAAACGGTCTCTATGTCCTTTATTTTTTTTTATAATAAAATGTTTTTATTTTTATGTTTTTTTGAAAACACTCGAATTTTGAAATTCCTATATTTTGGAAACTAGGAAGTTTACAAAAAAGTTTGTTTGACGTAAATCAATGGTCCGTATCCCCTCTACCACCAAATAAATTTCAAGTCTCTAGGATAAAAACCTGACAGTAGTGTGGTAGTGAGAGCTGCCCACTAACTTATTGAACCCTCCTCGTATTTGCCCCGAACCTGATATCTTGCTAACCAATCATGGGATTTGAACATACAGGGTGTCCTAGCACTCGTAGAGATGCCCCTACTTTCCTATAGGCTCTCTATTTAATTAAAAGACCGAAACTTAAAGGTCATCCGCTTTTAATATCTCGCGAACCAATCATACTAGAGGCGTGTACGACGGGTCCAAGGACTCGGGGTGACGTCCTCTTTGCTATGGACCACTCGTTATAATTTTTTTAAAATGTGGAAACTCGATTTTGGGGTAAACACGTGTTTTTTGTGATTTTTGTCGATATCTCACGAACCAATAACGCTAGAGACGTGTACGAGGTGTCCTAGGACTCGGGCTAACGCCCCCTTTTTGAAACTATTTTTGAAATTTTGACAAAGGGCTTAACGACACTTTCGTTGAAAAATTTTTCTCTTTATCTGTTTACAATGTTCATGAAGCGTGGTGGTTGAGAGACGATACTGCTGGGTATGTGTGTGTGTGTTTCAACGAACCTATCGCTAACCACAAGGACCATGCTTAATAGAACAATCGCTATTTCGGCGGGTCGGTTTATGACAGAGCGAGGGTTCGTTTTTTCACACATTTTACCCTCGAAGGGGATCTTTGACGTGTAAACGGTGATGAGAACTTGGTTCCATGTTGGTTGAAGCGAGTACAGAAAACAAACTTGCCAAGGAGCAGACGAGCAGGAGGTGAATGTCATTTGAGCTTATTGGAATGCGCTGATCTGACTTGACAACAGGTGCAATGGAAAAATGACAAAGACGCAGAGGACACTTGATGGTGAAATAATCTGACCATCGTGGTGGCAGGGAAGAGCGAAATGCATGCATACACGTGTGAGATGACATGTACGCTAAACAAGTTACATCCTGTTTGCTTCGTACGTGACAAAATGCAAGTTCATGTGAAATTTGATCTGCCACAGGTGTTCATCTTGGGCGTTGGCCGTCCACGTGCATGATAACTGTTAACAAGTCACATTCTGTTTGCTTCGTGCGTGACAAAATGCAAGTTGACGTGTAATATGATCCAACACACGTGTTCACCTGGGAAGTTAGCTGTCCTCGTGCCTGATAACCAGGGATTGTGCCAGTAAGTAACATCCACAAGGGGTTTTAATGGTTTAAATGTCACTCCCGAAGCGGACGCTTTACAACGAGTACTTTGACTAGTGGGAAACATTTTTGCAATGATGGTTTTATATTTTTGAGATATATTGGCATTCACTTGTTGAGTGGGATCATACTGTCTTTTGTGAGCATGGGTGTCCAATAAAATGGATTTATATTTGTCAAGGTCCTCTGACATATAATCATGGGAAGAGGGGGTCCGAGAAAAGAGCAGCTTTAACAGTCCTGGCGTTAATTTATAGTTGATGTTTTTAATGACAGCTTTAGTACGAGCAAATTTAATGGATGAATCGCCAATTTTAAAACTATCATCCTCATAGCGAACACCATACGTGGTATCAGTGTTTCCAATAAATAGATCGGTGAAATAGGGTTCCAATGTTGAACCATAATATTTTATTAAAATGGTTTTCAGTTGAGCTTTATGTTGAGGGGTGGCCAAGAGTTGTGAAAACGGAGACGCTCTGGAAGGGCAAGGTGTTTCGACCATGGCCAAGGATTTCTTTTTTCTCAAAAACTCAGCAAGGAGTGCGGCCTTTTTTTGAGGCGTAAACACATGTTCCTCGTCATCCTCAACTTCGCTAACACTAGTCAAATCTACCTGTTCCTATTCCTCTTCCTCTTCCTCAGGGTCCTCGTGCAGCGTCTGCGTGGCTTGTGAAACGGTGGGTAGCGTTTCAGATGGCTTGAAAGAGGGTTTCAACATGGCTTTTAGCGGAGGTGCTAAATGTTGTTGAATAAACAAAGCATGATTTGCACGTGATTGTTTCAATTGACGAAACATTTGGCGTATAGTATTTTTGCTCTAATAATATGCTTTTTCAATTGACTCTCTGCTAACGCCATGGTGTCTTGACAAATGACGTGATGGGGAATGAGACAGGGCCTTAAATAGCAATAAAATGATCAAACCCTAAGCGATACCGTCCTTGGTTGAGTTCACTTTGTTTGTCAATCACTAAACAGGCATGACGTTGAGTGTTCCAGCACTTGGCACACAATTCTGTAAACATTTGAAAGGTCATATCCGGATTCACATGTTCATTATAAATGTGACGACTGTTCCTCTCGTCCTGGCGAAATAAAACAATGACATTGGCATTGTCACGAATCAACTGTTTGGACATTTTTGAATACGTTTGTCCAAGATAGAAGCAATCGATATGTTTGTGACGACCCATGCTGAAATAGTTTTGAATGATACCTTGACGTTCAGTGGATACATCATCGAAAATCATGAGTGAATCGGGCTTTACCTCATCCGGTGAAATCACATTTTCTTGCATGGAAAATGTGAAATAACCCATATTCACTTTTTGTAATCCAGACATGACTTGATCCAGAAACATGTAGAGGGGTTGGTAGAGAGATTTTGCAAAAATATAAATATTTTGAAAACGCAGACCATTGGGCGCTGTAATGAGCGTCAGCAAAAGATTGGTCTTTCCACAGCCGGAAGGTCCCACAATGATGCAGCGAATGGAAGATGGAAACAGTGAACCATGGCGTTGTTCACGTGATGTGGGACAGAGATGGGAAACCATGTCCCCCACGGGGAATGACTCTTGCTTCTTAACAATCTTCATTTCAACTAAGGCAGCCAGGCTAGCAGGCTGTCTATATACAGGACACCGAGCCTTGTCATAGAAACAGTAGACTGGTACTACAGGTTGACGATGGATGTCTTTGGACGTGCGTTGATGGCCAAAGCTAGGTCTGTCCCCATACATGATCCTAAACAAGAAACAGATCCTGCTAATAAACACTATGTGGATAGGTCAGTAGTGCCACGCACTAAACAGGGAGATTATGACTTTAAGGGAAAGCGGTTAACCCATGTAAAACATCCTCAAGTGTCTACAGACGTTACTACAAAAAGTATGTGGATAACAAAGTGCATGAGTTTTATGACAAAGTGCCCCAGCTTACGGTGAATGGCTATAGCGCTAATCACCATCGGATTATTCACGTGGAAGACCCGCAAGAAGAAGACGATGTCTGTACCAAGCGTTACGTGACCTATGAAATGAAAAGGCTTTATAAATTTATCCCATCTGTATTTTTAGTGTATCTGACAAATGAAAAACCTGTGAATGACAGAAACCATTTACCGCTAGTCCATGATCAGCACTTGACCTATGTGCTTGCTTCGGGTTTAAACCACTATCGATTGCATTATGATGGAACCATTCACATTAAATATGCCATACCTGATGAGAACCATTTACAAATAAAGATAAATGGTCATAGGATGTTGGTCCATAACCATGAAATGGTCAATGCAGGCGACGAATTATCCTTTCGTCTCATGTTGACATGGGATGAAAAGCAAGCGGGAAAACCCATAAACGATTTCCCACTTTATGTGGAATTGGAATATACAGCCATGAAATAACAATCTGACGTTAGTTGTGATTTAAACTTTCTTGTGAAAGGTTGTTGGTCATTATCATCATGGTGAAACAAAGGTATGTGGTGAGAAAGACTAAAAAAAGGACTTTGTCCTTGGCAAAGCCTGGGCTTAAGACATTCGTGGACAAGCCCTTGCGAAAGAAAAAAGGAAAAAATAATGTATTGACCATAAGGAAAGCCCTTCGAGCAATACAGAGACATGTTATTCCAAAACGTGAACGACAAGGTTCAAACCAAGGGCGAGTGATTCCCGTTCCCAAACGAGCGGGATTTTTACCTGCATTATTTGCCGGTTTGGCTGCTCTGGGTTCACTTTTGGGCGGTGTCAGTTCGGTGGCGAAAACCATTAAAGCCGCGCAGCAGGGCAAGCAACAACTCAAAGAAAGTCAGTGACACAATGAAACGATGGAAGCGATTGCTATGGGGGCTAGAAATGCCAATTAAAGCCAGCCTTATATCAACAAGGATTTGGGATTTCACCATTTCGAAATATATAAAAAAAAATAACCTCAGCCATAGCAAGACATGCCCTGACGCATCAAAAAGTGGAAAGCTATGCTAAACAACTAAAGCTCTCTCATTTTCGAGGTGTGTTTATGCGAAACCAATTACCCCCCACGACCTTGGAAACAGGAATGTGCTGTTGTCAATTTGGATGATCACCGAGGACCAGGAACGCATTATGTAGCTTATGTCAAAGAGGGATCCATCGTATGGTACTTTGACAGTTTTGGGAATTTGCCTCCGCCCATGGAACTAGTGACCTATTTTGGAAACAGGATCAAGATATATTATAATGTGAAACGTGAGCAAACGTTTAACAGCCAACAGTGTGGACGTTTGTGTTTATTTTTTTATATAAGACGCAGCATAAGCAAAAACGCCACCAGTATGACGGCAGAAAGTAAAACGTTTACACTGCATGGACGTGGACCTGAAGTCAGCCTAGACTTTTACCCGCCTATCGAATTGAGTGAAAAACCCTATGGTTTAGGACTTGTTTCTCTTGAAACGTACAATCGAATATACAACATACGTGAAAATTTGAACAACAAGTTTTACTATGATGATTCTGTGCTCACCCTGTGATCACTTTCGTGATGTTTATAGTGCGTTTTTCTTTCGTGCCGCATTTGTCAGTTAAATGCTTTTGAGACCACCGAACGAGCAATATGTACTTATTCATTTCTGTTAACATTATATTGTTTATTACTAGTGTTTACTCTCTCTATATATATATCTAAGACTCTTACCTCAGCATGTTTCAGGTCATGCGCCTCCAGCATACGCTCGCATACTGAAAAGGGTGTCGACTTGCATGCTGCCTTCCTGTATGACTGACGTCACAGCTTGCCCTGGCCAATCATCGCCCGCCAGCCTAGGCTTCCAGACGTTTCTATGATGTTATTATTTAAGTGGCGGCGTTTTGCTCTCCATCAGCATTCCTTCTTCAAACCTTCTACGGTCTTCTTCAACTAGCGAGAGGCATTCGTGCCTTCCGCCCTTCTCCGGGGCCTTCTAAACTTCGGGCCTAATCTGCATTTTTGATTGAAACTACCAGGAAACGCAACAGCAGAGAGCTTCAGCACTGAGAAAGTGCATTCTACATTTTACTCCAAACCGCAAGAAGCTGCATCAAATCGCATTTCTGAAACGCCATGTTATTTGGCATTCAAGAAATAACATCAAACCTAACGATGTTAAACACTGTACAGCGCTGGTGAAGAAGAAGAAGATCGCCCTGGCGAAGTTATTTTCCTGATGCTGGACATCTCAAATTCTACTGCCAAAAAATCAAGTGTTGGCCACGGCAGTCTCCGTCAGCATGCTTCTAGTCATCGCCACTAAAGATAAGTTTGTGCCTTTTTTATTATTATCTTAATCATCTTCGTTTTAAGTGTTTGCTAGCAAGTGCAAGAATATTAAATTTGTGTGTGCATCAAGCAGAATGAACCTTTGAATAATAGCCCATGGCTGGGCCAACCTAAATAAAATTAATGAACATTTGAAATTGCCCCAGGCGGGCCAGCATAACTAATTTTTTAATTAAGGCTTATTTATTAATGTGTTTGCAAGTTTCACCATAAAAATAAAAGTATTGTATTTACTCTCAATGTTCAGTCTAGTATTCAAAGAACCAGGCCGCATTTCCTTAGCCCAATCCTTTCAGTCTAATCTTCTCTTAAGGAAGTTATTTTGTCCAGGCCTTAAGCCTGATGCTGTCCTCCCGTTTATGTTGATGAATTTGGGCTGTTCTTCACATAACCACCCTGAACTCTGATGGATACACGATCGATGATATTTATGAACACATTTATGTGGTGTTGATAAATGAATATGGTTTAAAGTCATTTCTCGATGGAACGTGCAAGTTTGAACTTGTAGGCAATACCAACACTCATCGCTGCAGTATTTTCTCCACATTCAACATCGACTTTAAAACACACCCCGATTCCATTGGCCCATTACAAGGATTTAAACCACGTGTGTTGGAGCCCAACAAAAAACATGATTCGGACCATGAAGTGAAATTCATTGAGGACCATCATGTGTCGGTGACGTGTAATATTATTAGCCAAGTGTACACCAATCAAGAACCATCGCATTCGCTTTATGACTTTATTGTGACATCGCCCAATGGGTATATTATTAGTGAAAACACTCCAGTGGTGCTTTTTCATTCTGTGGCTGTCGATAGTATAAGTAATATAACATTAAGACTGATCAATAGAGATCAACAACTCATTGATCTAGATTCTACCACACTAGTGACTTACAAGTTGGTGCTAAAGCCACTATGAAGTTTGTGTATAAAGCCACAACACCGTCTAGGAATGGTGTTAGTTGTTTGCGACGTGAATACCCGTTAACATCTCAAGGCAAGCAGATTTTACAGCATTTGGGTTACCACGTCAACCCTCATAATGAATTCTATCCTAGAGATAGCGAACCGCATCGAGGAGCAACCAGGAGTGGTAAGAATTGATCTCCATTCCTATCTAGCTCAAACACCTGGTCTCAATAACAATGATGAAATTCAATTTGTTATCAACAACCAAGATATTTACACCCTACCGCATGAAAGTGTCATTCAGATTGAAGGTCGGCTCACCAAAGCCGATGGCTCTACACCCACCACATCCAAGTTGGCCAACCATGGTTTGGCCTTTCTGTTTTCTGAAGTACGTTACGTGATTAACGATATCGTGGTGGATAGCACTCGAAATGTGGGCATTTCCAGTGTTATGAAACTATACCCCTCTTATAGTGAGGAAGAAGGTAAAACACTTTGCATGGCAGGTTGGTGTCCTGACTCGACCAATGACTGGATGGTACACACCGATGGGACCTTTACTGGATATTTACCTCTTAAACTGATTTTAGGCTTTGCCGAAGATCACCAACGCATTGTGGTCAACGCATGGCAAGTGCTTTATCTAATGAGAGACAGGAGTGATAATAATGCACTCAAGGGAGCCGACAATGCCCCCATAGATTCAAAAATTCAACTACAACGCTTGCTATGGAAAGTGCCCCATGTGACCCTTGACGATAGCAAAAAACTGGACATACTGAAAATGGTAAAGAGAGATATGCCTCTACCCATAGAATTTAGAAGCTGGGCACCCCATGAGTGTCCGCTATTGCCCACCACCAACACACACAGTTGGTCTGTAAAAGCAGCTCGCTATACAGAGAGACCTCTCTACCTGATCGTGGGTTTTCAAACGAATCGCAAGTATCAACAAACCAAAGATGCCACGCAATTTGATCACCTGAAATTGAGAAATGCACGTCTTTTCCTCAACGGAGCCGTGTTTCCCTATGAAGGACAGGATTTGGATTTTTCAAAAAATAAGTTTGGCCCCCTGTACGACTTGTTTTCTAAATTTCGATGGTCGTATTATCAAAAAGAGAATGGCCCCATGCTGCTACCCCAAGCGTTTAAGGCAAGAGCACCACTGATTGTCTTTGACTGTTCTTACCTGGAAGAGTCTGTCAAGCCATCCAATATTGACATTCGACTAGATTTTGAAACGCATGACAATGTACCAGCCAATACGACGGCCTACTGTTTGATTATTCATCGCAAACAAGTCAACTATTATCCACTGTCCAACCAAGTGACGAGTGTATATATAACAGGTCAACCCACGTCAAGCCGCTCAGTCATGTCTTGCTTTAAAGCTTCAAGAGACGTCACATCCATGAATTTAAACTCTGAGGAACAACGTTTCAAGACTTTTGCCACATGGCCAGTGCCTTTCATAAACCCACAAGTCTTAGCGGCCGCTGGCTTCTACTATTTAAAAACAGGAGATGAAGTGAAATGTGCCTTTTGTCCCATCATCATAGACCAATGGCAAGAGAGCGATGAACCCATGCAGGAACATCAGCGCTGGTCACCTGCCTGCCCCTACCTGAGCAGAATGGAGGTGGGAAACATACCCTGTCATTCAAGCTATCCCTCACTTGTGTCTCTGAGTGATGAAAAAACAAGTAACGATACGTGTGGACCGTATGGTGTCCATTGTGCTTCGGTGAGCAGCTCACCATCAAAAACGCCTAGTTTAGAGACATTGGGACATCATTGGTGTTATGGACGTTACAAACACAAGAGACTATATTGTTGTATCAGTTGGTATCGTCCTTATCCCAAAATGACAAAAGCCTGTAAGACGTGTTATGATAATAAAATGATGTAATTCTTAAATTCTTATTTTTGCATGTCCCCCTGTCCTACCCTAACCTCAATTTGAAACTAGCATGGTAAGTAAGTCCGTGTCATGATCACACTTTAGTGGTCGATCGTCAGTCAGTCGTCAGTTGAACTTGGTCCAGGCAAGCGTCAACATGTTGCGCACTCTCATTGTGGATTGCCAAGGGTTTAAAATTGGTGACAACACATTTATATTTAAACAAGTGGCCATTATCGATTGTACCACGTTTTGGATATCGCAAGCTACGCATTTTCTATTTAAACCACCCCATGCTTTTGATTTGTTGTGTGAAAAAGACCGTAAACAAACCCAGTGGATTGAAAATCATAGGCAACTAGACTGGAATCAGGGAACCATTTCCTATAAATATTTGGACGTGGTCATGAAAGCACACTTGTCCTCGGCCAATGTGGTATTTGTGAAAGGTAATGAAAAACGTCAATGGTTGCAACCATTTTTGGCGTCTTACTGTCAATGTATCGACCTCATGGAGTTGGGCTGCCCCTCCCTGCAAACGCTCATGGATACTTGTTCCTGTGGCAACATTACCCATACAGCCCTATCGCATGCGTGGCATCTCTTTCATTGGTTAACCACCCATGCCTGCTGGGAGTTGTTGAACAAAATTATAACTCAAGATTTACCTGCGAATGACGCCAGTGAGATTTCTACAAGCGACGTGTAAACATCTACAGCACGTGATACCATGGAGAAAGGCAATGCTACGGACAAAGCCATCGGCAAGTTCTTTGTGTGCAAAAAGAAACTAGACAGTTTTACCAAAGAGGAACTCTTGGCGCTCCCCAAGTCGTTCATTTATTATGTGGCTTCCAACGCGGTCAAAGAAATCTGGCAACATGTACCAAAATCATGGACTCAAGACCTTGTGTTGAGTGAATTGCAACCCTGTACGGATTACGATCACCATAAGCAAGTGGCCATGGCAAAAATACCGTCTATGCGTCAGTGTGCGACTTGCCAGCTAGTGAAACTGTATCACGGTCATAAAAGTCCATGTAAAGACTTTGTTGAATCATTCCACGGGTGTCATGGCGAGAAAAAGCAACAACAACAAACACAAACATCGTCCACAGAAGAGGAGGAAGACCAAACCTTTTTACCATCGATGGAAAATGATATGCCAGACCTGTACTGGCAATGGCGTCATTGACAAAGTGATTCAATACTTACCTTTCGAAATCCATCTTCCAGGTTATCGTTTTTGCGGCCCTGGAACTCGTCTCGAAAAACGTTTACAACGTGGTGATGTACCCATTAATCTTTTGGATCAAGCATGCAAGGAACATGACCTTTCTTATCGCCATAGTCATCCTGGTTTAAGTCATGTGGCACATAAATTGTTATTGAAGAAAGCTAAACAGCGTTTCACATCCAGTGATGCCTTAGTGGGTGAAAGGATGGCAGCCCTGATTGTCATGAGTGCTATGAAAGGAAAGTTAATGATGCATGGAAATAAACATTGAGGAATTGAGGAGTGAGGAATTGGGATTTGTTAGTATTCTATATTTCTTTTGTCAATTCACTATGACTATGAAATAAAAACAAAGGTTTACCAGAGCACGATGTTTTTATTTTTTTATTTTTTGAAATCATGATGTTGATGGCTGATTTTTCATTTTCACGTTTCACACATGATGAATTCACACACTGCCATTTGTCATTTTTCAATTTACAGTTATTAAAAATGTTCGTTTCAAGTTTTACGTTTTTGATGATATGAATTTTTCCATTTTGCTGATGACACTTTTTAAACAATGTCCGTTTGAAGTTTTTGAATTTTCATATTTCACACATGGCCATTTCCAGTTTTTTTAAATGTCCGTTTGAAGTTTTGCTGTTTTTGGTGATATGGAAACATAGATTTTCCATTTTGCTGTTTTGACATTTTTCCATTTGGTGTATGTTGAAAGTTGAGATTTGACAATGATGTTGATGCAAGTGCATGACCATGGCGATGCTGCAGTGAGTTTATGGGATTGCGGAAACATCAAGGTCTATGACTACTGCAGGTAAGACTGTTTTTACAAAAGTAATGTCTATTGAACCCTTGCAAAGAAGCTTATGAGACTCAGTTTCGGGGGGTGTAACAGTCCATTTCGTAAGTTGTTGTTAAAGCGCTTCATTAGTATGCAGGGTAACACATAACAAAATAACATGCAGGAAGAAGTGAATACCAGGGTTATAACAAATGAATTTAATAACAGATCAACTATTTACAAGTAAAAAAATAAACGAAACAAAACTCCCAAATGACTCCCAACTGAATAAATTACTTGCCATAACTAGGCTTAATCTCAGGAGAGATTATAAATTGGACCAAATGTCCCAAATGCTTCAGTGACATTGTGTACGTGTGCGGCTGTTCTACATGCTTAACGATGAGTACAAATAAATGCGAGGTTCGTCATCATCCGGTAAACCTTCAGAGGACGAACCTGCATTGTTTAGAGCTAGACAGACGCGGGGAACCAACTATACACTACTTAAATTATTCTGACACTTCCTACATTAAATAAACAACAAATAATTTCCGCTTGAAATTGGAATCAAGAACTGCCGTAGCAAAAACATGAATGCCTAAAATTAGGACTTTTCAGAATCAACACAAGTAAATTAACACGTGACCAACAAAAGAAATACACATATGACCGCCTGTCATTTTTACAAGTAAATACAACTACACCACACGGGTGTCACAACAGACAAACTAACATGACCTGAGTCATAGAAATCACTAGGCTCAAAGCCAACATTTACATCATTAAAACAATATTCCATTCATACGATATGCGATAATTCGTAACAGACATGGCGAACTCCCCAATTAATTACGGTCCAAATGACCATCACAAAAGAACAGGTTTGCTAATGATAGCCTATAGGGGTCAGTCGGTCAGCTGGACTGCCTAACAATGAGTCACCGAACCTAGACGGGCGCTAAGTGGAAATCTGCTTATCTGTCAACCCACGTGTCAATAACCTCGACCTCCCATGGCACGGGATCGAGTCTCGAAGAAGCGTGCTCCCAACGCACAATATACGTGTGTGTGTCAGAATAAAATATCTCAGCATTTCCCCTAGGAAATCCAAGAAAATCAACACTGGACAAGGAACGGTAGCCTCCAAGGAGCGCCCTGCCTTTCCATCAAAAAGAATACCACAACAACAATATGAGGGCGTTAGCACCACCTACCCCTCATCACGAAGAATCAATACACACACCTGACACATGAACACACACAGAATCACACGTATGGGTTTGACAGAAACCTGAAATAAATGACATAGATATTTTTCCACCAGTTTGCGCTTCCGTTCTAGTCCGTGACTAACAAACCTGAAAAGGACTCAAAAAATTCTAAAAAATTAGAACTAAAGTGTTCTACAGTTACATCTTAATTTGTTGCGCTCGGCAACCCTAATATGAGTAATAACCTGTTCATAAAACATCTTACAATAATTTACCTCCCTTTCCTATAACAAAAAATGAACTTTAATAAAGCGCCACATATCGAATGTAACGAGTTTCGCATTCGCATGGATAAAATCAAATACACGCGCCGTGTACACTAAATGTGACTCCAAAGAAAAATATACAACAAACAAATTTGGCCACGCGCCAACGTACATTTAAAGATGATAGTGTCAGCACAAAAAAACACAAGAAAAAGAATGAATGAACTATTTACAATGATCCCGCGTCTTATCTAACTACATATTGAGTAAATCAATTTTTGTACATCACCGTTTCAGCTTGCAAAACATTAATCTCCGTCCCGGTGCATTTCCCTACGGGAAATTTAGCTCTCCATCGTCGACGTCGTTGTAGAAGCGATGCACATCAATCCATCACATGACCAAACGTCGGACATCTTGGCGAAGTTTCTTGGACAGAAATGTTCAATGTTAATAATATTGCCTAGCTATAATCGCTGTGAGCTACTACTTTCACTCACGAATATGTCCTAATGCGATTACTGATCGTAGACTTGCCCTATTTTAGCATTTGCTTAACACACGCACAAATATCACTCAAAAATAATATATACAAATTTACATAAAATTACACACTTCAAACTCATCGCCACTAGCTTGAAAACAAGTCTTAAACATGTCTATCTTGCAGTCCTTGTCTCGCCTAGAGATCTCCACTGCTATACGTGAACCTTGCTCACCTGAGCACAAAGTAAAATGTTAGTAAAGTACGCTCATTAGCGCTTGAAAATCGTGACGCAGAGTGACGTGAACCTTGCTCACCAGAGCTCAATAAAGTTGTCCTCGAAACAGCTTCTCACCGATCAATTTATTGGAAACTGACAGAATGAGGTAGAGTGGGGCGAATTTGAAAAAATTATCTGGAGTTTTCATCACCCAAACTTGGGACTAGTATCAATCTTCATCATTTTATCCAAACGTCTCAGTGCACTATTGCGGAATTAATTCGGATCGGCGGTTCTTTAGATACACGTTTTCGCGCGTTTTTCCAGGGTACGCAACTTACCGCGTGGCTTTGGCGTGGTCTCTTCTGATTGGGTGATTCAATCCTGGGTCGGTTGAAACTTTACTCAAGACACTCACTCAATGACTCTAATTTAGGTGCGCGCTGTTACAAAATTTGTCCTTGAACTCGGCTTAACCGGTCGTCTTCAGGAATTACTACCAAGCTTGCTTCTGTTGTAATCATTGCCACACACTACCTTGGCTCCCCCTTTGTCAATTTCAACTTGTACTGCCTGGGCATCAGTAATAATAATAATAATAAAATCATGAATACATATTCATCGATAGATTAATAAGGGTCTGCCACATTTCAAAGAAAACAAAACTATTGAAAACAAAATTAGTATATAAGTGACCATTTACCCCCTCCCACCCACACTACCTCACCGTGTTTGCTCTGGTCATACATACACACCAGTTTTCTCTTTCTCTCTACTCATACATTCACACATGTCTTTGGGGAAAAACACAACCACTTTATTTATTCCCAAAAGCACAATCTCGACATGCACACTCATCCCAAAAGAACCTTTTAGTTTACCATTTATAATTTACATTACAAAAAAATATTAAATACTAGTTATTAACGTTACTAAAAAAATACTATTACTCATTAAATATTTACAAAAAAAACTACAACTTTGTACAGCTTTAAAAGAATCAAACAATTTACCAGTCAAAATTTTTTAAAAAAATAAGGTTGCATAGAACTTTTTTTAAAGAGCAAAAGTCCAAGTGGGTTGCCACTATTTACAAAATCTACTATTTACAATGGCAGAAACCAATATTTACAAAATACTAAATCTACAAGTTTCATAAAGCTATGTCCCATAAACGATTAAACAGTGAAATCACACCTCCTCCTCCTCCTTGCGATCATAACCCCAGGGCAGGCTGGTGAACAGATCATCAGCCCACACACGTTTGTTATCCATGGAGGCGAGGGTGCGTTTTCTCTGTTCCACAAGATACAAATGATGGTTGCTGGATTGTATCCTGCACTGTGCATGAGACATAGCTTTGCCAGTGCGTAAAACCGCTAAGTAATCGTCTACACGTAGCGATTTTACCACTGCCCTACCTACACCTTTTGCTCTTTTGGCTTTCTTACAATCTAGTGTGCGGTAAGCATACATTTTCGAAGCCAAACCTACGAATTCCGCCATAACGGAATCACCGCATTCACCTTTTAAAACGCCCATTACCTTCTTGTTTTTTATGGGCAGCTGAAACACGTTGTCAGCGCTATAGCAAGAGGTGTCGAACCAGTCACTATGCTGCCTCATGACGTCATAGGGGTTGCAGTGGCGAATGTGGTAAATGAATGAGTCCGTGTCCATATACAAAAGAGAGACGTCCTCAAAATGGCGTTTGGCAAACTCAAAGTGGAATCGATACATGACCGATTTAGAAAAGTCTAAAATGACTTGGCCCAAGTAAATGGGTTTATCCATGGTCACGCTGGTCTTACTCATTTCAATAGTGGCTAAATCCTCATCGATAATGTTGATCGATTTAAAATTTGGCTTGGCAATGTACCGCCGGGCACCCCACCGCCCCTCCCAGATATTGAACAATTTAATGTCACGGTATTTGCGGATATTCTCCATGGACTTGCCATAGATGCAGTTGTTCATTAA
Organism: Meconema thalassinum; assembly: GCA_946902985.2. Taxonomy (NCBI): domain Eukaryota; kingdom Metazoa; phylum Arthropoda; class Insecta; order Orthoptera; family Tettigoniidae; genus Meconema; species Meconema thalassinum. The sequence continues at coordinate 1,070,377,087 of OX336389.2, forward strand.
TTTAAAAAAAATCAAACTGCTGTGTTGCCATTTGTCGGTGCTCTGTGTTGAGTCGCATGTATGGCTCAAGCCATGTTTTTGAGCAAAAGAAATACCCCTGTGGATTTTCTTCAACACCAAGCCTTGGGCGAGGCATTGCACCAACATTTGGATATGTAGCACATACCGATTTTTGTTGCAAAGTGTTCCCATGAGTTTTTCAATTTTCACTTTACTGTCAGGGGGAACCATTTGCTCAAGGCAGAATGGGAAATCGGCATGTTCATCATACAAGGATGAGGGATATTCAATATCCACTTCTAGCACATATCCACGGCCTGTTTCTTGGCTAGCCATGTTCACATCAAATTCTGACACTTGTTTGTCTGTCAGCCAAGCAAACTTCCCATAGGGCAAAGGCTGACTCATGGCGTAACCGTACAAATTATTCACGTCATAGTACATTAAGTACGATTCTGGTTTGTCTGGTGAATAATCAGGCATGTAGACATTGTTCGCTTCGGCATGGCGTTGGTTAAGCGACACAAAGCCGCCACGAATGCCCTTTTCAAAAAATAGAACCATGTCTACATCAGTGAGTAAATCCAATTCCACTTGAGTGTATTTCAAAGCGGCATCGAACGAGAGCCCAGGACACGTATAATAGTGAGCCGGGTCAAGACCGTAAATGTGTTGACACAACTCACGGAATTTTTGAAACACATCGGTGAGCAGCAATACATCCAGTTTTAGGTAATGCAAAGCATATTCACTTAGCGTCTTCATGCCAAACACTCGCCAAACTTGACATGCATGTGCATAGTCTTCATCGGAAACGGTACAGCGTGTTAGTTTCGAGTAAAATTTCTCTTGTGGTGGGAGTTTTCTCTGCTTTAACACGTCCCAGCTGTTGCAGAAATCACACGGGAATATACCTTTACGAATGCACAATTGAAAATGCTCAGGATCATTAAAATGCATTCAACTATTTTTTTAATTCCTCCTCATTCAAGCCATTCACAAGACTGTCTAGCGAGGATGCCATAAACATAAAGGAATCCAAAAATCGAATGCTAAAGTCGCCCAACCACCATGTCAGGGCTGTAAAACGCTCATGGTTTTGGGGGATAATGGTAAACGAGCCCTTGTTGTCATGACCCAATTCACGAATCAAAAACTGAATGTCATAATTTGCCAGATTGTGGAAAAAGACACTAATGAAACGAGGAGCTGGAAAGTTCAAGTTGCATTTACTATGCGCAGCTCCACGAAACTCCCCCGTTAAGTGCGAGTGGTCTCTGACTTTTTCCTCTCCACTTAAAATAGGCATTTCGCAAATATGGCATGTCGTGGCATGCTCATACTGCTGTTGCTGTTCTGGAGATAGACACATGGGTATTGGGTGGTCCAGTAATTCCGGTACATCATGAGCCAACTTGACAAGTACATCCAAGAACCATCTGGCACAATCTGGTCCCTCACGGTATTTGTAAACGGATTGCGTGGGGTCATAGGCACACACCACATTAAATCCTATGGCAAAGGGGTCATGTTTTTGAATGGGTGTGGTTGAGCTGATGGTGGGATCTGGTTCACATCCCGCCATGGGTGTAGTGAGTGCTTCGAAATCTGCATATACCACATAGGGAACAGTGTCACGCTTATGAATGTCCTTAAACTTTAACACAGCCTTGTCCCCTTGTGGCAATATCAATCTCACCGCTTCCTGAGAAACGCAATCTATCCTATGACGTTCCAAAAGCGTAGGGGTTTTAAAATATTGCAAGCAACGATCACAAATATGTTTTTTACATTTATATTTAGACATTTGACTGCTTAGAAATCTACTTAAGCTTTTAATCAGGCAATAGTGATTCACCTCCCCCTCAGATAGATATAAAAGATGAATGTGGTGTCGTTTCGGTTCTTTTGTAGCATAAAGAGGACCCACAATCTCATCACCATCAAGGCCATACACCATGAACGAAAAGTCCTGGTTATCTTGTTCAAACCTATGGATCTCGGTTAAGTCCATAGGGAACGATACTCGAGTTAAATTTAACGTTTATTTTAATTCAACCAACTTGGCCTTCTACATTCCTGGTCTCTCACAATGACGTTGTGCTGGTTGCAAATACGCAGCCACAGCCCACAGGAAGCAATCATCATCAACATTTTCAATATTCACCACAGCCATAGCTAGACCCAGCATTCAATGGTTTGAATTGACAAATGTTGATTTGTAAATGACGAATTTTGTCCAACACTAAACCACTGGGTCCTTGTTGCAGTTTAACAAATTTTGATAGCAAGGCATTCACCAACATGGCATTGATACCACTCGTTCAGATTATCGGCTATCAAAAGCTCTTGCATTTTACTGCAAATATAGAATGTCTCTTTATGCTTTACGTCCTTCTTTTTATATATGAAATCGCACACCAGTTCTGTATTCACCTTTAAAGCCGTATGCAACCTTTGCGCTGTACAAATTTCAATTTTAAAAATTTCAAAACAAGATTCTAAACATTCTTTGGGAATCAAACTTTTTCTAACATTGACCACACGACCAGAGCACACACGCGATTTGAGACAAGACTCAAGGGGCTCCCAAGTTAACGTATCCGCAGCAGTAAAAGACATTATTTTGAAAGAACACTCTCACCTGAGTTTTCAGCTGTAGACTGCTGGACAATGGCCCCAAACACACACGTTCCTGGTTATCAACAGAGGTCAAGCGTTTTCCAACACTCTAAAAAGAAATAAAATAAACCACCATAAGTATATCCATTCCATATAGTTTATGCATTTCATAAACAAAACAAAATCAAACAGTTTTTATATATAAAAAAACAAATCTCACCTTGACCTGTAATGCTTTGCTTTATTCCAGTCTCGTGGACTAGTGTGTAAATGGTTTCCGTCTCTAGCTGTCCGCCTCTCCCTCCCTTTTTCAATCTCTTTCCCACAGACACACAACAAGTAGGCTATACACGTTATCTGCAAACAAATAAATAAACATTTATTTTATAACATTAACAATCAATAAATAATTGCATTCAATATATATAAATCAAGAAATATGTAAATGAATAAATAAACACCTACCTCACAACAAGGTTAAGTATTTTCCACCTCCACCAAAACTGTTAAACAAGACCAAGTGTTTCACGCAACGCAGTGTGTTCAAAGGTAGTTACCTAAGTGAGAGTGGAAATGATAACGACATGTCTTTATATATGTTACGTTGCATGTATAATCCTTTTTCTTCCACGCTTTGAACATTCTGTTATCAGGCACGTGGACAGCTAACGCCCAAGATAAACACCTGTGGCAGATCAAATTTCACATGAACTTGCATTTTGTCACGTACGAAGCAAACAGGATGTAACTTGTTTAGCGTACATGTCACCTCACACGTGTATGCATGCATTTCGCTCTTCCCTGCCACCACGATGGTCAGATTATTTCACCATCAAGTGTCCTCTGCGTCTTTGTCATGTTTCCATTGCACCTGTTGTCAAGTCAGATCAGCGCATTCCAATAAGCTCAAATGACATTCAAATCCTGCTCGTCTGCTCCTTGGCAAGTTTGTTTTCTGTACTCGCTTCAACCAACATTGAACCAAGTTCTCATCACCGTTTACACGTCAAAGATCCCCTTCGAGGGTAAAAGGTGTGAAAAAAACGAACCCTCGCTCTGTCATAAACCGACCCGTCGAAATAGCGATTGTTCTATTAAGCATGGTCCTTGTGGTTAGCGACAGGTTCATTGAAACACACACCCAGCAGTATCGTCTCTCTCAACCACCACGCTTCATAAACATTACAAACAGGTAAAGAAAAAAACTTTTTTCAACATGTATGGCGTTAGGCCCTTTGTGAATTATTTTTTGGAAAAAATATCTACCACATTTGAAAAGGGGCGTTATCCCGAGTCCTAGGACACCTCGTACACGTCTCTAGCGTTATTGGTTCGTGAGATATCGGTAAAAATCACAAAAAAACGTGTTTACCCCAAAATCTAGTTTCCATTTTTTAAAATTATAACGAGTGGTCCATAGCAAAGAGGACGTCACCCCGAGTCCTTGGACCCGTCGTACACGCCTCAAGCATGATTGGTTCGCGAGATATTAAAAGCGGATGACTTTTTAGTTTTGGTCTTTTAATTAAATAAAGAGCCTATAGGAAAGTAGGGGGCATCACTACGAGTGCTAGGACACCCTGTATGTTCAAATCCCATGATTGGTTAGCAAGATATTAGGTTCGGGGCAAATACGAGGAGGGTTCAATAAGTTAGTGGGCAGCTCTCACTACCACACTACTGTCAGGTTTTTATCCTAGAGACTTGAAATTTATTTTGGGGGTAGAGGGGATAGGGGCCATTGATTTACGTCAAACAAACCTTTTTTGTAAACTTCCTCGTTTCCAAAATATAGGAATTTCAAAATTCGAGTGTTGTCAAAAAAACATAAAAATTAAAAAAGTTTTATTATAAAAAATAAAGGACATAGAGACCATTCGTTTGAGCCATGGCAAAACATTCTATCATGTTTGGTTTTCAAACTATCACCTACTTTCGAAAACAAAAATTTTCAAAAAAATTCAAAAATATTACGAGTGGTTCATAGGAAATAGCACGTCAGCCCGAGTCCAAAGACACCCCATTTGTCAACATCTGATCATGGGTTCGCGAGATATAAATAAGCAAAAAAGTGTGCACTAACTATTTGAGCACCTTGTGGGCTAGAACCCCTACTACTCCACTACTACAGTGATTTGCGAAAGGTATCAAGGAGATGATGATGAAGAAACTGAAGACTGACTAGAGAATGCACACTGGATGATGTCTTTGAGTTTTGTGATTCGTAAAAATAAATATGAGTGATGTGTTTGAATTATGTGATTTGTAGAACAAAAACTTTGAGCTCAATAAGAAACTTTTCTCTGGTTACCACAGTATTATTTTCAAAGTTCCTCTATTCTTATTTTGTCTTGTAATTTTTCATTTAGTGATTGTTAAATTTTCATTTAGATTTCGTAAGGTTCGTGTCATGCCATTTTTAATTTTCTTATAAGGAACAAGATATATTTTGGAATATATTCAAAATGTTCCCAATACTGAGCGTAAATTTTTCTTAGTTCAGATCGCAATGCGATGTATTACTGAACTTATTGTGTTCAATATACAGGGTTATTCAGCTATGATGTTACACGGTGTTCGCATTTGCGAATAATTAATTTGTTAATTTTCCTAGTTGTGTGAAAGTGTCAAAGTCAGATACAAACTTATTTTTCATAACCTCTATTTGGTCACCACGTGTACCTGACATTTCGTTTTGTAAAACGCTTTCATGTTAAAACAAATATGTTGTAAAATTATTTACTTACTTGTTAGTTCATAAGCATAGTTCGCTTCTCAGAAAATTCTCCTAGTGTTTTAGACACGTTCTACGTTCGTCTTGTGCTTATGATACCTCGTGGTCAACTGATCACCATTTTCTGCTCGCTCATTGGCCAGCCACCACGCAGCTGCTACGCGTCAGCCAATCACCGCTCGTCTTCCCCAGACGAGGCCCGGCTTCTCCAACCGCGAGCCATGGACGCTTCTGGAACATCGTCTGCCTAGCTATTTAAGCGGTCTCCCAAGCTGACTGCTTTGTGCTTTCTTCGACGGTCAACATGATGTCCACCAGTCTTGTAAACCGGACTTAAAACTTCAAATATTGTCTACGTATCACCTTAATTTCCGCATCAAGAAGTATTATTTAAACTTCGCAAAGTCTTTCGACATTTTTCTTTGTGATCAAACCTCGATCACCAGCCACGTGTTTCTACGACATGTTAGTGCTAACAAACGTTTCTAGATGTGAACTGTACATCTTCAAGTGCTACGGAAAACTATTCCTACGCAATCTATCTACAAAGTGAATACATTATCACTTAAGACTTCGTCTTCATATGGCTTAATATAAGTCTCTACTTTTTGTGAAAGCTATTCAAAGTTACATAACTAATGTTATCATTACTGCTCAAGCAAGTGTTCTACGTGACACCGTTCGTTTCTTCGAACATTTGGGTTGCTAACCTCACTTCGTTACAGTTAAGTACTCTGTTAATTATACATAACCTGTGATGTGAAAAGTGTAATTTACTGTTCTACCTTATATGTTATTTCTTTCTGAGGAAAGATTCATACAAGCCTACTTGAGAAGTTTTCTCAATTTTAATATTCGGCTTGCTTTTCCCATTTCTCCTAGGAGGTATGACATATCGGCTCGCTTTAGCCATTTTTCATTTGAGAAAAGTCTCATTAATTCTCGTGCATACCTGCGTCTGCCATTGCACTTCTTCTTGGAACATTTCATGGTTCACTTTCAGGTAATAGGCCACTTGCCTACCTGCTTCTGCCATTTCAATTTCTTCGGAAATATTACATGGTTCACTTTCATGCAGCTCACACATACTTGTGTTTGCCATTGCATTTCCGTTGGAAATATTTTTGTTGCATCTTGGCAACTCCCTTTCATAAGGTACTGCAGGATTTGGCCCCTGTCAGTCACTAGCCCCTTCTATAGGCTATGTCTTTTTTTATGCAACTGCATTTTCGGTTTCCCTTCTTTTTCATAGGGTACTGCAGGATTAAGCCCCTGTCAGCCATTAGCCCCCTTCATAGGCTATGTCACTATTCTTTTCTCTTTCTATACAAGCTACCTTTTGTATTAAAACATTTTTTGTGCCTAACCTGGCTCACAATTCAATGAATTACTCTTTCTTTTTCAGAAAAGCAAAGTTGTACAAAACTGACTATTGTTTTTTGTTATGCTAACTTATTTTCCGTTTATTGAAAGAAAATATATATGTCCAAGCTACCTGCTCTCTTTTTCTTCTTTTCTTGTGTCATATATGCTAAATGATCCCATGTTCCTTAACGCTCAAACTTTGTTCTATTTTGAATTCACTAAAAAGAGTCTGATAATGGAGACCTTTAATTGTTCGATCCAATGGTTAGTGATAGTTCATCACACCACACGGCAATAACGTCTAAACCATTAAAGATATCGGTATTCTGATTTCACTTTTGTGAATGGTGCTAAGGGACTCATAAACTAACTTATACTATTTTCTCGTTTTATTGTGAATAGCTGAGATATTGGTATCAACTTTGGTTTTATTAATGGAACTATACTAACTTTTGCATACAGGGTATCAGATTTCACTGAGACAAATTCAACGGTGTTATTATTTCCCAAATTGGACAAGTACTTTTTGAGAAATCAAGGATATGAAAATTGTGTTATGCCACGCTTCCTTATGGTGACGCGATGTGCTAATGGCTAGTAGGTTGCGGCTGAATGTGACTCACGGCTTGTTGGTGACCTTGCCTAGCCTAGCCTCGTTCGCAGGCGTAATCTGCTTCAAGGCGGTACATGTAGCTCACACCATGGGTGTCCGCGTAGAAGTAGCTACAAAATCTGGTGAGCCGAACATGTCCTCGGACACTCCCGGCACTAAATGGCATACCAGCCGCGGTGGCCGAGAGCGCTAACGCGCTACCTCATGCCTCGCAGGCATCGGGAGAGCGTGGGTTCGAATCCCACCTCAGCCGTCCAGAAAATGGTTTTCGTGGTTTCCCATTTTCACCACCAGGCAAATGCCGGGACGGTTCCTTTCAATAGCTCCACGGCCGATTTCCTTCCATTATTAGAGTAAAGGTAGAAAGCCAAATAGAGGAGGAGCAGTTTGGATTTAGACGGGGCAGGTCAACAATGGAACCCATTTTCATTCTGAGACAGAACATTGAAAAGAGTTGGGAATATGGGAAGGATATGGTAATGACTTTTATTGATCTAGAAAAGGCCTATGGTAGCATCCCTAGAACAAAAGTTTGGGAAAGCTTAACAAATAGGGGGATAGGCAAGGAACTGAGAGACATGATAAAAGGAATGTTCATGGAGTGCTACAGTAGTGTGAAGACTAGAGTCAGGACATCGGAATGGTTTAAAATTGACACTGGACTAAAGCAAGAAGTGTGTAGTCACCTTATTGTTCTTAATGGTGATGGATGACATGATGAAGGCAGCAATAAAAGACTATAGTAGAGCAAAGATGAAGGTAATGTTGTTTGCAGACTATGTTGTAATCTGGGGCGAGGATGAGATGGAGGTACAAGATCAGTTAGACGTAATAAATGAAAAGATTGAGCAATGGGCATTGAAGATAAATGTGGAGAAGAGTAAAACAGTGGTGATGAGTAGAGGTGAGAAAGAAGGAAAAGGAGTAATCAAAGTCAGAGATAAGGAATTGGAAGTGGTGAAACACTTCAAATACTTGGGAAGTGAACTGACTGAAGATGGAAGACTAGATTTGGAAATTAGCAGAAGATTACAACTCTGGAGTGCTTTCTACCAACAGGTACGGGGACTAGTATGGAACAAGGATATACCAATTAAGGCTAAAGAAGTTATGTACCACGCATATTATGTTCCTATAGTGACATATGCAGCAGAAACTTGGACAATGACTAAGAGGGATGAGAGCAGAGTACAAGCAGCTGAGATGAGATTCCTGAGAAGTATGGTCCAGAAAACGAGGAGGGACAGAGTGAGAAATGAAGATATACGGAAAGAACTGGGAGTACAGAAACTAAATGACAAACTGGAGCAAAACAGATTGAGATGGTTTGGACATGCCAAACGGATGAATTAGGTAAGGCTACCAAGACGAGCACTGGAACGACGGATGACAGGGAAGAGAGGTCGAGGAAGACAAAGAATGCGTTGGATGGACTCGGTGGAGAATAGTATTAGAAAACGGAACCTGGATTGGAACACTGTGTCGGAAGAGGAATGGTGGAGCGACAGAACAAAGTGGAGAGGAACCATATTTGCCCCCACCCAGTGTCAACTGGAAAAGGGGATATGAAGATGATGATGATGATGATGATTCCTTACCTGACCCGTCCTGAATAGAAAAGTACATGGTCATTGGCTGCATTAATAAAATTAAAAGCCATACGCTAAAAACAAAAACAAACAAAAATCTGCTTCAAAACGAAATGAATATCCTGAAATCAGAATAGTAGTCGTTATTATCGGAGATCGATTCTTTGGGAAATATAAATGAGTGATCAAAAAAATAGTAAAATGAAGTTTCCTTTATTGTCTAATAATTTCTTACGTCACTAGCTGTTGGTATAATGGGACAAAGGCACAGATGGTGGCGTACATTGCTTTTCATTTGATAGCACATGTAGAATAAATAATTCACGATGCGTAATACACTTCGGGAGCCTTAAATGTACCAGTGGATAACACGAAATGGGAAAGCGTAATGTTTTGCAAATACAGTACGTACAGATTTGTCGAAGTTGAAAAAGTATTTAAACAGTCGGTTTAATTTATTTATTAGATGACGATGACGATGATAATTGTCGTTTAAAGGGGCCTAAAATCTAGGTTATCGGCCCTAATCGTTTGGCTGATCGTGAAGATGATAATGAAATGTGAACTACAACTAAAACTAACTACTAACTTATATACTAGAAGAAGAAATGGAAAACAAAAGGAGACTAAGGCAAATAAAGGACAGGAGGAAAAGAAATGCCCTCAACCCTCGAAGAATGCAGATTGAAGGACTTCGAAGGAAGGAGAGCCATGAAAGGCAGGTAGGAAAGTGAAAGAGGAGAGGGTCCGCCCCAGAAGTAATGGATAAAAGGGGAAAATCCGGACTCAGCTCAGGAATCCCTCAGTGTCGCCAACTCCCGAACTCACCAGCCGTGAGCCCCTGAGGGTGTAGCAATATCCACCCTGAGGGTGGTGGGACTACATACACCCTTCCTCCTTGAGGGCCTTGAGCAGAAGGCAGGAAATAATATGAAAAGAAAAAGAAGGCTGAACCCTAGCAGAAGGAGGGTATCAGAAAAGATGAGACAAGGGCCAATTAACGCGGGAAAGGAAGAGAATCTCTAGGCCTCGGAAACCCTAATGCCGTCGGGGTCGGAAGAGAAGAAGAGTTGACCAAGTGAGGTCGACAGGAAAGAAGACAGAGAGGAGCGCGGCGCAAGTAAGTGGAAGCAATGCCGGACTCAGCTGGGGCCCCGTGGTCGCCAACCCACGTCCCACTAGGTGTTAGCCTCTGGGGGCGGGGTTATTTATTAGAGTTACGTAGCCGAGAGCGCTAGTTCGTGTCTCGCTGGCATCGGGAGAGCGTTGGTTCAATTCCCACCTCAGCCGTCCTGAAAATGGATTTCGTGGTTTCCAATTTTCACCAGGCAAATGCCGGGACGGTTCCTTTCAATAGGCCCATGGCCGATTGCCTTCCAAAATCCCTTCCCTGACCCGTCCTGAAAAGAAGAGTACATGGCCATTGGCTGTATTAATAAAATTATTAATAGAAACATTTAATGCTTCTTCAGGGAAAGAGTGGCCTTCTCATGCGTAGCTACATCAGGTTGAATGGAAAATGGTGTAAGTAGAACGCGATCCATCTGGCAGCGGTCACTGAGACATACTGTTTCCTCACGAAAAGGGAAAATAGGTAGGCTAAGAAAAGAGGCTGATTTTGCATTCGAGTCTGAGTGGAAATATAGAACTTCCCGAGTGAGGTTTGAACACGATGGGTGTCGTACACACTACTCGCGTGTGGCTAGACTAACTCTATTTCCTGGTCGGTCGATTGGGCGTGAAGGTATTATAAGTTGGCCGCCCTGTACACCTGATTTGACACCTATTGACTATTTGGTTTTCCGGTTCAATTCAGGCTGCTGTATTATTTCTATGCATTTTGAGCTCAAAATTAAGTAATATGATATGAAATTGTAAGCAATATTAATTTTTACATGAACTGAATCTTGTCATTTTGATTCTCTGTCTGTGAATTACCTCAACACTGAACACATATTATTATTTTGTTTCAGTTGTTCAACCTAGACTTCTGTGTTATTGAGGGACCGATGGCCTAGATGTCAAGACCCGTACAACTTATCATCATCATCATCTTCATCATCATTGTACCGACAGCGGTGGCTACGCTCACTAAAGCGCAGCGTTAGGTCATGGGACCATGCTCTCTGCTGACTCGGTAGACAAGTGGGTTCGAGCCCTACCGTCGGCCGTCCTTGAAATGGTTTTCCGTGGGCACCCATTTTCAAGACCAAGCAAATGCTGGGACGGTTCCTTCTGACAGGCCACGGCCGCTTCCTTTCACATCCTTGTCCACTTTCATCCATTCATCTCATCTCTCGTTTCGATGCGCAGGTCGCCCACGGGTGTCAACTAGAAAGACCTGCACTCGGCCTCTCAGGAGGCCACACGAAAATGAAAATCATCACTGTATTATTTCTTTGTATTTCGAGCATATGATCAAAAATGGCACCATTTTCCTTGTACCCGGGTACATATTGAGACCCCGGTTCCGATAGTTCAGGGTTTGATTTCTAGCACTGATAAATAATTGACTTGTTTAACGGTTGAGGAATATACTCACCCTCACGAGGCAGGAGGTGGATTCAATTCCATCTCTAGCCTGCCAAAAAGTGGTTCCTTGTGCTTTCTCAATTCTACTCCTAATCTAAGCCCTTCCTAAACCTAACAACAATTACAGGAACACGCACTACTGCAGACATTACAATGACACAGGTTGACAGAGAAATTTTCAGGTGCATGGGGCTGTTGACCATAATGTACAAATCCCTAAATGAAACAATATCAACAACTCAAATAAGGTCAAATGAAATAGTAAATCTCCATCTTACTGAATGAGTTTTACTATGAATGATGCGCTATTTATGTAATATCGTAACCCTCCCAGGTGCTCACATCTAGTGGGATGTGGGATGGTGACCATGGGACACCAGCTGAGTCCGCCATTTCTTCCACTTAATTGTGCCGGGCTCCTCTCTGCTATCTTTCCTGTCGGCCTCCCTTGGTCAACTCTTGTTCTCTTCCGACCCAGACGGTATTAGGGTATCGGAGGCCTAGGGAGTCTCGTACTTTCCCGCCTCAATTATCCCTCCTCTAATCTTTCCTAATCCATCATTCTTCTAGGGGTCAGCCTTCTTTTTCTTTTCATTACAGTTCCTTTTGTATTTTAAGATTCTCGCCCTGTTCTTATGAATTGGCTCACCGTGTCTCTAAATTACAGTTTGTGAGTATTTTGAATCTCAACCACATTTTTTAAGTATTTTCAATCTACATTGCATTTTGTAAGTATTTTCGATCTCAACTTCATTTTGTAAGTATTTTTAATCTAAATTGCATTTTGTAAGTATAGTATTTTGAATCGCGGGCTTCCACATATTGTGAGTATTTTGAATCTAAATTACATTTTGTAAGTATTTTCAATTTCAATTGCATTTTGTGAGTATTTTGAATCTGGTAAGGCATTTTCAATCTAAATTGCATTTTGTAAGTATTTTCAATTTCAATTGTATTCTGTTGAGTATTTCGAATCAACATTGCATTTTGTAAGTATTTTGAAACTAAATTACATTTTGTGCGTATTTTTCACTCTAAATTCCTTTTGTGCGTATTTTTCACTCTAAATTACCGTTACCTTTTGTAAGTATTTCCACTCTACATTTTGTGAGTCATTTCAATCTGAGTTCCATTTTGTAAGTATTTTCAGTCCAGCTTAATTTTCGTTATGGTTTCCATTTCATTGTCATTTTCGCTCTCACCCGGCCCGATAACCTAGATGTTAGGCCCCTTAAAACAACAATCATCATCATCATCATCATCATCATCGTAATATCGTAACGAGGGAAACAATACATCTTATTTCATAGTCTGCAGAGGCTTGTTAATTATTGTTGTTTTAAAGGACGGAACAGCGAGGTCATCTCCCCCTTTGCAGAGGCTACTCCACTTTTAGCCTATTTTCATTTTTTGAAGAAAAAAAAGAGGTTTATGAAACCATATTTTGTTCGTGTGTGCGTATGTGTGTCTGTGTGATGTGTGTGTGTGTGTCCCCCTAATAACTTCGTAACTGCTAGAGCGATTCTAATGAAACTCGGTAAGGTCATAGCACCATTTTGGCTGACCCCGATCGTGCTCTTCAAATGTTACTGCGTCTCACCAATCCAACATGGCGGCTGTGCGAAATATTCTACCAGCATTCAATATCTCCGAAACTATTACAGATATCAGCCTGACATTTTGTACGGTGATAAAGAGCACTAATAGAAGTTCACCTATGTAACATTCAAAAACCTGGTAACTACTAAACCAACATGGCGGCCAAGCGAAGTTACGACTTTTAAATAGACTTTTCTCGCGATATAACCATCCAAACGCAATGAAACATGGTACAGCAAATGTTTATACACATTGGAATGCACTGGCTTTTAATTTAGTTCAATTGTTTAGATAAACTCAGGATGGCGGCTGTGAGAAATCTTTCACTGGCATTCTATATCTCCGAAACCATTACTGATATCACCCTGAAATTTTGCACGGTGATAAACGGCACTACTGCACATTTATCTATGTAATTTTCAAAAACAAAACGAACATAGCGGCCAAGCGAATTTGAAATGTTTTAATAGATTTTTCTCGCGATTTAACCATCTGAGCGCAGTGAAATATGGTACAGTATATAATTATACGTAAATTATTGTTATGGACTGGCATCTAATTTAGTTCAATTGTTTACATAAACTCAAGATGGCGGCTGTTTTCATTTCATTTCATTTCTTGTGTCGTAATCGGGCGATCGAAGTGAAAGTTTGCGTAATGAAGTTACGCAATAATTTTCCTTTAATGGTACATAACTCTATGGCCAATACATATAACAATTCAAAATGGCAACCATCCGAAATATTTAGACGGTTCACAATATCTACGAATCTTTTACAGTAATCAAACTGAAAATTTTTATGTTCATAGAGGCTATGAACATACGTTCACCTATAGGACTTTCAATAACCTGGTGGGCACAAATCCAACATGGAGGTAATGCGAATTATATATATTTAAATGGGCGTTTCTCGCGATTTAACCATCCGAGTACAATGAAACTTGGTACGGTAAATGCTTATACAAATGTTAATCCACTGGCATCTAATTTATTTCAGTTGTTTTCATAACCACAAGATGGCAGCTGTGCGAAATTTTAAAATCTCGTTTTTACGTCTTGTGTCCTAATCATGCGATAGAAATTTGAATATTAGCCTACACATGCACAATAATCTTCATGTAATATCACATAACTCTAAGACCTACATATATAAAAATCCAACATGGCGACCATCCGTAATATTAGATGGTCCTCAATATCTACGAATCTATTACAGCAATCAAACTGAAATTTTGTATGTTGATAGAGGCAATTAACATATGAAAATAGGCTTTAGTTCTTCACGCAACTACTTGGTTTTTATTTTGCATTTGCCAATTGACACTGTCTAGAGCAAAACTTGGCTTTACACTGATGTCTCAGGCTAATTTATGGCAGTGATCATATGAAAGCTGTTAAGGCTAAATGTCCCGACACATTGATAAGAATATAATTCAACAGATGGCAGCACAAGCGAAGCTGAATTTATTTATTTATTTATTTATTTATTTATTTATTTATTTATTTTTGTATCGAAGGGGAGCTCCGATCTGCGATCTGAAAACTGCTATGTACTCTGTCTAGTGGCAGAATTGATATTAATTCATTGTTTACTTTTATAATTTCAAAAACAGAAAAGTTGCTGTTTGTTTTTCAAATATCTGATTAAAATTCGAAAGAAAACGGGTAATACGAAAGTTGAGTTTTACTCACTGATTCCAAAGCCGCATCGAAAGCCTAAATCGGTTGAATAGATTCGTCGGGATCACTTTGGGAAGTTTGTTCATGAAAGTGTTACTGTATTTGCAACAAGGCGCGGCAGTAGAACAAGGTCATGGAGAGCAGGTTGGGGGGAGGGGAAGTGGAGGTCGAGTGATTTGAGAGAGCGACAAACTTACCAGACGGTATGGAATTCCCGAGCATCTACTCCAATGTTGCGATTGACTGTGCTGGTTAGTTCTGATTTATTGTCAAGGTCTGAATATTTATGAGTGATCATTTGATATTTTACCAGTTCCTAGTTACGATTTCTTGTTTTTAGTTCATCGATCTCATTAACTACTTTTTGTTGAATTTATATTACCTGCAAAAGTATTATTTTTTAATGCCCGTTAGGTGTTCTATTTTCGGCACTTTATTTTTTGGAGAGTATTTCTGGTGGAATAGACACATGTACATACAGGTAGGCTACGACTGATGGAAAGCAGTCATCACGTGGAGTTATTTTTTCGTTTTTGTTGAAAAATGGAGCCACCTCCAAAACCGATTCAAGGGTGTTCCACTAAATCCTAGGGGAGATTGCGACTAAGTACCAAGAAAAGGAAGCCAGGCCCTAAAAAAAACACATCTTCACACCCGTAAGTTTTTTTCCTAGTTTATATTTGAAATTATATATTTCTTTACGCTCGCATTATAGAATCGGTGATGCACCGAACAGTTATGATTTCACTTATATTTTACCTTTAAAAGTTGGATGACTAAACGTCGCCCCGCAATCTGCAGGCTACATGGCTGTACACCGCAGCGGTTGCTTGGTAGGCCTAGGAACTTCATGGGCTGTCGCGCCACGGGTGTAGTTTGTTTTTTACTTCTAATACATAAGTGTAGGAGTACAAAATCACGAACTATTCAGTGTCAACTTTATTCAGAGAAGCAAGTTCGACTTCAAATGAAAACAATGCGTTGTGTGGAAAAATAAAGGCGTAGCGATTGTGAAAATGGAAAATTGGTTTCCGGAAATACTGGATTGGATTGGGATCTATAAAGACTGCAAACAGTACTTTTGAACTACCAGCGAGCAAGGTGAAGACAAACAGCTAACTACAACCAAACTTATGCGGTATTGCTTGCAGTCCCTAATTGCAAAAGTTCCCATCTAGTATCAAACACCACCAGCAATGCTGCCGAAAATTATATGTCCCTTGTTGCAAAATTCACGGGAGGTAAGCAGATCAATCGAGGGAAACGAGGTTCCTTCACTCATAGAACCAAAGCTGCCGGGCTGGGCTTTCAGTTTGGGCCATCCTGGCACTATAAAACAATGAAATCAGTTTAGAGAAAAAAATTGCCACAATAGTGAAGGACATTGCACTCTGCAGAAAGAGAAGAAGAGTAGCTTTCCGAAAAAGTTTTATTTCCGTCGCGAGAAGGGAAAAGAATGTCCCAACAACAGTTTAATTAAATGAAACGTACTGTCTCACGTGATTATGGAAACCGATCAATGCAGTTGGATTTCGATGAGGTTCTGTTGAGAGAGTTTAGTGATTAGAAGATCAAGCAACTAACGCTTAGTGAAGGCCATATACAAAAACTGGAGAAGGAAACAAGGGGCCAAAGGGAAAATGAAAAGTGGCACACAGCTAGAAAGGACAGACTTACGGCATCCAATTTTGGATATGTGTGCAAGAGGAAACCTACTTCGAAATGGGCTCCAGTAGCATTCTGTACGCAAATTTCACTTAAAAGCAATGCAGTATGACTGTGATAATGAGTGAATTGCAAAACGAGATTTAGAGGAGAAATCGGTAGAAAAGTGGAAGAATGTGGTCTTTTCGTACATAAAACTTATGGGTTCTTAGGTGCCTCCCCAGACGAATTAATAGGAGATGACGCTACAATCGAAGTCAATTGCCCTTATTATGCACGGAATATGACCATATTGGAAGCCTGCAAAAAGCTAAAAGGATTTTGTTTGGCAGAAAGTAAGTTAAAAAAAAGCCTAGAGAATGTCAAGAACAGTGCCATTCAGAAGAGAACAGATTGATAACTCTCTAACACTCACATGATTTTTATTTCCAGAACCAGGGCTAGTTGGAAATAACATAGCGGGAATTATGTTATTTTGTGGTATGGACGCCTAAGGACATTCACATAGAAACAATAAAGAGGGACGAAAAGTTCTGGAGACAAAAAAAATGCTTATGTAACTGACATTCTGCTACGAGAAAATCTTGTTGCATGAGATCATTGATCCCAGGATGACCAGATCAATGGATATAAGAGAACCTGAGTTGAAGTAAAATACAGTGTGTGTGTAAGTCATGAAACGTTATCTTTGGTATGGAAAAAATTGAAGCATTGATTTCAAAAACAGGAAATAATTAGGTATAATATTTTTAGTTTGTTTAAAGTACGCAGTACTGCCTCTGCTAACAATGGGCAGATGGGAACATGTTAGGAACTTTAATTCTATATATGTACCTAATAATTTTGCCCTTGGTATGCATTTTCATGATTTGTTTATTGTAATAAAATGTCCTATATAAATGAACTTTTATTATTACTTCCATGAAAATTGAAATATGTTATAGTGATTGGCCTCACGGAGTCGTTTCAGATCTCACGAAAAAAAAGGGAATTAGAGTCAAAAGAACCAACATGGCCGCCATATGCAAACTATTGGACTGACGACCTTGTAGCTTGGTCAAAGGACGCTTCTCACATAAATGTATGTTGATGCAAAATTTGGTAGAGATCAGATGGTTAGGTTGGGCGTAATTTGATTCAAGCTTTTAACATTTTGGTGGCCGCCATTACGCTTTTGTCAAGATGGCGGCGATATAAAACATAACAGTGAGGTGCCCTATGCTAGTGCTACCTCTGTACCAAATTTCGTTCAATTCGGCTTTACCGTGTTTGAATTGATAGGGGGAATCGATTTGCACGCATACATGGCCGCCATATGCAAACTATTGGACTGATAACCTTGTAGCTTGGTCAAAGAACGCTTCTCACATGAAGGTATTGTGCCCATGTGGAGTGCTCATGATTCGAATTCATGATCATTTAGTTTGAAATGTTAGAAAACTTTACAGGATTTTTGTACAGATTTTAAGCTAGCAGAAGGGTTAAGTTGAAATCACCTCTGTGTGACGCATATAGGATGGCGCAAGAAGTGAGCCATAGCCTGCAGCTGGGCGTGAGATCACCGCCAGCTCATCAGATTAAGGCTTGCGCATAGGATAAAAATTGACCAACGGATTCTTCCAACCAAGAGAGAGAGAAAGAAGATCTAACTAGAAACCCCTTACTCAGCTGTAAATCGACAACACTGTATAGGAGGTGTGGCCAAGAGATTGGCAGAATAATTGAATTTAGCCAGAAACGTGCAAAAATCTTAGGAAATCTTTCCGCCAATGTTAATCATTTGGGAAAACAGAATTTTGAGATTTGTAAAAGTTAATAATAATTGTATGGTTTAGAAGTGCATTGTAAACATTACGTAGTTCGGGGAGGGGAAATCAAGAAACTATACGCCCAATTAATTCAGGAGCTATTTTAATTTTTTAATCGTACTTGCCACGATCGATCTTCGATATGTTTAGTATAACTGAGACGTTCAAGACGTAAGCTCCAAAAAGGTTATTTTTTGAGATCGTGCGACGCTTATTTTGGAAAATAATTTTTAGAAGGAAGGAAACTAGTTTATTGGTAGCCAAAATTAGATATGAACCCTCTGAGCGCAAGGGAAGTCATGCAGTTTTCAAGACTACTTGAGAGGAGACGCCACATCGTGTACACCAAATCTACGAATACTCCTTGAGGGAGGTACTACGTCAATTGTCAGTTAGCGGAAGCGGTGCTTCACAAAGTTGTAATTAGTAATTAGTAATTAGTAATTAGACAGTCTACGCTAGATCAAAAGTGGTCATACAGTAGTCATTGTACAACGAATCGTCAAAGTTTTGTTAAAATAAACTATATGCGTGCTGCGAACAGTAAGAATCAAATTCGAACATTGGCAAACTATATTATTATAGGCCAAGAAAATAACTTCAGCCGACAGGGGCGTGCAAGGCCTAAAGAACAGTATCAGTCACGAAGAAACATCGAATTATCTCAACAGTAAACGAGAACTTTGAAAGTAGTGAAAACCGAACTTTATCTAGTGCGTTAAAGAACCATAGTAGGGTCTAACGTAGGATAACAGCCTAAATCTATCCGTGTATAGGGATTTAGCGCTGAAGTGAAGTCAGGTAAGAGACACTTTAAGCAGGACAGTAACTACAGGAAGAGGTGTGAAACAGTTCACATATCGTGCCACGAACGGGATACAGTAGTATTCATGAAATCAGGTCCGAACGTGGACAAGAGAGAAACCTTGACAGAGCGCATTATAACTAGTAATAGCGACTCTAGGACCGTACCAATTCAGACTTTATGCAAGATCTGAACTTGCAATTTGAACAAACATAGTATCGAGCTATAAACTGTTAAGTGCCGATTACTATAGGAGAGCTGGAGTAGGATAGCAGTATCCATACCTATCCAGCGCTTGCTGAGAAAGAGACTTCCAATCGATCCAGTTAGGAGCAAGAACTAGGGAAACACAGCTAGTATCTGCAGCTCTTGGATAAGGGAAAAGAAAAGTGTCACCTACGTGTGAGAAATTAAGTGTAACCACAGTGTTGTATGTGTATTTTGTATATATATATATATTATTTGATCAAGTGTTAAATTATAATTTTTCAGTGTTTGTTAGTGTATAAGTGTATAGAAAAATATGATTTTTATACCTCTAAGAGAGGAAAATAGTGCTTTAAAATGTGTGATGTGAAAATGAAAATCCACAGCCTGCTTCCAGTATCCGACCGGGTCAGGAATGTAATGAATGAAGCCCCCATCTAGCGACGAGGATATGAACTGTGCCGGCTGCCGAGGCCTGACGCACTCCTCTGGGGCAATGATTAAATGAATGACAGATGCAATGAAATGATAGTGGAGAGTGTTGCTGGAATGAAATTTTGAAAGGGAAAACCGGAGTACCCGGAGAAAATCCTGTCTGCCTCCGTTTTGGCCAGCACAGAGTGACCGGGATTTGAACCACGGACCCAGCGGTGAGAGGCCGGCGTGCTGCCGCCTAAGCCACGGAGGCTTACTTTAAAATGTGTAATGTAAAAGAAGAATTAATATACACCGTGAGTTTAGTGAAGTGTATTATGGAGGCTTAAAACCCATAGAAGTGGGATATGAGGCTGATTTGTTGGGAGCCTGGAGCTAGTTGCTCAAAGGATAATCATGTGAGTACAATTATTTAAATAAGTGTTGATTTTGGACGGGGAGGATTCGTGCATACAAATATCTGAGAAGATGTTCTCAAAATATCAGGGATCATGTAATGTAATGTGTGTGAATTGAAGCGTATGATCTCTTCTGAACGATAAAGCAATCATGAATTAATTATTGAAATAATGGTTAATATAACTACTCATAGGAGTATAGTCTTTTGAAGTCACGTCAAGAAGTGACATAATGTGAAGTAACATACATTTTAAAGGCAAGAAATAAATATAAAAATAATTGTTAGAATATAACAATAAATGTAATGATGCTAGAAATCGTGAAGGTTTTGTGAATAATAATAATAATGATAAATTTTGTTGAACAAGGATGTTCCAATGAAAGTGATGTCAAAGGCGAATTAATATCCATGCCACATAACGTTGGAAAGTGCTAATAAGGTAATAAGACAGAGCTAAATTGAAGTAGAAGCGGTAAATATCTTACTCGATATTTCACACAAATATTATTGTTGTTACATAAAGCTAGGATAGCTTATTTGACTTTTCACGCTAATTATTGCTGTGATTTTATGCCAGGATTTAAATTGATTGCCAGATAGGAGTTTGTCAAGGTTCTATGAGGGTAAAGTATTTGCAGTAAGCCAAAAATTGAATACGGGTGCTATATATTTTGTGTGAGCGCATGAGGACAGTGCTGGTATGCCGCTCAGAAAGTCGCTAGTTTTAAGAGGATTTGGTGTTAAATGGTCACAATCCTATGTCAAGTTGGTAAGACATCCAAATATGGAAATATATCCACGGGGCAGACTCATTATTTAGTATGAACCAAGGTTCATCCATGTCGGAAGCCCCGTCATTATGAATTTAAAAACCTTCCAATGATTTTTTTTTTTTTCGTGTAGCCTCCTGAGAGGCCGAGTGCAGGTCTTTCTAGTCGACGCCCGTGGGCGACCTGCGCGTCGGGATGAGAGATGGAATGGATGAAGGCGAATGAAACTGGGCAAGGATGTGGAAGGTAGCGGCCGTGGCCTGTCAGAAGGTACTGTCCCAGCATTTGCCTGGTGTTGAAAATGGGAAACCACGGAAAACCATTTCAAGGACAGCCGACGGTGGGGCTCGAACCCACGCGTCTACCGAGTCAGCAGAGAGCTTGGCCCCATGACCTAACGCAGCGCTTTAGCCAGCGTAGCCACTACTGTCGGTTTCCAATGATAATACCTATCAATCAATAAGTTCACCTGTGCAAATATAGCGGATAAATATTGCCGCATAAAGTGTAATGATGAAGGGATCTAATGTGTGTTCTATCGAGGTAAAGAAGTGATTCTTAAAGTAGCCTGTCGGCCAGAGAGATAGACATTCAGTCTGTATGGACTGGGGGCTGTGCGACCCTCGGCATCATAAATTTAAAGTGAAGCACTTTGACAGCACTAAGGGGACCACTAATCTCATTGGGGCAGGTCCGTGACAACACGCCTTATGTAAGAAAAGTTAAATGTTTGAGACATGCCGGTCATCAGTGCCGAGATCTAGAGTTATTAATTCTTGCCAGAAATCGTTCTGAAAACCATATCAGCTTAAATAAATAGTCAAAGACTAATGTAAAATCCTTTATTATAAATAACCATGTAAATGTTGTTCCGGAGTAAAAATGGAAATATTAAAGGAGTCTGGGGAGTCTCTTTTAACTTGATTCATTCAGTAATTTCCAGTACTCAGGATATGCACGAGTTCTGTCCCCTAACAACACTGATTTGTAGAATTGTCTTGAGAGGGATGAAGTTTTGAAACTCACGGGAACCTTTAGAAAAATATATATATTTGTTATAAACAAATTAGCGCAACTTTGGTAAAAACTCTGAATGGGGGTTAAAGTGCTTTATTGTCAATGAATAACTATGTAAGAATAACCTTAGAGCCATGAGACGCTCGTATTTGAAGTGTAGATAACTTGCTTTATGGAAGAGAATGGTTTGTTGACTTTTTGTCAGGTTCATTTGAAACCTTTATATTAGATTTTGTGGTTTTGTTTTATTGATTCCGTGTCTAGTTGTAGACAAGTGTGAACATTGTATTGTCAATTTAATTGTTGTAGCGCATAGTTTTTGATTTATTAAATAATTATTAGATTTTGAATTTGGTATTCATTTTGAAGTGCTTATTCCATGCTTGATCCTGAATGTGTAAATCATATTAGTGGGAGAACATTCTATGCCCCGAATACCTGAGTGAGCTGGCAGGCTACGATTTGCATATTTATTGTTCTCAAGGGTACAGTATGTAGTTGCAAAATTTGGTAGGGATCAGATGATTAGGTTGGTCGTAATTTGATTTAAGATTTAAACATTTGGGTGGCCGCCATTACGTTTCCGTCAAGATGGTGGCAACATAAAACATGACACTGAGGTACCCTTTGCTAGTGCTACCGTACCTCTGTACCAAATTTTATTCAATTCGGTTTCACCGTGTTTGAATAGATAGGGGAAATCAATTTGCACAAATACATGGCCGCCATCCGCAAAGTATTGGGCTGATGACCTTGTAGTTTGGTGAAAATATTCCTCATACATAAATGTATAACGTTGCAAAATTTGCTAGATATCATATTATTAGATTGGTCGTAACTTGATTTAAGCTTTTAACATTTGGGTGGCCGCCATTACGTATTCGTCAAGATGGCGGTGACATAAAACATGACACTGAGGTGTCCTTTGCTAGTGCTACCTCTGTAACAAATTTTGTTCAATTCGGTTTCACCGTGTTTGAATTGATAGGGGTAATCGATTTGCACAGATACATGGCCGCCATCCGCAAAGTATTGGGCTAATGATCTTGTGGTTTGGTCAAAATATGCGCCCCACATAAAGGTATGTTGTTGCAAAATTTGGTAGAGATCGGATGATAATGTTAGTCGTAATTTGATTTAAGCTTTGAACATTTGGGTGGCCGCCATTACGTATCCGTCAAGATGGCGGCAATATATAACATGACACTGAGGTGCCCTTTGCTAGTGTTCAACCTCTGTGCCAAATTTCGTTCGATTCGGTTTCACCGTGTTCGAACTGATAGGTGGGGGACAGACATCCAGAGTACACACACTCACACACACACACATACACACAATTTTTGGCCCTGTGTAGGTCTCATAAGTCTACTTTCATTTTTTCAAAAATCGAAAGTAGGCTAAAAAGGGAATTAGAGTCAAGAGAACCGAAGACCCATACGAATCACCAAAATAAATGTATGTATGTATGTATGTATGTATGTATGTATGTATATAGGTCTATGTGCGTGCGCATTTGGCCTCTTATAAATCGATAATAGCAGGCTCCATTGATTAGAATTTTTCACGGTTTGTGCTCTTGTTTGTTATGTCTAGAAGACGATACCTAGAGCTGGACGTCCGCATCGGATGGAATTTAGAACAGATATTCCCAATAAACCTCAACACGAACATATCTTGTCCATCTTTTTTCTAAAATATCAAGAACGTGCTAACTACAAACCAGTCATATTAGCCTACTTTCGATTTTTGCAAAAAAATTAAAGTAGACTTATGAGATCTACACAGGGCCAAAAATTGTGTGTCTGTGTATGTGTGTGTGTGTGTGTGTGAGAGAGTGTGTGTACTCTGAATGTCTCTTCCCCCCTATCAATTTGAACACGGTGAAACCGAATTCAACGAAATTTGGCACAGAGGTAGAACTAGCAAAGGGCACCTCAGTGTCATGTTCTATATCGCCGCCATCTTGTCGGATACGTAATGGCGGCCACCCAAATATTCAAAGCTTAAATCAAATTACGACTAACCTAATCATCCGATCTCTACCAAATTTTGCAACAACATACCTCTATGTGGGACGCATATTTTTACCAAACTGAAAAATCATCAGCCCAATACTTTGCGGATGGTGGCCATGTATGTGTGCAAATCGATTCCCCCTATCAATTCAAACACGGTGAAACCGAATTGAACGAAATTTGGTACAGAGGTAGAACTAGCAAAGGGCACCTCAGTGTCATGTTTTATATCGCCGCCATCTTGACGGATACTTAATGGGGGCCACCCAAATGTTCAAAGCTTAAATCAAATTACGACTAACCTAATCATCCGATCTCTACCAAATTTTGCAACAACATACCTTTATGTGGGACGCATATTTTGGCCAAACTGAAAAATTATCAGCCCAATACTTTGCGGATGGTGGCCATGTATGTGTGCAAATCGATTACCCCTATCAATTCAAACACGGTGAAACCGAATTGAACGAAATTTGGTAGAGAGGTAGCACTAGCAAAGGACACCTCAGTGTCATATTTTATATTGCCGCCATCTTGACGAAAACGTAATGGCAGCCACTCAAATGTTAAAAGCTTAAATCAAATTACGAACAACCTAATAATCTGATATCTACCAAATTTTGGAATATTATACCTTTATGTATGAAGAATCTTTTGACTAAACTACAAGGTCATCAAACCAATACTTTGCGGATGGCGGCCATGTATGTGTGCAAACCGAGTCCCCCTATCTTTCCAAACACGGTGAAAACGAATTGAACGAAATTTGCTACAGAGGTAGCACAAGCGAACGGCGCCTATGTGTCATGTTTTATATCGCCGCCATCTTGACGAAAACGTAATGGTTGCCACCCAAATGTTAAAAGCTTAAATCAAATTACGACCAACCTAATCATCTGATCTCTACCAAATTTTGCAACAACATACCTTTATGTGAGAAGCGTTCTTTGACCAAGTTACACGGTTATCAGTCCAATAGTTTGCATATGGCGGCCATGTATGTGTGCAAATCGATTTCCCCTAGCAATTCAAACACGATAAAACCGAATTGAACGAAATTTGGTACAGAGGTAGCACTAGCAAGGGCACCTCAGTGTCATGTTTTATATCGCCGCCATCTTGACGGAAGCGGAATGGCGGCCACTCAAATGTTAAAAGCTTAAATCCAATTACGACCAAACTAATCATTTGATCTCTACCAAATTTTGCAACAACATACCTTTCTGTGGGAAGCATCTTTTGATTGAACTACAAGGTCATCAGCACAATAGTTTGCAGATAGCGGCCATGTATTTGTGCTAATCGGTTCCCCATATCAATTCAAACGCGGTGAAACCGAATTGAATGAAATGTTTTACAGAGGTAGCATTAGCAAAGGGCACCTCATATTCATGTTTAATATCCGTATAGCACGTTGAATTTCAACAAGCTACTACAACCAACATTCAATTATACTCATTGAAAAGGAGTTATAACAATACCCATGCATTTAGGAGAAAGTAGGCTATATTTTCTTTACTGAACATCTTGTCTATTTATACAGTATTCAATTTCGCATCGAGTGAAACCAGTCGCTGCTCTGTGCGGTAAGAATGTGGGACGCATATTTTGGCCAAACTGAAAAATTATCAGCCCAATACTTTGCGGATGGCGGCCATGTATGTGTGCAAATCGATTCCCCCTATCAATTCAAACACGGTGAAACTGAATTGAATGAAATTTGCCAATTTCGCATCGAGTGAAACCAGTCGCTGCTCTGTGCGGTAAGAATTATGCCCTACAAAGTATCACTAATGTCGGAACAATATGTCTTTTGTTCGGAAGTTTATCCTCAAATAACTCTAAAACAGTTACCTAGAAGGGAATCCAGCGCTGTCAGCATCTATCCTGAGTGTGTTTTCACCGGCTTTTCCACAATCCCTCCTGGTAACTGCCGAGATAGTACCGTACGTTAAGTTTCCCTGACTCTAATACAGTTACACACATAATCAACTACACGGGACTGATGATAATAATAATAATAACAATAATAATAATAATAATAATAATAATAATAACGTTATTGGTTTTACGTCCCATTTAACTTCTGTGGCTTTTAGAGACGCCGGGGTGTCGGAATTTTGCTCCGAAGGGGATCTTTAACGTGCCAGTAAATCTAATGACACGGTTCCCTCGAATTCGCGCACCCTCAAATGCAAACTGGCTGCACCAAGATTCAATCCTGCAACCTTGGGAACAGCAAGCGAGATCGTTACCGCTGTGCCACGCAGCCAACCAAAGGGACTGATGACCAAGATGTCCCAAGCCCCTAGAATGTATTATTATCAACAAGAATGTTTGTGGAAGTAAGAAATGAATCTGTACAAACACATTGTGTCAACGGTTCATATTGTGACACTACTACAGTATAATTTTATTGCACAAACATTGTTCCACGAATAGGCACTTGTACATGTAACTTGCCGAACTATAATATTTATGACAAGATGAAGACAACTCCTTCCTGTCGTCAAATTGTTCCCTTCTCTCTCCGCCCTGTCAGCGTGTTCATCATTTTCCTTGCGCAAGAGATCTTGTGCCTACCACCCTTTTAAAAACAATT
Organism: Meconema thalassinum; assembly: GCA_946902985.2. Taxonomy (NCBI): domain Eukaryota; kingdom Metazoa; phylum Arthropoda; class Insecta; order Orthoptera; family Tettigoniidae; genus Meconema; species Meconema thalassinum. The sequence goes on from OX336389.2 coordinate 1,070,403,546, forward strand.
CCCAAACTAATGCTGTCGATTCCATTCACCCGATTTTAATTCTGAAAAATGCATTGGAATCAAGAAGGAAATCTCCGTTTTCGTATTACCAGGTTTTTTTTCATATTTTATGCAGAGATATAAAAAACTGTTAGTAACTTTTTTGTTTCTCACATTTTGGAAAATGCATCGAATTAATATCAATTCAATTGCAGTCTAGTATACATAGTGGTTTTCAGTTCCCAAATACGAGCCTTCCTTCAAGAGAAAACTGAAAAAAGAAATTGCCTCACTTTGGTGCTGCTACGTGGTGTCAGAATTACAAACTAAAAAACGGGACATTTAGCCTTAAGGTATGGGTGATGCCAAGTAATCGCAATCTTATAAGAGTTATTGCCTGTGGATGCTGTGAACGGTTCAGTTCATAGGGTTACTGTTGATGCACTGGCTTGGTGAGGAAAGTAATAGCAAACTACCTCCTTTCTTAGGACCTCGGTGTTCCGTGCTTCACCTAGCGTACCTAATTATAGCACTGCCTTGGGGGTTTGGGGATTTTTACACCACATAACGTTTGGTGGTGCTTTTTTGGGAACTGATAACTTTACAGACAGTGTAACTTGACCAGCGGACGTGATCACACTCACGAGGACAAAGGGAGCGAAATGTACCGAGTCGTTTTGAAAATAAATGTGATCCTGTGGAAAGTCAATCAACACGAAATTAATGTCCTTTTAGAGCCAACAAACATTAGAGGAGACAAAATATTTTTATGGATGCATTAAGGCTTTTAGCTAAAACCATACCTTCATTGGTGTACAGTAAATCAATTACAGAACACTAAATGTTTGACGTTCACATTACCTGCATCCGCCATTATATTGCCCTCACGGAGGTAGGCTAATTAATGATATTACGAAGAGTGCTTTCAAGTTTAATTGTATATTCTGAAATACATTGTCGTGTTTTGATATCTACTTTCATGAACTGAATAACAAAAGTTACATTTCTAAATTGCTTCATAATATTTGAACAAATGGCCACCTCTCGAACTTACTGTCGTGCCATGTTCATGATTTGAAGTGACTGCAACTTTCGGATATGGAGTTTTGAGTTTGAAATACTTCATCACAACATAGATCATGTACCAAAAGCTATACATTACATGCAACATCCTATTAATAGATGGGAGGATTTTTAATGGAAATAACCTTTACAATATATGAAAATAGACTGTTTAGTTCTTCACGGAACTACTTGTTTAATAATATCTTCCTTTCTCGTTTCCTGTTATCCACTGGTGAGGGTAAAGCTCATGAAGTGTGTTATGCGTCATGTAGTAATGACTGAAAAACGCATGGCAATTCAAAAGCAAATACAACCTAGACAATGTTCAGAGGCGTTAAATGCTTTCAAATATCGAAAGAGGAGGGAAAGGGGAGCGTTGGGACTATGCTGGGAAATCAGACACAAATAGTATTTGTTATAATTAGTCCAAAGTATTGATGATTTTACCACACTGTATATGCTATTAATTACTAGTAATCAAGGTAATAATAGATATATTCATTTCACATTTGAGGGAACAGTCAGGGTAGGTCACATATTGAATCGCGGGAAAAGTTTTGTGCCTTAGTTCGTTCTTACAAATAACTAATAGCCTACTTGAAACCACAAAATTGATCTTCCTTTGAATTAGTTAAACTTTCAAACCAATGTTGATGTTTCGAATTGAAAAGCATCATGGACTTTACTGGAGAGCCAGCCCGAACCCTTCAGTTGAATAACATGGGGGAGTGATGTCCTTGCTTTATCATCTAAAAGGGAAGATATTCCCTCCCTCACCGGAGCCGGTGCAAATGAATTTGTTTCTTTGTCCCATTATACCAAATAGCAAGGAGGCGTGGCCTAGCACAATTTTCATATCCTTGATTTCTCAAAACGTACTTGTCCAATTTGGGAAATAATAACACCGTTGAATTTGTCTCAGTGAAATCTGTTACCCTGTATGCAAAAATTAGTCTAGTTCCATTTTTTTTAAGTTGATACCAATATCTCAGCTATTCACAATAAAAGGAAAACATAGTTTAAGCTGGTTTATGAGTGCCTTAGCACCATTCACAAAAGTGAAATCAGAATATCGATATCTTTAATGGTTTAGACGTTAGTGTGGTATAACATCTTAGCTGAATAACCCTGTATATATATTATACCAGAACGTAGCTGGCCAGACTTACGCATTCGTAACGTACAGTATATAAAATCGAAAGTTTATTTAAAATTTGAATACAAAATATACCACAAAATTTAATGAATGTCAGTCGGTCGACATGATTGTACCCAATTCTAATGGGTGTTATACCCTAATCCTGAGACAAATACATGAGATTAATAAATTCACCCGGATCACTAGTTTCAATCGTCAAGCAATTATCATCAGATCTCTTACATTCAGGCTATTAAATATACGTCTACGATTATGTGGGTGAAGATATGTATAGTAATAAACTAACCCCTGGCACTACAGCCCATGAAGGGCATAGGCCTACCAAGCGACCGCTGCCCAGCCATTTGGCCTGCAGATATTGGGGTGACGCGTGATCAGCACATCGGGTCCCTTCAGCATTTAATCTTGGTTTTCATGATCGGGGCGCTGCCTCATGTCAGACAGCTACTCAATTGACCTCACGAGGCTGAGTGCACCCCGTTCCAGCCCTCACGTCCGTTTCTAAAATCCCTGACGGAGCCGGGAATCGAACCCAGGCTTAGATATGTATAGTACCTATATATAATATCCGTTACATGCGTTTATTCTCGCGCAACTTGTCAGGATGTGTTAGTTTTATGTGAATTTTGTTATATTGTTAGTGACCATTGACTTGCTTGTTTAGTGTGAAAATCCGTAATGGTTCGTAGCCTAAATGGTGAGGTTGGTGCATGTAACTTGGAAATGTGTGAAAGAACTTACCTGGCTATTTGAGCTATGTGGTATGCGTCCCCGTGCAGCTTCTATCACTATGCTGCCACTTTGAACTGAAACGAATTCTCCTTGTAGGTTCCCTACGTTATCTCACTCCCCCTTCCTAGTGTGGTCTCGCCCCCTGTCTATATTAGTTTCACATATTTCTGTGCTGGCCAGGTTGAGAAACGTCCTGACATGGTGCATGTTAACATTATGGTGTTTGAAACCATTTTCAGTGTTGCCTTAGTCAACGAAAGTTAATGTATTCTGGACATCTTCAACTGTTAAAGACCAAACTTAATTCTCGCCACGCGTAAATTAACAGCCCTCTATAAGAGCAACCAGTCTGTTTAGAACGTCTTGAACCCTTTAATACTGCCGTATTGTCGGCCTGAGTTTCATTGAAGATATGTTACAAAGTACATCCTTTTCCATTAATAAGTTTCCCTTGCTGTTGCTCCTAGCCTGGGTAAACCGTTATGTTGTTTCTCGTTTCTTGCGGGGGATATTTTCTAGTAGCGTAAAGAGAGGTGAATTCTCCATGAATGTGTGTTCGTTTAGGTTTTTTCAGTTGTTTATTTTAGCTAGGTGTATCTCAATTGCTTCCGCATCACATCGCACCGCACCGCACACGACATGTTCTCATACGGTCGAATGCTTCCCGTGTTTAACGCATGAATATAACGACGATAACGAACTCTCAGTGGGCTTCAGTCCATTGGTAGTGTGACCATTTGCCCGTAATGTAGACCAATTAATAAAAATTATAATAAATGTAAAGTTAACTCAGTTGGATGCTCAGGGCCATAGCCGGAGTGTAAAATTAGAATCATGATAGCACATAACCAGGTCTACATTTGGACTCTTAGAATACTAATGATGGGCATATACTCTCGGGTGGATTGAAAATAAGTATAATTAAATACAATACTAAAAACGAAGACAACATTTGACATAGTCTGTTGATGCCGGACATTTCAACTATTATATATAATTATAACCTGCTAAACAAGCTAAGAATCAGTATGAAGCAATATCGATGACATGGGTCAAATACATTGAGTTGAACGTAAACCTCTGCTCAACAATAAGCTATTAACACTGCCTTGCCTTAACTCAGTATGAAAATCCATAGTCAACAATTCATGACTCAAATATTACTGGGGCTAGATTATCCCGACACTAGAATATCCACCTAAACACCAATATATTTCAACTACGCTTGTCCATTCATATCAAATTTCATCAAAAATAAGTTGCGTAACATAAGTTACGAAAAATATAAAACCATGAGGTTAATTTGAAATACACAAATTAAATTTTTGAGACATATTCACTAAAAAATTCTCAATTTGGAACAATAACCTTATACACGCAATTCTTAATTTGAAACAATAAGTATTGTTGAATTTGAAACAATAAATGTTATTTATGATAGCACCACCAATTCAATAACAAAACAAGTAGTTCTGTGAAGAACTAAACAGCCTATTTTCATATAAACTACTGGCCTTACTTAGGACACGAGAAATTAAAACGAGATGCACAGCCAACATTTTTAAGTTCTCATAAAATTCCATTAAATTAGACGTCAGTACAGTATATTGTTATGTTAGGTGCCCCCCCCCCCCTTGTGGCACTTCCGTTAACTGGATTACGGTGGGTAGAAGCACAACACAAATTGTTCCTTTAAAGAAACGTATTAGCTTTATTGCGGGCCAGAAAGATACACCACACAATAGCAAATACAAGCAATTAGCATCTCACTCTAGTTTCCTCTTGTAGGGAACACGTGCCTTTCACTTGTCAATAAGCCACAGAAGTTAATCCCTCCTAATTGGGCCGGTGGCCTCGGTAGAACTACCTGCAACACTTCCTTGAATACACAAGCTACAGTTATTTACGATAGCCAGTCACTCACCACTACACTCTGCTTCGCTGTCCGCTGGCTAGGGAAGCAGCCCCCCGGTGTTTTCGCAATTCACCACAATATCTCTGTCGCACTAGGTAAACACACACTCTTCAAATACAGTCCCTCCGTAGGCTTCACACTCCTTCGCTGTCAAGAGAATCAGCTTCACTAGGGTTTCGCAAGTCACGTCACCAACGACTGTCGCTCAGGTAAAAGCGCGCACTAGCTCAAAAACACTGTCCACCTCGCTGGCCAGGTCGCTCTCATATAGCAGGCTGGTGACTCAATGAATGCTTCTAGACCCGTCCAGGCGCAGGTAATGCACACAGGCAGAGCTTATCCCGGGGGCGGCGGTGACTCACGCGGCGAGGCGACGAAACAAACTCACAGCCGTAACAATATTAAGGCTTGTACGAAGATATACCCTGCCAAGTTTCACAGCGCTCGGGTGAAAAGTCGCGAGGAAAATCCATTTAAATATTTGAATTTTGCGTTGCCGCCATGTTGATTTTTTGCTCACCCGGTTATTGAATGATCCACAGCTGCACTTATGTTAATAGCTTCTATCAACACACACAATTTCAGTTTGATTGCTGTTATCCGAGTAGATTCGTAGATATTGAGAACCGTCTAAATATTTCGGATGGTTGCCATGTTGGATTGTTATATATGCTGGACATAGAGTTATGTACCATTAGATGAAGATTATTGCGTAGGTTCATTATTCAAACGTTCACTTCGAACGCATGATTAGGACACAAGAAATAAAAACTTAATTTTAACATTTCGCACAGCCGCCTACTTAGGGTTATCAAATCAATTGAGTTTAATTGGATATCAGTAGTTTACATTTTGTGTGACCATTTACTGTACCAAGTTTCACTGCACTCGGATGATTAAATCGCGAGTAAATTCCATTTAAATGTTTAAAGGTTGCTTGGCCGCCATGTTGGTTTTGCGATCACCAGGTTATTAAAAGTCCCATAGGTGAAATAAAGTTAATAGCCTGTATCAAAATACAAAATTTCAGTTGGATTGCTGTAATATATTCGTAGATATTGAGAGCCGTCTAAATATTTCGGATAGTCGCCATGTTGGATTCATATATAAGTAGGCCATACAGTTATGTACAATTAGGTGACGATTTTTGCGTAGGTTCATTTTTCAAACTTTCACTTCGATCGCAAGATTAGGACACAAGAAATAAGAACTTAATTTTCAAATTTCGTCCAGGCGCCATCTTGAGGTTATCTAAACGATTGAACTAAATTAGATGTCAGTGCATTACAATGTGTATAAACATTTTCTGTACAAGATTCACTGCGCTCGGGTAGTCAAATCGCGAGAAAGGTCTATTTAAATGTTTTAAATTCGCTTGGCCGCCATGTTGATTTTGTACTTAGCAGGTTTTTGAATGACACATAGATTAACTACTAGTAGATGGCTTTAACACCGTACAAAATTTCAGGGTATTATCTAGTACCGTCGCGGAGATATAGAATGCCAGTGAAATAATTCGTGCAGCCACCATGTTGGATTGTTGAAACATATTAAAATTTGAAAGGCACGGTCGAGGTCGGACAAGACATTTACGCATTTACCGAGTTTCATTGAAATTGCTTCGGCCGTTTAGATTTTATTGGGGGCGGGGGGTTACACTCACATACGCACACTCACACACACACACACTGTCAAAAGGCGATCTCATAAGACTTCTTTATCATAAATAAAAATAGGCTAATAAGTAACGAGGTATTTAATCACGATGTGGCTTGGTCCCCAATTACAATACAAACCCTAACATGACCTTGCAATAAATTTGTCCTACAAGATAATCAAATGGCAGGAACAAGATTTAGAGTATAGCCTATAATAAGTCCACAGACCCTCAACAAACTTGACATGGTTAATCTAGGTTGAACACGGATTTGCCATTACCTCTAACAATGAAACAAAATCCTTCTTATAAAATCAATTTCTTTGTCGCCCTAGCTGATAGCTAAAATTACACTAGAACACAAATCTACCTTTCTAACGATAGTTGGAAAAAATACCGTAAGCTTGAATGCTTTTTTAAAATTATAACTTAACGTTAGGTGGGATCCATACATCCTTCTCCCAATATATCAACCCTTTCGGGTATGCCGATACTCAAAATACTAATATCTCAACATGGGTCAAACCTGGTTATAGAAATCCGAAAATGCACTCACTCAAATAGCCATCAAAAATACTTCCTGACCTTGATTAAAAACATAAATAAAATCCTATACCGGCATCCACATAGCTATTATTATAATATCTAAGATATGATCCACTAGACTGTGTTCCATGGCTCGTAGATGTGAGATTATGAACGACCGAGGTGCTTACCTTGCAGTTTGCTGGAATCATCATCTTCTGAGTACAATTAAAAAAAAAAGGAAAATTCTAGTTTAACGTGACCGTTAATCTCACGATCATGAGCCACGGGACCTCCTGTTTACGTGGAATCCGAACCACAGGACATGGCATGGCATGGCATTTCACTTCGATAAAATCACATGCATTGACCGGGAATCGAACCCAGTCCGCCTTGATGAGAGGCAGACAGCTTCACCGCTGAGCCACCACGCCCCCTTCTGTGTTATTGTGATGGGTGTATTAGTGTGTGTATTTGTAATGCAGATAAGGATTGGGAAGGAGGCAGCCGTGGCCTTAAGTTAGGAACAATCCCGGCAGTTGCTGGAAGTAAAAGTGGCAAACGACGGCTGAAATGGGAATCGAACACATCTGATCTCAGTTTTGCCTCACGAGGCTGAGTGGACCCCGTTCCAGACCTCAGACCAGAATTAAATCTCTTAGCAGAGCCAGGAATCGAACACGGACCTCCGGGTTGAAAGCCATGAATGCTAGCCAGTACGCAACGAGGCGGTTAATGTATTTGAACTATTCGAGTAAGACGTTACTCATGTAATGGCTAACGTTGTTAGTTACCATTCGTGGGACCCGGGTTCTATTCCTTCTTATGCTGAGTAATTGAATTCTGGTCTGAGGGTTGCAACGAGGTACACCCGGCCTCGTAACCAAAATCTAAGAAAAGGTCTTTTTGATCCCCACCTCAGCCAATCTTGAAGGGATTTCCCGTGGTTTCCGCACGCCTACTCCAGACAAAAACCAAAGGACATGGTCACTTCCTTTCCAATCCTAGCATCAATTACAAATACACACAAACCCTATTCAACACCACAATAACACTGGTTATCAGGCATTTACTCCCTCTCTCTCTCTCTCTCTCTCTCTCTCTCTATATATATATATATATATATATATATATATATATATATATATATATATATATACACGCAAGTACACAGAGCTGAAACATCCACGATAACAAGCCCATAAAAGAATATCAAAAAAGAAAATTCGAAATCTAAGTACTGTAATTTATGTAGTAAGACACATTAGTTAGATAGTTATTGTTGTTTTAAGGGGCGGAACAGCAAGGTCGTCTGTCCGAAGTAGGACACATTCATATGCCATTATGTGATTCAATGCATTAGTTTAAATGCCCCCATTCCATTTCCTTAAATTATCAGCGTTTTTCCCCCAATATTTTTAATGTAAATTTCAACGAATTTTATATGCAGCACTCCATGTCTCCCTGTTCTGAGCTAATCGTTTCACCTCTACGTAGCTACCACACCTTTCATCCGATGCAATCTGCTCAACATATTCTAACCTTGGTCTAGCCCTACAATTCTGGTCCTCGACCCTTCCTTCCATATCTAAGTTTGCTATTCCTGGGTGTCGTAGTATGTGTCCTACCAACCTATCTCTTCTCTTCATTAGCAGTCATCAGAAACATCTCTCTTCTCACACTCGTCTTAATACCTCTTCATTATTTGTTACTATATCTGCCCATCAGATCTTTTTATTCTCCTGTAACACCACATTTCAAATGCTTCTATTCTTCTCTTGCCTACTGCGCCAACAGTCCAAGCTTCACTTCCATAGAGTGTCACGCTCCAGATGGAGGCTTACAAAAATGACTTTTTAGTACCTAAATCTAGATTTGATGTCATCTGATTTTTCTTTTATAGAAATGCTTTCCTTGCCTGAGGCAACCTGCTTTTTATATCCTCTTTGCCTCGTCCATCACTGGTTATTTTGCTTCCTAAGTAGCAGAAGTCTCCTACTTCCTTTAACATTTCACCTTCCAATTTGACGTCAATAGGGGGGTTTCTGATTTATTTTGGCTGCATGCCATTATTTTTGTTTTACATTATTTTATTGATTTTCGTCATAAATTCTTTCCTCAAGACCGAGTCCATGCCATTTAAGAACTCTTGAAAATCCTCTGGAGAATCGGCTAAGATGGCAATGTCATTAGCAAATCTCAGAGTTGAAATTATTTCTTCTTGAATCTTTACTCCTACATAAAAAAATTAATTTCCTTCATTGCTTGTTGGATGTACAGATCGAGAAATATGGGTGACAAGTTGCAGCCATACCCTACACCTATCTGAATACCAGCTTCTCTCTCATGTCCTTCGGCTCGAATATCCGTTGTCTGTTTTTGTACGGATTGTTGATCACCCTCCATTCCCTGTACTTTATTCCAATCCTTTCAAAATGTCAAACAACTTACTCAAATTAACGTTATCAAAAGCCTTCGTAAAAAATAAGAATAAGAATGAGGGTAAGAATAAGAATAAGAATGTGAATGAGAATGAGAATACAGGCGAACCTGGTTATAGTGAACCTCTGTATATAAAAAAAAAACCTCCGTATTGAAAATTAATTTCTTGGTCCCGTCATTTTTACGGTGAAAAATCTATACAAGAAACTTTTGTATCTCTGTATAAGAAAGTTGTGTCGGACTCGTTTACCTCTGTATAGGAATAATAATAATAATATCGTATGGCCTCGGGTGCCTGGTGCAAGCTTTGTTAATTGACACCCAGAGGGTAGCTTGCATGTCGAATTTCGTCGTTCCTTTGAACGCTATGAAAGTCAAGGAGGTTAGACATCTAAACTCCTTGACACTACAGCGCTTTCAAGTAGAGAATGGAGGAACTTTGTGTTGGCGGAAAATCCCGAGATTAATTTTGCCATTGAACACGGCCTACTGAATTCAAATGGGTTCTTTAACATGCCAACAACGTATGACATGAGTGTCGTGATTTTTGTCGCCTTCAAAAATCACTTACCACGACCAGGGGCGAACCTGCAATCTTGGGGTTAGTAGTCCGACACTATAACCACTCACCCACCGTGGCAAGCTCTGTATAGGAAAGGAAGTACAGTAGGTTCATGACCTCTACATAAGAAAGTGGTGCCTCCTCTTACTGTTGTTTTCCCGGTTAACTCTCTGCATTAGACTACGTTTGCACTGTACTGTATTGTCCATACCTATTTTAGTGTACTGCATTGTTTCTACTGTCAGAGTTCAGTCTGCTTTTAGAAGTAAACGTGCTAAGGTATCTATACAATGTCTACTAAGCGGAAACAACTTGTTACAACCTCCATACAAGAAAGTGGCTTGGATAAACTTCGGTATAACACAACCTGAGTATAACGAAAAACTCTATATAAGAAAGATTAACACTTTCCCCTTCAACTTTCTCGTAACCAGGTTTGACTGTAATAGTAGACTAATAATAATAATAATAATAATAATAATAATGATTATAAAAATAATAATGGAATAATAATAGTTATAATAATAATTCATTCATCATCATTAGACTGTTAGCCTTTCAGCGTCCAATCTAGCTTGCAAGGTTCTCCTGTATTTGTGAACAAGCCGCCTCCATAATATCCTATTAGCATCTAGCACTGCAGCCTCCTCTGCTCTCACACCTTGGAAACGTTAAATACTGAACCAAATCATCGTCTCATAGTTTAAGCTCTGCTTCTCTTAAACTTAATGGACAAGTTCACTAATCTGCATGGTAATCTCCTCCCCACCCCTACCCCCATTATCATCGCATGACTTCACCATCTACGTCAGCTTGTGTGAGAAGTCTCATTTAAAGCAAAGGTGGCACGATTCGGCTCAACGAGCAGCGCTCCACATTATTAGTCATATTAGTTATAGTTTTCATTCCCATCTCATCTTTCACTATCACCAGAACCATTAGGGGCCGATAACCTAGATGCTAGGGCCCTTAAAACAACAATTATCATCATCACCATCATCTAATATATGTTATTTTCATGATTTTCATGCCTTAGGCCTATTTGATATTCCGGGAGTCACTCATAACCAACTGAAATTACTGTCCATTATCATCACTACTGCACAGGAAATATGTGCTAATTTACGTAAATATGTGATTTAGGTCGCTATCTATTGTTCATTTAACGACGGCAATTGTCATGGCTTGTCGTTGCTCAACTGCTACTGAAAGAGGCGCATTAGGTGTGTTCATATGTTACCGAGACGTCATTTCACTGTTGTCAATATACTGTATCGCACACAAAACACACGACACAGGTCATGCGTAACGAGCTTAGCGAGCCGAGTGAGAAACTATTGGTTTACGGCGGAGCGAGATACAATTGGTTTCTGTCTGGCCGGAAATTACTGTTTGTACTACAAGCAACAGCAATCCTCCGTGGCGTAGATGGCAGCACACCGGCCTCTCGCCACTAGGTCCGTGGTTCAAATCCCGGTCACTCCATGTGAGATCTGTGTTGGACAAAACGGAGGCAGACAGGTTTTTCTCCGGGTACTCCGGTTTTCACTGTTAAATATTTAATTCCAGCAACACTCACCACTATCATTTCATTTCATCTGTCATTCATTTAATCACTGCCTCCGAGGAGTGCGACAGGCTTCGGCAGCCAGCACAGTTCTTAACCTCGCCGCTAGATGAGGGCTTCATTCTTTCCATCCCGGACCCGGTCGGTCGACTGGAAGCAGGATGTGGATTTTAATTTTCACTTCAAGCAAGGGGGTCTGAGGTGTTAGCCCCAGGTTAGGTCTGTTTTTGTATGTAAAGCCTGCTTAACATAGAAACAACCGAAAGCAATGGATACGCTCGCTAAAGCGCAGCGTTTGGTCATGGGGCATAGCTCTCTGCTGACTAGGTAGACGCGTGGGCTCGACCCCCACCGTTGGCCGTCCTTGAAATGGTTTTCCGTGGTTTCCCATTTTCAACACTGGGCAACCGGGTGATGATGATAATAATTGTTGTTTTAAGGGACCTAACATCTAGGTTATCGGCCCCTAGTGATCTGGGTGATAGCGAAAATGACAATGAAATGGAAACAAGAAAGAAAATTAAGTGAGACGGAAAATACTTACAAAAAGGAACTCAGATTGAAACTACTCACAAAATGGAGAGCGGTAATACCTACAAAAGGGAATTTAGAACGAAAATACTCACAAAAGGAATAGATTGAAAAATACGCACAAAATGTAGGCTAGGTTCAAAATACGTACAAAATGCAATGTAGAGTCGAAAATACGAAATACTTACAAAATGCAATTGAAATTGATGCAATTGAAATTGAAAATACACAATGCAATTTAGATTGAAAAACGCCCATTTCAGATTCTAAATACTCACAAAGTGCAATTGAAATTCAAAATACTTACAAAATGCAATTGAAATTGAAAATGCTTACAAAATGTACTGCAGATTCAAACTACTCATGGGGGGCGTGGTGGCTCAGCGGTCTAGCTGTATGTCTCTCACCAAGGCGGACCGGGTTCGATTCCCGGTCAATGCATGTGAGATTTTCGATGTGAAATGCCATGTCCTGTGGTTATGATCGCGAGATTAACGGTCACGGTCACGTTAAACTACAAGCTTCATTTTCCTTTCAAACTACTCATTTGGATTGACAATACTTACAAAATGCAATTTAGATTGAAAATACTTACAAAATGTAATTTCGATTCAAAATACCCACAAAATGCAATTGAGAATCAAAATACCTGCAAAATGCCCGCCATAAAAATGCAATTTAGATTTAAAATTCTTGCGAAATGCGGTTTAGGTAGAAAATACTTACAAAATGCAATTGAAATTCAAAATACTCACAAATGTCCAGGCCCATATATTGAAAGACTTACTAAAAAGCAATTTAGATTGACAATCTTTACAAAATGCAATTGAGATTGAAAACACTCGCGAAATGCAATTTAGATCGAAAAAACTTACAAAATGTAACGTAGATTAAAAATTCCTACAAAATGTACTGAAAATAAAACGCTAAAGGGAATTGAGATACACGGAAAGCCAATTAACAAAAACAGTGCGGGAATCTTAAAGAGGAAAGGAAATATAATGGAAAGAAAACAAGAGGTCTGACCCCTCGAAGAAGGAGGGATCAGAAAAGATGAGACAAGGGCCAATTACGGCGGGAAAGTGAAAGACTCCCTAGGCCTTGGATACCCTAATACCGTCGGGGTCGGAAAAGAACAAGAGTTGACCAAGGGAGGTCGACAGGAAAGAAGATGGAGAGGAGCCCGGCACAAGTAAGTGGAAACAATGCCGGACTCAGCTGGGGTCCCGTGGTCGCCAACTCACGTCCCACTAGATGTGAGCCCCTGGGGGGGGATAACCGGGTGAGTTAGCCGTGGTCGTTACGGCGGGGCTGCAGGCAGTCGCTCACATCCGGGAGGCGAGGAGGCTCGAATCCCCCCGCCGGCAACCTAGAAGATGGTCTTCTGTGGTTTCCCATCTTCCTTCCAGGCAAATGCTGGGCTTGGTCTACCTTCCAATACCTCGTCCTTACAATACACTTTCCTCCCCAGACAACACTCCACACGCGACGGTACTTGTAGCTCACGCCATGGGTGTCCACATAGAAGCAGCTACAAACTCTGGCGAGCCGATCATGTCCTCGGACACTCCCGGCACTAAAAGCCATACAAAAAAAACTGGACAAATGCTGGGATGGTACCTTCTGACAGGCCACGGCCGCTTCCTTCCACAACTTTGCCCAGTTTCTTTCATCTTCATCCATTCCATCTCTCATCCTGACGCAGAGGTTGCCTACGGGCGTCGACTTGAAAGACTTGCACTCGGCCTCTCAGGAGGACACACGACAAAAAAAACATAGAAACATAACGAAGCGAACGAATCGAGTGGAGTGAGTGGGACGAGTGGAGTGATGGCAGCAAAAAAAAAACACCACCATACTGTACCGTATGCGCGTGGGTGGCAACATTTTATTTATCCTATAAATCACGCCCACAATGGCCGACACAGCTGAAATTTCACTACATAAATCGCTTTTCGCTATCATTTTACCCTCCAGAATCGGCTTTTCCCACGGACTAAGCGAGGGATCCCACCTCTACCGCCACTGAGGGGAAGTGTCCTGGAGTTTGAGGCTCGGGGATACAACTGGAGTGTGTGACCAGCACGACGCCCAGGCGGCCTCACCTGCAAAGCGAAGAGGGGCCTGATGAAGGGATAGGAAGAGTGGGAGGGATTGGCTAGGAAGTGGGAAGGAGGCGGCCGTGGCCTTACGGTAGGTACCATCCCGGCATTTACCCGAAGACGATGTGGGAAACCACGGAAAACCACTTCGAGGATGGCTGAGGTGGAAATGGTACACCCTCTTCTCATTTGGGCCACCCGACGCTGAGTAGACCCCGTTCCAGTCCTCGTACCACTTTTCAAATTTCGTGGCAGAGCCAGGAATCGGACCCAGAACCTCCGGGGTGGCAGCTAATCATGCTGACCGCTACGCTACGGAGGTGACCACTACATAAGTCGAGTTTACATGTGTCTATCAGCGAGTTCAGGTTGATGCGGGTCAAGCGCCAATAGTCCTCCTAATTGTGTGAACACACTTTTGTCCATTCTTGGCATTGACATACAATACAGACTGTACCGCCACCTTCGGGAAAATAGATTGTGTCATACCGCTGACAGCCCGTAGTTCACATCCCTGCCGCCGCCGGCAAGGACTGGTCAGACGAGTAATATCTGACAGTGGTGCAGCGCCCCGGTCACACGGAGACAAAGATTAACGACCGAGGGTACCCGAAGTGCTGACCACGCGTCACTCCATAATTTGTATGCCGAATGGCTGGGCAGCGGTCGCTTGGTAGACCAATGCCCTTCATGAGCTGCGGTGCCACGGGGACAAAAAAAATATCGTTGTTTACTCCTCCGCTCACCAAACCGACAGTAGTGGCTATGCTGGCTAAAGCGCAGCATTAGGTCATGGGGCCAAGCTCTCTGCTGACTCGGTAGACGCGTGGGTTCGAGCCCCACCGTCGGCCGTCCTTGAAATGGTTTTCCGTGGTTTCCCATTTTCAACACCAGGCAAATGCTGAGACGGTACCTTCTGACAGGCCACGGCCGCTTCCTTCCACATCCTTGCCCAGTTTCATTCACCATCATTCATTTCATCTCTCATTAACTCCTCTCGTGAGGTTAGCGTCAGGAAGGGCATCCGGCCGTAAAAACCATCGCCACAAAGTCTTCCATCGCATCTCATCCCCGACCCCGTTGGAAAACGGGAATAATAAGGGGTAGACATACATACTCCTCCGCTCACCATCCCCTTTTTAGATCACGACTTACGGTATATAATAAAATTCCAGTTGTGTCCGCCATTAGGCAATACGCGTGAATCACGGGACAAATAGAGCATTGCCAACCCCACGCAGACAGTACTACTCATCAGTAATCTTTATCCAGACTAATGGATTTTGCCTAGACCAATAATTACTAGGGTTGCGTCAGCCATATATATTCCCCTGGGGGCTGCGTGGCGCAGTCGGTAGAGGCGCTGAGCTTCTAACTGAAAGGGAGTGGATTCGATCCCCACCCAGGTAGTGGATTTTAGAAACAGAACTACCACTTTCGTAAACGCAAATAGCCCTGGGGTTCACTCAGCCTACACCAGAAATGAGTACCAGGGTAATTCCTGGGAGCAAAGACAAGTTGACAACTCCATCCCATCTACTATAGTGCCGATGTCACAAAGAGTAGAAGCCTCTACCTTCCACTACTGTACGGAGTTGGCTTTGCTTTGCTATATATACTTCCCTGGTTTTTGTCCCACATCAATATTCTTTATCCACACCAATCCTCTTTGCCAATGAATACTTTTTCACATAATTACAAGGTGTATTTTGTATCCCTCATGTTGGTAACAGTAATGACGTCAATGTGTGTGCCTCGGTAAATATGGCTGCCGTCGTAAAATGAGCAAGAAATAAAAACACTTGTTTACGTAATTTAGCACATATTTCCTGTGCAATAGTGATAATGTTTAGTAGTTTCAATTGGTAATGACTCCAAGAATATAAAACAAGGTATGAAAATCATATCCTACTGCAAATGTGTGCAAGTGTAAAAGCCACGATCGGGTCTCGTTCGGAGTTAATGTTCATAGTTAGGCCTACTATTCAGCAAATTCCACACTACGCCTGTATGCCCTGGTTATTGACTGCTAAATATGTATTAAGATGTTTGTTTTTGTTGTTGTTAAATCACTACAGACATCGTGGTATGTAGCTCGGTGTGTGTGGAATATTCGGACTTGAATCCACAATTATTATTAGTATTATTATATATCAAGAGATCAAATAATACAGGAACTTAGAACAAAGCTTCGTGAATCAGAGGAAACGGTGAAGGATGTGACCGAGCTGCTTTCTACTGGGATCAGTGTGGAAGCGGGCGTGCAGGAGGAAACTGAGGATGAGGTTATCATAATGGGTGATTCTATGTTACGATGGAGTGCGAATATCTCGAGAAAATCAGTACGAAAGTGAGGTGTTATCCGGGGATTAAAATTGACCAGCTTGCCCAACAAGTGGAAGAAGCAAATGTAGAGGACTGTGACAAAGTTGGTGTTGTTGCTCCATGTTGGGACGAACGATTTGAAGAAGAGGGCTACAGCTGATTACATCATGGGGGAGCTCTACGAACTAGGCAGAAAAGCTAAAAGCAAGTTTAGAAATGCAAAAATTATAATGAGTGGCATTGTTCGGCGGGGAGATGTTCCGTTAAGGCGAGTTAAGACTGTAAATGACCGCATGGACTGGGTTTGTGCACAACTGGGGTTAGTGTACGTAGATGCTGACTGCTGGATTGGTGGCCGTGACTTCGCCCGAGACGGGCTGCATTTAAATCGACGGGGCGCTTTCAACCTAGGGAGCCTACATGACAGTGTCATCGGTTCTTGCCGGCCATTGTGAGGAGGAGCAGGTCCAGAGGTTGCCAGCCGACGGGAACAGAAGGAGCTATTTCGGGATATTTTCTGCGGAGGTAAGACTCTAAGATTACTGCAGGTTAATTGTCAGAGTTTAGGAAATAAATTAATTGAATTTTGGAATCTTGTCGAGACGTATTCTCCGGACATTGTCATTGCTACTGAATCTTGGTTATATGAGGATATAAATAGTAACGAAATAATTCAAGGGACCTACGAAATGTACAGAAGGGATCGGGGGAAGCGAGGCGGGGGGCTATTTATTTGTGTGCGCAAAAATATAGCTAGTTTCTTAAAGTGGGTTCGGATAAAGGAAATAAATTCCCTCTTCAGGTGATAGGGGCGTATAGAGCACCAAAAGATAGCTTTTCGCTTCTCGACACACTGTATGATAAAACTTGTACGGGTAATGCTATGAAAAAGAGCATAATAATTGCCGGAGATTTAAACCTCCCCAAAGTAGACTGGTCTGGCGAGTCAACTATAGTTCATCTACTGTAAGTTTGCACTTTTTTGACAGCTAGGGTTGCCAACCTTCATATGGAAAGACTCAATTTATAACCTGTAGTCCATAACAAATATATACATGTTTTATTCACATGTAATTTTTTTCAGGTGATTTTTTCGCTTGTCCGAGTAATTGTGAATATATTGGCAATATATTCTGTCGGCCAGACTGAAAAGTTGCATTATCAAACTGAACTACCACGTGCTCGTGGGATGGGTGTGCGGTTGGTAATGGACGCTTTACTGTGTTCATCCGCCTGAGAAAATAACGTGTTAATTATATTAAATAATAATAATTATAATTGATAATGTTGCGCAAAGTTGTCTGAAAGTATTATTTCCATTTGAACGCGTGTTCATTTTGCAGATAAATATAGTGGTTATCTTAAATGTTGAGTAAATATGTAGCCTGAGAGGTCTCCAGGTCGGACATCTTTGTTTTGACTATCGAGTAGGAAGCAGTTACGGAATTTCTTGTTCAAGATATTTATTTTATTTCCTTCTTTTTGAAGGTAAAAAGAAAAGTCATCAGAACTATTTATTTCCCTAAGGACATTGGCCTGGTGAATAATTTTCATATGGCATGATTTGTGCAAAAAGTAGGCCTAAAATATGAGTTGTTTTTTAGGCCTAAAAGTTAACTTACATGGTGAAATGTTTCGTACGTTTTATTTTAATATCAATCCAACAGGTCAAGTAATGATCGTATCGTCTTAAGGACATCTTACACCATACCTTAGTAAGCATTTTCCTCGAGATGTGAAATGATGGGCCTAAAATAATTCCACTCTCACATGTAAGTTATCAGCTGCTCTGTCATAGCCAAGGTCTTAGTCATAGCGCGTCCCATGATGTAACATTGTTCTGTCAGTGAGCCGTCAGTGAGTGTGCTGTTAGAACGATTATTTGATAAATGTCACAAAGAAATACAAATTTCCTTTAAAAAGGGCAATGAATTGATATTGCGAGATGAATGTAGGTTTAGGCAACTCATAGCAGCTGTTGACACCTTGACGGAATACAGCGGCCATTGCTGGCTGCCACGTGGGTGATAGCTCATTGGCTGGAATGCACGTGGTAGAGGCGGATTGATATGTTATGTAGGAGTATTCGTTCCCGCGAGAACTGTCAAAAAAGTGCAAACTTACAGTAGATGAACTATAGCTGTGGTCAAGCTCAGAGCGCTGCAAACAAATTCTTAAGGGAGGGGGGATTTTCCCAAGTAGTTGACTTCCCAACTAGAGGCAATAATACCTTAGATGTTTATCTCGTAAGGCCTGTAGAGCTATATATTAACTGTCTGAAAGTACCAGGAATTAGTGACCATTCTGGGGTTGAATTAAATATTAGATACGGTGACATTACTAAATTAGACTCTGATGTAGCAAATAAGATCATATTCCAGTATCGCAGGGCGGATCAGGGCAAATTTCAGGGGTATTTGAATGAGCTATTTGTAGGATGGGCATCGGAAGGAAATCACATTAATATCCTGTGGCTAACTTTTTGAAAATTTTAAATAGCGCTATTGATAAATTTGTCCCATTTAAATTATTGAAACAAAACCCAGATCCTGAGTATTAATCATGAGAAATCAGGAGTCTAAAACGGAAAATTAGGAAATTATACAATAAAAGACATGATAGTGACAAGTGAAAATCCACAGCCTGCTTCCAGTCTCCGACCGGGTCAGGAATGGAATGAATGAAGCCCCCATCTAGCGGCGAGGATATGAACTGTGCCGGCTGCCGAGGCCTGACGCACTCCTCTGGGGCAATGATTAAATGAATGACAGATGAAATGAAATGATAGTGGAGAGTGTTGCTGGAATGAAATTTTGACAGGGAAAACCGGAGTACCCGGAGAAAAACCTGTCTGCCTCCGTTCTGTCCAGCACAGATCTCACATGGAGTGACCGGGATTTGAACCACGGACCCAGCGGTGAGAGGCCGGCGTGCTGCCGCCTAAGCCACGGAGGCTCGATAGTGACAAGTATATGTTGAAATTTAAGTCCTTATCAAGAGAGCTCGTCTTAAAAAAAAGGGCTGCTCATGACAATTATATGCAAGGTTTACTTGGTTCGGGAGGCGATGGGTGGAAAGAATTTTACAGTTATGTTAGGAGAAGAAAGGGGAATTCAAATAATTTGTCGATGATAATGTCCGGTGACGGTAAATTAATTACTGAGAAACAGGCCATTGCTAATGAATTAAATGTATTTTACGGTAGTGTGTTCAATAAATCCAATAGCTGTGTGTTGGATCTTAACGGTGAATCAGGGGCCCCACTTTTCCAAATAAACCAGTCAGCAATTGTAAAGCTAATACAAAAATTACGTTACAATATATCGAAGGGTCCTGATAATATTGTTAGTGAAGTACTTAAACTAGGAGGTAGTGCCGTGGCACGATACTTGGAGGTGATGTTTAATGTGTCCATAAACAATGCGCAAATCCCGGATGACTGGAAAAGAGCTACGGTAGTCCCAGTATTTAAGGGAGGGAGCAGACTTGAATTGGGCAACTACAGACCGGTTAGTCTTACGTCCATCTTTTGTAAACAGACGGAGCATCTCATTTGCGACTACTTGAGGGAACAGTGGGAAACATTATCATGGTTTAATGATAGGCAACATGGATTTCGGAAAGGTTACTCATGCGAGAGTCAGATGCTATCACTTTTTCAAGATATTAGCGAATCGTTAGACGATGGAGTTTCAGTCGACGCCGTAGTTATAGATTTTGCGAAGGCATTTGATGTCGTGCCACATGACATGCTACTCCATAAATTAGCTTCGACGAAGATTGATAGAAGAGTAATTTTATGGATCCAAGAATTTTTGACGGGTCGTTCCCAGAAAGTGAAAGTTGAAGGCCGATTCTCGGATGAAATTACCGTAACGTCGGGTATCCCTCAGGGCAGTGTAATCGGAACTTTGTTATTTTTGGCGTTTATAAATGACTTACCAAATGGGATTCGCAGTTACTGTCGATTGTTTGTGGATAATTGTGTAATATATCGAAATATACATGACTCAAAAGACAATGCAGTACTTCAAGATGACCTGAACCTGGTCTATAAGTGGGCGATTGAAAATAAAATGAAAATAAACACAAGAAAATGTAGTCTAATAAAAATAGGGAAAGTGCGAAGGCAAGATTTTCAGTACAATATTGGCTCGAAAACACTTGTAGAAGAAGATTCTTGCAAATATTTGGGCGTTCACGTAAGAAATGATATGAAATGGAGTAGTCATGTAGGATGTGTAGTTTCTAAAGCTTACAAATCCCTGCACTTCGTAATGAGAGTATTAAAAGGAAGTAGTAGCTAAGTTCTGAACTTGGCCTAGTAGTCGTTCACAGTGGTGCTTGGCGGCAAAAGTAGGAACTATTTGAAACATTCTAAGTTGCAGTAATTAAATTAAAGAACAGATAACACACACTAATACAGTCAACACAATTAACACCGGTTATCAGACAGATTCTACACACACCCAAAGTACACGGCGCTACATGACCGCGTTGTCGCAGCCCCTGCTAAAGAATTAGGATAGTTGTCACTTGTAAGACCTATTCTGGAATACGCCTCGGCGGTTTGGGATCCATATCAAGTAGGGCTCATAAATGAGTTGGAAATGGTACAAAGAAAGGCCGCTAGATTTGTGCTCAGTGACTTTAATCCCAGGAGCAGTGTGAGCCGTATGTTAAAGAAACTTGGGTGGGAATCACTTGAGGCTAGAAGGATGAAATCTAGACTCTGCGCTATGTACAACACGTATACATATCAACCAGCATGGGGTGAGCTTAGCAAACGTATGGGAAAGCCCACTTACATGGGTAGGGGCGATCATCCTTTCAAAGTTAAGGGCCGACCACAGCGAACAAATTATGGTAAATATTACTTCGTAAACCGTACAATTGATAACTGGAACTCTCTACCTGCCGCTGTCTTAGAGCCTTTTCCCAAACATATAGGTGTGTTTAAGAAAAGACTGACTATTTGTGTAAATACTCCAGTTTAATTGTTAGTGAATTGTTATGTCCAATTATTTATTTGTTATGTATATCTAATTTGCTACCGGGGGACACATCCCCAATTGCAAATAAACGAATGAATGAATGAATATAATATTTGCAAATGGGGGTAAATCCCCGGTGGCAAATTGTACAAATACAGAAAATTACCAACAATAACATCAAACACAATATACACAATTCGCAATTTTGGAACTATAGTAATTACATCGTAGTATTTACACAAAATTTCGATCTTCTCTTTAACACATCAATATGTTTGGGGAAAGGCTCTAAGACTGAGGCAGGTAATGAGTTTCAATTATCAATACCACGGTTAATGAAAGAATATTTCCCATAATTTGTACGCTGTGGTCGGACCTAACTTTATGTGGATGATCTGCCCTGCTCAGGTAGGTGGGATTTCCCGGACGTTTGCTTAGTTCTCCCCATGCTGGCCGATTAGTGTTAGTGTTAAGCATAGCGTATAGTCTGGATTTCGTCCTTCCTTCCAGAGATTCCACCCTAGTTTTTCTATCATTCGAGTTACACTACTTCTAGGATTAAAATCGTTGAGCACAAACCTAGCAGCTTTCCTTTGTACCATCTCCAGTACAATTATAACAATTGCACAGGTTATCAGTACAGCCCTGCGCGGATGCGGATATCCACGGATAAACCCGCGGATATCCGCAAATTTTATTCGCCATGCGATTATACTTTGTATGGCTGTGTGGATAGCGGATAAGCTGCGGATAATGTTTGGAATAAATTTGTGGATAGTTTTTAGAATACAATCCGAACTTGTTGAATATCAATTATTAGGACCCGGATGTTTATGACATATCATATTTTTGCCGTGATGTTTTTTCCGACAAAATGCAAGATGGTGATTTTAGCTAATCTCATTCAAATTATGCCATTAAGCATAATTAACACTCCGAACTGAAAAGGGTTACAATTCTGGCTGTATAACATTCATTTTAAGCATAACACATGACTTACATAGCCTAAGAGAATAACTTTCGCCTCAAATGTCTCAATATGTTGCTTTAGTAGTTTATGCTTCATCTAATAAATAAAACGTATTATTGTAATATCAGAGGATTCGGATAACAGTCGTGCGGATGCGGGGCGGATGCGGGACGGATGCGGGGCGGATGCGGATAACAGTCGTGCGGATGAGGGGCGGATGCGGATAACGCAGGGCTCTAGGTATCAGACAGATTCTACACATATCAATGTGTACGAGACTACATAATCACGATGTTAAGCCCCTAATTACAGCAATAACAAAGTACCATCGTTTTAGAAGTTCTCGCTTGCTGGGCCCAAGGTTGCAGGTTCGTATCCTGGCGCAGTCAGCTGGCATTTGAGGGGCGCAAATGCGAGGGAGCCGTAGCCGTAGATTTACTGGCACGTTAAAGATCCCATTCGGGGCAAAATTCCGGCACCCTGGCGTCTCTAAAAGCCAGTGTAGTTAAAAGGGACGTAAAACCAATAACATTATTATTATTATTATTTTAGAAGTCAAATTTAAATGGAGGGGGACTGGCTGGCTGCAAGGCTGAGCAATAACATTCTTGCCTGCCGTGATCCAGGTTGCAGGATCGAATCCTGACGCTGTCAGTTGGCATTTGAGGATGCGCAAATGTGAGGGAGTTTTACTGGGACGTTAATGATCCCCCTCGGGGCGAACATCCGGCACCCCGGTGTCCCTAAAACCTACAGTGGTTAAAAGGGGCGTAAAATCAATTATAAAAAAATGAAATGGAGACGTAACTCAGCGCGCGTACCCACCAGGCTGTTCAAACTCATACCTCTAGGGGTTGGCTGTTGTTGTTAATGATTCATTTAGCGGCCACATGTATTTTGGCATGTGTGTGTGAGCGAGAGATCTGTCTGGTAGCCTGTGTCATTGTGATGGCTGTAGTAGTGTGTGTATTTTCAGCAGAGTCTAGGATTGGGATGGAACTATCCTGGCAGTTCCCTGGAGTAGAAGTGGAAAACCATGGAAGACCACTTCTAGGATGGCTGAGATGGGAATCAAACCCGCTACTCTTCAGTTTTGCCTCATGAGCCTGAGTGTATCCAGAGAAATAGGCAAAATACTCACAAAATTTATTTTTGTTATTAAGTTCAAAATTCAATAAGTGAATCCTTGAAAATACTGATCAATTTCAGTAACGGTTGCTTGAAAACCATTAATTTGAAAAATCTCAATAGAATGGAAATCTTTTTCGCTGAAAGATTTATTTTAAAACTTAATTTTGTATTTTCAAGGATTCAGTTATTGTATTTCGAATTTTGAATCAAAAATACATTTTGTGAGTATTTTACCCAACTCTGAGTGTACCCTGCTTCATCCCTCAGACCAAAATTACATTTCTTGGCAGAGTCGGGAATCGAACCCGGACCTCTGGGGTGTCAGCAAAGAATGCTAGCCGCTAAACCACGACGAGGTCTGTTGGGATTGGTCTAACTGTGTTTAGAAATTTATTTATTCGTATCAGAGAACAGAAATCATAGAACCATACAAACAATTACATTTGACACTAGGCCTATAAGTTACTCGGATATTTCGATACTGTATACATTGCATGGTTATTTAAGTACTATAGCCTACACATATGCATACGCATACTCAGTTTAAATACAGAGATAACAGTATTTTGCCAACTTGCAAGCTTCAGGTGTTCTATCCATTAGGTTCTGTGGAGAACATGTAATTGGCCAAGATTGATAGCAACGTCATAAGAGATGAAAGGGAAATTAAACCAATACCATATTATTATTATTATTATATATTCTTGTTCAAAATTTTTCCTGATGAATGTCTAGCCACTCTTTTGCGTCCAAAACTAACATGGCATCGTTACCCAAAATCACAATTGTAGATGTATGTTCCTACTGCCTCATAGCCTATATACTGTATATATGACACTAAGACTGATCTCCCATCGAATATTGTCGGTTAATTTTCTAAGAGATTCTTCGTCCCGTATTACTCTCGTCTTTGCGCATTGCGGAGTTTTAATGTCTTCGAGACGATGCTAAGCCGCTAATATCGGGCTCCACCACTCGCCTCTTATTTCCCGTATCATGCTTGAGATGAGTTGAAATCCATTAGATCTACTGTCAGCTGAAGAGACGAGAGTTATCTCACAACTTGTCCACACGAAGTAGAGGTTTTTATACAGAATTTATCTGTTAAATAATCCTCTTTGCTAAAATCCTTTAATGTTTTAAGAGCGGAGTTTCTCTGAATTAGCAGAAGATTGAGGTAAGACAGATGACCTCAACATTCCGCCCAAGTAGCAATGGCTACCATAAGAGATCTTGGTTTAGCAATATTATCCCGGAGCCACATTGATGGGCATTTACAAGACTGTTCAAGATGGTCTGGTCTCGTCGGATCTTTGAATAACTTGACTTTTCTTAATTAAGGTATCGCCCATTTAAGCCACGAATGAGGAACAGCCACCTTACCACTATCGGAAATGTTCACTGGAACATTAAGGATAAATTACTGCATCACGACATCTTTATCTCTTCCCTTAATCCAAAAAGGAAACACTTCAGGAGACTGTCCAGACGTACCCACCTCAGTGGTGGCAGAAATTTTATCCGAGGGCATTGGAAAGCTGGTGCAACGATAGTCTACGAAAAAAACAGCCTTCGTATTACAGCAAACTGAAATTTTCTATGTTGATAGAGGCAATTAACATAAGTAGGATATATGAAAATAGGCTGTATTATTATTATTATTATCATTCATTACCAAGAATTGTGGCTAAAATTTATGGACGGCAGATAGAGAAAGGGCAAGCCCCACATACACAGCAGTGTCTCCATCTCCGTTCATTAAATCTATACAAATCTGAAATGTTACATATATACAATTTACAACTTTACATTTGCTATATACACATAATCTGCTGTATACGACGTCTATATCATACAATTCATAAATAAAAGTGAAGATACAGGGACGCATACACACATATACACGCTCACACATGCATACTTATAGTTCTTCACGGAACTACTTGATACTTCCTATGTTATCGATTTTAATTTTATCCATGTCCGCCATCTTTAATGTATATCTACTTACATGCACCGTGAGCAATGAAATCTACTACACAGTAGGCCAACAACTTAATGGAAAGTTTCAGAATTCTAGGTTTATTAGATGGTAAATCATCGATTTCACCATTTTATATAATCAAGAAGGCGGATGTGCGTAATATTTATTCATTGCCATAGTCTCGCATTTCGTGCCACTGAGATTTCGCATAGGCCCTACAGGACTGATTTTTCACCCCTTTTCATTCTAGCCTAGTTGATATCTACGCATGGTTACCATTCTAAATATTTGCAGTCTATGCTATTGTGCCTTAGTAGTGGGATGAAGGGACTTCTGCAGCACTTCTTTATGAACCCTCCTCGTATCGGCCCCGAACCTGATATCTCGCTAACCAATAATGGGATTTGAACATACAGGGTGTCCTAGAACTCGTAGTAATGCCCCCTCATTTCCTATAGCCTCTTTATTTAATTAAAAGACAAAAACTAACAGGTCATCCGCAAATAGTGGGGTAGTGTATGTTGTGTTGCAAGTCGTGTGTGTGCTTGAATACGTATGGCTATGTTGGGAAAATGTTAGGTGGTAGGCGAGGACTAGGGTTGAGTGAGGGGTCGTTTAGATGGTATTTTTACCGCTCTATTTGATGGTGAGGTTATTTTTTAAAATGGGTGGAATTTGGAAACGCAATTTGAGGTAAACGTGCGTTTTTGACATTTTGGCGATTAGTGTTTTTTTTGTATTAATGCGCACTTGAGAGCTTTTGTAAGAGAGCGGGATTTTTAAATGATTATTTATAGATGAGTATTTTAATATTTATTAAGAACCAAAAAACTAATAGGTCATCCGCTTTTAAGTATCTCGCTAACCAATAATGGGATTTAAACATATGAGGTGTCGTAGGACTCGTGGTGGACTCCCCTTTTCTATGGACGGGGTATATCCACAAAAAATAAAAACTACCCTTACCCGGGGGGTGAAATAGTATTTATTTTTTGTATGAATACGAACTTGACGGCTTTTGTAAGAGAGCAGGCTTTTTTAAAATGAATATTTATAGATGAGTTCTTTAAATATTTATTAAGGACCAAAAAAATAATAGGTCATCCGCTTTTTAGTATCTCGCTAACCAGTAATGGGATTTAAACATATGAGGTGCCGTAGGACTCGTGGTGGACTCCCCTTTTCTATGGACGGGGTATAACCACCAAAAAATAAAAACTACACTTACCCGGGGGGTGAAATAGTATTTAGTTTTTGTATGCAGACGAACTTGACGGCATTTGTAAGAGAGCAGGCTTTTTCTAAATGATTATTTATAGATGAGTTTTTTAATATATATTAAGAACCAAAAAACTAATAGGTCATCCGCTTTTAAGTATCTCGTTAACCAATAATGCGTTCTAAACATATGGGGTGTCGTAGAACTCGTGGTGAACTTCCCTTTTATATGGACGGGGTATATCCAATCCAAAATAAAAACTACCCTTACCCGGGGGTGAAATAGTATTATTTTTGTATGCATACGAAATTGACGGCGTTTGTAAGAGCGGGCTTTTTCAATGATTATTTATAGATGAGGTTTTTTAAAATATTTATTTCATTAAACCCAAAACACTAATAGGTCATTCGCTTTTTAGTATGTCGCTAACCAATAATGCGATTTAAACATATGGGGTGTCGTAGGACTCGTGGTGAACTCCCCTTTTCTATGGACGAGCTATGTCCACCCCCAAAATAAAATCTACCTTTACCCGGGGGGGGCGGGGGGGTAAATAACTACACTTTTGTTAATAATTTGTGAACCAATCATGCTAGGAACTTGTATGAGGGGTCTTTGTACTTGGGGCGACGTCTCCCTTTGGGGGGTGAAACTATCCCCCAAAATTGAAAAATCAATATCTTGGAAACTAAGAACCCTAAAATTAGGTGTGTTAGCTTTAAAAATAGGCGATGATATAGGCTTTTACGTCGATTGGTCATTTCACCCCTAAAACAGTAAATAGTCATTTTACGAGAAAACAACGTGTTAAACACTTAAAAATGATAAATGAACCAAAGATCTTTTGTTTTTGATGAAAAATAGCTGGGGGTGAAAACTACCCACAAAATTGAAAAAACAATATCTTGGAAACTAAGAACCCTACAATTAGGTGTGATAGCTTTAAAAATAGGTGATGATATAAGCTTTTACCTCGATTGGTCATTTCACCCCTAAAACAGTAAATAGTCATTTTACGAGAAAAAACGTGTTAAACACTAAAAAATGATAAATGAACCTAAGATCTTTTTTTTTTGATGAAAAATAGCTGGGAGTGAAAACTACCCCAAAATTGAAAAAACAATATCTTGGAAACTAAGAACCGTAAAATTACGTGTGTTAGCTTTAAAAATAGGTGATGATATAAGCTTTTACCTCGATTGGTCATTTCACCCCTAAAACAGTAAATAGCCATTTTACGAGGAAAAAACCTGTTCAACACTTAAAAATGATAAATGAACCTATGAGCTTTTGTTTTTGATGAAAAATAGCAGGGGGTGAAAACTAACCCAAAAATTGAAAAATCAACATCTTGGGAACTAAGAACCCTAAAATTAGGTGTGTTAGCTTTAAAAATAGGTGATAACATAGGCTTTTACCTCGATTGGTCATTTCACCCCTAAAACAGTAAATAGTCATTTTACGAGAAGAAAACATGTTAAACACTTAAAAATGATAAATGAACCTAAGATCTTTTGTTTTTGATGAAAAATAGTTGGGGGTGAAAACTACCCCCAAAATTGAAAAAACAATATCCTGGAAACTAAGAACCCTAAAATTAGGTGTGTTAGCTTTAGAAATAGGTGATGATATAAGCTTTTACCTCGATTGGTCATTTCAACCTAAAACAGTAAATGGTCATTTTACGAGAAAAAAAACGTGTTAAACACTTAAAAATGATAAATGAACCTAAGATCTTTTGTTTTTGATGAAAAATAGCTGGGGGTGAAAACTACCCCCAAAATTGAAAAAACAATATCTTGGAAACTAAGAACCCTAAAATTAGTTGTGTTAGCTTTAAAAATAGGTGATGATATAAGCTTTTACCTCGATTGGTCATTTCACCCCTAAAACAGTAAATAGCCATTTTACGAGGAAAAAGACGTGTTCAACACTTAAAAATGATAAATGAACCTATGAGCTTTAGTTTTTGATGAAAAATAGCAGGGGGTGAAAACTAACCCAAACATTGAAAAATCAATATCTTGGGAACTAAGATACCTAAAATTAGGTGTGTTAGCTTTAAAAATAGGTGATAACATAGGCTTTAACCTCGATTGGTCATTTCACCCCTAAAAGAGTAAATAGTCATTTTATAAGAAAAAAAGTGTTACACACTTAAAAATTATAAATGAACCTATGAGCTCTTGTTTTTGATGAAAAAGAGCACGGGGGTGAAAACTACCCCATATTGAAAATCGATACATTGGAAACCAAGTACCCTAAAATTAGGTGTGATAGCTTAAAAATATGTCATGACATACGCTTTTACCTGGATAGGTCATTTCACACCTAAAACAGTAAATAGTGATTTTACAGGGGGGGGGTGTAAAAATGTGTTAAATGGGCAAAATGATAGTTGAACCTAAGATCTTTTGTTTTTGATGAAAAATAGTAGGGGGGTGGAAACTAGCCCCAAATTGAAAAACTCAATATCTTGCAAACGAAGAACCCTAAAATTAGGTGGGATAGTTGTAAAATAGGTAGATAGATTATTTCACTTTTAAAACAGGGAATAGTAATGTTACAGGGAAAAAAATGTATTAAACATCTAAAAGCATAAGCGTTTTGTGAAACCATGCTTTAATGGGCGTGTGTATGGAAGATTATTATTATTATTATTATCAGGTATTGGACAAGTCAGGATGGCCAACCTGTTGTCATGTCCCTTGAATTTACCCAAACGAGTTAAAACGTTAAGGTTATCGACCTGAGATTTTATAAACTAATTATGGGAGAGGATGAAGTAAGGTGTTGTTTTGGACTAACAATAGCTAACCCTTTCCTATGATTCATGAATTGACCCAAAACGTTTTACGTGACAAGACTGAGTGTACCCTGTTGCAGCCTTTAGAAAATCGAACCCGGATCTCTGTGGTGACTGCAGAGTGATAAAGTTGCATTTTAAACAAAACACATGTTGGAATGCATTTGATCTAGTTGCTGCCTGTGATCGGATTAAGTGGGTAGAACTTGTGACACTTGGTGATAATAATAGTGCACTGTTGTTAGAAAGTATTAGGTTTCTTGTCTGACTGAGAGCACATGTGGAGTTGAAGCGGTCTGCACTTGACAAAGCCTATCTGTACTACAATTATATTAGGCGTATTTCTTATTTACACTTAGACAAATACGTACTTAATTACTTAATTACTTACTTACTTAATTACTTACTTATTTACTTACTTACTGATCGGCGCTACAGTCCCTGATGAACTTTGGCCTACTTTATTAGCTTGCCTCCACGCTAGGATAGTTGTACATTGAAAAGCTACGGCCGCCCTCTTTTACAATCCTACACTGTACATTACAGTTAAAATTAAAATTTACGATCCAGTCAGGAATTGAAGCTGGTGTTGTTTCGATAAAAAAGACAAGCGTTGTATAAACTTAACCACTAAGCTGTCCTATCGAACCCTAATGGTTTGGGTGTTCGTAAAGATGAAAATTAAATCTAAACTATAACTAAAACTAACTACACACTTATATACTAGAAGAAGAAAGGGAAAACAAATAAAGGACAGAAGGAATAAAAAATTGCCCTCAAGCCTCAAGAATGTGGATTGAGGGAGTTGGAAGGGAGGCGAGCCATGAAATGCAGATAGAAAAGTAAAATAGGAGAGGCTCTGCCCCTGAGGTAATGGATAAAGAGGAGGAAAACTGGACTCAGCTGAGAAATCCCTTGGGGTCGCCAACTTCCAAAATGATCAGCCGTAAGCCCCTTGAGGGTGTAGTCATATGCAGAGTGCACCTCAAGTGGTGGGGCTATATACGCTCTACCTTCTCGAGGGGCTTGAGCAAAAGACAGTAAATAACATGAAAATAAAAAGGAGGCTGCCTCCTCACACAAGTAGGATATCGGAAAAATAAATAAACAAGGGCCAATTAAGTTGCAAAAGGGAGAGACTCCCTAGGCTTCGGATACTCTAATAATGTCGGGGTCGGTAGAGAACAAGAGTTGAGCAAATGTGGTCGACAGGAAAGAAGACAGAGAGGAGCCTTGCACAAGTTAGTGGAAGCAATGACGGACTCAGCTGGGACTCTATGATCGTCAACCTACATGACACTAGATATGACTCCCAGGGTTGGAATTAAAGACCTCTTTTGTTTTATATAACTGGCTTTAAGGATGGTAACACATGCCATGCCTTTATAATGCGATACTGGTCCTAGGGTATGCAAAATTGTATTAGATACTCAGCTATTAATAGTGTGCATGACCATTAATATGTTTCCTAAGTATATTACATGGGACTGATGACCTTGATTTCCAAGCCCCTAAGTAAGACAAAAACAAATTATTTTCATTTTCCAATGAGTTGGGGTGAGGTGAGTTTTCTATACACCAAACTGATGTGGTTTCCCACTTCGACTCCAGGCAAATGCACATTAGATGTTGAGAATAGTGAAATGGTTTGCAACTGTCCAATGCTAGGACCTGATTAGTGGCTCTTAAAAATGGAATGGAATGGAGTACACTTCCCCCAAAACCAACAAGAGGAGTGTTCGATCCCCCACAACAGCCATTCTTCAAGTCAATATAAATGGCTATGCACTTCAGGTCATGACGGTCTCCTCTCTCCAATCCTACCCCTTGGTGGTGAAAGTCACACTCTAATACAACCATAATAGTGAGAGGTTATCTGTTAAGTACCTAACTATCCCCAGATTTACCTTGAATGTTCCTAAAATCCACTAAATTTTCCGCAAATTGACCAAATGACACAAAATTCCAGCAAAATTCAACAAATTACTACCAGATTTATTGAAATTCCATTGATTTGCCTAAGAATGGTTTAACCTACCTCAAATTCATATAAGATTAGACGAATATAGATGAAAATTACCTAAAATTTACCAAATTTAGCCAAGTGGTGTACAAACCATGAAATGTAACCAATTTTTATTAAAATCGACTACATGTACTCGAAAATTCCATAATATTCCCTTTACATGTATGCTTTTTTGTTGTTGTTGTTGTTGTTGTTTCGTTTACCACACTCCCTGCAGACAAAGACCTCAACATGACTTTCTCCTAGACTAGGAGCTCTACATTCGACATGATAGATGAGTTTCATATCCCATAAACTCGTCTCTGAGGTGGGTGTCAGGAAAAGGCATGCAGCTGTAAAAACCTAACTCTCACATAGACTTTCATAACCTCTTACGTTGAGGTTCCTAACACTAACGACATTGAATGATTGAACGGTTTCCTTTTCACAATTCTTGTCTATAATTTCCTCTTTAAGGTTGCAAGATGCTTGCAAGATTCCTGAAATGCAATTAAACTTAATAAATACCTTAAGATGGTTTGATTTGTTTAATGATAATGGTGTTGATGATTGTTATATACGTTAAGACTAATTTTTTAGGTCTTGACTGGCCTTGCAATAAGAATTGACTAACCAAACATGAGTAACCTATGAGGGAAACATTTTAGCCCACTATGTTTGGTTATTGACCAGTGAGTACAGTTGTAGAAAGCTGTTTATTATTTTTTGAAATCATATACAGCAGAGGCTTAAACCTATAGACAAACCGTGTGACCATGTTTGTTAAACATGACATTATACCAGAGACAATTAGGATACTTATGTAGAGCTTACCAAAATAATGCTGTGTAACAGTAAATGCTAGTCAACAAACAGTTTTGCAGTACTAAAAAAAATCATCATACAATACCTGAGAGAGCTGTTCTAAAATTATTGATGCGTAACATGTTTCCACTCGCTTGCTATATATTTTTGGGCGTGGGGATGATTCTCAAGAAATAAATTGCAAATGGAACCGAAATGCAACACAAACGAACAATTAGCGCGCGCGGTGACTCAGATTGATAACATGACGTACTGTCGGTTATATAGCCATGTGGAATGTTTGTCACATATGGTTTACTTGAAGGTTTGGAGATCCCATTAAATATATTCTGACAATAAATGATCTTGAAATGGTCATTCCACGGTGTGAAAATATTTATTATATGATATTTAATGAAAACAATTATGATTTATTACAGTTTTATACGTTTACTGCATTCTTATTTAATGTAAACACTCGAGGCACTATCGACCAAAATACGGCACTATGTGGAATGTATATTGCATACGGTACTTGAATGTTTGGTGGTCCCATTAAAGGTATTCCTAAAATAAATTATTTTAAGGTGTCGTTCTATGGCGTGAAAATATTTAATATATGATATTTGCTAACAGGATTTGCCACTGGAATTATTTTACAAGTAGTTATTTTAATGACTAACAGAGTTCACTGTTAAGAAGGTAGATCCCTATGTGGGAATGTAGGATAACATGTAACATGTTATACATGATATGTCACAACTGTAAGGCTTGTGATTTTTTTACGATGCCTTCATCCCTATATTAATCATTCAGTTTACAAGACTGATAACTACAATGTTACGGAAAAATGAAAACAAAACAAAAATCTGCATTGAAAAACCAAAAATGTGGTTCAGCAAATATACACTTAACATGCACAAAAAACAAGAAATATATACAAACTACTGTATATTAATTAATTTAATTTATATATATATATATATATATATATATATATATTTACAACAGGTATACACACAGAATACAGCTCTTTTTTTGTTTATGTTTGCTTGTTATAGTTTTTTAAATATAACACTTGTTGAAAATTATTTTTAGGGGATGGGGTGTTGCTACGTTGACCCATTACACAATAATACCAGCCTTACAAAGTTCATTTTCTATTATTAATAGCTCTTTCTCATAACCAATATGACCAGCCTGTTTACAGGCATGCAAGAGCTGTAGACGTTCCACTAATAAATTAGGATCGTTCCATTGGCTATTTTTTATGAATTGTTTAAAAACTCGGGAAGCAGTTCATCATTATCACCATCATCATTATCATCATTATCATCCTCATCATTATAATCATCTTCATAATGATCATCATCATTATCATCGTTGTCATCATTACCATGATAATTTCCACCTGTGTCCACAGTCTGCTCAATGGTTTGAGTTGCCTTTGATAATGTTCAAAGCTTCTTTTTACATGTGCTAGAGTGCTTTAACATTGTTATGTTATTATTATCACCATCACCATCCTTTTTACATTCCTCCACCATCTTTTTGATGGGGTATGTTGTCTCTGATAGAGTTGATGGCTTTTGAGATGTGGGTGTGTGTCTGAACATGGGTTTTACAGGAGGTGTTAAAGGTTTCTCATTAAACAACTGGCTAACAGCATGAGTGCGTTGTAGTGTAATTAAACTTGAGGTTAAAATTATCTTGAGCAGCACTATCTTTTTCTTGGACTTGGTTTCTTGCTTTGGTTTGAGTTTTCCTTACATTTAGACTAGCGTGATTATTAAGTTTACAATCATGATTGTTTGAAGAAAGTATGTCCAATTATTTTGTTTTAAGCATTCCTCGACACTGTTTCGATCGTTGCTTTGAACAGCGCCAAATGACAGTTCCATTTTTATTGCTTCGTTTCACAATATATGAATATCCTTTATAGTATGCATAAGGCTTACCATACCTAGTCACTGATACTTCCATATCAACTGTCAAGCACAAACTAATCTCTAGTAAAGACAACTTGGTAATAACAACAATAGTTTAATGTGGGAGCATATATACATGCAACAAGTGGGAGCAAAGGTGGGGGGTAAAAAGTGGGAGCAACAGTGGCAGCAAATGAGGGAGAAAAAAACTGTGAGCAAAAAGTGGGAGCAAATATGGGATCAAATGTGGGAGCAAAGCAAATATAAAAACGTGGGAGCAAATATGCTAACAAATATGTCAACAAATATGCCAGCAAAAGTAAATACACAAGTCAAGATAGTTTAAAGTGCAAAGAAAATATGGAAGCAAATATGAGAGCAAAAGTGGTGTTTATCTAAAACAACTAGACACAACAAACTTAGTCATAACCTAACTTAACCTAACCAAACCTAACTTCACCTAACCTAACTTGACTGAACATTACCTAACCTAACCTATCATAACTTCACCTAACCTAACTTTACCTAACCTAACCTTTCAACTCTCAGATCAAAATTAAAATCTGGGCATAGTTGTGTTGGAACCCAAGACTTCAGGGATATCACCCAAATATACTAGCCACTACACCGCGCGATGGGCAAATTATCAAGCAACACAACATAAAAATAAAAGTTTCCTGTAGTGTAACTCATTGGCTGACAACCATAGTTGGGAATTCAAACCGAAAACCTCAGGACTTTTATTTTGAACATTATCAGAAATATTATTCCATTTACATTTTGCTGCTGCTTATAGTTATAAGAGTTGGCATTAATATGGAGAGCAAAAAAAGTGTGAGCAAATGTGGGAGCCAATATGGGGGCCAATATGGGAGCAAGAGTGGGAGCAAATATGGGAGCAAATGTGGGAGTCAAGATGGGAGCCAATATGGGGGCAAAAGAGGGAGCAAATAAGGGAGCAAATATGGGAGCCAATATGGGAGTCAATAAATTGTTGTTTTAAGGGCCCTTACATAAATATGGGAGTCAATATGGGGGCAAATATGGGAGCAAATGTGTGAGCAAATCAGCTCACCTCGGATATCACCAGTGAGTACTCATATCCACCGCTAGGTACCGGAAACATACTTTGCGTGTTGTATGTAACTATCTTACAAAGTTTGACTGAATGCAAAACGTGCTTGTATAAGCTGTGCATATAATTGTAATATACAATTAACCCTAACTGTTCAGAACTAACCTGTATAGCCTTGTCTAAGTTATATAGAGGATCCTTAGCAGGAAAGACTGACTAACCCAGGAATGTAAAGCCTTGCCATATGCAGTAAGCACCTGTTGGCAGAAAATGGTTCCTAATGATAACGGACTTAATGAATATGAAACGTGTTTAGAGTGTCGTCTGAAATCCTCTTTTATACGTTGTGATACGTGTAAGAATTTAAGATGACACAAACGTCTTTGGTGTGTCGTCTTTTGAGTGTCGTCTTAAATCCTTACACGTATCACAACGTGTAAAATAGGATTTCAGACGACACTCAAAACACGTTTCATATTCATTAAGTCCGTTATTATTAGGAACCATTTCCTGCTAACAGGTGCTTACTGCATATGGCAAGGATTTACACTCCTGGGTTAGTCAGTCTTTCTTTCTAAGGAGCCTCTATACACCCTTGACAAGGCTATATACATGTTAGTTCTGAACACTTAGGGTTAATTGTATATTAAAATTATATGCACAGCTTATACAAGCACGTTTTGCATGCAGTCAAACTTTGTAAGACAGTTACATACAACACGCAAAGTATGTTTCCGCTACCTAGCAGTGGATATGAGTACTCACTGGTGATTTCCGAGGTGAGCAGATTTGCTCACACATTTACTCCCATATTTGCCCCCATATTGACTCCCATATTGGCTCCCACATTTGCTCCCACTTTTTCCCCCATATTGGCTCCCATATTGAATCCCACATTTTCTCCCATATTTGCCCCCACTTTTGCTCCCATATTGGCTCCCACATTTGCTCACACTTTTTTGCTCTCCATATTAATGCCAACTCTTGTAACTATAAGCAGCAGCAAAATGTAAATGGAATAATATTTCTGACAATGTTCAAACAAAAGTCCTGAGGTCTTGGGTTTGAATTCCCAACTATGGTTGTCAGCCAATGAGTAACACTACAGGAAACTTTTATTTCTATGTTGTGTTGCATGATAATTTGCCCATCTCGCGGTGTAGTGGCTAGTATACTTGGGTGTTATACCTGAAGTCTTGGGTTCCAACTCAACTATGCCCAGAATTTAATTTTGATCTGAGAGTTGAAAGGTTAGGTTAGGTGAAGTTAGATTAGGTAAAGTTAGGTTAGGTGAAGTTCAGTCAAGTTAGGTTAGGTGAAGTTAGGTTAGGTTAGGATAGGTGAAGTTAGGTGAGGTGAGGTTAGGTTAGGTGAGGTGAGGTGAGGTTAGGTTAGGTTAGGTTAGGTTAGGTCAGGTTAGGTTAGGTTAGGTTATGACTAAGTTTGTTATGTTAGTTGTTTTAGATAAACTCCACTTTTGCTCTCATATTTGCTTCCACACTTTCTTTGCACTTTAAACTATCTTGACTTGTGTATTTACTTTTGCTGGCATATTTGTTGACATATTTGTTAGCATATTTGCTCCCACTTTTTAAATTTGCTTTGCTCCCACATTTGATCCCATATTTGCTCCCACTTTTTGCTCACAGATTTTTTCTCCCACATTTGCTGCCACTGTTGCTCCCACTTTTTACCCCCCACCTTTGCTCCCACTTTTTGCATGTATATATGCTCCCACATTAAACTATTGTTGTTATTACCAAGTTGTCTTTACTAGAGATTAGTTTGTGCTTGACAGTTGATATGGAAGTATCAGTGACTAGGTATGGTAAGCCTTATGCATACTATAAAGGATATTCATATATTGTGAAAAGAAGCAATAAAAAAGGAACTGTTATTTGGCGCTGTTCAAAGCAACGATTGAAACAGTGTCGAGGAATGCTTAAAACAACAGAATTGGACATATTTTCTTCAAACAATCATGATTGTAAACTTAATAATCACGCTAGTCTAAATGTAAGGAAAACTCAAACCAAAGCAAGAAACCAAGCCAAAGAAAAAGATAGTGCTGCTCAAGATAATTTTAACCTCAAGTTTAATACACTACAACGCACTCATGCTGTTAGCCAGTTGTTTAATGAGAAACCTTTAACACCTCCTGTAAAACCCATGTTCAGACACACACACACATCTCAAAAGCCATCAACTCTATCAGAGACAACATACCCCATCAAAAAGTTGGTGGAGGAATGTAAAAAGGATGGTGATGGTGATAATAATAACATAACAATGTTAAAGCACTCTAGCACATGTAAAAAGAAGCTTTGAACATTATCAAAGGCAACTCAAACCATTGAACAGACTGTGGACACAGGTGGAAATTATCATGGTAATGATGACAACGATGATAATGATGATGATCATTATGAAGATGATTATAATGATGAGGATGATAATGATGATAATGATGATGGTTATAATGATGAACTGCTTCCCGAGTTTTTGAAACCATTCGTAAAAATAGCAAATGGAACGATCCTAATTTATTAGTGGAACGTCTACAGCTCTTGCATGCCTGTAAACAGGCTGGTCATATTGGTTATGAGAAAGAGCTATTAATAATAGAAAATGAACTTCGTAAAGCTTGTATTATTGCGTAATGGGTCAACGTAGCAACACCACCATCCCCTAAAAATAATTTTCAACAAGTGCTATATTTAAAAAACTATAACAAGCAAACATAAACAAAAAAGAGCTGTATTCTGTGTATACCTACTATAAATATACATACATATATATATATATATATATATATATATATATATATATATATATATTGCACCCTTCAATAAAGCAGTGTTTTATCAAGATTCTTTCTACGGGGTCGTGCTCAGTCCTGAATGCTTTTCAAAGCAAAGTTCGCAAAAACAACATGCTCTAATGAATAGAAAGGTCCATAACAGAGACTATACTAGAAATAAAATGAATAACAATTATAATAAAAAGTATTTAATGACTGAAAAATATGTGCATAATGATAATAATAATAATAATAATAATAATAATAAAAAGAAGTCCTCCCTGACTTTCACTCCCATACGAAATAAATATATAACTGAGCGGTCAGAACTCGCTCCACACAACAAAACAATGTGAACACAGCTTCACTCAAATGATTAATCATAATATAAATTTGAGTGGTAAGAACTAGCTCCTCACAATTATATGGATACAAGCCCATTTATCCTGGTCAAGAAGTTATATAATGCGTGGTGTACTGGTCCTTAATAAGAAAATGAGTACTGATGCGAGTCCGTTTACAACTGAAACAGTCATATTGCTCACGGAGTTGCATCTTTTAAATCACACTACGGCTATGGGACCCACCCTTAATTAACACACTATAATTTACTACTGGCACAAGCAAGATCTAAAATACTAGGATATGATGAATCTCCCCGAGATTCTAATGCGTGCTAGAGCACACAAAACACAAAAGAGCATGCCGAAATAGGCCAAAAGCTCGCATCACAAATGGGAAACAGCTTCGCACACAAGTGCCACACGGGGTCATAGAACGCGTAAAATAAACACACAAGAAATCAAGCAACAACATCAAAATACAAGCCTACGCGGCTGAAAATTATATTTACATGAATAAAAGCCAGACAAACAGATGTTTCCGAAGATACTTTAAAACATGGACAACACCCATTTAAATCGATCAATATTCCTTATAACCGATCAGAGTTTTTGTGAAGTTAAATAACATCTTAATTTTATCTACAGGGACCTGGCCCGCTTGCTAATGACCAACAGTCGTTATCTGATTTGAGCGCTCCCCTACTTGGGTGATTCATCGGTGCCTTTCTCTCTGTCAGTTTCTCAAGCCTGGTGCTAATTATACATGGGACCACACTGATCCTGTTATCCATCTGGAAACGCGAAAAGCCATATCTCACTCATCCACTTGGATGGCAAGAAACACAAATATTTACCAGAAGCTCAGCCTCGCAAGGTTATGAACTGGGCCGACGTGCGGCAAGTCAGAACAATCACAATGATATATTTCCCGCAGGCACCGTCATAAAATCACACCATACACCATAAAGCTTGGACTGACTCACTCCTAATCATACCATCTGGGTCGGCTCAAAACATATTAACCTACTTTGCGTCCAGAGACACATCAAACAAATAAAACTACAAAAACTCGTGTGCTCGAGTGGCATCCCGTCCTGACTTGCTAGATGAGCAATTATCAAAATAATCCTGATCCATCATAAAATCTGCACACAAATATTTTTTACCCTCAAAATTCTATTTTTAATCTAAATTAATTCTGTTCCATTTTTGTTATAAGGCATACTTCCGAGTTACATTGCTTGTACGCGACTGACGCGAGCGAATGCGAGCGCGGGCTGCGAGTATTGCCCCGTAAACTTGAACCAAACAAAATCACAATATCTACAAAATACAAAGCGCTATGCTGTCCCATACTTAATGTGTCAGTAAACAAGAACTAAGAATCTACATTACAAACAAGCAAACAAATATCTACAAAATTACGTCCCATAAAACCATAGCTGATTTAATAAATAAATAACTTCATTTTGTACTCATTCCTTTAGAACAGCGTCAGGGAAACATCTCCGGCCATCACTCCTTTAAATGCTTAGCTCGACATATAACATCTTCTGGCAAATGTCCTGCTGGTTCCAAGATCCGCCCTCGTTCCTTGTTGCCATCTCTTGCTGAATTAGAATAATGTTTTGTGGTGTTTGAAGCCATATTTTCAGTGTTGCCTTAGTAAACAATATTCGTGTTGACCGACTGAAAAGCACTAAACTCTAGAATAATGTTTGTCAGATACACACACGATATATTTCCTATTAAATTCACCGATCAAGTACTACATTCCTTGACTGTCTATTGGTGAATTAATACGATGAACTGCCCCTATCTGGTAGTACTGAGACTACAAATAAAACACTGAAGTTACACTTATAACTTGTCGAAAATGTTCCATGTCCACACACATGAAAAATATGCAGTGTGTCCACGACACTTAAATTAGAAGTTATGTCTCACATCCTCAGACGCCCAAATAAAAAGTCTTACGTCCTCAGACGCTGAAATTAAGTCCTACGTCCTCAGACGCTGAAATAAAAGTCTTACGTCCTCAGACGCTGAAATAAAAGTCACCTCTTGAAGCTTCCTGGACCACTTATAAATGAAACTGGCTAGAGTAGGCATGGAAGGGGGTTTATAGAAAAATACTCCATAATAATTATCAGACTGGCATGCGATCGGTATCATTGAGTTCGTAGAGATGTGGAGGTAAAGATTATGCTGTAGCTAGCTTGAATCGATCGTGGAATTAATCCGTAGATAACTCCCGCTATAATTCACCAGGATGCGTTATGACGCCGAGTTGCCGCTTAAAAAGGGCGTCTTGATATTATTGGTTCGGACTCTTGTAGATCTTCGCGAGCTCCTACTTATTTTCCTCCCACAAGGAGTGGTTATCATGAAGATTGACCATTCACATCGTAGCATTTATTTTGTTCTTGGCGCCAACTCTCCTAGTAACAAGCCGTTCTATGCGTACCCAAGCCTTCCTTCGCGCTAAAAGTTGCACCTGTCCTCTGCGTCATGATTCCCAGGCTACTTTCTAAAATACCACAGGAGCCTAAACCTTTGTGTTCTCTCTGCCACTGATTCCTCAACATTTTCCCAACTACGTCAGGCTCTCATATCTGCTGTCTGTAGAAATATAACAAATGATGATGAATAATTTATTAGAATCTTTATACAGCCTGTGGATAAAGGGTTCAATATGAATTAAATTAATTAACATACAGTAGTTTGTATATATTTCTCGTGTTTTGTGCATGTTTTGTGTATATTTGCCGAACCACTTTTGGTTTTTCCATGCAGATTTTTGTTTTGTTTTCATGTTTGCGTAACATTGTAGTTATCAGTCTTGTAAACTGGATGATTAATATAGGGATGAAGGCATCGTAAAAAAATCACAAGCCTTACAGCTGTGACATATCATGTATAACATGTTACATGTTATCCTACATTCCCACATACTGATCTACCTTCTTAACAGTGAACTCTGTTGGTCATTAAAATAACTATATGTAAAATAATTCCAGTGGCAAATCCTGTTAGCAAATATCATATATTAAATATTTTCACCCCACAAAACGACACCTTAAAATAATTTATTGTAGGAATACCTTTAATGGGACCACCAAACCTTCAAGTACCGTATGCCATATACATTCCACATAGTACCGTATTTTGGTCGATAGTGCCTCGAGTGCTTACATTAAATAAGAATACTGTAAACGTATAAAAATGTAATAAATCATAATTGTTTTCATTAAATATCATATAATAAATATTTTCACACCAAGGAATGACCATTTCAAGATCATTTATTGTAGGAATATCTTTAATGGGATCTCCAAACCTTCAAGTAAACATGTAATAAACATTCCACATAGCTATGTAACCGACAGTACGTCATGTTATCAATCTCAGTCACCGCGCGCGCTAATTGTTTGTTTGTGGTGCATTTCAGTTCCATTTGCATTTTATTTCTTGAGAATCATCCCCACGCCCAAAAATATATAGCAAGCGAGTGGAAACATGTTACGCATCAATCATTTTAGAACAGCTCTCTCAGGTATGGTATGATGATTTTTTTAGTACTGCAAAACTGTTTGTTGACTAGCATTTACTGTTACACAACATTATTTTTGGTAAGCTCTACATAAGTATACTAATTACCTCTGGTATAATGTCATGTTTAACAAACATGGTCACACGGTTTATCTATAGGTTTAAGCCTCTGTTGTATATGATTTCAAAAAATAATAAACAGCTTTCTACTGTACTCACTGGTCAATAACCAACATAGTGGGCTAAAATGTTTCCCTCATAGGTAACTCACAATTGGTTAGTCAATTCTTATTACAAGGCCAGTCAATACCTAAAAAATTAGTCTTAACGTATATAACAATCATCAACACCATTATCATTAAACAAATCAAACCATCTTAAGGTATTTATTAAGTTTAATTGCATTTTAGGAATCTTGCAAGCATCTTGCAACCTTAAAGAGGAAATTATAGACAAGAATTGTGAAAAGGAAACCGTTCAGTCATTCAATTTCGTTAGTGTTAGGAACCTCAACGTAAGAGGTTATGAAAGCCTATATGAGAGCGTGGTTTTTACAGCTGCATGCCTTTTCCT
Source organism: Meconema thalassinum (assembly GCA_946902985.2). Lineage (NCBI taxonomy): Eukaryota > Metazoa > Arthropoda > Insecta > Orthoptera > Tettigoniidae > Meconema > Meconema thalassinum. Next base: position 1,070,446,292 of record OX336389.2, read on the forward strand.
GACACCCACCTCAGAGACGAGTTTATGGGATATGAAACTCATCTATCATGTCGAATGTAGAGCTCCTAGTCTAGGAGAAAGTCATGTTGAGGTATTTGTCTGCAGGGAGTGTGGTAAACGAAACAACAACAACAACAACAACAAAAAAGCATACATGTAAAGGGAATATTATGGAATTTTCGAGTACATGTATTCAATTTTAATAAAAATTGGTTACATTTCATGGTTTGTACACCACTTGGCTAAATTTGGTAAATTTTAGTGAATTTTCATCTATATTCGTCTAATTTTATATGAATTTGAGGTGGTTTATACCATTCTTAGGTAAATCAATGGAATTTCAATAAATCTGGTAGTCATTTGTTGAATTTTGCTGGAATTTTGTGTCATTTGGTCAATTTGCGGAAAATTTAGTGGATTTTAGGAAAATTCAAGGTAAATCAAGGAATAGTTAGGTATTTAACCGATAATCTGTCACTATTATGGTTGTATTAGAGTGTGCCTTTCACCACCAAGGGGTAGGATTGGAGGAGGAGACCGTCATGACCTGAAGTGCATAGCCATTTATATTGACTTTAAGAATGGCTGTTGTGGGGGTTCGAACACTCCTCTTGTTGGTTTTGGGGGAAGTGTACTCCATTCCATTCCATTTTTAAAGGCCACTAATCAGGTCCTAGCATTGGACAGTTGCAAACCATTTCACTATTCTCAACATCTAATGTGCATTTGCCTGGAGTCGAAGTGGGAAACCACATCAGTTTGGTGTATAGAAAACTCACCTCACCTCACCCCAACTCATTGGAAAATGAAAATAATTTGTTTTTGTCTTACTTAGGGGCTTGGAAATCATGGTCATCAGTCCCATGTACTATACATAGGAAAAATAATAATGGTCATGCACACTATTAATAGCTGAGTATCTAATACAATTTTGCATACCCTAGGACTAGTATCACATTATAAAGGCATGGCATGTGTTCCTATCCTTAAAGCCAGTTATATAAAACAAAAGAGGTCTTTAATTCCAACCCTGGGAGTCATATCTAATGTCATGTAGGTTGACGATCACAGAGTCTCGGCTGAGTCCGTCATTGCTTTCACTAACTTGTGCTAGGCTCCTCTCTGTCTTCTTTCCTGTCGACCACATTTGCTCAACGCTTGTTCTCTACAGACCCCGACATTATTAGGGTATCCGAGGCCTTGGGAGTCTCTTCTTTTGCAACTTAATTGGCCCTTGTTTATTTATTTTTTCTGATATCATACTTGTGTGAGGAGGCAGCCTCCTTTTTATTTTCATGTTATTTACTGTCTTTTGCTCAAGCCCCCCAAGAAGGTAGAGTGTATATAGCCCCACCACTTGTGGTACACTCTGCATATGGCTACACCCTCAAGGGGCTTACGGCTGATCATTTTGGAATTTGGCGACCCCAAGGGATTTCTCAGCTGAGTCCATTTTTCCTCCTCATTATCCATTACCTCTGGGGCAGAGCCTCCCCTATTTTACTTTTCTATCTGCCTTTCATGGCTCTCCTCCCTTCCAACTCCCTCAATCCACATTCTTGAGGGTTGAGGGCCATTTTTATTCCTTCTGTCCTTTATTTGGCCTATTGTCCTTTTGTTTTCCATTTCTTCTTCTAGTATATAAGTGTGTAGTTAGTTTTAGTTATAGTTTAGATTTAATTTTCATCTTTACGAACACCTAAACCATTAGGGGTCGATAGGACAGCTTAGTGGTTAAGTTTATACAACGCTTGTCTTTTTATCGAAACAACACCAGCTTCAATTCCTGACTGGATCGTAAATTTTAATTTTAACTGTAATGAAGAGTGTAGGATTGTAAAAGAGGGCGGCCGTAACTTTTCAATGTACAACTATCCTAGCGTGGAGGCAGGTAATAAAGTAGGCCAAGGTTCTTCAGGGACTGTAGCGCCGATCAGTAAGTAAGTTAATAAGTAAGTAAGTAAGTAAGTAAGTAAGTACGTATTTGTCTAATTGTAAATAAGAAATACGCCTAATATATTTGTAGTACAGATAGGCTTTGTCAAGTGCAGACCGCTTCAACTCCACATGTGCTCTCAGTCAGACAAGAAACTTAATACTTTCTGACAACAGTGCTCTATTCTTATCACCAAGTGTCACAAGTTCTACCCACCTAATCCGAGCACAGGCAGCAACTAGATCAAATGCATTCCAACATGTGTTTTGTTTAAAATGCAACTTTATCACTCTGCAGTCACCACAGAGATCCGGGTTCGATTTTCTAAAGGCTGCAACAGGGTACACTCAGTCTTGTCAGGTAAAACGTTTTGGGTCAATTCATGAATCATAGGAAAGGGTTAGCTATTGTTAGTCCAAAACAACACCTTACTTCATCCTCTCCCATAATTAGTTTATAAAATCTCAGGTCGATAACCTTAACTTTTTAACTCATTTGGGTAAATTCAAGGGACATGACAACAGGTTGGCCATCCTGACTTGTCCAATACCTGATACAACTCTGTAGCCTTATTTATTAGCTTTATACACACATTAATCCATAATTACCTAATAATAATAATAATAATAATAATCTTCCATACACACGCCCATTAAAGCATGGTTTCACAAAACGCTTATGCTTTTAGATGTTTAATACATTTTTTTCCCTGTAACATTACTATTCCCTGTTTTAAAAGTGAAATAATCTATCTACCTATTTTACAACTATCCCACCTAATTTTAGGGTTCTTCGTTTGAAAGATATTGAGTTTTTCAATTTGGGGCTAGTTTCCACCCCCCTACTATTTTTTTTTAATCAAAAACAAAAGATCTTAGGTTCAACTATCATTTTACCCATTTAACACATTTTTACACCCCCCCCCCTGTAAAATCACTATTTATTGTTTTAGGTGTGAAATGACCTATCCAGGTAAAAACGTACGTATGTCATTACTTATTTTTAAGCTATCACACCTAATTTTAGGGTTCTTGGTTTCCTGGGTATCGATTTTTCAATTTGGGGTAGTTTTCACCCCCTGCTATTTGTCATCAAAAACAAAAGATCTTAGGTTTATTTATCATTTTTAAGTGTGTATCATGTTTTTTTTCTCATAAAATGACTATTTACTGTTTTAGGGGTGAAATGACCAATCGAGGTAAAAACCTTTGTTATCACTTATTTTTAAAGGTAACACACCTAATTTTAGGGTTCTTAGTTTCCAAGATATTGATTTTTCAATTTTGGGGTAGTTTTCACCCCCTGCTATTTTCATCAAAAACAAAAGATCTTAGGTTTATTTATCGTTTTTAAGTGTTTAACACGTTTTTTTTCTCGTAAAATGACTATTTACTGTTTTAGGGGTGAAATGACCAATCGAGGTAAAAGCCTATGTTATCACAAGGGCCCGGATTTTGCTGAAAAATCATCTTTTTTCTGTTTACACGGAGACGATGCTTAGTGGTAATTAAGTGTATTCTACTATAAATATGTTAGATATATGGGGTTTTTAAAAGTCATCAAAATGCATTTTTCCTACATTTTGCAGAATAAAGTCATTTTCTAACATTTAGGAGAATATTAGGCCATTTTTCAGGTGTTTTACGTTTATAGGTCATTTTTTATTGAATATGGTTAAATGCTCATTTTAAAGTTATGTTTTTAGTACCGGAATCTGTATTTCTAAACATGTCAGCGTTTACATTCTTGGACTAACATGACTACATACTGTAGTACTGCCGTGCTCATCTGTTTTCATTACTCGTTTCGTATCTACGCAGTTGATTTAATTTTTCTCGACGAAGCATTTGGGTGTACGGTTTGCGTCACTGATTTCTTCACGTGCACGTGAGTATTGCGTCAGTCTGAGAAAAGAAACGGGATAATCCTCTCAGCGCCATGTGGTTTGTGTCGAGTTTATCTTTATTAGAAGTGTTGACAGCTCTGGCCGGCTCTGACGTCTGATCGTTCACTCAAATACCCTCCAACTATAGGACTTTTAAGGTGTGTTTGTGTTGTAGGTAGTGTGACGTTTTGTTGTGCAGTGTAATTGAAATGTCTAAACAAAAGCAGTCAACTGCAAGCCGTTTAAAACAGTATGTGTCAGATTTCGGTGAAAACATAATCTCAACTGATGGAACTATTTTGTTCTGTAAAGTGTGCGAAATCAAAGTAGCTGCAGTTAAACGGTTCACCGTACAACAACACGTCGGGCGCGATAACCATTTGCGAGGTCTTGAAAATGTGGAAAAAAGGAAAGGGTCTCAATTACTGTTAAAAGAAACTGCTTCGACATAAAATAACAAGTCCTCTTCCTTTTATAAAGAATTATGTGAAGTGTTTGTTAGTGCTAATATTCCACTAGGAAAACTAAGCAATCCTAAATTAAGTGATATCCTCGAACGCCACACTGGTCATACTATTCCAGACGAATCCACACTGCGTAAAAACAACCTATCAAAATGTTACGAAGACACGTTAAACCGAATACGTGAATGTGTGAATGGGAAAAAAAATTACGTATCAATTGACGAGACTGCAGATTCAGAGGGACGTTATGTAGGAAATGTAGTGATAGGGACCCTAGAAACAAACAGACCCGGGCAACCTTTTCAGCTGACCTCAGAGGTTTTGGATGCGGTTAATCACACTCGGATATGCAAATTGTTCGATAAATCCATGTGTTTAATATGGCCTATGGGAATACAACATGAGAATGAGCTCCTCTTCCTAACAGATGCAGCACCTTACATGGTAAAGGCAGCAAAATCTATCAGAGAATTTTACAATAAGATGGTGCATGTTACATGTCTGGCCCATGCTTTTCATCGAATTGCAGAAGAGGTCCGATCAAAATTTTCAGAAGTAGATAGACTAGTTTCCACAGTAAAGAAAGTCTTTGTCAAAGCACCATCCCGCACTAAATATTTCAAAGACAAGGCCCCTGATGTAGCTTTGCCCCCCGTACCAGTTTAAACACGTTGGGGTACTTGGGTGACTGCATGCATATACTATTGTGACAATTTTCACATATTGAGAGAAGTAGTGAATGGCTCTGATAGGACAGATGCTAAGGCTATTGGGAGTGCACAGGACCTGTTTTCTGATCCTCAAATGGAAGGTAAATTGGCTTGCATAAAATCAAATTTTTCATTTTTGCCAGAAACCATAAGCTGCCTAGAAGAAAGTGGCATGCTATTGGCCAAGTCAATAGAGTTAGTCAGGAATGCTGAAGGTTATATAAAACATGTAAAAGGTGAGATTGGGGACTCAGTCAGACAGAAAATAAAATTTGTATTGGACAAGAATAAAGGGTATCAGATAGTGTGTCAAAAAGCTAGTATTTTGTCGGGAGAAGACTTCAGAATTGTTATTTTTGAAGAGGATTGAACAGCCAGTGACATAGTGTTTTTCAAATATGCTCCTATTACATCAGTGGAAGTGGAGAGAAGTTTCTTGAAACATAAAACAGTATTAGCTGACAACCGCCGTTCCTTCACCTTTGATAACTTGAGGATGACGATGGTGGTGTATTGCAACTCTAACTAAGGTATGTTTATTTAGTAATATAATTTTTCACTTTGTAGTAGAAATGAAAATGGCGTATTGTTAATCTATTGATTAATAGTTTACACTAATTATACTGAGATTGTTTGTTATTTGAACCATTATTTTACAAGACAATCATGAATTTGTTCATTTTTAGGTAATTTTAATGATAATTTTTAGGTCATTTTTTTAATGAGGACATTTTAAGAGAATTTTAAGGGCATTTTATAGGTCATTTTTCGATAATTTTAAGGTCATCAACATCCGGGCCCTAGTTATCGCCTATTTTTAAAGCTAACACCCCTAATTTTAGGGTTCTTAGTTTCCAAGATATTGATTTTTCAATTTTGGGCGTAGTTTCCCCCCCCCTGCTATTTTTCATCAAAAACAAAAGATCTTAGTTTCATTTATCATTTTTAAGTGTGTAATTGGTTTTTTCTCATAAAATGACTATTTATTGTTTTAGGGGTGAAATGACCAATCGAGTAAAAAGCCTATATCATCACCTATTTTTAAAGCTATCACACCTGATTTTAGGGTCCTTAGTTTCCAAGATATTGATTTTTCAATTTTGGTGGTAGTTTTCACCCCCCTACTATTTTTCATCAAAAACAAAAAATCTTAGTTTCATTTATCATTTTTTAGTGTTTAACACTTTTTTCCTCGTAAAATGACTATTTACTGTTTTAGGGGTGAAATGACCAATCGAGGAAAAAGCCTATATTATCACCTATTTTTATAACTAACACACCTAATTTTAGGGTTCTTAGTTTCCAAGATATTGATTTTTCAATTTTGGGGGGTAGTTTCACCCCCAATGGGGGACGTCGCCCCAAGTGCTAGGACACCTCATACAAGTTCCTTGCATGATTAGTTCGCGAGATATTAACAAAAGTGTAGTTAGGCCCTTTTGACAAAAAAATAAATCATACATAAAAAACGGGGCGTCACCCCAAGTGCTAGGTTACTGCCTATGGCAAAATCCCATCAGGTGTTCAGAAAATATTAACGAAAGTGTAGTTAGGTCTTTTGACAAAAGCCGTCAGTGCGCACACATACAAAAAAAAATATTATTTACCCCCCCCCCCTCGGTAAGAGTAGTTTTTATTTTTGGAGGGGGGAAATAGCTCGTCCATAGAAAAGGAGAGTTCACCACGAGTCCTACGACACCCCATATGTTTAAATCGCATTATTGGTTAGCGAGATACTAAAAAGCGAATGACCTATTAGTTTTTCTGGGTTTAATTAAATAAATATTTTAAAAATCCTCATCTATAAATAATCATTTAAAATGCCCGCTCTCTTACAAACGCCGCCAAGTTCATATGCATACAAAAATAACTATTTCACCCCCGGGTAAGGGTAGTTTTATTTTGGGGTGGATATACCCCGTCCAGAGAAAAGGGGAGTTCACCAAGAGTCCTACGACATCTCATATGTTTAAATCCCATGATTGGTTAGCGAGATACTAAAAAGCGGATGACCTATTAGTTTTTTTGGTTCTTAATAAATATTAAAAATACTCATCTATAAATAATCATTTAAAATAAGCATGCTCTCTTACAAAAGCCGTCAAGTTCGTATGCATACAAAAAATAAATATTATTTCACCCCCGGGTAAGGGTAGTTTTTATTTTTGGTGGATATACCCCGTCCATAGAAAAGGGGAGTCCACCACGAGTCCTACGACATCTCATATGTTTAAATCCCTTTATTGGTTAGCGAGATACTAAAAAGCGGATGACCTATTAGTTTTTTGGTTCTTCATAAATATTTAAAAAAACTCATCTATAAATAATCATTTAAAAAGCCCGCTCTCTTACAAAAGCCCTCAAGTGCTCATGCATACAAAAAAACACTAATCGCCAAAATGTCAAGAACGCACGTTTACCTCAAATTGCGTTTCCAAATTCCACCCATTTTAAAAAATAACCTCACCATCAAATAGAGCGGTAAAATACCATCTAAACAATCCTTCACTCAACCCTAGTCCTCGCCCACCACCTAACCTTTTCCCAACATAGCCATACGTATTCAAGCACACACACGACTTGCAACACAACATACACTACCCCACTACTCGCGGATGACCTTTTAGTGTTTGTCTTTTAATTAAATAAAGAGGCTATAGGAAAACAGGGGGCATTACTGCGAGTTCTAGGACACCTTGTATGTTCAAATCCCATTATTGGTTAGCGAGATATCAGGTTCGGGGCCGATACGAGGAGGGTTCAAAAAGAAGTGCCGCAAAAGTCCCCTCATCTCTCTACTTGCCTTCAGTAGAGCAAATGTTCTATACACCACGAACTTTCTGCAAACGTTCGAAACTCTAAATTCATTAGGCCTACATGGTGAATAACCAATTTTAAAATTGTATTTATTCAAGGGCGGCGGATGCAATTCAAAAGGTCGACTATTAAAATAAAATGAACAGTTCAAATGTTGGTCTTATTCGCAGATGATAAGTACACACGAACCTCGTTTATCCGGCTCTCATTAATCCGGATCTCCGGTTTATCCGGGTCAAACATAAAACAAGAAGTCCCGTGACGAACTAAAGAGCCTACTTTTCATAAAATTTACGATTCATGCCAATGATTAATCTATATGGATCTATCTAGAATAATGACGAAATTAAGTTGGTAATATCGAAATTTCTAAATAGTTCGAAATACTGTATACCTGGCATAATGTAGCCTAATAGAGAACTACAGTTGGCAGCCCTGGTAACTGAATATATCATTAGTTCCATCTCTTGAGGTACAGAATACAAAATTTGGTTGAAGTCCAATGGATACCATGGACGTTACATGCAGTTAAACATTGGATCTAACAGCGCGCGTAAAATCATGTTAGCAACAATGACATACATGTATTGGTCAGAAATAATCTGAAATAATATGATCTATTGCTGTGTCAATTTTGAATGAAATCCATTAGTTAGTATAGAAGTTACATGCATTTTAAAATTGGACCTATCAGCAGGCTTAGAATCATGTTGGCAGCACTGGCGTAAGCCTATATTAGTTACTCCAAATTAATCTAGAATGCCAGGTACTATACGTGTGCAAAGTTAAGAGCTATTGGCTTGCATACTTTCTGATATATTGATATTAGGGTAACAAAAATAGAGACAGTATTTATTAACAGTTGGCAGCCCTGGTTACTCTTAAGAAATGGCATAGTCATATCTGTTATGGTACACATAGTACACACGAAATTTGGTTGAAATCCAAATGATAGTATAGAAGTTACATGTATTTAAAGTTGGACCTCTCAGCAGGCTTAGAATCATGTTGGTAGCACTTACGTATATAAGTTACTCCAAATTAATATAGAATGCCAGGTACTATACGTGTGCATAGTTTAAAGCTGTCGGCTTGCATACTTACTGATATATGGGTTGTGGTGTTTGAAGCCATATTTTCAGTGTTGCCTTAGTAAACAAGAGTTTAGTGCTTTTCAGTCGGTCAACACGAATGGGGTACATTCGTGTTGACCGACTGAAAAGCACTAAACTCTTGATATATGGGTATTTGGATTTTTAAAAATGAGAGCATTTATTAACAGTTGGCAGCCCTGGGGGCTCTTAAGAATACGCTCAGTCATATCTGTTTATGTACACATAGCACATACGAAATTTGGTTGAAATCCAATTGATAGTGTAGAAGTTATACGCATTTGAAATTTCGACCTATCAGCAAGCTTATAATCATTTTGGCAACACTGCCATGTATGGCCTCCTGGAAATTAAACTGCAATATTGTTGTTGCGTGCCACCCCCCTAGTGGCACTTTTTGTTAACTGGATTACGGTGGGTTGAAGCACAACACAGGTTGATCCTTTAAATGAAGTAATTAACTTTATTGCGGCCAGAACATACACCACTCATCAGCAAACACAAACAATTAGAACCTTACTCCAGTTTCCTCAAGTCTCTTCTTTGAGCGCTCTTGGCCCTTTTCACTTGTCAAGAGACCACAGAAGTTAATCCGTCCTAATGAGTACGGTGGCCTTGACAGAAACTGCCTGCCCCTCTCCCGTATGTACACCGACTCCAGTTACTTACGATCACTTGCTGCAGGCTATTTCGCTGTCCACAAGCTGGGGAAACAATGTCACTGGATTTCGCAACTCGCACGGCACTTCGTCACCACACTTCTGTCGCACTCGCTCAAGAACACACATCCACAGAAAACTCGGTCCCCTTACTGTTGAAGCCGCTTATATAGCAGGCTGGTGACTCAATGAATTCTAGAATCGTCCAGGACACACGGCTTCTCGACATTTCCTTCGCTGGCGGGGTCACGGACATTCTGGACCATCCCTTTGTCCTAGTAGCCCTGTTGCATAAGGCGCACGCAATACTCGAGGCAAGGCACAGCCTAGCCCTGGGGCAGTTGTGACTCATGTGACTCACAGCCGTAACATTATTATCTATACGTGGGCCAATTTTGAAATAGGTCCCATTCATACCTTCCAAGATATCCAACATGGAGCTCAAATTTCAATTGCGATTTTTCAGCAGTTGGTAGCACTGACATCATTTTCAAATATGGCCGTGAGGTATTCAGGTATAGATCTTTACTCCTACCAAATTTTGTTTCGATTGCTGCAGCCGTTTAGGAGTTGATAGGGGGGGGGGGGACACACACACAGCCAGACTGACAGACAGACAGAAGGACAGACAAACAGACAGACAGACAATCATTTGCCCGATCTCATAAGTCTACTTTTTCCTCATTTTTGCAAAATGTGAAAAGTAGGCTAAAAATAAATACTGTACAGTATGTCTTTTGCGGGGTCGACTCTTCTTGAATGTTATTTCCGCCAAGGATAGTTAAGGACAGGAATTGGAAGTAATTCGGCCACCGTCTATCAAAGGTACCGTCCCGGCATTCGCCTGTAATTGAGAACTGATGTTAGTAAAACGTCTTCGTGATCGTGCTGCGCGCAAACTCGATGAAAATGAAAAACAGAAAAAACTCACACATTAGTGCATAAAACATTCGTAAATGTAAGAAAATTGTTCTTATATTTTTTCGTACAGTTTAAGAAAGGTATTTCAACTAATGTTAATAGACAAAGGTTTGATGCTTTTCAGTCGGTCAACACGATTGTACCCAAATGAGATGGGTTATTCCCTAATCCAAATAAAACATCACGATTGTACCCAAATGAGACTGACCGACTGAAAAGCATCAAACTTTTGCTTACTAAGTCAACACTGAAAAATGGCTTCAATCACCATAATGTTATGTTGATAGATTATATAACATGTATTTTTTTCGGACTATCCAGATTTTCAATAATCCGGATCAGTTCTGGTCTCATTTAATCCGGATAAACGAGGTTCTTGTGTACCTGAAAATTACAGCAATTTGTATACGGAAATATGTTCAGCGGATGATTGTTCGAAGCAGGGGCGTACAAGCATCACTTCTTATCTCCTTCTTTCTTTCTTCCTTTCTTTCTTTCTTTCTTTCTTTTTAACCGTTTATGCATTATTCTCTCTTTGTTTTATGTCTATTATAATTATTCGAACTTTTGAATGATTCGACTTATTCGTCGATTCATTGGATTATTGACTGAATGGTCGGGTTACTTCACTACTGTGAATATTTGGAAATTTGCATACTTCGAAAGTTAGTCAGAATACTTGGAATATTCGAATGTGTATTCGAAATCCTTCGAATAATTCGATCTTTATAATATGTACAGGCCTATTCTCTTCGTTCCACCATTTTGAACACGGGACTAGAGATAATAATAATATCGTATGGCCTCGTTTGCCGGGTGCAAGCTTTGTTATTTGACAGCTAGAGGGCAGCTTGCATGACGAATTTTGTTGTTCCTTGGAGCGCTATGAATGTCAAGGCGGTTAGATATCAAAGCTCCTTGACACAATAGCGCTTTCTAGTAGAGAAAAGAGGAACTTTTGTGTTGGCGGAAAATCCCGAGATTAATTTTGCCATTATGAACACGGCCTACTGAATTCAAATGGGTTCTTTAACATGGCAACAACGTATAGGAGCGAACCGGCAAGTTTGGGGTTGGTAGACCAACACGATAATCACTCAGTCACCGTGGCAAGCGGCAGTAGGGATATCGGAACTAGAGCCAAATTTGCCCAGCTCTAGCTAGTGATATTGGTTACAGAAACCAAACGTGACTGCACCCTCGCATGTATACTATTGTCTGTGTTACAGTTTGCTTTACTACGCCTTATTGGTCAAAGAGCAGAGCCCACAATGTGTAAACAAGCAACTAGCATCATTACAGGCTAGCCTCATGGTGGGAGGAGTAGATTAGAACAGATGGATACATTTGTTTACTTGGGGAGTGTGGTAACGAGAAGTGGAGGGGCTGAGGAGGACGCCAAGAGCAGAATACGAAAAGCAAATGGGTCTTTTTTACTTCTCTATCCAGTCTGGAGAAACCGTAACAAATCCAGGAGGACGAAAATCGGACTTTTTTAATACCAATGTGAAAGCTGTCCTATTGTGTGCATGTGAAACATGGAAAGTTACAATTCTATTACCCACCAACTTCAAGTATTCGTCAATCGTCTGCGTCTAATTCTGGGTATACGATGGCCAGATATAATAGCAAACTAAGAGCTGTGGCAAAGGGCTATCCAACAACCTGTAGAAGTCCAAATTAAACGGAGGAAATGGGGCTGGATTGGGCATACTCTGTGGAAACAGAATGATGCAGTCGAAATGAGAGCTCTGGACTTGAATCCTCAAGGGGCTCGGAGACGAGGACGACCTAGGAAGACCTGGAAACGTACCGTAGAAGAAGAGGCCAGGAAAGCTGGAAAGACTTGGAGGGAAGTAGAGCCCTGCGCGGATAAACAAACTGTTATCCGCATCCGCCCCGCATCCGCACGACTGTTATCCCAATCCGCTGACATTACAATAATATTTCTAATTTATTAGATAAAGCAACACATTTACACATTTGAGGAGAAATTCGTTCCCCTAGGCTATGTGTGAATCGAAAGACTGAGTTGTTTCCCTCTGAGTAACGGCGAGTGAAACAGCGGGTGGCTAATTATAGTACTTACTTAGTCGTCGGACGAATTAATCGTACTCATTAGGATTTTTCCCTTACGATTACGCTCTTACGAATGGGTAACGTAAAATTACGAATTTCGGTTGAATTCGTGTTATTCTTTATAAAATGGCGCCATGCGCTGTGATCGGAAGCGATCGGCAACTTTCGAACCCACTCGTTGTTTATTGCTTCACGTGATCATGCGCGTTCTGTCTGCGCGCGTGCTCTTATTTCTTTGTTACCGAGGTCAAGGAACAAGTTAGTCTTAGCAAGAACCGAGAAGAAAGTGAATGCCTGCAGTATGAAGCGATTTTTAGTGCCAGAAATTGCGTGTGGTAGTGTTGTTGGAACTAGTGGTGATGGTGATAACAAAACTACGAAGAAGCAGAAAGTCGTTCAAAGATTTAGGGAGGAATATACAAAACTGTGGCCGTGTTTATTACATTCTTCCAAATCTTCGTCCCACGTGTTTTGTACTGTGTGTTCCCGCGATTTTTCGGTTGCACATGGCGGAAGAGATGACTGCCGGAAATATATCAACAGTAATATTCACTCGGATTTCGTGAAACTGAGGGGGTCCAACAAGGAATTAACGCGATTTTTAAGTAATTCTGAAGATAGAAATGCTATCACGAATGCGGAAGTTTTATTTACGGCTTTCGTTGTCGAACATAATCTGCCTTTGGCCTGCAGTGACCATGCCGGACATTTATTTTTAAAAATGTTTCCAGATTCAAAAATAGCATCCAAATTCAGTTGTGCGAGAACAAAAACAGGAGCGATAATTAGGAGTGTAGCCAGATCCATCGATGAGAAAATTACGGACACTTTAATGCATCAACCCTTCTCGCTCGCTACAGATGGCAGCAACGATTTTGACGATACTAAACTCTATCCGATAGTTGTTTCCTTCTTTGATGCAGAAGCAGGGATGATTGCTACGAAGATTTTAACCATCCAAGAATCGCGGGACAATACAGGAGAAGGTATTTTTAAAGTTTTAGATGGGGAACTGAGAAAGAGAAATATACCATGGTATAATTGTGTTGGTTTTGCATGTGATAATGCTAGTACCATGACTGGCATTTCCAAAGGTGTTAGTTCTTTCATTTGCAAAGAAAATCAAAACATCCAAGTGCAAGGCTGTGCTTGTCATCTTGTGCACTTAGCTGCTCAAAAAGGGTGTAATGGTGTTGAAAATGTCAATGCTGAACAATTTTTAGTTGACATCTATTATTATTTACAGAAGAGCTCAAAGAGGAAACATATTTTGAAGCTTTGTCAGCAAGTCTTTGGGGAAAAGCCCCACAAGATATTGAAATACGTTTCAACTCAATGGCTATCACTGTTGCAGTGTGTCGACAGAGTCTTGGAGCAGTGGAATCCATTGAACATGTTTTTCTATGATACAGACCATGACAATGCTGGCCCAAAATTTCAGAAAGTTAAGGAGCAGTTTGAAACTCCTTCAACCAAACTATACCTTTTGTTTCTCAGTTCTGTTCTTCCACTTTTCAATTCATTGAATACATTCCTGCAACAAGAGAAACCACTTATTCATCAGCTTCATTCTAAATTGAATAAATTTTTCACTGATATGTTGGTTAGATTTGTCAAAGCATCTGCAGTTCCCGACTCCGATTTGTTTTCTGTTAACTATGCTAGCAGAAAGTATCAGAAAAGTGACAATGATTTGGTTGTTGGAGCTAAGACAAGAGCCTATATTAAAGAAGCTTCTTTGAATGAGCATCAAATGAAGATGTTTTTTCTGATGTCAGATTGTTCTACTCAAAAACATGTGAGTATATTTCCAAGAAGTGGCCCATCAAAGAAAAGTTTTTAGAGCATGCTGAAATTGCTGATGTGTTTCAGCGTAGAACAAAAGGTTATTCATCTATTGAATACTTCACTGACCAGTTTCTTCAGGTACAGACAGCAGAGGAGACAGAATCCTTAGAATCAGAATTTAGTCGTTTCCAGTTCGATACGTTGCGTTTTGATAAGAATGAAAGGACTGACAAAATCTGGTGCGAAATTTCGAAGATTACCGATGTTTCTGGATTAACGAAGTACCCTTCACTAAGCAAACTTATGATGGCAATTCTTTTGGTCCCACATAGTAATTCTCCCACAGAACGTGTTTTTAGCTTGGTGAGGAAAAACAAAACTGAATTTCGCTCGAATATGAGTACAGAATTGCTAAGTTCTCTACTGGTCCAGAAAATGCAGATGATTTCGGATGGAAAACCTTGCCATCAGAGTACATTTACTAGACTCCAACTTCAAGATGCCAAACAAGCCACTCGTCTTCAAAATTTTAAGTGCGTACCCTCAACCTCCACCCAAGTATCAGGTATTGAACCCATGTACCATTGGTTAAAGGGGTCGAATCCATGTATTTTGTAAAAGGAAGGAAGGAAATATACAGTCTTCAGAGGAACATAGAAAGATTTTATACAAGAAGGCTAGCATAACGTTGTGAAATAAACTGGAGCCAGGTGGCCAGGAAATGAGATCATGCCTGACGCATCGATAAGGAGCCAGTCACGAATATAAATAGAACGAGTGGAATTTTCCAAGCGAATGACAAAGAGCGTGTTTCGGAAATCGCCCTTACCTTGCAGTAAAATGGCAACCGCGCAGCTGTGCCAGAAGAAGAATAATTAGATTTAACCCATTTGCAAGAATAAAATTAACTAAAGAAATACAGCATTGTGAATCATTTCGGAATAGAGATTTTTCTGTGGAGAAAAAGGTTTTAATAATTGCCCAGGAGAGAAGTGCAAACGTGGCCATACGTCATTGGGGGTTTCCCGAGACCTGAGGAGAGGGGAATTAAAAATCAACTGTAACACCCACACAGCTGAAGACTAAATTTTATTTAATATCTCAGAAATGCACGATCGATTTTCATGTGCAAAGAAGTCAGTTTACGTTTAGAAAACGAGCTTTCCAGAGATATAATTTTTAAAATTGGGCGACCATTATTTCAGAAGTTGGTTCTGGAAAAGGCGTGGATTTTATCTTTTTGTAGCCAAAGAGTATAAAGTCCTGGCAGAACCAAGCCAATCATGCAGTATTAGTCCATCCAGGGGGCGTGACGTTGAAGCATCACATCGAATGCAGTTCACAACAGACTCCTTGAGGGGAGGTGCTGCATCACGCAGTATTCAGACGTATGAACCTCAGGGGAGGTCATACCGTGCAACAAGTATAAGCAGTTCATAAGCAGTTATTGTCAGCCTGCGGGCGTGACACTGTGTCACTATCATCGTTAATGCAGTCTACAAGCATTCCTTGAGGGGAGACGCTGTATCACATCGTATAGACAGTATCCGACAGCCCGAGGGCGTCGCTGTATCGACAACCAACGTGCTCCCGTAAGGAGTGGCCGATAAGTATTATTATAGTATCGCCGTGTGGAGAATTAGGAAAATCCTAAATACAGGATCTAGTTCCGCCAGTATCAATCTTACAGTGAAAAGTTCAGTAATTACAGTCAAAGCAGACTGCGAACTTAGAAAACAGGCGATAGGTCTTCAAAATATAGTTAAATTAAACGACCTAAAGTATCGTAACGTTTTGAAGTACCATAACAGCGAGATAAACATTCTATCAACTTTAAAGAACCCGATCAGGGTCGGACAGAATAAGGTTCGCATAGTATTCTGAAAAGATAGGAATTCGAGAACAGAATAATCAGAAAGGAGAAGTAAATTCTAGACATTGTTTCAAGGAAACAAACGAACTATAAAAGCACTAAGTTACGAGGAGTATTAGATGCTAGAAATAAAAGGTCATCAATAGATTATCTGGCGGACCGTGAACAAGACAGACAGTGTATGAAATGAATTTGAGCACGATGGTGTAATCACAAATTGTGGGCAAAAATGAAACATCGTTGGAAAGCACGGTATTGGACCGTCTGAACGTGTAAGTAACTATTTTCATTATGTTATGTGTTGGGGGAATATTTGTGTACAATCCACCTGAGTTTGAGAAATAGGGATGTTTTTGAATAACAAATAACAGAATAAGAGCGCGGTCTGAACAAATAAAAATTGAGAAATTATAAAATAAAATAATTATGTGAAATGAATAAATCCTTTAGAGGAAATGTATGAAATAAAATATCAGCGTATTTGATAAATGTTATAAAAGCAAGCGTAAAAATAATAATAATAAAAAACTAGGTAAATGAAGATTAAGTTGAATTATATGAAAGTAATATCTTTTGAGCTCTAGTAAAAGTATAAAGACATGGTGTAAATACATGTTCTTAAAGTATAGCGATTATTGTTACGGGAGAGGATTAATTTAAAAATTGAGATATAGATCAATTGTTGATGTTGAATTTATCAGTTCTTTGGAAGACGTTTGGCCTTAAAGTAATGTATAGCGCCATGTAGCGCATTAAAGTAAATTGTCACGCTAGGAAGGCGTTGAATCTAAATGCACTTGGTAAATTAATTATGAGGGACAGTTGATTGCGGTAATTGGGCTATGATAAAGTCCTCCATATAGTGATGTGGATCACGAGGCATTGTATAAAGGGCGTGAATTTATTGTATTGATGAGCGCAGGTTAGACCGAGGTCGCCCTAAGCCGCGAATTAAAGTCCTCCAGTATGGGATGTAGTTCCCGAGGCAGTGGAAGAATCGAACCAAGGTTCGTTTGTGTAAAGCCCCTAAATATTGTTGTTGTATTGAATTATTCTTACCCATCAATGATGACACTTCATAATTAATAAATGCCAAGGTTACGAAAGTGGTCTATGAACCTAAATAAATGTTGTAAAAATAAATGAAAGAAACGCCAGGTCTGTTCAGAGAACTGAGAAGAAGAAATAGCTGTTTTAAAAGCATGAATGTAGCTGTCCCGTGTGGGTAAGGCTTGAGGCCTCCCCTCTAGGCAATAAATTGCGCCGAGTGGTTACGGTCCGACCCCTCGTCATTGTAAGTGTGGTAGGTCGGAGAGGACCGTCTGTGAGAAGTAATAATACACCGTGAGTGTTTAGAAGTTGTTAATGACCCGGAATTCGAACCGAGGTTCTTGTAGATGAAAGTACCACTTGCCAGTTCAGATCGTAGCTTTCTTATGTGATAATGGTCTTTTAAGACAAATAAATAAAAATCCCTAATGTAATGTTGTATTGATGTAGGATTTCACGAGTTCAATGAGGACAATTAGATTTCGGGAGTGATCTTAATTTTTGACTTTGTTCAAGTAGTCTTCTGTAACTCTGGAGTACACAAGTATTTTCCCGATCACTGTAGTGAATTTGTTAAACTTGAGAGGGGTGGTAACGTGAGAACATTGTAGAATGCCCAAAAATTTAAGTAAAGGAGTAATATGTACTTTAAATACGATTATATATTGTTTTGATTTATAAGAAACTCATAAAATAGATATTGAGGTGTGTAAAAGAATGACACCGTTCATATTGGAAAATATCGGGCCATTGGAGCTCGTGATTGTACTGAACTTTAAAAGGGATACTTTATGGAAGTGAAAAGAATTATAAGTTGGTTGGTTTGAAGGAAACCATGTATTTTAATATAACATGTGTTGGATTCTATGGACTCCGTGTTCAACTTTGAACCGGAATAGTTTATTTGTTTAATCTGTTTTCCAACGTGGGACCTGTATGATTATATCATACACGTAAACACATTTTCATGGCGCCCAGTACGCAGGGCTGAGTTTTCCTAGGGAAAACCCGAGTTTTCTCGAAAAATCAAAATTTTCAATTAAAAAAAATGGTTTTTCGAAATTTTGAATTTTTAAATACTTCCATAAAGGTTTTGACATTGAATAAGTATATCAAAAGGGTACGTTTTAGTAAACACCCGTACTAAGGTAAAAATTTTGAAAATTGGGACACAATAGTTCAGATTACCATCTCTCAAGCATGTACCAGCGATGTGGCATAGTAGCCCACTGTATTCTAATAAGATGGCATTGAGTGAGGAAATGCAGAGGCTTGCAGATGTCTTAATGGCTGATAGCAATAAAAAGTTGGAGGCCATGAACAATAAATTTGAAACTATAGACAATAAATTGGACCTCCAACGGGATGAAAATAACAAAAAGTTAGGATCCATGAATCAAAGTTTAGAATCACTAAAAACTAATAGTGATAACATGGGAACTAAATTAGAAGCTATCGAGGCCGACTGTGTAAGAATGAACAGTGAATTGAAGGTTGAGATAGATAAAATGAATAACAAATTTCACGGTTTTGATACGGGGTTGGAGAGTAAGTTAAGAGAGTTCAAAGGGGAAATCGCAAGTGAAATTCAAAAGGAATATAATGTACTTAAGTCAGAATTGCAAGGCCAAATAAAGACCTTAGAGGAAAGTACGGTAAAATCCCAAATTGAATGTCAAGGAAATTTTGGAATTTTGAATAAAAATTTGAGTTCCATGGAAACTAAATTAAGTAATATGGAGAAAAATGTAGATGTATGTAAAAATGAACTTGTAACCCAGATCCAAGGGGTGCGAGATGAGTTAGTGGGTCAGATAGAAACCAATATGAAGCTTTGTGAAAAATCCCGGGGCGAGATAAAAGATAGTTTTGATAGGTTAGAAGGTAGATTTAAAGAGGTGGAGGACCAAGTGGAAAAACTCGAGGGAAATGTCGACGGAGTTAAGGACGAAGTAAAAGAGACGAAAAATCAAAATCAGAAGGATGTGAAGAGCATGAAAAATCAATTTGATCATTTTACCGGGCAGGTAGATGAGATATTGAAAAAGCACGAGAAGGAAATAAACGAAAAATTAAGTACATACGAAGAGCATCTCCAAAGAGAAAGAAAACAACGAGATAAAGAAAGTAAGGAAAATACCCAGAAGATAGATGAAATAAGCAAGGGTATTAATGAGGTTCAGGAAACCATGGAAACATTAAAGGTACAAGTAGGAGAAACCAATACTGAAGTAAACCAGGTCCAAGATGAATTGACGAGATTGTATAAGAATCAAGGGAAAACTGAGGAAAAGCTTGAAGGAATTAAGGGAGATATGGTCAAAGGACAAAAGAGATGGAGAAAAAGATAAAGGAGATACGAGAAGACTTGGATTCCAAAGGTGACGTTAAGCCAGAAATCATAGAAGAACAGGTCGTGGTCTTCAAGAAAGAGGTCGAAAAACACTTAGCTGAAATGAGGGATAGTTTCAGGGAAGAGAAATTCCAACTCGAACAAGCAGTGGAAACCAGTAAATAGAATCAAGAAAGAATTCAGAATGAATTAGGATCCCGGTTGAAAAGGACAGAACACAAGAACAGTCAAATGGAAATTCAACTCATGGCTAATGAGGAAAGTGCCCGAAGAGAAAGGAAATTAGAATTTGAAAGTCAGGATGACTTCCAAAAGACAGGATGGGTAGATCCCCATGAACGAGGCACAGATCAAGATAGGGACTTAGGAGGGGAGAGCCCTTATAAGAACCCAGGATATCCGATGGCGATGTCAACCCCTTATATGAACCAAACAAATGGTCAAATAATAAATATAATCAAGTCAAATGAAGACAGACCGGTGAAGTTTACGGGTAATAATATGTCAATTACTCCTAAATACTGGTTGAAGGAGGTCGCAGAGTACTTGAATGAAATGAAAGTTCCTCAGGATCGGAGACTGAGAGCAATTGAGAAGCTGTTGGCAGGTGATTGTCTCACCTGGTTCAGGAGTTTCAGGTATACATTTGACACGGTGGAAGGTTTTAGAGAAGCTTTTCTGAAACGATATTGGGCAGCAAATGTCCAAGAGAATCTAAGGCTAGATCTGTACTCTAGGAAGTATAGCACCAATGCCCCAACTAAATATTCAGAATTTTTCACCGCTCAGCTGTGTAAATTCCGGGAACTGGACATTGCTCCTGCTGAGAACGACCTGTGTGCTGCCATTGCAAGACAACTTCCATATGAGATCCAGAGGTTGTTAATCTCATCAAAAGCCAGAAGTGCTGTGGAAGTGGAGAGCGTCTTACGTCAATTAGATATGACGACTTCACATGTTACTCCCAGGCATCCAAGACAGACTGAACAGGTACATATGGCCAGCAGTCAAGAAAACAGAGAGAAACCATCGACCAGAAATCAGTCCACTAGTACTGACACTCAGGGACTGGGTCGAGAATATGGACATCAAGAGCCTAGGGGAATACAGCCATACTATAGAGGAGGATATCGAGGAAGGAATCCTAGAAGTACGGGTTATAGGCAACAAGAGAACCGACCCTATAACAATAATAATCAGAGGCAGGATAATAGAAAGAGATGGGAAAATTATCCCAGAAGGAATGTGAGGCCGGAAGACAGAAATGAGGAATATCGGGCCGAAATAGAAGAAAGATGTCAGGAAAGTCTTCGTTACATGAATGAACGAACAGACGAAACTGAAACGCAAAGAGTCCGTTGGAGTGAGGCAATAAAGAACCAGAAATCACCCGACCGACTAGAAGGAGCTCAAAGCTTGGAGCTACAAGCTCAATTGAAGAATGAGGGAAAAGGAAGCCCTCAGGATAAAAAAAAAACTTCAAAATTAAATCATCAAAAGTGGAAACATACCAGGAGCTGGGAGGAGGTAGAAATAGTGAATTGGATAGCAAGACCAGATGAACTAATTAAAGAGGATGTGGAAGGAATCCCACCTATTAGAAGAGAACTACCTATCATCATGCTAAGGATAGAAGGATTACTGGTCAGGGTATTAATTGATACTGGATCGACCATAAGTTTAATTACGCAAACCCTCCTAAATGAATTGGAAACAAGAGGCCGCGTATTGAAAATTCCCACATCAAGTGTGAAGATTAAGGGAATTATTCCTGAAAAATCTTTAACATGTAAATTTCAGGTATACATCGATTTGATCATGGGTAACGCTGAAATTTCGCAATGCTTTTTGCTGGTAAACCAATTGCCATATAATGTCATATTAGGTATTGATTTTATCCGTGAGAACAAGGTCATCATAGACCTAGCGCAAAATTGCATTAGGATTCAAAGAGAGGATGTGGATGAACAAAACATTAACCTACAGGAACAGGATGCGAAAATAGGAGAACAGGTATGGCACGTGGAAGAAGTGAACGAGGAAGGTTGTAAGGACATAGAAAAGATATTTGAAGTCCTAAAAATAGAACTTGAAGATAGTTTGGAAACTGAGTTTGAAACCAACATGTCAGGAAAAATAGAGGAAGCTAAAGTTGACCTCGAAAACAAGGAAAAATTAAAGGAATTACTATTAAATTACAGGGACGTATTTGATTCCAAGCCAGGAAAGATTGAAAATTTTAAATACGCTTTTCAAGTAAATGATTGGGCACCGTTCAGACAAAAACCATACCCGGTTGCAGAAAAACATTACCCACAAACGAAGAAAACACTGCAGGAAATGAGTGATGCAGGTGTTATAGAAAAGATGGCAACACCATATGTTAGTCCATTAGTAATTGTGAGTAAACCGGATGGCTCAGTAAGGGTGTGTTTAGATGCCACAAATTTGAACGCGAAAATCATACCAGAAAATGATTCGGCACCACCCATAAAAGAAATACTGAGGAAATTTAAAGGCAAGAAGATATTCACAAATATTGACATGACTTCTTCGTATCATCATCTCGAACTGGAAGAGAAAACCAGTCTCTTAACTGGATTTCAGTTCGACCAACAAACATATTGCTTCAAGAGATGTCCGTTTTGTTTGAAGACCGCGGGATCCGCCTTAATAAGAGCGCTTGATCGAAACCTATCAGAGGAAGTGAAAGATTGCACTATTCGTTATGTGGATGACTATTGCTTACTTCAGAAAATATTGAGGAACATTTGGGAAAGCTAAAGAAATTATTGGAAGATTTAAGAAGGGCTAACTTTAAGATTAATTTGAAGAAATCAAATTTTTATCAGAGACAAGTTACATTTTTGGGGCATGTGATTGATAAGGATGGTGTTAAACCAAATCCATGCAAATTAGAATCGATAAGAGATTTTCCCAGGCCTTTGAAGGTGAAAAACATTCGCCAGTTTTTGGGATTGATTGGATTTTTCTCAGGACATTGTCCTTCATACACCAAAAGTGTTGCACCACTACAGGACCTTCTGAAGAAGGGGGGCAAGTGGAAATGGACGGAGGAAACAGAAAAAGCATTTATAGAGGCCAAGGAAATGCTCTTCAACTATGTGAAGCTAGGATATCCTGATTTTAATCAGAGATTTGTTATACAAACAGATGCATCCCAGATTGGAATAGGGGCAATGTTATATCAGGAAAACCCGGATAACCCTGAGAAGAAAAATTATCTAGCTTTCACAAGTCGGAGATTGAAACCACACGAGAAAAATTATACAATCAGCGAGATCGAGCTGTTAGCGATATTGCACGCGCTGCAATATTGGCTAAAGAGCGTATATGGGTTTCAAGTCACATTAAGGACGGATCATAAAGCCTTAACCTTTTTGATGAAGACGGATTTATCCAGTCAAAGGTTGATGCGTTGGGCTTTATACATTCAACAGTTCGACGTAAATATAGAGTATTGCCCAGGGAAAGAAAATGTATTTCCAGATTATTTAAGTAGACAGCCAGAGTCCATAGAAGAGGAAGTAATGGCTATTGATATGGAAGACAGGGATCAGCGTACTCTGAATGAATTAAGAAGCATTGGTCAACGACATCGTGAGGATCCATGGATGAACATGCTCATATCTTTCTTGGAAGGGAGTTTGATAAGGGGAACACCGGCGTACACTGAAGCTAATAAGATAGCTCAGGATTACACATTCTTTAATGGATTGTTATATAAGTTTGTGGACTCTGACCATACACGATTAAGGATCGTTGTACCTGCGATTTTTCAGAGGAAAATGGTATGGTTAGCCCATAGATCGTTCGGACATATGGGAGTCGACAAAACAGTCTCGATGCTGAAAGAAGCATTTGTATGGCCGAGACTGAGAGAGACTGTAAGGGATACGCTCAAGACATGTATCTATGGCAAAGGATTAAACCAAATGCGTTTTTGATGAGACAAAAGCCAATACCATTGTTGCCCGAGAGGCCAGGTCAAATTATTTCTATTGACAATTTCGGACCTTTGCCAAAGGCTAGGAGAGGAAATCGACACATATGGTGGCTATGGATGATTTCACGAAAATGGTTGTCTTTGCTGCCATACAGAAGACTAGTACCAAACAGGTGTTAAAACGACTCAAAGAAAAAGTGATACCTATTCGGGGAAAACCCGAGAATTTGTTGTCGGATCACGGTAGTTGTTTTACAAGTGTAGAATTCAGACAGGAATTAGATAGACTTGGAATACGTCAGATTTTGTCAAGTACTCGCCATCCTGAGGCAAATCCTGTGGAAAGAGTGATGAGGGAGACGGCCTAGTATTATAGGATATACTGTGCCGAAGAAAATTGGAAATGGATAGATATCGTGGATATTATCGAATTTTGTATAAACAACACAATCCATGAATCTACGGCAGAGATACCAATAACGTTACATCGGAATGAGCAACCAGAGAGACCTTGGAGTCTGGTCAATCCTAGGCCAGCAGACGCTCAGCCTGGAAGAGATGTACGTATTAGAAGAGCCTTTGAGCATCTAAAAGCTCAAGCTGATAGAAGGCAAAGGCGAAACAGGCACAAGAGGTATCATCGACCACTATTAGCAGGAGATATGGTGTTAGTGAAAAGACCAGCCATTTCGGATCCAGGGAACCGCGTGTCCAAGAAGTTCCAGAAAATGTACCACGGACCGTATCAAATAATAAGAGATTTAAGAAATAATGCCTATAGAATTCGGCACTGTGAAACGAATCACGAAGTGACCATGAACTCAGCGAATTTAAAAGTATATTACACTCCCGAAGACTTCGATGAAGCAAATGAACAAGCCCTGGTTATGGAACAATTTAGTGATGATGAATCCACTTTTGATAGAAACAATGGTAAGGTAGAACTAGGAAACAGAGCTCAACCATTCGAGTGCGAATGCGAATTAGAGAAACTGTATTGTGAGATAAGAGAAGTAATTGATTTTGTTGAAAAGGAAAATTGCAATTTAAGAAGAGAGAATGATGAAATAAAGAAACGGGTAGGGATAGACCACACCCGTAACGAAGAATTATGTTCTGGAAACTTGTAGTCCAGACAAATAAGAAAGAAAGAAAGGGTAGGGACAGAGCGTACCCAACCTACACTATTACCGGATATGACTTAAAAGGTGGAAAAACCCAAATTATCGTGGGATTTTAAAGGAATAAAGATCAGAAGGTACTGAGAAATGTTAGGATGGCTTCGACACTAAAGAAGAATAAGATTTTATGAATAATTGAATAAATTTCCTCAAAATTTTTGGAAAATGTATTTACCTAAGGAGGGGAGAGATGAACCCATGTACCATTGGTTAAAGGGGTCGAATCCATGTATTTTGTAAAAGGAAGGAAGGAAATATACAGTCTTCAGAGGAACATAGAAAGATTTTATACAAGAAGGCTAGCATAACGTTGTGAAATAAACTGGAGCCAGGTGGCCAGGAAATGAGATCATGCCTGACGCATCGATAAGGAGCCAGTCACGAATATAAATAGAACGAGTGGAATTTTCCAAGCGAATGACAAAGAGCGTGTTTCGGAAATCGCCCTTACCTTGCAGTAAAATGGCAACCGCGCAGCTGTGCCAGAAGAAGAATAATTAGATTTAACCCATTTGCAAGAATAAAATTAACTAAAGAAATACAGCATTGTGAATCATTTCGGAATAGAGATTTTTCTGTGGAGAAAAAGGTTTTAATAATTGCCCAGGAGAGAAGTGCAAACGTGGCCATACGTCATTGGGGGTTTCCCGAGACCTGAGGAGAGGGGAATTAAAAATCAACTGTAACACCCACACAGCTGAAGACTAAATTTTATTTAATATCTCAGAAAGGCACGATCGATTTTCATGTGCAAAGAAGTCAGTTTACGTTTAGAAAACGAGCTTTCCAGAGATATAATTTTTAAAATTGGGCGACCATTATTTCAGAAGTTGGTTCTGGAAAAGGCGTGGATTTTATCTTTTTGTAGCCAAAGAGTATAAAGTCCTGGCAGAACCAAGCCAATCATGCAGTATTAGTCCGTCCAGGGGGCGTGACGTTGAAGCATCACATCGAATGCAGTTCACAACAGACTCCTTGAGGGGAGGTGCTGCATCACGCAGTATTCAGACGTATGAACCTCAGGGGAGGTCATACCGTGCAACAAGTATAAGCAGTTCATAAGCAGTTATTTTCAGCCTGCGGGCGTGACACTGTGTCACTATCATCGTTAATGCAGTCTACAAGCATTCCTTGAGGGGAGACGCTGTATCACATCGTATAGACAGTATCCGACAGCCCGAGGGCGTCGCTGTATCGACAACCAACGTGCTCCCGTAAGGAGTGGCCGATAAGTATTATTATAGTATCGCCGTGTGGAGAATTAGGAAAATCCTAAATACAGGATCTAGTTCCGCCAGTATCAATCTTACAGTGAAAAGTTCAGTAATTACAGTCAAAGCAGACTGCTAACTTAGAAAACAGGCGATAGGTCTTCAAAATATAGTTAAATTAAACGACCTAAAGTATCGTAACGTTTTGAAGTACCATAACAGCGAGATAAACATTCTATCAACTTTAAAGAACCCGATCAGGGTCGGACAGAATAAGGTTCGCATAGTATTCTGAAAAGATAGGAATTCGAGAACAGAATAATCAGAAAGGAGAAGTAAATTCTAGACATTGTTTCAAGGAAACAAACGAACTATAAAAGCACTAAGTTACGAGGAGTATTAGATGCTAGAAATAATAGGTCACCAATAGATTATCTGGGGGACCGTGAACAAGACAGACTTTCGCTAGACCAACCAATAGGGTCTAGAAAGAAGCAGTTTCGAGCTAATAATAATAATAGCTGATCGTCAGGAAACCGGATTTGAAGGAGTACTATTCCAGGGAGGAGGTAGATTGTTCGAGACTTTCACATTCTGGTCAGATAGGAAGCCGACATTTACTAGTTTCACCCTTGGAGACGGGGAGTCAAGAAATCACGTGTGAAAGGCCTAATAAAAGCCTTAGTGATTAGAATCTGTGTAGTGTAAATATATAAAATTTGTGTTAAATAGTAATGTTTCAGTGATTTTATTGTGTATCATAGAAGAATACCGAAGTGTATTTTAAAATGTTACCAGTGTTTAACGTATATAACGTATATGTGTGTCAAGATATGTCAGTGTATGAAATGAATTTGAGCACGATGGTGTAATCACAAATTGTGGGCAAAAATGAAACATCGTTGGAAAGCACGGTATTGGACCGTCTGAACGTGTAAGTAACTATTTTCATCATGTTATGTGTTGGGGAATAGTTGTGTACAATCCACCTGAGTTTGAGAAATAGGGATGTTTTTGAATAACAAATAACAGAATAAGAGCGCGGTCTGAACAAATAAAAATTGAGAAATTATAAAATAATTATGTGAAATGAATAAATCCTTTAGAGGAAATGTATGAAATAAAATATCAGCGTATTTGATAAATGTTATAAAAGCAAGCGTAAAAATAATAATAATAAAAAACTAGGTAAATGAAGATTAAGTTGAATTATATGAAAGTAATATCTTTTGAGCTCTAGTAAAAGTATAAAGACATGGTGTAAATACATGTTCTTAAAGTATAGCGATTATTGTCACGGGAGAGGATTAATTTAAAAATTGAGATATAGATCAATTGTTGATGTTGAATTTATCAGTTCTTTGGAAGACGTTTGGCCTTAAAGTAATGTATAGAGCCATGTAGCGCATTAAAGTAAATTGTCACGCTAGGAAGGCGTTGAATCTAAATGCACTTGGTAAATTAATTATGAGGGACAGTTGATTGCGGTAATTGAGCTATGATAAAGTCCTCCATATAGTGATGTGGATCACGAGGCATTGTATAAAGGGCGTGAATTTATTGTATTGATGAGCGCAGGTTAGACCGAGGTCGCCCTAAGCCGCGAATTAAAGTCCTCCAGTATGGGATGTAGTTCCCGAGGCAGTGGAAGAATCGAACCAAGGTTCGTTTGTGTAAAGCCCCTAAATATTGTTGTTGTATTGAATTATTCTTACCCATCAATGATGACACTTCATAATTAATAAATGCCAAGGTTACGAAAGTGGTCTATGAACCTAAATAATGTTGTAAAAATAAATGAAAGAAACGCCAGGTCTGTTCAGAGAACTGAGAAGAAGAAATAGCTGTTTTAAAAGCATGAATGTAGCTGTCCCGTGAGGGTAAGGCTTGAGGCCTCCCCTCTAGGCAATAAATTGCGCCGAGTGGTTACGGTCCGACCCCTCGTCATTGTAAGTGTGGTAGGTCGGAGAGGACCGTCTGTGAGAAGTAATAATACACCATGAGTGTTTAGAAGTTGTTAATGACCCGGGATTCGAACCGAGGTTCTTGTAGATGAAAGTACCGCTTGCCAGTTCAGATCGTAGCTTTCTTATGTGATAATGGTCTTTTAAGACAAATAAATAAAAATCCCTAATGTAATGTTGTATTGATGTAGGATTTCACGAGTTCAATGAGGACAAATAGATTTCGGGAGTGATCTTAATTTTTGACTTTGTTCAAGTAGTCTTCTGTAACTCTGGAGTACACAATTATTTTCCCGATCACTGTAGTGAATTTGTTAAACTTGAGAGGGGTGGTAACGTGAGAACATTGTGGAATGCCCAAAAATTTAAGTAAAGGAGTAATATGTACTTTAAATACGATTATATATTGTTTTGATTTATAAGAAACTCATAAAATAGATATTGAGGTGTGTAAAAGAATGACACCGTTCATATTGGAAAATATCGAGCCATTGGAGCTCGTGATTGTACTGAACTTTAAAAGGGATACTTTATGGAAGTGAAAAGAATTATAAGTTTGTTGGTTTGAAGGAAACCATGTATTTTAATATAATATTTGTTTGAATTTTATGTATTCTTTGTTCACTCTGAACAAGTTAGAAGGATTGGTCAGTAGTTTATTTGTGTTATTTGTTTGTAGCGCCATATATTTGGTAAATTAAAATGTTTTATAATAGGAGTTGATTTTGTTTTTATTTTTGGAAGTGTATCCTCTATTTAATCCAAAATGTGTAGGTCACAGAGTGGGAGAACATACCAAAACCCCGAAAATCCCGATTTGAGCATTGCTGGCATACTGTGATTTGCATATTTCTTGATAAAAGGGCACAGTATAGATGTAGATCTTGCAGAGGAGGCTGTTGATGAGGAGGGATTGTAAATGGTAAGTAGCTATAATCTATTTTAAGTTGTAATACAGTAGATTATATTTTGTTTGAATGTCGTACACCCCCCCCCCCCTTCTATATTTTGTTTGAATAATGCCCCCCCCCCCCCCCGGCACTCCGAGTCCGATTACTAATTGCTCTTTCTGAAAGTTGGCACCTCTGCCACGCAGGTAAGCGCAGGTATGAAGGACAATTTTTTGGCATAAGTCAACACTAATTGAGGGTATTTCCATGACTGGCTTCTCTCACTTTTCTATTTTTCTCATATAATTCAAGTGAAAGCAAATAGGGAAATAACAAGAAACGTGAAAGACGCATATCTTACCAAAAATTAAATTATTTTTAAAATATCCAGTTCAACAATGTATTCAAAAAACTATCCGCAAATTTACCCTAAATATTATCCGCAGTTTATCCGCTATCCGCACAACCATGCAACCTATATCCGCGGGTTCATCCGTGCAGAGCTTTACGGATAGTGTGAGTGTTCCTTTTGTCTTACCGCACCTTTTGCTTTGCAGTGCTTCAAATTCCATTCCATTCCGTTCCATCCATCCGTCCCTCCATCCATCCATCCATCCTTTCTTCCTTCTGTCAGTAGATTTACTGGCACGTTAAAGATCCCCTTTGGGGCAAAATTCCGGCACCCCGGCGTCTCTAAAAGCCTGAGTATTTAAAAGGGACGTAAAACCAATAACATTAATTATTACTTTCTTCCTTCCTTCCTTTCAATCATTCTTTCTTTCTTTCTTCCTTCCTTTTTTCTTTTCTTTCTTTCTTTCTTTCTTTCTTTCTGTTTCTTTCCTCATTTCTTCCTTTCTTTCTTTCTTTCTTTCTTTCTTTCTTCCTTCCTTCCCTTCCTTCTTCCTTCCTTTCTTTCTTCCTCTCTTTCTTCCTTTCTTTCTTTCTTTCTTTCTTACTCTCTTTCTTTCTTTCTTTCTTTCTTTCTTTCTTTCTTTCTGTCTTCCTTTTTTCTTTCTTTCTTTCTTCCTTCCATTCTTTCTCCTTTCTTACTTTCTTCATTTCTTCCTTTCTTTCTTCCTTTCTTGCTTTTTCCTTTCTTCTTTCCTTTATTTCTTCCTTTCTTTCTTTCTTTCTTCCTTCCTTCCTTTCTTTCTTTCTTCCTTTCTCCTTCCTTTCCTTCTTTCTTTCTTTCTTTCTTTCTTCCTCTCTTTCTTTCTTTCTTCCTTCCTTCCTTTCTTTCTTTCCTTTTTTCTTTCTTTCTTTCTTTCTTTCTTCCTATCTTCCATTCTTTCTTACTTTCTTCCATCCTTTCTTTCTTTCTTTCTTTCTTTCTTTCTTTCTTTCTTCCTTCCTTCCTTCCTTCCATCCTTTCTTCCTTTCTTTCTTCCTTTCTTCCTTCCTTTTTAACAACTGCTGCTTTAGACACGCATGGTTGCCGGAATTTAGTCCACAAGGGGATCTTTAACTTGCCAGTAAGTCTACCGACATGGTTCTCTTGCATTTTAGCACCCTTGAATACCAACTGACTGCACCGGAGTTCAACCCCAACCTTGGGCACAGCAGACTAAAGTCTTACCACTCCTCCAGGCAGTCAGTCGATAAACGCTTAGGAAATGATAGCTGGGCGAATATACAGAATATTTACAATGACGATAATACAGTATATCTCAGAGAGGATGTGTTATGTAACATTTCGCAATATTCACACGTACTGTATGAGTAGAGCACCTTTAGGAACAAATTAAACTTAAGGAAACATGGAAGCCTACTCTCATAATTAGACAAGAAATCGGAGTGGTTTTGGTATAATGCCAAACAATTAATATTATTATTATTATTATTATTATTATTATTATTATTATTATTATTATTATCATTATTATTATGACTACACCGGCCACGGTGGCCGAGAGCACTAGCGCGCGATCTTGTGCCTCGCTGGCATCGGGAGAGCGTGGATTGGCCGTCCTGAAAATGGTTTTCGTGCTTTTCCATCACCACCAGGCAAATGCTAGGACGGTTCCTTTCAACAGGTCAATGGCCGACTTCGTTCCCTGACCTTTCCTTAATTAGACCCAAGTTAGCGGTCGCTCGGGCGATCGGCCTGTCACCATCCCCAGTTGTATCTGCTGACAAATTGTATTCATCTCCCAGACACCATCCTTGAGACAGTAGAGGTGTGATCCCTCGCAGAGTCCGTGGGTGAAGCTGAACTGGGAGGATAAGCGATTTAAATCGAATTATTATTATTATTATTATTATTACGGCAGGCCATTGAGTCCTGGTGGCAACATGAAATATAGGAATCCTATAATTGAAGCGTAATTAGAGATAAATATTAGTTAAGTATTACAGTATTTCCTACACCTTAAATTTAAAAAAATTATATAATTTAGAGGTAGGCCTATCATCTGTAAAATTTGACGGGCACGGTCGGAGTCGGCCGAAATGGTGCTATGACCTTACCGAGTTTCATTGAAATCGCTCCAGCCGTTTAAAAATTATTAGGGGACACACACAAACATCACACAGGCTAAAAATGGAGTAGCCTCTGCAAAGAGGGAGATGACCTCGCTGTTCCGTCCTTTACAGAAAAATAATTAACAAGTCTATGCAGACTATGAAATAAGATGGGTTGTTCTCCTCGTTACGATATTACGATGATGATTATGATGATGATTGTTGTTTTAAGGGGCCTAACATCTAGGTTATCGACCTGGGTGTTAGCGAAAATGATAATGAAATGGAAACCATAATGAAAATTAAGCTGGACTGAAGATACTTACAAAATGGAACTCAGATTGAACTAACTCACAAAATGTAGAGTGGAAATACTTACAAAAGGTAACGGTAATTTAGAGTGAAAAATACGCACAAAAGGAATTTAGAGTGAAAAATACGCACAAAAGGAATTTAGAGTGAAAAATACGCACAAAATGTAATTTAGTTTCAAAATACTTACAAAATGCAATGTTGATTCGAAATACTCAACAACATACAATTGAAATTTAAAATACTTACAAAATGCAATTGAAATTGAAAATACTTACAAAATGAAATTGAAATTGAAATTGAAAATACACAAGGGAATTTAGATTGAAGACTAGCAGAAGTATCCGCTCTTCGAACGGTCTTCAGTATTAATAACCAGACCTTATCATTTGAGCTACGGTTGAAATGGTTAGGGGCTTGTCATTCCTTCATAAGTTTATCAGAACGAAATTAGTTTTCTGGGTATACAGCAGACACTGTTTATTTAAGGGCCATAAAATGTGGTTTTCGAAGACCCTTTATAGACTCCCTAGTTTTGTGTCACACATTGAGAAGCGCAACATATGCTTTGGTCGTCCTTCTAGGATATTATTTATTTTTCACCTATTTTAGCCTGTATTTTGAAAAGTTGTTCCTTATACCCACCCTTCTATGAGAAGTACGTTGAAGAGTATTCTAAATGATTGGTGTATTGACTCATGGTTACAATACCGAATTTTACGATGCTCCAAGCACCCCAACATGAATTATAGGCGTACATAAACATAAATATATATCAACCACACAGTATCAAACAAAATCATCTTTACAATGAACCCGTTTGTCGACAAAAATATGATTACTTAAAATGTGCCCTCAAACTAAATTCACCTAACGTGTACTTCCTGACGTGACAATAATATTGAAAACCTCGTAGACGAAACGCAATATATTGTAACCTTTATGCATCTGTGATTGCATAAATTTTACATATTTATTTCAACAAGATTTCATTCATGTTTTAAAACTGATGTGAGAAAGACATTGCTTGAAGACCAGAGGATAACAAAGGAGGGACCCGTACGTGCTTTTTATACAACTTTCACCGAGCGCGGACAATAGAGGAAGAAGGAGAACGGCGAGCATCTGGTAACCACATGGACTTAGACAACGCGAAACGGTCATTCAACCAAGCGGGTAGATACGAAAATGTCAACGATCACTTACTAGATAAACCCCGCCCATTTGAGAGAAATTGGAGCAGTAATTAAAATGCAGAAACAGGAATTACACCATCGTATAGGGGACAATCCCAGCCTTTCAGAAGTATTTCAAAATTTAAATTGAGTCATTCTGTGATTTTTGCCATAAGTAAAACGAAATTAGGGGGCGGATTTGAAACTACCAATAGCAGCGAGGGACGCGAGACGCGCCAATATCCCGCCGAAATTATGGAACAATGAAGGAAATTACGGAGCTCATTATCTAAGAATCCAGCGATCTAATTTTGGATTAAAAGAAGCCATGAGACATTGAAAATGAGGACGTTCGAATGAGCTACTTTGCATATTCATGCGAGTGTTATTATAGAATAAATTTCTAAAAGCTCCCCACTCCGAGTACTTCTTCGACAAATCATATAAATAATAGCTGGAACCGCAGTGAAATCAGTTCTACTTTGAGCACCGCAGAGGCGCGAGCCCACGCTCGTCGCATTCTGAAATTTAGAAAAATTTTATAAGTACATCAGTTCTACTTTGAGCATCGCAGAGGCGAGCCCACGCTCGTCGCATTCTGAAATTAAGGAATTTTTTATAAGTACATCAGTTCTACTTTGAGCACCGCAGAGGCGCGAGCCCACGCTCGTCGCATTCTCAAATTAAGATTTTTTTTTATAAGTACATCAGTTCTACTTTGAGCACCGCAGAGGCGCGAGCTCACGCTCGTCGCATTCTGAAATTAAGAAAATTTTATAAGTATAAACAGTTCTATCTTGGGACATTTGAATATCGTTAAGTATTCGCGAGTGCGGATCGAGACAAGTATCGCGAAAGTGCATACCGTTGACAGTGCAAAACAGGTGTATGGTAGAGATAGCCACACGTGCTATTAGCATCAAAGTCAGTGAGATAGAAGCTATGAACTATCGGCTGAATTGAGTAAGTTGATGATAGCTTTAGGAATTAGGAGCTCCACACGGGAGAACCGTGCATTGTAATAATAATAATGATTCACAGTGGACCTTTGCTTTGGTGAACTTTTTTGGAAACCGTGTGTAAAATTCTCCTCCATGCAAGATGAACCAATTGATCCAGAAGGCTGATATCAAGGACCAGATCATCACCATCATGATGTATACGATATAGGTAGATATTGCATGGGGCATGTTTGCCATAGCGCATCCCATCATGGGAGTCGGATAAGTTTATCTCGATCATAAGTAATTATGATAAAATGGGTATTTTGGGCACAGCAGGCATGTTTTTTTTTGTAAATTTGTGTATATTTGTCATTTATGATTTTTGTGTGTTTTTTTATAAGATAGGATTCGTATATGAGCATCAAATCTTGTTTAATTTTGTTTTGTTTGAGGGTTTCTGTAACTTTGATGAATGCACATTTAAGGGAATTGCTTACGCACGACCATAACGTAAAAGCTAGTATGGGGGTTATAGCTTGACATTGTGATAAGACCAGTAGTGACACAGCATTTAGGTGAACCGTAAGTAAGGTATTGATGACCACACCAAGGTAAAGAAAGGTAAGATGGAATGGCTGGATGACAATATAATATTCAGAATAGGTTGAGAGTTGATCCTTGGTTGAGCTGAAATTAAAGACGGAGGTGGTATTCCCGTGTTCTACGATGATATAAATGGTAAGTGAATTAATGGCGGAGGCGTAATTCCCGCGAATCTACGATGATATAATTGGTAAATGAAATGATTGATTTCATTGTCTGATGAGAGTGCACTTTAGCTCCGTCGGAAAGGTAACTGTACAGCTCTAGCCCAAGGAGGTCATACGGAAAAGCAGGCATAAAGATTTTGGTCAGCCGTCTGAATTCTGAGGGAGTGGCGAAGGTCGTTGCTCACCCAGCTGGTTTGTTGTGGTGTGAGGGTGTCTGTCACAAGGTCGGGAAACCACTTTGAATGGTATTGTTTTCTTTTGTTGAGGGAAGGTAGTCGAACTTCCCAGGGCTTGTTTCTTTTATTACCGCTTCAGGAAGCGATGTCATGTAATATCAATATCATTTTGAGTGCATTCATTATAGTTGTTTGTTTATTAAAAATCACGGGGCACAGGCCACCGAGGTGTGTTTATTTGATGCTTCATGTATTTTTGACTTGTGTTTGGTTTACCTTAATTAGCAGAGTTATAGCTATGAGTGAGTTAATTGTTTTATAAGTTAGAACATGCACACATGCCTGTGGCCTAGAATAAGCCTATTGCCTTCATCCTCGGACTCTTGTGAGAAAGAATGATGATTGTACGAGAGAGCCTGTCCGAACCCCAAAAACCAATTTTGTAATTATAAACATGAGTGCGCATTTTGACAGAATGGCTGGACTATTCAGACCTTAGTTTGATAAATTAAGTATGTTGACATTTTATTTTTGAACTTGAAGCAGTGGACTGCAGTGGATTAGATAATTTTCTTTTCCTGGTTTCAGCCAGTGTGCTTATCATTTATCTTTTACAATTTGATTTGTTTGGTTAGAATCTTAGCTTGTGTTCAGAATAATTTAAGGGAGTACATTTTTGTTGTTTTATTGTCTGTGGATGGGAGTAAGTGGGAGATGCTATTTTTGTGAATAAATTATTTTATATTAGGAGTTCTCTGACATACTGATTTTAAGTTAAGCCTCCTGTGATCCTTGATGATATTCCTAGGGTGTTTAAGTTAAGTTAGAGCCACACCGAACAGACCATTACCCCGAGCTGGAGTCGGCATCCTAGGAACCTTGACGGGTACAATATGTCAAATTAAAACTGACCCTCACCGTTATGGAAAGTCCCCATCCCCAGGAAGACTCCCTTAATAAATTATAAAGGCTTGTGGTGCATGAATATTCGGGATTTTTAGACTCCAATGGCCCAAATTCCCAAAAGCTGCAAAAAATACTATTCCAATCCTGGAATTTTTGAAAATAATGTTGCTGTTTGGAGATTTGATAGACCTTCTGTACAACATATCGCACGTGTAAGTCACGTGTAAAAATTCTAGAGTACCCCTTGACCCCCTTAATCGCATTGTTAAATTTTACAGTCTATATTTGATTCCATGATAACCTTATAGCCATTTGCAAAATTTCACAAAAATGTAATAAATTGAGTGGCATTGCTTCTTACAGAAATAAATGGAAAGTTGGATGTCACCTCTTGTGATACTGTTGTCATGTTTACCAGCTTGCATTACTTCATTAGTTTCTTCTTCTTCTTCTTTTGGATGGGCCAGCTAAAGACCACGACGTTCAACTTTTCAGTTTGGCGAGGGACTTGATGTTTGCCCAATATTCACGCATTATCTGGCTATGTTTCTCCTTTCTCTCTTTTGTCCAGATGATGCCGGTTTTCTTACAGGGTGGTCTGTCCTGAAAACTCTTCTGTTTAAGTATCTTTCTGAGATGTGATCGGCTTCGAATATTACATTTCATTATCTTCAGTTCTTGGATATCCTTGTTAACTACTGAAGCGGCGGTGTCAAGCTCTTTCTATTCCCCCAGTAGTTGAGAAGCCGGTTGGTTAATCTTGTTGGGTTCATCCATGACACATGTCCGTAGAAAGCCAGACGTCTCTTCCTGGCCACATCTGTGATTTTCTCAGTATATTTATATAGCTCCTGATTTGGTGTTCTTCTGTACTCGTCAACTTTTTTTTTTATTATTTATTTATTTAAACCAAGTCTACTTGTTAATTGTCACTTTAACTCAGAGAGTCATATCGTGACATACAGACAATAAACACATAGATAACATAAATTTACAGTATGGCGTTAGATAATTAAACCAAATGTCCATTCGGCATTTCATAGCTTCCTTGTTATTTCAAAACTTAATAATGTTTTGCAGTAGTTATCTTCATTCACAATATCACTGGGCAACTTTTCTGATGGAAACTGCACAAAGATCTTTCTTAATCATAAATGTGGACACAGTGTTCTTCATTTTTTGACAGTTCTCCATGGGAGACACCTCACAGAAAGAATTACTTTTATTTCCCTATCGAGCCCTTACTGACTGTAAGAGTCTGATAAGTTTTGTGGTAAGGAAAAAAAACCATCAAACTCACAGGAAAAATCTACAGACAGCAATATGTGGCTGTACGGTAGTAATCGTATAGGCTACCTAGTTAATACAGATAGGCTCTCCTAGGCTTTAACAAGATTTATAGCTTAGGAAGCCATCTCCTGTACTTGAATGCTTAATTTACATGCATCTTTGCTCTGAATCTCATCCGACGCTTTCTTATTCCACATTGCCCTGATGGTATTAAAATATTTTGCTAATTGATCTGCTTTCCCCCATTCCCTTTTTAGTAATTTAATTAAAGTGTGATACTCATTTTCATTTTCTATTCTGTTTAGATCTGCTTTGTCTACAAACTTTGCTCTTATCATTTTAATTTCCTTGCATTCCCTGATCAGGTGCGCCGCACCCATAACCTTCCCACAAAACAGGCAAATGTCCTCTTTTCCTACTTCTCTCAACGCTTTGTTCTTATACACCCCCATTAACCACCAAATTATCCCTCTCATTTCTCTTTTCATTAGGCATTGAGGCTTTATGCTCATAAAGTTCCTTATTTCGCAGAACTCCGTTAAGGTTCTCCTACTGGTGCACTCTTCCCTTAGCACCTGCAACTCTACGTCATTAACCCTTCTGCACACTTTTTTACACACCCTACCTTCCTCTCTTTGTAAGTCCCTATCCCATAGATAACCCATTCCTAATCTTTCCAGTACACTTCTTACCCCGTCCACCCAGTAGCCCTCTTGCTGATGCTTCATTTGGTGCAGGTAGGCTACCTTAAGCATTTCCCCCCCTCCACCTGCTTTTAAACGAATCCAAGACTTTATGACCCTTTTTATGATATGTTGTCTAATGCTTACATCCTCACACAACATTCTCGCTCCACAATTCGCCGTGCAACTAGGTAGCCCCAAAATTATCTTGGCAAACCTACTTACAATACTGTCCAGGGTTTTCGTTCCTTCCTCTAAACCCCATACTTCCACTCCATAGAGTGCTCTTGAAACGATGAGTGCGTTGAACACATTCTTATACACTTTGTAGTCAAGATTCGGTAACCTACGCTCTAACACTTTAACATTCGCCAATGCCGCTAGCCCTTTCGATTTTGCCCTTTTAATTTGTTCGGTCCATTTACCATTACTCGCCATTATCGTCCCTAGATACTCAAGTTTTTTCACCGTCTCTAACTGAGACCCATACATGACCCACTTTTCATTCTTAGCCAGTTTAACTCCCTTTTTGCAGACCATAACTTTGGTCTTACTCGGGTTAATTTTTAAGTTCCAGTCCTCACAGTATCTCACAATCTCGTCAATACTATATTGCATATTATAGGGTGTTAGAGCAAGCAGAAGGATGTCATCAGCGAAAGCTAGGCCCGGGATATCATAATTGTCCAAGCAAGGGTTGGACCGTTGCTCAAAGCCGTACTCGTCATCTATTTATTCGTTTATTAAATGAAATTAGTTTTCTGGGAATATCTCAGAAACGTAGTTTTAGAGCCTTAAAATGTAGTAGCCCCCGAGCCACCGAGGGGCTGAAAATGAGTTTTGTCTCGTCCTTGTAAGTCATAATATAATAATAATCATAATAATAATTGATTAATATAGCGATAGCGATATAATAGACCTTTAGTACCACACCCGCCCGTGTAAATCACGTGAAAAAAATCAAGAGTACCCCTTGACCCCCTTAAGCGCATTATATACGTATTGATGAATTTTACAGCTTAAGTTGGTTCCGTGATAACCTTATAGCCGTTTGCGAACGTTCACAGTAATGCAATAAATGGAATGGCATTGCGACTTATAGAAATAGATGGACTTCAGAGAATGTGTTGCCATGGTTACCGGATTGCATTCTTTCAATAGCTTAATAACTGAAATTAGTTTTCTTGGTATATCTCAAAAACTGTTGGTTTTAGGCCCTTAACATGTGGTTTTCGGGGCCCGTAGGGTTCCCGAGTTTTGTTTCTCGCATTGAGACGCTGAAAATGAGCTTTGTCCCGACTTTCTACGCTCATTTCAGCATGCATTTTAAGGGGGTAGGCCCTCTTTTATGAAAGGCATGGAGAAGAGTTACATCAATGATAACTTTCGTGCCCCTGCTGGACATCTGTACCAAATTTTACGTTGATCCACTCAGCCGTTCTCGAGTGATACGCGTGCAAAATTGTACACAGACAGACAAACAGACAGACA
This sequence comes from Meconema thalassinum, assembly GCA_946902985.2. Taxonomy (NCBI): domain Eukaryota; kingdom Metazoa; phylum Arthropoda; class Insecta; order Orthoptera; family Tettigoniidae; genus Meconema; species Meconema thalassinum. The sequence continues at coordinate 1,070,485,359 of OX336389.2, forward strand.
GACAGACAGACAAAAATTTTGTTTTTGCGTGCAACCGTCATAAACCAGTCTGAAACGCGTTAATAACTCAAACTTCCGTGGAAATTCAGAAAAAACAGACAAACTTTCATTTATATATATATAGAGATGCCTTACCAGATTCAAAATACTCAGAAAATGCAATTGAAATTGAAAATACTTACAAAATGTAATTTAGATTCAAAATACTCACAATAGCCTATGTGGAAGCCCACGATTCAAAATACTATACTTACAAAATGCAATTTAGATTAAAAATACTTACAAAATGAAGTTGAGATTGAAAATACTTACAAAATGCGATGTAGATTGAAAATACTTACAAAATGTGGTTGAGATTCAAAATACTCACAAACTGTAATTTAGAGACACGGGGAGCCAATTCATAAGAACAGGGCGGGAATCTTAAAATACAAAAGGAACTGTAATGAAAAGAAAAAGAAGGCTGACCCCTAGAAGAATGAGGGATTAGGAAAGATGAGATAAGGGCCAATTGAGACAGGAAAGTAAGAGACTCCTTGGGCCTCGGATAACCTTATACCGTCGGGGTCGGAAGAGCACATGAGTTGACCAAGGGAGGCCGACAGGAAATATAATTAAGTGGAAGCAATGCCAGACTCAGCTGGGGTCCCGTGGTCACCATCCCACGTCCCACTAGATATGAGCACCTGGGGGGTTACGATATTACATAAATAGCGCATCATTCATAGTAAAACTCATTCAGTAAGATGGAGATTTACTATTTCATTTCACCTTAATTGAGTTGTTGATATTGTTTCATTTAGGGATTTGTACATAGTGGTCAACAGCCCCATGCACCTGAAAATTTCTCTGTCAACCTGTGTCATTGTGATGTCTGCAGTAGTGCGTGTTCCTGTAATTGTTGTTAGGTTTAGGAAGGCCTTAAATTAGGAACAATGCTGGCATGTAGGCTACCTGGAGTAGAATTGAGAAAGCACAAGGAACCACTTTTGGGCTGGTTAGAGATGGAATACAATCCACCTCCTGCCTCGTGAGGGTGAGTATATTCCTCAACCCTTAAACAATTCAATTATTTGTCAGTGCTATAAATCAAACTCAGAACCTTTGGAACCGGGGCCTCAATATGTTCCCGGGCACGAGGAAGAAGGTGCCCTTTTTGACGATATGCTCGAAATACAAAGAAATAATACAATGATGATTTTCGTTCTCGTGTGGCCTCCTGAGAGGCCGATTGCAGGTCTTTCTACTTGACGCCCGTGGGCGACCTGCGCGTCGAAATGAGAGATGAGATGAATGGATGAAAGTGGACAAGGATGTGGAAGGAAGCGGCCGTGGCCAGTCAGAAGGAACCGTCCCAGCATTTGTTTGGTCTTGAAAATGGGAAACCACGGAAAACCATTTCAAGGACGGCCGACGGTAGGGCTCGAACTCACTTGTCTACCGAGTCAGCAGAGAGCTTGGTCCCATGACCCAACGCTGCGCTTTAGCGAGCGTAGCCACCGCTGTCGGTAAAATGATGATGATGATGATGATGATAATGATAAGTTTTATGGGTCTTAACATCTAGACCATCGGCCCCTCAATAACACAGAAGTCTAGATTGAACAAGTAAAACAAAACAATAATATGTGTTCAGTGTTGAGGTAATTCACAGACAGAGAATCAAAATGACAAGATTCAGTACATGTAAAAATTAATATTGCTTACAATTTCATATCAACTTACTTAATCATGAGCTCAAAATGCATAGAAATAATATAGTAGCCTGAATTGAACAGGAAAACCAAATACTGTAGTCAATAGGCTAGGTGTCAAATCAGGTGTACGTTGCGGCCAACTTATAATGCTTTCACGCCCAATCGACCAACCAGGAAATAGAGTTAGTCTAGCCACACGCGAGTAGTGAGAACGACACCCATCGTGTTCAAACCTCACTCGGGAAGTTCTATAATTCCACTCAGACTCGAATGCAGAATCAGTGTTCTATCTTAGCCTACCTATTTTCCCTTTTCGTGAAGAAACAGTATGCCTCAGTGACCCCTGCCAGATGGATTGCGATCTGCAGTGCAGTGACTTACATCATTTTCCATTCATCTGATGTAGCTACGCTTGAAAAAGCCACTCTTTTCCTGAAGATGCATTGAAAGTTTCTATTAATAATTTATTAATACAGCCAATGGCTATGTACCAGGACGGGTCAGGGAAGGGATTTTGGAAGGCAATCGGCCGTGGGCCTATTGAAAGGAACCGTACCGGCATTTGCCTGGTGGTGAAAATGGGAAACCACGAAATCTATTTTCAGGACGGCCTAGGTGGGAATCGAACCCACGTTCTCCTGATCCCTGCGAGGCACGAACTAGCACGTTAGCGCTCTCGGCTACGTAACTCGAATAAATAAATTAAAGCAACTGTTTAAATACTTTTTCAACTTTGACTATTCTGTACGTACTGTATTTGCAAAACATTACGCTTTCCCATTTCGTGTTATCCACTAGTACATTTAAGGCTCCCGAAGTGTGTTACGCTTCGTGAATTATTTATTCTACATGTTATCGCAAATCGAAGGCAATGTACGCCTCCATCTGTGCCTTTGTCCCATTATACCAAACAGCTAGTGACGTAAGAAATTATTAGACAATAAATGAAACTTGCTATTTTTTTCATCACTCATTTACATTTCCCAAAGAACCAATCTCCGATAATAATGACTACGATTCTGATTTCAGGATATTCATTTCGTTTTGAAGCAGATTACGCCTGCGAACGAGGCTAGGCTAGGCTAGGCAAGGGCACCAACAAGCCGTGATTCACATTCAGCCGCAACCTACTAGCCATTAGCACATCGCGTCACCATAAGGAGGCGTGGCCTAGCACAATTTTCATATCCTTGATTTCTCAAAATGTACTTGTCCGATTTGGGAAATAATAACACCGTTGAATTTGTCTCAGTGAAATCTGTTACCCTGTATGCAAAAATTAGTGTAGTTCCATTAAAAAACCAAAGTTGATACCAATATCTCAGCTATTCACAATAAAAGGAAAAAATGGTATACTGTAAGTTAGTTCATGAGTCCCTTAGCACCATTCACAAAAGTGAAATCAGAATACCGATATCATTAATAGTTTAGACGTTATTGCCGTGTAACATCTTAGCTGAATAGCCCTGTATGTTTGTTTTATATGAGCATGTTCTTCAAAACTTATTATAGCCTTATATAACCGTATAGTTACATAATATTGAAGTTTGAGGAGAAGAAGAGGAAACTTTTATGATGCGGCCAATTTGCCGCTACGCGGATTCCACTTCAACTCAAATTTACGCGGGTTCCAGAGGGTTAAGAGTGAGCTGTGATAGACTTGAACTTCGTAATTATTTATGTGATCCTAACGAACTTCAGGTCAAGTCAATTATTTGAGCCAGAACGGATTGTGAGAATATGAGTGCGTGTTAGATAAATCAACCAACATTTATAAGTTGACTAGCAATCCGCCCTGCCTTCGCCCGGAAACTGAAGCATCATTTATATAATTTACGGAGGAATCGTAATTCATAGCAGAATTCTCTTTATCGGACCACAAACCATGAACATTTCTTCCCTGTGTCATAGGAACTTTGGGGATGACTCCCTTAGTCTTTGTGAATGCTTTATTTCTCTCTCGTGTGACAATCGAGTAATTATTTGTTGCTCAGTTTCATTGTTACGTGATAAGGGTATTTTTTTCGATTTCAATGAACTACAGTCTATATCCGTTTTCCGTCTCGGCATGATGGGTTTTTAAAAGTTAAAACTGACTGGACTACTGTATTAATTATGTTATCATGGAGATAGCATGTGCAACGAATTCTTGTCAGACATAATTTAAGAATGGCGAGGTGCATGAATCACTAATCCCCCTTCCGTCCAATCTAAACTTGACTGTGTATTCTGCGGAACGAAAACTTCACAGGCGAAGTAAAGAGAAGCCGAGTTGCACTTCCAGGGAAACTCTAAACACGTACACTCTTCTCTGAAGTCTTAACTCGACCCGACTCTTCAGTGTCTGGGGTGATAGGCTCGCTTGCCAGCCAGCTAGCTCGTAAACTGTCCCAAAGCTAGTTATTGAATGGAGATGTTGGAAGAAATGAAAACGTAAAAACGCTTATAGTGGGCGATGCATTTAAGATAGAGATATGCTGTCCTGGACTTTTTGCAGAACTTTTCATGCTAAACAATTCTTACACTCATAGTATATAGATATGTTTAACGGTTTGCCCAGCATAAGCCTAAAAATCGCACGGACGCCAGGTGTTCTTTCGACTTTTTCACTGATATCGTTACTGCTTGGCTTCCTTTGATCATAAATAAATCATTTTCTACAGAAACTCTACTAAATGGTAAAATCCACATCAAAATCCATCCAGTGGTTCTCGAGATTACCCGTAACATCCAAGAATCGGGGACTTTGTTTTATACTATGTAGAGGTAAGTTGAATACGGTGCGAGTGAAGACACCAGTTGGGGGCATGGTGTTTCACGCAATAAGTGCACGCATCTCGGAAATAACATTCGAAACGTCAGGTGCTTTCATGAAGTGGAAGAGACACATAAACTACGAGATCATCTGCAGGTTTAGTGTGAACTGCTGAGCATCAACATGTGATTTCCGACTGCTACAAAAGAGATCAACACGGTCAAAATGACCGTGTGTCTGTCTGTGTGTATGTATGAACCCCCTATCAATTTAAACACGACGAAACAGAATTGTACCAAATTTGGTACAAAGGTAGCAGTAGCGAAGGGCACCTTAGTGTCATGCTTTATTTCGCAGCCATCTTAAAGAAAACAAAATGGTGTCCACCCAAATGGTCAAGCTTAAATCAAATTACGACTACAATAATCATCGAATCTCTAACGAATTTTGGAAAAAACATACCTTCGAGTAGGAAGCGTCTTCTGCCCAAACTATAAGGTCATCAACCAAATAATTTAAAGACGGCGGCCGTGCGAATCATGCAAGCATTATAATCCATAACGTATGATCCATTGAATCACAGTACTTGGCATTCAGATAAATTTATATGAAGACTATCTGTTACGAACGTGATGACTACACGAGAATGGATATTGCGTGCAGCCGCCATCCTGAAATTATAAAATATAAAAATAAATAACACTTAAGGACTACAGTAACGAAAATTAGTGACAAGGTAGGACCGTATATGTGGGCTAGCATGGCCAAGAGCAAACTCTCCATACATCCAAGATGGCGGCTGTGCAAGATATTAGAACACGAAAATTGACAACTCGGAATGAAATTGGATAATTAAATCTAATCTTTTCAAGAGGTATCATATAAGATATTTCAATTGCGTTAGTCAAAGGATTATCACACTAAATATAGCGCATTACGGCCATCTTGAAATTTCAAAATAAAATAAATAAATAAATAAATAAATAAATAAATAAATAAATTTCGGTATCCAAGAGCTATAATAACGAAATTTAGAAATAAAATTAAACCTTATAAGAGCTTCATATGCACCAAGAGCAATGCCTCCATAGATTCAAAATGGCGGCTAGGCGTGCTATTAAAATATAAAAATTAGGAACTCAGGTTGTTATTGCACAATTCAGGTGAAACTTGGTAGAATAGGAGTATAATATTTAAGAGGCGTCAGTGGTGTTAGTGATAAATTTATCACACTGAATATAGCGCGCAGTGGCCACCCTGAAATGGCATAATTTAAAAGTAAATAACTTTCTATGTTTTCGAATTACAATGACAAAAATTAGTGAGAAGATAAGAAACCTATATGGAGCCAGATATCCTATGTTCAAAACAAAATAACTGCGATAGTTAATTTTTGAAATGGCGACTGGGCGTAATATTCAAACGTAATACTGAATCATTCAGAATGTAATTGCGCAATTAGAACAAAACTTTCCAAAAAAGAAGTACCATAAGGGACCTCGCTGAAATAAGCCATACGAATATCACACACTGAATACAACGTGCAGCGGCCGTCTTGAAAATAACTATAAGTGGTTTTAAGAAACTACAACGAAAATTAGCAGTAATGTAGAACCTTGTAAGTGGCTTCCTATGAACAATTCAAAAGTACAGCGACTCCATATATTCACGATGGCTGCTGAGCGTATTCTTAAGATTTGAATGCATTTAACTCGTGATATAATAGCACAATTAACGCGAAATTTAGAGAGAGGGAGAGAACTCAGAAAGAAGAAGGTGGTCAACAAATTTGCTTCCAAGAGAGGAGGATGGAATTCCAATCCCATTGATCTTGCAGAGGTGATCTACCAAATCAAATCATCGATGGTGAGTTTAAAGCCAAAAACCTGCTATTTTGCATATGCAGTGGATTTTCGATTAACCGCTGTGTACAGAGGAAAATATAATTTGTCTCCTAAAACATTTCAAAGTGTTATACCATTATTTGTGTCTGATTGTACCTCGGAAGATATTGCATACTGTTCCCTCCCCCTCCCCCCCAGCTCTCACATCGGAGATAACCGTACAACGACCTTCACCATTTCCCCGTGTGTTTGATCTGTTTGCAGGATTAGTTTAGATCAGGGGCGGCCAGACTTTGCACGCTCGGTGTGCCAGCTGCGCTGCGTCGCATTCCGGCGGGCTGGTTTCTGCCTCGCCTGGTCGGGCTGCATGCCCTAGCTGCCAGTGCGTTGGACCGTTGGCAAGTTGGGATCGCCTTCGTACCGGATGAAATGGAAACAAACAAACAAACGGTTCATCCAATGCGATGGTTGCCCGAAACATCTACATTTTGTTCGCGTGTTTCTCCGCGTACCGGTACTTGAAGATTACGTGCTTCACATTAAAACTTTTTTTTTTTAGCGTATGGCTTTTAGTGCCGGGAGTGTCCGAGGACATGTTCGGCTCGCCAGTTTTGTAGCTACTTCGAGACGGACACCCAGTGGGTGAGCTACAAGTACCGTTGGGGAGGAAAGTTGGAATGGAAGGGTGAGGAGTAGGAAGGTAGCGGCTGTGGCCTATAGTTAGGGACCAACCCCGGCATTTGCCTGGAAGGAAGATGGGAAACCACAGAAGACCATCTTCAAGGTTGCCGGCGGGGGGATTCGAACCTCCTCGCCTCCCGGATGTGAGCGACTGCCAGCAGTCATGCCGTAACGACCTCGGCTAACTCACCATTTTGTTGTTGATTTGCAACATCGTGGTCATGTTGCCCCGTGTACTTGGGTATGTGTATAGAATTTATCTGATAAAATGTGTAATTGTGGTGGCTGTATTAGTGTGTGTATTTGTAATCCAGATGAGGACTGGGAAGGAGGTGGCCGTGGACTTAATTTAGGAGCCATCCCGGCATTTGCCTGGAGTAGAAGTGGGAAATCACGTAAAACTACTTCCAAGATGACTGAGATGGGAATCGAACCCACCTCTTCTCAGTTTTGCCTCATGAGGCTGAGTGTACATAGTTCCAGCACTCAAATCAGAATTAAATTTCTTGGCAGTGCCGGAATTCAAACCCGGACCTCCAGGGCAACATCCAAGAATGCTAGCTGCTACAGCACGAGGTGGCGAGAATTAAAACAATCAGAAATATTGATTAGTTCAGGGGCGTATATAGAGTTTTATTTCAGGTGGTGCCCAACTAGGGTCCGGGGTTCTCCCCGGGAAACTTTTGTATAATTGGATGCAAAATTATGAGTTTTAAGGCTATCTGGCATCACGTTTTCAACCAATTTGTTGTGATGTTTTATGTTTGGTTAATGTCAAACAGAACTAAGACAATTTTATGATACTTTTTATTAATACAATCATCTTGCTCACTTGATAGTGTTTACATGGATAGAATTAATGTTAATGTTTTGATTTACAACTCACACTATAATATAAAGTCAAGGTTTCTTGAAGCATAACCAAATCGGTTCATAACTTCATCGTCAGTGAGATGTACTGTATGTATGTGAATAGATGACAATACTAGACCGTTGAGTCTGCTTTCAGAAGTAGAATTTCTTAAGTACCGTATGTTTTCAACCAACTCAAACTCCGTTCGGCAGTACCAGTAGCTACAGAAAGAGGAAAATTTGCCAAAAGTTTGATAAGGGTATAAAAGTCAGGGAAATAACTTTTGTCACACGCTGCAAGGGCACTTGTTGCTGTTCTTGGTACAGTATGTTCATAAGAGCGAAGGCACTGGAGAGTAATAAGAGGTTATGTTGTTACACATAAGATCAGAGCAAACTGATTGTCACCCTGTTTACATCGCTCTACCTATGCCTTGCTTTGCAACGTTGCCATACGTCACTTAGTAACAATAGTACATGATTATATTGGGTTTTAATGTTTTAATTCATAAACAAATAATATATGTGACAAAAATTTCGGGGGGGGGGGAGGTCCCCCCCTCCCCCCCCCCCCTATATACGCCCCTGGATTAGTTATCATGGGACTCATATTTTATGACAATGCAATTTTGGTAAATTTTAATTTTCCTTGTTTTCAATTTGTTTTCATATTTATAATATGCTCAATGTTCGGTATGATTACTTGTGAGACAATCAACTGGAGGCTGCTTCACAGGTTATCGTCAGACATCAGAGCGCGATGCCGTGATTTTGTAAGTTTCAATGCAGAGAAAAACGTTTCACAGATATGCGTTGCTCCAAACATTAATTACACTTGTGCGGCCTGGGTGTGCAAGTTTGGATATTCTTGCTTCGGTAATTTTGAGTAGAAATCGGGCAAATTTTTCACAGAGCTAAAAATATCCGTAAGTCTAGTGCTACAATGCATTTTTATAAGCTCCGTTTGAAACACATGCGGAACCATACCACCAAAAACTTAAAGCTAGCGATAATAAGTCCAGTCTTAAGTAAAAGATCATAACATTTATTCATTAAATAAATCCCTAACCTACTTCGGAGGGTACAAATCGGTTAGTCCGCAAATCTAAATTCAAAAAACGAGTAGTTCCGGGAAGAACTATACCGCCTATGTTCATATTACTTATGATAATTGCCTCTATCAACATACAAAATTTCAGATTGTTTTCCTTAATAGATTCGTAGATATTGACAGCTGCCTACATATTTTGGATGGTGGCCATGTTGGGTTTTTATATACGTAGGTCTTAGCGTTATGTACTATTACATGACGATTATTGTGTAGGTATAGTATTCAAACTTCAATCGCATGATTAGGACATAAGAAATAAAATCGAGAATTTAAAATTTCGCACAGCTGCCATCTTGTGGTTATGAAAACAATTGAAATAAATTAGATGCCAGTGGATTAAAATTTCTAAAAGCAATTAACGTACCAAGTTTCACTGCGCTCGGATGGTTAAATCGTGAGAAACGTCCATTTAAATATTTATGTTTCGGGTCGCCGCCATGTTGGATTTGTGCTCACCAGGTTATTGAAAGTCTCATAGGTGAACTTGTGTAGATGGCCTATATCAACATACAAAATTTCATAGATATTGAGAACCGTCTAAATATTTGGGATGGTCGCCATGTTGGATTTTTATTTATGTAGGCCATAGAGTTATGTACTAATAGATGCCCATTATTGCGTACGTTTATTATTCAAACGTTCACTTTGATCGCATGATAAACACACAGGAAATAAAAACTTAATTTTAAAATTTCGCACAGCCGCCATCTTGAGGTTATGTAAACAATTGAACTAACTTAGATGCCAGTGCATTACAATGTTTATAAACCATTTACTGTACCATATTTCACTGCGCTCAGATGGTTAAATCGCTAGAAAAGTGAATTAAAATGTTTCAAATACGCTTGGCCGCCATGTTCGTTTTGTACTTTACAGGTTTTCGAAAGTTACATAGATAAACGTTTAGTAGTTCCCTTCATCACCGCACAAAACGTCAGGATGATATGATAAATAGTTTCGGAGATATAGAATGGCGGTGAAATATTTCGCACAGCCGCCATGTTGGATTGGTGACACATAATAAAATTTTAAGGGTACGGTCGGAGTCGGCCAAAATAGTAGTATAACCTTCCCGAGTTTCATTGAAATATCTCCAGCCGTTTAGAAGTTATTAGGGGGACACATTCTCATACGCACACACACGGACAATAGGTGATTTCATAAGCCTATTTTTTCATAAATGAAAATAGGCTAATAAATAAATAAATAAATAAATAAATAGTTAAATCCCTCAACTTAATTCAAGTTAAACACCCTCGAAGACCTTTCACAAAATAATTAAACTGCAATTTGGCTAGGAATGTGGTATGAAAGCAATTCCCTAAGCACTGCATAGGTTCATGAGAAATAACAATAATCACACCCTGAGTCCACAGCAAAACAAATGAATTTAATCGTCGACAATAGCAAAGTGTTCAATTTACATTTAATAGCACCAATAACAATATCTAAACTATGACGGTATCACTTCCAACATTTAACGTTACTTTAATTTGGTTAGCTAAATCGTATTTTACATTAAACTGTAGGCGAGATGCGCCTACACCAAAAGAAAATCAAAAGCTAGCACGGCTTCAGTTCTATCGTTAAAAAAAATCTAAACAATACATACAGGTTACATGATATGGGTAAACACAACAATAAATAAATATAACTTTCCTTTGCATGCCTGCCCAAATTTAATGGTGTTTGCAATTGTCATCTGTACATGTTCATTAGGGTGGTGAAAGCGTAGTGAAAACCATGACTTATATCGCGTAATTCCTAATCGCCTGTGCCTTCAGGTTCTCACAGCGATTACAATCAGTCGTCTTAAAATCGTGTAATTCTGTCCTAGCTAATATTTCTAAATGCCTATCAGTCAGTCGAAGAAAGCAAGAACGTTGAAGAAAAATCAAAATAAATAAATCACATATCACATACACAATTCAAGAATTATTAAGTTTCAGTAATTAAGTTCAATTTTAGTAAAATAATTATGCTCCATGATTATTAAGTCCAGAATTAGATCAGATATCACTCACTAATTGTGTACTTAGATAAATGAAGAACTCCACAATATTTACTGACCAGTATTAAAACCACTACTCCAGTCTTACTATCAAAAGTTGAGAAAATAGCTCTCAATTAGTACACGTTAGCGGCCCACAAAACACATCGTCTTAATGACGTCACACAATGGCTCTAACAGTTCATTATCAATTCGGTCGACTGGACAAAAATGGCTTCATGGCACCTTAATAAAATAACACATCCTCGCTCTACCAGCGGAAAAAACTCGTAGGAATAAAATATCTACGTCAAAAGAATACATAAAAATTACGTCGCCCTACTTTATACAGCTCAGGTCATTTACATTATTGGAATGGAGTCTGTTCGTTTCTTTATTCAGAAAAAATAAATCTTGGCTTCAAAACCTCTCCTGAAACATACTCATAGTATTGGAATTCAGCATTGGTTGCTCTGTTACAATAGAAATATACAGCTTCAAGTCGGCTGTGACTTCAAACATTCCTCGGACTCAGGACATGGCATAAATCAAGGCTAAGCCTCCTAGTATTTTCAATCTGTCGTCTCACAAAATTGTAATCATTTTAAACTGTGCCTGGCACTGTCCTCATGAGCACGGGTGTGCAGAATGAAACAGGTTCCTGCTATGCAGTATCGAGCATCCACTGCCTCCTAAATATAACGATGATAAAGTCTAGTTGGCTGTGCCAACACAATCTTATAATGTGACATTTTCTCATTCTTTCCAGCTTATACAAAAAAAACGTCGATCAATAGTTTACTCCACCTTAGATTCATACAGGCGACACCAAAACCTTTAGAAAAATAACCATGATTCCAAATAAGCATAACTGAAAGATAAAATAGTGTGCTACTCCGCAACACTTTAAACTGATACTGATACTCCATACTAACTATCCTTTCCAATTGGGGATTATTCCAGAAGTGAATAGCTGACCATTCAATCATAGTGAAGACACTGAGTTTACTGACAATTTGTACTATTTTAAATCACTATACACTTGTTCTGCAGACAAAATCAAAAATTGCCCATGGCCTGCCACTGAATTTGAACACTGGTTGTTCAGTGTTGTTTCACTGATTCTACAACTTTTCAAAGACACTAAAAGTTCGTCCGTTAATTATGATACCGGTATGGAGTACCCTCGTGGCAAAGTCCTTAGTTCAGTCTTGCACAAAAAGAATGCAGAAACTTAATATCCGTTCAGAATACCACTGTTATTCACACAAATGACGTCTTAGACGTTTACATGTGCACACAGCACGCAATATGTTCAATATTATTAGCGATACATGCAGATTATCAAAGTCACTTTTCCTCACGCACAAAATATTACGTCAACACCATGCGGGAACACGAATAGAGCTGTCCTTTTCCGGATCTGACTGCTTGAGTCAAGAAGTAACTATCCCACGTTGAGCAACTATATCATGCTTGGGCACATTTGTAGCATAAAAATAACATTCTTCATAATTATGGGGAAAAAATCTTGAAATTAATTCTCCTCTTTATTTATGAATTCCAGGCTTTTACATTTCCATTATAAATTGTAAAAAATACTTTCCAGCGATGTGTAAGATTCCCAAGAGTAAACATATCTCTACTACTCAAGTCAAGAGTTTCAACAGGTCTACTACTATAGCTTCCATGGTGCGTCCATTTATGATCCAGAAAATATCATCTGAGATGAGCTCATCGGGCTCAGTATGTGTGTGCGTATGTGTGTGTCTCCCCGCCTAATAACTTCTAAACGGCTGGGGCGATTTCAATGAAACTCGGTTAGGTCATAGTACTATTTTGGCTGACCCCGAACGTGCCCTCAACATTTATTATGTCTCACCAATCCAACATGGCGGCTGTGCTAACTATTTCACCGGCATTCTATATCTCCGAACATATTACAGATATCATCCTGAAATTTTGTATGGTGATAAAGGGCACTACTAGAAGTTCAACTATGCGACAATCAAAATTCTGTTCACTACAGAACGAACATGGCGGCCAAGCAAATTTGAAACATTTAAATAGAAACTTGGAACAGCAAATGTGTATACATATTCTAATGCACTGGCATCTAATTTAGTTAAATTGTTTACATAACCTCAAGATGGTGGCTGTGCGCAATTTTAAATTAAGTTTTCATTTCTTGTGTATTAATCATGCGATCGAAGTTAACGTTTGAATAATGAACCTACGCAAAAATCATCATCTAATGGTACATAACTCTATGGCCTATACAGAGTGGTCCACCAGCCCCCCTTTTTTTTTTTTTTTTTTTTTTTTGGAGGAAGGCAACCCAACCAACGCGTATATCATAGTCGTCCTAAAACATTAGTACCTGCTCCTTTACGACCTTAGTACAACTATACCGTTGAGTACATGCTCGCGAATATAGTCGAAATCAATAGTGGCAGTGCTATTTCGGACAGACCACTCCATTCCCTGCAATTAGGCCCTTTGGCACAAATCTACACCGTTTCACCGATCTGAACCAAAATTTGTATACTTCCCCTTTGGAACCCTGCGAGCAACACTGTCATTAAAACGATCAGAGCTCCGATTAACACCTTCTTATGTTTGGACAGGAAGTGTCGACGAATATATTTAATACGTGCCAGCAATACACCATGGTTCTCGGTAGCTATGGTGGCAAAATCAAGAATTGATCTAATAGCGTCAACGAAGTCGCATTATAGTAGGTTCGAACCTTGAACTAGTACATTTGTTTTGCTTAATGACGTTTATTGTGGACGTATTATGGTCGCATATCTATCTGTTCCAATTAGTGAATTTATTTGGTCCTGAGAAGGACCGTACTTATCCAATGGTACGTAGCCAGATTGGACGACGACATAATGATCTGCAGAACGAAAGCAAGGTATCCATGGTAGCAAGTGTTCGAAATTTTGACCACCTTGATTTAAAGGAAAACTCAGACTCGTTCAGACGACCCACATAACAAATCTGCGAATAAATACATCAAACCGAAACTATAATTTCTTTCAACAGCATCTGTGCGAAAAGCGCTTGCTATACACATACAGTAATAGTCAGTTAGTGAGGTTTTAAAGGGCGGAACTACAAGGTCATCTGCCCCAAACATACAGTAAATACAGATAATTATAACGTCATTGGTTTTACGTCCCTTTTAACTACTCCGGCTTTTAGAGACGCCGGGGTGCCGGAATTTTGCTCCGAAGGGGATCTTTAACGTGCCAGTAAATCTACTGACACGGCTCCCTCGCATTTGCGTACCCTCAAATGCCAGCTGACTGCGCCAGGATACGAACCTGCAACCTTGGGCACAGCAAGCGAGAACGTTACCGCTGAGCCACGCAGCACAGCAGATAATACAGAACGTGTCATATTATTATTATTCTAGGATAAATACTGAACTATTAAATTTCTAATAATCACGAATAGAGTCGCCTCCGTTGCGTAGTGATCAGCGTGATTAGCTGCCACCCCGGAGGTCCTGGGTTCGATTCCTCGCTCTGCCACGAAATTTGAAAAGTGATATGAGGACTGGAACGGGCTCTACTCAGCCTCGGGTGGTTCAAATGAGTAGAGGGGGTTCGATTCCCACCTCAGCCGTCCTCAAAGTGTTTTCCGTGGTTTCCCACTTCGTCTTCGGGCAAATGCCGGGATGGCACCTACCGTAAGGCCACGAACGCCTCCTTTCCTCTTCCTTGTCCATCCCTCCCGATCTACCGTTACCTTCCCATCCCTAAAGAGGGTTCTGTTCGCTTTGCAGGTAAGACCTCCTGGGCGAGGTGCTGATCCCACCTCCCCAGTTGTATCCCCCCGACCAGATATCTCAAGCTCCAGGACACTGCCCGTAGAGGCGCTAATGGTGGGATCCCTCGCTGAGTCCGTGGAAAAGCCCAACCTGGAGGTTAAAATCGACTAAAATAATAATAATAATAATAATAATAATAATAATAACGAATAGTATCCATCCATGGTTTCGAACAGTATTTAGGTAAAATAACCTTTTAATTGAGACAAGAACACAACTTTCCCTATCGTCTTCGTAGATAATGTGAACAAAACCAAGTTGAAATCTTGCTGTACGAGGTAGGTAGGTAAAATGTTCAATTATTAGCCTACAGTTAGATCATAAATATGCCGTCCCCGTGGTTTTGCGTTAGCATGCCTGCCTCTCACTCGGAGGCCCCGGGTTGGATTCCCGCCTCCGTTAGGGATTTTAGAAACTGACGTGAGGGCTGGAACGGGGTGCACTCAGCCTCGTGAGGACAATTGAGTAGCTATCTGACAGTGAAGCAGCACCCCAATCACGAAAACCAAGAATAACGGCCGAGGGGACCCAATGTGCTGATCACGTGTCACCCCAATATCTGCAGGCCAAATGGCTGGGCAGCGGTCGCTTGGTACGCCTTGGCCCTTCACGGGCTGTAGCACCAGGGGTTATTATTATTATTTATTTAGAACTTAAATATTGATTGGAATGCATTCATTCAGTACCTGGCATGTTTTCTAATTTACTTAAAGCAAGTTTCGCAACCGTTTTGCGTTAATAAGGCGAATGAACTGCAAATAATGCCCTCAAATGACAGCCCTTCGATGTTTTATTTCATAAAACTTTGCGTACAAAATGCTAGCGTGTGATACACTTCGGTCATACAAGCAGGTGTACTGACGAAGAGAACTGAATCATACAGGATTTTGTACCAGCGATCACAACAGCTTCCTTGCCAGCGAGTGACGTGTGATAAAGGCCTAAAGATATGCTAAGACGTTTTGTTAAAATTTAATAACAAAGCAAGATGTTCAGTAAAGAATATATAGCCTACTTTCTCCTATATGCATGGGTATTGTTATAACTCTTTGTCCTTTTCAAGGAGTATAATTGAATGTTGGTTGTAGTAGCTTGTTGAATACAACGTGCTATACGGATATTAAACATGAATATGAGGTGCCCTTTGCTAGTGCTACCTCTGTACAAAATTTCATTCAATTCGGTTTCACCGTGTTTGAATTGATATAGTGAATCGATTTGCACACAAACATGGCCGCTATCTGCAAACTATTGTGCTGATGACCTTGTAGTTCAGTCAATAGAAGCTTCCCACAAAACGGTATGATGTTGCAAAATTTGGTAGAGATCAAAAGATCAGATTGGTCGTAATTTGAATTATGCATTTAACATTTGGTGACCACCATTCCGTTTCCGTCAAGATGGCGGCGATATAAATCCTGACACTGAGGTGCCCTTTGCTAGTGCTACCTCTGTACCAAATGTCGTTCAATTCGGTTTTACTGTGTTTGAATTGATAGGGGGAATCGATTTGCACATATACATGGCCGCCATTTGCAAACCATTAGGTTGATGATCTTGTAGTTGGGTCAACATATGCTTCCTACATAAAGGTATGTTGTTGCAAAACTTGGTAGAGATCGGATGATTAGGTTGGTCGTAATTTGATTTAATCTTTTTAAATTTGGGTGGCCGCCATTACGTTTTCGTCAAGATGATGGCGATGTAAAACATGACACTGAGGTGCCCTTTGCTAGTGCTACCTCTGTACTAAATTTCATTCAATTAGGTTTCACCGTGTTAGAAAAGATAGGGGGAATCGATTTGCACACATACATGGCCGCCATCAGCAAATTATTGAGCTGATGACCTTGTAGTTGGGTCACAAGATTCTTCATACACAAAGGTATAACGTTGCAAAATTTGGTAGAGATCGGATGATTAGGTTGGTCGGAATTTGATTTAAGCTTTTAAAATTTGGGTGGCCGCCGTTACGTTTTCGTCAAGATGGCGGCGATATAACATATGACACTGAGGTGCCCTTTGCTTGTGCTACCTCTGTACCAAATGTCGTTCAATTCGGTTTCACCGTGTTTGAAGAGATAGGGGAAATCTATTTGCACACATACATGGCCGCCATCAGCAAATTATTGACCTGATGACCTTGTAGTTAGGTCACAAGATTCTTCATACATAAAAGTACACACATCAAAAAAAGTTTTGCATCATCTCGGTTCCCAGATCT
The DNA here is from genome assembly GCA_946902985.2 of Meconema thalassinum. NCBI lineage: Eukaryota > Metazoa > Arthropoda > Insecta > Orthoptera > Tettigoniidae > Meconema > Meconema thalassinum. Next base: position 1,070,502,354 of record OX336389.2, read on the forward strand.
CCGGCATATAGACGTTGACTGTGTATATTGTATCAAAGATACAGTCCCTTTGACTGTTCATAGATGTCACTAAAACTGCTCAAAGATGTAAACAACCATGCATGAGCATGGCCTATTAGACGGAGGGGGTACGACAGCCGATCAGTTCCAGTCATTCCACCAGGACGAAGGTACGCTGCTCATGTTGTCTGTAGTTCTACCATGCCTAGAAGGTCAATACCGCAGTTCGATCGCGTCCGCATTGTTACTTTGTGTCAAGAAGGGCTCTCAACAAGGGAAGTTTCCAGGCGTCTCAGAGTGAACCAAAGCGATGTTGTTCGGACATGGAGGAGGTACAGAGATACAGGAACTGTCGATGACAGGCCTCGCTCAGGCCGCCCAAGGGCTACTACTGTAGTGGATGACCGCTACTTACGGATTGCCGCTCGGAGGAACCCTGACAGCAATGCCACCATGTTGAATAATGCGTTTCGTTCAGCCACAGGACGTCGTGTTTCAACTCAAACTGTGCGCAATAGGCTGCATGATGCGCAACTTCACTCCCGACGTCCATGGCGAGGTCCAGCTTTGCAACCCCGACACCATGCAGCGCGGTACAGATGGGCCCAACAACATGCTGTATGGACCCCACAGAATTGGCATCACGTTCTCTTCACCGATGAGTGTCGCATATGCCTTCAACCAGACAATCGTCGGAGACGTGTTTGGAGGCACCCTGGTCAGGCTGAACGTCTTAGACACACTGTCCAGCGAGTGCAGCAAGGTGGTGGTTCCCTGATGTTTTGGGGTGGCATTATGTGGGGCCGACGTACGCCACTGGTGGTCATGGAAGGCTCCGAAACGGCTTTACGATACCTGAATGACATCCTCCGACCCATAGTGCACCCATATCGGCAGAATATTGGAGAGGCATTTGTCTTCATGGACGACAATTCTCGACCTCATCGTGCACATCTTGTGAATGCGTTCCTTCAAGATAACGACATCGCTCGACTACAGTGGCCAGCATGTTCGCCAGACATGAACCCTATCGAACATGCCTGGGATATGTTGAAAAGGGCTGTTTATGGACGTCTTGACCCACCAACCACTCTGAGAGATTTACGCCGAATTGTCGTTGAGGAGTGGGACAATTTGGACCAACAGTGTCTTGATGAACTTGTGGATAGTATGCCACGACGAATACAGGCATGCATCAATGCAAGAGGACGTGCTACTGGGTATTAGAGTTAGTGGTGTGTACTGCAATCTGGACCACAAATGCTGAAAGTCTAGCTGTATGATGGTACAACATGCAATGTGTGGGTCTCACGAGCAATAAAACGAGCTGAAATGTTGTTTGTGTTGATCTCTATTCCCTTTGTATTTAAAGGTTCCGGAACTCTTGGAACCGAGGTGATGCAAAACTTTTTTTGATGTGTGTATAATGTTGCAAAATTTGGTATGGATCGGATTATTAGGTTGGTCGGAATTTGATTTAAGCTTTTAAAATTTGGGTGGCCGCCATTACGTTTTCGTCAAGATGGCGGCGATATAAAATATGACACTAAGGTGCCCTTTGCTAGTGCTACCACTGTACCATACTTCGTTCAATTCGGTTTTACTGATTTTGAATTGTTAGGGGGAATCGATTTGCACACATACAAGGCCGCCATTTGCAAACTATTGGGTTGACGAACTTGTAGTTGGGTCAACATATGTTTCCTACATAAAGGTATGTTGTTGCAAAATTTGACAGAGATCGGATGATTCGGTTGGTCGTAATTTGATTTAAGCTTTTAAAATCTGGGTGGCCGCCATTACGTTTTCGTCAAGAAGGCGGCGATATAAAACATGACACTGAGGTTCCCTTTGATAGTGCTACCTCTGTACCAAATTTCGTTCAATTCGGTTTCACCGTGTTAGAATAGATAGGGGGAATCGATTTGCACACATACATGGCCGCCATCAGCAAATTATTGGGCTGATGACTTTGCAGTTGGGTCACAAGATTCTTCATACACAACGGTATAACGTTGCAAAATTTGGTAGAGATCGGATGATTAGGTTGGTCGGAATTTGATTTAAGCTTTTAAAATTTGGGTGGCCGCCATTACGTTTTCGTCAAGATGGCGGCGATATAAAATATGACACTGAGGTGCCCTTTGCTTGTGCTACCTCTGTACCAAATGTCGTTCAATTCGGTTTCACCGTGTTTGAAGAGATAGGGGAAATCTATTTTCACACATACATGGCCGCCATCAGCAAATTATTGAGCTGATGACCTTGTAGTTAGGCCACAAGATTCTTCATGCATAAAGGTATAATGTTGCAAAATTTGGGAGAGATCGGATTATTAGGTTGGTCGGAATTTGATTTAAGCTTTCAAAATTTGGGTGGCCGCCATTACGTTTTCGTCAAGATGGCGGCGATATAAAATATGGCACTGAGGTGCCCTTTGCTAGTGCTACATCTGTACCAAATTTCGTTCAATTCGGTTTTACTGTGTTTGAATTGATAGGTGGAATCGATTTGCACACATACATGGCCGCCATTTGCAAACTATATGGTTGACGATCTTGTAGTTGGGTCAACATATGCATCCTACATAAAGGTATGTTGTTGCAAAACTTGACAGAGGTCGGATGATTAGGTTGGTCGTAATTTGATTTAAGCTTTTAAAATCAGGGTGGCCGCCATTACGTTTTCGTCGAGATGGCGGCGATATAAAACATGACACTGAGGTGCCCTTTGCTAGTGCTACCTCTGTACCAGATTTCGTTCAATTCGGTTTTACCGTGTTTGAATTGATAGGGGGAATCGATTTGCAAACATACATGGCTGCCATCTGCAAACTGTTGGGCTGATGAGCTTGTAGTTCAGTCAAAAGACGCTCGCCATATAAATATATGTTGTTGCAAAATTTGGTAGAGATCGGATGATTAGGTTAGTCGTAATTTGATTTAAGCTTTGAACATTTGGGTGGTCGCCATTACGTTTCCGTGAAGAGGGCGGCGATATAAAATTTCGATCTATTCGGTTTCACAGTGAACGAATTGATAGGGGGGCACAGACACGCAGACACACAGACACACAATTTTTTGGCCCTGTGTAGATCTCATAAGTCTACTTTCATTTTTTGCAAAAATTGAAAGTAGGCTAATAATACCAAAGGAAATTCTAAGAAATACGTATACTTCGATGCAAGAACTGGCGATCAGAATATCCTTCGATATGTTGTTGTTTTGTTTCATTTGAGGGGCTAGAACATCGCGGTCATTTAGCCCCGTGTACTTGGGTGTGTGTGTAGAATTTGTCTGATAACCTGATTTATTTCGGGCTTGTAATGATGTGTATATTTGCAATTAAAGATTGAGAAGGAGGCGGTCGTGGCCTTAAGACAGAAACCGTCCCGGAATTTGGCTGGAGTTGAAGTGGGAAACCACGGAAAACCGCTTCCTGGGTGGCTGAGGTGGGAATCGAACCCACCTCTTCTCATATTTGCTTCACGAGGCTGAATGCACCCAATTTGGACGGAGTAGAAGTGGGAAACCACGGAAATCCACTTCCAGGGTGGCTGAGGTAGGAATCGAACCCACCTCTTCTCATATTTGCTTCACGAGGCTAAGTGTACCCAATTTCAGCCCTCAGACAAGTATTAAATTTCTTGGCAGAGCTGGGAATCGAACCCGGACCCCCGGAGTGACAGTTCGATTTTTTTATATTTTTTTTATTTTTATTTAGTCAATTTACCCTCTAGGTTGGTGGTTCCCACGGACTCAGCGAGGGAACTCACCACTACCACCTCTATGGGCAGTGTCCTGGAGCTTGGAACATCTGGTTGGGATGGATACAACTGGGGAGGTGTGATCAGCACTTCGCCCAGGCGGCCTCACCTGCAAAGCGAACAGGGGCCTCATGAGGGATGGGAAGGGATAGAAGATTGGGATGGATAGGCTAGGAAGAGGGAAGGAGGCGGCCGTGGCCTTACAGTAGGGACCATCCCGGCATTTGCCCGAAGACGAAGTGGGAAACCACGGAAAACCACTTCGAGGATGGCTGAGGTGGGAATCGAACCCCCTCTACTCATTTGGACCACCCGAGGCTGAGTAGACCCCGTTCCATTCCTCATACCACTTTTTCAAATTTCGTGGCATAGCTGGGAATCGAACCCAGGACCTCCGGGGCGGCAGCTAACCATACTGACCGCTACGCTACGGAGGCAACATCGACAGTTCTATATGTTTTGTTAATATCCATGCCAGTTTTTTTTTGATTTCCTGCCATTACAGGCCACGTGGCATAACGTACCAATTCGACCGTATTGTCTTTATTAAACAGCAAAATTCAACCTACTGTTCACAAAAATGCATCGTAAGGGCAATGTAGTTACATCCCCACTAAAATGTAGCTTGGGCTTTCGTTCAAAAAAGTATGCCTACCACTGGATTCGAAGCAATATTCTACTCGTTCGCGCCTACCGCGTACGGTCAGGCTTTAGCCGACTCAGCCACCAACACATGGTAGAAATGGAGTGTTAAACGTGCAGTAGTTACTGTGGCCATCCCACCTCAAACGTTTAAGTCCATGTCAAAGTCTCAAATCATGCTTTATGGTGTTGATTTAACTTTCTACTATTACAGATCACGTGGCGTCAGCTATTAATTCGATCGTATTACGTGTATGTGTGTTATTTCAAGGAGCAATAAGTCATATGTTAGTAAAATGGGCCATAGTATTGGGCGGGGAAAAGTTTACGGTCGGTTTTTCTCTGCTAGACACATGGCCCAATTACATTGATGACACACAGTCAGAGCGCAGAGCAATATCGACCATCGGGAGAAATGCAATGTTAGTTAGGTTTCATAAAACTAAATAATAAGGGGCTGGTGGACCTCTCTGTAGATATATATATAAATCCAACATGGCGACTATCCGAAATATTTAGATGTTTCTCAAAATCTATTGATCTATGATAGCAATCAAACTGAAATTTTGTGCTTTTATAGAGGCTATGGACATAAGTTCACCTATGGGACTTTCAATAACCTGGTGAGCACAAATCCAACATGGCGGCGACGCGAAATATATATATTTAAAATCACGATTTAACCATCCGAGCGCAATAAAACTTGTTACGGTAAATGCTTATACAAATTTTAATTCACTGGCATCTAATTTATTTCAATTATTTTCATAACTACAAGATGGCAGCTGTGCGAAATTTTAAAATCTGGTTTTTATTTCTGGTGTCCTAACCATGCGATTGAAGTTTGAATGCTACACCTACACAATCACGTAATAGTATTTAACTGTAAGGCCTACATATTTAAAAATCCAACATGGCCACCATCCGAAATATTTATTGTAATAATAATTTAAATTTTTAATATTAGGACATATAGTAGTCTATATTTAGGAACGATATTAAGGAATGCTATGTATCATTTAGGGTTATAAAATGTATATAGTAGCGTTATTTCAAGAGATTAATCGATTCTCAAACTACAGTATGATCAACAAGTGATCGATGTTTTGAATATTTTGTAGACAAGACGTTTATTAACGAGATTATTATTTTCTCTTTAATGAGGACAGAGAGATATCCTAGCACCGAAATTCATAGAGCATTTTGCTTATAGAAGAAGACAATATTATTTTATTTAAGTGAGGAATTTTATTTTTAAGCGTATGATTTTATTAAGTTGTTTGACATCGTTTTCATCTTTGATATTTTTGAATAAATCCTAGCAGGCACATGTTAGTTTGCCTGTTCCTTTTTATAGAACATTACGATCTCTTCATTTAATAATTAATTGCGGTGGTACTACTAGTTGGGTACTGGCTCCCTCATTTTTTAACCGTTCACCCTCGAGATTCTGAGAATCTCGTCCTACCATACTTTGTCATAGGAGTTTTTGTACGTAACTAGGTAGGTACTATAGTGATTTAATAAATACAGATGTACCGAGAGGTTCCTAGCTAACCATCTAGCGGAGATTTGTTGGTTTATCGAACTGGGTATCAGCAGTCCTTGCGATCCTTTCCATCCTTCGGATAATAGGTGGTGGCTATGTGAATTTCGTGTACAGTACTATCCCTGTATTCGCCTGGAGGGAGTGTAGGAATTCCATTGGAAGAACCACACTCAGTATAGTCACTGTCAGTGCGGGAATTCGAACCTCTGATCTCCGGACTTGCAGCTCCCCATCACTATGGCGAGCAATTTAACGCGTACGGCTACGCTGCGGGGTGTAACAAAAAGGATCTGCTTGCTAGTTTGTAACCCAAATGATTGAACTATTCCAGGCGCGATAAGAACCACATACGTACTACGTAACGATAAAGATAAAATTGTATATTTGCTCTGAAATTTACTTACCTAATTGCTTCCTCTTCTACCTTGCAGTGTTGAGGTTTTCACAACGGATCGCCATCGGATCCTACCATTTGACAGCACAGTGGCGTGTCACAGGTTACTACCGCGGACTTTGTCATGCTTCATAAATCGTAGTTCTTTGACCTCGCCTAATCGTCAATAGTAACATCCTTCCGGCTAATCGAGAAACGTGAACCTCAGGAAAATAATCTTCTAAAACAAAAAGAGTATGTGTTCGACCGATTTTTAGAAAAGCTTGCCCAAGCAGTTCAGGGTGAGGGTGGTATCTTTGGTGTTGAGAATGTTGGTAAACTAGCACACAGATGTGTTCGGTAATTTTAGATATCTGCATCAGAAATTAGAAAACGTGGGCTCGATTAGCATCTCAGCCATCCTAGAAGTGGTTTTCCTTGGTTTACCACTCCTACTCCAGTCAAATGCTGAGATGGTACCTAATTAAGGCCACGGCCGTCTCCTACACAAATCGGTAAGAGTGGAGTTTACCTGAACCGAAGTAAGAAATTCTTTAACTACTGAAATTAGCCAAAATACCTGTAGTAATGGTATCTGGAGATTATATAGCAATAGATGTTTGCTCATCCGATGTCTGAAACCCACCCGGCCATCCCAAATAGGATCACGACTTATATAGATGAAATTCCAGCTCACTCCGCTATTTTAGCATCATGTACAGTATTGCCAACAACACGCATTCGGTACTATATCGCATCCGGCACACCAATGGTTTTCGCCTAGACCAATAATTGTTAGGTAGCGTTGCCCTGCGTTAGCTAATATAAACACCCCTGGTTTTGTCACGCACAGTGGGGGTAGTCACGCATCAACAATCTTTATCCAGGCCAATGGTTTTGCTAATTATTTATTTTTTCACATAATTACAAAGTTACGTGTGTCGGTCGTGTGGTGTATTTTGTATGTAACATGTTGGCAACGCAATATGACGTCAATGTATCGGCCACAAACATCTGCCGTCGTTCTGCCGTCGTTAAACAAGCTACAAATAAAGACCTTCATTTAAGCAATATTAGTGATATTTGACAGTATATTAGTGATATTTGACAGTTTTTTTTATGTGGAGCAGTGATATTTGACAGTATTTTTAATGTGCAGCAGTGATATTTGATAGTATTTTCTATTCCTAATGACTCCCAGAAAGGTATGTGAATGATATATATTCAATAAACTACCATGTTCTGGTTTGGTTCCGGTTCTGGTAAACTCCACAATTAATCACAAATCCTAGCCCAAATTACAAATACACACACTAGTACAGCCATCACAATTACACAGGTTATCAGACGGATTTCATCCACACACCTAAGTACACGGGGATGTATGGCTACGATGTTGCAAAACCCCTAAATGAAACAACAATAACAACAACAACAACAACGAAACTAAAAGCAGACTGAATCAGAGGGATAGAGGCAAGCGCCAACATACGAAACTAAGGTGCATATTGTAGTTGATATACCTAGAAATTTTCCTAAGATGTTCGGTCTAGGCTGAAAGTTCTTTTTCCTATATGATAATAGTACATTATGCAATAAGCCTATAATGGTAATAATTAAGACACGAGTAGTATATTTACAAAACAAGCGAAGCGAGTTTTATAATTTCCATACGACTGTCTTAATTACCATTATAGGCAAGTTTAATACGACTGTTTATGTCCGACGATAATTATAACTTTGTTTTATGTTCGAACACAAATATTCATAAATATCTGTCGAGTTTACTTACCAGAGCGCATGCGACGCAGAGGATTCGATCCTTACCCAATTGGTCAAACAGCTGTATCGTAATGAAAATCTTGAGCTCTGATTGGTGGAGAACCTGTATCATAATGAAACTTGATCCATAATGAACCTCATTAAGATGCAGTTTTATGGCATATAATATTTATATTTCGTCATGGTTGAACATAAACAACTTTAAATACCAGAAACTACTGTTCACTACTGTACTTACATAAGTTACTTACATAGTCCAAAACCAGGGAACTGGATCCTTTTCATACACACGCACACACGATTGTTGTTATTGTTGCTGCTGTTGCTTCTGCTATTGTTTGATTTAGGGGTTTAAGCCCAGCGTACCTGCGGGTGTGTAGAATTTGTCTGATAACCTGTGCTATTGTAATGTATGTAGTAATAATAGTAGTAGTCGTAGTAGTACCAGTAGTACTGTAGTCTAAGTAGTCTAGTAGTAAAATCTAGTAGTAGTAGTGTATTGTCCGGCTCCGTGGCTAAATGGTTAGCGCGCTAGGCTTTGGCCCGAAGTGCCCCGGGTTCGATTCCCGGCCGAGCCATCGGGGATTTTAATCTCCTGGGGTTAATTCCCTTGGCTCAGGGACTGGGTGTATGTGACGTCTTCATCATCATTTCATCCTCATCACGACGCGCAGGTCGCACACGGGCGTCAACTGGAAAGACCTGCACTCGGCCTCTCCGGAGGCCACACGATCATTTCATTTCAGCAGTGTATTTGAATCTTGAGGCTGTGATTGAGAAAGGGTCGTGATCTAAAGTTAGGAACCATCCCGGCTTTTGCCTGAATTAGAAGTTGTAGTGGCTAGCATTCTTGGCTGTTGTCCCGTAGGTCCGGGTTCGATTCCCGGCTCTGCCAAGAAATTTAATTCTGGTCTGAGGGCTGGAACAGTGTACACTCAGTCACGTGAGGTAAAACTTAGAAGAGGTGGGTTCGATTCTAACCTCAGCCATCCTGGAAGTGGTTTTCCGTGGTTTCCTACTTCTACTCCAGGCAAATGCCGGGAGGGTTCCTAACTTAAGGCCACAGCCACCTCCTTCCAAATCCTCGCCTGAATTACAAATACACACACTAATACAGTCATCACAATAACTCAAGTTATCATAAAAATCCTACACACACCCACATACTTTGGGCTAAATGACCACAATGTTCAAGCCCCTCAAATGGAACAACAACAGAAGTGTGTAACCATGGAAAACCACTTTTAGGATGTCATTGGTGTAAATCGAACCCGTGGCTTCTCAATTTTACCTCACGAGACTGGTGTATCTTACTGGAACCCTCAGACCAGAATTCATCTTCTTGACAAATCCGGGAATTGAACCAGGACCGTCGAATACTGGAGGCTCAGAGCCAGGAAGCACCACGGTGACTTGTGGCTGGTAAATGGTGCTGTGCGTTGTGGATAGGCTTACCATACGTCCCGGTTTGACCGGGACAGTCCCGGTATTTTGCTCTTGTCCAGTTGTCCCGCCCGGTTTTGTCAATGTCCCGGAAAATGGCTGTAAGATGTAAAAAGTAATGAATTTATGTGTTTAAGAATCTTTTATGAATCGGTTACTTTTCAACAATCAACATAGTTTTTTTTGTAATTGTTTTTGTAGTTAGATTAAAAGTTGTAGTTTTTCAAAAAGTAATAAGACTAAGTAATTGTTCAATTAAACAATTTTATGAAGTATTTTAAATTGTATTTTATTAACACTTCTTTCTAGATGGTAGACCAGAAACAATTATCATTAAAAAGGAAAAACTATATATTTTTATGTAGCAAAAATTCCTTTTTTATTTTTAAAAGGTGTGTAGAACTGACAATTTAGGGTGCCAGATTCCACCGTCCCGTCACCTGCGAGGCTTAAAAAAGGCCTAAAACTCACCATTTTGCTTCTAATTTTTTTTTAAATTTCCGGACCCCCATATTAATGTGTCCCGGTTTTACTCACCAAAAATATGGCAAGCCTAGGTACGGACCCCCTTGAGCAGTGTGCTTTCCGACTGAGGAACGAAGTTGCGAGTTCAGTATAAGTAAAGGTACTTGTTCACGCCGGTTCCGCTACTCACAGCCAGGGAGCACCACGGTAACGGGTGACGGGTATATGGTGCTGTGACTGGGTCACTGGAGTTCAGTCACTGAGAGGAGGCGTGCAGGCAAGTACAATACTGCTTGCCGTCATCCGTGTATCACCTCGAGCCGCGGTGAGGGGTGAGTACCGCTATATACTAGCGTCAAACTACAGTAGGTACACAACATTTAGAATAGAATGCCTTGTGCAGGGTGGTTGGCAACCTATTGCAATATTTGACGTACAACGGAAACAGAACAGTTACTTACATTGTTGACATGGAGACGTGGTAAGACTGTCTTCGTCGTACGATCTGCTGCAAAAATAGTTCATTTTTGCAAAATATTTAATATGCTTGTATTAAAAACAAGACAACATAGAAGACGTGCTTCAACCAGGGGCGTATATACAATTTTCTTTTTACAAGTTGATAATTTAATTCTCAAAAGTACCGTACTGTGGAATTCACAGTTTCGCCTCACAAGGCTGAGTGTACCCCGTTCCATCCTTCAGACTAGAATTAAAATTTCTTGGCAGAGCCGGAAATCGAATTCGGACCTCCGGGTTGGCAGCCAAGAATGCTTGCCACTACACCACGAGTTAGTCTAATTTCAATCTTAATATTGTTTATAACTTAGCCAATAAGTTAAGATTAGGGAACAACCAAATTTACAATTATTTTATGCTCCTACCAAAGCAATATTTTCTTAATTTTTATTACCTTTTTTAGCAACCCCCCCCCCCCCTTATATACGCCCCTGGTTTCAACCCTGCGGCGTAGCCGTGATCGTTAAATCTTGTCCCTCCCCTTATATGTGGACCCGGTCTAACCCTGCCTGTATCTAAGTCGCCTTGATGGGTCACAAGACGTGAAGATATTGTACCTTGTGTTTGTGTCCCTTGACTTTTGTGATTTAAAAAAAAAAATGTTTGGAAGTCTTATCTCTGTTTAAACTTGTACTGTGCCCGTTTAGACCGGAGTCCGCACGACCACATATGCATTTTACCAAGAATCAGTCAGCACGAGAGTCAAAATATCCCAGGGCGCCAGATGGGTTAAAGCTAATCGCAAAAACGACAGCAAATGAAAAAAATGCTTTACTGATTTTTGGCTCAATGCAACAATAAGGATAGGAGATTCAACTGGGCATAACACATCATGTAAAATTATCTCATTTTATTCTGAATTTAAAATTGACTGCAAAAATAAAATGCTCAAAGCAGCATCATTCACGTGTGGCGACCCACATTAATATTTACACAATGTACAGAAATTTTCCAACACATTGGACAATTATCTTTGGAGACACAAGTCTGATTATCAGTCCTGTAGACTGTGTTCCAAAATTATATCCATTATTTATGATTAAACCCAGTTCAAATTTAATTGTCTTTACTGGAAATACTGTAGTTCACTGGTTGAATTTTTACATAATATTAACACTCGTAGAATAATTGTTCATAGAATTTTTAACTCTCACTTATTTTTCCAGTTTCAAAAAATATTGTCAAAAAAAATTATTATCTCTGAATCAACACAAATTATGTACACATATTAATAACATCTGAAAAGTATTTGACCATTGAGCATAGCATCGAAGAACTGTGCGAAGCACAACAAAATTAATTGTTCTTCTGACATTAAACGTTTCGAGAAGTGACTCGATTATGAACTTCAAGTTCCTAACAAAATATATGATTTCTGAATCATCAACTTGATCAGTAAATTGTTGGACCATTCAACTATTCGATTTTCCACTTGGAATCATTATTAAGAAAAATATGTATATTTGTGGCCATTTTAGTAACTTTCACAACTTGCAATTCTTCGACAGAATGCGGAAATAAGAATTGTAGCTTCATAATAAATTCATTTAGTTCATGGCACTAGGATTGAAAACATCCTTCAAATTATTCGTGGTTATAGAATTATTTTTAATTGGCAGTGGCCCATTCTATTATTTTTATAAGAACACAATATTCTAACAACAACGGCAATGGTCTTCCTCTGAAGAAGAATAAAATATTATCATGACAACTCCGGGTTCTAGCAAAATCAAAGTCTTAATGGAATCCGTAAACAAGGTTGAAATAAGAACTGATGGTTTTTAAGAAATAACCTTTGGGTCATTCATACGACGCAATGTGTAGTTCCAATACTCCTTCTTTAACACTGAGTCATCGAACCTGCTATTTGATTGATGCTCGAGTAAAAACCTCCTCATTCCTGCGACTTAAACATGCGCACCTGGGAATGGCATTTCAACTACTCCACACACATAAATTTTCTTCCCAAAATTTATACAATAAATCAAGCCTCTGCTTGTTATCAACACTGGAACATTTATAAACTTACAAGTTTATTTTATTTTACCATTCAGTTCAACCCGTGAAGTTACCACACTTATGATAATCTTTATCTCACTTTCGAATGTGTATTTACGTCATGATTTTATATAAATACAAAAATATCCTAATTGATACAGATATCATTTGCTTCCCGTTTCATGCCTCTCCGTGTTATCTGAAAAATATACTTTGCTCATTGCAAATATTAACTGTTCAACCAGAACTGTAATGTTGGTTGAATGCGGGCTTGCGCTAACCACTCTCCTTCGGAAAATCACCTGTTCCAAACTAGAAATGATTAAACTACTTCAAAAGCTCTCTCTCAATGAATGTGATTATTAGAAAATATAAGATCCAAGAATTATTTAGAAAAGTTATGAAAATCATTATTATTATTATTATTAGTGGATTATTATTATTAGTTATATTATTTTAAATATATTTAATTATTATTTCATTATGTGAGAATCCACATGTTCGATTCTTCGAATATGGATAAAATATCCATTTCTCAACAAAATTAATTATTAACTTTTACAGTTACATCGGCTGATTACCGTGATTATCAAAAAATATGAAACATTCAAATAAATACTCGTTCTGCTCGGTCATCGATCCTAAACTGTTCTGAGTGCTGAAAATACTCAGAATAACTCTAATATGTCTTGCGTAAATCATTGCAAGATTTAAATACGAAGAAAAACAAATGTGTTGGTCATCTGCAGAAAAAGAGTTTGTTCCAATTAGCTAGGCATAATATAAAGTCAAAAGTGGCTTACATTTCTCGTTGGTCTTGAAGCGTAGTGAACCTGGTCTGTACCAGATTTATCCAGATACATGCCCTATCGGACACGCACGTCTAATCCTTGTATCGGCCGCCATTATATACCCACAATCTGTCTAACACGACATAGTGGAAATATTTCTTGAAGTTTGAAGTAACTGCTGATCCATTTTAATATTGACTTCTGTTAAAGCCATAGCATTTCGCTTAAATGGGGTCAGATCTAAGTGATCTATTCTCAAATATGTCAGTTGTAACATAACTCACGGTAATCTTTTCATTACAAGAAAACACTGACAGTCTAAACCAATCAACGGCTGTTCTGAAGATCGTTCCCTGGGCATGGCTTACCACCATCTATCATGCGCGAAGCAACTTATAGTTTCCCTTCGTCGGCTAATGAACAACACCGTGATAGACTGGCCTTCAATATACTGAAAGATCGAAGTGGTTATTGAGTTACAGATTATGAAACTGACTAATTGGATTAAAATATCCAAGTATTAAATTATTATTACTGGACTGTGACAAAGTACTTTCTAGACAAAGTCTAGCATATGTCCATATAGAAATAAAATATTTCACCAGTGTCCGTAGAAAAATAACAATCACCTTAGTGATTCTCTCTGCCGGAAACTTACTATGTTCCACATGTATCGCAGCACTTGTGTGACTATCACAATTTAAAGATATCTTCTGCGTAGATCCGGCAACCATGTGCCTTGGCTCAAAGTGGCAGCACCTTGTCATGCAAGAGCTTGGTTCGAAGTGAGCTGATGTTGCTTGGGCCGGCCGGCTTTTATTCAAAACGGTCAGGTCCACGCTGCATCACGCTGAAATCTGGAAATCCTCATATCTCTGGTATCCCTGGTCCGATTCACTTGATACTAAGTGCATTCTCTTTCATTTGGCCGTTCCAGTAATCTGATCCAAGTCTCAAGTCTCTACTCCATGGCTAACTATTAAATCAACAAATAGTCTCGACCTCTGCTACTACTCGCTACGTCACTTGACATGCTCTTGGCTGCATAAAGTTTCCATTCCCTTCTAGAAGTAACGGAGCGCGATATTCAAATATCTCAACTTTCAAAAGTGGCTGTAGCCTTTCCCTTGATATCTAGGTGTCTGAATCTTGGAATACCCATTCCTAGAGTTGGGCACAGTACTATATATTATCTACCTCATCTTCCTATTAGCTTTTCTCGGTTATAACTTCTCTCCTGGTTTTGTTTTCCATATATTATGAGTTACCGAGTGATTTTAACATTACAGCTTGTGATTTATTCATATAACTGGCGACTGGGTGAAGAGTCCTCTCAGGCCCAAAAAATCGTGGTAAAAAGAAAATCGTGTCCCATGGTCGCGTGGGCAGATGCAGCAACTCCGGAATCAGAAGGTTTCGAATCCTAGTGCTGACAGTGATTATCCTGAGTGTGGTTTTCCCCTGGTTGTTCCTCACTTCCTCCGTGAAAATGTTGCGATAGTACCTTACTTCATGTCCCTGGGTGCCTACCCCGTCCCTGTCCCTAATACAGTTACACGCACTACTACAGTCATCACAGGAATGCAGGTTATCAGACAAATTCAACACACACTCAACTGCACGGGGATGATGATCAAGATGTTCCAAGTCCCCCAAATGAATTAACAACGACATAAGTGTTGTCCTGATACACTCTATGTAAAGCTTGAGGGGGGAAAAAAATCTCTCAATCAGTATTTACTCTAGCATACCTAGAATTAGGAATAAGTGGCATGCGTCTCTTAATACACTTCGTTTACTTTTGTACTATTGACCAGGGAATACAACAGTGGATGTGCATTATTATTATTATTATTATTATTATTATTATTATTATTATTACTATTGCGAATAATTGATAGTTTCCGTGGTGAATTCCACTTCAAATTCATTTATGAATATTACTTTACCGATAACTGAATTTGAAATGAAAATAAGTTGTTTCTTTCTATGCTATATTATAAGTGTCCCTTTGAAAATACTGTGACTTGAGAGACTCCCGGCTGTCGGAATTTTGCCATGAAGGGGATGTTCAACGCACCTGTAAACCTGACAGTGGTCTCTCACATTTGAACACCCTCAAAAGTCAACTAACTACAACGGGATTCAATCCCGCTACCTTAGGCATAGCAGTAGAGAGCTTTCCCAATTATGCCACATAGCTGCCTCACGAGATTTCTCAAGTTCACGAGAAATAATTGTTATTACGGTTCATACTTTAGAATTGCTGGAGACTAGCTGCATGGCATAGCGATAACGTACACGCTTGCTGAAGGTTGCAGGATCGAATCCTGGCACAATCCGTTAGCATTTCATGTTGTTGATTGTTCAGGGGCTTTGCGACATCGTGGTTATGTAGCCCTGTGTACTTAGGTGTGTGTAGAATTTGTCTGATAACCTGTGTCACTGTGATGTCTGTACTAATGTGTGTACTTGTAATCGAGTTAGGATTTTGGTAGGAAGCGTCCGTGGCCTTAAATAAGGCCTGAAGCGGAAGTGAGGAACCACGGAAAACCATTTCCAGGACGCCTAAGGTAAGATTCGAATCCGCCTCTTCTCAGTGTTGCCTCACAAAGTTGAGTGTACCCCGTTCCAGCCCTCGGACCAGAAATAACATTTCTTGGCAGAGCCGTGAATCAAACCTGGGCCTCCGCGGGGACAGCCAAGAATGCTAGCCACTACGCAACGAGGTGGACGTAACTGAATTTGTAGTGAAAATGAGTTGAACCAAATGCTATGCTTCATTCTACTATATATAATAGCCCCCATTTAGTGTCCCTTTAAAAACACTGTGACTTAGAGGCGTCGGGTAGTCGGAATTTTGCCATGAAGGGGATGTTTAACGCGCCAGTAAACCTACTGACATGGGTCTCTCACATTTAAACACCCTCAAAAGTCAACGGACTACGCCAGGATTCGATTCCGCAACCTTGGACATAGCAGTTGAGAGCCTTACGAGCTATAGAGTTTACACTTTCTTCGTTCTTTCACTTGTCATAGGACGTGCCACCTGCGTATGGTTATGCATTACCAGCTTCCGGTTTACAAGTCAGGTAATGGAAGCAATGGGAACTGTGTAATACCATTTTTCTTGCATGTAATTTAGCTAATTGTTGTTGTTGTTGTTGTTAGGAAAAGGAAAAATAAAAGTTGTAAAATGCACCAAGAATGAAATGATCTTCAGCTGTGCACAATGAGAAAGCTCTACTTGTGTTTATTCCTTATGTACACTCGTCGTCTCTGAATGTTGCAAATTTTCCCGTCAATTTACTACAGATTATTTTTGAAAGTTATTTAAGATCGTGACGAGGAAAGTGTTTCTCCAATGGAAGATTGTACAGTATTTAACTGTATGCACGTCGTATAACCTTGGCAAGGTTAGTTGTTTCACAGAGCAACTTTACACCGAAGTAGGCACGCAGATTTTTGTATTTAATTTTCAGGCAACTTATCTTAAATTATTGACTAAAATATTTCTAAATACTGACAATCCAAACCTCCATTAGAAGGTTTTGGTCTCCATAATTCAGGCAAAATGAGGTTCGTTAGTTTGTGTAATTGAGGCCATAAAGCTCCCTACCCTTTCAGTGATTACCGTATGGTACTTTACATAGACTGGCGTGAAAATGTAAATGAGTAATTTTGAAAATTTGTTGCCAGTTGTTTGGCCTAGTAACTTAAAATTGTCCATGTTTTCCATACTTAAAACTAGACACGGTTGGAATTTAAGGTGGAACCGCATATGCTATTGATTTCTTGTAATAGCCTACTTGGAATATTTATATAATATTAAACACTTATTGGTTAAAACGTCGTAATGGTATATAGGCTATTATAATTATAATGATTAAATAAATATTACAGAAGAAAGGATGAGTTATTGGTAAATGATACCGGTACGGCGTAGAGCCTATAACTCGTAGCTTTCGTCCACGGTCACATTTTAGCATTTAAACGGGTCAGGTTAATACATAATATACCAATATAACAAACCGATAGCAACTGTTTATAATCTTCTCACATATAACACATTTAATTGACTCAACTTAATACAATTATAGTCCAAGATATATCAGCCTAGTGACGTTTTGAAGTGTGCAATAAGCCGTTTGTTACGGTCCTTTCTGTTGTGAAGTTTTACTAACTACTCATTCAGGACACACTTGTGTTGGAATATTCAAAAAAGGCCAACCCTCTAGTTATTATTTCATAAGTTGAACACCTAAAAACAAAACCACAATCCGAAATAATAAATAAAATAATTACGGACGATTCATTGGCAATGAAAATCAAATGGAGATTCGCGGACCGGAAATTGCTATGCATAAGCTTCGGTGTCATTTTGAATCGTGGAAGCTCTATACCACACAGCTGCCTTACCGGATTCCTCAAGTTCACGAAAAAAATTTGTTGTTAGGGTCCATACCTTAACCCCAAAGGTAATTAGGAATTACTGGAGACTAGCTGCGTGACACAGCGATAGTGCTCTCGCCTGCTGAAAGTTGCAGGATGGAATCCTGGCGCAGCCAGTTGGCATTTGAGGGTGCGCAAATGCGAGGGAGCCGTGTCATTAGATGTACTGCTAAATTAAAGATCCCCTTCGGGGCAAAATTTAGCTTGGTGTCTCTAAAAGACGCAGTAGTTAAAATTATTATTATTACTGGTTATTTTTTTTTTTCATAAACCTTCGGTCAAGGAGATACGCGTGATAGGCTATGGTAAAATTTGTTTCGAAGTTATTTACTACCAAAGAAATCCAATGTTTCCTGAATAAAAGTAGGCAGTAGACTAGCTAAAATACAGGTCACAACCAAGCGTCGAACCACGGAGAGAAGGTTAGCAGCCAAAACATACTTTTAATGAGAGAAGAGAGTGGTTTGATGTAGTCACATGGAAATTCCCTTGCCTTTCAAGTGGCTAATAATAATTGATAACGGCCTGCCTATTAAGTTATAAAATTCATTTACTGTACACAGACCTACATCGAGTCTCCTTTTATGGTCTCGGGGTACGTGTTTAGACTCAAGTCCAAGATGTCCTGCGTTCGAATCGCAGCTCTCCCTACAAATTAAATTCTCTATGTAATTATCCTCCGTATGCTGTATAGTTCCATTAGTGTAGGCAAAGAAATGGGTTTGATTCCAACCTCGGTGACCGCCTCGTTGCGTAGTGGCTAGCATTCTTGCTCTCACCGCGGAGGCCTGGGTTCGATTTCCGGCTCTGCCAAGTCTGGTCTGAGAGCTGAAACGGGGTACACTTAGCCTCGTGAGGCAAAACTGAGAAGAGGCGGGTTCAATTCTCACCTCAGCTATCTTGGAAGTGTGGTCTGTGGTTTCCCACTTCTACTCTAGCCAAATGCCGTGATGGTACCTAACTTAAGGCCACGGCTGCTTCCTACCCCAATCCTAATTCAATTACAAATACACACACTAGTACAAACATCACAGTGGCACAGGTTATCAGACAAATTCTGCACACATCCAAGTACACGGGGCTACATGACCACGATGCCGCAAAGCCCCTAAAAGATTCAACAACAGCGATTCCAACCTCAGCCATCACAGAAGCGGTTTTCCGTGGCTTCCCACTTCTACTCCAGACAAATGCCGGGATGGTTCCTAACTTAAGGCCATTGGCTTTCAAATACACACAGCAGATTACTGCAAACAACACAATAACACAGGTCTTCAGAAAAATACACACACTACTTTTCTATAGGTAACACAATAATACAGGTTTCATAAAAATTTGAAATGCATCAAAGTGCACAACAGATCTACAGTATACTGCGGGGTCTCTTGATTTACAACTTCCTTTACCTTGTAAATACTGTATTTGCCAGTTTACTCTCTGTGTGTCCATTTCCTGTGGAGCATGACCTTGAATCCAGCTACTGTTCAAATCTGTTATTGAGTACTCATGCGAATGACTTGTTAAAATAAAAATGGAGCTTTACGTTTAAACTCAACTAGTCTTATTACAGTAGAGTTAACGACCTTTTCCGACTGAAAATGCGTTCCGTCCTTGAATAGGTCAGTAGGCCAAAGGACTCCAACAGTTAACAGTGTGTGTCACGGATGACGGATTCTGAAGTGAAACTATAATTCCCAGTAAAATCTTGTACAGTAAAGACCAGAGGCCTACTTAATTTTCTTCTTCTTTTTTTTATAATTTTACTAGCTTCGCCCAAAGCCTCCGTGGCTTAGGCGGCAGCACGCCGGCCTCTCACCGCTGGGTCCGTGGTTCAAATCCCGGTCACTCCATGTGAGATCTGTGCTGGACAAAACGGAGGCAGACAGGTTTTTCTCCGGGTACTCCGGTTTTCCCTGTCAAAATTTCATTCCAGCAACACTCTCCACTATCATTTCATTTCATCTGTCATTCATTTAATCGTTGCCCCAGAGGAGTGCGTCAGGCCTCGGCAGCCGGCACAGTTCATATCCTCGCCGCTAGATAGGGGCTTCATTCATTCCATTCCTGACCCGGTCGGAGACTGGAAACAGGCTGTGGATTTTCATTTTCACTAGCTTCGCCCGGTATCTTTAACGGTTTACCCAGCGTAAGCTTAAAAGGCGCATGGACGCCAGGACTCAGACGCAATTCAGAAAAGCCGAGGTGAACAGCGAAACTCCAAACAATTATACTCTTCTCTGAAGTCTTAACTCCACACGACTCGATAGTTTAATGCTGGCCGAAGCTGGGGTGATAGACTCGCTCGCTAGCTCGTAAACTCTCTCAAGAGCCAGTAATTTAAATTTCCACTGAATGGAGATTGTTGGAAGTACGGTAATGAAAACGTAAAAACATTTATAGTGGGCGATGTATTAAATAAATAGATATGCTGTCCGGGACTTTTTGTTAGAACTTCTCATGCTGAACAATTCTCACTCATATTATATAGATATTTTTATCGGTTTACCCGGCATAAGCTTAAAAGGCGCACGGATGGCTGGTTTTTCTTCTACTCGATTCACGGAAATCGTTACTGCTTGGCTTCCTTTGGTCATAAATAAATGTTTTTCTACACAAACCTTCCTCAAGAAATCCTTTTCAAAATGGTGAAAACCGCATCAAAATCCATCCTGTGGTTCTCGAGATTACCCGTGACATTCAAGAATCGGGGACTTTGATTTACACTATGTAAGTAGAGATTAATGCAGCCAATGGCGATTTATTTTCCTTCCAGGACGGGTCAGGGAAGGGACTTTGGAAGGAAGTTAGCCGTGGGTCTGTTGAAAGAAACCGTCCCGGCATTTGCCTGGTAGTGAAAATGGGAAACCTCGAAAACCATTTTCAGGACGGCCGAGGTGTGGTTCAAACCCATACTCTCCCGATGACTGCGACGCACGAGGTAGCGTGTTAGTGCTCTCAGTCATCGTGGCCAGACTTTCTTTTTGAAATGTATTGCTTAGACCTCGTGCATTCTGGTAATATTCGCAACTGAATTTGTTGCTGTTGATTCATTTAAGGGCTTTGCGACATCGTGATCATATAGCCCCGTGTACTTGGGTGTGTGTGGAATTCGTGTGATAACCTGTGTTATTCTGATGGCTGTATTAGTGTGTGTATATGTAGCCTAATTCAGATGAGGATGGGAAGGAGGTGGCTGTGGCTTTAATTTAGGAACCATCCCAGCATTCGCCTGAAGCAGAAGTGGGAAACTTCAGAAAACCACTTCCAGGATGGCTGAGGTGTGAATCGAACCTACCTCTTCTCTGTTTTGCCTCACGAGGCTGAGTGTACCCTGTTTCAACCCTCAGACTAGAATTAAATTTCTTGGCAGAGCCGGGAATCGAATCCGGGCCTCCGATGTGACAGCCAAGAGTGCTAGCCACTACGCAACGAGGCGGACCCACCTGAATTTGTAAGGATACGTGATAACTGTTTAAATTTAAATGATCAACGTTTTTATCTTATCTTATTTATGCTTATGCTGTCGTAGATATAGCCTGCAGTAATTCCGTTACAAGAGGCAAATAAGCACATTTGCTCGCGGACCGCACATGCTATGGGAAGCTGGAAGTCGGGAGTTTGGGATTATCCACACTCCCTCCAGGCCAGGGGTTCCCAACCTGGGGGGCGTGAAGTGATTTCCATTTTTTTTAATTCGAATGTTACAATTTTGTATAATAAACATTTTTTGAATCTCTCCAAGTGATTGTCGCACCAAGTCAATCGTTCAAAAGCACTGGTAATTGCCAACTGTCGGCACAAACCTCTGCGGAGCCGCGAGGTTGGAGGTGAAATAAGGAATTTGCTGTGTTTTAATGAGCAAAATCAAGCCCGAGAGCGGATGTGCGAACAAAACCACTCAACGCACGTTTAATTGCACTTTGTGGACCTACTTGCGTGAAAGTAATCTATGACCACACGCGACTCATCAACAATGTAGTAGTTGCTTTCATTTACCAGTATTATTGTTACATACAAGGTTTTATAATTATTATAATTATTCCATTATGTAGTGTTATTAGCTTAGGTCTGTATCCTCCACGTCAATTTATCGAAGAGGTTATAGAAGCGACGTGGGGAGGGGGGGGGGGGGACCACCCGTATCTAAAAAGGGGCCGTCAACTGGCAAAGGTTGGGAACCACTGCTCCATGCAAATAGAGGGTTGGTACTTTAAAGTCCTTGGGCAACGACCCCCTAATAACGACAGTTGCACAGAAAACACATGGAAGTACACGGGGCTGATGACAAAGATGTCCCAATTCTCTTGCCACTGGTGGCTGTGGCGCCACGGCTTGCCACGAGACTCGCTCCATGGCAGACTAAGCCCCGCTCTTCCCCACACAACCCCCGATTCACTACGGAAAGCGTGGCACTATTCTAGCCTGGCAGACGACTGCCACCATGGCATTTTCCCTGGTCAGGCCTAGGCCTACTCTAAAATATAGTAGCGGCAACCACTCGTCAGGTTCCTGCGCACTCCCAAGAGCACGCACATTTGTTCAACAAACTACACCTGTTGGAGTGGTGGTGTAATAATAATGTTATTAGTTTTAGATCCCTTTTAACTACTGCGGCTTTTAGAGACGCCGCGGTGCCGGAATTTTGCCCCGAAGGGGATCTTTAACATGCCAGTAAATGTACTGGCATGGCTCCCTCGCATTTGCGCACCCTCAAATTCCAACTGACTGCGCCGGGATTCGATCCTGCAACCTTGGACACAGCGAGCGAGAACGTTACCGCTGAGCCACGCAGCCAGCCAGGAGTGGTGGTGTGGATTCATTGAGGGGTTTAGCGACATCGTGATCATGCAGTCCAGCATACTTAGTTGTGTGTGTGATATTTGTGTGATAACGTGTGTTATTGTGAAGGTTGTATTAGTGTGTGGTTTAATTCAGATTAGGATTAGGAAGGAAATGGCCGTGGCTTTTATTTAGACCCAACCCGGTATCCACCTGGCGTGGAAGTGGGAAACCACGAAAATCCACTTCCAGAATAGCTAAGGTGGGAATCGACCCCGTCTCTTCTCATTTTTGTCTCACGAGGCTGAGTGTACCCTGTTCCAGCTCGCACACCAGAATTCACCTGTTAGAGGACAGAAAAAAGAGAGGAATACTGTCATTGCTCAGGCCAGGCCAGAGAATTTACAACTGCGTGTATCGCGATTCCCTGACGTCATTGCCTTTGTTCTGTTGCACTGCCATCGTAATGACCTGTACATTACGATGGCAGTGTCTGTGGTGTCGTAAAAGTTGAGTAACGTTAAAATCCTGCTCCGTATTACACGATTCAGTTTTCTAAGGAGAAGTTCTATAATTCATCACTACCGGTACCAGGATTTCGGACGTTAGTTGCGCAGCATGGGCGCCCATAGGATTTTTTCCAGGGGGGGGGGGGGGGGGGGGGGGGGCAAGTAAATATTTTCGTTTCATTGCCTACCTGTCAACCCCTCCCCTCCCCATCCCCCCCCCCCCCTACACACACACAAAAAGAAGTTTCATTTCTTACTTACTTCGTCTTCGTGATATTCATTATTTGACTGCTCTGAAACCATTGGCTACTTTGTGGCAAGTTTGGGAGGAATGTTTTCTTTGAGTTTTTGTCCGTTAACGTTCGCTTTTCTTCGTGATTCAACGTCATAATGTTCAGTTCTTAAAAACAGGAAAAACTAGTGGTATCGACAAAAATAAAAACCAAGTGCCGTAGTTCATTAAAATGGTATCGTTAATCCAGTTCGCCAACTTTCTAAATAACTGGATATATTTTCACATGATCCCAAATCACTAAGTTAAACTGTGGAAATATCCCAACATCTGAATCAGACAATTATTTAAATAGCACTGTTTCCAAATACGGTAGGCTACGTATCTACACACATCAAAAAAAGTTTTGCATCACCTCGGTTCCAAGAGTTCCGGAACCGTTAAATACAAAGGGAATAGAGATCAACACAAACAACATTTCAGCTCGTTTTATTGCTCATGAGACCCACACATTGCATGTTGTACCATCATACAGCTAGACTTTCAGCATTTGTGGTCCAGATTGCAGTACACACCACTACCTCTAATACCCAGTAGCACGTCCTCTTGCATTGATGCATGCCTGTATTCGCCGTGGCATACTATCCACAAGTTCATCAAGACACTGTTGGTCCAAATTGTCCCACTCCTCAACGACAATTCGGCGTAAATCTCTCAGAGTGGTTGGTGGGTCAAGACGTCCATAAACAGCCCTTTTCAACATATCCCAGGCATGTTCGATAGGGTTCATGTCTGGCGAACATGCTGGCCACTGTAGTCGAGCGATGTCGTTATCTTGAAGGAACGCATTCACAAGATGTGCACGATGAGGTCGAGAATTGTCGTCCATGAAGACAAATGCCTCTCCAATATTCTGCCGATATGGTTGCACTATGGGTCGGAGGATGTCATTCAGGTATCGTAAAGCCGTTTCGGAGCCTTCCATGACCACCAGTGGCGTACGTCGGCCCCACATAATGCCACCCCAAAACATCAGGGAACCACCACCTTGCTGCACTCGCTGGACAGTGTGTCTAAGACGTTCAGCCTGACCAGGGTGCCTCCAAACACGTCTCCGACGATTGTCTGGTTGAAGGCATATGAGACACTCATCGGTGAAGAGAACGTGATGCCAATTCCGTGGGGTCCATTCAGCATGTTGTTGGGCCCATCTGTACCGCGCTGCATGGTGTCGGGGTTGCAAAGCTGGACCTCGCCATGGACGTCGGGAGTGAAGTTGCGCATCATGCAGCCTATTGCGCACAGTTTGAGTTGAAACACGACGTCCTGTGGCTGAACGAAACGCATTATTCAACATGGTGGCATTGCTGTCAGGGTTCCTCCGAGCGGCAATCCGTAAGTAGCGGTCATCCACTACAGTAGTAGCCCTTGGGCGGCCTGAGCGAGGCCTGTCATCGGCAGTTCCTGTATCTCTGTACCTCCTCCATGTCCGAACAACATCGCTTTGGTTCACTCTGAGACGCCTGGAAACTTCCCTTGTTGAGAGCCCTTCTTGACACAAAGTAACAATGCGGACGCGATCGAACTGCGGTATTGACCTTCTAGGCATGGTAGAACTACAGACAACATGAGCAGCGTACCTTCGTCCTGGTGGAATGACTGGAACTGATCGGCTGTCGTCCCCCCTCCGTCTAATAGGCCCTGCTCATGCATGGTTGTTTACATCTTTGAGCAGTTTTAGTGACATCTATGAACAGTCAAAGGGACTGTATCTTGGATACAATATACACAGTCAACGTCTATATGCCGGAGATCTGGGAACCGAGGTGATGCAAAACTTTTTTTGATGTGTGTAGTTTGTACTGGCCATTACAGCAGATCGTCACGTCTTTCCTCTTCTAAACAACCAATCGGAAATACTTCGCATTGCTCTTACTAGAATCATGAAACACTTGTAGTTTACGAACTGATAAACTCGAGCCTATGGTTTTAGTAAAAATTAGTTTTGTCAATAAAAATATTTCGCCTGATTATTAATAACCAATAAATAAAATGGATAAAAACCACTATATCACTTACTTCTTACTACCATTATTCGCATTCTCGACTGAAACAAGAGGAATTGTGATACAGGAATGGTGATACGATCGTAAACAAACCACTTCTTTCAATGTGTATTTGAGCCTTATGCTCAAGCTTTTCTCTGTTTATGAAAATAATAGACGATAAAATAAAACTAACAGATATCGTACAATTCCGTTGAGTTTTATAAAATAACAAGTGATATATTTCGCCGTATTATTGTACCTGTGACGTAAAAAATATACTGTCTAACCAATCTAATACAAATATTTTTTGAGTTTTTAAATTTATGTGTGTTAAGGCTACCCTTGAAGAGGGGAAAATTAACCGTTTTATATTCAATAACTGGCATTGTTGTAAATGTAAACAGGTTTAAACTTCGTCCCTTGTACTTGACTGTGAGTGAAATTCTGGTTTATGTTATAACGTTTCATTAGGCGGGTGTGTATATTAATGTTATTTCAGAGTACCGATAGCGTAGTTTTGAGATGAGTGCCCCGGAACATGAAACATGATACATACGTGGTATTTCCTGAAGGTAGTGTTGAAAATATCATAGGCCTACTAGGGATGGCTGCTGTCAGCGTCGGCAATCAAATGTCGAATATGTAGGTAACCAGTCGTCATCGTGAAGCTTAAATTGAGGTACTCAACTACACAGATGGGCTTAAAGATCAAATTACTACATTCTGTCCTTTCTTACAATGCATGCCACGATGGATTTACGTTGCTGCCCCCGACTTGGAATATGCAGATTTATTAAAGTTGTAACCTTCCCAAGTCACAAGGGATCGAACCCTTACTTTCGGGACGTACGATTTTCATAATCGTCCACATATTTTTATTTGATGCCTTTTTGCGTTTTATAATTATGTAATGAAGTGTATAATATTATGTGATTTATTTCCGATTAATTTGTTTAGGTTTTAAGGAATTTTAATTGGCAGGATCTGAGTCTAGTTGTAAGTGAATATTTTATCATTGGAATAATCTTCAGTCAGAGAGTCTGGAATTGTGTGCAAGAACCAGGAAGTAGGCTTGTTGTCGCCTGGGTTTTTCTCTCGCAAGCTCAAGTGCATGATGACTCATGCAGGTAGGAGGCTTGGCAACCCTGTGCTAGGGGTGTGTCTAGGGTATTTTTAAGACCAAGAAGGCACTCCTTATATGGTAATGTTTCGTTTTGATTGGCTGGACCCGTGAGGGAAGCCAGGTAGGCCAGTGATTTGTGGAGGGGAGATGAATGTTATTAGGAATTGACGAAGCTGTGAGGGCGACTCATTCTTAGGACTCCGTGGGGGAGTAGTACTCATTCTTTGGACCGCATGTAGGGCGGTGTACTCTTCCTTTGGACTCCGTGTGGAGTGGTTCGTATTCTTGGTAAGACTCCATGAGGGAGTGGAACTTGTATTTTGGACTTGTGTGTTTTTGGTGGAGAAGGAAGGTATTTCAGACGATCACAAGTTGGTGTTCGATGTGCAATTACTGAGTTGCAGGCTATACATTCTCAAGGGAATTATGAGCCTAGTTTCAAACAAATAGTCTAGATTGTTTGTCTCGAATCGCATGAAGTATTGTAAACTAACGTCTGTTTACCGAAAGTCTGAGACCATAGCGGTAAATTGTTATACGACAAATACTAGTAAAATATGCTATGTATTAGTAAACTCAGGAGCGAACTAGATGCGATAATCCAACACACAGATTTAAAGCATCTTTGTATAATCAGATCCACGAAACTAGATAAATCGTTGGATGCTGACCATCAAAGTAATAATGTACATAATATTCATAGTTGAGAGGCGTGTGTGTGAAATATATAGTAATTGTGCTGCGAGTAAGTAGGAGTGATTCTCTGGGAGCAACTAACCCTCGAATCAGTAGTTAAGTCATCACAGCTGAAGTCAACGCCTGTAAGTACCAGTCATCATTATTTCCGAGGGTCATCAATATGTCATAAGTGTGCCTGTGTGAATATGATAGGGAGTTTTAGATAGTCTGTATGACGAGGATCGTGCGAAGTGTATTTCATGTCTGGTATCAGAATATATTGTACATTTTACCAAATCTATAGTGCATTTATTTATGAGGTAACCAGTGTAGTTAAGAGTGAATGTTTATTGCTGTTACTCATACCGTACAGGTGTTTAACCCTCACGCAACCAGTGAGGCCGAGCATTTACAAAGTTTCCATAACATATGGGGCTGTTTCTTCGCCTGAGTGTGTATTTAACTATGAGTGGCATACACTATAAATATGCGTTTGCTAAAATTACAAATTTAAAAAAATAATACAAAGAATGTAGATTAAATTTTAACAGATATCATACACAACCAATGTGCAAAAACAATTATTTAAATACCGGTAACAAGTTTGGAATTTCCTCATTGGTACCATTTCACATTCAAGTCAGATCAACAGCAAGAACACCAAGGTGACTAAGGCGATCCTTTCATTTATGTCCTTAAATAATCAACAATGCCAAAGTATATTCTCTTGTGGAGGGCTTAAACTTTATCAATTTGACGTTTAATGACCAAGCAGTTTTGTACAGTTTTCCAGAAATGTTTCCGTCCCTAAAACCTGCCGCATTAGCAGTTGCAAGTTTGTCCCCCCGTCAATACGGGTCTGAATATAGTAAATTATCCAATATTGTAAGCACGACCTTACAGGACCAGTGTTTTACTAGTCAGCATAGAAAAGCTTATTTTAGGAGTTAAGAAACGCTATCGATGTTGCAATGTCTAAAAATATCTCCAGAACGTGCTTTTCATATCGACACTGCCGATGTGGGGTGGCAAAAGTAGTAGCCACTCAAGATAGTGATAGGGAAACATACGGTATTTAACACTAGGCATAACCGTATTGAAATTTGGAGCTTACCTAGATATTAGGCCCCTTTAAACATCAATTATCATCATCATCATCATCATCATCCATTGGTGACAGAGTGTATGGCATCATTAGAACCATATTTTTATTTAACAATTGTAAATACATATTACTTCAGCAACATTACAGAATTTTGTTATTGTAACAGTTGTCAGTTGACTATTTGTAACTTCCATTTATGAAGTAAACTGGTGTGAGAATGAACAATCTTATTTCAACATTCTCTGAAATCCAGGCCCCTAAGGGCGCCCACGATATTAACCCATGCATGAGTACCAAATGGCCGAACAGACCCACTTAAAGCTTGAATATTCTAAGAACAATTCTTAGTCAGCACCCACAAGCTGAGAGTAATCAACATGCAAAATCTGTTTCATAGCCCTTGTGGTTACAAAGATACGATGATTAACGAGTGAGTACCTCCTTTTTGGATTATATATAATAAGATAAGATTGCATTACTTACCTTTAAATTAAATATAAATACATTCGTAGACGAAGTACACAAAATTAATAAATAATACTGTCGGCACACAGACAGTCTAGGCGGCCGTTCATAGTGAACACAATACACACGAATGGAATGTAGGCTACGCGCATATAAATTACAATATCCCTTTGTAATATTACTCAAGTGTCTAATTTAAAGCGAAAGCCCACCAGAACTATTGCATAACGGACATAATATGTAGGATGATTTTAACCTTCCGGTGGGTGCTACTGATCTTATCTCATATTCGTCAACATATTCGTCAACTACGTACAGAAGTTACGTCTTTCCACATGACATTCAAGTCCATATCGGCCAGTTTGTCAATGACCCTTCTACACATTTGCTGTTGTTGCAAAAGTGATATGCGAGGCAGATTGCGCCTGATCGAGCACCATTAAGTAATAGACTATGTAGAGAACGAATGAGTGTTTCACTAATTGAAGCAAAACTATTCTTCAGCAAATATTGTAATTTTTAAAATTCAGATTTCTGAGGTGTGCCAGACAGGCTTAATGCGCCCACTGCCACTATACAGTATTTAATGTTTGGCCTGTCAGAATAATAAATATCTGAAGTATTTATATTTAGTACAAATTAATTAGAATACTGTAAACACTTTTGCAAAAAAAAAATTTTCTCAGTCTGATTTTCATATCGTGTTTTTTTTTCAAGGATCCAGGGGGGGGGCATGCCCCCCCTCCCTGCCCCCCCGTATGGGCGCCCATGTTGCGCAGTAATATAAGAGTGCCCTTGATCCACACAGAATGAGATGGAGGATGATTATTAGTTTAGAAGCTTGTCCCTTGGTTAGAAAGGAAAAGGAAACGTGCAACTACAGCTCATGAATGGCCCAGGCCTACCAAGCGACCGCTGCTCACAATCAACCATTTGGCCTGCGGATTGTGTGGTGGCGAGTGGTTCACACGATGTGCCCCCTCAGTCGTTAATCTGGCTTTCTTGACTGAATGACCACCCCGTGGCGCAGTGGCTAGCATTTTAGGCTGCCACCCTTGAGGTCCGGGTTCGATTACTGGCTCTGTCAAGAATTTTTATCTTGTCCCGAGGACTGGAACGGGGTACATTTAGCCTCGTGAGGCAAAACTGACAAGAGGTGGGTTTGGTTCCCAGACATCCTGGAAGTGGTTTTCATATTTTCCCCATTTCTACCCCAGGCGAATGCCGGGATGGTTCCTAACTTAAGGTCACAGCTGGTTCCTCCCAAATCCCACCCTCAGTTACAAATACACACACTACTACAACCACCACTATGACAGATCAATTACACAATTAACTGCTGCTTTTAGAGACTCCAGGTTGCCGGAATTTCGCCCCGAAGGGTATCTTTAACATGCCAGTAAATCTACTGACACGGCTCCCTCATATTTAAGCACCCTCAAATGTCAACTGAGAGCGCCAAGATTCGATCCCGATATCTTGGGATCAGCAGGCGAGAATGTTACCGCTGAGCCACGCAGCCAGTCTAATGGATAGGTAAAATAGTGTTATTCCACCTACGTCAATACTATATTGAAGCTAAATAACATATACTGTAAAGTGCTAGTTTCGGTTAACCTGTAACCACCCTCAGCTAAAATCAAATTGAAATGACCAGGGCCTTATCAGAACCATGTATATGTTTATGTTCGACCCTGACTATTATATGTCAGAAAACTGTATCATAATTATGGTCATTATAACACTATTTTTCATTATGAACCAGTTTCTCCCACCAATCAGAGCTCTAGAAACAGTTGTTTGACCAATTAGGTGAGGACAGCAACGCATCTGCACTGAATTCCAAGGCCTTCTAATTTAAATTTCACTGCCTGGCCTAGTGTCATAGTGGGGCAATCGAGAAGGCCATGGTCAAATACAAAGTACTCTGTGCGTCCCATGCGCTCTGTTCAGTACATACAACTGGCGAAATTTCGACAGATATTTATGAATATTAATGTTCGAACATAAAATAGTTATAATAATCATCGTCGAACATAAACAGTCGTATGCAACTCGCCTATAATGGTAATTAAGACACTCGTATGGAAATTATAAAACTCGCATACGCTCGTTTTATAAACATACTCGTGTCTTAATTATTGCCATAATAGGCTCGTTGCATAATGCACTATTATGTGCTTAAAAGTAGAAAATATGCGATTATGTTTCCTAAATATGTTCTTAAATTTGTCATATTTATATCCCCCACTCAGCCTCGAAATAAAGTTGAAACGTCCAGCAGCTTGAACCATCCATAATCCTGTCCAAAGTACAAATGTTTCTGCTTTAATAGGCCGGAGCTTGCCTCAGTTTCCGAATCCTACAATACTAATGCAAATGCGCGATACGAAATCATGCATGTGCTGTTTTCGAATTTCATTCTAAAGAGCAGAAAAGGAGGTCACTTCAAAAACTTTCATAACACTCTGTCAATACTTACAAGTTTCGCAGACCACTGTAATTTCAAGTAAATTTTCCTGTCAAGGTAAGCGACTATTGGAGGCCTAATGAGACTGTAGACTCCGGCCCCCCTGCTCTACTTAATGACCGGGGAATTCCTGTCTTGAAATACTAGTACAGTTCAATACAGAGACAAGGGCGCATTCACGAAATAGAGAAGCAAATCATTGGAATTGCCAAGGGTCGAAAATGTGGGCAGCAGTCATGTAAGGAGAACAACATACCATCAAATATAGGAAATAGGTACTTACGAAAAGAATCGCCAGAATATGTATTTATAAAAACGGCAAAAATATGTAAATAAATAGAACATATTTAAAAAGATGGTATATTGGCCTGCATGGCCCGTGAATTAAAACTCGGCAATTTTTCTAGGTTTATGCAGTGTCTTCTGTGGGGTTTCACCTAGGAACACCAAGCTGGCTCATCAGCGGGCTCTTAGTGTTCGTGCACGGACCCCCACAGGAGTAGTGAACTGTGCACTACCTCCCTTCCAAGCGCGGAGACCAATAGCCCGCTGATGAGCCAGCTTGGTTTTCCTAGGCGAAACCCCACACAAGACACGGCATAAACCTAGAAAAGCGGCTTCGTTGGCATAGTTGGTAGCATGCTGAGCTTCGATGCCCAAGATCGCGGGTTCAAACACGGCCGAAGCCGTTGGATTTTATAAGAACGTTAAAAATCTCTCAGTATGCCTTCCTTCAGAGGGGAAGTAAAGCCGGCGCGGCGGTCCCTTGTCATAGATTTATGACATGAAAAAGAAACTTCCACTAACTACACTTGTGGAAGCTAAAATTTGTAGGTTAGTTTGATAACGCTATATTAGTTCCAATGTTTGCCACCAGGTGCTGGCTGCGATGGCATCTAGTAGCCAAGTCCGCAGCTAAGTTTCGTGGACTGTAGCATTTGGTAGCAAAAGTAGGAACTACCTGAAAAATTCATCGTCGACAGTCCTTCTACCTTAATCACAGATAAAACACACTAATACAGCCATCACAATTAACACCGGTTATCAGACAAATTCTACACACACCCAAAGTACAAGGGGCTACATCACCGCGTTGTCGCAGCCTCAAAACTAAGGAACCAACCAACCAAACCTAGAAAAATTGCTGAGAAAATATGTAGTTACATTAAAAACTATTTAAACACAACTATCCGGGCCTTAGTAATGGCATTGATCTAGGAGCATAATATAATCTAAACATTAACAATCTATAAATAAAATTAAGCATTAAAATAAACATACTCACTATAAAAATTGTAGTATCCGTTGAATAACCTTCCAAATATACACTGAAATCTGCTTAAAATATTGTTGGAATTAGAAAGTAAACGCCTATTTCGATACTATTTGTAGCTTGGTTTATGGTTTATTTTGGTTAAATATATTGTAATTTAAAAAAAATTAGATATGTTACATTTAAAGAAATTTTAAAATAACATTATAGAAATATTTAAATATATTATTTGAGCAGTCCAAAGATACATTTAAAATTCGTTTGCTAAGGCAACACTGAAGAATGACCGATACGATAATTTAACAAGTAGTTCCGTGAAGAACTAAATAGCTTATTTTCATATATCCTGCTGGTCTTTTCCGTTAAACACTCTCCCGGCTATTAAAATGAATCTTCATGTGATGTATATTAAATAACTTTTGGCACGCGACCTATGTCTCCACCAACATTATTACATTGTGAAAGAATGTGCTCGAGTATATAACTTTCAGTATCGGTAATTAAGACTTCTCCCGCGAGAAGGCATATTTCTGTAATGAGTCAGAGGAGTTTAATTTAGGGAAAAAACAAATGCACGGCTTCTACGATTTACGAAAAGTAAGCTACAGAATCTAGTGCCATTAGATTATGATTATTATTATAATAGCCTATCATACGAATCTTCTCTTCAATCGCTTGAAAAGGGCCCGAGAAATTAGAAAAATAAGGTTCTAAAATTTCGAACTGATGCCATCTTGAATTTTTGAAAACAATTGAACGTGAGATGTCTCTATACTAAGAAGGGAAGTATCAGGTAAGACAGGTCGAAACCTATCTTGAAACTTTGTGGACGCAATCGTTGTACTATAAGAGGACAGCGTTTGGAATATCAGCCGCCAGATTGAAGTGCAAGGCTCCGAAATCATGTGGCAAATCTCTCATATAAATCAATGGGAAGGAACGAGTACCGTACATGTAGGAACGGACAGCCCTGACGGCCCAGGCACTCAAGGCCAGTGAGAAGCAGCCGAACGCTCCAGTCAGCATATACCCTCCGCCACATGACTACTCCGAGTGCCCCAGGGATATCCAGCTCGGCCAACCGTGTCATGCCTGCGTACCAGGATTTCAGCTACGATTTCGGAGCCTTGCAGTTCAATCTGGCGGCTGATTTCCGCACGCTGTCCTCTTATAGTACAACCATGACGAATAGAAATAAACAGTATCATCACTCCGCTCCTTAAGCATTGTAGTTCATGGTCCAGCCAGTGTGTGGCGCGGAAGTCGCGCCGAACCATAAGCACGTGTTACAAGTAGCCCACGAGATGCGCGAGAAGTCATATTATGCGAGGGAATTTGTTTCTTTGTAATAGTTTACGAATGTCTGTGCACTGCTTTGTGAGTGCAAACAACTAAATTTTCTGCTGTTTCGGGAAAATGTCGTATTGTTTCGTTCCTGGATGTAAATCGGTTTACGAGCTTGCCACGGTGGGTGAGTGGTTATAGTGTCGGACTACCAACCCCAAGATTGCAGGTTCGCTCCTGGCCATGGTAAGTGATTTTTGAAGGCGACAAAAATCACGACACTCATGTCATACGTTGTTGGCATGTTAAAGAACCCATTTGAATTCAGTAGGCCGAGTTCATAATGGCAAAATTAATCTCGGGATTTTCCGCCAACACAAAGTTCCTGCATTCTCTACTTGAAAACGCTGTAGTGTCAAGGAGTTTAGATATCTAACCTCCTTGACTTTCATAGCGTTCAAAGGAACGACGAAATTCGACATGCAAGCTACCCTCTGGGTGTCAATTAACAAAGCTTGCACCAGGCACCCGAGGCCATACGATATTATTATTATTATCGGTTTACGGAAGAAAATCTGATGGTAGACATTTTTTCACACCACCAAAAGAAACAAATCTGTTTGCGAAATGGGCGAGAATTATTCCGCGGAAAGGTAAGCAATTGTCGATCAAAAGTAGAATCTGTGACGTGCATTTTTCGGAAGATTTAATTATCATAAAGGCGGACTGTTTCGTAGTGAACTGTGAGAACGTGGAACTTCCTCGCGTGAAGTGGAAATTAAAACCAGGAACAGTGCCTTACATTTTTTTTCAAAATTTACCGAAATATCTGTGCACTGTGTTAAAATCACGAATGCACCCAGTAGGATACGGAATGAAGGCAGCCTTCCATGGTTACTTGTTCTACTTCGTGCCATCCTTATTTAAAACGAAAAAAATATATAATCCGTCTTAATAATAATAGGCCTAAAATAATAATAATTGTTGATTCTTTAGGGAATTTGCGGAATTGTGGCCACGTAGCCCCGTGTGCTTGGGTGTGTGTAGAATTTGTCTGATAACCTGTGTCATTGTGATGTCTGTAGTAGTGTTTATTCGGAATTGAGCTAGGATTTGGGTAGGAAGCGGCCGTGGCCTTCAGTTAGGTACCATCCCGGTATTTGCCTGGAGTAGAAGTGGGAAACCACTTCCAGGATAGCTGAGGTAGGAATCAAACGCGCCTCTTATCAGTTTAACCTCACGAGGCTGAGTGAACACCGTTCCAGCCCTCTGACCAGAATTACATTTCTTTGCTGAGCTGGGAATCGACCCGGGCCTCCGCCGTGATAGCCAAGAATGAGACGGACATATAATAATAATAATAATAATAATAATAATGGCCAAACTGCCAAAAAAATAAACGGCCATCCAATTCTTCGCTTCCGTTACCGTCCTCCTGGTCAAAATCATGGTCAGTATCAGAGTCTTCGGATCTGGTTTCAACGTTGTCTTCAATATCAGTCACAAATTCCTTTGAAATTACTGATTCATGAACTACCGATTCGTTATCTTTTAGCAGAAGGCGACACACTTACTCGTGTAGAGTTACTTTTAGGCTCGTCATTTGACAACTCCAGGAAAATGGTGTATGATGTCCCGAGACGATAAGATTATAACTTGAACTGTTGGCTTCATATTACAACTAAAACGAACCACGGAACTGTCAGACCAATGTGCGACTAACGGAAGGTTTTAAAAGATAGTTCTAATTGGGGACTGAGAATATTAATAAAAACTTTTTCACGGTAAATTATTATTCGTAAGTCTAAACAAACAATTTGTTGTAATCGGCGCACCGCAGCCTTCGTAAAGAGGTTTACGTAGCCCAGCGCGTCAGTGGCGTAGCCAGAAGAGGGGGCCCAGAGGGGCCACCCCCCCCCCCCCCCAAATAAAACCAGAAATTGGGGTTGGCATAAGCCTTCATATTTTCTTACGGCTCGAACAAATTTAGAACCTACAACGAAATGTTAAATACAGTAAATGCTTTGACAAAGAATGTACTAACAATCTCTGCACGGCCTGTCATCATTTCCGTGTCTGCACAGCTTGGAGGAGCTCAAATAACAGGGTTGCAATTAGGATTGTGACATGGGGGAGGTGGGATTTTCCAAGAACAGTAGGTGCCTGAGTACTGGGGATACATCAGGTGATGATGACAAAAGTCTACCAAGAAATTAGAAGATTGCCAATTAGCAGGAGACCTCCCTGGAGGGGGCCAGTTATATCTTGTCACCTTTTAATTTCCATTTCCTGGAAATATCAGTGTTAAAATGTCCCAGGCTACAATACTAGCGCAACATGGTGGATTGTCGCCATTGTCGGGATTTACGGTGGTTGTGTGTCTGTGCGAGAGGAGAGATACAGTTTGTGAGTGGTAGTATTGGGGAAGAGTCGAGAGTTGTTTGATAGTTGCTCTTTTCTTTCTTCTTTTTGTCACATTAGCGACTGTTAAGATCGACCGATTTGTCATAAAGAAGGCAAAACTGGACACATCTTCGGTAAGTTATGAAAAGCTTTTATTGTAGGTGTGGAAAATTGAGGCCCCATTTCATTATATAGACACAACCTTTACAAATAATTTTCTCTGAACGAGAAAGACTCAATGCTCACTGATAGAATGAAAAGTTATTCCATTTTTTTAAGGTTCGTATTTATGTATTATTATTTAAAGGGTGCTACAGTTTCCTCTGAATAATAATAATAATAATAATAATAATAATTAACAAGATTGAGGTACCATACACGGCGACCGTTTGGCTTACCTTAAAACAGCACTGTATAAATGTTTGATGCCTTTATGAGTGTCCTTTCTTCCTGTTATCTACTCCTGATGTTTTTTTGACAGATTCATTAAATTGACTAAAACATTTCTGGTAAATAAACTATTTATAAAAC
Organism: Meconema thalassinum; assembly: GCA_946902985.2. Lineage (NCBI taxonomy): Eukaryota > Metazoa > Arthropoda > Insecta > Orthoptera > Tettigoniidae > Meconema > Meconema thalassinum. Next base: position 1,070,539,034 of record OX336389.2, read on the forward strand.
ACCAAGACATAGTACAGTGTTAAAGAACATTGTGCTCAGAAACGTGTGAATATGCCATAATGGTAGTATTCTGATAACGGATAATTGAAAATCGGAGCGACAGAGACAAATATAGACACTGACACAGCTGTGAGCTGCCTCAAAACAAAGCAACGAAGGACAGAATTCTGACAGACATGAACAGACTGAAGATCTTTGTCCTAAGTTAAAATGGACCCTAAAGTACTTATACTCAAAACAAGTAGTTTCGTAAAGAACTATATAGCCTATTTTCATGTATCCAATTGGTCTTCTTTATTAGAAAAATCTCCCGCCTATGAGCCTATGAAAAGGAACGCCATGTTGGATTGTTCTGTATGTACGCCATAGAGTTATGCACCGTTAGATGAAGATTATTGCATAGGTTCATTATTCAAACGTTCACTTCGATCGCATGATTGGGACACAAGAAATAAAAACTCAATTTTAAAATGCCACACTGCCACCATCTTGGGGTTATAAAACAATTGAATTTAATTAGATGACAGTAGATTTTGTGTGAACAGTTACCATACCATGTTTCACTGCGCTCGGATAATGAAATCGCGAGTCAATTCCATTTAAATGTTTTACTTCACTTTGCCGCCATGTTGGTATTGTGCTCACCAGGTTATTGAAAGTCCAATATGTGAACTTATATTAATAGCCTCAATCAGCATACAAAATTTCAGTTTGATTGCTGAAATAGATTCGTAGATATTGAGAACCGTCTAAATATTTCGGATGGTCGCCAGATGTAGGCCATTCAGTTATGTAACATTAGATGAAAATTATTGCGTAGGTTCATTATACAAACTTTCACTACGATAGCATGATTAGGACACACGAAATAAAAACTTAATTTTAAAATTTCGCACAGACTCCATCTAGAGATTATGTAAACAATTTAACTAAATTAGATGTCAGTAGATTAGAATTTGTATAAATATTTACCGCTTTAAGTTTCACTGAGCTCGGGTGGTTAAATCGCGTGAAATATCCATTAAAATGTTTCAACTTCGCTTGGCCACCATGTTCTTTTTGCACTTAACAGGTTTTATAAATGAAGGGTAATACTCCTAAATGTTTAATAAAGTTGCTTCGGTAAACTTGTTGTAGTGCCCTTTATCACTGTACAAAAGTTCAGGGTGATATCTGTTACCAATGCGGAGATATAGAATGCCAGTGAAATATTTCGCGTGGCCCGCATGCTGAATTGGTGAAACTCATCAAAATTTGAAATTTGAAAGGCACGGTCGAGGTCGGACGAGGTAGTAGTATGTGCTTACTGAGTTTCCTTGAAATCGCTCCGACCGTTTATATTTCATTATAAGGGGGTTAAGTGGGGGGGGGGGGGATCTCATAAGCCTACTATTTTTCATAAATGAAAATAGGCTAAAATATAAAAACTCTGCAAGTAATAGATGAGGACCTAATGCCGCCCCCCCCCCCCCAACTAAAATCCTGGCTACGCTACTGCAGCGCGTATCCCATATTTGAACAGCTGACTGCGGCTGACTGTGTAGCGTTGGGGGTCTGCGCCGCTAGCGCTAACCAACAGCGGGGCGCGCTTGAACTCGGTCAGTGATAACACTACTATTCGTCATGGTACAAGGAATGCGTCCACAATGTTTAATGATAGGTTTCGACCTGTCTTACCTGATAGTTCCCTTGAAGCTCTGAATAAAGATTCGCTGTTCTTAGTTTCATTGTTCTCAGGTGATTTGATCATCGGAAAATGTATTTGAAATGTTTGAAAATTACTTCCTATGCCACGTTTTTTTTTTGTGTTTCTCAGGATTTTGTAACACACATATATGTATTCACTTAACAGTCCTCTATTACCATAAACATTCAGTTTGATTGGTTGAATAATTTCAGAGATGTTGTGAACCGGTGCAATATATTGTATGGACGCCATGTTGAATTGTTTCATATATAGGCTATAGAATTTAATGCCAGAATATGAATATTCTAATGATAGTTAATTATACCAATCTATATTTCTATTGCTTTACTAGGCCACGAGAAATAACAAGTAGTTCCGTGAAGAACTAAATAGCCTATTTTCATATATCCTACAATAGATTCGTAGATGTTGAAAACCGTCTAAATATTTCGGATGGTCGCCATGTTGGATGTGTATATATGTAGGCCATAGAGTTATGTACGATTACATGGAGATTATTGCGAGGAGTATTTTTCAAACTTCAATCGCATGATTAGGACACAAAAAATACAAACGAGATTTCAAAATTTCGCACAGCCGCCATCTTAAGGTTATGTAAACAATTGAACTAAATTAAATGTCAGTGCATTGCAATGTGTATTAACGTTTGCTGTACCATGTTTCACTGCGCTCGGGTGGTTAAATCGCGAGATAAGTCGAATTACATGTTTCTACTTCGCTTGGCCACTATGTTAGTTTTGCACATAACAGGTTTTTGAAGGTCACATAGGTGAACTTTTAGTAGTGCCCTTTATCACCGTACAAAATTTGAGGGTGATATCAGTAATAGTTTTGGAGATATAGAAAGCCAGTGAAATATTTTGCACAGCCGCCATGTTGGATTGGTGAGACGTAATAAAATTTGAAGGGCACGGTCGGGGTCGGACAAAATAGTACTATGACTTTATCGAGTTTCATTGAAATCACTCTAGAGGTTTAGATTTCATTAGGGGGGCGGGACACACACACATACGCAAGTTAAGTTTGTTTGCTTAACAATGTCGTTGCTAGCGTGTTAACCTGTTAATTTTGTGCTCATCAGGATATTGAAAGCCCCATAGGTGAACCTATTTTAATAGCCTCTATGAACATGCAAAAGTTCAGTCTTATTGAGAACTGTCTAAATATTTCGGATCGTTGCCATGTTAGATTGTTATATATGTGGACCATAGAGTTATTTACCATTAGGTTATTGCCTAGGTTTATTATTCAAACGTTCACTTCGATCGACTGATTAGGACACAACAAATAAAAACTTAATTTTAAACACTCGCACAGCCGCCGTCGTAAGGTTATCGAAACAATTGAATAAAATTAGATGCAAATAGGTTAATTCTTGTACAAATATTTACCATACCAAGATTCACTGCACTCTGATGAATTAATCGGGAGAAAATTCCATTTAAATATTTTAACTTGGCTTCGACACCATATTGGTTTGTACTGAACAGGCTTTTAAAGGCACATAGATTAACTTATAGAAGTACCCAATACCACCGTACAAAATGTCAGGGTGATATCGGTAACTGTTTTGGAGATATAGAATGCCTCTGAAATATTTCGTGTGGCCACCATGTTGTATTGTTGAAACGTATTAAAATGTGAAAGGCATGGTCTGCGTCGGACAAGGTGGAAGTTTGTCTTTACAGAGTTTCATTCAAATCGCTTTGCCCATTTATATGTTGTTAGGGAGACACCCACACACACACGGACAAAAGGTGATCTCATAAACCTATTTTTTTTCATTAGATGAAAATAGGCTAAACATATAATCTTCTTTCTAAACTTTGATATGGAATTTACGGCTTGATTGCCAAAAGATTGAATAGTGACTCAGAGTCACTTCTCGAACCTCCTATTGCCTTCAGTACCAGCATTGCACTGCTGTGATTTATCTACAGTTTGAATAGCTGCACACCTACATTGAATGTAGATATAATAGTTTGCGTATAAATCATACCTTTTAGTGTTTTCGATCACATGAAGTGCTAAGTTTGTTTTTGTTTCTTAGGGGCCGTCACACATATTACATAATCACTTTTTGGTCAAATTTGCCCCCCCCCCCCCATTCCCCCTCCCATGAATCACGCGTAATCAACGTGTCGACCCCTTCCCTCCTGTATTACGTAATCACAAAGCAATACCTAATATTTCTGATTTGGTCACGATTTAGCCATATAAATAAATGAAACGAGAAACACAATGTCAGAGACATCAATTACTGTAAAAAATATATAAAACTGCAGTTTCTTGAGGTGCTTTGGGGGCAAAAAAGCACAAGAAATGTACGACAATTGACGGAAGTCCTACTTTATTTTTCATCAAAAAGGTCAGAAAGCCACGTTGAGCGTAAAATGAGTTGAGTTTTGTTATTTTTAAGTGATCACATTATCATTTGGTTTACCCCTCCTCGCACGTCACCAATGTAATCATAAGCTACGAACCCTTATTGGGATATTGTGTTCATCTGAATCAAATACCCTACACCAGGGGTTCCCGACCTTTTAGAAACTGAGTACCACTTGAAATTTTCAGAAATTCCGGCATACCAACAGTCCTGTATTTTTTATAAACATATATTTACTGTCTGAACAGTGCCCAATATTTTAATTAGATTACTGAGAATTTAATGCACTTGTATTTCGATTTTTCAACCCTTTATCAAGACAACAATGATAATATATATATATATAGATTTTTTTCTTGCTAATTTTTGAGAGACATATGTATTTTAATATCATACCGGGTGAGTTAGCCGAGGTCGTTACGGCACGACTGCTGGCAGTCGCTCACATCCGGGAGGCGAGGAGGTTCGAATCCCCCCGCCGGCAACCTTGAAGATGGTCTTCTGTGGTTTCCCATCTTCCTTCCAGGCAAATGCCGGGGTTGGTCCCTAACTATAGGCCACAGCCGCTACCTTCCAACTCCTCACCCTTCCATTCCAACTTTCCTCCCCAACGGTACTTGTAGCTCACCCATTGGGTGTCCGTCTCGAAGTAGCTACAAAACTGGCGAGCCGAACATGTCCTCGGACACTCCCGGCACTAAAAGCCATACGCTAAAAAAAAATTGCATAAGAATAAAACGATTATTGCAAATTACTGTTCTATTTATTACACATAGGTCTAAAATAATACATTTTTTATATTTAACACAAACTAAGCCGAAAACATCATACACATCATCCAAAACCTACTTATAGTGTGAAACTTGTTGTTGTTGTTTTTGTTGTTGTTTGCCTGTGATTAAAATATCAATATCAGGAGTAATTGAACTTACCTTCACTCTTAAGTCTTCTTCACTTATTCTGTTTCTACGATTATTTTTGATGTAAAAAAATGCAGAAAATCCCCTTTTACACAAGTAACTTAAAAACAAATGACATCAAATATGGCAGAGCTTGACGGCAGAAACTTGGGTATTCGGTTTTACATCCGATCCAGAGGTTAATCAAACATTTCTCTTTAAAACTGTCTTTCATGGAACTATCTTCTGTTAGATCGATAAAACTTTCTTTTAATTTCAACTCATTTGGCGAGATTCCAGAAAAAGGATTTCTGATCCAGTCAAATTTGGAATAATCTACGGAGAAATATTTATTAAAACTTTCTTGACTTGCTTCCAAATGAACAATGATATCGGGAACCACATCTGGCATTGGAGATATTTCATTTTCTTCAAAAAATGGTGATAAGAGTAGGAAATGCAGGTAATTTCTCCTCCTGTACTTGTGAACAATCTTATCACCCACGCGTACCACCAGTTGGGAACCCTTCACCTACACTTTCAAGTATTGGGTTACGAATTGTGGAGTTCTATTGTAGCGTAATGAAAAGATGGTATGCCATCAATGAGGCTTAAGGGCAGAAGCCCTGAGTATTGTCTCATATTGGAAATAAAAATATTTATGAAATAGGCTACAAAGCAACATAAACTGAATGTCCTATTAGAGGAATGTGACTGCCATGCATGAAACTGGTAATGACTACCATTCAATCAATTTAGCTCTTAATCGTCAACATGACTCCTGGCCGAGGTGAAGCAATCTGCTTGGGGAAGTCCCACACGAGTATTGTGGGTTAATAACAACACCATTACCTCAAAAAGACGGCCTGCTCTTTTGATAGAATGACGTATGTTCGTCAGTAATGTGCGCATGATCCTGTTGTTAGCGACACGTACGGTAAATGTCTTTCAAACGATTTATTTGCATGAAATATTCGCTTTGAGTTAGCCGGAAGAGGGTTACGTAAGGGTTCAACAATAAATCTGAACGAATCTGCAATGCGTAGGAATCTGAACGAATCTGCAATGCGTAGGAATCGGCACTTCTGAAGCGCTGCAGGAGAGAAAAACTCAGGATACCTCAATTGTAGATTAATATTACTACACATTGCACAATATGTTCCTACAATTGTCAATCACCCTCTAGCTTATCGCAAACTCATAAGTCAATCCGGCCACGATCGTCTGAAGATTTTGTTGTTTCATTTGAGGGGCTTGGGCATAGTCGTCATTTAGCTCCGTGTACTTGGGAGTGTGTGGAATTCTGTATGAAAACCTTTGTAATTGTGATGGCTTTACTATGTGCCTTTGTAATTCAGGTGAGAAGGGTCAACATTCCAGCACCCAAGCATCTTTAAATGCCTGAGTAGTTATAAAGGACGTAAGACCAATAACATTATTTCAGGTTACTTGTGAGCGCCGAGCCTCCGTGGCTTACGCGGCAGCACGCCAGCCTCTCGCCGTTGAGTCCGTGGTTTAAATCCCGGTCACTCCATGTGAGATTTGTGCTGGACAAAGCGGAGGCAGACAGGTTTTTCTCCGGGTACTCCGGGTTTCCCTGTCACAATTTCATTTCAGCAACACTCTCCATTATCATTTCATTAATTCATCTGTCATAAATTTACTCATTGCCCCAGGGGAGTGCGACAGGCTTCGGAAGCTGGCACAGTTCATATCCTCGCCGCTAGATGGGGGCTTCATTCCATTCCCTGACCCGGTCGGTCGACTGGAAGCAGGCTGTGGATTTTCATTTTTGCTTGTGAGCGCCCCATGTGTGTATACCACCCACCCGGCTTAACTGTTATGCGGGCTGGACACGACGCAGTTCTGACAGAGGCTATCGTCTTGTTTATTTGTTTAAATGCACTTTATAAACAAATAAATATATTTCCGTTGACTTGTCACAAAATAAAAGATTTTTCCTATACTATTGAGGCGATTTGAAAGATTTTGGTACCGTATATCGCGCATTCCAGAAACATCATGCCGATCTGTTCCAAGATGGCGGCCAGCAGGTGTGTATCAGTTAGAGTGCTCCAACTTTTCCTCGTGTTCTACCTAGTAAAAAGCTCAGTGGGTGCCTCGAAAAAGATCCTCGATCATTCTTTAACAATTGAAGACTCGTGTGTGAACTCGGACCTGAAGGAACACCTCATGGTAGTTTGTAAACTCAATATATCTTCTCTTACATGGTGTGGAAGCGAGGGGCTGATAGTCACGGCAGCAGGCAGAGGGCGCCCAGCACTGCGCGGGGTTGCCAGACCGCCCGCTACATTATTACATCTCGTGGTGCTGTCTGTGGCTCTCAGTGGAGATGTGGAGATGAACCCAGGGCCGAATAAGGTGTGTATAATTTGTGATTCGAAGGGTCGTGTGAATCAGTTATTTGTGACATGTACATCTTGCCACTCTCAAGCGCACAGAACTTGTGCAAAAATCAGTGCTTCAAAACACAAAATAATCACCTCTGGGAAACAATCGTGGCTATGTTGGAACTGTTCTTTACCTCAGTTCTCTAACTCATTTTTTAATACATCGACACAGAGTGCAAATAGTGTAGATAGTGACGTAACACCCTCGGATAGCAAAGCATTGTCCATTTTTTCCTTCAATGCTCGAAGTGTAACATGTCCCTCCAAACAACCGGACCTGCGTTCTTGTCTCACAGCACTTAATCCGTCAATTGTGTGTTCAGGGGAGACATGGCTGAAAAAATCCACTAACGACCCAGAAATATTTCCGGTAACATACACCATGTTCCGCAAAGATCGAACCTGGACATCAGGGGGAGGGGTACTAATAGCCATGAAACCAGAGTTAAGGCCTGTTCGCCAACGGGAGCTTGAAACTGATGCTGAGGCTGTGTGGGTGGAATTCACGTGTGCGAACAATACATTTCTAATAGGCTCTGTATACCGTGCTCCAAATTCAACTCGGCACATCAATGATGAACTTTTGGAGTCCCTCCGTCGTGTACAATACATCCAGCACAAATACAAGGCCATTTACATAACAGGCGATTTTAATTTAGAAATAGACTGGCAAAACTCTCCTCCCACTCCCAAGGATCCCATTGCTAATGAATTCCTTACCGCATTCTACGATTTATTCCTTGACCAATTAATAACCGAAGCAACTCGAATCACACAAACTACACGCTCCACAATAGACCTATTCCTAACAAGCCTTCCTTCCTCCGTACAGAAAGCTGAAGTCATACCCGGTTTCAGTGATCACGCAGCCATCTTTACCACATTGCATTACAACAAACCACGCAGCAAGAGCACAGTGAGGACAGTATACAATTACAAAAAGGCAGACTGGAAATTGCTATCATCTTTATTCCTCAAACACCTTCCCACCCCATGTATTCTGGACACCAGCGACATCAACTCAGTGTGGCACGCCTGGCGAAATTGTTTCTTTGAATGTGTGGATATAGCTATACCGAAAATAACCATTAGTGGGAAGAAAAATTCTCCATGGGTGACGAAGGAAGTCATTAAAATGATTAGGAAAAGGAACGTTTTATACAAGAAATGGAAAAGTTGCTCAACTGACATCATGTGGGAAAAATACAAGAACATCAGGAACCAAACAAAGAAATTAATTCGCGAAACATACGACAATTATATTCACAAAATAAGCAGCACCAGTGAAATGTGGAAATTTTTGTCCAGAAGACGCGGCACCGCTGCGCCAGCCTCATTTCACTGTAACGGTACATTCCTCAGTGCACCCCAAGATATTGCAACAGCGTTCAGTGACAGTTTCAAGCAAAACTTTTCTAAGCCGGATATGACCACGAACCTGCTTCTGCCAAGGTCATCACTTCCACCCCTCCCACTCTCCAACCTGTACTTCACAACAACTGAGGTGATTCAGAGCCTACGGAAGATTAGACCACATGCGGCGACCGGCCCAGATGATGTTCCCGGACGGATCCTGCTGCAGTGTGCGGAAGCATTAGCGCCCTCTCTGAGTGCGTTATTCAACCTGTCTATCAACCAAGGTTCTGTGCCGTGTGAGTGGAAATGTGCTAACGTGGTGCCAATCTATAAGCAAGGTGACAGAGAAGATGTTGCAAATTACAGACCGGTGTGTCTAACATCTATAATTTGTAAATGTATGGAGCGGCTAGTAGCAAACAGTGTGCTGGAATTCCTACGGGAGAACAATCTGCTCGACCCAAATCAGCACGGTTTTCTTCCGGGTCGTTCTTGCACTACTCTATTGACAAAAGTCATTGATGAGTTTCAGTTCTACTTGAATCAGCCAGAAGTGAAACAAGTGGACTGTATTGCACTGGATTGGGCTAAGGTCTTCGATCAAGTGTCTCATGAAAGACTTTTGTTAAAGCTACAGCAGCTTAACATACGGGGTAGCTTACTTGCATGGGTGAGGTCATTCCTAGAGGGTCGATCACAGTGTGTGGTGTACGGAGGAGCTCGATCGCAGGCTGCTCAAGTTACTTCTGGAGTGATTCAGGGCTCTGTGATCGGACCTCTTCTCTTCACTATATATGTGCTCGATCTTCCTGGCTGTGTCACCTCATCAATGTCACTATATGCAGATGACACCGTGCTATACAGGGGCATTAAATGTGAAGAAGATTCCCTCTGTCTTAAATCAGATCTGGACAACTTATCGCTGTGGTGTTCTGTGAATAATTTAAATATAAATGTACAAAAATGTAAATACATAAGAATAACCAGGTCACAAAAACCCATTGAGAATGAATACAAAATTATGAACAGTGTCATCCCACAGAGCACAAACTTAAAGCTATTAGGGGTAACAATCTCCGACACCCTGAATTGGAACATGCAAAGTGAAGAGGCAAGATGTAAGGCCACCAAAGTTCTGGGTTTCTTGTACAGAAACATGAGAGGTTGTAAACCTAGAGCCTTCAGGATGGCTTACACATGCATGGTCCGTCCGATATTAACGTACGGCTTACCTGCTTGGCATCCCACTACAGCGGAAAACATGAACAAGCTCCAGCGTGTACAGCGCCGCGCAGAAAGGCTAATAGCTCGTTATTCCCCTTCCCCTTTGTCAAAATTTCCATCTATAGAGGCAACAGCCAAACAAATTGATCTAATTTTTCTTAAAAAATCCCTTACAGGTTCCATTAATATTGACCCTTTTTGCCGACTGTCATTGGCATATCGCTCAGTTCGGAGAGGACGAGGTGTAACCTCGTTCCGCCCTTCGCACGTAGCAATGCTTACCTGACAGGTTTCTACGGCCGCTCAGCGCGGTTATGGAACGCGCTGCCAGGGGATGCCAAGATCTTGCCTCTTAGGAAATTCAAGCCGTACGTAAAAAAGTACATTGTATAAATAAACGTATGTATGAGTGATTGATTGTCTCGCTGAATGAATGAGTATCTGAATGGAATGAATGTATGTATCGCGTGATCGAGGTTATGAAAGTGCGTGCGTGAGAGAGTGAGTGAACAGGAAAATGTACTATGTCAATATTCTAAATATGTAAATACTGCAAATATCTTTGTAAAACTTGTAAATATTGTTAAAACAAATGTAGATGTAAGCTGTGCCTGTGAAGCATGAAATATGTATGTGGGGCTTGCCCTTTTTCACTAGGCCTTCCATACTTCGTGTACGATTTATGGTAAATAAATAATAATAATAATAATAATAATCACTACCTGCTTCACTCACTCGACGAATTCTTTCTTTATTTGTACTTTGTGCTCTGTTAAGAAATAAACACAAAGCCATGTGAAAATGTTGACAGTGGAAAGAGAACAAAATACACTTTGAGCCGGAAGAAACAACAAGCACCATGATGGGGGTAGCAGCGACTGACAGTCGATAAGTCAGGAATAGACGGTCTGCGCATGCGCACAGCCAAAGCCCTCCCGCTCCCGCCACAGTTTGTCGATTTGAATTCTCCTGGCGCGCAGCCAGTACATTTGTAACGGTTTCTCCACGTTGGGATGACAAGTGAAACGGTTTCCTTTGCTCCACGCTGAGCGTACAAGTGAAACGGTTTTTCTTGGCCCTCACTTTTGCGTGACAAATGTAATGGTTTCTTACTAGCTCTGTCTTGCACTTTGAACTATTTACTCTGATTATGAAATATTTACTCTGACTAAGATATGTTGTTTTAATGGGCGCCAAGACCTCAACGCTATTTTGAAATCTAAATTTATATTTAACAACACCTAGCTCTGGTAGAACACCTTCAAGAATCTTTTCACTCATATCGTGGTATGATTTGATCATTAACCCAACAAACAATTGTATCAGGAGAAGGAATTGGTCTATATCTAATGCTACCTACTGAAAGCAAAGATTGCATGGTTAAAAGAAATGAATTTATTATATAAAACAAGTATTGCAAAATTAACAAGAATAATAAGTTTTGAATTTAAATTGGAGCGTTGCGATTTGAATATTACCGCTAGAAAATTACGTGAAAACGGATTCGGATAAATTACTGATTTTACTCTTATTCCCAAGCTATGAAGTTACTGAAATACTGAATATAAAACAAAGAGACGAGAGATTACGTAGTTCTGAGTCATTCGCGCTTACCACTGGAAATTGCCGTAGCATTTCCCTCGTACTGGATGTTGTAGAGAGCTTCCCACAGCCTCCTGGTCGTCGTCATTTTCTTCGTTAGTTGATGAGATACTTGTAGATATGATAACTTATGGTCCGAATATCGGAACCAACCACACGTACAACCACACTGGTTAAGTTTTACAAATATAGTCGCCTTGCCTCCACGGCGCGCAAACCATATATGCACTCGTCGCATCCCCTCTACGGAGCCGTCTTCCAGTCGCCCGGTCTCCACTGATTGGCTGTGCCACCACGCGCTACTCCCCTCCTCTGGGTCATTACACTCGGCGGTAGGATGATGTCGTTTACCGGTCCAGGCCAATTCGCCTTTTCTTGACGCTGCAACCCAGCTTGCGTCATGCTACTCGACAAGATTAAGCCTGTAGCCGAATTCCCAGTGAGTCATCTCTCTCATAATACCCTAACTGACAAAACTCCGAAAAATTCCCTAATCATATAATTTTCTATGATAATGTTGTTCGTAATAATTCGCTTGATAGTGTCTTCTATAACACAGAAAACCTATCGGTATACTTATAATTTTATAAGATAATGCTCCAAAAATACCTTAATAATAATAATAATAATAATAATAATAATAATAATAATAATAAGTTAATAATAATAATAATAATAATAATAAGTTACATGAAAACGTCTCTTGGCTGAATAATTTGCCGCGTAAATAAACATAGAATGGCTTCCTACTGACTTATGCCAGTGGCGTCAAATCCCCTCGAAAAACAAGTTACATATTCGCCTCGGATCATCGGATGATTTACCGTGACGACGGTCCATTATCCGATTATCCCAGACACGTTAATAAATCCCCATCCAAAATACGTATTACATAAATGAAATCACCCTAAATTACATATATATACACTCATAATTTTTCTTTACGCACTTTGCGTCAAAGTTTGTTGTCACTATGGATTGCACTTTGCAACCAGTCCAATGTTTTTCATATAGAATAATGTTCCACGGATATTTCCGCCTCTCAAATTTCTCTATGTTGGGAAAATAGACATAAATAATGTGTGAGCACTGTGTATTTATGTCACGTCACACGCATCAAGGTGTTCTGATATATGTTTATCACCACAGAACTTCCTAATTCCACTGGAGGTCCCTTCCTTATGGTGAAATGTAATCTCACTTTTCTCACTGAGCACACGATCACACTATTGTGGTAGCGCATCGTGACCATAATACTTAATCTCTCTTTATAATAGACGAAATTAATATTGACTGCTGAAAAAAAAACAGTAAGTGCGCATTTCATATAACACCAAATATTTCTGTGCCGTAATCGCCCTGTCTTCTTAAGTTCCAAATTTTACAAATACTAGTTCACAACTCAGACCAGTTCTCCTCACTCAAATAATACCTTTGTACTAATTACCTTAAATTACACACTTACAATTCTTACATGGCGAGGCCGTAAACAGATATCACGTGTGCTGTTATGTATGAGTTTCATGAAGGACTGTCTCGCCTTCTGATGGCCCATCTTTTGTCTCGTGGACGCCTTAAGCAAAAATACCCTGTTCAAGCGCTCACCCATCTGTTGGAGACAAATGGGAATTCACCAGCGCTGCCAAATTCTGGCCTTGGTGTATCGAGACATTTTAGTGCTCAAGAGCATCCGACAATCCCGTCATATTTCCCTGTACCTTAAAAACTCTAATTTACTTACATACTAACCCCCCCTGTGTGACTTCTGATACGCCTGCCTGGAAGACCAGATCTTCCTCGCACCAAATACCATACTTACTCATTTGATAGGCTGGCTCGCCAGCTAAATACACTTACTTTATGACACATACTTTCGTAGACTATGTATATTATACGTCCCGTATAATCTGTTTCCCTTGCTATCCTCCAGCACATATGCTGTTTTGCCAATACGTTTGGAAACTATAAATGTTTCTGCGTCACCTGCTTCCAACCTTGCAAGTGGCTCCCTTTAAATGAACGTCATCACGTTGCTCCACTAGCATATTTCTCAGTGTCTGTAACGATGCCCTGTTGCTACTTCTGACTGACAGAATGACGACTTAGACAGCTTCAAAGTGAACCCTGCCTGATCTAACTTCTGAAAAACAATATCTAAATGACGTAGATGCTACTCAAAACTGCGTGAACTAATTACCATATCATCAATGTAAATGGTTACAAACTCTCCTGTGTCATCCCCTAACTCTCCTGTGTCATCCCCTAACGCGATGTTTAAAGCCCTAATTAAAGCTGCTGAACTACTCTTTAACCCATAAGGTGTTCTACAAAATTGATAAAGGTTATATTTATGACTAAAAGCTGTAAATGGTCTATCTTCGTTCATAAGTGGCACTTGCCAAAAACTGGAACTCAAATCTACACAAGTGAAATACTTCTTCCCCTCAAATGTTTGCATTAATTCCTCTATTGACATAGATTTCAGCTGATCTGAACTAATTCTACTGTTAAACAAACGAGCGTCTAAACAAATACGAACTGTGCCGTCGGCCTTGGGTACCGTGATCAAAGAATTAACATATGGACTGTTAGAGTGCTCAATAATCCCATCTTCAAGCATCTGGTTAATTTGTGCCTCAACTGCACTCTGATAAGCGAAAGGTACAGGATATCTATGTCCTGTGAATACTGACCTATCAATAACGTTCAATGAATGTGTATAGCAATTGGCCATACCAATGCGATCCTCAAAAACTCTATTACAAAATAACACATCATAGAGCCGAACACACTGTTCCACCTCTATATTTCCCTGAAATGCAGCATCACGTAACGAGTCCTCTAGACTACCGTCCGTAATCACACTGCCCACAAAACATGGAGAACCCCACTCTACGGCTGGCGATATCTCATTTAAAGTACAAATCACACCTACAACACTGCTTCTCTGAATATGGTCATTGAACGCTACTTCTACTTCAGAATCTCCCCATTTAAATTTGACTCCCTACATCATAACATAAGTTACCAGACACTCTACTTAGCCACTCTGAACCCAAGATAACACTGAATACTAAATTTGGAATTACAAGACAAATCTGCTTTTCTATATGATTATTAATTTTAATGTCTACTAAAACTTGCTTAGAAATTACTTTAGACCTCTTCCCAACAGCTGTGATAACAAAAGTGCTTTTAATTGGCATCTCCTCAAAATTTACTCCAGTTCCTTTCATTTTATCATAAAATGCACTACTTATGCAACTCTTCATAAAACCACTATCAATTAAAACATCTGTGTACGCCTCGGACACGTTAAATTTAACTATAAGGCTCTTACTGACCACCTCCTGAATAATATCTTCATCATTTAGTTCACGTAATCATTCATTTCTTACATTTAGGTCATAGGGTTCCTGTATAAGTGTATGGACAGGGCATGTTATAGACTGAGATTCTGACCTTACATCGCAGCCTGGTTCGTGTTTAAAGCATTGCTACCGCTTGGTGTAGTACTACTCACTACGGCACTGGTCTGGTTGTTCTGGGTTGTATTAACGGTATCTCTCTGTCCGTTATTACCATAGGGCTGATTCCCTCCTTGACCCCTGTTCTGGTTATAATTATTATTGTTATTATACCTCCCTTGGTTACCCCTAAAATCATTATTTCGGCCTTGGATTTCCCCTAAAATCATTATTTCTACCTTGGTAGTTCGTACCATACCCATTTCCTCTGTACTGGTTTTGCTGATTTTTATTTTTACTATTATTTTGGTTCCCCCTATTTTGAACGCTGGCCCCTTCGCCACTGTTCCCTTGAACTTCCTGATTCCTATTCTCATTAGGCCTGTTATTATGGTTACCCTGGTTCCTACCGAAATTCTCCTCGTAACCACCTCTTCCCAGAGCATCGAATGTAGGTCTACTGAATAAATTTTCTACTTGTGAAATAGATTTAACATTTTGGATACAGGCAGCTTCTTTGATTCTATATGGAAAATGTCTTAGTAATAGCCTGACTACATCACCTTCCTCCTTCAAACCATCCAGATATTTGCACGTTAATACCTGTCCTAAAAAGTACTCGGTCATAGTGTAGTTGCCTCTCGGGTTATATTTCCCACACACAATTCCCTCTCGATACCGAGACTGAATTACCTCATTCCAAAATTTCTCACAAAATTTAACTTAAAAATCTGTAATATTCTCGAAATTGTCTCTGTAGACAGCAAACCAGTTTCTTGTCTCCCCTACAAACGCTTGCTCTAAAATCTCAACTACCTGGCACCGCTCAATACTACCATCTTCCAACCTCTCCCCGAATTTATTTTCTATTGTATTCATGAACTCCATTGGACAACCCTGCCGATTACTGAATTTGCCTAGTTCTATTTCCCTGTGTGTGCTATTCACATAAACTGGCCTACTCTGACTATTTTCCTGCCTAATTCTAGCTTTCAACTTCTGTTCTAATTCAGCAATTTTCTCCTCAGCTTTTCTTTCAATATTAGTTACAGTTAACCTAATACTCCCTTCCGATGCTTCAACTTTACCACTTAATTTAGCTTGTTTCTCATTAATCTCATTAATGCTTTCCTTATTCCTCTCCCTTAAATCATTAACTTCAGTGATTATTTCTGCATGAACTTTATCAATTCTTCCCCCCAGCTGTGCTTTAACCTCTTTAGTTGCTACCTGAATTTTGTCAATTTCTCCCCGCAATTGCTTTTTGACCTGCTGTGTTTCAAGTTGCACTTGTTCTTTTAAATTTTCAGCCTGTGTACTGATTCTAATTTCTAACTCCTCCTGTCCTTTTCCTATTTTTCTGTCTACATCTGCAATAATCTCTTTAGCCTTCTCTTCCATCACCCCTCTGATCTCACCTCTAATCAGCTCAAATTTATCACTAATTTCCCTACTGTTTTGTTCAAGTCTAGCATTATTTTGTTCGAGTTTAGCATTTAAAGTTTCAGTACTCTCTCTATTTTCCCTACTGTTTTGTTCAAGTTTAGCATTTAAACTATCGCTCAATTCCCTATTACTCTCTTTATTTTCCCTACTATTTTGTTCAAGTCTAGCATTATTTTGTTCAAGTTTAGCGTTTAAAGTTTCAGTACTCTCTTTATTTTCCCTACTGTTTTGTTCAAGTTTAGCATTATTTTGTTCGAGTTTAGCATTGTTTTGTTCAAGTTTAGCGTTTAGAGCATCTGTGCTAATTTTATTTTGTTGCATAAACTGAAGAAGCAAACTCTCTAACCCTGCTTGACTGTTTTGATTACCCCCCTCAGTATCGGGATTTACCTCCGACATCCCTGTACTGCTTTCATTTCCAAGACTAGCCATACTGCTCGTATCTTCACTATCCAACTGGTGACCACTACGCAACTTCATCTCTTCCTCAACACTACCCATGCTGATACACACCGATAAATGAAAAACCCCCAAAATACAGGCACAGAAATATATACCCTTCTCCTTCCACAAATGTTATTAGGTTTTCATCCCCCAAGTTGGTAGCGACAAGTGAAACGGTTTCCCCACGTTGGGCGCCAAGTGGAACGGTTTCTCCACGTTGGGATGACAAGTGAAACTGTTTCCTTTGCTCCACGCTGAGCGTACAAGTGAAACGGTTTTTCTTGGCCCTCACTTTTGCGTGACAAATGTAATGGTTTCTTACTAGCTCTGTCTTGCACTTTGAAATATTTACTCTGACTAAGATATGTTGTTTTAATAGGCGCCAAGACCTCAACGCTATGTTGAAATCTAAATTTATATTTAACAACACCTAGCTCTGGTAGAACACCTTCAAGAATCGTTTCACTCAGATCGTGGTATGATATGATCATTAACCCAACAAACAATTGTATCAGGAGAAGGAATTGGTCTATATCTAATGCTACCTACTGAAAGCAAAGATTGCATGGTTTAAAGAAATGAATTTATTATATAAAACAAGTATTGCAAAATTAACAATAATAATAATAATAATAATAATAAGTTTTGAATTTAAATTGGAGCGTTGCGATTTGAATATTACCGCTAGAAAAATTACGTGAAAACGGATTCGGATAAATTACTGATTTTACTCTTATTCCCAAGCTATGAAGTTACTGAAATACTGAATATAAAACAAAGAGACGAGAGATTACGTAGTTCTGAGTCATTCGCGCTTACCACTGGAAATTGCCGTAGCATTTCCCTCGTACTGGATGTTGTAGAGAGCTTCCCACAGCCTCCTGGTCGTCGTCATCTTCTTCGTTAGTTGATGAGATACTTGTAGATATGATAACTTACGGTCCGAATATCGGAACCAACCACACGTACAACCACACTGGTTAAGGTTTACAAAGATAGTCGCCTTGCCTCCACGGCGCGCAATCCATATATGCACTCGTCGCATCCCCTCTACGGAGCAGTCTTCCAGTCGCCCGGTCTCCACTGATTTTACTCTTATTCCCAAGCTATGAAGTTACTGAAATACTGAATATAAAACAAAGAGACGAGAGATTACGTAGTAACTTATGCCAGTGGCGTAAAATCCCCTCGAAAAACACGTTACATATTGTTAGGCAATATTCTTAAAAAATATATTTTTGTTATTTAAGGTGGCGGTAACTTAGGTTTCGATGACAAATTTAATTTTAAGTTAAGTTGGCTGTGCCACCACGCGCTACTCCCCTCCTCTGGGTCATTACACTCGGCGGGAGGATGATGTCGTTTACCGGTCCAGGCCAATTCGCCTTTTCTTGACGCTGCAACCCAGCTTGCGTCATGCTACTCGACAAGATTAAGCCTGTAGCCGAATTCCCAGTGAGTCATCTCTCTCATAATACCCTAACTGACAAAACTCCGAAAAATTCCGTAATCATATAATTTTCTATGATAATGTTGTTCGTAATAATTCGCTTGATAGTGTCTTCTATAACATAGAAAACCTATCGGTATACTTATAATTTTATAAGAAAATGCTCCAAAAATAAGTTAATAATAATAATAAGTTACATGAAAACTTCTCTTGGCTGAACAATTTGCCGCGTAAATAAATATAGAATGGGTTCCTACTGACTTATGCCAGTGGCGTAAAATCCCCTCGAAAAACAAGTTACATATTGTTAGGCAATATTCTTAAAAAATACATTTTTGTTATTTAAGGTGGCGGTAACATAGGTTTCGATGACAAATTTAATTTTCTTTTTTCTGATGCTTTTGGTTCTCAGCATATTGAAGTAGGCCTATCATAGGGAGTTTATTTGCTGCAAAAATGTTAATCTATTTCCGAGATAAGGGTTTTGGAAGTTTGTCAACTTTGGCAAACATCTACCAAGCCTTTATAAAGTAAAACCTGCCTAAACAGCTCCCTTTATATACCGGAAACTTGAACAAGCGGAAAACAAAATTCGGAACGGAGGTATTTCCTATGTAAGATGACACTGTAAACCGGAAAACTGCCTAACGCGGAAACGGAACGAAATTCAGGAACTGTAGTCGTAAATAACCTGACTAAGACGGATTATCTTATCCATAATACAAAGCTATGTACTAAATTTTGAGCGCCCTGTACTTGCACCATTAGTCCTAGGAAACATTAACTCTAAGTTTTCCTCAAGGACGCAGCAGGTATGCTACATTTCTCAACATCTGTATTCTGTACCATTACTTCCTCCAACCCTCTTGTAATACACACAGTTTCCGTCTGACAAATGAGAGTAGAAGTAAGAGTAGAAGAAAACAGTGAACTTGAGTGATATTTAAAGTTGTTGTTTTTACTGTGTACTGCATTTAATTACGTTCTGTAGTTCAGTGGCATTGACTTGCACTGGATGAGAAAATTAAAGTTAGAGAAGAAAAAACGTTCGACTAAAGAATTAACTGGGTTGTTTAAAAGTGGGGAAAATACTCAAATTATTTCATAGTAATCCTATACGATAATACAGTATTTCTTTGTAATGTATTTTGTCTTATTAAAACTCAACCCTTTGTAAAACGGCAACCTGCCAAAACGGAAAAATACATCCGGAACGATTGCGTTCCGCTTTAGGCAGGTTTGGAAAGCTGTTGTAATGATACGACAAATGGTTCTATCGTTTGGAGATTATGTTGAAACATAACTACAAAACAAGTAAACATTTAGTAATAAAAACAGTTTGGTATGTCAATCTGTTATTTTTATATAGCCCATCGGACGTTGAAAAAAAGACAGCCCTCGTATGTTCCAAGTCACTTTATTTTTTTCTATTATTAATCGGACACCTACCCTGAAGTATTCCTCGTTCATATTCGAATATATTTATGCGGTTACATTTTATTCAATGATCAATGTTATTGGTTTTACGTCCCTTAACTACTGCGGCTTTTAGAAACGCCGGCGTGCCGGGATTTTGCCCCGAAGCGGATCCATAACGTTCCAGTAAATCTACTGACACTTGGGGTAGCGCGCCTGCCTCTCACCCAGAGGGCCCCAGATTCGATTCCCGGCTCCTTCAGTGATTTTAGAAACTGACGTGAGGGCTGAAACGGGGTGCACTCAGCCTCGTGAAGACAATAGATTAGCTGTCTGACAGTGAGGCAGTGCCCCGGTCATGAAAACCAAGATTAACGGCCAATGGGACCCGATGCGCTGACCACGCGTCACCCCAATTTCTGCAGGCCAAATTGCTGGTCAGCGGTTGCTTGGTAGGCCTAGGCCCTTCATGGACTGTAGTGCTAGGGGGAGGGGGGATCTCCTGGCTCGGCTCCCTCGCATTTGTGCACCTTCAAATGCCAACTGACTGCGCCGGGATTGGATCCTGCAACCTTGGAAACAGCAGGCGAGAACGTTACCGCTGAGCCACGCAGCCTGCCGAAGTGACGTTTTAAATTTGGTATGTATAGTTACAGTAAATATTGTGGAAACGAAGGAAGTTTTGCCGAGCAAGAACTCTCTTATAAGTGAGCGGAAACACGCCATGCCACTCTTTGTTTACCAGCAGGTCATTAGCAAGTCTTATCTCTCACAAACTTTGATTGCAGCCAATCATTGTCATTCAAATGAATGGACTCCCAGAAACTAGTTCTGATTGTAATTTTTTGTAGCTCATTTAGTGGCTCGACAAGGGAAAATGTCCTCAATTTCCACATTCTTCTTCTTCTTTACTTTAGCGTTTGTCCCGCTTCGTGGCAGGGTCCGCTATGTGAATCCGCTGTCTCCACTTTACTCGGTCATAGGCCATGTCCGGATGTAGGTTGACGCTTTTCAGATCCCTGTGCAGTGTATCGGCCCAATATTGTCTCGGTCGCCCCCTTGGTCTTTTCCCGGCGACCTCTAGTGTGTAGCCCTGTTTTGCAATGGTGTCTACTCCTGACCGTAGCACATGCCCAAACCATCGCAGACGACCCTCACGCATTTAGTTGTTGATTGCCGCGACACCAAATCGTTCCCTTATTCTTTCATTGGGGATGTGATCAAACTTAGTAATGCCAGCTATCCATCTAAGCATCTTGGTCTCCATAACACTTAGCCGACGTTCTACTTCCTTGGTGATCGGCCAACATTCAGTACCATAAAGAGCCACGGGACGAATGACAGTGCAGTAAATCTTCGATTTTAGGTGGTCTTTCATCTGGCGGTCGCACATGACATCTGTCGTTGTTCGCCACTTCGTACACGCAGCATTAATTCTTACGTTGACCTCCTCGGTGAGACGACCTTCAGCAGTTATCGTAGAATCAAGATACTTAAATTTTGTCGTTCGCCCTCAATTTCCACATTGTTTGCACTAAATTCCAGGAAACATTTTATTTTCAATAGGGCCAACTAACTATTTCGGATTGGCTGTGTCAACCAATTGGCTGATATTGTTTAGCTTCAAGCGTCTGAAGAAGACCCTATTTATTATTACTATGATTATTTTGCAACAAAAATAAGTTCAGAAGATTAGACAGTTTCCCTTTTCATTAGGTTAATATTAGTAGTAGCTACGCATTCTGAGGCGCAAGGCACGGGGCCAGGCTCTCTCCGGACTCCGAAGAGAGTGGTTTCGGACCCCACCTTGAAATGGTACTCCATGGTTTCCTATTTTCACCTCAAGGCAAATGCCAGGATGGTACTTTCTAATAGGCCAACGGCCGCTTCCTATCAACACCTGGCCCAGTTTCATTCATTTTCAATCATCTCTTATTAATTTATCAGATGATATTGGCGTCAGGAAGGGCATCCGGCCATAAAAACTATTTCCATATCGAACCTAATCTCATCGCAGCCCCGATAGAAACTTGAATAATAAGTAGGAAAAAAAGTTAAGATTAGTGAGCCCAGAATAATACTTGTTGTTGTTGATTATTTGCGACATCGTTGTCATTTAGCCCCGTGTTCTTGGGTTATGTAGAACTAGCATTACCCGTCGCGGCTTCGCCCGCGAAAATTGTAGTTGTAAAGAGTACACTTAGCAACGTCTCAAATCATGAATGCTATCGTATGTTTAATTTATCGTTTAATTTTGAATAATAATGATAATAATTTGGTAAAGACCGTAAACAATCAGACAATAAGGACAATATAGCACAACAATGGAACATAAATATCAAAATCTTCCCAACGTCACGTCGCATCGCATGTATAAAATTCGACTCAAAATCACAACACGGTTTCAGACCACAAACGTAGATAGGAAATGAGTGAGATACTGTATATTAAACACACTGAATAAACACAAAATCCATTTACCTAAATTCCTATGAAAAACAGTACACATCATAAAATTACACAAGCATAAAACCTCTACGCCCCCTTTCACCTCATAATATCCACCACATCGAAAAACCCTTAGACAAGTGTCTGCTTATTTTTTTAAATCATTAGTTAATATGCCGAGTATCACATCCCCAAATGAAACCACTCGTGAGATATTATTCAATGAAATACAGTTTTAACCCCGTTAATTCCCCTTTAGAACCTGAATATCCAAAAATCCTTCCTTAGTAGACGTTTTCGACATACAACAAACATGTCCCCAAAATTTCATGTTTCTAACTTTAATAGTTTTGGTTGGTCGATGAGAGTGGATCTTCCTTAGTGGCCGATAACCTAGATGTTAGGCCCCTTAAAACAACAACAATTCCTTAGTGGACTTTTTTCTTCCAGAATTTCACCCCTCCCCATGGGCCCCTTAAATTGGATTTATGAAAAAACGGTCGAACACCTGTTTACTTATTTTTAAGCTGATTGTTTTCCTCTGAGTTTCAAACTCCTCGCCTATGTCGTTTACGAGATACACGCTCCGTTAGGAATCCTTCAACCCCCCACTTGTCATCCCTTTCACCTCATAATATAGACCACATCGAAAAATCATTAGACACATGTCTGCTTATTTTTAGCGATTGGTTTATATGCCAAGTATCACATCCCCAAATGAAACCTCTCGTGAGATATTGTTATTCAATGAAATGCACGTTTACCCCCTTAACCCCCATTTATAACCCAAATAGCCAAAAATCCTTCCTTAGTGGACGTTTTCGACATACAACGAACATATCCCCAAAATTTAATGTTTCTAACTTCAATAATTTTGGCTGGGCGATGATGAGTGAGTCAGTCAGGACATTTTCTTTCATTTATATTTCAGAATTTCACCCCTCCCCATGAACCTCTTAAATTGGATTTATGAAAAAAAAACGAGCAAACACCTATTTACTTATTTTTATGCTTAATTTTCCCCCTGAGTTTGATGAGTGAGTGAGTGAGTGAGTGAGCGAGCGAGTCAGTCAATCAGTTAGGACACTTTCTTTCCTGTTTTCTTTCCCCCAGAATTTCACCCCTCCCCACGGACCCCTTAAATTGTATTTATGAAAAAAAAACCGGTCTAACAACTATTTACTTATTTTTAAGCTGATTTTTTCCGCTGAATTTCAAACTTCTCACCTATGTCGTATAAGAGATACATGCTCCGTTAAGAATCCTTCAACCCCCAATTTTCATCCCTTTCACCTCATAACATACACCACATCGAAAAACCCTTAGACACATGTCTGCTTATTTTTAATGATTAGTTTATATGCCGAGTATTTCATCCATAAATGAAACAACTCGTGAGATATTGTTATTCAATGAAATGCAGGTTTAACCCCCTTAACACCCCTTTAGAACATGAATATCCAAAAATCCATCCTTAGTGGACGTTTTCGACATACAAAAACATTTCCCCAAAATGTCATGTTTCTAACTGCAATACAGTACGTTTGGCTGGGAGATGATGAGTGAATATCCAAAAATCCTTCCTTAGTGGACGTTTTCCCCCCTGAATTTCACCCCTCCCCATGGACCCCTTAAATTAGATTGATGAAAAAAAAACGGTCGAACACCTATTTACTTACTTTTCAAGCTCCTCCCGCCCTCGAGTTTCATACTTTTTGCATCTGTCGTTTGAGAGATACTAGCTCCGTTAAGAATCCTTCAACCCCCACTTTCCACCCCTTTCACCTCATAATATACATCACATCTAAAAGCCCTCAGACACATGTCTTTTTATTTTTAATGATGAGTTTATAATATGCCGAATATCACATCCCCCAATAAAACCAATCGGGAGATATTGTTATTCAATGAAATGCAGGTCTACCCCCGTAACACCCCTTTAGAACCTGAATATCCAAAAATCCTTCCTTAGTGGGCGTTTTCGACTTACAACGAACATATCGCCAAAATTTCATGTTTCTAACTTTAATAGCTTTGGCTGGGCGATGATGAGTCAGTGAGTCAGTCAATCAGGACACTTTGTTTTATATAATAGATTTGTCTGATAACCTGTGTCACTGTGATGTCTGTACTAGTGTGTGGATTTGTTATTCAGGTAATGATTGGGAAGTAGGTATGGTGCAGAGACCTGGACTTTTTTTTTTCTTCTTAGCGTATGGCATTTATGCCGGGAGTGTCCGAGGACATGTTCGGTTCGCCAGATTTTGTAGCTGCTTCTACGCGGACACCCATGGGGTGAGCGACATGTACCGCCGCGTGTGGAGTGTTGTCTGGGGAGGAAAGTGTGAATGTAAGGACTAGGAGTTGGAAGGTAGCGGCTGTGGCCTATAGTTAGGGACCGATCCCGACATTTGCCTGGAAGGAATATGGGAAACCACAGAATACCATCTTCAAGGTTGCCGGCGGGGGGATTCGAACCTCCTCGCCTCCCGGATGTGAGCGACTGCCTGCAGCCACGCCGTAACATGATATTGATGGATGGAAATGCACTTCGTGTATTTGAGAGAAAGGTTATAGGCTACGGAGGATCTATGGTCCAGTAAGTGTAGGAGATGAGTGGAAAATAAGAACAAATCAAGAGTTGGACACAATTCTTCAAGGTGAAGATATTGTGAAATTTGTGAAGTCACGGAGGATTGTATGGTTAGGACATGTAGAACGGACGGGTATTGAAAGACTTCAGAAGAAGTTGTTGCATGGAAAAAATGATAGGATCGAGGAAACGTGGAAGGCCAAGAAGGACTTGGATGCAAGATGTAGAGAAGGATCTGAAGACTATGCAAGTCAGGATATGGTGGGAGAAAGTGGAAAGAAGAGATGAATGGAGAATCATTGAGAGGGAGGCCAAAGCTCCAGCATTTGCCTGGAGCAGAAGTGGGAAACCAAGGAAAACCACTTCCAGGATGGCTGAGGTAGGATTCGAACCCGTCCCTTCTCAGTTTTGCGTCACGAGGTTGAGTGTGCCTCGGTCCGGCCCTGAGACTAGAATTACATTTCTTGGCAAAACCTGGGCCTCCGCGGTGACAGCCAAGAATGCTAACCACTACGCAGCGAGGCGGACAATAATGCTTGTGTAACTCCAATAAAATGGAAGGAAATGATAAAAGGACATAAAATAGTTAACTTACTTAATAGCACGGCTGATAATCCATGATTGTTCTCACTATTTAACTAGAACCTATATGCTCCTGGTCTGTCCAGGTGACCTAAACATTCCACTGTCCTAGAACTAGCTCTTAACAGCACACGCATTATTCACCTCTTCTGATACGCAATATCGACAACATATTCATAACTAATTTTAGCTATATTGGAGTCCAAACCTATTTACGTTTGGCGGTCTAGCTGTTTGCTTCTCACCAAGGTGGACCGGGTTCAATTCCCGGTCATTGCATGTGAGATTTTCGAAGTGAAATGCCATGCCGTAGCCTATTATCGCGAGATTAACGGTCACGTTAAACTAAGAGCTTCCTTTCTTCCTTCTTTCCTTCTTTCCTTCCTTCCTTCCTTCCTTCCTTCGCGTTTGGCAGACACCGTAGTAAAAAAAAAACCTTTGTTGTCATTTGCCACACCGTTTCTGAACTTTAGTATAATAATCTACGTCACACGATACTATAAGATACAACCAAATTTACCTGTGGAAATGTGAATACAACAGCGCTAAAACTCAAAAACATCAAGAGGTTTGGACTTCACTAGAAGTTACATTTGATAGTACATATCATTCGCTAGCTAGCTATACCTTTGCAGCCTTGTAAATTTAAAATTATTTAAAAATCGTCCTTGGAAGTGTCTATGATTAACATCAATTTTAAACACGTGAATTTGTACTCGTATTACCACCACTATTATTATTATTATTATAGACTGTTATGCCTTTCAGATTTCAATCTAGACTGTAAGCCTCGGTGAGTGAACGGGCAATTCCCATGATGATCCCCTATTGGCAGATAGAGCAGTGGCCTCCTCTGTTTCATTTCCTCTCACGTTGGAAACTGAATATAATCATCGTCTCCTCTTGTTATCATTTACGGGCTTGGGCATTGAGGTCATTTCAGTACCATGTACGTGAATGCGTGTAGCATCTTGTCTGATAACCTGTACATTTTGGTGTCTAGTAGTGTGGGTATTTGTAGCGAGGATTGGGAAGGAGACGGCTGTGGCCTAAAGATAAGAACCATCCCGACATTTGCCTGGAGTAGAAATGGAAAATCACCGATAATCGTTCCTATGATGGCCGAGGTGCCGCCTCACGAGGCTGAGTGTACCCCGTTCCAGCACTCTGACAAGAATTACGTTTCTTGGCAGAACTGGGACGTGAACCCAAACCTCAGGGATGGCAGCTAAGAATGCTAGCCACTGCGCCACGATCATTGCCTCCTAGGTCTTCCTTTCCTATTCTCCATAGACAAATCATAACCTATAATAGAATATAGCATGGTAAGCTTATAAACTTCTAGGCTCACAGCACATCAATATTTGAGTATTTGAATATTTTTCTTAAAATTCGGCTAGTACACTCTAATGTGATTATCACGAAACTTGGTACCAGCGTATATTACAGTGGAGTATGTTGACCTTGTTTCGTTGATATCTACTGATGAAATTCAATGTGACGTCTTTGTTTTCATGTTAATAGCTAACCACTGAATCACCACTTGAGCGTTTATCTTGTTAACAGAAAGATTATTCCAAGATGATGGTCACATCTATATAAAACAGCAATAAAAAGAGACAGTCGTGTGACGAGCATGGTGCAAACGTATTGTGTAATTGAAGGGTATGTTTGCTCCTTTTTTTAAACCTTGTAGTTTTACGTGACCCTTAATCCTTTGAGTGCTTCGTCCGACTATAAACGGTGCACAAGAACTTTTTCTTTTTCATATTCCTCATTCGCTCGCGAATGCCGAGTCTATCTCTGGCATGTTCTGCCATCTGTTGGACATTATGTTTTACTACTTGAGTTTGGACTTTTGCTTCCTGAAGCAACTAACAGAGCACTTTGTGGACGTCTGTCCTCTATGGCTGGAGTTCATCTGTGATGTAAACAAGCATGGCGGAATAACGAGAAAATTATTCACGCCACGTTGTGATTTCGGATCAAAGAATATCAATTTTTGTATTAATAAGGAGCAACAAGTAGCCTATTGGTTGCTTACTGATTTATTTATTTTTTATTTTTTAATTTTAACTAGCAACTGGCCTTGGTTTCGCCCAGTATCGTTAACGATTTACCCAGCGTAGGCTTAAAAGGGGGTTTTTTTTTTTCGATTTCAATGAACTACGACCTATATCCATTTTCCGTCTCAGCATGATGGGTTAAAATCGCAGACTGGACTATTAATTATATTATCATGGAGAATAGCATGTGCAATGAATTCTAGTCAGACGTAATTTAAGGATGGCGAGGTGCATGAAACACAAATCCCCCTTCCATCCAATCTAAACGTGACTGTCTGTGAATTCTGCGGAACGAAGGCTGAAACTGGGGTGATAGGCTCACTCGCTAGCTAGCTCATAAACTGTCTCCGAAGCTAGTAATTGAATGGAGATTGTTTGAAGAAATGAAAACGTAAAACACTTATACTGGGCGATGTATTGAAGATAGAGATATGCTGTCCGGGACTCTTTTTGTTGAACGTTTCATGCTGACCAATTCTTACACGCATAGTATGTAAGCTTACAAGGCGCACGGACGGTAGGTTTTTTCGACTCGATTCACTGAAATCGTTACTGTTCTGCTTCCATCGCTCATAAATAAACTATTTTCTACAGAAACCTTCCTCGAGAAATCCTTTACAGAATGGTGAAAACCGCATCAAAATCGATCCAGTGGTCATCGAGATTACCCGGAACATCCAAGAATCGGGGACTTCGTTCTATACTAAGTAGATATTTCGATTCGTCTCTAAATGAAAATTAATATGAACGTAGGATTTTGAATGTACGATTAATCACGACCCAAAATCTAAAGACATTTTAAGCCCCCATGATAAGTTAAAAAATACGGCTTCTTTTTTTAAAATGCAGATGCAAAATCTCGGCACTAAGGTAGCAATAGTTAATTGGGTAACTTAGCACTTAAAAGGTTAATCTCGAGATCATAAGCCAGGGAACCTTCTATTTACGCGGAATCCGAGCCACAGGACGTGACATTTCACTTCGAAAATCCCACAATCATTAACCAGGAATCAAATCCTGTCCACCTTGGCGAGAGGCTTGCAGTTTGATCGTTGCGCTGTTATAAAAAAAAAAGGTGAAACATGACTCTTATTGGTGTCGATGTTACTGTATGAAGGATAGCAGCCAAATTCAATTTCTCCAGGTATGCGTGGGGCTCGGTAAGTGTCAATGAAAGCATAATACAATATTGGTGCCGGAACATGAACAGAGGCACGCATCGCACTTACCCAACTCGTAGCAAGTCAGGGGCGATGAGCTGGCTAGTACAAGGGGATGACAGTTCATAGTGGGTGCGTGGGTCGCAGAAAAGCTCTGCTCTGGATGTTCTGCCAACCAATGAAGAATTAATTTCAGCACTAAGGTTCCGTAGTTGGCACTCATGAACGCTGACATCAAACAGACTGGCGGAAGCGGGAATAGTCTGTTTTGATTGATTTTCCTCGTGGTGTTGTTGGTTGTTTTGATTTGTTCGGTATTTTGATTTTTTATTTGCATTGAACTGAGTCAATCATGCCCCTGCAAGGGAGGAAAAATTGCCAAGCACCGGGATGTAAGAATTCTGATAGTATGATTATGAAGAACAATACGGCAATTTTCATCTTCCTGACACTTGGTGTTGACCATGTGTAAAACTAGTGGGCAATTTGGACTACTCTCGAATAAAAATATATAGAGGAATAAATGTGTGCATTTCATCTCTTGTTTGTTTTCTTACCCATTCTCCTTTGCATTGCAATAAAATTTGTGGTTTAGGGCTACGGGGAGGGGTGGGTGGCAGCCGGCATTCTAGGCAAAAAGTGAGGTTATGGCAATATAGTGTGTGCATTTGGACAGTTTTCTTTATATTCATCGAATATCCCAACAATTCTGTAGAGTAGGAGAGCAATGTTTAATTAGCCTAAAGGTGAATTAAACTCTAGAACGGCATAACTGTGTCCTTCGTGACAAATCTATTGCCAAGATTGATATATATCAAAATGTATTATTTTCCTATCTGGACGTATATTTCAGCGCCTAGCGAAAAGCGCAGTTATGTTTGTGTTATTTTCATGAATAATCAATAACTCATCGCAGAACATACTGTTCAATTCCGTGTAATAAAGGCTGCTTTCATATGGCTTTTTACTTTTTATGTTGCCAGACTTGTCGGAGCAGTACATAGCCTCAGGCGTTGCTCTCTCTCGGAAATTCTATAACCAAAAGTGACGAATCTCTCATAGTTTACATGATCCTTGGGCTAGTATGCATGGGAGTTGACTCTGTGACTTCTGTCTCGGGACAGTCGGATGAGGAGCCGCAAAGATGCGCGCGCACCCGGCAGCGAGGAGCATTTGAATAGCGCCGACTTGAAATGCTCCTCGCTGTCTCATTGTGTGATTGTTACCTACAAGAATTATCCCACCTGCGTACTTGTCTTTCATTCCTGTATGATTCTGTTCATCCTCGTCGAACACCAGCTTTTATGACTGAAAAGTATCACACGCTAGCATTTCGTGCGCCAAGTTGTAAGAAATAAAACATGGAGGACGTTTGTCGTTTCGGGGTAACATTTACAGTCGATTTGCATTATTAACGCAAAGCGGTCGTGAAACTTGCTTTAAGTACTGCCCCCGTAAATTGAATTATATTGAGACCACGATGGCTGTATTGGAAAATATGAAGAAAGTTATGGCTGTCATAGTTGTGACGTGGATATTCATGACGTAAGCACGGATGACGCAGACTTCACGCAAGTAGGCTGCTTGAGCTGAGATTCTTGGTGACGTCATGATTTTGTTCGAGAAAGATCTGAGATTTACGACGCAGTCGCAGGGAAACATGGAATTGTGCTGAGGAAGAAGTTACGCGATTGGAGGAAAGACTCGAACCAATGAATGATAGTTTGGAGGAAGACGGAGATTACTGAAACTACGATATTTTAATTACTTTTGGAATGCAGAATTGTGGAAATCTATTTTCAGTTATGGCATTGATTTGGAATTTTGAAGAAATTATTTTTGAGTTTTTGAAATTTGAAAATCCGTCAAGTATAGCCAAAGTTAGAACTTCTAGCTATGACGGAGAAACAAGCTATGGAAGGGATGGATACGCCCCTTAAGAAGTTAAGAAGGTCTTGCACAGCAGAGAGGAGCTCTCATATCGCGTATATCAGTTCTCATACCGCATATATATTTCTGATGTCACATAGTCGTTTTCGAGTGAATAAGTAAAGCAAGTCGTCTTTAGCGTGTGGTAAAGCCAACCGCATTGAACGAGTACGGAGCGTGCCGCAGTTCCATTTTACGGTGTTTGAAACTAGGCGAAGTTGAAACGCACACATTTTCAAGTCTACAAGATAATATATCACGAGTTGACTAATGCCTTTAAGCTACTTCTATTGTGCAGTACTATATTAAAGTGTGTAGAAAGGTTGAACATTTTCAAGATTATAATTCGAAAGATATTGGCATTTTAAGACGGCAGACAAAAGTGATTTTCTCGCCATCTGAGAAGCACTTTTAAAATATCACATTCTACGCTACGGCTGACACTGGTATTGCAACCGTGCTACTACATATTGCATTTGATGATATAACGCTGCATTCTAACATGGAACAATATAATATGGCAGTTCTTTCAACTATTATAACGGAAATGGAGATGGAAGGCTAAGGACTTTAATGCAATTGGGACATAGATCAATGGAGTGAAATAGCAGCATGGAACTTCGCTAGTCGTCTTTCTACAAAAGCGAGCATGTAGTGAATATCCAACTACACTCATGCATCGTTGTCCAACGCTGAATTATATCAAATGGCAGTGGAAACATATTCATACTCCACAAATATGAATATTTCTGCGGAAATAACTGCAATAAACTTCATGGCGAATTTCTACCAGAACTTCAGGGAACTAGCAAGAGAGGCCAGGGTAGACCCGGCTCACAAAGAAGAGTTTTGCCAGAAGGATGTCTATCGTATACACGGAGCAGTGCAATTTCCGGAGGAGGAAGCAGTTCTATTCTCCGAGGGCGCTGGTTCCAGGTTCGAGGACGGAGCAAATCTTTTTGGTGAAATGGAACCATCACCAGTCTTCTTTGGAAGATTTTCCTCTGGAACTTCAATCAACAGATAAGGTAGTCGTGAACGTTTCTTGTTTTATTTGAGTCATTTAGCGATATCTGAGCAACCATTTTTCCCATATTTTTGTCCCATATATATTTTGCCCCATATTCTTGCTTGATAATTCTGTACTCAGTACACTTCGATGATTTATGCCTTTTTCTACGATTTATTAAGACATTGTTATGTCATTGGCATAGTTAAATAATTTTGGATCAGTTGAGACTGATAATATATTCTTTCAGTAATTTGCATATTTTTGTAGTCACGATTTGACTGTAAAGTTAATGATTTTGTATGGCAGATTTGAATTCAGACAGCGTGTCATTTTATTAAAGTAATTCTTTTCAGTAAATTATTTTGACCAATTTTCTGTCATCCTCAAGAAAGAAGAATAATTAAAAGATTTTAGAGCGTTAAAATCTATTACTGTATCGACGATCTTGGAAATACTAGTCGTTTTATGAACACGATTGCAACATAGACATTTATCGTCAGTTCTGAAATTACCATTGCATTACAGACAATTTTATGAAATATGAACTTTGATTACGATTTATTGAATACACTATAGTAATGAACTTTTGATAGGAATTTTTCTCAATACTAGATTGGAACAATAATGTTTGCATTCCAAAGTCTAATTGTATTCTATTCGACTATTTTTGCAGTTTAGATGAACTTTGTTTGAAGATAGTATTTTTATACTACGATACTTAGGAGATATTAATCTCAATTTTGATAGACCAGAGAGGCGTGTATAATCGTATTTGCTATTAAATTTATTTGTGATTGGCAAATTTTTACTTCATATCGATTCATGAATGAAACCCACGAAGGTTAAATAAATAACAGTTTTGAAACAATTAATGAATATAAGAATTTTTAAAGTGGAACTATGGATGTATAATCGTTAGTTCAGTGGACATGTAAAAGTCGCTGATGAATAATGCCCTTGAATAATTGAAGGAGATTCCCACAGTAATATTAATGAAGTTGATGAGATTATAAGTGGAGGTTTTGTGTATGGATTGTGGAAGATTTTTATGCCATATATATGGAAATATTATGATGAATTCTGGGCCTATTTTATGCAATTTTGTGCGTTTGAAGCGAAGTATTTTTCCGCTGAGTTTATTGTCCAGGTCCTTTGAAAATTAATCATGTGAAATTACTGTTAAAATTAACAAGAGTGTTTAAATAATTTGAGATAACGATTTTGAATGGAGGTTACCGTCACAAATAATAATAATAATAATTATTATTAAAACTTATTAAACCTGATTTATAAGCATAAATATAACTAACCTTTATTGGTCGATTATATTAACCTGATTTGAGTAATTATCAACCGGATAAACGTGTGGTTTAATGTATTTCTAATATAAAGAATATAAATATTGTAAATAAATTATGTAATTATCTTTAATAATAATTTGTAATGAAAGGAATTAATAGAGGCGTGTATAGATTTCTGAATTGTCGTTTGACAATATTATAAACAATTTATAATTGTTATAAACAATTAATGAGCATTTGTTATAAACATTAAGAGTTTTGTTAATATACTCTAAAGAACGCTAAGTATACAAGTGGATTAACAATTAAACAAGTTTTGGGATTATTAGAGTAATCCAGTAATATGTGATTGAAGCATTTAAAAGATTTGCGTGTTAATATTTGAGTTGAGTTGAGGACATTTAAAGTGTTTGAAAAGGAGCTAGGCTCAGAGGTTACGAGCATATGCTAACACTGACTGGACAGGTGGGTCCATTTAACGACGTAGGCATGCGACTTGATGTAGGGTGGATCGCAGCTGGCCTGACAACTGTATGTTAGAGGCCAAGGTCGACCTCATAACAGGCTTGCAGTTATAAATAAAGTGTGATGTTTATGAAAGAGGAAAACAATTGCTACATGTCTCGTTCCAATTCCCTCATCCATTCCAAGTGTATTACTATTATTACGTTCTTTATAAGCTAGTGAAAGATAAAATTTTGTATGTAACGTCTACAAGTCCTACAGGAGGACATGATTATATTGACAATGGCTTCTGATTGCCACGTTTATTTTGTATATTTTTGTTAGAGTCACCCCTTTATGTGAAATAAATTATTGTACAGTTTAAGGTTTCTTGTTCCGTCTTGGTTCATTTTAAATATCATGGTGGAGGTTATTGTGTGGGCATACTTTAAGTGATCCAGTTGGCAACCCATACCAGAGATTAATTTGAAGAGGTAAGTAAAGGTAAGTATGAACCCCCGTATATTTTGGTGTGTTCCACAATAATTCCTTGTTAACTGCTGTGCTCTAATCTCGGTAGTATCTGTCAGTGCCATTTTCATTGATGTAGCTGTGCCGGTGCGTTTGATTATTGGCAATCCGATTGAGGGGGCGGATATCTGACAGCCTACTATCCGGATTTACGGGGACAGTACATTTCAAAATATGCCTGGTACAGAATGATTGCATTCCAATCAATATTTAAGATCTAACTGTTATAATTGGATATTTAACCATACGCACTATTAAGGAGTGTAACAAAATACGTTAAATGCTGTTGGAAGAGTGTGCAAGAGGTATCGCGCTCGCCTGTTGTTTTGAAGATCCCGGGTTCAAGGCTATCCAAGGGCGAAAATATTTACTTCTTTTTAATTATTTTATTATATCCTCCTCACGTCGTACAACAATATTGCAACTTAGTTTTGTCTACGGTCGCCTCCGTAGCGTAGCGGTCAGCATGGTTAGCTGCCGCCCCGGAGGTCCTGGGTTCGATTCCCGGCTCTGCCACGAACTTTGAAAAGTGGTATGAAGACTGGAACGGGGTCTACTCAGCCTCGGGTGGTCCAAATGAGTAGAGGGGGTTCGATTCCCACCTCAGCCATCCTCGAAGTGGTTTTCCGTGGTTTCCCACTTCGTCTTCGGGCAAATGCCGGGATGGTACCTACTGTAAGGCCACGGCCGCCTCCTTCCCTCTTCCTCGCCTATCCATCCCAATCTTCCATCCCTTCCCATCCCTCATGAGGCTCCTGTTCGCTTTGCAGGTGAGGCCACCTGGGCGAAGTGCTGATCACACCTCCCCAGTTGTATCCCTCCCGACCAGATGTTCCAGGATGTTAGGCGGTAGTGGTGAGTTCCCTCGCTGAGTCCGTGGGAACAACCAACATAGAGGGTAAATTGACTAAATAAAAATATTTTTTTTTTGTCTACATGTTCTACGAAGACAATAGTAAACATGTTTTCTCTCATTTAAAATTATATTTTCCCTAAATACTGTTTAAAACCATGGACGGATACAACAGTATTTAAATAGTTTAAAATGTATCCCAGAATAATAATATTAGCCTATGACACGTTCTGTATTTGGTTGGTTCCTCAGTTTAGGGGCTGCTACAACGCGGTCATGTAGCCCCGTGTACTTTGGGTGTGTGTAGAATCTGCCTGAAAACCGGTGTTAATTGTGATGGCTGTATTAATGTGTGTATCTGTTTTTTAACTCAAGTAAGGACTGCAACTTTGAATTTTTCAAATAATTCCTACTTTTGCCGCCAAACGCCACCGTCAACGACTACTAGGCCTAGTTCAGAGCTTAGCTACTAGACGCCACCGTAGTCGGCTCTTGGCAACGAACGTAGAAACCTAAGAGCGTTGTTTACATTAAAAACCTATACAATTTAGCTTCACACAGGTGTTATTAGTGGAAGGTTCTTTAAGGGGACACTATAGGCTACCCAAAAAAATTGTTTTTGCTCCCAGTGATCCAAACGGCACCAAATTTTATTTCCATACGACCAACATCTTTCATAACGCAAAAAGTTAAAAATTATTCCTTTCAGTTGAACAGTATGGGCAGAAATTACTAAGAGATAGTCTTTTCCTTAAAAAAATTGATACCAACTAAGTTATTTACCACTAAAAATTACTGAAACTTTACAATCTTTTTACACTATGTACTCATTGCACAGACTAATAATTCTGTGCATGGGTTTGGAAAAATATGAAATAGTTCCTGAAATAAAAAATTGTTTCACAAAATTATTTTTATTTCCAAAAATTAAGGTTAAAAATTATTTAAAAATAAACGATAACTATTTTAACTTACATGGATGCACAGAATTATGGGAGATAGATATCTTCACATGCTACAAAAATATTATTGAGATTGGTTAATATTTTCTACTGAATAGTTGGTGTAAAGTCCAAAAAAATGAATTGTGCAGCAAAACAATTTTAAAACATTAGAAGGTTTTTCTTCTTCACCCACTGTCTTAAAAGTCCCCAGAACCATATGTTTCCCTTCCTTTCCTCTTATGGCGTCTTCTTCACCCAATTTCATCTCCTTGGTCTGTTTTCTCATGAATTTAATTTGCTCCAGGCTGCGTCTAACACTCGGCTGAATTCGCCGTTGATCCCGTCCTTTGCAGAAATGTTGCTATGTGGATATATTACCAGGAATGGGAATCTTAAAACTCAGCAATTTTTCTAGGTTTATGCGGTGTCATAACGACGAGTGTATCAATTCTTTATCGCTTAATAGTTTGTATTTTTTTTTTGTGTTAACTTTTTTCACTGTCGTTGATTTGTTGTTTTTGTTGTTGTAGGTAACAATCACACAATGAGACAGCGAGGAGCATTTCAAGTCGGTGCTATTCAAATGCTCCTCGCTGCCGGGTGCGCGCGCATCTTTACGGCTCCTCATCCGACTGTCCCGAGACAGAAGTGACTCTGTGGGCCTACTCGTAGCGTGGCGAGCGCGCGAGTTGATTCCCGGAGCTTCTCATAGCTGGGCTATGCATTGGATCGGCCAGACCGGGCTCAATCTACGCTTAAGCCAGAGATGCATCCTATGGTTGGCCCTGACTGGAATGCAGGGGATTTGGGCTTGAGTCCAGACGGCGGTCTTATTTTCAACTCTTCCGCTTCAAAGCGTGTCTGCCTAAACTAAGACTATACTATAAAATAATATCGGTGAACATATCAATTTGGAACTTAACTTGTGTTTCTAAATATTTTTTAAATTAATGCAGCCAAATGGCATTTTATTTTCTTTCGGGACTGATCAGGGAAGGGATTTTGGAAGGAAATTGGCTGTGGGCCTATTGAAATGAACCGTCCCGGCGTTTTCCTGGTGATGACAAAGGGAAACAACGATAACCATTTTCAGGACGGCTGAAATGAGATTCGAACCCACGCTCTCCCGATGCCGGCATGGCACGAGTTAGCGTGTTAGCGCTCTCGACCACCGTGGCCGGTAGTTTGTGGTTTTTCCGCACCCGCATTGATATAAAGTCTTTCCCTGTATCTCTATTCTTCATTCCCATATAGCCAATGACTCAGCATGCTCTTTAAATTTCTGATTTTGGAAGAAAAAAGAACTGCTTTTTAGTCGGTCAACACGTAAATGTGCCCGATAATATTGGGCGGAAAGTAAAACTTACCTACTCACACATGCTGATCTGGATAATATTGCCTGTATTAATTGTACACGTTTTAGTCACTTAAACCACCTTGCGAGAAGTAGGGTATTTATAGCAAGAAGAAAAAGGAAAGGTAAATAATAGGACGTGTTAATTAAAATCGCCTCTTGAAAGAAAAAGGAGAAGAAAAGTTGTAATTAAATGGAAAGAAAGTAAAAGAAAGTGGGGTGAAACGTTGGAAAAGGAACACTGGTACGGTATACTAAGAGAAGTGGACTGGGTGACGGAAAAGAGGATGCCGGGAGACAAATAGACATATATACAACATATACAACAGAGTGGTAACAGTACGGTGACAATGATGGAAGCTGACTTATGGTGAAGAAATGGAAAGAGGGGAGGAAAACGATTACCGTAGGTGATCTGAGATGGTGGCAGGAAGGGAAGGGGTGTATGGAACTGCGCTCAAGCTTCACTAATGACCCTGGTCATTAGCATCAACATTCGAAATGTGGTAGTGGAACTGCGCCCATTGAGAGCGGTCAGGTAGGTTCCCTCCCTCCACCCCTCTACCGAATTATGTTGTGTCGAGTGGTGTGAATTTTAAATGACTCATTTCAAGTCGGTTGTGTCTTGATTGCGAACAAGTCGAAAACAGTCCAGATTGCGAACAACTAAATATACCCTGTCCAGATTGCGGACAAGTAGTGTTGGCCTGGGATACATAAAACAGGTACAGTTTTCAAAACAGACTAATATTTAATTTTTGTTCTAGCAATATTAGCATTAACTGGAACATTGGGATGTTTTCGACAACCTAACCATATTTTAAAAATAGTTTTGTTATTGCAAATGTTTAATAATCTAGTTTGAGGTAATCTTACCATTTAGAAGATTATTATATTTTTTTTATTGTATAACAAAACTAGAGGGGTAGTTATTTATGGTGGATTAGAGAGTTGTATTATTATTATTATTATTATTATTATTATTAGTGTAGCCTCCGTGGCTTAGGCAGCAGCGCGCCGGCCTCTCACCGCGGGGTTCCGTGCTTCAAATCCTTGTCACTCCATGTGAGATTTGTGCTGGGCAAAGCGGAGGCAGGACAGGTTTTTCTCCGGGTACTCCGGTTTTCCCTGTATCTTTCATTCCAGCAACACTCTCCAATATCATTTCATTTCATCTGTCATTCATTAATCATTGTCCCAGAGGAGTGCGACAGGCTTCGGAAGCCGGCACAATGCCTATCCTCGCCGCTAGATGGGGGCTTCATTCATTCCAACCCTGAACCGGTCCAATGACTAGAAAAAGGCTGTGGATTTTCATTATTATTATTATTATTATTATTATTATTCGCCTCTGTGGTGTAGTGGTTAGTGTGATTAGCTGCCACCCCCGGAGGCCCATAGTACAGCTGCTTATCGGTACGGGGGATTACCTCTTATTCTTAGCAATGCAGAAGCTAGTGGTGGGAGACAGTCCGTCACTTCCCCTTAAACCGACCTTGGGCTAACAGCCGACTTGACTATGGGCGCAGTTCAATCGGCCTAATTAAAAGGATCTGGAAATACCACTGATTATGGGCGCAGTTCCATATCTCCCAAGGGAAGAAACAATGGAAACAATCAATTTCTTTATTCGGGAGAGACAAAAGAAGAAAAGATGAGAGAGGCAGATACACAACATGTTTATGAAGGAACGGAGCGGGAACAGTAAGGCGACGATGACACTCCTATATGGAGACTGGAGTTAAGAATGGATGGAATTATCGTACGAGCTCTTCGTGGCAGACTAGAGCTCCATTCCACGTAGCCACCAGGAAAAGGCTGTTTCCCGTCTGTGACCATATGAGTCTCTGAATGTAAGCTTGCACTCGGATAAGGGGTTCTGTTATCGTTAGCTTTCAAAAACCAAGGTTGTAGGTTCGATGCCGATTAGGATTGCCACCCGTCCAGTTTTCGCCTGGATTGTCTTGGGGTCTCTGGCAAAGGGTGCCGGGATATTAATGAGAGTTTTTATTTTTCGTGTGACCTCCTGAGAGGTCGATTACAGGTCTTTCTAGTCGACGCCCGTGGGCGACCTGCGCGTCGGGATGAGAGATGGAATTGATGAAGGCGAATGAAACTAGGCGAGGATGTGGAAGGAAGCGGCCGTGGCCTGTCAGAAGGTACCGTCCCAGCATTTGCCTGGTGTTGAAAATGGGAAACCACGGAAAACCATTTCAAGGATGGCTGACGGTGGGGCTCGAACCCACGCGTCTACCAAGTCAGCAGAGAGCTTGGTTCCTTGACCTAACACTGCGCTTTAGCCAGCGTAACCACTGCTGTCGGTGATGCTCGGACGAAAGAAACTAAATATATATGGTCTTAGTGAAGAGAGAACTGCAAATGAGAGTGTGCTTTTCTGAAAAATTGTACAGTTTTCAATTTTGGAAAAGAGAAAGAGTGACGGACAGCAAAGAAAAACACTAAATGTGCATCGAAAATTGTGTGTGTAAACAGGACTTACCTATACTAATATAATAAAGCTGAAGAGTTTGCGTGTGTGTTTGTTTGTGTGTTTTTGTGTTCAAACGCGCTAATCTCTGGAACTATCAGTCGGATTCGAAAAATTCTTTTTTTATATGATAGCCAGATTCAAGAGGAATAGTTTTGGCTATGTTAAATTTCGGACAGACCACTCCATTCCCTGCATTTAGGCCCTTTGGCACAAATCTACACCTTTTCACCGATCTGAACCAAAATGTGTATACTTACCCTTTGGAACCCTGCGAGTAACACTCTGCATGAAATTTCGGAGAGACCACTCCATTCCCTGCATTTAGGCCCTTTGGCACAAATCTACATCGTTTCACCGATCTGAACCAAAATTTGTATACTTACCCTTTGGAACCCTACGAGGAACACTCTGCATGAAATTTCGGAGAGACCACTCCATTCCCTGCATTTAGGCCCTTTGGCACAAATCTACACAGTTTCACCGATCTGAACCAAAATGTGTATACACACCCTTTGGAACACTGCGGGTAACACTGTCCACTTTAAATTTCGGACAGACCATTCCATTCCCTGCATTTAGGCCCTTTACCACAAATCTACACCATCCCTCCTAATTGCACCAAATTGTACATACACTTTGAAACCCTGCTGGTAACACTGTCCACATGATATTTTGGACAACGCTCTCCATTCCCTACATTTAGAATAACAAACTGAACTTGAAAACCATGTATTAAGGCCCTAGAATCATTCATGTCCGTAGTAGTGTAACTGTAAAAGAGTATTTTAATAAGTCTATTGTTGACTGGCAATTTGGGCTGCATCACGTCGCCCCTACCAGTGTTCTGGTGCAGAATTGCGAAAATAGTTGAATCTTGCGCTGCTTACAAATTGCAGTCACGGGGAGTAAATAGTGCTAAAAGATTTATTTTGTCCCGTAAAACAGTTATCATGAACATATTATGCATCTGTAGAAGTTCAATGGTGTTGATGCAATACATTGAGGTTATCAGCTGCAATAAGCGTTGGTGCCTTCAAATTTACCTTAATTTATTCCGAAACTTATCGATGAGCGCTATGTGGCCATAAATGATACTATTGCTACCTCAGGAGCTCGGGACAGCCGAAGTTTTCCAAAGTGTTCTGATTATTTTCCTACGGCGCTATGCGACAAAAGACGACACTATTGGTATCTACATTTCTGACAGACAATGAAATATAGGCCCTAGGCAGTGTCTTTTATTTCACTTACTCCTCTTTCTAATCATTTTTAGAAATTTGTTTGTAAATTACATGTGTCAGTGCTGTAGTTAGTAAATAGCCGTTTCCCTATTCATTATTATCATTACGGGAAATTGACTTAAATGTTACGTCCATTATTCTGTACTGCTTATCACCCTCACCACCACCACCACCACCACCACAAAAAGTTACATTTTTTTCTGGTAGTTTATGTATCATGTGCCAGTTCTGTAGTAGTATTCATTATCATTCATAAAACAAATAAATCCACCAGGCGAAGCCGGGCACTACTGCTAGTTCCTAATATTCATCTTTTGTATGTTACATTTTAGAGTGGTATCATTCTGTTCCCTTAATATATTTCATGTCTAAATTGGATTATATTATGCGTTTGTTTTTAATGCACGATGTTAATGATAACACTGAATTTAAAAAAGATCTCAGATCAATTTTATTCTTAGCTGTACCTGGAGGCTTGAGGGTAGGGAAGGGTGTTGACCAGCCGATGAATTCTTCAAAGGTAGCAACCATAATTCCGACTCATTCCGGTATAGTTTAAGATAATTTAAATGCGACGACCTCGTGTTAGTTGATTTAATGGCACATAAAAGCTCCCTTACAGGGTACTGGAACCCGTCATACCTAAACCCACACTAGTTAAAACAAACGTTTCTGCAGGAGGGCGAGTATATTGACCTGTTGTGTTTAAGTCGTGCGATAGCACTGTACTGTAGACTATAATAACTATTATTATACCGACAGTAGTGGCTACGCTGGCTAAAAGCGCAGCATTAGGCTATGGGGCCAAGCTCTCTGCTGACTCGGTAGACGCGTGGGTTCGAGCCCCACCGTCGGCCGTCCTTGAAATGGTTTTCCGTGGTTTCCCATTTTCAACACCAGGCAAATGCTGGGACGGTACCTACTGACAGGCCACGGCCGCTTCCTCCCACATCCTTGC
This sequence comes from Meconema thalassinum, assembly GCA_946902985.2. Taxonomy (NCBI): domain Eukaryota; kingdom Metazoa; phylum Arthropoda; class Insecta; order Orthoptera; family Tettigoniidae; genus Meconema; species Meconema thalassinum. The sequence goes on from OX336389.2 coordinate 1,070,580,750, forward strand.
CCAATTTCATTCATCTTCATCAATTCCATCTCTCATCCCGACGCGCAGGTCGCTCACGGGCGTCACCTAGAAAGACCTGCACTCGGCCTCTCAGGAGGCCACACGAAAAAAAACTATTATTATTATTACCACCTCGACTCTATTTCCTTCCCCATACTAACATTCTGAGTGAATACATAGCCTAAGTTCTTCAAATGTTCGACCTGCTCCAATTTTGTTCCTCCTATATGGCATTGTGTTTTCTTGTGTTTCTTCCATACTGACATAACCTTCGGCTGTGAAATGCTGATCTTCATATCATACTCCATACATTTCAGTTCAAGTTCTAACATGTAGTCTTGTAAGCTTTCGACGGAGTCTGCCATTACAACCAGGTCATCAGCATACGCCAGACTGCTTTCCTGGTCTCCACCTAATTGAATCCCACCTAGCCAGTTCAGTAAATGGTCTATATATAAAATAAACAGTAGTGGTGAGATGTTACAGCCTCGCCTCACTCCTGTAACGAACTTGAACTAAGAACTTATCCTACGATCAACTCTCACTGCAGCCTGATCATTAACATCGATACTTTTGGTTGCCGGTAGCAGCCTTCCCTCGATACTATAATCTCTCAGGATGCTCAGCTTCTTCGCCCTGGGTACCCTATCGTACGCCTTCTCTAGATCTACAAAATACAAACACAACTAGATTATACTAAAAATTTGATCCCGACATCCTCGTTGTGGTCTAAAGCCACACTGATTTTCATCCATCTTACTCTCGGCCAATGATCGAACTCTACTTTCTAGGATTCCTGAGTACACTTGCCCGGGACACTTATCAAAGAAATGCCTCCATATTGTTGCAATCTTTCCTGTTACCTTGCTTATACATTGGGGCGATTACTGATTTAGTCCAGTCAGAGGGTACAGTTCCTAAATTCCATGCCAATTCGATTATCCTATGCAACCATTTCGTCCCTGCTTTACCACTATACTTTACCATTTCTGGTCTAATTTCATCTACTCCTGCTGCTTTGTGGCATTGTAGTTTATTTATCACACTCTCTACTTCCTCACCTCACCTCCCCCATGGTCTGGTACCTTGACGTGGTGGGGAGGCTTGTGTGTTTCAGTGATCCCGAGAGCAATGCCGGCGGGAGCTTCGGCTCCTGGCAGGGTCACCCATGCCGGTAAGGTCGAGGGTGAGAGACCAGACTAAATGACAGACTACACCATGATGGTGGGCAGCAGCGTCATCAGTACATTATTTCCAGGCGGAGCTGTAATTCAGTGGTACGGTTGGAAAACTGCGGGGGCTCGTTTTCAGTCCTTAAGGTGGCAGCCCTACCAGAAAACTAGGAAGCTGTGGGCTAGTAACTCGCACTCGCCGAAATTGTTTATTAAAGAAACTGAAAAGAATGAAAACCGGACGGATCTCATGTTGACAACTTTCGGCACGAAAAGGAAGACACGAATAGGTTTCTGGAATGTGAGGACTCTGGGTGAGAGTAGTAGGCTGAGGCAGGTGACCAGAGAAATGATCTCGTATAAACTTGATATACTTGGGCTCAGTGAGATAAGATGGCCAGATTTTGGTGAGATAAAAACTTATGAAGGACTTACCCTCATATACTCTGGGAGGAGCGAGAAGAATGCGGAACGCAGAGATGGAGTTGGTCTTTTGCTTACTGAACATGCAAAGAAAAGCCTTATAAGTTGGCAACCCATTTCCGAGCGAATATTATCAGCACGATTTAAGACTCGCATTCGCAATGTTACGATTATACAATGCTATGCACCCACGGAACCATCAGAAGAAGAACTTAAAGAAGCATTCTACTCCCTTCTACATGAGACAGTAAAGAAAAGCAGTAAGAGAGATGTGATTATAATAATGGGAGATCTTAATGCTAAGGTAGGAGAGAACAACGAGGGACTAGAACATGTGATGGGTGTACATGGCCTTGGGGATAGGAATGGAAATGGGGAAAAGTTCACAAACTTCTGTGCTAGCCATGACCTTGTTATTGGAGGTACTTTGTTTCCTCATAAGAGGTGTCATAAGATCACGTGGATTTCCCCTGATCATGACACTGAGAACCAAATTGACCACATCGCAGTGAGTAGGAGATTCAGAAGATCGCTCACCGATGTTCGGAATAAGAGAGGAGCTGATGCTAGCAGTGATCACCACCTTATGCTGGCTGAGTTCAAGATGAAGATCATGGTGGCAAAGAAGAGGTTTGAAAAACAGAGCAAGAGATTTGATGTGAGGAAGTTGAAGGAGGAGAAGGTCAGAGATGAATTTAAATTGGAGCTAAGAAAATAGTTTTCAGGTACTCCAATCTGATACAGCAGAAACTGATATTGAATCTTCCTGGAGTAATGTAAAGAACATCATCCTTGATACAAGTGAAATAGTCCTGGGAAAGAGCAATCCTCTCAAGAAGGATTGGATGTCAGAACAAACTTGGGAGGCAATAAGTCATAGGAAAATGATTAAGGAGAGGTTGAATATGTGTAAGACTCTACATCAGAAAGCAAAAATGCAAGCAGAATACACGGTCGTTGACAAAGAAGTCAAAAAGAGTGTGAAAGGAGATAAGAGTAATTGGATCGATGAGATGGCGAAGAAGGCAGAAGATGCTGCATCAAAAGGTGACAGCAAAGAAATGTACCGCATCACAAAAGTGCTGTCCAAGAAAAGTTTCCGAAAGAACCGGCCCATAAAAGACAAACAGGGAAATTTACTCACAGCTCAAGAAGAACAACAAGAACGGTGGAGGGAATACTTCACCGAAATTTTTAATGTTGATCGAGGGATTAATGAACACCACGAAGAGAGGAATGATGAACCTGATAATTCTGATCCAAATATTCTTTTGCACAGTCCAACTTGTGCTGAAATCAAAGAAGCCTTGCTACAACTGAAGAATGGAAAAGCCCCCGGTGTCGACAACATTTCGCCAGATGTCCTCAAGATAGACATGGACACCACAGCTAATATCCTGAAGCCATTGATGGAAAAGATCTGGTTTGAAGAGAAGCTGCCTGCGGAATGGAAGAAAGGTGTGATTGTTAAAATCCCAAAGAAGGGTGACTTGACGAATTGTAACAACTGGAGAGGTATTACCTTACTATCCGTACCAAGCAAAGTATTTCTCAGGATAATCTTGAATCGCGTTAAGAAGTCTATCGAGTCGAAGTTGAGGAAAGAACAAGCTGGATTTAGGGAACACCGTAGTTGTGTGGACTTAATTAACACTTTACGGATTATTGTGGAGCAGAGTAACGAATGGCAAGCAGCACTGTACATCACATTTATAGATTTTGAGAAAGCCTTTGATTCCATTAATAGGAAGGTCATGTGGGAGAACTTAAAGGAATATGGTATACCAAGTAAAATAGTTAACATTATACGAGAGATGTATTCTGGTTATGAATGTCAAGTCGTGCATGAGGGTCAGCTATCCCAGCCATTGGCCATCCAGACTGGAGTACGACAAGGATGTATACTTTCTCCCACTTTGTTCCTGATTGTTCTTGATAATACTCTTAGGAAGGTGGGGAGAGGAAGAAAGAGAGGGATACAGTGGGGACTTCGAGACAGGTTGGAGGATCTTGATTTTGCTGATGACATCTGTATGCTAGCACAGCGCTTTAGAGACATAGAGGGAAAACTGGCAAACTTAGAACTTGAAGCTGCTAAGGTTGGACTTAAGATAAACCCAAAGAAGACAAAGGAGCTGAGAGTGAACTCCACAGTACAGGCTGGTCTCACTGTGAGAGGTGTAGATGTAGAACAGGTGGATACATTTGTTTACTTGGGAAGCGTGGTAACGAGAAGTGGGGGGGCTGAGGAGGATGTCAAGAGCAGAATAAGAAAGGCAAATGGGGCTTTTGTGCAGCTCTATCCAGTATGGAGAAACCGTAACATATCCAGGAAGACGAAAATCAGACTTTTTAATACCAATGTGAAAGCTGTCCTATTGTATGCATGTGAAACATGGAAAGTTACCAATCCTATCAGCCACCAACTTCAAGTATTCATCAATCGTTGTCTGCGTCGAATTCTGGGTATACGATGGCCAGATATAATCCCAAACGAAGAGCTGTGGCAAAGGGCTAACCAACAACCTATAGAAGTCCAAATTAAACGGAGGAAATGGGGCTGGATTGGGCATACTCTGCGGAAACAGAATGATGCAGTAGAAAGGAGAGCTCTGGACTGGAATCCTCAAGGGGCTCGGAGACGGGGAAGACCAAGGAACACCTGGAAACGCACCATTGAAGAGGAGGCCAGAAAAGCGGGAAAGACTTGGATGGAAGTGAAGAACTTGGCAACACACAGAGCCCGATGGAAATCATTCTTGGATGCCCTATGCTCCGCACGGAGCGAAAGGAAATAAGTTCTACTTCCTCAACCGTGATCCTGTTCCCGTCCTCAGTCACCTCCTGCATAATCTCAAAATCTGCCACATAGCCAAGATTAGTCTTCATGTATGTTTAGAAAGTTTTCGAAGTATTCTTGCCATCTTCCCAGTGCTTCCTTGATATTTATAATGAGTTTCCCTGAATTATCCAGAACACTGCTCATTTCTCTTCTTCCTCCATTTCTATTTTTTTTATAACAGTCCAAAAGGACTCTCCTGCTGCTTGATCTAACGTTTCTAATTTGTATCCAAATTCCTCCCGTGACTTCCTTCTAGATCGGAGATGGCCAAACAGCATTCCGGGCGCGCTGGCACACCGGCCGCACCAAGGATCATGTAAACTATAAGAGATTCGTCACTTTTGGTTATAGAATTTCCGAGAGAGAACACCGCCTGAGGCTATGGATTGTACTGGCAAGTCTGGCAACATAAAAAGTAAAAAGCCATATGAATGTAGCCTTTATTACACGTAAATGAACAGTATGTTCTGCGATGAGTTATTGATTATTGATGAAAATAACACAAACATAACTGCGCCTTTCGCTAGGCGCTGAAATATACGTCCAGATAGGAAAATAATACATTTTGATATATATCAATGTTGCCAATAGATTTGTCACGAAGGACACAGTTATGCCGTTCTAGAGCTTAATTCACCTCTAGGCTAATTGAAAATCCTCTCATACTCTACAGAATTGTTGGGATATTCGATGAATATAAAGAAAACTGTCCAAATTCACACACTACATTGTCATAACCTCACTTTTGGCCTAGCATGCCCGCTGCCGCCTGCCACCTACCCCTCCCCGTAGCCCTAAACCACAAATTTTATTGCAATGCAAAGGAGAATGGGTAAGAAAACAAACTAGAGATGAAATGCACACATTTATTCTCTATATATTTTTATTCGAGAGTATTCCATATTGCCCACTAGTTTTACACATGGTCAACACCAGGAAGATGAAAATTGCCGTATTGTTCTTACTATCATTATAATTCTTACATCCCGGTGCTTGGCAATTTTTCGTCCCTTGCAGTGGCATGATTGACTCTCAATTCAATTCAAATATACTATCAAAATACTGAACAAATCAAAACAACCAACAACACCACGAGGAAAATCAATCAAAACAGACTATTCCCGCTTTCGACAGTCGGTTTGATGTGAACGTTCATGAGTGCCAACTACGGAACCTTAGTGCTAAAATTAATTCTTCATTGGTTGGCAGAACATCCAGTACAGGGCCTTGCTCCGACCCACGCGCTCCCTATCATCCCTGTCATCCCCCTTTTTTTTTTTTTTTTCGGGGGGGCCCCGAAAAGGTACCCGCACCCCCCGCGTGACACCCGACCTTACTACTGGTGCCTCCGACATGCAATTAGTCTACGATAGTAGAAGAGATAGCATAGGGGATTGGATAAAGGAATGTCTTTTAGGACTTAGTGCCTGTCCCATCGCGGTCGCGATCTACCAGGCATAATGAGTAGGTATTAACATTGGTATATATTATATATGAGCACATATAAATATGTACTCATATATAAGGGTAAGATTGTAGGGCCAGGGAAAACCGCATAGGCAGAAAGGAAAGATTGCCTACACGTAAAACCTGGCGGCTTGGTTATTGCCACATGCAAGGATAATGTGGGTATGGAAATGAGTAGGTAGTTAGTTGGGAGAAGGTATCATGCACCAGATCCATGTCCGTCTTCTCGCCAGTTTGTCTCCGGGGAATCCGATAGAACTCGGCACTGCTGGGATCAGCGCGGGCCTTGCCGGCTACCGAGCAATGGTACAAGGATCCGGAGAACCTGCGCCACTACCCGGTCTCCATGGGGTCCCTGGTACCGAGCCTCCGTCACCGGAGAGTGGAGGGGGGGCCTCGCCTGCCGAAACAGGGGCCTAGTGGTCGGTCCATGGGAACGAGCCACCTTCCTCTCTGCTCTTGCCATGGACCTGTAGACGGGGCAACTGCGATGGGATGACGGATGGTCGCCCAAGCAGTTGGCGCACACCGGCGCGTCCCGCGGCACCGTGCAGCCGGTGTGGTGGTGGCCACCTGAGCACCGGTTACAGCGGACTGGAGAGCCGCAGGATCCCTGGGAGTGGCCCCATCTCAGACAGCGGAAACACTGTAAAAGCTGGCCTGAGCGGGGCTTCATACTACCTGGCTGTAGCGGCTGTCCCTGGCTGCGGCTGGTGGCCTCGCGGCGTCCTGGTTCCCCCTCCTGGGGGCGCTGCGGGCGACGGTCCTCTGGGCTGCTGCGGCGCTTCTTCTTCTTCCGCTGCTTTGGGGCCGTCCTGGTGGCCCCGGCCGTCTCTGGAGTCCCCTGCCTGGCGGTGGTGGCGGGCGCGAGTTGCCCCGCTAAAGGCCCCACCTGGGGCTCTGGTAGTCGCTCCTCCTCCTGGTTGGCGGGCGCGAGTTGCCCCGCTAAAGGCACCGCCTGAGGTGCTGGTTGTGGCGCCTGAGTTCGCTTGGAGAAGGTCAGGGAGCCCGCCTGGGTTCCAACCCCGACCTGCGCCGCGACGTCCGTCTGGGTTGAGGCCTCAGCCTGTGCGCCACGAGTGTGGCACTCCAGGATCCGGTGACAGGCCCCCGGTTGGGAGCCTGCTATCGGCGCGACCTGCCACCTCAGAGACAGCAGCTCAAGGTACAGGCCAGCGGCCCCCGGCAGGTATGGCCTGACCATGACTCCAGTCGGAAGGTAGGCCTCGATGTCCTCCTGTTGACGTGGCCCTCCTCCCGTCAGGTAGTCGTGGTTCTTGTCCACTGCCGTCGTGATGAGTCTCCGCTCCTCGTCCTGGTTGGAGCCTGGCCTGTAATATACAAGCATAGCCCAGGTGCTGGGGTCGTAGCCACATGTTTGCTCGGAGCCTGGGGAAGTGGCCCCAGGGTGCCCATGCACTGTGTCCGAGCTCACATCGCTCGCCCAGCTGAACCTGGCGTCCGGGCTGCTGCTGCTCTCCTGTCGCGGGGAGCTAGCCGGTCCTGGCGTCCGACTCTTCTCGGACTCGGCTAACTCTAGCTCAGAGGGCCCTGGGGAGGCGTCGGTTGGCTCGGACCGCAGGGACACCTGCATCCTGTCATCCCCCTGGGCCGCACTCCCATATATCCTCCTTGCTCCGAAGTGCTTCTGGGGCGGACGGCCTTGCAGTGATGGTGGGGGAAGACTAAATGTCTGTCCATCTCTCGCTCGCTTTCTCGTCTTTCTCCCTCCTGTACTGTCTTTGCTGTGACGAAGGTCAAACTATCGCGATGTTGTGTATCTTATATTGCTATCTGTAGTCTCACTTGACATTATTCGATCGCAGGGATTAGTAACGTTTGACAGAAAGTGACAGGACTCCTCAAGTTCAAGCGCACCCCGCCCGGCAGCGCTAGAGTGAGCAAGTTCCACGCTGCCGGTCAGCTGGTCATAGGGATAATGCCAAGGGAAACGAATTACTTTGTAACTGATACTCTTTTAGAAAGTAATTAGCGATTACAATTAAAATAACACGGCAGGGCACAATGGAAAATATAATTCACGGAAATAAGTACTACGGTCTCCATTACATGTTACGGAAAGCACAGATTCCTGGAGTAGGCTATACAGACTGTTACTTTTGTTGTTTCTTTTGTGGCAATTTAGTTTCCTCAGATTGGGAGACTAAAGAAGGTGAATTTGTGGGTCTGAATCTAATTAATGAAAATGGGGGAATGGCAGAGCGGCTCTTGAGAGCACTAGTGACAGAGTTGAGATGGCTATCCTCAGAAGGAGTGATGCCTATATGGTGATTACCTAATTCCTCAATGAGGGAAATAAATTGGGCTATGGGATTGAGCGCGTTAATTACTGCTTGCCTGACTGATTTACAAAGGCTAATACCAATAGGTGGGTGGATGAGGACCATCGTGGTCTGAAGGTTACTGCCATTGGGTGAAGCGTACCACAGCTCTTTCTTGAAATCAAATGCCGGGAATGAGACGTGGCAGGGTGAGGGAGGAGGTGAGCTAGAGAGTGAGGAATCTGATTTTGGTGAAGCTGGTTTAAGTGGAACGAGTGTACCATGTCGTTTTTGGGTAGGCCCATTCAGAATTAGAGTTTTTGGATTGACAGGGGTATAATTTGGGCTTTTAGGGTATCAGGGTCCTGAGTTATCAGGAATGTTATGCCCTGGGTACGTTAATGTGCGAGGTTTAGTGTCAGTGCGCGACATGTTTGTATTCGTGAGTGTATAAGAGCGTGTAATGAGTAAGAGGTGATGAGAGATAGTGGTCAAATACCTTGGTCGACCAAATAATAAGGAAAGAGAAAAACAAATTTACCAGTCACTCAAAGTAATCCAGTTTAAAAACAGTTGGAGCTGTGACGTTGAGTGCGCTGATGAAATTTGAAGTTACTTGAAATAATTAATTAAATAATTAATTATTGGCTGCTTGGTAGGGTGAGGGGATGAGTTAAACTCTTATTAAAACTCGAGGGAGACATGAGTTGCTTGACTAGGATGGTTATAGGGTGGGTATGGTGTTGGATATTTGAATGGCAGAGGAGTGACTTAATCTGCACTGTTACTAATCTGGATGCAAATTAAGCCTATAGGAACGTAGTGGAATGGCTTGAAATATCGAAGACGCGGTGATAGTGAGGACTAGGCTTGGTAGAAAGGCTGTCAAATCATCGATTTCATCAATTGGCGTTAGAACGGAGCTTGGAGCAGTGGCGTACAGCTTGCTTGGATGCTGGGCTCGGAATGATGATGGCACAAAACAGTAATATTATCAAAGAAATATGTTTGACGTAGGCCTACACAAAACATAAAACGCTGATGTACACAAGACAATGAACTGAATTTAAGAACTGAAAGCAAAGAAAATTCAAGTTAATTCACACAAATATCTCACACAGTAGCTTCCCCCGCACTTTTATATGACCCGGTTCGACGGAACAACAGGACACGTGTTGGACATAATCGCTTGCAGTGCTTGTAGCGGCAGGACCACCAACTACCGTTCTATAATGGAGGAGTCCTCACACTAGTTCCTTCTATTCGTCATGGTTTGACTATAGCTAGCGCTGAAAAGAAGAGAAGAGAAGAAGTGGAAGTGCGACTTCTTTTAAGAAAGAGGGGGACCAATTGTTTTTCATCTCGCACAACGGAAACTCGATGTGTGTTATATGCCAATGTGTTTTTTGCTTGCGAAAGTATTCTCTGGAGCGGCATTTCAATCGGAGACATCAGCAGGAATTTGGGGCTTTCGAGGACGCTCGTCAACTTAAATTTAATGAGTTGAAATAAACGATAGAAATAGGTACTGCACTCGTAAGTATCTCGCTTTCTTGCAAATGTTTGTTGTTTTAATTACATTGTGATAAGAAATATCTTTAACAGTATGATTTTTAATTGACAGGAACTTGGAGTTTCGAATCCGAACTTACGAGCAAGTTAAAAGATTTCCTTGCGAATAGCTAAAAACGCGAAGCCTTTTTCAGAAGGGGATTTTGTAAAAGCATGCTTAATTGATGCCGCGGAACAGCTATGCCCGTTGAAAGTTCAGCAGTTCCAGGATATTTCACTGTCGCGTCACACAATAGCGCGCCGTATTGCCGACTTAGCTGAGGATGTTCAAAGACAATTAATGGAAAGATATGACAAGTTCATTGCATTTTCAATTGCCTTGGATGAATCTACGGACATAACGGACGTAGCGCAACTGTCTGTTTTTGTGCAGAGCGTCGATAGTGAACTTATTAAAGTTACGGAGGAGTTGTTGGACATCATACCACTTAAAGACACAACAGACGAAGATATTTTTCAGGCTGTGGAGGACGCTATTGACTCAGTGGGTTTGCAAGCGGCAACATTTGTTTTCTGTAACAACTGACGGTGCGCCGTCCATGCGGGGGTCGAAAGTAGGTTTTATCACTCGGCTTTAAGCTAAGTTGCATAGTTTGAACGTTAAGTTGTACTCAGTACACTGTTTTATTCATCAGGAGACACTTTTGCGCTAAAGCAGCAAAGCTCGGTGACGTTATGCAAGTGTTAGTTCGCATTGTACATTTAGTTAGGCAGCATGGCCCCTGAATCATCGCAGATTCAAAGAATTTCTAGCGTCTGTAGATGCCGAATATTGTGATGTGCCCTACCATTGTGAAGTGAGATGGCTCAGCAGAGGTGAAGTATTGCCCTTTTTTTTCTTTTAGAGAAATCAGTCTATTCATTGACATGCTTGGTAAGCGAGAGCCGAAAATTTCTGATCCTCATTGGATAACGGACCTAGCGTTTTTGACAGATATTACAGGGCACCTCAACGATTTAAATGTGTCAATGCAAGGTAGGGATCACCTGATTACGGACTTCTCTGATAAATTATGGCTTTTAAAATGAAGCTGCAGTTGTGGAAAGCCGAATTATAATTCAGAAATACAGTGCATTTTCCAAACCTGGAATCCATCCGCGAAGGAGCCGACTTTGACCAGTACGTGAGTGTTATTGAGGGCTTGCTGAAAGAGTTTTCTACCAGATTTCTAGAATTTTCAAAACTTCAGCCAGTTTTTGATTTGTTTGTCAAGCCATTTTCAATCTCTGTAACTGAGGTTGCGCATGAGTTTCAAATGGAGCTTATAAATTTGCAATGTAGCACAAGACTTAAGGATACTTTTAGCTCCGTGAAAAAATTGCCTGATTTCTACACAAAATTACCGCAGCAAGAATATCCAAAATTGCACAGGCAGGCCGCACAAGTGTTATCAATGTTTGGAGCAACGTACAGTATGTCTGTGAATCGTTTTTCTCCGCATTGAAACTAAAAAAATTCAGGGCATCGCGCTCTGATGTCTGACCATAACCTGCGGAAGAGCCTCCCGTTGATTCTCACAAGTAATCGTACCGAGCATTGAACATATTGTAAATATGAAAACAAATTGAAAACAAGGAAAATAAAAATGTGAGCAAAATTGCATTGTCATAAAATGAGTCCCATGATACCTTATCAATATTTCTAATTGTTTTAATTCTGGCCACCGCGTTGTGTAGCGGCTAGCATTCTTGGATGTTGCCCTGGAGGTCCGGGTTTCAACCCCGGCACTGCCAAGGAATTTAATTCTGATCTGAGGACTGGAACTGGGTACACTCAGCCTCATGAGGCAAACCTGAGAAGAGGTCGGTTCGATTCCCATCTCCGCCATCTTGGAAGTAGTTTTCCGTGGTTTCGCACTTCTACTTCAGGCAAATGCCGGGATGACTCCTAAATTAAGACCACGGCTAACTCCTTCCCAGTCCTCACCTGGATTACAAATACACACACTAATACAGCCACCATAATTACACAGATTATCACACACATTTTATACACACACCCAAGTACACGGGGCTACATGACGACGATGTCGCAAAGCCACTACATCAATCAACAAGAAAATGTTTTAATTCTAAGCACGTAATCTTCAAGTGCCGGTACGTGGAGAAACAGGCGAACGAAATGTAGATGTTTCGGACAACCAACACATTGGAAGAACAGATTGTTTGTTTACATTAGGTCCGGTGAGAAGGCGATCACAACTTGACTCGGTCCAACGCACCAGCAGTCGGGCAGGCAGCCCAGCCGAGAGAGGCCTGCCGGAGTGCTGCGGTGTGCGGCGCAGCGCAGTCGGCACAGCGAGGGTGCAAAACCTGGCCGTCCCTGTTCTAGATTCTATCATTATTTGTTTGGTTCTGTGCCTTTTTATTACATAAAACTCTCGTCTGCCAGATTCCTTGTTTAGAGCCATTTTTGTAAGCCTTCTTTTTATGCCTGGAAGCTGACTTCACTATCTCATTACACCAGGATGTGCGGTTTTTCCTGTCTTTACACACTGTTGTCCAAAGACATGCCTTTACTACTTCTTGTACTGCATTCCTGTATCCTGACTACTCCATTTCTATGTTCTGCAATTCTTTACCATCTACTTCTCTTTGGAATTTCTCGTCAATCATTACCATGTATTTCTCCCTTAGTTCCTTATCCAGGAGATGTTCAACCCTAATCTATGTACACTTTGGGTTTAACTACGCTTAATTCACAGCAAATCAGTTTGTGGTCTGTTTCATAAAAAATAACTGAATATCCTGCAATTCCACATCAAATTCTTAAAATGCAAGTCAGTAATGATGTAGTCTATTATTGACCTGGTTCCTTTAACCTCTGGCTGGCTGCGTGGCTCAGCGGTAACGATCTCGCTTGCTGTACTCAAGGTTGCAGGATCGAATCCTGGCGCAGTCAGCTGGCATTTGAGGGTGAACAAATGCGAGGGAGCCGTGTCAGTAATTTACTGGCACGTCAACGATCCCCTTCGGGGCAAAATTCCGGCACCCCGGCGTTTCTAAAAGCCGCAGTAGTTAAAAGGGACGTAAAACAAATAACATTATTATTATTCCTCTAACCTCCCACATGTATCTGTAAATTTCATTATGCTTCGAGAATGAGTTCGCATCAGATGACCCCATGCTAGCAAAGAAGTCCAACTAACATTTCCCATTGGTTTTTGCGTCCTTATCCTCATCCCAATTACCCATTACATTACCTTCTCATACCACTCAGTTCTATACCCTATCCTAGCATTGCAATCCGCCAACAGTACTACACAATCTTTGTAAACTTTCGTTACCCTTTACATGGAGTGTGCACTGAAACAATCCTGGCCTGATTTCTTGACATTTCTAAATCTATCCACATTAAGCGTTCATTTACTGACCTCACAGAGACTACAGTATGTTACGTTCTGAGGTTCTCTTGACATACAGCCCTGCTCCCCGCCAAGCCCTGCCTTATTTTATACCTGACAGGTACACCTTGTAATCTCCTACTTCCTGCTCTCTTCTCCCTTTATCAGAACTTTACTAATCCCTAGAATACCCATTCCCAACTTGCTGGCACAACTAGCTCTACTTTCCTCCCTCCATAACACTCCTCGATATTAATAGCATTCCATTGAATACCATTTCGATTGCCTGTTCATTTACAAGCAGTCCCTGATCTGCCAGATGGGAATGGATTTCCAGGTCCGAGGCTTGCTCAAGACATTTTAGCAGGTTTTGAAAGTGTATTTGAAGCAGGTTGCTAACGTTACTTACACAGGGCCCCTGAGTTTCGCCTCATGGAACAAACAAGTGAGAGTAGGGTTTTCCTAGTCGTCTGAGCACAAAGAGGGACACGACTCAGAATATGTCCAAGATGCCCAATCCTATTCCATAGTAACTGGTGTCCCGACTGTCAGGACCACTTGCTAGGCCACTCTGCCGTTGCCTATGGTTCACGATCTAGGACAGGCCACGTCAACTCAGGTGTTTCACCAGCACCGGCCGGCACTGGCAAAAGCACCAGTGCTCTGCTGTAGCGGCAGACACGGCACTGTTGTGGCAGTGGGAGGAGAGGAACGTGTAGTGGCAGCGCTTAGCGAGGCGAGAGTCGTGCTGTTGTTGTTTGGTGAATGGGGCTGGGCAAATCAGCGCGTGTTAGGCGGCGTACCGGTATGAAAACGAGAAATAATAATAATAATGCCAATTTTTGTACCGACAGAAATAGTAGTTTTTTCGTTCCTGCTTTTGCACTAATTTTCAATATTCTTTGTTTATCTTTGCCATCGCTTTGAAGCCACTAATTTTCCGATATTTGGAACAATCGTTCTGGCAGTTGCAATCCGAAGTACAGCTTCCAAGGAAGCATTAGAAAAACTTGACCTTGTTTTTGTTTTGTTAATATTCATACTTAAATACATTTTTTCACAAAGGAACTTTGTTCCGACCATAGCAGCAAATTTCAGGGCAAGGACATGAATCCTCGGGAATTCTTGTTCCTCAACGCCTTTATAAAATGAAATCAAATCACCATTGTAATGGTAATAGTGGTCTGTCAAAATTGAATAGCACTGTAGTATCATCAACTCAACTTGGAGACTTGATGGGGCATCCTCTGGGTGCACCGAAAAGGCGTCAAAAAACCCTTGAGTGCTGGTTTTACTTGTTTTATTTCTTCAAACCTATCTTCAAATTCTTTATGTAATGACTGTAACGCTTTTGTGTACTCACTGATGTGTTCATCAGTACTGTACTTATTTTCAAGGATTATAGAGAGGGAACATTGTCTCAATTTTCTTCTTGGAGCTTACCTTTAAAGAGCACAAACTGTAATTTGAAACGTTCAATACGGTCACACATTAATTTATTTTTATCTTGCAACGAGATATTTAAATCATTTAAATACCCCGTGATGTCGTTCATGAAAGCGAGGTTATCTATCCATTGCTCATCAGTCATCATCCAAGCCTGACTGTGGAGAAAGAGGGGTGGGAGGGGAAAAGCACCGGTGCTGCTCAGTGTAGCACCGGTACGCGCAAACACTACTGTTGACCAAAATATTATGTGCACTCGAGTTTGAAGGTTGTTTGTGAAGAAACCAATAAACCTACATAAATTCCAATATCATCATTTTCGTCGTTCTATTGTACGTTAGTTCATGTAGGTTTGGAATTTTTAATTTATATTTTAATATTTTTCATCACCGACAGTAGTGGCTACGCTGGCTAACGCGCAGCATTAGGTCATGGGGCCAAGCTCTCTGCTGATTCGGTAGACGCGTGGGTTCGAGCCCCACCGTCGGCCGTCCTTGAAATGGTTTTCCGTGGTTTCCCATTTTCAACACCAGGCAAATGCTGGGACGGTACCTTCTGACAGGCCACGGCCGCTTACTTCCACATCCTTGCCCAGTTTCATTCACCATCATTAATTTCATCTCTCATTAACTCCTCTCACGAGGTTGGCGTCAGGAAGGGCATCCGGCCGTTAAAACCATCGCCACAAATACTTCCATCGCATCTCATCCCCGACCCCGTTGGAAAACGGGAATAATAAGGGGTAGACATACATTTTAATATTTTTCATCGCAGTTAGAACACAAAAAGTGCCAATTTTTAAGCGTGTAACAACCATGCGTCACATTTTAGAATTATTATTTCAAAAACCCGTCATCAGATCGAATCCAAATTTTAATACCATATACATTGGAATGTTTCATAACTGGTTTATTAATTTTAAAATTTTGTGTGTCCAAAAAACAGTTATCATTTTTGTAAGGTAACTTTTTCTCGGCTCGGGGTGGTTGGAAAATGTAGTTCTTGGTCGCGTTGTAATCCTTATACATCAAGAGGTTATGCTGTATGGCTGTGAAATACGTAAATTAATTCACTTATTTTATATCGGTTTGTATTTGTACGGGAAAATAAGACATGGTTCAGGAGGTAGCAGTTACGAAGAAAGCTGTACAGCGTTGCAAGGATGGAGCCCATCACGCGTCATGGCGCGCCTCACTCGGAAGTGATGGGCTGCATCTCGGCAACGCTGCACAGCTTTACCCGTATCGGCTAGCTGCGGAATCATGTCTTATTTTCACATACAAATACAAACCGATATAAAATAAGTGAATTAATTTACGTATTTCACAGTCATACAGCACATCCTTTTGATGTATAAGGAATACAACGCGACCAAGAACTACATTTTCCAACCATCCCGAGCCGAGAAAAAGTTACCTTACAAAAATGATAACAACTTTGTTTCTTGGACACACACAATTTTGAAATTAATAACCCAGTTATAAAACATTCAAATGTATATGGTGTTAAAATTTGGATTCGATCTGATGACGGGTATTTGAGATAATAATTCTTAAATGTGACGCATGGTTGAAACACGCTTAAAAAATGGGCACTTTTTGCGTTCCAACTGCGATAAAAAATATTAAAATATAAATTAAAAATTCTAAACCTACATGAACTAACGTACAATAGAACGACAAAAATTATGATGTTATTGGATTTTATGTAGGCATATTGGTTACTTCACAAACAACCTTCAAACTCGAGTGCACATAATATTTTGGTCGACAGTAGGTGCTCACATTGGTGTGGCCTGATCCACAGATGACCTTACTAGCCTGATCTAGGACGTGACTACACCATGAATCATTTATTATTATTATTATTATTATTATTATTATTATTATTATTATTATTATTATTATTACTGTTATAATTTCATGTTATTTGTGCATACATAGAACCAAGAGCTGAATATAATATTGTTGACGTATAGATAGAAAATACAACGAGGTAACTTAACAGAGAGGGGTGTGATGGCGCAAGTCGTAAGGCTGCTTGCCTTTCACCAAGGCGGACTTGGTTAATGCATGTGGGATTTTTGTAGTGAATTGTCACGTCCATTGGTTCAGATTTCGCGTAAAAATCTAGTCCCGTGGCTTATGCTCGCAACTACAGGCTCTACTCCAAGCTTTAACTCAAGCCAAACTTGAAGTTTTTGTCGCTATCAACACAACCAAGTTTTTCCATAGAGGACTAAAAGGGGGATACGCACAGTATTAGGAGCTTCCACTTTACGTGCGCACCCTTGGTTTACGTACAGTTATACTGGAGGGGATGTGACTACGCCAGTCGTTCACTTTGAAGACGAGAGCTTGAAATGTGGCCGGGTGAGCGCAGGAGCTTTGATATAACTGACCTGGGCGACGTAGCCTTGAATCAGCAAATAATACCATGAGACTTATTATTGGTGCTGTGGAACCAGATGTTGACTTTGTGGCGTTATCATGTCCTTGCTAGCTATTTCCTTACCGGCTTGATACAGTACAGTCCGTGTCAAAACACGGGGAGCACTTTGGTAGCGGGCAGTACCATTCGACACGGGTCGTTCACTACCCAACTCTGTCGAGTCCAGTAAGTATTATTCTTTAGAGAGGACAAACCCTGCCACGTCATTCCTATTGCTGATTGTCCTTTATTTTCTTTGTCCTGAAGTTCCAAAATCTTCGTAGTAAAATCTGTCTTCAATGTTGAGGGACCAGAAAAAATTTCCGCCAAAATCAGTTTCCATTGAACAAAAGTACATTATATAGGGAATGAACACAATAAGTTCCGTTACGAATACTGTATATAGTGATGTTGTTTTCGTTGATTTTTTAGAGGTTTGCGACATCGTGGCCATGTAGCCACGTGTACTTGTGTAGGCCTATGTGCGTGTGTAGAATTTTTCTGATAACCTGTGTCACTGAGATGTCTCTACTAGTGTGTATATTTGTAATTGAGAAAGGATTTGGGTAGGAAATGGCCGTGGCCTTAATTTAGGTACCATCCCGGCATTTGCCTGGAGTAGAAATGGGATACCACGGAAAACCACTCTCATGATGGTTGAAATAGAAATCGAACCTGACCCTTCTCAGATTTGCCTCACAAGGCTGAGTGTACCTCGTTCCAGCCCTCAGACCAGAACTACCGTACATGTCATGGCAGAGCCGAGAATCGAACCCGGGCCTCCACCGTGACAGCCAAGAATGCTAGCCACTACGAAATTGTATATAGTAAGTCCCGTAAAATACTGAAGCCTCCGTGGCTGAGGCGGCAGCACGCCGGCCTCTCACCGCTGGGTCCGTGGTTCAAATCCCGGTCACTCCATGCGAGATCTGTGCTGGACAAAACGGAGGCAGACAGGTTTTTCTCCGGGTACTCCGGTTTTCCCTGTCAACATTTCATTCCAGCAACACTCTCCACTATCATTTCATTTCATCTGTCATTCATTTAATCATTGCCCCAGAGGAGTGCGTCAGGCCTCGGCAGCCGGCACAGTTCATATCCTCGCCGCTAGATGGGGGCTTCATTCATTCCATTCCTGACCCGGTCGGAGACTGGAAGCAGGCTGTGGATTTTCATTTTCATTTTCAAGTCCCGTAAAATACTACGGAACAATCATTAACTTGAAAAGTGTAAAGAATTCTCTTTTAAGCCATACTTTCTCAAAATGCCTGTCTAAAGTACAACCCTGCGCTAGCCAGCTAAATGGTTCGCCGCGTTAAATCGCTCACCACGACAGCTGCAGCAAGTCTGGATATTGGAGGTTCGAATCCCGGCGCTGGAAGCGGCCATCCCGAATATGTTATTTCCCGACGTTTTTCCACACTCCCTCCAGGTAAATGCCGAGATAGTGCATTATTTCAGGTCCCGGCGCACCTACCACATCCCCTGCCTCTAATACAGCTACACACACTCCTATAGTCACCACAGAAACACAGGTTATCAGACGTATTCAACACACACCCAAGTACACGGGAATGATGATCAAAGATGTAGGCCTACCAAGCCCCTAATAGGAATTAACATTAACAGCTAAATGGTTCTGCTCTGAAATGAGAATGCTGATTATTTATTAAGAGTTAGGTCTCAAAAATCTGCTAAAATGTATAGATTCAACGCTCAGTGCAAATTATTCTGCAGCTCGTAAAGTGGAATGAGTTGTTGAATATTTAGGGGCGTTGCAACATCGTGGTCATGTAGCCCCGTGTTCTTGCGTGTGTGTAGAATTTGTCTGATAACCTGTGTTACTGTGATGGCTGTACTACTATGTGTACTTGTAATTCAGGTAGGATTTGGGAAGGAAGCGGCCGTGGCCTTAAGTGAGGCACCATCCCGGCATTTGCCTGGAGTAGAAGTGGGAAGCCACGGAAAACCACTTCCAGGAAGATTGAGGTAGGAATCGAACCTGCCTCTTCTCAGTTTTGCTTCGCGAGGCTGAGTGTACCCCGTTCCAGCCCTCAGACCAGAATTAAAATTCTTGGCAGAGCCCGGAATTGAACCCGGGCCTCCGCGGTGACAGCCACTACGCAACGAGGCGGACAGAGTGGAATGAGCTCTAGTGTATCCGTTGTGCTGTAGCTCTGTACTGTACACCTCCCTCAGATAGGCGCCTGACCTTGGGCACATGCTGTCACCGAATTCACTTGGATTCAACTATGTTCCACACTCAATTTGTTATTAAACCATACGTTGGATATGATGTTACGTGGAGTATTGATAGCCTATATTATTCAAAGACGAAGTTTTAATTCATTTGCGCAACGTTTTACTGGGCACCAATATATCCAAGTTATTGCTGTTTTTCTAGCCCTTAGGATTTCGTGTGTCAGAAGCTATAAAGTAAAACATGATTTTTTATACATACCGCTTTTTTTCCTAATCAGGGGCAGATATTCTCGATGTTCCACCCCCTCAAAACAACAATCTCCATCACATGTGTACCTTCATCACTTAATTTATGCCCATGGCGTAGCCGTGCTCGTTAAATCGTACACCACGACCGTGCGGGCAGCTGCAGCGAATCCGGAGATCGTAGATTCGAATCCCGGCTCGAGAGTGGATTCCCTGAGTGTGGTTCTTCCCCGTTTCTTTTTCACACTCCCTGCAGGCAAATGCCGCGAAAGTACCTTATTTCTAGTCCCGGGGCACTTATCCAACCCATTCCTTAATACAGCTACACACAATACTACTGTCATCACATAAATTCAGGTTATATAGCAGATAAATTCAACACACACCTAACTAAACGGGGCTGATAACCAAGTTGTCCCAAGCCCCTCAAATGAATTAACAACTCAGCTGGCATTTGAGGGTGCGCAAATACGAGGAAGCCGTGTCAGTAGATTTACTGGCAAGTTAAAGATCCCCTTGGGGAAAAATTCCGGCACCCCCGCTTCTCTAAAAGCCATAGTAGTTAAAAGGGACGTAAAAGAAATAACATTATTATGAATTAACAACTTATTCTCTGTTGATTAAGGCTTCAGTAGGCCAGCATGTTGATGATCTTGGACTGTTAACGTCAATACAATCTACTCAAAATAACCTTTAGAAAACATGATATAATTACACTATCAGACAGGCAAACAGCTTGGCCATGTTGACACACAGGATCCGTTGTTGGTGGCTAGGAGGAGCGGAAGACCAGTTTGGTTTCAGGAGAAATGTAGGAACAAGGAATTCTTAGCCTGATTTTGGAAGGTGGAATAAGGAAAGATCAGAGAACATTCATGGCATTTGCAGACTTAGAAAAGGCTTTTGATAACGTTGATTGGACTACATTGTTTGACATTATGAAATCTATTGGAATAAAGTACAGGGATAGGAGGGTGATATACAATCTATACAGAAACCAGACAGCAGTCATTCGAGCTGAAGGACATAAGAGAGAAGCTGGTATTCAGAAATGTGTAAGGCAAGGCTGCAACTTACCACCCATACTTTTCAATCTTTACATTGAACAAACAATTAAGGAAATTGGAGAAAAATTTAAAGTGGGAGTGAAGATTCAAGAAGAAATAATTTCAACTCAGAGATTTGCTGATGACATCGTCATCTTGGCCGACAAGCCTGAGGATTTGAATGAGTTTTTGAATGGTATGGACTCCGTCTTACGGAAAGAATTCATGATGAAAATTAATAAATGTAAAACAAAAATACTGGAATGCAGCCGAAATAAATCAGAAACCTCTATGGAGATCAAATTGGCAGGTGAAAAGCTGAAGGAAGTAGGAGACTTCTGTTACTTAGGAAGCAGAATAACTAGTGACGGACGAAGCAAAGAGGATATAAAAAGTAGGTTGGCTTAGGCAAGGGAAGCATTTCTACAAAAAAGGAATCTGTTGACATCGAATATAGATTTAGATATTAGGAAGTCATTTTTGAAAGCCTTTGTCTGGAGCGTGGTGCTCTATGGAAGTGAAACTTGGACGATTGGTGCAGCAGAAAAGAGGAGAATTGAAGCATTTGAAATGTGGTGTTACGGGAGAATGATGATCAGATGGGTAGATAGGGTTACAAGCGAAGAGGTATTAAGACGAGTGGGAGAGGAGAGATGTTTCTGGCGACTGCTAATGAAGAGATAGGTTAGTAGGACACATACTAAGACACCCAGGAATAGCAAGCTTAGTTATGGAAGGAAGGGTCGAGGACAAGAACTGTAGGTGTAGACCAAGGTTAGAATATGTTAAACAGATTGCCTCGGATGTAGGGTGTGGTAGCTATGTAGAGATGAAACGATTAGCTCAGGACAGGGAGGCGTGGAGGGCTGCATCAAACCAGTCAAAAGACTGAAGATTCAAACAACAGGAGGAGCGGAAAGGAACTGGATAAAAACTCTAACCCAGCACAGCCTCTTCGGAGATTCAAACCAGCCAACGGGATGAAAGCCCTTCTTTCTTCTTGAAAATATGAAATATTATTTTGAGTAGATTACGTTGATACTAATAACCCAAGATAATTTGTCTCGCTAAATTAACGAGTATCCGAATGAAATGAGTGAATGAATAAATGAATGAATGGGTGGAGTGATTGAGGTTATGAAATGCGTAAGTGAGAGAGTGAGTGAACCGGATAAATATTACTATATTATTTTTATTATTAATATTGTAAATACTTAAATACTGAAAACATGTTTGTAAAACATGTGAATATTGTAAAACGAAATGTAGATGTAAGTTGTACCAGTGAAGCATAATTTCTTTTCATTATGCCTTCCATACTTCTAGTATGATTTATGGTAAATAAATAAATAAATAAATAATAATAATAATAATAATAATAATAGGGCTCCAATAAACGTGATGACCGACTAATATTTATGTAGAATCTATCAAGGCAACACAGAGCAGAATGGTTTCTAAGATTTCTGTTCATCACCTATGTCATTCATTTTACCACTTGGTTCATTAAACGCTGTCTGATGTTTGTTACAGGAAATCTTTAGCAAACTTAAATTTTAAGTGACTATTTAGCGCAAACCTGTATCATCAGTAGAATTGCTTGTTCAGCCACTCCGGTTCCGCATTCAGCAGTTTCTACATCATATTTTATCCAAATGTCAAGCGATTGGGAGAGTTCTCCCCAATAGACAATTGCATTTATGGCTGATTTTAGTGTGGTATACAGTAGACTGATATGCTGTTCAAGATTCAGTCAGCACAATCCTACGTTTGATGTAAGCATCTCCGCGATCCGCTATTGACCCAATTGATCCTATATCTTTTAACATGACATCGTACAGGTCGTTACGGCAGAAACTTCATTTGTGTATTGTGTAGTTGTAAATTCCTTGTCCAGTGCGCTAGCCGTTCAGTAGGACCTAAACCTGTCTCTGCCTATGAAAACCAGGAACTCTTACCGATCTGAATCAGCAATATTTTTTTAAGTTCATTTACCAAAAGAATACTCGGATCTTTAGTTAAAAATAGAGTAGTGTACAGTCTGGTGAAATGGGCTGCTATCTCACGCACAGTTTGGCGACGTCGCACATAGGTGTATTTCTTGCAAAAAGTTGGCCAAAATTATTTTGTGGTATTTTCTGTACTGCGAGACCGTAGATAACATAGTGTTAGGATAATAATGTATTTACATACATTATACAATGAACAAAAAACACATAATGCGGTTATTATGAGAAAATGTATTTCTTTATTTCTTGATGATGATGATGATGATGATAATTGTTGTTTTAAGGGGCCTAACATCGAGGTTATCGGCCCACCCTCTTTATTTCTTAGCTGCAATACTATGTGTTATTCAGTTGATGCTTTCCAGTCTTGTACATCTGAGCAGTCTGTTTCTATTGGGGACTCCACTTCGTCATTTTCAGCTTGAGGGATCTTCCTAATCCATCCTGCGCTTGAGAGCAGTAAATGTATTGTTTCTTTTAAGAAATGATTGCTGGTTCCTTTTTAAGGAGGTAC
Source organism: Meconema thalassinum (assembly GCA_946902985.2). Lineage (NCBI taxonomy): Eukaryota > Metazoa > Arthropoda > Insecta > Orthoptera > Tettigoniidae > Meconema > Meconema thalassinum. The sequence goes on from OX336389.2 coordinate 1,070,603,745, forward strand.
TTTCAATTTTGTGTGAAGCACGCCAGCTTTTCTTTAATTGCGACTTTATATAAGACAGTTTACGTCTAAAACCCTTCTTTTCATCATTAGGGATGGTAGGATCTGATAATGCAGAATTTTCCATAAAATCCAATCGTTTTACAAAATTGTTTTCAGAACATCTCTTCGTAAGGTTATAGATGCCTCTTCTTGTCACCAGTTTGCATTTCGAAGGACCTAGAATAAAACAAAAATGCTTTACCTGACAAATCATTCCTGTAAAAAATTCGTACACAATCAAACTGCGATATTCAACGGCTAATTCTTATATTTACCGTAGAGGAATGATTTGTCTATACCACTGCATTAAAACATATGCGGGAAAACAGACTCAACTATAACAAAACTCTTGCATTACCGTACTGTACTTATAAGAAATATCTCATTATTTTGCTTCACAAGTTAATTTTCACAGACTTAATTTCATTCATATCATTCACTATGTGTATAAGTATTAATTATAATTAACAGTACATACTAGGATCTTCAGAATCCATAATGATATTTACCCCACTCCAAGTCACAACACACTTTACAAGTCACAAACACGAAGTGATTTCAAGCCAGTTGATAAGCTTCAGATGCACTGCACGAGAGACGTAACTACAGACTATCACAGGAAGTTATGCATTCCGAGAATCACTCGCATTTTAAAAATGGAATTTTGGCAGCTTTTCGGGCCAAATATTCTCTGTGCGTCGCACGAACTTGACTGTCTCAAGCAGGCGTTCTCAACTTTTTTGAAACTGTGAGCACCACCGTCATGCCATACCAAGTACCCGAGCACCATTACATCGAATATAATAATAATAATAATAATTATAATGATTTAATAATGCCACAAGCATTCGCCTCTATTCTTTCATTAACCGTGGTATTGATAATTGGAACTCATTATCAGCCTCAGTCTTAGAGCCTTTCCCCAAACATATTGATGTGTTTAAGAGAAGATTGAAATTTTGTGTAAATACTACGATGAACTTACTATAGTTCCTAAATTGCAAATTGTGTATATTTTTTGATGTTATTATTGGTAATTTTCTGTATTTGTACAAATTGTCACCGGGGAATCACCCCATTTGCAAATATTATATAATAATAATAATAATAATAATAATTTCCTTTTCGCATCTCATGACTCATGCAGTTAAGGTTCATTTACGTGTGGACAGTTGAGTGGAATCAGCATATTTCGTGTTGCTCATGAAATAGGGATGTCCAATTATTTATATCTATGTTTCACAAAATGATAAAACTTCTGACTGCCAAAACTTGTAATGAAAACACGATCATTCCTGTTCGTGCAACAGCATTTGAATTGAAGAATGGATCTCAGGGAAGCTTGTGCCCGCGAGCACCTTTTGGCTCATATGGCGAGAGCACCAAATTTATTTTGACGAGCACCGTGGTTCTCGCGAGCACTAGGTTGAGAACGCCTGGTCTACAGCTTCCAAAAGAAATAAACTGCTTTCTCTTCGAACATGCCTTATCGAATAATTCTACGCAAGAGGCTGCTAGCTGTTGCTGTTTCTTTAGAAAAAGTTTCTGATGGTATGAACAGTGTGCGTGGTTGGTGTACGTCACAGCTTACCTCTGCCTGTTGTTATGAAACTCCAATGTTACGTTGCCGGAAAGCCCTATCACTTTTATGTTCAGCGATCACAGCTGCGATAAGCTAAGAGGTATGTCCTACTGTACTGGCAGAAAAATTCCTTCCGAAAGCGAGTGCAGTTTAACTCAACAATCATATTAACATTACTTATTTAGGATTGTGACAACCGAGTCATGAAGTGGGTGCAATTTTATAATAATAATGTTTATAAATGTATTTGTTTTACGTCCCTTTTAACTACAGAGTCTTTAAGAGACGCCGGGGTGCTGGAATTTTTCTCCGAAGGGGATCTTTAACGTGCTAGTAAATCTACTGACATGGCCTCCTCGCATATACACACCCTCAAATGCAAACTGGCTATCCCAGGATTCGATCCTGCAACGTTGGGAACAGCAAGTCAGGCAATTTTATACGCAGTATATTCTCCAGCTAATAGATGGCTAGTAACTAAATGGGGACCTACAAGTTCAGAGTGGAGTGATGCTCTTCAAAATGCAGTCCAACGTTGCTCTCTAGCAGTGGCGTAGCCAAGATCGACCAATGGGAGGGGTTATAATAACTGGGGGATAACCGTGATTCGGTGAATTGCTGGATATGTGTAATATGAAGCAACTTGACTATCTCTAATTCAAGAAGCTAACTATCTCCAAACTAGTCGGGAAAGATAACCTTGCTGTTCACCCCTTAAAATAACAATCAATTATCCAAATTAGTGTCAATGGACCCATAGAATATTCTATGTATTTATTGGAACATTTTATTTTTAATTAAAACTAGATTAGATTTAACAATTTCCTTCCCGCTACGAAATTTAAAAAATATAATTGTCCCGCTAGGCGGGATTTAAAATTATTTGGCGCTAGGCTCAGTTTGAAATAAGCTATATTTAGGGGGGGGGGGGGGGCTTGATTGGCAACAGTGGGAGGACGGAGTTATACGTTGTCATGAAGACGTGTGTAGCCTCAAATGGGGAGCAGAGCCGAAAGGCGACATTAGTACATAGTAAGACATGTTTTAATTATCAGTTCCTGTCTTATTTTTTGTAAAAATTCCAAAAGGTGGGGACGTTTTAACCCCCATTAACACCCCCATGGCTACGCTACTGCTCTATAGTAAGACCTCTTTGTGGACGAAGTGAGGCGATAACCCACTGTAGACACTGCAGCAAGACAGACACCCTTGCCTTTATTCTCGGCAACTGTAACCATAGAAGGCTCATAAAAAAAAGGCACCATCTTATAAGGAAGATTTTGTAAAAAGTTTTGAAATTCACGTGGAAGTTCACTGTATTGCTGAACAGGACACGAGGGATCGATCCTACAATTCGAAAAGAAACAAGCTCTGCCTTCAGCAGTCGATTTCGAGAAGAGGCAAATACGAACCAGCCATACCGTACTTCCAAACAGCGTAAAACTTGACAGCTCTGCCAAAAAATGTAATTCTGGTCTGAGGGCCGGAAATGGGTACACTCAGCCTCGTGAGGAAAAACTGAGAAGAGGTGGGTTCGATTTCCATCCCAGCCATCCTAGAAGTGGTTTTCCGTGTTTTCCCACTTCTCCTCCAGGAAAATGCTGGGATGGTTCCTAACCTAAAGCCACGGTCGTTTACTTTCCAATGCTCACTTTACTACAGACACCACAATAACACAGGTTATCAGACAAATTCTACACTCATCCAAAGTACACGGGGCTAAATGACCAAGATGTCAAAGCACCACAAAAGAAACAAGAACAAGCAGAAGAACGTACAACCTGGGCTTATGATTAGCAAGCTGCGGAGCAATCCCGAAATCCGTTGTCAAGTTCTCCAAATGTTGAGGTATCCAGCTACTTTACATATTGTCAGGGATGCTGCTCTGTAGGCCCTGTCAGGTTCGGTCCCAATATTGATGAACCATCTATAGACCTATACAGTTCTCAAAAAAACGTTTCGCATATGACACATAGGCGATGTATGATACTGCAAACACGTTTGCAGTACGCAGTGTAGGCCTACGTCATGTTTAGAGCCACACAATGACTGTACACCGTACGAATCATTGAATATTTGTCCGCTAGGAGGCATGTCTCGTGTCCATCCGTTTAACACAGGCCACGCCAACTCGGTGCTTCGCGAGCACTGGCCGGCAACGGCAAAAGCACCGGTGCTCGCAGCGGCAGACACAGCACTGTTGTGGCAGTGGTAGGAGAGGAACATGTAGTGGCAGCGCTCACAAGGGGAGGATACGTTGCATGGGTCACCAATTCGAACCATCTTTAGTACACGTGTAGGACATGACCAGACGTTTACCAGGTGCAAGTAGTAAGGTGCGCTTCTCAGCCGTTTCCGAGAAATTACTTATTCGCAATTGCAGTGTGGCGTCCATGTGCGTTGTACGCTAGCAAGGATCCAACGACTGCGTGGTGCAGTGGTAAGACACCTGCTTCGTAAGCGCGGGATCGCTGGATCGAATCCCACCAGTGAGCCATTGCAGTGTGTTGTGTTTCTTTTCTTTCTCTATTTTTTTTTTGTAACCATTGGCAATTTCCAACCAATATGCATAGCATGAGTCACTGCTTGCGGGGTACTGGGTGGTCTGATGCTTCACAGACGTGCAATGAACGGAACAGACTGGGCCTTCATTGTAGAATTGTATACCGGTACATATAATAGAATACACCTGACAGTGTATGATACCAATGTATTTGCAATGCCGATAGTGTGCATTATTTAATGTCACAAACGTTGACCCCAATACGGTGATTTCAGAATTCCTTTTCCCACTCACACAACACGTTATTACAATTGACATCAAAATAAACATTGTTCACGACACCTACATTTGTGTGAATTGCCAATGTTTACAACAAAAAAACAAAACAAAAACACAAGACACTGCAAAACCTCACTGGTGGGATTCGATCCAGAGATCCCGCGCTTACGATGCAGGACTCTTACCGCTGCACCACATGCTTGTTGCTTGCTAGCGTACAACGCACATAGACGCCGCACTGCAATTGCAATGAATTAATTTCTCGGAAATGGCTGAGAAGCGCACCTTACTACTTTCACCAGGTATACGCCTGGTCATGCCCCCCTACACGTGTACTAAAGATGGTTCGAATCGGTGACCCATGCATCCTCCGTATCCTCCCCTTGTTAGCGAAGCGAGAGTCGTGTTGTTGGTGTTGTTGTTGTGGTTTGGTGAATGGGGCTAGGCAAATCAGCGCGCGTCAGGCGGCGTACCGGTATGAAAAACGAATAATAATAATAATAATAATGCCAATTTTGTGTACAGACAGAAATAATAGTTTTATTGCGCTCCTGATTTTGCACTAATTTTCAACATTCATTGTTTATCTTTGGCATCGCTTTGAAGCCACTAATTTTCCGATATTTGGAACAATCGTTTTGGCGGTTGTAATCCGAAGTATAGCTTCAAAGGAAGCATCAGACAAACTTGACCTTGTTTTTCTTTTGTTAATATTCATAATTGAAAACATTTGTTCTCAAACGAACGTTGTTCCGAACATAGACACAAATTTCAGGGCATGGGTATGAATCCTCGGGAAATCTTGTTCCTCAACGCCTTTATAAAATGAAATCAAATCAAATCACCATTCTAATGGTAATAGCGGTCTAACAAAATTGAATAGCACTATTGTTATATCAGCTCAACTTGGAGACTTGATGGGGCATCCTCTGGGCGCACCGAAAAAGGCGTCATAAAAACTTTGAGTGCTGGTTTTACTTGTTTTATTTCTTCAAACCTATCTTAAAATTCTTTATTCAATGACTGTAACGCTTTTGTGTACTCACTGAAGTGTCCATAAGTACTTACATTCAAGGAATTTAGAGAGGGGAAAATTGTCCCAATTTCCTTCTTGAAACTGACTTTTAAAGCTGCAATTTGAAACTTTCAATACGGTCACACATAGTACGGTACTGATTAATTTATTTTTGCCTTGCAACGAGATATTTAAATCATTAAAAAACCGTGATGTCTTTCATGAAAGCGAGGTCAGCGATCCACTGCCCATCATCCAAGTCTGACTGTGGAGAAAGAGGGGAGGGAGGAGAAATGCACCGGTGCCGCTCGGTGTAGCACTGGGGGCGCGCAAGCTCTAACGTCAGAGAACACAAGATTCCAATAAAATAAATATCTCAGGAGTGTGGGAAACTCCAGAAAACACCCAGCGATGGCCTTCTTAACGCGACATTCCTTCACCTTTATAAAACATCACGCCGTAAGGATTAAAATCAGATCTTTAACGTGCCAGTATATGTACTGACACGGCTCCCTCGCATTTGCGCACCCTCAAATGCCATCTGACTGCGCCAGGTTTCGAACCTGCAACCTTGGACTCAGCAAGCGAGAACGTTACCCCTGAGCCACGCAGCCAGACGAGTTTATTTTAGTCATTATCAGTGTATTTCGACCAAGCACTGAAGCTAAGAAGAAATATTCATCCAAAAATCATAACAAATATATGTATATAGGGATGACAGAAATATCCTTGCTGGCATCGTTATTAAAACTTTGAATTTGGAATCAATAAATATTTTCCAATCAACAACCTTCAACCTGTGCTTCGAATATTATCATTAACAAATACTTTATTACTGCGTACCTCCACTTTGATACGGTTCAACAATACTTAATGTCATACTTGACATTCACATTCCATTCGCAAATGGATTTATACCACAAATATTTTCTTTGAATATTCCACTGAAATTCTTCACACAATTGGCTCTCAATAGCTCAATTTGACACGTACTTCAACTAGTACTGTATTCATAAATACCAACTAATATCCACAGATATTCATAATCAATTAAGACCTTTATGGTGACAAACTTTTTTACACTATCGAGTATCAATCATAATAACTATTGCACATAATATCGTGCCGATCAAAATATTTAATACCCTTGCACACTGTTTAAATCATTAAATATGGATTACAAATTAATTCCATTGAAATAGAATAGCTTTGCCTTACATGAATGCTCTTCGTCACATATTTTAATAAAAATACTCATCCACTCTCAAATTCTTCCTTGGGAATCATGTCGAAAAAACTGAATGTTCATAGGAAATAAATTCTCTTTTCAAAAATACTCCCAACGATGGAGATAAATCAACTCTAAATCAAGAAATCCTCCATGCACACAATACACGTGGGATCCATAAGAAGTAAAAATTATCAGACTAAATGAGGCTCTCCTCCACTCAAATGAACTCGTAAAATATCAACAATGACTTCTACACCATGAATCAGGTAACATTTAAGGTTAGGCGACTGTTGATCCATTATAAATCACTGTTAATACAAGTCATTCATGAGAATAAAGTATGCTATCAATAATTGAGAAAGATCAAAACTTCCCATCAAAGCTAAATTCCAACAATTAAATTCATGAGAGTTATATTCACTGATAATTCCAGAACAATTAACTTTCGCCATCAACGCAGCTGAAAACCTCGATTTCGAGATACACTCGAAAAATTCTTTAAATTCCTAACAGTGTTCAAAAATAATTACATGTTTAACTAATCTTCATGGCAGATACGTATTTCTTCTACCTAACGATCCTCTTCTTAACATTTAAAAATATTCATATCATTTAATTGAATTACAAAATGCAAAATATTAATCTTAAAGCGAATTTAAAATCAAAACTGAAAAATGGATGCATTCGTTATTCGAATTAAAATCCGATTGAACATGAGGCCAGTCACGAAACAGACATCGAACCTGAACCCCACCTCAATCATACTAATAGAAAATAAAGAATGGCAAGCATGGTTACTTTAGAATACCTTATTCTGCTGCTACTACTACTAGAAGGATTGACTTGCTTCTACCTTTCGACGATTCTCGGAGGTGGAATATAATGGGAATACATGCCCTGGTCTCGAATTTCAAAACATACTGTGGTACGGTATGTCCATCCAGCCTTCCAGGACTCGAACTGGGGAACCTCTCACGTTCTCCTGGCTCCAACCCCGAAACTGGATTGCAACACCGCAGCAGTAATGGCCTCCAACATTGGGTTGTAGACCCCGTCTCGCTTGTATGAAGTTAGTCATCTTGTAGTGACGTTTTGACACTGGAATATTACCATGGATTATATACATCTTCTTCGTGGTTTCAAGAATTCTAAGATTCATGTTCGAAATGTTTTGAGGTGCTTCATAAGAGCTTCCCAAGTTTGTAGGCAGCAGTAGTTACTCACGAAATATTCATGCTTATGCTCAGTGTGTCGTGTCCATGTTATAGTTTAGCGTGACATGGCTACTAATTCCATTATCATTGTAACTATTCCTCCCGACGTCTTATGCGTGAACATGACGTATAATTTGAGAAATGTATATATGGTAGAAGTTATTTCGTTGCAGACTGTGTTCAAATTTGCTATCACAGCTGTAGTATGCCTAACTGTAAGGATACCTAATTTTGTATTTTAATAAGGTTGTCTTTAGTTTCTTTCTTGGACTGGGCTATTTCCTGTTTCAACTCAGTGGAACTAACTTGCAATTCTGACAGAGTATTCTGGGAATCGGCCAATTTATTCTGCACCTCAGCTTAAGTGTTCTTGGTGTCAGCTGAACTATTCTGCAATTACTTTAAAGTGTTCTTAACAGTTTCAGCATTGTTCCGACACTCTACTCTTAATTCCTGAATGCCCTTTTCATTGGAGTACAAGTACACACATCACAGTGACACAGGTTATCAAATAACTTTTACACACATCCAGTTACACGGAGATACATGACAACGATGTTGCAAATCCCCTAAAAAGGATCAACAACTACAATTACAAACCATAACAGATAAACACACTATTAAAACAAAAAGTTACGTGACGAACTAAAGAGCCTACTTTTCTTAAAATTTAAGATGCATGCCAATGATTAATCTATATGGATCTATCTAGAATAATGACTAAATTAAGTTGGTAATATCGAAATTTCTAATTAGTTCGAAATACTGTATACCTGGCAGTAGTTGGCAGCCCTGGTGACTGAATATATTGTTAGTTCCATGTCTTAAGGTACAGAATACAAAATTTGGTTGATGTCCAATGGATAGCATGGACGTTACATGCAGTTAAACATTGGATCTAACAGCGCGCGTAAAATCATGTTGGCAACAATGACATACATGTATTGGTCAGAAATAATCTGAAATAATATGATCTATTAATGTGTCAATTTTGAATGAAAACCATTAGTTAGTACAGAAGTTACATGCATTTTAAAATTGGACCTATCGGCAGGCTTAGAATCATGTTGGTAGCACTGACGTATATAAGTTACTCCACATTAATATAGAATATCAAGTACGATACGTGTGCATAGTTTAAAGCTGTCGGCTTGCATACTTTGTGATATATGGGTATTTAGATTTTAAAAAATTGAGAGCATTTATTAACAGTTGGCAGCCCTGGTGGCTCTTAAGAATACACTCAGTCATATCTGTTTATGTTCACATAGCACATACAAAATTTGGTTGAAATCCAGTTGATAGTGTAGAAGTTATATGCATTTAAAATTTCGACCTATCAGCAGGCTTATAATCATTTTGGCAACACTGCCATGTATGGCCTCCTGGAAATTAAACTGCAATATTATTATCTATACGTGTGCCAATTTTGAAATAGCTCCCATTCATACCTTCCAAGATATCCAACATGGAGCTCAAATTTCAATTGCGATTTTTCAGCAGTTGGTAGCACTGACATCATTTTCAAATATGGCCGTGAGATATTCAGGTATAGATCTTTACTCCTACCAAATTTTGTTTCGATTGCTGCAGCCGTTTAGGAGTTGATAGGGGGGGGGGGACAGACAGACAGACAGACAGACAGACGCCCGATCTCATAAGACTACTTTTTCCTCATTTTTTGCAAAATGTGAAAAGTAGGCTAAAAATAGTGCATCCCTCCCTCCTGCACCAGGGGCGTAATGGTGCAGTGGTCAAACTGTTTGCATGTCATCAAAGGTAAAACTACAAGCTTCCTTCAGTACACCCCCTCCCGTACACATCGGTAACACAGCAACCACTTGGAACCGTAGACCACGACGCGACGTCTCTAGCCTCTAACTGAAGAATCAGCAGCGTTGAATGGGCTATTCACTGGAGAGTACATGCCCATACGTATGATTGCTCATATTCATGAGACGAATGACTTAGGAACTCCCACGATTAGGTTTCATTATAATGAGCTCAAGTAGTATCGGAACTACGTAGGCTAACTGGGCGCAATGAAAGAATGACAAGGACAGAAATATGTGTGCTAAACTAGGAATCAAATAATTTTGATACACCGGCCACGGTGGCCCAGAGCGCTCACGCGCTAGCGTCGGGAGAGCATGGGTTCGAATCCCACCTCGGCCGTCATAAAAATGGTTTTCCTGGTTTGCCATTTGCGGACGGTTCCTTTCAATAGGTACACGGCTGATTTCCTTCAAAAATCGCTTCCCTGACCTGTCCTGAATATGAAAATAAGTGGACAATCCACTGGCTGCATTAATAAAATTAAATATTCTGATATTCTTTCAAGCTATATCAGAACATAAATAATACAATTAACTGGCGCTACGTTTTCATTCATTATGACCTCGTTCAACAGAGATTCATACTTGGTGAAGGCTGTGGTGCAAACCCGAACGAAGTGCGATAGCATGGCAGTCTTAAATAAGTCAGAAAATAGGAGAACGATGAATATTAGATGAGCAGATTAGGTAACAAATGAAAAGGCATTGAGACGAGTGGGGGGGGGGGGAGAGAGATTTCTGGTGATTGCTAATGAAAAGAAGAGAGAGGTTGGCAGGGCATATATTAAGGCATCCAGGAATAGTAAACTTAGTTTTGCCTCGGAGTTAGGGTGTGGTAACTATGGAGAGATGACACAAATAGTTTAGAACAGGAAGGCATGGAGAGCTGCATCAAACTAGTCTTAAGAACTGGAGATTCCAATAGCCTCAGAAGAATAGTGAATATGTGCGTGTGCGTGTGCGTGTGCGTGTGTGTGTGTGTGTGTGTGTGTGTGTGTGTGTGTGTGTGTGTGTGTGCGTGCGTGTGCGTAAAGGGCTCAATTATCTGGTATTGAAGGAACATTATTTCTGAATTGTATACACCTGCATCTAAGTAGCTGAGAGTCGTTTCAATCACAATACTTAAGCTTTTTTTATCGTCTGGAATTATTAGCTTAGTTCTTTCAACCTAGAATCTAAATCGTAGAAAATATACCACAGAAATTAACTTATACGGTATACTTCAATTTCTCACATTAGCACTTGGCTTTGATATGGTTTAGAGTCAGACGAATGCGAATGTTCTTTGTAAATACTGTTGATTGGAATATTCACTAGTTTCCAATTTAAACTTGTTGATTCATTTAGGGGCTTTGAGACATCGTGGTTTTGTATCCCCGTGTACACGGGTGTGTGTGTGTGTGTGTGTGTGTGTGTGTGTGGAATCTGTCGGGTAACCTGTGTAATTGTGATGGCTGTTTTTAGTGTGTATATTTGCAATTGGGGTTAGGATATGGGTAGGAGGTGGCTGTGGCCTTAATTTATATACCTCGCCGGCATTTTGCGTAAGTAGAAGTGAGAAACCATGGGAAACTACTTCTAGGATGTCTGAGGTGGGAATCGAACCCATCTCTTCTCAATTCTGCCTCAAAGTTGAGTGTACCTCGTTCCAGTCCTCAGAGTAGAATTAAATTTCTTGGCAGAGCCCGGAATCGAACCCGAATCTCCGTGGTGACAACAGAAAATGCTAGCTACTACGCCAGAAGTGGACTAAATTAAACTGGAAAATCTCCTATAGGCCTACTTGAAAGTAAGGAACACAGATTTAAATAAGCACTAAAATGGAAAGATAATGTTTAGTTAACAAGAAATCCACTCCTTCGCTCCGGCATAGCCGTGCGCCTTAAATCGTGCTCTACGACTGGGATGGGGAACTGCAGCAAGTCCAAAGATCGGTGGATTTATCCATCCCCTAAATGAATGAACAACTCAAATATCGACTACAACTAGTCAATCTTACTACAATATACAGGATTTCTTTAAAAGGAAGAAAGATCTTCGACTATAATATGTATTTATGTAGGTACTTATTTAAATTAACTCTTATTCCGTAATTGTGATGTTCACCTCGTGGAGTAGTGGCAAGCGTTCTTGGCTGTCGCCCTAGAGGTCCGGGTTCGATTCCCGGCTCTGGCAAGAATTTTATTCTGGTCTGAGGGCTGGAATGGGATACACTCAGCTTTGTGAGGTAAAGCTGAGAAGAGGTGTGTTCGATTCCCGCTCTCAACCATCCTGAAAGAGGGTTTCCGTGGTTTTCCCACTTCTACTCCAGGAAAATGCCGGGATGGTTCCTAACGTAAGGCCACGTCGTCTCCTTTCCAATCCTTACCTGAATACGAAATACTCACACTACTATATACACCACACTAGCACTACACATACACAAGTACACGGGGCTAAATGACCACGATGTCCAAGCCCCTCAAATGAAACTACAACTACAACAACATAATAGTGAAGGTAGTGGCCCAAACGTAGATACACCGAATTCAGTTTACAATGTCCCTACATCCGCGCAGTCGTGTAGATCGCTGATTATTGGAATCGAGGACAATTGAGGCGTAAAACTAAAATGCTGCTTGTAGCCGTACTCGTCCTTCTGCATGTTAGACGTGGCCGATGCATGCATAATTTAAATCCAATAGGCAGGAAGCTAGTACTGTAACTTGGAACTGTGACATCACCATACAGAAGAAGTCCCCACTGCAGGCGATGTAGAGTTTTCCGTCACGGAATGATCCGAAGGCCACACTTGCTTTCATAACAATGCCGCTAGGATATGTACCATGAGAAGATAGGAGAGCCAAAATCGATCCCACCCATGACAATTCTCAGTGGTCATAGAGTATGTGGGTTTCCTCACGGTCTTTCCTTAATGACTCTATACAAATGGAGTCATCTTTCAAGTGTTAGTCACATAGTGTAGACATACCAATCTACCTCTTACCTAGCAGATCGATTCCCGACTTCGCCTGAGATTTAACATCGGACGAGAAGGCTGGAAAGGAGTGCACTCTGCCTGGTGAGGATAATTGATTAGCTACTTGATATGAGAAATAACACCCTATGGCCTCAAACTGAGGTGGAGGGTGTCGTCACGCCGTCCACGCGTCTACCTCAAAACTCAGGCTGTGAGTTGGGTGGTAGTCGTCCTTGCTCAATCGCAAGGTTATTTTATCCACAGACCACCTCGTCGTGTAGTGGCTAGCATTCTTGGCTGTCATTCCGAAGATCCGGGTTTGATTCCCGCCTCTGCCAAGAAATTTTAAATCTAGTCTGAGGACTGGAACGGGGTACACTCAGCCTCGTGAGGCAAAACTGAGTAGAGGAGGGTTCGATTTCCGACTCAGCCATCTTGGAAGTGGTTTTCTGTTGTTTTCATTTCTACTTCAGGCAAATGCAGGGATGGTTCCTAAATTAAGGCCACGGCCGCGGCCGCCTCCTTCCCAATCCTCATCTGAATTATAAATACACACACTAATACAGCCATCACTATAACAGAGGTTATCAGACAAATTTCACGCACACACAAGTACATGGGGTTACATGATCACGATGTCACAGAGCCCCTAAAATCTATCAACAACAACAAAATACCGATAGCCATAGCGAATTGCTGGCACGTATTGGACCTATTCGTAGCCCTCTTAAGACACCTGTCCAAACGTAAGGTTGTGTTATTCCGAACTGCGTTCGTTTAAAACATGCATTATAGTTGAAATAACACTACCGCTAATGATTTCTACTATATTCGCGAGCATGAACTCAAAGGTAAAGTTGTACTAAGGCCATAAAGGAGCAGGTAGTATGTTTTTAGGATGCCTATGATATACGCTTAGTTGGGTTGCTTCTCTCAAAAAAATTAATAAATAAGGGGATGGTGAACCACTCTGTATAAGATAGACCCTTAGGATGAAACTATGCATTTTCTCTACTTACGAGTTAGAATAATTTGTAATTTCTTCTGTGCTGCACGATAAGCTGAAGTGTTCTCTTTGTCAGTCAGTCAGAGCCAATCAACCGTTGGTGTTGCTGCTAAAATGTGGTGAGTACATTGCTAATTTACTTATTGGAGTACCTATTTGTTTGTTGTAAATTCATTTAGGGGCATTGACACATTGTAGTCATGTAGCCCAGTGCACTTGAGTGTGTGTGTGTGTGTGTGTGTGTGTGTGTGACATCTCTCTGTTAACCTGTGTCATTGTGATGGCTGTAGTAGTAGACTATGCGTATTTGTAATCAAGGCTAGGATTTTGGAGGAGGCTACCGTGGCCTGAAATTGGGAACCTGGAGGAGAATTGGGGAAAGCACGGAAAACCACATCTAGGACGGCTCAGGTGAGAATCGAGCCCAACTATTCTCAATTTTGCCTCACGAGGCTGAGTGAACCCCGTTCCAATCCTCTGTGCGTCACGCAAAGTCATTGTCACCGAGTATTGCTGAATTGTTCTGTATCTGGAAAGGGTTAGACGTAAGCGAGCCAGTGACATCACGCAATGGGTCCGGGGTAGCCGAGAAGCTACAAGAGGTCCTGTTAACTGGTATTTAAGATCAGCGAATGGGAGTACGAGTTCCAGCAGTGACTGACAGCTGTAAACAGCCGTTGATAGTAAAAGTCCATTACGGTTATGAGCAGTGTGTACAGTGGAGCGAAGAGTGAGGTAGTACGGTTGTGTGGGTGAGTGTATATGGCAAAGGGTCGTTGTGCAAAGGTAGGAGTGGGACAAAGCTGATGGCCCTGGGTTCGACGCGGCGCGTGGACATACACGGGGACTATGAAGTGGAACGCTGGCAAAACCTACACGGTGTAGCACCACCGAGCAGTTGAGAACAGTAGACTGTGGACTGTGGGACTTGGCAGCCTGCTGTGTGAGAATTGTGCAATGTGTGTACAGTAGCCGTAATAAATCAAGTGTTTAGTAAGGCATGCTACCAGTTGTTGGGATTTAGTTGAGTGAAACCTGATTCCCGTCACATTAGGAACAATTGCAACATCAGGATATGTGTAATTAAGGATACATATGTATCTTTTGCGCACTCTGAGGCGGTTTGGACGCTGATAATCACACTGGAGAGTATGTTGAGAATTAAGATGTAGGCCGGTATTCATCTGACTTCGTGCACAGATATGTGGAACGTGGCTGATTGCGAGTCGTCACGAAGGAACACATGTCGGGAGATTGTCACTTCACGTCATCGATATAGCTGTAACTGAGTGGTCTTCTTACCCGTCCATGCTTGGATCGATACCAATGATTTAAGCGGGTGCAGAGGTAATTTTCTTGAACGTATTTAAGCATTCGTCCCAAGTTATATCTTTATAATCACCGACATAACGTAGAGCTGTCACAAATGTTTGGGTAGGCGAAGGATTATTATTATTATTATTATTATTACATGATCTTCTCCCTTGAGGTATGGCCTGATACGCTCCTGCCTTGAAATCTCAGCTCACTCACGAATAATAATCACTTAATACCACTGCTTTCAACCTTCTTCCACCTAATGGTGCACCACCCTCTGAACTCTCTTTTATTATCACTGAATATTAGCAATTTCAAATGTAGCACTTTTCATATCCCTTTGATTTCCGGGACGCCACCTCACCGCAGTACTGATTTCAAAGACCGAATCACGTAGAAACCCACTTGAGTGTAGCACCGGGATTCAAATCTGAATCCCGGAAAGTGTAGTTACTCTTCTGTCATGGAATGTGGTTTTGCATGTCCGATTACCCAAGTGGGTCCTCAATTTTGAACGAAATTGACCACTAACAGGCTACCATTTTCAGGTAAAAAATTGTGAAGTGCGTTAATAATGAAATCCATAGTTCAGATGTGACCAATTTTGGCAATATTTTAAACAAATTAATTCAGTAGTTGTCTTAAATTATTAGGCTACGACAATGCATTTTATGCTATTGTGTGTTAACTCTATATAAATTAATTCCACTCTTATAGGTCTAGAAGTGAAAATTACAATTAACAGTTCCAATTTCACACGTATTGAGGAATTCCTTACAATTTAGCAACGCTCGATTGAATAGATCCCATTATCACTATCATAAGTGGAGAAAATTGCATCGCTGTAGATCTCCCAAAAATAATAAAGAAAGCTTTTGAGTCGGTCAACACGAATTGTGCCTAGTTAGATTAGGCGGGAAACGAGCATTTACATACCTTACAAACTAACACACTCTTTATGCATAAATACCTACTGTACTTAAAGAGTAGGGTATGTAAATACTTGTTTCCCACCTAATCTAATTAGGCACAATTCGTGTTGACCGACTGAAAAGCTTTCTTTATTAGAATTAGGCAACACTGAAAAATGGCTTCTATCCCTACAACCAAAAAATAATCACAATGGTAGAGAAGTGAAATTTGACAAGCAAGGTAAAAGATAAAGGGGGAATGTGAGGTTAGCCTATAGTTGCCCGGTGGGTGTCCATGGTGCACCAGGGTGGTGTTGCTGTACCGAGACCTACAGGATCCTTGAACTATAACCCACATCTGCTGATTCTGTTATCATAACATGTGCACTAAACAGAAATACGTGTCACATGGTGTTAACATGGCCAGCGCAATGCCTGAAGAGCTTGACTAGAAATGTCTAGTCAGAAGCTTCGCCACCAGAACGTATTACCTAGGGGAGGGGGTAGGGCATGGATAGGAAGTGGAGAGGCGGTGGGGCAGAGCTTCAATGTTTAACATAGCTGGTTTTTACAAAAGTTCCCTATTAAACGTTTAAACGTTTCCTTTCTTACTAACCGCGTTTCGTTGAATGTTTATTTAATTACACGTTTTCTTGAGAAACATTTAAAAGGTTTTTTAATAAATAAACAATAAAACGATTTTTAACAAATTGTTCCATAACTAAGCGTTTTCTGGAAGCCATTTTATTACGTTTATGATAAATCGATTTTTATACCAGTTTTCGCTTACATTTACTTCTTTATTCATTCATTCATTTACATTATTTGCAAATGGGAGCAATTCCCTGGTGGCAAATGGTACAATTACAGAAAATTACCAACAATAGGCCTAATATCGAACACACTAAGATATATAAAAGTCGCGATTTGGGAACTATAGTAATTACATCACAGAATTTACACAACATTTCAGTGTTCTCTTAAACACATCAATATGTTTGGGGAAAGGCTCAGACTGTGGCAGGTAATGAGTTCCAATTATCAATAACAGGATTAATGAAAGAATATTTCCCATAATTTGTACGCTACGGTCCGCCCTTAACTTTATGCGGATGATCTGCCCTACTCAGGTAGATGGGATTTCCCAGACGTTCGCTTAGTTCTCCCCATGCTAACCGATTAGTCTACTGTAAGTGTAAACCTTTAATGTGTTCCATTTTTTGTTTTATTAATTTAATTAATTTACCGTAATGATATTTGGTGTTTGATGGGTGTTATTGTTGGTAACATAAACATAATACTAATGTTATTGGTTTTATTCCCTTTTAACTACTGCGGCTTTAAGAGAGGCCGGGGTGCCGGAATTTTGCCCCGAAGGGGTTATTTAACGTGACCTTTTTGTAGCTTTTCAGTCGGTCAACACGATTGTGCCCAATGAATGGGCAGGGTACAAGATACAAAAATATAAATACACTCCTGGAAAATGTACAATAATTCCTTGCCGAAATAAATTTGTCACTCGAGCTAGTGACAAAATTGCTAAATTAGCAAGACTCATTTGTTATAATAGACTGTATTTAAGGTAAGAATGTACCCAGAAAGGCAGTGTAGGACGATTAAAACACATGTTAAGCTGAGAAACAGTTGGTACCATATCTGCGTGGGAGAGATGGAAGTCCGGAGATCTCAGATTCTAATCCCGGCACGGACAGCAAACATCTTGAGTGTGATTTTCCCCCAGATTTTTCCATATTCCCTCCAGACAAATGCCGAAATGGTACCTTGTTTCCAGCCTCAGGCCACCTAGAAGTCTCTTACTTTCCTGGTTAACGAGCGTCGACTCTAGCGTAAGGCAGTAGCTCGCGCCGACAATAACCAGTGTTCGCTAGTGACCAATAGCGGACGGTTGTTGACCAATAGCAAGCTTCCTCTATCACTCCACGTGGACTCCAAAGTAAAGTCCCGCCGGGAGGGGGCTAGCACGTGTCTCACGCAGGTATCAGATGTCCAGTGTTGCACATCTCCATGTAGTTCTGTCCAGTCTCGCTGTTTGCTCTCAGTGGCTACGGTGGAAAGTTGACAACGCTGTGCCTCGTGCTAGGAAAGCCTTGGCTCCAGGCAGCTATGATGATTATGATAATTGTTGTTTTAAGGGGCCTAACATCTAGGTTATCGGCCCCTAATGGTTTAGGTGATCGTGAAGATGATAATGAAATGGAAACTATAACTAAAACTAACTTATATACTAGAAGAAGAAATGGAAAACGAAAGGAGAATCAGGCAAATAAAGGACAGGAGGAAAAGAAATGCCCTCAACCGTTGAAGAATGCGGATTGAGGGACCTGGAAGGAAGGAGAGCCATAAAAGGCAGATAGGAAAGTGAAAGAGGAGAGGGTCCACCCCACAGGTAATGGGAAAAAGGGGGAAAACCGGACACATCTCAGGAATCCCTCGGGGTCGCCAACCCCCGAACTCACCAGCCGAGAGCCCGTGAGGGTGTAGCAATCTCTAGGGTGCACCAGAAGTGGTGGGGCTACATACACCCTGCCTCCTTGAGGGCCTTGAGCAGAAGGCAAGAGATAACATGAAAAGAAAAAGAAGGCTGACCCCTCGCAGAAGGAGGGTATCAGAAAAGATCAGACAAGGGCCAATTAAGGCGGGAAAGGAAGAGACTCTCTAGGCCTCGGATACCCTAATACCGTCGGGGTTGGAAGAGAACAAGATTTGACCAAGTGAGGTCGACAGGAAAGAAGACGGAGAGGAACCCGGCACAAGTAAGTGGAAGCAAAGGCAGCTATGGAATGTTAAAATATCCACCCAGCTAGATTTCAAGGGCAAGCCGGACGTTAGCGAGGAAAGTGCAAGGCCCTCAAGGAGGCAGGGTGAATGTAGCCCCACCACTTCTGGTGCACCCTAGAGATTGCTACACCCTCACGGGCTCACGGCTGGTGAGTTCGGGGGTTGGCGACCCCGAGGGATTCCTGACCCTAAAAAGTACTACCCTACAGACACCACAGAAACATAAGTTATCAGACAAATTCAATACGCACCCAAGTTCAGGGATGGCTGATGACCAAGATGTTCCAAGCCTCTAAAATGAATAGCCTAACTAACAACAACAATAACAACAACTGTTGGAGTATGTATCGTGTTTTCAGTTACTTTTATAATTGCCATTACTCAAAGCAATATTAATACTTTCTACAACAAAACCCTGCACTTTCCTGACTGTCTTACAGTCTGAACAAAAAAAAATCTTACTGGTGCAGTTTAAGTTTCTGTTCATAAAAATAAGAGTGACGTCTCCTTGTCTTTTTAAGAACGAAGGAAATCCGAATGAAATATTTGTAGCTAGATTTGAAATATTGGAGGGTTGGAAACCACGGGGCCCCAGCTGAGTTTGGCATTACTTCCACTTACTTGTGCCGGGCTCTTCTGTCATCTTTACTGTCGACCTCCCTTGGCCAACTCTTGTACTTTTCTGATACCGACGGTATTAGGGTATCCGAGGCCTAGTGAGTCTTTCACTTTCCCGCCTTCATAGACCCTTGTCTCATCTTTTATGATCCCTCATTCTTCGAGGGGTCAGTCTTCTTCCGTTCTCTTCATATCTCCTGCCTTCTGCTCAAGCCCCTTAAGGAGGCAGGGTGTGTGTAGCCCCACCACTTCTGGTGCACCGTCGATAGTGCTACACCCCCAAGGACTCACGTCTTGTGAGTTCGGGAGTTGGCGACCCCGAGGGATTCCTGAGCTGGGTCTGGGTTTCCCCCCTTTTTCCATTGCCTCTGGGGCGTATCCTCTCCTCTTCCCTTTCCTATCTGCCTTGCATGACTCTCCTTCCTTCCAAGTCCCTCAATCCTCATTCTTCGAGGGTTGAGGGCATTTATTTTCTTCCTGTCCTCGATTTGCCTTATCCTTTATTTGTTTACCACTTCTTCTTTTAGTATGTAAGCTTGTTAGTTTTCATTCTCATCTCATCTTTCACTATCGCCCAAACCATTAAGGGCCGATAACCTAGATGTTAGGCCCATTAAAGCAATATTATCATCATCTTGAAATATTGGAACTGGCTCCCTTAGTGAGGGAACACTGGCAGGAAGGCCCGTGAGGTGGGGTTGTGACTGGTGACCAGCGGACTAGCACGTGGCGGTCCGATCAGCTGGACGACACGCGAGCAGGAAGCGGAACGTGTGGGATATACAGTGGTACGAGAGGAAGGAGGGGCAATGGCCAAGTTGAGAAGGTAGCCTACTGAGAGGCCTGCCACGGATCCTGCACACTAATTCTGACAATTAGCCTACATCAAAATACAGATGAGTAGTCTTGCCACGTTAATTAATTCCCGCGGCTAGTGTTCTTGGCTGTCACACTGGAGGTCAGAGTTCGATTCCTGGCTTTACCAAGAAATTTAATCATGATCTAAGGGCTGGAACGAGGTTCATTCATCCTCGTGAGACAAAACTGAGAAGAGGTGGGTTCAATTCCCACCTCAGCCATCCTGGATGTGTGGTTTCTCGTGGTGTCCCAATTCTAGTCCAGGCGAATGCACGGATGGTTCCTAACTTGAGGCCACGGACGCTTCCTTCCCAATCCTCACCTGGATTGCAAATGCACATACTAATACAACTATCAAAATAACACAGGTTATCAGAAACAATTCCACATTTACCCAAGTACACGGGGCTAAATGATCACGATCTCAAAGCCCCTCAAATGAAACATCAACTTATTTCATTCCAATTCCTGGACACTTCTCGTTTTGATTTGGAATTTATTTATTTATTGAACAATTCGTGCTTAACTCCAAGTGGCTTATCGCCTAAGTTATTAACATTGATGTTCACAACAATTTCAAAATATATTTCATATTTAAAAAGTAGTTCCGTGAAGAACTAAAGCCTTTTTTCATATATCCTACTTATGTCAATTGCCTCTATCAACATTCAAAATTTCAGTTTGATTGTAATAGATTCGTAGATATTGAGAACCGTCTAATATTTCGGATGGTTGCCATGTTGGATTTTTATATATGTAGGTCTTAGAAATAAGTACTATTACGTGAAGATTATTGTGTAGGTGTAGTATTCAAACTTCAATCGCATGATTAGTACACAAGAAGTAAAAACGAGATTTTTAAATTTCGCACAGCTGCCATCTTCTGGTTATGAAAACAATGGAAATAAATTATATGCCAGTGGATTAACATTTGTATAACCTAAGCATTTACCGTACCGAGTTTCACTGCACTCGGATGGTAAAATCGCGAGAAACGTCCATTTAAATATGTATACTTCGTGACGCCGCCATGTTGGATTAGTGCTCACCTGGTTATTGAAAGTCCTATAGGTGAACTTATGTTCATAGCCTCTATGAACATGAATTTCAGTTTGATTGTTGTGAAAGATTCGTAGATATTGAGATGATGATGATAATTGTTGTTTTAAGGGGCCTAACATCGAGGTTATCGGCCCCTGACGAAATGAAATGGCTTGAAATGAAAGGATGAAGATAAAAAAACAGCTCACTGCTATGGATGAAACGAAAATGGTTTAGATAAAATATACAGTGAGCCCCAACAATTATGCCTTATGTAGCAGGAAAAATACTTACAAAAAGGAACTCAGATTGAAACTACTCACCAAATGGAGAGCGGTAATACGTACATAAGGGAATTTCGAACGAAAATACTCACAAAAGGAATAGATTAAAAAAAACACACAAAATGTAGGTTAAGTCCAAAATACGTACAAAATGCAACGTACAGTCGAAATACCTACAAAATGCAAGTGAAATCAAAATACTTACAAAATGCAAATGAGATTGAAAATACGCACGAAATGTAATGTAGATTCAAAATACCCACAAAATGCCCACTTGAACAAAGCGGGGTAGGTTGAAAATACAAAATGCAATTGAAATTGCTTACAAAAGGTATTGTAGATTCAAACTTCTCATTTGGATGGACAATAATTACAAAATGCAATTTAGATTGAAAATAATTACAAAATGTAATTTAGATTCAAAATACCCACAAAATTGCAATTGAGACTTAACTACTTGAACAAAGCGGGGTAGGTTGAAAATACAAAATGCAATTGAAATTCAAATTACTCACAAGAAGACCCCCCCCCCTATATTGAAAGACTTAGTAAAAAGCAATTTTGATTGGCAATCCTTAGAAAATGCAAGTGAGGTTGAAAAACACTCACAAAATGCAATTTAGATCGAAAAAACTTACAAAATGCAACGTAGATTAAGAATACCTACAAAAAGGTGCGGGAATCTTAAAGAGAAAAGGAAATATAATGAAAGGCGGAGAGGAGAGGAGAGTGGAGAGAGGAGAGGGTCCGCCCCAAAGGTAAGGGACAAAAGGGGAAAACGGATCCAGCTCAGGAATCCCTCGGAGTCGCCAACTCTCGAACTCACCAGCCGTGAGCCCCTGAGGGTGTAGCATTATCTAGGGTGCACCAGAAGTGGTGGGGCTACATACACCCTGCCACCTTGAGGGCCTTGAGCACAAGGCAGGAGGGAAAAGGAAAAGAAAAAGAAGGCAGGCCCCTCGCAGAAGGAGGGAATCAGAAAAGATGAGACAAGGGCCAATTAAGGCGGGAAAGGAAGAGACTCCCTAGGCCTCGGATACCCTAATACCGTCGGGGTCGGAAGAGAACAAGAGTTGACCAAGTGAGGTCGACAGGAAAGAAGACGGAGAGGAGCCCGGCACAAGTAAGTGGTAGCAATGCCGGACTCAGCTGGGGTCCCGTGGTCGCCAACCCACGTCCCACTAGATGTGAGCCCCTGGGGGGTAGATATTGAGAACTGTCTAAATACTTCGGATGGTTGCCATGTTGGATTGTTATATGTATAGGCCATAGAGTTGTGTACCATTAAAGGGAAATTTTTGCGTAGGTTCATTATGCAAACTTTCAATTCCATCGCATGATTACGACACAAGAAATAAAAACTTAATTTTAAAATGTCGCACAGCCGCCATCTTGAGGTTATGTAAACAATTGAACTAAATTAGATATCAGTGCATTACAATATGTATGAACTTTTTCTGTACCAAGTTTCATTGCGTTTGGATGGTTAAATCGCGAGTAAAGTCTATTTAAAAGTCTCAATTTCGCCTGGCCGCCATGTTGGTTTTGTAGTTACCAGATTTTTGAAAGTCCTATAGATGAACTTGTAGTAGTGCCCTTTATCACCGTACAAAATTTCAGGGTGATATCAGTAATAGTCTCAGAGATATTGAATGCTGGTGAAATATTTCGCACAACCGCCATGTTGGATTGGTGAGACGTAATAAAAGTTGATGGCCACGGTTCGGATCGGCCAAAATGGTGCTATGACCTTACCGAGTTTCATTGAAATCGCCCCAGCCGTTTGAAAGTAATTAGGGGGGAGGGACACACACACACATAGACAGACAGACAGACAGACAGACACACACACAAAAGTTGATCTCATAAGCCTATTTTTTTTTTCATAAAATGAAAATAGGCTGAACATTATAGTAATAAAATTGTTATTAAGACTCACGAATCAAGAACACTAATTGTTACATTGCTGCAATGAACTGAAAAAGAAATGAATATTGAAATACAATATTACACATACAAGTAGATAAAGAACTAAAAATTATTCATAATATTGTTATTGCATACAGTTGGATACGTACTTTCAAATATCTAGGACTTATCATCACAGCTGTCTCGATCGTTGTCTCAATCCTTCCGAAACACTGCCTTGACCATTACATGCGAGATGTGCAATTAGTTTCTCAACTGCACCGCAACGCTCCGCTAGCCTACTGTAAGTAGCTTACCTACGGTTTCTTCATTCTTTCCTATTAATAATTTTTGTTGTTTTAGTTTTTTATTCTTGTGTTTTAAAGATCCTGGGTTCAATACCAGACTCCGCCAAGAAATTTAATTCTGTTGTTGTTGATTCATTTAGGGGCTTAGAACATCTTTGGTCATCAGTCCCGTGTTATTTGGTGTGTGTTGAATTTTGATGAATACCGGTAGGCCTACCTGTATTTCTGTGCTGAATGGCAATAGTGCGTGTAGCTGCAATTATTACGGTCGGGGATGGCGTAGGTGTCTTGAGACTTGAAATAAGATACTATCCCAGCATTTGCCTGGAGGGAGAGTGGAAAAACTAGGGGAAAAGCCACACTCAGGATAGTCAGTGTCAGCGCCGAGATTCAAACCTCCGATGTTCGGAATTGCTGCAGCTTCCCGTCGTGGTCGTGGTGAGCGATTTAACACGCACTGCTATGACGAGGTGTAAATTTAATTCTGGCCTGAGGGCTGGAACTGGATTCACTCAGTCTTGAGAGGACAACAGAGAAAATATGGGTTCTAGTTCGATCTCAGCGAACCTAGATGCGGTTCTCCCAGGTATCCCACTTTTATTCCAGACAAACGTGGAAATGTTATCTAACTTAAGGCCACGACCAGCTCCTTCCCAATTATAGTTCCCAAATACAATTGCACCTACTGTATGTAGAGGGCTGTTATAACCTGTTGTTATTGATGAATTTTCAACAGTATTTTGTGCAAAGGATAGGAAGATTATTCATCAAAATATTTGACTTGGAAGTACCAAGCAGAGAGAAAGTATCTGAATACGGTAGATTACTTGGACAGAGCCTCGGTCAGAAAATCCGAAGGATTTTGGTTTGAGTCCTAGTCGTGTCAGACATTTTAACTCTCTGGTTAACTTATGGATGGATTTTGCTTCTTGTATACAACACGTTCTAATGGCTGGAAAACCTCATTTTGTTTAATATTTAGTTTATTGGACGGGTCATGCTCGTTCTTCCCATTTATTTTTGAAGGGTCAGTAATAATAGGTCAGAGGTTAAAGATCAGATAACACCAAATGAGGTTGGGGACAAAGTCGTTGCTATATCAGATAACTTCACAATAATACAATATTGAAGGAAACTAGAAAGTACTAAGGAAGCAGAGAAAAGAAAATGAGCTCTGCTGGCTGCGGGATCTAATCCCGGAATAATTAATTGGCATGCGGGAGTGTTCAAATGCTAAGGTCCGGTGTCAAAAGGTTTAATGTGAGATTAGGAGCAACTCCAGGACAAAGTTCTTACGTTCTGACACGGCGTCTCTAAAGTGACAGCCATTTAAGGCTAAATGTCCCGACACTTTGGTAAGAATATATTTCAACAGATGGCAGCACAAGCGAAGCTGAATTTATTTATTTATTTTTGTATCGAAGGGGAGCTCTGATCTGCGATCTGAAAACTGCTATGCACTCTGTCTAGTAGCAGAATTGATATTAATTCATTGCTTACTTTTTAATTTCAAAAACAGAAAAGTTGCTGTTTATTTTTCAAATATCTGATTAAAATTCGAAAGAAAACGGGTAATACGAAAGTTGAGTTTTACTCACTGATTCCAAAGCCGCAACGAAAACCTAAATCGGTTGAATATAACCGTCGGGATCACTTTGGGAAGTTTGTGAATAAAAGTGTTACTGTATTTGCAACAAGGCGCTGCAGTAGAACAAGGACAAGGAGAGTGGATTGGTGGAGGGTTGGGGGGAAGGGAGTGGAGCTAGAGTGATTTGAGGGAGCGACAATCTTGCCAGACGGTATGGAATTCCCGAGCATCTTGTCCAATATTGCGATTAACTGTGCTGGTTAGTTCTGAATTATAGTCAAGGTCTGGATATTTCCGAGTGATCCTTTGATATTTTGCCAGTTCCTAGTTACGACTTCTTGTTTTTGGTTCTTCGATCTCATTAATTACTTATTATTTAATTTATTTTACCTGCAACAGTATTATTTTTAATGCCCGTTAGGTGTTCTATTTTCTGGTAGAATATATTTTTTCTTTTAGTCAAATTTACCCTCCAGGTTGGTGGTTCCCACGGACTCAGCGACGGAACTCACCACTACCGCCTTTCCAGGCAGTGTCCTAGAGCTGGGAACCCTTGGTCGGTTTGGATACAACTGGGGAGATATGATCAGCACTTCACCCAGGCGTCTCAACTGCAAAGCGAACAGGGGCCTCATGAGGGATGGGATGGAAAAGAAAGATTGGGATGGATATGCAAGGAAGTGGGAAGGAGGCGGCCGTGGCCTTACAATGGGTACCATCCCGGTATTTGCCCAAAGATGAAGTGGGAAACCACGGAAAACCACTTCGAGAATGGCTGAGATGGAATCAACCCCTCTACTCATTTGGACTACCCAAGGCTGAGTAGACCCCGTTCCAGTCCTCATACCACTTTTCAAATTTCGTGGCAGAGCCGTGAATCGAACCCAGGACCTCCGGGGCGGCAGCGAACCATGCTGACCGCTACGCTACGGAGGTTGAATAGATACATGTACTGTACATACCTGTAGCCTACAAGTTGGATGACTAAACGTCACCCCGAAATCTGCAGACTACATGGCTGAATAGCGCAGCGGTTGCTTGGTAGGCCTAGGCCCTTCATGGGCTGTCGCGCCACGGATGTAGTTTGTTTTTTACTTCTAATACATAAGTGTAGGAGTACAAAATCACGAACTATTCAGTGTCAACTTTTTTCAGAGAAGCAAGTTCGACTTCAAATGAAAACAATGCGTTGTGTGGAAAAATAAAGGCGTAGCGAATGTGAAAATGGAAAATTGGTTTCCGGAAATACTGGATTGGATTGGGATCCATAAAGACTGCAAACAGTATTTTTGAACTACCAGTGGGCAAGGTGACGACAAACAACTAACTGCAACCAAACTTGTGCGTTACTGCTGGCAGTCCCTAATTGCAAAAAGTTCCCAGCTAGTATCAAACACCACCAGCAATGCTGCCGAAAATTATATGTCCCTTGTTGCAAAATTCACGGGAGGTAAGCAGATCAATCGAGGGAAACGAGATTCCTTCACTCATAGAACCAAAGCTGCCGGTCTTTCAGTTTGGGCCATCCTGGCACTATAAAACAATGAAATCCGTTTCTTCTTCTTCTCTTCTTCTTCTACCTTATCCGATACGGACGTTGGCTATCACCATGGCTAACACCTTCTTATCCCGTGCAATCCTGAAAAGTTCCGTGGAAAACAGCCCAAACCACGTTCTTAAATTATCCATCCAAGTTATTCGTCTCCTTCCCGGTCCACGCTGACCTTCAATTTTTCCCTGAAGTATAACTTGGAGCAGACGGTATTTTGGATTCCTCATCATGTGTCCCAAGTATTCAAATTTCCTCTTCTTAATTGTGTTTAACAGCTCAGGTTGGCTGCTCACACGCTGAAGAACCTCGGCATTACTGACATGTTCTGTCCACGAGATTTTAAGAATCCGCCGGTATATCCACATTTCAAAAGATCGAATCTTCTTTTCTGTAGCTACGGACAAGGTCCAAGCTTCAACACCATAAAGAAGGGTGGAGACAACATAACACTTCACAATTCTTTTCTTAAGCGTCATACTGAGATCTCGACAGCATAGTAGTTGTTTCATTGTCATAAAGATGGATCTAGCCTTCTCTATACGGCATCTTATTTCAACCGAAGGATCCCAATTCTCATTAATATTCTGTCCTAAATAAACCAAACTCTTGACTCGCTCAATCTGACGTCCATCGACTGAAAGGACTTGTGACAATGCTGGTTTTCGCGATATTATCATATATTTTGTTTTTTTAATGTTGAGGTCAAGGTCATTTTGTTTACTCTTTTGATACACCATAGTAACAATCTCTTTAAGTCCTTCGAAACTATTTGCAATCAATACAGTATCATCTGCGTACCGTATATTATTAATATAATTACCATTGACCTTAATACCTTGTTGAATGCCATCAAGTTCCTCAGAGAAAATCTGTCCTGCATAGATATTATAAAGAAGCGGTGAAAGAATGCATCCTTGTTTCACACCACACATTATTTCCACTTTTTTTTTTTTCTGATCTCGATATATGTCCATCAATTCTGATACTAGCCTTTTGACCCCAGTATAAATTAATGATGATCCGAATGTCTTTCTCATCTATTCCTGAGTTCTTGAGTGCATTATACAACTTATCATGCTGACAACGGTAAAAGGCTTTTGCATAGTCCAGAAAACATGCATATAAATCCTGATTTACCTCACGGCATCTCTGGAAAAGAACTTGAAGCGCAAATAATGCCTCACGAGTTCCTAGACCGTTGCGGAACCCAAACTGCGTGTCACTTATATTCATCTCGCCTATGCGATTATGGATAACTTTGAGAAATATCTTGAGCACATGACTCATAAGACTGATTGTCCTAAAGTCACTACATGACTTAGCCATCGGTTTCTTCGGAAGAGCAATAAATGTAGACAAGAGCCATTCTTCTGGTAATATGCCCGTGTTGTATATCTTGTTATATAAATTAGTGAGCGTCACAATGCTATGATCATCCAAGATCTTCAATAATTCCACTGGAATGTCATCTTGACCAGGAGCCTTACCATTTTTCGCTATCCTAATCGCATATTTCACTTCATCCATGTGATCATGGGTCCAACAACTGAAGGAATTTCGGGTCGGGAAGGACGATGATCATCATTAAAAAGCTCTTCTATATAGTTCTCCCAAACCTGTAATTTTTCTTAAACTTCAAATACCGCGTTACCTTGACTATCAACTAAGTTGACTGTGTTTCTTTTCCTGTGTCTACCTGAAACTTCTTTGATTTTCTTATGGACCTGGAAAGTATCATATTTAAGTTCTTCAATTTCTTTGCACCTATCTGACATCCAAGCTTCCTTGGCTTGTCTGATCTTATTCTTTATCAATCTATGAATCAACCAATATTCTTCATTATCTCTTCCTTTGACTTCTCTTCGTTTATTCATTAGATTCAATATTTCATCCGTCATCCATGCCTTCCTTTTTTTATGTTGTCTCTTGTTCTTAAGAAAATGATCTCCAACCCTCTTCAAAGAGGTTTTAAGTGTCCCAAAGTTCCAAGGGCTGCATGTCATTTGAATTCAATGTCTTAAGATCAGTGGCAAGAGCAGCAGCCACCTGTGACCTTGTATTTATTTCTCGAAGGGCATCAGTATCATATTTCTTTTGTGTTGTTTTTATCGGAATCTTGTTAAGCCGGACACAAATCTTGCTAATGAGAGGATTGTGGTCAGAAGGAACATCTGCTCCTGGATAGGTTTTTGAAAAAATCACGCTGTTTCTAAATCTGTTTTTAATTAGAATGAAATCAATTTGATTTCTTATGTTGTCTGGACTATCAGCAGGTGCTTTCCACGTAAAAAGTCTCCTGGCAGGAAGCTTAAACCAAGTATTAACAATGACAAAGTTCTCCTCTCTACAAAACTGCACTAAACGATCCCCTCTGTTGTTTCTTTGTCCGAGACCCCACTGGCCCACAATGTGTTCTTCAGAACCTTTCCCAACCTTTGCATTAAAATCTCCCATAACAAGGGTTGCATCATGTTCTTTGGTGTCTTTGAGGACGGTCTGAATTTGGGCATAGAATTCCTCAACATCTTCATCGCTTTTGTCATTCATACACTTGAATGAGATTAATGTGGAAAGGTTTACCACGTAACTTTAACATCATTATTCTACTGGAGAATGGTATACAACTGATAACAGCAGACTGCAAACTTTTGTCCACTATAATACCCACTCCATGCAAATGCCTGGCATCATTATTACCACTGTAATATACCATGCAATCCTTCACATTACAAGCTCCTGTCCCCGGCCATCTCATCTCACTTATACCCATTATGGACACATTCATCCTCTTCATCTCATGAATTGTATTGTGAATCTTTCCTGCTTCAAACATACTCCGTACATTCCACGTTCCTATCTTCAGAGCTGACCGGGAGATTCTTCGCACCCTCTGACCACTTAAGGTCTGCCCGGGACTAAGAGCCAATGTAATTGGGTTTTCAGCCATGAAGATTATCCTGGGGAAAAATAATTGAGGTGGTTTCCCGTTGCCTTCCTCAATGCGCAGTAACCACATCACATCCCAACATCCAAGGATGCCATGATATGATGCAGCTGTTTGCTGGTGCAAGGTCGACAGATCGGTCTTGTATCAACAATAATGATATAGCTGCTGCCTCTATATCATGTCCTCAGTTGATCCGCGGGTGCAAGCACCACTCTCAACAAGAGCCCCTATCAGCCATTGGGACGCGCCGTGTCGGGGTTGAGGACTTCCTCGCCCAGATCCGTCTTCCACAGAGTACAGAAAAGCCCTTACTCAGTTCAGAGCTCCTCCCCCATGGAAGCTGCAACTGGCACGGGAAAAAAACTGCCACAATAGTGAATAATAATAATAATGTTATTGGTTTTACGTCCCTTTTAACTACACTGGCTTTTAAAGACGCCGGGGTGCCGGAATTTTGCCCCGAAGGGGATCTTTAACGTGCCAGTAAATCTACGGACATGGCTCCCTCGCATTTGCGCACCCTCAATTGCCAGCTGACTACGCCAGGATACGAACCTGCAACCTTGGGCCCAGCAAGCGAGAACGTTACCTCTGAGCCACGCGGCCCGCCTACAATAGTGAAGGACACTGCACTCTGCAGAAAGAGAAGAAGAGCAGCTTTCCGAAAAAGTTTATTTGCGTCGCGAGAAGGGAAAAGAATATCCCGACAACAGTCTAATGAAATGAAACGTACTGTCTCACGTGATTATAGAAACCGATCAATGCAGTTGGATTTCGATGAGGTACTGTTGAGAGAGTTTAGTGATGAGAAGATCAAGCAACTAACGCTTAGTGAAGGCCATGTACAAAAACTCGAAAAGGAAACAAGGGGCCAAAGGGAAAATGAAAAGTGGCACACAGCTAGAAAGGACAGACTTACGGCATCCAATTTTGGATCTGTATGCAAGAAGAAACCTACTTCGAAATGGGCTCCATTAGCAAAAAACATTCTGTACAGCGAATTTCACTCAAAAGCAATGCATTATGACTGTGATAATGAGCGAATTGCAAAACGAAATTTAGAGGAGAAATCGGTAGAAAAGTCGAATATGGTATTTTCGTACATAAAACTTATGGGTTTTTAGGTGCCTCCCCAGACGGATTAATAGGAAACGACGCTGTAGTCGAAGTCAAGTGCCCTTATTCTTTACGGAATATGGCCATACTGGAAGCCTGCAAAAAGCTAAAGGGATTTTGTTTGGCAGAAAGTAAGCGAAAAAGAAAGCCAGAGAATGTCAAGAACAGTGCCTTTCAGAAGAGAACAAATTGATAACTCTCTAACACTCACATGGTTTTTATTTCCACAACCAGGGTCAGTTGGAAATAACATAGCGGGAAATATGTTATTTTGTGGTATGGGCGCCTAAGGACATTCACATAGAAACAATAAATAGGGACGAAAAGTTCTGGAGACAAAAATGCTTATGTAACTGACATGCTGCTGCGAGAAAATCCTGTTGCCTGAGATCATTGATCCCAGGATGACCAGATCAATGGATATAAGGGAACCTGAAGTGAAGTAAAATGCTGAGTGTGTGTAAATCATGAGACGCTATCTCTTATATGGAAAAAATTGAAGCATTGATTTCAAGAACAGGAAATAATTAGGTATAATATTTTTGTTTGTTTATAGTACGCAGTACTAGTGCCTGTGCTAACAGTAGGCAGATGAGAATATCTTAGGAACTTTAATTCTATTATGTACATAATAATTTTTCTTTTGTTATGCATTTTCATAATTTGTTTATTGTAATAAAATGTCCTACATAAAGGAACTTTTATTATTACCTCCATGAAAATTGAAGTAAGTTATAGTCATTGGCCACACGGAGTCGTTTCAGATCTCACGAAAAAAAAAGGGAATTAGAGTCAAAAGAACCAAAGAACCATACGAACCACCAACATAAATGTATGTATGTATGTATGTATGTATGTATGTATGTATGTATGTACACACATCAAAAAAAGTTTTGCATCACCTCGGTTCCCAGATCTCCGGCATATAGACGTTGACTGTGTATATTGTATCCAAGATACAGTCCCTTTGACTGTTCATAGATGTCACTAAAACTGCTCAAAGATGTAAACAACCATGCATGAGCAGGGCCTATTAGACGGAGGGGGTACGACAGCCGATCAGTTCCAGTCATTCCACCAGGACGAAGGTACGCTGCTCATGTTGTCTGTAGTTCTACCATGCCTAGAAGGTCAATACCGCAGTTCAATCGCGTCCGCATTGTTACTTTGTGTCAAGAAGGGCTCTCAACAAGGGAAGTTTCCAGGCGTCTCAGAGTGAACCAAAGCGATGTTGTTCGGACATGGAGGAGGTACAGAGATACAGGAACTGTCGATGACAGGCCTCGCTCAGGCCGCCCAAGGGCTACTACTGTAGTGGATGACCGCTACTTACGGATTGCCGCTCGGAGGAACCCTGACAGCAATGCCACCATGTTGAATAATGCGTTTCGTTCAGCCACAGGACGTCGTGTTTCAACTCAAACTGTGCGCAATAGGCTGCATGATGCGCAACTTCACTCCCGACGTCCATGGCGAGGTCCAGCTTTGCAACCCCGACACCATGCAGCGCGGTACAGATGGGCCCAACAACATGCTGAATGGACCCCACGGAATTGGCATCACGTTCTCTTCACCGATGAGTGTCGCATATGCCTTCAACCAGACAATCGTCGGAGACGTGTTTGGAGGCACCCTGGTCAGGCTGAACGTCTTAGACACACTGTCCAGCGAGTGCAGCAAGGTGGTGGTTCCCTGATGTTTTGGGGTGGCATTATGTGGGGCCGACGTACGCCACTGGTGGTCATGGAAGGCTCCGAAACGGCTTTACGATACCTGAATGACATCCTCCGACCCATAGTGCAACCATATCGGCAGAATATTGGAGAGGCATTTGTCTTCATGGACGACAATTCTCGACCTCATCGTGCACATCTTGTGAATGCGTTCCTTCAAGATAACGACATCGCTCGACTACAGTGGCCAGCATGTTCGCCAGACATGAACCCTATCGAACATGCCTGGGATATGTTGAAAAGGGCTGTTTATGGACGTCTTGACCCACCAACCACTCTGAGAGATTTACGCCGAATTGTCGTTGAGGAGTGGGACAATTTGGACCAACAGTGTCTTGATGAACTTGTGGATAGTATGCCACGGCGAATACAGGCATGCATCAATGCAAGAGGACGTGCTACTGGGTATTAGAGGTAGTGGTGTGTACTGCAATCTGGACCACAAATGCTGAAAGTCTAGCTGTATGATGGTACAACATGCAATGTGTGGGTCTCATGAGCAATAAAACGAGCTGAAATGTTGTTTGTGTTGATCTCTATTCCCTTTGTATTTAACGGTTCCGGAACTCTTGGAACCGAGGTGATGCAAAACTTTTTTTGATGTGTGTATGTATGTATGTATGTATGTATGTATGTATGTATGTATGTATGTATGTATGTATGTGCGTGCGCATTTGGCTTCTTATAAATCGATAATAGCTGGCTTCATTGATTAGAATATTTCATGATTTGTGGTCTTGTTTGCTATGTCTAGAAGACGATAACTAGAGTTGGACGTCCGCATCGGATGGTTTTGAAAATAGATATTCCCAATAAACCTGAACACGAACATATCTTGTCCATCTTTTTTTCTAAAATATCAAGAACGTGCTAACTACAAACCAGTCATATCTTTCTATACAGTATTCAATTTCGCATCGAGTGAAACTATTTGCTGATCTGTGCGGTAAGAATTATGCCCTACAAAGTATTATTAATGTCGGAACAATGTTTTTTTGTTCGGGAGTTTATCCTCAAATAACTCTAAAACAGTTACCTAGAAGGGAATCCAACGCTGTCAGCATCTATCCTGAGTGTGTTTTCACTGTTTTTTCCACAATCCCTCCAGGTAAATGCCGGGATAGTACCGTACGTGAAGTTTCAGGGCATCTGTCCCATCTCTGACTCTAATACAGTTACACACATAATCAACTACAGGGGACATGATGATGATGATGATGATGATGATGATGATAACATTATTGTCTATGTTAGTGGGAGCATGGGCATTTATCAAGGCTTGTTGCTTGATTTTACTGTAAGCACTGAAATTCTTTCGCATGGCGATGTGAAGTTGATAACTGAATCTAAGATAGTTTTCCTCACTGCAAAAGCCGTCCCAAACATTAATAAATTGCCTGTGATATTAATGGCTGGTTTACCCTTAAATATCCTGAAGTTTTCAGAGTCGAAATGGTTCTCATCTTGGAATCGTGTTTCCTGAATTGCTAGGATTTGAATATCAAATTTGTCCAGGACGTCAGTCAGTTGTTTGAGCTTTCCTGTTTTCAACAGGGTATTGATATTAATAGTACCCAAGAAGTTCTTTTTCTTGGGGCGAAGAGATTTTGAGAAGCTCCGATCCTTCTCTGAAGCATGATTTCGTTCCCGATCCCCCAGAATCCGATGATCGGGAAAGACCGGACGTGTGTCCGGGGCCTGGAGTAGTTGCGTTAGTAGTGTGTGTTCCATCATGCCTTAGTTACAAGTTGAATATACAACTAGTGGTGATCTTAAGATAAGATCACGAAATTACTACTCGATTGTTGAGATCGAGAGGTGCCTCTAGGTGTTCTCTGGCTTAACGTGCCTACAACAAAATCTGACTCGAAGGGTTAGAACAGGATTTCCAGAAAAACAACACTCGAAATTTTTACAAGACATTCCGTGAGGACTTGTCAGGGTACAAACCACCAATATTAAGTTTCCGTCGACGTAATGGACGACTAGAAACAAACAGTAAGGAGAACTGCAAGATACTGGCTGATTATTTCCAAACTCTACTGAACTGTGATCCTCCAGTGGAAAGACTGCAGTTTGAAAAACCTGTACCAAACCCAGACTCACTTCCCCCAACAACTCAAGAAATAAAAGAGATAATCCAATCGCTCAAAAATAACAAAGCCCCTGGGAACGATGGAATAACTGCTGAGATGTTGAAAATAGGAGGAGATGATCTTATAAGGAGAATTCATACACTCCTAACAGAAATATGGGAGAGCGAAATAATTCCGAATGACTGGAAGAATGCCATTATCCATCCGTTGCATAAAAAGGGCGACCGAGAGGACCCCAACAACTACAGAGGTATATTACTTTTACCAATTATATACAAGGTATTATCTAAAGCACTCTTAAACAGAGTAGAACAACAAACTAATCATTTGATTGGTGAATACCAGGCAGGCTTTAGGAAAGGTAGATCGTGTTCGGAGCAGATTTGGAGCCTAAAGACGATATTAAGGATACGCCGCAGTACCAACACATTTGTCACCTTCGTGGATTTTAAGAAGGCGTATGATTCTATTGACAGACAAACTGTTCTGAACACCCTAGAAGAGCTCAGAGTTGATAGGAAAACCAGGGACTTAATCCGCCAGACTCTCACTGACACAACATCTCAAGTGAAGTTCCTAGGTGAACTATCAGAGCCTTTCGAAGTACATACCCACTGCTTTTTAACTTAGTGTTAGACAAAGTCATCAGGGAGTGGGAAAACAACATCAAAGGCGTAAGCATTGGTACTCTGGAACAGAAAATAAAAGTAAAATGCCTAGCTTTTGCTGATGATCTAGCTATCGTTACCAAGACTAGTGAAGAAACCAAGTATGCCATAGAGAAGTTACATGAGTTAGCATCAAAGACAGGACTCCAAATATCGTATGAGAAGACTCATTTCATAGTAAATGGAGACAAGAATATCCCGAGATCTCCACTACAGACCAACTATGGAATAATTAGACATGTACCTTCCTTCAAATATTTAGGAGAAATTATTGTACCGTCTGGATTGGACAGGAAAGCTAATTTAGAAAGAGCTACCAAACTTCAGAAAGCATACCGAATAACATGGAATCACTAAAATAAAAGAGTGATGTCACGAAATGCAAAACTACGGCACTACCAGACAGTTGTTCTTCCAGAAGCATTGTACGCCTCCGAAACTATATCTCTAGGAGGCCACTCTCAAATTGGTGAAATCGAAATCCAGGAACGTAAAATTCTCAGGAAAATATATGGCCCCGTTTATGTTAATGGTATATGGATTAAAAGGAAAACTACAGACTTGTACACAGTAATCAATAAGTTCACTGATACCGTGCGTAAGAGACGATTGAAATTTTATGGTCACATCTGCCGAATGGACAACACCAGATATGCAAAAAAAACTGCTTGATATAATTAATTCAAAGAAGGTCAAAATCAGTTGGTTAGAAGAAATCAAACAGGACTTAAAGGAAATAAACATTACAGAAGATAGCATCATGAATCGCAAGACTTTTGGAACCCGAGTTACAAATCACACTTTCGCCGAAAAAGCTAAAAAGACCACTGGAAAAAAATGGACGGAGGAACGTAAGAAGGGGCATAGCGAGTTCATGAGGAGATTTTGGGAGGAGAAGAAGAGGAAAGCTCCATCAACCCGAGTCAACAAGTTCAAGCGCGCTCCCTAAGTGGGCAAAACGAAGAAAGAAGAATAACATTATTGGTTTTACGTCCCTTTTAACTACTGCGGGCTTTTAGAGACGCCGGGGTGCCGGAATTTTGTCTCGAAGGGGATCTTTAACGTGCCAGTAAATCTAATGACACGGCTCCCTCGCATTCGCGCACCCTCAAATGCCAACTGGCTGCACCAGGATTCGATCCTGCAACCTTGGGAACAGCAAGTGAGAGCGTTACCGCTGAACCACGCAGCCAGCCAAAGGTACTGATGACCAAGATGTCCCAAGCCTCTACAATGTATTATTATCAACAAGAATGTTAGAGGAAGTAAGAAAGGCATCTGTACGAACACATTGTGTCAACATTACATATTGTGACACTACTACAGTATAATTTTATTGCTCAGATATTTTCCACGCCTAGGCACTTGTACACTTAACTCGTCGAACTATAATATTTGTGACAAGAGGAAGACAACTCCTTCCTGTAGTCAAATTGTTCCCTTCTCCCCCGCCCTGTCATCGTGTTCATCATTTTCCTTGTGCAAGAGATCTTGTGGAGCCGCGCCGCCTACCACCCCTTTCAAAACAATTCCCAAACTAATGCTGTCGATTCCATTCACCCGATTTTAATTCTGAAAAATGCATTGGAAACAGGAAATAAATCTCCATTTTCGTATTACCAGGTTTTTTTCATATTTTCAGCAGATATATAAAAAACTGTTAGTAACTTTTTTGTTTTTCACATTTTGGAAAATGCATTGAATTAATATCAATTCAATTGCAGTCTAGTATACATAGTGGTTTTCAGATCGCAAATACGAGCTTTCGTTCAAGAGAAAACTGAAAAAAGAAATTGTCTCACTTTGGTGCTACTACGTGGTGTCAGAATTACAAACTAAAAAGCGGGACATTTAGCCTTAAGTGTTAGTCTACCATTGTCATTTCATTTTAGGGGCGGGGACCTCGTGGTTATCAGTCATGTATATTTGCGTGTGTATGGCATCTGTCTATACATGTGAGTGCACTCGTGATTGGGGCAAAGATTGGGAAAGAGGCAAGCATTGCTCCTATCTCGACATTTGCCTGGAGCTAAGATGGATGAGATGGGGATCGAACCAACTTCTTCTCAATTGCTCTAACGAGGATGAGAAAGCGGGTTCTAGTGCCCAAACCAACACGATGTTTAGTAATACTGGGGCAAAAGTTTGGTGCTTTTCAGACGGTCAACACGATTGTACTCAAATGAGATGAGTTATTCCCTAATCCTAAAAAAAATTACATTAGATTAATAAATACACTAGGATGACTAGTTTCGATCGTCAAGCGATCATCATGATGGATCTGATGATGATTATTTGACGATCAAAACTGGTCATCCTAGTGTATTTTTAATCTCATGTATTTTTTTTAGGATTCGAGAATAACCCATCTCATTTGGGTACAATCGTGTTGACCGACTGAAAAGCACCAATCATTTGTTTACTAAGGCAACACTGAAAAGAAATGGCTTCAAACATCATAATGTAATACTGGGATTCGACCTTTGGGACAAGAGTCACCCGTATACCTTGCAACAAGAGGAGTCAATTTAAAGGAACATTATTACCATTATTTTTATTATTATTATAATCATTATCATTACCATTATTATTATAATCATCATTATCATTATTATTATTGTTACAATTATTATTAATTTTACATCGTTATGCCCTTCTGTGGTGCGGCGCGATAGAACTTATTTTGCTAATGATGTTTTTTTCTTCTCCCAAAATCTCTTAATCTCCGTTCTTCCGTCCATGGTTTCTTTGTCCTGGTTGTAATATTCTCAGAGAAATAATGGTTTTTGATTAGTATTCTGAACTGGAGTCGATCTTGTAAAATTTCCTCTGTGATGCCAATTTCTTTAAGGTCTTTTTCTATTTCACTAAGCCAGTTGTTCTTGACTTTCATTGAGGGATCAAGGTTGAGAATCCATTATTATTATTATTATTATTATTATTATTATTATTGACAGCGGTAGCTACGCTTGCTAACGCGCAACTCTTGGTCATGGGGCCAAGCTCTCTGTGGACTCGGTGGACGTGGGTTCGAACCCCACCTTCGACCAACCTTGAAATGTTATGGTTTCTCCATTTTCAACTCCAGGCAAATGCTGGGACGGTACCTTCTGACAGGCCACGGCGGCTTCTTTCCACATCCTTGCCGAGTTTCATTCATCTTCATTAATTTCATCTCTCATTAACTCCTCTCATGGGGTTGCCGTCAGGAAGGGCATCCGGACTTAAACTATCCGCCACATCGCACATCGCACATCATCCTCGATCCCGTTGGAAACGAGAATAATAAGGGGTAGATAAACAACAACATTATTATTTTTTCAACCGGTGTAACTACACCCATTAACGTGCAGGGCTACGAGACCAAGATACCTCCGGATTCGGAAGAAGGGTGGGTTCGAACACCACCGTCGACCGTTGAAATGGTTTACCATGGTTTCCCCACTATCAAGAGAAGGCAAATACCGAAATGTTACCTTCTAATAAGTCAAGGTTGCAGGATCGAATCTTGGTACAGTTAGCTGGTATTTGAGGGTGCTCAAATGCGAGGAAGCCGTGTCGGTCGATTTACTGGCACGTTAAAGATCCCCTTCGGGGCAAAATTCCAGTGTTTCTAAAAGCCGCAGTAGTAAAACGGGACGTAAAAGCAGTAACATTATTATTATTATCTAGTAAGTCATGGACGCTCCGTTCCAACTCCTTGCCCCATTTCATTCATCTTCATTAATTTCATTTTACTCATTAACTCCTCTTATAAGATTGGTATTAGTGAGGGAGTCCGGCCGTTAAACCATTGCCGTGCAGAAACTTGCTTCACCTCATCCCCGACTCCATAGATATTGGAATAATAAGGGGTAAAAATGTATTATTATTTTTATTATTATTATTATTATAAGGTGCGTTCAAAAAGTAACGAGCCGGAGGCTGGAATGCGCAAACCGGTGACGACATCGGTTAATTGTGGCGTGTGTAACAAAGTGTGGTTCTGACCAGAGCGTGGAAGGTCACAGCCCGTCGCTAGAGGGCACGCGTGCACGTCACGTGACGATACAAAGCGAGCAGCAGCATGCATCAATCGTCCAACGCTGCCAGTAATGCTGACGTTCTTCTTTGACCAAGATGGCCCCCTCCTGATACACTTCATGCCGCACGGGTCAACAGTGAATGCCCAACGTTACTCGCAAACCTTGACCACCCTTCGCCAAGCGATCAAAACAAAACGACCAGGCAATCTCACCCGAGGGGTCATTCTGCTCCACGACAATGCACGACCTCATACAACCAACACAGTCGCCCCCCTCCATACAGTCCAGACCTCTCTCCCTGTGATTACGCCATGTTTGGTCCCCTGAAAAGGGCTCTGCGGGGCCAACGATTCACCTCGGACGTAGACGTCCAGCTGTACGTGCAGAACTGGTTCACATCGCAGCCCAGGAAATTTTATGAGACAGCCATTCACCGCCTCGTGTCACAGTGGGACAAGTGCCTCAACAGCCAGGGCCAATACTTTTAACATACAGGTACTGGTTTCTGTAATTATGCCTCCGGCTCGTTACTTTTTGAACGCACCTTATATTATTATCGGCGCTGCGGTCAAGTTGCCTGCCTCTCTCCATGGCAGCCCTCAATTCGATTCCCGATTACTGTATGTGGATTTTTGAGGTGAAACGTCACGCCCGGTGGTTGGGATTTTACGTAAACAGCACGTCCCGTGACTTATGATTGTGAGATTAACGGTATCGTAAAACCAAAAGTTTCCTTATGGAAATCAGTTTGTAAGTGCGTTGTCTATATCATTATTCACCAGATACCCAGGCTTCGCACGGAGCAGTTTACGGGATAAACACTCTTTCTTAGATTTCGATGTACTACGATCTATATTAGGTTTCCTTCTTGGTATGATGGATTATAAAAGTGTTTTGTTGTTGTTGTTGCTTATTTTAGGGACTGTGACATCGTGGTCATATAGCCCCGTGTATTTTTGGATGTGTGTGGAATTTGTGTGATAACCTGTGTCGTTATGATGGCTGTACTAGTGTGTGGATTTGTAAATTGGGGGTAGGATTGGGAAGGAAGCGGCCTTAGCCTCAAGTGAGGAATTATCCCAGCATTTGCCTGGAGTAGAAGCGGGGAAACCTCGGACAACCACTTCCAGGATGGCTGAGGTGGGAATCGAACCCTCCTTTTCTCAATTTTTCCTCATGTTAGTAACAATAGTTAACAAATTCGAACTTAAATCACTTAGAGAGGCAACACAACTACTCTACTCAGAAGTTCTCACGTCAATACTTTCCCTGATCTTGGTCGCCTGAATCTGGGGAAGGTTCGCTCGCTAGCTAACTCACAAATTCTTATTTCTTCTTCGACTTGCTTCACTTAAGTCGTTTTTCTCGGCTTCCTTTGGTGATAGATTAATGTTTCTACATGTACGAAATTATATCGAAATATGTTTTATAGAATGATGCAACCCGCATCAAAATCCGTCCAATAGTTCTCCAGATTAACCCGGACAAACAGACAGACAAAATCGGAGACTGTTTTATATTATGTGTAAATATTTCTGGGCATCGGAACATTATGGGAATGTTATTATAAGTCACACGTGTGGAGTGCTAAGTCTAGTATTCAATAGATTACTTGTGCCAAGTCACCATATCTCTAAAGATCTCCATACTTATGAAAACTAGAATTGGATGGGTGACTGCGTGTAATTGGTTGGTGGAGGAGTGGATAGTCATAGGCCACCCTACTCATGAAATTCTCGTCGGGGGTTCGATCTGGCAATCGGATAGTTTCTGAATGGTTGACTTCCATGGATAAGCGTGTCACCTCAGATACTGTGACAGAATTCGGAAGCAACAACCAAGCTATTTAAATCCTGGTCACAACGCCCCTCACTAGCCATATTGAGTGTACTTTTTCTTGGGCTATCTCACATTCACTCTTGCCAAGAGATGAGATGGCACTTCATTCGTTCACTCAGAGTGGATAACTCGCGATGTACACGATAACACCCGGTCTGATGACAGCATTTCCTCATGGATGAGAAAGTTTAGAGAAGCCATGGATCTGTTCTCGATCGTTTGGTTATGCAAACATTAAATAGTTGTTCTTGTTGATTAATTTTGGGGGCTTTGTGACATCATGTACTTGGGTGTGTGTGTGTGTGTGTGTGTGTGTGTGTGTGTGTGGATCTGTCTGATAACCTGTGTCGTTGTGATGGCTGTAGTGGTGGGTGGGGCTGGCTGCGTGGCTCAGTGGTAACGTTCTCGCCTGCTGTGCCCAAGGTTGTAAAATCTAGTCCTGGCGCAGCCATTTGGAATTTGAGGGTACGTAATGCGAGGGAGCCGTGTGAGTAGATTTACTGGCACGTTAAAGATCCCCTTCGGGGCTGAATTCCGGCGTCTCTAAAAGCCGAAGTTGTTAAAAGGGACGTAAAACCAATAATAGTATTATTAATAATACTGTTCGTGATGGATCGTTTGCTCCTTGTTGTTCCTCTGTTATTCGCCAGTCACTGACAGATACTGACAAGGGAACCATGCCTACTCATCACCTGATGGTGTGTTACCATAGGGGAATTCGGAAAAGTTTGGGTTTTCGGGCACTAGATAGGAGTTGCAACTGGGAACTATGGAAGAGACCAATAATAAAGCTTTACTTTGTAGATTTATTTGAAATTCGATAACCAATTTATAATTTATGAGAAAAAGAATACTTTCAATTAAATATTACACTAAAAAGCAATTAAAATTGATGTTCATTAATAATGGTTTCACCAGGAAAC
Source organism: Meconema thalassinum (assembly GCA_946902985.2). Classification (NCBI taxonomy): domain Eukaryota; kingdom Metazoa; phylum Arthropoda; class Insecta; order Orthoptera; family Tettigoniidae; genus Meconema; species Meconema thalassinum. Next base: position 1,070,645,939 of record OX336389.2, read on the forward strand.
TGAATAGCACTAGCAAGCTGAAATTCTTTTAAATAGAGTGAATACAAAAACTTTAAAAATTACTTAATGGTAAGGGTCCATTAGTCGGAAACCCTATAAAATAAGCAGTTGATAAATCTCTTCTACGAACAATTGTTCGTAGAAGAGATTAATCATTGGTTACGAAGGTAATTAAAACTTATCTTTTTTGACGGAAGGAATCCTTGAAAGTTACGTTAGGACCACATCAGTCTACCACACTGACAATGAATGAAGAAGGTTGCACCATGACCCTTCAAAAACTTTCGGTTGGAGTAGACCAGCTACGTGGTGCCACCAGTAACTGGAAAGGGATGAGTTTGCCCGCACAGGGCTCAAAATTAAGTAGTCGGGCAACTTCTTAGTATCCGGGTTCGGTTCCTTCTAGAATCGAAGGCAGTAGAACTCCCAGAAAGAACGTCACGGTTAAGAAGCGCCTCTTGGTAATGACGCAACTCGTGAACTGGTGAGAGACGTTTATAGCTGCATGGTAGAAATTATGTAGAACTGCAGCGTTGCCAGGTAGCCCAAGGATGAGCTCAAGAGCTTGAGCAGGAGAAGATGAAGAAGCAGGGATGAGCTGGTATCGGAGAGACCAGGAGTTTTATATCTGGTGTGACGTCAGAAAAAAAATTGACAGGGAAAATAGGAGTGACCGGGATTTGAACCTCGGACCCAGGGGTGAGAGGCTGGCGTGCTGCCACCTAAATCACGGAGGCTTTGATGGAGTGATATTCGAGTTCAAAAACTTGATGAGTAGTCTACTCAATACGTCAATACTGTCCCATCTTCCGTATTACCTCCCCTCTACAACTCTCGGCCAAACTCACAAGGTTACTACCCAATATCGCTGAAACTAGCTAGGACCACAATAAAAATATCTGTGACAAAATTTCGTCCCTAAATTCATCAAAACCACCTCATGGTGTAGCGGCTAGCATTCTTGGGTGTCGCCCCGGAGGTCCAGGTTCGATACTCGGCTCTGCCAAAAATGAATCTGGTCCGAGGGCTGGAACAGGGTACACTCAGCTTCGTGAGGCAAAACTGAGAAGATGAGGGTTCGATTCCCATCTTGGAAATGGTTTAACGTGGTTTCCCCTCTTCTACTCCTACGCCGGGATGGTTCCTAACTTAAGGCCATATTGCCTCCTTCCCAATCCTCTTTTGAATTACAAACACAAACATTAATACAGCCATCTCAATAACACAAGTTATCATACAAACTTTATGAAATATTCTACTTGTTCTATTATTTACAGTATTATCCAAGAAACTCCATAAAAATGAATAAGGCCAATTTTCTATGCGGTGCACCGATCATCATGCAATCGGCTATTTACTTCAGTTTGCATACCTACAATGATAATAAACTAGCAAAGCTGAAACAAATCAGAAAGCCCTCAAAACGTCAAATTGGCAGGTGGAATGCTAAAGGAAGCAGGGCGCTTCCTTAAGAAGCAAAATAACCAGTGATGGACATAACAAAGAGGATGTAAAACGTATGTTGGTCAGGCAAGGAAAGCATTTCTACAGAAAAGGAATCTGTTGACATCGAATATAGATTTAGGAAGTCATTATTGAAAGCCTTTGTCTGGAACATCGCACTCTATGGAAGTGAAACTTGTACTGTTGGCGCAGCAGAAAAGAGGAGAATAGAAGCAATTGAAATGTGGTGTTACAGGAGAATGATGATCAGATGGGTAGAGTAACAAATAAATAGGTATTAAGACGAGTGGGGGAGGAGAGATGTTTCTGGCGACTGCTAATGAAGAGAAGAGATAGGTTGGTAGGAGACATACTAAGACACCCAGGAATATCAAACTTAGTTATGGAAGGAAGGGTTGAGGATAAGAACTGTAGGGGTAGACCAACGTTAGAACATGTCAAACAGATTGTCTCGGATGTGAGGTGTGGTTGGTAGCTATGTAGAGATGAAATGATTAGCTCTGGACAGGGAAGAATGGAGGGCTGCATCAAACCAGTCGAAAGACTGAAGACTCACACACAATATACCGTATAGTGAAACATTGATCTGCAGTACTTAAGCATTCTCAGATTTCCAATATTATAGCTGCTATGTAATTCAATTGTATTTCCTTGTTCGCATACATCTAATGTGCTAAATGTCATAATTGTGGTCGATTACATACTTCGTGAATTAGTAATTCAATATCAAGCATTTACCGTGTCTTGTGACACAAACGTGAAACAAATACAGGCAACTGATCTTGGAATATTTGAGCAGTTGGTTGATATGATGCGTCTTGTGACACGATATCATGACCCCATGACCACACCATAAGAAGCTACGTGAAGCGACTTCATCGCTGCACCGAGAAATCGCCCCCTGTAGTGTCTTTCGCACCGCGTCTGTTACCCAGAACCAAACATGGCCACCTGCATATAGATGAATGTAAAGCAATATTGTGACCGAGCCATGGCGTTTCTGTCACCGCGACAAAGTGGCTAACTTTGACTTTGCCTATTATGGGCTTGGACATGTTGTCATCAGCTCCACATATAATGTTAACCAGTGTTATTGTGGTGTCTGCACAGTAGTAGTATGTGTATTTGTTAATTAGGGCTAGAATTGGGAAGGAGGCGGCCGTGGCCTTGAGTTTGGACCCATTCCTGCATATTTCTGAAATAGAAGGCGGAAAACACGGAAAACCACTTTGAGGATGGCTGGGGTGAGAATCGAACCCACCTCTTCTCAGTTTTCCCTAACGAGTATGAGTGTCTCGTTCCAACCCTCAGACGAGAATTAAATTTCTTTGCAGGGCCGAGAATCTCGGGCCGAAGTCTCAATACTGCCCCTAGATCACAGAAGGCGATAGGCTCTTAACAACAATTTTAATTGGTCATTTTGCATCAACCCGAATAGCAACACGTGGAACTCTAAGTACAATAACATTGGCAAGGTTGTTTGTTGTTGCTACTTCATTAAGGGGCCCTCTATTCATGGGCGTGTTTGGAAAATCCACCCTCAGGCCAGCCATTGCCAGCGCCGGGATTCGAACCTCGGATTTTCGGACTTATAGCACGCCATTTCAGACTGAGATATCGTGTGGTGCAGTGGTTAAGCTGCATGCCCTTCTCCAAGGCGATTCGGACTCGATTCCCGGTCAATGCATGTGTGATTTTCGATGTGAAATACCACGTCCCGTGGTTCGAATTCTACGTAAAAATGGAGGTTCCGTGGCTCATGATCGCGAGATTAACGGTCATGTAAAATAAAAAGCTTTTTCTGAGATGCTGAACCGTCAATACCTGGGGAAAATACATACGGTATTGTAAATAGGGTTCTCGTTCTCCTAAAGCGAACTTGACCCAGTTCTCATGCCATTCTATTGCTTTAGCCTAAATAGTCACTCATTTCACTAAATCTCGTTTGTAGTCGTGCATAGCCGAGTCTATTGCCATACCTCATCAATGTCATGGGGATTTGCAGCCTTCTGCAGTCCCGGGGTACGTAGCCTATCAAGATTCCGGTTCTTCTGCCAAAATATTTTATTTTGGTTCTGAGGGTTGAAACAAGGTACATTCAGCCTCGAGGAAAAACTGGGAAGGGGTGTTTTTGAATTCCACCTCAGCCATCCTGGAAGTGGTTTTCCATGGCTTCCCACTTCTACTTTAGGCAAATGCCGGGATCGTGGTGTTAGGAGTAGCGCGCCTGCCTTGCACCCGGAGGCCCCTGGTTCCATTCCTGAGTCCGTCAGGAATTTTAGTAACTGAGGTGAAGGCTGGAACAGGATGTACTCAACCTCGTGAGGACAATTAAGTAGCTGTCTGACAGTGAGGCAGTGCCCCGATCACGGAGACCAAGATTAACGGCCGAGGGGTCCCGACGCGCTCACCACGCGTCACCCAATAATCTGCAGGCCAAATGACTAGGCAACGGTCGCTCTTTATGGCTGTAGCACCACAGGGTTTGGTTTGGAAATGCCGGGATGGTTCCTAACATAAGGCCACAGCAGCCTCCTTCCCAATTTTCATCTGAGTTATAAATACACATACTACTAGAGACTCTGAAATAACACAGGTTATCAGTCCAATTATATAGGCTATTATAGATATACACAAACACACTCCCAAGTACACGGGGCTAAACAACCACAATGTCCAAGCCCCTCAAACGAATCAACTCGTTTGGGGATGTCCACAGCCTGCTCGCAAGGATACAATAAAGATGACACACCCTTTAAGAGTCTTCCAATACACCAACTCTCCGTCGCGTCGCTGGAGTAACCACCACAGTGCATTATGGGTAGGGCTCTTTGTGGATCGGCATCCACACGTCTTTCATCCACACAATATTCACATCAGTGGACATTGTATTAATGGACACAATTGTATTAATAAGAACATGGGACATCTGTGCAAAACTAAGAACAGTTGTCGAACAATAATAAAAAAAAAATACTTTCAGTAGTAAACATCTCCAAAATTAAAAAGAAAATTCAATTTATAAAAAGAATATATATATAAATCACAGAGTTTGTCTGTCTGTCTGTCTGTCTGCTTGTTATGTATACAAATCTACACCGTTCCACCGATCTGAACAAAAATTTGTATACTTTCCCTTTGGAACCCTGCGGGCAACCCTGTCAACTTTAAATTTCGGACATACCACTCCTTTCCCTGCATTTAGGCAGTTTGGCACAAATCTACACCGTTTCACCGATCTGAACCAAAATTTGTATAGTTACCCTTTGGAATCCTGCGAGTAACACTGTCCACTTGAAATTTCGGTCAGACCACTCCATTCCCTGCATTTAGGCCCTTTGGCAAAAATCTACACCGTTTCACCTATCTGAACCAAAATGTGTATACTAACCCTTTGGAATCCTGCGAGTAACACTGTCCACTTGAAATTTCGGTCAGACCACTTCATTCCCTGCATTTAGGCCCTTTGGCAAAAATCTACACAGTTTCACCTATCTGAACCAAAATGTGTATACTTACCCTCTGAAACCCTGCGGGTAACACTGTCCACTTCAAAGTTCGAACAGACCACTCTATCCCTGCATTTAGGTCCTTTGCCACAAATCTACACCGTTTCACCGATCTGAACCGAATTTTACATACTTATCCTCTGGAACCCGACTAGTAACACCACCCACTTTAATTTTCGAACAGACCACTCCTTTCCCTGCATTTAGGCGCTTTAGTTCAAATCTGCACCGTTTCACCTAATTGCACCAAATTTTACATACCCTTCGAAACCCTGCTGATATTTTGGAGAACCTTATCCATTCCCTACATTTAGAATAACAGACAAGAGGAACTTGAAAACCACGTTTTAAGGCCCTAGAACCATTCATGTCCCTGTCAATGTGGGCTGCATCACGCCGCCCCTACCCGTGTTCTGGTGCAGAATTGCAAACATAGTTACATCTTGCACTGCTTATAAATTGCAGTCACGGGGAGAAATTAGTGCAAAAAATGTCTTAGGCCCCTAAAAACAGTTATCATAATGAAAATATTATGGCTCTGTATAAATGCGATGGTGTTGGTACAGTACATTGAAGTAAGCGTTGGTGCTTTCAAATTTACTTTCATTTATTCCGATCATCCTTGAGCACTAGATGGCGATCAAGAACACTATTGCTACCTCAGGAGCTCGGGACAGCCGATGTTTTCCAAAGTGCTCTGATAATTTTTCTATGGCGCTATGCGACAAATGACGACACTGTTGATCTCTTCATTTCTAACAGCCAATGAGACATAGGCCCTAGGCAGTGTCTTTTGTTTCACTTACTCCTCTTTCTAATCATATATTTCAATTCGCTTTTAAATTAAATGTGTGTCTGGCTGCGTGGCTCAGAGGTAACGTTCTCGCTTGCTGAGCCCAAGGTTGCAGGTTCGAAACCTGGCGCAGTCATCTGGCATTTGAGGGTGCGCAAATGCGAGGGAGCCGTGTCAGTACATTTACTGGTACGTTAAAGATCCCCTTCGGGGCAAAATTCCGGCACCCCGGCGTCTCTAAAACCCAGGGTAGTTAAAAGGGACGTAAAACCAATAACATTATTATTATTAAATTAAATGTGTTAGTTCTGTAGTTGGTAAATAGCCGTTTCCCTGTCCATTATTATCATTCTTGGAAAAGGACCTGGATGTTACGTCCTTTATACTGTACTACTTATCACTCGCACTACCACCACCACAAAACTTTATATTATATATAATGTTTCTGTTAGTTTAGGTGTCATGTGCCAGTTCTGTAGTAGTATTCATTATCATCCTTAAAACAAATAAATCCACCGGGCGAAGCCGGGCACTACTGCTAGTAAGAAATAAGGATGCTGAAAGTGCTTGAAATATTGAATTGAGGGCACCTATCGCCACATACACTGCTTTCATTATTCGAGGGGAGGTTGAAGGAGTCCCAACCCCCAAGATCCGACATCTATAGGCTTAAGTGAAGACCAACGAGAACAGAGGAATTGTAGTGAAGCCATGGTGTGGCAAGTGCAGAGACCTGGAACCTTCTTTCACCGTCTAATGCCAAGTAACCAAGCGCTGTATACTGTATTTCCCCATGGTAAACATTGCTCTATTATAATCGTATCGTTCCGCGGTAATATTTGTGATGTAATTGCTGTCAAATATTAAGTGTAAGTCGTCCTTTAAATGTTTAATATAGGCCTAACCTATGTGAGTAAGGTCAAGCCATTGGAGTTCATAGAAAGGGAGAAAATAGGTGCATTAAAACGTAATAGATTTAAGTGATGTACACTGATTTGAGGGTATTCAGATGTCGAATGTTCTCCTCAGGAACCCTCCAAATCTGCTGTAGTTGCAACTGGCCGAAGTTTCCGTCCAATCTGGTCCCAAACGTGATCGACGGGAGAGAGGTCTACAGAACTTGCTGGCCAAGAATGTTGAAACCATGAAGGCAGGCCAGAGATATCTATGCTGTGTGGGGTCGGGTATTGTGCTGATGAAAAAATGTGATTTTTAACCTTACCTGGAAGGATATTAAACACGCTTAGGGATTTTCCTGGACGTATCGCCACAGCGGTAGGAATCCTTCAATCACCACCTTGCAGTCCTGTGGTCGCCATCCATGCCTTATCAGATGCGCTCACTAGCGAAGGGAAACATGAACTCTCGTAGAACGAACACGTGCAGAACCAGTCTGTCTGACAGGCCACGAAGACAACGAAGAGTGATTAGTTGAGTACATGTCACTACGTACAGGGAAATAGATAACGGGTAGGATTTTGCTTATGTCTAACCAGGTCTGCCGGTACAGTGGGACTGGGGGTGGGGGTAGTGGTAGCCTGCTTCACCCATATTTATGCTTTGCCAAATCCAAACAAATATAACAAAAACAAAGGCAACATACTTTACATGGAGACACAGACATCCACAACAAGCAATAACACTACATAATGCCAACATTGAATATGTAACACACATTAAATACTTAGGAGTAGAATTAGACAAACGATTGCTACTAAATAAACATATTAGGACTACCATCCAGCGAGCCAAGGCACAGATTACTACCTTATATCCATTAATAAACATCAAGAGTAAGTTAAACACAAAAAATGTCATACATATGTACACGGCACTAATAAGACCTATTCTCACCTATGCCTACCCAGCCATAGGATTTCTTTCTTTCTCCAACCTACGCAAAATTCAATCTATTCAAAATTGGATGCTAAAACTAGCAATGAAGTTACCCTATCGCCCCGGCACAACTGATCTACATAAATCCACTAAAGTCCCCTACATCCTAGACTTCGTAACCAAGTTAACACGCAAATTCTATAACAATACGATTACCAGCACAAATCCACTAATCAGAAATCTAGGAAATTACGAACCTGACCCCCAAACCAAAATAAAACGCACACCAAAATACATTCTTATTCTTAAAGACATACTTCAAAATCCTGACAACTAATAACAAACAAAACAATACAACAACAATAGGACAGATGGATCAATGATGAAGCGGGGCATCTGCTCGAGGGGCCATGGCCACGGCCGACCCAACTCGGGATGGTGTATCACGCGGATCATTAGTCAAATAAATACATGCATATCAAATAAACACAAAACCCAGAGAACTACATCCACGTGCACTTGGGTGAAATGCCAACAACCAAACTTCTACTACAATCAAAACAAACTCGCAACAAACGATGCAAAATCAATAATTAAACCAAAACTAAACCTCTGCCCAAACAAAAATAAATCCATATCTAAAAAATTACAAATCAATAACATATCAAATTGAACAATGAAAAATCAAGGCATCTGCTCGAGGGGCCCAGGCCACGGCCGACCCACCCCGGGATGGTGTAACTTGCGGATCATTACGCAAATACATACAATACATACATACCAAACTAACACTCACAAAACCCTGATAAGGACCCCTAGGAAAAGAAACAGACAAAAACAACTACAAAACCAAGGGAGTACACATATTAGCCTAATAACATCCTATAGGCACCGTTCTTTACACATCTTCGCAACTCCTGGACGCTGCCCAACACCTACAGGGCTCACAGCTGCTGCTGAAACAAACACTTACCACCCTGTCCCCAGGTAAAAGGATGGTCAATATTGACACTTATATCCTGAAACCAGGGTGCAGACACATGGCAAACAAAACTAGCGAGATAATCATATACACTTTTACAACCTTAAGAAACTATCAAAAAATAATTAACATAACAAACAAACTTTGTACCCACTACTGGTATATACCTCAGTATGGTACAAAAATTCCAAAAATCAAACTTCATTCCAAATAAGCAAAAATTTACATCGAAAAAGGGACAAAAGGAGCTCATTCAGAGCACCAGGCTCCCGCTTTTTAAAGGCGCATATACAGCGCCCACAAGCCTGATTATCTCCATGTCCATTATTGCCTGTGCGCCTGGAGATGTCTGTATAAATGACACGCTGTGACGGGGAGCGGAGACCGGCTGCACGCATGCGCAGACCGTCTATTCCTGACTTAAATACAGTAAATCGACAGTCAGTTGCTGCTACCTCCAGCATGGTGCTTGTTGTTCATCCGGCTTAAAGTGTGTATTGTTCCCTTTCCACTGTCAACATTTTCACATGGCTTTGTGTTAATTTTTAACAGAGCACAGAGTACAAATAAATAAATAAATAAGTAAATAATTAAAGAAAGAAAGAAAGAAAGAAAGAAAGAAAGAAAGAAAGAAAGATGCGTTGAGCGAGTGAAGCGGGTAGTGACTAACTTGGTGTTTTTGGAATGCGAGATACACGGTATGTGGGAAGACACCTTAAGTTCAAACCCAGCTGACTTCTCCTGCCACGGTGACAGTACGCATGAGCGGTCTGTTTATTCCTGACCTAAATATATAGACAGTCATTTACTGTTGCCTCATCTTCTTGTTCATCCAGTTTTCAGCACAGTATGTAGTCTGTCAATGAAGGCCCCATTCCACGTTTCTAATTTGTAGAGTACGGAGTACAAATTTAAAAAGAACAGAAGGCGTGAATGAGTGCAGCTGGGAGTGATCAACTTGATGTTTTTTGAATATGCGGTATGCAGATCGCGAGAAGGCATCTGCTGTTCAAACCTAGTTGACTTCTCTTGGCGCGCAGACAATACTTCTCTGTGGTCCCTCTTGCCTACTGCTCTGGCTGGCTGTTACTGTGGCCTAGTCACGTAGGTAATGAAGGGTCACCAGGATTTTAAGCACACCTTTTTCTCTCAGTCGTACTGAATTCTCTTATCAAATTTGCTCAACGAAGCTTACAGTGACGAAAACTTCTAATGAGTAAAGGACTTCGAACTCAAGCAGATATAGATTAAACTGTACCATCTGACATGGTTTATCACTGACCTTTAATGTGCACGATATCGTACGGGTATGCTTGATCTCTGTATTCTTGGCAGGACATTTATAGGTCAGATGCTATTAGCTATTTTCAAATACAACGTGTTACGATGCACACATTACCAGCTCGTTGTGCACCACTGTTTGAGAACCACTGTATATCTTTCATGAACAATCAGACAGAACCAACAGAGGGACTCACAAATTGAGACAACGATGACCCGAAATGAATCGGGTGGTTTCTTTCACTTACGATAGGGCTCCTCGGTTCCGTCTATTCTGTCCAACCAAGGATGGATTGGGTAGTCACGACTCACATGCTCTACGTACAATGAATAGGAGCATTGTTTCTTCTATCGAGTGTCCTTGTCCCTCAGGTTCCACTTCCCAGGAGACTTCTCCAGCCACTCTCTCCTATCACGTTCCTCACCCATTGAACACACACTCAAAGTTTTCTCCTAGCTTGATCCATATTCTTCATTAATAACCACTGTTGAGCCACCAGAAATTCTATCATGATGGTAAATAGCTTCTAAACTTCACTGAATAACATGTTATCCATTAATACAAAACTCATCCAAATGCTTTCCAGCGGTTTTTTAATGTAAAACATACAAAAGAAGGCAAACATGCAAACGCAAAAAAGAAGAAAGCTTTTAGATCATTATTATTACACCTTAAACGCATAACAATCTGAAAGTTCTTCTCGACGTAGCATAATCAATGAACGGACACATGGTGTTGACTATGATGATGATGATCAGTTTATTGCAGCCGAATGGCCAGGAAGAGGTTTACAATATATATTATCGCAATCAAATTTGCACTTGAATGAGCATTCCATGACTGTCTAATTGTGTGCTTTTATAAGTTCATTTAGAGACCGTGTCCTGTTTTTGCACTGATTTAAGTGGTAATGTTCGCACTCTTTGCCACATATTTTGTACACGCTTTGTTCATTTGCTCGATGATATTTTGTATGTACACACATTTTGTGGTGGAATCCGTGAATCGCGAGTCCTATGATTGCGTACCTTTGTGTTTAGTTACTGTTGGTCCATTGCCAATTTATTATGGCGTCCGTTCCGAAAAAGTCGGTATTGATCTCCTTTTTCCTTATGTTTCCTTCTTTCTATTACTTCTTTGTAAGAGCGTGCATTTGGTAGTGATTCCTTCAGTCTAATGTCTTCCAGGATATATGCCATTCTGTTTGGTGCATACTTGCTTGCTCCTATGGTACTTTTGATATCTTGCTTTCACGTTTTATAGTTTTTCCATGTCAATGTTCTTGCTCAAAAATGCTTCCGTAAAACGTGCATGGTGTGAACAACATGTATTTTTAAATGTTTCTTTAATAGACTAATTATCACCTTAATAAATTACAAATGAATAAATAAATGTATCTTCTAATAATATATTGAAAATTAATTGGTAGAATATTCGTATTTGTTTCTTTCATTTAAAACTTCACCCAATTAGGCTATGTAAATTAACTTTATACATATCTTATTATATAATACGCTAAAGTGTATGTTTCACAAAACTCAAGCTCCTAAACCAGAGGGAGTTAGAAGGTGTGGTTTATACAAACACCTTCCAAATCATCTCAATAGTACAAGATAAAATCTTGCATTTCTTGAAAAGTCGACGGAAATAAATGTATTTGTTTATAAAGTGCTTTTAAACAAATAAACAAAACTATAGCCCCTGCGAGAACTGTATCGCGTACAGCCCGCATAGCACTAGAGCCGTGCGGGTAGTCCGTACACATGAGGCGCACACAACCCATTATGCGAGAGTTCTCGCACGGGTCCGCTAGTATTAATTAAATTAATCTTCATTAAAATGAATATATTTATTTTATGTAGGTTACATAAATTTAAACCGGTCGCGGTGGCCAAGAGCGCTAACGCCTTGGGCCTCGCTGTTATTGGGAGAGCGTGGGTTCCAATCCCACATTGGCCGTTCTGAGAATAGTTTTCCGTGGTTTCGCTTTCCACCCTCAAGCAAATGCCGGGACGGTTCCTTTCAACAGGTCCATAGCCGACTTCCTTCCCACTCCCTTTCCTGACCCTTCCTTAAGCAGACCCATGTTAGAGGTCGCCTGGGCGATCAGCCTGTCACCATCCCCAGTTGTATCTGCTGAAAAGTGTGTCCTTGTGGTGGCAGAGGAATGATCGCTTGCAGTGTCCATAGGTGAAGCCGAGCTGGGAGGATAAGCGATTTTAAAAAATCATTGCATTAATGTTAAAACAAGCTTTCATTATCATAGCGTGTATGCACAATGTGGCTGGCTGCATAGTCGATGAGACCAAAAGCCAAAATTTCCATTTGTAAAACTCTGTGCGAAAAGAGATTTTGGCCTTATCTTGTTGTCGTGTGGAAATTACGTTTTATTCTGCACTCTATGGGCGGGAACGGCTAACTCTCCGCGTTGTTAACTTGACTCAATGTCAAGGAACAGGAAATGATTAACGCTAGAAATCTCTATAACTGAAATGTTAAATACACACGCCATGACAACGCAGCAATTGTTTGTTTATGTGATGTGTGTGTTTTTAATTGCCGCCTCATCGGACTGTATATAATAATTACTACTCATTTGCCCCATAGTTCACTTAATGCACTGAGATTACTGGGGATCTCTTTGGGCTAATAACAGGTTACATGCTAGCAATATATGACACTAATTTCCTTCCATCATGCATTATCAATTTTAAGAGTACTATTATTGTCTACGTCCATAATCATGAGCTGCATTTAAAAGTGATAATACAATTACTTCCTCTTAATAACATTCCTATATTATTACACGGGACGTATAATAGCAAAGAATTAGTTGCTCAAGGTCATAGAAATTATGTTATCACGGGTAGTGAACTACTACAACCTACCATTGTCCTTCACTATCTCATTACGACGGCATGGAGTTATTTTTCAGTCCACCTACTACCATAGTGGTTAGCATTCTCATGGCTGTCACCGATGAGCTCCGGGTTCGATTCCTGGCTCTGCCAAGATATTATATTCTGGTCGGTGTATTAATTATGAATGTGTATTAATCTATGTTTTTTTTTTCAAGTTAGTAAGTGTGCTAGATAATTGTTATTCCCCACCCAATTTAAGTGCGAACATTATTGTGTCGACTGATTGAAAAGCGATTCCTTTACAATGTACCCATACAAAATTTCAGATCAGTCTGTTTAATAGTTTTTTGTGTGAAAGGAACCTCAAGTTGGATGCAGCACTCAACGAATAAAAAACAAACTTTTCTGGAAAATTATTAGTTTCGAAGAAAATGCGTTTGACTTCTTGTTATTGTATAAAATTGAATTTTAAGTAGTCTACTTATATGGCGGTCTCCTATTTCAAGATAGTAAGTAGCCTAGGGGGGCTTCATTCATTCCATTCCTGACCTGGTCTGAGACTGGAAGCAGGCTGTGGATTTTCATTTTCAAGTAGCCTATAGACCATTTTCTCAGATAAGACATTCCCAAGTTTATGAAGAGCCATTTCCTGGAAATCCATTGGAGTTACAAACAAAATGTATACAGTATTACCTCTCTTGTGAGAATTTTAATTTTAAGTACACCTGGTGAGCTTCATTTCGAGATAGAACTAACCGTTTACCCATTACTTTGGTTTTTGATAGGTACGGCATGATCAAGTTCAGTATTAAACTACACATAAATGGCCGACATTTTAAAATGGTTGACTGTATGAATCCCTCAATAAGACTATGGGTTAGCGACCATTAAAACTATATCCATGCAAAATTTCAACTTAATTGGCTAAGTAGTGTTTGCGTGAAAAACTCTGGCAAACAGATCAGCTTTCAGATTTATATACTGTATCAATAGGCTATTAGACCGACAGTAGTGGCTATGCTGGCTAAAGCGCAGCATTAGATCATGGGGCCAAGCTCTCTGCTGACTCGGTAGACGCGTGGGTTCGAGCGCCACCGTCGGCCGTCCTTGAAATGGTTTTCCGTAATTTCCCATTTTCAACACCAGGCAAGTGCTGACAGGCCACGGCCGCTTCCTTCCCCATCCTTGCCCAGTTTCATTCACCATCATTCATTTCATCTCTCATTAACTCATCTCATGAGGTTGGCGTCAGGAAGGGCATCCTGCCGTAAAAACCATCGCCACAAAGACTTCCATCGCATCTCATCCCCGACCCCGTTGGAAAACGGGAATAATAAGGGGTAGACATACATACATTAATAGGCTATTAGTATAAAGTATGTGATACGATGATGGTAGTCTACTAGGGGAATTGATGATCACTTTGATGATCTAGGATCCGGGCTCCGAAAACTATATAATATTACCATACAGTAGGCCTATGTCATGCTAATTTACTGGTCATATATTTTAAAACGCCCTCTATACATAATACCAGTGCTACCCTTGGCTGACAGGTTAATATATGAAACTTGTGTTGTTGTAATGTCTATCATTTCCCACCAATGGAATTGAGAAGAGGTGTAAGGTACAGAGTGCCTACTCCCCGAGACTCTATTGCGGCAAGAAAACAGCGGGATTGCAACCTCGCACAGTGTATCTGTAATTGGTTTGTGTGAAATGGGCCGTTTCACAATGGCTTCTAAAGCTACATCACTTAAAATGGACATTAAACCGATAGCATTATTATTATACTATTGCGAAAACCGTACTCTTGTACAGCCACCATACTAACACAGGTTATCAGACGGTACACGATATATCAGGTCTGGTTAGTGCGACCTATCAAACGAAGTGCAAATGCAAGTCAAATACCAGTCGAAAAAAATACGATAAATCGACTTTTACTGCATCTGTGCTTTTGTGATCCTGTGAGGATTATTAGGTGAAATGTTTTAAATTTGATTCTATAAACAACTTCTATCAATTGCCACTCAATGTACCTTAAAAAGGTCGTTTGAAATACCATACAATCGTCAGTAGGCTATGTATTACATTCTGTATAATTGCTTTGCTTGACTTATCAGTTTTTGTTCCGACACTCCTCAATTAATCTCCGGTTTCCTATCACGTAATCACGAAGAGTGTTTCCTCATGAGTCACAAAAGGAAAATCACAGCTATTATTGTAGCATTAAGTGCTTTTTAACTTTTTACTTATGCCAATGAAAATCTCGAGCCACTTTTTACTCAATTCCCCCCACTTGATTTCGCATCCCGTTTTTTGCTCCTTAGCTGGAGATTTTGAAGTAAATAGTGGCATTTATCTCCTATGCGGTGTTTTTGAAAGAGTTACGACAAAACAGACATGAATATTGCAGAAACTTGGCATGAAGTAGGCCTACTAGAGTTCTGACTTTTTGCTTATGCCAAAGAAAACCCTGAACCACTCTGTGCTCAACTTCCCTCGCAATTGCATCCCAAGATTTTAACTCCTTAGTATGAGGGTTTGAAAGTAAACCGCGGCGACAAAATAAACATGATGATTACAAATACTTGACATATTGGAATATTAGAAGCCATTTTTCAGTGTTGCCTAGGTAATCTATTGATATAAGCTTTTCAGTCGGTCAACATGAGTGTGCCCAATCAGATTGGGCGGGGAGTAACAATTAATTTCCTAGTGCCTGAAACGAATACATGAATTATTTATAACCTAATAAAACACTTCTCACACAAATGGGAGGGGGGGGGGGGTTAATTGGATGACTAGTTTCGTTCGTCAAACGAACATCATCAGATCCTGTCAGCTAAGTATCCACCAAATCTAAATTAAACTTAGATACGTATCAACCAAATCTAAATTATGCTCTGATACGTATCCACCAAACCTAAAATAAGTCGAAGTGAGTAGGATCTGATGATGTTTGCTTGAAGAACGAAAATAGTCATCCAATTAAACCCCCCATTTGCGTGAGAAGTGTTTTATTAAGTGTATAAATAATTCATTCATTTATTTCAGGCACTAGGAAATTAATTGTTATGATGATGATGATGATGATTGTTGTTTTAAGGGGCCTAACATCTAGGTTATCGGCCCAAATTAATTGTTATTACCCGTCCAATCTAATTGGGTACACTAGTGTTGACCGACTGAAAAGCGATTATATTAATAGGAAACTTAGCATGAAGTATGAGAATTTGAACTTTTCGCTCATGCCAATGAAAACCCCGAGCCACCTGACCTCGCATTTGCATCCCACGTTTTTAGCTTCTTAGTAGGAAGTTTCAAAGTAAAACAGTGCCATATTTCTATTATGTGGTGTTTTAGACTGAGTTACTACAAAAGAGAAAGTTAAAGTTCCTCTTGCTACACTGGGAAACATCGAATCATGGATATGCTTTTCACAGCAATGAGATGCGGGAAGTACAGAGCGATCCATATAAGCCTGAACCATTTTAGAGTTACAACATTTGAACAAAAAATGGGACACATGAGCAAATTTGGGAGAGGATAATACACAATTCGTAGATTGCATATACACACATCAAAAAAAGTTTTGCATCACCTCGGTTCCAAGAGTTCCGGAACCGTTAAATACAAAGGGAATAGAGATCAACACAAACAACATTTCAGCTCGTTTTATTGCTCATGAGACCCACACATTGCATGTTGTACCATCATACAGCTAGACTTTCAGCATTTGTGGTCCAGATTGCAGTACACACCACTACCTCTAATACCCAGTAGCACGTCCTCTTGCATTGATGCATGCCTGTATTCGCCGTGGCATACTATCCACAAGTTCATCAAGACACTGTTGGTCCAAATTGTCCCACTCCTCAACGACAATTCGGCGTAAATCTCTGAGTGGTTGGTGGGTCAAGACGTCCATAAACAGCCCTTTTCAACATATCCCAGGCATGTTCGATAGGGTTCATGTCTGGCGAACATGCTGGCCACTGTAGTCGAGCGATGTCGTTATCTTGAAGGAACGCATTCACAAGATGTGCACGATGAGGTCGAGAATTGTCGTCCATGAAGACAAATGCCTCTCCAATATTCTGCCGATATGGTTGCACTGTGGGTCGGAGGATGTCATTCAGGTATCGTAAAGCCGTTTCGGAGCCTTCCATGACCACCAGTGGCGTACGTCGGCCCCACATAATGCCACCCCAAAACATCAGGGAACCACCACCTTGCTGCACTCGCTGGACAGTGTGTCTAAGACGTTCAGCCTGACCAGGGTGCCTCCAAACACGTCTCCGACGATTGTCTGGTTGAAGGCATATGCGACACTCATCGGTGAAGAGAACGTGATGCCAATTCCGTGGGGTCCATTCAGCATGTTGTTGGGCCCATCTGTACCGCGCTGCATGGTGTCGGGGTTGCAAAGCTGGACCTCGCCATGGACGTCGGGAGTGAAGTTGCGCATCATGCAGCCTATTGCGCACAGTTTGAGTTGAAACACGACGTCCTGTGGCTGAACGAAACGCATTATTCAACATGGTGGCATTGCTGTCAGGGTTCCTCCGAGCGGCAATCCGTAAGTAGCGGTCATCCACTACAGTAGTAGCCCTTGGGCGGCCTGAGCGAGGCCTGTCATCGACAGTTCCTGTATCTCTGTACCTCCTCCATGTCCGAACAACA
This sequence comes from Meconema thalassinum, assembly GCA_946902985.2. Classification (NCBI taxonomy): domain Eukaryota; kingdom Metazoa; phylum Arthropoda; class Insecta; order Orthoptera; family Tettigoniidae; genus Meconema; species Meconema thalassinum. The sequence continues at coordinate 1,070,663,355 of OX336389.2, forward strand.
TCGCTTTGGTTCACTCTGAGACGCCTGGAAACTTCCCTTGTTGAGAGCCCTTCTTGACACAAAGTAACAATGCGGACGCGATCGAACTGCGGTATTGACCTTCTAGGCATGGTAGAACTACAGACAACATGAGCAGCGTACCTTCGTCCTGGTGGAATGACTGGAACTGATCGGCTGTCGTACCCCCTCCGTCTAATAGGCCCTGCTCATGCATGGTTGTTTACATCTTTGAGCAGTTTTAGTGACATCTATGAACAGTCAAAGGGACTGTATCTTGGATACAATATACACAGTCAACGTCTATATGCCGGAGATCTGGGAACCGAGGTGATGCAAAACTTTTTTTGATGTGTGTAGTTCCCTCACTTTCCTGGTTAACGAGCGGCGACTCTAACGTAAGGCAGTAGCACGCGCCGACAATAACCATTGTTCGCTACTGACCAATAGCTGACGGTTGTTGACCAATAGAATGCTTCCTCTATCACTCCACGTGGACTCTTTAAGTCCCACCCTGGTGACTAGCTTTTGTCTCAGACAGGTATCAGTGTCCAATGTTGCACATCTGCACATAGTTCTGTCCAGTCTCGCTGCTTGCCCTCAGTGGCTACGGTGGAAATTTGACAACACTGTGCCTCACGCTGGGAAAGCCTTGGCCCCAGGTGCCATGCAATGTAACCATATCCGCCCAGTTAGATTTCAAAGGTGAGCCGCACGTTAACCAGGAAAGTGAGGCAACTATACATGCATGCATGCATGCATACATACATACATACATACATACATACATACATAAGAAAAAGTCCGGCGAGGTTAGATCAGGTGATCGAGGGGAGAGGGGGGGGGGGCACATACTTTTTGAGATTATTCGGTCACGAAAGAAACTGGTTACAATAACTTGTTGGGAGATTCCTCACAGTAAATATTGGAAGTGCCCTTCACCAGCATCCATACAAAACTGTACTCGTTTCACCATATTCCATGACTTTCTGTGAATTGTATCTTCACCAATGTACACTCTGCCTTTAAGATACCCCCCCCCCCCCCCCCCCCCCCATAAGAAAAAGTCCGGCAAGGTTAGGTCACGTGATCGGAGGAGGGGCGCAATATTCTTTGAGATTATTCGGTCACCAAAGAAACTGGTTACAAGTTGCATGGAAGCGTTAGACGTATGACACGTTGCTCCATCTTCTTGAAAATAACCTTTTGTCCGATGTCGTCCAGCTGCTCCATAAATACTGGATCGAGGAGCACATGAGCAGAAACAATCAACAAACTTGCCAATTGACAGTGGTACTGATTCTCCCAGAGCCACTGAAATCATTAAAACAAATTTCCCGTTTCTACGAGCTTTCAGACGGAAATTATAACCCATTGAAATTGTTCAGATTTATTGTAGGCCCACCGGTATATCCCTCGGCGATGTACTGTATCTGCGCGCGCCTGCTTAGGGGCAAGGTGCGAGGTATACCGTCACACTTTCTACGTCACGCAAATTTCTGGCTTGACTCTCAGTCCAAAAACAAATCCATGTTATAAACATGAAGATTACAGAAACTTGGCATGAAGTACTAGAGTTCTAACAATTTGCTTATGCAAATGAAAACCCATAACAGCTCTGTACTCAATTCTCCCATTTGACTATCTAGTGGGACGTGGGTTGGCGACCACGGGACCCCAGCTGAGTCCGGCACTGCTTCCACTTACTTGTGCCTGGCTCCTCTCCGTCTTTTTTCCTGTCGACCTCTCTTGGTCAACTCTTGTTCTCTTCCGACCCCGACCTTATTAAGGTATCCGAGGCCTAGGGAGTCTCTTCCTTTCCCAGCTTAATTGACCCTTGTCTCATCTTTCCTGATACCCTCCTTCTGCGAGGGGTCAGCCTTCTTTTTCTTTTCATGTTATCTCCTGCCTTCTGCTCAAGGCCCTCAAGGAGGCAGGGTGCATGTAGCCCCAGCACTTCTGGTGCAGCCTGGATATTGCTACACCCTCAGGGGCTCACGACTGGTGAGTTCGGGAGTTGGCGATCCCAGGGGTTTCTGAGCTGGGTCCGTTTTCCCCCTTTTCCACAGACTTTGGGGCGAGCCCTCTCCTCTTTCCCCTTTCCTATCAGCCTTTCATGGCTCTCCTTCCTTCCAACTCACTCATTCTTCGAGGGTACTGATCGTTCCCTGATGAGCCCAACGGTACACTGTGCTAAACTTCGTAACTGACACTGCAAAAGTCTAGATTATTTGTAGGAGTCTATTTCGATTAGGATTAGAAGAGAGTTTAAATATTCAGATCCAAAGCACTGCTTAACAAACTACAGTATAGGCTATAGACTGGAAGAAGACTGAACCAGTGTTGCTGGAAATTTTGAGTTAAAATTCCAACCTCTCTAATAAAAGTACTGTTGTTGTTGATGATGATTATCTAGGGGCTTTGAGACACCGTGGTCTTGTTGCCCCGTGAATTTGGGTATGTGTAGAACTTGTCTGATAACCTGTGTTATTGTGATGTCTGTTATTGTAATTGGGGTACGATTTGGATAGGAAGCAGCTGTGTCTTCAAGTTAGGTATCATCCTGGCATTTGCCTGGATTAGAAGTGGGGAAACCACGGAAAACCACTTCCAGGATGGCTAAGGTAGGAATCGAACCCACTTCTTCTCAGTATTGTCTCACGAGGCTGAGTGTACCCCGTTCCACTGATCAGATCAGAATTAAATTTCTTGGCAGATCCGATAATCGAACCCGGGCCTCTGCGGTAACAGTCAAGAATGCTAGCCACTACGCAACGAGGCGGACCAATAAAAGTACTCTCATGTGTCTCATTTTCTTCACAACATTAACTAGCCATCGTCGTGGTCTAGAGTAAAAATTGAGATTCAATTTTTTGATGATCTCTTGTTTGTTTCCCAGCTTTGCCAAGGGCACAATTCCGAACTGAGGACTAAAATGGCTTACTCAGATTTGTGAGGACAACGGAGAAGATGAGAGTTAAAATTCAACCTCAGCCATCCTAAAATTGGTCTTTTATTTCAACACCATCTGTTTGGACGTGTCTAACATTAAAAAAAATCACGTTTGTATATTTTGAACCAATTCAGTGTTATTTTATGAGCAATTTCATAATAATTTAAAAAAATCTCATCAAGGAAACAAAATAAACAACATTTTAGTGAATTATCCTCAGCAGATGCAAAGGAAGATAAATATCAAAACTTCCCATGATTTTTTCAATTAAATAGTTTTTCCCCATTCCCCACATTTCCAGAGTTATGTCCCTATTTACCTCATCAGTGGTAAATTTCCTTCAACTGGAAACACTAGACTGAGGAGAGGGGCATCAAGCAACATGACGTTTGCAGTGTATTGGACTATCACAGACTCAGGAGCCAAGTGATGGTGACAGCAAAGAATATTGAGCATATGCCCAGTGTTGAATCCCACTTATTGGCAGTTGAATTACTTTATATGTAGGCCATAGGATTATGTACCAGTAGATGAAGATTACTTTGAATGTTTATCATATAAACTTCCACTTCGATCATTTGATTAGGAGATACGAAATACACATGCTTTTGAAATTTCACACAGCTGCCATTTTAAATTTCTCATACTAACTGAATTAAATTAGACGCCAATATATGAAGCTTTATATAAAGATTAACCTGGCAAGTTTTAGTGCGCTTGGATGATTCAGTCGTGAAAAAAAAAGTCCATCCAGGTATTTGAAGTTTGCTTGGCCACCATGTTAGTTTTGCGCGTATCAGGTTTTTGAAAGTCTTATAGATGAACGTACTTTTAGTGGCCTCTATCAACATACACAATTTCAGGCTGGTCACAGCAACAGTTTCCGAGAAATTAAATGCCAGCGAAATATTTCGCGTGGCTGCCGGGTTGGTTTGTGGACACTTATTAGAATTTGAAAGTCACAGTTGGTGCCGGACGGAGTAGTAGTAAGCTCTTACTTTCAATGAAATCGCTCCGGCTAACCAAAACTTATTAGGGACACACGTGCACACACACGGACAGGAGTGATCTCAGAATCCTATATTTCATGAGGTTAAAATATACTTAAAATCACTTCTATTGGGAGCAGATTCATTAGCATTATAAACTTGTGGATTAAATATTTCCGCTTTTTACTAACGTTTCTCTCTCGAAAAATGACTGGTGTTGAATCTAAATTAAAATCTCATATTTAAGGTTAATACATTATACATGCCCGGATAAAATCCGTGATGTTAGATTACAGTAAGTTATCGTCCTCCCCGTGTGATGTATAATAATTTCATATTGTATATATGTCTACCCCTTATTATTCCCGTTTTTCCAACGGGGTCCGGGATGAGATGCGATGGAAGTCATTGTGGCGATGTTTTTACGGCCGGATGCCCTTCCTGGCGCCAACCTCATGAGATGAGTTAATGAGAGATGAAATGAATGATGGTGAATGAAACTGGGCAAGGATGTGGAAGGAAGCGGCCGTGGCCTGTCAGAAGGTACCGTCCCAGCATTTGCCTGGTGTTGAAAATGGGAAACCACGGAAAACCATTTCAAGGACGGCCGACGGTGGGGCTCGAACCCACGCGTCTACCGAGTCAGCAGAGAGCTTGGCCTCATGACCTAATGCTGCGCTTTAGCCAGCGTAGCCACTACTGTCGGCGATGTATAATAATTTCATATCATAAGTCTTTTTCATACTGGAGCAGCGGTGGTCGGTAATAACGTTGCAGTGTTGCACAACGACCTTTTTTTTTATCATTTCAAATGATCTTGTCGACTTCATCGTTATGCTTTGGTCTACCGTTATGCGTTACGGTTACGGCATGTGTGACGTCGTCATGTTGTTCAGTGCATATGCACCGAGTCTGAGTTTACTCCTGGGGTCTGGCGTTATGCGATACGGAGACGGCGAGTGCGTGACGTCATGCAGCAGAGTGCACCTCCCGCTCTCCGTTTCCCGCGCGGGAAGCCTAAGTTAATGGGTAATGGAGTCTGTCGAAAGAGCCCTCCTGAGCCTTTCTAACATGTGTAGCATTTGTAGCATGCGTCATTTGAAATGATATAAAGTCTAGTCTCTCAGACTGACTGAATATTTTCTTCAATAAAAAAATTATACCGTAATAATAATCTCTTAGTAATAAAAGACTATGTTTCCTCTTACATGCTTGTTTGGAATACATAGTTTTGTTCATAAAGAATTATTGTAGTACTGTGAACTGTTTGAGAAACCGAAGCGCGCCAGCAATGCGCTATAGGAGTGCTCGCCGTGTGGTCGTTGCAAGGCCCGAGCACCGACCAGATCTCAATAGTGGACCACAGATGCTAGACCGAGTAAGTCCTATCCCAATAGTTAACATGGCTGGTCGTTGCTCGCTGATTGCATCAAGGGAGGAGAGAAGTGGACGAAGACACCCGAGATGCTCAGTCTACAGCCGATATCATTGTCTCGCAATGTAATTTGCACGTGAATGCCACACTTGCGGTTCTTTTTCGCCCTTATGTATAGCTTACGCTGTTTTTTTTCTTCTGAAATGATTCAAATGACTTAACTTATAACTCATTTAATCTCTAGTTTCTGGACTGCGGCATTCGTGATGAATCGCGCACGTGTGTACCACCTTCTCTGATATCAAGCAGTTTTTTATCCTGACTCCCCCCCCTCCTTGGCGAAAATAGTGCAACACCCAGAACAATTATCCACCAGACGCCACTGCTGGAGTAGCATATACGTTTATTATTCTGAAAGATCTTGCGTGATTATCGCGCGCAAACCTATGCCTGTTCCCTATTCGAGACAACATGACGCCCGACCAAAACATTCAAATCGTATACATCGCAAGAAGACGCTTTGCTATTATTCAGTTCACGGATGCCACATTTGAACAAGTAGTTCCGTGAAGAACAATACAGCCTATTTTCATATATCCGATTGTTTTTATCTATTAAAACTTCTCCCGCCTATGAAAAGGATCAACATGTTGGATTGTTCTGTATGTAGGCTCATAGAGTTAGATGAAGATTATTTCGTAGGTTCATTATGCAAACGTTCACTTCGATCGCATGAGTAGGGCACAAGAAATAAAACGCAATTTTAAAATTTTGGACAGCCACCATCTTGAGGTTATGTAAACAATTGTACTAAATTAAATTTCAGTGCATTTCAGTGTGTATAAAAATTTGCTGTACCACGTTTCACTGCGCTCGGGTGGTTAAATCGCGAGAAAAGTCGATTTAAATGAATCAATTTCGCTTGGCCGCCATGTCCGTTTTGTACTTTGACTAACAGGTTCTTGTAAGTGCACATGTGAACTTCTGGTTGTGCCCTTTTTGACCGTACACAATTTCAGGGAGATATCAGTCATAGCTTTGGAGATATAGAATGCCGGTGAAATATTTCGCACAGCCGCCATGTTGGATTGGTGAGATGTGATAAAATTTGAAGGGTACGATCGGGGTCGGACGCTATATCCTTATCGAGTTTCATAGAATTCTCTCTAGTCGTTTAGATTTAATTAGGGACGCACGCAAATACATACACACACACAGACGGATAAAAAGGTGATCTCATAAGCCTTTTTTTTTTCATGATTAAAAATAGGCTAAATAAACTAATAAACCATTTAAAGGATGACCGCACTTCGAAAACAATGAGACCACTTGACACGAGCCATTTTGGCAGGGAGCGACTCAAAGTACTTTTGGCACTGCGCATGCGTGAATATTACCCAGCGTTCAACGCAGCAGCCATCAGTTATATAGGATTTGATTTGGAGGTGGATAAGCTAAATCAAAATTACACTCGGACACGACACTTATTAATGTGCAAACCCTGTAATATTAACAATTTTTTGATATTAAATTATAAAGAGTCCACTTTTCTTCGCCAAATCATCTGGCTCTTTCTATCTCCCGATATTGTATAAATGGTCTATTAATAAACTACGGTTTCCAACTAAAGTTCAACTTGAAGCAGCAATACAACTTAACAATGTATGATTCACTTTCCACAATGACATTCACACTACTTGGATATTACCTGAAAAGTTGTGTATTATGGGAAAGGGATGACTGAAGATAGTGCCATCCGACTGCCATCCCTCTGACTAAGAAAACAGCTGACCATTTTGCTCATTCAGTAAGTGTTAAGTTAGGGTAACGGTAAAAATGTTACACGATAAAAAATATTTAAAAAATTAATATGTATAAACTTAGCCTACATAATCCAATCAATGGCTCAACTGGTTAAGTGCTGACCTTGAAATAACAAGATTGTGGTTTTTATTTTGGCTAAAATTAATATTCTTTAGGGGTGTTTACATGTGACAACCTCGTGATGATAGATTACCTCCAATCCGAAGATTGGTTCGATTCAAAATTAATAACTTACACATTTCATATTTTTATTATTTGCCCCATTGATCCTCGTGATCACTCCCCGTAGTTACGCCACTGGCAGCCATATGCTTCTTTATATTTGTTCAGAACTCGTTAATGATAATCACGATGTTTCAAGCCCCTAAAAGAAACAGTAGAAACAACAACAACAACAAACACAACCACCACCACATCCTCTCGTTGCATGTCATCATCAACCCCCATCAGTACCCCACAGTGCCTTATAACATAACGACCTATCGAATGACTGAAAGCCTACTGTCATTCTCATTGTACACTGTAATTCTTTTCTCCCAACATGCCGTAACTGTGGGAATCCAAGTCTTTATGTAACTTCGGAACTCATTGTGACTGACGAGCTTAATGGCTCTACTGGTTACGTGTTGACCTTGAAATAACAAGATTGTGGTTCTGATTTCGGCAAAAATTAATATTCTTTAGGGATGTTTACATGTGACAACCTTGTGATCATAGATTGCCTCCCATGATTTTGTTAAATTTAATAGTTTCGCCGCCTCCTCCCCCTTTATCTCCTAGGGGCAAAATCGAGATCTTGCTGTTTCAGAAGACCTCTAGTGATTGATGGGACGTTAATCTCCTGTCATCTCTGAAGCCTATATTATTATTGAGATTATTAGTCTAGTATTTTAAGCCTCCGTGGCTTAGGCGGCAGCACGCCGGCCTCTCACCGCTGGGTCCGTGGTTCAAATCCCGGTCACTCCATGTGAGATCTGTGCTGGACAAAACGGAGGCAGACAGGTTTTTCTCCGGGTACTCCGGTTTTCCCTGTCACAATTTCATTCCAGCAACACTCTCCACTATCATTTCATTTCATCTGTCATTCATTTAATCATTGCCCCAGAGGAGTGCGTCAGGCCTCGGCAGCCGGCACAGTCCATATCCTCGCCTCTAGATGGAGGCTTCATTCATTCCATTCCTGACCCGGTCGGAGACTGGAAGCAGGCTGTGGATTTTTTTTCATTAGTCTAGTATTTGGTCTTCAGCAAATCTTCAGTCAAGGTTACGCTAGACAGTGGAACCACCTAGTGGTCTAGCGACTAGCACTCTTGGCTGTCGCCCCCGTAGGTCCGGGTTCGATTCCAGGTTCTGCCAAGAAATTTAATTCTGGTCTGAGACAACGCATTGAGTATGTAGTCTTACGGCTCTCTCTCTGCATACGCATTGAGCATGTAGTCTCACGGCTCTCTCTGCAGAAGACACACGAGCAACGATTCAATACATTAAAGATGGACGTACTTTTCTAATGTTAGGATAAATTCCTCTGGATGCAAGAACGGAGTTACAACGAACGTAAACAAAGAATCAGTGTACGTTCATCACAAGACCATTGAATTTACTGCTTGATAAGAACAAATTATACCCAAACATATACCATTACGAATAGAATACATAGTGTTATCACGTTCTCACAGTTCACTACAAAACAGTCCGCCTTTATAATAATTGAATCTTCCGAAAAACGCACGTCACAGATTCTACTTCCTCGCGTGAAGTGGAAATTAAAACCAGGAATAGTATCTCACATTTTTCAAAATTTACCGAAATGTAATTTTTTCAGGATTAAGGAAAAACCCATTACAACAATGTTATTGGTTTTACGTCCCTTTTAACTACTGCGGCTTTTAGAGACGCCGGGGTGTCAGAATTTTGCCCCGTAGGGGATCCTTAACATGCCAGTAAATCTACTGACACGGCTCCTTTGCATTTACGCGCGCATATTCAAATGCCAGCTGACTGCACCAGGATTCGATCCTGCAGCCTTGGGCACAGTTGGCGAGAACGTTACCGCTGAGCCACGCAGCCAGTCCCAACACCCATTACAATCGGGTACAATCGTGTTGACCGATTGGAAAGCATTAAATTTCGATTACTAAGGCAACACTGAAAAATGGCTTCCAACACTATAATGCATGTTTGTTTATTTATTATTTCTTCTTGTTGTTGTTGATGTTTCGGCCAGCTATGGACCACGCTAATTCAACTGCTCTCTTCCTCGAGCTTGCCATTTCGCCCAGTAACGCCTCGTGCGTTCTCGATGCTCCTGTTTCCTGGCTTCAGTCCACGTCTTGCCTGTTGCTAGTTTAGGCTTTTCCTGGAAGCTCAGATGTTCTTTTAGTTTCATCTTAAGGGGCGTACGCATCTGAATATTGTCGTATGTAATTCCTACTTCTTTTAAATCCATTTTTACCTCTGTGAACCATGCTTTTTTAGTTTTCTTACCCAGAAAGTAAGTAAATATTTTGTTTGACAATCGCATTGGGCACAGTCTTGTTATATGACCATAGAACACAATCCTGCTCTTTCTCATCACGTCAGTGATTTTGGTAACGTGTGTGTAGAGTTCATGATTGTGTCTCCGTCAGTAATCACAGATTTCCTTGACTGGGCCCAAGATTTTGCGTAAGATCTTTCTTTCTTTCTTTCTTTCTTTCTTTGGTTTCAAGTTTCTCCATAAAGACCATTTCTGTGCATCGTAAAGCACTCTGCAACATATAAGGCTTCCTTTCGGATGACTGTGCATTAATGTAGAAGGTTGGCATTTAGGGATAATGATTTCTTGTTATAGATTCCCATGGTTAACTGGTATGTAGTTTCCATTTTTCTCAGTCGTGATGTGAAAGCCTCCTTCTGAGAGATATTAGGCTCTATCCATTCACCTAGTTATTTGTGAACTTTCCTGTCCGGTTGATCTTTATTATTTATGCATTAATTAATGAATGAATGAATGAATTAATTATTTTTTATGTCAGGTTTGTAAAAATCTTCGAGTAGTTTTATTAATATTTACCGCCCAATGTAATTGAGTCGCCGTCTACGTGTTGACCGACTAAAAAGCAATCTTCACATATATATTTTCTTGGAAAACGGGGTCTTAATTCATGGAAATAAATGTTTGTTTCCCGCGAAAATATTTCTAGAGTATGTTGTTAATCTTATTATCTCTCTCACAATCTGCAGTGTTTACGATGAACACTGGAAATTTCCAAATATTTGTATGTGGCCCTCACAACCCTGGATTTTCCGAAATATTTATGAAAATGGTAGCAATATTACTATGGGTTCTCTCTCTTTGTTGTCTTCTTGTTTGAACCCTAGAAAGCGTTGGTTTACGCTAAGGTATCGTACCCGTATTTCCAAGCGTAGTATCAGCCAATATCCGAAGATGGTGACGGCTTGCAGCAACTTGTAGTCCTCGGCTAAAAAAAACTACTCAGAGCTACTGGCAAATACACACAGGAGTGGGTAAGCTATCTACTGATGTGCTATAGATTTACAGAGGTTGTGGGTAACTAAATACACATGGAGAGTGAGAAACTTTCGAATCTCGGGCGTAACGGGTAAAAGGTGTGGGTAATCTACCTCTATAGCGCACTATAATTTACCAATGTTCTGCAAAAGATAACGCAATATCTATAAATACATCTCGGGGAAACGTGATAACGTGCCTGCCTATTTATTACGAAACCACGTTACAACCATGAAAATAAAAATAAAATTCGCAAAATAACCTATAAAATACACTCCCCTAAATATTCTAACTAAATAAAATAAATTCGCAAACTAAAAACTCAAGTTCAGGCAACAAACTACTGTGTCCTAGATTTCAGGAGTGAGAAAAATTAAAATATTCTTTAAATTACCTCAAAATAAAAATGAATGTACTTATAGCGCTGGCCTACGCTATTACAATGTCTATTTCTTACTCTATACATCGTAGATTCCCTTTTCCTGCTCTAGTCCTGATCTAAATAAAATATGAATATACGGTAGCCTATATATCGAACTATCACTAAATATATACATTTATTACACGTTTCTCTCTTACTGTTACTTATTTACACTCATGTTCATCAAATCATATTATTATACGGTATTCTTAAATTCCCACTAACTTGGGTCTAATCCAGAATTATGTCATGTCTGGGATCTATATTCCGTACAACTAAGTGTTTACATATATTTAACATTTCCTCGAGAAATGATAGTCTTCTGACTTGTCAATATATCGGCTTTGATATGCAAAGTCCTGACTTCGATCTGAAATAAATATTGTCTTCCTAACATCATGAATAAAAATCGAAAACACGAATGAAAATGGAAAATACGAATAAAAATCTCCACAATCTAATTTACAAAATACGAAAAATGACGAAAAAATACGGTCTGAGACCTCCAAACTGTAATAATCCTACCTCAACATCGGAAAATACTAATCCTGACAAATCCTACAATCCTAAATCAAATTCAAAAAATGCGAAACCTACCTAAAAATATCTAACAATGACTTAGCAAAAATGCCAAAGCAAAAATTTAAAATATGGTCAATCGGATATTACAGTACCGGTCAAAAGTTTAGGACCACGTAAGGAAATCATGATATGTCGCCTAACACCTAAACTCGTAGCACTAGAGCTCTGCGATTTTTTTTACTGAGCTCTTACATCTGATAGAATATAACCATCCCGATTTCGTTCAATTGGGCCAAGTATTATTGAAGTCATGATTTTTTTAACTGTTGGAAGGTCACACCAAAAAATCATCATTTTCAGAGGTGTAATGCATTGTATATTCCAACTGGTTGCAGTTATTGCCACCAATTTTCTATTTTAGACTTGTCAATAGTTGGGAATCATTTTGGTGTAAATATATAAATTCCAAAAAAATTCAGGACCTTCTTTTTTTGCTGGTTTATACTTTTTCTAGCCAGTGCTAAAATGGTCGATGCACTGCTGACAACAAAATAATCTCACGGCGAAACCCGACAAACCAGAAATCTGTGCTTGGGATGCCATCTGTTGAGTGAAAGTGGAATTACTGGACACGACAAGTTATAAGCAGGTAGGTAGCACGGAAGCCTTACGACAACCGTGCTAAGAACAAGGGGAAATCAAGCATTTTAGCGCTGGCTTGAAAAAGTATAAACCCGCCAAAAAAAAACTTGCATTTTTTCGGAATTTGTATATTTATACCAAAATGATCCCCAACTATTGCTATTTATACCAAAATGATCCCAACTATTGCTAAGTCTAAAAATGAAAATTGGTGGCAATACCTGCAACCAGTTGGAATATACAATACATTATACCTCGGAATATGGTGTTTTTTTTAGTGTGACCTTCCAACAGTTAAAAAATCATAACTTCTACAATACTTGGCCTATTTGAACGAAATCAGGACGTATATATTCTATCAGATGTAAGAGGTCAGTAAAAAAAATCAGAGCTCTAGTGCCACAAGTTTAGGTTTTAGGTGACATATCATGATTTCCTTAGGTGGTCCTAAACTTTTGACCGGTGCTGTATCATAAATCTTCAACTACTCCAATAGGCTACTGAAGATAATTCTCTTTCTTCCTTTGCTGGGTATATATGTTTGAATGAGGTCCTTCCTGAATTGGATTCCTCTTTCCTTGCTGCTCTATCTCAAACTACCAGTGCATTCGCCTCCCTCGTACAAGTGGATACGCCTGGCATCACCGTGGTGATCCCCATAGTGGAACATCCCCTCCGGTCTCCATCTGCGTTCTCGTTCGATTCTGGCCTAGGGTCATTCATTCTTGTTCTTCTAGTTCGGACATCGATTTTTGTTCTTCTTATCTTCAACGTCTTCTACATAGATTCTCCCATAGTTATAACAACTATATTGGTCACATTTGTAGTCTCCAATTTAGTGTTAACAATTTTTATATCAGTGGTAGGGTGGGAAGACATTTGCACGGCGAACAGAGCTCATGGAACGATATCACCAGACTCAATGAACGAATATGTTTCTACCGTATATAACAGATTGTTGTAGCGAATGTTATACCAGCGCAATATAATTTACTTAATTTTTAATCAGCTACACATCTATATAGTAGGCCCAATCAGAGAGAATGACCCCGAATGCTCCTCAGGACTTGCTCACCTGATGAGTTAAAACTGAGCAATTCCCTGCAAATTGCAGGAGGCCATGGCCCTTATGGGATTTGTAAGGCTATTTATTATTATTATTATTATTAATATTATTATTATTATTATAGATGCTCATCTCCTCCCTCGTTTACGTCACTCCCGATATTCTCATGATCTCTGTAGGCAATGTCACCTGCTGCATGCTTAACAATGCATCACAACGACTTCCAAAAAGTTCAGGAATGCCCCTCTCAATTTCGTTTGTTCAACCATGGTGGTAATAAATTTTGAAGATAATAAATGTTTATAATGCTTCCTTGAAATCTCCACTTTATACTAGCAATATGCGTTGCTCGCTGTACTTGTATAATTTTTCGTAAATGCACCGATTTTTAAGGACTATAAATATTTTATTTTCGAAAAAAGAAAATAGTTTCTCTCTACGAACATATGGCATAGAACATAATTATCTTATGTCAATTGTCTTTACAATTCTCCTTACTGCAGCGTCTATTTTCACTTCACATACTTCACGTAGTTCACAGACTATCAGCCTACTCAATAAATGGCTACTTCTTCCAGTGTTCGTAATTTCACAATACTCTTCGACAATCTTCACATAACAATTAAAATTTCTCGTATATGCTTCACACACTTGAGTGCAAACACCGGTCTACACTACCGTAATGTGTTGCTGCACTTTGCAATTACAAGTGTACTGTCTTAGTCGCACACTCCTGGACCGTGATGAAACACGTCCGCCTTCAACAATGTTTTCGAAACAAGAAGCTACGATCGTCCTGTTCGATCCCCCACTTCAACTCAAATGTGGCGTTACATAAAACACTCGCGCGAAACTTAGGCGGGATACTGCAATTATACTCAAAACTCCTTAATGAATTGAATATCAGAGATATTCTGTATTAGTATTAGACGTCTTGTTGGCAAGTGATAATCCTTCTAAAGAGCTTCGTAATAAGCCATGAGAAGCTTTAACAATTACTCCAATTCTAATTTTCTGGTTGGCAATGACATGTCACGTGATTACCGCGGCACGTTCTTGGCTCACAACATAGAGAGTCGCGCGTGGCATTACCTATCCCACAATTTTTTATTTGCTTGGCGGGTTTGTATACGCTGCTCCTTCACCTAGTCGCTGGTCGGCCGCTCGCCAGAGTTATTTATCAAAGCAGAACAAGTTACTGCCGCCTCTAGGTATATATCGAAGGAATTCTCATTGGCCCGGTTTGTTGACAGGGACCTCCCTTCTTGTCTTTGTCCTCCCAGGTAGACTGCACGTGCAAATACTGGCAGTTTCCAGCTCCAATAAAATTCAACATAGCTTGTCTTTCATTACAGGCAAATATAATTCAATGTGAATGCAAATTCGGGTACAGTATGAAAAGTTGGCAAATTGGACAAAACACAAAAAATAATATGTCTGGTATTCTGGGACTTGGAAGTCTGAACCAATAGTTTGCAAATTGTTAAACCGCTAGTATTATTTTCTTCCTGGAATTAAAGTAAAATGTTCAACTTATTTTTGCAGAACCATTCTAACAGTGCAGACTGAATCATGGATGCTTCAGCAGAAACGTTTACGAGATCTACTGTGACAACTAAGGTCACCAAGCTATCAACTCACGAGGTGTTCAAACAGAATGGAAACCACAATGGCATTATGGAAAACACCCGATTGGATCCTTTGAACTTCACCAATGGAAATGCAGTGAGCATCCATCAAACGAAGGTCACCACTACTACAGCTAAACCAATTCAGGTACTTTTATTAATAAATTCATATTCTATTTTATTCTATTATTTCCATTTCCACCTTAATATTGTTACGGCTGTGAGTTTGTGTCATCACTCGCCGCATGAGTCACAACTGCCCCAGGGCTGGGCTGTGCCCTGCCTCCTGTATTGCGCGCGCCTTATGCAACAGGGCTACTAGGACAAAGAGATAGTCCAGAATGTTCATGACTGGACCAGCGATGGAAACCTCGAGAAGCCGTGGACCCTGGATGGATCTAGAAGCATTTATTGAGTCACCGGCCTGCTATATAAGAGTGACCCGTGAAGCAGTGGTTGTTGTTGTGTTTTACGAGCTAGTGCGAGCGATTATCTTGTGCGACAGAAGTGTGGTGACGAAGTGCTGTGCGAGTTACGAAATCCTTGACATTGTTTCTCCCAGCTTGTGAACAGCGTACATCAAGTGCTCGTAAGTGCTTGTTGTACCTGAGGAAGAGGGGCAGGTAGCTTCTGTCAAGGCCACCGGACTCATTAGGACGGATTAACTTCTGTGGTCTGTTGACAAGTGGAAGGGCCAAGAGCGCTCAAGGAAAAGTCTTGAGGAAACTGGAGTAAGGCTCCTAATTGCTTGTATTTGCTGATTAGTGTAATTTTCTGGCCACAATAAAGTTAATTATTTCTTTAAGCAGTAATTGGTGTTGTGCTTTGTACCCCCACCGTAATCCAGTTAACAAAAGTGCCACTAGGGGGTGGCACGCAACAATATCTTCGCTGCGCCTGCAATATCCGCTATATGACAATGTTGAGCTCCTCCAGCCTCACATGTGTGTTTAAGTATTCAGTCTTTGGACTGGTTTGATTCAGATCTCCATGCCTCCCTGTCCTGAGTGAATAGTTTAATCTCTACATAGCTATTGATGCGAGCTGAAGAGTTGACTAACGGGATGGGAGAGCAGTTTACTCTCTCTTGCCTCTCTCTCGGCTATGGCCCTTCCTAAAAGTATTCGTCATCCAGCTATTAATACTATAGTAGCCAATCTCACTCTGATATTATAAGTGGCCAGTCGAACAGTTCGGTAGCGTTAATTGTCTGTGTGTTGTAAGTTTCAAGAATGGTTTGAAAAGTGGTACTTACCATAACACTATTGTATTGTAATACATTTATGTTGGGGGGCGTGGTGGCGCAGCGGTCAAGCTGGTTCCCGATTCCCGGTCAAGCCATGTGAGATTTTCGAAGTGAAATGCCACGTCCTGTGGTTCGGATTCCACGTAAAAAGGAGGTCCCGTGGCTCATGATCTCGAGATTAATGGTCACGTTAAATTACAAGCTTCCTTCCTTTTTACATTTATGTTACAATAGTGTACATTGTTAGTGGTATTTTGTATAAAGGCACTCTCTTGGAAGAAAGGAAAGACTATCCACAGCGAATCTAGGGAAGTTATCAGAAACGTAATCCACGAATGTGATGCAGAGGCACGAGATGGACAACTGAAACACTTAGTACGGCAAGCCAATTTGCGTGTATCTGATTACACTGGAATTTCTGTTAGCACAGTGAGTAGAATCCGCAAGGAAAGTACAACAGCTGGCGATACGTCATTATCAACACCAGGGAAGCATCGCCCACAGCCCGGAGAGAGAAAAGTGCAGTGTGATGATTTTGATAGAACTGCAATGAATTAAAATCCACAGCCTGCTTCCAGTCGACCGATCAGGTCAGGGAATGGAATGAATGAAGCCCCTATCTATCGGCGAGGATATGAGCTGTGCCGGCTGCCTTGCCTGTCGCACTCCCCTGGGGCAATGATTAAATGAATGACAGATGAAATGAAATGATAGTGTTGCTGGAATGAAATGGTGACAGGAAAAACCGGAGTACCCGGAGAAAAACCTGTCTGCCTCCGCTTTGTCCAGCACAAATCTCACATGGAGTGACCGGGATTTGAACCACGGACCCAGCGGTGAGAGGCCGGCGTGCTGCCGCCTAAGCCACGGAGGCTCTTTGATAGGACTGTAATAAGGGACGTAATTCAAGACTTTTATGCAGTCCAAATAGAAAGTACCTACATGCCGGAAGCTTTTGAGTGTCATCAAGGAGAAAATAGTTTCCATGGGGCGTTCACACCTTGAGGCAAATTTTGAATGATATATGATTAAAGTGGAAAATTTTGATTGAACGCCAAACCATTGTCATTAGGCGCTGTAGGTTTTAAAAGCTATGCGACGTCACAGAAGAGACAAGCGTTCCATTGTTTATATCGATGAAACATGGGTGGATAATAATTTAACATTTAATAAGTGCTGGCAAAGTGAAGATCAACCTGGTGTTATGACCAACACAAGCTCATCGAACCGCTTAATAATTGTACATGCGGGATCTAAAGATGGGTTCCTGGATGGAGCGTTACTTATATTCAAGGCCGGTAAATCAACAGGGGATAATCATGGCCAGATGAATGCAGAGAATTTTGAGAAGTGGATTCGTGAGAAGCTGTTGCCCAAACTCCCAAAGAACCGTGTTATAGTGTTAGATAATGCTTCGTATCATTGTGTGCAACAGAACAAGCTCCCCACGAAATATTCGGTTAAGAAAGAAATGAAGAGCTCGCTGCAGGGAACAATGTGGCATACCATGAGGACATGAGAAAAATAGAGCTTTTTCGTTTAATTGAATTAAATAAAAGCCCCGAGATTACCTTCCGGATTGATGAGCTGTTCAAGTAACATGGGCATGACGTTATTCGTTTGCCGACTTACATGTGTGAGTTTAATGGCATTGAATTGGCCTGGGCGAAGACAAAGAGGATTGTTCGGGAAAGTAATGTTACTGGGGGCATTTCAATGACAAAGCTCGAAGCCGTAACAAGAACTGCACTTTCTTCTGTTACCAAAGAAGATTGGGAAGGATATTGTTCCCACGTTCATGACAACGAGGAAGACTACTGGAAGAAAGATGGACTTAAGGATGACGCACTCGACGAATTCATCATATCTCTGGATAGTGATAGTGATAGTGATAGTGGCAGTGAATCAAGTGATGACCAGTTTCCTCGTCCGATTCTGAAATTGCTCATCCACTGACAGTGAGTGAGCACTTCAAGTACTACAGTACTTCGTAGAAGTAATCCGTGACTGTAAAAATTTGACTGCAAGTCCAGTTCCACCTTATGAAATATTTCTTGAACGACATTTTATAGAAAGCTTTGAAGCCATTTTCCAATCTTGCCTTATTGACAATTGATATTGTAACTCTGAGTCGGTCAACACGATATAATTCCAATTGTTGTTGTTTGAGTCTTCAGTCTTTTGACTGGTTTGATGCAGATCTCCACGACTCCCTGTCCTGAGCTAATCGTTTCATCTCTACATAGCTACCACACCTTACATCTAATGCAATCTGTTTAACATATTCTAACCTTGGCCTACCTCTACAGTTCTTGTCCTCGACATTTTCTTCCGTAATTAAGTTAGGTATTCTTGGGGGGGAAAACCTGAAACCTGATAAAAATATATCTTTGTTACATAGGTAATCATTTTGTTATTTTTTGCATGTCTCAGTAATTGGGATTAAATTGGGTTGACTGACTGAAAAGTCGCAATATCAACGTATACTTTTGTGTCAGTTCACAAGAAAAATGCCTGTAGATGACACAGTGGCGTAACTAAGATATGCTTCTGGAGGGGGGATGAGCGGAGTCAAATCTAAACTAATTGCTTTTTTAGTTTCGTGTTTGTTGGTTTTGGTTTTGTGTTTCTTTCCTGATTTTGATTTTGATTTTGCATTTGTTTTTTTACTTTTGTTTTTGAATTTTGATTTGTGCTTTTTTTTGTTTCTGTCTTCTGAATATATATATAATTACTTTTTTTAAAATTTTGCTTTTAGTTTTGTGGTTTTGGTTTTGTGTTTGTTTTCTGTTATTGCTTTTGTATTTTTCTTTGTGTTTTGGTCATGCGTTTGTCTTATTTCCCCCCCCCCCCCCCGCACAAAGCAAAAGCAATCAATGAAAGTAGACACATAGGGACACAAGGACTGATGACATTATTTTCATTGATAAAAACTTTGTGATTACCATACATGAAAGAAATAAATAAATAAAATCAATAAAATAAAGTTTTTCAGTAAAATAACTTGTCGAGTAATGAAAATATTCCGTCCCTCTTTCGCCCTGATCAGGCAGTACAGCACTGGACTTATGAGCTGAAGTACATGGGTTCGATCCTGGCTAAATCGGATGGTATTTGAAGGTGCTGAAATGTGTCAGCTTCGTATCGACAGGTTTACTGGAACGTAGAATGTATCATTCTGGACAGAATTCGTGACTTATCCCATTATTATTATTATTATTATTATTATTATTATTATTATTATTATTATTACACGCATATTATTTCAATCTGGTTTATTGTTATTATAATAGTACTTTACTTCAACTATACTTCGTTTAGTCGTTAGAGCTTGTAACTGGTAGAAAGTGTTTATACTGGTATAAGCCTACTACAGATTTTAATTTATTTTACTAGAACTATATTAAATTTGTGCAACTAAAACAAATGAATCAATGATCCGATCGGGTACAGGGACATTGCCCTGCAACAGTCAGCATGCGCTCATTGCATAACACATTATCTATATATTTAAAACAGTAAGCTGATTTTTGTTACGGCGAGATTGACAGAACGGCTGAACCGATTGACTTCGTAATGCACTCTGACGAAAGCCCTTGGCCTGTATTTTTGCAGTGTGTCTTGAAAATAAACAAATTTGTTACCATATATTTTTAAATTTATAAACAAAACTGCAAAATTATTGGCTCAAGCGCATGCGCAGAATCACCTTGGTTAATGACAGACATGGCGGGTGTCCACCGCGTTTTAATGTAATAGTTATTTATAAGAATTATAATAAAGGAGGGGAATATTTATTCTGAAGTTTCCACGATATAAACAGGAATAGAGTATTATAAACGACGGGAAATGTAAAAGAACTTATAAGTGTGAATGTTGTTTAAGTAACTTAATATTACGCTCTTCCACCAGTTATTCGGTAGCTCAGACGCCAGCGTTGGATGCTGAACTTCAGTATCCCGCAATGGGAGCAGTTCGAATCCCACCTCGGACACATATTTTTATTTCCCAATTATTCTTTCTGGCTATTGGTATTACATTGCCTCAACATATTTTACTTTTATTATTCCCGTAAAGTAGCCTCCGTGGCTTAGGCGGCAGCACGCCGGCCTCTCACCGCTGCGTCCGTGGTTCAAATCCCGGTCACTCCATGTGAGATCTGTGCTGGACAAAACGGAGGCAAGACAGATTTTCCTCCGGGTACTCCGGTTTTCCCTGTCAAAATTTCATTCCAGCAACACTCTCCACTATCATTTCATTTCATCTGTCATTCATTTAATCATTGCCCCAGAGGAGTGCGTCAGGCCTCGGCAGCCGGCACAGTTCATATCCTCGCCGCTAGATGGGGGCTTCATTCATTCCATTCCTGACCCGGTCGGAGACTGGAAGCAGGCTGTGGATTTTCATTTTTTCATTCCCGTAAAGTAAGGAATTCTCCACGATTTACGTTCCCATATACACACATCAAAAAAAGTTTTGCATCACCTCGGTTCCCAGATCTCCGGCATATAGACGTTGACTGTGTATATTGTATCCAAGATACAGTCCCTTTGACTGTTCATAGATGTCACTAAAACTGCTCAAAGATGTAAACAACCATGCATGAGCAGGGCCTATTAGACGGAGGGGGTACGACAGCCGATCAGTTCCAGTCATTCCACCAGGACGAAGGTACGCTGCTCATGTTGTCTGTAGTTCTACCATGCCTAGAAGGTCAATACCGCAGTTCGATCGCGTCCGCATTGTTACTTTGTGTCAAGAAGGGCTCTCAACAAGGGAAGTTTCCAGGCGTCTCAGAGTGAACCAAAGCGATGTTGTTCGGACATGGAGGAGGTACAGAGATACAGGAACTGTCGATGACAGGCCTCGCTCAGGCCGCCCAAGGGCTACTACTGTAGTGGATGACCGCTACTTACGGATTGCCGCTCGGAGGAACCCTGACAGCAATGCCACCATGTTGAATAATGCGTTTCGTTCAGCCACAGGACGTCGTGTTTCAACTCAAACTGTGCGCAATAGGCTGCATGATGCGCAACTTCACTCCCGACGTCCATGGCGAGGTCCAGCTTTGCAACCCCGACACCATGCAGCGCGGTACAGATGGGCCCAACAACATGCTGAATGGACCCCACGGAATTGGCATCACGTTCTCTTCACCGATGAGTGTCGCATATGCCTTCAACCAGACAATCGTCGGAGACGTGTTTGGAGGCACCCTGGTCAGGCTGAACGTCTTAGACACACTGTCCAGCGAGTGCAGCAAGGTGGTGGTTCCCTGATGTTTTGGGGTGGCATTATGTGGGGCCGACGTACGCCACTGGTGGTCATGGAAGGCTCCGAAACGGCTTTACGATACCTGAATGACATCCTCCGACCCATAGTGCAACCATATCGGCAGAATATTGGAGAGGCATTTGTCTTCATGGACGACAATTCTCGACCTCATCGTGCACATCTTGTGAATGCGTTCCTTCAAGATAACGACATCGCTCGACTACAGTGGCCAGCATGTTCGCCAGACATGAACCCTATCGAACATGCCTGGGATATGTTGAAAAGGGCTGTTTATGGACGTCTTGACCCACCAACCACTCTGAGAGATTTACGCCGAATTGTCGTTGAGGAGTGGGACAATTTGGACCAACAGTGTCTTGATGAACTTGTGGATAGTATGCCACGGCGAATACAGGCATGCATCAATGCAAGAGGACGTGCTACTGGGTATTAGAGGTAGTGGTGTGTACTGCAATCTGGACCACAAATGCTGAAAGTCTAGCTGTATGATGGTACAACATGCAATGTGTGGGTCTCATGAGCAATAAAACGAGCTGAAATGTTGTTTGTGTTGATCTCTATTCCCTTTGTATTTAACGGTTCCGGAACTCTTGGAACCGAGGTGATGCAAAACTTTTTTTGATGTGTGTACTTTTAAATTATTAAATAAAAGATGGCCACAATCGCTTTCGCCATGAGACAATTGACGAACATAATTCATTTGATGGACTCAGACATCGTGGTCACCCGTCTACTTTGGTGTGTTTGTGTCACATTTTCTCTGATAACTTGTGTTATTGTGATGGCTGTAGCCAACTGATGTGTGCATTTGCAATTAAAGTGGGGAATGGGAAATTGAAGACCGAGGCTTTAAGTTAGGAACAATACCGGTATTTACCTGCAGTGGAAGTGGAAAACCACGGAAAATCACATCCCAGATTGTTGAGATGGGAATCGAACCTTGCCCTTCTTAGTTTTGCCTCAAGAGTGCGCCCCCTTCCAGCCCTCAGACCAGAATTACATTTCTAGAGAAATGACGGATAAAGGATCCACCGTATCATAGTGTGATCTTTGTTTTTGAGAATTAAAAAGAGGGGATTGAAGAACTTCAACAGGCGTTTGAGTTCGTTTGTTGTTTAAGTAACTTAATATTGCTATAGAAGCCTGTTGACTGGGTGGCTCAGGGGTAACGTTGCAGACCCAGGAATTAATTTTGCATAGTCGAAGGAGTTCGCATCTCACCTCAGGCATGTATTTTATTTCCTTATTATTCTTTCTCGCTATTGGTAATTCATTGTCTTAACATATTTTACTTTCGTTATTCCCGTACAGTAAGGAATTCTCCACGATTTACATTGCCATATACTTTTAAATTATTAAATAAAAGAGTCCACAATCGCTTTTGCCATGAAAGACAATTGACGAATATAATTCATTTGATGGACTCAGACATCGTGGTCACTCATCCCCATCTACTTTGGTGTGTGTGTGTGTGTAAAATTTTCTCTGATAACCTGTGTTATTGTGATGGCTGTACTGATGTGTGCATTTGTAATTCAAGTGGGGAATTGACGACCGAGGCTTTAAGTTAGGAACTATCCCGGTATTTACCTGCAGTGGACGTGGCAAACCACGGAAAACCACATCCCAGATTGTTGAGATAGGAATCTAACCTTGCTCTCCTTAGTTTTGCCTTAAGAGTGCGCCCCGTTCCAGCCCTCAGACCAGAATTAAATTTCTTGGCAAACCAGGGATCGAACCCGGAATCCGGGGCGATGGCTCAGAATGTAGCCTTAAGATTGGGCTTCCCTGTGTTAATACGATTTTTGACAAGCCCTGAACATATAGTCTAACTCTTAAACTCCCTCCATTACGGTGGCTGTCGAAGTGAGTCTATGCTCATTCCAGTAGTTGGCGAAGTATTTACTGTCATGGAAATACCTACAACATGTGATGGAAATTGTTAGAAATGTGTAACCCAACAGCTGATCTATGGTTTAAATTCAGCGCCAGGAAGCGCAACGCCATTGGTGGCGGTTCTAGTTACGAGAATGTTCTCGTTGATTCTTTTGTCTGTTTTTGTATATATATACGCCTGCATGTAACCTTGTCGTTCAGTTCGTATTAAACAGGTATACTGCATATACGCCTAGACGTCTTTCTCCTGCCATATACTCCTACAGGTTATGGGCTCCAGCAGGATCATTGACGAGTGTATAGTTTTCTGACCAATGTGATTCTATTTGAATTAACAAAACTGTGATCGCGTGCAACAAGTGTGTGCATCATGGCGGAATCAAGCACCGGTTCTCTTTATAACTTCGAGAAACTGAAAGGGAGAGAAAACTACATTGACTGGCGTTTCCAGATGAAGAATTATCTTATGCACGATGACCTTTGGAAGTGCATATCTGGTTATGCAGAAGATGATAAAACGGGTGCAGAGGTTAAGGTACGACGCGACGAACGTGCTTTGTGCAAGATTAACCTTATGGTGGAAAAGAGTGTTTTTTCCGTACGTCATGGAAGCAAAAACGGCGAAAGCAGCATGGAATTCGCTCGAGATGGTATATGAAGATAAAGGCGCCAACAGGCACACAAGAATTCTTCGCCAACTGTGTTCCACCAAGCTTGAACAATTCAAGACTATGGAAGAATATGTCACCAAAGTTTCGGGGCTCTCCCAGCGGCTAGCAGCAGTTAAAAAAACACTTGATGATTAATTTCTAGGTGCCTTGCTCTTGCACGGACTACCTGATGACTATGAACCTATGATTATGGCATTGGAAAATTCAGGCGCAGAGTTGACTAGTGACTTTGTGAAATGTAAACTGCTACAGGAAGACAAACGCAGCTCCAGCAAAGAAACAGCATTCTACACCAACAGGAGTGGATTCAAGAATACTAAACCCAAGAAACCATTCTGTTGGAACTGCCGTAAAACTGGCCACTGGAAACAAGATTGCAAACACCAACACAAGACAGCAGCACATCAAGCAGATGCCAAGCCACTAGAGAAGAAAGAAGAAAAGAAGGGTAGGGCTCTGCTCACAGCACTTGGAGTTGATACCCAATCAGCAGACAGCTGGTACATGGACTCCGCAGCCTCCAAACACATGACTGGTAGAGTGGATTGGATGTCAAAATTTGATTATAAAAGGGAGGTTGGATATGAAGTCACCGTAGCAAACGATTGTAAACTATATAGTGGCGGCATAGGTGATGTTCCAGTACAAGCAAATGTTTTTACAAAGGTGAGCGATGTTCTGTATCTACCTAACCTTACAGCAAACTTGCTCTCTGTGAACAGTATTGTTAAAAAGGGTCATGTAATTGTTTTTGATAAAGAAGGTTGTAAAGTGTTTCAAGACAGTGACTGTCAAGTTACAGGTGATGTGCAATTATTGATTGAAGAGTCAAATGGACTTCATATCTTAAATAACTCAGGTTCTGTAAGTGCAAATGCATCAGCAGTGTCTTGTTTAAGTGATGCTAAAAGTGTTTGTTCAAAAAGTTCTAATTCTAGAGAATTGTGGCACGAAAGGCTAGGCCATCTCAATCACGTGGGGATGGACTTGTTAAAAAATGGTTTGGCTACCGGTATTGATTTTTCGGGTGAAAAGCAGCTCTGTGTTCCATGTATAGAAGGGAAACAAGCTCTACAGCCCTTCAAGACCACTAAACATCGTGCCAAGAACCGACTGGACCTGTTGCACAGTGACCTGTGTGGACCGATGCCTGAGGAATCCTGGGGAGGAGCCAGATATTTTCTCACCTTCATCGATGACCATACGAGGAAGGTTTTTGTCTTTTTTCTAAAAAGGAAAAGTGAGGTAAGAGAAATCTTTGAACAATTTGCTAATTCTGTTGAAATTGAGTGTGAAAGGAAAATCAAGGTCATACGCTCTGACAATGGTGGGGAGTATTGTAATAAAGCTATGGATGAGTTTTTCAAACAGCGTGGCATCAAGCATCAGCTAACAGTAAGGTACACACCAGAGCAAAATGGAACTGCAGAACGCATGAACAGGACTCTGAATGAAAGAGCACTCGCTATGATGCAAGGTGCAGCTTGTGACAAACGCATGTGGGCAGAAGCTGTCAATACAGCTGCATATCTTGTCAACAGGTCTCCTGCACGGAAAACACCAAATTCAACACCAGAACAAATGTGGACTGGAGAAAAAGTAGACCTGACGCACTTAAAAGTGTTTGGATGTAATGCCTACGTTCATATTCCAGATCAGCTGAGAAGAAAACTTGATCCCAAGACTGAGAGAATGGTATTTGTTGGGTACTCGGATGAGAAAAAGGCGTACCGGCTCCTGCATCCAGTAACCCATGAATTAATCACAGCGAGAGATGTGATTTTTGATGAGATGTCTTTCTCTGCTCTAACAGATCCTCCAGTGGTACCAGGGAATACAATAATACCCCTAACCACTGAAAACAGTAAACCACTATTGACTGCATGTGATAGGGATGTTCCAGATCCAGCTCCACAGCATAATGAAGAAGTGGAAGTTGAGCCTGATCATAAAGATAATCCATCACAGCACAATGAGGAAGCGCGTCGCTACCCCCAGCGAGAAAGAAGACCTATACAATATCCTGATTACATTCTGCATTACACTCATTGTTCTGATCAAAGTGAACCATGTACAGTAAGTGAAGCCTTATCATCACCTTACTGTAAGGAATGGCATAAAGCCATGAAGTGCGAAATGGATTCCATGATGATTAATAAGGCGTGGGTTTTAGTTCCTAAACCAGAAGGTAAAAACATTGTTCAGAATAAGTGGGTGTTTAAAGCTAAGCGTAATACAAATGGTGATGTTGTAAAATATAAAGCAAGGTTGATTGCAAAGGGGTTTTCACAGCAATTTGGCATTGACTTTGTTGAGACATTCTCACCAGTTGTGCGGCATGGCACACTCAGAATGTTGTTTGCTTTAACGGTTGAATTAAATTTACAGATTGATCATCTAGACATTGAGACTGCTTTTCTCAATGGAGAGTTACAGGAGGAAATATTTATGTGTCAGCCAGAGGGCTTCCAGGTGAAGGGAAAGGAGGACCAGGTTTGTTTGCTCAAAAAGGCCATTTATGGACTAAAGCAGGCTGCACATATGTGGCACAGAAAGGCTCATACAGTTCTGTCTGCTTCGGGCTACACAAACAGTCATAATGAGGCATGTGTTTACAGAAAGAGTATCCACAATACTGTAATTCTTGTTGCTCTGTACGTTGATGATTTCTTTGTATTCCACAATAATCCACAGGAAGTTAGTAAACTAAAAGATGTCTTAAAACAAAATTTCATGATGAAAGATCTTGGACCTGCTGCTCAGGTTCTTGGAATGCAAATAGAAAGGGACACAGATAACAATATACTCAAAATTTCTCAGACACAGTTCATAAAAAATCTGCTCAATAAGTTTGAGATGACTAATGTTAATCCCATCGGTACTCCTATGGATGTAAATATGAAATTGTCTAAAGCCAAAAACGTGGATGATAAACCTTATCAGCAGCTGATAGGTTCACTTATGTACTTGAGTGTGTGTACTAGACCAGATATTGCCTATGCATTGTCATATTTAAGTCAGTTTAATTCTTGCCACAGTGAGGAGCATTGGCTTGCAGCCAAAAGGGTACTTAAGTATCTTAAAGGTACGATAAACCAAGGACTCATTTTTAAGAGCACTGGTTTAGATTTGGTAGGGTTTGCAGATGCCAGTTTTTCCACAGATAGTGATAGTAAGTCCTATACTGGTTATCTTTTCAAGCTTGCTAATGCTGCCATATCATGGGAAGCTCATAAGCAGAGCTCAGTTGCTACCTCATCGACAGAGGCTGAGTATGTAGCTTTGTCAGAGGCTGCTAAGGAAGCAGTTTATCTTAAGAATCTGATGTTTGATTTGATTGGTTCTAATCAAGGTCCAATTAAAATTGAATTTGTTAAAGGTGAATGTGATTTGCAGTGTGTGTTAATGGATTGTAATCAAGAAATTGATTTGTATAATGACAGTCAAAGTGCACAGAAAATTGAAAAAAATCCTTTTTTTCATAGGCGCACTAAACACATCAACACCAAACATCATTTCATTAGGGAAAAGGTTCAAGAAAGAATCATTTCTTTGCACTATTTGTCCACACAAGAAATGATTGCAGACATTCTCACCAAACCTTTACCTAAACCAAAACATGTGTATTGTACCCAAGGAATGGAATTGAACTGTTAAGTAGTATTTTAAGTATACATTGTGTTCAAAAAAAAAAGGTTTTCAGTAATTGTATTATGTTTATGTAGGGTACTCTATGATTGAAGTCTGGTATACAATGACTAATACATTCTAGATCAGCTATTGGTTTAAGTGGGTGTGTTAGAAATGTGTAACCCAACAGCTGATCTAAGGTTAAAATTCAGCACCAGGAAGCGCAACGCCATTGGTGGCGGTTCTAGTTACGAGAATGTTCTCGTTGATTCTTTTGTCTGTTTTTGTATATATACGCCTGCATGTAACCTTGTCGTTCAGTTCGTATTAAACATGTATACTGCATATACGCCTAGAAGTCTTTCTCCTGCCATATACTCCTACAGAAATTGCTTATTTTGAGCAGTTTCGTACTGTTTATTCCAAAATGCAGAACGTCATCCTGAGCTGCGTTTGCAAGCAAATTGCAAAAATTGTTTTCTGGCATGAATAATTATAAGGATTTTATTATTGGCGATCAGTATCATCGCATTCTCATCAGCAACAAACTTGAGAATGAATGTATCTGAACTTCATTGTATAAGTGAATATTATTGTTTATTTGTTTAGAGTACATAACAATGAGTCTAACCACGCTGTTGATTTTGACAATGGAAGTATTATTTGCCATTTAATATTTGGTGGCTGCGTTGATGCAGGCCACTATAGTGTTATTGAATATGATGTTAATTTGGAGAGAAATGCTACAATAAATATACCCATTTGACGAAAAAGAACATTAGCTACAAAAAAGTGGGAAATCTGAGAAAAATACGAAGCCACTTTTAAAATCGAATATAAATATGCCATTTCAGAAACTATTCCAGATATTATGCCGTACAGTGTAGGGTCCTTGACGAACAAATGTAAACATTGTTCTGCGCTGTATTTCTGTAGCGAGAAATCTACGCTTGGTTACTTTGACCTTTGGTGTTGTAATGGCAAAATATTTAACGGACTACAACAATTTTTCACTGGAAATGAAATCTCAAGGAATTTAAGAGAGAATAATCGGCAGTACAACAAATGCTATGTCCTTGGTTTCATTTGGTGCCAATGTCACTGTGCCACATGCATACGGTCCATATTGTTTTAAAATGTATGGAATTACACATAATCGCATTTCTTCGTTAATGTATATTCCAAAATTATAAGCGACGGTTCTTGCGGCCAGTTGAATATATTAGACTCATCAGAATTCTTGAATTCCTTGGAATTAAGTGATTTGCTTCCACATACTCCAAACGATTGACCCATAGTTATGCTCCTTAGAAATCTGAAGTTTCCAAAGGGCTCCTAAATGCTACCATATTAATTACTGTATAAGAAATATGTACGAAAATTGCTTGAATTTGGAAATAATGAGTGCAGTTAAAATTAGGCGGAGAGATCTAACCCTTCGACTTGATTCCATATTAATTATAAGAAATATGCATGAAAATGCTTGAATTTGGAAATAAGTGCAGCTAAAATTAGGCAGAGAGGTCTAATCCTTCGACTTGATTTCACACCATCGGATAAAACAATCATTTTCTTTTAAGAGGCAACATTTTCCGATTCGCTTCGCATACTTTATCACAATCAATAAAGCTCAAGGGGGGGACTCTGGAACGTATAGGTCTCAATCTGCCTCATCAAGTTTTCAATCATGGCCAGCAGTATGTTGCAATGTCTAGAGTGCAATCTTTTAACGCCCTTAAAGTTTCAACAGTGCCAAAACATAATTGTACAAAGAACGAATATAAGAAATTTCTTCAGTAAATATTTTCTTATTGACCGTCATGTTTTGACGGGTTTCAACTAATTATTATTATTATTATTATTATTATTATTATTATTATTATTATTATTATTATTATTACAACAGTTCATTTCAACTGCATTGAATGTCTTGTTATTGATATTATGGAAAGAGCTGCCGTTATTAATATTATTTTATAAATACAGTATTTCTTAGATTTCAAACGCAGTAGTTAAAGGAAAAGAAAGTGAGCTTTAGACAGGTCGATTCCGTACAGTACATCTGCCAGTTGATGATCTCCATATGGTCAAGTTACGAATACATTCCTTTTGCACGCTCTCACTCATATGTCAGCGTGCGACTGACTGCGATGGACAACGTTTTAAGAAACGCAAGTTTAAAAGGAAGCTTGGGACGGATGCGAGGGGGTAGGTGTGAGAGGCTCGTTTCGGCCACATTCCTACAGTAACGCTTCTTTCTGGCTCCCATAAATACCACACCTTACAACAGAGACTATCTATTTAACATATTAACCTTGATCTACCCCTACAGTTCTTGTCCTCGACCCTTCTTTCCATATCTAAGTTTGTTATTCCTGGGTGTCAGTAAGTGTCCTACCAACCCACTTCTTCTCTTCATTAGCAGTCGCCAGAAACATCTCTCCTCTTTCACTCTTTTTTCATTAATTTACTTTATTTGCAAATGGGTGTAATTCCTTTGCACAATAATCACAGACGTAGGCCTATTGATATTTTGATAATAATAGTAAGACAATAAGAATAATATAATAATAACAATAATAATAATAATAATAATAATAATAATAGATTGATTGATTTATTCATTCATTCATTCATTCATTCATTCATGCATTCACGTGTTCATTATTCATTCATTTACTTTATTGGCAAATGGGGGTAGTTCCCCGGTGGTAAATTTTACACTTACAGAAAATTACCAACAATAATATCAAACACACTTAATGTAGACAAGGGGCGATTTGAAGACAATAGTAATTACATCGGAGTGTTTACACAAAATTTCAGTGCTCTCTTAATCACATCAATATGTTTGGGGAAAGGCTCTAAGACTGTGGCAGCTAATAAGTTCCAATTTTCAATACAAAGTTTAATGAAAGTATATTTCCCATAATTCGTACGCTGCGGTCGGCCCTTAACTTTGTGCGGATGATCTGCCCTGCTCGTCATAATATTTTCATAAGGTTCATTTTCCTATGTTCGCATGTAGAGGAAAGTAACTAATAACTTGTTCTACTTCATTTCGAGATAATCAAAGGAAACTGAACAGAGCATGCATTTTTTTTAAATTCATTTCCCTTATATCTATGGGGCGTGGTGGCTCAGCGGTCTAGCTGTATGCCTCTCACCAAGGCGGTCCGGGTTCATTCCCGGTCATTGCATGTGAGATTTTCGAAGTGAAATGCCATGTCCTGTGGTTCGGATTCGACGTAAAAAGGAGGTCCCGTGGCTCATGATTTCGAGATTAACGGTCACGTTAAACTACAAGCTTTCCTTATATCTATCCTCTGGACTAAGTATTCTTTCCTGCAATTAAAGTAAAAAATACGAGTATCACATTAAAAATACGTATAGTGGAATATTTATGTCTTTGTAAATACCTGATTCGTTCATCAAAACATGAACATTTTGTGTTTCAGTTTAAATACTGCATTTATTGGCAGAGTCTCTGGAGTTTGCCCACACAAGGCTGAGCAGTCCTAATTAAATAAAAACAGGTCATAATAAGGGAACAATAATCCTAGATTCTTGAATGTAAAACTTCAATTCACCATTTCTAGCCTATTTTCATTAGTGAAAAAAAAAAAAAGGCTTATGAGATCACCTTTTGTCCGTGTGTGTATGTGTCCCCTAATAAAATATAAACGGCCGAAGCGATTTCAATGAAATTCGGTAAGTACATACTACTTACTAACTTGTCCAACCTCGACCGTGCCTTTCTAATTTTAATAACTTTCACCAATCGAACATGGCGGCCGCGCGAAGTTAAGTTACATTCCTAAGGGGCATCGTGACGTTGGATAATTATGGTAACTATTAAGCAGTTAGAAGTTTTTGTTTGAGAGGTTTTTTCGTGCATATTTAAGAAAGAAGTTATGGTATTTTGGAACTGAATGTTATTCAGTCATGTATAATTGATATGCGGTTATGTGAAGTTTGATGCCACATTTATATTGTGCGTATTTTTGGCATTTGAAGGCGACTATATAAGTCTATGTTGAAGGGAAACGCACGAATGAGGCAAATTTATGGAAGCGACATTTATTATTATATTTATTAATTATTAATACTGATATAAACGTTTTACGCATGAGCTTTACTTCATTGTACGGCTTCAGCAAGCCATGTTGTAACAGAAAGAAAAGAACTGTAAGCGAGACAAGTTAGTGGTCTTTTGCGGAAACTAGAAACGATTTATGGAAGTAAAAATAGGACGTCTAAAGAGCTTAAAAGACGTAGGTTGAAGAGTGTTGTAATATAGTTGTATATAATTTGTATAGTTAAGGGAGTACTGACGGCTGGCTATTTCCCATAGTTATTAGAATATTAATAATTTGTGCAAGATAACAATGAAGTTACAGATGTATAAATTAAAATTATTAAAGTGTTTAGAATAGGTTAACCGCATCGATGATTAGGAATTTTTGAAATCGAGGGAATTTTATTTTATTTATTAACTCCAGTAAGTAGTAAAAGTCAAGATATCTATTTAAGAAAGCGAGAAGCAGCATTAGGCCCTATAGTGTATTTTAATTTGATAATGTCGTAACGATTTTTTACTAGAAGTATTTTTTTTTATTCGTCGATATCGTTGATTTTGAGGAAGGTCTTTAGTTCGTTTTTATTTTATTGTATCGTCTTGATTAATACATTTTGGGCACGAGGGGTTCGTCTGTTCATTAATATCTTTATATAAACCAAGCAATTATGATTTATAATAAGTAGATTGAAACTGTACTATGGAAGTATTGATTGGCGCCCGACACAGTTTTACACCCTATACACCCCGAGAAGCGCAGGTTTCTCACTCTCCTTTAGTATTTAGTATCTTTACCCCGTAGTATAGTATCATAGTGCAGTTATAGACTTGATCCATTTTGTCCTTTGTCAGGCATTTCTTTCAGTGGTTAATCTAGCTGGGGACCATGAAGAAGCTGCGATGCGCCCATCTGGATACTGGCGAATATTTTTATAAAAGGGTACAATACATTACTACAGACACCACAATAACAAAGGTTATCACACAAATTATGCACACTTACACCCAAGTACACGGGGATAAATGGCCACGATGTCTAAGCCCCTCAGATGAATCAAGAACAACTCTTGCACATACCCTGAAGTACTTCACCTTCATCCACCTTCTTCCTCTACCAAATAATGACTGAGGCAGCACCTTTCATTCTCCAGCTACTTGGTTGTTTTTTGGAACGGTCCGCTTGATTTTTATTGGGTCCCCAAAGTGGAGATATCACCAAGCCTTTCAATTGAATTGTTATGTTGTACTGTAGGCCTATATCGACCGACATGGATCGGGGGCCTCAAGGGTAAGAATGGAAGGCAGTGAAATTGTCACAAAGTGGATTTTGAAGGCACAGTGACGATATGCTCTAGACGATTCATTATCTATGCAATATTAAGTGGTAATATAAATAAAGCGATTGATTAATCTGCAGATCCATCAAAAGTCCCTCCATCCTCTCAGTAAGACTTCATCGTTCATTTATTAAAATTACGGCACATACTAACTCGTTTTAATAGGTATTGCTGAGAGAGATTGGGAATTTAGAGACTTAAAAGTAGGAAAATGTTTTTAAACAAGTAGTTCTGTGATGAAATATAGAGCCAACTTTTCTTAAACTTTAAGATTCAATCCTGATTCCTCTAATTACACCTGAATATATTGCTGGTAGCACTGACATTTGCTGAAGATTTGCATTGCAAGATTTGCCTTATAGAGCAGTACAGAATGTTTGAAATTGCTTCCTAACATTGATTATGAGATATTGAGTCTATGGCTCAAATGCCCAGGGAGAGTTATAAGTTAGTTGGTAAGACTGACAATGTGCACAAGTATCTCTTATGGCATGCACTGTATATATAAAATTTGGCAGAAATGCATTGAATATTATGGAAGTTACATGCAGTTCAACATGGAACACATAAACGTAAGTAGAATTATTTTGATAAAACTGATATGTGTATGTATATATACACGTGTTGTAGCACAAAATTCATCCGCAATATTAAGACATTATAGTTTATAGAGTTTATAAGAGCAGATTCTACGATATTGAGTCTGTCTTGAGATCATGAATACACTGTTGGTAGCCCTAGTGACTCATATGAGCACCGATGCATGTTCTGCATAAATTATACATTGCATATAGAAATTGGATGAAATCCATTCGCTAGTATGGAAGTTACATGCAGTTATACACTGAAAATATCAACGCGCGTAGAATTGTAAAGGTAATACTGTCATGTAAGGGTTACTCAAAATGTATCTGCAATTATATGTTCTATACGTGTGCAATGTTTAGAACTGTTAGCATGCATACTTTTTGATATTTTGAGTTTAGGGTTTAAATTCTAGAGCGTATTTATAAACAGTTGGGAGCCCTGGAGACTATGAAATTATGCCAAGATTCCTCGCATAAGATACACTACGCACATACAAAATTTGGTTGAAGTGCAATAGATAGGATGTACGTTACATGGAGTTAAATATTAAACCTATCTATATATGTGCCAATTTTGGATGAAATCTATTCGTCAGTATGGAAGTTACATGCAATTAAACATTGAACTTATAGGTCGCGTAGGTTCATGTTGGCAGCAATGTTATAGATAGACTACACAAAATTAATTTAAAATGTAATGATCTATACGTGTGTAAAGCTTAGAACTGTTGACAAGCATACTTTCTGATATATTGAGACTAGGGTTCAAAATTATAGAGACCATTTATCAACAGTTGGTAGCCCTGGTGACTGTAAATATATGCCTAATTTTAGCTCGTAAGCTAGTACACGTACAAAATTTCGTTTAAGTCTAGTGGATAATATGGTCATTATATGCAGTAAAACATTCGACCTATCAGCAAGCGTAGAATCGTGTTGGCAATGCTGTCGTGTTTGGGTTGTTAAAATTAATTCGAAATGTTATGTTCTATATGTGTGTGAATTTTGGACGAAATACATTTGATAGTATGGATGTTACATGCAGATAAACAGTGAACCTATCAGGACGCATAGAATCAATTTGGTAGCGCTGTTGTGTATGCGCTCCTGAAAAATAATTTTAAATACCGTACTATGTTTTATATGTGTGCCAATATTTGAAGGGTTCCCATGCATACCTTCTGAGATATCCAACTTAAAGTTCAAATTTCAATTATTATTTTTCAGTAGTTGGTAGCAATGGAGTCATTTTCAAATATGGCCCTGCAATGTCCTGGTATAGATCTTCTCATACCAAGTTTGGCTTTGATGGCTGCAGCCATTTAGGAATTGATTGGGGGGGGGGCACACAGACAGGCAGAAGGACAGACGGAAGAACACACATCTGCACGGGTGATCTCATAAGTCCACTTTTGAATTGTTTTTTCGAAATGTGAAAAGTGGGCTAGAAATCTAAAATATGAGAAAATATAGATTTCTAAAAGTTTCTCAAAATATGTGAAATATAGAATTGGCATTTTCGTCTAATAAAACGTAAGCACTTTCTGTCCCCACTCACCTTGGACTTACTGTTTAAAATATAAAATTTCATTTCAAACGTTAGATTTCTTGTAACGCGATAGGCATCATTACACTTTTCTTTGGGTAGGCTAAACCTCGGTCAGTTACAAGTACCGTTATTTTAAATATATTTCTTATTCCATATTTGTATTTGATCACTGCTCATTTTGAATCTTCACTGAAAAGGCATTCTTCTTTGTTGCAGGAATCTTCTACCAACGAAAACAAGGATGAGAATGCTGAACGTCAAGAATTAATGTCAAGCACTACTGCAGCTACATCAAAAGTTGAAACCATGAAGCCGGCACAATCTATAGATAGAACGATATATCTCAACGGTAAATATTTCTGTTTTATATTTTCCTGAAGTCGCTCTGCTTAAATCCTCATTTCTCCTACACCAATTTTTGTGTAATATTTCTTCACTGATGTGGGTGACGAATCTTGGAGAAAAACATTAAGATGACACCGTAGAATCTTCCCGAGTGGACGGAAAGAATTATGAATACCTGAGGAGACAACTCAAGGACTCGCCCTCAATATTCACTCAAGATACGATACGATTACTTCACTATACAAAACGAAGTACCAACATGTAAGTTAGGAACCATCCCGACATTCGCCTGGAGTAGAAATGGGAAACCGTGGAGAACTACTTCCAGGAGGGCTGAGGTGGGAATCGAACCTGCCTTTTCTCAGTTTTGCCTCATAAATGTACACCACGAGATGGTCTGGATCAAATGTATTCTTATGATTTAGTTTCAGGAGGCCTAACTGACTCTTATCCGTGTAGCCTAGATATGTACAGTAATAGTACAGTGAATATTTAAATGTATCAAGTATGTTTTCTTTTACAGCTACAAGCACCGTTATTTTAAATATAATTTTTACTCCATATTTGTATTTATGTGTCTTAATTCAATATTAATATTGAACGTTCAATATAATTGGGCTCCCTTTAACGTGTTGACTCACTGGCGAACAATCTATACATGAAAATCTCGGTCCTACATCATAATAGAGAGATTGTTGGTAGAATCGTAATCGGAATAAAATAAAGTAAGATTGTCCTAATAATTGAGTACCGGTAGTCCAATTCCAAAACTCTGTCAGTCCATATGTTAATAAGAGTCACTATCTTTCCTATTTACACTACTCACACGCACAAAATCAATCGGCATAGTTAATTTCCTACAGAAGGTGTTCATCCTACACCTACATCTAAAGATAGGACATATTTTTTAAGTAAACTGACAGCAGGAGGAATGTAAATGTGACTAAATACACTGGGTATCATTGCTGTTCTATATACTGTGCTTAGCACGAATCAATTTTTAATAATTGAAACTCCACAGGTTCTAGTAATTTCCAAAACTCTTACATGTTAAATTTCTGTTCTTCTACCTACCGACAACAGTTAGCCTACATTGAATTAATGACAACTTAATACCTATATTCGTAGGTCCTGACCAAATAATTCCATCGAATAATCTTTCAACTACACACCCTGAGGGCCAGATCAAATTATCCGTTGACACCAGTGGAATTGGTGCGAAAGTTCCAATCTCGGTACCTGGATTACTACACAGGGCAGCACAGGTGCATCCAGAAGTAGAAGCTCTCGCTGTTAAGAATGCGGATGGGAAGTGGAAGAAGATAACATATGGGTAAAGTTGATTTTGCTTCTCTTGGTATGGTAGTCAAAATGACTACGCTCCTATTCTACTAAGACTACACAAGCAAATGGTTGATAAATAGTTTCTAAATTATAATGTAATAGGCTATGTTACTATTGCTACAATATTACATTTGTTTCAGGGAGTATGAGGCAGCTGTACGGACGTGTGCAAAGGCATTCCTCAAGTTAGGTTTAAAAAGGCATCATTCTGTTTGCATTCTGGGCTTCAACTCTCCCGAATGGTTCATCTCCGACCTGGCTGCTATCTACGCTGGGTAAGAAGCAGTTCATGTATATTTGACTCAGAGTTTTATTAATCAGCCAGTACATGTATATGCAAATACATGCGAGAATATATACAAACCTTTCCAATTTACGTTTATGCAGTCTCTTCCTATTTTATTGGTAAAAATATTACACAGAATCATAGAAATGACTTTAGCGAACAGCTACTCTTGGAGTAGTCATAAATGTCATAAGCTGCACGCGTCATCTGACGGCTGCTTGCAATATTGCCCATCATCGTGCATTAATGTAGAACATCGGTAGGCTTACATAGGACTACGGTTTCGCCAAACTCATCGAAAGATTGCTTCAAAACAAAAGATTGTATGTCGACTTGCAAGGACAGCGCAGTCGATCGAGGTGCTGAAGAAATGGATCGTCACAAGGAAATGTTCTGGCTGCTCCTCTGTTTGCTATCTATATTAACGATCAGACACTTCCTGAGGGCATGAGAGGTTCTCTATATGTCGATGATCTTGCCTTGGCGACTCAAGGAAAATCCTTTGAGGAAGTACAAGCACATCTAATAGACTCTCTGATGATGAAAGAAGAGTATCTACTATTGCAATAAAAACTTCGTCCAAACCTAGCGAAAATTCAACTGTGTGCTTTCCATCTTAAACAAAAGCAGGTAAGTCTTGACATCTCGTGGGTAGGAAAATAACTGGAAAATAAACCTCACCCTAATTATCTAGGCGTTACACTTGATCGTACTCTGTCGTCCAAGAGGCACTTGTAGAAAACGAAAGAGGCATAAAGTGGAAGCCAGGAGTAATATCCTCAGGAAGATCACTGAAGCACGTGGGGGCTCTCAGCAACAAACTATAAGATTCGCTGCACTGGTGATTTGCTACCCTCAAGTGGAATTTGCGTGCCATGTTTTTATACAATATAGTATGGAAAGGTGAATCGTTCTGCCATTAAACCAAGCGCTCATTACAATCGGAACTTGGCGTCTTGAATATTAAATATGAAAATGAAAATCCACAACCTGCTTCCAGTCTCCGACCGGGTCAGGAATGGAATGAATGAAGCCCCCATCTAGCGGCGAGGATATGAACTGTGCCGGCTGCCGAGGCCTGACGCACTCCTCTGGGGCAATGATTAAATGAATGACAGATGAAATGAAATGATAGTGGAGAGTGTTGCTGGAATGAAATTTTGACCGGGAAAACCGGAGTACCCGGAGAAAAACCTGTCTGCCTCCGTTCTGTCCAGCACAGATCTCACATGGAGTGACCGGGATTTGAACCACGGACCCAGCGGTGAGAAGCCGGCGTGCTGCCGCCTAAGCCACGGAGGCTTACGAATATTCAATATACTTGTAACAATTGTTTTTAATATAATTTTTTAAATAAAATTCCTGCAGTTTGAGCCATTGCTTCTATTGAGAAAGTGAGTCAAGTAGCAAGAAGATTGATCCCTAACACGGTTTTCCCCATGTAAAGGAAGCTGAGTAGGCACAGAACGAGATATGTTTGAGGCCTGTTCCCCTCTGTAAAATCAACCAGCTATGAGGAGTTACATCACCTGACATCCACCGCGAGGAACCACACACATCTTCTGCATGGCCATGTGACAGCTCCACAGTTATTGGAGTCCTGGAATAGCTTCCAGAAAATTAAGTTTCACCTTCAACTATACTCCATAAAAAAAGGCAAGAACTGGAATGTGGAATTCACGAGTATTCACAACGAAACGGGCCTCAACCATCTGAAAATCTCCCACCTGGTCATCAGGCGAAGTGGACAACGTGGTGATCTCTCAACCGCCTGCGCACTGGGGTTGGAAGAGCTAAGGAATGGGGAATCTCAAGAAATGGGGTTTACAACTGATAAGACTGGTTGTGACTGTAGAGAATCCCAGACCATAGAACACTTGCTCAACTGCCAGTTTTGCCCTGTATCTTGCTCCCAAGAAGACTTATTTCTGGCAACACCCAGTGCTCGGCTCGTTTCTGGTTTTGTTTTTGTTGATTCAGTTAGGCGCTTTGCGATGTTCATATAGCCTCCTGTACTAGGATGGGTGTGTGTGGAATCTGATTGATAAACTGTGACATTGTGGTGGCAGTAGTGGTGTGTGTATTTGTAACTGAGGCTAGTATTTGGAAGGAGGCGGCCATGACCTTAAGTTAGGAACCATTCAGAATTTGTCTGGAATAGATGTGGGAAACCACGGAAAAACACATCTAGGATGCTGAGGTGGGAATCGAACCCATAAACAACAGAAGGCGGTCAAACGTGTTGTAATTGACTATGTAATATGCGTTGTTTTTTGGTGTGTTCACTAATTCGTTTATTTGTATTATGCTGTGTAATCTGCTTTACTATAATGTTGTTTCTGACACGAATAATAACAATAATAATATTAATAATAATGTTAAATGGCACATGTTAATCATAACATAATTTTAATTACATGTGGACTCCGGGAGGCCTGGTGCAGGTATTTCTAGATGACGCTGATAGGCAAACTGCATGTCGAGAGAGGATGAAATGAATACCTCACAAGCACCCAGTCCCCAAGCCAAATGAATCAACCACCGAAGATTAAGAATACCAGACTCGGCATGGATTCGAACCCGGGACACTTCGAACCAAAGCCTAACTTGCTAACCATTAGCTGCGATCACACTGTCACCCACTAGAACACACTGTAGAATGACACAAAATATTCTCTACTCCTCTATAAACCCTTTCTCTAAATAACATTCACACACCAACAAAAATACTTTACAGTACCGGTAACACAAATATAAAATACTTCCAGATATTTCATGCATAGTGATATATAAGTACCAACAGTATTAATTAATTGCTCAATTTCCAATTGGGGCAGATGACCTCGTAGTTCCGCCCCGTAAAACAACAATATATAACTCCAATGACAATAACAGACAGTAGTATAACTAGGAGGTGGGGAGAGAGAATGGGGCGGCCAGGACAGGCCATCAAATTATTTGACAAAGTGCAATATACCCTGGATCCTAAACAATACACAGAAAAAACATGTCATGGCTTACTGTAAATGACGGATTTGACAACCCAACATGCAATTTGTCACTGATTGGTCATCGAAAGTCATTTATTGAAGATTCAGATCGTAAAACATCTTTCTGACTTTGTTAAACCACTTGGCTAAATTTCATCCAGTCTTTAGATCTAATTTGGATTCGATCTATGGTAAACCTGCACGTTTGTCGTATCTCTCAATCAAAATGAAGTCATTTGTCTATTAGCAAACTAATTCCGCAAATGCATTATTTCGGCACGTAAGGAGGCAAGGTACTTCAATTTTATATTTGATACAACTCTAGACTCTTCAGATATACATAAAACTTGTTGAGCTTAAATGAAATTCAGTGGTTGTCAGAGAAGATTTCATAGATTGCATTTCTTTGAAAGTGAAAGCGATGGAAGGGATCAGAGAGGCAATAATAAATAAACTTGAGAAAGACGGACTAAATCTTCATAACTGTAGAGGTCAGTCATATGATAAAGCAACAAAGGCCAGTGTCCATTTAGGAGCTCAACAGAGCATATAACAATTGAAGCCATATCATTGTTTGTTCACTGTGACAACCATTCCCTTAAATTGGCTGGAGTTCATGAAGATCTTGTAAATATTCAAACGGTGACGTTTTCCAGGACTGTAAAACGTCTATTTGCCTTATTTTTCTGTTTCACCCACAGATGAAAAGTTCTTAAAACGTTTTTGTAAGTAATAAAGAACAATGTGTTCAAGATGGAGTTGAAAAGCAGATGCTGTAAAAAGAATTATCTACTCAGCTGGATGAAATGATTGTGATACTGGAGAGAGACGCGATACACTAGTAATTGATTACAGTGGCGGCTGGTGAAATTTAAAGTTGGGTGTTGCACCAAAATTTCTGATGTCGCAATTTTATATGGGAAGTTTACACATGTAACAAAAATGAATTAACGTTAGATAAACTACAGTTCTATATAAACTGAAATACATGGGTTTTCCAAAATAACTGTACGTTCGACAAATAGACAAATTGGCTCTTTTGGGCTTCTTCCTATAGGAATCCATGAAAAAATCAGATGCATGTATTTAAGCCCTATGCCTGAGTTAATGGGAAGAATTTTAAACACAGCAGGTTGTCTAAGGTTGGGTCTCAATCTCCGGGATAATAAAAATTCTCAACATAAAAACATGGCAACCGAAAAGTTTGTACGTTAACGAAAAATGGTATTACTAACAAAGACGGGCACATATTCTGCATAAGGATAGGATTTTTATCATTTTAAATGATCTTGTCGACTTCGTAATTACCCTGGGGTCTGGCGTTACGGTGACGGGACGAAATGTACCGAGAATTCACTGAGGTATGTGACGTCACAGTACTGCTTGAGCTTCTTCCCTTCCCCGCGCGCTCCGGTGAGCGTGACGTCATCTAGCCAGCTACCTCCTTTGACCTTGGTTTGCACTTGCTAACGGAATTTGAGTTTACGCAGCATTCGTAGCATTTAAAATGATATAAAGTCTAGTCTTTCAGACTGACTATCAGTCTTTTTTTTTACTATAGCTTGAACCCCATCAGAGGAACCAGCCATGAAGAGCGCTCTGTCATACGTCTGCGCAATTCATTTTTGCGGAGTTCCATTCAATTTCTGCTTCTTTAATTCATCCAGTAAACACGCTGCTTTTTTTTTGTCGTGTAGACTCCGGAGAGGCCGAGTGCAGGTCTTTCTAGTCGACGCCCGTGGACGACCTGCTCGTCGGGATGAGAGATGGAATGGATGAATATGAATGAAATTGGGCAAGGATGTGGAAGGAAGCGGCCGTGGCCTGTCAGAAGGTACTGTCCCAGCATTTGCCTGGTGTTGAAAATGAGAAACCACGGAAAACCATTTCAAGGACAGCCGACGGTGGGGCTCGAACCCACGCGTCTACCGAGAGCTTGGCCCCTTGACCTAACGCAGCGCTTTAGCCCGCGTAGCCACTACTATCGGTAACACGCTGCTAATGTGTGTGCACATCATGTTTTGTTTGCCTCTTACTACGTATCGGTACACAACAGCCATCTGAAATATGTTTGAAATATTGTAACGTGTTTTTCGAGGGGTTTTATGCAACTGGTATAAGTCAGTAGGAAGCCATTCTATATTTATTTACGCGGCAAATTGTTCAGCCAAGAGAATTTTTCATGTTAATTTATTATTATTATTATTAATTTATTATAATTATTATTTAGGTATTTTCGGAGCATTTTATAAAAATTATTAGCATTCAGATAGGTTTTCTATGTCTTAGAAAACGCTATCCAGCAAATTATTACGAACGACGATATCATAGAAAATTATCTGATTACGGAATTTTACGGAGTTTTCGTCAGTTAGGGTATATCGAGAGACGTGACTCACTGGGATTTCAAGTACACGCTTAATCTTGTCGAGAAGCATGACGCAATCTTGGGTCGCAAGGTCTAGAAAAGACGAATTGTTGGAACGGAACCCTCCCGCCGAGTGTAATGACCCGGAGGAGGAGAAGATCGCGTGGTGGGTCAGCCAATCAGGGGAGACGACGTAAGCTAGTTGGGACTGAAGAGTGGGGAGCCGGCGTGTGGTTATATCGTTCGACGCGCCGTGAAACAAGGACTATCTGTGAAATACTTGAGGTGTACGGTCGCAAGTGCGTGTCGCTCCGATGTTCAGTGGAGTTAGCGACGAACTTTTGTAAAACTTGGTTGTACGAGTGTTTGGGTCCGAGGTGCGGACCATAGAATTATCTAATCTACCAGAATATCATCAAATTCCGACGGAGATGACGACGTC
The DNA here is from genome assembly GCA_946902985.2 of Meconema thalassinum. Taxonomy (NCBI): domain Eukaryota; kingdom Metazoa; phylum Arthropoda; class Insecta; order Orthoptera; family Tettigoniidae; genus Meconema; species Meconema thalassinum. Next base: position 1,070,706,347 of record OX336389.2, read on the forward strand.
CAGGAGACTGTGGGAAGCTCACAACATCATCAAGAACGAGGGAAATGCTATAGCAATTTCCAGTGGTAAGCGCCAATGACGCAGAAATACGCAATCTCTCATTTTCTTTGTTTTACATGTCATATTTCAGTAACTTCATAGCTTGGAAATAAGAGTAAAATCAATTTATCAGACTCCGTTTTCACGTAATTTTCTATCGGTAATATTCAAATCACAACGCTCCAATTTAAATTTTATACTTATTATTATTAATTTTGCTCAGCTTGCCACGGTGGGTGAGTGGATAGCGTGTCGGTCTACTAACCCCAAGATTGCAGGTTCGCCCCTGACCGTGGTAAGTGATTTTTGAAAGGCGGCAAAAATACGATACGCATGTCATACGATGTTGGCATGTCAAAGAACCCATTTGAATTCAGTAGGCCGAGTTCATAATGGCAAAATTAATCTCGGGAGTTTCCGCCAGCACAAAGTTCCTCATTTCTCTACTAGAAAGCGCTATTGTGTTCAAGGAGATTAGATATCTAACATCTAACCTCCTTGACTTTCATAGTCAATGAACTACGAAATTCGACATGCAAGCTACCCTCTGGGTGTCAAATAGCAAAGCTTGCACCAGGCACCCGGGGCCATACGATATTATTATTATTATTAATTTTGCTATTCTTGTTTTATATAATAAATTCATTTCTTTTACAATGCAATCCTTGCTTTCAGTAGGTAGCATTAGATATAGACCAATTCCTTCTCCTGATACAATTGTTTGTTGGGTTAATGATCAAATCATACCACGATCTGAGTGAATAGTCTTGAAGGTGTTCTGCCAGAGCTAGACGTTGTTAAATAAAAATTTAGATTTCAACATTGCGTTGAGGTCTTGGCGCCCATTAAAACAACATAGCTTAGGCAAAGGTAAAGTTACATTTCTCACCCAACAGTGTGGGCTAGCAAAACCGTTTCATTTGTCGCTACCAACATGGGGCATTAATAAACGTTTCAATATCACTAGTTTCATCTGCTATAATGGCTAAAATTTCCGATTCCTTTATTTGCTTTGATACTTCTTCTTGGCAAACCTCCAACATAATCTGCAAAAGTTAATTTTGAATTGATTTGGACGTTCCTTTGAAAACAGTTGCCCTTACCAAATGACCTTTAACACAGCATCCAACTCAGCGCTAAAATTAATTAGTTCTCTCAAAACACCTGGATTTGTTGATGTTACACTTTCATCATGATCACGCAAGGTCAGTTCGAAAGAGCCACAGAAACGAATACAGTTTATTACAATATTTAACACATACCTATTGTGCCTAACTTCTTCGTTATATTCCGCAATTTACCTTCTATAGGCACTGTCCAATTGTGCAGCTTCGTTAATAGTTCCAAAAAGTGTCAATTTCAAACAGCTGAAGATTGGTTGGTTGGTTGGTTCCTCAGTTTAGGAGCTGCGACAACGCAGTCATGTAGCCCCCTGTACTTTGGGAGTGTGGAGAAACTGTCTGATAACCGGTGTTAATTGTGATGGCTGTATTAGTGAGTGTTATCTGTTTTTAATTCAAGTGAGGACTGCAGGCATTGAATTTCAAGCAGTTCCTACTTTTGCCGCCTAAGGCTACCGTAAACGACTACTAGTTTAGAACATGGTTACTAGACGCCACCCGTTGGAACCTAAGAGCGTTTTTCAAATTTTTAACCTATAATTTAGCTTCACACAGGTGTAATAAGTGGAAGGTTCTTTAACGTGCCATAAATCTATGACATGGGACCGCCGGCTTTACTTCCCCTCCGAAAGAATGCATACTGAGGGATTTATAACGCTCTTAAAAATCCGACGACTTTGGCCGGGTTTGAACCCGCGATCTTGGGCATAGAAGCTCAGCATGCTACCAACTACGCCACCGAAGCCGCTCAGCTGAAGATTCATGTTTCTTTATTTTAGGGATTAGTTTCCGTAACTCCTATTTTGGTCCACGTGGATTCTCCACCAACAAACATGGAAAACAGAATAAAGCGTTTTTAAATATCGCATTCACATAACCAATTATTATTGCCTTAAATATCTCCTTTAAACGCCCTCGCATACTTATAGTTTGGACAATACTTATCCGGTAATGGTCTTCCGAGTGTTTTTAGTGTAAGTTGATCGTCATCAGAGAGCTGGGAAAACTGTCTAACTAGTAAATTACTTACTCTATTAATTTTCACTCACACTCCACAATACAAATAATGTTTCAAACTAAACATTCCGTTAAAATAAAATACTAACTTACAAGATGCACAGATGATAAATCTGGGTGCTATATCGAAAAGTGGCGCGAAAGGCAAACTAACAAAACACTGAATTTGGTAGCCTAGAAATTTTGTAGTGAATGCATAGGTCTACTCACAATCAATCAAACAATTATAATAATACTACTAATAATAATGCACAGTTAAGTATCTGCCTGGAACCAAAATACTCAAATCAACTAAATACAGAACTAATCGCAACCCAAATACCGCAAGAACAAGAGTGGTAAAAGCAAACATAAACCGCTACAGTACACCAACAATACGTCGCAAAATAGTTCAGCCAATTATCTACTGTAATTATAGCAACGGTGGCGTTCTTAGGCTCGCTTCGCAGAACAATTGACAAAAATATTAAATGAAGTTATGATGAGAAAACATCTAAAAATAATTGTGTGTGAACCAACTAATGTCTCCCTATGAAATTCCGATATTTGTACTGTTGTGGGTAGTGTAGCATTCCCTAGTGGTGTGGGAAAGAAACTACCCTTCAGGGGCAGATGACCTCGTAGTTCCGCCCCTTAACACAACAATAATTAACTAACTAAACTACCCTTCGCGGGGTAAGAGAAATCGAGGGTGTTGTCATTTCCTAAGAGTGGTGTAGTCTAACGGTGCCATTTGGAACTGAGTGTTGCCAGGGGGCTGGCAGCTCGTCTGCAACTCCCTACTACCCATGCTGGCCGGCAAGCTATGTACAAGCTTGGCCTCGTCTCTGCCGGCCGCGCTGTCTACTTGGGAGTTGCCACAAGAGAGCTAACCCCCTGGAGTTTGATTTGAAGGCGGGAGCTTTTATAGGTACAGTGTGAAGCATTAGGATAAATAATATCAGAATATCGATGATTTTAACACATTTTTGAGTGCATTAGATCTATAAAACTAAAACATTAAAGGAAAAGAAACGACGAATTAGGTGTAAAATTATTGGGAGTTGTGCAACGCTGCAACAATGTCACCAGCCGCCACTGATTGATTATCAATCAAAGGATCGGGAGAAATCTAGATTGTTCTGTCTCTGGAACAATCCAGTTCGTCCCTCGCCAGGCATAGCCAGACAGATGAAGAACGTTCCAGATTTTCTGTCAACGATATACACGGTGTCTTTTATGTACCTTTGGAGAATGATAGGTCGTGTAGGGGACGGGTATAGAAGTCATTTGAGATAGGGAACTTGGGGTCGGAGCGGCCTCCTTAACCCCTAAAATAAGGGTTGATTCAGACCCTCCACCCTGTAAGTTAGGCAACCGACCCAAGCCTGTATTAGCTTTCTCAATCCTTTTACTCTTGGCAAGATTCATTTCACCGTGTGGCGCTGGCGTAATGGATAGCGTTGCGGTGCGAAAGGCCGGTAGTCCCGGGTTCGATTCCGGGCTTGGGCAATTTTTAAAAAATGTTATTTGTCGTATTGTAGTCACATGATACAGTCTGATGCTACGGCAGAGAAGAGAGTGCACTCGTACAGTTTTAGAGAATTACCCTACGGCAAAAATTAAGCTAAGCATGCCTAGCCTAGCTAAACCTTACTTTCTCTTGCAAATCAACGTGATTTAAACGTAATCACGGACTTAAACAATGTAATGCTACGAAGTACACAAAGATCGGTTTAATTTACCGAAGGTATCAAGCTTAAAAACCTTACACCTAAAATAACATAAAAAATAAATATTTTTTTTTTCCCAAGCCCGGAATCTAACCTGGGACTACCGGCCTTTTTCACCGCAACGCTATCCATTACGCCAGCACCACATGTTGAAATGAATCTTGCCAAGAGTTAAAGAATTAAAAAAGGTATTAGAGGCTTGGTTCGGTTGCCTAACTTACAGGGTGGAGGGTCTGAATCAACCCTTATTTTAGGGGTTAAGGAGGTCGCTCCGACCCCAAGTTCCCTATCTCAAATGACTTCTATACCCGTCCCCTACACGACCTATCATTCTCCAAAGGTACATAAAAGACACCCTGTATAAACGAGAAGACAGTTCATCTCGGAGTGAGAGAGTTCAGAGTCAGCGCATGGAGAGAGCTGTGGGATAGTGTACACTGTACAGCGATAGTCTAGCCGTGACTATAACAGTGTAGTCTGCGAGTGCGAGTGCAATTACATCGAGCAGTTCCAAGCGCAGCGAGGTGACTACTGTCGACCAAAGTATTATGTGCACTCGAGTTTGAAGGTTGTTTGTGAAGTAACCAATAGACCTACATGAAATCCAATAACATCATCATTTTCGTCGTTCTATTTTATGTTAGGTCATGTAGGTTTGGAATTCTTAATTTATATTTTAATATTTTTTATCGCAGTTGGAACACAAAAAGTGCACGTTTTTAAGCGTGTTTCAACCATGCGTCACATTTACGAATTATTATCTCAAAAACCCGTCATCAGATCGAATCCAAATTTTAACACAATATACATTGGAATGTTGTATAACTGGTTTATTAATTTCAAAATGTAGTGTGTCCAAGAAACAAAGTTGTTATCATTTTTGTAAGGTAACTTTTTCTCGGCTCGGGGTGGTTGGAAAATGTAGTTCTTGGTTGCATTGCAATCCTTATACATCGAAAAGTTATGCTATATGACTGTGAAATACGTAAATTTATTCACTTATTTTATATCGGTTTGTATTTCTACGAGGAAATAACACATGTTTCACCTGCTAGCCGCTCCGGCAAAAGCTGTACAGCGTTGCCGTAATGGTGCCCACACGCATCATGGCGCGTCTCGCTCGGAAGTGATGGGCTCCATCTCGGCAACGCTGTACAGCTTTAGCCGGAGCGGCTAGCAGGTGAAACATGTGTTATTTCCCCGTAGAAATACAACCCAATATAAAATAAGTGAATTAATTTACGTATTTCACAGTCATACAGCATAACTTTTTGATGTATAACGATTCCAACGCAACCAAGAACTACATTTTCCAACCACCCCGAGCCGAGAAAAAGTTACCTTACAACAATGATAACAACTTTGTTTCTTGGACACACACAATTGTGAAATTAATAAACCAGTTACACAACATTCCAATGTATATTGTGTTAAAATTTGGATTCGATCTGATGACGGCTTTTGATATAACAATTCTTAAATGTGACGCATGGTTGAAACACGCTTAAAAACGTGCACTTTTTGTGTTCCAACTGCGATAAAAAATATTAAAATATAAATTTAAAAATCCAAACCTACATGAACTAACGTAGAATAGAACGACGAAAATGTTGATGGTATTGGATTTTATATAGGTCTATTGGTTACTTAACAAACAACCTTCAAACTCGAGTACACATAATACTTTGGTCGACAGTAGGCAGTCGACTGCTGCAATAGCTTGGTGCTGCGGTGTTCCGTAGAAGACACGAGCGTGGACCTTGGTTCGACGCGGTACGGGCAGGAGTGTGTGAGAAGCTACGTCAGTGGGATTCTATTCGTGGAACCTGGAATGGCAGTGGCGGTAAGTGCGAACTAGGGAGACTGTATGGACTTCACGGAGAGGTTTACAACTGGTGTACGTTGGTTACCTTCGTACAGAGCAAGTGTAGTGTAAATTGGCATCCTATATATGAGAAGTATATAAATAAATCTAATGTTAGTCATATATGCTACCAGTTGTGTGTGTGTGTGTTGTTGTTTTTTTTTTCAGAATAAACCCCGAACTCGTCACTGTGTGTAAACAGAGTGTAACTACACACATCAAAAAAAGTTTTGCATCACCTCGGTTCCCAGATCTCCGGCATATAGACGTTGACTGTGTATATTGTATCCAAGATACAGTCCCTTTGACTCTTCATAGATGTCACTAAAACTGCTCAAAGATGTAAACAACCATGCATGAGCAGGGCCTATTAGACGGAGGGGATACGACAGCCGATCAGTTCCAGTCATTCCACCAGGACGAAGGTACGCTGCTCATGTTGTCTGTAGTTCTACCATGCCTAGAAGGTCAATACCGCAGTTCGATCGCGTCCGCATTGTTACTTTGTGTCAAGAAGGGCTCTCAACAAGGGAAGTTTCCAGGCGTCTCAGAGTGAACCAAAGCGACGTTGTTCGGACATGGAGGAGGTACAGAGATACAGGAACTGTCGATGACAGGCCTCGCTCAGGCCGCCCAAGGGCTACTACTGTAGTGGATGACCGCTACTTACGGATTGCCGCTCGGAGGAACCCTGACAGCAATGCCACCATGTTGAATAATGCGTTTCGTTCAGCCACAGGACGTCGTGTTTCAACTCAAACTGTGCGCAATAGGCTGCATGATGCGCAACTTCACTCCCGACGTCCATGGCGAGGTCTAGCTTTGCAACCCCGACACCATGCAGCGCGGTACAGATGGGCCCAACAACATGCTGAATGGACCCCACGGAATTGGCATCACGTTCTCTTCACCGATGAGTGTCGCATATGCCTTCAACCAGACAATCGTCGGAGACGTGTTTGGAGGCACCCTGGTCAGGCTGAACGTCTTAGACACACTGTCCAGCGAGTGCAGCAAGGTGGTGGTTCCCTGAGGTTTTGGGGGTGGCATTATGTGGGGCCGACGTACGCCACTGGTGGTCATGGAAGGCTCCGAAACGGCTTTACGATACCTGAATGACATCCTCCGACCCATAGTGCAACCATATCGGCAGAATATTGGAGAGGCATTTGTCTTCATGGACGACAATTCTCGACCTCATCGTGCACATCTTGTGAATGCGTTCCTTCAAGATAACGACATCGCTCGACTACAGTGGCCAGCATGTTCGCCAGACATGAACCCTATCGAACATGCCTGGGATATGTTGAAAAGGGCTGTTTATGGACGTCTTGACCCACCAACCACTCTGAGAGATTTACGCCGAATTGTCGTTGAGGAGTGGGACAATTTGGACCAACAGTGTCTTGATGAACTTGTGGATAGTATGCCACGGCGAATACAGGCATGCATCAATGCAAGAGGACGTGCTACTGGGTATTAGAGGTAGTGGTGTGTACTGCAATCTGGACCACAAATGCTGAAAGTCTAGCTGTATGATGGTACAACATGCAATGTGTGGGTCTCATGAGCAATAAAACGAGCTGAAATGTTGTTTGTGTTGATCTCTATTCCCTTTGTATTTAACGGTTCCGGAACTCTTGGAACCGAGGTGATGCAAAACTTTTTTTGATGTGTGTAAATATGTGGGAAAGCTCCGAGGATTCGATAGAGGTCCTGACAACAAGCAAAACATGTTCTGTAAACATATGGTGCATTTGCTTTCGTTTCCGTGTTACACGCATTGTTTGTGATATACATAACACAGACCGCTTCACTATGTAGGTTGGTAATTTGTGTTGATAAAGTGTACGTTACTACTCACAGTTCTCTACAGTTCTCTCAAAATGGCTACCGCGAGCTGTAATGCAGGCATCTATGTGCCGCATGATTGACTGTCTAACACGCTCCCATATTCCCGGCGTCTGTCGTATCTGCTGACATCCTTGCTCTATTCGCTATCGCGGCATGTCCACGTTATGAGTAGGTATGGCATACACAATGGCCAATAAGTAAGTAAGTCTAATGGGTTGAGAGCGGGGAGAACGAGCAGGCCACGGTGTCGGTCCATGACGCCCTATCCATTTGTATTGGAATTCACACAGACTTGAATAGCGACGAAACGTACAAGTGGCCTGTGTGCTCTCCTCGAATGACCAACTAGAATCGTGCCTCCGTCTGTGTTATTTACACCACAAACAATGCTTGTAACACGACAACGAACGCACATACACCATATGTTTACCGGACATGTTTTGCTTGTTGTCAGGTCCTCTATTGAATCCCCGGAGCTTTCCCACATATCTAGTTACACCCTGTATATATCCTACAGACGGAAAGAAAATCAGCTTTAATCAAGCATTGACACTTCGGAAGATGTTGACGGACAACTCAACTTTAGTGGTTGTAGGAATGAGCTCTATGATAGTACCATTACCAACACAGAATAGATATGTAATAATTAAAAAAACGGAAGCGTAGACCTATAAAGCCAGGAGGAATACTGACGAAGCCGCATTAAGCTGCAAAATCACTCTGTAAAAGAAATTTTGGACAAACTGTGATCTGAAATTTCAAGGCGTTTATCTTATCCAAGAGAACTGGGAAAACGTGTTGGGTTCGTGCGTAAATTTGACGCAGTTCTTGGACGGTGACTACATACCGTACATCTCTACTTCTCTACTTAGTATAAAACAAAGTTCCCGATTCTTGGATGTTACAGGTAAACTCGACAACCACTGGATGGATTTTGATGCGGTTTTCACCATTCTGTGAATGATATCTCGAGGATGATTTCTGTAGAAAATAATTTATTTATGATCAAAAGGAAGCCGAGCAGTAACGATTTTAGTGGAAAAGTCGAAAATAATACTGGCGTCCGAGCGCTTTGTAAGCTTACGCTGGGCAAACCGTTAGAAATATCTAAATACTATGATTGTAAGAATTGTTCAGCATGAAAAGTTCTACAAAAATGTCCCCGAGGGCATATGTCTATCTCCAATACATCGCCCACTATAAGTGTTTTTACGTTGTAATTTCTTCCAACCATGTCCATTCAACTACTGAGGCGACAGTTTACGAGCTAGCTTTGGGCGAATCTATCATCCCTGTTACAGCCTAGCTAGCGGGCGAACCTATTGCCCCAGATACAGCCAGCAGAAAACCGTTGAGTCGTGTTGAGTTATACTTTAGAGAAGGGTGGTTGTGTTTGGAGTTTCCCTTGAAGTGCAACTCGGGTTTTCTTCATTTCGCCTGTGAAACACAGTCAAGTTAAGATTGGACGGAAGGGGGATTTGAGTTTCATTCACCTCGCCATTCCCTGGAAGTGCAACTCTCATTTCGCCTGTGAAATTTTCGTTCCGCAAAATTCAGTCAATTTAAGATTGGAAGGAAGGGGGATTATATTATATTAAATTATACTGTTTGATCTCTACTTAGTATAAAACAAAGTCCCCGATTCTTGGATGCCACGGGTAATCTCGAGAACCACTGAATGGATTTTGATGCGGTTTTCACCATTCTGTAAAGGATATCTTGAGGAAGGTTTCTGTTGAAAATAATGTATTCATGACTAAAGGAAGTCAAGCATTAACGATTTCAGTGAAAAGGTCGAAAAAAACTGGCGTCCGTGCGCTTTTTAAGCTTACGCTGGGCAAACCGTTAGAAATATCTAAATACTATGAGTGTAAGAATTGTTCAGCATGAAAAGTTCTACCAAAAAAAAAAAAAAACAGGAGAGCATATCTCTATCTTCAATACATCGCCTACTAAAAGTATTTTTACGTTTTCATTTCTTCCAACAATCTCCATTCAGTTAATGAGGCGACAGTTTACGAGCTAGCTAGGGGCGAGTCTTATCACCCCAATTACAGCTTAGCTAGCGGACGAGCTTATTGCCCCAGATACAGCCAGCAGCAAACTGTCGAGTCGTGTTGAGTTATACTTTAGAGAAGAGTGGTTGTGTTTGGATTTTCCCTGGAAGTGCAACTCAGCTTTTCTTCATTTCGCCTGTGAAATTTTCGTTCCGCAAAATTCACAGTCAAGTTAAGATTGGACGGAAGGGGGATTTGTGTTTCATGCACCTCGCCATTCTTAAATTACGTCTGAAAGAATTCGTTGCACATGCATCTCCATGATGATATAATTAACAGTCCAGTCAGTGATTTTAACCCACCATGCCGAGACGTAAAACGGATATTGGTCGTTGTTCATTGACATTGAAAAAAGAGCGCTTATCACGTACTGGTAATGCATTCATAACTGTTCCCGGGCGAAGCCGGGTCGGGTTGCTAGTTATCTTATAATAAGAAACAGCTGCCGCAGCTCACTAAAAAGTGCACAGTTCTCACAGGACTAGAAAACACATAAGCAGTGTAGAATTATACTTCGATGTCGTAAAGAACATCATAATGATGTTGAAAAGAGCAGAGAAGGAACTGGATGTTTTATTTTAGTTTGTATAAATTTCTTCGATCCGATTAGAAGCCTACACTACACTGGTAACCGCATTGAAATTGCGTTTTAATTTACCAATGGCTGTGGCATCTTGTGAAAGGTAGCTTAGTAAACTTAGGACATTAATTGCATCACTGAATATATTTTAATTTTCGAAAGTTTCGCTCAGTTCAGATTGCTTTGGGAATGGACCACACCTTATTAGCAGTAACTTATTTTATTTGTATTTGAAGACTAACTGAACCCGTCTCGGTTCAGGTGACAGGACATGAACCAGGGGCGTATGGAGAATGTACAATCAAGTAGCGAGATTTTATGTGAACTTAGGTTTGTTTTTCATAGAGGGGATTCCTAGCTGTGACGAAAAAGCTGGTTTGAAACAAAGGAAGCAGCAGGGAGAGGGTAACGGCAACGCCCCTTTTTTTTCAATATCTCGAGATCTAACCAATATAAAATTTTACAGAAGACTTCATTGAGAAGAGAAAATTAAGCATGTAATTAAGAAGTTTTAAAATGCTTTAATTAAAGCAGAATCGGGAGTCTCCGTGGAGGTACACATCGGTACTTTGCCTGCGTAGAATCTGAAGATATATGCAGGGAATAACCGGGCAAGCGCGTGATCTGGGCGTCCCCACGCTAAGATTTAGAATGTAAATATACTCGTAATTTAATCGGCCGGTCGAATAGGTCTCCGAAGTACATAATCGTGACCTGTAAGAAATTCTACGTAGGGAGATGGATTTAAAAGGTCAGAATTAACATAAGTTTTGAGTTCCTGAGTGGAAGTTACGGACTAATTTCTGGTATAAAAGCTATATAAGCCTGGGGTAGAATATACTCAAGACAAGTCTTAGGGCCTTCGAGAGGCAAGGTCTGCGACACTTTGCTGTCTGAAGTGACGCCACAGATTGAAGTATCAGAGTTACGCACAGTATTAAATGATACCAGAATAGTATGAAGTGCAAGTGAGCGATATGCATCCAATTTAATTACGAATATACGCCGAACAAATAAGTATTCGGTTCACGAAAATAAACTGTTAGTCCCGGGTAGGGCAGTGTACGATGCATCACGCGGTAGTGATAGCCGTCAGCCAAACAAAGCATCAACACGAAGATGCATAAAAAGTTGTTTTTTTTCACACTAGTTGGAATTTTGAGGGCATGCGAACTGAGGGGGAAATGGTAAATAGCAGTGAAATAGAAGTATTAAAATATACTCATCTAGCCCAGCTGCACTAAGGGATAGAAGCACACACGAACGATCGCTGGGAAATTGACGAGGAATCGACGGGCTCCAGAGGGATAGAGACTTTCAATCGGGTGGATGGAGATCTAGGATGACTATTGGAATGGAGGCCAAATCACCTGCAATTAAGGGATCAGACAAAAGGAGTGGAAGAAGGAAGATATAAATAAGGAATGTGAAGTGTTCATATTTTCGGTGTTAAAAGTGCCATATTTCCAGTATTAAGGAAATATATATGTCAATGTGTGGAAAGTGAAAAAGAAGTTGTGAAAATGTGTCATTTTGAAGATAAGTGTGTAGTAAGGGTTGTGATGGATCATCCCGAAATTGTGAAAATGGAAGCGTAAACACCTCACATGATGGGTGAAATGCTTCGCAACTGGGGACGGCCACCTGAAAAATGAGTAAGTACTAATTATGAATAAAAATGTATAAAATCGCACCATGCACCACAAAGTAAGTGAACTGTTATGTTATTCAAATTATAAAAGGGGCCCGGAGTTAGGGAGAAAAAAACATCCATGTATTAAAGGACGGGACCGGCGAATTAAATAAAGTTGTCAGATTAATTAGAGAAGTGTATCAGAAAGGACCAAATAAAAAGTATTTAAAGATTAGAGATTCCATTTTCAGAAAGAGATATGGATTAACAAGTGTGACCAGAAAGTGTAAAGATTTTATGACGGATGAAAGATTTCAATAGTGATAATAGATTGCAGCTCAAACAAGCTAATTAAATGTAGTTGCTAGATTAGAGCATTAAGGCTTGAAGGACTGCTTATAGTACGGATAGCCGGGAGAGGGCTGGATGAGTCAGGATGTCGTCGAAGAATGCTGTTAGCATAATATGATGTGCAAAATGCACCAGGTAAGAGGTTCTCACGCGTTGCTAGGCAGGTGAAGGAAGTAATGTGCCAGCGAGCACTAGGGTGGAAATAAGATGCCAGGAGCATCCAGTGATGTGTACGAAGTGCCAGTAAGCAAAAAAAGGAAGCTTCTGAACAGCCGGGGACGATGTTCTATTCCCATCCTGGGTCTGTAAAATTTTGTGTTTCGCTCCCTACGAGTACTGAGAAGAGCAGGGGAATGTTGTCATTCGCCTACCGCTATTTGGTCCGACCATCAGCCTTCCTGGAATGAAATCCGTGGCTGGATTACCTAACCATTCAATGATACAATTATAATGCCGGTAATTAGGCCAGAAAAAAGTGTAGAAGCTCGTTATGTCCAGGATAAATAATTGAAATCTTTCGGTAAAAGAAGATGATCATGTTATGCCAAAGGGTTCATTGCCTATGTTAATTAACCTCTCATATTGGTATGGTATCCAGAGACAGAATCTGGGTCGCGAAGGTTGAAGTATGTAAGTATGAAAAGAATGGTCTCCCATCCAACAGATGGACGGCCATTGCAAAAGGGGCGATCTTCAGCCCTCATAAATATCTTTGTACGGTCAGGGCTTTGTCCCGGATGACGGATATGACCAGCAACTATGGCCTATTCATAGCTATTGGCAACTCCAGCTATCTGATATGACATCTAGCGGTAAAAATGAGAAACTTAGCAAGTAGGGTACATTTGCAGGGCTACCAGCGACTCACTTTTCTCACTATTATTCACTATTTTCACAGCAGCCTCACTTTTCTCACTATTTGATGAAATTACTCACTATTCTCACTTTTTTAACAAAACTGGTCACATTCTGCGTTAAAAAAGTGACAGTCAGTCTGAAAGACTTGACTTTGTATCATTTTAAGTGCTACAAATGCTAGAAAGGCTGGAGGCTTCTCGCTTCGTTCGAAGCCAAAGACTCTTGACATGTTAGAAAATTATCTGCATTATCTTGCTTATCTTGTTTCAAATTCGCGGGGACTTGCCCCTTCCATCCAGTCTAAAAACACTTATAGTGGGCGATGTATTGAAGATAGAGATATGCTCTCGCGGACTTTTTTGTAGAACTTTTCATGCTAACCAATTCTTACGCTCATAGTATATTGATATTTTTAACGGTTTGCCCAGCGTAAGCTTAAGAAGCGCACGGACGCCAAGTTTGTTTTCGACTTTTCCACTGAAATCGTTACTGCTTGGCTTCCTTTGATCATACATAACTTATTTTCTATAGAATCTTTCCTCGAGATATCCTTTACAGAATGGTGAAAACCGCATCAAAATCCATCCAGTGGTTCTCGAGATTACCCGTGACATCCGAGAATCGGGGATTTTTGTCTTATACTAACGAAGTAGAGATTGTCGGGGTACACATGCACCAAGCGGTACTATGACGTCACACACCTCAGTGCATCTGGGTGCATTTCGTCCGTCACCATAACGTAACGCCAGATCCCAGCGTAACGACGAAGTCGACAAGATCATTTAAAATGATAAAATGGTCTTGTGCACAATCAGATTGCTAGAAACGACACATAATATACCCATGAATGGGTAGTTCGTTTTTCTGCCACCGGTGCCCGAGTGCGCTGCCGGCAGCGAGCCAGGCGGCCAGAAAGCATAAAAAGCTTCCATGGTGCAATACCACAGCCGGAGCCGTGCAGCGATCAACGGAAATTTTAACAAAAGTGTTGTGACGGAAAGGAGCGTGGCATCACCGTATATTCTAGTATTTCACAATTTATCAAAGGTAAGTCAATAGTTGGCCTTACACTGACGAATTTTCCGTCGGTTTTAGAATGACATACCGACCCCGTCTGTCACTTAAAAAGGGAAAGGATGCTGAAAAATTCCTGCAATCAAAATGTTATCAGGCTACTGCTAGTGCTCTAAAAGATGATACTTGCCACACTCAGATTGCGTTTGTAGTATATAGTGCAAATTTTTTTGAAACATTTTCAAAAGTATTTTAATTACAGCAACCACCTATGTTCTGTATGAAGAAGTGTCAAATTTATTCATATTGCTCTTGAGTAGGTTCTGCCAGGCAGAAGCATTGATGAGTACCAGTGAATTTTTGAAAGAATCTTTCATCATGGATGGCAAAAATTTTATGGAATTGAAAAATGTTGACTGGGAAGAGTGCTGAACGTCTCCTGATCGATTAGAGCTGTAGTGAACTGCAAGTATTGAAGTTTCATCAAGAGGCGGCAAAGCACTTGCTTAACAAGTCCATCCTTAATACTGGAAAGGCTGCCAAGCACTTGAAATGCTTGCAGCATCAGGCCATCAAAGAAAGTAAGTGTCTGATGAGCATTGTCTTTGTTTACAAAATGTTGCAGCTGACTTTAAAAGATGTGTACGAAGAGAAGCTTCGCAGTGAATGGAAGCTGTTGCAGCCAGAAAATCTCCCACGTTTTAAGGAAAGTCCAAGGATTGACCATTATTGGCATCAAATTTTTGACATTTTCGACTTTACTGGGCAGGCAAAATATACGCTTGTGAGCAAAGTCGTGAAAGCCATCCTACCAGCAGCTCATAGAAGCTCAGATGTGGAATGTGGAATTCGGAATCAAGAAATCAACTTCCGGCAGATAGAGCCGCAATGGAAGAGCGCACCCTGAATGCTCGATTGAACATTCGTGACGGTATGAAGGAGTTCGGTGGGCGGGCTGAAGCAGTTCCCATCACAAAGGTTCTTCTGAAAGCGGCTGCTGGCGCTCACAGCAAATATGAAAACTATTTAGAGGCTAAGCGCAGAGGAAGAGCAAAGGAGAAAGGAAGAGGCGGAGGATATTCGGCGCAAGCAAGAAGAGCAGGAAAAAACTCAAGTTAAAGAAAGGAGATAGGAAAATTACAGGAAGAGTTCAGGGAGGCAAAAGAAGTGGAAGAAGAGGAGAGACAAGCTTCTGATGACCTAATTGATGAAGCCAACCAAAAGCTAAAAGCTGCTTTGGTAAAGGGTGATCTGAAAAGTGCAAAAATTGCCAAGGTATGCGAGAAGGTGCCCGCAGCATGCGATCCCGGGCCGAAGATCTCCGCAAAAAGCAGTCGGAGCCACTAAGGGAGAAAGTCGGGAAACGACGGCGCGATGAAAACAGCGACTATCCAGATGACCCCGACACTTGAATTTATTTTTAAGACTGATGACAACTTGTGAATTTTATCTTACGACTGATGATATCTACTTTTATTTCTATGTGGCAGTACGACAGTATTATTTGTTTTACAGTGTTTTTTTTTCCTGGGCCGGCCCCGTGGTGTTGGGGTAGCGCGCCTGCCTCTCACCCGGCTCCGTCAGGGATTTTAGAAACTGACGTGAGGGCTGGTACGGTGTGCACTCAGCCTCGTGAGGACAATTGAGTAGCTGTCTGACAGTGAGACAGCGCCCCAATCACGAAAACCAAGATTAATGGCTGAGCGGATCCGATGCGCTGATCGTGTGTCACCCCAATATCTGCAGGCCAAATGGCTGGGCAGCGGTTGCTTGGTAGGCCTAGGCCCTTCACAGGCTGTAGTGCCAGGGGTTATTATTTATTATATGTTTTTTTTCTAGTAAGGTGTGCATTATGGCATAAACATTGTTTTATCTTAAGACCAATGATATCTATTTTTATTCTTTTGTGCCAGTATGGCAGTATTATTTGTTTTAGTTTTTTTTTTTCTAGTAAAGAGTCCATTATAACATTCACATTGTTTTGTATTCCAGATTTATATTTTTGTTTTACGATTTAAATTTCTTGAGTGTTGCATTGATTTTACAATCCATTATTTCAAAGTGTCCTCTCTAACTACATGAAAAATCATTAACAGTACTCAGAGATATTAACATAGGTGCAATTTGGTTGACATTTTTGGGGGGCTAATTTGTTTTTCAGATACACATTCCTAAAACTTTGTCTATTTCAAAACAGTTTTGTCACATTTTTGGGGGGCTATGGTTGGTTTTGGGGAGGCTTAGCCACCCAAGACCCCCCCCCCCCCTGCTTGCGCCTACAGATATCAACAAAAGATCAAAATGAACCAGATATACGGCCATAAATGCGAATAATGCTATGAATTTACTCACTATTTACTCACTTTTTCATGCATAAACTCACCTTTTTTTCACTTTTTTGGAAGAAAACGCTCACTATTTCACTATTTTTGGACGAGTGAGTGGATGGGAGCCCTGTACATTTGTCACGTAGTGACTGTATATGGTTTCTTGTATTCGTAAGCAGATCGAGGTAAATTCTTCGTGTCTTTATAGATAAGTAATAAGTTTTACTCGTTGATGGAGTGTAAAATGAGTAAAAGTAAAGTATATTGCTCAGTTTACGGCTGTAAGTCGATGCATAAGAGGGCTGCGGATATAAGTTTTCATAACTTTCCAAAATATGTAAATAGCAATAGCCGAAAGGTGACGATACCAAATAAATACGGGCAACAGGAGCGGGTTGGACCACTCACCACTACACTCACTGACGACAGGACGGGTTGTTCACTGTTACGCCGAGCCAAGCCGCACCTAGACAGCCAAGCACAGTCTCGCCGAACCAAGCCGTACCAAGACAGGCAAGCCTACACCAGCCGAGTACAGCCAAGCTTCATCAGTCAGGTACGGTATCCTTCCCCCTCCTTAGTTCATTTCCAATTACCCTACCAACCGCCATCACCTCGCTCTGTGATATCCGAGCCATTCCACTACGAGTCATATAGGCCTAATTTGACTTCGCAGCAGGGGCGCCGAATCCATGGTCGAGGTCTAGCGACCGCTAGACCTGACGAGGGGGTGGGTCTCCCGGTCCTGGGTTCCGTTGGGGGGTTACGGATAGAGGAGGAAAGGGAAGTAGAAGGAAAAGAGGAAAGGAAAGAAGGGAGAGAGAAGAGAAGGGGAGAACTGTGCGAAATAAGCTGTCAAAACGTAATTATTGGGGTAGGGGTCCGGTTTAACAGGGGGGGGGGGGTCCCCACAGAACGAGAGGGGTGGGTGTCTGCTAGACCTGAAAAAAAAAGATTCGGCACCACTGCTTCGCAGGGTAAATATCTACTCTGCGAGAACCTGCTACCAGTCCGATATTCAACACCAAACCCACCAGCTAACCATCCAAATCAAGCAATTCCTGTGTCCCCCGAGCTTTAATACAAGTTAAACTCATCCCTTCGCCCTACTAAGCAGCAAATAATTTCTACAGTCTATGGTACAGTGAGCAAACTCAACACTGCCTACACCATGACTCGAACTGCTCAAAAACAAATACCAGCAGACAACCGATGCTTGATAATATAAAATCCAGTGGAACACACAAATTAGATCACGTGTATCGCACAGTTATACATATATACAATCAAAAATAACACTGCCATTATTTTAGGGACCACATTTACTGATTATAACCGAAAAATAAAAAGTGTTCCATATCAAACGCGTGTTATTGAGTATTTTTACCCTACTTATCCAGACCGACCGCAGCGCCCCCAAGTGTTAGTTTGAGTTGCCAATTGGCAATTGAAAATACTACTTTCTAAAACAACGATAGGTTTAAGATACTATCATACGGAGGGTGGCGATCATTTGTATTCATGCCGGGATTGTTACCCGCAAAAAAATAGTGAAAAGGTTAAAAATGCCACTCCGGCGAATTAAACGCACAGCCCACGGGAAATATTGTAAATGTAAATTAGTGTCGGTTCCTGTCGATACATATGAAACGGGTAACCCAAATTTTGAGTATTTGGAAATGGTGGAAGTTAAATCCAAAGAGAACATGAATATGGTGCATGGTTGGGAAAATATTACTTATTCTAGAGAAATTGTAAAAGAGAGAATATTGAATCTGAACTTAACTTGTGAGAAGTGAAATTAATTGAATCTGAAACTTATCTTGTGAGAAGTGAAATTGATTGAATGTGATCCTGACTTAAGAGCAGTCGAAAGTAATGAAATTGAATTGTGAGAAGTTGAATATTAGTGGAAATTAACTGTGAAGAAGTTGAAATCATTTGAATGTTGATAAATTTATGTAAACAAGTGAGATAATTAATAGGATCAGTGAATGGATCCAAGTGAAGCTTCTTGAGTAGCAGTAGGATTGGAGGGTTGATGATGTGATTTGATTTCAGTAACTGTTGGACTTGGACTCAAAATGTCAACAGAACAGTGAAGTGAATTCAAATATCCTAAGTATTTATACTTTGTAAATAGACAGGGCATTTTGCCAAATCCCTGTGGGCATCAGTTATGAAAATGGCTAAAGCAGAAGCATGGTGTACTGTATTAATGTGAAAGAATAAATTATGTTTTGTAAGTGGAAAGAATAAGACGGGTAGTCCTATTTCAGTTCCTAAATTAGTGGTGACCCCGACGTGATTAATAACGTAGATATTGGAAAGTCTCGATCTGGTTATGTTCATAAATTTTAACAATGGAAGTGCTTGTAAAGAGGCGAAAACCTGTGAGAACGAGGTTCACTAAGAATTATGATGACCTGTTGCAATTATTAAATGATGAAGAAAATTGTAAAGAAGAAATTGTAAGAAGCAAATTAACAACTCTGGAACGGTTAACTACCGACTTACATAACCTCAATGAACAGGTGGCAGCATTAATGTTAGAAGGCAGTGATCAATCTGAAGGTGAATTTGAACGAGAGTGTAATGAGGACATGGATTGTGCACGTGTGAAAGTAGAACAATTTATTGTGAGGCAACATACCTGTGTCCAAATCACAAACAATGGGCAGTCTGTCATTTCTTTCCCAAACTCCAGCAGACGAAAACTTAAGTTACCCAAAATTGAATTAAAGAAGTTCAGTGGGGATATAAAAGACTATCTTGGCTTTTGGAGCCAATTTAGGCGAATTCACGAGGACGGGGATTTGGATTTGGATTTGGAAAATGAGGACAAATTCCAGTACCTGATTCAGGCTACCACAGAAGGCTCAAGAGCTCGGGAGATTGTTGATAGCTTCCCTTCCACTGCGGAGAACTATAATAATGCGATAGAGAGCCTGAAGAATAGATTTGGAAAAGAAGAGTTGCTTATCGAATATTATGTAAGAGAACTCCTGTCACTAGTGATAAAGAATGCCACTGAATACAGAGGAAAGCGTGACACAGCTCGCCTCTATGATAACCTAGAATCTCACCTGCGTGCTTTAGAGTCAATTGGTATGACTTCAGACAAATATGCTGCCATGCTCTTTCCGCTCTTGGAGTCCTGCATCCCTGAAGATATTCTTAGGGTGTGGCTGAGAAGTCCAATGACAATTGATAATGAAGAGGGCGGAAGCAAAATCTATGGAGACCGGTTGAAGCACTTAATGCTATTCCTCAGGAAGGAAGTTGAAGGCGAAGAAAGAATTTCTTTGGTGAAAGCGGGCTTCAGACTGAGTGAGGTTAGTCCACAAAGATATAAGAAGAAGCAGCAACCTGATAAAATTGTACCTACTGCAACTGACTTGTTCTCCGGTGAGCAGAAGAAGTATAAATTGACGTGTGTGTTCTGCGGAAAACCACACGAGAGTAAGGAGTGTTTTCAAGCACAGAGGTTGTCTCTAAGTGAGAAGCAGGACATGTTAAAGAGAAACAAGGGATGTTTCGTCTGTCTGAAGCCAGGACATCGTGCTAAAGATTGCAAAGGTAAAGTGAGCTGCATTGTCTGTTCTAAGAAGTATTGCACCATCATGTGTCCACAGCTGGAAGTCAAGCAAAAGGACCAAAAATGTGATGAAAAGACAGAACAAAACCAGAACATCTCGCTTTCAAGTCAGTGTTCCTCGGATGTAGTTCTTCAGACCTTGCTAGTGAATCTTGAGGCCTATGGGAGGAGACGGACTGTAAGAGCACTCATCGATACCGGTTCACAGCGGTCATACATATTGAAAAGTACTGCGCGGGAAATGGCTTATCAACCAGTCAAATCAGAAGTCGTGATAATGCCTTATTCGGAGGGGGTTCATCCAAGAAAATGGGGCACCAATGTTATGATGTTCTCTTGAAGAGTTTGGTAGATAACTATTCCTGCATAATTCAAGTTTTAGACCAACCAATAATATGTGGGTCAATCTCACAGCCATATTTAAGTACTTGCATGGGAGAATTGAGGAGGATGGGGATTCACCTCACAGATGTCGGAGCTGGACAGCCACCAATTGAAATCCTGATAGGATCGGATGCACTAGGGAAGCTGTACACTGGAACTGTAGAAGAATTAGTGTGGACTAACTGCTGTGCAAACTAAATTAGGCTGGGTCGTAATGGGTAAAGTGATGGACAAGTCTGGCACAAATACCCATGCTGCCATGATAACTACCCTTTTGACTCACACTAGTCATCTGCCGGACCTATGGAAGTTGGATGCCCTGGGAATCTTGGATCCCTGAGAAAGCCAAACAAATGAGGAAATCGAGACAGCTGTGCAAGATCACTTCAAGAGAACTGTGAAGAGGGATCCTGAGGGAAGGTATGAGGTTAGTTTTCCCTGGTTGGATGGTCGGGAAGAGCTACCTGATAACAGAGTGGTAGCTGAGAAGAGGTTAATAGTTACAACCACGAAACTTGAAGTGGCAGGGAAGTTTGATGACTATGATAAAGTATTGAAAAACTGGTTGAATGAGGGCGTGGTAGAAGTGGTTCAAGATGACGAGCAACAGAAACGTGGGCACTATCTTCCACATCGGGGAGTCTTCAAAGACAATTCAACGACTAGTGTGAGGCCAGTCTTTGATGCGTCCTCCAAGCAGAAAGGGGGCTGCTCTTTAAATGACTGTTTGGCAAAAGGACCGAACTTGCTGGATTTAATCCCCAAGATTTTGCTCAAGTTTCGACAAGGGAAAATTGGTGTCATTTCCGATATCAAACAGGCCTTTCTACAAATCTCCGTGGACGAACAAGACCGTGACTGTCTGCGATTTCTCTGGTGGGAAAATGTCAAAGAGAAGAAGGTAAAAATATTGAGACATCGTAGAGTTGTTTTTGGAGTAAACTGCAGCCCATTCCTCCTGGGAGCAGTTATCCAGCATCACTTGAGTCAGTATGAACCGCCTTTAAAAAGAGTGGCTGAAACACTGAAGGACTCGTTTTATGTTGACAATTGTGTCACGTCTGTCAATTCAGAAGAGGAGCTGCATACATTTGTTGGACAAGCTACTGAAATAATGGCTGAAGGGAAGTTTGACCTGAGAGGTTGGGAGCATACAGCCTTATGCACCGAAGGTACTGCCAAACCGTCACCAGTTCTTGGACTACTGTGGGATAAGGTAGAAGATAAGTTGTACTGCGATGTCAGTGGGATAAGCTACCCTCAAAGAGCAATTACAAGAAGAAATATCTTATCCACGGCGCAGAGAGTCTTCGATCCAATAGGCTTCACCTCTCCTGTTACTCTTTGCCCTAAAATACTTCTCCAAGAAAGCTGGAAAAACAAATTAGGCTGGGACGCTGAACTTCCAGAAGAGATGTCTCACAAATTTATGAGATGAGTTGAGGACCTTGCAATTTTATCGGATGTAAGAATCCCAAGATGGACTTGAAGGAGACAGACTCGTGTGCTCTACACGTCTTTTGCGACGCATCAAAGTCATCCTATGCAGCCGTGGTGTTCTTGAGATGTGAAGACAGCAGTAGTGTGTCGGTTCAGTTATTGCAAGCTAAATCTAGGATTGCACCTTTGAAAAAGATCACAATTCCAAGGTTAGAACTGCTCGCTTGTTGTATTGGGACTCGTTTAGCTACACATGTGAGGAAAGGTCTTGACGCGAAGGACTTGAAGGAATATTACTGGACTGACACTGCCACCGCATTACACTGGATTACCCAAGATGGACAGTGGGGAACATTTGTTAGAAATAGGGTGAAGGAAATTTGTAGTAGTTCCAATGTTCAAGACTGGAGGCACATTCCTGGCCATGAAAACCCTGCTGATCTACCATCAAGAGGCTGTAGTGTGAAAAAACTGTTAGAATCCCGATGGTGGGAGGGACGGAGCTGGCTTAAGCTCTCCGAAGAGAACTGGCCAAAGTCTGAATCAATGGCAAAGGAGGACGACATAGATCAGGAAAGGAAAAGAGATGCGATATCGTTAACTGTTGCTACACAAGAGGAGGCATGGTATTTGAAGTATTTCTCATCTTATACGAAGATTGTACGAATGACGGCCTGGATGCTACGGTTCATTCATAATGTTCGGGTTAAAAAGGATAAGCATCTCGATTCTGAACTGTCCACCCACGAAGTAAAGCATACAGAAAGACGCCTTTTGATGTTTGTACAAAATGACATGTTTATGAAGACAGAGAAGATGGACTTCAAATCCTTGTGTACTCTAGAAGATGAGAACGGACTGCTGAAAATCAAGACAAAGATTGTGAGAAGAAAAGATGATGCAGATTTCAGATTCCCCATTCTGTTGCCATCGGATCACAAAGTAACACATCTGTTGGTTATGGAAGAACATATGAAAGCCTCTCATGCAGGAGTGCAAATTCTGCTATCTATCATAAGAGAACGATTCTGGATTGTCAAAGGGCGGAAGACTCTGCGCAGCATTCTTTCCAAATGTGTGAGATGTAAACGGTTTGAAGCAAAACGTATTGAATCAGTACCTGTGGAACTTCCTGAAAATCGGGTGAGAGAAGCCAGTGCATTTGAAGTAGTAGGAATTGATCTAGCGGGTCCATTGCACTTGAAGAATAGTGCCAAGTCTTGGATAGTGATCTTCACCTGTGCAGTCTTCAGAACGGTTCATTTTGAACTGGTTACTTCTCTTTCAGTATCCAGCTTCATTTTGGCACTGAGAAGATTTATTTCCAGACGGGGTAGACCACATGTCGTCTATAGTGACAACGGGACAAATTTTCATGGAACGGAGAACTTACTCAAAGCACTTGACTGGGATAAGATAGTAAAGGAAACTGCCATTTTAAGAATTGAATGGAGATTCAATCCACCCACAGCAGCTTGGTGGGGTGGGTGGTGGGAGCGATTGATTCAAACACTTAAGAAGTTGGTGCGACGTGTACTTGGGCGTGCATGTGTGGAATATGATGAAATGTTTACCATTTTGATTGTGAAGCTGTTGTTAAATCACGACCACTAACTTATCTGTCTGAAGATCAGAATGACTTGGTGCCTTTGACGCCTGCAATGTTTATACAAGACATTCCAAGGGTGGGAGTACCTGATCTTGATCTCATCGATAGTGTTAATCTGTCAAAGAGGTATAAGTACCAACAACGACTAAAGGAAGACCTAAGAAAGAGGTTCAGAGTGGAATATCTTGGTCAGCTCATCCAAAGAAGGAACGAGCTGAAGATGACGCGAGGCCTTCAAGTAGGTGAAGTCGTGCTTATTGGTGGTGAGGACAGGAAGAAGATGGACTGGCCGATGGGGAGAGTCGCAGCTGTATACCCAGGGAAGGACAACAAAATACGAGTGGTGAAGGTGAAAACTGCTACTGGTATGTTGATCCGACCAGTTCAACGCATCTATCCTTTGGAGATTTGTTCCAAGACAACTAGTGTACCGATGGATGAGCCAGAGCCTGCCGTTACCTTGAGAGATGAGAAAGTGTACGTTACAAGGTCCGGTAGAAGAGTAAACATTCCATCACGCTTTCTTCAGTGATTTAATTGTGTATAGTGTCTTTCCTTCTTATCACTCTTTATTGTGAAATTGTTTACTATTTTAGTGGTTTTGATTCAACATTGTTAATCAAAAGGTGGGAGTATGTTGGACTTGGACTCAAAATGTCAACAGAACAGTGAAGTGAATTCAAATATCCTAAGTATTTATACTTTGTAAATAGACAGGGCATTTTGCCAAATCCCTGTGGGCATCAGTTATGAAAATGGCTAAAGCAGAAGCATGGTGTACTGTATTAATGTGAAAGAATAAATTATGTTTTGTAAGTCGAAAGAATAAGACGGGTAGTCCTATTTCAGTTCCTAAAAGTAACAGTAACTACAGAGAAGGGTTAAGTCTTTTTTATCATGTGGTTTTTCATTTTTCTTAATTCCTCTTGTAATGTAAATGTAGACCTTATAATTTTCATGACATATGTTCATTTTAGTAACGTTTCCTTTCGCAATAGAAATGCGGTATCGTCATTGTAGATTGTTTACCTGTTTGCTCAAATCCTGAATATATGTGTTTATACATTGGGGAAAGAACCAAACACCCCCGATCCGACGAGCTAGCAAAATATGACCATGTATTCTCCTTCGTGAGGAGGGTGCATAACAAAGCATATAGTCCAAAATGTATTAATATTTCATGGCATTGAATACGTCGAAGTTTTATTAGAAATGTTTATACTTACAGCTGTGCAACAAATTTCTTCTTTAGTACCACTTATGTTAAGAGTTTCGTTGTTTTCTTTTTGTGTGTGTGTATGCAGTTTACTTCTTGTTTCGGGTTATTTAGATTAATATTAATCAACCAAAATGATTAGCATCTCGTCACACGTTGACCAACTGGAAAGCAAACTTTGTGAAAACGATAAAATAAAAAGAGTGCTCATATGGAATTCACTGCATACACACACCAAGTTTAGAATGCTATTCAGGGTGCATGCGCTGCTCCTGAACAATTCTGATTCAGTAATTATGTGTTGCTCTTTCTCTTTTCAGAGGGTTTGCAGCTGGGATATATACTACGAATTCACCAGAAGCTTGTTTCCATTGTGCTGAAAGCAGTAGAGCTAACATCATTGTAGTAGAAGATGACAAACAATTGCAGAAGATATTACAAATCAAAGAACGACTTCCAGAGCTCAAAGCAATTGTTCAGTATGAAGGAAAGCCCATAGTTGAAGGAGTATATTCTGTGAGTTGCCCGTTAAATTACACAGTGAAACCTGGGAACTGTCAAATTTCAGAGATTGTGATAGTGATTGTTGTTTTAAAGGGCGTTACATCAAGGCAATCTCCCCCAATTTCATAGATTATGGTGAATTTGTCATGTTCTTTATCAAGCTCCTATTCCAATTGGCAATGGAAATATAATCTGGTGTAATCATCATTTAACTAAAACTGATATTAGTAGCAGTATGTATCAGCACTAAAAGAAACATGCAATATAATCAGGAGTACTGTAAAACTAACGGAACACATGTAACAAATATCACGTTATAAAGAAGTTTGTTACTGAATACCTGTATATGTTATAGCCTACATAAGTGTATATATCCACCCAAACTAAAAAGGCCTTAAGTAAACAAGATCTGATGATGTTCGTCCTACGAACGAAACTTGTCATCCATAGAACAACTCCCAGTTCAAGAAGGGCATGCAATGTGTATAATTAATCCACGTATTTCTTTTCCAGGTTAGCAGGTGTGAGTAGATAAGTGTTATTCATCGCCCAATTCCATAAGGTACATTAACGTGTTGACTGACTGAAAAGGAATTATTTTATTTTAAGAATGTTTCCGTCTTTATGTTAGTTATACTTCATCTACAATAAAAACATAACGGTTATAGGATTAATTTCACATAACAAAGAATATCTATCCCTGCAAAAATCTTTACATCCATTTAGTTTTCCCACGATTATCATCTACATACTCCCCACAATGAGTCAGTATTCCTCGAACACATCCTAATTCCTTTCGAAATACTCTTAATATTATGTCTTTCCGAGATATGTTTTCTAAGGACGCTGCATTGTGACATGTAATTATGTCTTTTCCAAAGTATTTAGTTTGTAAAGAATAAATCGTTACTCAAGATATCCGAATATTATCGAAGGGAGAAACCATTCAAGATGTAATATAGAAACCTATATTGTTAATTGTTTCCTGCTGTAAGAGGTTATCTCGTTCTAATATACACTAATTGCGTATTGAAGCAACTATTAGGATAGGGTGAAACAAATTGAATGACATCACAGTTCACTTGTATTTCCCCATTTGTTTACACATGTCACAATCTCTTCCATCTCACTTTCACCAATGAAAAATTATTATTTTAGAATGTTGTTAAATAGATATTATTTTCTGCAAAATAAACCTAATTAAATTAGGAAATGTAAATTGTTGTAAAAGGAGCTATTATTCTCAATAAAGGCATCTTCTAATATTCACACTAAAACTTCATCAATAAGGGGCAGAAACACATTATTATTAGGTCTATTATCTAATTTAATATATACAGAAGTCATTTTCCCACTTAATACTTAATGTTCCAGGAATACACATAAGTATGATAAAATGATTTTTTTTATATAGTTAAGACCTAATTCTGAAGAAGATAGTTTTACATTTCTTTGATGAGTATAGATTTCTGATTTTGTGTTATTATTTCCATTATCTTTACCTGGTTTTACTTTTTGTTATCAGTGGGATGAAATAATGCATATTGGCAGTGAAGAATCTGATGACAAACTTGAACAGGTCGTGAAATCGATTGCAATCAACGAATGCTGCACGCTGGTCTATACAGTAAGTACTGTACATTGTATTGATTTCACAAAATAAATCGCTTTTCACAAAATCGAACCATTCACTACTGTATGTATCAACTAATGAGGGATTATTGCTTATTCTTCAAAATTACAGCTTTTCAGAAAACACGAAAGAGAGCAATAGAAAGTTATTAAATAAAATCAAGGAAAATAATGCAATAAATATAAATCTTCTTCCATTTAACAATTTCTTGCGAAGTGAGATTAACGTTGATTTGTTTGCATTTTCAGGCAATGGTAAATCACTCTTAAGTTTTTTCGCAGTGTCTGAGGTATCAAAACTATATATATTTGTAGCCTAATTCATCGTTAAAATTAATCATTGAAGTGGTTTTCTGAAACCTATTCCGCACTCCTCTCATCATGAGTGGTAATTTGCTGAAGATTGTTATTAAGGCTACTTCAATGAAGTTTCAATGAAAATATAAGAAGCTTGCCGTTTTGTTTGTCCGTGGTAGAACTAGAGTGAAAGTTCCAGACAATGTAAGACTACATGCACATCGGTGAAAATATGGCAGCTATTTTCCTCACCTGCAAAATTGAATGGATATGCTGTATGTTGCAAGAAGGGAGTAATGCATACAAGAGTCTTCACTTGCGAAAACAAAAATTACGACGTCAAGGCGCATTGCCTGCATCTCTGCAGTGTTCACCTGAGGCTACAAAAGCAGCACAAAAAGCACACACACAGAAAGTACCGTACACATTACAATTTATCAAATATAAACACAATGATTGATAAATAACTTATAGAGCCCTGCGCGGATATAGAAAATGTTATCCGCATCCACCCCGCATCCTGTCGATTGTTATCCGCATCTGCACCGCATCCGCACGTTTGTTATTCGAATCTACTGGCATTACAATAATATTTAAATTATATAAAGTATTAAAGCAGCACATTTCATCTGGGCCGTAAAAACCATTCGCCACAAAGACTTACATCGCATCTCATCCCCGACCCCGTTGGAGAACGGGAATAATAACGGGTAGACATACATTAAGTAAAAAATTTAGACAATCTAGGAGGAAGTCATTCCCATTTAGGCTATGTATGTCATGTGCTATGTTTAAAATGAATGTTATACAGCCAGAATTGCAACCCTTTTCAGTTCGGAGTGTTAATTATGCTTCATGACATAATTTGAATGAGATAAGCTTAAATTATCATCTTACATTTGTCATGGAAAAAAAACATAACGGTAAACATCCGGGTCCTAGTTCGGATTGTATTCTAAAAACCATCCGTAAATTTACTCCAAATATTATCCGCAACTTATCCGCTATCCGCACAGCCATGCAAACTATATCCGCATGGTGAAAGTGTTACGGATATCCGCGGGTTTATCGGGATATCCGCATCCGCGCAGGGCTTTACTTATAACTAGGGCTCGGATTGATATGCTCGATAAAATCTCCAGATATGCTCGAAAACCATGTGTTTTATGCTCGATAGATATGCTCGAAAAACTCATTATATGCTCGAAAAAAACATATGCTCGATAGATATGCTCGAAACCCCCATTATATGCGGTTAAATATGCAGAATATGCTCGAAAAACACCGTTAACAACTATAGAAAGGAAAGTGAAACGAAAAAAACAATAACATACCTTTATGTACGGGCTTTATTTTCTAATTGTATGTATGATACACTGCAATATACTCGCATTCAAGTTTTTCATGTATATATAAGGGAAGTGTTCTTATAAAAGTTACAGTTTAAAAGTTCATTTACAAAATGTTCAGAATTAGGCGAGTCAATGAAGTAGATCTGCATTGGTCTGTACAACAAGAAATTTTCTATGTTTTCAGTTTTGAATGATTTTCTTAAATCAGTCAATAAAAGTTTCAATGACGAGAACGACCTCACTAAAGGTTAAAAACCTGCGGTTTTATTATTTGCACCAGATAGGCTTTTCAATAATTATTTCTGTTTTCGAACCTTAAGGATGGTTAGGGCCCGAATTCGGGGGAGAATTAGAAGAAAAACAAACTATTTAGACAAAAACCACAATAATATGCATTTATATGCTTCAATTCTGAAAACCGCGGTTTTATGCATTTATATGCTCGATAAATTTCAATTCTGTTGGTCCCAGAGAGGTGTAAATACCACCGAAAGGCTTCTTTCAATGTGTACTATTCAGGAAAAAAATATTCAAATATGCTCGAATCCGAGCCCTACAAGTGAGCAAATGATCTGAAGGGCTCGGGCAGCACATTTCGCTAATTTGAACTACATTAAAACAGGGTCTGCCAATATCCTTACAATATGCGTACAGAGTTAATAGTGTTTTTCCTCAGTGTAATACAGATAAACACTAATTCAGTGCTCGGACGATATTGTTTGATTTTATGGAAATTGAATTGTATTTATGTTGTAACTGTTCTGTGATGTGGGTTATCATTGTAGAATGTTGCCTCGAACCTCTGAAAATATTTTTTATTTATTGTTACAATAGAACTACCTGACCATAATGTTAGAATTTGGCACATTTTTTAAAATTATCAACATTAGTTTCATTTAGGGTTCATATTCTTGTTGTGGCGAGGTATTTATTTCGGCAATAATATCACATTTTGAACTTTCTCCGCCTTTAGAAATCTTGCCTTATTTAGGCTGGTGCATTTCATTGTCAAGATATTCGCAAGCAAGCCTTGAGATTATTAACTTTAGATCTGCATTTGTATCAGCTGCTATTGTTTCTTTTTCTATGTTTCACTCAACTGAGTGATTACAACAGCGATTTGAAGGGTTTATTGACTGAACAATGATCATTTAATTGATAAGACAAGTGTGGGAAAGTCCCGAAACCTTTTTCTTTTAGTAAAACAATATTTGTAAAGGGACTTTTGAACAATAATCTGACAAGACGCGTAATAGCAGTCAGATCAGGCATGTCTCAGACTTGTGTGCTTTGCAGTTTAATTTATAAATGGAATATTTTATGCCGAGTTTTAATTAGTTGGCTAGGTGCTGTACGTTGAAGTGCTAACACATTTTAATCATGCACAGTACAAGAGGAAGCAACGCACTATAGGTTCAAATGCTGACACTATTGGCAGTGCCATTGACGTACGGTAAGATATTCTCCTCACTCCCAAATATTTGTCAAGTATAACTTGTCACCCTTTGGGTATACTTTCTGGATTATTTAGCTGCACCTGTTCCAGCCCACTCCTCGTTCTCGTAATACAGGTGTTGGATCATTTTAAAAGAATATAACATTCGAACCTACTACTCTTCTCAGAACCTTACTCTCAAACAAGTGAATACTCTGTATATTTCGCACTCAGCTACTCACAGACTAGTAAATACCTTTACTATATATGTTTCAGTCTGGCACAGTGGGGGCTCCTAAGGCGGTAATGCTGAGCCACGACAATTTAACCTGGACGTCTCATTGTGTAGCTTCCATCTTGGACCTCAAATGTGGATCGGAGGCTGTTGTCAGTTATCTACCCTTAAGTCATGTGGCAGCTCAGGTAAATATAGTATTTTCCCTGAAGTCGATTATCTTAAAGTATGTTGATGTGTGGCAGTGAAGAACTGAGTGATACAAGCAGTTAGACATTTTGACTAAACTTTTAAGTGTCTTTGGTGAATCTGCTCATAAATACCGTACAACAAATTAAGGACTTAGTGTTGTCTTTGAATCACATATTTCAGTACGTTTCCTAGACTGGGGATTTAGATGGGAGGTGCTTGTTAATACAGTAGCCTCTTCTACTCATAGACGTGCGCGTGCTTTAGGATATCAATAAATCACTTTGTACTGACTCAGACGGTATTCCTGTGTGTTTTTCAGCAAAATAGTTTCATCTTGCCCATATTATAAGCTGCACGATTCTTCAACCATGGTATAATGATTTCTCTGTGTTATTTTCAGGTCCTGGATATCTTCGTCACTTTATCTTTTGGTGTGACAGTTTACTTTGCAGACAGGGATGCTCTTAAAGTAAGTTTCTATATACCGGTAAACAATTTCTTATATCTCATTTCTGAACTTGAGTTTTAGGGTTCTTAATTACAAGATTTCTAAGTTTAGCCTGTAACATTGATGATACCTACGAGTGTATTGTTTCATTCGTATAACGAAATCACTATCTCTCAATCGGAAATAAAAGTAGGAGAATTATGATATGTCGAATGTAGCATTTTAGTGTCAGATGTTTTTAACAGAGTAGTCTATTTAAGTCTGTTTTATTGGTTTTATCATTTATCTTCATTTGGTAATACAATGACAACTCAAAACATTTCGTCCATTACTTAACATTGCTTTATATTGAAACTACTTGAGCTATGCGTGGGTTTCTATTGTATCAGTTAAACATGGGATGAACTGATTAAAATACACGAGCACATGTTGACTTAGATTGCATTGAACAAGAAAACAGGATACAGACAAAAGGCAAACAACATACATTTGACAAAAGACAAACGATATTTACACGCGAGATTAGAAAGTACGAGAAATATGCATTCCCTTCAACACACTCCCTTAATCGAGCAATGCTGCATTATGCTGAACTTAGGACAACCCAATGCCAGTAACACATTTCACATGACCATGAATTGGCAAACCTTTTGTCAATACATCAGCAATCATTTCAGCAGTAGGCATATAGGACAACTTTGCATTTCTTTAAGAAGTCTCTAATGAAATGATAGCGCACATCTATGTGTTTGTTCTCTGATGAAATCCTTCATTCTCAGCCAACCTCTGAGCACTCTGTCATTACACAACTGAATTGGACCTCCTCTCTTACACAACTCAAAGAAGAAACCTCTAAGGAACATAGCTTCTTTACATGCTAAAGTCAGACCTATGTATTCTGCTTCAGTGCTAGACAGTGCCACAACTGGCTGTTTCTTACTTTCCCAACTTATTGGGCGTTCTACATATTTAAATACATAACCACTCACAGATTTCCTGTCAGTTAAATTATTTCCAAAAGAAGCATCAACAAAACCCTTGACATCACATTCTGATTGTTTATACATGATACCAACATCCTCCGTACCCTTCAAGTATCTGAACACACTCTGGACACATGTCCAATGTTCCTTACCATAGCAATTATTGAACTTACTCAAATAATTAGTTACATATGCAATATCTACCGAGGTACAAATGGAAAGGTATAACAAAGCACCAATGGCCTGTTGATAGGGATAGGATTTATCACAGGATGTGGATTTCTCCAACAACAAACCTGTTTCCATTGGAGTTTTCTCAAGAGTACAATCTGACATGTTAAACCTTTCCAACACATCTAACAGATAACACTTCTGATCCAATCTAATACAATTTTTGCTTCTTTGAACTCTCATTCCCAGTCATTCAGAGACTTGTCCCAAATCTTTGATCTTAAAATGAGAATGCATCACAGACTTCAGTTTCTCCACTTGGACATGATTATTAAAAAAATAGAAACAAATCATCAACATAGAGGGCAATAACAACAAAAGATAATGAATCTTTACAGTAATATACACATGGTTCATACAGAGAAAAAAGGAAACTTGTAGTTTAACGTGACCGTAAATCTCGCGATCATAAGCCACGGGACCTCCGTTTTACGTGGAATCCGAACCACAGGACATGGCATTTCACATCGAAAATCTCACATGCAGTGACCGGGAATCGAACCCCGTCCGCCTTGGTGAGAGGCATCCAGAGACTTCCTATAACCGATTTCAGTAAGAATTTCATGAACCCTCTCATACCAAGTGCGAGATGCTTTCTTCAAACCAGAAACAGCTTTTCGACGCTTACAAACTTTAGAACTGTCACATGCATAGCCTTCTGGAGGTACATATAAATATCACTTTTAAGGATGCCATTCAAAAAAGCTGTTGAAACATCAAGGTGAACTTCCAGATCCATATTTACAGCATGAGAAAAAAATAATCTCAATGTACTATACTGCACTACAGGTGCAAACGTTTCCAGATAATCAACTGCGTACCGTTGAGAACAACCTTTAGCCACTAAGCCTGCTTTAAATTTAGACACATTACCTTCAGTATTACGTTTCACTTTAAACACCCATTTGCATCTTACAATATTTGTTCCATCAGGTTTCTCAACTAATGTCCATACATCATTATCATGAAATGACTTGAGTTCTTCCTCCACCGCCTTTTTCCATTGCATGCCATCCTTACCGTTAAGTGCTTCAGACACAGTGGTTGGTTCCACATAACCACCACTTTCAGCAAAATAGACCTCATAATCAGGAAATTGTTTTGGACGTCTCTCCCTTAAAGGGTACCTCCTACCTGTATTTTCTGGAACACCAATCTGGTCAATCTCATCATTTTCATCATCATGAATTACAACAATGTCTTCATTAACCTGATAAATACTTGGAACATCAATGTTGTCACTAACCTCACCAGCAACTGAAACTTCAATGATTGGCAGGTTATTATCCTGTCGAATTCTGTTTTCATCATTATTTACAATGTCATGCAACGGACAATACATTACATCGCTCATTTCAACATTTTCCTCAGCACACCTGGTGAATTTATGTTCTACAAATTTAACACTGTGCTCTACAAATATATATTTAGGTACTGGGATCAAACAGACGGTAACCTTTATTTTCCCCATCATACCCAACAAACACAAAACTTTTGCTTCTGGGTTCCAATTTACCAGTACGCAGCTGTTTTGGAAAATGGGCATAAGCATCGCAACAGAATATTTTCATATTCTCATGACTTACACCTTTACCAGTCCACAATTCCTCTGGTATGGCATTATCAACTTTACTATGAGGACTCCTGTTCAAAATATACACTGCCGTATTGGCTGCTTCTAACCACAGTTTTTCAGAACATCCTGCTGTAAACAACATGCATCTAAGCCTTTCCATAATGGTACGATTGTGACGTTCGGCTACACCATTTTGTTCAGCTACCTTACAGTTTTCTGTTGCACAATCCCTTTTTCCTTGAAATATTTTTTTCAGGTCAGAATTGACAAATTCCTTACCATTGTCAGATCTAAAAATCTTTGGTGTCTTACCTTCCTGAGTTTCACAATATGCAACAAAATCCCTAATTTTCTCCTTGTCTTCAGATTTTTGTTTCAAAAAATAAACAAATCTTCCTGGAAAAATCGTCAATTATTGTCATCATATATTTAACACCATTCCAGGTCTCAGGGAGCGGCCCCCACAGATCAGAGTGCACCAAGCCCAAAAAACTTCCACTCCTCGAGTGACTTACCTGTGGAAATGACTGCCTTTGCTGCTTCCCGAGAACACATGGTTCACAAAATTCCTTTGGTATTTCCTTAAATTTAACATCAGACATTTGACTTAAGACCTGTGACTTCTGTTGTCTAACGTGGCCCAACCGCTGATGCCACAAATATTGTAATCAGAAACATCACCAACAAGGGCAGACATATCTTGGTTAACATTCAGATAATACAGACCACTCACAACTGAACCAGTAGCCAGCACGCTACCATTCACTGAGCAATTCTCTGAATCCAAGATTTGACATCCATTTTTGTTAAACACAACCACAGCACCCCTTGTAATCATCTGACTTACCGACAGCAAGTTAACACTCAGTCCTGGAACAAGCATCACGTCTGACAGATTATTAATACTGTCGCTTACATTCAGTGCAATGTCGCCAACTCCTTGTACAGACAACTTATCTTCATTTCCATTTACAATGTTATTATCAGGATCATCATTGCATTTATAATTAGACATAAGTTTAACATTAGGAGACATGTGAGCTCTACAACCAGAATCAATTACGAAACAATTCTTTGGTACGCGAGCAGTTAAAGCACAACACAGAATTTTATTGGATTTTGGACACTTCGGTGCACTTTGAACTTTTTTCTTCTGTGGACAAGTATCTCTTCCGTGACCCTTTTCGCCACAAATCCAACACTTCCAATGACTCTTGTCAACTGCTTTCTCACTAGAGCTCTTTGGTTTCTTGACATACCTGACTTCCTTCTTGGTGTTGCTGTACAGGGCTGCCCCATCAGCTGACTTCTCACCATGACTTCGGCGAAAGCTTTCGTCCAACAAGATAGACTTGATGCGGTCCAACTGTAGTTCCCCCTATGTTGAGGTTACGGTCATAACTAAGTTATCGTATTCATCAGGAAGACCTCGAAGTATCATAGCAGCAACAAACTTATCAGCGACAGGCTCATCAACAGCTGCTATCTTCTGTGTAACTGACATAACCTCACCAATATACTTGTCCATGGAATCGAAATCTGATAACTTGAGCGAGCACAGAATTCGCATCAGCGTGATATACCTCCACTTTCCTTTATCTTCAAAAGCCTTTTCAAGGGCATGCCAGGCATCCTTAGCTTTTGCACAGTCTCGAACATGGGAATAATTGTGAACAGTCACCATGAGACATATATCCGCCAGCGCTCTCTCGTCACGCTGATCATGTCCCTCAGACACATCTGTGCCTCGGACACTGGCCCACAATCCATGGTTTTTGAGATAATTTGACATCCCAAAAGACCAGTTCGAATAATCTTCCCGAACACTCAATTTCGGAAACCCATAGGCACAAGGACTCGAAGCATGTTCACTCATTTTGCCTTCTCACTTTAAAGTTCACTGAAGAAAATGATCACAGAACACTGTTATGTCTGGGCTCACAACCTATTGAAACTACTTGTGCTATGTGGGTTTCTATTGTATCAGTTAAACACGGGATGAACGGATTAAAATACACGAGCACATGTTGACTTACTTCTTCTTCTCCTTCTCGTGAGGGGTGTTGGGCGCAGTACACTCTTTACCCAGTCACTAATTCAGAGATTAACAAAAAAAAAGATCTATTATCGGGAGGAGAATTTATGGAGGAAGCATGATTATGACGTGGAAGGGCACAACCAAGGACACAATAAGGTGCTAAGCTTCACGCCCAAGTGACGCATCTTGGCGACTTGCTACATAAACAAACACGAGGCGTCACACGTAAGGGAAAGAGTTAAATGGTTAGATGGCAATCCGAAAAATATGTGAGTAAAGCGGAGAGGACAGGAAATGTAGGGGAATAAAGAAGTACCGAAATTGATAAGGGGAGAGAAAAACCTAGCATACTGAGGGAATTAAATAGCGTAGTTCGTTGAGACGTATATAAGGGACACTGAAACACGAGGTGATTAACAGTACCTATCGCAGTATTACATCCACAAACCTCGGAGGCTTGCAAGTTGCACCGAGCCATAAAGACAGGGGTGGGCGCATGATTAAAACGTAAGCGAATAATGGTAATGATGTGACGACGAGTATAGCGACCATTATAAAACCAAGGGTGATGGGGTATCGACGGTTGTAGATTATAATAAAACTGAGCCTTTTCCCTTGAATAATCCCTCCATTGTGTCGACCATACTTCCTTTAATTAATTTTTCAGAAGAGGTATAAGATCAGAGGCGGGAGTGGCAATGGCGATGGGGGTGCCGTGGCCACAAGCAGCACGTCGAGCGGCCTGATCTACGTATTCATTTCCTAAAATAGCTGTATGGCCGGGGATCCAAGAAAAAACAACAGAAAATCCCGATTGAGTCAATTCATACGTCAACCTGAGTATATGAAGTATGAACCAGTTGTCGATGTGCATCACATTTTGTAAGGCCTGGAGAACACTTCTGGAGTCGGAAAGAATAAGAGAGCGAGATATCACATTTCTTTTGACATATAAGAGAGCTTGACGAATAGCAAAAGCTTCTGCCGAGAAAATAGATAATTGTGGAGGTAACGTAAAGGAAGCAAGATGTTGTTTGGCGGGGACATAAAAGGCCGCCCCCACGCCAGGCGGGGAGTCGAATTTGGAGCCATCTGTGTATATGGTGGTACAGCTTGAGGCACTTTCTTCAATTTGACAGACATATCGACGGGCGATGGAGTGGGAAAGAAATTAAGCTTTTAGTGAAAAGTAGGGGGCATGGTGAAGAACATCAGGAATGAACTGATAAAGAGGGAAGGGCGCATTATAGCATAGCGGCTTCCGGGTTTGGAGAATGTCTGGACGAAGACTGGTAAGACTGATGAAAGATGAGAGAATGGAGGGGGTGGAATATTTTTTAAGTAAGTGTTGCTGATGATATTCTTGTAGTAATTGTAATTTCGGAAGAATGGGAGAAGCAGCAAGAGCCATTTTGCGAAGGAGATAACGAGAAGACAGGTACTTCCGTCTTAGACCAAGAGGTGGATCTGTAGCTTCGACGAGAAGGGCCTGCATGGGCGTAGAGGAGAGAGCTCCCAAGATAATTCGCAGAGCGGCATATTGTAATTTATCTAGTATCGTGAGACGAGACTGGGGCATGATGTCATAAAAATGGCAACCATACTCCATGGAGGACCTGACGATAGAGCGGTATAAAAGTAGCAAAATTTGAGGGTCCGCTCCCCAAGAGCGGCGAGTTAACGAACGTAGGAGTTGTAGTTTTTTTGTGACGTGTGATTTTAGGTGCGCCAGTTGGGGTGCCCATGTCAGCTTATCATCTATCAATATCCCTAGGTATTTGGTATGATGGGTGATGGTAATAGAACCCTGTTGATATAGAATCGGGGAACGGTCGTAGAGACGTTTATGGGTAAAAATTAAGGCAGAGTTTTTGAGTGGGACTGTATCAAGACCGTGATTAAAAAGCCAAGAATGTAAAATCGTGAGGGCATGGAACATATGTTGTCTACACTGGGATAAATCGGGGTGTGAGCAATATAATAGGTCATCGGCATATTGAATAAGCCGGACATGAGGGAGTATTAGTTTCTCAATCTCGCTGGTGTAAAGGAGATATAGTATACCACTAAGAATATCGCCCTGGGGCAAGCCGGAAGACGCAAAGCGCGAATTCAGGACAGTGGGGAAAGTTGCAAGAATGACGCGACGGGAGTGAAGAAAGGCGGCAATCAGTTTTATAAAAGGGGAGGGGAATTTCCATTTACAAAGTACAGTCAATAACAACGAGATGTTGACATTATCGTATGCGCCTTGAATGTCTAAAAATACTGCTACCGTAAAATGTTTACGACAGCTGGCCAATAGGAGGTCAGTGAGGAAGATATTCAGAGCATCGATAGTCTATTTTCGTTTTATAAAAGCAAATTGGGTTTTTGGGACCAAATCATAATACTCAAGAGCCCATATCAGTCTCGCCAACAATATACGCTGAAACGTTTTTCTGATACAGGACCCGAGCTGAATTCCCCTATAACTGCAGGGGAGGGCGGGGTTTTTGCCAGGTTTTAAGATGGGAAGTAATAAAAAGTCGTTCCATGTGGAAGGAATCTGACCTGTACGTAGGACATTATTGTAAAATTCAAGTAGGACCATATGTGCGGATGAGGGTAAACTATTGAGCACGTGGTAAGAAATGTAATCGGGATCGGGGGTTGAAGAATTTTTGAGAGAGAGGGCATTTCGGAGTTCGGCTGGTAGAATTGGTTGTATTAGACAAGTAAACTTGGAAGGCGTGACATATTGATAGGATGGTGGGGCACAGGCAACAAAATCAGGCGTTAAACTGCGATAGAAACATAAAGAATTTTCAAAAGTAAGACGATGTGGAGGCGCAGATAAATTGCATACAGAATTCCATATTTGAGTAAGGGGAGTTTGGTGATTAATGGAATTGACATATTTTTGCCAAGCAGCACGACGTTTGTCATTGAAGGTGCGTTGCATAGTCGCAACAAACTTTTTATACTGCAAATAAGTATACGGAGTATGGTATTTACGAAGGAGGTGAAGCAATGCTTTGCGGCGCTTGACCAAGTGTATACATTCGTCGTCCCACCAGGGGATGTGAAAAAGGGCTTGACCGGATCGTTCTCGACAAGGAATGAGTGGATGATAAGTGTCAAAATATCTATTAATAATGGTAATTAAGGATTCATAAGAATAGCGTACAGGCGGAGCGGCATGGCAAAAATGTTGTTGGATATATTCAGAAAACAACACTTCATCAAAATTTTTAAACTGTCGAAAGAAGCGAGGAGTATGCTCAGGGGGTGGGGGCAGGTGTATAGATGAACCGGTAATGATGATGGGATAATGATCACTGAGATGTAGATCTGGAGTTGTTTGCCAATAGAACAGGTGTGCGAGAGAAAGGGATACAAAGGTTAAGTAGACAGCACTGGGTGCTTGCTCAGGGGCAGAAAGACGGGTAGGGGAACCATCTTCTTGCATCGTTATGCCCGACTCAGGAGCACGGTTGAACCTGTTTAGCTGATGTGTTGGCCTTCTTTTCCTTCCAAAATCTCTTCATCCTCTCGCTGAGCGCCTTTCTTCGGTCTTCTGTCCAAGTTATGGTGGCCCTGGTGTTGGGTTTGTCTTCAAATTGGTGATTGTCGATTAGGGTTCTGAATTTGCATCTGTCCTGTATAATATTGTCTGAAATGTTGATTTCCTGGAGATCTGTTTCAATTTCACGTAGCCAGCTGTTCTTGGTTTTTAGTGAGAGGGCCAAGTTGAGAATTCTTTTAGTCAATCTGCCATTGTTCATTCTGATAATGTGCCCGTAAAATTTCAATCGTCTTTTCCGAAAAGTATGAGACATTTTTTCACATTGGCTATATATTTCCTGGGATGACTTTTTCCTCCAGATTCCCTCTATAAAAACTGGGCCAAAAATTTTTCGTAAAATTTTCCTTTCTTGTTTTTCAATCTCTTTGGTTAAAGATTTGCCACCAATGATTAAGGTTTCTGATGCATATAACGCCTCCGGTTTGATTACTGTATTATAATGTCTAAGTTTTGCTTTCCGAGATATTGATTTTTTGTTATACCTATTCCAAGTGATTCTGTAAGCTTTCTGTAATTTGGAAATTCTCTCTTTATTTGCTTCACGGTTTAAACCAGAGGGCTGAATAATTTCTCCCAGATATTTGAATTCGTTCACTTGAAAGATTTTGCCGAATTTAGTTCTCATAGGTTGTCCGTCTAAGTATCGTGAGGCTCCTTCCATGTACTGAGTTTTCTCATAAGAAATTTGAAGTCCCGTTTTGATGGCAATTTCATGTAATTTTTCAATGGAATGAATTGCTTCTTGTCTGTTATTAGAAAGGATTGCTATGTCATCAGCAAAGGCCAAACAATGTACATGAATTCTATCTTTGAGTAGTCTGCCAAGGGTTATTCCCTTAGTTTCCTTTTCCCAGGTCCTGATTATCTT
This sequence comes from Meconema thalassinum, assembly GCA_946902985.2. Taxonomy (NCBI): domain Eukaryota; kingdom Metazoa; phylum Arthropoda; class Insecta; order Orthoptera; family Tettigoniidae; genus Meconema; species Meconema thalassinum. The sequence continues at coordinate 1,070,746,380 of OX336389.2, forward strand.
CTCAAGTACGAGGCTGAACAGTAACGGAGATAATCCGTCTCCTTGGCGGACCCCAGTGTTAATTGCAAAAGGCTCAGATATTTCGCCGAGGAATTTAACTTTTGACGTAGTGCCAGTTAGTGTTTGTCTGATTAATTCTCTTGTTTTTCTATCAACTTGAAATTCTTCTAGAGTATTGAAAAGTGTTTGACGATCTATAGAGTCATATGCTTTTCTGAAATCTACAAAGGTAATGACTGTCTGTCTGGTTTTGCGCATTTGTAGGATAGTTTTGAGATTGAGAATTTGTTCCGTACATGATCTTCCTTTTCGGAAACCTGCCTGGTATTCTCCAATCAGACGGTCTGTTTGTTTCTCAAGTCTAGTGAGCAGGGCTTTGGAGAAAATTTTATAAATAACTGGTATCAAGGAAATTCCTCTATAATTATTGATGTTGGTTTTATCCCCTTTCTTGTGCAGTGGATGGATTAGCGCACATTTCCAATCCTCAGGTATTTCTTCGGTGATCCAGATGTTCTCAAGAATTGAGTGGATTTTCCGGGCTACGTTCTCACCACCTATCTTCAGCATTTCGGCAATTATACCATCTTCCCCTGGGGCTTTATTATTTTTGAGTCCATGGATTATTTCTTTAATTTCTTCCAATGTTGGGGGTTCTGAATCTTGGTTGGATGTTTGTTTTTCAAAGATGAGTTGTTCTTTAGGGGATTCACAGTTTAAAAGATCCTTGAAATAATCTGCTAGAAGTTTGCAATTTTCTTGATTATTTGTTTCCAATGTCCCATCCGGGCGTTTGAAGCAAAGACTGGGTGCCTGATAATTTGATAATTCTTCTCTGAAGGTTTTGTAGAAGTTTCGTGTATTGTTTTTAGTAAAATCTTGTTCAATTTCAGCCAATCTGTAGTGATCGTACTTGCGTTTTTCAGATCTGATGATTTTAGAGGTTTGTTTCTGTACTTTGGTGAATTCGTGCCAATTTTCTTCCGTTTTGTGAGAATTCCAATTCTGCCAGGCTTTAATTCTGAAGTTTATAGCCTTGTCACAGGTTTCGTTCCACCACCTATGCTTGCGTTTCCTGGGCTGTGTGCCAATGTTTTGAGAAGCTTTCGAAAGTATATCTTTGAGTTCTAACCAGCCAGAAGAATCGTGAGTAGGGATACTTTCTTGGAAAGTACTGGCGTTCTGTTTAAGAAATTCTGGATCGACGCGCAGATTTTTTGTTATTTTTGGTTTGGATCTGTTCGGTTGAAATTTTACCTTGATTAAGGATAGATGGTGGTCAGAGTCAATGACTCCTTTCTTGACTTTGACATTCATAATTTCTTTTTGATTCTTTTTGGAAATAGCCACATGATCTATTTGAAATTCTCCTAAGTGAAAATTAGGGGATCTCCAGGTCTTTTTCTTGTGTGGAAGTGCCAGGAAATGTGTTGACATTAGTTTGAGATCAAAAGTTTTGCAAAAATCAAGTAATCTTTCTCCATTTTTATTAGTTCTATTGTGTGCTGGATATAGTCCTACAATGGTCCTGAATTTCCTTTCTCTACCAATTTGGGCATTAAAATCTCCCAATAGGATTTTTATGTGATGATTTGGAATGATGGCTGTAGTTTCTTCCAGCAGTTCCCAGAAGTCTTCCACCTTTTGTGGATCTTTACGATTGTAGTTGTTGGTGGGTCCATGCGCATTAATAAGCGTATAAGCTTTGTTTCCTGATTTAACGGATAGTGTTGAAATTCTTTCAGAAGGCGAGGAAAAGTTAAGCACTGAGTTTATAATGTTTTTTCTGACAGCAAATCCAGTGCCAAATTGTAGTGGCTTCATATGGAGGGAGATTGCTGGCTTGCCTTTATAAATTCTATAATTTCCTGATTCAAAATGATTTTCATCCGTGTATCTGGTTTCCTGTAGTGCTAAAATTTGGATGTTGAAGTTATCCAACATGTCTGTTAATTGTTTTAACTTGCCAGTTTTCCGAAGTGTGTTGATGTTTAAGCTACCAATGAAAGTTTTGCATTTTGGGCGAAGAGATTTGGGAAGCTCCGATACATTCCCGCATGATGTTCTCGGTCCCCCAGAATCCGATGACCGAGAAAAATAACTAGTATGTCTACTAGGGCCTGGGGTAGTTATATTGTAGGTTGTTTCCATCATGCTAACAAGTTGAAAGTAGTGGGGACATCGATCTATGTCGGTGTCATGGTTACAACTGAAGTAGTGAGCTTCAGAGGTTGCTGAAGATGTTGTCAAGCTGTGCCTGTTTTTGGTCCGCGAGAGGTATTTTATTTCCCTCAAACCCTCCGGACAAGTCCGGCGAGCCTCCCTATCCGCCACCTGGGACGCGCCCGATAGGGGAACAGGCAGAAACCCCCACGGGAGGGGAACCATCATTAAGAAGATGAAATGAAGCAAGTTGGGACGACGTCCAGATATGACGACCTTTGGGCGTAATTTGGGTGCTGCCCCATTCCGTGTGATGAGCATTGAAATCACCGCCCAGTAAATGGTACGGAAAGGATTGACAATAAGTGAAGAAGGATTTCCACTGTCGTTCGTTGCCCTTAACATCTGGGGGAATGTAAAGATTGGTAATATGATACTTATCAACTTGAATAGTAAGGAAATATGTGCGGGGAAGATGAAAAATAAAGGGTATCACTTTATAGGCAAGGGACTCATGAATGAGAGTAAGCACTCCACCATAATGGGGCCCATCATGACGTTCAACTACATACTTCGGTATATTGAACAATAAGGAATTATACAACCATGTTTCCTGTAGCAGGACAACCTCTGGCTGATATTCCTGTATGAGAAGAAGGAGTTCATGCCGCTTGTTTAATATGCTATGGGAATTCCATTGTAGGATCTTCATGGGATGGGAGATGATTGTACATCCCTGGGTGACTCAAGTGGTTGGGATTCGGGAGGAAGAGAATGAAACGGGAGAAGAACTATTTTATCATACATATTTTTTAAAATGTGGGCCCATTGGGCATTCGAGCCCAAAAGGTCCATAAGTTGGAGATAATCACGTGTGATAGCAGGAGGCACACCAGTTTTGGGTGGCACAGGAGGGGGAGGAGGGGGGCTGAAGTGCATGGTAGACGTCGACGGAGTGACGGCGCCGGGCACCGGACGAGTCAAATGGTCTGGCCGAACTATCGAGAGGTAGGCCTGCCGGTCGTAACCCAAAGGTGGTATCACTTTGGGTGAGCTTTGAACAATGGACGTACATTTACGTTTTTTAGGTAGCGTGGTAGAAGCAGGGGTATGAGTGGGAGAAAGTGGGGGAAATTGCTGAGGGACGGTAAGTGGTTGAAAGAGGTTAGAAAATGGGGCAACAATTTCTTGGTATGACTTATTTTCGACACACATGCGTGTATTTATCTCAACTTGATTTTGATGGTACACACACTGGGAAGAACCGCTTGTATGATTCTCATCACAATGCACGCATCGTACCAAGACTTGGGAACAAGTCGAAGTTTCATGGCCTTGAGCACAGCGGCCACATTGGGGAGCTCTTGCACGACAATTTTGACCGGTATGTCCATACCGCTGACATCGATTACATATGATCGGCCTAAAGATAAAAATGTGGACCTCAAGGACAACATGAAAGATTGAGACATATTTTGGGAGAGTCTGCGTTTCAAAAAAAAGTTTTATCGTCCCCGTGGGGAGCATCTCCACTTTACCGTCAATCATCTTACGGCGAGACATGCGTTGGAGTTTGATTATGGGGCAAGGCGACTCAATATACTGCAGGATATCATCATTCGATAGAGATAAATCGACACCACGGATTAAGCCTATCCGTTGGATGTTCGCGGATGGAATGAACGCTTTCAACTTTTTTTCGGTGAGTAAGGGGTTTTTAAGAAAGAGGTTGGCGGCTCGAGCCGTGTTGAAGGTAATCTGTATGCGATTGCGCCCCTTGCGGTGAATGGCCGAAATTCCCTCTATTTTTTTCTCATAGAACAGTCGTCCCAAAGCCATCGGATGTAAATGACCGATATGCGAAGTGTCGACAGACTCGACATTAACATGATAGGGCCCAGAGTGGGTTGAGGAGTACGGTCTCGGAGGATCAGCCCCAGTTGACGGAGTTGAGGGGGTCGAAATTACGGGAGGCAAATTCGTATCAGATGACGGGGTAGTAGAAGATAAGGCTGGAGTAAACGGGGCATTTAAAGGCATAATCTCCGTAAGAATAACGTCCATGGCAACGTCAGGCGGGCCCGGATTTTCCGCACCCCCACTGGTGTCTGACATGTCCCCGGTATATAGAACCGAGAATGGGTCTACTATTCACTGAGTAAGAGTCACTAATACACACTTAGGCACACACAAGTTTACGTGAACACACACAGTCACACTACTTAACAGAAGCAGTCGCTCTCCACACACGAGGCGATTCGAATAGGCGAGCTAAGAGAGACCGACCCGTATGCGACGTAAGAGCACACGCAATTGAAGTAATACACTAGGCTTTTCCAAGTTGGCCCGAACCAAGGTCTTCGCACGCACTGGATCGGACGATAAGACCAAGGATCATGTAAACTATAAGAGATTCGTCACTTTTGGTTATAGAATTTCCGGGAGAGAGCACCGCCTGAGGCTATGTACCGCTATACCAAGTCTGGCAACATAAAAAGTAAAAAGCCATATGAATGTAGCCTTTATTACACGTAATTGAACAATATGTTCTGCGTTGAGTTATTGATTATTGATGAAAAGAACACAAACATAACTGCGCCTTTCGCTAGGCGTAGAAATGTACGCCCTGATATGAAAATAGTACTCTTTGATATATATCAATGTTGGCAATAGATTTGTCACGAAGGATGGAATTATGCCGTTCTAGAGCTTAATTCACCTTTAGGCTAATTAAACATTGCTCTCCTACTCTACAGAATTGTTGGGATATTCGATGAATATAAAGAAAACTGTCCAAATGCACTCTATATTGACATAACCTCACTTTTGCCTAGCATGCCGGCTGCCACCCACCCCTCCCCACAGCCGTAAACCACAAATTTTATTGCAATGCAAAGGAGAATGGGTAGGAAAAAAAACAAGAGATGAAATGCACACATTTATTCTCTCTATATATTTTTATTCGAGAATAGTCCATATTGTCCACTAGTTTTACACATGGTCAACTCCAGGAAGATGAAAATTGCCGTATTGTTCTTACTATCATTATAATTCTTACATCCCGGTGCTTGGCAATTTTTCCTCCCTTGCAGTGGCATGATTGACTCTCAATTCAATTCAAATAAATAATCAAAATACCCAAGAAATCAAAACAACCAACACCACCACGAGGAAAATCAATCAAAACAGACTATTCCCGCTTCCGTCAGTCTGTTTGCTGTGAGCATTGGGTGAGTGCCAACTACGGAAACATAGTACTGAAATTAATTCTTCATTGGTTGGCAGAACATCTATAGCGGAGCTTTACCGAACCCCACGCGCTCCCTATGATCTGTCATCCCCCTGGATAAGACGGGCATTACTGCATGTTGACTTAGATTGTATTGAACAAGAGCACAGGGTACAGGATGCAGACAAAAGGCAAAGAATATAAAGTCAAAGAATATACATTTGACAAAAGACAAACGATATCTACATGCGAGCGAGATTAGAAAGTACGAGAAATATTCATTCTCTTCAACACTTTATACAACCTTCTTGTGCCATATCTGTTGTGCAAGCTATTCTTGAATAGCACGGACTTTTAACTCTTTCATTTACGGGAAGGAAATCCTATATTAATCAAGAAGACTATATATCTCTTATGCCACCCCAGTTTACTATACAACCCCTAGCCATGAGTGAATATACACTCGTGTCAAACTGTATACCGGTACGGTATTTAAAACCTAATGTCTCCTGCACTCAGCCATAGAAAACTTAACTTTAAATACGATGATCGATGGCAATGTACCGTACTGTACATCCACGTACATGTATGCGTCGTGATCAACTACAAGGAAGAAAATGGAAAGGCACATCATTGTAGCTTACGAGGTCATGCATTCCCACCGTCGATATAGTTATGATATTGAAGTATTTATTTTGTCCCCTTATCGTGCAGAAAGGAATGCATAATACATTGCTGAAAATACTTATACCATTTCAATGATTACTAGTCAGGAACAATACAGCTAGATCGTATCCCGCGCAGTAGCCTATTACTTTATTCTGTAGAATGTATGGAAACAATGAACAAATGGGAGGAACAAGAAAAGCCCTCAAAACTTACAGATTTATTTGAAGAGGCTTGGCTACAAACTTCAAAGAGGCAACTTTTCTTTATTGGAATTATTTAGTCTGTTTACATCACAAAGGTAGCTGCGGAAATCTAAATATTTGTATTCTGTATTTCAACATCCAATCGTCCTTCAGAATTCTAGCCTCCAAATAAAATCCCATTTATGTTGTCAAATAGAGCCTGTATACCATCTCTTGATGAATGCAGTACATTTGCACTTGACTATTGGCACAGGCTAGAGTAAAATGTGGCTTTCCACCGATGTCTCGGCCTCATTCATGGGTGTGATTAAATGGGAGCTATTGGGGTATGAGTGGTGCTGAGTAATGGCCTCAGGGCACAACTAGTGCCTGTGTGACCTGCGAAAGGTTCTACTCATAGGGTTGGTGCTATTGTTCTGACTCAGTGAGGAAATCAATGACAAACTACCTCACTCCTCATCTTGCCTAGTACGCCTCATTATAGTGCTGCTTTGAGGTTTTGTGGGTATATAGCCTACCGACTTAACCTATGGCGGTACTTCTTAAGGATATAACCAGTCTCTGGGCTGACTACCTAACAGACAGTTGTCAAATATCATGGTACCGGTGCCGGTATGTTTCAAGATATTTTACGTCTTGTGATATGATATGATATAATCAAATCAAATGTCTACAAACATTTTGCGCACTGGTTGCCACCGACTCGCACACAGTGTCAAGGTGTGCCTGTGGATGCTCGTTTATTGAAGTACGCAGGGTCACGATTAGACAATTCCACTTCTGCTTCAGACACCCGATGTCCTTATAAATCGTTTTGAAGGTTCGGAAGAGAGCCTGACTGATGCTGGGACTTCACCACACCCCTTCTGGTATTGTATTTAAGGGACATGAATAGGGAGGTGAGAAAGTATTAGGATGGTGTTAGTCAGGCTGTTCCAGCCGAGCAGCTCGTCCGTGAGCAGCTGAGTACTCGCCGCCTTGTGTGAGTAAACCTGCAATATGTAATACAGCTCTGCTGTAGGGGCGGCCATTACTAAGCGGTGGATACATCAAGATTGGCCGGAAGCGCATGGACTTGAGCTATGACCTTCGCCCAGTGACGTATTGGCTATCACCCCCAGTCCCTCTCCAACTGTGCTCCGAGCATTACTGCTGAGTACTCGCGTGTACGCATACTCAAACTCGTGGATTTGGAACAGCCTGGTGTTAGTGATTCCAAGTTACACTACTCGGTCAAACCAGCAGTAGTCTCCCTCAACACATGCCTCAGTAGCATGCAACGTAGATGTACAGTAATAAGCACCCTGTTCATGTTTACTATGCATCAGTGGCGTAACTAACGATTGCTTCTGGAGAAGGATGAGCTTAGCCTAATTGATTTCTGGGGGAGGGGGAGGGCATGGACATAATGGAGACATAATCGATGAGAGCTAATATATAGTCACGAAGTTTCAAAACCTCCTATCTACAATTTATCGTAGTTGATTTAATTAGCATTTAATACTTTGTACTGTATTTGCACTTATCAATGTAGGCTTTCTTATTGTTACGTGCCACCCCCTAGTGGCACTTTTGTTAACTGGATTACGGTAGGGGTACAAAGCACAACACCAATTACTGCTTAAAGAAATAATTAACTTTATTGTGGCCAGAAAATTACACTAATCAGCAAATACAAGCAATTAGGAGCCTTCTCCAGTTTCCTCAAGTCTCTTCCTTATGCGCTCTTAGCCCCTTTCACTTGCAACAGACCACAGAAGTTAATCCGTCCTAATGAGTCCGGTGGCCTTGGCAGAAGCTACCTGCCCCTCTTCCAGGTACAAAAAATACAGTTACTTACGAGCACTTGATGTACGCTGTTCACAAGCTGGGAGAAACAATGTCACAGGATTTCGTAACTCGCACAGCACTTCGTCACCACACTTCTGTCGCACAAGATAATCGCTCGCACTAGCTCGTAAAACTCAACAACAACTGCTTCACGGGTCACTCTTATATAGCAGGCCGGTGACTCAATAAATGGTTCTAGATCCATCCAGAGTCCACGGCTTCTCGAGGTTTCCACTGCTGGTCCAGTCACGAATCTTCTGGACTATCCCTTTGTCTGTAGTAGCCCTGTTGCATAAGGCGCGCGCAATACAGGAGGCAAGCCACAGCCCAGCCCCTGGGGCAGTTGTGACTCAAGCGGCGAGCGATGACACAAACTCACAGCCGTAACATTATTAAGTCGTGTTTTCTTCGCGAAATCATCTGATCCTCTCTATTCCTCAACAATGTATAATTATTAATAAACTAGTTTCCAACTATTGTTTAACTTAAAACAGTGATTAAACTTAACAAAATATTCTCCACTTTCCAAAATGACACTCGCCCACGGATACTAACAGAATGACAACTAACAAGTAGTGTATTGTTTGAAATGGATGAGGAATGATAGTGCCACACCCATCTCACTGCCACCTCTCTGGCTAACTGAACAGCTGATGATGTTGCTCATTCAATAAGTGTTAAGTTAGGGTTATGCTAAAAATTTCCATGAGAGAAAATAAATGCTTTAAAATTACCAGTATCGGTAAGTTTACTTTGTTAAACCAAATAATTAGAATTAGTTCTTTAAGAAAATTTTTCTTATTAGTGTTAACATGTTTTCGGTGTTAAATTTGCCAAAAACGTGCTGCACTCGAAACATTGCACACCATTTAACGAGAGAAAGTTAAAAGTCTTGACAAGCTGGAAATCTTATTATGTCTTGTAAATATTCATTGTAAGTCCATACGGAAATTCTACCAAAGCTCATTATATAGAATGCAAAGACATTTGCTATATTAGCAAAGTACGGTATTTGTGATTTCCGTATCGATAGTTATCAACAAGTTATCAAATGTTCTTTTTAGTGTTAACATGTAGGCCTATTCGAAGTTAAATTTGTCAAAGAGGTGCTGAAGATGAGTTTTAAGGTCTGGAACTATATGTTAACAGCGTACACTGTGGCGTACCAACGGAGGCGTTTACTTGCTTACTTGAAACCTTATATTGTCCCATCTATCACCTGTTTTACACTACTGCTAGTGAGGCTTCTTTACTCCTGTATATATTTTAAATGTGATCAGTGTGATCACGTTATTCAGTAGGTAAATACCCTACACTCTACTCGCAGCGAGACAACTCCTTCAGCGTTGTCGCCAGTCATGGATGAGTTTTGCTGTTAAAGTGTGATCGGTAACTTGGGGTTTTCATGCCCCTTCGGGCTGCTTTAAATGTGCATATCTGTGTCACTGTGTGTCAGTTTCGTGAATGATGATCCGGTACGGTACATGGCGAGTTTCTGCAATTTATTCCTATCAATGATGGAGATAATGCCATCCAGAAAGGCAGATTTTGAGAATCAATCGTAGCCTAATAGCAGTAAGAACATGGAGAGCAAAATATTATTTTTGTCTCACATAATATCAATATTAAAAGCAGTCACATTTGGGCGTGATGATACCACTGCATCATTGCAGTTTTAATATATAAGCTACTGTAGTTACCGTTTTCCATATTAAAAAAAATGAATTTCTTCAATTTTTTTGTTATGCTTGAAAATAAATTAAAATAGTTTTCATGCAAAGCGAATGTTTATTTAATTATTGATTTTTTATGAATAATAATCGAAATTTCATTTTAATAATGTACACAACTATACCTTACTTTCTGAATGAAACCACCCCCCACCCCACAAATCATGCGCACGCCACTGGGTGTACAATACTATGTCTTGTATTGATTCGCGTATAATTAACAATTTTTGAGAACCTAGGCTATACTGTACAGAACATGAAATGGACGGCGTTATGCATTAAGCGGCTAAGCGCCAATTTTTGGAAATTGAGTTATTAGCACCATCTAGTGTGTATGGTCTAGAACTACATTCTTTTTACATAAGTATGCCATTTTTCTTAATATTTGCCATTAATTTTATAGAAAAGTCTAAGCGCCATTCCCTTTATCTTAGGTTAAGAGTTTTGCATTAATCGGCTATGAGGCGAAACTATGAAGCTATCCTTCGAAACGCTATATTGAGTTCTGCAAGAAACAGCCAAGCGGCATTTCATTGTCTCTCACACTTTATCTGGGTTGTCTGGTAGAAGAGCTTTGACGAGAAGTTACACTCTGGCAGGAGTATCAGTCTGTAAAATGTGCTTTATCCAGGCCCTAAGAATATCAGGGGATCGCATTAACAACTATCTTAAGAAAGCCAACGAACTACAAGGAATTATTAAGGATAACAGAGGTAAATCAGGAGGTTATAACAGAATAACCGATAGTAAGATGGCTGAAATTATCGAGCACATTAATAAATTTCCTTAGTACAAGTCACATTATTGCAGATCAGAAACAAGCACTCTCTTTCTCCAGTCACATGTCACACTTCCAGTTATGTATGAATTACACATAAAGGAATATTCTCAGCCAGTTTCCCTCTCATAAATCATAATATAAGAAAGTATTTTACTCCAGATTCAACCTACGACGAAACCCGCTTAAGAATGACACATGCAACTTTTGTGACTCTACAAATGATCAAATAATCAATAAAAATGGTGACACTGATGTGATAAAAATAAACTTGCTTGCTCATCAGGAGGATGCAGAAAATACTCGAAGTACAATGAAGAGTGACTTTCAAAAACAACCGAAATTAATGGACTGCCGGTGCTTAGCTTTGATATGCAGAGGACACTGCCCCTGCCGAGAATTCCAACAAACATAATATTCTACAAACATCAGTTATGGCTGTATAACTGAGGAATTCATGACTCTTAATTGAACAAAGGCTTCTGCTATCAGTGACTCGAGGGCCAAGCTGGGCGCGGAGCGCAAGAGGTGGGCTCTTGTCTAAGAAATTACATCACTGAACATTCAGAAAAAGGCACGGAACAACTTGTACTTTGGTCCGATTCCTGCGAAGGGCGGAATCGGAACTTAAAAATAGTCCTAATGCTGAAGTCTGTCATGGAGTCACATCCAACTCTAAAGACCATAAAAATGTGATTTCTGGTTTTCGGGAACAGCTATTTGCCCAATGATGATGATTTCAGAGATATTGAAAGTGCCTTGAAGTTTCATCAAAGATTATATACACCAGAAGATTACAAGGAAGTAATGAGAACTTCCGAAAGAAGAACAAGCTGGTCGTGAAACAAATGAAAAGAGAAGATTTTGTGGGCACGGCATCCATTGAGAAACAAATAATAAATAGAAAGAAAGATACCAATGGAAATGGAGCAAGCTGGCTAACAACACAGGAAATTGAAATAAGTAAGGAAAGCCCATGGCTGTTGATTTTAAAACGTACTTTCGATAACAAAGACGGCCAAGTAATCAATTTGAAGAGGAGAAATAGCGCACGCCAATGTGACCAGAATAACCTCAGTTTTTGCCTTAATGCTCTATGGCCAAACGGAAAAGCTATATCAGAGCCAAAATTACAGGATCTCATAAGTGTCATGCATCTGATACCATCCGATGCCAAGGAGTTCTACGAAGGCCTTCATTCAGATGGAAACCGTTTTGACTACATCGACGGTTTTGGTAGTGAACTCTATTTCTCGATACAAGATGAAACCTAAGACTGTGTCAATTTCCTATTGTGTGAAAAACATTTACATCATAAAGTAGAATGTAACACCAATGTTTATAGCATTAGTTCATTTAGTATAGGCTAATATTGATTTAAGTTTGATTCTGGTATTCAAATATATCTGTGTTTCTATTAGACTATTGAGAATAAAATTGCAATTAAGGACACACGAGTACTCATTGTACGCGTCAAAGTCTCCAGAAACTGGAATTAAAATAAAAATGTATAAAGGGCAAAAAGACTTAAAAAGGTGCTTAGATGGTTTACGCATAACTATCGTGTTCGATAGAATAACGTAACAACAAGCTATTCACCAAAAATGGCGCTTAGCAGTTTTATGCGTAACTAAACTCCCAGATAACATAAAGCAGCTAAGTGACAATTGCTAATAAATCAATTATTTGCTGTATTTTTGTAATTTAAATGCAATAACTATCAACAATGCTTATAGATAAGGGTTTGTTTGCTTTTAAAACTCAAACTTGGCCAACAGGAGAGAATTTGTGATAGTTTAAATGTCAAAACTTTCAATCACGTTTTTCTCAATATCAGCTTTTGATGGATAGCTGTTTAATGCATAACGCCGTCCAAATGTCATTGTGAAGTTAAATTGTACAATGGACCTAATAGGGAACATGTAAGCAAGTTTACACTTTTCCATATCCTATGTTTAGTCCAAGTACTGTAGCTGCCTTCTAAGAAAGAGTTGCTGTTGATTCGCCAGGAGATTAGTGACATCGTGGTCATGTTCAGATGAGGATTTGGAAGGAAGCAGCTGTGACCTTAGGTTAGGAACCATCCTGGCATTTACCTGGAATAGAAGTGGGGAACCACGGATACCCACTTCCACGATGGCTGAGATGGGAATCGAATTCATGTCTTCTCAGTTTTGCATCACGAGTGTGAGTGTACCCCGTTTCAGCCTTCAGATCAGAATTAAATTTCTTGTCATGGCTGTGCTCATTAAATCTCGTACCACGACTGCGACGGGGGAGCTGCAGGAAGTTCGGAGATTGGAGGTTCGAATCCCGACGCTGACATCGGCTATCCTGAATGTGGATTTTCCCCCGGGTTTCTCCACATTCCCTCCGGGAAAATGCTGGGATAGTACCTTATTTCAAGTCTCAGGGAACCTACGCAATCCCTGTCCCTAATACAGCTACACTCTACTGCAGTCATAGAAACACAGGCTATCAGACAAGTTCAAAACACACCCAAGTATACGGGGCTGATGACCAATGTGTCCCAAGTCCCTAAAATGAATTAACAACTCCCCATGGAGGGAGGGTTTTGTTTAAAATGCATGTGACCCTAATACCTTGTATCACGAGGGAATTAAAATATCATGAAGTGTATTTAAAAACATGTTTAATGCCGCCCCTTTACTGCCTTCCACCTCATATTTAACTTGCCTAATACACATTTAAGATGTAAACATCATGTTGGTAGGGTACTCTGGTGCAGACACTTCAAGAAGTCCGGCCAACTCAATTCTTGGGTGTACCTCGCGTTTGGGAGAAAATAAGTGAGAAGATGATGCATATCGGGAGCCAAGCTGGCGGCGTGCGGAAAGTGATAGCTTCATGGGCCAAAAATCAAGGACTTCAGCACAATATGAACAGGATGAATGGGTAATAACATCTAAACTTTATGAGAAATATGTCTAAATATATACACATCAAAACACGTTTTGCATAGGGCCTATACTTACCACATCGAGCGGTGGTGGTACAATACTTCCTCCAGGAGTCCGCCATTGAACGAATGGAATGGCCTGCGATATCACCGGACATGTATCGAACATGTCTTGGATGTGCTGAAGCGTGCTATTGCTCAGCGTCCACGTCCTCTCATAACCTGCCAAGAGATCATGGAGGCCACTGTCGCAGAGTGGGATCGCCTGCCTCAAGAGGACCTGGACAACTTGATTTGTGGTATGCCACAGCGAGTAAGAGCCCTGCTCGATGCCCTTGGTGGCTATGTTCCTTATTTAACCGTCACAGGATGGCAAGATTACAACCTATTTAACAGGCCAAATTCCTTCCTGTTTGTAAATTTCTTTTCACACATGAATAAAGTGTGTGGGATTGATCAGAATGCAGTCTCTTTTGAGATAACCTCGTCCACAATCCCACATACGCACTTCGCCATGGCAAACAAGTGTTATGCAAAACGTTTTTTGATGTGTATACAGTATGTATAAATATTATTAGGCCTACTATAATATTGCTACGTCATGCTTTTGTTCCTACCTGTTTGAACTTCACGACTAATTTCACTGTCACGTGACAGCACCGTGAGGGTGAAGCCCCCCCATTGTAGAGTTAACCTATGACAATAGACTCTCGAGTAGCGGTCTGGGGAAGAGAAGGAAACTCGGCTAACCTCTCCGTCGCCTGAAGACTCTATCTTGCAACAATGCAACTAGCCGTACAGCTTACCAAGCAGGTAAGAGCGTAGGTATGATATGGTGTACTGAATATTTTAGCACTTATGATATTTAGCGCTGTCAAAGTTTTATTTGTATAAAACTTCGACTACATTTACACAGGTGTGAGATTTCTCTTGGCAGTTGCTTTGAGGGGCCTCATTGTCAGGTTATTGGAATAACAAATTTTATTCCTACTCTGTACGTCAGGTCTGACGCTCTGGCACGGCAGTGACCGAGCGGTTAGAAGTTCTCCTACATCACTCCACTATGCGAACCGCGGTGTTCAGTTACCATAATGACCACTTCCTGATATAGCGGCTAGCATTCTTGGCTGTCACCCCGAAGGTCCGAATTCGATTCCTGGCTCTGCCAAGAAATTTAATTCTAGTCTGAGGGCTGGAACGGGCTACACTCAGCCTCGTGATGCAAAATTGAGTAAAGATGGGTTCGATTTCCACCTCAGCCATCCTGGAAGTGGTTTCCCACTCCTACTCCAGGCAAATGCCGAGATGGTTCCTAACTTATGGCCACAGCCAAACAAATAATTTTGTTCCATGCATGCTCATCATTAGGTACACTTTCCTCAGTACCTGTTTGAGATAGAATTCTGAGATTTTCTATGTTATCTCTCGGGACCACCCTCCGAATGGTGAATTAAATTTCATATCAATTTAAGTGAACATATTTTAGTTATGTAAATTATTATTAATAATTTATTTTGAAAATAAATTATTTATTTTGAGATCATTTTTCTAAATAATAGGTGAATAGGTGAATAATAGGCTGCTGGACCTGTTGGTATGCAATGGCTGTATCGACTGCTAAAGTGTGTGTGGAAACGGAAATGTGTACCAGAAGACTGGGAGAAAGGGCTAATAATACCAGTGTTTAAGAAAGGGGACAAGAAAGTGTGTGATAACTATAAAGGGATCACCCTCACATCACAGATAGTAAAAATACTGGAAAGGATATTAGAAAGAAGAATGAGAAGAAAGGTGGAAGGAGAGTTGCAAGAGGAACAGTATGGCTTCAGGAGTGGAAGATCCACAGTGGACCCAATCTTTAGCTTGAGGCAGGTGATGGAAAAGAACTGGGAATATGGAGATGATTTGATCATGACTTTCATAGATCTAGAAAAGGCATATGATAGTGTCCCCAGAGAGAAGGTATGGGAAACCATGGTTAAGAAGAGACTGGGAAGAGAAATGTTGGAAATGGTGCAAGCAATGTACAACAACTGTGTTAGCAGGGTACTGACCCCAGTTGGAAAGACAGATTGGTTTAGGAACAAGACTGGACTAAGACAGGGGAGTGTGCTGTCACCTCTTTTATTCATAATGGTAATGGATGAAATTGTAAAGGAAACAAAGGAAGCATATGGACATAAAGAAATGAAGTTACTATTATTTGCAGACGATATTGTGGTCTGGGGAAGGAACACCGAAGAAGTGCAAAAACAACTAGATGCACTGAATGAAAATATTCAGAAGTATGGCCTGAAAATCAGTATAGAGAAAAGCAAGACCATGGTGATGACAAGAGGGGAAAGACAAGGAAAGGGCACTGTGAAAATTGGAAGTCAGAGTTTGGAAATTGTGGACACGTTCAAATACCTAGGAAGTGAATTGATGCAAACTGGTAGGTTGGACATGGAGATTGGCAGGAGGGTACAGCAGAGCAATGCATTCTATCAAAGTGTAAGAAAACTTGTTTGGGATAAGGAAGTACCAAGGAAAAGCAAGGAGGTAATGTATAAAATGTACTATGTACCCATATTAACTTATGCAGCTGAGACTTGGACCCTGACGAGCAGGCAAGAGAGTAGAATCCAAGCCAGTGAAATGAAATTCCTAAGAAGTATGATAGGTAAGACAAGGAAAGACAGAGTGAGGAATGAAGATGTTAGGAAGGAAGTTGGGATGGGAAAACTAAATGAGAGAATTGAGAAGAATAAACTAAGGTGGTTTGGACATGTAAAGAGGATGGAGGAAAATAGAATACCAAGACAGATGCTGGAGGTCAAGTGCAAGGGTAGGAGAGCAAGGGGAAGACCTAGAACAAGGTGGATCGATTCAGTGAAGAACAGCGTGAGAAAAAGAAATCTGGACTGGGACAAGATCGTGGAAGAAGAATTGTGGAAGGAAAGTGGAGAAGTGCCATAAATACCCCGACCCGGCAGGAGCTGGATAAGGGGAAATGATGATGATGATGATGATGAGGTGAATTTAAAAATAATATTTAATTCAGTAGATCACATTTCTTATGTTATATCTAAAGGATTACGAGGCACACAGGCAATTGAAATGGAACACACGTTTAATGTACTTGACATTTACTAGAACAGAACTGAACGAACAAGGTGATACAACATTCTTTTATACACACCAAAACAAAAACAAAAGAGAAACATATCTCTATGGACCAGGTTTATAATTAACACTCCAGCTGGCCCGGCTGGTAGTACCTTGCCAGGGTTACGGTGAAGTCCTCAACGGTACCTGCAGTGAAGAGGTGAACTCTGGCACAGTGTGGTTGGCGGAAGGGGCAGCCTATTGCTCAGGTTCAATAGGGCAAACTATTGTCCATAGTTATGATGGGCAGGTTTTGGCCCAACGGCAAAATGAGCGGACGAGGAGCCAATCACTCTCATGGCTCCCAACGGTCATAGAGGCGGAAGAGGCCACGCCAGATGGACTGGCTGTAAAGGCGCACCTCAGTAGTACTTGAGTATGCGGCAGTCCTTGTGTACGGTCCTGCATGTCTCATTCTTCGTGAGCCGCAGGATAAGGCTCAGAGATCATAGTGTGTGGGTCTCGTCCTGGCAAGCCGAGATCCACCCTAAACAAATTCACTCCAGTGGCACTTCTTCCAAACGTCACTTTTCAAAGTCCAACGGCGATGGGATATGGACGGTGGGGGCAGGTTATGGGTGTAACTGGAAGCCCCTAGTTCGGACCTGCACGTTGGCAGCAGATGTGTGATGGTCGTCTTCCGGAGACTCTGTGACTACTCAGGAATTCGGTCCTGCATCTGTGTTTGGACAGGCCTATTTAGGATCACCGCTGCCCACCCCACATGAGGAAGGCCCTGGAAAAGGTGGGCTAAACATCGGAAGTCACAATCTTGGTCCGGCTGGGCAACCGCACTCAGCAGGTCACCCCTCATGCGGTCGAAACTCAAAAACAGTAAGGAATCACAAATTGATTATTGGATCATGGAACATCAGAACCTTGCTTGATTTGGACAATAACATTAGACCTGAAAGAAGGTCAGCTCTCGTAACCCATGAGTTATCAAGACTCAACGTTGACATTGCTGCTCTCAGTGAAACTAGGCTGTCTTCTGAAGGCAAGATTACTGAATCTGGAACAGGATATACCATCTTCTGGAAAGGAAAGGAAAGGAGGTCAGCTCTCGTAACCCATGAGTTATCAAGACTCAACGTTGACATTGCTGCTCTCAGTGAAACTAGGCTGTCTTCTGAAGGCAAGATTACTGAATCTGGAACAGGATATACCATCTTCTGGAAAGGAAAGGAGGGTGAATGTTGATCAATCCTGAGGATTAAATGGGAAGACCGCATTACCAATATTGCTGTTCTGGAAAAGGCTCAAATCAACAGCATAGAATCATCCATAATAGGTCACCAATTTAGATGGATTGGTCATGTCCATCGGATGGATGATGTGAGATTACCTCGTCAAATGCTATATGGTGAGTTATGCTATGGCACCAGACCTCATGGTGGTCCTAAGAGGCGCTACAAGGACCAATTTAAGCAGACCCTGAAATTGACAGGTCTTGATTCACAAACCTGGGACATGCTGGCTGAAGACCGCTCAACTTGGCGCCGTACCATCTCGGATACTGTAAAGACGTTTGAAAGGGATCGACGCATACATGAAGAGGCCAAGCGTCAAGCTAGGAAACTTCGAGCAGCCCAACCACGTCCTCCTCCAGCAATACTATGTGACTTGTGTGGTCGCTTGTTCCATGCCAGGATTGAACTCTTTAGTCACCGTAAACACATCCACAAACTGGACTGAAGGAAGAAGATTTATACTCGGATTCGAGTTAAAGCCGATGATGATGATAATTAACAGTGTGACCAACACAAACCATGGTCACATATTTCAACACACCTCCTTAAACCTGTGGGAGTAGAGGACATGATTTAAGACCCAAGTCTTTACAAAAATAAATATGCTTAGGCTTAGGAAGAGGCTTTGTTAGGATGTCTGCACACATTTTTGAAGTCTCCTCATATTTGATGCATATGACTTTAGAATCCAAAGCATCTCTAACATAGTGATATTTAGTGTCAATATGTTTGGTCCTATTATGGTGGACTGGATTTTTTGCCAGTTTTTGAGCTGATTGACTATCACTCAATAATATGATGGGTGACTTGAGATCTATAAAGTTAGACAAAACACGTTTCAACCAAACAGCTTCTCTTACACCTTCACTCAGTGCAACATATTCTGCTTCAGTAGATGATAAGGAAATGCATTTTTGCTTTTGAGCCCCCCATGATATAGTACCACCTGCCATTTTGAACACAAAACCACTGTATGATTTTCGGTCAGTGCTATCATTAGCCCAGTCAGCATCAACAAATCCCATGAATTGACCTCCATTCCTGACATACTTAAGTGACAAGTCTTTTGTGCAATTTAAATAACGCACTACTCGCTTTGCAGCACACCAGTGAGATTCATTGTAACAATGATTAAATTGACTGAGATATGATATCGCATAGCTTATATCTGGACGCGCGCAAACACTTAAATACATGAGCGAACCTGTGAGTTCTCTATAAGAAAGATCACTTGTTTCTGTATCAGAAACACCAAGATTTGGTTTGGTTTCCAAGGGAGTACCAATGGGACGTGCATCGTGCATACCATATTTCTTTGCAATATCACTGATGTACTGCTCTTGGTTAAGATACATTGTACCATTCTTCTTATCTTGCCTTACTTTAATACCTAAAATATAAGAAATTGGTCCAAGATCTCGTACCTTAAATTCTTTATCAATACAGGTCTTCAATGACTTGATCTCAGACTCATCATTATAAGCCACAATGAAATCATCCACATATAATGCAATAATTACCATACCTTGGGCTTGTTTCTTAAAGTACACACAGGGTTCATCAGCACAATTTCTGTAACCCAATTTGACAAGAACAGAGTGAGCTCTCTCATTCCACAAACGAGAAGATTGCTTTAAGCCATAAATAGATTTTTTAACTTGCAAACTTTATGCTCTGAACCTTTCTTGACAAAACTTTCTGGCTGATACATGTAGATCTCTTCATCTAACTTTCCATTGAGGAAAGCAGATTCAGCATCCCAATGTACCACCTTCAGATCCGTTTGGACAGCCAAGGCAAGCAGCATCCTTAACGTGCTGTGTCGAACAACAGGAGAGAAAGTTTCTGTAAAATCTACTCCGTACCTTTGGGTGAAGCCCCTGGCCACAAGTCTGGCTTTATACCTTTGAATGTTACCGTCAGTCTCTTCTTACTTTGAAAACCCACTTACTACTGACAACATTCTTGCCCTGGGGTTTATCAACTAGATCCCAGGTGTCATTTAACTGAAGTATCTCCATTTCCCTTTTCATAGCCTGCTCCCACTTAACCCTATCAGGCATGGACAATGTCTCCTTAACTGTACTAGGTTCAGAGTCATCAGTGAGAGTCAAGTATGTCACATAGTCTGACATGTCTACAGGCGCCTAGGATACCTTTGATTACCTTCGGCATCCCCCTCCATTGGCTCATTGACGATGGTGGCAGAGCCCACAGAATCACTGCAGTCTGAATCTGTTCCACTAGGGAGATAGCTTAAATCAGCTGAGTCAACAGTCTCAGCCACACCAGCACTGCTAATGGGCGATACGCTTTCAAGTTCCGAAATGCACTCTGCCCCATCCCCTGAGTTGTCGGGTTCTGCCTCACTGTCAGTGGGAACTGAGATCTGCAACATAGCAGGTTCATTAATCTGCAAGGATGGACCAACATTACCTGGAGACACATCAGACACCTCCTGGAACACATCTTCAAAGAACTGTGCATCCCTGGACTTAGCAAGTTGATGAGTAACAGGATGCATGAATCTATAGGCTTTACTGTCCTCACAATAACCACAGAAAATGTGTTTTTCACTTTTAGGATCCAACTTGTTTCTCCTTTGATCAGGGACATGAACTTGTGCTACACAACCAAAAATTCTTAGATGCTCCATATTGACCTTGTTACCAGTCCAGATCTCCTCTGGAACTTTACCTGGAATTTTTCTGGTTGGGGACCTGTTTACAAGATAGGCTGCTGTATTTATTGCTTCAGCCCGCATGCGTTTATCTACTTTAGACTCGCTCATTATGGCTCTACATTTATCAAGCAATGTTCTATTCATGCGTTCAGCTACACCATTCTGCTGTGGAGAATAGCTAGTTGTAGTTTGATGCTGAATACCTTCTGATTTAAGTAGCCACTCAAAATCTTTGCTACAAAATTCACCACCATTATCAGTGCGTAGGACCTTAATAGATCTTTCACACTGATTCTCGACCTGTGCCTTGAAATCAATAAAGCAATCCAAAACAACACTTTTCTTAGCAAGGAAATACACAAAAACCTTTCTAGAATGATCATCAATGAAGGTCAAGAAATAGCGAGCATTGCTCCAAGATGGAACTGGCATAGGCCCACATAAGTCTGAATGAATAAGATCTAGCTTATTTTTACATACAGTTTTACTCTTATTTGACTTAAATGGTTGCTTAGCTTGTTTACCTTCAGCACATGAAAAACAGTTTTTAAAACCATTATCTGAGAAATTAATTCCATGAGTGAGACCATCTCTTAACAACTTCATGCTGTGGTTGTTAAGATGGCCTAGTCGTTTATGCCATAAATATTCTGAGTCCTCTGTACAAATATTAGCTTGAGCACTGAGAGCATTGACTTGGTGAACACCCGCCACATTACTCGCAGTCAGTGCTACATTACCTGTAGCAACAAAGTTTTCATTATCATAAACTTCACAAGTATTGTCGGTGAATACCACAACAAAACCCTTTTGAGTAGCAGCAGACACAGATAAAAGATTAGCAGTGAGACCAGGAACATATTCTACATTGGACAAGGTTTGTGAAATACCATTTTCTAATTGAACAGTTACATTACCAGATCCTTGGCCATACAATTTTTGATTGTTTGCTGTACTGATCTCCAGATTAGGACCAGCAGTGAAGTTCACCATCGCAGTCTTGCTTGAACTCGTATAATTAGTAGCACCAGAGTCAACGAACAAGGCCCCTCTAGAGGCCCTTGCACTTAATGCCTGTCCATCGGTCGCCAGCATCATCTTGTCTTTCTTCGACTTCTGTTGAGTTGAGCTCTGTATCTCCTCTTTCCTGCAATCCCACTTCCAGTGTCCTGGCTTCTTGCATTTCCAGCAGAAGGGCTTCTTCTTCATCTTGTCTTCTCGTGAAAACAGAACAGAATACTTGGATGGCTTGGAAGTACTTTTCCCACTCCAAGTAGTATCTTGTAGCAACTTGGTTCGGACTGTGTCTGCAGTAAGGTCTGTTCCAGAACTTTCCAGAGCCATAATCATAGGCTGAAACTCATCTGGTAGACCTTTCAGCATAAGAGCTGCCACAAACTCGTCGTCCAGTGCCTTATTCATAGACGCAAGTTGCTGAGCAAGTCCCATAACCTCACTAACATACTCTTCCATCGTCTTGTAGTGCTTTAATTTAACTTTGCACAATTTCTTCGAGATGACGATCCGCCGATTCACTCCTTTATCTGAGTAGGCCTTTTCAAGAGCTTCCCACACTTCCTTCGCAGTCTTACAAGGCATGACGATTGGGAAAATTGATTTATCCTCCATGAGGTTAAGTCTGGCCCTAGCCCGACTTTCGTCTTTCGCTTTCTTCGCAGATGTTGTAGTATCTCCATCCGGGTAGCCAACTATACAGCTCCACAGATCTTAGAGTCTTAGGACGTTTTCCATCTCGAATCGCCAATCCACGTAATTTAGACTACCTCGCAGCTTATCTATAGCCGGTAACGAGGTGCTGGTTGCAGACATGTTGAATTCGATAGGCTACGAACGAAATTCACAGTTCATATAACGAGCAGTCTATCATACGCACTTTATATTCGCACGGTGGATTCGTGGCTGGGCCCATAACCTAAAGGATTATGAGGCACACAGGCAATTGAAATGGAACACACGTTTAATGTACTTGACATTTACCAGAACAGAACTGAACGAACAAGGTGATACAACATTCTTTTATACACACCAAAACAAAAACAAAAGAGAAACATATCTCTATGGACCAGGTTTATAATTAACAGTGTGACCAACACAAACCATGGTCACATATTTCAACAATATCCTCTCTACCGTCCCCTTGAAAGAAGCGTACACGAGACTGTTTTCGGGGAAGTGTTCAGTTCATCGTTCGTGAGGCTGGTAAACTTTGATTTTTGCTTGCATAATTTCAAGGCAACATAAAGATAAAATAATATAGCAAGAAAGTGCACTAAGATTAGAATAAAAACAACTTCAATAAACTGATATTTAGACACAATATACAAATACAAACCACCCATAGTGACACCCTTGAAATTTAAACAAATCACAAAACAAATAAAACACTCAGCATAAAAATACTGAAATAACTCTCAAGAAAACCTCGGGTCAAGTCCGTAGTTCACATATTTATTGCGTGTGCGTGCGTAGATGGGAAAGAATGTTTAATAGGAATCAGTACTACTAATACGAAATACGCTTCTATTATCTCAAGCTTCCAGTCGCGTACTCTGCATTTTATGTAACTAGATTCTGGCTCATGGGAACTACCAGATACAGTGGCTAAACAAAATAAAATAATCAACCGACTATGCTACCCTTACAAGAATTATATTTACAAACTTCTAAGTGAAGTCTTCAACCAAGTGCCACAGCACGCAAAGAAAGTTGCCTTGAACAGGACTTATACAAACATAAACAAAGAATCCCTATCGTGGCCATACAAACAAACATATGGGTCGACCGTCCGCCTCCCTTACGTTATATGACATTAGCATATTCCGATATGCATAAAACAAGAATTTACAATTACTTCAGACAGTCACTAGCCGAAATTAACAAATAAAACAATATCAACAGAATCATGAAATGTGTTTTTGACGTGGAGAAACACTATTTAAAGTCATCTATTGATTCCAATTATACAGGCTTATCTCATTATTTATCTCAAGAGCACAGTCCCTAGTCGCTCGAGCACTAATTGCCTGAGATCCTCTTATCTTTAATCTGGTCGCGAGCAAGCAAGTGGATTCCCAACGCTCATACATCTGTCAATCAGCCAAGTGGGTCTTACCATCGCCTCGCAAAGCGCATAGCTTTTGAGATCCGTAGACATCGCTGATACAGCTTCCTAAAAAAAAATACATGTGATCATACACAACAAGATGTCCCCAGAAATTTCACTCGTGAAATTTCAGGACCGCAGAATTCAGTCACCTCCTCAGAGCGTGCTGTCGTAGATTGCTGCATGCAGGTAAATGACCTTTGTCATACCCAGCGCAAATAATTACACACATGACTCCACCTTGACTTGACAGTACCTTTCCAAAAAATAATAGCATCAGATCAAAGAACTCGCTAACAGAAACGTGTTTAAAAAAACACACACACAACTTACTCTGTGCTCAATTTACGATCAAATTATTACTACAGAAGCAGACGGCTTCTTGCTGCTTAAATATGCAATGTCGCATAATATCTAGCCTGTGTAATCCGAAATTAGCATACTGCAATATCAATTTCCCCCATATCTGTCTTAAATTTTCTGAAATACAAGCTCCAATTATAGTCATTTCCACATCTCACGTTCATATTGTATCATCACAATAATGCACACGATGTACCCGACGGCACATTATTAGTATACTGTCATCCACAAACACAACAAAATGAAATACAAAATAATACAAAATTAAATTAATAGTCGGTGACAAAAATTCCTCTAAACACACAACAAAAATATTATAAACACTCAAAATATATACACAACAGTTCCCGTTTACCAAAACTAGCTACTTTAATGAAATTAATTCATATGTGTACTCATCCTATTACTGCAAACATCAAATGGATATCGCCTGCCATGACCCCAGCCGTGGTATCTACTCATGG
The DNA here is from genome assembly GCA_946902985.2 of Meconema thalassinum. NCBI lineage: Eukaryota > Metazoa > Arthropoda > Insecta > Orthoptera > Tettigoniidae > Meconema > Meconema thalassinum. The sequence goes on from OX336389.2 coordinate 1,070,770,933, forward strand.
TAAACGCCTTGGTGATCATGGGTTCGACAGACATCCTTCCTTCAGGGTTGACAGCCATGGTCTTCAAGTGTTGATTTTCTGTTTGAATAATTCAAATTAGTTCAGTCTATATCACACGCCTGACTGCTACCTAGATTGCTTAAGTGGACTACTATTTTCATCCACGAGTCCTGTAAGCAATTTTTTCGAAGACTGACCCTATGCTATAGCAATAAGCTATCTAAAAATATGCACACGCACTTCACACAATCAATGTCCAACCGACATGATAATAATAATAACTTCGAAGTTGAAGTAAATCTTGAAAATTTTACAAGTTCTGGTCTGTACTCCGACAGTCTGATATTTCCTAAGTCCGGAGACCTGAATTAAAGTAACGTGGACCGTGTCCTTAGACACCCAAAAAAGAGAATAGAGTATCATCACACCAGCGCTTCACGTAATATTTATACTAAATTCACCAAATAATAGGAGAGGGGACGGTGCTGATAGCTAGTTAATCGAGCAATGATCTCGCAGGCGAGAAATTTACATCCAAACATTTGTCATACAGGGAAGAACATGATTCGAGCATTTGGAAACCAAATCGATCGGCAGATTAATCGCAATTTGATTCCCTCCAAATCTGATCTGTTATAGCTTGGCGCCGAAAGCCCGTTTCTCAACGGCGTCATCTCTTCTCATTCGTCAATCCAATCTTCAGTTTCGCGCTGTTTCTGCCAACCACGCCTACTGGGCGAAGACGAAAAGTCTCTCTTTCTCTATATTTCTGCATGTTTCTCTGTCACACCTAGCTGTACAAAGACATATTTCCTCGCTGATTCATGAGCGTCACCCTGGTTACGCTGGTGCGTTGAACCTAAAGTAACTGTACTTTTCCTTGTTCTATGATGGTCATACATTCTAGACTTATCCATTTTCGTTGTTCTAAAGGAAGTCTGGGGTTAACAATTCCCGACTCCTAGGCTATCTCAGGTAGCAAGCTTATTGCGACACATAGCAGGTGTTTCCAGCAATATACAATACTTTTCCTTCCTTCAAAGAACTCAATCATGAAACATTAATATGTAGCATTCATATTAAGGGTTCACATGTAGATTTGTAACTTAGTGAGAAACGTGTACCTAAAGATGAGCATGCATGGAACAAAATTATTTGTTGACTTATCGAAAAATATATATTGTGGGTGGACTAATTGCATTAGGATTTTTAAAACTATTACAGTCAGCAACACTCTACAAGTGTATGGCAAAAAATTCATCATCCTTTTAACAATAGGTGCCCAGCTGTATTAGTTTAAATTTTGTCCAAAATTGGCTGCAAATTAATAGCGATAACCTACCTACCTTCTGTCCTTAATGATGAGACTTTCATGGCTGACCAATGAATTTCTGCCTTACCTATCACAAATTCAAAGTTATACCAATAAAAATATGAGACTTACAAAGGAAACTACCAGCTTTGGTACTGACAACTTCACCATCCCTCTCCTCCATACGATTTCTAATCAGTATCGGCTTCCGTTGTGTGCTTACGTGAAATCTATCAAGTGACAATGTAGAACTGCTCTTCAATCACCTGAAAAATAAGGGAGTTAACAATGACATGATGGACGTGAGATGATGCCTGCATGCCATCGAGTCAACACTTAGCACAGGAATTATCGTATCTTTAGAAGTGGGAATGTGGAGCTAAGGGAATATGCAGTCGTAACAGACGCCCAAAGCCTAAAAATTCGTGGAAGGTGCAAAAATCAGCCAGTGCTACAGAAACACCCCATCTTTCGGTACATGTTACCACTAGTATGAAGCAGTCACACTTCCTCGACGGCATACACTCTAATAGTGGAGTGGGGATTAGTAGGAAAATACACTCACCTCTGCTGCGCCTGTTCATCAGATATGATCTAGGTGATGGCAACACGTGATCAAATGTCTCATGCAAATTGTCTCATAATACTCCTTGCTGGTAATTATATTAAAATAAACAAGGCATATTCAGCTTACTATTTCAAGATATCGGGGCTTCTTTCCTGAGTTTACCTTGAAATAAAAATTCTTGAACCAATTTCTTGCAGCAATAGGCAATGCAATTAAGATGTCATATGAAAACTGGACATAGTGACTGTTTTTAAATCTTACCTATTCTTGGTGTATTGGCTTTCACGGCCGGTGAATTAAAATCAGCAATTCTTCTAGGTTTGTGCCGTGTCTTGTGTGGGGTTTCGCCTAGGACACCAAGCTGGCTCATCGGCGGGCTCTTGGTGTCCCCACCCGGACCCCCACAGGAGTGACGAACTGCGCGCCACTCCCTTTATATTAGGTGCAACTGCACCACTTGAATGCGAGAACTAAAAGCTCAAGCTGCCTTAACCTCCCTATGAAGCTTCCAAAAAGATGGTATATGGTGAGTTTGCCGAGTTTGAATTCACCGGCCGTGAAAGCCAATATACCTCTTTAAGTGCACCCGGACTATTGAGAATATTGTGGATTATTTAATACTGCCGTTAATGCCGGCTCTGGTTTATTGATGATCTGGTGCAAAGTAAGTCTTGATCCAATAATATGTTACCCCTTTTTGTCCCTTATCTAGCCTGGCTACACCGTTATACTGTTTCTCGTTTCCTCCAGGAGGTGTTTTTCTAGTAGTGTGAAGATAGTTGGATTCTCCATGAATGTGTGTTCGTTTAGATTAGAGTTGTTTTTAAAATTTTACCTAAGTGTGTCGCGATTGCTATATTAGCTAAAATAAACAATCCTAATAATCTAAACGAACACGCATTCATGGAGAAATCACCTCTCTTTACTAAAAAATATTCACTGAATCTACTTCCTGGTAGCACTTGGTCTGGTGATATCTGAACAATCACTCTACAGCTTTTAATTGCAAATAATTTTCTGAGCACTCGCAGACTCTATAATTAATATTTCACTGTTCTAATCAACTTTGGTTCAATATTCAAGTACGATGCAATTTTTCACTTGCACGTGGACCAATCACGGCAAATCCTTGCAAAATCACTGAAAATTCACGTATCTTCACTCTGACGCGAATACTGTATCGTACGTCACTTCTTACAATAATAATGAATGTTTTGGCAATATTTCACAACGTTTAAAGATACTTATCAACCCGATTTTCACGGATAAGTCCGACATTCAAATTTCAGCTAGCTCACATCTCGAGCTCCAGTCGAAAAGGCTTTTGTGTTCAGCTCCCACTTCCGGCTTGTTCATTGCTTAGGCAATCCCATCACTTCTCATGTTGAAATCTTCTAGAATGTGCTGAGATTAAAGGTCAATTATTAATAAATGTATTGGAAATATTCATCGTAATTTCAGTCGATACCAAAAAAGTTTTGAATAAATATTATAATTATTCACAAGGTTTGATAGAAAATCCACTGCCCCCTGAATCGACTCAATGAATCATCATCGTTTGAAACATTACTCTGACATCTCTCTGTTTAACTAGAGACTGTCGACTGTTCTAATGCCACGATCAATACTTTGGCGACTTGATGAACTGATGAACGGGTTCAATACATACATACAAATGTATTGCGGTACTTCCAAATAGCCATGGAATGCCAAGTATGTGATAACTAAATGGAAATTTCATTGGTAAATGATTTTTTTTAATGCACACTCTTCTCTCAATTCAAAACTAAATTAAGCAATCAGAGGTGGCAATACATTATATAACATCATTTTAATAGTAATACAACATTAACTTTATGGGTATAAACGGAACCTAGCTAACGCCTGTTTGCTTGGTATAATAGTGTTGGGAGAAGTTGCCTTCTCGCGGCTTTGCACCGTGCACGGGCAATAGGAAATAGAAATAGCATAGACAATAGAAATAAGAACTGCATTTCGGAAAAATGGACAATAGAAAAAGGATAACTACATTCGGAAAAATCTTCTTCTTCCACATCTTAAAGGCTACCATTCCAAGCAGGCTCGATGTTTCTGGTAAATCTTTTCCACTTTATCCTATCCCACACATCATCTTCCCCTAACTTTTCCTCCTTCAGGTCTTCCGGAATATTAACAGTCCTTCTTCTTCTTCTGGGTCAACCCCTATTTCTCGTTCCACCCATCACCAAGTCCATCACTCTTTTCTCTACATAGTTTTCATTCCTTCGCATAATATGCTCATATCACAGCAGTCTTCTCTCTTGGATTTTCTGAGAGACTTCTGTCTAGGAAAAGATGACAATAGGAAAAGGCGGATTCGTAAATCCATGTGGGAACAATCACAAGAAGGTGTAGCAAAGCGATTGCAGTGAATTCTCAGTTGCAAAATACTACTGCTTGAAGTCATCCTTTCGGTTGTGAAATGGCTGCAGGAAGATAATCTTGTAAAAATCGTTCCCACAAGAGTTTTATTCTGATCCAGAAATATACGATGCCAGTTATGTTAGGCCCTCAATAACATCTCAGTACTGCATAGGCCACAGGATGCAGATTTGGGCAATTTAAGGACCAGTAATGATGGGCTATGATACTAGCACAATTTCCTCGAAAAGAGGGAGGTGGCGGAGGGTAGTCACTGCGTTGTCAAGCAGACAGTAGCAGCTAGGCGATGGGGTAGCAGATTTCTACTGAGGCTATACTTGAAGCATTTAAGTGGTAGGGCTATTGCGTTTAATGCTTAACACTATATAAGACTTAGCATCATTATTTAGGGTTGCTCAGTGGAGCAGGGGAAGCACGCTTGTCTTTTACCTAGAAGAGCCCAGATTCGATTCACGGCTCCATTTGAGATTTAAGATCAAGCGTTGGTTGCTGACAGGGTGTGCATTCAGCCTCGTAATGACAGCTAATAAGTTGTTTGATGTGAGAAATAACTCTCTTTGGTCAAAAACCAAATTAACGTGGCTCAGGGTGTCGTAGCGCTAGCCACGCGTTCCCCATAATCCGCATGATATTAGCTGATCAGCAGTCATTTATAGATAAGTACGTCTCACTGAGGTCCAACCTTTTTGGTTATTTTAACATCTATATTTAAGTTAGATGTAGTTGCATTTGTTTTTCTCTCCTTGGATTTGTAAGTGGAATCACGAGAGCTGTCAAAGGAGACCGTTTCATTCTGACCTATTGCATACCTATTGTTGGAGACAGTAAGTGGACAGTGTATTGTGAGGAAACAAGACATGACAACTTGTGGTGATGGTGATGCTTGGCAACACTGTGTCATTCCTCTGTCGACCCTCATGCCTTTACCTGGCCTTTTGGGCCACACTCTGTTAAGCTGTGTCCTATTGACAGCACCCACAAGCCGCAGCTTCTCGCAGCGCAATACCGAAATCATGTCAGTATGTTGTGTAAATAGTTGTGTGTATAATACTGTGTATAATTTAAATGCATACGTTGATTAATTGTTGTTCGTGCGTGAACCCCGTTCCGGCAATTTAATTCGCCCCAAGGGTTTCATTCGGGTCCGAATACGTTTCGAGGCGTGTCTCGAAGCACCTATTAATATATAATACCAAAGAAAATAAATATGGAACCAAAGAAACTAGCTCTACAATAACACAAATTATTAGGCAACATTCCAACACAATAAGAACATGCTGCGTTGTGCCTATCTCTTAAAGTTGAACATCATCTTTCGAGAAATTACTAAATATTATGTGGTTTGAATTGACTTCTTATATCACACTTTGTATCCAAATAATAGTTATTGGTTTTTCTCTCTCACTTTTTCATGTATTGTGTCCACTTACAATGAATGTAATAAATGTAAATATTATTTTCCAAACAATGAACAATAGTTCCATCTCATTATTCTAGAATTGACAGCCGTTCATTCAGCTATATGATCGCCAGTGTGCTGATCTTCCGTCGTATCAAACAAGTTTTGGGACTGGACAGATGTCGAAATTTCTTCTCAGCCGCTGCTCCCCTCTCTGTTGAAATTAAGAAATATTTCATGAGCTTAGATATGCCAATTATGGAGGTAAGAATAAGTACAGTATGTATATATTTCTGTAAAACAACCAGTAGAATCAGTAGTACTAGTTTGTACCTCGGTCATTCTGGAAACACCTTAATGTCTGTCTTAATAATTTTGTGACCAGCATTAGAGTATTCCAAATACTAATACCGAGTAACTCTGTATTTTGTAAATGCTCTTCAGCATTGACCAGCTTTCATTTAAGTAGAATCATTATTTATACACTTAATAAAACAATTCTCAAAAAATTTGGGCACACTACTGTTGACCGACTGAGAAGCCTCTAAAGCGCATTACTTAGGCAACACTGAAGAATGACTTCCAATAGTACAATTTTCTTAAGATGAACAAGTAGTTCCGTGAAGAACTAAATAGCCTATTTTCAAATATCCCCCTGATTTCTTTTTTCATTAAAATCTCTCCCGGCTATTAGGATTTTCCATGTGATGTATACTAATGGCTTATGATGCACGACCTATGTCTCCAACAACACCATTGCAATGATAAAGTATGCGCTAGAATATATAACTTTTCTCTCGCGAGATTTCATCTTTATGTAATTCATCACGGGAGTTTTGAAATGTCAAAGCACGGCATTTATCATTTACGAAAAGTAAGCTACAGAATTTAGTGCCATTAGATTATGACTATTATAATAACCTATCATACGAATCCTCTCTTCAATCACTTGAATAGGGTACCGTACGTGAAATAAAAAAATCGGGTTTTAACATTTCGAACTCGTGCCATCCAGAATTTTTGAAAACAATTGAACATGAGATGTCTCTATACAAAGCTCTGAATAAAGATTCGCTGTTCTTAGCATCTTGGGTGATTAGATAGAAATATCATTTGAAATATTTGAAAATCACTTGGACTCCAGGTTGTTTTTGCGTTTCTCAGAATTCGGAAAGTCACATATATGCACCTAGTTAATAGTCTTCTACCATTATACAAAATTTCAGTTTGTTTACTTAAAGAGTTTCGAAGATTTTGTGAACCGGTGAAACTTAACGTAAGGACACCATGTTAAAATGTTTTATATATAGGCGATAGAATTATATGCCAGCATATCAATATTCTAATGATAGCTCATTATACCAACCTACGGTACATTTCTATTGCTTGATTAGGACACGAGAATTAAAAGCGAGAGTTTAAAAAACTTGCCCAGCCGCCATTTTTAAGTTCTCATAAAATCTCATTAATATAAAGGCTTGTATGAAGATATACTGTGCCAAGCTTTACAGCGCTCGGGTAAAAGTCGCGAGAAAAATCCATTTAAATATTTATGTTTTGCGACGCCGCCATGTTGGTTTTGTGCTCACCAGATTATTGCAAGTCCCATAGGCGAACTTATGTTAAAAGCCTTTATCAACATACAAAATTTCAGTTTGATTGCTGTAAGAGATTCGTAAATGTTGAGAATCGTGTATTTTGGATGGTCGCTATATTGGATTGATATATATTCAGACCATAGAGTTATGTACCATTAGATGAAAATTACTGCGTAGGTTCATTATTCAAACGTTCACTTTGATCGCATGACTAGGACGCCAGAAATAAAAACTAATTTAAAAATTTCGCATAACCGCCATCTTGAGGTTATGCAAAACGTTGAATTAAATTAGATGCCAGTAAATTAAATCTTGTGTAAACATTTACCGTACCGAGTTTTACTGCGCTCGGGTGAATTAATAGCGAGAAAATTCCATTTAAATGTGTTAATTTCACTTGGCCGCCATGTTGTTTTTGTACCTAACAGGTTTTTGAAAGTTACATAGGTGAACTTCTAGTAGTACCCTTTATCACCGTACACAATTTCAGGGTGATATAATTATGTTACTGTTGTGGAGATATAGAATGTCAGTGAAATATTTCGCGCGGCCTCCATGTTGGATTGGTGAAGCGTATTAAAATTTGAATGGCACGGTCGAGGTCAGACAAGGTGGTAGTAGTACAGTAGAACTCCAATTATTCACTGACTATCCGAATCGCTTTCAGAAAAAAGAAATTAAGACGGAAACGTACTGCGATTCGCAAAATAATGATTCTGTCTACGCATGCTATTGTCCTTCCCTCCATAAAGCTATTGTAGGCCCTGCGCGAACATTATTGGGATTATTAGTTCACTTTGACCGAGATGTTCAGCAAACAATGACTTTCATTTACTACTATTGTACCGCACTTGTAAGTGCGCTATACATGTAAAAAGTGTTGCTTTTCATTTAATTACATAATTAAAAATGCATACAGTACCGAAAATAAGCTCTTTTTCTTTAAAATACATTATGGATGTATACCTTGTATGTAAATCCAATTATATGAATTTTTGATTATCCGAATGGAGTCCGGTCCCAATTGATTGGGATAATTGGAGTTCTACTGTATGTACTTACCGAATTTCACTGAAATCACTTTAACCGTTTAGATTTTATTAGGGGGGAGGGGCACTCACACATACACACACGCGGACAAAAGGTGATCTCATAAGCCAATTTTTTTCATAAATGAAAATAGGCTAAAAGAGCTTGTTTGTTTCTTGCAGGTGTTTGGCATGTCAGAATCGTCTGGGCCTCACACTATTTCTTTGTCCAATCACTTCAAACTGGACAGTATTGGGAAGACCCTCCCCGGGTTGCGAACCATCATTCACAACCCGGATGACAATGGCGAAGGAGAGGTATGTATGAGTTTATGTATATACAATTCTTAGATTTGTTATAAGATAAATGGAACACTGTAAAATTTGGTCATATTGCAGAAAAAAATATATGGTTTATTATGTTGTCTATAAATGACATGGTTTATCCCTTATCTCATTCCCTGGTATGGTCTTATATAGTTGTACACAACAAGCTTCAGGGGATTTGATTGCTCTCATTTCTCAGGTTAACAAGATTGGCTCGTAAATTTACCAACTTTTACTTTATAGTAGGTCTCTTTGATTTCACGTGATTTATGTTCTTCCTAGTAACTAACAATTAAGTTCAGACAAGTTTTGTAGACGCAATGCATTTGAATCTCCCAATCGCCAATTCTGAGCTCTTGTACATCAAATCTGGACTTGGAAGAATGGCGGTATGTGTTGCTATATGATCTGAATAGGTCCAAATTTATATCTCACCGAAGATAGTCTAGTGAGTGTGATCTAGATTGCAGTCAGTTTTAGTCAAACAGGACATAAGCTGGCAGACAGGAACATTGATTGGATTTAGGGCTTCCTTTCTGAATCCATAGTTCCCTAAATCAAACTCATATTATTCAAACTCAGCAATTTTTCTAGGTTTGTGCCATGTCTTGAGTTTTAATTCACTGGCCGTGAAAGCCAATATACCATCCATCATATTAAGTTGTCTCAGAAGACACGTGAAGACCTATTTCCCGAATGTAAGACGCCATACTCGGATAGAAGATAACAACTTTGTAAGCAATTGCATCGTTTGAATTGAGTGTGAAACACATCTTCAAGAACGAGGAAATGCTTTTTCGAGAATATAACGTTTGAAACTGACATTTATTACAAAAAAATAAAATAAAATTGAAAACAAAAAGATGGAAACATTCGGTGATACGAGTTGTAACTCCCGGTTCACGTTGCAACTTAAAATAGAGCTTATTCAATTACAATTACCATTTGCATGACACAGTTATGCCTTTAAACCTTGTTTGTCGTAACACCCCAAAAGGGATATTAACACACTATACAATAGAGTGATGTTATAGCTGAAACCTTCCCGTTTTCCGGAATATAACTCCACTTACGGAGGCTGATTTCTTTGACATAGGACCAAGCCTAATTATCTATACAGCAGCAGATAAACTGGGTTAACATCACCCAAGAATTTACATATTGCTAGACCTCAATAATGAAGGAAACATCCTCAGATAGGATGATGCAATAAAGAATTTACTCAGAACTCGTCCCTACATTATATACTCACGCCTCACCTAGCTTCTAATGTCTCCAGACAGTTCGTTCAAACAGGACCAAATGTAGTTAACTAATTAATTTACACAACACATGCCACATACGGTAGTGCAAAAGCTAAAGATAGAAATTAGTAGATTAAAGAAAGAAGAATAAAACTCCGCCCCCGGTACAAGAGGGAGAGAGTTATGTGTGTAAGTATGTATGTGTCGGTGTTTATCTATCTACAGTGGAATCTCGTTAGCACGTTCTCGGTTACGACGTTTTCCCGCTTAGCGCGATGATTTTCTCAAGTCCCAGTCCCAATTCTACAAAATACATGTTGATATATCCCCTTAATACGTTCTCTATTCCCGTTTACGACGATCAAATTTCCGTTGTACTATTTGTACGCGAACCGGATTTTATTCTTATTTCATTATAAAATTCGGCTTCTGGAAAACACGACGCGATATTGCCTCATATTCTCTGATAGTTATTGACAGTGTAGATGATTTCATTGTGTTTGACGGCGTAGAAGTGGCTATAGCAATGACTCAACACAGGTGACGTGTGTCTCTCCCGCTGCCCTTTCTCTCCTTTCTCAAGTCCCTATCCTACTAAATTCATGTTGATATATCCCCTTAATACGTTCTCTATTCCCGCTTACAACGATCAAATCTCCGTTGAACTATTTGTTAGTGAACCGTATTTTATTCTTATTTCATTTTAAAATTCGGCTTCTGAAAAACACGACGCGATATTACCTCATATTCTCTGATAATTATTGACAGTGTAGATGATTTTATTGTGTTTGACGGCGTAGAAGTGGCTATAGCTATGACGCAACACAGGTGACGTGTCTCTCTCCCGCTGTCCTTCACCCCCTTCCCTTTGTTTATTTCTCACGTAGGCACATTAATGTCTTCGTGTTCCGCACTATTGTCTTCTAGTTCTTAGTGTCCACGTCCAGTTATGACCTATTTTATTGCGTGTTTCATAATGGATAAGAAGAAAGTACGACAGATAACTAATGACGAGAAGATTAAATATATTCGAGACGTGGACTGCAATCCTCACATGAAGCGTGTGGATATAGTGCGAAAGTGGAACATTCCTCAGTCTACACTGAACACGATTCTCGGCAAAAGGAAGGAAATTGAACGTGCATTTGAAGAAGGGGTGAGTGGCAAAAGGAAACGTGTGCGAGAGGGACAGTTTCCTGAACTAGAAAGCGCTTTATTGAAGTGGTTCAAGCAAGCCCGTGCTTCAAACATATGCGTGTGCGGTCGCCGGCGATAGAGCCGTCACTGGCGGAGCGCGAGTGCGAGAATGTCCTTGCTGATCAAATATAAAGAAAGACCCTGTATTATATGTGTTTGGAAGCGGATGGGGAACATTTTCAGCATCTACTGTAAATCATGGCCAGTAAAACTGCATGGTAGGCTACTGATTTTAAGCACCGTATTCTGCCGTAGGCCTACATATGCGTGCGCGGTCACCGGCAACTGAGCCGTCACTGGCGGAGCGCGAGAGCGAAAATGTCCTTGCTAAGCAAAAATAAAGAACCTGTATTATACTGTAGTGTAGAGGTACAGTAATTCATTTTTATGTTATTTATTGCGTGTAAGTTACTGATAACCTATGTTTATGTCGTGACTGTAGTAGTGCATACAATCACTTACCAAGGTCGGCGTTTGAACGTCCATATATACGCCGCGTTCTTTCTTATACGTTGTAAATGCAGTATGGCGTTTTTCGGTAGTACGTTTTGAAGATTAATTGGAGGGTTATCCATTTTTTAAGTCCGTATTGACGCTTACAAATCGAAATATTGAATCAAAAAGTTTCCGCCCAATCAATACCTTTCACACTAAAATTTAATGTATCTTTTTCATCTTAGGGACATGTTTCGAACAATATTTGTTCTTCTTCAGCCTATACATTTATCAACATTGTATCTTATCTTAGACATTTGCATATTTAAAACACATGCACAATAGACAATTCATTAAAAGCATACAACTAAATTCATTAAGAGCATACAACTATAAAAACGTAATATTAAAACACTTGATAACACATTAAAATATTTGGAAATTTCTTGTTCCCATTTGTACTGGAAGGCCTTGCTATGACGGCTTATTAAACGGTGATAAGTAGTAGTTCAATGAGAAGCTCAGAGTCATCTCCCTCTGGCTTATGTTTGCAGGTGATGTATTGATGGGTTTCACATGGCTTTGGTTAATTTTCGTTAGTAGCTGCGTCATACGGATTGTTGTTTTTAACTTAGGTAAGGCGATCCTGCCGTGGGGTGTTTATTGTGGAGTAAACTGTAAAGATACGAAATTTAATTAAACTGTGAAATGCGTCTGAGAAGAAGAATAGATATATTGAAGGGTTAACCAGTAACTTACTAGGTGACGTCTTGAATGTGACTTTCGGGTTTACTGAATGAAAACCTTCCTGCCTGGTGCTGTAATGAGCCAAAGGTCTAGTATTAGTATGTATGTGTGGGAGACGGAAACTGTTGCCGAATGATGTTGTATTAAGCGGCTTACCTGTCCTGCCTGTGAGACGTGTAGCGTGGAGCCGCGTTACACTGACTGACCTGCTATGCGCCGGCTGAGGCGAGTGTTTGCGGTAGTGTGTGGCGGGAAGGGGAGGGTAAGGAGAGGGGAACCTGTCTTGGCTGTGTGGAAGCAGGTGTGTGGGTGTGACGCGTGGCGTCATATGTTTTGATTAGTAACTTCATGGGGGGTGCAGGGTTAGAGCTGATGTGGGAGGGAGATTGGTTTGAGTGTTATTCGGAAACGTTTGTTTATGCCGTTTAATAAGCCGTCATAGCAAGGCCTTCCAGTACAAATGGGAACAAGAAATTTCCAAATATTTTAATGTGTTATCAAGTGTTTTAATATTACGTTTTTTATAGTTGTATGCTCTTAATGAATTTAGTTGTATGCTTTTAATGAATTGTCTATTGTGCATGTGTTTTAAATATGCAAATGTCTAAGATAAGATACAATGTTGATAAATGTATAGGCTGAAGAAGAACAAATATTGTTCGAAACATGTCCCTAAGATGAAAAAGATACATTAAATTTTAGTGTGAAAGGTATTGATTGGGCGGAAACTTTTTGATTCAATATTTCGAGTAGTACGTTTTCCCGCATATGACGTCCAAATTTTTCAGTCCCTTGAAAAACGTACTAACGAGATTCCACTGTATATAAATGACTTGCCCAGGATAGTTAATAGTTGACTGTAGACACACTTCGGGACGTTGCCCACAGCTCGCCGGTTGCATACAGTATAATAAAATAGCTTTCACGTCAGACGTAGTAAGGGAACAAATTGTGCTAAATGTTCCGGCATAACTCAACAAAATGAGTGTTTCGCCCCGGTGTGCAATTGGGCTCTTCAGTTGGTTAAAGCACACCTCACCAAGACACTGTCTAGTACACACTGGGAAGGCCATTGCAAGACGTATTTGATACATGTGTATCCACGTCACGAGCAAAGCCAGTGCACTATGGGAGTCGAAACTCCACTCCAAAGCAATTATAACCTTACCTTGGCATTGAATATATAATTTTCAAAAGAAAAATATGTATTGTCCGTTGAGCCATTATATATTGAGTTATGCTGGAACATTTAGCACAATTTGTGTTTAAATATATAATGGCTCAACGGACAATACATATTTTTCTTTTGAAAATTATGTAGTAAGGGAACACAACGAGTGCAGATATGGGTTTTGTATGTGACTAGCTCACCACGTGAGATATGATCAACGAGCTCTCCCTATCGAGGGAGGCCTTTGCCCTTCTAGGGACAGTACAGGCTTTATTCATTCGTTATTCATTCATCCATGTGAATTATACTGTAAACACATCCAAGAACACGTTTAGAAAATGTACGTTAAATGTTGTTCATATGATGCTAGTTTTGGGATGCAGTTTGTTTCTTTTGTAAAAAGATCAATCACAAACCAAGTATGTGATCCGAGTTTTGATGTTGGTTTGAAACCTACTGCCTGCCGTGGCCTGTAGCCAGATCTTCACTATCCCTATTCGACGCGTGACATGCGTATATTTTTCACCAATTGTACGTTGCTGTTAGACCTTTAGTGTTAATTGGGCCGATATGGTTTTCACTCTAGCAATGTACACAATTTCAGCTACCCCGTTCATCACGCTCGCCCATTTCCCTAGTGAGATATAAATCCCATCGAGAGTCCTTAAGACTGACCTGAGCATCCCCACTAGCCAGACGATCTACTGAAAGTTATTAATGTACCAAAGGATTGCGGAATCATTTACCACAATAAGAGATCAATTTACTTACACGATGGGTGTTTGAGGGGGCTGAATTGCGTTTATGCTTGAGGAGGTCGCATGCACTGTTGAGGGATAAGTAGATCTCCAATTAGATGAAGAATTGAATGTGTGTGTAGTTTTACTTTCCAAGTAGCAAACTCCACGAAGAATAATACATTAATGTTACCGTACCTCTGATGCTTTCCGCTGCAGTAACGTTATGCCTTTCTGCTTTAGTATTTATTTTTTAAATTATTTGAACACTAAAATGACAACCATTGGTTATGAAAAATAGGCATCATAACATAAAATCTGCTATTCAAAACATTCCTGCGGCACTTATGTTGCGTTCTCGTCTTCGTGACTGATTTCTTTTAGTCATTTCTTACCGTACCGGTATATTACACTCGGGCGGAAAAAAACAAATATCCCAACACCATGAAATAAGGAATGTAGAGTACGGAAATTTTGACACTATATTTGGTGAGGTAACATATTTAATTGATTAAAGGTACAAGACAACAGGTTACTGTCCGTGCGAGAGAAGGCATGCTGGTCCATTAATATACAATTTTCATAAGAAAATTCGGTATAATCGACAGACTGTTGCATGCAAGCATGTAAATGTGCATGTATTGTGTCGTACAGGTGCCGGATATCAGCTTGTAGGATGGAGTTCCATGCCTGTTGCACTTGGTTGGTCAATACAGGGATGGTTAATGCCAGTTGTGGATGACGCTGGAGTTTTCGTCCAATGATGTCCCATACGTGCTCGATTGGGGACACAGATCGGGGGATCGAGCAGGCCAAGGCAGCATGTCGACACTCTGTAGAGCACGTTGGATTACAACAGTGACATGGGGGCGTGCGTTACCCTGTTGGAAAACACCCCCGGGAATGCCGTTCATGAATGGCAGCACAACAGGTCGAATCACCAAACGGATGTACACATCTGCAGTCAGGGTGCGTGGGATAACCACGAGAGTGCTCCTGCTGTCATAGGAAATTGCTTCCCAGACCAGGCTGTGGATTTTCATTACCAGAACGCCCGGTGTAGCTCCAGTGTGTTGACGCCGCAGACAGGTGGAATATAGTCGCTCACCTGGCCTCCTCCTAACCAACACACGGCCATCACTGGCACCAAGGCAGAATCGGCTTTCATCGGAAAACACAACTGACTTCCACTGCATCCTCCAATGAACTCTCGCTTAACACCACTGAAGTCTCAGACGGCGGTGGTTTGGGGTAAGTGAAATGCACGCCGCAGGGCGTCTGGCTCGGAGCTGTCCTTAAGTAACCGATTTCGTTGCGTCACTGTGGTGCACAACTGCCACTCGAATTGATGCTGCAGACGCCGCGCCGTCCGATGCGCCAAACCACTGTTGCCAGCACGCATGCACAGTGGAGACATTCCTGCCAAGTTATTCTGCAATAGCACGGAAGGAAAATCCACCTTCACGTACCCCTATTACACGGCCTCGTTGAAACGCAGTGAGCTGTTCATACTGGCCTCTTTGTCGTCGTAGAGGCATTCTTGACCCACTCGAAGTCATCATCATCTTGAGCAGTTTCCAACCGCTGGTCGGGTCTGCTTGGAACATAAGCCTCTCCATCGTTTCCTGTCCATCCACCATCTCTCGTCATTTACTCTGTCCCAGCACACTCCTCTTTCCTCCACACTCTTCTTAACTCCTTTTGTCCATCTTTCCCTTGGTCTTCCCCTTGGCCTCCTTCCCGTCATTTCCATTCCAAACATCTCCTTCGGTATCCTCTCCTCTTGAATCCTCCTCACATGTCCATACCATTGTAGCCTAGATCGCTCTATTCTATTTTGCAATGGTTCCTCTCTTACCATCTCTCTGACTCTCTCATTCCTTACTCTGTCCATTCTTGTCACTCCTACCCTACTCCTCTGGAACTTCATCTCCACTGCACGTATTTTATTCTTGTCCCCTTCCTTCATCACCCATGTTTCTGAACCATATGTCAAAATTGGCACAAAGTAGGTCTTGTAGATGATTCCTTTACATTTTTGTGGTACATCTTTATTCCAGAACATCCCCCTAACACTCTTGAAAAATCCATCTGCGCACCTTCCCCTTTCATTTATTTCCATCCTATTGCCTCCCTTTTCTTCAATGATGCTTTCCAAGTACTTGAAGCATTCTACTTTCTGCAACTGCTGTCCTCCAAGTGTTATGCCCATATCCAGTCTGTTCTTCTTCCTTGTTGTGATGACCACTTCACTCTTTTGTGGTGAGAACTTCATCCCATATGATAACACTACCTTCTCCCACTCATCTAATTGCTCTTGTACTTCTTCCTCGTCCTCTCCCCATACCAGAAGGTCATCAGCAAACAACATTGCCTTCATTTTCCTTTCCCCAATGCTATTTACCACTTTTCGTATGATTTCATCCATCACCACTATAAATAACAGGGGTGAGAGGGCACTTCCCTGTTTCAGACCACTCTCCAGTTGAAACCACTCTGTTCTCTCTCTTCCCAGCTTTACACAGCTTTTGCTTCCCTCGTACATTGCTTTCACTCTTGCCACTGTCTCCTTGTTCACTGCTTTTGCTCTCATTGCTTCCCATACCTTGTTTCTATTAATACTATCATATGCTTTCTCAATATCCAAGAAGGTCATCACCAGATCTTTCCCATATTCATAATGGTGTTCTTGTAGCTGTCTTACTGCAAAGATGAGGTCAACTGTTGACCTTCCTAGCCTGAATCCATACTGTTCTTCCCTCAGCCCATCTTCAACTTCTGTCCGAATTCTTCTCTCCAGTACCTTCTCAAATATTTTGGCGCAGTGGCACATGAGTGTAATTCCCCTGTAGTTCTTGCATTCCTTCCTACTTCCCTTTTTAAATATGGGTATTATTATCCCTCTTTTCCAGTCCTCTGGTATTTTCTTCTCCCTCCATATCACTTTCATTACTCGAAAGAGCCACTGTGTTCCTATCCCCCCTGCTGCTCTCACCATCTCCACACTCACTTCGTCTATTCCTGGTGCCTTTCCCCCTTTCATCTTCTTTAATGCTTCCTCCACTTCTTTCCATGTCAATTCCTTCTCTGAAATGTCTTGGTCACTGTCTGTTTCTTCCTCCACAATGTCCACT
This sequence comes from Meconema thalassinum, assembly GCA_946902985.2. Classification (NCBI taxonomy): domain Eukaryota; kingdom Metazoa; phylum Arthropoda; class Insecta; order Orthoptera; family Tettigoniidae; genus Meconema; species Meconema thalassinum. The sequence goes on from OX336389.2 coordinate 1,070,788,251, forward strand.
ACGCTGGTTTTAGTTGGATTTAGGAGTTCCTTGAAGTATTCTCTCCAGATATCCTTTACTTCTTCCATACTTTCGACCTCCTTTCCATTCCTGTCCACCATTCTGACATTTTCCCCTGTATCTCTTCTCTTTGCCTTTATCATTCCATACAACACTTTCTTACTGCCATCACAGTCCTCCTCCATCATTTCTGTCCATTTCTCCAGCCATTTCTTTTTCTCTTCCTTCACTACTTCTCCTGCTTCTTTCTTCCGCTCTTGGTATTCTTCTCTTGTTCTGTCTGTCCTCTGTTGGAACCATTTCCTGAATGCTTCATTTTTCTTTTTCACTGCTTCCTTAGTTCTGGGGTTCCACCATGGTGTTTCCTTCCACCTTTTCTTTCCACTAGTTCTGCCACACACGACTTCCGCTGCTTCTACCAACACGTCCTTGAACCTATTCCATTCTTCTTCACCTGTTTTCGGATCATCCTTCGGTAATTTGTTCCTCACTAATATCTGGAACTTCTCCTTATTTTCATCCTCCTTCAGCTTCCATGTCCTTATTCTTCTTTCTTGGTTCTCAGTTCTCCTCTTTTCCTTCAGTCCTCTCACCTTGGCGACCAGCATACGGTGGTCACTGTCCAGGGCTTCTGAAGGTATTACCCTTATATCCGTGATCCTCTTCTTTGTCTCCTTCCCGCATAGAATGTAGTCCACCACTGATTTCCTAGTCAAATCCCTGCTGTACCAAGTAATTTTATGTCTCTCTCTCTCTTCTTGTACCATGTGTTTCCAACCATTAGCCCATTTATCTTGCACAGTTCCAACAATCTCTCTCCTTCCTTATTCCTTTTTCCCCATCCATCACCACCAATCACTTCCTCAAAACCTCTTCTATCAGTTCCGACATGGGCATTTAGGTCTCCCATGACTATCAGGTCTCTCCCCACTAACTGCTTCTGCAACTCCTCTTCAAACTCGTCCTTCTCGCCTTCTGTGCATCCCACCTGTGGTGCATAGACTTGCAGAATGTCCAGGTTTCTACCTTTCACAGTGATTCTGGCTCTAATTATTCTATCACTTACCCTCTTTGCTTCCTCCCTCAGCCCTTCTCTCACCACCATTCCCACTCCATTTCTCTTTCCCTCCTCATTTCCTATCCAGTATAGCTGCAAGCCATTTCTCAGTTCTTTTCTTCCTTCCCCTCTCCATCTGGTCTGTGCCAGTCCGAGTACGTCCAGTTTTCTCCTCTCCATCATATCCACAATCTCCTCCACTCTTCCCGTCAATGTAGTTATATTCAAAGTTCCAATTCGTAGTCCATTTCCATAGCCAGGTCTGTTTCCTTTAGATCTGTCCTTTCCGAGGCCCGTTCCCGTTTTAAAAGCAGTTTCATATCCACTACTGGCTTGCTAGGCCTAACGTAGCTTCACCATAACCCTGGCAAGGGGCCTGTTTTTGGTCCACGAGAGGTATTTTATTTCCCTCAAACCCTCCGGACAAGTCCGGCGAGTCCCCCTATCCGCCACCTGGGACGCGCCCGATAGAGGAACAGGCAAACCCCCACGGGACCCACTCAAAGTCACTCCTTCCAATCTCACAGGTAACAAACACTCTCACACAGTACAGCCCGTATTTAAAGCAAACCTGATGTGCAACATCATGCGGCCACTACTAGTGCCACGCTAATGCGATTTGGGGGAAAATTTGAATGCACAACCACTTCTTGGTGTTGGGATATATCTTTCCGCCAGTGTATTTATGGTGAAGTCCATTTTCAATGTCAGATTATCTATTTTCAGATTTGTATGGCTGGACGTAATGTCTTTATGGGATATTTAAATGATCTGGAAAAAACCAAGGAAGCTATAGATCTCCAAGGTGTTCTTCATTCAGGAGATGTTGGAAAAACTGATGAAGATGGATTTGTGTACATTACTGGAAGAATTAAGGTAACTGTATGATAATGCCAGTATGTAAATAGTAGTCCATGGTTTATTTAACATCTGTAAGAAGATTAACTGAGATATAATTGAGACCTTCTCTGCAATAGTAAGTGCTACACGCGAATTATATATATAAAGAAGTTTTGCACATGTATCTATATATTGCATAGAATAGTAAATTCAAATGATGTGTTGCTCTTTGTAAAGAAGCTTTAAATCCTTATTCCAACTATTAATCAAAATGGCTGTATGGATTAAGTTATCTCTGTTCTGATGTTACGTTTTGTTAGAAAGTCGTCAAGTATCAATAGGCATTATTATGAGCAGTATCCCAATGCTGGTAATGTGCAAAAGAACCAGAGTACGGCAATATGTCGACTAGGAATACGGAAAGCTGACATTTCAATGTGGTTTAACAACGTGAACCTCAGGTGTTTCTTTATTAGCCTATTTTTTCATCATATGAAAAAATAGGGGTACTATTAAGTAAGTACATATATCGCCGTGCCAGTGCAAGACCACGATAAGTGCAAATTTTTCAATTTTTATTTTTTTACAGCAATCGGTGTAATTTTGGTGTGATCTTCAATGTAAAAGTGCAAAAATTGCAAAATTTATATAATTGGGGCCTTGAAGTAAAATGAATTGGTTTTGCATTAGAGTATTTTTTTAAGGATGTTCCGTGCAAAACAGCGTCATCTTCAGATGCATCGGTTTTACACTGGAAATTGAAGGAGAATTCATTTACCTTCAGTGCAAGACCACGATATCTGCAAGTGTCGCGGTCTTGCACGGGATTGTTTAGAATCTGGCATGCATTCTTGAGTTGTATCTATTGACTCGAGTAAAGATTTTCTTCTTTTCCCGCTCATTCACTTCACTCTTGTTCCAAGCCTCATTCAGTGTGGTAGTGAGTGTATTATAGTGAAGGGATCGAAACTGGATTATATAAATATGAAGAGGATATATCGCAGTCGTGGTGAAATGCTGTTAGCTTTGGTTAAAAAGGTATGTACTCTTTAGTTTCTGATAAAGCAATTAATTGTTTCCAAATGCGAATGCCATTACTAGTGGTTTCAATGATTATTTTAGTTTCTTTGTATAGTGCTGGGATTATATTCAGCCTACGTAATGTTATGTTAAATATAAAAGAAATGTTCATAATGAAGGATTGCATTTGTTTTCATTAGGCCAGACTTTCAGAAAACCCACCGCCCATTATGAGAAGGATTGAAGAGAAGGTACTTCTCGCACCTGATGACACAGGCTCAAATATAGTTGAACTTTCTCCCGTTACGAAAGAAATAGAACACGAACCTTTGATGTGCCATGCAACGTGTTCTTACCACACCGACGTACCTCAGCCTTCAAGGTATTCTGCAGATATGCTGACTTCATCATAACAAACGCATGGGTTTAGTGATACCGTGAGTAGGCTAACAAATTAGATTGGTTACCATTATTTTTTCTGAAATAGAAGTAAACCACTGTAGGACCACGTGTAATTTTAATGACGTGTGTTTTTAATTTGTAATGTGAAAGGAGTGGAGGAATGTATCAAGAAGAGAGGCGAGGACTGGACCAGAGTGACAGCGGAGAGGTGGTGGGAAGAAAGAACTAAGTGGCGAGGCTTATGTTCCAAACAGACCCAGCCTGGGGCTGGAAACTGTACAAGATGATGATGATGGATGGTTTGTATTTGTTTCCATTAGGTCAGACTTTCAGAAAACACACCATCCTTTACGACAAGGGTTGAAAAGGAGGTATTTCTCACACCGGATGCACCAGGCTCAAATAAAGTTGAAATGTCTCCTGCTCCGGAACAAATAGAACATGAAAGTTCGATATACCAAGCAACATGTTCTTACCACCCCGTCGTACCTCAGCCGTCAGGTTATTCTGCAGAGATGCTGTCTTCATCAGAACATACGCTTGAGTTTAATGATACTGAGAATAGGCCAACAAATTGGATTGGTTTCCATTTTTTATAAAATAGAAATAAGCCACGATTTTTATGATGTGTGTTTTTAATGCTCGCAATAATTCATGCATAACTCTTGCATTTTTCAGACGAATATCCTGGGAACGGAAGACTGCTCCACTAATTATGCACATAATTCAAGTCACTACAATAATGATGCTCCAAAGCACATGAACTACACTTGTGAAACAAGTTCAGAAGAAGAAGATGATGAAGATGAAGATGATGATGATGATGATGATGATGATGATGATGAAGACTATATTCCTGATACCAGTAGTTCAGAAGAGGAAGATAACTATGATGATAACAAAGCAGACAAGATGCGTATACAAGACAAAGAACTACCATCAACTAGCAAAGAACTCAAAAGCTTTAAAACTTCAGCATTTCCTTTGAAGGAAAGTTTCGTTAACGAAACATCAGACTCTGTGTTCCTTCGGAAAGTGCCAACTTAGTGAGCAACTGTGAAGGATCAGGCTCAACAACAACAGTGGCAGCAGCAGCAGCAGCATCAACATCACCTCAGAAAGACAGACGTCCGAAGAAGCGTCGTCGTCAAGAACATAAATGGGCTCGAAACATAAGAACACTTAAAGTAAATACAGGACAGTTAGTATACAACAAAAATGGTACCTGTAGGAAGGATGCCAAGGAAACTGCAATTTTAAATGTTCACTTTCAGAGGAGGACAGGATTTCAATCTTTAAGAGCTTCTGGGATCTTGGAGATCTGAACAGGCAGAGACAATTTATTAGTCATAACATGACGCAAGCAAAGCTGAAATATCGAAGAATCACTCCTGGAGGAGGAAGGTCTTGCAACATGAATTACAGTTTAACCATAAGAGGAGATAGAATAAAGGTTTGCAAGAAGATGTTCATGGATACCCTTGGCGTGGGAAACACCATGATTTCTACAGTTATTTCCAAGAACAAGGATGGTTTCCTTGAAGAAGAAAGAAGGGGGAAGAATGGAAAGCAAAAGAAGCTACCCCTAATGATAAGGGAAGGAGTGAGGCAACACATCAATTCATTTCCAAGAATGGAGTCCCATTACATTCGATCTGATACAACACGAGAGTATTTTGAAGGTTCTTTGGATATATCCACATTATACCGGATGTATATTGAGAAATGTAAGTTAGAAAATGAACCGATTGCAAAGAAGCACGTATACGAAACAATATTTAATACGAAATACAACATCGGGTTTCATAGACCTAAGAAGGATCAGTGTATGATCTGTGAAGAATATAAGAATTCTACTGAAGAAGAAAATCAAAAACTTAAAGACAAATATGAAAGACATCACGCAGAGAAAGAAACAATGAGACGGGAGAAAGGAAATTATATTCATCAGGCCACTGAGGAAAACCGTGGAGTGGTGGCTGTGTTTGATTTTCAAGCTGTTACACCTCTGCCAAGTGGTGAAATATCAAGCTTTTATTATAAAAGAAAACTTAATTTATTTAATTTCACTATTTACGAACCTGTCTCTAAAATTAGAAGATGCTGCATGTGGCACGAAGGTCAAGCTGGAAGAGGGGCAAATGAAGTTGGCAGCTGCATAATAGAGTTTCTGAAGGAATACCCAAATCAAGAAGTGATTTTCTACTCCGACAATTGTGTTGGACAAAATAAGAACAAATTCGTGTTATCTGCATACTTTTACGCTGTTCTAAAGTTAGAAATTCCGTCTATTAAACTAAAGATTTTGGTAGTAGGACATACACAAAATGAGGGAGACGCTATGCACTCTCGCATAGAATATGAGAAGAAAAGAGCTCTGAAATCCTGTCCTATTTACGTTCCCTCTCAGGTTGCTACTATCGCAAGTCTTGCAAAAAGGACTGGGAAACCTTACCTTGTAAGACAAATAGAAATAACTGACTTCATAGATTGCAAGTCATTATGCAATGACCTCGGCAACAATTTTTCCATCAATGAGGATGGGGAGAAAGTTTCGTGGAACGCTGTCACTGAGATAATGGTGAAGAAGAATTCCCCTGGGGTGTTCTTTTATAAAACTTCCTACTACGAAAAGCAATATAAACTAGTGTATATTAACAGAAAGACAAAGAGGAGCAGTCCGCATCATAATCCCGAAACTACCAGCTTATAGAAATTCTCCAAAAATATCAGCTAGCAAGAAGAAAGACGTTATTTTACTCTGTGCACAAAATCTAATACCGAAGATGCATCATTCGTTACTTTGGAAGCGGAAAAGGACTGAGGTTCTGACTATTGAAGCAAATGACGTGCTCATGCTGAACTTGTGAACTATTTTCCAACATTCATTCCATCTTTGGCCTCAGTGTGCCTATTTTCAATAACAAGTGATTTTTTTTCAAATTATAATTGTATATAGATTGTATATAGGATTTTGTATAGTGTGTTCAAATATAGCAGTAAACTAGGTAAAAAATGAAACTGAAGTGTTGGAATTGATTAATTGTCTAACAATTTTCACAGAGCAGTCAGTGCAAGACCACGACATCTACATTTTAGCCCTTTTTGTGGGCCTTAATTACAAAATTTATAATTTTAATTAAAAGGACATTGTACACTATGCAATCAACCGAAACATATCCAAAATTCAAAATTATATATAGATTTTCACACTGTCGAAAGGCTAATACAAAGTTATAGAAAACTTCAAACCCGGTTTTGTCAATAAAATGATTTTTGCAGATATCGTAGTCTTGCACTGGCACGGCGATTTGTGATTTTTAAAATCCAGAGAAACACAAAAAGCACATTGCCTCCAAGTAATTTTCAAATGTTTCAAATGATTTTTCTGGCGTTCTAATCACCCGAGAGCAATGGAACTTAGCACAAGGAATCTTTATTCAGAGCTTAATATAGATACAGCTTATGTTCAATTGTGTTCCAAAATTCAAGATGGCATCAGTCAGAAAATTAAAACCCTTATTAGCCTATTTTCATCTTACGAAAATATAGGCTTATGACACCTTTTGTCCGTGTGTGTGTATGTGTATATGTGCGCGTCCAACCGCTCCCCCTCTTAAAATCTAAACGGCTGGAGCGATTTCAAAGAAACTCGGTAAGGACATACTACTACCTTGTCCGTCCTTGACCGTGCCTTTCAAATTATAATACGTTTCACCAATACAACATAGCGGCCGCGTGAAATATTTCACTGGCTTTCTGTATCTCCGAAACTGTTACTGATATCAATCTGAATATAAGTTTATCCATGCAACTTTCAAACACCTGCTAAGTATAAAACCAACATAGCGGCCAAACACTATGACTCAATTATATCTCAGTTAATCTTCTTACAGATGTTAAATAATTTAAAAATATCAAATGGATTTTTCTCTCGATTTAATCATCCGAGCGTAGTGAACTTGGTATGGTAAATGTGTATACAATATTTAATCTACTGGCGTCTAATTAAAGTCAATCTTTTCATTAAAGCAAGATGGCGGCTGTGCGAAATTTTAATATTAAATTTTAAATTTCTGTCCTCATCATGTGATTAATGTGAACGTTTGTATAATGAACCAATGGAAGATTCTTCATCTAATGGATCATAACTCTGTGCCTACATATTGAACAATCCAGCACATCAATCTCCATAAATAATTCACCGGTTCTCAATATCTACGAATCTATTAGAGCAATCAAACTGAAATTTTGTATGTTGATAGAGGCAATTAAAATGAGTTCACCTATGTGACGTTTAATAATCTGTCGAGCACAGCCTTATTCAATAACCACAATAGAAGAATATACACATGGATGAGACCAGGAGATACAGGGCGTTACCAAATCGACTTCATTATGGTCAAGCAGAGGTTTCGAAACCAGATTTCGGATTGTAAAATATATCCCGGTGCTAACATAAACTCTGACCACAATCTAGTTGTTATGAAATGCAGATTTAAGTTCAAGAAACTGAAGGAAAGTCAAAAGCCAAAAAGGTGGGCAATAGACAGACTGAACGAGAAGTATATAAACGAAAGATTCAAGAAGAGTATAAAGGAAGGACTAATGAAAACCCTAAACAAACTTCAATTGCAGACGAATGGGCACTTTTGAAGAATGAAATAACAAAATCCGCAGAAGAATACATTGGTAGGAGAGAAAGAATAGGTAGAAAACCGTGGATCACTCAGGATATACTAGAATTGACGGATGAAAGGCGGAAACCCAAGAATGTAAGAGATGAAAAGGGGAAAGCAGAATACAGACGTCTGAGAAATTAGGTTAACAAGAAGTGCAAGGAAGCGAAAGAAGAATGGTTGAAAGAGAAATGTGCAGGTATAGAAAATTGTCTGAAATTAGGAAAAGTAGGCACAGCTTATCGAAGGAGTAAGAATACTTTCGGGGAAAGGAAGTCTTAAGTGCTGTAATATTAAGGACTCGTATGGAAACCTCTAACAGGGAAGAAAAGGTGGAGAGATGGAAAGCCTACATAGTGTTCGTCTAAGGGAAAGGATATTGAGAATCATGTAATGGAAGAGGAGGAGGAAATTGATGAGGATGCAAAAGGAGATTTAATATTTAGATCAGAACTTGACAGACAATTGGAAGACTTAAGCAGGAACTTAGCACCAGGCATAGATGATATACCGATTGAGTTGCTACGCTGCATAGGAGATGAAGGTCTGATCAGGTTTTATCACTTGGTGTGTAGGATTTATGAGACAGGTGAGGTACCCTCTGATTTCAAGAAGAATATTATCATCCCTATACCGAAGAAAGTGGGGGCTGACATATGTGAAGATTACCGTACTATCAGCTTGATTACTTATGCTTCAAAGATCCTGTCTAGAATAATTGACTAGAGGAGACTGATAGAAACGGAGTTGGGTGAAAACCAGTTTGATTTCAGGAGAAATATAGGAACAAGGGAAGCTGTACTAAGTCTTAGGCTGATTTTGGAAGGTAGAATACTGAAAGATAAGAGAACGTTCATGGCTTTTGTAGACATAGAAAAGGCTTTTAATAACGTTGATTGGACTAAATAGTTTGACGTTTTGAAAACGATTGGAATAAAGTACATGGTGTAACTACAATGGTGAGGCGGATCGCTCCCTCTCTCTTGTGCGGATGACGTCACAACGGGGGCATTGCGTTCTGTGACACAGCACGAAGTACATGTATTTGACACGGCTCTGGTCTTAAATTGAAGGCATAATTAATAAATAAAATGTATTATAGCACTCAACACACTTTGTATTGTAAACTCTGATAATAATGTTGGTAATTATGAATGCGCCGTACCTCTAAATGATATTAATAGTCCAATAACGAGATCAACTATTTTCTTACATTGATGAATTTACACATTTTGCGATTCAATTTTCTCTGTGAATTGCCGAAACTTATTTTTCTGTTTAAGCCAAGCAACCTAATATATGTTCGGGTTCGAGCTAAACAGTGAATAACCTCATATGCAATATTAATATGAGGTAATTTTTACAAGGTCCTGCTGGTTAATTCATTGAATATTAACATATCATTTGATTGCGAAATGTCAGGAAATTTATGAAACGCAGCGTCCATTGTTGTTTCAACTTCCATTATGCTCATTAGAGGGATACAAACGATTTCCCCTTGAAATAAACTGGAGCCAATCTGGGCCTTCATTACTGGGTTAATGTTCTTGAGATACCGTACAAAGAACACGGAACTACATGACCGCGTTGTCGCAGCCCCTAAATTGAGGAACCAACCAATGTTCTTGAGATAATGTTCGCAAATTTTTGTACTTATCCCTGAATCTATGTGCTACATATCCTGTACTGTATTTTAAACCTTCATGGTTCATTTCATCTTTAAAATCTGAGACATCAAATTCATCCAACATTCTGATGATCGGTCATTTTAAACATACTCATATTCATTTCCACAGTTTCGTAATTTGATTCAATAAATAAACTGGAAACTAGTTTTTCTTAGTCAGGAGCATCCACGATATCAGGAATAGGTTTGGCAACATTCACTAACGCAGCCTGCGAGAAACAGGTATCGGTTTCTGTTCCATTGGTTTAATCATACACTATTCGTCAATATCCTCCTCTGTGTTTATATTTAAAGTAAAAACTGAAGCAGAGGGCTTGTCCAAAATGTACCATCTCAATCTACAGTTTATTTAATATCCAGAGGATATTCGTGATCATTGGAGCCTCCCATTCCTCTAATATATGTGAGAAGGTTCTCCAAAATATCTTGATTTAGACGATAAGTTATAATGTACTCGATTTGGTACATGGGCTTCAAGCATCTAAAAAGGTTAACTAGATACGTGTTGCTGAGTAGAATTCATTTTCGAAATGGGAGTAAGGCTTTATGTCGGTCAACTTTCATGGACGTTATCAACTCATTGATATTATTTAGCACACTGATTTGCTTGTCTAAATCAGTACCAAATGCATTTCATTCAGAATAATGATGATGATGATAATATTTTGTTTTTAGGGGTCTTAACATCTAGGTTATCGGCCCCTAATGGTTTGGGTGATAGTGAAAGATGAGATGAGAATGAAAACTATAAGTAATACAAACTAGACTTACATACTAAACGAAGAAATGGTAAACAAACAAAGGATAAGGCAAATAAAGGACAGAAAGAAAGAAAATAAATGCCCTCAACCCTCGAATAATGAGGATTGACGGACTTGGAAGGGAGGAGAGCCATGAAAGGCGGATAGGAAAGAGGAGAGGGCCCATCCCAAGTCAGTGGTAAAAGGGGACAAAACGGACCCAGCTCAGGAATCCCTCGGGATCGCCAACTCCCGAACTCACCAGCCGTAAGCCCCTGAGGGTGTAGCACAATCCAGGGTGCACCAGAAGTGGTGGGGCTACATACACCCTGCCTCCTTGGGGGCCTTGAGCAGAAGGCAGGAGATAACATGAAAAGAAAAATAAGGCTGACCCCTCGCAGAAGGAGGGTATCAGGAAAGATGAGACAAGGGCCAATTAAGGCGGAAAAGGAAGATACTCCCTAGGCCTCGGAAAGCCGTCGGGGTCGGAAGAGAACAAGAGTTGACCAAGAGAGGTCGACAGGAAAGAAGATGGAGAGGATCCCGGCACAAGTAAGTGGAAGCAATGCCGGACAGATGGGGTCCCGTGGTCACCAACCCACGTCCCACAAGTTCTGATCCCCTGGGGGCTTTCAGAATGACTCCCAAATTTGTTTTTAGCATTAAGTAAGCCAAACCAGTCATTTATTAATTTTATACATCTAGCAGCTTCTTCTCAGTCAATGTTTTTAATCAAACCTTTCTCTCCACACCATTCAAGAGCCTTTGATTCCTGGTTTGAAAGTAGTCTACTTGAGCTGCAGGCCGAAATTTTTGTCTCTCTGATCCCTTTAAGTTTACATGATATCGGCTAATTTTGTGCGCAATACTGAGTTCAGAAGAATACATAGAAATTAGTAGTTCCAAAACATTCCTTGCTCACCTTTTTCCCATTGAGCAGTACACATCCCTGATCTAATTACGGACAAATCTAACAAATGATTTCTCACAAGTTTCAATAAATGAGGAATGTTTGCAAACACAAACACCTTTAAGGAACCGTCGCTTGGATGCTTGAAGACACATTCCTTATTATGCCGTTGACAGAGATTGAAATTCAATACTTTCACTAGCAACGTACACACCTGTCAACATTAACATAATTATTTCAATCGACAGTGGATTCACGCGCTTGACTCCCGCCTTTAGCCACAAGTCACGGCAGCTCCCGTTGTGACGTCATCCGCACGAGAGAGAGGGAGCGATCCGCCTCACCATTGTAGTTACACCATGATAAAGTACAGGGATAGGAGGGTGATCTACAATCTATACAGAAACTAGACAGCAGTAATTCGAGCTGAAGGACATGAGCGAGAAGCTGGTATTCAGAAAGGTGTAAGGCAAGGCTGCAACTTATCACCCATACTTTTCAATATTCACATTGAACAAGCAATGAAGGAAATTGAAGAAAAGTTTAAAGTGGGAGTGAAGATTCAAGGAGAGATAATTTCCACTCTGAGATTTTCCGATGACAGTCATCTTGGCCTACACGCCTGAGGAATTGAATGAGTTTTTGAATGGTATGCCTACGTCTTGAGGAAAGAATTCATGATGAAAATTAATAAATGTAAAACAAAAATATTGGAATGCAGCCGAAATAAATCAGAAACCTCTATGGACATCAAATTGGTAGGTGAAAAACTAAAGGAAGTAGGAGACTTCTGTTACTTAGGAAATAAAATAACCAGTGATGGATGAAGCAAAGAGGACATCAAAAGTAGGTTAGCTCAGGCAAGGCAAGAATTTACACAGAAAAGTAATCTGTTGACATCGAATATAAATTTAGGTATAAGGAAGTCATTTTTGAAGGCCTTTGTCTGGAGCGTGGCACTCTATGGAAGTGAAACTTGGACTATAGGTGCAGAAGAAAAGAGGAGAAATTAAGCGTTTGAAATGTGGTGTTACAGGAGAATGATGAAGATCAGATGGGTAGATAGGGATACAAACGAAGAGGTATTAAGACTAAGAGGAGAGATGTCCCTGGTGACTGCTAATGAAGAGAAGAGAGAGGTTGGTTGGACACATATTAAGACACCCAGGAATAGCAAGCTTAGTTATGTAAGGAAGGGTCGAGGACATGAACTGTAGGGGTAGACCAAGGTTAGAATAATTTTAAACAGATTACCTCGTATGTAGGGTGTGGTAGCTATGTAGAGATGAAACGTTTCGCTCAGGACAGGGGGACATGGAAGCTCAGGACAGGGGGCCATGGAGAGCTGCATCAAACCAGTCAAAAGACTGAAGACTCAAACAACACAACAATGAGCACAGAACCAACATGGTAGTGACGTGAAATTTAAATATTTAATGGATTTTTCTCGCAACTATATCATCCGAGCGCTGTGACACTTCGCCCGGTATATCTTCATACAAGGCTTAATATATTGACATATAATTTAATTCAATTTTATGAAAACTTAAAAATGGTGGCTATCCCATTTTTTATATTGAGTTTTTAATTCTCTTGTCCTAATCAAGCAATAGAAATGTAGGTTAGTATAATGAACTATCATTATAATATTAATCTGCTGGCATATACTTCTATGGCCTATATATAAAACAATTTAACATGGCGTCCTTACGTTATGTTTCACCAGTTCGCAAAATCTTCGAAACTATTCAAGCAAACTGAAATTTTGTATAATGGTAGAAGACTATTTACTAAGTGCATATGTGTGACTTTCCAAATTCTGAGAAACACAAAAACAACCTGGCGGTCAAGTGATTTTCGAATATTTCAAATTATATTTCTATCTAATCACCCGAGAGCAGTGATGCTAAGAACAGCGAATCTTTATTCAAAGCTTAGCATAGAGACATCTCACGTTCAATTATTTTCAAAAATTCTACATATCATCAGTTCGAAATTTTCAAACATTATTTTTATAATTTCTCGTGCCTCCGTGGCTTAAGCGGCAGCACGCCGGCCTCTCACCACTGGGTCCGTGGTTCAAATCCCGGTCACTCCAAGTGAGATTTGTGCTGGACAAAGCGGGGGCAGACAGGTTTTTCTCCGGGCACTCCGGTTTTCCCTGTCATAATTTCATTCCAGCAACACTCTCCACTATCATTTCATTTCATTTCATCTGTCATTCATTTAATCATTGCCCCAGGGGAGTGCGACAGGCTTCGGCAGCCGGCACAATTCATATCCTCGCCGCTAGATGGGGGCATCATTCGTTCCATTCCCTGACCCGGTCGGTGGACTGGAAGCAGGCTGTGGATTTTCATTTTCATTTCATTTTTATAATTTCTCGTATCCTATTCAAGCGGCATTGAAGAGAAGATTTGTATGATCGGCTATTATAATAATCATAATTCTAATGGCACTAAATTCGGTAGTTAACTTTTCGTAAATCATAGAAGCCGTGCATTTGACTTCTCAAAAATAAAACTCCCCTGATTCATTACAGAAAGATGCAATCTCGCGGGAGAAGTCTTAATCACCGATAGGCTACTGAAAGTTATATATTCTAGCACATAATAAAATTTATCAATGTAATGGTGTTGGTAGAGACATACGTCGTGTACCGCAAGCTATTTATTACATCACATGGAAATTCATTTCAATAGCCAGGAGGGTTTTTAATGGGAAAGACAAGTAGGATATATGAAAATAGGTTATTTAGTTCTTTGCGGAACTACTTGTTTTTACTTGTAATAATGTATTGAGTGGTATCACTATCAACGAATAAGCCTATGCATTAAAAAACTCTTCACTAGCATTGTGTCTTTAAATGTATGAATTCATAGTGCATAATACTCGTACCATAATATAGTTTTCTGCGGTAAGTAATTAACTTCTGAAAAATCGCAAAAGTTCGCCTCCTGTGAAATAGGATTGTAGATTTCTTTATTAGAAATTATAAGTAGGGACTATTCCTTAAAATAATGTAAACACCTACAGAAAATATACGGAGGAAGTTTAAGGACAGGAAATTGAAACCTTACCTTTTGATTATATATACCACTAAAAGTCCACATACCTACTGGTTGCAGAATAGGTCTCAATTATTAACGAATGCAATGTTGCTTAATCAATTTTTAACTGCCAGTTATTTTTCATTCAACGTTCAAGTAGTTTTAAAAGGTCCGGGGCAGGGTCGCTATGAAAGCAGAAAAAAAAACCAGTTTAAGTCGTCCTTTTAGCACTACTTAACCTTCTATCATTTACAGATTGATGTAGCTAATAGCACCTTTTAACAATAGTCGGTTGTTGCGTCTGCAACATGCATGAGTTGACAAATCAAGTTCTATTCACATGTGTGTTCCTTTCCAAACAGGCATATTTAAAGTCATTAAGTTTTAACTGCTTGAAAGGTTTAGTGCAGTGTTGCTAGTCCTCATTTTGTGATAATGCCCGGGCTATTTTCGCTGAATGTTTTGTTGTATTAGTAGAATGTTTCATTACAAGATTTTTTTTTTTAGGAAATCATCATTACTGCCGGCGGGGAGAACATTCCTCCTGTTTTAATTGAGCAGTCCCTGAAAACAGAGCTCCCTTGCATCAGCAATGCAGTGCTCATAGGAGATAAGAGGAAATTCCTCAGTATACTGCTGACGCTAAAGGTAAGTGTGTATTATCAGGATAATACAATGAATAGGAATATGATGGCACTGGTAAGAGATAGATACTAAAATGCAGTTTCATAGTGCGTTATTGAATAGGACCCAGCCACGTAGCCGTGCGCGTTAATTCACGGACCACGGCTATGATGAGGAGCTGCAGTGATTCCAGAAATCGAAGGATTGAATCAAAGCACATGCAGTGGCTAACCTGAGTGTGATCTTTCTCTGGGGTTTTCGACACTTTATTGACACAAATGCAGGGATGGTGCCGCATTTCAAATCATAGGGCACCTATCTCAATCCTAGACCCTAATAATTACAGTTACACACACTACTTGCCACCACAGAAATTCATGTTACCAGAAATGCAATACGCATCTAAGTACATGAGGTTGATGACCAAGATGTCCCAAGCCCCAAAGGCGAATTATTAATAATAACAAACAACTCATAGAACAGGTTTTCTCAACAAACAATGTACGGTATCGAACAACAGATCATAATCTTATCTTAATTTTATTTTGAAAGAATAAAATAATTTCCTGTCTCAAGATCTCTGTTCTTGGGAAACCAAGCTGACTGACGAAGCACAATAATTCACTTCATCAAGTGTGCGATCTAGATAATTGCATGTGTCACCTTTTGGAATACTTTGTGTAATAGCAAGTATGGGAAGTGGAGATATGATGGTCAATAATGTGAGTAAACACTTGAGAAAGAGGGAATTAATGATGGATGGAATAACAGAAGGAAGTAGACTGAACACAATGAAAATTCAGATACTGCTTAGGCCTAACGTATTTATAAATATTTAAATAATGTTACAGGCACTGATGCCCAAGGAAATATGAACAATGAAAAGCTACCATAATTAATATTACAATTGGTTGAAAGACATACAAGTAGGGCGTTTGTATACCCTGAATTTGAATGGTACATAGAATTGTAAAGCAAAGAGATAATAGATACCGGTATTTCAATTTGATTTTACAGAGTTATAAGAATGTACACACTTGTTCGGCCTGTCGAGCAGAATCCTGACCAAGGGAATATATTAAATTGGCTTTAGAGAGGTGCACTGTAGAAGTACGGGTTCACTAAGTGTAGAGGAGAGCTCTAGAAAGTTCTTGAATTTAGATGGTACTTAACTTAGAGGTTGTTGTAGATGATGAACCCATTTCTAACGTCTTTAAAAGCTCTAAAAATCAATCTGAGGCGATAATAAACGTGCTAAAACTTTCAAAGTAAATTATCACATATCTTGACCAGAATTGGAAGCTCAGCTAATCTATCGCAGAGGTCGCCATTGTGACAGGCGATGTACAGCCGTCCTGCGGGTAGGTGGAGCAGCGCTCCTGTAGGTGTAGAGCACGGGTCCTCAAACTTTTTCTGTCGCGCCCTCCTTCTGTAACATGAAATATTTAGGTCCTCCCTCCTTATTCTTCTATCTTTTCTTAGCACTTCTCATAGGCTACTTCACACACTGTTATTAAGCCACTTATCCATGGGTGATGGCGTTGCTTTCAGTATATCAGTTTATTGTAAATCGGGCTAACCACTTCCACTGAACACACACTGTTCACTCACTGTCTTTGAACTGACTGCAAAGGCCTGGCTGAATTCGAGTCGACAATGGCGGAAATCGAAGAATTTATTCTTGTAAGGAAGTGGCGGTCACATTTTCAAGCAGCTTATTGTCATCGGTGGTTGTTAAGTGTTTTGTAAGGAGATATCGCTGCGAATGGAAGGGTGCTGTATGGGAAATGTTACTCTACACCTTTTATCAGAATTCCTGCTGGCAGGATCTACTGGCCAGTTCTTGTGAATTAAGACTGCAAAAGTACGAGTGTTTATTAGTCTTGAATGGTCGTGGGAGCTTCCTGTCTATGATAGGTTCATGGATATGAGGATAGCAATATTTGTTACAGAATATGAAATATAAATATTTCAATCAGATCCGGGTCTGGCACCCCCCTTTATCATTCTCTGCGCCCCCACGTTGAGGACCTCTGCTGTAGAGTAGGAGAGATGGAAAGATACAGCGCCTCAGCTTTGATAGTAGCATCGCCTTCTACACTTACAAGCCGTGGCATTATGCTTGACAACGCCGCCCACCTACCGCCTGGTAGTTCTACAGCAAGCACATGGCAATTGCCAGCACTGAGTAAACACACAGATATTGACGCGAAATGTTCCCGAAAATACAGCAGAATATAACGTCTGCTAAATCCACACATTAGTATCACCAACAAAGGATAAATATTACCATTCCATGAACTGTCAATTCTCGATAAGGTATGCATTGCTTTATTGTACCTCAATACCCCAGTGTCTGAAAATTGTCCTGCTGCTTTGCTCACTGCCGTCATTTACGCGCTCAGAACAAAAACCGAACAAATTTAGAGACTGTCTTTGATATTAAATCTTTCACATTTTGTCCACAGATGCATTTATCCTAGCCCACAATAGGCATAATTGGTCTTCAAGCTTAGTGTTGACCAAGGTATAACTTTTTCTAGGTCGTTGGTGTTGAGTCTTACGTTTTACAAACTTCATCTATACATCACTTCCTCAATAATACCTTTCAACAACATTAAACTTTCAGTCTAACATTTTAACAATTATTCCTCTTTCGATTAATTTATCTAATGGCATTTCAATTATACCTTAAATTAAATACATTTCCAGTTTCATTCGGGCATAGCTTACACTTCTTATAATGGTAACATGTGCTCTGTTACTCATTCTGGTCCCAATTTACATACGTTCCTCATTATTATTATTATTATTATTATTATTATTATTATTATTATTATTCTAAATTGATGCATGCTGAATAATGAAAATTTGTGTACTCATCTATAGGTGTGGAAATATGTTAGCTTACGCCCTCCATCTGCTTAAAAGGTGGTCATGGCCAGCTCTTTGAATATGGTGCTGCTCTTGATCCTGTTACTGTGACTGGTTCTTCTTGATGAACTCGTTTTAAATTGTAGGTCGGCAAACTATACATTCTCACTTGGATTTCCACGTATGATGCATTATTAACTTATTAAAACTTCACAATTATTATGCACTTTATTAATAACATTATTTCTGAGAGTTCGATGTAGTTACAGTATTTGCTATTAGTCTCACTAAACACGGTTTATAATGTTTACGTCAGGCCTTCTAAGTCCTACGGTAATCCCAGACCATAAGTGTCCATTAAGTTCTGTTCGAGCCCTAGTAACCTTTCATCACTTGACTGTTCTGCCTCTTGCTAATGATTCTATAATGTACTAGACTACACGTATATTTAGTGTACTTTACGTCTCATCCATCTTGTTTTACGGAAGCTGACGATAGTGAATTCTATTGTTCTCTCTCGGCCTATTTTATTAATTAATGGGGGCGTGGTGGCTCAGCGGTCTAGCTGTATGCCTCTCACCAAGGCGGTCTGGGTTCGATTCCCGGTCAATGCATGTGAGATTTTCGAAGTGAAATTCCATGTCCTGTGGTTCGGATTCCACGTAAAAAGGAGGTCCCGTGGCTCATAATCACAAGATTCACAGTCACGTAAAACTACAATCTTCCTTCCTTCCTTTTATTAATTAATGTTCAACTGGTGAATTCTATAACACGGTGATCGAACTTAGTACCCTTTTATTCGAATAACCAGTTATACTTAAGCATTGTTACGTATACCTTGTCGTCGTCATTGTCTTTATGCGAACTTTCAACTCGAAAATTCGCTGCCTTCCGCCACGAGCGATTTGATCATACTGATACTGAACTTATCACGAAAACTGATTTAAATATGCTCTTTATTTGAACTAAATATTGTTATTAATGTCTTAAGAGCAAGCTGCCTCTTATACGCTTCGTAGAAAATAGTACCCCCATGGGAGCACATATTTGACAATCTCCCTTATTTTCTACAACTGGGTCATAACTTATCTATAAGCTGATGCAGAAAATTCTGCTAAACACAGCTATGTATAAATTATTAGAAATCGATCGTACGATAATATTATAATATATTATATTCACGTAGTCACCCACCCCTCTACGCCAGCAAATGGGATTCACCTCCGGGCGACGTTCCAATTGGACGACATTGATGCGAAAGGATTTGCCTTTGAGTTCAATTAGATCAAAGTATCTTTCAAAATGTAACTGATGTTTAATTCTCTTCATATTTTATGCTGCAATGACTTGCCTTTCTTATACATTTTTATTCATGCACTGTCGAGATCTCACTCAATACGGACATGACATCCCCTCCAACAGCTACTCCAGTTCTCTCTCCCTGGACTCAAAACCAGAACTTCTTTGTCCGCGACCAGTGGTTGGGATTCTCTGGGTTACCAGCTAGCTCGGGGCTTCTGAGTTATCTCGAGCCGGGCTCCAGCATACTTGAGGCTGTTAGTTAGTTAGTTAGTTAGTTAGTTAGTTAGTTAGTTAGTTATTGTTGTTTTAAAGGGCGGAACAGCGAAGTCATTTTCCCCACTTGAGGCTGTCTGGTTTCCTTCCTCTTAAATAACTGCGTAGCAGTTTTTATTCCTTTCTTCTCGCCTTCTTGTCTTTATGTTAATGAAATAATTCATGTAGCAATGAGTTCTAATTCTCATTGCAACTGTGTTCACAGCTCTTGTGCAGTCCTGAGTTCGTCTCTGTCTCTCGTAGTCTCAGGTTCGTGACTCGGATGTAGCCTTGGTTCTCACCCCTGCAAGGGGACAGTACCGGAATGAATCTCTCTGAACACTTGAGTGACCATCACTAAGCCTGCGCAGTGAGCTCGTTCCTCTTCGAAAACTGAGATGCAAGTCATCTCGTCTTAAGCAGACTGAAAACAAGCGTTTAATTGTAGTTTCTGAACAGTGAGCCTTCCTTTCATTCTTTCTACCGTGCTCTACAATTGCTGTTAATTATTATTCCCTAGTTTAATAATATGATGTGACCCCTCTGTTAATTGTGAACTTATATTTAACTAGCGGTCGGTACCGTGCACTTCACTGCATGCACAAATCGTATTGGGAAGAATAATCTACGACAAATCCACATTTCGAATGGAATAAAACCTAGGTCAATCATGTTCTTCATATCGTAGGGCCTAAAATGCATTATATGTTTCATTTAGATTCATTTAAATTTCTAGAATTACAATTGTCAATACAACCTACGTTATACCATGTTCCTGTGTTATTCCAACTATTTCTGACAGCAACGGCCCTCAATTAATCCAGATCAATGATGTGTTACTGTACGCTGTACTTCGTACAGGCAGGCAGACAGATCCGCACTGTATGAAGGGTGACTGAGGACCTCCCATTTGAATGTCTGCAAGAGCTCATTGACTGTGTTGGTTGTATGGCGTCTTGCATTGTCATGGAGCAGAATGATCCCTTGGTTGAGCTGTCCTGGTCGTTTCGATTTAATCGCTGTGCGAAGGGAGGTCAAGGTTTGCAAGTATTGCTGCGCATTCACCGTTGTCCCATGCTGCAGGAAGTCCATAAGAACGGGGCCCTTTTGGTCAAAGAAGAAGGTGAGCTTAACCTTCCCCGTACTCGTGCGAACGGCCTTGGACTATAAGGGTGGCGGCGAGCCTGCATGCTTCCACTGGTGACTTAGTCGTTTTGACTCGTGTTCAAAGTTTTGGCACCATGTCTCGTCTCCTGCGACCACCCATACCAGGAACGCATTTCCTTCCCTGACAAAGCGCAGCAGATGTTCCAGAGAAAGTCCCATTTGACATGCTTCGTGTGCTGGTTGAAGACTGTGAGGCACCCATTGGGCGCACTTTTTGCGAAATTGCAATCGGTCCTTAATGATGGCGTGAACACTTCCGGCACTCACTCCGACCTCTGCGGTAATGATTGCTACCGTAACTCGCCGGTCTTGCATAATGAGGGCATCCAGCTGCTGGACAATGTCGTCGGTAATGCGGCGTGGCGCTCCAGACCGTGCATCATTGGCCAACGACATCTGTTCTTCCCTGAATCGCTTATGCCATGCCTTAACTCTCTTTACAGACAGGCAGTGCTCTCCGTACACTTGTGCCATTCTTCGATGAATTTCCGTTCCCTGCACTCCTTCCGCTGTTAGGAAACTCAATACACCCCTTTGCTCTTATTTTGAAGACTCCATGTCACTGGTTTCCGTACGACGGAGTGCAGTGGATGGTCGGCGTGTGCTTGCTCGCTCTGTCGTCACGTGGATGTGCGCCCGTGTCCCTCTAGCGGGGAGTTTTGTACCTCAGCGCTCTCATAGGGACCACACCGTCATCACCAAGCCAGGGCATTATGATTCGTTTAGTGGTTTTCATTTTATAGCCTCCTGCACGCTTCTTTTTGAATGGCTCTCATACATCTGCAGCTGTCGGCACCTCGAAGCGGAACCAAAAGCACCATATTTACTCATGACTTCTGCGTACTCGAAGGCATTTGCGTCACTCCTTTCCTCTGTGGTACGAGTCCATTTGGTAATGCCAGAAATACAGAATGACAACACACGGAATAAGCTTGATCTGTCACACGAATATCAGTGGACGCTCTACTTTCCAATTTGACTTCTTCCATTTCTTAAAATTCCTGAAATAAGTTACGAATAGCCTTCCGAATAACTTGCCCCGTATGCTAGCAATCACTCGCATCAGAGCAAAAGCTCCCATAAAGTTCGGTTGAGAGAAATAGGCAACCAAATAGAAACTGTTATTGTTTTGCTCAATAATCCATTTGCCGCATTAACTTTGGCATACCTATACAACTGCCTTACGTGTGTACAGTTCATTATATGACACGGACACTTCGTCATTAGCTCATTGTTGCCTTAGCAACGGCACATTCGTATCGCTAGCTCTCCCGCCGATCACTGCATGCTCTGCTTCGCCACGTGGAGATACGCAGACAACGAACCAAGTACAAATCGTCAACACGGCTATCACTCAGCACGATTGATCCAATCGCGATTACTGTATCATGAATTCGATCTGTCTATTTTTCCTTTATAACTTTATTATACAAACTTTTTCTTTATTGTACTAACGTTATTATATCGCTACTCCTCTGCATTACCTTCATAGTACATCGAATGTTTATCTCAACACATTCAGGAAACCTTTAGGCCTAAGCCCACGAAATAATAGGTCATCGCTTTGGAAGAAAAAATGTTTACACACGTTCGTATGCTACTACTACTCCTACTTCTTCTTCTTCTTCTTCTGAACTCTGATTTTGATACCTCTCTAATTCGCCCCCTCAGCAATTCTTGGAGATTTTAGCCTATTTTCGTCTTATTACATATAGGATTAAGAGGTCTCCTTTCGTGTGTGTTTGTCTCTAAGTTTTTATTGGTTGGAGCGATTTCCATGAAACTTAATAAGAGCTTACCTGTCCGGCCCGGGCCTTACCTTTTAATTATCAATAAGTGTCACCAATCCAACATGGTGGCAAGGTGAAATATTTCACTGGTATTTAGCATCTCCGAAACTATTGCAGCAATCAGTCTGGAGTTTTGTATGATGATGGAAGCAACTAAAGTAATTTCATGTATGTGACTTTCCAAAGGTTGATAAGCGCAAAACCAACATGGCAGTCACGGCAATTTCAAATATTTAAATGGACCTTCCTCGTGACTTAATCAAACGAACACAGTGAAACTTGATACAGCAATATGTATGTAAAGCTTAATATATTGTCTAGTATTTTCCTATGATTACAAGTTCAATTTTCGACTGTATTTGTCGACAGTCATTTAACGACCTTCCCTCAGTAACTGTATTTATAAAAATTTCATTTTGCAGCTGCAAAAGATAATTTGTATGAGCAACACTGAGGAATGGCTTCAATTCTCAAAATTTTGCGTGTGCGTGTGTGTGTGTGTCCTAATAAAATCTAAACGGCCAGAACAACTTCAATGAAACTCGGTATATATTTGCCGACCCCGATCGTGCCCTTCAAATTTTAATACGTTTCACCACTCCAACATGGCAGCTGTGCGAAATATTTCACCGGCATTCTATACCTCCAAAACTGTTGTTGATATCACCCTGAAATTTTGTACGGTCATAAAAGGCACTACTAAAAGTTTACCTATGTAACTTTCAAAAGCCTGTTAACTACAAAACGAACATGGCGGCCAAGCGAAGTTGAAACATTTAAATAGACTTTTCTCGCGATTTAACCATCCTAGCCCAGTGAAACTTGGTACATCAAATGTTTATACACAATGTAATGCACTGACCTCTAATTTAGTTCAATTGTTTACATAACCTCAAGATGGCGACTGTGCGATATTTTAATATTAGGATTTCATTTCTTGTGCCCTAATCATGCGATCGAAGTCAACGTTTGAATAATGAACCTACGCAATAAATGTCATCTAATAGTACATAACCCTATGGCCTACATATATAAAAATCCAACATGGCGACCATCCAAAATATGTAGACTGTTCTCAATATCTATTAATCTATGACAGCAATCAAACTGAAATTTTGTTTGTTGATAAAGGCAATGCATATAAGTTCACCTCTGGGGCTTTGAATAACCTGGTGAGCACAAATTCAACATGGCATCGTCGAAAAGTGTAAATATTTAAATGGACGTATCTCGCTATTTAACCATCCGAGGGCAATGAAACTTGGCACGGTAAATACTTATACACATTTTAATCCACTGGCATCTAATTTATTTCAATTGTTTTCATAATCACAAGATGGTGGCTGTGCGAAATTTTAAAATCTCATTTTTATTACTTGTGTCCTAATCATGTGATTCAAGATTGAATAATAAACCTTACACAATAATCTTCATAATATTCGTATTTGTCTAAAAATCCAATATGACTACCAACCAAAATATTTAGATTTTTCTCAATATCTACGAATCTATTACAGCAATCAAACTGAAATTTTGTATGTTGATTGAGGCAATTAACATAAGTAGGATATATAAAAATAGGCTATATAGTTCTTCATGGAACTACTTGTTTAATTTCATTTTTAACTTGTAATGTATTATCTTAATGTATTTTAATTTCAATTAAAATATTTAGGCATCTCAGTTTGGTAAAACCCCATAGCCTTTGGACTGTCAATTTCATTGTATATTTGCATTGATTTCATGGTGTGGGAGGGGAAATTTATTTGTACAGTGTACGGGAAGACGATCTGGCCGGTACATGGGAAAAAGAGGAATTTAACGTTCCTTTACCCCCCCCCCTCAAATGAAATATGCAATCTGATTAGATTGCCCACTTTTGCTGTCGGCGAAATGAAATAAATATCCCTAGTGGATACGATCCAGCCACCTTCCTAGTGTGAACCTGACTCCGTACCTACTGGGCACAAACAGGCACGCTAAACATGCCTATTAGTCTATTCGTTACTTCCACCTTATTCGTACTTAACGCCGCTCACAAGAAACAGTGCTGTTTAGTTGCTTCCCACATTAAAGGAAGCTTTCAAGTCAGTCAACACAAATTAATTACCGACTGGAAAGCTTTCTTTAATAGAATTAGGCAACACTGAAAAATTGCTTCTATCACTTCAATTTGCTTCCCATACTCGTAAATACTCCAGGTATGATGTAAATTATGCTCCTGACTATTGAACTAGGAACCACATCATCATGGCTGAATGGAACAATGCTCGTCACTGTACAGTTGGACTTGAATTTTTCAGCCCACTCACTTTCTGTGAATGTACCTTCAGACTTAACAAATCTCATTCAGTATTTGTTTCATTAAGACCATTGTTGAATATGCCATTCTCGTTGCCGGGGACAGGAACCGCTTGTAACTGAATGCATTGTTTCAGACTGAAATGAACTCTGAAACTGGCGAGCCGCTGGATGACCTCAGCCCTGTAGTGAAGTCTTGGTGTAATCTCGTCGGCAGCTCTGCTGAAAAGGTTTCAGATATTTTGGATGGCCCAGATGAAAAGGTAAAACGAAATTCTCCCATGTACTCAGTTTATTCTAGTATAGTTATAACAAGGGAATGGATCGTGGTGTAAAATTCATATCTGGTTGAAATTTAGTAAACAATAATCCTACAAAGTTGTACAATGACGTAGTGAAAACCGCGTGGGCCGATTTCAATTATGAACGCCAATATTGAACGCCGAAAATCTGTCGGACGAAGGCTTGAGCGAGGAGGTGAGAAGAGGTAAAGCTGACCTTCAATCCTAGCAGCACGCGATGGCTCCCGGCCACTAGGCAGCAACCTGCCGTGCTGCGATGCATTCCCCACCTTAAACGTTCCCCTCACTCTTCTACGCTCTCGATTAGAGTATAAAATGCAACATAGTGTGATGTTTTGCACTTGGCCATACTGTAAATAAATAAAACAACCTTTTATTTTCTTCTGTTTTACTCTTTGTAATCCTTGCAATAGTGAATGCTTACAAAAAAGTGGTCAATGCAAAGAGATTGCTTGCACCACGCGCAACTTACAACACATATCGCAAGCATTTTGGATAGCATCATCCTTGAAACAAAATTGAACGGGGTTCGCAAAGCAAGCGGGCAGTGTTTCAACATAACCGGATTTTTACCAACTATACTTCCACATGGTACGAAACCGCGGAGAAGATAGTTGGTTGTGGGTCAATAATTGGGTTTTTAAAATATTGTTGTGCAAATGAATGTTAATGTCGAAATTGTATAATACAATTAGGTCATAAAAATAACGAACAAATTGTTTCCATATCCGGAAACCAAACACATCTAACGGCTGAATCATTCCAGTAGTTCTCTGGGGGAATAGTTTTAACAATGATAGTTTTGTTGGTGGGTTTTGACACTAATATATTTGCTTCACGTTTTGCTGTCCACGAATCCAAGAGTAAAACACTGTCATCTGGTACAGTTTGAAAATAAACATCTTGTAACCACTTTTGAAGTAACTTTTTAGTCAACTTTCCGGACGGGGACGGCAATAAAAATAAATTATCTGCTGTAAACAAAGTTCTTTTAACAATAGGGCCAAATTCACCGACCTTTTCTTTTAACACAACTAACAGTTTAGGTAACAGTTCTCCATCGGCAGATATTACAGGATGAATTGTATAGTTGTGTGTTAATGAGTTCAACGATTGCGCTTCTGCGAAAATTCTTTTGTTTCCCTTTACATGTAACGTATGTCCTGCATGGAACTCTTTGTTAAACCCGCTTTGATCTGTGTTAAAAACACACTTTGGAGAGTGAGTGTTTATTAATTCGGATACCTCTCCTACAAAAATTGTTGCGTTGGACGCAAGGTCAAGCTGATCGGCTGTGTAACTTTTGGTTACAAATTTCCTAAAATTCGGGAACCAATATTGAATTTATTTTTATACTTGCGAACCCAGAAAGTTGAGACGCGGAAGGTATCGTCATGAACACGCCAGGCATTGTTCAGGGCCCATTTCCTAATGTGTACGTCATGGACGTTTTTGTTGTTATTCAGCCTCGCTTTTTTAAATTCTTCAAATGTTTCTTTGGTGATAAATTTCAGTTTTTCATCCTTTGTACCGCCTGATTCTACTTTTAGTTCCATCTAGAATGGTCCGACTGGTGCCGTAGCTTTTTAAATTTGTGCTGAATGACTTTAAATGCCCTTTTTTTCCCTCCTTTGTTCAGCCAATAATCAACCACCTTTTTTTTATTTTTTCATGTGACACATATTGCAGGTGTTGTGGTAACATCTTTTTCACTGTCAGTGTCGGATATTGCAAATCCACCGTCTTGAATAACATTGTTATTGTCAGGCAAAACTAACGTATCCTCATGTTTGATGGCGACCTGCACATCACCAACCCTTTCTGCAATAAGGCCTGTAAACAAGGATCATGATTCAGTCTTGGTGCATGTCTGCCTTTGCCATGAGAAAATGTAAACAAAGTTTTTACTTACGGTACAGTTCAAAACCCAATTCTCTTTCACCAGGTGTTATTTGGCTTTCACAGCGATCACTTTCAGCAAAGCAGCTTTGTAGACAAACTACCACATTCCAAGGATTATAATTTGGAAGGTGTTCCAATTGAACATCGTCGTCGTCACTTTCTGACATTTGTAAATATTCTGACTGTAAAGTAAAGGATTTAACATTAATTGCTGTCTGTGCCAGTAAAATTAAACACAGACACAATAAAATTGTCATACTTACATGGCTTGTTGACGGAACGATTTGGGACCTGTTCATCCGAAACATAACTCTTGTTTTGCATAGCACTGAACTGATAAGGAAGTGACGGGGTGAGGGGAAGGTGGAAGGTGGGGAATGCAACGCAATGCCTAGTGGCCGGGAACCATCGCATGCTGCTTGGATTGAAGGTCAGCTTTACCTCTCCCCATCTCCTCGCTCATGCCACCACCCGGCAGGTTTTTGGCGTTCAAAACTGAAAGTGGCCCGTGCGGTTTTCACTACGTCATTGTACAACCTGTACAACATTGTACTACAAAGTAGCCGCTTGCTTTGCGAACCCCGTTCAATTTTGTTGCAAGGATAATGGAATCCGAAATGCTTGCGATATGTGTATAAAAGAGTGTTGCAAGGTGCGCGTGGTGCAAGCAATCTCTTTGCCTTGACCACTTTTTTGTAAGCATTCACCATTGCAAGGATTACAAAGAGTAAAACAGAAAAAAAAGGTGGTTTATTTATTTACAGTATGGCTGTAATGGCCAACGCGGGAAGTCAACAACCCACCAAGAGTATTCTGGTAATAGTGGACAATGTATAAAGGTTTGTTGGCCAAAGCATTAGAGAATGATGTGATAATACAAAGAGTTGACTTTACAAAGGTCGCATGACAATTTAGCAAACATGTGGAGGACCAGACAATATTATTGTCACCAAATAAGGAGGTCCAGGAAGGCATAAAGGACACAACACCACCACTAACTAATAATAAGATATATTATCAAATAGGTGGCACATAAAACAAATATTCAAAGGTGGCACATAAACATATGAGAAACCTTGGCACAAATTTACACAATTGAAGAAGCACTCGCATAGAGTTGACACACGTTAAGTCTTGAGCCTAAAACACACATATTGTCTTGAACGTAGCTGCAGATCAGTACATCATAGAACGGCATGCAATACACGGCGGTTCCAAAGAATGATATAATTTAAATATGCAACACAAGTGGAGTTGCAACAAATAATGAAAAAAACAGGTCGCATGGAACGAGAATGTGTCGTCGAACCAGGACTGACTTACAGTGATGCGCCGATACTGTAAGCCCAAAATGAATTGTTAATAAAACAAATTATGTGTGAAACGCAGGAAGTCAAAGTAGTTGCTGTCATACAAATACCGGGATATGCCAATCGCACGGTATTGTCACAATAGTAAAGTAGTTAAGCCCAGCGTCGACTTCCATTCCAGTAATGTTGCAGGAAGTCAAAGTAGTTGCTATCATACAAATACCGGGATATGCCAATCGCGCGGTATTGTCACAATAGTAAAGCAGTTTAGCCTAGCGTCAACTTCCATTTAGTGATGATGCCTGGCTTTGTAACATGCTTCCAGACACGATGAATTACTTATCACACGAAGCATCATCATTATTCATACGCGTGAAGACAAATTGTTAGGCAGTAAATGAAGATAGAAGTAAACACATTACAACAAACTATCCGACGCCGCGGATTGAAGAATTCGTCGACATGGCGCGTAGCAACATCAAGCATGGTTTGATGAGATCGAAAATCACCGTAATGTCACTGCCCAAACAAAATATGAATCATGTGCATAGGACATGATTGCTAAGCACGGTTACTATGAAGATAGCACCAATTATAGAAATGATTAGCTGGATACTTGTTGATATATCACAACCAGCGTTGAAGCACAGCATTGTCATGGCTGCAGACTTAGAGAACAACGAAGAAGAAACACGTGATTGGTCGCTACAAGCAGCAAGGAGGCCTCTGATAGGCTGGAAGCAGCCAATCACAGTAGAGAGTTTAAAAACAAGTAAGAGGCCTCTGATAGGCCGAAAGCAGCCAATCACAGTAAAGAGTTCAAAAACAAGTAAAAGATGAATCAATGTGGCCAACTTAAGAATACAAAATTACCTTCTAAGCCAAAATATCCTACTGGAAACACGGCAGTGGGAATACTACATGCAATCAAAACAAATAAATCACGACAACCAATCAACATAAACAAAACCAACCTGACAATGAATAAATGCAATGAAGACAAATAATACAGATATGTACAACCACACAGAGTGGAAACAAATGGGGAAACACAAAAACTGGTTTGCCAAGACAGTGGCCGAACCATATTGCCCGCACAGAAACAACAGGCAGGTTGTTTATGAAAATACAAGAGTGTTTAGTTCTGCGGCAACAAGGGAGACACCTTGACTATGGGACGTTTCAAGAGTCCAGAGGTGGTATGTAGAGAGACCACACGAGCTAGGCCGTCCTTACCACAATGAACCTCAAGAATACGTCCAAGTCGCCAGTAAGTAGGAGAAACATTGTCGTCCATAATAAGCACAAGCGTGCCAACCTTGAGGTTAGGAGACATACGGTTCCACTTGTGACGTTGTTGAAGGGAGAGTAAATGATCTGTGGACCATTTACGCCACAATGAAGTCATAATCTGTTGAAGTAATTGCCATCTAGACAACCTATTGATGGGCACTTCAGAAGCGTCAGGAATGGGCAAGGCATTCAAAGGTCGTCCAACAAGAAAGTGACCTGGCGAGAGATAGCACAAGTCAGTAGGATCCTCAGTCATAGGCGAAATGGGTCTAGAATTTAGAATGGCTTCAATTTGCACCACGAGAGTGGTCAATTCTTCATACGTAAGTACTTGAGCCTTCATGATTCTTATTAAATGAGATTTCAAAGATTTGATGTTTGCCTCCCATAGTCCACCAAAATGCGGAGAACTAGGAGGAATGAAGTGCCACTGAATTAGTAGCGATGAGGTAGAATCTTGAACAACAGATTGAAAATCTGCAGAGGAGAGCAACGTACCAAGATCAGCAAGGTCAGACTGTGCGCCTTGAAAGTTGGTACCATTGTCGGAATACACTTGAGCGGGAACGCCCCTTCTACTGCAGAAGCGAGTAAAGGCTACAACGAAAGCATGACTGGAGAGGGAAGTGACGACCTCAGTGTGCACAGCCTTCGTAACCATACAAACGAACATTGCGATGTAAGCCTTAGTCGAGACCCTTGACCTGGGGCCACCGTACCCGATAGTGAATGGACCACAGTAATCAACACCAACGTGATTAAAGGGAAAGGTTTGATGGAGGCGAACAGCTGGGAGTTGACCCATTAACTGTTCAGAAGGACGTGCAGCGTAGCGCACGCAAGTAACACAAGAGCGAGATAGGCTACGAACAAGTTTTCGTAGTGACGGTATCCAGAAGCGTTGTCGGATAGTCGCAATCACAACCTGGACCCCGCCATGAAGCAACTTTAAATGGGTATGTCTGACCAGGACTTTAGTGAAATGATGGTCATTGGGCAAAAGTATCTGGTGTTTTGTATCAAATGGAAGGTCGGCCAATTCCAAACGGCCTCCCACACGAATAGTGCCATCAGAGTGAAGCAAAGGGTGCAAATTGCTGATGGTGGAAGTGGATGGCACTTGCTCATTCTTCATTAGAGCAGTAAGTTCAGTAGAGTAGCACTGAGCTTGAATCATTTTCACACATGTAAGTAGTGCAACATCAATTTCAATGGCAGTGAGTGGACCACTGATCCTAGTGGTATTTCTACAATTAGAGAAAAACCTAATACAGTAGGCTATGACCCTCAACAATCTTGTGTAGGAAGAAAAATTGTTTAAAAAATCAATGTCAACAGGTTTAGATACATTTGCGCACGAAATTCTACACTCAGGCAATTCAGACACAGGAGTGTCAAAGATATCTGAAGTACTGGAGCTTGTAAAGGCCTTCAACCATGCTGGACCATACCACCATAGCTGATTATTTTTCAATTCTGAGGGCATACAGCCTCGGGAAATTATGTCGGCTGGATTGTCACGGGAAGCGACATGTTTCCAGGCGCAGTGAACAGCAAGCCTTTGTATTTCAGCAACTCTATTGGCTACAAAGGTTTTCCATTTTGAGGGGGGCGAAGCCAACCAAGACAAAACAATAGTGGAATCTGTCCAACAATAGACGGATTCAATAGGCAAGTTCAAAGCGGGTTGCACCTTTGCAATTAATTTGGAAAGCAAAGGTGCACCACATAACTCAAGTCTGGGCAAAGACAACTGTTTAAGAGGAGCAACCTTCGACTTAGCGCACACAAGTGCAACAGTGACGACGCCATAGGTATCAATTGACAATAAATAGAGACAAGCTCCATAGGCCTGCTGACTGCTGTCGCAGAAGCCATGAAGTTGCATAGATTTGATTTCTGAAGCAGGCTTAATCAAACGTGGAGTAGAAATCTCAGAAATCGCAGGTAAATTGCTATAAACATTCAGCCAAGCTTGCGCGATTTCCTTTGGAAGGGGGTCATCCCAACCGAGTTTGTGAATCCACAAATCTTGGAAGAGAATCTTACAAGCAACCACAATAGGTGACACTAAACCCAAAGGGTCAAAGATAGAGGCAACAATGGACAAAAAATGAACGCTTAGTAAAGGTAATTGAAGTGTCACAGTTCACGATAGGTGACCGAATCCGTAACAAGTCATCGATAGGTTGCCAATAAAGTCCTAGCGTTCTGGCGACTGTTGCTTCACCATCGCCGAAACTACGGAGTTGTTGTTTCTCTTGATGATCAAGAGGAATGTTATCTATTAGAGTCATGGAGTTTGAACTCCACTTACACAGTTCAAAACCACCTAATCTCAAAAGAAGGGTCAATTCATCATACAGAATGAGTGCGTCATGCTCGGAATCACATCCCGAGATACAATCATCAACATAGAAGTCGTTTAAAACAATCTGAGTGGCAGCTGGAAAAGCTGTGCCATCAGTGAGGGCGAGCTCCTTTAGCACACGAGTGGCTAAGAAGGAAGCTGGGGCAGTACCATATGTAACAGTGTTTAATTGATATTCTACTATTGGGTCTGAAGGAGAGTCTCTCCAAAATATTCTCTGTAAGTCACGATCTTTGTGATCTGTCTGTACATTTTACTCAGATCAGCTGCAAACGCTATCAAGTGAGTACGGAACCGAAGCAAAATAGAGAACAAATCCTGCTGAATTACAGGGCCCACCAACAAAGTATCATTAAGGGAGCACCCAGACGTAGTAACCATCGAAGCATCAAATACCACTCTGAGCTTTGTAGAAGTACTGTGCGGCTTGAAAACAGGATGATGGGGAATGTAGTAAACTTCACCATCAGTCGGGTGGGGGGCGACTTGCATATGGTTTAAGGCTAGATATTCATGCATGAATTCAGTGTATTCTAACCTTAACTCAGGGTTACGAGCCAAACGTCTTTCGAGAGAGTGAAAACGATTTAGTGTAGCGTAGCGAGAGGCACCTAGAGGCTCCGAGTCTACCTTGCGAGGGAGTCTAACCACAAATCTACCATCGTCTTTGCGAGTGGTAGTAGCAACGAAGTGTTCTTCACATATGGATTCATCAACAGACAACACTGGGGTTTCAACTTCTTCAACGTTCCAAAACGCTTCCAGCTGTTGTTCTACATGAGGGCGTGAGAGTGTAAGTGCTGATACCACGTGCGATGGTTGCGAGGTGCTTGCACTGGGCAGCCTCCCAGAAAACACCCAACCCACAGAGGTATTTTGAATGATGGGCAAATCACCAACTGGTATGATTTTACCAGGACATAACAGGTCAAAGAAATATTCTGCACCAAGAACAAGGTCAATAGATTTAGTGCAATTGAAATCAGGATCAGCTAAATCAATATGTGATGGAATGTTCCATTCAGAGGTATCGAAACCAGCAGCGGGTAGCTCAAGTGCAATATTGGGAACCACGAGACATTCAAGCTTAGCAGACCAATTAGTAGCACAGGCAAAAACGTTCACATCAGCAACAACAGTAGCAGTGCTTTGATTTTGACCAACACCGCGAATGTGTACCTTCATAGGTTTGGTGTGGAGTCTTAATTTCTTAGTTAAGTGTGACGAAATTAAGTTACAATCTGATGCAGAGTCAAGTAGTGCAGTGACAGGTACACGTAAGCCATTGCCAGCCAATATATTCAACTTGGCAGTGGGTAATAGCGTCCTTGAAAATTGATTGTCACGAGCGACGTTACTGCAACTAGTGTTTACCACGTTAGCATGAGCTTGAGAAGCATCATTACTAGTGCCACTGGAGGGTTCATAGTGAAGAAGAGTGTGGTGTTTTCGGGAACAAGTGTTACAAGAGTACTTCGAACATTGATGATTAGGCTCGAAATTACGCAAACAATTATAACACAATTTTCGAGACCTGACAAAATTCCATTTGGCTGTGGACGAAAGTTTGATAAAGGTACCACATTTCGACAATTGGTGATCAATGCTCCTACAATATGTACAACGAGATTTGGTAGTAGTTAACATGGGTTTCTGAGGCGAATGACCTTCAGCTTTAAGTTTGGTTACAGCAGTATGTAATGCAGGCTTGGACCCATTCCTTTCAGTTATTTCCAGTACCTTGCATTTTTTCTCTAAGAAGCTAACCAAGTCCTGGAGAGTGGGAACTCTCCCAGAATCAACATGATTCTCCCATTCACGGATGCTATCATTATCTAGTAGCTCCAATATAAAATGTGACAATAACAGGTCTTGAAGGGGAACCCCGTTAAAGTCCAAAGCTTCTAACGCATTGACATGAGAAACAAAGTGGTCGATGATGGCACGCAGTGACACTGAATTATTACCGTATGCGGGGGGCTTGAAAAGCTTGGTGACATGGTTGTGCGCTATGAGCCTAATGTTATTGTATCGAGTTGTCAGCAAGTTCCATGCAACCATAAAGTTATCATCTGACACAGTAATGTTCTTTAGGAGGAGTTTGGCCTCCCCACTAAGACTAGAATTAAGGTAGTAGAACTTAACAATATCAGAAAGAGCATGGTTATCAATTACTATGGCCTTGAAGCTATCTCTGAAATTCAACCAGTCTGTGAAGTCGCCACTGAACTGCGGAATTTGAATTTCAGGCAACTTTATATGCGCTGCAGCTACGTTAGCATTAGGAAATTGTGCACTCTGCAAATTATTCAAAGGGTTATCACTGTCTGTAGTGTTGGATTTTTTGAAATTGTCACAATGTAGTTTAATTTTAACCATCAACTCAAAATACTTATCTTCGAAGTCACAACGTTCGGCTATTTCTTCGTCGATATTGTCTGTAATATCCTCTAAAGCGACTTGCGCTTCGTTATATTGTTCATAAATTTCCTCGCATTTGTGTTTGCGTAACACTAACATTTGATATTGCTCTTCTGTAATGTCCTGAAAGTTGCTAATTACTTTTTCTTGTGAGGTAAGCATGCCCTTAGCGACTGCACGCTTCCTAACTAAAAGTCGTTTTTGGGCATCATCCATAATGACTTTAGGATTGCCCGCCTAGATGTAATTACCAGAGTTGCACACCTAACTGACACAACCAACTAACTAACACAAAAAATAAACACTGAGACAATGGTCTCGACTAAGTTGTAAACAAACATCTGAACATAGAATACTGTATTGTGTCCTTGGGAAGTTAATGGGAACGTATACAATGTTAAATTTATGGCCTTCCTGGTGGAATAGCAAGAAACAAGGGCCCAACATGGCCAAAACAATGCTTAATAATTCATTCAAAGTAGTAAACAGCTCAATATCCGGCCCGGAGGACCAAATAATGTAATGGCCAACGCGGGAAATCAACAACCCACCAAGAGTATTCTGGTAATAGTGGACAATGTATAAAGGTTTGTTGGCCAAAGCATTAGAGAATGATGTGATAATACAAAGAGTTGACTTTACAAAGGTCGCATGACAATTTAGCAAACATGTGGAGGACCAGACAATATTATTGTCACCAAATAAGGAGGTCCAGGAAGGCATAAAGGACACAACACCACCACTAACTAATAATAAGATATATTATCAAATAGGTGGCACATAAAACAAATATTCAAAGGTGGCACATAAACATATGAGAAACCTTGGCACAAATTTACACAATTGAAGAAGCACTCGCATAGAGTTGACACACGTTAAGTCTTGAGCCTAAAACACACATATTGTCTTGAACGTAGCTGCAGATCAGTACATCATAGAACGGCATGCAATACACGGCGGTTCCAAAGAATGATATAATTTAAATATGCAACACAAGTGGAGTTGCAACAAATAATGAAAAAAACAGGTCGCATGGAACGAGAATGTGTCGTCGAACCAGGACTGACTTACAGTGATGCGCCGATACTGTAAGCCCAAAATGAATTGTTAATAAAACAAATTATGTGTGAAACGCAGGAAGTCAAAGTAGTTGCTGTCATACAAATACCGGGATATGCCAATCGCACGGTATTGTCACAATAGTAAAGTAGTTAAGCCCAGCGTCGACTTCCATTCCAGTAATGTTGCAGGAAGTCAAAGTAGTTGCTATCATACAAATACCGGGATATGCCAATCGCGCGGTATTGTCACAATAGTAAAGCAGTTTAGCCTAGCGTCAACTTCCATTTAGTGATGATGCCTGGCCTTGTAACATGCTTCCAGACACGATGAATTACTTATCACACGAAGCATCATCATTATTCATACGCGTGAAGACAAATTGTTAGGCAGTAAATGAAGATAGAAGTAAACACATTACAACAAACTATCCGACGCCGCGGATTGAAGAATTCGTCGACATGGCGCGTAGCAACATCAAGCATGGTTTGATGAGATCGAAAATCACCGTAATGTCACTGCCCAAACAAAATATGAATCATGTGCATAGGACATGATTGCTAAGCACGGTTACTATGAAGATAGCACCAATTATAGAAATGATTAGCTGGATACTTGTTGATATATCACAACCAGCGTTGAAGCACAGCATTGTCATGGCTGCAGACTTAGAGAACAACGAAGAAGAAACACGTGATTGGTCGCTACAAGCAGCAAGGAGGCCTCTGATAGGCTGGAAGCAGCCAATCACAGTAGAGAGTTTAAAAACAAGTAAGAGGCCTCTGATAGGCCGAAAACAGCCAATCACAGTAAAGAGTTCAAAAACAAGTAAAAGATGAATCAATGTGGCCAACTTAAGAATACAAAATTACCTTCTAAGCCAAAATATCCTACTGGAAACACGGCAGTGGGAATACTACATGCAATCAAAACAAATAAATCACGACAACCAATCAACATAAACAAAACCAACCTGACAATGAATAAATGCAATGAAGACAAATAATACAGATATGTACAACCACACAGAGTGGAAACAAATGGGGAAACACAAAAACTGGTTTGCCAAGACAGTGGCCGAACCAATGGCCAAGTGCAAAACATAACATTATGTTGCATTTTATACTCTAATCGAGAGGGTAGAAGAGTGAGGGGAACGTTTAAGGTGGGGAATGCATCGCAGCATGGCAGGTTGCTGCCTAGTGGCCGGGAGCCATCGCGTTCTGCTAGGATTGAAGGTCAGCTTTGCCATCGTCCGGCAGATTTTCGGCGTTCAAAATTGAAATCGGCCCATGCGGTTTTCACTACGTCATTGTACAACTTTGTAGGATTATTGTGTACTAAATTTCAACCAGATCAGAATTTTACACCGTGATCCGTTCCCTTGTAAGATATATGTCACCTTGACGAAGCCCACATCAGCTATCATTTTAACTATTCTCAGTAGTTTACCATGTATCCCAATCTTCTGTAAGGCACGGAACAGCTGGTTTCTGTTGATGCTGTTATATGCAGCTTTGAAGTCAATAAAGAGATGGTGTGTTCCAATTCTGTATTCAGCAGTTTTCTCCAAGATTTGGCGCAGATTGAAGATCTGGTCTACTGTTGACTTTCCTCATCGGAATCTGCGTTGGTATATTCCAATTTCCTTGTCCACTTATGGAAGTAACCGATCAAAAATTATGTTAGATAGCACCTTTTACCCCAGATTCAGGAGGGTGATTCCACGATGGTATCTACACTCCATTCGGTCACCTTTTTTATGTATGGGACATATTATTCCTTCATTCCACTCATCTGGCATCCTTTCCTGTTCCCATATGAGAGTAATAAGGTCAGGCAGGGAGTGCTCTAATGCTGCTCCTCCACACTTTAGCAATTCTGCTGAAATGCTATCAGTGCCGGGGGCCTTATTATTCTTCAGTTTCCTTAGAGCTTCACTAACGTCCTCTAACACTGGGCCATCCAGAGGCTGTTCATGATCCAATCCTTGCTCACAATCATTAGAGATATCATTTGCTTGCTCTATCTCGCGGTTCAGTTAGATCATTAAAGTATCTTCGCCATCTTTCCCGAGTCTGTTTACTCTCGCTTATCATGCTTCTTCTTCATCTCTAATCAAGCTAGTTATTGGAGCAAATTGTATTCTAGAATTGTTCACATTTATAAAGAATTTTTTGTTTCATTCTGATTCTTGGACAATTCCATACATTCTATATCAGCCTTAGTCCATTCCCTTTTCTTTCGGCGATGTGTCATCTCTTCAATCCTACGTTTTTCTCGATAATCCTCCAGCAAGCTTCTTGTGCAGCTCGCCTGCATTGTCTTTTGGTATGCGATGTTCTTCTCTTGTCACCCTCTTACAGTCTTCATCAAACCATGTGGATCTCTTTGATTTTCTTTCCATCCCTATTGTTTCCTTAGCTGAATTGTCTATAGCTTTTTTATAGTCAACCATTTTTGTTCTACGTTATTATTGTCTCGCATCGTTCCTTGTTCTTGTTCTAGAACCTGAGAGACTTTATGGCAGTATAATTCGCAAGTTTCTGCTGATTTCAATGCTGCAATATTGTACCTTTCTCTCCTAGTATGTCTTTCTTTCTGAGCATTTGATATCCTCGCTCTTATCTTGGCCATCACAAGAAAATGATCTGAATCCACATTGGGACCACGAAGAGTTCTTACGTCCAACAGGTTTGATTTATGTCGCTGGTCTGTCAGTACATCATCAATGTGATTGATGGTTTCATCAGGTGACTTCCATGTGTCCTTATGTATCTCCTTATGGGTAAATCTGGTAGACCCCACTATCAAATTCCGGGGGGGGGCTGCAAAGAGGATCAATCTTATTCCATTATCATTAGTAGATCTATGTTTACTATGGGCTCCATTTACGGGCTGGAACATGGTTTCTCTTCCAAGTTGTGCGTTAAAATCACCTAGTACGATCTTCATGTCATTCCTTGGGCACTTATCATAAGCTATCTCAAGTGGATCATAGAAATCATCTTTTATGTCTTCAATAGATTCTTCTGTTGGTGCATATCCATTAATTATACTACCTGTATAATTAAAGAATCTTCCTTTAATTCTAATTACTGATAGCCTTGGATTGATGGGTGTGAAGTTAATCACCAGGTGTTTCAGATCTTTATGAACAAGGAAGCCTGTACCAAACCCATGTTTGTTATCACAGCTATAGAACATAGTGCCCTCTTTCTTTTCCAATACACCACTCCATGTCCATCGAATTTCTTGGATGGCAATGATACTCCCCTTGAGCTTCTCCTGCTGATCCAATAACTTCTTTAGGGATCCTGGGCTATATAAAGATCGCACATTCCAAGTACCAATTCGAAGATTAGTTTTCAACTTTTTTACCATTCGTTGTCCAAGATCCGTGCCATGTTGTTGTCTATTATCCGTCTGGCTTCTGCTCTTTGAGTTTTCGTAACTTCACTTTCTTACAGGAAGAGGGTGTTGGCCTCAGGCCCAACCCCCAACCTGGAGGACCAGGGACTCTTCTGTCAGGGTTACCATACCTTAGCCAAGATAGCCCCGTTTTAAGGTGCCGGGCATTCACCTTCACCCATCCCCCTAGGGGGTAGGAATTAGGAATTGGTGGTTGCATAAGCAGGTTGACCTGCCAACTAGAGAATTTCCCAGTATTTACCAATGACACCTACCTGGCATAGGTGTCACCAATGGGGCTCAATAACCAGCCGTTTACCCTCACCATTTGACCGGGCTTGGGACTGCCGCAGAGTTGAGCTGGATTGCTCTCCCTGTGGCTGGGCTATAAGGGTACATCACCTCCGCAATAATCTTCATTTAATCGTACTTAACTCTATGGCCTATATATACACATATATGAATCCAACATGACGACCATCCGATATATTTAGACGGTTCTCAATATCTACGAATCTATTACAGCAATCAAACTGAAATTTTGTATGTTGATAGAGCCAATTAACATAAGTAAAATGTATGAAAATAGGCTATTTATTTCTTCACGGAACTACTTGTTTGTATTGCGATACTTTATCCGTAACTGCACATAAGTTGAGAAATACAGCACCATTCTTATTTCCTCTCTAAACTGTTATTTCTTGTTCCAGGTTATGACTGCCATACAAGAGGGGATAGATCGTGTTAATAGCAAAGCAGTTTCCAATGCTCAAAAAGTGCAAAAGTTTAGTTTGCTCCCAAAGGACTTCGCAGTTACAACTGGCGAAATGGGTAAGCAATCAAGGATTTATCAAATCGCTGAGGAAGATGCTATCTCCTTCATAGTGTTAAATATTTTAATCACTTTTTAATATGTGCTAGCTTCCCTCCTTCAGGGACTGTCTTGTGCAAGGATGGGCCCGCTTGGGCCCGCAGTGCAAAGGCGCAAGCGAACATAGTTGCTGCTCGCATGTGGGGTAAAAGAGACTTGATTGGCCTTGTCCGATTTACCTTGGCACCACACAGTCATAAGATAAAAGCCAATATGCTCGTTCTTGGCTGCCTTGTGTCTGCGCCGAAGTGGAGGGGAGAGTCTCGCTGCGAATGTACATATAAGGGAGGCGTGTGGCTGCCTGGAAGCTTTTTGCATGCGTGAGAAGGCTCTTAATGCGACCAAAGTTCCCGGCCACCCCTGGTTTGAGCTTAGTCTTCTAAACATAATGTGGAATATAGGTGTATTCGTGAAGGAACTATGAACTATAAGCAAGGGATGACTATAATTCATGTATTCGAGGTCCTTGGAGATTATTTGCCCCCCCCAGGGCTCACATCTAGTGGGACGTGGGTTGGCGACCACGGGGCCCCAGCTGAGTCCTGCATTGCTTCCACTTACTCGTGCCGGGCTCCTCTCCGTCTTCTTTCCTGTCGACCTCACTTGGTCAACTCTTGTTCTCTTCCGACCCCGAAGGTATTAGGGTATCCGAGGCCTAGGGAGTCTCTTCCTTTCCCTCCTTAATTGGCCCTTGTCTCATCTTTTCTGGTACCCTCCTTCTGCGAGGGGTCAGCCTTCTTTTTCTTTTCCTTTTACCTCCTGCCTTGTGCTCAAGGCCCTTAAGGAGGCAGGGTGTATGTAGCCCCACCACTTCTGGTGCACCCTAGATAATGCTACACCCTCAGGGGCTCACGGCTGGTGAGTTCGGGAATTGGCCCCGAGGGATTCCTGAGCTGGGTCCGTTTTTCCCTTTTGTCCCTTACCTATGGGGAGGACCCTCTCCTCTCCTCTTTTCATTATATTTCCTTTTCTCTTTAAGATTCCCGCACTGTTTTTGTTACTTGGTTCCCCGTGTATCTACATTCCCTTTTAGCGCTTTTTTGTAGGTATTTTTAATCTACATTGCATTTTGTAAGTTTTTTCGATCTAAATTACATCTCGCGATTGTTTTCAACCTCAATTGCATTTTGTAAAGATTGACAATCTAAATTGCTTTTTAGTAAGTCTTTCAATATTGGGGAGGGACCTTTGTGAGTATTTTGAATTTCAATTGCATTTTGTAAGTATCTTCAACCACAACCACATTTCGCAAGAATTTTAAATCTAAATTGCATTTTGTTTGGTGGGCATTTTGCAAATATTTTGATTCTCAATTGCATTTTGTGGGTATTTTGGAAGGATGGAAGGAAGCTTATAGTTTAATGTGACCGTTAACCTCGAGATCATGAGCCACGGGACCTCCTTTTTACGTGGAATCTGAACCACAGGACATGGCATTTCACGTCGAAAATCTCACATGCATTGACCGGGAATCGAACCCGGACCGCCTTGGTGAGAGGCATTCAGCTAGACCGCTGAGCCACCACGCCCCCTGTGGGTATTTTGAATCTAAATTACATTTTGTCAAGTATTTTCAATCTAAATTGCCTTTGTATTGTCAATCCACATGAGTCGGTTGAATATACCGTGCATTTTGTAAGCATTTTCAATTTCAATTGCATTTTGTAAGTATTTTGAATTTCAATTGCACTTTGTGAATAATTTGGATTGGAATTGGGATCTTTTAATCTGAATTGCATTGTGTATTTTCAATTTCAATTGCATTTTGTAAGTATTTTGAACCTCAATTGCATTTTGTATGTATTTTTGATCTCATTTGCATCATGTAAGTATTTTGAATTTCAATTGCATTTTGTAAGTATTTCGACGCTACATTGCATTTTGTACGTATTTTTTAACCTAGCCTACATTTTGTGGGTATTTTTCAATCTATTCTTTTTGTGCCTTTTTTTCGTTCTAAATTCCCTTTTGTCAGAACATTTTGTGAGTTGTTTCCATCTGAGTTCCTTTTAAGTATTTTCCGTCTCACATAATTTTCGTTCTAGTTTCCATTTCATTATCATTTTCGCTATCACCCAGATCATTAGGGGCTGATAACCTAGATGTTAGGCCCCTTAAAACAACAATTATCACCATCATCGAGATTATTTGCAAAACTTCGTGAAGAGCCTTGAAATGTTGAATCATGCCCCAACCATTAGTCTGCAATAACCGTCACATAACAATAGTATTGAATACATAGAATACGATGTGGTGGACTGTATAAAGAAATATATTTTACATTATATGTACATGATTAAACACTGAACAAGTACAGTAGATATTACATGCGTGCGATGATGACACCATGTCCGGTAGCCACTGCTAACTGCTTGCTAGTGAGTCCTGCTTCACGCAGGTAAGAAAACTACCCTTCCTCTTAATGGGTCAATAACCCTCCAGCAGGGGGACCAACTGTCATTAGAGTATGTACAGTGCCAGAGTTGCCAACATACTCCCCCCCCCTTGAAATAGCAAATATTTCAAACAACTAAATATTGTCACTTTGTTCTATTAACTGGAATAAGAGTTCAAATAAACACTATGTACACAAAATATTTAAACACTTCACTTCTCTTCACTCAACAATGGGCAAAGTCTTGACACTGCTCTTTTCAAAAGAGCTCCGCTGGGTGTTTTGATGGTAACAACCCTCGTAACTCCGTCGGTTCCTGGATGCACTGCTGCGACACGGCCCAATTTCCAATGAAGTGGAGGCACACCCTCTTCCTTCAGAACAACCAGAATGTCGATTTGTGGGGATTGTCCAGGCGACTGCCATTTAGTACGCTGTTGGAGTTGTCCGAGGTATTCCTTGGACCATCGGCGCCAAAATTGCTGGAACATAGCCTGAAGCAGTGGCCAGCGCTTCAGTCTATTCAAGGGAGTCTGAGACACATCTTCTTCCACAGGAAGATGAAATGAGCCACCGATCAGGAAGTGGGATGGGGTTAATACTTCCGGATCATTGGGATCGGAGGATAGTGGGCAGAGGGGGCGTGAATTCAAAACTGTCTCTATCTGTACAAGCACTGTAGTCATTTCTTCAAACGACAATGCAGCGTTTCCTACTATTCTCTTAAGGTGATACTTAGCTGATTTAACTGCTGCCTCCCACAACCCTCCAAAATGAGGTGAACCAGGAGGACTAAAATGCCACTGAATCCCCTTATCTGTAGCAAAGCTTATGAGTAACTGCTTGGTATTCCTATCATTAAAGAATTTATTTAGCTCACGTGATGCACCTACGAAATTAGTTGCGTTGTCAGTGAATATGTGGGTG
This sequence comes from Meconema thalassinum, assembly GCA_946902985.2. Classification (NCBI taxonomy): domain Eukaryota; kingdom Metazoa; phylum Arthropoda; class Insecta; order Orthoptera; family Tettigoniidae; genus Meconema; species Meconema thalassinum. The sequence continues at coordinate 1,070,831,208 of OX336389.2, forward strand.
CAAGTTCCTCGTCTAGCCATGAATCTTTTCAATGACGCTAAAGAGGCAGCTGTAGACAGGTCGCTTACAAGTTCAATATGTACAGCCTTTGTGGTAAAACAAACAAACATAGCTACATATGCCTTAATCCGAGCGCCCTTCCTGGAGGAAGGCCGTAAATATACTGGGCCACAGAAATCTATTCCTGAAGATGCAAATGGCCGACTGGGAACTACTCTCCTTTCAGGTAGCGATCCCATTATCGGTTGATACGGCCGAGACGAGAATCGAAAACCCGTCTTACATCAATACACTGCTTTTCGAGCACCATTCCTCCCACATAGAGGCCAGTATTGCTGTCGCATCATTGTCAATAAAGTCTGAGCTCCAGCATGAAGAAAAACAAAATGAAAATGATCAAATAACATTATTGTAATGCGATGATTGCCAGGTAATAAAATAGGATGTCTTCTGTTGACCGATAGTTTAGTATTTTGCAGACAGCCTCCTACCCGTAACAGACCCTGCTCATCCAAATACGGTGCTAATCCATGTAATTTGCTTCCCTTGGGCAGTGGCAAATTTTGTTTGAGAGCCTTTATGTCTTTTGAAAATTCAGAACCTTGTGCAATTTTACACCATAAATACTTAGCCTGCTCTAGTTCTACAGGATTAAGATCACCTGTTTGTCTGTTTTAGTTTTAAGATTTTTGATAAATCTGAGCACGAGAGCTGTTATTCTAATCAGCTTGCTCCAGGAAGAGTATCTGTTAATCAGATTCGATCCAAGGGATTCTGTAGATGACACTAGAACAATTTTAGTTTTCCTAACTTCAGGTAATTCTTGAGAGCTATGCCTCTGCTGTGAAGGCCATTCGTCTTTATTATCTGAAAGCCAAGATGGTCCCGATAACCAAAATGATGAATTTAACAGCTTCTCTGCGGTAACTCCTCTCAAGATAATATCTGCTGGGTTATGATGAGTAGCGACGTGCCGCCAACAATCAATATTTGTCAACTGTTGAATCTGCGACACTCGATTAGCGACGTATGTTTACCACTGGTGTGGATGGCCCGAAATCCATGCTAATGCTATTGTGGAGTCAGTCCAACAAAAACACTTGTTTTTAGTTACGTTTATGGATCTCATGACTCTTTCGACCAACTGAGCAACTAATACAGCACTGCATAGTTCTAATCTCGGTAAAGTTACTGAGCCTAATGATGCAACGCGAGACTTAGAACACAATAAGTGAACTGTTATTTTACCATCTCCTGTCTGAGATCTCACATAAATATCTGAGACACGTCACAAAATCCATGAATCTCATACTCCACAAATTCTACTGCCCTAACATGACGAGGCACTTTGAATTCCTTCAATTTAGCAATGTCCTGCATATAGCGAATCCATTTAATTTGAAGTTCTATTGTGACAAAGTCTTCCTAATTTAAGTTCATTTGCCACAGTTGCTGGACGAAAATCTTACCCTTAATTATTACTGGGGTCAGAAGCCCTAAGGGGTCAAATATTTTAGCCAGGTCTGATAGAATTATTCTTTTGTTTATCTGTGTCGAACTGAAATCACTTCACAACTCAAACTGAAAAGTGTCCGTGATGGGTTTCCAAGATAGCCCCAACAACTTCAAGTCTTCACCTTCATCTACCTTAATAATGTACTTGGGATCTTTTTTGTGGTTAGAAATGCTCGATAGCACATTGGGCTCATTCGAACACCATTTTCTTAAGCTAAAACCCGCACTGGATAAAATATCTGAAACACACTTGTGAGTGGTTCTTAAGCCGTCAGTTGATTCACAACCTGTCATTAAATTGTCAACATAAAAATCCTGCCGTATTACATTCGAAGCTTCAGGAAATTCCTCCTTAGTGTCATTTGCCAATTGAGAGAGGCATCTTGTGGCCAGGAAGGGTGCACATGACGTGCCATATGTGACTGTTTTGAGACGATAATGCTTAAGCTCGTCCTTAGGGGATTCCCTCCACACGATGCGCTGAAGATCAGTATGTGCAGGTTCTATGAGGACCTGCCGATATATTTTTTTCTATGTCAGCGGTCAATACATAGCGATGCATGCGAAATCTAGCCAATATTGAAAATAAATCATCTTGAACGATCGGTCCTACTAATAACAAATCATTGAGGGATAATACAGAATCGCCCTTCGAGCTGCCATCAAATACCACGCGAGTGCGCGTTGTCAATGAATTACCCTTAAATACACAATGATGCGGAGGGTAGTACTGTAGTGGTTTGTTTATCTCTCTACTGGGAATTTCCTCCATATGATCCAGGTCAATGTACTCTCTCATAAACTGTACGTATTCCGACTTGACTTGGGGCTGCCTTTCAAAATGCTTCTCTAGGCTGTGAAACCGTCTGATTGCCTCATTAACATAGCTACATAGCTGACTCGGGTCCTCTTTAAGGAGTAGTGGGACTATGAACCTACCCTGTGGATTCCTTATGTGACCGTCAGTAAATAGCCTCTCACTAATCTCTTGCTCGGAATGTCCTTGGCCAAGCAGTGCTTTCCCCGGCTCATTGAATATCTTACCTGAACAAAGAGGCAGGAAGAACTGTTATCTGCGTGCTTTTCAGACAAACCAACACTACCTGCTGCTACCCAGCCAAGAGCCGTGCTGCGAAACAACGGTAGTTTGTTTGAGAAACTGTCGAGCTGAAATTGTTCTGCGCCGATAAGATCGTAAAAGAATTCTGCTCCAAGGAGAATGTCTATGGATGATGACACATTAAATTGAGGATCCGCAAGGTTTTCTAATATAAACTCAGGAATACTCCAATCTGTGATGTTGATATTTTTAGTGGGTTAGCACTGACCAGTAATTGAAGGTATTACGTGAAATGTCATGATTCGTTCAAAGGAACCGAACCGCGAAGAAATCTTTGTTCTTACCACCGACCCCACCTTGATGGTAGTGTCATGCAACCCATGTATCGGAATATTAGTCTTTGTCTTTAACAATCGTAATTGATGAGCTAATTCCCTAGTTATAAAGTTGAGTTGCGAGCCGCTGTCTAACACAACCCGAGCATGATGGGTTTTTCCCTCTAAATTGTTGACATTCACTACTGCTGTCGACAACAATACTTGAGAGGAAACATCATTGTTGTGATTGTGCAATGAAACAGCATTACTACTATGTTGCTCATTAAGGGTGGACAATGAAGTATTATTGGACACAATACTCTTGTTTGAAGTCGGACTATTAATGGGGTTCGGTGACCCTTGGTCCCTGTGAAGCAAGGTGTTGTGTTTATCCTTGCACAGCTTACAACATGAACGAGTGCACTCTTTAGCGAAGTGATTTCCAGACAGGCAATTAACACAGAGCTTATGCTTCTTGATCTCCCACCATCTGTCATAAACACACATAGAAGTGAATGTTTTGCATCTAAATATGGGATGTTCTTCCGTGCAAAGCGGGCATTTTTGATTTTTCTGTGAAAGGAAACAATTTTTCCCTGGGTTTGTGAATGGCCTCGGTTTGAAACCAGACGCATTCGGTTTAGATGAAACGCCTACCTGCTTCAGCTGTTTTGAGCGATTACAGTTCTTAGTCTCGATCGATTCCAATGCATTACATGTTTCGAGTAGAAATTTGTCCAGTGGTTGATACGATGGTAGATCAAAAGTTGGTAGCGAGGTCTCCCATTCTTTTTAACGTTTCAGCGTCAAATCTGCTGGTTATTAAATGTATCAAAATGGCATCTAATTGTTCTTCATAAGACAGACCAAGCGCTGATAGCGACTGTATGTGCCTTCTGAAGCAGTCATACAAGTCTCTTAATGCCTTGGAAGATTCTACTTCTATTTTGTTTATCTGAAGGACCGAATTAATGTGGGAGGAAACAATTGCTCGCCGGTTATTGAACCTTTCATTTAACAGGTTCCACGCTATGTCGTAATTCGCTGCAGATATTTCTAGAGACTGTAACACGTCTGCCTGATAGCACTGATTTTAGGTAATGAAATTTCTGTATTTTTGACAAATTTGCATCTTCGTGAATGAGATTCTTAAAGGTATCGGCAAAATTGGGCCATTCTAAATAATCACCTGCGAATGTAGGTAAACTTATTTGAGGCAGTTTAACTGAACGCGTTTGCGAACTGGAAGTTGATTCACCAATAGAATCACTTAGCGAAGTTGCTGACTTGGAAATTGCACTGTTTATGGATCTTATAAGACCAGATGTTTTGAAGTATTGCTCCTCAAAGTCGGAGCGATAAGATTCTTGTTCTGCTTGAAATTATTCATCCTCTTTCAAATCCTCTATTTGTGATTGAACTGTTTCATATTCTTCCCAGATTTTTGATAAGTGAGCCCGTCGATCTTCCAACTGATCTACGTCCTTAGATTGAGAATCTAATTTCTCTACGAAGCCTTGTATGCGAGATAAGCTAGCCTTTAACCTACCCCTTTTGCTACACAGTGATTTTATCTTTTGTTCCATTTTTCACTAGCAATTCCCAATAAGCTGTTGAATGATATAAAATCACAATAGACCAAATGCATATACGTAAAAGAATTACAAAACGAAAAGACAAATACCTAACATATTTATATAATACAAAGATGAACTCCTGGTTTTATTTCAAAGAGTTGCGGGAAAACTGCGTACAAATAACATACAGTTTTACAGGCGAAATCATGTGTGATCACTAGCAATACCAATACATTGCAAGTACAAACGAACAGTTTTGAATGGAGAAACAAAGGAATGCATATTAGTCACAAGGAATAATTAAGGATGATCGGTGACTTACCAGGATGATGAATTCTGTTGTCCAGTAGTTGCCATGCCGCCAACAACCCACGCCATTCGTGCGAAGCCATGCTGTCTTGGAATCACAGAGTTCAATTTTCACTGTTTTCCTTGCCATCTAATCGTGCCCGGAGGACCAAAACTTATGTCGAATACATAGAATACGATGTGGTGGACTGTATAAAGAAATATATTTTACATTATATGTACATGATTAAACACTGAACAAGTACAGTAGATATTACATGCGTGCGATGATGACACCATGTCTGGTAGCCACTGCTACCTGCTTGCTAGCGAGTCCTGCTTCACGCAGGCAAGAAAACGACCCTTCCTCTTAATGGGTCAACAACCCTCCAGCAGGGGGACCAACTATCATTAGAGTACGTACAGTGCCAGAGTTGCCAACAAATAGTTTATGCCGTACTTAGTTATAATATGGGATGGTCTAAAAAGTGCTACATGAAATATGAAACTTAATTCATCAGACACTGTACAGGACACTCAAACTATAACTAGAGGTGCTACAGTCACCGAAATATGGCCGATGTAAGTAGGTTTGGCAAAATCCTCTTTTCTACGGTGTGTAGTAAATGGAAAAAGAAACGGAAGATTGAATAATACGAAGTGTTATATGAAGAAAATGTATCCACTAAATATTGCTATACTGACTTAAGTTATTTCGTCGGTGCTCATCAAGCACGGCTCTTTCTGAGAGACAAAACGTCCTTTATACTTATATTAAATCTTTTTTTCTTGTATCTTGTCTATTTATCAAACACATTACCGTACCGGTACTCTATTCATAGTGTTTCGAAGGGTATTTTGTATTCCGAATGTTTCAAATTGTCCGCTCTGTAGACATTCTATTAGCGTATGCTCTCCACCTTTTTAAACTGAGCACCAATCCACTGAACATGAGTAGAGAGTGACACAAAAGCTCTTCGCAAGGCGGGCAAGTTAAGAGCTTGCCTACTAGTCGACCAACTACAGTGCGCTCGGCTCTTGGATGAGCATACGCACAAACATCCCAGTCTTCGTCCTCATTCAACGCATGCGTATAACACTTGAGTCATCTTGTTGAGACGCTGCCTGTCTTCTCCGATCTTTTACGATAATTGCCGGCTGCTGACTACCCCGCTGCTGTCAGAGTTGTCAACAATCATGCACCTACTCGTAAAATATCACATATTTTGTTTGTTTTTCGCCTTTTAAGTATTCATTTATTATTCGTGCTCTGTGAGTTTTGAACAAGTTGCATAATGTAATATACATAAATATCTTACCCTGAGAATTTAAGCACGAGCAGCTATTGGTGCTCATGAAGGTCAAATAATATTCCTACGGGCCAAAGAGGAATGCAAGTAGTATACAAACCTCGTTCCGCTAGTTAAGTGGAAAGTTAGGAAAATGTCGGCCAAGTTCTCTAGGACAATATTTATTGTGTTTATATAAGATGTGTTCAAATAGTTTCCGTTTGACGGCCGTGCAGTCCAGAGTCGGTATGCCAATCAGGCAAAATCGCTGTGAGCATTGAGGCACTCACCCCACTAGACACCAGGTTGGAGATCCCCGTGTGGTAAAACACTGTGTTCTGCTGCATGAAGAAGTCCGTAACTGCTTGCTGCACATCCTCGTCCGACAGGAATAGTCAACCCATCAAGGCCATTAAGGGACTGAAGGCGTGATAATCGCATGGGGAGATATCAGGAGTATAGGGCGGTTACTCAAGTGTCTCCCACTTGAGTTGGCATGCCATTTCCATTACGACCTTTGCGGTACGGGGACGTGTGTTATCATGAAGCAGCAGCACCCCTTGTCGCAGTTTCCCTGGACGTTTCGCCTTAATTGCACGCCATAATCTCTCCAGTGTTGTGCATTACCGTTCCCGAGTGATGGAGACGCCATGTTCCTTGAAATCAATAAGCAATGGGCCCCGGTATTCAAAGAACAGGGCGAACATCACTTTTCCAGCGGATGATTGGCTATTGACTTCTTGGGACGAGGGGACGATGGATGACACCACTGCATCGTCGACGCTTTCGATTCCGGTTCCCAGCGGTGGCACCAGCTTTCATAGCCTGCAACAATGCGCTCTAGGAACGTGTTGCCTTCCACATTGAAACACATCACGTGCTGCAGGCAAACAGCCATTCTGTGTGCTTTTTGTTGGACATTCAACGCCCGGGGTATCCACTGGTTGCAGACCTGCAGGTCGTCATTGTTAATTGCCAAGACTCGTGTACTTATTCGTTTGGATTGCGTCTGATAATCTTGTGTAATTGTGGCGAGTGTGACAGTGCGTGAGGTAAAAACGACCAAATATCATGAGTATAGATAATTAGTATAAGGATAACTAGTAGCATAAGCTGACTTGATATAGGTATTGCTTCATTTGTATGTTGACTTGTTTAATGTGTAAGAGAAGGATTAGGCTACTTTATGACCATGGATTTTCAGTTACCACATATGCCCTATTGCTCTAGGCATCTGCTTTAGCAACGCCTCCATCCTTGCTTAGATGCGTGATTAAAATATACTGTAAATATATTAATTTAGCTAATAAGGCAGAGTTCCTTCTTTCCCGAAGGATAGGCCATGAGGTTGTTTAAAAGTATCTGCCTGGTGTTGGGACTAACCCCGTGATTTACAACACCGGGGTAAGAAACAAAGCACTCACGTGGCATACCATAATATACCTCCATAGTCGTTCTGTCTTAAACACGCAGGATGCGGAGACTAAGAATCTAAACAAGAAATGTCATATCGCCGCTATTGTTTACTGATACATCTGATTACAGTCAGAAATAGCGCACTAGTGCCCAATAGCTTTAATTAACTGTCGCATGGACGGCTGAGTAATTCATGGCTTCTTTGTGGACAGTACGTACATTATCCCCAACATGCATCGTCTTAGCTAAGTTCGTTTCTCTCGACATTGTAGGAATAAAGCTCGTTTTGGTCCAATTTACAACTCTAATACGAGCTAATCCTTTGTTTTGATGCATTCTGTATTTAGCACTTACACAGACAACCCCACAATCACAAAATATCCATTTTACTTTCAGTGCACACATTTAATTTCCTACTATTTAGCTGACCTACTTTGAACAGTGCTCATTCTCGCTACTGTATGTCGTATCAGACAGCTGGAGTTACCAATTGTGGAGAATGAACCAAGGACAAGTTCATAACGCAAGCATTTCGAAGACGTTTTATATTATTATAGACTGTGAACAAATTATTATGCATACTAATATTTCTTAAATTTTCTGAATTCAATACAGTACTTATATAATTTTCAAAAGAAAAATATGTATTGTCCGTTGAGCCATTATATATTTAAACACAAATTGTGCTAAATGCTCCGGCATAACTCAACAAAATGACAGTGTTTCGCCCCGGTGTGCTATTGGGCTCTTCAGTTGGTTTAAAGCACACCTCACCAAGACACTGTCTAGCACACACTGGGAAGGCCATTACAAGACGTATTTGATACATATGTATCCACGTCACGAGCAAAGCCAGTGCACTATGGGAGTCGAAACTCCACTCCAAAGCAATTACTGTATAACCTTACCTTGGCATTGAATATATAATTTTCAAAAGAAAAATATGTATTGTCCGTTGAGCCATTATATATTTAAACACAAATTGTGCTAAATGTTCCGGCATAACTCAACCAACTGAAGAGCCCAATAGCACACCGGGGCGAAACACTGTCATTTTGTTGAGTTATGCCGGAACATTTAGCACAATTTGTGTTTAAATACAGTACTTAAGTAAGCATGGTATTTGTCTGGAAACTGATATTATTGTAGTGATTGTAATAGTAGTGTGTGCAAACGTGAATAGGGTCGGGGATTGGGATTCCATCCTGGCATTTGCTTGGAGTGCATATAATAAAACATTTAAGAATGGCCACTATCAACATCGTAATTTGACCCTCGGATGTCCGAACTGTGATTCCCCATCATTGAGTTGTGTAACGTGACTTAATGCTCTCGGTCACACTGCTGCTACTTGTATTCTTATGTTCCCTTGTCTGTATAGATTTAGTTTTGTTTCTTATTATGTGTGTTACACACTCAACGCAGTTGGACATTCTGATTTAATTTGACAAGTTTCCCTTTATTTAGGTATGAGGCCAGGCAACACCGAAATGAAGGGGTTTATAGAATTTCATAAAGGGGTATTTCATCACCAAATTCTACTGTATGACACTTATTGTTCTCTGCCAGACTTTTTCTTAGGATCGGATACTCTCCCAGCAATACGTGAATATTTGGCGCCGCATAAAAACTTCATCAGGTTCATTTTTTATGTTCTAATATTCACCTTCCGTGAATTGTTGTAATGGACTGTATATCCAAGCAAGCATGTAAGATGTGTCTATCTTGCGGAAAAGAATGGTAGGGAGCATTATTCTTACACAATGGATTTTACAGGTGCAGCGACGATTAGCTATTATCCTGACCTTATCCGTCTAAAGACTTTTTGTAATTTCCTTCACAAACGTTTGTTTACAAGTTTGTCATTTCAGACGACTGTAACCTATAAATTCAGGCTGTGCCTAGGTTAAAATAAACTAATCGAAATTTCCTACTGTTCCAGGTCCGACCATGAAGGTGAAGCGCAATGTGGTTGCTGCGAAATATTCTGACATTATTGAGAGGTTTTATGCCGAAGTTACTAAATGATATGTTAGACTCTTCGCAATACAACATGTTTCTTTAGTTAGTCTTCTTGACTGTTTTACACAAATTACTGTACAAATGTGATGTGGGTAAAAATGGCAATAAACCTTCCATGGTGCTGTTACAAGGTTTATTACCAACAGTTTCTTGAATGTATAATAAATATTTTGTTATAACTTTCAAGTATTTATTGAATGCTAACTATGATCGACCGTGTGCTGGGGCGCAAGGTCATGGGGCCAGGCTGCTCCACGAGTGGGTACAAGCCCCACTGTTGGCCATCCTTCAAATGGTCTACCGTAGTTTCCCATTTTCAACTCCAGGCAAATGCCAGTGTGATACCTTCTACTGTAATATTTCATGGTCGCTTCCTTCCAACTCCTTGTCCAGTTTCATTCATCTTCATTCATTTAATCTCTCGTTAATATGCCAGTCCAGTATAGTGTAAGTCAGCACATGCATAGCAGGTTGTTGTCGCTCTCAACAAAAGCTGCGAAATTATCACTGGCTGCCTGAAACCTACTTACTCCCAATGACAAAATCCATGATTTGGCTGGCATTGCCCCTGCAGTCTCCCAGAAGACCAACCCCTTGTTCTCGTCGTGGCAGGCGGACAACGGCATTAAGTAGGGGAAGGCCTGTTGAGGCAATGTACTCTGGGGACCTTGTGTGCCCTAGGACCACTGCAGTAGCCGTGAGGGCCCTATAGGAAACCTGAAAAGTGACGACTGACAGGGCTCTGGTGAAGTCCTCAACGGCAGCTCTGGTGGAGGAGACCTTTGATATGGCTGGGATGACGGTAGGGGTAACCTACCAACGGAAGTATCTGGGGATCGTAAACTGATGCCTTGCAGTTAAGAAGGGGACTCCAAAGGCTAAGGGAGGAACCCCAACAGTAAACTCTCGTGGAATTGAACTCGGAAAGGGGCAGCTCTCCCATCTAGCTAGAATCCTTGTGCTGATAACTCATGGACATGAACATACTACGGTATATCACGGACACTAAGACGAAGGAAAATACCAAGACGGATTCTGCGGCAACGATGTTTGCAGTGAAAAAGGAAACACTCGTCGGCTTTTGGAACGTTAAAACAATGTGGCAAACAGGAGGACTAGCAGAGGTGACAAGACAGATGGGGCGGTTTTGACTAACCTTGCATGCCCATCTGCTATGAAGCGTAGATCGCACACCTCGAAGAAAAGTACGGACAATAAGTGTTGCAGGTATCACACACCCAAAGTTGTATATAGATTAAATGGACGGAGACGATTATAAGCTTAACGAAACATTACGCTCTGTTGAAATTCAGTGTGATTCTATAGAAAACTATAATTTACAAACAAAAAATCAGATATTAAATTCAAAATTAAAATGTATCTACATCAATGCGCGAAGTATTCGGAATAAGTTCGAGGATGTTACACTCCTTATTGATGACCTTTAAGAAATTAATGTAAGAGTTATAACAGAGAATTGGTTATCAGACAAAGTAACACACTATTATAACATTCCCAGCTTTGAATCCCACCATGTAACACGAGACTGTACTGGAGGAGGTCTGTCAATGTACGGTATGTATCTAAAATATGGGCAACCAAAGTTATTAATAACATATCACCAGTTTACTTTAAATAGAAATATTTCAGAAACATAGAAGATATAGTGTAATTTATTATTATAACCCAAGGGAGAGTCATACAAATGAATGTATGCTTCACCTTGAACTCATACTTTGCAATACTACGGTAACACATCAAGTACACTATTTATCAGAGACGTTGATGTAGACTTTTTTTTCTAAATACAGCAATATTATTTACTGGGCGTATACGTCTTTACTAAATTGCTTTAGATTTTATCCATGCAATGAAAGACTACCAAAAAGAATAACGCCTACATCTTCTTCTTTAATTGACCATTCTAATTTTGCCAATGATAACTTCTATTTGTATGATGTTATGAGTAACCTTAGTGATCAAGATGATATTTTAATTCTAGAAATTACATCGCACCAGAAGTGAGTATGCCATTCAATAATCATTCCAATATACAAACATTTATGACAAATAAGTTATGCCAAACTGAAGATTCTCTTTTCAAAAAATATATGTCCAAATCTATCTACTGACGACAGCGAAGCATATAATCAGCTTTGCGATTTCATTCGTGATGGACTTGGGACAGCTAGTATGAATATTAAGCAAAACACACAGGAAAAAGGCACACACAAACCATGGGTACCTAAACACATGAGTTTCTGGAGGTGGTTAAAAGAAAAAATGTGTATGCAAGAATTAAAACTAAAAACCCTTCAACTTACTAGTTGCTAGAATGAAATGAAAGCTGAAAAGTTATACTACAACAATGTAATTAGAAAAGGGGATACAATGAAAGGAATATGGAAGGCAGCAGCCTAAATCAAATACTTGGCAAACCTCATACAGGCCGGACGTTTGTTTTAGACGATTGCCCTTGACCTTGAAGCCTGCAGGTGAGCCTACACACACTCACTCTCTCACCCTATCGCTTCACACTTGTCACCACCGATCTGATGTAATGGAATTCCAGACTTGAGCAGACAGTACAGTCCACGTCAGAGTATTGTGTGACGCGGAAGAACACGTTACATAGTTACGAACAGAACGCCATTGTATTTGCCAATGACTGTACTTCAGCTGTAGTGTGAAACAGCTGTATCAATCATCGGACTGCTTGGGGCAGCTGATAATTACACGGGTACTGTAGTAACTCGCCTCCAGGCTTCCATTAAGATTTTTCACTCGTCTAAAACAAACGTCCGGCCTGTAATACCGGTACACAAAACATTGTAGAAATTGAATATGAAAACGTACAATACACCTATAGCCAAGAGATATGTAAAGCATTTAACCATTGTATTTCATAAATGTTGTAGCAAACATGGTTAAAGATGATATTCCAATGAACCCAAATTTGCAATCGAACCAGACTATCTGTAATTCACTGTACATAAAACCAACAAATGTGACGGAAGTTACACAAATCATTCAAACCCTTGCAAACAAAAATAATTACACAGACAACGGAACAAATAACATACTCCATAAGAGATGTGCCAATTATTTGACTCCATTGCTTGCTGATATAATTACCCTGTAATACCAGATAAATGTAAACTTCCACGAGTGGTGCCAATGTTTAAAGAGAGGTGTTGCTTATAACCCCAGTAATTACAGACCATCGTGTATAATATACTCACTTGTAAAATTATTGGAAATAGTAATCAAAAAAAAAGTACTGAATTTCCTAACAGAAGACAATTTCTTCCCAAACATAGCACTGATTAAGTAGCATTTGATGTAGTGTCACTTATACATAAGGCATTAGAAAACAATAAAATAGCAGCAGGACTATTTATAGATCTTGCTAAGGCGTTTGACACTGTTAACCATACCTTGTTGCTAAGTTAACTATCACATACAGAAATTAGTGGTATAGTACAAAATACCATTGTTACACTCAGTTAAATTTGACATAAAAAGATACTCATCTGAATGCCAAATGTTGAATGTGGTGTCCCACAAGGGTCAGTGCTTGGACCATTGCCGTTCATGATATTTATTAATGATATAGGTTATCTAGTGTTCACTGATAAAATATTTCTACTTCACGAGAGCACCCGTGAACAAAAGGTTATGGAGAATATGCAAAATATCTAATTACAGGGTGTCCTAGGAGGAAGGGACCGTACGTTAAGGGGTGATAGAATTGGTCATTCTAAAGCGAAATCATTATATGAGCATGTGCTTTATTTGCAATGATTTCCGAGATACAGACAGTATTGTGTAATTGTCAATTTCTCTTTGCAAGTTGTGTGTTTGTGAATTTCCCTTTACAACTTATTCTCAAAAATAATGTTATTTGCTTTACGTCCTTTTTAACTACTGCGTCTTTTATAGATGCCGGGGTGCCAGAATTTTGCCCCGAAGGGGATCTTTAACGTGCCAGTAAATCTACCGACATGGCTCCCTCGCATTTGCGCACCCTCAAATGCTAGCTGACAGTGCCAGGATTCGATCTTGCAACCTTGGGTACAGCAAGCGAGAACGTGATCGCTGAGCCATGCAGCCAGCCTCAACTTATTCTCAAAAATACCCCCAATCAAGTTCAATGCATTTTGCAGCTCTTACAGACAGATGCTGTGTTGCTTATCGGAGCTGATGTGTCTCTTCTTTAATGAGCACGCAAGCATTTAAAATGCGAGTAAGCAAGTCCTCCCTTAATTGCACTTTTTCCCTGTAGACTTCGTTCTATAGGCAACCCCACAAACAATAATCCAGCGGCATACGGTTGGGTGACCTTGGTGTCCATGCAACATCTCCGGGACCGATACAGCGTCCAGGATGAATTTCATTCAGATACTGTACCACTAGTGCAATTACACAAAACGGTCTGTATCTCGGAAACCATTGCAAATAAAGCACATACGCATATGTTTTCGCTTTATAATGACCTATACTATCACCTCTTAACGTATGGCCCCTTCCTCCCGGGAAACTCTGTATACTAACAACATGGCTTTCGAAAAGTACTTGAATCATAAGCACCTCAAATACAAAATACATGGCATTTCATAAACCAGCTTATAGTTCTAACACTTGCAACATAGTTAAAATTGGCAATGTACCCATTTGAACGGGTCAAATAATACACATATTTAGGCCTCGGTTTGGACAATAACCTAAGTTGGAATGAACATGTCACAAATGTGAAAAAGAAAATTGTTAGTGAAATTGGTGTTCTAAAAAGATTCAGGGATTATGGAATAAGCAATCAACATTTAAGGAGCATATATGCATCTCTTACTCATTCTCACCTGATGTACATGAACATAATATGGGGCAAATGTACACAGGAATCAATAAATGAGCTCGAAGTACTCCAAAAAAGAGCAATTAAAATCATGTACCTTATGGTTACGATTTTAGGAAACCAACTGTACAGTATTTCAGGAGACAAACATATTGCCATTACGAAGCCAGCTCAAATACTCTGAAGGTTTATTTATTTTCAGGTATAAACGACGTCTTATTAGTCTTAATACTGAACTGCAATGCAGGAAATACTTCATGCCAATAACACCATATCAGCAAACCAGTTAAACATGAGTCGACAAACACAACTAGATATGGTATTACTGTAAAAGTATTTCTCATTCAGCCAGCACATCTTATAACTACTTACCTCCTAAACCAAGACAAATACCAAACTTCAACAAATTCAAAAAGGAGGCACGCATGTACTTCCTGAAACAATATGTTGAAGAATATAGAAGATGAACCCATAAACGCTGAATAAATTATCCTACCACTTTAGTATGTTCTAGTTTAAGTTACTAAGCCATATTTGTAAAGGGCAAACCCCCCTTGAGCTACCAGCTCACTGGGACATTCTGTACCCAATAAATAAATAAATAAATAAATAATGGGACTGAGTGAAATGAGACAGTCGGGCTTTCGAGAGATAAGAATGAGGAAAGGACACACCCTTCTATATATTGGGAGTGGAGATGAAAAGCACATCGAAGGAGTGGTACTTCTGCTAGACCAAAATGCAAAGGAGTACCGTATCTTAAGGATAAGAACCTATCTCAGAGTGAATAGCCCGATTCGCGTCCTATGTGACACCAGTGAGCATTGCGCAGTGTTATGCACCAATGGAAGTGTCTGATGAATAGGTTAAGGGTCAATTCTACAGAAAATTACAAGAGACACTTAAGAAATTCAGGAAGAGAGATATTCTGATGTTGAAGGGCGATCTCAACGCCAATGTAGGAAATGAGAACTATGGAGTGGAACAGATATGAGGACAACATGGGTTGGGGACACGTAACGATAATGGAGAAAGACTTCTAGACCTGTGTGCCATTTTCAATCTAGTTATTGGGGGCACTATCTTCCCCACCGGCAGTGCCATAAAGTATCATGGGTGCCAAATGATAACAGGGCGGAAAACCAAATTGACTACTTTGTGATTAGTAGGACTTGGAGACAAAAGTTTGGTGCTTTTCAGTCGGTCAACACGAATGTACCCAAAAAGAGCTGGGTTATGTACTAATCCTGAAATAAATGACATGAGATTAATAAATACACTAGGATGACCAGTTTCGATCGTCAAGCAATCATCATCAGATCCATTACACTTAGCCTACAACATCTATGTTTGGGAATACAGGTGAAAACTATTTACAATATGTACAATTATTTAGTTGCAGTATTGGTAATGCAACTGTCGATGTATGCTAAATGTAGTATATCTAATGTTAGGTGAAATGCTAAAATGGTGATAAAAATCCGGAGTTTGTCAGTTTGGGGTGATTATATGGTTATACAAAATCAACTATGGTTATACTGTAATAATACAGGCTGATACTTATCTGGTTGTCTTCCTGACTGGAACTTCGAGTAGTTTCGTGTTCACTCTAGCACCAGTTTTGGTCGACTAACCCGGGTGTTAACTGGACGAAACTGTTTTTTCCTTTCTCCCCCCTCTGTTCCTGTGTGCTTTCTGAGGTCAGTGCTATGTTTATTTGTGTGACGTTGCCAAATCTAGATAAGAATGTATGTTATTGAATACAGAAAGATCTACAACCATTAAAGACCGTGGAACTGTCTTCGCCACGCGTGGGCTAAAAGGCCATTCATTTAAGCGCTGCCCGGTCTATTGAAGACGTCCCGGCACCTTTAATACTGCCGCGCATACCGGCCTAGGTTTATTGCAGAAGAAAGTACATAGTACACCTGATCCAGGTAACATTTACCTATTAATCACCGCTATCCCCTCCCCCCCTCCCCCCTTTTATGTAGCTTGGCTGTATCGTTGAGTTGTGTCTTATTTCCTACAGGGTGTGTTTTTTACTTAGAGTGTAAAGGGGTGAACTCTCCATAAAAGTGTGTTCATTTAGATTGTTGGGATTGTTTCGTTTGGCTAGGTGAATCTCGATTGCTTCCTTTATGTCGAGAGCTCTGCCTTTCGATTCGTGATGAATTATTTTTAGGTCAGTCTTGATTTTAGTAAAGCTGTGCCCCGTGTCACACATATGTTCGCATACGGCTGAATGTGTTCCGTATCGTATCGCAATCCTATGTTCATTATAACGTGTATCTACTCGTCTTCCACTTTGTCCAATGAAATTAGCTTGACAACCCGAGTCTTGGCATGTAATAGAATATTCCCCTGACTCTGAATACGGCTCTTGTTTATTTAGATTACTATTTTGCAGGTGCCTCCTTGTCGTATTGTTCGTAGTGAGTGCTATTTGTATGCCTTGCTTTTTGAAAAGATTAGTGATTTTATATGGGTTCGTATTCACATAGTTGAAGAGCGCAAATTTTTTCTCATTACTGTCCGGTTTGGGAATCGTTTTATCTTTATTTTTGAATGAAAATCCACAGCCTGCTTCCAGTCTCCGACCGGGTCAGGAATGGAATGAATGAAGCCCCCATCTAGCGGCGAGGATATGAACTGTGCCGGCTGCCGAGGCCTGACGCACTCCTCTGGGGCAATGCTTAAATGAATGACAGATGAAATGAAATGATAGTGGAGAGTGTTGCTGGAATGAAATTTTTGACAGGGAAAACCGGAGTACCCGGAGAAAAACCTGTCTGCCTCCGTTTTGTCCAGCACAGATCTCACATGGAGTGACCGGGATTTGAACCACGGACTCAGCGGTGAGAGGCCGGCGTGCTGCCGCCTAAGCCACGGAGGCTACTATCTTTATTTTTATGTTTGGCTATAATTTGGTCTATTTTGCTTGGCGGGAAATTGTTTAACTTTGCTATTTGCTTAATGGTTGTTACTTCCTTATTATAGTTGTCTTTTGACATGGGTAAGTTTAAAGCCCTGTGCACCATTGAGTTGAACCCCGCTAATTTGTGCGTACTGGGGTGATTAGACTGATTATCGATTGTATGCGAGGTTTGTGTGGCTTTCCGGAATATGGAATATGAAAGTTCGTTATCTTTACGTTCAATGGTTATGTCGAGATAATTTATTTTTGGGTCTGTTTCGGATTCCTTAGTGAATTTGATTGAGTGGTGTAGGCTATTAATGGATTGGAGAATTGTTTCTTCGCTTGTTAGTTCAGTATCGTAGATGCAAATTACATCATCTACGTATCTTTTCCATATTAATATTCCCTTTGTAGAAGTCTTTTCTAAGAACTCATTTTCTAGTGCATTATTGAAGATGTCAGCGATTAGTCCGCTTAGTGGTGATCCCATCGCTAGGCCTTCTGTTTGTGTGTACATTTTATTGTCGAATTGAAACGTGTTTTGGCTGAGGAAGACCCTCAGTAATCTCACAATCTCTTCAGTTTCGTTTGCCGAATTGTTGGATTTTAAGTTGTTTTCGATGGTGTTGATTGCATCAATAATAGGAATATTGGTGTACATGTTAGTTGCATCGAAAGATACAAGCCTCAAGCTATGTTTCATTTGTAGGGTGTTCAATGCTGTTACTAATTCCGTTGTGTTCTTTACAGTGTTATTTTTGTCGTTGGAAAGGCATTGTTTTAAGATTTTTAGTAACTCTTTGCTGATTTTGTAATTAGGAGCATTCCTACAATTGACTATTGGTCTCAATTGGGCACCCCTTTTTGTGTATTTTAGGTTGTCCCCTCATTGACGGTATTTTCGGGTTCATGTTTATTATTTTTAATTTTTCAGCTTTGGTCAATAAGTATTGTTTCTTTTAATGCACTTTTTATTTGTTTTTGGAATTTGTTGGTGGGGTCTTATGTTATTCCTTGATTTCGTTGTTGTTTAGGAATACGACTGTTTTTTCAATTTATTCTTAATCATCACAAAAGCAGATAAGGGAAATATCACAGTAATTTTGAACAAAACATAATACATTGAAAAAACAGTCGAATTCCTAAACAACAACGAAATCAAGGAATTAGCAAAACACCCCACCAACAAATTCCAAAAACAAATAAAAAGTGCATTATATGAAACAGAATACATATTGACCAAAGCTGAAAAATCAAAACTAATAATCATGAACCCGAAAATACCGCCAATGAGGGGACAACCAAAATACACAAAAAGGAGTGCCCAATGTAACCAATAGTCAATTGTAGGAATGCTCCTAATTACAAAATCAGCAAAGAGTTACTAAAAACCTTAAAACACCGCCTTTCCAACGACAAAAACAACTCCTTAAAGAACACAACGGAATTAGTAACAGCATTGAACACCCTACAAATGAAACATAGCTTGAGACTTTTATCTTTCGATGTAACTAACATGTACACCAATATTCCTATTATTGATGCAATCAACACTATCGAAAACAACTTAAAATCCAACAATTCGGCAAAAGAAACTGAAGAAATTGTGAGATTACTTAGGGTCGTCCTCGGCCAAAACATGTTTCAATTCGACAATAAATTGTACACACAAACAGAAGGCCTAGAGATGGGATCACCACTAAGCGGACTAATCGCTGATATCTTCATTAATGCACTAGAAAATGAGTTCTTAGAAAAGACTTCTTCAAAGGGAATATTAACATGGAAAAGATACGTAGATGATGTAATATGCATCTACGATACTGAACTAACAAGCGAAGAAACAATTATCCAATCCATTAATAGCCTACACCACTCAATCGAATTCACCAAGGAATCCAAAACAGACCGAAAAATAAATTATCTCGACATAACCATTGAACTTAATGATATCGAACTTTCATATTCCATATTCCGGAGAGCCACACAAACCTCGCATACAACCGATAATCAGTCTAATCACCCCAGTACGCACAAATTAGCGGGGTTCAACTCAATGGTGCACAGGGCTTTAAACATACCCATGTCAAAAGACAACTATAATAAGGAAATAACAACCATTAAGCAAATAGCAAAGGAAAACAATTTCCCGCCAAGCAAACTAGACCAAATTATAGCCAAACATAAAAACAAAGATAAGAAGATTCCCAAACCGGACAGTAATGTGAAAAAATTTGCACGCTTCAAGTATTTGAATACGAACACATTAAAATCACTAATCTTTTCAAAAAGCATGGCATAAAAATAGATAGATAGATAGATTTTTATTAATTCCATTTGATCAAATACATGCATTCAATACATTTTAGATATAGGACACGTCAGAATTTACATCTATAAAATAAAAGAACTAACAGATATATATTACTAATATTATAACTATTTAACTTATTATAATAGCAAATCTTAATAGATACAATCTTATTGCACAACTATTTACACCTCACTCTATTATCATAATATTAAAACTTAATTCTATAAATACAACAACATACAGCTAGGTATTACAATTAAATTAAAGAAGTGTATAATTATAGATTTCATCGCTCCTATACGCTAAGATATGCAACTACTGAGTAAAAACAATGGCACTGCAGATAAGCTTTCAACATTCTATCAAAGGTTTTTATTTTTGGGGCCAGTTTTATATACTGGGGTAGTTTATTGTATAATTTAACTCCAGTGTGAAAAGTTCCTTTTTGATATATATATATATATATATGTGTGTGTTTGTGTTTGTGTTTGTGTTTGTGTTTGTGTTTTTATTTTATTTTATTTTTTTATTTTGTCTTGTGTTATGCCTATGAACATCATTGTTTGCTTTAAGAAAAACATATTTATTCATTAAATTCTTTTTAAAAAACATAATACTTTCAAAGATATATATGCAGGGCAGTGGGAGAATGTTTAAATCTTTAAACAGAGGTCTACATGATTCTCTAGAGTTTACATTTGCCATAATTCTAATCGCCCTCTTTTGTATCCTAAACGTGCTTAGTACATCTGGCGACATACCCCAAAATATGATCCCATATCTTAAGTATGAATGGAAATAAGCAAAATAAGTATTTCTTAATGTGTGCATGCTAGTGCAGGTTTTCAAAATACGTAACGCAAAGCACATCGAGTTCAGTTTAGTATTCAGATATTGTATATGTTTATTCCATTTCCATTTCACTACGAACAATACGACCGGGAGGCACCTGCAAAATAGTAATCTAAATAAACAAGACCCGTATTCAAAGTCAGGGGTATAATAATAATAATGCATTTTATTAATCCCTTAACGAGTCAAGGACTCATATACAAAGGAATTGTACAGTTTTATCTTGTTGGCGACAAATTACAATACAATGTTTAGTTTACAAAGTTTTCAGTATGAAAATATATACAACATTTTGTAGCTTTCATAAGTTTTTGTACACAATATGTTCTTCTTTTGTCTTCTCAGATTATGAAATTTCTTCAAACTGACATTTTATAATCATTCCACATAAACTGTTTTAGCCTCCTTTTAAAGATTGGTAGGCTAGGTGCAATTTTTATATTTTCTGGTAGTCCATTGAATTTTACAAAGGCACAATACTTAATGCTATTACTGCCATATTGTTTGGAATTGATATGGAAAAGTGTTATGTCATCTGCATGTCTAGTTTTGTAAGCGTGTAAATCAGATTGTTTAGTGAAGTTTAAATTTGTGTGTATTCTGTTGTGTAGGATTTGGTATATTAGGACATTTGATTTGATTTCTGCATTTAGGGCTACTGGTTGAATTTTACTCGTAATATAAAGGTGTTTGGTTGGTGTTAAAAAAGGGTAGTTATAAATATTTCTTATGGCTCTATTCTGAATTACCTCAATTTCCTTTTTTAGGTAATTTGAGCATTTTATCCAAATTGTATTCAAATATTGTAAGTGGCTATGGATTAAGGAAAAATACACTTTCCTGAGTAGATATTTTGGGATATAGTAGCTCAATTTTTTTATCATCCCAGCGGCAGGTGATATTTTTTTTACTAATGCATCAATGTGCTTTTGCCAGGAGAGATTTTCATCTATTATTAAGCCTAGGTATTTGACAGTTGACACCCTTTTAACTGCTTTTCCATTCAGCATTATATTCTGAGTGATGTCTAACTTTGTTCTACGCTTTGATATTATTAAATAATTTGTTTTATCTTCATTTATTGTTAATTTATTTGACTGGGTCCAGCCAAGTATGGTATTCATGTCCTCCTGCATGTGTGTAATCAGCGTGTTGGTGGTGTACGCATTGTAAAAGATGCTTAAGTCATCTGCAAACAACGTTATATTACCATGAAAACGGAGTGTTGCTATGTCATTAATATATACTAAGAAGAGGGAAGGACCCAGTATTGATCCTTGGGGCACACCGTGGGTAATATTAACTTCCTCACTTCTGTAGCCATTTATTTCAATATACTGCTTACGATTAGATAGGTAATTTTTAAACCATGTCCAAGCTACTCCTCGGATACCTGCTTTATCAAGTTTCCCTAAGAGAATTTCATGGTCAACAGTATCAAACGCCTTTCTCAGGTCTATGAAAAGGCCACTCGCTGTCATCTTATTGTCTAAGACATCCTGCAAGTTAGAGATAATATCAATTGTGGCTATTTCTGTGCTTGAGTTTTCTCGGAATCCATATTGCCCTTTGTAGAAGTAATCATTTTTATTTAAGAAATTAACAATTCTGTTTTTTACTACTGTTTCGAGTACCTTGGATATGGGTGGGAGGATGGGAATGGGCCTGTAATTGTCCGGATTGCTTTTGTCACCTCCTTTATAGACTGGTATGACTCGTGCTATTTTTAGATCATCAGGCACCAGACCAGTCTCTAACGATACATTTATTAAAGTAGTTAGTGGGCTACTTAGCATGTCAATGGAGTTTTTTAACAATTTCACTGACATACCATCTTTGTCTTGGCTACTTTTCATTTTAAGGCTTAATATAATATTGCGAATTTCCATCTCATTAGTCGGGGTCATAAATATGGAATCTATGTTGACATTAATTTCATTAACGTTCTTCCCTGGGGGGATGTTTATGGCTAATTTGTGTGCTATGTTTATAAAGTGAGTGTTTAGAGCATTGCAAATATTTTCTTTTCCTGTGAAAGATTTACCGTCAATTATTATCTCACTGGGACCATCTTTGTTTTCAGTTGTGCGGTTGTAGATCATTTCATTGATTACTTTCCAAGTATCTTTTATGCTATTGGCATTCAATGTTAATTTGTGTTCATAGTATGAGGATTTCAGTTTCCGTTTTAAAGCTGTCACTTTGTTCCTACATATTATGTGCTCTTCCTTTAAGAGGTTATTGTTTCTGTGAATGCTAGTTTTAAGTTTAGCATGTAGTAGGTCCCTTTGTTTTATTAGTTGAATTAATTCTGTTGTTATCCATGGGTTTTTGTGGTTCTGGTGTATTTCCCTCAAAGGTGAGTCAGTGTTTTCTTTGTTGGGTGTCTGTGTCAAGATTTTGTGTTTCATGGCGATGTAAGTTTCGTTTAGATCATCTAAGCAGTCTATTTGATTGAGATCATTAGAGAATTTGTTTTTGTTCATGTACCGGTAATTTTTATTCACGTTTTTTGAACTAGACCTTTGCTTGTTGGGGGCGTATTTAAATGTCATGTTCGAGATTGGGCTTTTGCCTGGATAGTAGTTTGACCAGAAAATCTCAGTTACAAGAATATTATGATCACTAATATCACTATTTATATTGCTTATTCTATAGGCATATTTACAGTTATTAGTGGCCACCTGATCAAGGAGTGTACTTGTTGATTCACTTATTCTTGTTGGATAGCGAGTATTGCCTTGTGTGAAACCATAGCTTGATAGTAGATTGAGGTATGATTTGGTTACATTATTTTTGTTTAATAAGTTAATATTTGTATCACCAATGCATAAGGAAAGATTGGCATTGTTTTTCGAGAGAATGTGCTCTAAAGATTGCATGAATTTTGTTGCGTTATTTATGTTTGGATTATATACTGCAATTATATTAATAGTATGCAGGTTATTGAAACGAACAGTATCATTTCTTATGAGCTCTAACTGGATCAAGCTATGGTTACTCTCAACTAGGTTAAGAACTTTTGTATTCCATTTTTTGTGGACATAAACTCCCACACCTCCACCATCCTGATTGTCTCTGTGTACAAATGCAACAGAATAGTTGTTTAGGTTGAAATATTTAGCTTCATTACTTTTTACCCAAGTCTCGGTTACCACTATGACATCTAGATTTTCCACAATATGTATTAGTATCTCGATATCTTCTAGTTTATTTTTTAGGCTTCTGCTATTCACGTAAAGACACTTGATTTGGCTAACCTCATTTTTAGTGTCTGCTATGTAGTCGTGGATACAGTCATATTTACGCTCATCTATTGATGAGTGTAAGTCAACATCAACTAGTAGGTCCATGTCTTGATTCATTCTTATTACTGTGAATGGGATGGCTGAGCCTTGTTATTGGAAGAGTCTCTTACTAGCCTTTCAATGTCTTCTGCTGAGCTGATCCTGACAGCCTTGTCACCATCTGAACTACGGACGAATATTTTGCAGTCCCGGGTCCAGACGTATTTAAAACCTAAATTACGGAGGTCTCTTGCCTGTTTGTGAAGTACTTTATTTGCTGGCGTCAAATGCTCGTTAATGTAGATAGGCCTAGCCCTTCCATTGATTCCTGCATCACTTGAGTTCAGGTTGGGTTTGGATCTTTTGCCTTTTAGAATTGCGTCTCTTTTTAGCCGGCTGCAGAATTTTACTAGTAAAGGAGGTGGAAGACCTTCTCTGCTGTGTGGTAGCCGATGGCTATTACATGCCAAGACACTGGTTGTCAAGCTAATTTCATTGGACAGAGTGGAAGACGAGTAGATACACGTTATAATGAACATAGGATTGCGATAAGATACGGAACACATTCAGCCGTATGCGAACATATGTGTGACACGGGGCACAGCTTTACTAAAATCGAGACTGACCTATAAATAATTCATCACGAATCGAAAGGCAGAGCTCTCGACATAAAGGAAGCAATCGAGATTCACCTAGCCAAACGAAACAATCCCAACAATCTAAATGAACACACTTTAATAGAGAGTTCACCCCTTTTCACTCTAAGTAAAAAACACACCCTGTAGGAAACAAGACACAACTTAGCGATACAGCCAAGCTAGATAAATGGGGGAGGGGGAAATAGCGGTGGTTAATAGGTAATTGTTATCTGGATCAGGTGTACTATATACTTTTTTCTGCAATAAACCTAGGCCGGTATGCGTGGCAGTATTAAAGGTGTCGGGACGTCTTTAATAGACCGGGCAGCGCTTAAATGAAGGGCTTTTAGTCCACGCATGGCGAAGACAGTTCCTCGGTCTTAAATAGTTGTAGATCTTCCTGTATTCAATAACATACATTCTTATCTAGATTTGGCAACGTCACACAAATAAACATAGCACTGACCTCAGAAAGCACACTGGAACAGGGGGGGAGAAAGAAAAAAACAGTTTCGTCCAGTTAACACCCGGGTTAGTCGACAAAAACTGGTGCTAGAGTGAACACGAAATTACTCGAAGTTCCAGTCAGGAAGACAACCGGAAAAGTATCAGCCTGTATTATTACAGTATAACCATAGTTGATTTTGTATAACCAAATAATCACCCCAAACAGACAAACTCCGGATTTCTATCACCATTTTAGCATTTCACCTAACATTAGATATACTACATTTAGCATACACCGACAGTTGCATTACCAATACTGCAACTAAATAATTGTACATATTGTAAATATTTTTCACCGGTATTCTCAAACATGGAGGTTATAGGCTAAGTGTAATGGATCTGATGATGATCGCTTGACGATCGAAACTGGTCATCCTAGTGTATTTATTAATCTCATGTAATTTATTTCAGGATTAGGACATAACCCAGCTCTTTTTGGGTACATTCGTGTTGACCGACTGAAAATCACCAAACTTTTGTTTACTTAGACAACACTGAAAAATGGCTTCAAACCTCACTAACCTCACAAAGGACTTGGAGAAGATCACTCTTACACGTTAGGAACAAGAAAAGAGCAGATGTCCGCAGTGACCACCAACTCATGCTGGCGGCGATTTGTTTAAAAATTGCGGCCGTTAGGCAATTATTTGGACGAAGGAGAATCAGATTTAATGCTAGTAAGCTGAAGGACGCAGCACGCTTTCAGGTGTTCTCGCTCCAACTGAAAAATCGCTTTAAGTGCTGAGAATAGAGACTGACGAGGAAGATATTGAGAGCCAGTGGGAAAGAGTGAAGGCGACATTCACACAAACCAGCGAAGAAGTCCTTGGAATAATGGAGCGTAGTAGGGAAGAATGGATCACGTAAGATGCCAGGAATGAAATACAGCAACGAATAAAGGCAAGAACGAGGCTAAACTTGCCCCGATAAGGGGAACCAAGAAATGTGTTAAAGAGGAATTCTATTCTCCAAATAGGGTGGCAAAAAGAGCTTCCAGAAGGACAAAGGGATATTTGTCAACAACCTGGCAACAGAGGCAGCAGCCAGCCGCAGTGGCACCTGGACCTTATATAACATAACAAGGAAGCTATCCAAGAAAAACTTTATCGCCTATAAGCCAGTCAAGAACAGAGACGGGAATCTTCTCACAACAATGGAAGATCAATTGCAGAGGTGGAAAGAACATTTTGAGAATGTATTAAATTGTAAGACAAATCTTAGTACAGAAGAACAAGGTACAAGAGAAGGGGAACTTCCACAAGATAGAGGAATCAACACAGAGCCGCCCACAAAGGAGGAAATTCTCCAAACAATCAAACAATTGAAAATCAGGAAAGCACCAGGTTTGGACACTATTGTTCCTGAGCTACTGAAAGTAGACGCTTGCAAATCAGTGGAAATTCTTCAACTGCCCCTGACAACCATTTGGGGAAAGGAGAAGGGGCAGAGCAAATGGAACAAAGGAATAATCAAGCTCCGAAAGGAAGGTGATCTGATTGGTTTCAACAACTGGGCTTCACACTGGTGGCGATTCCAAGCAAGATTCTATCAACAGGATTAAAGTACGGTTGGATGCCAAATTGTGATGCGAACAGGCAGGATTCTGGGAGGAACAGTCTTGCACAGATCAGATAAACACCCTGAGATTGATTCCTGAACAGTCTAATGAATATCAGACAGCGCTCTATATGCGGTTCGTTGATTTTGAAAAAGAATTCGACAGCATAACACGAAGCAGAATATGGAGAGCACTAGAAAATTCCGGCATCTCTGAGCAGATCATTAACCTCATCCAGAGCATGTACGATGCTTGCACGTGTCAAGTGGAACACCAAGGGGTACTTTCGGACCCTATAGGGATAACGACTGGGGTGAAACAAGCCTTCCGTCACCAATTCCGTTCCTATTGATTTTGGTCATGAAACAAGCGATGAATCGACGAAAGGGGATCCAGTGGAGTCTCAAGAAAAGCCTGGAGGGACTGGATTATGCTGATGGACTTTGCCATCTAGTTCAGAGTTTCAAGGATATTGCGCCCGTTGACGCATGTTCGCATTGGTATAATCGATCACAGGATCCTTAGAGAAATTGCTACTATGCTGAGGAGCAGTCGAACACACCCTACAGGAAGCGGGAACAATATTAAGCAAAGTTGTTTATAATTAAACTTTTATACATTTTGGATATCCCGTAAATCGTCTAAGATTTATCTAATGTCATTCAGCATATGTAATTACGGTCCACATCGCAGAAACGCGAAACCGTAAATTTGCGCGGCTATCTCAAGCCTTGAGCTGACGCCACGCTGAGGAGACACTACTACCAGTCGTGCGTCCGAACAGGACAGACGTGTCAGTGGCGCATAAGGATCGAACACGTGATACCAGTGTTCCGAGTATTGAAAGACTCTTGTGAAAAGGAGAAATCCATTATTATTATAGACATGGGCAACCATCACTGCTAAATATGCAGAGGGAGTTATTGTGAACGATAATTAATATCCAACCAGTGTAATATTTTTACCAGATTTAACAAACAGTGGCAGCATGGCAAGCACATTATCAGGCCGCATGCTTACATGCACGAGTGTGTCATAAAAACTGTGAATTTTGTAAAAACTGTGTTATTCATAAACTATTTCATGTCTTGTTGAAGTGCTGAATTTTTATATTTGATTAACTGTAAATAATTATTTCCGTCCACGTGCAAAGTTTGCGAGTGAGCGTTGAAAAAGCAATGATAACGCCAGTGGCTGAGTGTATGGGCAATTTTGTTTTACCGCACCAATAGAGTCAGTGAGCGCAGTAACGTCGGTATGATATTTAACGCGAGTGAAAACCTTGCCCCTACCTACAACATGGAACCAACCAACCATCTACATCTAATGGATAATAACGACCACGCTATGGAGTTGGAGATGGATCATTAAACCACATGCGTGGGGAGCTAGCAATGGAAGGTGGCTGAAACAAAGGCAAGATGATCTAAGACCATTACGGAGACCTCTAAAACATCTCACGGCGATTCTCGAAGTCTTGATCCTGTACTCTGTAAGTCAGAATATGTTTCAGTAGCTATATTTAATGGGTTGGAACAGTAGATTAGTCATAAATGTTTTCATTAAAGTGCACAACACAGGTAGTTTTAATATAAGCTCACGTGTGGAAAGATTTAGGTTTGTTATAAATTTCTTTAACGCCAGGAAGGCAAGTTATAATGTCCATTTCGTATCATTTCAAGAACAGTAATAGTTTACATTTATTTGTTAGGTTGATGTCATAAGAAACAAGTTCTTAACAGGTGGTCAATGAAGGCCAAGGTCGCTCGTTTGCGAGAGCGCTACTCATAGCACGACTCAAAGAATCTCAGGCAGTGCATTAAATAATCCAGAAAGGCAGTGAAATTCCTAACATTATATAATTTGAATGCGGGATCCGTTATCCACGTGTTTGACAAATGAGCATCTGGAATCAAGCTTTACTTTGTTACGAGGAGCTAGAAGGACATTGGAAATGAACTGTATTTTGAAACCAGAGGTCGTAGGTTCGACATTATTCAGGGAAGAGGCTACATGATAAATACACAATCTCACACGCTATTTTTGTATCAGAATCCTTTATGCTATTGGAGAGCATTCTTAAAATGTGTTTTCTACACACTTAGTCTTTGTAATTGATGATTAAAATGTATATAATTCAGGGATCCACACTAATTGTTAACCAATGTTATTATGGTACTATTAGAGTACATGTTTATGGAAATTTATGCCGGCGGTAACGAGCTATTGAAGTCGTACCAGACCGATGAAGTAAGGATGGACGAATCCATGGTTTAAGAGAGACTCAGAATGTCTAATAATAAGGGTATGTGGAGACACAAGGTGTCCATTATTGAAGTTATTCCTGAGTGGAATGTTATGAAGTTATTGAACATTAGTTGGATTTACACATCATACCTGACTACACTGAACGCAATTAAAGGTCCATAAAACTGAACAAATACATTGTGAGGCATAAATAATTGTGTAATAACTTTCATAATCAAAGATAGGATTTTTGTGGAACTAAACAAATCTTATAATTCCCCCTTGAGCCTAAATATGAATACTGTAAATGCTAAAAATAAAATATTTGCAGGACCAAAATACGTCATTTGGTTATTGTTAATTTATTTTGGATTCATTTCGATACATTTTGACACCATTAGTCAACAACCAATTGATGATGTGATAACTGAAGCACGCACATCTGATTGGCAGCAATGTGAGTCGATGGAATTGTTTAATTACCATCGAATTTGCAGGCTTTTCTATTTTTCTAATTTTTCCTTTACACATCTGGACACAAATCGAGTAGGCATTCAGTGCCAATTGCACAACAATAGGAGTGCTGGATTATTGTACATATTTTTGTTGTATTTGTTTATTTATTTTTTATTCAGCAACGTTGTGCACATAGTTAGAATGTTTTCCTTGTAATAAACGCGTCTCGTTTACTAGTTAATGTTAGTTAGGACTAGATATACACGTAAATTTAAAGATGAATGTTGGAGATGGCACCATCCTAGCTTAGAACAAATTTTCCTTTGTCATTAAATGTAAATTTTCCTAGTATTTGTAAACAAGTAAATGTCTTGCTTTGCAGTAAATTCTTTTGATGTTTGATCCTCCCGTAGACATTTTCGATGTAATTGCTTAAGGCTGATCTTACGTGCCATACTCTTAGCGTGTTTGTTTTCATTTAAATTTTGTATTAGGACCATGAGAGTAACTTAGATTTTGGATATGACTTTTTTATATTTTCCTTCAGGGCAGAATAGTATCGGACTAGCCGTTTGCAACTCTCATGCTAGGCTAGGGATCTATTCTGAATAAAATTTATCCATGATTTTAACATAAGACTGACCTCTCTTTCTTGCTTAGTTTTGATATCGACGCATTCCTCTGAGCTGGTTAAGAATCGAACCTCACCAATTCCCGATATCCCCGAGTGCAGACTTTTGTGCGAAACCAGCCTATGAATGTGTCGTCCCCAATACTTGTGTGTTAACTGGAAGAAGGTCTCGGAAGGGTCATTTGAAACAGATGGCTCCCCGAAACCTTCGGCCAGCAGGCACATATAGTATACCTACGTTGGCGCCGAACCTGGTAGCATCGACTTACGAGTTCGATCTCCCATGGTTCGTATGTTTGTGAGGGTTTTTTATATTTTGATAGCAAATCCAACAGATTAGTGACGAATTGAGACTTCGTACTAGTGTTTTGGAAGACTACATGGCATTCTTATTTCAGAATTAAGACCATGAGTCTAGGTAACATTTATTAATGATAATAAGTTGAGGATTTGATTTTGCAGTTACCCTAGTCTTGAGTAAATGTAAGTTTGTCTGTTTGTTGTTGTTTCTGATGTCATTTAATTTTTACCAGAGGTTCAGCTGTTATCAATGAAGAAATTTATGAAGGAATGGGATTTCTACTGTGTTCCAATCCAAACCATTGTTAAGGCATGTGAAGTTGTTAGTTCCCCGTTTTTTTCTAAGTGTTATTACAATGTCGGGGCAGGAGACGGCCGAGTTGTTGGCAAACTTGCCAGCCCTTCTTCAAAATCTGCAGGTGTCTATGGACAATATGAGAGCCGATTTAAGGGCCGATATATACAATGTTAGAACTGATTTGACGCAAAACGGTGATAATTTAAGGGCAGATATTGCTCAAAACAGTGACAATTTAAGGGCTGATATGAATCAAAATAATGAGAATATAAGGGAAGATATGAACACTGTCAGGGAAAATATAAACAACGTTAGAACTGAGATAAATGAAAACAGTAACACTGCTACAGCAATTTTGTTACAAACTAGTAACACCATTATCACTAATATTAGGGCTGACATGGCACAATTAAACACTACTATTAGGGCAGATATGGCACAAAATGTTGTATAACTGCGAGGAGACATTGCGAAGGTTAAGACAGAGATCACTTATAGTATAGATAAGGCTAGTGACGACTTACCCGCACAAATGGAAACGTATCGCACAGAATATCAAGCACATTTATTAGAGGGAGTGAAGGCGGAAATTCGTGCGTTCAGTCAGAAATAAACAAGAAGCTAGACGACGTTCAGTCAGAGATGAATGACAGTATTGAGTCGGTTAGAAACGAAGTCGCTAATGCTAGAGAGGTGGTTAGTAAGCGGATCAATGACGTGGAACAGAGAATGGAGGAAGTAAACACATATGTGGGAGTTTTGAAAGCTGATGTCGCTATCGTTAACACAGGATTAAGGTTGACACGAGGCATAGCAGTTGCAGTACATCTGAACGTGAAATGTTTTACAGAAAAGGTCCCTGCAAACACAACAGCGATTCAAGAAATCCGTGAGAATACTGTGGACAACAGTAAATTGTAGGAGGAAGTCACTGCAAACACAATAGCAATTAATAGAATAAAAGGCGATTGGGCTAAAGACATTGAAGCAATTCGAGAGGAAACTCGTGATAATAATCATAAATCCAACCAGTATGTTGGCAAAGCGATTGACGAATACCTTGAGGAACACGAGGAGAAACAGAAATAATTCGATAGTTGTATTCGAGGGGAAATCGAATGGATCGAATTACAGATTAATGCCATAACCAATAAACAATATGATGACATACCCGAATACGCAGAACTTGAGGAGCGTATGAATCTTTTACTAAAGCCTAACAGAGAGGAAGTAAAATCTACAAATATCATGACCGGTGAAGAAAAACCGAACATTCCGACTGGAAACGCAAATTACAATCCATTTCGAACAACACCTCAGTTTGACACCAAACATGAATATAATGCCAAATTATGGGCTGACACCTAATTACAATGTCACGCCAACTTATGGCCAAACACCATACTCAAACATAGTGTATTTGAGAAACCATGAAGATCAACCGACCAAATTTAATAATTCCAATTCTATTACACCAATCGAATTCTTGAGGAACCTGGAATCTTACATGAAGGAAACCATGGTAACACCCGATGGAGAGTTGCGAACGGTTGAGAAACATCTCGAGAATAGTCCGTTAATCTGGTTCAAAGATTTTAGATATTCATTTCACAACTACCAGGAGTTTAAAGATGCATTTCTTAAAACATATTGGTCAATGGAAAGACAGCAGAATATAAGGGCAGAAATGTACAATAAGTGGTATGCGAGTACACAAACGACTAAATACGCTACCTACTTCGCAAGTTAACTTTCTAAACTTCAGTGTTTGCAACCCCCTTTGTCAGAGCTCGAACTGGTAGAGACGATAAGAACGCAATATCCTATGGAAGTTCAAAGGCTTCTATTAGCATCAGATGCTAACACCTTCCAAAAATGTGACGAAATTTTACGAAAGCTGGATAGCAGTCATGAACAATTTGCACCTACACCAAGGCATCGTGCAGGCACACACGACGTTAATGTAACTTCAGTCGATAGGACAAGTCAAACAGTGCAGCCTGCGGAAGAACGACGAGTAAACTATCGTCAGAGTCAAGAAGGACCTGACAGGAGGAGAGATTTTCGTGAATAGCACAGAGAGAACACACCTTATGGAAGGAATCGCCGATATGACACAATTAATAAGAACTATAATCAGAACAGATACCAGAATCGCGGAAACGATTATGCTAACAATCGTCGTAATTATGTTAACAACAACAACAGTTACAATAATGGGTATAGAGGACAGCCACGTGATCGTGACAATCGAAATAACCAGTATACCAACTATGGCAGGCGAGATGATAGATACAGCGGCGGTTACCAGAAGGAAAATGACCCTCGTTTTCAATATGATAACGACTGGCATGGGAAGGCTGAAGACAGTAAACAGTACATCCAAGAACGGAGGAGAAGAAATGAAGAAGATGAAGAATCTGCCAGAAGGCGAGAAGGAAGTAACCAACGTCGTAAGAATGACAGGAAAACTACAACAGCTGATGTTCACAACATTGAAATTGAACCAGCAGGAGAAAACAACCGTCTAAGTGATGAAGAATACAATAGAATCACTGAAAGAATGGATCGATCGAGGAGAGAAACTTAAGGATTGAACGAATTGAAATACAAATTGATTTCCACAATTTTTATTTATTCGACATGGAGACGTATGTGCCCGTTGACGCATGTTCGCATTGGTATAATCGATCACAGGATCCATGGATAAATTGCTACTATGCTGAGGAGCAGTCGAACACACCCTACAGGAAGCGGGAAGAATATTAAGCAAAGTTGATTATAATTAAACTTTTACACATTTTGGATACCCCGTAAATCGTCTAAGATTTATCTAATGTCATTCAGCATATGTAATTACGGCCCACATCGCAGAAACGCGAAACCGTAAATTTGCGCGGCTATCTCAAGCATTGAGCTGTCGCCATGCTGACGAGACACTACTACTAGTCGTACGTCCCAGCGGGGCAGACGTGTCAGTGGCGCATAAGGATCGAACACGTGATACCAGTGTTCCGAGTATTGAAAGACTCTTGTGAAATGGAGAAATCCATTATTATTATAGACATGGGCAACCATCACTGCTAAATATGCAGAAGGAGTTATTGTGAACGATAATTAATATCCAACCAGTGTAATATTTTTACCAGATTTAACAAACAGTGGCAGCATGGCGAGCACATTATCAGGCCGCATGCTTACATGCACGAGTGTATCATAAAAACTGTGAATTTTGTAAAAACTGTGTTATTCATAAACTATTTCATGTCTTGTCGAAGTGCTGAATTTTTTACTTTTGATTAACTGTAAATAATTATTTCCGTCCACGTGCAAAGTTTGCGAGTGAGCGTTGCAAAAGCAATGATAACGCCAGTGGCTGAGTGTATGGGCAATTTTGTTTTACCGCACCAATAGAGTCAGTGAGCGCAGTAACATCAGTATGATATTTAACGCGAGTGCAAATCTTACCCCTACCTACAACATGGAACCAACCAACCATCTACATCTAATGGATGGTAACAACCACGCTATGAAGTTGGAGATGGATCATTAAACCACATGCGTGGAGAACTAGCAATGGAAGGTGGCTGAAACAAAGGCAAGATGATCTAAGACCATTACGGAGACCTCTAAAAGATCTCACGGCGGGTCTCGAAGTCTTGACGCTGTACTCTGTAGGTCAGAATATGTTTCAGTAGCTATATTTAATGGGTTGGAACAGTAGATTAGTCATAAATGGTTTCACTAAAGTGCACATCACAGGTAGTTTTAATATAAGCTCACGTGTGGAAAGATTTAGTTTTGTTATAATTTTTTTTAACGCCAGGAAGGCAAGTTATAATGTCCATTTCGTATCATTTCAAGAACAGTAGTAGTCTACTTTTATTTGTTAGGCTGATGACATAAGAAACAAGTTCTTAACAGGTGGTAAATGAAGGCCAATGTCGCCCGTGTGCGAGAGCGCTACTCATAGCACGGCTCAAAGAATCTCAGGCAGTGCATTAAATAATCCAGAAGGCAGTGAAATTCCTAACATTATATAATCTGAATGCGGGATCCGTTATCCACGTGTTTGACAAATGAGCATCTGGAATCAAGCTTTATTTTGTTACGAGGAGCTAGAAGGACATTGGAAATGAACTGTATTTTGAAACCAGAGGTCGTAGGATCGACATTATTCAGGGAAGAGGCTACATGATAAATACACAATCTCACACGCTATTTTTGTATCAGAATCCTTTATGCTATTGGAGAGCATTCTTAAAATGTGTTTTCTACACACTTAGTCTTTGTAATTGATGTTTAAAATGTGTATAATTCAGGGATCCACACTAATTGTTAACCAATGTTATTATGGTACTATTAGAGTACATGTTTATGGAAATTTATGCCGGCGGTAACGAGCTATTGAAGTCGTACCAGACTGATGAAGTAAGGATTGACGAATCCATGGTTTAAGAGAGAGACACATGATGTCTAATAATAAGAGTATGTGGAGACACAAGGTGTCCATTATTGAAGTTATTCCTGAGTGGAATGTTATGAAGTTATTGAACATATTAGTTGGATTTACACATCATACCTGACTACACTGAACGCTATTAAAGGTCCATAAAATTGAACAAATACATTGCGAGGCATAAGTAAATGTGTAATAACTTTCATAATCAAAGATAGGATTTTTGTGAAACTAAACAAATCTTATAATTCCCCCTTGAGCCTAAATATAAATACTGTAAATGCTAAAAATAAAATATTGCAGGACCAAAATACGTCAATTAGTTATTGTTAATTTATTTTGGATACATTTCGGTACATTTTTACACCATTATTCAACAACCAATTGATGATGTGAAAACTGAAGCACACACATCAGATTGGCAGCAATGTGAGTCGATGGAATTGTTTAATTACCATCGCATTTGCAGGCTTTTCTATTTTTCTAATTTTTCCTTTACACATCTGGACACTATGACGATTTGTCGCAAAGAGTGACAAATCGAGTAGGCAGGCAGTGCCAATTGCACAACAATAGGAGTGCTGGATTATTGTACATATTTGTGTTGTATTAGTTTATTTTTTTTATTCAGCACTGTTGTGCACATATTTAGAATCTTTTCATTGTAATAAACGCGTCTCGTTTATTAATCAATGTTATTTAGGACTATATAAACACGTAAATTTAAAGATAAATGTTGGAGATGGCACCATCCTAGCTTAGAACAAATTTTCCTTTGTCATTAAATGTAAATATTCCTAGTATTTGTAAACAAGTAAATGTCTTGCTTTGCAGTAAATTCTTTTGATTTTTGATCCTCCCATAGTCATTTTCCATGTAATTGCTTAGGGCTGATTTTACGTGCCATACTCTTAGCGTGTTTGTTTTCATTTAAATGTTGTATTAGGACCATGAGAGTAACTTAGATTTTGGATAGGACTTTTTTATATTTTCTTTCAGGGCAGAATAGTATCGGACTAGCCGTTTGCAACTCTCATGCTAGGCTAGGAATCAATTCTTAATAAAATTTATCCATGATTTTAACATAAAACTGACCTCTCTTTCTTGCTTAGTTTAGATATCGATGCATTCCTCTGAGCTGGTTAAGAATCTAACTTTACCAATTGCCGATACCCCCGAGTGCAAACTTTTGTGCGAAACCAGCCTATGAATGTGTCGTCCCCAATACTTGTGTGTTAACTGGAAGAGGGTCTCGGAAGGGTCATTTGAAACCGATGGCTCCCCGAAACCTTCGGCCAGTGGGCACAATATGGAGACTAGAAGATCTGGATGGCGAGGCTTCCAAGACAGCGGACGAGCAACGCCCAAAAGACGTATGAGATGCGGTTGAAGAATCTGAACACGATGGAGCCGGGACTAGAGAAACAGATCATCGAGGAATTAAGTTCTGCTACCTTTGTAGCATCATTACCACTGATGTGGGGACCACAGAGGATATCATGAGCTCGCAAGGAAACCGGAGAAGAGGCAGGCCCCGGATAACATGGTGACGGGCAGTAGAAGAGGAGGGTGAATAACAGGGGAAGAGTTGGGAAGAAATCAAAGTCCTGGCTAGGGACAGAATGAGATAGCGCTCCTTTTTACAGCCCTATACTCCCCATAATGAGTTAAAGGACATGAGTAATTAAGTAGGTAAGTATTACCCCTGGAGATATCCGTAAGGAATATAGCATCGTACAAAGAAAGATTTAAGGTGTCTACATTAGAAGCACACTCACTCTTTGGATACCTCCTTGCCCCACCTAGACTTAAATCTAGTAAAACCTTCTTTCAAACAATGGTCGACCTTGAAGGGGGGTTTACAACGAATTCATCCCTATGTGATTGTGGAGAACAGCAGACAGTTCAACATCCTTGCCAGTGTACCTTATGCCCATCGACATGCACAATGGAAGATTTGATCTAAGCCTCCCCTAATGCTGTTGACGTCACGCGCTACTGGGTAAAATCATTTAATTACTAGACTTTGCCTCTCAGATGTAGCCTACATACATTTCTGTATACAAATCATTATGTGTTATCTTGGTTTATATTTATATGAACTCTATATATTAAACTATAGATACTTCTGACACGAATAAAGAAAGATCTCGTATGGATATGGCGCCTGGAAGGGCATCCGACCGTGAAATCCATCCACTTCACAGAAATTCATAGGATCTCTTCTTCCGTAGAAACGGGAATAATAAGAGGAAGACATATACACATGGAATGCCAACTATAAAACAAATTGCCGTATCTGTGATCTCGGAGTATGTATTAAGATTCCGGTTCCATTCCCGGCTATGCCTCTGGTCTGCGGGTGGCTCCACTCAGTCACGTGAGGATGACTGAGTAAAGCGTGAATTCGATTTCCACTTCGGACATCCTAGAAGTGGTTTTCCGTGGTCTCCCTTTTCTAGTCTAGTGAAATGCCGGGTTGTCCGACAGAAATTGGTTGGAACTTCTTCCCAATGGAGGTAAGTAGTCATCGTTTTGTGGTTCAAAATTGACATGCTGCCCTCTTACGAAGGTGGTCAGTCGTTCCGAGGGATTTGGAGCTCACTGGAAGTATTGTTTCGCTGCCTAAAGTCACGCTCTCTACTTTCTACAAAATGTACAACCAGATACTGTAAACGTAGCAAAATATTTGTCCTAATGTACCAATTGAAGGGGTCGGGGCAATATAGTGATAACCCTCATTTTTTTTATGAAATTGAGTTATGGGTAATACTGCGCTCAGAGGCATTTCCTGTGTACTACTTGTAAAGTGATTTGAAGAATTTGTCAATAGACAGCGTGTGAGAGTAAATTAATAGTGTTGCAACTTGACATTTTCTTCTTATGCTCAGAGGCAACATAATCATATCCCTCAGTGACAAGATGGCAGGATGAAGTAATAATCAATCTAGCAGTTATCAAAGAGAGTTTTCTCACAGTATGGATGCATCTGACACCTTCGATGAGGGCAATTCTCTTGCTGATCTGCATTATGTGTAACATAAAGCAGAGAATTCATAACCAGAGTTAAATGAGGGATATTATTGTTTTGCTTCAAATATAACCTAAAATTAACCTTGGACATATTTTTATTTCTATTGACGTTGATTTAATAATCTGAAGGGATCCTCATGTATCTTTTGATTAATGAGACCCATGCAAATTAACTAAAAAATATCTCACCTTAGTAGTATTTCTAATATTTTACTATGTTACAGAACGAATATCTTTAGAAGGCGATATCATTTACAAGTAGCAGATCTCCCCAACCGTCTCTAAAGAAGATAACTTCAAGGAAAAGGCAGAGACAAACACTTTTCGCTTTATACAATGTTTCGTATTAATTGAAGTTTAACTATAACAACTTTTATGAATTAATTGAGATTTATCTTCAAGTTGTTAAGTGAGTAATATTTCCTTTAGGTTTCCAGGTCATTTATGTGAAAAAATGAACAGGTACAGATCTTTGTTAACGTCCTTTAGGCTCTACGATACACTGCACTGTTTCGATTTTTGCTTTATTATGTCTGCATTTTCAACATAACTTTGGTACCTAGTCGCCAACATATGAATGATCTTATAAATGAAATGAGTAAATAATATGTTAAATTGTCTTTCTTAACACTTCCCCTCAATTAACATAGATAGTAATCTATTAAATGAGTTTAACATACTAATTAACAAAAATCTTTGGATTAATATTTACACAATACAATCCAGTACTTGATTAATACATTTGCATAATCAGAATGAGTCTCACAAACTAATGATCATAATACAAAAATAATCTTTCACAGCTTTAACAGCGTACAAGTTGCTTACATACTAACAATGCCCAAGCCAGCTCGAAGAGTCTGGAAATGGTTACCAGTCAGTGGTTTGGTGAGAATATCTGCTTTCTGCTCACCTGAAGGAAAATGAAGAACCTTGATTACATTCTTCCGATACATATCTTTCACAATATTATACTTGACATCAACGTGTTTTAGCCTTTTCTCTTCCCACTTATCTATACATAAAATGGTTGACTGTCTTCAAAGATGACAACTGGTCCACATAGTTCAACACCTATGTCCAAAACAAGATTTCTCAACCAAATGAGTTCCATTACAGCACATCCGAGAGAAACATACTCGGCTTCAGTTGATGACTGGGCAACGGTAGTTTGTTTCCTAGTCACCCGAAGTACATTAGCACCATATACTTCGAACATGAAACCAGTATTCTTAGTATTACCCCCCACCCCCTCCCCCAGTCTACATCAGGATAGCCAACTAGGTTAGCACTAGTTCCTGATTGCCTTTGAAATAAGAGTCCCATCTCGCTTGTTCCCTTCAGATAACGTAAGACACGTTTAAGCCCAACCCATTGCGCAGCAGTAGCGTTACTTTGAAACCTACTATAGATACACTGCCATACTTATATCTGGACGGGTTGTCAACATGAGATACATTAAACATCCAACTAGTTCTTGGTAAGGTCTGACAGAAAGGATACATTCACAAACAGGCTCCTTTGCTGGATCTACCTCCATGAGAGTTTTGGCTGCATTGCAGTCTACCATTCCAAAACGTTTCAGAAGGTTTTGGATGTATTGGGGCTGTCTTAAGAACATTCCTCTCTCTGAGCGATCAATTTTGATTCCCAGAAATTCCCTGAGATCTTGTATTCTACCATGAGAGTCTTCTTACATTCCTGCCGAGCTACAGCTGAACTACCTGCTACAATAATATCATAACTTAAAGAAGTAAAATAATAGCAAGTGTGTCATGAAAATGAAGACATTTATCATTTTCTGATTTCCTGAAACCATGCTTCTGAATGAAATCATTGAATCTAGAGTTCCACTCCTTTGCGGCCTGCTTTAATCCGTAGAGTGTTTTGTACAACTTGCAAACCAGAGGTGGAGTTGACTCTTGCTCAAATTCCTCTGGTTGAGTCATGTAGATTTCGTCCTTGATGCTGCCATGAAGGAATGCGTTCTTCACATCAAGTTGTTGAGTAAGCAATACATGATGATTAATTACTGACAACAATACCCTCACAGTCACTAGGCGGGCCACTGGTGCATACGTCTCAAAATAGTCAAAGCCCCGTTTTGGCGAACAGCCTTTAATGACAAGGTGGGCTTTATACTTCTCAACATTTCCAGATGCATCATGTTTGATTCGAAACACCCACCTGTTGTTGATTGCCTTCTTACCAGGTGGCAACGTTGTCAGTGTCCAGGTTTTATTTTCCTGCAGTGCATTCATCTCTTCTGGAACTGCCTTCCGCCATTCTGTAGCGTCAGGTCTACCTTCAATGTCCTTGACAGATTCAGGAACATTATCTACTACTTCACCCATAGCTAGTTCACTTAGGGTAACCTCATAAACAACCAGATACTGCAGTCTCTTCCTCACACAAATTCCACACCACCATTCTTCTGTAGGCGTGTCATTGTCTTCCAGATCTTCCCCTGAATCTTGCCAATCTTCAGGAATTGGATCTTCCACGGTACCTTCTCCATTTGAAATAGGCTTCTTATTAGTTTCATAGTATAATAGATCAATATCTACAAACCTCTTATTTCTACCTGGAGAACTCACATCAAAAATTACATCTTTCCCTTCACTAATTTCTTGGGTGTCAGGACACTACAATCTATAACCATTATGACAGTACCCAACCAAGTAAAGTTTCTTCGATCGCCTGTCAAATTTTCCTCCACTCAGTTGTTTGGGAGTATGAAGGTAAGCTGGTGAACCAAATACCCTGATCTTGCTGACATCAGGTTTATGCCCATACCAGCGAGATGCTGGAACACAGTCTGATAAGGCATTAGTAGTGCTCTGTTGATAAGGTACACTGCTGCGCTTACTGCTTCAGCCCAAAGATTCTTCTGTAGATGTGAGCTCAACAGCATACATCTTGCTTTGTCCAGGATAGTTCTGTTGAGCCTTACAGCTACACAGTTTTGCTCAGGTATGTAGCTCATGGTATATTCCAACTGTAGTCCTTTCTCTTGAAAGTAAGTCTTCAGCTCGTTTGAGGTGTACTCCCCACCTCGATCACACCTGAAGCGACTTATTTTCCTCTTGAAATGAGCGGTTGCCCTCGCTTCATAGATCTTGATGTAGTCCAATGCTTCACTCTTCTTTTCTAGAGGATATACAGCTGCAAAATGTGTAAATTCATCCATTAGAGTTATAATGTACCTTTTTCCATTATATGATTCCGGTGTAATTGGGCCGAACAGGTCACTGTGGATTAGTTCCAGTGGCTTCTGTGCTCTTTTTCTTGTTTGGTTGTGTGGAAGCTTACACATTTTTCCTTGACAGCATATTTCACACACTTCCTTCACCTTTGTTTCTGTCATACCATCCACCAGGGCTTGCAGTTTCTGAAGCCATGCCTTACTTGTGTGACCAAATCTTCTATGCCACAAGTACGCGGTTCCAAGTGTTAGGCATGCAATTTCCTTCCTGGTATGGAGTGTTAGCCTGTACAACGTGTTGATCCGATGTGCAACTGCAAATCACATAATTTCCCTTCATTATTAGTGCCTTACCATCTTCAAAAATGATTGTGCATCCCAGGGGCGGATTTAAAGGGAGGCGGAGGGTAATAATTTTGATTACTTGTATTAAAAGCCTGGAAACAAGTCATGCAATTTCTTAGATATTCACTAAACATGAAACTCAAAGCTCGTGAAATATTTATACACACATCAAAAAAAGTTTTGCATCACCTCGGTTCCCAGATCTCCGGCATATAGACGTTGACTGTGTATATTGTATCCAAGATACAGTCCCTTTGACTGTTCATAGATGTCACTAAAACTGCTCAAAGATGTAAACAACCATGCATGAGCAGGGCCTATTAGACGGAGGGGGTACGACAGCCGATCAGTTCCAGTCATTCCACCAGGACGAAGGTACGCTGCTCATGTTGTCTGTAGTTCTACCATGCCTAGAAGGTCAATACCGCAGTTCGATCGCGTCCGCATTGTTACTTTGTGTCAAGAAGGGCTCTCAACAAGGGAAGTTTCCAGGCGTCTCAGAGTGAACCAAAGCGATGTTGTTCGGACATGGAGGAGGTACAGAGATACAGGAACTGTCGATGACAGGCCTCGCTCAGGCCGCCCAAGGGCTACTACTGTAGTGGATGACCGCTACTTACGGATTGTCGCTCGGAGGAACCCTGACAGCAATGCCACCATGTTGAATAATGCGTTTCGTTCAGCCACAGGACGTCGTGTTTCAACTCAAACTGTGCGCAATAGGCTGCATGATGCGCAACTTCACTCCCGACGTCCATGGCGAGGTCTAGCTTTGCAACCCCGACACCATGCAGCGCGGTACAGATGGGCCCAACAACATGCTGAATGGACCCCACGGAATTGGCATCACGTTCTCTTCACCGATGAGTGTCGCATATGCCTTCAACCAGACAATCGTCGGAGACGTGTTTGGAGGCACCCTGGTCAGGCTGAACGTCTTAGACACACTATCCAGCGAGTGCAGCAAGGTGGTGGTTCCCTGATGTTTTGGGGTGGCATTATGTGGGGCCGACGTACGCCACTGGTGGTCATGGAAGGCTCCGAAACGGCTTTACGATACCTGAATGACATCCTCCGACCCATAGTGCAACCATATCGGCAGAATATTGGAGAGGCATTTGTCTTCATGGACGACAATTCTCGACTTCATCGTGCACATCTTGTGAATGCGTTCCTTCAAGATAACGACATCGCTCGACTACAGTGGCCAGCATGTTCGCCAGACATGAACCCTATCGAACATGCCTGGGATATGTTGAAAAGGGCTGTTTATGGACGTCTTGACCCACCAACCACTCTGAGAGATTTACGCCGAATTGTCGTTGAGGAGTGGGACAATTTGGACCAACAGTGTCTTGATGAACTTGTGGATAGTATGCCACGGCGAATACAGGCAAGCATCAATGCAAGAGGACGTGCTACTGGGTATTAGAGGTAGTGGTGTGTACTGCAATCTGGACCACAAATGCTGAAAGTCTAGCTGTATGATGGTACAACATGCAATGTGTGGGTCTCATGAGCAATAAAACGAGCTGAAATGTTGTTTGTGTTGATCTCTATTCCCTTTGTATTTAACGGTTCCGGAACTCTTGGAACCGAGGTGATGCAAAACTTTTTTTGATGTGTGTATATACAGACCTTTAAAAGTGTTGGTTGGTTCCTCAGTTTAGGGGCTGCGACGACGTGGTCCTGTAGCTTCTTGTACTTTGGGTGTGTGTAGAATCTGTTTGATAACCGGTGTTAATTGTGATGGCTAAATTAGTGTGTGTTATCTGTTTTTAATTCAAGTAAGGACTGCGTACATTCGATTTTCAAGTAGTTCCAACTTTTGCTACCAAACGCCACCGTCAGCGACCAACTATTTGTGAACTTTGTTACTAGATGCCACCGCAGTCGGCTCCTGGCGACGAACGTTGGAACTTAAGAGCGTTAGTCAAAGATAACCTATAATTTAGCTTCACACAGTGTAAGTAGTGGAAGGTTCTATATCATGCCATAAATCTATGACATGGGACCGCTGGCTTTACTTCCCCTCCGAAGGAAGGCATACTGAGGGATTTTTATCCCTCTTAAAAATCCGACGACTTCGGCCGGGTTTGAACCAGCGACCTTGGGCATAGAAGTTCAGCATGCTACCAACTAAGCCACCGAAGCCGCTTTTAAAAGTGTAACTACCTTTTAATGATAAGTAGGATACATTTGCATATTCATTTACTTTTATGCTATTGAAGAACATCTAAAAACGGCTGGTCCAAGAAGCTTCTTAAACAGTAAGACAATTCAAGATTCTCTCATAGAATGCTGTGGTGAGTAGATTTTGAAGACAATAGTGGCTCGTGTAAACAAAGCCAAGGAATTTAGCTGTACGTTTGATGAAACAGTGGATGTGCCCCATATTTCTCAAATGTCACTTAATCTGAGATACGTTTGCACTGAAGCAGGCAGCATCAGAGAAGACTTTGTGGGATATCTCGACATTAGAAAAACTGTTTTGGACCTTGAAAAAGATTCGTCATTAGGCTCAGAGATAGAAGATGGCAATCATGAAAACCATTCGAGAAATGAAACTGAACCAACGGTGACAGGTTTGATACTCGGTGAGGTAGTGATTAGAGAGTTAAGGGCTCTTGTTTTGAACCTTAATAACTGTTTTGGCATAGGAACTGATGGAGTTTTCGTGAATATTTCCGAAACTGTTGGAGCAGTACAAGAGATTCAGAAAGTTGCTGTTATTGCAGTAATATGTCCTTGCTACAACAACCAACTTAACTTGGCTATATCCAAAACAGCAAAGGTCCTGTCTGTAAGAAATACATTCGGTATTATGACAGAAATTATATCATTATTTATTGCTTCTTCAAAATGAGAATAATATGGTTCTGAAAAATATTCTTCATGGCCAACTGATTGACCTTTGTGAGACACGATGGGTGGAACGGCACGACGCTATTTTGAAATTTTCAACCAACATTGAAAAAGTGGGTGATGCACTCGAAATTGTTTCCAGTTGGTCAGACGTTCAAGAGGAAGCGTCCCCATCTAAAACATGATCTTTGTTGTCCAGCATAACCGATGACGATGTAATATGTTCAAAAGACGTATTATTATTATTATTATTAATCGATGGGCATAAGGTTGGGG
Organism: Meconema thalassinum; assembly: GCA_946902985.2. Classification (NCBI taxonomy): domain Eukaryota; kingdom Metazoa; phylum Arthropoda; class Insecta; order Orthoptera; family Tettigoniidae; genus Meconema; species Meconema thalassinum. The sequence goes on from OX336389.2 coordinate 1,070,875,738, forward strand.
AACATTATAGCCACCCACATAATTTTTCATCTTATAATTGTAATTATCTAATTCACATCAGATTGATACGGAAGGAGAAGGTTGTGTCAGTGTATATATTTAATTGAATTTGTCGTGATTTAATGGAAGGTTTTATTTGACTATTAAATATTTTAACGTGAGGGTTGGAGCGAGCACTTAAGAAGTATTTTCAGTCAGTTAGGAGGAAGCAGAGACGTGTTGCAATATGAGGTTAAACTTGGCTGGCCGCACTGCAGCGGGGCTTCTTGGAAATGAACACAACGACTGACGCTCCGGAGTTGGCAGTTCTCGGAAGATGATTCATAGGAGGTCATATCCACCGTGACAATGAAAACTAGCCTCTAGCTGGGACCAGGATAACCTTATTTGGCTACAAGCACCTCGATTCCCAGAATTTCACTCCACGCGATGGGATACCGGATCAGAGCTCGATGCCTACATCCGTTTAAGGAATAAAGTTAGCTACGTTGAAACCTAGGATATGATTGGTCGGCAGTCAGGGGAAGAAGACCACTGGAGAAGGGATGAAGAAATTTATAAACGACATTACTCGAGAGGCCATTCTATTCCATTATCCATTTTTCGATTCTTCAGAGAAGACGACTGCAGAGCATGTCAGATCTAACATACAGTTAGAGTTGAAATATGTTGGGACATATATCGTCTACACATATAAATGTTGATAGTTGTGTCTAAGGCTATCTTCATAAATGTGATTATTGAAGTCAGTGCTTCGTCACAATCAACTTAGAAATTTTTACATACGACATCGCATACTACAGGAATGATGGCGACGATATTCAACAGGAGCCTACAAATTTGCTCCGGCACGCGCAAACCCAATCACGAGAAGACATCAATGGTGAGCGCACTGGCAACATAACATCCATCTCTGTTATTCTTTTAATAAATATTTTATATGGGCATAGTAAATATAATTTCAATTAGCTTTTGCAATAACTTAACTTCATTACATCGTATCCGTTGGTCCTAGGCCGCCACGTTAACCATAAACTCAATAATTCTTCTAATATCATGTCTTGCATAGTTGTTCTTTTTAATATAATTAAAATTCATTCATTAAACTCATTCTCCGTGCTTACTCTTTGTAGTTAGAAATAGCTATAAGAAGAACCCTTCCTCTCATTACGAATATTACGCAGGTTGGAAACTTAGTTTCCCTACGGGCTGAGATAAAGAAGAGTCTGCATAGCCAAGGTAGAGTGGTAAGTGTACATGTGTTTATTTCTTAGTTCAGATTGGTATTGAACCCGATGGCGCCCAACCAACATAAAGTGTTATTGTGGTTTGTCCACATTACTCCAGGTAAACAGTTACATTTGGTCACCCAACAGGGGGATGAGTCATTCATATTCAACAACCTGTGTTAAAAAATACATTTGTACACCCGAGTGGGACAAGTACTAGCCAAAACATTGCATTTGCCGCCCAACAGTGGAGCTTCTTGTTTTTAAACATTACAAAGAATTTATTGTATCTTTGTGCTGTCTTAACGAAGTTCTAGCCATAACTCATTACTTGAGCATACTTTTTCAAACTGAAACCTAGATGTCAAGTCGGCATCTGATGCAGTATTCAGCGTGATATCCATATTTGCCACGAAAAGGAATAATATAGAAGAAGACTTCAGCAGGAGTATGAAAAGTGTAATATAATTGCAAGTGTGTTAGCTGTAGAGATAAGGCTTCCGAGAATCGTAGAGAGACAAAGAAACCGAGAAAATGCACCATTCACCACTGCTGAATAACATTTTAGACGGAATATCTATATCCCCTTGCAGGACTGGATGATCAGCGATCTAATTACAAGACTTTCCTTGACATCTACAAGTTAAATATGTTTCTACCTCAAAATGTTGTTAAAAACTGTATTACTAATCTTGATACTCCAGACCAAAATGAAGTCTTGAAGACGGTGACTAAGAAATATGCCACTTTGTTTCAATTACGGTACAAGGATAAGTGTTGTATACGAAACTGAAAGCTGAATATCTCCATTGGTCAACAACAATGAATATGGAAATGGTCAATGAAGGCATCATCCCATCAACTGTAGCTAGTGCGTTCGAGTCTTGCCACCCAGTTTTATTTCCATTGGTGAAGACGATGCTCAAAGTAATACTGACACATCCTGTAAGCATCGCATGTGCCGAACGATCATTTTAGACCCTCCGTCTCCTGCGAGGACTACAAAAACCAGACTCAAGAGATTGGCCCTAATGTTCATCCATAGAGACATCCCTATTGATCGCAATAAAATCATTAATAGGTTTGGACAAAAGAGCAAAATAATTCCACAAGCCTATTGTAAGATGAACTTCAATAAGTGAGCAGTCTGTATTTATGTTAAATATAAATATAATGATTTTGATTAAATTATGTATGTCAAGAAAATTTGTGTTTTTATTGTTGTTGTAAATCCTCAGATTTCAGAATATCAAAGCTATAAACTTTAAAATAATTTGATTCATCTTGCTGTTATACATTAAAACATACTTAAACTCCTGAGGAAAACATTAGCTTCACACAATTTCTTTCACACTTAAATACTGTATAAAACAAAAATGTAAAGATTACAATAGCCTAATATTTAAACATTGTGTTTGAAAGAATACGGTATTACAAATTTTAAAACCTCTCTAAAATAGTTTTAAACCATTCGTACTAGAACTATGACAGTAAATAGAAGGACTTACAAAACTGAGATAATTTAGAATACAATAAATATTTCACTTAAAATGGCTAATATCACGGAAATATTTCCAAATTCACAAAACAGTTTCATATAATTTTTGATTCTTTCTTTCTTTCTTTCTTTATTTATTTATTTTAAATTGTCAACATTTATTTGTACCCACAAATATAACAAGAAAATCACGAACTTGGACCTAAATTTTGCAAAATATTCCGGAGGAGTTTCGTCGCACCCCCAATGGGTTGGGGGTATTCCAGGCCCCCGGTGTGTTCGCTCCCCCATAATCTTGCCTTAAATCCACCACTGGGGCATCCACTCATTTTCAGTCTTCTCACAGATAGTAAATTTATTTCCAAATCTGGAATGTACAACACGTCTAGAATGTTCACAGTATTCCATGTTCCGTCGACCAATGATGCAAAAAGTGTCATATTTCCTTTTTGTGTTGATGTGACTGAGTGCCCTGCTTTTGCAACTTTAATCTTCATTGGATTAATCTTTACACTTGTCTGAATTAAATCAGATTGATTAATCATGTGCTCTGAAGCTCCAGAATCAAGCCACCATATCACTTCATCACTTACAGCCTTATTCATTCTTGAGTCTATTACATCAGATAAAGCTGAAAAACAGAATTCTTCTTCCTCCTCTTGAGTGACATAGGCAGCTCCAGTTTGCATCCTTGAAAACTTTGTAGGCTGCCAAGGAGTGTTACGTGGGCTGGGACAGTCTCTCCGTAAATGACCACTGCCCCCACAGTTGTGGCACTTGTAAGAATGTAAAGCAGGCTTAGTATTACTGTTAGCTCCAGAAAATACCTTGGACTGGTGCTGATTGTATGTTGATGTTGCAGTAGTATTTGGCTGCTGGTACTGGCGTTTCTGTTTTCCTCCATCCTTTACTTGTCCTGGTCGAGTAAAGAAAGTAGTTGTTGACTCATTCCTCTGTGGTTTCTGTTTTCCTTGGAGATTCCTTTTAGATTCTTCATCCAAAAGTATATTTTTGACAAAAGAAAGAGTTAATTTCTCACCGTTTGCTGACATGGTTTCAGTAGAGTTTACAACCATACTATAGTCAGTTGGCATGATCAATAACAAATGACAGATCACATCTATCTCATCAGTATTTGCTTCAGCAGATTTAAATACTCGAATTTGTCTGTCAAACTTCAGAACGTGATTTTCCAAAGCCTCCTTAGTAGGGTTATGTCACATTGCAGGCAACGCTTTCCTTGCCTGAAGTTGACTGGCAATTCCTTTCCTTTGGAAAGTGTCTGCTAAAGTTTTCCAGACCTTGAAGGCTGTATTATGTCCTCTATAATATTCCAAATGACTATCGGCTATTAATAGCACTTACAAAAATTCTAATGCAATACTTATCTTTCTGCCGGAGTTTCTCAGTAGCTGCTTACCTGGCCGTTCGAGTGGCTGTTGTCTCGCCCGCAAGTGCTTCAGCATACTGAACTTCTTCTGTGATGTGGGACATCAGTTTATCCTCGTCCAGTAGGACTACAAGCCTGAATTTCAAATTGTCGTAGTTCTTACCGTCGAAAAGTGGAATGTGGTATCTTTCATCATTGACTCTTTGTCTCTCCTCGTCGTTCATTTTCCCTTCGTCTCAAAGTAAGCTAATGGAGTCACTATTCTTCATCCGATATTCCGTTAACCTCCCAGTATTGATTCCTGATTCACTCACAAAAACTGTCCGTAAGTATTCGTTGTGAATGCTATTTTTATGCTTTGCTTTGCTTTGACTTTTTGCTTTCACAGCTTTATTCAAAAAGCAAGGCATAAAAATAGCATTCACAACGAATAATACGACCGGGAGGCACCTGCAAAATAGCAATCTAAATAAACAAGACCCGTATTCAAAGTCAGGGGTATATTCTATTATATGCCAAGACATTGGTTGTCAAGCTAATTACATTGGACAGAGCGGAAGACGAGTAGATACACGTTATAATGAACATAGGAATGCGATAAGATACGGATCACATTCAGCCGGATGCGAACATGTGTGTGACACGGGGCACAGCTTCACTAAAATCGAGAATGATCTAAAAATAATTCATCACGAATCGAAAGGCAGAGCTCTCGACATAAAAGAAGCAATCGAGATTCACCTAGCCAAACAAAACAATCCCAACAATCTAAATGAACACAGTTTTATGGAGAGTTCGCCCCTTTTCGCCCTACTAAAAAACACACCCTGTCGAAAACAAGACACAACTTAGCGATACAGCCAAGCTAGATAAAAAAAGGGGGGAAAATAGCGGTGTTTATAGGTAAATGTTAATTGGATCAGGTGTACTATGTACATTTTTCTGCAATAAACCTAGGCCGATATGCGTGGCAGTATTAAAGGTGCCGGGACGTCTTCAATAGACCGTGTACCGCTCAGTATCGATGTCTTTTTAGCCCATGCGTGGCGAAGATAGTTCCACGGTCTTTAGTAGTTGCAGACTCCTGCATTCAATAGCATACACTTTTATCTAGATTTGGCAAAGTCACACAAATATACATGGCACTGACCTCTGGAAGAACATAGCAACTAAAGGGGGAGGAAGGGGAAAACCAGTTCCACCCAGCGAACACTCGGGGTTAGTCGACTACAACTGGTGTCTATGGCAACACGTCAACTGCTTCAAGTTTCAGTTAAAGAGACAACTCGATAAGTATAAGCTTGCATTATTTCAGTATTACCATAGTTGATTTTGTAAAACCATATAATCACCCCTAACAGACAAATTCCAGATTTTCATCACTATTTTAGAAGTTTACCTAACATTAGATATACCACATTTAACATACACCGACTGATGCATTACCAACACTGCAACTAAATAATTGTACATATTGTATATATGTTTCACCTGTATTCTCAAAACATAGATGTTATAGCCTAAGTGTAATGGATCTGATGATGATCGCTTGACGATCGAAACTGGTCATCCTAGTGTATTTATTAATCTTAAGTAATTTATTTCAGGATCAGGGCATAACCCAGCTCTATTTGGGTACATTCGTGTTGACCGACTGAAAAGCACCAAACTTTTGTTTTTTCTCTATCTAAAAACTACAAAAATGAGGGTTACCACTATGTTTCATTAACCCCTTCAATTATAGGACACCCTTTGCTGGAGCAGATGACCTCGATGTTCTTCCCTTAAAACAACAAACATCACCACCATCTGAAGCCTGCCCTACAAGAACGTTGTATATCACATTTATGAACTTTTCAGTATTAAAAGAAAACTTCATATGCCTAATCTGATACCGAGATATGTTAAATACAGGTCTATACATTAAAGTTGCAGCCCCTCTTCCAACACTAAAGGTCTATATTTCTCTTAAATGGCAGCATATATGACTCCCCATGATTTTAGTGCAGTTTTCTTGCAAGAAAGTTGTATATCACAATAGACCTAGAACGTTGTATATCACAAGCCATTTTCTATGGCTATAAAAAAAAGAAAAATAATGATCAGATACATTAGTATAGCATATTGTATTGCTTACAAGTCATACACAAAACAAGAAAATAAAATGGTCATATTGAGAACCGTCTAAATATTTTGGATGGTCACCGTGTTTGATTTGTATATGTAGGCCATAGAGTTATGCACTACTAGATGACGATTATTGCAGGGGTTCATTATTCAAACGTTGACTTCGATCGCATGATTAGGACACAAGCTATAAAAACTTAAATTTAAAATTTCGCACAGTCGCCATCTTGAGGTAATGTAAACAATTGAACTAAATTAGATGTCAGTGCATTACAATGTGCATAAAAATTTGATGTACCATTTTTCACTGCGCACGGGAGGTTGAATCGCGAGAAGAATCGATTTAAATGTTTCAGTTTTGCTTGGCCGCCATGTTCGTTTTGTTCTTAACAGGTTTTCAAAAGTCATATAGGTGAACTTCTATTAGTGCCCTTTATCACCGTACAACAATTCAGGGTGATATTAGTAATAGTTACTGAGATATAGAATGCCTGTGAAATATTACGTACAGCTGCCATGTTGGATTCGTGAGACGTAATAAATAGTAAAGGGCACGGTCGGAGTCGGACGATATAGTACATTCGGTTATCTAGATGAATATGTTAACTTATCGAATTTATATTTGAATACTTGGATACTAGAGTGAGAATCAACTAGTCAGGTTCTCACAGGTTCTCCTCGCGTCTGCGTTATTATATTATTTCAGAAAGAATATGAAGACTTTGAAATGCTGTTTATTTAGTTCACCAAACACCAAGTATTTACATAAATATATACACACATCAAAAAAAGTTTTGCATCACCTCGGTTCCAAGAGTTCCGGAACCGTTAAATACAAAGGGAATAGAGATCAACACAAACAACATTTCAGCTCGTTTTATTGCTCATGAGACCCACACATTGCATGTTGTACCATCATACAGCTAGACTTTCAGCATTTGTGGTCCAGATTGCAGTACACACCACTACCTCTAATACCCAGTAGCACGTCCTCTTGCATTGATGCATGCCTGTATTCGCCGTGGCATACTATCCACAAGTTCATCAAGACACTGTTGGTCCAAATTGTCCCACTCCTCAACGACAATTCGGCGTAAATCTCTCAGAGTGGTTGGTGGGTCAAGACGTCCATAAACAGCCCTTTTCAACATATCCCAGGCATGTTCGATAGGGTTCATGTCTGGCGAACATGCTGACCACTGTAGTCGAGCGATGTCGTTATCTTGAAGGAACGCATTCACAAGATGTGCACGATGAGGTCGAGAATTGTCGTCCATGAAGACAAATGCCTCTCCAATATTCTGCCGATATGGTTGCACTATGGGTCGGAGGATGTCATTCAGGTATCGTAAAGCCGTTTCGGAGCCTTCCATGACCACCAGTGGCGTACGTCGGCCCCACATAATGCCACCCCAAAACATCAGGGAACCACCACCTTGCTGCACTCGCTGGACAGTGTGTCTAAGACGTTCAGCCTGACCAGGGTGCCTCCAAACACGTCTCCGACGATTGTCTGGTTGAAGGCATATGCGACACTCATCGGTGAAGAGAACGTGATGCCAATTCCGTGGGGTCCATTCAGCATGTTGTTGGGCCCATCTGTACCGCGCTGCATGGTGTCGGGGTTGCAAAGCTGGACCTCGCCATGGACGTCGGGAGTGAAGTTGCGCATCATGCAGCCTATTGCGCACAGTTTGAGTTGAAACACGACGTCCTGTGGCTGAACGAAACGCATTATTCAACATGGTGGCATTGCTGTCAGGGTTCCTCCGAGCGGCAATCCGTAAGTAGCGGTCATCCACTACAGTAGTAGCCCTTGGGCGGCCTGAGCGAGGCCTGTCATCGACAGTTCCTGTATCTCTGTACCTCCTCCATGTCCGAACAACATCGCTTTGGTTCACTCTGAGACGCCTGGAAACTTCCCTTGTTGAGAGCCCTTCTTGACACAAAGTAACAATGCGGACGCGATCGAACTGCGGTATTGACCTTCTAGGCATGGTAGAACTACAGACAACATGAGCAGCGTACCTTCGTCCTGGTGGAATGACTGGAACTGATCGGCTGTCGTACCCCCTCCGTCTAATAGGCCCTGCTCATGCATGGTTGTTTACATCTTTGAGCAGTTTTAGTGACATCTATGAACAGTCAAAGGGACTGTATCTTGGATACAATATACACAGTCAACGTCTATATGCCGGAGATCTGGGAACCGAGGTGATGCAAAACTTTTTTTAATGTGTGTACATTGGCACAAAGCCTATCTTGCTTGCCTTAGCAAAGCTAACACAGTGACTACATAATAAGAAGTATGATGTTGAAGAGAGCTGTGAAGAGACAGGAGCAGCTCCAACATGAGGTTAAATACTAGGTTAATGTTGGTGGGAGGCACGAAGTTATCCCGAGTGTCTCCGAATGAGTTTTACCAATAAGAATACACTTAACTTAGCTACAACCTGTGGAAAGGGAAGGAAAATAGCCAATGACAATATGGTTTCTCGGGCGGTGTCCAGGCGTGGCTATCAGGGCGCCTTCTAGACTTTCTTGAAATAGTGGGTTTCCGAGAACCCTGAGTGGGCAGGAAGAGGACTGGCCATTTCTAAGAACGTTAGTCATAGAATAGAGACAGCTTGGTTTTCCGAGTATTGTTTGTCACAAGGACCAGAGAGGTCTGTCGTTCTGAGAAATGAATACCGGACTTGTGTTTCGGGAGTAAGGCTCCATGTTTTCGTTAAGTGGCCATACATGACTTTACTCTTGGGTTTACAACAAGGCTTGGCTTGCGACCTGGGAGGGTCTAGCGATGTGCATCTGCAGGTTTGAAGCAGATTTCTGCAGAATACAGCTTTTGTGTTTCCAACATGAATAATAATATCTAAAAACCAAAGTTATTGGAACACTTTGGCTGACTTGGAGTATCAATTGGGTTACTTGGCAGGGTACATGACTCATTTACCATACCGAGTATCATTGAAATCACTCCTACTGTTTATATTTTATTAAGGACACACACACACGCACATACACACACACTGACAAAAGGTGATATCATAAGCCTTTTGGTTCTTCATAAGTGAAAATAGGCTAAAAATAATACTGTGATAATCAAGGGATTACATGCAAAATTGCAGCAGCATTATAATGAAAACACGTTCCTCGAGGTACAATGCTGCCACCCTTAAAACGTTCTTCTCTAGCATGACTTGGACGATGATTATGTTCAACTGCACGCCCTGAAGTTGCTGTATAAGCTTTGCCACTATTCTTCCACTGAAATTGATTTATCTTCCTTTTCCTGCTCTTATTCAGTGCTAAAGGAGAGCCGGCGACACATTCGAATTGCCAACATCCACCATCTTGTTGATGTACAACTTTCATGCAGGGAAGCCAGCTTTCGAACCCAAAATTTTCAGTGCATTCTTTTGAAATTGACTAATTTTCGGTTTGCAACGTGTCGGTGTGCTGATATTCAACCTTCTTAACCGAAAAATCTCAACATGCTCAATTTTTGATATACAACGTTTTGTAGAGCAGGCTTCATCTCTCTCCCTTTGCTGGCCTCGTAACTTACTCTATAAAATATTGCTCCTTCTTTATCTTCAGAAGACGTAGAACCCATAAAAATAACTGGAAAATGAGAGAAGAACACACTCATCAACACAAATCACATATTACAACATCGGATTTCCCCAGAAAACAAACATCATGATCCAAATACTGTACAAACATGCTCACATAACTACAATCTTTGCACAGAAAGCAGTACGAAATGTCAACACTAAATAGTGAACTGTCTGGATTTACCCGAACTTTGTTTTTTCTCTATCTTAAAACTACAAAAATGAGGGTTACCACTATGTTGCACTAACCCTTTCAATTATAGGACACTTTTTGTTGGGGCAGATGACCTCGATGTTCTTCCCTTAAAAAACAAACATCACCACCATCTCTCTCCCTTTGCCGGCCGCGTAATTTACTCTATAAAATATTGTTCCTTCTTTAACGTCTGAAAACGTAGAATCCACGCACAAATTCACAACAAGTAAAGCAAAGCTTTCTTTTGGGGAAATAATGCATTGATATGTTTGTTGCCTTTGAAGAGCACTGTGGAAGTCTATTGAAACTAATTGTGCTATGCATGGGTTTCTATTGTACCAGTTAAACACGGGATGTGTTGTGACTGGACTTCTTGTTTATATATACATGTATATTATGTATTTTACTGCGTTAATTCCCTCCCTGTGTGCACTCAAAAGTTTTCTGTTGCATTTGAGTTGGCTGCCCTGATAAAACCAGCACGTCAAGCAGAGGCAAGAATGAGAGTAGTTGGCTATTGTTGACACTCTCCGTTGGGACATGGACAAGGCCGGCTAGTCATTCTCTTACAGCGGACAAGGCACGCGTCCGTGGCATCCTAGACATGCCTTATTGAGTGTTTAATAGTTATTGTGTTGTATATAGTTGGGAATATATCTACAGTTCGTTCTATGCGTTGTTTTATTGAGTGTGTTTCGGTACCGGTATGTAATTCCTTGCCTTGTGAACCTGCACCACCATTTACATGCTACCAGAGAAATTGCGTCCGCAACAAGATGAACGGATAAAAATACACGAACACATGTTGACTTAGATTGTATTGAACAAGACACAGGATACAGAATACAGACAAAAGGAAAAGAACATAAAGTCAAAGAATATACATTTGACAAAAGACAAACGATATTAACATGCGAGCGAGATTAGAAAGTACAAGAAATATTCATTCTCTTCAACACTCTTTCTTAATCGAGCAATGCTGCACTTAGGACAACACAATGCAACTAACACATTTCACATGACCATGAATTGGCAGACCTTTTTTCAATACATCAGCAATAATTTCAGCAGTAGGCATATAGGGCAACATTACTTTGCATTTCTTTAAGATGTCCCTAGTGAAATGATAACGCACATCTATGTGTTTTGTTCTCGGAAGAAAACCTTCCATCTCAGCTAACCTCTGAGCACTCTGACTGTCATTACACAACTGAATTGGATCTGCTCTCTTACACAACACAAAGAAGAAACCTCTAAGGAACAGAGCTTCTTTACATGCAAAAGTCTGACCTATGTATTCTGCTCCAATGCTAGACAATGCCACAACTGGATGTTTCTTACTTTCCCAACTTATTGGGCCTTCTGCATATTAAAATACGTAACCACTCACAGATTTCCTGTCAGTTAAATTATTTCCAAAAGAAGCATCAACAAAACCCTTGACATCACATTCTGATTTTTATATATACATGATACCAGCATCCACCGTACCCTTCAAGTATCTGAATACTCTCTGGACACATGTCCAATGTTCCTTACCATATCAATTGTTGGACTGACTCAAATAATTAGTTACATATGCAATATCTACCCTGGTACAAATGGAAATGTATAACAAAGAACCAATAGCTTGTAGATAGGGATAGGATTTGTCACAGCATGTGGATTTCTCCAACAACAAACCTATTCCCATCGGAGTTTTCACATAAGTACAATCCGACATGTTAAACCTATCCAAAACATCTAACAGATAACACTTCTGATCCAATCGAATACAATCTTTGCTTCTTTGCACTCTCATCCCCAGACATTCAGAGGACTTGTCCCAAATCTTTGATCTTAAAATGAGAATGCGTCACAGACTTCAGTTTCTCAACTTGGACATGATTATTAAAAAATAGAAACAAATCATCAACATAGAGGGCAATAACAACAAAAGGTAATGAATCTTTACAGTAATATACACATAGTTCATACAGAGACTTCTTATAGCCGATTTCAGTAAGAATTCCATGAACCCTCTCATACCAAGTGCGAGATGCTTGCTTCAAGACACAAACAAATTTACGAAGCTTACAAACTTGAGAACTGTCACACTCATAGCCTTCTGAGGGGGGGGGGGGGGTACATAAAAATAAAATTTTTAAGGACGCCATTCAAAAAAGCTGTTGAAACATCAAGGTGATGAACTTCCAGATCCATATTTACAGCAAGAGCAAAGAATAATCTCAATGTACTATACCGCACTACAGGTGCAAAAGTTTCCAGATAATCAACTGAGTACCGTTAAGAACAACCTTTAGCCACTAAGCGTGCTTTAAATTTAGACACATTACCTTCAGTATTACGTTTCACTTTAAACAACCATTTGCTTCAGACAATATTTGTTCCATCAGGTTTCTCAACTAATGTCCATACTGTGCCCATGTGGGACCGGCACAAGATTGAACCCCTGACCAGTAATAGAAAGATATTCTAAAATCATATATAAGATTACAGCAGTACGGAATTGAGCTCACTGGAGAGCGACCACAAAGACATTACAAGAGGGTGCAGGTGGGCAAGTGAAACGCATATATTCACATTTGTTTGACAAGTTAAAAGGAAATCGCCATTAAAAGGACTATTAACGAACTAGGGGAAGTCAGAGTCAAGAGGCCATAGATACTACTCGACATTCCGATGTATAAGCGACTTCACCAAAATTATCACTTTTCAAGAGGACAGTTAGAAGAGGAACTATTTCTCGAGAGGCTCTTAAAAACTTAGCCCAGGAATTTGTAAGATCAGAAGTTTTCCCAAGCAAGGAGAAAGGGGCTGTACCATATTAAACATAACAAAATAAACCCACCAGAGTTATTAAATCTGAAGCTAGAAGAGAAGTAGTGACGACAAAAATCAGAGAGTTGGCAGGCCTGAATAAGATACTTGAAATACTGCAAGCCAAGGGAAACGTCATCGAAATTCCAGCGGATGACTACCCGCGGACCAAACAGGGATGAGAGGCAGGCCCTGCAAAGGGGATATTAACTAATTAAATTAATTAAAAATAAACTAGCGAAAGCTTTCAATTCCGCCAGCAGGAAATCGAAATATAATTACAAAATACACTTTAAATTAAATTATGGAGAAAATTAGGCCACGGATTCAGAAATTCAGCTCCCAAATTTGAAAGGAACTAACTTCTTGCCAGAAATGAATAAATAGGCTTCAAGCCAGAGCAAAACAGTCAGTCCTCAGGCCCAGTCGTCAGAGTCAGTCGTCAGTCGCAGTCGTCAGTCGCATTCAGTCGAGAGAGACCTTGCTAGAGGCAGGTTACTCGAGAGTCTTCAAAGACCACAGTTCGAGTGCGCTACGCAAGTTAGCCAGTGTGTTAACAGCCTTTGTATCGGCATGTTACATAAAAATTGATAAGTACGATCAAGTTAGATCTAGCCTCGGGAACAAAGTACACAAGTCAGCGAGAAAATCGGAAGAACTACACTCAAAGACAATATAGTTCGAGTCTCTTAAGAGACAAAATAAATATAAAGTGCGATAGACAGTAACTAAATCGAACTAAGTCAGCAAAAAGTACTGGTTCGAAACCAAGCCGCGTTCAAGCGTAGTAAAAGCAGAAGATGCGAAAGCATCCTAAAAACATTTAAGAACAACGTGCGGAAATATAAGGACATTGTAGGAGTTAGACACTCCAAACGTAGAATATAGAGATAGAAACTATATCGCGCAGAAAGAGACAGTTAAATTGGAGGGAAACCTCAAGAACATTTATCTAAGTGAAAGGTCGGAGGACGCAGGTTCCATAATCAGAACATTTTTCTTTTGAGGATACAAATCCTAAAAGTAGAAGTTACACGATCTTCAGGGAAGATTACGGCAGGAAAAGAACTATAAATTGCAATAGACGCAATGGTAAAACAAAAGCACAGCGCGATAGAAGAAGGACAGATAGAACACTAATAAGCAGAGAAAAGGCTATCTAGAAGGAGATTCGAGAAAGAGACAGTTACGATCTCGGGAGGAATAGGAAGAGAGACTTACCGAAGGAGAGGAAGATAGGAGAATCACACGTTCAAGGTTTTACAGGGATAGACCATCTAGGAGGTTTTCCACCATTTGTACGCTGAGAATTGGTCCGTGTACGATTGTATATAGCGGATAAGTGAATTTTATTTGTGTTTAATAAGTGTTAATAAGTGAATTAAGAAAATGTATAAATATATTGTCGTGTGTCGATATGAAGACCAAATGTTAAAAAGGGTCTATTGTAATATGAAGATGAGAAGCTGAAGAAATTATGTTGGGTGAAGCCATCCAGAAATCACGTCATGAGCAAAAGGAAATGAGGGTGAGTCAAAAATGTTTATAATATAAAAGTGAATGTATCATATGCTATTCAGAGAATTTATGTATGAAATGTATGCAGAATGAATAATCAAATGATATCAATATGTCAGAGGGCAACCGCCAAGACGGTTTGCAAAAATGTTAAAATTTATTATAAAAGTGCAAATGAAATAATAATAATAATAATAATAATAATAATAATAATGAAAGCCCGTAACAATGGTTAAATAATGATGAAATAAGATCTGAAAGGAGGAATCGAATATAATAACGTAAATGGCAAGTAAAATATATGCCAGATAAATGAAAGTAACGTAAATGAAATAAGCCCCGTTAGAATAATAATAATAATTATAATAATAATAATAATAATAATAAATGTTGAGTTTTATACTCCGAGACAATAATGTTGAGTAAATAATTGCATTCCGCAAGTTAATAATGAAGTAATGAATATTAATCAAAATAATGAATAATAAACTCGAGTTGAAATGATTAAATAATTGAAATAATTGAAGTACGTGGAATAATTAAAATAATTAAAGGATCGTTGGGGATATCATAAATAATGATAGTATAATGCTATTCAGCAAATGATAAAAGTAATATGTTAAAGATAATAGTTGGAGATCCAACACCATGAAAATGATGTAGGACGTTATAAGCTATTAAGCTATGGTAAAGTAAATGCCAACGCTAGCAAAGTCGTTGGAGATGCGCTGATGATCCAAGTAATATTGCCGAAATAGGCCTTTAAAAGAAGGAATAAAATAAAGTGATGCTAGCAATGAAATAAATATATACTGCAACGTGCATAAGGTGAGAGAACAAAAAAGTATAATTGTCGGAAAGTCGTCGGTAATGTTGTTTGCGCGAGGGTTCGACCCGCCTGATTGAACGGGGATCCGAGTCAGGGGCATTGTGTTGCAATCTAAGTCCAGCCGGGCAATTGTTAAAGTGAATATGTAAGTCTGGAAAGTATCAGTGCTTCTACGAGATATGATTTCGACTGGAGAGGCAAATTGTCTCTGAGGCCTGAATCATATAGCCCATACTTTGTCATCGTAGTTATGTTATATACGACCAAATAATGTGTATGAAATGAATGGAAAATATATAAAGCGGTGATCTCCAATTATGGCACGGGTTACAAGGAAAGTGGAATGAATAATGAATTAATGAGGGATAAAGTAAATGAAATAATATTGCAACTTGGATCCTCATGCGCTTTTGTCTTAAAAGAAATGAAACATTTGAAAGTTTTAAAGAAATGAATGGAGTGAAGACAAGGTCATAAATCACAGTAAGCGAGGGGTCGAGAGAGGTCTGACCGCCCGGCCGACCGTCACTAAACACGAGGGGAGAATACAATGAAGCTTTGTATACAAAGGTTATGGTTGCTGAATGGATATTAATTTAATTTGGCGGAACATGCAAATTCATAAGTAAAAGGTGCTATGATATTGTGAAATAAATAATTGAATTGGTGGGTTTTTGAAAATCATCCCCACATTAAATTTGTAAAAATCAGATAATATTTGACCGTAGTAGTCAAAGAATAGGTTGAACACTAAATATTCGATTCCTGCCTCAAAGAAATATATGAATATAAACGGGTTAACTCATATTTGAGTTTGAAAGTAACTGAATAATTAAACAATGATAGCATATGGTACGTCACATATAAACCACCCTATTGCATGGAAATGAATCGTGAGGGAACGTGAATTCGAGGATGTGGCATGTATTTGTTTTAAAGTGTTGATGTGTTGTGAAATTAAGGCTTACCGTTAGAGGTAACAGAATTTAAATGAATGATAATGAAAAGAGATTTAAAGTAAACTAAGAATGAATAAAGCCCAGAAGGGATGTTGATAATACAGTTAAATGTCCGTAAAGCCTTTAAATAAGATGGTATGAAATGATAGGCATGCTCAATGTCTAAATAAATAATCTGTTGCGAAAAGAAAATGTAGATGAATACTCAATTAGAAATGATACCTAAACAAGATAACGCGATAGTGTAAGCTTATATGAATTTATGAGAAAGATTATGTATGTTTGATAATTTTTAGATTTGATTTTCCCAATATGTGAATGTTTTGTATATTGTTTGTATTATTCCTGGGAGTTTTTATAAATAAACTCATGTCTTTTGTAACATGTTTTGTTTTCAATTTAGTCTTGTAGATCCTAGAAAGTGCTATCATATCAAATGTGAGATCACGTTGTGAGCTGGACGTAACATGCCCCGAACCGCAACAGCTAGCCAGCACGTGATTAAGCATTTCCATCGAATATGGATACAGGGGAAAGTATGTAAAGTACTAAGATATGAGCACTGGATCACAAGATAAGTCGGTCAATATTAAAGCTAGAAGTAAGTCAGATGTAGGCAAAGTGACCGCAACCCGCTGCACACTCTATACAATTTTGGCGCCCAACGTGGGGAGGTTTTCCTTAAGTAAAACCAGGAAAAACTCGGGGTTTCCAAGAATTTTTTTTTGGGGGGGGGAATTCCGAAAATTTTGAATTTGACAAAACAGAATATCTTGCTTAGAGTTTTGAAGGAGGGAAGTAAAAACGGGTTAAGATACAAACCTACCCATTCGCATCTTTAAAAATAAAGAATATAAAGCACAACATTTTAATATGCCACTCGAATGTCACGTCATTTCATGTGCATGACTGATTTTTGGATGTCAGTAGCCCATCTATTCTCAAATTATATTTGAAAACAGAATGGCTATGACAGAGGAGATGCAAAAGCTCATGGACATGTTGAGGGAGGATACAAGGAAAAATGCTCTGGACTTAAAAAAGAGCAAAAATGAAGCCGTGGAAATGACACTTCAAAAGAAGCTTCAGGAAAGCAAAGAGGAAAGTAGTAAACACTTTGAAGCATTGGACAATAAGCTTCAGGAAAACAAAGAAAGTATAGACAAGGGTAGTTTAGAGTGTAAACAAAACTTTGAGATTCTAAACACTGAGGTAAGCAATGTAAACACTGAAATCAGTAAAGGAAATGATAAAATTGATCAGGTGAACAATAAAATGGACAGCAAGCTCAGTGAATTAAATACTAAAATGGACACTAAGCTTGATGATTTTCATGTTCAAATGGGGGAACGAGATAGAAAATTCCAAGCTCAAATAGAGCCGATAAAACAGAGTATAAATGTCATAGAAATCAATGTAAACCAAATCTCAGGTGCACAAAAGGAAGTAAACACACGTATAGATGAGATTGAAGGAAAGATTGAATATATCGAGAGCAAAACTAAAAAGATCATTGATGAAAAGTTTGAACAAATAAACGAGTCTCTTACGAAAACAGTAAGCGAGCAAATAACCGGTGTGAATGGAAAGATTGAGGAATTAAGAATACACGTAGATTCGCAATTAGACGATAATAGGAAACAATGCGGTGAATCCAGGCGAGAGTTAGAGGGAAAAATAGATACATTATCAACCAAAGTGCTTGAATTTGAGGCTCAAAGGCGAAAAGATGTAAGGGAATTAAACACACGAATGGATAGTATGTTCACACAAGTAGAGCAAAGGTTAGTTGATCATGACACAACAAATGAAAAACGGATTGAGGAACGTATTGAACCAATTAATGAAGAAATAAAAGCACAGGGCACACTAATTTCAAAACATGAGGTACAAATTGAAGAAAACACATCTCAATTAAACACCCTTAAGGAAGGATTAACTCCAATGAAGGTTAGTATAGGAGAAGCCCACAAGAAAATAGAACAAACCCAAGGAGAGTTAGCTCGTATGAAGAAAACGCAAGAGAAAACCCAAAAGGACGTGGAAACCCTAAATAAGGAGGTTAAAGGAATAAAGAATAGCCTACATAAAGACTTAGAAAACCTTTAGGTTGAGGTAGATGCAGATATCAAAGTAAAATTCGAGGATAAGGAACAACGAATCCACGAAACAAAGAAAAAGGTAAATGATGAACTGACTAAATTCCAGGAAGTTTGGAAACAGCAGCAAGCAGAAAGAGGCAAACGAACCGAAAAGAACGAAGACAGAATTGAAAAAAATCGAATAGGAATCGTTCGCAAGAATAGAAAGAATGGAGGGCAGAATGTACCAGAGTGAGACCCGCATGATTGCAATAGAGGGAGCGAATCTGAGAAATAATCAAATGGATAAAGGAAGCATGGAGGAGTTGAGAAACAACTGGGGAGAAACGGGAACCCAGCATATGTTTAATAATGTCCAAGAAGAGGAAAGTCCATACAAACTACCAGGGCCACCCTTACTTACATCAACTCCATTTAATAACAACAATGCGTTGCAGAACCAAGTTATAACCATTATCAAGCCTGAGTCAGATAAACCCAAGACATTTTCGGGAAACATATCATCAATGACCCCAAAATACTGGCTCAAAGAAGTTTTCGAGTATCTTAGAGACACTAGAGTCGCACCCGAACGTCAGTTCTGATCCATCGAGAAGCTTATGGAAGGTGATTGTCTTCTATGGTTTAGAAGCTTCCGATACACTTTTGATACCATAGAGGAATTCAGAGAAGCTTTTCTCAAAAGATATTGGGCAGCTGATGTACAGCAGAATCTCAGATTAGATTTATACTCCAAAAAGTATAACACAAATGCACCAACCCGTTATTCGGAGTATTTTACGGCTCAACTCTGCAAATTTAGAGAACTAGATTGCGCACCGTCAGAGAATGATTTGTGCCTTGCGATCATCAAGCAGCTACCATTTGAGATACAGAGATTTTTAATTTCGTCTAATGCCAAAACTGTGATAGAGATAGAGAGTATCCTACGCCAGTTAGATAACACAACACAGCATATGTCGCCGAGTCACTATAGAAATGTAGAACATGCCCATGTCACGAAAACACATACTGTGATTGCTAGAGAACCAAGTATGGATAAAGCAACCAGTACAGAAGATGGAAGAATTGGACAAGGTAATCCAGGGAATGGAAAACAAGAATGGAATCCACCGTATCAAGGGAACGGCAGAGGATATTTCCGAGGAAACATTTACAGAGGAAAAGAGGTAGAAACTACAATTCAGGTCATGGTTATCAAGGGAATAACGCATCGAGACCATACTATCAAAGGGGATCGAATAATAGAGGATCACCCAGTGGAAGACCATATCAGGGTTAGAAATGGAAACAGAATTACCCAAGGAATAATCAGCCACCAAATGTAAACATAGATTACCAGGCTGAAATCGAGGAACGTCGTGTAATTACACAACGGTTCTACGATGAACGAGGGGAAGAATATGAGAGGCAACCTAAGGTCCAGTGGAAGGATGCCATACACGAGAGAACATCCCCAGACATACACAACATAGATGGTGCCCAAAGCTTAGAATTGCAGGAGCACATCAGAAGAGAGGAACAAGATAAAAAACGCCAAATTTTGAAGGGCTAAGAAAAGAAGAGATCGGAGGATGGAATACGGTACAAGTTGTAAACTGGATTTCTAGACCAGAAGAATTAATAGATGAGATAATAGAAGGACCAGTCGTAGTCAAAAGAGAATTGCCGATTATTTTAACCAGAATAGAAGGAACTCTAGTTAGAAGTTTATTAGACACAAGGTCGACAGTTTGTCTGGTAACCCAAGCTCTGGTTAATGAATTAGAAAGAAAAGGGCGAGTTTTGAAGATCCCGATATCAGCAGAAAAGATCAAAGGAATTATTCCAGAGAAAAGTTTGGCCTGTAAATACCAGGTATTTTTAGAATTGAAAATCGGAGAACTAATGTTATCTCAAAGCTTTTTACTAGCGAGTAAACTGCCTTATAACATTATACTGGGTATAGACATTATCCGGGAACATAAGGTTGTTATAGATCTATCCCAAAATTGTATCAAATTTCGAAATGTAGGCCATGGTTCAGAAATAGATATTTTGTCACAAACAATAGAACAGATAGAAGGCGAACACATATGGCACATGAAAGAGGAAACTTGTCACAATGTAACAGAGGAAGAAGTGTATATTTTAGTAAAAGAATTAAGTACACTTGCTGCAGATTTAGAAAAAGAAGCAGAAGTCGAATTTGAAGAATGCCTAGAAGAAAAGCTCAAAGAAGCCAAAATATCATTGGAAGATAAAGAAATTTTGAAAGAAATAGTTCTAGAGCAAAGAAATGTATTTGATTCCAAACCAGGAAGAATCAAAAATGTTAAATATGCCTTCCAGGTGAATGATTGGACACCGTTCCGTCAGAAAACATATCCAGTTGCGGAAAAGCATTCCAAGCAAACAAAGGATGCTTTAGAAAAAATGATGAAAGATGGAGTGATTGAGAAAGTTGCTACACCGTACGTTAGTCCGTTGGTAGTAGTCAACAAGCCAGATGGATCAGTACGAGTATGTCTAGATGCCAGAAATCTAAATCAAAGGATTATTCCAGAAAACGACTCGGCACCTCCAATCAAGGAAATTTTAAGGAAATTCAAAGGAAAGAAGATATTCACGAATAGCGATTTACGAGTTCTTACCATCATTTGGAATTAGAAGAAAGGACCAGTCTAATGACAGGATTCCAATTTGATCAACAAACAATGTGTTTTAAAAGATTACCTTTTGGATTAAAGACTGCAGGATCAGCGCTCATAAGGGCCTTAGACAGGAATCTTTCGGAGGAAGTGAAAGCCTGTACTATTAGATATGTGGACGATATTTTATTAACGTCAGAAACGATACCGGAACATTTAGAGAAATTGAGGAAATTCTCAAAGATTTGGAGCAAGCAAACTTCAAAATGAATTTGAAAAAGTCAATTTTTTGCCAAAGGCAAGTGACATTTTTAGGTCACGTCATAGACCAACATGGAGTTCAACCTAACCCATGCAAGATGGAGTCTATTAAGAATTTTCCGAGACCACTGAAGGTCAAGAATGTCAGACAATTTTTAGGACTTATAGGGTTTTTCAGCAGTCATTGTCCTGCTTATACAAAGACCGTGTCACCATTACAGGATTTACTTAAGAAAGGGGGAACATGGAAGTGGACAGAAGAATGCGAGAATGCATTCATAAAGGCCAAATATATGTTATTAAATTTTGTGAAATTAGGATACCCCGACTACAATGAAAAGTTCATAATCCAAACAGATGCTTCACAGATCGGCAAAGGGGCCATGTTGTATCAGGAAAAGAAGGAAAAACCAAACGAAAGAAATTACCTCGCATTTGCATCAAGAAGATTAAAGCCTCATGAACGAAATTACACAGTCAGTGAAATCGAACTTCTGCCGATATTGTATGCATTGCAATATTGGCGCAAGATAGTTTACGGATTTCCCATCATTTTAAGAACAGATCACAAGGCGTTGACTTTATTAATGAAAACTGACTTGCCCAGTCAACGACTAATGCGATGGGCATTGTACATCCAGCAGTACGATGTAGAGATAGAATACTGCCCTGGAAAGGAAAACATTGTACCGGACTTTCTAAGTCGAAATCCGGGAACAGAAGAAGAGGCGCATGCGATTCAAATTGATGATAAAGATCAAAGAACCATTGAAGACATAAGAAGAGTTGGAGAAACACAAAAGCAAGACCCACGGATGAGGATGTTGATTGACTTCTTCGAGGGAAAGCTTGATAGAGCATCACCCGCATTCATCGAAGCGGAAAAAATTGCAATAGATTATAGTTATTTTAATGGACTTTTACATAAATTTGCAGATAATGATCATACCAAATTGAGGATTATCATTCCAGGAGAAATGCAGAGGAAGTTAGTATGGTTACTACACCGAACATTTGGACATATGGGGGTAGATAAAACAGTCAGCATGTTGCAAGAAGCTTTTATATGGCCCAGGTTAAGAGATGCGGTAAGATATACCTGTGACACATGCCAAAGAATCAAACCAAACTCTTTTCTAATGAGACAAAAGCCTATTCCACTTTTACCAGAAAGGCCTTGCCAGATCTTATCGATAGATAATTTTGGACCATTACCCAAAGCTAGAAGAGGTAATAAACACATAATGGTATCAATGGATGTGTTTACAAAAATGGTAGTGTTGTGTCCTATTCAGAAGACATCAACCAAACAGGTCATCAAGAGACTAAAGGAAAGAGTAATTCCAGTTCTAGGAAAGCCAGAAAATTTACTTTCTGATCACGGAAGTTGTTTCACAAGCGTCGAATTCCGAAGAGAACTATAAAATTTAGGAATAACACAAATTTTATCCAGCATCAGGCATCCTGAGGCAAATCCTGTTGAAAGGGTTATGAGAGAAGTGCAAAAATACTGCAAAATCTACTGTTCCGAAGAAAATTGGAAGTGGATTGATGTTTTGCCTACTATTGAATTTTGCATTAACAACACCATTCATGAAGCAACAGGCGAGATACCTGTTAAGTTACATTTAGACATGCAACCAGAAAGGCCATGGGATCAAATATTACCCACATTTAATGATGCACAAATAGGTAGAGAATTGAGGATTAGAAGAACATATGCGCATCTGAAAGCTCAAGCGGAAAAAAGGCAAAAGAGAAATCGTCATAAACGATACCACAGACCATTATTGGAAGGTGAACTAGTGCCCGTAAAACGACCAGCGATTTTCGATCCAGAGAATCGCGTTTACAAGAAGTTTCGCAAAAATTATCATGGACCTTATAGGATAATTAAAGCTCTCAAAAATAATGCATATAAAGTTCAGCATTTAGTAACAGATCACAAGATGATCATGAACGCAGAAAAT
The DNA here is from genome assembly GCA_946902985.2 of Meconema thalassinum. NCBI lineage: Eukaryota > Metazoa > Arthropoda > Insecta > Orthoptera > Tettigoniidae > Meconema > Meconema thalassinum. The sequence goes on from OX336389.2 coordinate 1,070,898,884, forward strand.
TTGAAACTTAACCATCCTCCAGAAGAATATGAACGACATATTCAAACCTTAGTAGCCCAGGCGGAAAATGAAGAAGAAACAGAAATGGAGAAGGAAAGAAATGGGAAGAATTAGATTGAGAATGTAGTTTAAAGACATACTACGACGAGTTAAAAGAATTAGCCCGCCAAATTGAGGACGAGAATAATGAAATAAGAGAGGAAAATGAAAAGCTGAGGAATTGGAAAGAAATAATACAGTTAGAGTAAAAACAAACGGGTAGGAGCACGCCTAACCCGTATGATAAATTGTTGTCTTAGTAGAAAATGAGGTATTACGATAACGAAAACTGAAGAGTAACCAAATCTTTGAAACGGACAAGGACAAAGCGAACCCTTGCAGATGAGCTGAGTAAGACTGAAGTAAAATGTTTCAGAAACGAAGGAAATACATTTTTGGAATAAATAAATTTTCTCAAAATTTCGACCATTTATTTATTTATTTATTTATTTATTTATTTATTTTCGAAGGAGGGAATTGTGCCCATGTGGGACTGGCACAAGATTGAACCCCTGACCAGTTATAGAAAGATATTCTAAAATCATATATAAGATTACAGCAGTACGGAATTGAGCTCACTGGAGAGCGACCACGAAGACATTACAAGAGGGTGCAGGTGGGCAAGTGAAACGCATATATTCACATTTGTTTGACAAGTTAAAAGGAAATCGCCATTAAAAGGACTATTAACGAACTAGGGGAAGTCAGAGTCAAGAGGCCATAGATACTACTCGACATTCCGATGTATAAGCGACTTCACCAAAATTATCACTTTTCAAGAGGACAGTTAGAAGAGGAACTATTTCTCGAGAGGCTCTTAAAAACTTAGCCCAGGAATTTGTAAGATCAGCAGTTTTCCCAAGCAAGGAGAAAGGGGCTGTACCATATTAAACATAACAAGTTAGCCAGTTTGTTAACAGCCTTTGTATCGGCATGTTACATAAAAATTGATAAGTACGATCAAGTTAGATCTAGCCTCGGGAACAAAGTACACAAGTCAGCGAGAAAATCGGAAGAACTACACTCAAAGACAATATAGTTCGAGTCTCACAAGAGACAAAATAAATATAAAGTGCGATAGACAGTAACTAAATCGAACTAAGTCAGAAAAAATTACTGGTTCGAAACCAAGCCGCATTCAAGCGTAGTAAATGCAGAAGATGCGAAAGCACCCTAAAACATTTAAGAACAAAGTGCGGAAATATAAGGACATTGTAGGAGTTAGAAACTCCAAACGTAGAATATAGAGATAGAAACTATATCGCGCAGAAAGAGACAGTTAAATTGGAGGGAAACCTCAAGAACATTTATCTAAGTGAAAGGTCGGAGGACGCAGGTTCCATAATCAGAACATTTTTCTTTTGAGGATACAAATCCTAAAAGTAGAAGTTACACGATCTTCAGGGAAGATTACGGCAGGAAAAGAACTATAAATTGCAATAGACGCAATGGTAAAACAAAAGCACAGCGCGATAGAAGAAGGACAGATAGAACACTAATAAGCAGAGAAAAGGCTATCTAGAAGGAGATTCGAGAAAGAGACAGTTACGATCTCGGGAGGAATAGGAAGAGAGACTTACCGAAGGAGAGGAAGATAGGAGAATCACACGTTCAAGGTTTTACAGGGATAGACCATCTAGGAGGTTTTCCACCATTTGTACGCTGAGAATTGGTCCGTGTACGATTGTATATAGCGGATAAGTGAATTTTATTTGTGTTTAATAAGTGTTAATAAGTGAATTAAGAAAATGTATAAATATATTGTCGTGTGTCGATATGAAGACCAAATGTTAAAAAGGGTCTATTGTAATATGAAGATGAGAAGCTGAAGAAATTATGTTGGGTGAAGCCATCCAGAAATCACGTCATGAGCAAAAGGAAATGAGGGTGAGTCAAAAATGTTTATAATATAAAAGTGAATGTATCATATGCTATGCAGTGAATTTATGTATGAAATGTATGCACAATGAATAACCAAATGATATCAATATGTCAAATGGCAACCGGCAAGACGGTTTGCAAAAATGTTAAAATTAATTATAAAAGTGCAAAAGAAATCATAATCATAATAATAATAATAATAATGAAAGCCCGTAACAATGGTTAAATAATGATGAAATAAGATCTGAAAGGAGGAATCGAATATAATAACGTTAATGGCAAGTAAAATATATGCCAGATAAATGAGAGTAACTTAAATGAAATAAGCACCGTTAGAATAATATTAATAATAATAATAATAATAATAATAAAAAATATTGAGTTTTAGCCTCCGAAGTAATAAATGTTGAGTTTTATACTCCGAGAGAATAATGTTGAGTAAATAATTGCATTCCGCAAGTTAATAATGAAGTAATGAATATTAATCAAAATAATGAATAATAAACTCGAGTTGAAATGATTAAATAATTGAAATAATTGAAGTACGTGGAATAATTAAAATAATTAAAGGATCGTTGGGGATATCATAAATAATGATAGTATAATGCTATTCAGCAAATGATGAAAGTAATATGTTGAAGATAATAGGTGGAAATTGAACACCATGAAAATGAAGTAAGAAGTTATAAGTAGACCTGGGATTTTAGGCTCTAAAAAAATTAGTTTTAGGCCCCTAAAATAGGCTTTTAAAACAAGTAAATAGGCTTTTAAAACAAGTAAATAGGCTTTTAAAAGAGAAATTAGGCACTTAAAATATGTTTTCAAAATGTGTGGATAGGCAGGAAATAGACTTTAAAATATTACAATATACACTTAAACTGTAACGTGATACTTTATTTCTTTAACAAACGTGGTATCCCTATTCTTAACCGAAATAACTGCAAAATTAAGACAGAATAAAAAAGACATTTATGAAAAACAATATAAAAAGTAATGTGTCAAAAAATGTTTTGGATTATATGATATATCATTATCAGTACTGATCTAAAACCTTAATACTAAAATCACTGTACACAATTACAGCACTGTAGGCATCCAATAACGGTGGAAACGCGAATGGAGTATGTGTTTATTTATTTGTGAGGGACATTCCTACAGTACTTTCATTCGTAGTTTGCTTTACAGTACATAACAATAATCTTCTCCAAATTTTCCACAGTCAGGCTGTGTCATTTGTCTGTTAAAATCATTTTGAAAGCAGAAGAAGAGCGCTCCACACTCACAGATGTTAGAGGGGCATAGGAAAATTTACCTACATTTTTCAATTCAATTTCACTTGGTAAGTCTACCTTTTCCCCATCCATTACCTGATGTACCCTTTTCAGCATTGAATAACCTGGGTTCTTCAGCAGTACACTAGACCACTTGTCTCTTATTTTATCTCCTACCTTGCCCCTAGCACTTTGTATGTTATTCTCAGCTTCTTCAATTACTGAAAATTGCTGTTTGAGACTGTTTCCTTTTTCCTCCATTTTTGTAATGGTGACTGGAAGAAATGAAAAATTTGCCTGAATATACGCAATGTCTCTCTGAACACTGGAACAATCATTTAACAGTTCTTTGACAGACGACACACATGCAGAGTTGTCCGTTAAAGGCACATTGTCTATCACAGTCATGATTTCCTCAAGATGTTCTGCATAATACAAGGCAGCTTCCATCCAGGAACCCCAACGGGTGATGATTGGCTGTGGTGGAAGGGGAATAGAGGGGAGTTTCTCTCGAAAGATGGCTATTCTTGATGGAGCCTTATAGAACACTTTCTTCATTGTTGAAATGAGAGTATTTACTGCAGGAAACTCGGCCCTAACTGTTTCTGCGAGTCTATGCAAGGCATGGGCCATGCAAGTAACATGAATTAAAGAAGGATAGAAAGTTTTGAGGAGAGGTGCAGTGGCAATCATGTAGGAAGTAGCATCGGAGACAAGGAGAAGGACTTTATAATCATCAACACCCCCAGGATACAACAATTGCAACCCCTTGTTGATGAAGTATGCAATGCTTCGACTATTGACTTTCTCAAGCTGTTTAGAGCAAAGAAGGTGAGCGGTAGATGCCTGATTGGGTTCCAGTTTTCCTACTATAAGGTTAGCAATGTACCTGCCCACAGAGTCGGTGGTTTCGTCCACACACAACCATATGCAAGACTCCCCAATATCCTCCCTGATTGACAAAATGAACTCATTGTAACAAATATCTAAGTAGTTTTTCTTTAATGTAGATGCTGATGGGATGTGCTGCTTGGTGTATTTCTGTAAAAAATCTCTGAAAACCGGATTATGCACAGCATTCCAGGGGATATTTGCTGCTACTAGGGCTCTACACATATCAGCATAGAAACCATTATGAGTTGTAGGAGATATAGTTTGTGTGAGCAGAGTCTGTCTAATGTTACTTTTCATGGCTGCTTTCGCTTTGTGACTGGCACTATCTGCATGCTGCTGAAGGTGGCATTTTTTCTCATGTGAAATCTAAAACACAATAAAGTGATGTCAATTAGAGACTAAGATGAGGAATAGAAAAGGTGAGCTATTGAATAAAATTTGTAATTTTGAACTATTTAAATTAAGCCATTATTACTCTAAAGTTAATTAAGAACAAGAACACTACAGTCCCCGAAGGGCCTTGGCTTTCAATAACGGTTGCTGCCCAGCTCATGGCCTGCAGATATTGGGTGGCGTGTGGTCAGCACGATACATCCCTCAGCCGTATTGCCTTGCCTCCGTGACCCCTGCCCACCGTAGTTTCTCAATTGTCCTCACGATGCTGGGTCAACACCCTTCCAGACCTCATAGATTTCTAAATTACTACCGGTACTGGAAATCGAACCCAGGTCGCCTGGACTACTGTCGGCGCAGAAAGTATCTGCAGTCGAGTTTAAACGCTAATAAAATTTGAACCAGTCCACCAATCTAAAATGCAATCACTCCATCGTAAAGCTTGTTTTATTCTGCATTCTTTGCTGGTACATGCATATTTTTATTATGTTTCCTGTGAAAGTTATGTTAGGTGGAATGCAAAAAGTACCTATTTTCTTGCCCGTTTTTTGTAAACAACAACTTTGTAGTACCGCTACATGAAAACGTACTGTTCGACTTTCATGAAATTTAGGTGGATTATGGAATGCACTATTATAAATATATTTATGAAGTTTAATTACTCTACACACGTTGGAAAAAAGTTATTGTTTTTGTAAAAGACTGTCCGTTTGATACTGGGTGGTCTTCCGAAATCGAGACTGAGTTCATCAAAGGTCTGAAGGTTTTTATTTCAAATCGTTGTATACCGAAAACTTACAATGATTTCTGTATTTTATATCGATTTTTATTTGAAATCGAGCGACAGGCTCTCCGTTTTCATGTAATTAAACTACAAAGTTGTTGTTTACAAAAAACGGACAAGAAAATAGGTATTTTTTTGCATTCCGACTAATATATCTTTCACCAGAAACACAATAGAAATATGCATGTAACAGGAGATAACGCAGAATAAAACACGCTTTACGATGGTGTATTTATATTTTAGATTGGTGGACTGGTTCAAATTGTATTAGCGTTTAAACTCGACTGCACATACTTTCTGCGCCGACAGTAGGTCTCTACAATTAATTAGAGAAGCCAATATCAAAACCTTAATTTTAGATTAATATGAAATTTAAGATATAGGCACATACCTGTTTATTACAGTACTGGCAGAAAATAATCTTGCCATCAAAAGTCATCCCTGGAAATTGTACAAGCCATTGTTGTATAAGCGCACTCTTAGATGATTTCGTTTTAGGCATGATGAACTATATTCACTTTAACAGATGTTCTTTCACTGGCGACTTGACACAGTATGTCGCTTCTTACTACCTGCTCCTTGTTCTTCCTAGATAATCCTCCCCCTCACCCCGTCACTCGACACAGTACGTCCTTGACTACCTGCTCGTTGTTCTTCTGAGCTAATCCTCCACATCCACCCTTCACTCAGCATTCCTTTGGTGACAGTTGTCTGGGAAGAGCACATTTCTGTGAAAAACCCACCCTCTGCTGTTCTGCTCATTCCATTGTGCGATTGTAAAAATTACAGAAGTTGAATTTTATTTTAAATGTAGAAAATAGGCATTTTAGGCACTAAAATAGTAAAATAGGCTCTAAAGATCCAAATAGGCATTTTAGGGCACTATAAAACTCTATTAATGTAAGGGATTTATCATGAAACGTCAAGATATTTTAAGAAAATCATATTATTTCGTAAGGAACGAAATAGGCATTTGCCTTAAAATCCCAGGTCTAGTTATAAGCTATCAAGCTATGGTAAAGTAAATGCTAACGCGAGCAAAGTCGTTGGAGATGCGATGATAATCCAAGTTATATTGCCGAAATAGGCCTTTAAAAGAAGGAATGAAATAAAGTGATGCTAGCAATGAAATAAATATATTCTGTAACGTGCATAAGGTGAGAGAACAAAAAAGTATAATTGTCGGAAAGTCGTCGGTAATGTTGTTTGCGCGAGGGTTCGACCCGCCTGATTGAACGGGGATCCGAGTCAGGGGCATTGTGTTGCAATCTAAGTCCAGCCGGGCAATTGTTAAAGTGAATATGTAAGTCTGGAAAGTATCAGTGCTTCTACGAGATATGATTTCGACTGGAGAGGCAAATTGTCTCTGAGGCCTGAATCATATAGCCCATACTTTGTCATCGTAGTTATGTTATATACGACCAAATAATGTGTATGAAATGAATGGAAAATATATAAAGCGGTGATCTCCAATTATGGCACGGGTTACAAGGAAAGTGGAATGAATAATGAATTAATGAGGGATAAAGTAAATGAAATAATATTGCAACTTGGATCCTCATGCGCTTTTGTCTTAAAAGAAATGAAACATTTGAAAGTTTTAAAGAAATGAATGGAGTGAAGACAAGGTCATAAATCACAGTAAGCGAGGGGGCGAGAGAGGTCTGACCGCCCAGCCAACCGTCACTAAGCACGAGGGGAGAATACAATGAAGCTTTGTATACAAAGTTTATGGTTGCTGAATGGATATTAATGTAATTTGGCGGAAAACGCAAATTCATAAGTAAATGGTGCTATGATATTGTGAAATAAATAATTGAATTGGTGGGTTTTTGAAAATCATCCCCACATTAAATTTGTAAAAATCTGATAATATTTGACCGTAGTAGTCAAAGAATAGGTTGAACACTAAATATTCGATTCCTGCCTCAAAGAAATATATGAAATATAAACGGGTTAACTCATATTTGAGTTTGAAAGTAACTGAATAATTAAACAATGATAGCATATGGTACGTCACATATAAACCACCCTATTGCATGGAAATGAATCGTGAGGGAACGTGAATTCGAGGATGTGGCATGTATTTGTTTTAAAGTGTTGATGTGTTGTGAAATTAAGGCTTACCGTTAGAGGTAACAGAATTTAAATGAATGATAATGAAAAGAGATTTAAAGTAAACTAAGAATGAATAAAGCCCAGAAGGGATGTTGATAATACAGTTAAATGTCCGTAAAGCCTTAAAATAAGATGGTATGAAATGATAGGCATGCTCTATGTCTAAATAAATAATCTGTTGCGAAAAGAAAATGTAGATGAATACTCAATTAGAAATGATACCTAAACAAGATAACGCGATAGTGTAAGATTATATGAATTTATGAGAAAGATTATGTATGTTTGATAATTTTTAGATTTGGATTTTCCCAGTATGTGAATGTTTTGTAAATTGTTTGTATTATTCCTGGGAGTTTTTATAAATAAACTCATGTCTTTTGTAACATGTTTTGTTTTCAATTTAGTCTTGTAGATCCTAAAAAGTGCTATCATATCAAATGTGAGATCACGTTGTGGGTTGGACGTAACATGCCCCGAACCGCAGCAGCTAGCCAGCACGTGATTAAGCATTTCCATTCAATATGGGTACACTACATCATTATCATGAAATGACTTGAGGTCTTCCTCCATCGATTTTTTTTCATTCATGCCATCCTTACCGTTAAGTGCTTCAGACACAGTGGTTGGTTTCACATAACCACCACTTTCAGCAAAATAGACCTCATAATCAGGAAATTGTTTTGGGCGTCTCTCCCTTAAAGGGTACCTCCTACCTGCATTTTCTTGAACACCAAATTGGTCAATCTTATCATATTGATCATCATGAATTACAACAATGTCTTCATTAACCTGAGCAATACCTGGAACATCAATGTTGTCACTAACCTGACCAGCAACTGAAATTTCAATGATTGGCAGGTTATTATCCTGTCCAATTCTGTTTTCATCATTATTTACAATGTTATGCAACGGACAATACATAACATCGCTCATTTCAACATTTTTCTCAGCACACCTGATGAATTTATCTTCTACAAATTTAACACTGTGGTCTACAAAAATATATTTAGGTTTACTGGGATCAAACAGACGGTAACCTTTCTTTTCCCCATCATACCCATCAAACACAAAACATTTGCTTCTGGATTCCAATTTGCCAGTACGCACCTGTTTTGGAACATGGACATAATCATCGCAACCGAATATTTTCATATGCTCATGACTTACAGCTTTACCAGTCCACAATTCCTCTGGTATGTCATTATCAACTTTACTATGAGGACTCCTGTTCAGAATATACACTGCCGTATTGGCTGCTTCTGCCCACAGTGTTTCAGAACATCCTGCTGTAAACAACATGCATCTAAGCCTTTCCATAATGGTACGATTGTGACGTTCGCCTACGCCATTTTGTTCAGCTGGATTCCTTACAGTTTTCTGTTGCAGAACCCATTTTTCCTTGAAATATTTGTTCAGGTCAGAATTGACAAATTCCTTACCATTGTCAGATCTAAAAATCTGAGTTTTACAATATGCAACAGAATCCTTGACTTTCTCCTTGGTTTCAGAGTTTTGTTTCAAAAAATAAACAAAAATCATCCTGGAAAAATCGTCAATTATTATCATTATGTATTTAACACCATTCCAGGTCTCAGGGAGCGGCCCACACAGATCAGAGTGCACCAAGTCCAAAAATCTTTCACTTCTCGAGTGACTTACCTGTGGAAATGACTGCGTATGCTGCTTCCCTAGAACACATGGTTCACACAATTCCTTTGGTATTTCCTTAAATTTAACAACATCAGACATTTGACTTAAGACCTGTAACTTCTGTTGTCCAACGTGGCCCAATCGTTGATGCCACAAATTGTAATCAGACACATTAGCAACGAGGGCAGACATATCTTGATAACATTCAGATAATACAGACCATTCAAAAATGAACCGTATTTATGTTGAACACAACAACAGCACCCCTTTTAATCATCTGACTTACCGACAGCAAGTTAACACTCAGTCCTGGACCATGCATCATGTCTGACAGATTATTAACACTGTCGCTTACATTCAGTGCAGTGTCACCAACTCATTGTACAGACAACTTATCATTATTACCAATTACAATGTTTATATCAGGATCATCATTGCATTTTTAATTTGACATAAGTTTAACATTAGGAGACATGTAAGCACTACAGCCAGAATCAATGACGAAACAATTCTTTGGTGCACGAGCAGTTAAAGCACAAAACAGACTTTTATTGGATATTGGACACTTCGGTGCACTTTGAACTTCTGTCTTCTGTCTTCTGTGGACAAGTATCTCTTCCGTGACCCTTTTCACCACAAATCCAACACATCCAACGACTCTTGTCAACTGCTTTCTCACTAGAGCTCTTTGGTTTCTTGACATACCTGACTTCCTTCTTGGTGTTGCTGTACAGGGCTGCCCCATCAGCTGACTTCTCACCATGACTTCAGCGAAAGCTTTCGTCCAACAAGATAGACTTGATGCGGTCCAACTGTAGTTCCTCCGATGTTGAGGTTACGGTCATAACTAAGTTATCGTATTCATCAGGAAGACCACGAAGTATCATAGCAGCAACAAACTTATCAGCGACAGGCTCATCAACAGCTGCTATTTTATGTGTAACTGACATAACCTCACCAATATACTTGTCCATGGAATCGAAATCTGATAACTTGAGCGAGCACAGATTTCGCATCAGCGTGATATACCTCCACCTTCCTTTATTTTCAAAAGCCTTTCCAAGGGCATGCCAGGCATCCTTAGCTTTTGCACAGTCTCGAACATGGGGATAATTGTGAACAGCCACCATGAGACATATTTCTGCCAGCGCTCTCTAGTCACGCCGATCATGTCCCTCCGACACATTTGTGCCTCGGACACTGGCCCACAATCCATGCTTTTTGAGATAATTTGACATCCCAAAAGACCAGTTCGAATAATCCTCCCGACCACTCAATTTCGGAAACCCATAGGCACAAGGACTAAAAGCATGTTCACTCATTTTGCCTTCTCACTTTAAAGTTCACTGAAGGAAATGAACACAGAACACCGTTATGTCTAGGCCCATAACCTATTTAAACTACTTGTGCTATGCATGGGTTTCTATTGTATCAGTTAAACACGGGATGAACGGATTAAAATACACGAACACATGTTAACTTAGATTGTATTGAACAAGACACAGGACACAGGATACTTCTTCTTCTCTTGGTATGGTAGTGGGCACAGTAAACTCTTTACCCAATTGCTACTGTGCAGTGGTATGTATCATTGGGTAACCGTCGACTACCGATTGAAAGCGTAAGACCAGTAAGTAGCGGGTAATCGCAAACAAGAATATGACGCAACGTAGAGAGATACATATGAGGAAAAACATAGGAATAGAGACGAGGACACAAATGGTATTTAACTCTTCACACCGAAGTGACCCACCTTGGTGACTCACTACACATAGACACACATGACCGAGTCACAAATATGGATCATGGGAAAGGATGACCCATTCAAATCTTTAAATTAATATTGTCGAAAAATGCTACTATGTCACTAACCAGTGGACTTGTAGGCGTATGTACCAATGTGGCAACATTTAAAGGAAGGGCATTACCTAAATCATATAAAGCTCGCAACATTAAGGCACGTTGATAGTCATATTGTGGACATTGAAAGATAATATGATTTAAGGAACCCTCCATTTGTAAACACGAACACAGAGGATCATCTCGTCGTTTTATGCGGAATAAATACACCGGCGTTAATGCATGGTTAAAACGTAGACGAATGATTGTAATGATATGTCGTCGTGTGTATTTCCCTCCCTGAAACCATGGTTTGCTTAAAATAGTCGGTTGTATCCCAAAATAGTGTTTGGCCTTAATTCTTGCATAGTTACTCCACGTGACTTGCCAGTAATCCTGTATCGTCGAACGAATTATAGAACGCAAATCAGACACTGGTATGGCTATGTTGTAAGCTTTGCCTTTGCCATTAGCAGCATCTTTGGCGAGGTTATCCGCTATTTCGTTACCCTTAATATGAGAATGGCCGGGTACCCTCGTGATACTGACTTCAAAACCTTCCGTATGTAAAGTGTACAATTGTTGCACTAACTGACATAAAAACCAATTATCGGACTCTAGAACATTTTGAAGTGCCTGCACTACACTCATTGGATCGGTACAAATTAAAGAATGACGAATGGCATGTTTTTGGATATAAAAACACTTCTGATGGATGGCAAAAATTTCGGCTGTAAATGTCGTGACGTCTGGGGGTAAAGTATACTGAAATGAGATTTGTAAATCTGGAGCAAAGAAGGTTGCTCCCACACGAGAAGGGCTAACCATTTTAGAACCATCTGTATAAAAAATGATGCAGGAGATCAAAGGATTCGTTATCTCCCGAAAAATACGAGGAATGATTACGGGATGATGTTGAAAGGACTGATATACTTGGGGTAAGGAGTTCTGAAGAATATGAGGTTGAAAATACGTTGCAGCATACGGAATAGTATATATCGGTAACCGCATGACTTTTGATATATTATGGCGGTAAGTTTGAAGCATGGAATATGCGGTTAGTAAGGCCGGACGAGAATCTGTGGGCAATAATCGACGCGTATAATATTCCTCCAATAGTTGTAATTTAGGGACGATAGGTGATGTTGTTATCATCATTTTTCGTAGTAGGTACATACATGCAAGATATCTACGTCGATGATGAAGTGCCATTTCTCCGGTTTCAACTAAAAGGGCTCCAGTGGGGATTGATTTAAGCGCATCTATAATTATACATAAGGCAGAAAACTGTATTCTATCTAACCGGAGGAGCCTAATGCTGGACATTGAATAAAAAAAGGAATTGTAATCCAGCACAGAACGGATGATGTTACGATAAACCGTTAATAATGATTCTGGGTCCGCCCCCCAATTGCGTCGGGTGAGTGACTTTAGAACATTAATTTTGCTGGCGAGATGACTCTGAATGTATTGCGTATGTCTCTCCCATTGCATTTTCCTGTCAATGTGAATCCCTAAGTATTTTACACTCGTCACCACCGGAATTTGACCTTGACGGTATAATATAGGAGAACTGTCGTAAATTCGTTTGTGCGTAAATATCATCGCAGCGTTTTTTCCGATAGATGTTTCAAATCCGTATTGATGTAACCGGTCATGAGCAAGAGATAAGGCGTTGTATATATCCCTACGACATGCGGAAAACTCTTCTCTAGTGCAATATATTAGAATGTCATCCGCATATTGAAGAATGCGAGCGTGCGGTAATATGAATGTTTCTAAAGTACGAGTGTAAATTAAGTATAAAACCCCGCTTAGAACGTCTCCCTGCGGAACACCATAAGAGGTATGTCGAATATCAAAGACACCGGCTGGGGAGTTAAAAGTTATGTGCCGATGACATAGCATATTATGTATTAAGTTCCTGAAGGGAGGGGGAAATTGTAGATCCCTCATAAGTTGAATAAGAAGAGATGGATCAACAGAATCATATGCATTTTTGAGGTCAAGGAACACTGCTACTGTGTGCATTTTCTTTCCTTTTGCTAGGAGTAGGTCAGTAAGAAATATATTTAAGGGGTCAGATGTACCAAGATTTTTTCTAAATGCAAATTGGGTTTTCGGAAACAGTTTATAATATTCTAGGCACCATTGAAGCCTTCGGAGAAGAATATGTTGAAAATTTTTCGGAAACAAGATCCAAGTTGGATACCACGATAACTACCCGGTAATCGAGCATCTTCATAGGTTTGAGAATCGGTACAGTTTGAAAAACATTCCAATCCTTCGGGAAGGTTCCATTGCGTAAGGTGGAATTATTAGTTGAAGAATGATACCCTGAGCGTTTACGGGAAATCGAGCGATCATTTTTATAAGTCACTCCATCAATCCCTGGGCTGGATGATTTTTTGTGACAAAATGTGTGACGTAATTCGCTACTTGTAATAGGCTGCATTAAACTGGAAACACGGTCCAGTAAACCAGAGGTACAAGATGTAGGCAAGCGAATAACTATATCCGGTGTCCAGGTATGATACAGGTCATGGTATCCCTGCGCCGAAAGTTGAGAGGAGGATGAAATAGTGCGATTATTAGAGAAATGTTTAATCGCCGTCCAAATACTGTTTAGGGACGTAGAACTGCTTAATTGGGTAATGTATAATTTCCACGCTTCACGTCGTTTATGATTAAATACACGTTGGATTTGCGCAGTGAGACTTTTGTATCTCAAATAAGATGTTGCAGAGCCATAATGTCGAAAATCTTTTTAACTCGCCTTGCGCCGTCTTACCAGCTGTCCGCATTCTTGATCCGACCATGAGGGTAAGGTACCACGATTATTCGGAGGATCTGTCGTTGTAATTAAAGGGTGATATATATTAAAATAGGCTCGGATATTCTCTAATAAAAAGGTATAACTGTTACTAGGCACCTGTGTATGCTGAGAAAGCCTGTCCTCTAAAAATCGAGAAAAAAAATCATAATCAAGAAGTCGTAAGTTTCTCTTAACCTTAGATACGTTTTGTGGGATATGGTGGGTACGCGAGACATTATAGTCTATTATAATTGGATAATGATCGCTTTGATGCGTATCCTTCACGGTCTGCCATGTCAACTTATGAGATAAGTCGACAGTAGTGACGCTTAAATCCACCGCACTTTGGGGACTATTTGGTGGGGTAATGCGCGTGGGTGATCCATCATTTAAGAGATGTAGGTGTAATTCCTGTATAGCTGCAGCGATGTGACGTCCTTTCGGATTAATTCGGCCACTGCCCCACAAGGCGTTATGTGCATTAAAATTCCCCACTGAAAGATGTTTAGGAAATTGTTGTATGAACCGGAAATATGCATGCCATTGCCGACGGGAACCTTGTATACCCGGGGGACAATAAATGTGACTTACATGGAGACCTTGCACAAGGAATGTGTGATGATAAGTGTGAGGAATATAGAATTGATTAGGGAGGGGAGTGTATCGTAAGTTATTTTTGAAGAGCGTCATGATGCCACGATATCCTGGACCATCCTGACGTTCAACCTGAAAGTCGGGAATCAAAAAGTTATACGAGGAACGAAGCCATGTTTCTTGTAGGAATATGATATCCGGATCATACTCCTGGATTAACTGGAGTAATTCATACTTTTTATTTAGAATACTACGGCAATTCCACTGGAGGAGTAACATATAAAACGCATCAAAATTAGTCCACTGTAGGACTACTACTAACTAGGGTATTATATTTTGTGGAAGGAGGATTGGGAAGTAATGGTACTATTTTTTCCAATATTTTTTTTCACATAAAAGCTCCATTGAGCGTTGTGCCCTAATAATTCTTGTAATTTCTGGAAATCTTCCATGATGTCATGTGACGGATCTCGCGAAGTGCCGGGTATTTGAGAAGACCGTTTCTTCGAAACTTCCTCACCCATGGTGGCGGGGTGCAAAGCCACACCTACACCACTGCCAGTCGGTTGCTTTAAGATATCTAAATAGGCCCGTCGGTCGTAACCTATGGGATTCACCACTTTCGGCTTTGGGGACACTAGTTCTGTATACTTTCGTTTTCTCGGAGGATCCTCCTGACGCGTAACATTCGACTGTTCTAAGGTAAGAAATTGCTGCGGGAGGGTAAGAGGATTGAACGGTACACTGTAGTTAGCCTTTATGACTTCATGATACGATTTATTATCGGTACACATTTGGCGTTTTATGGACTTCTATTTTTCCAATTCAGGGCAGCGTGCGGCGCCTGCCGGATGGTTGTCATCACAATTAGCACATTTGAAAAGAGTCTCCTTACATGTTTCCGTCGAATGGCCTTGCGCACAGTTACCGCAAACTGGGGAGCGAGCCCGACAGTGTAGTTTTACATGCCCGTATCTTTGACAGTTCAGACATCTAATGGGGGAAAATATGAATAATATTACCTCTAGTAGCACGTTAAAAATAGATACATACTCCGGTAGCCGCTGTGTTTTAAAGAAAATTTTCACTGTTCCTGTAGGAAGGGATTCCAACTGGTCATTGATCATCTTTTTTCGAAAAAAAAAAAAAAAAAACGTTGGACTCGAACGATTGGAACTGGTGAATCAATATATTTTAAGATTTCCTCATGTGTTAATGATGTGTCTACGCCCCTAATTAGCCCAACCCGTTGGACGTTAGCGGACGGGATAAAGGCGACCAAGTGTTTTGCTGGTAATAAGGGATTTTGTAATAAGGAATTTGCTTCTATCACCTTGTGAAATTGTACCTGAACACGATTGCGTCCTTTGCGTTGAATATTCTTTATACCCGCGATCTTATTTTCGAAAAATAGCTTGCCTAATGCCATCGGATGTAAGTTGCCAATATGTTGATCTCCCTCTCCTTGCACAAACACCGTGTGCGGCCCTGTGTGATGGTCATAATACCGATTGTCATTTGACAATGGTTGTCGTTTAGCAATAACTGGAGATGTTTCAGCAAGGGTAGTTGTTGGGGTTGATACAAGCTCAGCCTCCGACACTACAAGCATGCTTTCAACGGACGTTACACCCTCGTATTCCACGTGTTCTAGTTCGTCCGGTGGTCGCCCCATCTGACTACCATCACTTTCTGACGACATGTTGAAAAGTTATCCCCTATAAAGAATGGGTTACTAACCTGATAGAGCACTAACAAGACACTAACACACTAAACAAATAACAGTCCACAAACCCTACGTCCACTCAACACACAAAAGCACGTTCCCTACACCCGATACAACTCACTGCACAGATGCACACCGTATGGAGGTTGGGATACGAATGATACAGGATACAGACAAAAGGAAAGAATATAAAGTCAAAGAATATACATTTGACAAAAAGACAAACGATATTTACATGCGAGCGATATTGGCAACTCCAGCTATCTGATATGACATCTAGCGGTAAAAATTAGAAACTTACCAAGTAGGGTACATTTGTCACGTGGTGACTGTTTGTATATGGTTTCTTGTATTCATAAGCAGATCGAGGTAATTTCTTCGTGTCTTTATACATAAGTAATAAGTTTTACTCGTTGATGGAGTGTAAAATGAGTAAAAGCAACGTATATTGCTCAGTTTACGGCTGTAAGTCGATGCATAAAAGAGGGCTGCGGATATGTTTTCATCACTTTCCAAAAGATGTAAATAGCAATAGCCAAAAGGTGACGATACCAAATAAATACGGGCAACAGTAGTGGGTTGGACCACTCACCACTACACTCACTGACGACAGGACGGGTTGTTCACTGTTTACGCCGAGCCAAGCCGTACCAAGACAGCTAGGCCTACACCAGCCGACTATAGCCAAGCTTCATCAGTCAGGTATCCTTCCCCCTCCCTAGTTCATTTCCAATTTCCCTACCAACCGCCATCACCTCGCTCTGCGATATCCGAGCCATTCCACTACGAGTCATATAGGCCTAATTTGACTTCGCAGGGTAAATATCTACTCTGCGAGAACCTGCTACCAGTCCCGATATTCTACACCAAACCCACCAGATAACCATCTAAATCAACCGATTCCTGTGTCCCCCGAGCTTTAATACAAGTTAAACTCATCCCTTCGCCCTACCAAGCAGCAAATTATTTCTACAGTCTATGGTACAGTGAGCAAACTCAAATATAGCTTTTAAAGTAACAGCGCCATGACTCGAACTGCTCAAAAACAGATACCAGCAGACAACCGATGCTTGATAATATGCAATTGACACATAAAATCCAGTGGAACACACAAATTAGATCACGTGTATCGCACAGTTATACATATATACAATCAAAAATAACACTGTCATTATTTTAGGGACCATATTTACTGATTATAACCGAAAAATAAAAAGTGTTCCATATCAAACGCGTGTTATTGAGTATTTTTACCCTACTTATTCAGACCGACCGCAGCGCCCCAAGTGTTAGTTTGAGTTGCCGATTAGAAAGTACGAGAAATATTCATTCTCTTCAACAAAGTCAACAATGTTTATTACTCATCTTTCGGCTTCAATTATTATGAAAATAACTGGAGAAACGAGAGAAGAACACACTCATCAACACAAATCACGTATTACAACATCTGTTTGCTTCCATCACCCTTGTGCTAGTTCCAATAAAAGGCAGCACCGTTGCTTGAGAGCGCGAATTGATAACTTTTCAGACGTTTTTTTTCCCCCGAGGTATTTCCTTGTAAACGTGTTGGTTACAATGGACCCAGTTTTCAGAACGTACCTGGGAATACTTACGCATTTACTTGGATTATCTTTTATTTGAAACTGCTGAATTTCCCCTCGTCTTAAGGCGTCAGTATTTATCGCTTAAATATCTTCTCGGTAAGATGGCTATTACTCCATTTCCACTTATACCTAAATTGCAATTATTACATACCTATACGCAAACTTTTCCTCGTTTTCGGAATTTCCTTCCATCCCTCTTAGTTGCTTATCGTTTTTTACAACCCCGTCGTTCCTCCATTCTTCAAACACGGAAGCCTCTCTGTTATACGGTACCATACCCTATTCTTTATTATTCCCCGAATTCTTACTTGCATTTAGCCAACTCTCCTCTTACCGACCTCCGTCACAATCCTCTTATTACTAATTCCCTGGTACTCACTTTCTTATCTACGCACCCTCATCACATTGTCTTTTATACTGATGGATCCAAATTTTTCAACCCCCTTCGTGTTGGTGCAGCCGTTTATTCTCCTCAACTAGATCTTTCACTACAATATTGTATATCTTCTTCGCTTTCCATCTTTACGGCTGAAGCCTTTGCCATTCGACAGGCTTTGCTTTATATTAAGCAACATCACATTCGCCAGTCTCTTATTTGTACCGATTCACTAAGCGTGCTCAGAGCTCTTTCGAATATCTCCAACACAGATAATTGGTACCTTATGCAAATTCTCCTATTAACTTTCGACCTTGCTAATCTTGATTTTGATGTTATTTTTTTATGGCTCCCTAGTCACTCTCACATTCCTGGTAATGAACTGGTCGATACTATGGCTAAAAATGCTGCCCAAGGACATGGCGATACATATGATTTAGCGATACCGTATGCTGATCTGCTCCCTGATATTCACACCCACTTACGTCAAGAATGGCAACAATGGTGGCATTCCTATTCCCGCTCCAAAGCAACCTTTTATCATCGATTGCAGCCCATACCTCCTTTCAAGCCCTGGTTCTCTACCGGACAATATACTCGTCGTCATATCACAACCATTCTTCGCCTCCGTTTTAATCATGCTTTATCCCCTGTTCATTTAGCCCGCCTTCGTTTCCGACCTTCACCAATGTGCGATTGTGGGAAGTTTTTCGGTTCCGTCAATCACATAGTATTTCAATGTTCCCTTTATGATTCTCACCGACCTTCATTTTTTCACACCTTATTTACTTATGGCTTTCAACTTCCCTTAACCATTGAAACGCTTCTTACAGACCCCACCGCCCCAGTCATTACCTCTCTCCTAACATTTATTGATACGTGTAACCTTACTTTTTAAATTTCGTACCTTTATGTGTGACCCGGTTGTGTTTATGTTTTAGGAAGTCGTCATTGTGGGTCAATTGACGTGAAGAATAGTTCCTCTGTCTCCCTGGTTTCATTTTCCTTTTTTCGTTTGTGTTAACCCCATTTCTTTAATGTCGATGGTCCATCCAACCTTAAATACGCTCTTAACCTAGTTATTCAGTATCGTGTGACCTTCCGAGTGTGACGGTTGACGTGTACCTGCTCCGTAGCAATACTTGTTGGTGAGAGTATCCAATAGTTTTTGTGTGTCCTACCATTTTGTTTCTTAGTGTGTGTGTTTCCTTCCTGTGTGGTCAGTCCCATACCATTCTTCTGACGACAACATGGGTGATAATAGTGGAGGGGGTGAAGATACGCGTCCTCCCGAGGAAGGGATGGAATTTTTTACTACAGAAGTCATTGATCTCACGGCACCTGTCCTTAATGTAACACCTCTGATTCCCTCGACTGATACACGACCTACACAACCACTCTCTATAGCTCCCGTCATACCACCTACTGTGAATGAGTCACCCCGCATGTATTATGAGCACCATACTGGACCATATTATGTCATGGTGGAATCTTCTGATCCCACCAACAGGATAGGTAATTTACATCCGATGGGTCTCG
Organism: Meconema thalassinum; assembly: GCA_946902985.2. NCBI lineage: Eukaryota > Metazoa > Arthropoda > Insecta > Orthoptera > Tettigoniidae > Meconema > Meconema thalassinum. Next base: position 1,070,918,407 of record OX336389.2, read on the forward strand.
GTAAACTTTTTTACGAACGTAAGATTGTTGGGATACAAGAAATCCACCGCAAAGGTAGGAATAGAATTCAGGTCACCTTTCGAACCTCCCGGGATGCCAATAACTTTCTTCAGCACCCACTGTTCACGGAAAAAAGCTTAAAGGCGTTCATTCCCTCAGTTAATATACATAGAGTGGGTCTGATCCGCGGGGTTGACACTTCTTTCTCGACTGATGAAATATTACAATATTTGAAGGCGCCTTGCCCCATTGTAAAAATTGAACGCATGAACAGAAGAAAAGTCACGGATGGGAAGGTCGACTTATTACCTACAGGTACGGTGAAGATTGTCTTTGAAACTCAAACTTTGCCCACCCATGTTTCTATATTTCATGTGATGTTAGAAGTGCAGGTTTTCATCTTTCGCCCTATTATTTGCAATAGATGCCAAAGATATGGGCACACTGGACAAAACTGTAGAGCTCGGGCACCAAGATGTGGGCGTTGCGCCCAAGGACATGAAACGGCTCAATGTACTCAGGTTTTGGTGCGCTGTGTACATTGCGATGAAAATCATATGAGTGGCTCACCGAGGTGTGAGTACCACGCAAAACAAATTGACATTAAAACTAGGATGTGCACTGAAAATAAAACGTATCAAGAAATTCTCCATTCCCTATCAGGACATCCGTTTCAACCCCTTTCAGTCCCGCAGAAATTTCCCCCCCTTACACAGCAAGCTTCTCTTACACCGAATTCTGTACAGAAGAAACGCAAGTTTACCACGATCGTCACGAGCCCCCCTAAGGTCATTTCCCCTTTGGGGTATGACCGACCTGCATATTTGTCCATTATCCATGGGGACAAAGCCTCAGGCTATGTGCCCCCTTCTGCTTCATTGCAACCGTCCCAGGTGGGGCCAACTCCCCCTCCCTCACTTACAATGCCTCCCGCCAAGGGTGTGCCTCAAGATATTACAGAGGATGTTATGCATTTGATGGAACTATTGGGTTCCAATGTCCAATGGGCCCATTTACTTAAAAATATTTATGAGAAGATTTCACTCTTATCCTTTCCTGCTGAAACCCGACCGTCTTCTAGTAAAATATTACAATCTGTTGGTACTTCTGTTACCTCAACATGAAAATTATTCAATGGAATGCACGTAGCATTCAAAACAAGAGACATGAATTATTACTTATAATCCAAGAGTACACCCCTGATATCATTCTCATCCAGGAAACATGGCTAGCCCCAAATTTATCTTTTCACGTTCCACGATATAATATTGAGCGCCAAGATGGACCGCAATGTGGTGGTGTCCTAACATTAATCCATGAAAGACTTTCGTACCAAGTTACCCCATTTCTTTTTCCTCTCCCCAGAACCTATGTGATAACTATAACTGTTGCCTCCCTACATATCACTAATTTGTATATTCCTCCGGCTGTCAAAGGTAATTTCCGACAATGGTATTCCTTTTTTTCCTACTGTAATTCCTTCACCTCCCACATTATTGGTGGGGATTTTAATGGCCATCATACCGACTGGGGTTGTGTCCGCACAACATCCAAGGGTAGGAATATCATGACCACTGCTCAGCAGTTTCATCTCCAGATTTTAAATGATGGTTCACCCACTCGTATTTCTCCTCCTGCTCAGGCCCCCAGTGCGGTTGACCTAACGTTTGTTTCCCTTTCTCTGGCCCACCGAATTATATGGCACACAACCCCTGATTTACATCAAAGTGACCACTATCCGATCTTGATGACCTTTGATTCGGCTCCTCGTCCTAGTAATACCTTGCATACTCCGGTTTTTACTAGGAGTTTCAAAATTTTTGATTCAGCTCAATTTTTCACCTATATCCAACAGCACTATTGTAATACGGCTCCCCCGATTCGTTCCTCCTATAATTTGCTACTTACTTACATTGTTCGCTATTTTGACACCTATCATCCGTTAATTCCCAATGCACGCACCTCTGGAAAGAGCAGGTCCTTACTACCCTGGTGGGACGAGGAATGTACGAGAATGGTGAAAAGACGCAAACATTTATTACGACTTTTTAGAACGTACAATACTCCGTATACTTATCGCCATTATAAACAGTTTGTTGCGAAATGCCAGCAGTCTTTTAATGATAAAAGAAGATCTGCTTGGAGAGAATACGTCTCTCATATACATCACCAGACTCCCATTACTCAAATATGGACTGTGTTAAAAACCTTATCGCGCCGCCACTTAGGTCCAAGTCTGCATCGTTTGAATTATGATCAGTCAGTAGAATTTTATCACACGATGACTCCTGAATTTGTAGAACAAGAAATTATCTTTCCATCCCTGGAACACAACCATATGTTTTCTTGTCTTTTGCATCCGGTTATTGTTTCCGAATTTCAATCAGCCTTATCACAAAAAAAATCTACTACACCTGGACCAGACTATATCTCATACCACGTCATTAAGAGTCTCCCCAATAATGCACAACAAGTTCTAATAGATGTTTTTAATGCCGTCTTAGCCTCTGGCAATGTTCCCGAGGATTGGAATGAGTTTTTAGTAGTTCCTATTTTAAAACCAGGGAAAAATCCGGATTTAGCAGGAAGTTATCGTGGTATACATCTTGGGTCCTGTATTAGGAAGACATTCCAACGTATTCTGTTGACACGCTTAGTATGGACTTTAGAATATTATGATCTGTTTCCGAAAACTCAATACGCCTTTGCTAAACGGAAATCTACTACCGACGCCTTGAATATTTTTCTTCTTGATGTCATGTTGTCATTTTGCCGTAAACACTCAACATTAGCAGTCTTTTTAGATATTAAAGGGGCTTATGATAATGTGAATACCGTCCTTTTACTGCAAAAACTACACCAACAACAATTTCCGATCAGTTTTATTAAAATCATCTCGGCATTTCTCCGAAGAAGGCATATCACACTTTCCAACTTTCCTACTGGGTTAAATTACAGGTATTCGTCTTCTGGTTTGCCGCAGGGTGATATTTTGAGTGGAATCTTATACCTTATTTATACTAGTGAGATTGAGAGGCTTTTACTTCCTCATGTCCGCCTAATACAATATGCTGATGATATACTCCTATATTGTTCCCATTCTGATATAAATATGTGTCGGCAGATCATGTCACGTGCTCTCACGATATTACATTCATGGCTGTTCTCACATGGCCTTGATACTGTTCCGCTCAAAAATGCGGCTTTGCTCTTCACTCATAAACGGGTGTGTGACCGGTTGCCTATCCGTTATAATCAGGGTACCATTCCTATTGTACACCATACAAAATATTTAGGACTCATTATAGATGATAAGTTGATCTGGACGCCTCAAATATCTCACTTAAAAGCTCATGTGTTCCAGAAATTAAATATCTTACGGTCATTAACTCGTCGTAAGTGGGGAGCTGATCCTCAGATATTATTGTTATTTTACAGAAATCTTATTCGATCTGTCCTTGATTACAGTAGTCACTACTATGACGTCATGCCGAAAACACGCCTCAATGAATTGGATAAACTACAATATTCCGCCCTCAGAATTGTTCTCGGGGCCCTTTCTTCCACCCCCACACAAGCTCTTCTCGTCGAGGCAGCAGAGCAACCGCTTCACCTTCGGAGACGTTATCTGTCTTCACGATATCTCCTACGACAAATGGCACTATTAACAACACCCATTCTTCCCAAACTACAACTTCTCTCCGAATATCATCAAAAAAGTTTATTCAAACGCTATGCACCTCCCTCTATTCTCCTGGCTTATCTAGAGCTTTCGGGTTTTCGCCCACAAATTCTTCAAACACGAAAACCCATTTGTTATAATGCACCGCTCTCGGTATTAATGTTTCAACCTGATGTAGTGAGACATTCCTCGCATGTTTCTCGTATGTCTTCTATGCTTACCCCTACGATTGCCCGCAAATATGTATATAATCTTGCATTGAATCATCAACAATATACGACAATTTATACAGATGGATCAAAATTTCCCTCTCCTTCGAATACGGGTGCTGCTTTTTATATCCCCTCTCTATCTTATCTTGCTTCCTTTAAATTACCGCATACCCTCTCTATTTTTTCGGCTGAAGCCTTTGCTATTCGACAAGCCCTTCTATATATTAAACGGAATAACATCACTAAAGCATTAATTCTATCTGATTCTCAAAGTGTCCTCCAGGCTTTACAACATGTCCAAACTACGAATAATTGGTATATATTTAATATTGTACAATTAACGTATGACCTATATCATTCGGGCTTTCAGATAGTGTTTTCTTGGATACCCGGCCATGCCAACCTCTCGGGGAATGAATTAGTGGATAAAGCGGCCAAGGATGCGGCTTTGGGTCATGCTGTATTGATGAATGTGGCTACCCCCGCCTCAGATTATCTCCCCATTCTCAAATCTCAATTACTTAATGTTTGGTTACACCAATGGCAGGATTATACACGCACAAAAGCCAGGTTATATTATAGAATTCAACCTACTATCCCTAGACACCCTTGGTTTTATAATGGATCCTACACTCGACGGCATATTATTACGATTATCCGTTTACGTTTTCATCATGCTTTGACTCCGGTATATATGGCCCGCTGTAAGCTTCGTCCTTCGGCTCTCTGCGACTGTTCTCAGGCAATCGGTACTATTAATCATTTAATTTTTCAATGCCCTATATTTGACACTCAACGAGTCCCATTTCTACATACTTTGCGTTCTTTAGGTTTCCCCCTCCCTCTCCACATTTCCGTGCTCCATCATACTCCTATTCCTTCTGTTATTCATGCCTTCCTTAGATTCCTACACGAATGCTCCCTTACTTTTTAATTTCCATACCCTTACGTGTGACGATGTCATGTTTGTGTTCAAGTAGTAAGTCACTAAGATACGTCGCTTGGTGTGAAGATTAGTACCTATTTGTGTCCTTGTATATCTGTGTCACAATTTTCCAGTAGTTTATAGTTCAAATATTGGATACTTTTCACGTGTAACAGTATTTTTTAGGGCTGCGACTGGGTCCAGAGCATCCGTGCTATGCCCATTACCTAACCTACAAAAAAAAAAAAAAAAAACCTAGTTATTGGTTTAAATGCTATTCGCTCTGCCCACCAAAACCCCCTTACAAGAAGAAGAAGATCTTTTATTCTTTGGATTATATGCTCCTTGCAATTTATGTAGTTTTGTTTTCCCTTTTGTTATTGTTTTGCTGGTGGTTGACAAATTATGCATGAATTACCTGAAATAACTACGATAACGAAGTTGTAAATACTGTGGGTGAAACGCACGTTAAGTATTTTCTGGATTCAGTGCGTAACTTGCTTAAGGCGCGTGAAATATGTATTTCTTCATTGCGACTTAACCTGTCAAAATGGCATTGACAACGTCAAATAACCCCATGAACTTCACTGAAAATCAACATGGAAACGCCATCCTTGAGAAATTAAAGATACAAAAGGAACAGGGAAGGTTTTGTGATGTAACTCTTTATGTAGAAGGAAAGCAATTTAAAGCACACAGAAATGTTTTAGCCTCATGCTCACCATATTTTGATTCTATACTAAAAATGCATAGAACTGTGAAAGAGAGGCTTACTATAACCTGTCAGAATTCAGATGTATTTCTGTGTCTCTTAAATTATATGTACACTGGTTCTGTGGTTATTGACAAAAATAATGTTGCTGAGTTATTAAGACTTGCTAACCACTTCCTCGTTGCTAAGCTGAAGAGTTACTGTGCAGAATATTTGGATAGGTATCTAGATATTACAAACTGTCTCTCTGTCAGAGAAATGGCTGAGAAATATAATATGCCAGCATTATTGAAGGCAGCAACAGTATTTATCCAAGTCAATTTAGATAAAGTAATTCATCAAGATGAAATCCGAAACTGTCCATTGCCAAAGATTGAGGCTTTCCTTTCAGAGAAGGTGATTATGAAGTTGCATGTCAGTAAAGTAGAACCCTATGGTATTGTTAAATTAGTAGTTTGAAATATTTAGCTTGTAGCTAATATTTGGGCTTCAAGTAAAAACTGCATGTATATCGAGCAGTGATATTTTTTACATCCTATGAATGGGAATCGTCCAGTTTCATATTATTAAGATGTGCTCGAAAGAACATTAACATATGCACAATACAAAGATGTTAAATACAGCGAGGTTAAGAGACCAATAATGGTAACAGTCGACGAGATGAGAACATACGGAAATTTTACCTAACTGATATTGACCGTAAATGCCTTCTGCAATGATTCAAGATACACTTGGAAAGGATGGAGTTCCCTCCTCCGCTGTCTATAACCCACCCACTATCCCAAATTATAATACGACTTATATAGTAAAATTCCAGCTGTGTTGGCCATTATCCACACATTATTGCAAACCCCTCCCATTGTGTAGGTAGTCTAGGTACTGTCCTGTGAGGAACAGTGGTTTTGACAATGATTACAGCCTAGCACGTCCAATCCAATGGGTTTTTGACAATGGTTACAGCCTAACTCTTCCAGATCAATGGTTTTTGACAATGGTTGCAGCCTAACATGTCGTCAACAGTGACCTGCTAGCTTCCCGTGGTCAGGGCCGCACCTCAACTTTACCATTCTAACCTTCATTTTGTCCAATCCAATGGGTTTTGCCTGCAGGCCGCATTTGCCATATATGCACCCCTGGTTTTTGTCATGCACAGTGGAAATGGCCTTGCATAATCTTTCTCTAGACCAATGGCTTTAGCACGCATATGATCGACCTCATGTGGTGGTGAATTTTATATCTTACATGTCGGCAACACTACCGTGACGAAAATGTGTAGTCATGTCTCGTCAATGTCTCTGTCCATGTAACAGTAGATGAATGCTCAGCACTTGAGGAACATGGCTGCTGTTGTTCAATGAGCAAAAAACAAACTCGCATATTTATGTAATTTAGCACATATTTCCAGCGGATTAGTGATAATAGACGGCAATTTCAATTGGTATTGTCCCCTAGAAAGTTATGAAAATCATGTATTGTCCGTATTAATGTAGTTGTGAGTGTCAAAGGCATGTTCTTGTCTCCTCAACTAGTAATAACCAATCTTGGACTTCTTTACATGAAGCCTAATGAAGGCCCGTCAACTTTGTACATAAGGATGGCATGAAGTAGAAGATACCTCCTTTGGGCTATTTGAATGATTAAGGTTGGAACCCAGATCTAGAATCAGAACTCGTTCCTTACATGATGTCAGCTGCCATGAAAAATCATAAAAACTTACTATAGGAATTGATAATCTTGATAATCTTTTCCGTACTGCCAGCATGATTATAGTTGCTGCATGATAGCAAGAGTTAATAACAGTTTTGGCTTGGCACTGAATGTAAATCATGAAGCTGCTTTACACTGTTGTTGCCAATTACCAAACGAGATTGAGGGCTGAGGTTTTTTTGGAACTCATTTCTTTCACAGTTGTTTCTTTGGTAATAGTATAGCCTACGAGAGTGGAATGGACTGTTAAAATGTTCCGCACTTATGAAATTACCTTTTGTAATGATGAAAAATAATTCTGGAAATGATCTAGTAAGGGATGTTTACTGCTTGGCTGTCTATAACCATCCCTTTTTAGATCACGACTTATAGTAAAATTCGAGCTGTGTCCTCCATTATCTGGGTGAGTTACGGGTCAAGAAGCATATTGCCATCTCCGCACCGTCCCATCCGCTAGACCAATAATTAGGGTTAGCCATATATGCATATATGGGTTATGTTACGTACAGTGGGGTACTCATAATCTTTATCCAGACCTATTACCTATGTCTTTAGTACAGGCATTCTCAACCATTTTGAGACTAAGGGCATACCATACCAAATACTCAAGCACCATTAAATCGAATATAATAATAATAACAACAATGCGACAATCATGCGCCTCTCTTTCCTTTTCCTATCTCTCTCCCTCTGAAGTGTTGAAATAGTTAGGGATTCACCGCTCACCAGGCATACTGAAACTGCTTGCATGACTTATGCATATAAGACATATTTACGTTCGGACAATCGAGTCGAATCAGCATCTTTTGTGTTACTCATAATACAGGGATATCCAATTATTTTTACTGTCGATTAAAAGGTACTACCGGTATTTCAATAAATGATAACATTTCTGACTGTCAAATTTTGTAATGAAAACACTATTATTTCGGTTCGTGCAACACAATTTGATTTGAAGAATGGATCTAATAGGAGCTTGTGCTCACAAGCAATTTTTGGCTGACCTGACACCCACTAATTTCTGTTTGTTCATGCAGCTGAACAAATACCTATGGAGCAAGATTCTCAGAAATGGAAAAGACATAAATTGTGTTTATAGATTAGAGTCATGTTACTTGGCTAGGCATGTAGGTGTGTAAGGATTCTTATTTTAAATAAAACTATTTTATGTGCTATTTTGTATTTATTTCTTATGCTTACCTTTCAATTTGGCTTTTATTTTCTCAACTGCAAGGTACTTGCTATATTTTTTAATCATGACACAGTAGGTTTATCCAACTGCCTACCTCTACCATCTGAGGTCCGAGGCTTGAATCCTGGAGCTGGCAGTGGCAAATCTGAGAATGGTCTTATTCCAGGTTTTTGCACATTCACCCCCACTTGAATGCTAGGTTAGTGGCATTCTTCACATTATAGGGCACCTATGCCAACCCTTGTCACAATTAAGTACCAATGTATACACCAGTGTAAAACACCACAATTGGACTGCGTTGCTGGCATTCAGAGTTGTGTTATATTTAATTTTTATAAGTAGTTTATTAGGCGAGACTTATCTAGTTGCTTATATAACTCGACACATCACTGAGCCAGAGCTGAACGGACATGAGAGACAGAGCAGCATTCAACTGTCTCTTCAACCATACAGATTCCACACTAGGTGGCGACATATCATGACATCTCCCTTTTTTAACAATATAATTAACATTATAAAAGTATAAAGACATGAATGATAATATACATTTAAACTTAAGTGGTATAAGCTGTCATATGTGAAGGCTGTGTGCTAACTCTACCAGATCTCGTAGTATAAGTTAGGTTTGAGTTAACATTTGCGTTTTGATTTACATTATTAGAACTCTGTAATTCTACATTTGGTAAAGCATCACTCTGAACTTACAATCGTTTTCAGTTGAAGTTTTATACAAATGAACTCTGTTTCTTTCGATCTTTCTACCACCTGACATTTGAACTTCATAAGACCTTGGTCTTTTACAAATTCTAGTTACAACTGCAGGTTCTAACGGTTTGTCTATCTGTTTTCGCACATAAACATTTTCTGATACTGTGAACGGATGTAACTTATGACTATTCCATCATATACAAGTTTCTGTTCGATTTGTCTTTTTCTTAATTTTTGTCTCACTACTTCATTCCTCTCACAATCATTCCTTGTCACATGAATTGGCAAAATTCCTTGCATCTTAAATCCAAATAATAATTCGTTTGGTGATTTTATCTCGTTTGATACAGGAGTGCTTCTATATTCTAATAATGCAAGAGCTGGATCTCTGCCACTATGTTCTATCTTTTTAAACATGTTTTTGATTGTTGCAATGTGACGTTCTACCATACCATTAGATTTAGGATAACTTGGACTAGATGTTACATGTTCAAATTTCCAGGAAGTTGCAAAAATTTGCATTTTGTCATTGACAAAATGTGTTCCGTTATCTGATATCACTTTTTTAGGAATACCGAATCTTGCAAACATTGATTTTAATTTAGCTACAGTCTTTAATCCGGAGAAGTCTTTCATTTTTGCAACTTCTTCGTACTTGCTAAAGTAATCAATAACTAATATCCAATGACTATCATTAAATTTAAATAAATCCATTCCAAGTATCTCCCGTGGAGTGCTTGAAACGCATACAAGATTCGCAACTATTGACAATGATTTCAATGTGCTCATTCATCAACGGCCAATACAAAATTTCTCTAGCTCGAGTTTTACACTTTTCAATACCTAGATGGCAATAATGAATTCTGTTTAACATTTATTTTTGCAACTTTTTTGGCACTACTATTGCATTATCTTTGAAAATCAATCCTTCAATGACAGTTAACTCGTCTGCATGAGTATGGTATGGTTTGATGGTGTCAGGTATTTTTTTACTATCTGATGGCCATCCTTTTTGAATGAACTGGATTAGCAGTTGCATCTCTTCGTCATTATGCGTTTCTCTTTGAAATTCTTCTTTTTTATCTGTGGAAATCGGTAATTGGAAATCAATAAACAAACTTGTGCTTCTACATCCCTTTCGCCTTCAACTGAAGGCTCTACAAGATAATGACGAGATAATGCATCTGCTAATAACAGTTCTTTACCAGGTTTATACTTAATTTCAATATTGTATTTTTGTAATTTAAGTCTTGTTCTCAATAATCTCGCCGGACATTTATTTAATGACTTTAAATATGTATTCCAAAGGTTTGTGATCACTTTCTACAGTTACCTTTTTGCCATATATGTACTGACTGAATCTCTCACAAGCAAAGCAAATGGCAAGTGTTTCTTTCTCTATCTGAGCATATCTTTTCTCAGTCTCTGTAAGTGACTTACTTGCATAGGCAACTGGCAAATTGTTTTGCAGAAGAATGCTCCCCAAACCATCCTTTGACGCATCGACTGACAAAACTACTGGCTTGTTTACATCGAAGTACTGTAACACAGGATTTTTTATTAGAATATCTATGACTTTTTTTATAACCTTTCTCTATGTCATTAGTCCACATCCATGGAATGTCCTTTTTGATCAAAAATCTCAAATGTGCACTTTCTTGTAACCCATTTGGAATATATTTACTGACATAAGCTAACATCCCAAGAAATGTTTCCATTTGTTTTTTGGACGTTCCACGTTTGTAATAGCTTTAATTTTATCATCATCCATACTGATTCCATCTTTTGAAAAAATATGACCCACATATTTCACTTTATCTTCTCCAAATTTACATTTTGATAAATTGAAAGTTACATTATATTCTTCAGCTCTTTGCAGGACTTTTTCTACTCTTTCATCATGTTCTTTTTTATCTCTACCCCATACCATCATATCATCTACAAAAGTTACTGTACTACACCCTCAATGTCTCCATGGAAAAACCATTTAAAAAATCTCTGAAGCTGACGTAATACCGTAAGGCATCCGCAAAAGTTTGTATCTCCGAACGTTTCTCAGTTAATTTAATCTGCCAAAATGCTTTGTCTGCATCTGGTGTACTAAATACCTTCGCCCCAGGCATTCTGGAGCACAGCTCTTCAAAATGTGGAATTTTAAAATACTCGCGCTTAATGCTTTGATTTACCGTAAATAAGTTGGTCTAAACGAATTCTCAATTGGCCATTTGGTTTTCTAACAATCACAAATTGATTCACCCAGTTAGAAGGATATATTTACTGACCCTTTGAATTATGCCTGCTTTTTCCATGTTTTCTAATTCTTGCTTCAAAGGTTCAATCAATGAAACTGGAACTTTTCTGCAGGGTAAAACTTTGCCTTCTGCATCACCTTTGAGTTTTATATCATATTCAAAACCTTTAATGCAACCAGTTCCTGAAAATACTTTTTTGTGCTTTTTAATGAACTCATTTTCAACTTTACTTTTGTTTTCACGAGTTTCTTGAATCAAGTTTACCTGTTGTACAAGTTTCAATTTTTTCAATGAAGGTGAGCCAATGACAGTTGGAACGTTTTTGTCTCCATCTACCACAATGAATTCCAAAATAGATGGTCGTCTATTTCTGAACTCACATGTCAGGTGACACTTTCCTAACACCTGTATTTGGCTCCCTCCGTAAGCTTTTAAAACAACAAAAGACTTTTCAAGTTCAGGTTTTTTAGTACACACTTTTCTCAAATTTTCAAACGCAATCACATTTTGGTGTGCACCCGTATCTAATTTAACCTTGACTGTATATTGATTGTCAACTTGAATCATTTCACACCAGTCATCATCTTTTTCTGTCAGAGAAATGTTTCCAATGAACAATGACTCTACTTCAATTTCATTATCACATTTTCAATTGCATTTACCTTATTGACTTTACACGCATATGCGAAATGATTCAGCTTACCGCAGCTCGAGCCCTTCTTACCCCCAGGCCGGGCACTGTTTTTTGGATGAAACTTCTTGCATTGATGACAGGGCTTGCGTCCTTGTTGATACTGCGGCCGACTTGACTGCTGTGCTGCCATCAGCTGGGTCGACTTGTGACTCCTTGGCTGCGACACACTCCAAGATTGTGCATCGTCTTTGGATTGTCCTGCTGCATCTTGCTGCTTACTTCTCTGTCTTTGTTTGGTTTGTTGTTTATGTGTTGTCACCTTTAACTCGTTCACCTTAGTCTCTGCGTCTGTTGTTTTTAGTTGCGTTAGTTTACAAATGTTCACGCACTTTTCCAGGTTCAGATTGCCTTCGCGCAGTAATCGCGTTTTCAGGTCCTGGTCAAGCTCTCCACAGATGACTCGATCCTTTATCAGACTGTCGCACAGGTCGCCGAAACCACACACACTGCTCAGCTTTTTCAAGTCAGTGATGAAAGAAGAGAAAGTTTCATTGGACTGCTGCACTCGGGTAAAGAAAATATACCTGTCAACACTTTCATTGGCTTTGGTTGTGCAAAAGTTATCGAATGCATTAATCACTTTTGCAAGCACTTTCTTTTCGTCTTCAGTGAAGTTAAACGTATCATATTTATCTAATGCTTCATCCCTGATGACGTGGAGGAGAATTGCAACCTGACGCTCCTCTGGCTTCGAATTGAGGCCCGTCGCCTTCATTTATAGTTCAAAGCGTAGTTTCCACTTGCGCCAATTTTCTTTGAGGTTACCTTCAAAGGAGAGGGATGAGGGCGGCCGCATGGATGACTCCATTATCAAATGTTGGTCGTCCTCGTTTGGTAAAATATTCCCCCTTACCACTTGATTGAAATCCTGGTTCCCCCAGATCGTTTCTAGTGCCGGTGGATGTACAGGTGGAGTGCTGGATTGCCCAACTTCCAAACGTTGATCGAATTCTAATGGTGGCAAATTTTCTTTCTCCACGCCGTTTGCCGTGGACCTTGTTAATCTAGGCATGTCAACTACATCGTCACTTTTTTTCATAAAATAACCGACTGCGCCATGTTTTATTTCATTTTTATAATGATACGAACACATGTATATATGATTAGTTTATCAGGCGAGACTTATCTAGTTGCTTATACAACACAACACATCACTGAGCTAGACCAGAACTGAACAGACATGAGACACAGAGCAGCATTCAACTGTCTCTCCAACTAGACAGATTCCACACTAGGTGGCAACACACATCATGACTGTAAGGTTTGAATTTCAGCTCTGACAGTAGCCATCCTGAGTGTGGTGTTCTCCCTTGATTTTCCATACTCCTTCAGGTAATTGCTGGGATAGTACTTTATTTCAAGTCTTGGGGCACCTGCTCCATGGTTTATGAGACAAATTTCATACACACCCATGTACACAAGGCTGATGGCAAAGATATCCTTATCTAAATGAATAAACAACATGGATGAATGAATGTATTGAAAAGGATCAACTTAAACATTGCATTCAAACAAGGTAACAGCGTTGAATAAAGAGTTTTCTATTCATGCAATGTGAACCATATTGCTCCTTTAAAATATAGTGGGTTGTCAAACGAACATATATCTAATGAGTGAGAAGTACTGCAAATCATTTGGTGAACACCGAAGCTGATGAGAACTAAGACTTCACTTCGATTGAAGAAGACACTATACTAATCTACATATAAAGGAAAGGCAACTACTAAATATGGAACAGATGGATATTATGTTAAGACCAATAAAACAAAAATCTACAAGTAGACTTTGATGAGGAAGGTGCAGGGTATCTCATGGTTTTGTTTCAAACACTTTGGGAATCGTATAAAGAACCATAATATCCCAGCAGAAAAGTTTCCATAAAAGACAGTATGCAACCTTATATCTTGCATACATACTACAACTGCATAAGAACATGATGGAGTGTTGTTTAACCTCTAATTATGTCACAGTGTCATCAATTAACACAAGCACCTGTGTTCCTTAGTCCAGTTGCAAAATAGCTCAAAATTGAATTATGGCCTTCAAAGTGCTACTTCAATATGGAAACAAGAAGTTCCGTGAAGAACTATACAGCCTACTTTTCATGCCAATGATTAGTCTACAGTATATGAACCTATCTAGAATAATGACAAAATTAAGTTGGTAATATCGAAATATCAAATTAGTTCAAAATATACCTGGTATAATGTAGCCTAATAGAGCACTACAGTTGGCAGCCCTGGTGACTGAATATATTCTTAGTTCCATCTTTTAATGTACAGAATACAAAATTAGGTTGAAGTCCAATGGACATTACATGCAGTTAGACACTGGATCTATCAGCACGCGTAAAAGCATGTTGCCAACAATACCATGCGTGTGCTGGTCAGAAATAATCTGAAATATTATGATACCTTGTTGTGCCAATTTTGGATGAAATCCATTTGTTAGTATAGAAGTTACATGTATTTTAAAATTGGACATATCAGCAGGCATAGAATCATGTTGGCAGCACTGCCTTGTATTAATTACTCCAAATTAATCTAGAATGTCAGGTGCTATACGTGTGCAAAGTATAGAGCTGTTGGCTTGCATACTTTCTGATATATTGATATTAGGGGAAAAAAATATAGACAGCATTTATTAACAGTTGGCAGCCCTGATTGCTCTTAACAATACTTACAGTCATATCTGTTATGGTACACATAGCACATACGAAATTTGGTTTTAATCCAACTGATAGTATAGAAGTTACATGTATTTAAAAATTGGTACTATCAGCAGGCTTATAATCATGTTGGTAGAACTGACGTATATAAGTTACTCCAAATTATTCTAAAATGTCAGAATATACGTGTGCATAGTTTAAAGCTGTTGGCTTGCATACTTTCTGATATATTGGTATTTGGTTAAAAAAAATAGAGAGAGCAATTATTAACAGTTGGCAGCCCTGGTGGCTCTTAAGAATATGCTCAATCAACTCTGTTTATGTACAGATATTGAATACAAAATTTGGTTGAAATCCAATTGACAGTGTAGAAGTTATATGCATTTAAACATTGGACCTATCAAAAGGCTTAACATTATTTTGGCAACACTGTCATTGTTGGCCACCTGGAAATTAAACTGAAATAGTATTATCTGCATGTGTACCAATTTTGGAATAGCTCCCATGCATACCTTGCGAGATATCCAACATGGAGCTCAAATTTCTAGTGCGTTTTTTCAGCAGTTGGTAGCACTGACATCATTTTCAAATATGGACGTGAGATATTCCGGTGCACATCTTTACTCATACTAAATTTGGTTTTGATTGCTGCAGCCGTTTAGGAGTTGAAAGGGGGGGACACACAGACAGACAGACACACATTTTCCCGGATCGATCTCATAAGTCTACTTTTTCCTCATTTTTGCAAAATGTGAAAAGTAGGCTAAACATATTTTTTAATACACCGTAGGCAGGGGAGTAATTATTTTCTTACTACACTGCTAATAATAGTGGGGAATAAAGTAGATTTTTGTGAATATCTGAATTAAGAGTTAGTTCCTTGTCTGGAAATTTGGCATCAATGAATCTGTTGAAGAAAAAAACAACAACACGTAAGTCGGCTGTAGTAAACTTTATAGGGTGAAGAAAATAAAGTTCTGGTGACCATGTAAATTATAGTCTAGCTGTCAGGTTTCTTCACATTAGACATCCCTGCTATACCATGGCAAGTAATTCGATGTAGAGAATGGCTTGACATTATTAATTAATTTTACATTTAAAGTGGACTAATCCATCATTTCAATGCACTCTGCAGATATACTGGGTGATTTAACTCATCATGCAGATTGGTATAAATCAATTTTATTCTGTCATTAACCATAGGAGGACAAGGTGGTGGAATATCACAGTGAAAGAAAAACAAAAAGCCTGGAGGAAGTGGATAATAGGCAACAATGTTGAGAACAAAGAAAAGTATGAAGTTTTAAAGAAAGAATGCCAGAAGATGGTGCAGGAAGAGAAAAAGAAGTGCTGGGAAAACTTCACAGAAACTTTGCAGGAATATGCTAAAGGAAGCCAGAAGGTGCTGTATGAAAAAGCAAAGAAGATACAAAATTTGTGGAGTCGGAGACAGGACAGGTTTTGACACAGAGAAGAAATGCTGGAACGATGGGAAAACTATTTTGACAAATTACTGAACGTCAAATTCAAACCATTGAGAGAGGAAAGAAAGGAGGATGAAAGGGCAGTAGAAATTCATGGTGAAGATTTCAATATTACAAAGAGCCATAAAGAAGAACAGTGGGAAGGCAACAGGAGTGGATGAGGTAGCTATAGGGATGATTAAGGCAGCTGGACCTATAGGGATGCAGTGGTTGTACAGACTATTTTGGGTGGTATGGAAAAATAAAGAAGTAGGCTACCGGTAGAGTGGGGTAAAAGTCTAATAATGCCAGTTTTTAAGAAAGGAGATAAAAAGACTGGAACAACTACTGAGGAATCGCCCTCGTCTCACATGTGGCAAAGATATTTGAAAGGATACTCAAGGGTCGACGGTAGTGGAAAAGGAAATGGAGGAAATCAATATGGAATTCGTAGGGACAGAACTTGTGATCTTATGAGGAACATGATGGAGAAATGATTGGAATACAAGGATGATTTGGTGATGGTCTTTATAGATATTGTGAAGGCATATGATAGTGTGCCAAGACAACTGTTTAGGTTGCATTGGTAATGAAGAAAGTTAGAGCTGAAGTGGAAATGATAAAAGCCATGTATCATCAAGTGTGTCAATAACGTGAAGACCAAGATTGGACAAACAAACTGGTTCAATGTAGAAACAGGTCTCCAACAAGGGAGTGTATTGTCCCCTATACTTTTCCTCACTGTCATATATGGAATTCATAGACAAGTGAAACGGAGAATGGGAAGTGAAGGAACTAAGGCCTTACTCTTTGCTGATGATATAGTGATATGGGGGTATGATGAATTGGAAGTCCAAGAACAAGTTAATGTTGGGTACCAGGAGATAGAAGAGCATGGAACGAAAATCAATGAGGAGATGTAGTGATGACCAGAAATCAGCAAGATGGTAGGGGGAATATTGTAGTAGATAGAAAACCATTAGAAGTTGTGAAAAGCTTCAAATACTTAGGGAGTTTACTCACAGATGATGGAAGGATAAGTGAGGAAATTGGTAAGAGAATCCAATGAGCAAATGCGTTTTACCAGAGTGTGAGGGTCTGGTGTGAAACCAGGAAGATCCCGAGAAATGTAAAATAATCTTGTTTTCAACATATTACACACCTATATTGATCTACGCAGCAGGCACGTGGGCAACAACTAAACGGGATGAAAGTAGAATCCAGGCAGCAGAGATAATGTTCCTCAGAGGTTCAATTGGAAAGACACGCAGAGACAAAATCAGAAACAAAGAAATTAGAGAAAAAACAGGATTCTCGAAGTAACGAGACAAGATTGAGATCAGCAAACTAAAATGGTATGGACATATGATGTGAATGGGAGAAGACAGAGACCTGAAGCGATTATTTACCGAAAAAATAATGGGAAGGCGACAAAGGGGAAGGCCGAGGATGAAGTGGATGGATGCACTGAGGAAGAGCATTGAGAAAATCGTAGTGAAAGTGGAGAGTGGTGGTGAGACATAAAAGTATGGAGGTGCTTGATTCACACTCTGACCCAGATCACTGGAACCGGGAAATGAAGATAAAGATTAACCATAGAATACAGTATGTCATAGACATCATCACAGACAATAAACTGTGCAAATATATGGTTGGGAAAATGGGAATTGCGGCACCGTGAAGGAATTGTCTGACCAGGATGCCAATTATGATAAGTACAAAGTGGGGTAAGGCATGCAAATGATTCAAGAGGTTTTTTTTTGTGTCTGAAAGCCTGTAGGATGAGAGGCAGACAATGAAGGGTATAAAATTAACTTGGGGCTCCATTCCCTTACTATATCCTATTTTTTTTTCTGAAACCTGCTCAGAAAGGCTTTTCCAAGGATATAGCACATGATTTATTAATGCAATTCAACATTCTAGATCATCTGGTACCCCTGCCCGAATAATTTTTGATTATGTTATAGAAGCTAGATTGTACCCCAATTTCTTATTAAATGACCACAATGTTCATGTATACTGACCAAATAAAATTACTGGGTATAGTATTGGAGTCAATGAATAGTACTGTAGTATGGCCACATGCCCTCTATAATATTTAAAAAAAAACTTTATTTTCCGTTTGATTAATTTTAGAACGTGCTTTACGAGTTTTAAGCTGACTTACTATGTAGATCAGTTGGGTGAGACATGAAAATGTGACTGCATTTGGGATTTGAACCCTAACCTGCTGTGTGTGTTTAGCCACTTACACCAATGCGGCCATGCCTTGACGACAATACACGTTTAAGTCTTAGATGGAGACACGCTGTTATGGTGACATCTGGTAAATTGTATGGATTTCATGATCTCCCAGACAACGCATACAGTGAGTGCCACCTGTGTGCCATTGTCTGAACCTGACTAGGGATTTTTGAATAATAGAAATAGCTTTAGGGAAGAGTTCCCCTTAGAGCTGTCATATCTATTAAGTGAGATATTAAAATGTGACTGCAGTTGGGATTCGAACCTGAATCTCCTGCTGATCATATGTTACAGTGGTGGGAAACTGTATACGAGTTCAAAATATACCCTCTCCTGTGCACAGAGTGAATATAATATTATTAAGTTATAATATTATTATTATCGCCGGCCCCGTGGTGTTGGGGTAGCGCGCCTGCCACTCGCGAGGAGGCCCCGGATTCGATTCCCGGCTCCGTCAAGGATTTTAGAAACTGACGTGAGGGCTAGAACGGGGTGCACTCAGCCTCATGAGGACAATTGAGTAGCTGTCTGACAGTGAGACAGCGCCCCGATCACGAAAACCATGCTTAACGGCTGAGGGGACCCGATGCGCTGATCACGCATCACCCCAATATCTGCAGGCCAAATGGCTGGGCAGCGGTCGCTTGGTAGGCCTAGGCCCTTCATGGGCTGTAGTGCCAGGGGTTATTATTATTATTATCATTATAAATTATCATGTAGTTTGGCCATTTAGACAAGGAGTCCGGACGTACAAACAGACAAACTATCAGATTTATTTATGTTTCAGGTAATCTATTTACTCTTACAGTATGCAAACTATAAACATTCAGACAAGATCTATACAACACAGTGTGAATGACATTTCTATCTCAAATAGTTTTAGAATTATTGAACATTGAGTTTGGAGGAATAGATACCACCTGCCTTTCAAATTCGCTGTACCCGTGGCTCATAATCACAAGATTCACGGTCACGTAAAACTACAATCTTCCTTCAAATTCGCTGCTAGTGAATGAATGAACTGTTGGGAAGGTTCACATGGAAGTCATCAAGTGGCAGTGTTACAGAAACTTGTAACACATCGTCAGACTGAGTAGAAGTTGAGTACGTAAGGTATTTGAGTGCTCGACTGTCCTGTTTCAAGTAATGGTATACATGCCATTGAAGATAACACCTCACAAGATGTAGCATTGCTGGAGTGATTGAACGCCAGATTTCTTGGATGTGAAGTGTCATGTCCTCCGGAGTGGTAGATTTATTGGCATGAACACAATCTTTCACATATCCCCATACAAATAAATCCTGGGTGTAAAGTTTAGGTAAGTGCCATATGTTGGTACCATACGTGTAGTCGATCAGCATAAAAATGTCTTATCAATAAATGATAAGAAATGGTCCGGTTAGCTCAAACAATGTCAGCGTTTCGCCCCAGTGTGCCGTTGGGCTCGTCAGTTGGTACAGACACACCTACCAATACGCGTGGCTAGCACATACTGAGAAGGCCATGCAAGACACAAAATACAAGCAGTATTGACGTCACGAGCATGCCAATGTGCTACGGGAGTCAAACTCCCTTTCATAAAAACAAAAGCCTTACCTTGGCAATCCAAATAAGGTTTTGAATATTCCCAAAGGGAATATGATGTAGTTTCCATTTGAGCGGATGAATTATCAATAAATGATAAGAAATGGTCCGGTTAGCTCAAACAATGCCAGCGTTTCGCCCCAGTGTGCCGTTGGGCTCGTCAGTTGGTACAGACACACCTACCAATACGCGTGGCTAGCACATACTGAGAAGGCCATGCAAGACACAAAATACAAGCAGTATTGACGTCACGAGCATGCCAATGTGCTACGGGAGTCAAACTCCCTTTCATAAAAACAAAAGCCTTACCTTGGCAATCCAAATAAGGTTTTGAATATTCCCAAAGGGAATATGATGTAGTTTCCATTTGAGCGGATGAATTATCAATAAATGATAAGAAATGGTCCGGTTAGCTCAAATAATGCCAGCGTTTCGCCCCAGTGTGCCGTTGGGCTCGTCAGTTGGTACAGACACACCTACCAATACGCATGGCTAGCACATACTGAGAAGGCCATGCAAGACACAAAATACAAGCAGTATTGACGTCACGAGCATGCCAATGTGCTACGGGAGTCAAACTCCCTTTCATAAAAACAAAAGCCTTACCTTGGCAATCCAAATAAGGTTTTGAATATTCCCAAAGAGAATATGATGTAGTTTCCATTTGAGCGGATGAATTATCAATAAATGATAAGAAATGGTCCGGTTAGCTCAAACAATGCCAGCGTTTCGCCCCAGTGTGCCGTTGGGCTCGTCAGTTGGTACAGACACACCTACCAATACGCGTGGCTAGCACATACTGAGAAGGCCATGCAAGACACAAAATACAAGCAGTATTGACGTCACGAGCTTGCCAATGTGCTACGGGAGTCTTCCAGCAAGACAGATCGCATCGTTGAGATATCGAGGATCAGTCACTGTGTTAGAGAAGAAGTAGGGACATATGATTTTGTCCCCGAGAATTCCATATCGAACACAGTGATCATCTTGTGCAGTATTACATATGGCATAACCAGGTAGGATTCTCCGCTGCACAGTAACGTAACCTCGATTATCCGTTCTAATGCCCGGGAAGGGGTGAACGGTTAATCGAAAAAAAAATGGATAATCCATACTACTAATTTTAATGGACTATAAAGCACATAAAATACAGACCATATAACCTTAAAATGCAGTGCATTAAACCCTCTTTAAAACCGAAATATAGTCGAAGCTACAACAGTACATACAAAATATTCACCTAAATTACCAGCAGACCATCAATGAATGAATTTACCTGGTGTCATTTAAGCTGTTTTAAAAAAATCCGTTACTTTTTCTTTCACTCACCTACAGCTTATTTTCTTCATGTCCATTCTGAGCTTCCTAATTACTAGAATGTCTGAAAAATCTGTATCGTCCTCTTGCTCCAAGAATTCCATTAGCGTTTCAGCCGACTCCAGTGCGGTCTGAAGTGGTACGCGATTGTTCGTAACGCACTCTTCTTCCCCATCCCCCTCACTTTCACTCTTCACTTCGCAGCTGACTGCCGTGTTCCCGTTGGCGCTTTTATTTACTATTTTGTCATCAGTTAAAATATGATACCCAGGCAATACATCGTCAGTATGAAGCCACTCCTCAATGTTACTTTCATCCACTTCTCCAAACAAAAAACACTTGTGCATATTTGTTTGAACACTATTGGTGACATTAAGTATAAATTTTCAAAAAATTCCTATCAACGGTGTTTTGGAAAAAGGTACATAAATTGGTACTCAATATTAAAATTTGGAATTTCAGTAAAAATCCAAATTTTGCGATGGAAACCGTAAAATTGCGGAACACATAGCCTATTGTAATAATAAGAGGCATACCAATTTTCATCCCAATGAGAGTAGCAGTATAGAAGATATATGTGTTTTTCAATGGACATGCATATTGGTTAACGTCCCCCCTTAATGGCAAGCCCTTGGAAGCCAAGAAATCTCGAACCTGCGGAAGGAACTCATTATGGAACCAAGTCCTGAAAATATCGCGTGTCATCCATGCCGATTTGTTAAGAGAATAATCTACTGGAAGATATTTCATCCCTGTTCCTTTGAAAGAATGTGGATTTTTGCTTTACCAACAACAGTTAATTTTAATTTATGGTCGCCACTAGCGTTCGCACAGCACAAGATGGTAACGCGCTCTTTACTAGTTTTGTTACCAGGAGCTGATTTCTCTTCAGCAGCTGCTAGTGTTTTACTAGGTAAGCACTTCCAATAAAGTCCAGTTTCATCGGCATTGTACACTTGACTTGGAACAAAATTGTATCTCACAATATGCGCTTAAACTCGTTTCTCAAGTTTTCTGCTGCACTGCTGTCACCACTTAGTTTTTCTCCTTCGATGTTTAATTCTCAAATGCCATGTCTGTCCTTAAATCTCTGTAGCCAACCATTGGCGCTGGTGAGGATCCTGAGAGCCCCATCTTTTCGTGAAAAATTTGTGCCTGCCTTGTTATCATTGGACCACCAATAGGTACACCTTCGTCTATCTTTTGCTGAAACCACGTGAATAACGCAGCATCCAGTTCTTTTAAAGATGATGCTTTCATTGTTTTTCTTTTAGCAAGTCCATGCGATCTGTCAGAACTCGCTGCAAACTGTAACACTTTGTCTTTATTCTTCATTAGGTCCCGCACTGTTGTCACGCCCACACCTAACTCTGATGCTAAATTTGAGATTAATTCACCTTTCTTGAACCGTTCGATTATATTAACTTTATTTTGTATGGTTAAAACTACACGGTTTCTTTTCACTGCAGATTTTGATCTCAACATTTCTCGGCTGTTAGAACGGAAAATAAATGTTCAACTTTATCAGTCACTCTCACTTCCTTGCTTTGCACTACAGTACAGAATGTAGCCTACCTGTCTGAAAATAGCGGAGGTTGACAGACGGACCGATAGGCTGGTTTCCGAGCTCTGTGCATTGTGAAATATTTACGATGCAGTAGCCTGTGGTTAAAATATTTAACCTTGCCAGAGAACGAGATAAAAGATCTACGTACAGTACTCGGTGTTACACGCTACCAAATAAGTTGTAGGCATCATTCAGAAGTAGAAATGATCAGCATACTGGACTCGATGCTCCGTGGGCTAGGAGAGGGCACATTACAGTACATTATTCTTCAATAATGGAATGGATAATAAAGTTTGTGACTGTTGAATTTGAATAGCATCCGTCTTCGGCACCTCGGCGTCTCCGAAAACCGTCAAAGTAGTTAGTGGGACGTAAAACCAATAACATTATTATTATTATTATTATTGACATCAGGAGTACTCTCATTCAATTTTGGAGTGACTGTACATCGCTTTAAAAAAAATTGACATTTTATTTTGGTGACGGATAATCCACAAAACGGTTAATCGAGGGACGGTTAATTGAGGTTTTACTGTAGTACAAATTTCATTGGTTCACTTTTGCCATGTTGTAAAATGTAACTTTATCGCTGAATAATATAAGTGGTGGTTTTGTCAAAAACACCCCCACTCCCCAGCATAGACAAGTGGTATGGATGAAGTCGATTTCGAAGAGCATGCTAAATGCACATTGACTCACACTTATGGTGTGAGTCTGACATAAGTTGGTATGGGGTTCGATTAGAACTACACTTGAAGCATTGCTTCATCTAAGGCAATTCTGCACTCATGTACTGGCATTTAATTGAACATGAGGTGGCTTTCAATATTTGTTCCATACACTGAAGTATGACCCTTCCATCCAGATACCTTACCACCTACAGCATGCCAGCCTCTCCTAAATCACCCATCAGCATAGCCGAGTATCAGGCATGCTTAATGGCTGGGATTGTTAGCTTGCATTCGGAGATCTCAAATTTAAATCCAATGTTGACAATGGCCATCCCGGGTGTGTTCTTCGACACTATTCACCTTATTTCAAATCCTGGGTCACTTACCCAATCCCTGAACCTAATAATACAGTTTTGCTACTATGCTCACCACAGAAGCACAGGTTGCCAGACAAATCCAATACACACCAACTACAGATTAGAGTGGATAGTGATGATCAAGATGCTCCAGGGCCCTAAAATTAACATACATAAATATATACAAGCTGGACGTTTGTTTTAGACGATTGCCCTTGACCTTGAAGCTTGCGGGTGAGCCTGTAAACAGTCACTCTCGCTCTCTCGCTTCACAGTTGTCACCACCGGTCTGATGTAATGAAATTCCAGACTTGAGCACGTGACGACACCACCGTGCAGAAAAGTAGCCTACCGTCCACGTCGAAGTATTGTGTGATGCGGAAGTACACGTTACATAGTTACGAACAGAACACCATTATATTTGCCAATGACTGTACTTCAGCAGTAGCGTGCAATAGTTTTGTCCATCATCGGACCGCATGGGGCAGATGACAACAACACAGGTACTGTAGTAACTCGCCTCAAGGCTTCCATTAAAATTTTTCACTTGTCTAAAACAAACGTCCGGCCTGTACATTTTCATTTGAGACTGTTTAGCCTTTCAGCAAGCTTCTGTTTACGAACAAGTTGTCTGCATGATGCCGTACTAGCAGTTAACATTGCAACCTCCTCTACTTCTACACCTCTCACTTTGAAATCATTCAACACTGAATCGAACCATTGCTTCCTAGGTCTACCTCTACTTCTCTTACCCTCTACAGCTGAACTCATTAGCCTCTTCGGTAATCTCTTCTCCCCCATTCTCTTCACATGACCCCACCATTTGAGTCAGCTCATATCAACAGTTTCATCTAGCGTGTTCATTTCTAACTTAGCCTTTATCTTTTCATTATAAGTACCCTCCTGCCATTGATCCATCTATTTGTCCCAGCAATCATTCATGCTATTCTCATATCAGTTACCTCTAGCTTATGTATCAGATATCCTGAATCTACCCAGCTTCAAATTCCATACAGCAAGGTCAGTCTGAATACTGATGAGCAATGTAGGGTGAGTTACGTTGCTACACTAACTTCTTGCACAATACTGTAGATCTCAACTGAGAACTAAATACATTGGCTTTTCTGCAGCTTGACTCTACCTCTTTCCCCATACTACCATCCTATACACAGTCTAAACACTTAATGTTCCAACTGCTTCAATTTAGTTCCTCCTACCTGACATTCTAATTTCTTGTGTTTCTTCCCTACCGACATAACATTCGTCTTCGAAATGCTGATCTTCATACCATGCTCACTATATTTCTGTGCAAGTTCTAACATGTTGGCTTGCAAGCTTTTGATGGAGTACATTACAACCAGGTCATCAGCATAGGCCAGACTGCTTGCCTGGTTTCCACCTAATTGAATCCCACCCAGCCAGTGTATGCCCTTCAGCAAATGGTCCATATATAAAATAAGCAGTAGTGGTAAGAGGTTACAGCCTTGCCTCACTCCTGTAACAACCTTGAACCAAGGACTCATACTACCATCCACTCTTACTACAGACTGATTATAAAATACTTTTGATTGGCTGTAGCAGCCTTCACTTGATACCATAATCCTTCAAAATGCTCAGCATCGTTTTTTCCCTGGGTACTCCATCGTATGCCTTCTCTAGAACTATAAAACACATACACAACTGTCTATTCCTCTCGTAGCATTTCTCAATAGCATGGCACATACTAAATATTTGATCCTGACATCCTCGTTGTGGTCTAAAGCCACACTGCACTCTACCTGCTGTTCGTTAATTTTGAAAACCCAAAGCATTAGAAAATTTTAGCATTCCTGAGAAGATTATTAACCTCAAGAGCATGTTAAGTGGAACACCAAGGGGTGCTTTCAGACCCTATATCGATAACGACTGGGATGAAATAATGCTGCCTTCTCTCACCAATTCTGTTCCTAATAGTATTGGAATTGGTCATGTCACAAGCGATGAACCAACAAAGAGGGATCCAGGGGAGTCTCAAGGAATGCCAGGAGGACTTGGATTATGCTGATGACCTTTCCTTTGCCTTATAGCTCACAGTTTCAAGGATATGAAGAAGAAGCTGTAAGATCTGGAAGGTAAGGCTGCCAACGTTGGACTGAAGATCAACGCCCAAAAGACGAAGGATATGTGGTTCAAGAATCTGAACACAATGGAGCTGAGACTTGGGGATCAGGTCATCAAGAAAGTGAACAAGTTCTGCTACCTTGGTAGCATTATAGCCACCCATGGAGGGACCACAGAGGATATCATGAGCCGCATCAACAAAGCCAAGGGAGCCTTCACAACTTGACGCCCAATATAGAGGTCGAAAGAATTGAGAATGAAGACCGAACTGCGGATCTTTGAGAGCAATGTAAAATCTTTTTTTTTCTCTATGGATGTGAAACCTGGAAAATGACAAAGCATCTGACCCACTTGATACAGACATTCATTAACTGATGCTTGAGGAACATCGTGGAGAAGTGATGACTAAATATCACCACCAATGCTTTGCTCTGGGAAAGAACCAATCAAGTGCCTATTGAATTAGAAATGAGGCGGCTGAAATGGAGATGGATGGGACACACGCTGAGGAGGCCGGAAGGCCACATTGCAAATGCGGCACTCGATTGGAACCCACAAGGAAAACAGGCCGAAAATGACATGGTGACGGGCAGTAGAAGAGAAAGGTCAACAACAGGGGAAGAGCTGGGGAGAGAACAAAGCCCTGACGATGGTGCTGCTTTGTTACAGTCCTATGTTATCCATGAGGAGTTAAAGGACATAAGTCAAGTAAGTCAACAATGGATAGCGCCAATAGCACCAATAGGGACGGCCTCATAGCTGTCAAGTCAGTCTGTGTTTTACCGTACTGAATAGTCAATGTGAGCAACAGGTGTTTCACATTCCATGCATTCAATATTCTGTTAATTGTACCAATAACAACATAACTTAGTTATTGTTGTTTTAAGGGGCGGAACAGTGAGATCGTCTGCCCCAACATATAACTTATAGTACTTATAAAAGCCCGACATTTAGACAGGAACATTGATGTGTTATGGGCACTTACAAAAGGCTTCTCCAGTAATCAGACAAGTTGCTCATTTCAGTATCAGATAACAGTACCAAGGTGTCTGCATGTCTTAACAACATAACTGGTACTAACACAAACACAAGATTTACAGGAGTACAATAAACTAATGGAATAAATGTATAAATTTGACACGTTATAAAAGTTTTTATAGCTAAATAATTTTATATATATTGTTATGCCTAAGTGTTAGATACATATCTGCTAAGCCTAAAAGAGACCTAAGTGAGTAGGATCTGATGATGTTCGCCTAATGAATGAAACATATCGTTCAGTATCCCCCCTCTTTTCGAGAAGTGTATAAAAGTATATAATTAACTAGTTGAAACCTGTGAAAACATGACGGTCAATGGGAAAATATTTACTGAAGGATTCTCTTATACGCATTTCTTGTACGATTACTTTTTGACAATGTTGCAACTTTAAGGGCATCGAAAGATCGACTTCACAACATATAACTGGCTTATGACTGAAACCTTGATGAGGCAAATAGAGACCTACACGTTCCAGAGTTTCCCCTTGAGCTTTATTGATTGTGATGAAGTACGCCAAGCGAATTGGAAAATGTTTTATCGGATGATGTTAAATCAAGTCGAAGGATTATAGTTCTCTGCCCAATGTTATCTGCACTTATTATTTCAAAATCCAACCAATTTTCATACGTAATTCTTACAATTAATCTGGTTCCATTGAGGAGCCTAAACTTTTAGAGTTAGAATATGTGGAGGCAAATAACTTAATTCCAAGGAATTGAAGAATTCTGTAGGAAACTGAAGTAGCTGATTTCATCTTCAGTATTTAATCTGTTAATGCTGGTGTATATTTTTGAACTAATGGATATCAGTTCAATGACTTCAAAATTAATTTCTTTACAGTGTTTATTTTTTGGTGTAAGAATGCAAACTTTCAATAAATTTATTATATCCTTCGTAGAAGTGAATGTTTTGCTGTAAATCTCAGTCACAGTTGGAAGTCTGGCTGGTAATTCAATAACATTTGATTCCTCACCATCCACAGAGGGGTAGTCGTCGCTAACTTGTACCAAAAATTCAGAAAATCCATTTTATCTGGTTTCGATCGCGTGTTGTTAAGTAAGCGACGTATTTTGGAGATGGGTCAGAGAGAAGAGTATTTACTACAATTGTGAATAACTGTTTGGCGAGAAGGCACAAAAGGCAAGATGTACCTGAAGTCTCCTCCAAGAACAATAACTATCCCACAAAAATGAATAATGGCGTTACGTATAATATCTTTTAGATGTCGATTCACACACATTATTGAATGAATATTTGCCATTGTGGCTTCAACCCATATTATGAGCCATGATAATCAAATATCGTCAGCTAGATTGCAATTTAATTTTATCTAGACACTGAACTCTTTATTTAAGTTGAGAGATATTTTGAATGCTGATTGTAGAGCTTATGCTCTTGCAAAATATTGTGTAAATTGTGAAGTGTGTCCTCCCTGATGCAAGCATTCCCTTGATTTACAGATCTGACTTGATTAGCTTCTGAGGAGTCTAATATAGACAACTAGCCGTTAGAACCGTTGCTTATATTTTTGGAATATAAGGAAGAAATGCAATGATGTGATATTTATATTGTTGGTATTCTGCCTGAAGGCAGGTCCGTGCCTCCGAAGAGGCTATCCTCAGCCGGAGTTTACGTGTGGTGGGGTGACCAGGGCCTTTCCGCTCCTCCTTTCTTTGCCAACAGCGCGTGGTCTCACTGATCCGGCATTCCATCCAAGGTCCAAACACGCCCAATGTTGCTTAACTGCGGAGTTCTCATGGGATCCGGTGTTCAACATGGCTACGCCGTTGGCTGGTGTGATATTCCAGAAATTTTAAAACAATATGGATCTTATTCATGTGACACGGTAGCATTGGCACCAAAGGAAACAAAGAACATAGCATTGTTGTACTGCCGAATATTCTATCTGAAATTCCTTGAGATATCATCTCCAGTGAAAAATTGTTTCAGACTGTCAGTTATTTCATATTCCGGCAGATCAATTTTACCATTAAAACAGCAAAGGCCAAAGTAACCAAGCGTTGACTTCTCGCAAGAGATATACAATGCAGAACAATGTTTACATTTGTTCGTCAAGGACCCTACGCTATCCGGCATAATATCTGGAATTGTTTCTGAAATGGCATATTCATATTGGTTTTTAAAAGTGGCTTCGTGTTTTCTCCGATTTCTCACTTTTTTGCGTCTATTTGTAGATTACCGGCCAATGCTCATTTTCGTCAAACAGGATTTTTATAGTAGCATCTGTCCCCAAATTAGCGTCGTATTCGATAATTTTACAGTGTCCTGCATCAACGGAGCCGCTAAGTATTAAATAGCAAATAATACTTCCATTGCCAAAATCAACAGTGTTGTTAGGATGTACTGTAAACAAATAATCAATAAACAATTGGCTTATACTGTACAATGAAGTTCAACATGACCAGTGTATTCACCTTCCAGAGACTTTCATACTTAAGTTGGTTGCTGAGGAGAATACGATGAGTCTGATCGCCAATAATAAAATCCTTATTATTATCATCCCTGCCAGTAACAATTTTGCAATAGTTTGCAAACGCAGCTCACGATGACGTTCTTCATTTTCATTTAAACAGTACAAAACTTCTCTAAATAAGCAATTCCCATCACCTATTATAGGTACCATCCTTTGGGATTCCATGACAGTTAATTAAGCAGGGGAGCATAGAATCACTTCGCCAACTACTGGAATGAGCATAGACCCACTTCGTCAGTCACGAAGGCCAGTCGCGGCTCGTGCTGTCGGAGATGGGGGAAGGCTGCGAATGAGCTAAAACCTGAAGGTAGTTCCGAGCTTCGTGGTTGTGCAATTATTTATAGCTAGGTGGTAACTGAATAGCGTAACTCAACTCGTAGTGGCAAATGTTGGATGAATGCATTTCTTAACCAAAACGCATGTGCGTTTGCAGGATATTTAATTGGAAAATATTTCAGGGTGATGGGGCGAGAGTTCGGCATATACTTCTTGTTGATGAGTAGATTGGTTCCATTATGCTATTTTCTTCTTTATTTTTTCACCCAACCTGGGGGTACATGAAATCAATCATTTTTATTGTTTTGAGGTTTCCCTTTTGCCTTTGAGATCTTGCTTCCCTTTCTTCGGCAGAGATGTGGATCGTACGCTTTTGTTTGATTTTAACTTGGAACCATTGTTTCTTATCCTTGGTGATGGTTTTGGCTGTTTTGTCCGTGAGCAAGGTGTCTGTCTACGAGGTCTTTCTCAGTTTCCTTAAACCAAAGAGGTTTTGTTTCTTTTATTATGAAAGTAGTCGAAGATCTTTTTGGTTAGTATATTTGAATTCATTCGGAGGATGTGCCCATAAAAACCAATTCTCCGTTTTTAGCCTACTTTACACATTTTGCAAAAATGAGGAAAAAGTAGACTTATGAGATCGGGCAAATGTGTGTGTGTCTGTCTGTCTGGCTGGGTGTGTGTCCCCCCCCCCTATCAACTCCTAAACGGCTGCAGCAATCCAAACAAAATTTGGTAGGAGTAAAGATCTATACCTGAATATCTCACGGCCATATTTAAAAATGGTGTCAGTGCTACCAACTGTTGAAAAATCGCAATTGAAATTTGAGCTCCATGTTGGATATCTTGGAAGGTATGAATGGGAGCTATTTCAAAATTGGCACACGTATAGATAATAATATTGCAGTTTAATTTCCAGGAGGCCATGCATCGCAGTGTTGACAAAATTATTATAAGCCTGCTGATAGGTCCAAAATTTAAATGCATATAACTTCTACACTATCAATTGGATTTCAACCAAATTTTGTATGTGCTATGTGTACATAAACAGATATGACTGAACGTATTCTTAAGATCCACCAGGGCTGCCAACTGTTAATAAATGCTCTCAATTTATTTTATCCAAATACCAATATATCAGAAAGTATGCAAGCCGACAGCTTTAAACTATGCACACGTATAGTACCTGACATTTTATATTAATTTGGAGTAACTTATATATGTCAGTGCTACCAACATGATTCTAAGCCTGCTGAGAGGTCCAACTTTAAATACATGTAACTTCTATACTATCATTTGGATTTCAATCAAATTTCGTGTGTGCTATGTGTACCATAACAAATATGTCTATGCCGATTCTTAAGAGTAACCAGGGCTGCCAACTCTTAATAAATACTGTCTCTATTTTTGTTACCCTAATATCAATATATCAGAAAGTATGCAAGCCAATATCTCTAAACTTTGTACATGTATAGTACCTGGCATTCTAGATTACTTTGGAGTAACTAATATACGTCAGTGCTGCCAACATGATTCTAAGCCTGCTGGTAGGTCCAATTTTAAAATGCATGTAACTTCTATACTAACTAATGGATTTCATTCAAAATTGACACAACAATAGAGAATATTATTTCAGATTATTTCTGACCAACATGTTGTTGCCAACATGATTTTACGCGCGCTGTTAGATCCAATGTTTAACTGCATGTAACGTCCATGCTATCCATTGGACTTCAACCAAATTTTGTATTCTGTACCTTAAGAGATGGAACTAAGAATATATTCAGTCACCAGGGCTGCCAACTGTAGTTCTCTATTAGGCTACATTATGCCATGTATACAGTATTTCGAACTAATTAGAAATTTCGATATTACCAACTTAATTTCGTCATTATTCTAGATAGATCCATATTGATTAATCATTGGCATGAATCTTAAATTTTAAGAAAAGTAGGCTCTTTAGTTCATCACGGAACTTCTTGTTTTTATTGTGTCCGAGAGATTTTCAGTCTTTGGGTAAAAAGTTTCGTTCCTAACATGGATTAATTTGTTATGAAATTTGGGGCCTAAGATTTTGCGTAATGTCTTTCTTTCCTTGACCTCCAGCCTTTCAAGCGGTCCCTGGGTGGTGAGAGACAATGTTTGAGCTGCATATAAGGCTTCTGGTTTAATTACCGTGTTATTAGGGCTTATCTTGGTATTCCAGGAGAGAGACTTCTTGTTATAAGTGTCCTTCATAAATTGGAAGGCCAATTCAACTTTATTTCTCCCAGATTCCATTGCCTTTTTCTCTAGCGCATTCCAGCTGATCCATTCCCCAAGATATTTGAATTCTTTGACGATGTCTATGTATTGTTTGCCCACTTGAAGCTTTTCTTGTTTTTTTTTTAATGTTCGTCATTAGTTTGGTCTTTTCAACTGAGACTTTGAGACCCCTTTTTAACACTTGCCTGTGGAGTTCGAGGATCTGTTCCTTGGCTTCTTCCCATGTCTCGGCTAGTAAGACCATGTCATCAGCAAAAGCTAAACAATTGACCTTAATGCCTTTGTTTTTAGTTCCTATTCTGATTCCACTGTGGGTCTTCACATTCCACTCTCTGACAACTTTTTCTAGGGCACAGTTAAATAGCAGTGGAGAAAGTCCATCTCCTTGCCGTACACCTGTTTTAATCTCGAAAGGGGTGGAGAGTTCCCCCGTGAATTTAACTTTGGAGAATGTATTAGTTAGTGTTTCTCTGATTAAGTTTGTAGTTTTGTTATAGAGGTCTAGTTCTTTCAGGACTGAGAATAAGGATTCCCTATCTATAGAGTCCTATGCCTTTTGGAAGTCAATGAAAGTGATAACATACGATTTAGCCCGTGATTTTTGGTAGTTCATGATGTGCTTGAGGTTGATAATTTGTTCCATACAGGATCTGCCTTTCCTGAAACCTGCCTGGTATTCCCCAAGTTGATGGTCTAGTTGAGGTTCTGCCATGTGTAGTATGACTGTGGAGAATATCTTCTATGTTACGTCAAGGAGAGATATCCCTCTGTAGTTTTTAGACTCTGTTTTGGATCCTTTCTTATGAAGTGGATGTATAAGGGTTGTTTTCCAGTCATCTGGGATTCTTTCATGTATCCAAATTTCTTCAAAGATATTTCTGAGAGACTGTATAGCATTTTCGTTAACATTCTTCCAAAGTTCAGCTGTGATTTGATTTTCTCCCGAAGCCTTATAATTCTTAAGATTTGATATTATTGAATGGAGTTCCTCAATGGTTGGAGGTTCTGAGTCAGGTTTGGTTGATGAGGATATATGAAAATCCATCTTTTCTATGGGTTTCTATTCCTATTTTATTAACTGAAAGATTTTTAATTTTCTATTTTAACGAATTGACTTACCTAGTTTCGTAATTCGAATATAACTTCTCCCCCATTCTAATAAGACCTGATCAGAGGAGGCTTGATTCGCGATTGTACCTTAAATACAACCACAATTTACCTCCAAAATACTACCAGCTAGAGATTTGATCTGCAACATGATCCGAGATTGAAACATAATTTGAGGGATATATGGAAACAAACACACAAAGCATGGCCGGATTTTAAACTGAATACTGTACTTCCCTTAAGTCTCGGTAGATG
This sequence comes from Meconema thalassinum, assembly GCA_946902985.2. Classification (NCBI taxonomy): domain Eukaryota; kingdom Metazoa; phylum Arthropoda; class Insecta; order Orthoptera; family Tettigoniidae; genus Meconema; species Meconema thalassinum. Next base: position 1,070,951,900 of record OX336389.2, read on the forward strand.
GTACTGCTACCCCTGCCACATCATGGTGCTCTCTGGCAGAAATATTTTAATTATACTTCAAGGGATAGGCCTGCCATTTGAGTTGTCAAAAATGAATGTCACTTATTTGTCTTCTAGGAGTGTTTCTGGTAACTTGTCAGCTAACGGTCCCTTGGAAAGTGGAAGAAGGAAACGAGAAAGCTTCAAGAGGGTGGGTTAAGTCTTCTTGAACAACTTTGAATGTATTCTACTGGATACAAAAATCATGCCAATGTTGGCAAGCCTGGCTTAGGCTGTAGTCACCTGAGCCTTCACCCTTACAATGGAAATGAATGGAGTTTCCTTAGCCACACCTCCCAATCCTGTTACCTAGGGAGTAATGATAAATGTGAGGAGCAGCCTAACTGCGCTACTACCCATCTGAACAACATATTTTTATCAACAGTCCCAAATATATTGACTGTTGTGGCTAATGGACTGGGTGAAATTTACAAAATGCTTCTAATTAATTTAAAGTATTAAAGAGATTTATTTATAGAATATTTCAAGAGAGGCTCCACCTAAGAGCCTTTTATCACCAGCCGTGCCTGATAGAGGCAGTTTTAGAATTCTATGTCCCGCACATGACAAACATCGTATTAACACAGGGAAGCCCACTCTTAAGGCTACATTCTTGGCTATTGCCCCAGAGATCTGGGTTCGATTCCCTGCTCTGCCAAGAAAATTAATTCTGGCCACAGGGCTGGAACGGGGCGCACTCTGCCTCGAGAGGTAAAACTGAGGGGAGGTGGGATCGATTCCAACCTCAACCATCTTGGATGTGATTTGGTTTCCCACTTCCTCTCCAGGCAAATACCGGGTTGCTTCCTCCTTCCCCCTTAGTTACAGTTACACACATAATTAGAGCCATCACAATAACACAGGCTATAAGAGAGAATATTACATGCTTACGAAAGTACACGGAGCTGAGTACCACGACGTCAAAGCCCCTCAAATGAATTACACTGAAGAAAATGGAAATTGCAACACCCAGAAGGAGTGGTGCTACATTGCTGCAATTGAACATGCAGGATGAGTGTTCGGTTGTGATTCGATGATTACACTTTCAGGTCCCTCTGACCGCAAGTTTCGACAACGATCAATACAGGATGTGCCCACCACGAGCTGCAATACATTGATGAATTCGTCAAGGCATGGAGTCAATAAGGCCCTGGATCGCTTCCTGAGGAATTGAGGCCCATGCTTGCTGCACTGCATGGGTCAGTTGTTCCAGAGTTGTGGGTGGTTGAGGACGGTTGGCCAGTTGTCGACCCATCATGTCCCACACATGCTCAATAGGACTGAGGTCCGGGGATCTGGCGGCCCATTCTAAGGTTGTGATGCCGTGGAGAGCTTCTCTGGAGATGCATGCAGTGTGAACCCGGGCATTGTCCTGCTGAAACATCCCATTAGCAATGTTCGCCATCATAGGGACAACCACTGGATTGAGTACCCTATCAACGTACTGTCGAGCAGTCATAGTGCCCTCAACAAGCACTAATTGTGATTTCACATTAAAGCCAATAGCTCCCCAGACCATAATGCTTGGTGTTGGCCCTGTGTGCCTCTCGACAATAAGGTCTGGGCGGCCCCTCTCCCCGGTACGTCGGCGCACACGATTCCGGCGATCACTGCGGGCAAGACAGAAGCGCGATTCATCACTAAAGACGACCCTATGCCATTCGTCGACCCACGTTGATCGTTCTCGACACCAGGCCAGCCTTACACGTCGCTGATGTGGGGTCAATGGAACACCTTCTGCAGGGACACGGGATCGTAAGCCAGCTGCACGCAGGCGATTACCAACTGTTTGTTGTGTAACGTGGGGTGCCACAGCTGCTCGAACTTGCGCTGCTGTTGCATGGGGTTCCATCCGGGCCATCCGAATGATGCGGCGATCCTCTCTCACAGTTGCCTGTCGCGCTGGGTCTGTGCCAGGTCTACGAGTGTGGGTACCTTCATTTGACCACTGCTGCCATACACGTTTTACCGTAGATGCCTGTCGGCCAACACGTGCAGCGACAGTCCTTAGCGATAATCCAGCCTCACACAGCCCAATTATCCGAGCCCTCTCAATCGGCGACAGTTGTTGATAGCATGCTCTTCTCTGTCGTCGAGGCATGTTTGACGGGGAACACTTCACTGCACAGACTGCAAGTCAACTACGCTACACCAGAGTCCGTATACTGGAGTTGATTCCTCCGCCACCAATCACGTGGGGAGACCTATAGCAACAATCCAATGGGTCTGAAACGTTGATCGTTTACATACCTACATGGCATCGTTCCATATCTTGAAAATCAACACAAACGACCAATGCCTTCATGGTGTTGCAATTTCCATTTTCTTCAGTGTATATACGCTCTCATGGCGAAAGCGATTGTGCGCATGAGCGAGTGCCTGGAATACCACATTTTTCTTTAATAATTTAAAAGTATATGGCAACGTAAATCACAGACAATTCGTTACTTTACGGGAATGATAATAGTAAAATATGTTTTGGTAATGTAATACCAATAGTAAGAAAGAAGAGTATGAAAATTTAAAAAAAAACATATCCTAGGTGGGATTCGTACTCGATAGCATTTGATACGTTGTAGGCTATTTGCACGTATCATTGTACTGAAGCTCGAAAATGGAAAAAAATGTTTAAGCAAGGAACATTTCAGTACGTATTATAAAAGAAACGTGGGCTATACGATGACTTGGTTCATTGGATGTTGTGAATGTGAATATTTAGTAACTACTCTATCATAGTGATACACATTTTATTAGGTAGCATATTATTGTTAACGTTAGATTTCTTTCGCTCTCCTGTAAACTATTGAATTAAAAGTTTCACTCTTCTGCTATTGATTAGTAGATTACTGACTATATATACAGTACACCAAACTTAATATACGGTACCATATTACAATTTGGTATTAAAATATTAAGTTCAATTTCCGAACATTCTTTTCGAAATCACCCTGTCCTTTCTTTTCCTTGACATAGTTTAAAAATTAATGAATCAACTTAAATTCGCTTTACAAAATGACACTACATATCACTCATGCGCAAATACAAAGGGAATGGCGACTGACAAGTGGTGTATTTTTAAAAGTGATGAGGGAAGAATGTGCCGCGCCCGTGACACTGACTCTCCTCTGGCTAGCCGAGTTATTGGTTATTGTTGTTTTAAGGGTCGGAACAGCAGGGTTCGCTCATTCAGTGAGTGGTAAGTTTAGGTAACTCATAAATATTTACACGAATCAAAACGTTCTGAAATAGTAGGTGTAAACTTACATAATCCAATGGTTTGTTATCAATCAAAAGATTGGTTTTATTCAAACTCAACAAATTTCATATTTTTAATAATTTTCTCTGGGAGGGATTGATCCCCTGAATCACCCCCTGTAGTTACGCCAATGAATATGCCGTTGATTCAAACAAGAAAGCTTGCTGCAGTGGCAACGAATACCATACTGGAAGCATGCTATCCAGACAGTGATGTTTGGACCTTTACAAGGCCAGTTGAGGATTTGGGGTGTTACCAAAATGTGAAGTGGGTCGGTATATCATCTTTCTTCGGCAGTACAGGTAATTCATGAACACATACCCATGCTTAAAAATATAAAATAAATAAAGATGACTCTTTTTGAACTGCCTTATTTCAGAGAAACTTCTTATCTTAAAGAAAATCCTGAAAACACCATACACTATGCTGGAGGAATATCAATGCTTTGTTGTTAATGATGATTTATTTAGGGGCTTTGCGACATGTAACCCCATGTACTAGGGTGTGTGTGTGGGATTTGTCTGATGACCTGCATTATTGTGATAGCAGACTGTATTTGTTATTGAAATGAGGATTGGGAAGGAGGCAGCCATGTCGTTAATTTAGGTGCCATGCCGGCATTTGCCTGGAGTAGATGTGGGAAGCAATGGAAAACCACTTCTAGGATGGCTGAGATGGGAAACAAACTCGCCTCCTTTCAGTTCTGCCTCACGAGGCTGAGTATCCTAAATCCCATTCCAACCCTCAGACCAGAATTATATTTCTTGGCAGAGCTGGGAATCGAACCCAAACCTCAGGGGTGACTACCAAAAATGATAGCCACTGCACGACAAGGTGGTCAATATCAATGCCCGGGGGCAGAAATAAATAGATTAGCATAAATTCGTGGGAAAATCGGAAATAGCTGTGCTTCTGAACAAATTAACATACAGTATTTAATAAGCCAAAATACTTAATTATTTTATGTATCTAAATTCATAGATTACAGTACGTGTTGTCGTTCAAACACCGTATGGAATATGTTTTTGTTTTATTAATGATGCCACCTAATTAAGTAAGCAAATGAAAACAACAATCGGTCAAATCATTCTATCATTATAAAATAGTGTTCGAAATGGCAGACAGAAATAAATAGGGACATTAATTGTACTTTCAGAGTCACCCATGTTACCTAGGCTTCATCCTTATTCATTTCTAGTCCGGGAAATAGTTTCCTGTTTAAATTACGGTACTTGCAATTGTACTTTATATAAATCATCGGCCGAGTCCTCGTGGTGTAGTGAATAGCACTATTGGCTACCACCAGAAGGCCTGGATTCGATTTCCCAGCTCTGCAAATACATTTCATTCTGGCGAAACAAGCAATTAAATGAAATAACTGCAACAGAGTTTTTTTTAAATAGAATCCTTGGCTCTTGACAGTACAAGAGCTGTGAGGTAAGAAATTAATCAATCCAGGTCAACAATAACAATAATAATAAATGGGGCTACCTTAACGGATTTTCTTGTAAAATCCATTGACCGCTCTTCCATGCAGTGGAGTTGTTCACAATAATAATACAGTATTACTACCACCGCAACACTGAAGTCTTGAGAGGGAAAATGAACGAACTCGCTGCTACCAACACGTCAGTTATACGAGATGCAATTCTAAAACCCATGTTAGTTCACCGTCGTAACAACGAAATGTTGCATTATATTAAAATAATTTTAATTTCACGTCTTCAAATAATAGATGAGTGCATGAATTATTTTTTTATTCTTAGTGCATGCGAGCATGTGAAGCTTGATAGCGCATGCGCAGAGAGTGGCTTGGACTCTGGCGGGCTGAAACCGTCACAACGCACTCCTCACCTCATAGACACTGCCTACCGTCAGGGTGACCCTCTTGCGTCTGACTCCCCGCACCTTCACGTTATCTTCGGAAGGAGAGTTGAGAGTCCAAACTATACACCGTGTCCCTAAAATCCGGTAACACTTTTCTTAATTTACTACCCGAAAACATTAATCCATGAACTGCACACCGGAATCATTTATGCAGCTAATGGTCATGTACTTTTCTTTTCAGGACTGGTCAGGGAAGGGATATCGGAAGGAAATCGGCCGTGGACCTATTGAAAGGAACCGTCCTGTCATTTGCCTGGTGGTGAAAATGGGAAACCACGAAAACCATTTTCAGGATGGCTGAGGTGGGATTTGGACCCTCGCTCTCTCGATGCCAGTGAGGCACGAGGTAGCATGTTAGCGCTCTCGGCCACCGCGGCCGGTCAGGAAACATTTATCATAATTTGTTACTACGGAATGTAATCCTTCATACTGAGAATGTTAGACTTCTACAATGCAGTTCTCTTCAACAATACTAATACATTTTTGACATAAGATATGGAATAAAAACAATATTTTCCCTCCATTCTCTAGGAAGGGCTCCGTCCGAGAGTCCTGATAGGTAAAGCCCTGCGCGGGTGCGGATATCCGCGGATATAGTTTGCATGGCTGTGCGGATAGCGGATACGCTGCGGATAATGTTTCGAGTGAATTTGCGGATAGTTTTTGGAATACAATGTGGTCTTGATATCTCATCAATTCCCACTGCCATTATTAATACTGTATACGTACGAGATATAATGCTGTCAATAAGCCTGTTAGTTCATCGTGGTGACATAATTAACATTCCTCAAGTCAGCTACTTCGCCGTCTAAGCTATCCTGGAAGATCTGGTTCCATGTGTATCTGTAGATTTATTTCCAACTTGGCACTGAAACACGTTGACTGTGATATTGCAACGGATAGAGTTATGACATCAACTATGCGGACATGATGGGTCAAGAAGCAGAAGGATGATGACTGACTTGGAATTTCCGGCCAAATGTCAATCCCTTTCCCCAAGAGTAAAGAGAACTTCACTTATTATTAGTGAATGTTACCTCGACCGGGAGTATGAGCATCATTTCACCAACATGGATAAACTATCTATTAAAATAAAACAAGGTGAATATTCAATACTGCGTCAACAAAGCTCAAGTCAACGATATGGCAGACATTTGGGTACGTTTTCAATGGAAACGAAAAGGTGAACGATACAGTAGGGTGTTCTACATGTAAAAAAAAAGTGTATTCATACTTAGGACACAAAATCAGACACATCAAACTTACTGAGGCACAAGTGCAAAAGTACTGTAGCCAAAAAAGTATAGCCAGTTTTTTGTCTAAAGCGGTGGTCAAGAAACCAGAAGTGTCATCCAACTTGAAGTTCCTTGCAATGAAGCAAATTGTCAGGAACGACTTTCTCCTCAAATGTCTAAATGTGTTGGTTTAACACGTTATGCTTTATCTGATAAATTAAAAATAATATTGAAATATCAGCGGATTTGGATAAGTCATGTGGATGCGGGGTGGACGCGGATAACAGTCGTGCGGATGCGGGGCGGATGCGGATAACAGTCGTGCAGATGCGGGGCGGATGCGGATAACGTTTTGTTTATCCGCGCAGGGCTCTACTGATAGGCCAGCCACCACTGTCCATTACCCTAATAATTTCAGTTAAACTACTGCAGACCCACAGAAACATAAGTCATTGGGCAAATCCAACACACACCCAAGTACACAGGGCTGTTGACCAAGATTTCCCCAGCTCTCGAAACTAAATTAGAAACAAAGAGGCAAGAGCTGTTGAGTAAGACTGAAAATGTGACTGCAGTCGGGATTCGAACCTGAAGCTCCTGCTGTCTGAGTAGGTGTGTTAAGCCACTTACGCCTGGATGAGGACATGTTTTCAAAGATTCTACGATTCAAAACAACAAGAAATAGAAAACTGATATTAAAATTCTAAGCTAGTATTATGTAACGTTCCCTTATTCTCAAGAAGTATTCTTCTATCTTTATGATCACAGAATGTATTGAGATAATTTTTCTCTTCTGTTCCAGTCATGGTCAATTCCACAAAACATGCTCTTGGAATTGATTGCACATTGGATACGGCATGATGTTAATACACGAGAACGGAGCATGAGAGCCCTACTCACGTTTATTGACTGGAATGCTCTGGATGGAGCTAGGATCACTGAGCATATCGACAGAGAACCTCTTTATTCAACGAGTGAGGTTTCATTGTATTTTATTCTTCAAGCTCTAGTTGAAAATAATTTACTCTTTGCAAAGTATCAAGGAGTCTATCAAGCTCTACAAGAAAAGTTTTCTCAGGTGATTGAGTGTTGGTTTTAAGTATGTACAATCTGGGCTACTTGTACACATTAATATTCGAGGACAATCTAATTTACTTTACTTTCTTTATTGCTTTAGACTGGATTTCCTTTAGACAGTGATTCCTTTTTAAACATGGCTGTATCAACAGCCATAGAAGGACTGCAGGAGACTTCATCTGAAGATTCTAGCACAACACATCAGCATTCTGAATTAACACAGGTAAAGTTACAAAAATTATCAATTTATACTTTTCAGTTGGTCAACACGCTTTTGCCCCATTAGATTAGGCAGGGTAACTACGAGGGGCATATTGAAATTCATGAGCAATATTTTTTTCCCCACAGAAATATGTTTATTTATTGCAATACACCGAATACATCATTTCAAATTATAAACTTTTGTTTATTTTTCAACATAGTCTCCCTTCTTTTGGACACATTTCACCCACTTTTGGGGATGTTTGAAAATCCCTTGATGGTAGAAGTCTGTTCCGGCACGCTAAAGGCAGAGACACACTGCTCTCTTCACGTCCTCGTTTGTCTCATAGCATTGAACTCTCATCTGTTCCTTCACAAAACGATAAAGATGGTAGTCGGAGGGTGCCAAGTCAGGACTGTAGGGAGGATGCGGCGGTATAACTTCCCATCCAAATTTTTGACTGTTCTCGCTAGTGAAACGAGCAATGTGGGGGTGTGTGTTATCGTGTTGCAGGATAATGTTCTATCCAGGATGTTTATCACGCAATGCACGACAAAGCTTGTGAAGTGTTTCAACATAACGGGCAGCATTTATGGTTTGCCCACGTTCAAGAAATTCAGCCAGAATGTCACCCTCTGCATCCCAGAAGATGGTGCTCATATTTTTCACAGCAGACTGCACTGTCTTTCGTCGCAAATCCAAATGGTGCCATTCCATGCTTTGTCGTTTCATTTCTGGTTCGTAATGGTCGAACCAGCTCATTATCCCCTGTAATAATACTCGTCAAAACATCATCTCCTTAATTTCCATGTCTCTGAAGAAAGTTCTGAGTGATGGTTTGTCTTTGAACTTTTTGCTCTTTGGTGAGTAACCGTGCAAGTTAGCGGGAACACACTTTTCGATAGCCTACCTCATGAATCACTTCCTGCACGGCACTGTGTCTGTCCTGTTGAAAGTCTTGCCGCAATTTCACTGACAGTGACTCGCCTGTCTTCTTTAATGATGTCATCAACACATGTCATGTTGCACTCAGTGGAGGCAGTTCAAGGGTGTCCACTTCGCGGCTGACCTTAAATGCTCATGTTTCCTTCTTTAAAATGTTTCACCTGAACTGCTGGCAAGGGTGCCTGCCATTAAACAAAACTCCCCATACATTCTTATTCTTCATATCTCTGAAAAATGGCAATAGACCATGGTACCTGCCAAAAATAAAACTCACCTCAAGGAACGGTTCGTCCTTACCTTCCCGTGGTGTTGCTCAGATTCATGCCATTTTGTCATGTATAAAGGTATTTCAGGCACAATTTTTTTCCAAAGTGTAAGTAAAATTAACATCCTGTCGGTACATTCAGAGTTCTGTGTTTATATTATCTTCCTTTCTCAAACCCTACTATGGGATATTAATGGAACATCTACATAAACATGTGATTCACAGTGAATGGTATACTCATAGTAGGGCTGCATAACATAAACCATCTTCAGGATTCTCCTCCTTGAAATAATGTAAAGTTTTGAAGCCATTCTTTTAGTGTTGTAGCTCTTCAGTCGGTCAACACGAATTTGTCCAATTTGTCCAATCTTGCACAGTTTCCAGCCACTGGCCAGGTCTGTTTGGAACATAAGCCTCTCCATCGCCTTCTGTCCTCCCACCATCTCTCCGTCACCACCTTGGTCCAGTCTTCTCCTTTCTTTCGCACACAGACCATCACACCCTTCAGCCACTTATCTCTTGGCCTTCCTCTTGGTCTTTTTCCCTCTATTTTCATCTCGTGTATCTTCCTGGGTATCCTCCTCCCATCCATTCGCTTAACATGCTCATACCATTTAAGCCTTGATTCCTCTATCCTATCCTGTAATGCTCCCTCCTTGACTAATTCTCTGATTTTCTCATTTTTTAACCTGTCCACCTTTGTCACTCCAATACTGTTTCTCAAGAATTTCATCTCAGTAGTCTGTATTCTGCTTCGCTCCCTTCCTTTCATAACCCAGGTCTCTGAGGCATACGTCAGGATTGGAACGTAGTACGTCCTATATATAACCCTTCTGCTGTTTTGAGGGACATCCTTACTCCATACCAGGCTCCTAACACTTTTTCCTGAATAATTCTGCTTGCCTCTCCCGCTCATTTATTTCTCTGTCGTTTCTTCCATTTTCTTGTATCATGCTTCCCAGATACTTGAAACTCTCTACTTTCCTCAATTCTTCCCCACCAATTGTTATTCCCGTTGTGACTCTCTCCTTCTTCCTGGTTGTGATCATCCACTTGCTTTTGCTTATGCTAAACTTCATCCCATATCCATATACTATTTCTTCCCATACATCCAACTGCTCCTGTACTTCCTCCTCCTTGTTTCCCCAGATCATCAAATCATCTGTAAACGCCATTACTTTCATCCTTCTTTCACCAATCACTTCTGCCACTCGGGTCATTGTATCGTCCATCACTACAATGAAGAGCAATGGCGAAAGCACACTTCCCTTCCTCAAGCCATTCTTCTGTTCCAGCCAATCTGAACTCTCTCTTCCTACTTTCACACAGCGTATACTTCCATTGTACATTTCCCTTATCCGCCATGTAGTCTGCTTTCTTACTCCTCTCTTCTCCAAAGCCTTCCATACCTTACTTCTACATACCGGTACACTATCATATGCTTTTTCAATGTCCAGGAAGGCCATCAGTAGATCTATTCCATATTCATAATGTTTTTCCTGTAACTGTCTTACAGCAAAAATTAGATCTACTGTGGACCTTCCTGCTCTGAAGCAATGTTGTTCTTCTCTCATCCTTCCTTCTAATTTTGCCCGAATTCTCTTTTCCAAAACTTTCTCAAAGATCTTCGCACAATGGCTCATCAATGTAATCCCCCGATAATTCTTGCATTCCTTTCTGCTACCTTTCTTGAAGATTGTAACATTTATTCCCTTCTTCCAGTCGTCAGGGGTCCTCCTCTCTTTCCATACAGCCCTCATTACTCGATATAGCCATTGCATCCCCACCTCTCCTGCCACTCTCGTCCAGACCTGGTGCCTTCCCTCCTTTCATCTTCCTCACTGCGTCCTCCACTTCCCTCCATGTTAAGTCCTTTTCTGTTCCTGGTCACTCCCCTCCTTTCATCTTCCTCGCTGAATCCTCCTCTTCCCTCCATGTTAAGTCCTCTTCTGCTCCCAGTTCCTCTATTTCTTCATCAGGATCACCATTCGGGTTCAAGAGTTCTTCAAAGTACTCCCTCCACATGATCTTGAGTTCATCCTTATTCCCTACACCTCGACCAATTTTGTTCACCATTCGAACATAGTCCGTCATATCATTCCTCCTCTTACTTTTAACCATCTCATTTAGAACCTTTTTTGTACCTTCACTATCCTCCTCCACCATCCATAACCACTCTTCCATCCACTTTCTTCTCTCCTCAGCCACCACTCTTTTCACTTCCTTCTTTCATATTTGATACTCTTTTCTTGTCTCTATTGTCCTATTTTGGAACCACACCCTAAAGGCTCTATTCTTCTGCACTAGATCTTTTATTTTCTGATTCGACCATGGAGTTTCTTTCCATCTCTTCTTGTTGCTTGTCCTTCCACATACTGCTTCTGGCGCCCTTACTAGTGTCCTCTTGAATCTATCCCATTCCTCTTCTACTGTCTTCAGTTCATCATTTGGGATGCTTTCCTTCACTATTCTTAGGTATTCTACCCTGTTTTCTTCACCTCTAAACTTCCATACCCTTATCCGCCTATACTGATTTTCTGTCCCTTTCTTACCCTTGGTCCCTCTCGGATTCATTACTAGCAGTCGGTGGTCACTATCCAAGGCCTCTGATGGAATTACCTTGATGTCTATGATGTTTCAATTCATATCACTATCGTACAGGATATAGACAACTACCGACTTTCTAGTCAGGTCGTTGCTATACCAGGTGATCTTGTGGCTCTCTCTTTTCTTGAACTAGGATATAATGTATATAATATGTAAATAACATGCCCCACTATAATAGTGATAATTAACTAATGTAAGTATTTATTTTTTCCAGGAGTATTATTTACATATTTTATGCATTGTAACCTGACCGGTCATTGGGCAAATTTGTGTTGACCAACTGAAAAGCTACAAATAACAGTCCTTGAAATAAGGTGGTATCCGTTGTATTTTTTGGGCATTGTGTGGTGTTCCACAATCCTGAAATGACAATCATACATAAAATGGATAGCCATTATCCTTAAATACTACAATACCTTCAAAATTGGCCATTCTGGGGAACAAAAAACAATGCAGCGATATATACTTAATTGTGTGGCACTATAACATGTTAAAAACATAAAATTGTATGTGAGCATGTAAAGTAGACCTAAGTTCAATCGCCACTCAATATTTCAAAATTATTAACCTTTAGTCATATTTTTCCTCAGTAGCCAAGCATAGGTAATACAGCTGGTGGAGAAGCAGGACATGAACAAACATAGGTTTCTTTCATGTTAAATAGCATAGGAATACGTTATTTAACTTTCATTCCTAAGGACATTTGGCTACATGGATGACTGATAATTTGATCAAATGTCATTTGAAAGGTTGTGAGGGAGGAGGATACATTTTGTAATATGTATGTTTCAGGATCTTCGAATTGAAGAAAATGAGAAATGTTCACCCTTATCTGGGAGCAGAAAGCCTGTGAAGCATAAACGTGGTAAGCTATTACTTCATTTAAAGATTTCATCTAGAAATCATATTCTCCTAACAAAAGGAGTTAGGCATTTCTATTTTGCTCCTCTTTCTACAGTTCTGAGTCGCTCTCGCCGCAGATCTAAACAGAAACTCCTGGGTATTCGACCTGGAGCTCGTTTGGCAGCATTGAAGGCAGCATTGGCCACACGGCGAAACCGGCTAAATCGGAATAAATCAACCGGTGATCAAGATGAAGAGCATGGTATTGATTCTGATTCACTTGGTTAAATTAATGTTAGTATTTGACATACAAATTGCTGTAGGATGAAAACTTGATAATGCTGCTATGTGACCCCTCACTAGAAATCAACAAGCATTTCAATTTCATTGTAAATAAGTGACTTAACCAATGTTCCCCAAAGGGAGTGCCACGACAGAACAACCAGTAGGAATGTAAGCCTGTAAAGAGTAGGTATGGGGTTCCGTATAGTAATTTTTCACTACAACTTGAATTAATTTCTTCTCTAATCAATACACATAACATGTTTCTGGTTTCCAGAGCTATGAATTAACCTTCAAAGTACTATAGATGAAGTGGTTCATCACCAATTCTGCCACGCGGTGGTGGTAATGACTAAACAGGTCATTGGTACGCGCACGCCTTTATAGTTCCACATTCCAGCTGTTTGAGGCGATATTGTTATTTGAAGGTAGACTTGCCTGCTCTTTTGTGATAGTCCATAGAAGCATTTACTTACTTACTCCTTGACGCTACGGTCCTTGCAGAACCTTGGTCTCCGCAACTATCTTCTTCCAAAGCTCTCTATCAATTGCCTTGGTCCTCCATCTCCTGACTCCCATGGTACATAGATCGTCCTCCACTTCCTCGATCCACCGCTTTCTTGGCCTACCTCTATGTCATCTACCTCCTGGATGCCCCTCCAGCACTTCCTTAGGTTCTCTTATTTCCTCCATTCGATGGACATGTCGTAGCCAACGCACTCTAGCAGTCTTCATCACTGTTACTATATCCTGTTCATTGTACAGGTCTCTAGGCTCCTGATTTGTTCTAATGCACCATCCCAGCTCCGTTTTAACTGGTCCAAAGATCTTCCTCAGTACCTTTCTTTCCCATGTCATTAACCATTTTTCTTCTGTTTTATTTAATACCCAAGTCTCAGCTCCATATGTAACCACTGGTCGAATGACAGTTTTATAAATAGTAATCTTAGCTTTCCGTGATACTTTCTTAATGTTGGAATTAAAGCAGCATAATATCTATTTCCTGCAGCCAGTCTGGTGCTGATTTCTTTTTTAACTTCGTTTTGTGAAGTGATCAGAGAGCCTAGATATCTAAATTCCGACACCCCCTTGAAACACTTTTCTCCACTTCTAAATGCTTGTGCAGGTTGACTCGTTCTGGAACTCGCCAAGAATGTTGTTTTACTGTTATTCACTACCAGTCCTATTTGTTGTGCTCCCCTCTCCAATTCTTCATAGGCTTCAGGAAGTGTATTCTTTGTACGACAAATTATGGCCACATCATCCGCATATGCCATAATTTGAATCAATGTATGATATATGTTCCTTTCACGAATTGCAGTGATGGTACGCACGGCTGTTTCTAAAGCGATATTGAAGAAGACAGCAGACTTTGGATCTCCTTGCCTCAGCCCGACTGTAACATCAAAGCTTCTCGTTACCCTTCCTTGTACACATACTTCAGCCTTACTTCTGCTCAAAGCTGTCTTAACCAACCTAATCAGTTTCCCCGGATATCCAAGGGCATTAATCTCCATGAGTAGTTTTCCTCGTCGCACTGAATAGTACGCCTGGTTAAAGTCCACATAAAGCTGATAAAGTGTAATGTTATATTCATAGCATTTCTCCAGAATGATCCGCTTTGTAAAACTGTGATCTATGGTTGACCGGTTTGAACGAAATCCACACTGATATTCTCCAAGGTCCTGTTCTGCCTTGTGTGCTAAACGTTGGGATATTATTATGGTAAAGATCTTGTATCCAATACTCTGCAGAGATATCCCTCTATAATTTTCACATTTCAATTTATTTCCTTTCTTAAGGATAGGATGCACTAAGGCAGTCTCCCATTCTTCTGGCAATTCCTCTGTTCTCTAAATTTCCAATATCAACTTGTGTAATGCTTGGATCAATATTTCTCCACCATATTTTAGCAACTCGGCTGTTATCCCATCTTCTCCTGGAGACTAATTATTCTTCATCGATAAGAGGATATCTTTAACTTCTTCCAACGTTGGTGGCCCGCTATTGCATATTGCCGATTCTTTATCTTCAGCTTCACAATTTGGCAATTCCCATTCATATTCTTCATTTTGCCCACTTTGTTCTTGTCCTGGATTCAGCACTTCCTCAAAATATACTTCCCATCAGCCTAATATTTCTTGGTTACTTCCAAGTAGCTGACCTCCTTTGTTCTGTATACAGCTTACTCTTGGTTGGAATCCACCTTTCCTCTGTTTTACATTTCTATAAAATTTTCTGCTTCTCTTATCTTCATAATCTTGCTGCTTCTCTTTTATCAGTTACTTTTCTTTTTTCTACAAAGGTTCTTAGCTTCTCTTCTACAATCCACGTACGTTTGGTGAGTGGCTATTGTTGTCCTTTGCATGTATGTCATCCTTGCTTTATTTCTTCTCACCAAGGCTAGCTTTATTTCCTCATCATACCAATCCTTCTCTGTCCGTTTCTTTCTTCTAATACCTCCTGGGCTGCATTTGTTATGGCTTCTTTAATCTCCTTCCATGATTCGTCCACTGTTACTGCATTTTTGCTGTTTTTCAGTCCTTCTTCTACTCGTTTTTCATATTCCATTCTCTTTGCATCATCATTAAGTTGCTCTTGATTATATCCTTTCTTCCTTTCTGCATTACCTCTGACTCTTACAGCAAGTTTTTGTTTCATTTTAGCTTTTACTAAGTAGTGGTCTGAATCAACATCTGCACCTCTGAAACTATGAACATCTTGGACATTTGATGCGTGCCTTTTATCAATCAATATATGGTCTATTTGATTCTTGGTATTCCCATCTGGTGCCTCCCATGTTTCTTTATGAATTCTCTTATGCTCAAATATAGTACTACTAATTACCATATCTTTTGCCATAGCGAAGTCGATAAGTCGCAATCCATTATCGTTACTCTCAATGTGTAAACTCTGTGCTCATATTGTGGGTCTAAATTCTTCCTCTTGCCCCACTTTTGCATTGAAGTCCCCAATTACTATTTTAATGTCATGTCTAGGTTCTTCATAAAAATGATCCTTTAATTCATCCTCTTTCTCCTCCGTAGGTGCGTGTTCACTTATAAATGTGTAATTGAAGAAATGGTCCCTAGTTCCTATGACACAATTTCTTTCATTTATTGCCTTATAACACATTAAAGTGTGCTTCAATCGTTTGGATATCATAAAGCCTGTTCCACAGATATTCTCACTTTTTCCATTATTAATTAATGTATAATCCTGTAAGTCGGATCATCTCAATATCTCGCCATCTAATTTCTTGGATAGCAACAATTTCAACATTATACTGTCTTAGTTCTTCTTGTAGTTTTCTACTTTTTCCTGGCTGGAGTAGGCTTCTCACATTCCAAGTCGCTATTACCAATCCATAACCAATTCCTCGCTTAGGTCGTTTTTCCGTTTTATCTGTCAGGTTTATTTTCATTCTTTGCGGCTTCTCAACAAACTATTTTTTTTTAAGGGATAGGGGTGTCAGCCCTATGCCCAACCCCCAACCTGGTGGACCAGGGTATCCCTTTTAGTCTGAATCATCACCTTCGACTTGTGCGGCTTGGGAGGCCCTACCAGTAGCTAAGCTACCGCCGGCATAGCTCTCAGGATCTTCTGACCACACAAGCCCCACCACCACGGCAAGGTAAAGATACCATCGATGGGGTAGAACCATTTACCTTGCATTTTTTATGTCTATGGTGATGCGAATTATGCTATTCGTTTATTCAAAGAGATGCAAAAGTTTGACTACTGTGCTGTGACGGGATGCGGGTCTTGCAGTACGCATGCGCGGCCCACCTATTCGAAAACTAAATATATCGGCTTCCCGCATGCCAATGGTTGTTCTCCAAGCAGACAACATGCAGCCACTGAAAGGAGGAATGTGCTGAGTGAGTGAAGCAAGTAGTGACCAACTTAATGTTTTTGGAATGCGCGGTATGCAGTGAGCGGAAAGATATCTGCAGCTCAAACCCAACTGCCATCTCCTGGCGCGATATCAATAATTCGAGTAGTGGCGATTCTAAATGTTTACCATACCCAGGAGGGGGGCGCAGGGGATATCCTCCCTAAAAGTCTGATTTGTTACCCCTAGTAAAAGGCCGCTTAGCCAATAACTACGTAAGGCAGTCTTTACCTACATCCAGTTCAACTATCCCCCCAGAAATTATTTTGCGGGTGCGCCCCTTAAGAAAACTTATTTGAATACATGTGTGTAAAATGTAACCCAATATAATAATGTAATATATGGAGCTAATAGGGAAGTGAATGTACAGAAACTAAATGATAAGCTGGAGCAGAACAGATTGGGATGGTATAGACATGTGAAAAGGATGAATGATGAATGATTGCCAAAACAAGTGATGGCAGACAAGGGTCTGGATGAGTGGAAAGAGAGGATGAGGAAGACCTAGAGTACGGTGGATGGATTCGGTGAAAGACAGTGTGAGAGAACAGAACCTGGAGTGGAGTTCATTGGTTGAGGAAGGATGGTGGACAGTTTAAAGTGGAGGGGTGTCATATTTGCTCGGACCCGACCCAAGCAGGAAAACAGAAATTGATGATGATGATGATGATGATGGAGCAAATGGGAGAAGGGGAATATGTTAAATTGATGTAGGGACTTGATGTAGAATGGGGCCAAGATGTGTGAAAATAACTCAGCACAGGGATGTTGATTCATCTGGAAATACATAGCAGTTAAAAGGTTGAGGAATAGAATAAACTAATTATTAAATTAAAAAGATAGTCACTAAAGCCCTCGTTAACATTGTTAATTAAGAGATGTGAAGCTTATTTATTAGCCTACTTTTGAATTTTGTAAAACAATGAACATAGATTTACAAGATCTAGATGGGCCAAATGTTTGTGTGTCTGTGTGTATATGTCAGTCTCCCTGTCAATTCTCAAATGTAGAAACCAAATTTAATCAAATTCAGTACAGAGGTAGCACTAGTAAAGGGCACTTCAGTGTCATATGTTTCATATCACCACCATGTTAACAAAAGAATGGCAGCCACCCATGTATTCAGTGCTTAAATCAAATTATGACTAAACTACCTTAATTGGATGTCTACTGAATTTTGAGGAAATATGTCTTCATATGGAAAGTGTGTGGGGCTCAAACTACAGGGTCATCAGCCAAATAATTTCCAGAAGGCAGCTATAAGAATCATGCAAACATAATCTGTAAGGGGATTGTAAGTCAAAATGATCATTTTTAGCCTACTTTTCACATTTTTCAAAAATGATGATAAAGTAGATTTGTGAGATCAATCCGGGAAAATTTAATAATAATAATGTTATTGGTTTTACGTCCCTTTTAACTACTGCGGCTTTTACTGACGCCAGGGTGCAGGAATTTTGCTCTGAAGGGGATCTTTAATGTGCCAGTAAATCTACTGACACGGCTCCCTCGCATTTGCGCACCCTCAAACGCCATCGATCCTACAACCTTGGGTACAGCAGGCGAGAGCGTTTCCGCTGCACCACACAGCCAGTCGCTGGGCGCAGTGTGTCTGCCCTTCTGTCTGTATGTCACTCCCCCTTAACAACCTTCATGTGGGAAGTGTGTGGGGCTCAAACTACAGGGTCATTAGCCGAATAATTTCCAGAAGACAACCATAAGTATCATGCTAACATAATCTATAAGGAGAGCGCCCCTTGGTATGAGTTAAGATCTATACCAGGACATCTCGCAGCCATATTTCAAAATGATGTTAGTGCTACCAACTGCTGAAAATAGGAATAGAACCAGCATGGGACATTCATTGTCAGCTCTTCGTCAGTGTGAAAATGCTGACCGGGGACAGGAAAGTGAGTAACCCACGTCTCATCGTCCATGATGATCCTGTTGAGGAACTCGTCACCGTCGTGGAACAGCTGTAGAAGTGTCAGTGCTCCTCCTAAGCGTTGCATTTTGTGGTCGGGTGTCAGGATTTTTGGCACCCACTTGGCACACACATTCTTGAACACCAGTGACAAGTGCTTAGTGAGCTGAAGACAAATGTCACACGCTGGTTCCATTCGCAAGGAGCAGATTTCTTCAACGCAGGAATACAAAAGTTGATCCCACGATATGAAAGGTGTCTCAATTCTGATGGTGGATATGTCGAAAAATAGCTCAAACTTTGCCTTAGCAACATTTCTGGATGGGCCTCATAGATCTCCTATAAAGTAGTGTGTAGAGTTTTAATACATGCACAGTATAATATATGTTAAGTTTTTGTAGGCTGAGTATATACCATATGTTATAACCTGCTTATGGCTTATTCTAAAAGGTTCTTCTTTTTCTAGCAGGTGCTGAAAATGGTGTAAAATGCCACCTGTGTTCACATGTGGCCCGTGATACGACTCGGTTAGAGCAACATCTTGCTGTAGCACATGCCAGGGATGTAACATACAAATGTGGTCTGTGTGGCTTCATGTGTCAGTGGAATAAGGATTACTATGGCCACATGAAAGGACATTTTCAGGGGCCACCATTTAAATGTGATTCATGTAAATATTTCTCTCTTTCTCTTTTTAGTTTACATTTTTATGAAACGATTAGAGTTTGATTCAAAAATTCAGAATGTTCAAATTGAATCGGTCACTTCTCACTTGAGAAACCTCGCAATTCTAAAGATGCGAACAATATTTTTTTCAGTGTTTGCATCTTAAACATTTTGAAATCTATGTATAAAATACTTCATAACCTTATACATGCCTAAGGAATCAGCAGCAGCTTCTAAGGGCAATTGCCTTGTCAGTGCAACCATTAAGCCTCTGTTGTCACCTCCATGCTTCCTCTTTTGATTGTAGATTTTGCTACAAATCTTGAAGATACATAATCCTCGGTCTTCCTTGTCTTCTCTTCCCCAAGAGTTTCCCTTTAACTATACAATATTGCATAGAAGTGAGTTGTAACACAAGGCATTTATCAGTTCTTTTCCTCATGATTAGTAGATGTAAAATTTGATTAGAAAATGTACTTTTAATAGAAAACAAATTTTCAACAATTTCACATATGTTGTTTCTGAAGTTAATGTTTGGCTTTTTATTCTTAAAAACAAAGCTTATACCATTACAATATTGCAATCTAATCAAAGGTTTCACAGCCCAAATCTAGGTAGAAATAAGGACCTTGAAGTCTGAGAGCAACAGAGCTATGGGGACCACCTTGGCAAAGAATTTCTTGGGCCAGTCCCTAAACTAGGGCATTTACTAGTACGGTACAGTAATTAAACATCATAGAATTGTAGGCCCATTCTGTAGGGCAATAGCTGAATGGCCTAGTTGGTGGTCAGGATATCACCAATTGAGGAATAGGAGTTCCCATCTCAGATGTAGTTATGATTCTTGGACTCAAGATGGTTAGGTCTACCCAACATTCAGTTAACCTCTCACTGTTAGTGGTAAGGTGGTTGGGATCGTTTGTAAATAAGACCAGCAGTGTACAGTCCTGGTATTTCCTCAAAACCAGTAACAACAGTCAAAATAAAATACAAGTTGGGCCCTAGGAGGGAGGTGAAGTTCCACTTCCATTTGACAGCCCAGGAGCTGCTTGGGAGTGAACATACACTGACCGGCAAAAAAAGTGGAACACTTTAATTTTTTATGTAATTTCTTAATTTATTCCACTAAAATGTATCGGTTTTCCAAAATTTGCATTATTCATGTAAATTTAGATGGTTGGCAACAGAAAATACCGAATCATGTTTTACAACACGCTTTAACTCACAAATGTCGTTACATTTTGCAAATCTTACAATTTTTTATTTTTTAGTAATGCTCTTTTGGGCTGGTGTTTATCAAACGTATTGCCAAACAAAACAGTATTAATGTTTGCACTGCACTGCAAGAGAACACTGGTCACTAAAAACGTGTGTTTCCACCTTTAGCGTCTATGACAGCTTGTAAACGCTCAGGCATACTGTTCACAACTCGTCGAATGGCATCTGCCGGGATGCGATCCCATTCCTCCAGCAGCGATGTTCTCAGTTGTGCCAAGGTGGTGTGGTCATGCTGTCTGACGTTCCTTCCAAGCCTATCCCATACATGTTCGATGGGGTTCAAGTCAGGACTACGAGCTGGCCAGTCCAGGGTTTGAATCTCCACTTCCTGCAGATATTGTACAACACAGCGAGCAGTATGAGGGCGGGCATTATCCTGCATCAGCATGAAATTCTGACCAATGAAAGGCGCAAAGGGCATCACATGGTTCATCAGGATCTCTTCGATGTACCTTTGGGAATTGAGCGTCCCGTGATCGATGCACACCAACTCAGTGCGGGCCATAACGTTGATGCCACCCCACACCATAACTGAACCACCTCCAAATGGAGTCCTGGAGGAGAAAGCAACAGGGCTGTACCTCTCCCCGCACCTTCTCCACACTCTTTCTCTTCCATCAGGAGATCTAAGGTTAAAGCGACTCTCGTCAGTGAAGAGAACAGAGGCCCACTGCTCGTGGGCCCATCCCAGATGCTGCCTTGCGAAGCGAAGACGCGCCTCTCTGTGATGCCGTTCGAGTGCGGGTCCACGTGCAGGTCTCCTGGACGAAAGATGAGCTTCTTCAAACCTTCTTCTTACTGTTCGCTCACTCACTCTCACATTTCTGACATTTTCCGGTTGATTTCGTGCCTGAACTGCTGTAGTATGCCGATCACGCAGAACTTGCAGGGTGAGAAATCTGTCATCCCTGGCACTTGTGCTTCTTCTACGGCCTGACCCCTCGTCTCCTGTCGTATGTTCGGAGCTCTCTGTAACGTTGCACTGCACGATGTATGCTACCGAGAGATGATCCAATGACCTCAGCAACATAACGGAAGCTGTGGCCATCCTCCACCAATGCAACTGCCTGTGCAGCTTCTTCATGGCTAAGAGGCATGTTTTAGTGTGAACTGCAAATGGATAACTTGCTAAAATGTGTGACAATGGTTCACACGTGTTCAACAAGTGCCAGTTGTTATCCCTAGAACAACAATAAGCGAGCGGCAACACTCATAAACCTTAAACGCTTCCAGTCCGCTTCCCGCCATAAAACCATTAAGATAGGCTCATCGAGGATTGGGGGTAATTGGTGGTAATAAACCACCCTAAGAAATGTCATATTATCAATTTCTATTTACGGATGTTTCAGATGTTTGTTCTAATGCATGAAAAGCTTTTAAAATGTGATTAAATCTTTTTCAAGGCTAGATTTATACTATTTATATTACTTTTTTTAACTGTTCCACTTTTTTTGCCGGTCAGTGTGTATCTTACTAAAGGATCTGATGATGATCGCTTGACGATTAAAACGGGTCATCCAAGTGAATTTATTTATTAATCTCATGTAAATTTCTTTCAGGTTTAGGAAACACCCGTTACAATTGGGTACAATCATGTTAACTGACTGAAAAGCATTAATTTCGATACATCTTACTAAGTAATAATTATTTATTAGCTTATTTTCAAATTTTGCAAAGTAGCATTATGAGATCTACTTGGGTGATATGTCCATCCATCTGTCTGTGTATGTCCCCCTTCCCATCAATTCCCAAATGACGAAACTGAATTGAATGAAATTTGGTACAATGGTGACATTAGTAGAGGGCACTTCAATCCCTTACCACCATCTTAATGACAACAAACTAGTGGCCACAAATACCGACTTAACTAATCATTGGAACACATAGCAAGTACCATAGGTAGACTTACATGATAGGCTTTCTCTGCAAAAGGCATGAAATCAACAACCTCATGGGTAATGGTGGGTGAACATACTATTCAAACATTAAAATCAATTATTCAGGGTGTAATAGAGGAATTAAAGTGAAACTTAGTCTTATATAAGATGTAACTTAGTGCTAGTCACTAGAATATCAAATTGACGTTTTGAACAACCACCATCTTGTATAGATCAAATGTTAAAATGTACAATGTATATACTGTGGTTACAATGATGACACCTTGGTGGTAGACTCGCATAAGAAACTTTCATTGTGTGAGGCCCGAAATTAGTAAGTAAGTTTACTATTTCAAGGTATCTCTATGCGAGTGTGTGCATAATACTTGACTTCGTGAGCTGTCTGTTTAAGTTGACCACCCTAATTCCACGAAATCATACTGCATAATTAGGAGAATAGATACAGTACATATGCCAATGAATTTAAGAGAAATTAGGTTATATGTTCCTGCACGTGTTATATTTAATATTATTTTCTACAGCAAGTAATAGTACATTTTTCATGTTTGAAGACAAGTGATCAAAAAGAGAAGACACGTAGAAAAGGGTCATAATGTAGGTGTGTTAAACATTTTTCTGTAAAGTATTCTACCAAGATGATTATTCAATGGATTTTTTAGTGGGAAGCCAACTGAATATGAGCACTGTCAAACAATACACTTATTGTATTGTATCAAGTAAGTGTTCAGAGCAATCATAAGTTGGGAGAGCTGGTGCATAAAACACCAACATGATGACTAACACCAGTGGAATTTGATCTATGAATTAATGTAGTTATTTCTAAAATTTTTCACTGCAACTGAAACAGCAACAGTAATGTAGCATATTTTGTAGTAATAGGACATCATATTTTATTCTGTTATTCGCCCTGAAACACTACTAATCTTCACATAAAGTGATGGTAGGGGCATTTAATGCACCAAACACATGTGCGCCAGCCAACAGGTATCACAAGTCGAGATGGATATTGACTCCTGCGCAGTAGACCAAAGTGCTCTATATTTGATTTCCTAAGGGTTTGACTGCACCCACACCAAACACTGATTTTATCCCTTGATGGGATCTATCCAATGTAATTGGACACATTAATTTGTTGACTGATTGAAAAGCAATTATTTGACTACTTTATAGGATTTTCTGTGATCCTATGAAATGTACTGCTGTAAGATGGTCAGTTTCTTTTAATAGAGCTTTGAGTTTCTAATTCCATCTACTCCTGAATGTATTATGTGACTCATCAGTTCATTTGTATTTGTTTCACAGGTGACTTCACCAGTGATCGAATCAATCTAATTCTTACTCATCGCATGAAACATTCAGACGAGCGACCATACCGTTGTGATGAATGTGGATACAAATGCAGAACTCGGCCAAACCTGATGGTGCACATGAGATGTCACACTGGAGATCGACCATACAAATGTAAGAACCTCTGGCATTGAGAGGTACAAATATTAATAGAAAGCAACATTATTAATAAAAATAACGCGGCTTCGGTGGCGTAGTTGGTAGCATGCTGAGCTTCTATGCCCAAGATCGCGGGTTCTAACCCGACTGAAGTCATCGGATTTTTATAAAGAGATATATGGCTGGTAAAAGAACCTTCCACTAACTAAAATTGTGTGAAGCTAAATTTGTAGGTTAGATTTGATTAACGTTCTATTAGTTGCAACGTTCGCCGCCAGGTGCCGGTCGCGGTGGCATCTAGTAGCCAAGTTCGCGACTAGGTGTCGTTGATGGTAGCATTTGGTAGGAAAAGTAGGAACTACTTGAAATTGATCGTCTGCAGTCCTTACCTGAATTACAGATAACACACACTAATTAAGCCATCACAATTAACACCAGTTATCAGACAGATTCTACACACACCCAAAGTACACAGGACTACATGACCGCATTGTTGCAGCCCCTAAACTGAGGAACCAACCATTAATAAATATACTACTAAAATTTAAAGGATAATCTCTATTATAATATGTATACTAGACCTATAAAGAAGTGATATTTGCGTGGTCCTTGTTGGCCTGTCCGCGGTGTATATAATATGTATAGAACATTTTTTCTTTTGTTTCAAAACAGCTGTGTTTACCAACAGTATGTTTCCAGGTGGATGCTTGAAAACCTTTTTCAGTTATATTGTCTGCAATATCGGTTGGAGCTTATTATGAAGGAAGTTAAATCATTTTATTAAATTTGATAATTTAGCTGATATGTGATATGTGATCAGACATTTAACAGCCATTATGTTTACAGTGCAGCAAAGCTATGGTGAATCAAATTCGGTTGAGATTTGTTGTGCTGCTATTCCCTATTGCAGAAATCTTGATTCACAGATTAGGTGATAAACTTTACATTTGTGCAGAGTTCATTAATGAAGCTTCCATACAAGTGGATGCGCGTTTTCAGGACTAGTTGAAAGTTGGCAAATTATGATATTGCACCATTGACAATTTATCAAGAGATGTCAAGAATGAGTGAGAATTAAATGCATTGACTGTGAAAAACCACCATATAAGCACTGTGCGCGGCACTCTAGCGGAGCGCAGCGGTACTAAAGTGGTGAGGCGAGAGTACGGCATATAGCAGTGCATAAACACAGGTGAAATATTGTAAAAACATGCAGAATCTGAGAAAGAGAACAGGAAATAATAACTGTTGTGTTGTTGGGTGTTTCAACGAGTACGTAAATACCACATCCGATGTAACATTTTACAAATTTCCAGTGCGCAAACATGAAGAGGAACAAAGAAAGCTCTGGATACGAGCGGTAAATATCAAGAAGTAAGTTCATCACCGATTTCTTAAATTCTTGCCACCTAAGCGGGCCTGTTTCATAAAACTGACTGATAATATTAGCTAATAATATTAGTACCGTACTCATAATAATTTTTGTTAGCCAAATTCTGTTTCATAAAGAATCATGAGGACTCATAAAATTTCTATTCATATTATTAGTGGGCTCAATCTTCGTATCAGTAATTAAATGATATTATACTTTAATATGAAACATTGTTACTAGTCCACAATACTGGTATTATGCTTCTGCACAATGGCTATTCAAATATTAACCCACATTGCGGTAATGCAGTTATCAATACTTGGGGACCTGTGCGAGAAATCTCGCGTGTTCATTAACCACCCGCCCGGCTTTACTGTTATGCGGGCTTCTATAAATATGTTTATTTGTTTAATTTATGCACTTCTTAAACAAATTGTCGATATTTATTCAATCAGAGTGCAATTCATCACTGTTGTGGGTAATTCTGTTTGAATATTCTTTTCAATGCACAATGGGCTTTGTGCGCCCCATGTGTACAGACTACTCGCCCGGCTCTAATGTTATGCGGGCTGGATGTGAGAGTTCTGCCAAGGGCTATCATCTTTTTTATTTGTTTAAACACACTTTTTAAACAAATAAATATATTTCCGTGGACTTTTCAAGAAATGCAAGATATTTCCTGTACTATTGAAACGATTTGGAAGATTTTGGCACAAAACGCACCTTCCAACTCCTCCTGGCTCAGGAGCTTGAGTTTATTGTCGGATGAACTTAGCGTATTATATACCGACAGCAGAGGCTACGCTGGCTAAAGCGCAGCGTTAGATCATGGGGCCAAGCTCTCTGCTGACTCGGTAGACGCGTAGGTTCGAGCCCCACCGTCGACCGTCCTTGAAATGGTTTTCCATGGAACATTATTGAAACAGGCAAAATATTAATGCAGCTTAATTCCGTAATGCAGTATTATTGGTACCGTGCGTGAAGATAGGTCACCATCTTGTATTCAATATTTGCGTGGTCGTAATAGCCGTGTTGATAGCGTGTTTGTCTGTAAATCTAGAGATCTCGGGTTTGAATCCTGGTCGGGTCGGGGTAGATATTTTTGCTACCAGATAATCGATTTAAACTATATTTATCATATCAATATGACTCATTTTAACAGGATCCACTTGAAATTACGTGTTGGTCTATGAATCAAGAGGTCCGGGAACTGGGCAAGCCTTTCATGAGCTACTGCTGTGCACATTGCCTTTACTCGCAAGTAGGCCTATTTATAAGGAATTTAAGGTTATGAGCAGTGTCGCGTCTATTAATCTAGTTGATCCATATCATATTCTTTATTTAGGCTACTGCTGGTGGAAGCTGCAATAAAATGAGTTCCGTATTATAAACTACAATATCTGTAAAACACTCCCTTTTACAATAGATTAATATTTGTGCCAATAATATTATAAAATACCGGTGTATCAACAATTTCACGTGAGTTTTTTTTCTCAAAAGTTATAAGACTGCAGGTTTAAAATATATTTCTCAAATTACTGTAACACAATCTTATTTTGCTAAATAAAAATTCAATTCATGGTATTCTCACCAATAATATAAATTATTAGACTAAGCACACTTGTGGAAATAAGGTTAATAATACTGTATTAGACGATGTTAATAGTCTTCCTTGTTTATGAAACAGTTAGCTAATATTATTATAAACCATCACTTATATTTTGGAGTCATGAAATAATAATTAATATTATTAGCCCATAAGTTTATGAAACAGAAAACTAATAACATTAGTGTCCTATATCAAAAATGTATTGTATACATGTAATTGATCAAATGGATAAACAAAAAATCTTATGTAATCTAATCTAATCTACTGTCTTGCTAATAATATTAGTGTAAGAGCTTTAGGAAACAGGCCACAGCTGGGCTGTTTTTAGATAAATATTAAAATAAATATTCCGTGTAGTAATTACGTTTTGGGTTTTACACTTTCTAATAAAATGTTTGCTTTTCAGCCCTGATGGAACACCTTGGGTACCATCACAAAACTCAAGTTTTTGCAGCAAACATTTTGTTGGTAATAGAAGATCGAGGCACCCAAAAAACCCAGCTTTTCTACCCACTTCATTCCCTGCTGTGTACAAGAAGACAGCTACTCCGTAAGCTTCCGAGAGGTTTGCTAGAATGACGATACGAAGAAAATTAGTTGAATGTTCGCAAGGGTTGGAAAGTGTGTGTGTAAGTCACTCCAATGTCGCTGTGCAGACAGAGAAAAGTGACATTCTTAGTGGAAGTTTTGTATTTTTGTGCACAGTAAATGACAGAGAAGTGTCTACCCAGGCGTGCATTCCATTGTATCTGAATGTGACGCTCCATGACAAAAATTGTGGAACCAAGGATATTTGTGATGAGGTACTAGGATTTCGAGGATATTCTTCAATTCGGGACGAAACAGAAATGCGAGATTTAACAGGTGTATCATTTCAAGTTTTTAACTTGTTACTTAAAATAATATCTCGCAAAAAACGTACGGGTAAAGTATCTCACGAAAATCATTGGTTCATATTTTTAATGAAGGTGAAGACAGGACTGTCTCATTCTGCTATGAGAGATTTGTTTGGAGTCCATCGCACAACTGTGTCACGTATTTTCTCCACCACTGTGATGTTTCTAGCTTCCACTGCCAAATTTCGTGTTCTGGCCCAGTAGGGAAAGTATAGATGAAACTACGCCTGCAGTGTTCAAGAATAAATACCCGAAATGCAGGGTCGAATACTCCTAATGAAGGGTAATTATCGATTGTGTGGACATTAAAGTTGAACAACCTCCTACGGTAAATTGCAGAGTATTTCTCTATTCCAATTACAAGGGAACATACACTGTGAAATTGTTAGTCGGCATCACACCCAGTGGCATGATTAGTTTTACGTCCAAATGCTATGATGGGAGATCGAGTGACGCGTTTATCACAAACGACAGTGGGTTGTTGACATTATTAGAACCAGGTGATGAAATCATTGCTGACAAAGGATTTCCTGGAATAGCAACAAGCCTTTCCAACAGAGGAGTGATTGTCGTAACCACTCCTTTTCTTCACGATGGGAAGCTGGCAGCTGACGAGATCAGGAAGACGTGCAGTGTTGCAAGTGTTCGCATTCATGTTGAAAGGTGTATTCAGCGAATTAAAATATACAATATTTTACAGAAGCTTTCAATATAACTTCTGCCTTATACTAACAACATTGTTCATATGTGTTGCGTTCTGACAAATTTGCAGTCCCCTTTTATCCAAGAAGATAATCAAAACTGAAGTGAAATAGAATACCTTGGCAATAACTAAATATTTTGATTGACATTACGACAAACATTTAATTTTAACACATATTGTAATAAACCTTTATAACCAAAATACTGAATGCACATTCTTAACTAGTATTCTATCATTTTAACATTTTTAACCTAGAAAAATAAAAAATACAAACGCATAAAGATACAGTGAATATTTGTCAAATAAACAGGGGCCCTAATTTTAAATCAATGATCATAAGCTAGCCTGTAACAAGTTTGGGTGGATAATACATAAAATAAAATTGTTCTATTTTAAGAATACAGTCACAAATATATCTCGAGTCCTTCTCTACGGTTACACACATTTGATGCTTCTTACTGTATATAAACTGAGTCCTGTAAGTGCATAAGTATCTGACACTGAGTAAAATACACATGAGTTCTTTTTATCTAACATTATTCGTCTCATGTAGGTTTAAGTACTTTTCATTTAGTTCTCCTGTGTCTTCCATTATTCCCCTATCCTTGCAAGAGATTGGACATTTCACTTCCAGCAGTCTCTGTATCCTACCGTCTTTTACAACGATTCCATCTGGGCTTCCACAAAGCCATGGTTGTAATTTATGAACAATTAAACCACAACAAATTACTTTCACATCAAACATTTCTTGATAACACGCAATAGCCTGTGGTTCCATTTCCTTCCCATATGCCAACATTGTGTAGTGCAACGCTCCTGAGGTTAGAGTCAGTTATCAGAGTAGAAGCTAGACTGTCAAAGTTTTCCCTCCTGGTTTGGCTCCTTGCTGTACTTCAAAGAAGGTGAAGAAATTCTTCAGTGAGAACAATATTTATCTTAGAGTGGTCAGGGAACTCCCCTGTTATTAATTCAATACAAAACTTGTGGGTTATTTGCTAAAGGAGACTAATTAAAGTTGACTGTTCCACAAAGATACACATGATGCAGTGTGTAATTACAGTGTGGGTTCATGATGATGAACTTAAATAAGTATGTGCTCAGAGCTTATGGAACCCATGCGAAATCATGTAAAACAACTTATAAAACAGAAAAGAGATGATGTTAGCTACTGTATTAGCAAAGATTAAAGGTATCTATTAGGTGAACAAGTGCCAGAATTATAAAATGTTTATTTTATTGTTATGTTCTAATTAATTTTCACGGTGCTGTATCATGTACTTGCCCGGTTAAGTTGCTCTTCCATTCAATTATTTTCCCTTCCTAGCTTGATTTTAGGAATAAAGATTCACAATAAAATTGAATGAGGTTTTTAGAAGCTGCCATTAAAATCTTTTAGAAGGGGTCTTACTGATTGTTGTTGATCTGTCCATGGTATTCTACTGCTGAGTGCTTGATGACTAACTGACCTTACATAATCTTAAAACTTGCCTGTGCTTTGAACATCTTGTTTTGTGTTGGGCTCAATTTTCCCCCCCTTCATTCCGTATTTATCTGTTAATAGGCATTGTTTTATGTGTAGTGGAGTGAAATTTTACTTTTGATTGTGTTTTGGACATTTAGTGCTGTTGTAATATATCTTTCTCTGTTTTTCTTTTTAATCATATTTATGAATGCTATTGCATGTAATTGTTTAATGTTGAATAAATTCAATGTTTCAATTACCATAATTATTGAAGCTAGGTGCTTCATTGGTTTGTTACCCTGATCAACTTTCCCTTACCTGCCTTCCCATAGAAAGCTTAGAAGCCTTCCCATAACAGAAGTTGAACTGGTGCAAAGATAAGGCCTGAAATTTTATTTCCTGTAGATATAGAAACATACGAGACATTTATGTTTCACACAATCAGCACCATTTAAGTACAATAAGAGACACCAGCCTTCAAGGCCATGCGTGCTAAGACACAAGAGCCCAAGTTGAATAGTTCTATCAGTTGTGAAAACACTTTAGGTCCAAAATATGAATTTCCTCCAGAATGTCAACGCTCATTCTAGAATATAATCTCATTTTCCTTTCCTAGCCTCAAGCAGTTAACCATTGTACAATCAGGCAAAATTTACACAATAATGTAGCCTTCAGTGTCTCAATCAAAGATTGAGCCTACTCTTAGTAATTTCATAGCTTTTCTCTCTTCCTTCTTTGTTTAGTTAGCTAGCCCAGAGCTGAAATTCAAAGGAATGAGTAGAGCAACCTCAAAATATGTATTTATACTCCCTGACACCACTGTAAGTAAATGCACCGTTGGAACTTGGCTAAATCAATTTCCAAGTGAGTGCTCATTCTTTTTTTTGAGTGACTGTACTTAAGAATAATGGTTATATTGTCCTATCCCCTAAAGTATATATTACAGCAACAATGTATTATGATTCCATCTATAAATGGCTGTGCTCATACTGCAGTAAAATATAGTAATGATTACACTTTACCCACAGTAGTTTAGGAAATACCTTTTCGTCAGGGTGCTTTCTATCGTAAGTACATTATCATCAGCAACAGGCTTTTGGAGAGTGCTGGCCAGTATTTTTCCTTGTAGGCTGTCAGTGTTGCCAACTTTGAGTTTGCTTTGGTTACGAAGGTGAATGTTGCGATTGTATAATGTGTGTGTGGTTGAGTTGTGTTTGTTTAAAATGTTGTCTTTCTGAGATATTGTGTGTGTAAATTTGAAATTGTTCTAATGTAAGGAAGGCAACTTTTAGTTTTACGTGACCGTTAATCATGCGGTCATGAGCCACGGGTGTTCTAATGTGTTAAGGTAGTGTTCCTTATATGTAATGTGTAGGATTTCCATGTTTTCATTGATGTCGGTATAATTGTGCCCCATGTTTTATTATGTGGTTGGCAAAGTAGATTCAGTAGGCCGGTATTACACTGTCAAAGAAATTTTATAAAACTGAACTTTTATAAAAGTTGTACAAAGCAATAATCACACCATTACACTACATCAAATATTTTATCATAGTTCAGCAAAATGGATGAAGGACAGTTCCTTGTTCACTTACCTGTATTGCGGTAGTTGAAATTCTGTAGTGGCAATCCCGGTGTGTAAAAGAAACGGAAAGATAAACTAAATGTCTATGGGTTAAACCATGGATCGCACACGTGAAAGTGCATTACGAGTAAAATCTTGGTGAACGAGCTGCGCTATGAGGACTTGAAAACTTACATTAATATATAATTATTAATAATTATGATGAAATGAATGATGGTGACGTTCGAAACAACCAGTGCCCGAAGAAAGAAAATTGAAACACACGAAGTAAAAAAGTATGCATTAGGTGGGATTCGATCCCTGGCCCTCTTGTACCGGAGTTGAGCGCTCTGCTCATTCTGCCAACTAGACACTTGTGTGTAGCAGATAGTTACATGTATTACCTACCGGTAAAGATAAAGTGCTTATTTACACTCGCTTGTAATACCATAAGTGAAATTGACGAATTATAAAACAAATATTATAACATAAAATACACTACTATTCATGGCCTATTTCAGCCTATTTAACTATTTAATTCCTCTGTATATCCTGAAATGTGCGTCTTTTATGTGGAGCGCTTCTAGCCTCGGCTATTTTTACCTACACTTTCTATCTGTTATTTACGTTTTACATTGTATACCATTCATTATGTAACATACCGTATTAAGTATCATTTCATGCATTTCACACTTTGATATGAGCATCTTTGTTGCGGTAATATTCGAGCTGTTATGATCCACCATTTTGATTTGAATAGCATGTTGTTCATACATTTTATCAAATAAATTTTATTCAGCCACCTTTTATAAAAGATTTCCCCATTACACTGTCATCTCTACTTAGTATAAAACAAAGTCCCCAATTTTTGGATGTCACGGGTAATCTCGGGAACCACTGGATGGATTTTGATGCGGTTTTCACCATTCTGTAAAGGATATCTCGAGGAAGGTTTCTGTAGAAAATAATTTATTTATGATCAAAGGAAGCCAAGCAATAACTATTTCAGTGACAAAGTCGAAAAGAAAACCTGGCGTCCGTGCGCTTTTTAAGCTTACGCTGGGCAAACCGTTAAAAATATCAATATATTATGAGTGTAAGAATTGTTCAGCATAAAAAGTTATACGATAAAAGTCAGTGAGAGCATATCTCTATCTTCAGTACATTGCCCACTATAAGTGTTTTTATGTTTTCACTTCTTCCAACAATCTCCATTCAATTACTGAGGCGACAGTAGCTAGGGGCGAGTCTATCACCCCACTTACAGCCTAGCTAGCGAGCGAGCCTATTACCCCAGATACAGCCAGCAGCAAACTGTCAAGTCGTGATGAGTTAAGGCTTCAGAGAAGAGTGGTTGTGTTTGGAGTTTCCCTGGAAGTGCAACTTGGCTTTTCTTCATTTCGCCTGTGAACTTATCGTTCCGCAAAATACACAGTCAAGTTTAGATTGGACGGAAGGGGGATTTGTGTTTCATGCACCTCGCCATTCTTAAATTACATCTGACAAGAATTCGTTGCACATGCATCTCCATGATAATATAATTAATAGTCCAGTTAGTGATTTTAACCCATCATGCTGTGACAGAAAAGAGATTGACATCGAAAAAAAAAGCATTTATCACGTAATGCATTCATAACTGTTCCCGGACGAAGCCGAGGCTGGTTGCTAGTATCTTTTATAAAAGATCATTTATCAAAGATCTTTGATAGTGTATTACCGGCCTTAATCACTGATGTGTTTGTCAAATCTTTTTTTGACGGAGCATCCGGTTTACCTCACATAGAAATTGGGCCAGTCACTATTATATTAATTTGTATTCGCCAAGGAGTTTGTGGTGGGAGTCAAGTGTTTTGACTATATGCTCGTTAATGTTTTGCTTTTTGTTCTGTAAGCTGTCTTGTAGCCCAGTTTCTTGAATATGTGTGCTAGTTTCCTGTGTGATGGTTGAAGTTATGTATTTGTCCTCTGTGTTCTTAAGTTTTACTTATAATTGGTAAAAAAAATGTTTGTCACTTATCTCCAGAGATGGAAATAAATAAGTTACAAGTAACAGAATTACCTGTATGATAAATATTACTTTCTCAGTATTTTTGACTCATAATCTGTACATTCTGAATTGAGCCATTTTTACTTGTTTTCTGCTGTGAGACATTTTAGAGTACTTGTTCCTTTCCATTATTCATTACAATTTCACAGCATTTGCTCCCCCCACCCCTTGGAGAGATAGCGATGCATTTCTTTATTGAATATGTTAATGAATTTCAAAATGTTAAATCCATAATTGAAATCCATCTTTCTATAACACACATAGTTCTTGAACTTTGCATGCTAAGTGAACATTAAAGAAAGTTTAACCAACAATCAAATTCATATATATATATTTTTTTTTTTTTTTCTTTCAATATGTCCTTTTCGACCATGTGTACTATATTCAAGTTGGTGAAAAAGTGTGAGCATGTATTGCTATTGGCTAATGTTTTTAAACATTAGTCCTAATTATCATATTCCTTACATGATGTTGTTATGCAAGGAAAATGTTGACTGACTGGTGGCAAAGTAATTGTACTTGTATACTGGTGGCAAAGTAATTGTACTTGTATTGACTGCTTTTTAGAAAAGTAATCATTATGGGGTTGAAGCCATTTTTCAGTGTAGCCTTAGTAAACAAAAGTTTGGTGCTTTTCAGTCGGTCAACACGAATGTACCCATTTGTGTTGACCGACTGAATAGCACCAAACTTTTGTAAAAGTATTCATTTAATTTAAGCTTCTCCAGTTACATTTTTCTAGTACTTTTCTCATCACTGCTTATCACTATTCTTTCTCCCTTATTCCCTCAGGTGAGATGTGCGGGCGAGCCTTTGCTATGAAGAGTACCTTGGAGCAGCATTTGGCTAGCCATAGCAGTGATAGGCCATATCGATGTGACATCTGTGGTTTTTCTACTAAGCACCTCAGTCACCTGGCTGCCCATAAAAGGATACATACAGGTTAGTGTGAGTCATGTGACCTGTAGTATTTTATAATTATTGTAATAATATTTGTACATACCGTACACTTTTGAAGACTATGATAGATTGACAGATAACCTGCTGTATAGCTTGATTTTATGTGTATATTATTGTTGTTCATTGCACATAAGAATTATAAAGAAATATTAATTGTCAATGCTATGAAATATTCAATATTCGAATGTGGAGCTCCAGCTCACCATATTTGCAGTACATGTAGTGTATCGAATAACACTTTATTTTAGAATCATGGCTTATTATAAGCTTTTATTTAGTCTTCCATATGCAATCATAATGACATCTATCAGATGAAACACTCTCACCCTCCTCGCTGGAGTTGATTTAACTTTAACTACCCTCATTTACCACAAACCTACAGAATTTACTGCCTTTAAATACAGGCCACAAGTGATTTTAACGTTACTTCCCGACTTTGAATGGGCGCCAAGGTCGACCATATGGGTCTTCCTGAATAAAATAGGATAAAATACGATACATAACTGTTGCCCCGACTATGAAACTCCATATCCCAGGCGTAGGGCATTTGGCATGCGTTTGCTGATGTACCAGGTTCATGCAAGACAGGAATATAAACACACATGAATTTTAAAGAGATAATCTATTAGCTGTACTATACACATATATACATAATATACAACACAAAATACCCTTCATACACTCGTGAAATAATACAGTACCTTGCCACTGAATTTAGGCTCTGAGAGCAGGAAAACACTTACGGCCAATATCAGACCCAGGCATAACAGCCACCTACGTATATACACTGTACCGTCCGTACACAAAATATCTACACACGTTCTTTCTTCTGGAACTGCACGTTCACGTCTGCATTCTCGCATGACTTCGATGAAATGTTTACGACTGAATTATCCTTTTAGGCGTGGTAAGTTATTACCAACAGCCCATGGTATGGATGGACCCATGAAATGTACGTAGCCTCCAATAGCCCGTAAGAGCTCAGTGGATAGCTAAAATTAGTCACTGCTCGTTCGTATTACGATACCATGATCGAGTAATAACGACACTAAAATTGCAAGTGGACAACGGACTTTCGCTGTACTAGCAAGAAGACGATCTCTAACTGTTCGTTACGGAAACCATGTGACGTAAAACGACCCTGGGCGTTAGTAGATCAGTGTTCTGCCGATAAAGCAATAAGACGAGCTCTCAACGCCAGACATGCCATTATATGCCCTCGCGCAGGGCTACATAACCCCAACGTTTCTGCCGGAACTAAGTTGTGCGTGGCCCGCTCCTAGCGGAACATCCGTGTCAACACATGAACATCAGACAGTCGAAATCCACACTGACGTCACACAGTAGTTTCTTCACGCGAAGTTCGTGGGAGTTCATGCCATAAATAGCCTAGGTAATCCCACACAAGCCGAATTACTGCCTGTCTTTTCCGGGTATGTAACAAATCCAGCACTCGAAAATATCAATTCATTGTACCTTTATAGTACAGCCACGAATCTAACATTTAACATTACTAGGTCAAAATAAAGCTCTTAACCCCAAACCAAAATGAAATAATACTTCTACTTAATACAGTCTTATATCCTTATTCTCAAAAACGTAATAAATCGCAAAACCCCGTATTTTATAATAACAAATATCCAAAAACCGATAATTAATAAACAATGATCCTAGGTTGTCCGGACCATCCAAAGATGAATCCGTCCACAAAAACACACAGGCACAATAAAAATCACCTCTGCAACCCCACGTTAACCCAATATAATAAGATACGAATAAAATACCCCAAATTAACTGCACAAGGCACAAAACCCGAGGGTGAGCTACTGTAACTGAATAAATTCGGTTACACAGAGAAGAAAAACTGCAGATGGCTATGTGGTGCAGCGGTAAGGTTCTTTCCTTCCTGCTGTACCCATGATTGAGGTGTAAAAATCCAGCACAGTCAGTTGGCATATGAGGGTGCTTAAATGCAGGAGACCCCATGTTAAAGATCCTTTTCTGAGTAAACTTCTGGCAGCCCGGCATCTAAAGCTGCAGTGGGACACTCAACCCATAACATTATTATTATTATTATTATTAGAAAAACTTTAAGGAAAGGAGCAATACAAATAGTAGATTATTAGCTGTTTTATTTTGTTGCTTTTATTACCATATCATTCATGCAAGCATTACCGTAGTGCAAAGCTTGGGGTAATTTTCGAACATATGTAGGAGTCAGAAAATGCACAATCAAGAAGATGTATTTTGATAAGATATTTAGATCAAGCTTTCTAATATGTCAGTTATTATACTACAATCATTCTGGAATAAGCATGACCCAAAACAAATATTGATACCAGCCTTGAACTTATATTGTTCACTTATGAGATTAAACTAGGATGTGATATGACATTAAATGGAAGTACTCTGTGTAGAAATAAACTGTGAATAATTCTGAAGAATGATTGGTAAGGAATGTGTGGGATATAGTGATGCAGGACTAGAAATACAGTAGGAAGGATATAACTTGGAACAACCGTATACATTAAGATGGGAAATAAAATATATCCTGGTGAAATTATGAAGTCCATTTAGGATGTGAAATTGTAAACAAAAAATTGGCCCCAAACAAGAAATGTTGTGGACAGGAAGATTTCCTTAGAGAACAGGACTGAACCAAACTGGTAATTGTGGAGTAAAAATGAAAATTCTGTAGGGATTTAGTATTGTGTCGATATATGCACCTTATGATCAGGAATCCAGCACATTTACTGGAGAAAACGCACTTTAAAAAAGTGGGTGGCCAGCCCCATCAATACAATTAATGAAATCTTTTTCTAAAAATGTTTTGGGGCTTTTGTGCCCCTTTATCAGACACAGTGAAAACACGTACGTATTTATAATAGCAACTTAAAAGTTTTTTTAAAATTGATTGTCCTATCCTTATAAAAGTTCACTGTTCAGACTACAATTACACTTGACACTTATTTTAGTTTAGTCAATATTGATGAATTGGTTGTTCTGAAGGCCTTCCACTTCGACACAGTATTGTTATTGGCCCTAGGCCATGATTGCGGAGGTTGAATAGGATGAAGTTTTTTGATCCTTCACCAAAATAGTGACAGACAAGGAGCATACATACGCGGGTGTATTGTAATGGTGCAACTTCCATGCCTTATTTTCCCACAGTTCAGACATCTCTTTTTCTCATTGCCTCCCTCAAATGTTGTATTGCTTTCAAATAATACTTTCTGAAAATCTCATAAAATTCCCATGAGCCAAGAACCCCCACTACCTCATGTGTGGATCAGAAATGAAACAACATGAAATAATTCAACAGCATGCTATTGATAAAGAATCTCAAAATGCTCTAACAGTAGCTAGTTCATAAATGACCTTTCGTATCACATTTGGTGATAACATGATAAAATTAATTTAGGCCACAGGTCATTTCATAGAGTTTTGATTTCTCTGTCAGATGGCAGTACAAAATGGAATGTTGTTAGACAGTGGATCGTCTAAATGGTTTCTTTGTTACAAAGTTTGTGCATGCTGTCCAGTGATTACGGTACTCTATCAGTTCAGAATCATGGCCAATCTCGCTTGGAATATTCCGAGTTCTGGTTGCGAATCGCCCTGCACCTTGCCAAAGAGTCAAGTCCTACCTGACTGGCAGTGAGGTGGAAAATAAGTAAGATGTGAAAGGGAAAGTGAGCTGTGGTCATGTCATCTGATGGTGAAATATGCAGCACAATTTTGTCAACTTTAATCATTCATTCTCAAGTTGTACTGTAACGTGTTTTTCGAGGGGTTTTTATGCCACTGGCATAAGTCAGTAGGAAGCCAGTCTATATTTATTTACGTGGCAAATTGTTCAGCCAAGAGAATTTTTCATGTTAATTTATTATTATTATTAATTTATTATTTTTATTATTAAGATATTTTTCGGAGCATTTTATAAAAATTATAAGCATACAGATAGGTTTTCTATGTCTTAGAAAACGCTATCAAGCAAATTATTACGAACGTCAATATCATAGAAAATTACGTGAAAACGGAGTCTGATAAATTATTGATTTTACTCTTATTCCCAAGCTATGAAGTTACTGAAATATTGAATAGAAAACAAAGAGAAACGAGAGATTGCGTATTTCTGCGTCATTTGCGCTTACCACTGGAAATGGCCGAAGCCTTTCCCTTGTACTGGATGATGCTGTGAGCTTCCCACAGTCTCCTGGACGTCATCATCTTCGTCGATGTTTGATGATATTCTGGTAGATTAGATAATTCTATGGTCCATACATCGGACCCAAACACTCGTACAACCACACTGGTTAAGTTTTACAAAAGTTAGTCCTCCACTCCACGGAACATCGGAGCGACTCCCGCGTGCAACTATACTCGGCAAGTTCTACACAGATTGTCCTCGTTCCACGGCGCATCGGAGCGACTCCCGCGTGCAACCGTAGTCGTTAAGTTCTACACAGATTGTCCCCCACTCCACGGAACATCGGAGCGACTCCCGCGTACAACCATACTTGGCAAGTTCTACACAGATTGTCCTCGTTCCACGGCGCGCCGAACGATATATGCACCTGTCGCATCCCCACTCCAGTCCCGACTTCTAGCTTACGTGGTCTCCACTGATTGGCTGAGCACGCCGCTATACTCCCCTCCTCTGGCTCATTACACTCGGCGGGAGGGTTCCGTTCCAACTATCCGCCTTTTCTTGACGCTGCAACCCCGCTTGCGTAATACTTCTTGACAAGAATCAGCCCGTATCTGAATTTCCAGTGAGTCATGTCTCTCATAATATCCTAACTGACGAAACTCCGTAAAATTCCGTAATCACATAATTTTCTATGATATTGACGTTCGTAATAATTTGCTTGATAGCGTTTTCTAATACATAGAAAACCTATCTGTATGCTTATAATTTTTATAAAATGCTCCGAAAAATATCTTAATAATAATAATAATAAATTAATAATAATAATAAATTAACATGAAAAATTCTCTTGGCTGAACAATTTGCCGCGTAAATAAATATAGACTGGCTTCCTACTGACTTATGCCAGTGGCATAAAAACCCCTCGAAAAACACGTTGCATATTCGCCTCGGATCATCGGATGATTTACCGTGACGACGGTCCATTATCCGATTATCCCAGACACGTTAATAATCCCCATCCAAAATACATATTACATAAATGAAATCACCCTAAATTACAGATATATACACTCTTAATTTTTCTTCACGCACTTTGCATCAAAGTTTGTTGTCACTATGGATTGCACTTTGCAACCAGTCCAATGTTTTACATATAGAATAGTGTTCCACGGATATTTCCGCCTCTCAAATTTCTTTATGTTGGAAAAATAGACATAATTAATGTGTGAGCACTATGTATTTATGATGTCATATCACACGCATTGAAGGTGTTCTGATATATTTATATCACCATAGAACTTCCTAATTTCACTGGAGGTCCCTTCCTTACGGTGAAATTTAATCTCACTTATCACTGAGCACACGATCACACTATTGTGCCAGCGCATCATGACCATAATACTTGATCTCTCTTTATAAAAGATGAAATTAATATTGACTTCTGAAAAAAAACAGTAAATGCGCATTACATATAACACCAAATATTTCTGTGCCGTAATCGCCCTGTCTTGTTAAGTTCCCGTAGACCATATTCTACTTAATACTAGTTCTCAACACAGACCAGTTCTCCTCACACAAATGAAACCATTGTACAAATTACCTTAAATTACACACAAATCTTACATGGCGAGGCCGTAAACAGAAATCACGTGTGCCGTTATGTATGAGTTTCATGAAGGACTGTCTCACATTCTGATGGCCCATCTTTTGTCCCGTGCACGCCTTAAGCAAAAATACCCTGTCCAAGTGCTCACCCATCTCTTGGGGACAAATAAGAATTCACCAGCGCTACCAAATTCTGGCCTTGGTGTATCGAGACATTTTAGTGCTCAAGAGCATCCGACAATCCCGTCATATTTCCCTGTACCTTAAAAACTCTCATTTACTTACATACTACCCCCCTGTGTGACTTCTGATACGCCTGCCTGGAAGACCATCTCCTCCCACGCACCAAATACCACACTTACTCATTTGATAGGCTGGCTCGCCAGCTAAACATCCTCACTTTATGACACATACTTTCGGAGACTATGTATATTATACGTCCCGTATAATCTGTTTCCCTCACTATTCTCCAGCACATATGCTGTTTTGCCAATACGTTTGGAAACTATAAATGTTTCTGCGTCACCTGCTTCCAACCTTGCAAGTGGCTCCCTTGAATGAACGTCATCACGTTGCTCTACCTAGCATATTTCTCAGTGTCTGTAACGATGCCCTGTTGCTACTGTCCACACATGCTAACCCTACTTTCCTCTGGTGTAACACCTCTACTTGACACTCTATGACCTAAAAATGTCACTTCTGACTGACAGAATGACGACTTAGACAGCTTCAAAGTGAACCCTGCCTGATCTAACTTCTGAAAAACTATATCTAAATGACGTAGATGCTCCACAAAACTGCGTGAACTAATTACCATATCATCTATGTAAATGGTTACAAACTCTCCTGTGTCATCCCCTAATGCGATGTTTAAAGCCC
This sequence comes from Meconema thalassinum, assembly GCA_946902985.2. Taxonomy (NCBI): domain Eukaryota; kingdom Metazoa; phylum Arthropoda; class Insecta; order Orthoptera; family Tettigoniidae; genus Meconema; species Meconema thalassinum. The sequence continues at coordinate 1,070,992,895 of OX336389.2, forward strand.
TAATTAAAGCTGCTGAACTACTCTTTAACCCATAAGGTGTTCTACAAAATTGATAAAGGTTATATTTATGACTAAAAGCTGTAAATGGTCTATCTTCGTACATAAGTGGCACTTGCCAAAAACTGGAACTCAAATCTACACAAGTGAAATACTTCTTCCCCTCAAATGTTTGCATTAATTCTTCTGTTGACATAGATTTCAGCTGATCTGAACTAATTCTACTGTTAACCAAACGAGCGTCTAAACAAATACGAACCGTGCCGTCGGTCTTGGGTACCGTGATCAAAGAATTAACATACGGACTGTTAGAGTGCTCAATAATCCCATCTTCAAGCATCTGATTAATTTGTGCCTCAACTGCACTTTGATAAGCGAAAGGTACAGGATATCTTATGTCCTGTGAATACTGACCTATCAATAACGTTCAATGAATGTGTATAGCAATTGGCCATACCAATGCGATCCTCAAAAACTCTCCTATTACACAATATCACATCATAGAGCCGAACACACTGTTCATCCTCTATATTTCCCTGAAATGCAGCATCACGTAACGAGTCCTTTAGACTACCGTTCGTAATCACACTGCCCACAAAACATGGAGAACCCCGCTCTACGGCTGGCGATATCTCATTTAAAGTACAAATCACACCTACAATACTACTCCTCTGAATATGGTCATTGAACGCTACTTCTACTTCAGAATCTCCCCATTTAAATTTCAAACTCCCTACATCATAACATAAGTTACCAGACACTCTACTTAGCCACTCTGAACCCAAGATAACACTGAATACTAAATTTGGAATTACAAGACAAATCTGCTTCTCTACATGATTATTAATTTTAATGTCTACTAAAACTTGCTTAGAAATTACTTTAGACCTCTTCCCAACAGCTGTGATAACAAAAGTGCTTTTAATTGGCATCTCCTCAAAATTTACTCCAGTTCCTTTCATTTTATCATAAAATGCACTACTTATGCAACTCTTCATACAACCACTATCAATTAAAACATCTGTGTACGCCTCGGACACGTTAAATTTAACTATGGGGCTCTTACTAACCACTTCCTGAATAATACCTTCATCATTTAATTCATGTAATAATTCATTTCTTACATTTAGGTCATAGGGTTCCTGTATAATTGTATGGACAGGGCATGCTACAGACTGAGATTCTGACCTTACTTCGCAGCCTGGTTCGCGTTTAAAGAACCGCTACAGCTGGCCGTAGTACTACTAACTACTGAACTAGTCTGGTTGTTCTGGGCTGTGTTGTCATTGTTTGGCTGTATATTACTACCACTAGGCTGTCCTCTTCCTTGACCCCTATTCTGGTTGTAATTATTGTCATTATAATTTCTCCCTTGATTTCCCCTGAAATCATTGTTTCTCCCTTGATTTCCCCTGTAATCATTGTTCCTCCCTTGATTTCCCCTGAAATCATTGTTCCTCCCTTGATACTGATTACCATAGCCATTTCCTCTGTTCTGATTTAGCTGATTATTATTATTTCTATTTTGAGCGTTGGCTCCTTCTCCACCGTTCCCTTGAACTTCCTGATGCCTGGCTTCATTAGGCCTATTATTATTATTACCCTGGTTCCTATTGAAATTGTCCTCATAACCCCCTCTCCCTAGTGCATCAAATGTGCTTAACAAATTTTCTACTTGTGATATAGTCTTTACATTCTGGATACAAGCAGCCTCCTTGATCCTATAGGGAAAGTGCCTAAGTAGCAACCTCACCACATCACTTTCCTCCTTCAACCCATCCAGATATTTACACACTAATACCTGCCCTAAAAAGTATTCGGTCATGGTGGAGCTTCCTTTAGGGTTATATTTACCACACACTACTCCCTCACGATGCTGCGACTGAATAACCTCATTCCAGAACTTTTCACAGAATTTCATTTTAAAATCATTGATATCAGTAAACTTGTCTCTGTAGACAGCAAACCAATTCCTCGTTTCCCCCACAAACACTTGTTCTAAAATTTCAACTACCTGGCACCACTCAATACTACCATTTTCCAACCTCTCCCCGAATTTATTTTCTATAGTGTTCATGAACTCCATTGGGCACCCCTGTCGATTGCTGAACTTACCCAGTTCTATCTCCCTGTGTGTGCTATTCACAAAAACTGGCCTATTCTGACTATTTTCTTGCCTGATCCTAGCTTTTAATTTTAACTCTAATTCTGCGATTTTCTCCTCAGCCTTCCTCTCAATACTGTTTACTGTTAATTTAATGTTTCCTTCTGATTCTTCTACTTTATCATATAGCTTTGCTTGTTTCTCCTCAATCTTGCTAATGCTCTCTCTATTACTCTCTCTTAAATCATTTACTTCTGCAACTATTTGTGAGTGGACTTTCTCAATTCTACCCCCCAGCTGTTCCTTAACCTCTTTAGTAGCTACCTGAATTTTGTCAATTTCTCCCCCCAATTGCTTTTTGACCTGCTGTGTTTCCAGTTGCACTAGTTCTTTTAAATTTTCAGCCTGTGTACTGATTCTAATTTCCAACTCCTCCTGTACTTTTCCTCATTTTCTGTCTACATCTGCAATAATCTCTTTAGCCTTTTCTTCCATCACCCCCCTGATCTCACCTCTAATCATTTCGAATTTGTCACTCATTTCCCTACTGTTTTGTTCTAATTTAGCATTTAAAGTTTCAGTACTCTCTCTATTTTCCTTACTGTTTTGTTCTAATCTGGCGTTTAAAGTTTCATTACTCTCTATTTTCCCTACTGTTTTGTTCTAATCTGGCGTTTAAAGTTTCATTACTCTCTCTATTTTCCCTACTGTTTTGTTCTAATTTAGCATTTAAGGCATCTGTACTTTCTTTATTTTCCCTACTGTTTTGTTCTAATCTGGCGTTTAAGGCATCTGTACTTTCTTTATTTTCCCTACTGTTTTGTTCTAATCTTGCATTATTCTGTTCTAACTTTGCATTTAAGGCATCACTACTAACTTTGTTCTGATACATAAGCTCGAGAAGTAAAGTTTTTAATTCTGGTTGGCCGCCTACACTCCCTGTTTCAGTATCGGGATTTACCTCCGCTACCCCGGTACTACCATCACTCGACATACTGCTCGTATCATCACTCTCCCGTTGATGACCACTACGTAACCTCATCTGTCTTTCTTTCTCATCCCCCATAATGATATACACTGATACAGACAAATAACCCCCAAAATACAGGCACAGAAATATATACCCTTCTCCTTCCACAAATGTTATTAGGTTTTCAGCCCCAAGTTGTCGGCGACAAGTGTAGCGTCTTGACAGTGGATCGTCTAAATGGTTTCTTTGTTACAAAGTTTGTGCATGCTGTCCAGTGATTACGGTACTCTATCAGTTCAGAATCATGGCCAATCTCGCTTGGAATATTCCGAGTTCTGGTTGGGAATCGCCCTGCACCTTGCCAAAGAGTCAAGTCCTACCTGACTGGCAGTGAGGTGGAAAATAAGTAAGATGTGAAAGGGAAAGTGAGCTGTGGTCATGTCATCTGATGGTGAAATATGCAGCACAATTTTGTCAACTTTAATCATTCATTCTCAAGTTGTACTGGCACTGTGTACAAGGGGTAACGAGCTGACCTGGTGGTTCAGTGCTCCAGGATTGGAGTCCCACAGTGTACAGTAATTTTTTATTTTATTCTCTTTCCTTTTAATAGTATCCTCCAAATTACCCACTGCAAATTCTCATCATACAGTGGAATGTTGAAAATACAAACTAATTGGAACCAGCGGTAGTTCGGATTTTCAATTTGTTTGGTTTATTGAATTCTTTATATATAGGCTGTCTGCATGGCTCAGCGGTAACGTTCTCGCTTGCTGTTCCCAAGGTTACAGGATCAAATTCTGGTACAGTCAGCTGGCATTTGAGGGTACGCAAATGCATTGGAGCCGTGTCAGTAGATTTACTGGCATGATAATGATCCCCTTTGGGGCAAAATTGCGGCACCCCGGCGTCTCTAAAAGCTGCAATAGTTAAAAGGGACGTAAAACCAATAACGTTAATATTATTATCTTTTCATATAAAATAATTCATTAGCTTTTTTAGTTTAAAATTAAAAATGGCAATATTATTATGTACAGTACCTTAAAAAAAGTAATCTTTTTTTTTCTGCCCCATTTCCAAACTTTGTTTATTTCCTGCCAAATGCCTTATTATTTTGAAATAAATAATACAAATATGAACATGTTATGTGATGATCATGCCATGAAATTTTAGAAATCAATTTTGGACTTAATTAGTAATGTAATGTGCAAATGCCATGGTAAGGAATATGCCAGGAAATATGAAAATGAGGATCCAGTAAAATTGTAATAATATACAGAGGGGTCCACAAAAATGTAGACCCTCTTTGATAGTTAATATCTGTGGAACAAAATGACACACCCTTACAATTTTTCACGGGGAGAAGGTTATTTCATGTGTTCAAAGTGACCCCCATTTGCAGCCAAACAACGTCAATACCGCTGAACTGCTGACCGAACTATGGCTGTCAGTGTTGCCGGTGTGATAGTCGCACAGGACGCCTCGATGGTTTCTCATAGCTCGTTCAGTGTTCTGCTTCTGTTGATAAACTTCATTTTTCAAGGTCCCCCATAGGTAGAAGTCAAGAGGTGTAAGGTCTGGAGATCGTGGTGATTACTCAACAGCTCCTCTCCGACCTATCCATCATCCAGGTAGATTTTCATCCAAGTAGGCTCTGACATCTCTGTGGTAGTGAGGCGGATCGCCATCTTGTCGTTGGTAAAAATGTTTCAGTTCGAAACACCTCTCGGATGGCAGGTAAAATCGATATTTGCAGCATATGAAGATACACCGCACCAGTTACGGTACCTTCAAAGAAGAATGGGCCAATCAAACTGCGTGATGACATAGACCACACCACACATTAACACCCGGTAGATTAACATGTTTTTCCACGTGAACGTGAGGATTTTCAGGAGCCCCGTACACGCAGTTGTGGCGGTTTACAGTACCGTTCAGTTTGAACTGCGCCTCGTCAGATCAGATAACCATCCCTGTAAACTGTTCATCCTCGCGAAGCATGCCTCCAAACCACTCGCAGTACTCAATCCTTCGACCCGGGTCGTCCTTGTTCATAGTGTGCAGCGATCTTGGAATGTACACTTTCCACTTTGCAGCTTTCAGAATTCGTCGTACACTTGATCGGCCCACCCTGCTTTCGCATGCACCCTGATTCAAAGATTTTTGAGGTGACCTAATATAATGCTGCAACACAGCAGCGCTGGAAGCTGGACTTGTTGATGTTTTTGGTTGGCCAGACCTTTCCTTATGCACATCCTGAACAGTACCGTCGGCTTCAAATTTATCCCGAATACGATAAATTGTTGTACAATTGGTGGCTGAGTTCCGTACACATGACGCCATTGCCGTTGTACCTCCATCATGTTTTCGTACTTCCAGTACCACTTCAATACGGCCTTGGGTTGATCAAACGACAATCTTACTTCATTCATTGCTGCACTGTCATCTGCTGGAAAACGCGCTAAGATTGTCACGCCACTCATGTGACCTCCTTCAACTGTTGAGAAAACAATGGACTATGCTACCGCGCAAGTATTGTAACGGTACGGTATGTCATTTTGTTCCAAAGATATTAACTATCAAAGAGTGTCTACATTTTTCTGAGGGTTTGGGCATAAGACATAAGAACTATTTAAAAAAAAAATCTCATTTCCATGGTGGTACCATACAAAGGTCATATGTTCTGGAAAGCACGACACCCGTAGTACATCGACACAGCCCAAGATGGCAGAGTGTCGGACAGGTACCATGCACAGGGCGGTGAAACTTCAGTAGTTAGTCTCCGTGTAAAATGGATGTGACGAAGCATGAACAGTGTGCTTACACGAAACAGGCTGTTTGCCAGAGCCGCAATTCCAGAGAATGTCATAGTGAGCTTGTAGAATCTATGGGAAATAATATCCTTCCTACCGAACCATTGTCTGATGAGCAGCAGCATTTTAGCATGGACGCAAAGCAATCAGTGACATGCAACGGTTCAGAAGACCTAATGGTGTCTGGACTAATGTGTTTTTGACTGATTTTCACCTCATCCACAAAGTGAAAGAACTGCTGTGTGAGAGATGGTTTAGGATGCAATCGGATATTGCCAGAGCTGTGAAAGATGAAGTTGCTATATAATTCTCACATGGTGAGGCATCTGGTATCCGATGCCCTCCTGCATCTTTGTCAACATGTTGCAAACAAATTAGGAGACTACTTTGAGGGCCTACTGTAAAGGTTACTGTACTTTCTAAGAATAAACATTATGCAGTACAAAGATTTCAAGACTGATGGTTTACTTGCTTTATATTCTACATCTGGTACACCTAATCAGTATTATTCGTACACTTCACAGCACCTCATGCTCTCCACTTCCTTCTGAACATTTATTTCCATTTATCTGGTAGATCCTGCATTCATGGGAAGAAACTAGTTGTCTTCTTTGGAAAAATTATTAGGATAATTGACTTTCTACTGGAATTAACAAACGGAAGTTGCAAGAGCAAAAGAATCAAAACAATCCTCCACATAATTCATACTTGATTAGTTACAAGTAATTAGGATTCTATTAACACAAATTTTTGTGGTACTAAAAATGGAACAAATACCTCTGTTGCCATTTGGCTGAAGCATTTCTAGAAAAAGCTCATCAGGATGACTTTTGAAAGTTACCTTGGCCAGGATTGAATACAGCTTACCAGTCCACCCAATATCCTTGACACACTGTATTGTGCGGTTCCAGCCTAGAACACCACATTTATTTGCGGCAAGGTGCATATTTTCTGATTTCTTTTATGTAATGTCAGTGATGCTCAATAGGACAGACAGTGCATTTCAATTTTTAGCTAAACTGTAATGGCAATACAGTGTTTCTAAAATATTTGCATCCCCCTCCATATCTTAAAGCTTATCTTCTCAGTTTTAAAATTATTTCCATTTTGTATCTAATGGCATATATTAGGAGAATGTAGTCATCAAATTTAAGGTAAGAAACCCATTTTCTCACAGATTTTTAAGAATTAAAATAGGATTTTTATCATTGACAAAACTACGAGGAGTGATTATGGGGATCAACCTCCATCAAGGATAAGAACTGTAGGGGTAGACCAAGGTTAGAATATGTTAAAAAGTTTGCCTCGGATGTAGGCTGTGGTAGCTATGTAGAGATGAAACGATTAGCTCAGGACAGGGAGGCATGGAGATCTGCATCAAACCAGCCAAAAGACTGAACACTCGAACAAAAATCCCCTCCAACCCAAATAATAAAAATATGAAATTCGTTGAAGTTTTAATTTTGTACTGGATATTGTAACTTGAAATTTACTAATTTGAAAGGATAATTTTTCACTCGTGTAAAATCTTTAGTGTTATATAAACTTGACACTTACTCAGTTAGTAAAATGGTAAGCGGTTTGGTTAACCATGGAAGTAGCAGTAAGACATACATGGCACATTCTTTCCTTATCCCTTTCCAAAAATACACCACTTATCAGTTGCCATTCGGTTAGTATCAGACAGTGAGGGACAGTAGTATGGTGTCATTTTATAAAGTGATTACCGGGTGAGTTAGCCGTGGTCGTTACGGCATGACTGCTGGCAGTCGCTCACATCCGGGAGGCGAGGAGGTTCGAATCCCCCCGCCGGCAACCTTGAAGATGGTCTTCTGTGGTTTCCCATCTTCCTTCCAGGCAAATGCCGGGGTTGGTCCCTAACTATAGGCCACAGCCGCTACCTTCCAACTCCTCGTCCTTACATTCCAACTTCCCTCCCCAATGGTACTTGTAGCTCACCCATTGGGTGTCCGTCTCGAAGCAGCTACAAAACTGGCGAGCCGAACATGTCCTCGGACACTCCCGGCACTAAAAGCCATACGCTAAAAAAAAAAAGTGATTAATAATATTGTGTTAAGTTAAACATTAGTTGGAAACTGTAGTTTATTAATAAATAGACAATGTCAACAGAAAAAAAAAGCCAGATGATTTTGCGAACAATCCTCGAAAATTGGACTGCATAATTTAATATTAACTTGTACAGTATTATGGTAAGTTTACTTTATACATATTTAGATTGTAGACTTTCGCAGCCGGTGTCTAGTTTATCATCTAGGCTTACAGGATTGAGCCGCGTCGTATATCGGTTATTATTTGCCGACGTTTTGGCTGACATTGCAGCAGCCGTAATCATGGGAAGAGTTGGTGTCCGTACTCAAACTAACGGTTATTGCCAGTCAGAGGGGCTTGCCCTGCATTGTCGTCATGCTGCTCCCTGATTGGTCCGCACCCCTGGCAGTCGCTCGCTGGGAGAACTTTCCAAATGTTGCTAAGTTTGAAACCATCTTCGCGTTTGAAATTATTGGAATGCTTCACGACCTCTATTGCCTCTCTAATTAACCTGTTTTGATATCCGAGAATTTTAGCAACAGTTTCGGCCTTATCAAATTCGATGGCGTGTCTCGTGACGTCAGCATGTTCAGGTATTCCAGATCAGTAGTTTATCTGTTTCATGTCTCGAATGTGCTCTGAAATCCTAATGGAAACGCATCTTTTTGTTTGCCCCATGTAAACCTGTCCACAGGAGCAGGTCACTTTGTAAACTCCTGCGTCCTGGTTTGGCTGCTTTATCTCGGTTGATTTATGCACCACTTGCGTCAGCTTGTTTATTGGATGCATCACCGTTGTCACATCGTGTTTCTTTAGCAGCCTGGCGATTCGATCTGTCAACCCCTGTACGTACGGCAAAAAGGCTTTATGGTAGGGCCTATCTTCGTTCTTTTTGCCAGTTCTTTGGCTTTGTTCTACCTTCCGTATGGCCCTATTTATCTGTCCTTTGCTGTAGCCATTAGCTAGGAGCATGTCCCAAACATGTTTCTTCTCTTCATTTACGCTATCCTTATCGCAAATGTGGTTGGCTCTGGTGAGGAGTGTTCTAGCTACCATTTCTTTCTGCGATGGAGGATGACTTGAGTTAGCATGTAGGTACCGATCTGTGTGAGTATCTTTCCTATAGACTCTGTGTCCGAGCTTGTTATCTGTTCGTTTATAGAGCAGAACGTCTAAGAAGACCATCTGATTATTTTCTTCTACTTCCATTGTAAAGTTGATGCTCGGATGTCTGGAGCACATGAAGTCTAGAAAGTCCGGACGTGTGGTGCGCCCATGTTCCCATATCGAAAAGACGTCGTCTACGTATCTGAACCAACACTTAGTCTTCAATGGGCTTTCCTTTATCGCTTCTTCTTCGAAGTTAGCCATGAACACGTTAGCCAATAGTGGAGAAAGGGGGGAACCCATGGCTGTTCCCTCTGTTTGCTGAAACATCTGCCCATTGAATATGAAGACTGTGGTGTTAACGCAGTGTTCAGCTAAGTCCACTAAGTCCGTTGGACCTCCTGTGGCTGTAAGTTTTTTCCCTGATGAACTGTGTGGCGTCAGGTACAGGAACCCTAGTCAATAGGGACTCCACATTGAAGCTTGCCAGTAGATCACCGTCACGCAGGTTTATACTCGCTATGATATCTGTTAAGTGCTGCGAGTTTTTCACGTGAGAGGCTGGCAGAGGGAATAATGGCTGCAGTACGTGGTTCAAATATTTAGCCAGAGCGTGAGTTGGAGACGCTATGGCGCTAACTATAGGCCTCAGAGGCACATCGGTCTTGTGCATTTTAGGTAGGCCGTAGAACGTGGGAGTTCTTGAGCAGCGAGATACTAGGGATTTCTGCTTCTCTTCTGGAATAGATGATATGGGAACATGGACGCACCGCACTTTCAGATTTTCTAGACTTCATGTGCTCCAGACATCCGAGCATCAACTTTACAATGGAAGTAGAAGAAAATAATCAGCTGGCCTTCTTAGACGTTCTGCTCTATAAACGAACAGATAACACAGATAACAGATAAACTACAGATCTGTAATAGCTGAACATGCTGACATCACGAGACACGCCATCGAATTTGATAAGGCCGAAACTGTTGCTAAAATTCGGGGATATCAAAACAGTTTAATTAGAGTGGCAATAGAGGTCGTGAAGCATCCCAATAATTTCAATCGCGGAGATGGTTTCAAATTTAGCAACATTTGGAAAGTTCTCCTAGCGAGCGACTGCCATGGGCGCGGACCAATCAGGGAGCAGCGTGACGACAATGCAGGGCAAGCAAGCACCTCTGACTGGCAATAACCGTTAGTTTGAGTACGGACACCAACTCGTACCTACCCATGATTAAGGCTGCTGCAATGTCAGCCGAAATGTCGGGAAATAATAACCCATATACGACGCGGCTCAATCCTGTAAGCCTAAATGATATCCTTTATACATAGTCAGTAATTTACTTATCGATACCCAAAGAGAGAAACTTCTAAGTCTTGAAATCAAAAGTTTACAGGACAGCAAAAAAAAAAAAGATACTAACTTTAACAATATACTGTACGCTATGACTTATGATTATGACCCCTAGCCCAAGCCTGCAATGTAATTTTGACTCCACTCATCCCCTCCAGAAGCAAATCCTAGTTACGCCACTCGTTCTTAACAACAACTTCCTATTTGAATCTACTGCTAGAGTGGATTTTTTGCATGACCTTATTTAAATATATGAATATGATCCAAAGTGCCTTTGAAGGTGCCTAATCAAAGTAAATTCTGTACCTTCGATCATATTAATGCGTCAATTATTATGTCAAATTATTCCTATCTACTGTATTAATAATATGGTAGTAGTTATGACTTAAGTATATCAGTAGTTAGTTAACAAGACATTACTCCCTTGGATATTTTAACATGTGAGATTAAAGCCAAATATCTAGAATTTGCGAGATCCAGTCCATATTAAGCTTTAAATAGGTTGACAGTAATGCTCACAAGTTTGTTCAAATATCTTGAACATACTAACCGAATGGCAACTGACAAGTGGTTTATTTTTGCAGCATAGTTTTGCACATTACATTGTGCACTATGATTGCAATGAGGAGCTGCAGCAATCTAGAATTGGTAGTTTAAATCCCGGCAGTGGCAGTGGCCATCCTGAATATGATTTTCCCTTGGGTATTTCCATACACTCTAGGTAAATGCTGGGATGGTACCTTATTTCCAGTCCTGGGGCTCCCACCCTAATAATTACAGTAACACACAGTCCTTTTCTAGTATTTGCTTTTTATTTTATATGGTACTTTTCAGTTTGATTTGGTTTGTTTACTGTATAGACTGTAACAAGTCATTCATTAATTTTGTGTTATATCATCATCATCCTCTCCATTAGTCTTCATGTATTCTCCACCATTATTCATCACTACGGACTGTTTCCAATTTTAGTCATGTCTTGTGGCTTGATCTGTTTTCATGTTGTTTTCCCTGATCAGTTTTAAAGTCAGTACTTCATTTTTTTTTATAGTTTTACTGTGAATCCTAATTTATCTAATTTTCAGTATGTGATATTCTTGAGTATTTTTGAAGCATCAATTGATAATGGGATTAAACTGTAAATTTCACATCTGTTATTTCTCATGTTCCTTGGCATCAGAATAATTATTCCCATTGTAAGCCAAATCAACTTAACTTGTCTCACCCACTCACCATGTATTAATTTATAATTGACCCTGGTTTTATAAACCCTATTTGACTGAAAATTTGGGTTAACTAAAATGTACCTACTCCTCCCCGAGCAATGGTTGTGTATTACCCAGCACTCGGTTTCAGGAATTGCTGGGGTCTGCAACATGACAAACGAGTGATGGCAGGTGATATGGTTGAGAGCGTTAGAGGTAAGAAATTATTCACATTCCCTCTGTTGCCACCAAATGATTAAACTTAAACATTGATATTTAAGTTGTTGAAATTGAAGTCTTTGGGGAAATGGCATACCAGCCCCAAAGCCTTCAATTTCATTGATAATGGCCCCGAAAATCTCAATTCAGGTTGTTGTTGCAGATTGCCCAGATTTTCTTGGGAGAAGTGACAAGTCTACTGCAACCGATTCTGTGTTAATTAAGTGAGAGAATGATATTGCAACAAGAAAGCTATGTGGAAAAAAAAAAGGAAAGATGTGTAGATGGACATTTACAATGATATTTCTTTAAAATATAATGTGTACTGAAATTGTGTAATGTATGTCATTTTTTAATAAAATTCACTAATAAAGTTCCTGACCCGGTCGGAGACTGGAAGCAGGCTGTGGATTTTCATTTCACTAATAAAGCCAAATATCATACTTATATTTAGCTTATTGTAAATAGATGTAGTATTTGGTTATATGACATAAAATTACAGATTTATATTCAAGTTTCCATACTGAAATCTCATCTGGTGTATTGCTGTGTGGCTAAGTAAGTTAGCTCACAATAGTTTGCTTGCTCTGGTGAATAAGTAAGATTTGATTGTTTGTAATATGGCATTATTGAGTGCATGCATGGTAGGTCGAAGGAAGAACTCTGTTGTGTATGCCGTGATGATCTGGCAAGCTGTTAGCTCATATATTACAACCATTACATGTCCTCACAAACCGACAGCGGTAGCTACTCTCGCTAACACGCAGCACTAGGCCATGGAGCCAAGCTCTCTGCGGACTGAGTAGATGTGGGTTCGAGCCCCGCTGTTTTCTGTCCTTGAAATGGTTTTCTGTGGTTTCCAATTTTCAACTCCAGGCAAATGCTGGGAAGGTACCTTTTAACAGACCATGGCCGCTTCCTTCCACATCCTTGCCCAGTTTCATTCATATTCATTCATTTTATCTCCCATTAACTCCTCTCATGAGATTGGCATCAGGAAGGGCATCCTGCTGTAAAAGCCATCCGCCACATAGGCTTCCATCGCATCTCATCCCCAACCCCGTTGGAAACGGGTATAATAAAGGGTAGACATACATACATACATACATACATACATACATACATATCCTCACAAATAGTGTTTTGAATGACAAAGAATATTTTTTATAGCTGAAAAATACACCAAAGCAGATCTTAATGATTAATAGTTATAAGTTATTGTTTTTAAAAGTAACTCATTAGTTAAAAGTTGGCCATATTTTCAACAATTAATTTTAATATTTAATCCCAAGTGTGGTGAGTATCCATCCTCGATTACCCCTGTAAGTTGAACCTGTAAGTTGCCCTTCCTCTCTGCTTTTCTATTTCTAAATTGACACATTACTATTATCTATTATTCCTGATGCATTTGAAATGTGGTGTTACAGGAGAATGATGAAGATCAGATGGGTGGTTAGAGTAACAAATGAAGTGGTATTAAGAAGAGGGGGAGATGAGAGATATTTCTGGCGACTGCTAATGAAGAGAAGAGATAGGTTGGTAGGACACACAGTAAGACACCCATGAATAGCAAACTTTGTTATGGAAGAAAGGGTTAAGGACAAGACCTGTAGGGGTAGACCAAGGTTAGAATATGTTAAATAGATTGTCTCGGATGCAGGGTGTGGTAGCTTTGTAGAGATGAAACTGTTAGCTCAGGACAGGGAGGCATTGAGGACTGCATCAAACCAGTCAAAAGACTGAAGACTCAAACACACACATTATTCCTTATGTATTCATCCCTGTATTCCTTCACACACTGTGTATGGAGCACTTTGAAACACAGGCTGTTGATTCATCAGTGTGATTGTATTACGTAAATTACAACCTTACCATTTGGTTGCATGACACCAGCAAATTACAGCCATCCCTATGTCTTCTCAATATTAAAATATATTAAGTCATGGTTGATGGATGTCATGTTGTGTATAAAATTTATAAAAAGAATTTATGAAATTTTCTCAACACTATCGATCCTGTCATAAAATTGACCATAGAAATTCTCATTGAGAGAAGAGAGGACAGAACTATAGGGCACAGAGTATATTGAAAGCCCACCCTTACAAATCTGTACCTAAACAAGGTTTCTCACCGGCGGTGGTAGCCTGTCTGATTCAGACCATTAAGCACAAAAATCTAAGAGTCAGCAGTTCTATTATATCTCAAATTGTTGCTTACAATGGTTATAAATAGGTATAAGCAGGTCCATCCATTTACCAAAAAATCATTGTTGTTTTAAATTCATTTTATGGGCTTGCGACATCTTGTCCATCATCTCCATGTACTGTGGTGTGTGAATTTTTCTAAAAACCTGTAGTTTTGTATGTAACTGTAATTATTAGGGTTGGGAATGCGGTAGGTGCCCTGGGACTTAAAATAGGGTACTATCTTGGGATTTGCCTGGAGAGAGTGTAGAGAAACCACACTCAAGATAGCCGCTGTCAGTGCTGGGATTTGAAACTCTGATCTTTGGACTTGCTGCAGCTCATACCTATCCTTTGTTAAACGTATGACCAACGCACATACGCAACATTGCCACATTATAAACAGATATTCAGATCTCATTTTTTCACGAGCAGGCAAGCCTGGCTAATACTTGGTGATTAGATTAGATTTTTATTTATCCATTTGATCAATTACATGTTTACAATACATTTTTGATATAGGACACGTCAGAAATTACATCTATAAAATAAAAGAACTTACAGGTATATATTATAAATACAATAACTATTTATAACATATTATAATAATAGATCTTAAGAGATACAATCTTATTGGACAACTATTTACACCTTACTGTATTATCACAATATGATAACTTAATTCTAGAAATACAACAACTTACACCTAGGTATTACAATTAAAATAGAAAAGTAAAATATAATTTTAGATTTCATCGCTCCTATACGCTACGATATTCAACTACAGAGTAAAAGCAATGGCACTGCAGATAAGCTTTCAACATTCTTTCAAAGGTGCAATATGTTGTGAACTAATTTACATGACCACACAACTTAACACTCAAAATTATTTCAGTACAGCTATGATTTGGAAAGTTTTAGAGAGGAAATGTTGAAGTTCATTACTTTCTCGGATAACTCACAACTTAGCTGGTCTAAATTTAATCTATTATATTGCTTTGGATAACTAGGCTTCGAGTGAGGCATGCAAGACAGTCTGTCTATATGATGTCAAGATGATCATTCACACTTTGGCAATGTAAGAGGTCAGCATGCACTGGACTGATCCTGTGCTTCCTTGATTTTATCCTTCGTCAGTTGTTGCTTGAATTGAGTAATTAATGACGGGATACTGAAAGGCATAATAGTCTATAATGAAAATGAACAAATGAAAAGAAGATTGACACATGATATAAAGTAGGTGAAGTAAACAACACAAGTTTCAACATGCTGTCCACCTAATTTGTAACACAAATTATAAACACAATATTAAACCAATTATTAAACCAATGTCTACACTATCTCCACTGCTTTTCATCTCTTTGATGGATGAGGTAATGGTAGAAGTGGCAGCACAAATAGGAGAAGAACATATGAGAGCAATGATGTTTGCAGATGATTTAGTGATATGGGGCAAAGGAGAGACAGAGGTACAAAAAAGGTTGAATGTATAGGTTGAGACAGTAAAACAGTCATCATCATCATCTTGCACAGTTTCCAGCCACTGGCCGGGTCTGTTTGGAACACAAGCCTCTCCAACGTCTTCTGTCTTCCCACCATCTCTCAGCCTCCACCCTTGTCCAGTCTTCTCCTCTCTTCTTCACGCTTTCTTCCACCCCCTTCAGCCACCTGTCTCTCGGTCTTCCCCTCGGTCTCTTTCCTTCCCACTTCGTCTCATGTACTCTCCTGGGTATCCTCTTCTCCTCCATTCGTTTTACATGTCCATACCATCTAAGTCTAGATTTCTCTATACCATCCTGTAATGGTTCCTCCTTCATTAATTCTCTGGTCCTCTCATTTCTTATTCTGTCCATCTTTGTAGCTCCAATACTGCTTCTCAAGAACCTCATCTCACTGGCCTGTATTTTGCTCTTCTCCCTTCCTTTCATAACCCAGGTCTCCGAGGCATACGTCAGGATAGGGACATAGTACGTCCGATATATGATCTTTTTGCTGTTCTGAGGGACATCCTTGCTCCATAACATGCTTCTCACACTCCTCCGAAATGCTTCTGCCTGCCTCCCCCGCTCATTTATTTCTCTATCGTTTCTTCCATTATCTTGTATCAGGCTTCCCAGATACTTAAAACTCTCCACTTTCTTCAGCTGTTCCCCACCAATTGTTATTCCCGTTGTGGTTCTTTCCTTCTTCCTTGTTGTGATCACCATCTCACTCTTATTTATGCTAAATTTCATCCCATATCCTTGTATTGTTCCTTCCCACACGTCCAACTGTTCCTGTACCTCCTCCTCCTTGTTTCCCCAAATCATCAAATCATCTGCAAACACCATTGCTTTCATCTTTCCGTCCCCAATTACTTGTGCCACTCGGGTCATTATGTCATCCATCACCACAATGAAAAGTAACGGTGACAGTGCACTTCCTTGTTTCAGGCCGTTTCTTTGTTCCAACCAGTCAGATCTCTCTCCTCCCACTTTCACACAGCTCACGCTTCCCTTGTACATCTCCTTTATCCTCTTTATAGTCCATTTCTCTACTCCTCTATCCTCCAGGGACTTCCATACTTTGTTTCTGCATACACTGTCATATGCTTTCTCAATGTCCAGGAAGGCCATCAGTAGATCTGTTCCATACTCATAGTGCTGTTCTTGTAACTGCCTTACAGCAAAAATCAAATCCACTGTGGACCTTCCTGCTCTGAAGCCATGTTGTTCTTCCCTCATCCCTCCTTCTATCCTTGTCCTAATTCTCTTTTCCAAAACTTTCTCGAAGATCTTTGCACAATGACTCATCAGTGTTATTCCCCGATAGTTTCTGCAATCTGTTCTACTACCTTTCTTGAAGATCGGGACAATGATTCCTTTTTTCCAGTCCTCTGGGGTCTTCCTTTCCTTCCATGCTGTCCTCATCACTCGGTACAGCCACTGTATCCCCACCTCTCCTGCTGCTCTCACCATCTCCACACTCAACTCATCCACACCCGGTGCCTTCCCTCCTTTCATCTTGTTCACTGCATCTTCCACTTCTTTCCATGTTAAGTCCTTTTCTGATTGCAGTTCATCTTCCTCTTCCCCGATTTCTTCCTCCTCACCATCTTTTCCATTTGGGTTCAGTAAAACAGTATGGTTTGAAATTTAATACAAAGAAGTGTGAAACGACGGTGACAACAAGAAATAGGGGAAGAGTAACAACAGATATAATGATAGGAGGAGAAGTACTAAAGAAGGTGGATAGTTTCAAGTATTTAGGGAGTGTAATACGGTAGAAGTGAAAAAAAAAAAAAAAGAAAATCCACAGCCTGCTTCCAGTCTCTGACCGGGTCAGGAATGGAATGAATGAAGTCCCCATCTAGCGGCGAGGATATGGACTGTGCCGGCTGCCGAGGCCTGACGCACTCCTCAGGGACAATGATTAAATGAATGACAGATGAAATGAAATGATAGTGGAGAGTGTTGCTGGAATGAAATTTTGACAGGGAAAACCGGAGTACCCGGAGAAAAACCTGTCTGCCTCCGTTTTGTCCAGCACAGATCTCACATGGAGTGACCGGGATTTGAACCACGGACCCAGCGTGCTGCCGCCTAAGCCACGGAGGCTTATTTGTAATAGAAGTAAGTGGTAGAAATGACAAGGAGATCAGTGAGAGAGGAAGGCAAGCCCATGGTTTCCTGTAGAGCGTGAGAGGTCTGCCTGGTATGGAGCAGGGACAATACCCAGAAGAGCAAACGGGTATTGTATCGAACGTATTATGTCCCAATACTCACCAACGCATCAGAAACGTGGGTTATGAAGAAGATACAGGTGAGCAGGATCCAGGCAGATTAGGAATGACAAGATGGGATAGAGTAAGAAATGAGAGAGTGAGAGAGATGGTGGAAGAGAATCCCTTACAAGAGATCATAGAGAAGTCAAGAATG
Organism: Meconema thalassinum; assembly: GCA_946902985.2. Taxonomy (NCBI): domain Eukaryota; kingdom Metazoa; phylum Arthropoda; class Insecta; order Orthoptera; family Tettigoniidae; genus Meconema; species Meconema thalassinum. The sequence goes on from OX336389.2 coordinate 1,071,010,805, forward strand.
AGTTGGTACTGTACCAGAAATTCACGTAACCACCACCTATTATCCGAAGGATGGAAAGGATCGCAAGGGATGCTAATCCCCAGCTAGTAATACCAACAATTCCATGCTAGATGGCAAGTTATTTAAAAATACGATCTTAATACTACCTAGTTACATACAAATCCTACAACAAAGTATTGGAGGACGAGATTCTCGGAATCTCGAGGGTGAACGGTTTAAAAGTGGCTGCCAGTATCTAAGTAGTAGTACCACCGTAGCTGATTATTAAATGAAGAGATCACAAAGTTCTATAAAAGGAACAAGCAAACTAAAGAGTGCCTGCTAATGTTTATTCATAAAGGACAACGAATATAAATAATGTCCAACAAACAATTTAATCAAAATCACTCACTTCGAAAATAAATCTTGTAGCTTTGAATAAAAATAATAGTAGTAGCTTTGCCTAGAAGCAAAATATAACGTGAATTTTGGCATTGGGACTTCACTATGTCCTCGTTAAGGAGTAAAATAATAACTGTTCTAATAGACACCTCATATATTAATATTCTTGAAACTATCAACCACTTGTTGATCATAATGTACTCATTCATGTTAATAAAATTCGTAAAACGATGTTCTCTACATACATTTCCTCCCCTAATTTATACATAAGTCTCCTTAATTCGTAGTTCTAAAAATTCTAAGCCTTAATAAGAAATCTTTAAATCCATAAATTATTATTAAATATTAAATATTTACAATGTTGTTTACTTTTATCGTTACCAGCAAAATACACCTTCACTCTACGATCATTTCCTAGATCACATTATCTTTCACATTATCGCTTTTAGTTTGTCAAATCCAAATAAACATATGTAACAAACAATTAAGCTAATTACTGTTCCAAAAGTCTAAATCTTGATAAAATATTCGATAACAGTTGATATTATATCAGACTATCTTCGTGGCTTTCACATTATTTGAAATACTGTATAGTGGTTTTAAGTATTTATCTTCACATTCATATTCATCGCTTACTTATATATCGCTTTCATCGACAACACTGTTGTTAATACCATTTTACAATAATAATAATAATAATGTTATTGGTTTTACGTCCCTTTTAACTACACTGGCTTTTAGAGACGCCGGGGTGCCGGAATTTTGCCCCGAAGGGGATCTTTAACGTGCCAGTAAATCTACTGACACGGCTCCCTCGCATTTGCGCACCCTCAAATGCCAGCTGACTGCGCCAGGTTTCGAACCTGCAACCTTGGGCTCAGCAAGCGAGAACGTTACCCCTGAGCCACGCAGCCAGACAATACCATTTTACAGATCGCTATCATTCATTATAACATCGCTGAAACATTCATATTCCCATAACAAGTCTTACATGGCGTTACATTACACGCATAAATTCTTCCATAAACATTTCTCTCCACTTCAATTCAATATTGCACGGAATTCAAATACTTCTACGTATCACTCATGTTTGCGTAACTTACTCGAAAATACAATAATCCTTCTACCGATTATACAACTCTTTATATTTCCTCGTGCTCGCATTATTTCTGACTTGTTATATTACCACACTCATAATACAGGGTTATACAAAATGATTGTCGGGGTTTTGTGAATTTTTTTGTAGAAACAGTGGACAACATACCATTGTTATTGTTGCAGTAACGGTTGCACTAACTCTCGAAGTTTTGTTCTACATCGATTTAGTACCATGTATAACCACCAGATGGCAGTAACAGCAGTATTTGACAAAATGGCGGTCAGTGGAAAGGAGAAGGCGTTCTGTACTCTCGAATTTCACCAACACCGGTCCATTACCATAGTCCAGCGCCATTTTCGTACGACGTACGGGAAAGACCCTCCCTCTGACAACTCTATTCGCAGATGGTATGCGCAATTCTTGAATACCGGGTGCTTGTATAAAGGGAAAAGCCTTGGCTGTCCCCGCGTGTCAGAAGCAGACGTGAATCTGATCAGGGACGTTTATCTCCGTAGTCCTAAGAATTCGACTACAAGAGGCAGCAGGGAACTGCATGTTCCTCAAACCACCATATGGCATGTGTTACGAAAGCGCCTGCATGTAAAGCCATATCGCCTACAACTGCGTCAAGCTTTAACAGGCAAAGACAAAGTTCTATGCTGGAATTTTTGCATGGAACTGCAACAACGTTTTGAAGAAGACGAAGAAGACAACAGTCATTTTCGTGACAGGCTAGTTTTCAGTGACGAAGCCACTTTCCATCTGAGTGGTAAGGTGAATAAACAAAACGTTCGAATTTGGGGGACAACTAACCCCCATTGTTGTGTGGAACACGTGCGTGACTCACCAGAAGTGAATGTGTTCTGTGCCGTTTCATCGACGAAGGTCTACGGCCCCTTCTTCTTCTGTGAAAAGACAGTGACAGGGCTGATTTACCTGGACATGCTCACTGAATGACTGTTACCCCAGTTGAGTGACGACAAGGACGATTACGGGCTGTAACAGGATGGTGCACCACCTCATTTCCACGGGGAAGTTAGAGCATTTTTAAATCGAGAACTTCCAAGACGATGGATCGGACATGGAACGGAACATGATCAGATGCTCTTACCCTGGCCACCAAGGTCACCAGACTTAGCACCATGTGACTTCTTCCTGTGGGGGTATGTCAAAGATCAGGTATTTGTTCCTCCTCTACCGGCGAATATTCTGCAACTGAAGCAGCGTATCCGAGCCGCCTTCGACACCATCACCACTGACATGTTGGGGCGTGTGTGGGAAGAGATCGACTTTCGAGTTGATGTGTGTAGAGTGACCAGAGGCGTACGTATCGAGCATTTGTAATGCATGTAAAAGAAACTTTTTGAGTTACAGTGCACAATAAAACACGATTCATCTTCCTACATCAATTGCACTGTGCGTTGTGAATTTTTGTAATCCCGACAATCATTTTGAATAACCCTGTACTTGTTAAATAGTTCACCTTTAATACAATTCCTTAGCGATTCATTATGACATTACCATATCATTATTTAATACCATAACCAATGTTTCATTGAACTATTACATTTTAAGATAATCATCTGTGTATAAATATCATATTAATAAAATGCGTTCCATTTCCTCTCCATTCATTGTTACAATTCATGAATATTAATTCATTTCATTTACAACTTACTCCTATTACAAATATGCGTCGATGTATTCCAATTACATTCCTGCATTCTTTTTCATATCTCGCTAGTTTTGTGTTGTCAAGAGCTCTGCTCCGCAAATGAACTATAAATCCTTTCAAATTTACTTTAATGTTTATTGACGTTCAATAACGAACCAAGTCAATATTTATATTAAATACGAAGATTTAAATAAGTGCTATTATGACAAATATCAGAAAATAGAACTCCTAATTTATCATACGAAATAATTACGAAGTAATAGTAAGAATATTTTGAAATATTCCACTATCTATTAACACGGATTCGCACAAAAATCAAAAGACTAAATAATATAAAAAATGCGATGAAGATTAAAAATTTACGCTACCGAGAAACGATGACGTTTGATACTAAAATGAAATTTCTGAAATATATTAACTAAGTTGGACTATCAAACATTAAACATTAAAAATGGTCAAATAGCTACTTAAAAATTAGTCAGGCCAAATATCCACACTAATGTCAAACAAAACTACGAAATATAATCAGATCGCTGTATCTACCTTTAGCTCGAACCATCTTCTTCATAACCTGGATCTTTGTTGAACTCTGAAATTATGTGTTTCTTCGGCCTGCGTTCGAAAACAGCTGATCCGGGCGAGTGCCTGTGTGCGGCCCACAGCTTATCTCGAGCTCTTCGCTGCGGCTGCCTCTGCCCGCTTGAAGTCGAAACATCTCGCCTCCGCAATCTCCCCTGGATATGAACCTGGCATCTCTCGTTCTCGTCTTGAACCAGATGGTTCGGATGTTGATGCTTCATTCGTCTCCTCTCTGGAAGTTCTCTGGTAGATTGTAGATAATCGTTGTTATATTAATGACGTTTCCGAGATGATATTGGAAACTCATTTCTTCGTTGTTTCTGTAGTGACTTTGGTGGATTGTAGTTGTTGCAATACCACTCTACCATCTTATATGTTCCTCGGCGCGTTAAGTTACTCTGGGAATCCACATATTGAAGTAGGTTAGTTCCCCTTTAAATGCTTAGTGTGCCATCGCAGCTGCTGTCGAGAAGTTCATAATAAATATCCTCGTCGACTCAGGTTTAATAACCATTTGAAAATATTTCAATGTTACAGTAGAAATATTTCAATGTTCAAAGATTCTTTGTGGAAATATTGGCGTTATATTTATGAATAACTCTTGTAGATGTAGAATTTTGGATATTCTTCCTTGTAGATCTCATATATATGCGTAGACTTCCTTTCACTTATCTAAAATGTCAAACTCACTTCGTTGAAACAATCATTTATATGTTAGTGCCCTCAAATAATCTAAGTCCTTTTGTATTGTAGTGTTCATTCAGCGAAGCCTCTCCTCAACTTGACCGAAGGTGACGACCCTCCGTCAAACTATCTCTGCGTTCCTCGCACTATATCTGTTCTCAGACAAGCCCGTCTGCACTCAATCGCTGCTCAAAATGGAATCATCTCACTGAGGACTCGTCTCTTCTCTCATTAACAAAATAAAATGGCATCAATGTTGTTTGTTGGCGTTGAACAATGAAGGTTTACTTCATAACCAATTATCTCCGTTATCTGCTTTGAACTTAACATTCCAATCATTCCCTATGTTTTATTTTTAATTCTCTTTATTTTTCTGTAGTCTAATTACTTTTAAATGTACTCCAAAGTAATTATGTTATAATTGTTTGTCATCAGTTATTAATATTGTGATTGACTGTGATCTGTCACGTGATTCCTTTGTCCTCTTAATCCGGCTTCACCGACACGCGACTAGGCTCGTGCCTGACTCGAGACTCCCCTACTGTCCACGTGACGGGTCAAAACCCGGTTCCTGCTTACAAGTCCTCGCATAAACTTGATATTGCAACATTTCCAGCTCGATCCAAATCTCATTTATAGCCATGTTAAAAATATTCATTTACAAAACTCTTCCTTTCTTGCTAATAAAATGAACCGATAAAATCCTTTCAATGCTACTGCGTAGCTCACTGGCTCTGCGTTGCTTGTATGTGAAGAGTGCAGTCCATCCATTCTCTTTAAATCAAAACATAGAATTGTTAGGCGCGTCCGGTTCGATGTTCGCGTTGTGACTTACAATGGGCTTTATAATTACGGGTTCAGTACGGACATATTAGGAGAATGCAGGAGGGTAGGATACCAACGAGGATGCATGAGATGGAGGGCGAGAGACCAAGTGGATTGTGGGCGTGAAGGACGGAGTGCAGAAAAGAGGAGAGGAGTGGGACAGAGTGAGGAGTGAAAGGTGGTGGGAGGATAGAAAACGATGGAGAGGCTTATGTTCCAAGCAGACCCAGCCAGGGACTGGAAACTGTAGAAGATGATGATGTCTATAAATATAAGTAAACTGCTAAAAACACTCAACATAATCATTACAACAACAGTCGATTCATTGCACAATTGCTTTGTTCTGTATATTATAGAAAGACACAGAATTTAGTGATTGGCCTTAAGTATTAGTACTCTTTTGGGTATACAAACTGAGAGTATCTGCTCGGCACTCTCATTGCCAGGATGCATCTAGGTACTTGTTCAAAAATACCGGTGTGCCACTCTAAGGGATAGAGTTGCCCTGTATCACAATGATAATGGTACTGGGATGTAGACTCAATAGTCTTGCAGACTAATTGCTGTGCTATTGTAATTGGTGTGGGTAGTAAAGTGAACAAAATTTCCACAACTGTTGTTTGAAACCTGAAAGAGTTGATATAACAGCTTAGGTTTACATGGCCAGCATTCATAACTATGTTCAAGTTGTCATTTTGATAGACATGCAACCAAATCTGGTTCAAGAAAACAGATCTTTGGTTCAGCAAAAAGAAAATAAGACCTGGTGTATGAAAGAACTGAGTACTTACCAGAATGTTTAGGAATGGAAGTGACATGAGGATATCAGTGTTTCTATTTATGTGAGAAAAGTGCACATCTCTTCAAACTACTACTTTTTCAGGTGCTGCAGGTTGTAATAAGATATGATAATCTTCTTCTTTACGTGCCGCCTCCGCGACGGAGATTGGCGATCACCACTGCTATCCTTTCCTTTGATGTTGCTGTTTGAAACAGAGATGCTGAGTCAAGGTCAAACCATTCTCGCAAATTTTTGAGCCAGTAGATCCTCCTCCTCCCTGGTCTGCGTCGTCCCTCTATTTTGCCTTCTATGATGAGCTATTGAAGGCGATACTTGGAGTTACGAGTCATATGGCTAAAATATTTTAGTTTCTGTTCCTTGATATTGTAGAGTATCTCCATCTTCTTGCCCATCCGATCCAGCACCTCGGTGTTTCTCACCTTATCGGTCCATATTATACGAGCATCCGACAACACATCCACATTTCAAACGCTTCCAACTCTTTAAGGTAAGTAATAAGATACTTGCCTTCAACTAGTGAGCCAGCCCTGCCTTGACTCTTACGTACAAGGTTGGATTTTAGATCGGACATGAGGGCAAGAACTGTGTGCTCGCAGCCTTGTAGGGGCAATCGAGTCTGATCCGAGAGACAGTGACTATGGAAAAGAAAGCCAAGATTAATGGCTGAGGGGACACATCACACTGACCACTTGCCATCCTGCAATTTGCAGGCCATGTGGCTAAGTAGCGATTGCTTGGCAGGCCAAGGTCCTTCAGAGGTTGTAGAGTCAAAGGGGTTTTTTAATTTTGTATTCAGCTAGTGACAGAAAGCACCATTCTGAGCAAATTATAACAGTTAACTTCCCTTCTATACGTAGCAGTCTTGAAGAAAACTAATAAAAGAATATCATTGATATTAATCACATGCTCATAATGGTTCATGCACAGAGGAGGTACTCTCCAGCAGCAGGTCAGCAAGCCCCAGACGTGGAATAACATTGCTCTTTCCTTATTGCACTTGTGGACTGTCTGTACATTCTGTTTCATTGAGTCAATCACTCTCCTGCTGCTTATTAGTTTTCAGTCACTTATAATTATCTTTTAAGCTAAGACAAAATGCTTTGAGCATAATTACTGAGAAGGGCGTTTTCTACCACCAGGTAAATGCAAGTGCGTTATTTCAATTACATAGGGAGTTCAAAATGTTAGTTACACATGTCTTCTGAACTTAAGAGCATTGTGCAACACTTATGGCTCATCATGATAGAGATCATATCCACGGCTTCTTGTAGAGACACTTGTGCTGTTGTACTCGTAAGAGGTGCTTTGTAGTGCTAGAGAAAACTTGTGTGTCAACAGGAAATGTACTCCGAAGCTTAAGTATGCAAAACAATATGATTTTTGTGAATAAAACCTTTAAATTGCACAGAAATTCACTGTGAACTTTCAGTGGTGCATGGACCAAATGCAATATTGCATTCAGCCATTGTGAAATAGTGCCTATAATAAGACTTTGATTGAGAAGGAAGGCCATCAGCATCGCCTGCAGATGATAATATCCTGCAAATTGAAGAAGTCATTCACATTAAGACAGAGTGGATATTGCAGAACTGTACAGGAGTTGAGCATCTCGATAGAAAGTGCTCATTCCATCATACAAGGCCATCTGTATTATCGTTAATTGTGCTAATTTTGGGTTCTGCAATGATTGACACTCGAAACACAAAGAAGGTTTATGGCTTCTCTGGAACGTCTTCAGTATTACTCTGAGGAAGGCAATGATTTTCTAAGCCATATCATTATGGGTTATCGGATCGGACATAGGTGCATCATTTCACACCTGAAAGAAAGACGGTATCAATGGAATGGAGAGATCCATATTTGCTGGTACAGAAAGTAAAATTTGCACCATCGGGGGTGATCGTTACTACAATTTTCTTCAACTGAAAAGGAGGGGACATGACCATCAATGTCACACATTTCAGTTTGCAATGAAATTGTCCAGGTTTCTCAATCTTATTTTGCCAGCATTTCATCCCAGTATACCAGCGGTTCCCAACCTTTTCTTCCTCCCGTACCCCTTTATACATATTTATCTAAGATAGTACCCCCTAAAGAGTAAATCTTTAAATCGTTTAATATTTTACGGGCAATATGTACATAAAGATGGTATATTGGTTTTCATGGCACAAACCTAGACAAATTGCTGAGTTTTAATTCACTGGCCGAGAAAGCCAATATACCATTTTTTTGGCTGCTCGAGCTTTTAGTTCTCGCAGTAAAGAGGTGCAGGTGTGCTTCATAAAAAGGGAGGTAGCGCGCAGTTCACCACTCCTGTGGGGGTCCGGGCGGGGACACCAAGAGCCTGCTGATGAGCCAGCTTGGTGTCCTAGGCGGAACCCCACACAAGACACGGCACAAACCAAGAAGAATTGCTGAGTTTTAATATGTACGTAACTTAATAAAGATAACTTCAACTATTTATAACTTATTTTTTTAATACAGTATAACTACTATTTTTAATTTATTATTTGTTTGCTGTTAGTATGCGTTTCACTTCAATAAAATGCTAAATATAATTTTCAACTTTCCTTTTATTTACTTGTGCAAATGAAGATGTATAAACATTGAGCTGAAGAAAATAAACAATACAGTTCATAAGATTTTTTAAAATTTTGTTTCTAAGGAAAATCAATTAATTCTGGTGATTAGTTTGGCAAAAGTAGATAAATCAAGACAATAGTAGTGCAGTGGTGAAAGTGATGATGATGATGATGATGATAATTGTCGTTTTAAGGGGCCTAACATCTAGGTTATCGGCCCCTAGCGGTGAACATGACTGGTGTTGGGCTAGGGTGAGAGCATTGACCTTGACGTGTGCGCCGATATATTGCGACTGACATGTATTTATTTTATGTCTTCAGTAGTGGCGAAGTTAGGGCTCTCTTACACTTAATCACGCAATAAGGTACCAGTACATGTGGGACCATTTTGGAAATCAAAAAAATAATTATGATGATAAATAAGGAGTAAATTAATTACGCTAATACTAATATTAATGAAATAGGCACATGAATAATGATAATAATAATAATAATAATTATAACAATAAAAATAATAATAATAATAATAATCACAATGTCACAGACCTTTCTATAATATCTTGGATATAATCCTAGCTCAGTCATACGGCCTATCATCCATCACCATTCACACGGGGTAATCAGCAGTATTCAACAGGTAATCTCTGCATGCGGCCTTAAGTTTCTTTATTGTTATAGAATTTCTGATATCGGCAGGAGTTGAATTCCATAGTCGAGACCCAGCTACAGCAAAAGAGCGGTTGAACATGGATTAGTGGTTGTTGGGGATGGCGAGGGGAGAGCCAGGTCGATTGCTTCGGGTATGATGATCATCATCATCGGCTTTAACTCGAATCCGAGTATAAATCTTCTTCCTTCAGTCCAGTTTGTGGATGTGTTTACGGTGACTAAAGAGTCCAATCCTGGCATGGAACAAGCGACCACACAAGTCACATAGTATTGCTGGAGGAGGACGTGGTTGGGCTGCTCGAAGTTTCCTAGCTTGACGCTTGGCCTCTTCATGTGTGCGTCGATCCCTTTCAAACGTCTTTACAGTATCCGAGATGGTACGGCGCCAGGTTGAGCGGTCTTCAGCCAGCATGTCCCAGGTTTGTGAATCAAGACCTGTCAATTTCAGGGTCTGCTTAAATTGGTCCTTGTAGCGCCTCTTAGGACCACCATGAGGTCTGGTGCCATAGCATAACTCACCATATAGCATTTGACGAGGTAATCTCACATCATCCATCCGATGGACATGACCAATCCATCTAAATTGGTGACCTATTATGGATGATTCTATGCTGTTGATTTGAGCCTTTTTCAGAACAGCAATATTGGTAATGCGGTCTTCCCATTTAATCCTCAGGATTGATCGAAGTTTTTGTAGGTGGAAACGCTCAAGCTTCCTAAGATCACGTCGGTAAAGGGTCCACGTTTCACAACCATACAACAATGTAGAAATGACTACTGCTTTGTACACCATAAGCTTTGTACTCATAGCCAGATCTTTATTCATGAAGACCCGGTGCGCTAATCGTCCATACGCTGCGTGGGCTGCGCCAATTCTCTTATCCACATCCTGCTCACAGGTACAGCTCACAGAGATGGTACTGCCCAGGTACGAGAAGTGGTCAACCTGTTCTAATGGCAAATTTGAGATGGAGATATTGAACTGAGGAAGAGGTGTGCCTGGTGAAGATTGTGCCAAGACTTTAGTCTTATTGACATTTATGGTAAGACCAAAGCGATCACATGCACTTTTGTAACAATTAACTGACTCTTGCAGCTCTTCTGGTGTGAGAGTTGGTGACGCAGCATCATCTGCATACAACATGTTAGTAACCTTAGTAACCTGAGTTTTCCTTAAGGAGCGGAGACGAGTTAGGTTGAAAAGCCCTCCATCAAAACGATACTTGACCTCCACACCTGGGATGTTTGTGGGTGAATCATAAAGCATTGCAGCCAAGTACAGCGCAAAAAGCGTTGGAGCCAGTACACATCCTTGTTTCAGTCCATGGGTAATGGGAAATTCATCGGACATCTTATTCTGATGGCAAACCTGACCTGTCATGCCATCATGGAGAGCCTTGATTAGATCTACAAAACGCTGAGGGCAACCAAACCGCTTCAGCACTGCCCACATGGCTGGTCTTGGAACCGAATCAAATGCCTTTTCCAAGTCATAAAAGACTAAGAAGAGTGGATTCTGTTGTTCTCTACATTTTTCTTGTAGCTGTCTCACACAGAAAATCAAGTCAATTGTGCTTCTGGAAGTTCTAAATCCGCATTGTGACTCTGGGAGGATCTTCTCAGAGATAACCTTGAGGCGGTTAAGTAGAATTCTTGCAAGAATCTTCCTCACAACTGATAGCAGTGATATACCACAGTAGTTGCCACAAACACTGCGATCACCCTTTTTAAAGATAGTGACGATAGTGGCATTCTTTAGGTCTCCAGGTACCTTTCTTGATTCCCATATTCTGAGGATAAGGATGAAAATTCTTGTTTTGAGGGAATGACCTCCGGCTTGAATTAGTTCCAGAGGGATGTTATCTGGGCCAGGTGCTTTTCTGGGTTTCAATTGGGTGAGAGCTGCACTGAATTCATGATAAGTAGGAGGTACTGCCAACCACAGTTGTTCAGGTTGTTGCGGCACATCACAGAGGAAGTCTTCAGCAGCTTCTGATGGACGATTTAGGAGATTGGAGAAGTGCTCCTTCCAGCGTTCCAAGATTTCTTGACTATCAGTAAAGGTAGTAGAATTATCAGCGCTTTTCAGTGTACCTGATGATGAGCGAGATGGTCCATATATTTCCTTGAGTACGGCATAGAAGTTCCTCAAGTCTCGAGCATCCGATAGTCTCTGCGGTTCCTGAGCCTTCTGTTGCCACCAAGTATTTTTAATCTGCCTTATCTGCATCTGGCATTTACCCTTGAGTTCCAGTAGTTTATCTCTCTTTGTGTTGGAAGTTGGGTCTTGTAGATGGGCAAGATAGGCATTCCTTTTGGCATTGATGAGAGACAGAATTTCCTCATTGTTGTCATCAAACCAGTCTTGTCTTTTCCGCACTATAAAACCAATGGTTTCCTCAGCTGACTGTGTGATAATCTTCTGTAATGTGGCCCATTCTTGCTGAATATCATTTGTTACTGGGATTTCTGATAACTGGGTGACGATCCTGTTTCCAAAATGTTTGTACATGGATTCATCCTGCAGTTTGGATGTATTAAACTTCTTTCTTGGCAAATTTTTGATGTTCCTAGGTGGTTTAGGTCTGATGGATATCCTGAGCTTACATATGAGAAGTTTATGATCTGTCCAACAATCGTCTATATTCCTTGCTGTTCTGGTAATAAGAGTGTCCTTCTTATCACATTGCCGGGTAATGATATAATCAAGAATGTGCCAATGTTTGGAACGAGGATGCATCCACGTGGTTTTGAAGCGGTCTGGTAGCCGGAACTGCGTGTTGGTAATGAAAAGTTCGTGTTCTGCACAAAGACCAAGAAGCAACAGTCCATTGGGATTGCATTTTCCAAGTCCCTGTTTGCCCATCACATTATTCCATAGCCTGTAATCTTTCCCAACTCTGGCATTGAAGTCACCGAGGAGCAAGAGTTTATCTGCAGATGGTACCTTGGAGATGATTTCACTTAGCTGATTATAGAACTGAGCCTTTACTTCATCATCAGAATCTAAGGTAGGAGCATAGGCAGAGATGAGTGTCATAAAGGAACCTCCTGAGAGTGGTATGCGGAGAGTCATGAGCCTTTCGCTGATTGCAATGGGCGTAAGTTGGTGATAATTTACCAGTTTGGTCTTCACAGCGAAGCCCACACCATGAATACGACATTCACCCTCCTCCTTTCCTTTCCAGAAGATGGTATATCCTGTTCCAGATTCAGTAATCTTGCCTTCAGAAGACAGCCTAGTTTCACTGAGAGCAGCAATGTCAACGTTGAGTCTTGATAACTCATGGGTTACGAGAGCTGACCTTCTCTCAGGTCTAATGTTATTGTCCAAATCAAGCAAGGTTCTGATGTTCCATGATCCAATAATCAATTTGTGATTCTTTGCTGTTTTTGAGTTTCGACCGCATGAGGGGTGACCTGCTGAGTGTGGTTGCCCAGCCGGACCAAGATGATATGAGGACAAGTAACTGCATTTTGATGACATGTACGTACGATGGGAACATGGCACCCGCCATTATCGTTTATTTTTGGCATACCCCTAACCAGTTTGTTTAGTACCACTAAGGGGTATGCGTACCCCATGTTGGGAACTGCTGCAGTATACCATTGGGCTCACCAGTTGTACACCTCACCATTGAGGTACACATTAAGGTTGTTGCAGAAGGTAATTGAGAACAAGAGGTGTGGATAGTATAGCAAAGGCATTATTCTCATTTACAACACAAGGTGCACGTAAAGCACAAGCCTTTCTTTAGCACTTTTGATGGGAGGTATGGAAGTATCCAGCTGACAGTCTGGATGTAGCACCATGCGATTTTGTGTTCAGCAAGCTGAAAGGTCATCCGGGTGAAAATAGATTTGCCAATGATGAACAAGTTCAAACAGCAATTCTCTGATGTCTCAGGACCAAGTAGTGGATTTCTATAGAAAGTTCAGACTGTTATTTACAGAGACTGGGTGACTGAATCAAAATATAGTGTGGTGTATCTGTGTTACTTAACAAAAGATAATTGACCTGCCATTATCATGTGTAGCTTACTTTTTAATGCCTCTCATACATCCTGCATATCTGACTTATCCTAGCCTCCCAGATTCCTCCAGAGTAGGTGATGAGTGGGATAAAAGCCATTTGATGCATTTTATTGAAGCAAAAAGCTTAGTAGAAATTTGAAGAGACTTTGATTTGACAGGATGATAATGTTTCTTTTGTTCATCGTTGCTTGAGCTAAACAAGTTCCATTGTTAGAATAGATGTTGTTTCTATGTATATACTCGTGTAGGCTTTCACGGCTTGTTGAGTATTCTTCAGAATGGCTTTTCAGGTTATTAGGCCATGTATAATGTTTCTTAATATCTTCTGACGTTTCACCAAGTACGGTTGGCGTTTCAAAAGATTTGTTCTGATAGCTTGAAGTGGCGCTGTCTGAGGTTTATATAGGTTATTGAAATGATCTCAAACAGACATGAAACTTGTTCAGATGACTGAGGAATTCTGCCAGATCTTCTTTGCCATCTTTCAATACCACAAACGTATTGTCTACAAAACTAAACCAAGTTTTATAGCTTTTTTATAGCGTTCTGTAGAGCCTTGGCTTCAAATTTTTCCATGAAAATATTTGTGACCACTGGACTTGAAGGGCTGCCCATAAGCTACTCCATTTGCTCATAGATGCAGTTATTCTATTGAAAATACTGTATGTTGTAGTGTGACATTGGTGGAAAAGAGTGGTAACATCAGGCGAGAAGATGGCGCTGATATCACTTATGATCCCTTCAAGCGGAGCCTGGGTAAAAAGTGACACCACATCAAAACTAACGAGAATGTCTTCTGGTTGGATCGTGATTTCCTTTAATTCTTGCACGAAGTGAGCCGAATTCTTTGTCCTACATGTGGTAGTAATAGCTTGGCGAGATATTTTGACAGGCTGTAACATGGTGAGCCAATGGTGCTGGCCTTAGGGTTTTATCCTGCTTCTTGTGTATTTTTGGTAGACTGTAGAGTCTGGGTGAAACTGCTTCTGTAATAATCAAGGAGTTTTTCGGGTTCTCCAGAATAGAAGATTTTTTAATCAACTTTCTTTGTTTCCCTTAACACTCGGGATGTCAGGTCCTTCGCAAGCTCCCTGTATGTTTGTGGATCTAGTAAGCCAAGCATTTTATTTTTGTTGTCCTCAGTTTTCATTAGGACGGTCGCATTACCCTTATCCGCTGGTAGTGTTCAAGTGTGGGGGCGTTGTTTAGTTACCTTAGTGCTTTACACATGGCGCAGGATAGGTTACTTGCAGGAGGCTTGGCACAACGCAGGATTCCAGCTGTTCCAATCCTCACATCTTCAGCAGTGTCGGCTGGTAGATTTCTGATTGCCGCCTCAACATTCAATATAATATCCTCGACAGGAATACGTTAGGAGCGATTGCCAAGTTCACTCCCTTGGCCAACACGTTGCTCTCAGCTGTTGATAAAGTGCGATCTGTGAGGTTGATATAAAGGCGTTCCTTATTTAGAGGTGTAACAGGTTGCTTACTCTGTTGCTTCAATAATCTCTCTTTGTCTGCGTGTGGTGATGTCTCAATTAATTTCCATTTCCCTGTATGATATATTTTCTATACTCGTCCATTCATGGTAACTTTAGTTGGTAGATGAGTATCAGGTGTAGGCGAAGTAATAATGTCTCGTGTTACAATCCAGTTCACTCTTCGTGCTGCTTATCTGGCTGTGGAGTAGTGCTCTCTCTGTCTGGCTACAGATACACTGTGATTAATAGTTCCAGAACAGCCTCTTGAAGTGAAGAAGTTTTGGGATGATTCGTTGATCACGACACCGAAGAAGGAAGGTTAGCGATGATATGAGAGAAGATTTCTTCTTCCGCAACTCTCCAAACCGTCAAACTGATAGGAAAGTTTCTTCTCCATAGAAGCGATTGATATACTTTTGTAGGCTTTCACAGCCGGTTGAGTATTCTTCAGAACAGCTTTTCAGGTTATTAGACCATGAATAACGTTTCTTGATATCTTCTGACATTTCATCAACAAGTGTAGTTGGCATTTTCAAGCATTTGTTCTGATAGAATGAAGTGGCGATGTCGGAAATTTTTATAGTTTATTGGAATGATCTCGAAAAGCCATGAAACTTGAGCGATTTCTGGTAGTTTCTGATTTACCATTCTATTGTTTCTGTTTCTTTGAAAAGCCACAAAACTCTTTAATGCTGCTATGAAATTCTTGGTACTTGGACTGCTTAGTAATTCAATATGAATCCTCATTTGTGCTAAGCATATAAAGTAATAATAAGGTAATAAACATGGTTTATTTCATGTTAATGTAAAACATTTTCTGTTAACCTTTTTAGCATACACCCTTACTTGGTCTAGTGAGGACTCCATAATCTACGTAGCAGGTAGCAGTTAAGAAGAGATTCCAGTTTACACTAGAAACAAACAAATCCCAAAATCTACTTATCATGCATATTTGCATTCTTCTGGACATGGCTTCCAAGAAAGGACATCCTAATATCAACAGCCTTAGTGTTTTCTTGTCGTGGCAGTTAAGAATTTTCCTGTTAGGTGTGTTATGTAATTCAATTGATGAGCGACCATAGAAATTTATGAGCTTGTGTGCGTGGTATTGGTAGTCATTTCAAATAGTGATAAGTTATTTGTGTTAGTAAAATATCCCCGTGACACTTACTGTTTGGATATTAAAATATCTTTCAGTATATTTCATTGATTTGCCAAAAACTTAATGACGATATTTATGGTAAGATTGAACATATGTGTGCAAATGAAAAGGTACCATTTCCCAGGAGATTCCAGTTTAAACCAGAAACAGAACAATCTTATAACTACTTATGCATATTTTCATTCTTCTTACTCCAAACTAATTGCAGACTGGGTCAAAAGGTTTAAGAAAGCATCAACATGCAAAATTAAAGCACAGTATTTAAGTTATTTTACCTATCATATTTTCTAGGTTTTAGGCTTTAAATTTTACGTTTAATTTTCTAGATGACAGACAACCTTAAGTACGATACCAAAAACAAGTATTAACTGCTTAGATATAGTTGTATACAGCCCAGAAACGGTGCTATCTCATGTAGGCCTACACTTCTGAGCAGCATATGTGGTTCATTGGGCCAACAAAACAAGAAGCGAAGAAGATAAGGTAAACCATACAAGTTCTTGTAGTAATAATAATAATAATAATAATAATCATCATCATCATCATTCAAGAAATACTCCCATTTTATACAAACAAAATTCCATTATTTGCACATTTAAAAAACTCAAATCGAATCATAAATATACACAAACAAATCAATTAGTTCCATGAAGATCTAAAGAACCTATTTTCATATATCCTACGTCTTACAGTATGTTAATTGCTTCTGCCAACATACAACATTTCAGTTTGATTGCTGTAATATAGTCATAGATATTGAGAACCGTCGAAATATTTCAAATAGTCGCCATGTTGGATTTCTATATATGTAGGCCATACAGTTATGCACTATTAGTTGAAGATTTTTGCTTAGGTTGATTATTCAAACTTCAATCATATGATTAGGACACTAGAAATAAGAAAATGAAATTTTAAAATTTTGCATAGCCGCCATCCTGAGGTTATGAAAACAATTGAAATAAATTAGATGTCAATGAATTAAAATTTGTATAAGCATTTACCTTACCAAGTTTCACTGCGCTCGGATTGTTAAATTGGGAAAAACGTCCATTAAATATTTGAATTTTGCATTGCCGCCATGTTTGATTTGTGACCACCAGGTTATTGAAAGTCCCATAGGTGAACTTATGTTAATAATGTTTATCAACATACAAAATTTCAGTTTGTTTGCTGTCATAGATTAGTAGATATTGTCAACCGTCTAAATATTTCATATGGTCGCCTTGTTGGATTTTTATATATATAGGCCATAAATTTATGTATTATTAGATGAATATTATTGCGTAGGTTCATTATTCATACGTTGACTTTGATCGCAGGATTAGGACACAAAAGATAGAAACTTAATTTTAAAATTTCGCACAGGTTATGTAAACAATTGAACAAAATTAGATGTCAGTGCATTACAATGTGAATAAACATTTGCTGTACCATGTTTCACTGCGTTCGTATGGTTAAATCACAGTAAAAGTCTATAATGTTTCAACTTTGCTTGGCCGCCATGTTCGTTTTGTACTTAACAGGTTTTTGAAAGTTACATAGGTGAACTTCTAGTAGTGCTCTTTATCACCGTACAAAATTTCAGGGTAGTATCAGTAATAGTTTCGGAGATATAGAATGCCGGTGAAATATTTCCTACAGCCACCATGTTGGATTGGTGAGACGTAATAAAATTTGAAGGGCACGGTCAAGGTCTGACGAAATAGTACTATACCTCAGTCCCGGAATCTGTGAAGTAGGTTTGCGCATTACGTCACACAGAGGAAGTGAAAGGAGAATGGTATAAGTGGAGCGTGGCAGCCCAGCCGTTGCGAGAGTTGGTTGAAGCCAAGGTCGCGCCTCCCTCCTGGGCTTATTATTCAGTGGCATCGTGCCTCATTGGCCTGTCAGCCGAGTCACTCCTGTGCGCAGAGTACGTGTCTTCACACTGGCACTTCACAGATTGCTTGGACGGAGTTTACAGTATGTCCTTACCGAGTTTCATTGAAATCACTCCAGGCGTTTTGATTTTATTAGGGGAACACACATACACATGCACAGACATACGCACACACACATACACACACACGGACAAAAGGTGATCTCATAACCCTATTTTTTCATAAATGACAATAGGCTAAAAAGAGGCCTTGCATTTTTAGATAGAAAACTGGCAAGCTATTTTCTTCAGTGTTACCTCATAAGACCTGCTGAAGCATTTGCCATTAAATCAGAAAAATAAGGAGATTTTCTTCTTCTGTTAGCCATATTCCTGGATATTTTGAATTGTCTGCTACTGCATGGATTTCACTCTAATTTCCATCAGTTGTGGTTTAAGGATTTGGGAAGAAAATAGCCATGACCTGTATGTTAGGTACTGTGCCCGTATATTTGAGAAGAGATCTGTCGGAAACCCGAAGCTGGGCTGGATTGCGGACATTAAAGCATCCGGCTAACATACAAATCAAAAATCCGCTCCGACATTATCTTCGAGAATATATGCAGAAGTAATTTCAATGAAACTGTGAAATACAAAAATACACTTGAGCTCAGGCGAGCACTTACCTTGACATCACTCGGGGATAATGTAGTCAGCTTCCGACCTGAAATGGAAGTGTCATTTCTCTCTATATCTAAAATAAATCACGCTAAGGCAATGTATTAAAATGAACTAGACAATTTAATAAAAAATGTAAACTAATTTCTAATCAAACAAAAATATTCCTAAACTAACAATTAATTAATAAATACATACACTCATTCACACCTCCCTACATCTACGCCACTGACACGCTGTGTTTCCAGAACATCAGATCTTAAATTTGGATCGGCCTAAGCCTTTTCTAAAAAAAATAAAACAATTAACAAAGTTTTGGCATGCTTCACATTCTTTTAAGAAGCTATTAAGAACATCTTGGGCGCGCTGTACGCATGCCTGTGTCATGTGACACGGTTATATAATGATACCGTTGCTTCCCAGTCCACTGGCTGGTTTTCATTCATAAATAGACGTGTTTACAACTTCTCTGCACATTTGTACGCAGCACTGGCCTTGAGCGAACAACAGGTTCTCCACACAAACCCTGCACTCAGATAATATCGGCCTAGCGAATACACGTCTCTGCTTCTCCGTTACAGTATTTTAAAATCTCATTCTTGTTTAACACAATTTGAAATATTACAGTCATTCCTTACTCGAAATCGTTAAAACTTTCACACAACAATGCTTTCATTCCCTCACATCATGTTAACCTGATGAAGTTATCCTCGTCCATACTTAATGAAAAACATTCATTCTATACACATCGACTCTTACTTAAAGCACACTTCAAAAACATCGAACAAATTATTGTTTCTAACATATTATTCCCTTGATTAAAAAATTACTTGAAACTTATTTACAGTCTAAATCTGCATTATAATTAATAGCGTGGGCTATTATAATGATATGAATTCGTTATCCGTATCTACATATGAGCGTTAGCTCTGATCACAAATTAAATCTCACCACATATTATTAAGATCTTTAAAATCTCCATCCACTTTCAAAATACTTCTGCACTTAGTCGGTATTTGGTTTATAGTCGAATTCAGTCGAATATGCTCAACCGACAAAGGTAAAACATATGCATTTACTTAAATCGTGATTAATAAAGGTTTTAATAATTAGTATACATGAAAATGAAACTCCACAGCCTGCTTCCAGTCTCCGACCGGGTCAGGAATGGAATGAATGAAGCCCCCATCTAGCGGCGAGGATATGAACTGTGCCGGCTGCCGAGGCCTGACGCACTCCTCTGGGGCAATGATTAAATGAATGACAAATGAAATGAAATGATAGTGGAGAGTGTTGCTGGAATGAAATGTTGACAGGGAAAACCGGAGTACCCGGAGAAAAACCTGTCGGCCTCCGTTTTGTCCAGCACAGATCTCACATGGAGTGACCGGGATTTGAACCACGGACCCAGCGGTGAGAGGCCGGCGTGCTGCCGCCTAAGCCACGGAGGCTGAATAATTAGTATACATAACAGACGTTATTATCCGTTTCCCGTCTTAATTTCCGAACAAACCTACCATTTCCACATCCAAGCCGTGTATTAATTCAAAAGAGTTCTCCATAACTCACTTCCTATGCAATAATGCCAAATGCTCCTCCAAATAGTCTTGCCTATGCAACGACTTTACTTCAATGCGGAAAATACCTCGCAAACAACACCTCGTATACCATTGTATACGGAACTACAAACAATTTATTACACAAATAAATGTTATCACCATCTCCTCCACAAAACTAGCATTTCCTAAAATTGGCATACTCCTCAGCGTTGCTATAATCAACCGCTGGTATATCAAACAGTTACATCTGTTGTAATTAAGTTACATTTATACATACAAATGACTTTAGACACAACGTGTGAGACCTCCTTGAGTTTACTTTCAAAACGTTCCTAGGATATCTACATACTGTTGCATACACACTTAATAAAAATACTATACTGTTTCTTCGTACTCATCTGGTTTCAACTTCACACATGTAGCAATATCATCATCATCATCTTGAGCAGTTTCCGACCGCTGGTCAGGTCTGCTTGGAACATAAGCCTCTCCATCGTTTCCTGTCCATCCACCATCTCTCATCTTCCACCGTGTCCCAGCACACTCCTCTTTCCTCCACACTCTTCTTAACTCCTTTTGTCCATCTGTCCCTTGGTCTTCCCCTTGGCCTCCTTCCCTTCATTTCCATTCCAAACATCTTCTTAGGTATCCTCTCCTCTCCTCTCGCATCCTCCTCACATGTCCATACCATTGCAGCCTAGATCGCTCTATTCTATTTTGCAATGGTTCCTCTCTTACCATCTCTCTGACTCTCTCATTCCTAACTCTGTCCATTCTTGTTACTCCTACCCTACTCCTCTGGAACTTCATCTCCACTGCTCGTATTTTATTTTTGTCCCTTTCCTTCATCACTCATGTTTCTGAACCATATGTCAAAATTGGCACAAAGTAGGTCTTGTAGATGATTCCTTTACATTTTTGTGGTACATCTTTATTCCTTATCATCCCCCTAACACCCTTGAAAAATCCATCTGCGCACCTTCCCCTTTCATTTATTTCCATCCTATTGCCTCCCTTTTCTTCAATTATGCTTCCCAAGTACTTGAAGCATTCTACTTTCTGCAACTGCTGTCCTCCAAGTGTTATGCCCATATCCAGTCTGTTCTTCCTCCTCGTTGTGATGACCACTTCACTCTTTGGTGCTGAGAACTTCATCCCATATGATAACACTACCTTCTCCCACTCATCTAATTGCTCTTGTACTTCTTCCTCATCCTCTCCCCATACCAGAAGGTCATCAGCAAACATTGCCTTCATTTTCCTTTCCCCAATGCTATTTACCACTTTTCGTATGATTTCATCCATCACCACTATAAATAACAGGGGTGAGAGGGCACTTCCTTGTTTCAGACCACTCTCCAGTTGAAACCATTCCATTCTCTCCCTTCCCACCTTTACACAGCTTTTGCTTCCCTCATACATTGCTGTCACTCTTGCCACTGTCTCCTTGTTCACTGCTTTTGCTCTCATTGCTTCCCATACCTTGTTTCTATTAATACTATCATATGCTTTCTCAATATCCAAGACGGTAGCAGCAATATCATGTCTACAATATGACGTTATATGACACATTGTGTATAAATAACTACAAATGTTATTTATGTATATCCGATAAACATCAATCTCAACGGGGGTAATCTAGCTATGAATTCCCTACCGTCGGATGATGATAATCTTCCATGAAGATTAATCTCTAAAATATTTAAATGAATGAAAGCTTTCTCCAATAAAATAAAGATTGTCAAATTCGGAATGTGTCTCCATTCTACACAAAGAATGTCTGTGGGGTTTTATGACTTTCATCGATATCAAGACGAAGGTTTCTTGCCAGATCGATGCCAAGTTCATAACGATTTTGTGATATTTCAACAATATATCACTTGTTCTTTCTTCTTCTCTTCATGTTTCATCTCGACAAAATAAGACGCCCAAATTAAATTAATAAAAGAATTTAATTGGCATCATAGATGAAAATCTCTATATCCTGAATTCAAAATGAATTCATAAATGTTGAAAATAAATTTACTGATCTTCAATAAAAATTACTGGAATGCTGATTCCTTAAACAAATTAACTATCTCAGTTTAGAAGCTGGATCGTAGTATAATAAACTGAAAAAGTCGAAAGACTATCACCTCAAATGATCTCGTCGAATAAATTGCTGTTACATGAAATACATATATGTGTCGAAATACGGTTAAAGGAAATGCTCTAGAATGTCATCATATAGCTCTAACTACATATTAATAAACACTGCTACCTTGACTGAAGATCTCGAAGTTCAAGTTAAGTATTAGGCAATACTTAGTTGTTTCATCCTTCAAGAAACTAGGCTGAATCCTAGTTCGTCCCCTCGAACTAACGACCTCGCAAAAGGAAGAACTCCCTCTCTGGAAAACATCAGGCTCCATCTGGGAGCAAACCGCGAACTCCCATCCGTCAATCTTCATTGTTGCCGGAACAATCCCTGGCATCTTGAAAATATTCTTGTATCTTCGTTCTCCGTCATGATATAGTTTCATTATGATATCGAGTAGTGTTTAAAGTTCAGCTTCATATTTCGAAATAAATTCGAAATGGAAGTCATGGACCTCACTTGTAGATAAAATATTCATTAAGATGGACCATGAAATATTTTATAGAGTCTCAGATGTTAAGTTCAAGCTCATGAATAACGCTAATGTACGAGAATGTTGGTGTACATAACGTTTCATGCTTACTTGAAGAGTAGACAAACATGAACAATCTCCTTATCGAAGCTCCATTGTTGAATATACTACTCTGCTTGAATGTATTCCTGGCGCACATAATTTCTTATTCCATAATCAAAAGCATCTTAAATTTCATAAATGTCTTCACTTGCTGAATATAGAAAGTATTTACACTTGTGTAACAATATACTTCCTCAATGATAATGTCAATCACTGTTACTCACATGAACCTGATAAAACGAATCTGTATTCGCTGCAGTCTGGTTGGAACTAAAGTGCTTTACGGCGATTGAGTCCGTTACTTTTCTATTTCACTGCTAAAATGGCTATAATTCTTAAAGCCTTCCTTTGTTCACGCTGAAAATTTATATAACACTTCTATGCGTTCTGTACTAGAGTCTGTACTAGAAATATTTGTTCTACTAACAAATAATCGTAAGTTATTGTGGTATGAACTCTCCTCGCAACTTCACTTAGATCACAGGCATGGGCGATCTCCATAAGCTACCCTCTATATGCGCTGTCTCCATGAGTCAACCAAACTCGGACTCGGCTAAGACCTTCGGGACTACAACTTTCCCGGAATATATGTCTGCACACTTCAAACTTCGCAGGAACAAGAGCCCTGATGTCTCGCATCTCCCCTCCAAGTCACCAGATCTAGCCGCCATTTTTTGTTCCCTCGAAAAATTTAGCGCGCATTAGAAAAATGCTTATTATGACGTATTTCGACCTCCCGTCGATTTCCAAAATATCTCTAATATTTTCTTATAATTTTCTTCTTATTACCAATCCATAAAATAACTCTCTTGAGGCCTAAATGTGTTAATTCTCCATATAATTTAGTTGAAGGAACTCCCAGCTTCACTAAGACTTCTCCTTATTGGCTGTGAGCAAATCCAATGATATAATTTATAACAATAATTAAATATATTATGAGATAAATGCACTGTTGCTTGGTCAATTCCAAGCTTCTAGAACCTTCGATTGCGCAATAATATCACGTGATGGAATTTCCCTCCTTGCTCAACGTAGCAACACTACTTGTTTGTGTCAAGTTCCAGCATTTATATTGCTATGTTAAATTTTATCATGGGCTTCGAAAACAATCTCAATTTCATCCCAAATAATTCATTTTTCGGTGGCAGTACCAACCTGGCATTTGCTTGGGTTGAAGTGGGAAACTTTGGGAAACCCACTTCGAGGATTGCCAGAATGGGATTCGTACTATTCTTGCAACACTGGTTGGCATAAACTGGGGAAGGTCTTAAAACCAAAGAGTCATTGGGTGACGGGTCGAGTTCACTATTCCCTACTTCTACTGACTTACGTACTATTACTGGTGCTACACATAATATAATTCTGATCAGACAGTTCATTCTGATCACTTACAGAAGAACTTTACTGTTTACAATTGAACACACCCCTAGGTGGTGAATTGATGTTGTTATTTTGGTATTTAGGGGCTTAGAGATCATGGCCATTAGCACTGTGTACTTGTGTGTGTAGAATTTGTCTGATAACCTATGTTCGGGTTTTTAACTGAGGTATGGATTGGCAAGAGACTGCTGTCGCTTTAAGTTAGGAATCATCGCAGCATTTGTCTGTTATTGATGTGAGGTTGGAATCGAACCCTTGTCAAATGTTTATAGGTGAGAAGCATAAGAGTTCTTTCTTTTAGAAATCTTCACCACCTTACATAATAATATGCTACTTTGAATAATCTATACTCCAGAAATTCTAAATTAAACTAGAACTGTTTGAAGTAGATGAGAGTTCCTGGAAAACAGTGGCTTCTCATATGAAACTGCAGGTGTAATACATGTATTCACAGAATGTGATGTCAGATGTCTATAGCACCATGAAGCCAGTAGATGGAAGATAGTGATTATTTGGTTAGAACCTGATTTAACTGTTGTGAGTAAATGCTGCACCAAAACCGTGGTGTTTTGCTCGGAAAGGGTTCTTTAACTAGCTGATATCTTCTGATATGTACAGTATATCTCACATTTAAATGCCTGTAAATGCCAATCAACTGTGTCAAGATTCAATCCTACAACCTCTGAAAGCAAGTTAACTCCTAACCCATGGTACTACATAGCCAATTGGAGACAAAACACTGATATATGCATGATGTTACAGAGTGGAACTGGTATCTGGGATGGGCATAACATGTCTATATATTTCTTTTCATTGAATTCATCAGAATATTGCTTCTTGAGTTATATGAAGTGTTCCTGGCTTAGGGGCCGATAACCTAGATGTTAGGCCCCTTAAAAGAACAATTATCCTCATCATCATGTTCCTGGCTACCTGTCCCAGCTTAACACTATACTTGCAGTCAGTGACGATTCCTCCACGTAAGGCGTGAGGATCGTCCTACAGTCAGCTCTCAGCTGTAACTATTAAAAAAAAAAGTTTTGTAAAATACTCTTTGGTGCTACTTTGCTCGTCCTCTCGATAATCTCTGTCTTAAACTGTCACTGTTAGTACTTTTAAATAGTTCTACATTTCACCCTTAGATGGGTGAAGTTGTGGACCTTCACGGCCCGGGGTAGAAAACTGAAGAAGGAAGCTTTGCATCCTCAAAGCACGTGTTTATAGCTCAAGAAAATGTATGGGAGCCCTTGAGGGGGAAGGGGTAGGTTTGGTCTGTTTAATGGCGCTCTGAGGACGTCTACTGAGATCCTCAAGTCTCGCTATTGGTTGTATTTAAACCAACACTACGGGCTTATTGGTTACGATTTAGCGCGGTCAGAATGGATGGTCTGTTTTCAGCGTGTGTACATCTTTGGAGTGGTATTCGATTGTATTGTGTAATGTGTTCGTAATAGTGATGTGCGACTGAATAATTAATATTAGACAGAGTCTAATATCTCAATATAGCCCACCTATAATAATTATCTTAAGTTAATAAGTAGCCTATCCTATTACATCGTACACATTATAAAAATCAGGAGTCGCCACTGCCTGCAGTTCTTGGAAGAGGTAATAAATATTTTCTTCCGGCGTCTTTCCAGCTTAAAACAAGGTCATTAGACTGAAAATAGCTATGGGACAATGTGAAATTTCCTTTGTTGAATGAGTTGAAGGGCTGATTGCATTGAGTGGTGCTGTATTCTGTTTAGCAGAGATTTCTAAGTGCAGTACTACAACTCGCATTTGTGTGTTACTATATAATACATTGAAATTCCTGTTCGTAATTGTATAACACAGTATAATCAACAAACAAGTAATCCGACATTACAGACTAAGTCAGAACAACTCCGCAAACTAATTCTGAATAACTTCGCGTTCAAACAGCCATTCAAACAGCGTATCTGCTTCAAACACTTTGTGACAAACAAGTCAAGTCATTTAAATCATAATTAGCAATGAGAATCTAGAAGAAAATCAATAATCAGCTCGAAAACAAACAGTAAATCAGCTTCAGAAATACTCAATAAATCGCCAAATTTCCATCTGTTTCACCTATTAAATACACCTGGGCGGTCACATTATTTCCCATCTTCTGGGCCCGCAACCTATCACCATGAAAGCGTCACTCGCTAACTGGGTGAGTCATTACAGTGGTGCCACATAGTTCCAAGTGATCTACCCTGCCCTTGACAATGGTCAGAGCCCAGAATAGGCATGTATTTCCCAGGTTCTATAGTTGTGGCTGGATGTCAACAGAATAGAGCAACTCACAGAGTCTCTGTGCTCAACGTAATTTCCAACCATGAACAAAAGATGTAGGACTAATGTTACAATAAAATGACCTACTCCTGACGCAAATACAGTACTTGCAAACAAGTAATTGAATGAAATGATGATATAATATAAATAATGTGGCTTAACCCTAAGCGGACGGATGCGTTTTATGTCTGTACACGGACAGAAAATACGATAAATTAAAACTCGTCCCGAATTATCGAACACTAGCTATAAACATGTATACGTACGTAATATTAATGGCTTACCTTGATTATTGGATGTACTCCGTCTCAGAAATGCATAGGATAATATCGACATTTTTAAGACATAAAGGGCATAAGAGACACTACTTGAATATCCATCTTCGGACTCTTCAAATGAAAATTCACTTTTGTCTACATCCGTGGAGTACAAAATTGAAGCAATCTCTTGCTCACTAACCCTCTTTTTACTGCACATGTCGCAAAATAACTATATAAATCACAAAAAGCCGTTCTTGGAACTCGCGACGCAAGCTCGACTGAACACGATAATCTCTCGCAGCTTGTGAGAAGCTAGCAGGGAGATAACACCCCTCAATTCAGGGATTCCCTGTTAGGCCAGACCTAAAAGTGTAGTTTACTGACATCTGTTGAGTTTTTAGCGTACCACTTGCGCTGGTGTCGGCGGATCTCTGACCATATAATATATTAAATTCCGCTCGCGGGTAACCTGTCTTACAATTTAATATATTAAATTCCGCCCTCTGAGGGTTAAGATGATGTGATGATACAAGACATAAAAATCCACCCTCGATAGATATTTACAAAATCAGGTCAGGGAATTGCGGGTTTCTTCGCACTTGTGACTTGGTACAGTCTCAATTCCCCCCCCCTGTGGTTCACATGCTTAGAATTTGTGTGAACCACACATATACATCAATACACTTATAAGCACAAAATGAAGTAACAAAACATGGAAATATTATACCCTTGGAAGCTTACATATACTGGTACTGTACTTGATTTTCTTGACGTAATCCTGCTTCAAAAATGCATAATACAATGTTTCATGTGTTCATTTCCGAATCCTAACTCACACTATCAGAATGAAATGTTTATAGTGTCTTAAATCTATATACAACTTTCTCTCCTTGTCAATTTTTACTTTGATACAGACATTCTTCGAAGATGTGCACTAGTGCGATTTTGTTGTACTTTTATTTGCAGCAAGTACCATGATGATTTGCATTTTTTTCACTTGGCTTGGCAGCCTCTTCGTCACACTCTTGCAGCGTTGCCATGTCACACTATATGAAGAATAAGCTTGTCAGAATCCATACCTATGCATTACTTGAGGTGGTCAGTTTCAAAAAGTCCTATGTCCACCTTCCTAAATTTGTGGTAAATAACGAAAAACGTTTCCAGACCTAAAATATCTACCAGACCCCTTGGAAATACTTTCTTGATATTCTTTGTATCATCAGTTATCATTTTATCTCAATATTGTCTGTACAGACTTATCAGTTTTGCTATAATGTGAGAAATTATTTTGGACAAAGGTCATTTTGAAACTAAAGGATGGACAAGAGACATTTTGAAGAAAAAAAATACATTGGACAAGAGACCCTTTGATTCTAAAATGAAGATAGAAACGTAATTGTACTTAAACTCTTCAGCATGGTTAGTAAGTAATACGATAGCAATAAAAGTAAAACTTGAGTTGAACATTAAATCGAAGGATATAGTACTGAAAACAGCTTTTATTAATGAATAAGCATACAAAAGTGAGATATATCAGTTTGTATGGTACTCTCAGAATAGAGTTCAGGCTAAATTTAATAATACTTGTTTAACACTTAGAACGTGAGTTTCCATTCCTTACAACTCATCAGCATCCTCCCTCATACCTCCCTCCAACTCATCCTTTGACATTTTATCATTTGTGTCCTGATTAATTACAGCACTGTAGAACTGCAAATCAGGATTTACCTCCCACCGATCACCATAACGAAGCTCCAACATATTGTGTCAATATCACGAAGTTCAAGAATTGCAACTGTATTGCCTCATACAATACCTTCTACTCACTATCAATAAAAGATTCCAACAAATATTGGATTCAAAAGGTTTCTATTTGAAGATCTTAATCAAAAGAAAAGTGCTATACTCTGATTTACCAAAGGTGAAAAGTGAAGGCTGTCATACGCTTGAAGGGTGAGGTGAGGAGTGGAGACGAGAGGGGTAATGGTATCCATGGCAACAGCGAGCAGTGTTACAAGTATGCAGACACAGCAGCGAGCACATGGTTTGACACAGTGTCCTACTGTGCCTTGACTCGTCACTGTCATTACACCGCCAGGCAGGGGGCCAGTTAGCCCCAGTATTTGTGTCTTCCAGCAAGTCTCTTGGAATGTTATGAGTTATGACCTGTCTCAGTGTCAACGCAGCATTTCCCCACGTGCTAGCTTTGACAGACATCAGCGTCAATTACTGGTAATACAGAGCATACTGCTGATCAACTTTCAAACATGTGTACAAACATAACCTATCGTTAGAAAGTAAGATATTGCCATTGTAGATGATCATCAGGCCTGCCACTTTGAAATTTTCCATTATACAAGGAGAAGCCAATGAAATGTATATCAAAATGTGCTCTTTCTCTTTGGTCTCTAGGCAACTTACCAGACGGACAAGAGACATTTTGAAACCTAAGAGGCTGGACGCTTTTAATGTCATATGGGAAGATGAGCCATTTTGATCTCAAAATGGATGTATTATAAGGCAGCCATTTTGCTATGGACAAGAGCCGTTTTGATTCCAATAGCTGTATTTAAATAGCTTTTTAGGTGGTTTCTAGGACGTTTTGATGCAAAGTGATGGTAGTATTATTCTATCCACCTGGAAGAAATCAAATTCCTGCTCAATATGCAACTTCCTTAAGCTGGTGATCTCCTCCTCACAGTTTCTGACCTTGGTGAGGAATAAAACCACAAATTGTTTCCCCTCCATCCTTGAAAGATATTTACTAAATCAGATTGGGGAATTGCGGGTTTGGTCGCACTTGTGACTTGGTACAGCCACAATATGTATTATATAATATTGCCCCCTTCCCAATCCTTCCCAGTTTGTTGGTGTTAGTATCGTATTCCCCGTTACCTAAATACTCCATTACAATGTATTGTGTGACGCACACACAAGAACTGATGGCCAAGTCCGTAGCAATTAAAAGAAGCAATGACAAATTATTTTCCCTGTGCTCCTGCCATTAGGGATTCTTCTACAACAACACTATCCCCTTCCTTTGTGAATTACTGCTAGTCGGTCAAGTGTCACTGGCGGACAATGAACCATTGGCGCTCGGTTGGGGATCGTTTGCATGCACTGGTGTATATAACTCAGGATTTGCTGATGTGTTCATTTTCAGGTATGTTTGCAAAGACCTCCACTTTATTAACTGTAAAGCAATACTTTTCACATAATATTAGTGAAGTAATTAGCAAGATTTTAAAACGGCAAACAAAATACGTGTAAATTGTCTGGATTAAAGGGGAGACTAGTGGTTGAACTAACAAGAGAGGTGTATTGGTAACTTTGCTGTAAAAAACATTGAAACATAAAAGCCAACTCTGGGCAAGAATCATTTGTAAGGGGCTGAGGATCAGTTGCATGCTACTTTCTTAGTCGACCGCTGGGTATCCTATATCCATGGCCATCATGACTATACTAATCTCTATGGATAATAACAATTACTGTAATAAACATAATCTTTAAAGAAACTATTAATGCTGGAGCAAACTCATGGTTGGAGTAAGGAGTAGAAGTTAAATAGCAGCCAGAGAATATGCAATCCAGAGAAGGCAAGAAACATGAGGTAAACTTACTTAACTTTTTACATCATGGCAATAAGATCTACCATTGGCGTGGGTGCCCCAGGGAAATGAGGTACTATAAACAGGGAAAACAGCCTACTTAGGATGACCCCTCTCAACTTCAGGATTCAAACCTTGGATCTCCAAACTATCAGTTCCCCATTGCAGTCATGGAACGTGACTAAATGAGGTCATAGATACTATGTATGGAAGGATGTCTTTTCAGTCTGTCAACATATGGATGGGAGCGCAGTTATCTCGGGCAGTTAATATTAATACATTTACTCAAATGTCTTTAAAAACATGAAATAAATACATGAATGAACACTTACAAATAAACACTCACAATTAATCTGTACTGTGCTGTTCTTGGTACTGTATATATCTACCCCTTATTTTCCCCATTTTAACAGGGGTGGAAATGAGATATAATGAATTTCTATTTAGTGGGTGTTTTTTAGGGCTGGATGCCCTTCCTGATGCCAACTATTGAGAGGAGTTAATGAGAGATGAATGAATAAAACTGAGCAAGGAGTTGGAAGGAAGCGACCGTGGCTTATTAGAAGATACTGTCCTGGCATTTGCCTGGAACTGAAAATGGGAAACCACAGAAAACCATTTCAAGGGCGGCCAATGATGTGATTCGAACCTACTCATCTGTCGTATCCGCAGAAAGCTCCGTCCCATAGCTGAGTGCTGCATCTTAGCAAGCATTTGATGATGTCACGTGATACACAATGGATTGGTTGTGTGTTATTTTGAGCTACAGATTGATCCACTCTGCTTTGATTGTATGCTAATGGTTCTTGGGCTTTTTTTTTTTCATACTATCTTAGACAAGTTTCAGACCTCACCACAAGTTAGAAAACACCCGGTATTTAAAGGAGAAAGCTTGGACTATAAGACCTCGGTCTGTTCAAACAAAACTTGGTTCATTGTTCATCCTTCCTGATTAGCATTCTTCCCTTCTTAAAATGGTTATCTTAAAACCCATAGTCTCACCTCATATCTGCTACTAGCAGTAGTGCCCGGCTTCGCCCGGTGGATTTATTTGTTTTATGGATGATAATGAATAGTACTACAGAACTGGCACATGATACTTAAACTAACAGAAAATAATATTTTAAAAATATAACTTTTGGTTATACTCACATGAATGGAGAGCATTGTCCAAAATTTCAAGTGGACATTGTTACCAGCAGGGTTTCGAAGTGTATGCAAAATTTGGTGCAATTACGAGAAACGATGTAGATTTGTGATAATGGGCTTAAATGCAGGGAATGGATTGGTCTGTCCAAAATTTAAAGTGGACTGTGTCACCCGCAGGGTACCTAAGGGTAAGTATACAAAATGTGGTTCAGATCGGTGAAACGGTAGAGATTTGTGCCAAAGGGCCTAAATGCAGGGAATGGAGTGGTCTGTCATAATTTTCATGTAGGCAGTGTTACTCGCAGGGTTCCAAAGGGCAAGTATACACATTTTGGTTCAGATCGGTGAAACGGTGTAGATTTGTGCCAAAGGGCCTAAATGCAGGGAATGGAGTGGTCTGTCCGAAATTGCATGCAGGGTGTGTTACTCGCAGGACTCCAAAGGGTAAGTATACAAATTTTGGTTCAGTTCGGTGAAACGGTATAGATTTGTGCCAAAGGGCCTAAATCCAGGGAATGGAGTGGTCTGTCCGAAATTTTTTGTAAACAGTGTTACTCGCAGGGTTCCTAAAGGTAAGTATACAAATTTTGGTTCAGATCGGTGAAAAGGTGTAGATTTGTGCCAAAGAGCCTAAATGCAGGGAATGGACTGGTCTGTCATAAATTTCACGTAGACAGTGTTACTGGCAGGGTTCCAAAGGGTAAGTTTATAAATTTTGGTTCAGATCGGTGAAACGGTGTACGTATCACTAACCATAACGCCAGCGCATGCGGATAGAGCAGTTCGGGAGCGCTTGTTCTACCGACTTACTGAACAAAAATCAATCTTTAAGTTTACCTGAGAGGTGTAGCCTAATACTACATAGCCTAAACTAGTCCTCTTGAATCTGGCTATCATATAAAAAATAATTTTTCGAATCGGACTGGTAGTTCCGGAGATTAGC
This sequence comes from Meconema thalassinum, assembly GCA_946902985.2. Classification (NCBI taxonomy): domain Eukaryota; kingdom Metazoa; phylum Arthropoda; class Insecta; order Orthoptera; family Tettigoniidae; genus Meconema; species Meconema thalassinum. The sequence continues at coordinate 1,071,043,225 of OX336389.2, forward strand.
GCGTTTAAAGGCACAAAAACACAGACAAACTCTTCAGCTTTATTATATTAGTATAGATATTGTGTTTTGTGGAGAGCTTTTTGTTCTGAATTATAATTTGATTTTGTGAATAGCAGTGAAATTTCATGGGTTACCTTTCTCGGGTAGGTAAATTTCTCCTCAATATATAGGCATGATGAATAAAGTACCACAATCCAGTTTCTTTTTCCCCATGGCATAGCTGTGCTCATTGAATCGTGTACGACAGCCACGAGGGCAGCTGTAGCAAGTCCGGAGATCACAGATTCGAATCGTAGTGCTGACAGCGGCTATCCTGAGTGTGGTTTTTCCCCAGGATTTTCCATATTCCCTCCAGGCAAATGCCGGGATAGTACCATACTTTAAGTCCCGGGGTACCTACCTCATTCCTTTCCCTTATACAGTTACACACACTACTGCAGTCATCACATAAATAAAGGTTATCAGACAAATTCAACACACACCCAATTACATGGGGCTGATGACCAAGATGTCCCAAGCCTCTAAACTGAATTAACAACAACCTGTTTTTCTTTGTTCTGTATTGACTTAATTTAACAGCAATTTGTGACTTGTTGACCATTAAAATGAGTATATGTTTTGAACATTTGATGATTTTTGATCAGGGCAAAAATCAGATAGTAAAATTGAGACTTGAAAAGTCCTTTGATAATGCCAGATTATAAATAAACAGGTTGCAATAATCATGTAGAGCAGTTTCAAATGATGAATGAAGATGGGTTGTAAGCATTAAATACGATGACAAAAATCTACTGAATCTTTCCCTAAGTTTGAAAGTTTATGAATGGTAATGACCACACTGGGTATGACTCCCATAGGCTGTAGGCCTAATTTAAAAAAAAGAAACATAAAAAATATTCTCCGGGTATTTTAAGTAAAAGAAAAAGAGGATTTCTGATTTTTGGACAAAATAAGCCAAAGGTAGGGCATAGAATGTGTCCATGCCCAATTATATCTGCATGAAGTTATCAGGAATAGAGTAGGTTTTTACCTAAAACCTAATTCTAATCATCGCTACCTGGCATACTGGAAGGGAGAAATGATGATAGCTGACTTTTGATCAGGAAAAATGTAAGGAATCCCTATCCATAGGATTCATTTTCAGACCAGCAAAGTGAGCATCATTAGATATAGAGTTCTGGAAGGTAGACCTGTCTGCAGTCAGATATGGGTGTAAACGTTTCAGGCTGAGGAAATCGTTCTGAAAAGCAGGGGAATTTTCAAAAAATTTCTAGAAGTAAACAAGGTAGTCTTAAAACAATGATAGGAAAAAAGCCCTCACCTTTGTGGTGTGTCATAGTAAAGAAGCCATCTAAGAATTGGCTCCAAATAAGAAATATGCAGGGAGCGTTATGTTGAACTTTGGTTCCCAGATGTGGCTGCCTGGACCTGGAGAGACCATGGTCTTCATTCCGGGAGTTCACAGCCACAGCCCAAAGAAAATTAATGCCAAGTTGAAAATAAAATAATGTAAATAAATTACTGCAGTAAGTATTGTTTCCATTTGACAAAAAATGTACTTGTGGTGACATCTCTCGATAAGAGTATGAAACAATGTTTTAGTTCTTTTGTTGTCCAGTAGACGGCATTGTTATCGCATCACGTTTCCTAGTACTGGATAGAATGTCCTACAATGTTCGAGAATGTTCTCGCTGATGATGACTGTAGCTTCTGCTGCTATAAATGGACTAAATAAAGCGTTGTGTGCCAGATTTCTTAGTTCATTGTTCTTGGCCACTGTTTTGTCTTAGTAAACTATTGTGTTTGAGGTTTTAGTGAACTAGTAAAGGAAGTACAGAAACAGATTGACTTATGAACATTTGGAGTCATACTGTATATTCGTCTAGGTGTTATGAGTTTATAGCCAAACATTTGCTGAGAGTGATAACCAAATATCTCATTGAAACAATTTGAATGCTACTATGTGAGATCCTTTTTTGGTTTTGATTTAGTAATTTAGTAGTCTAGTAGTCCTTATTTTTCTACACAAAATACACAAAAAATAAGAATATCATTGGTGTTTCTCATTTTGTTTTAGTTGACATTTATTTTGAAATAACATTTTCTCATTATTGAATTGTTATTAGCATAAATTTCCATTTATACTAGTCTGGCTTTTACCTCGGACTCCAAAAGGGGGGACCCTACTGAGTTTTCTATGTTTTGTAATTACCATCCAATTTACATGAAATTCTAGGATTGAGTTGTTGTTAGTAACATAAGGAATATCCCAAAATTTTAATATGATTGTTGATTTCCAAAATGTCCCAGATGCAACAATTTTCCATTTTTCCATCTCAAAACTTTTGGTTATAGTTATGAAGGACTAATTAATAAATTTCTGTATTATTTTTATAGTCTGGTTAGTACTTCTATGTTATAATGGTACTTTTTGGTACATTGTATAAAACTTACAAAAAACTCAAATATTCCATGGGGCACATCATAATTCAAAAATTTACCAACCGTTTTCAAAGTGAATAGTACAAATTATGAATACTATGAAACTGTATGTGTATTTAAAATTTCAAGTCATTTTTATCAAAACTGATGTGCATGGAGCATTTTGAACACTGAAAAAATACACTTTCGAGAAAAAGCCATTTTAGTAAGCAAACACGTTTCAAATGAACATACCTGCTTTAGAACTTGCCAGCACCATACATATCCCATTCCTTGCATATCCCATTCCTTGTACTTTTTTCTTTCATCTGCCTTTGTTTTTGCTAGCCTCATCTTTCTTCTAGCAGTTTTTTTGTCATGTTTGGTCCTAGCTATGCTCTTCTTTTTTTGCACCTCGTCTATGTCTTTGCTTATCTTAACTCATCTTACCCCTTTTAGTAGCAGGGTTTTGGGGAAAACTTAAGATGCTAGATCATAGATATGTCTAGGTGCCTGGTTCCAGGTGACCTCTGACAGGTCTAAGACACCATCTGCCCATATGTCGCAGTTCAGGAGTGGAGTGGGTTTATCTGAACTTGTCTGATGTGCGATGTGATAGCAGTAAGGCGATACATTTGAGGGCAGCGGATATTTCTTGTTGAGATGTACAGTATCTTTTAAGGAAGAAATCATATGAAAAATGGCTGCATAAGGTTTACCATCATTATCAGCAGGCTCCTAGGCCATCAAAAAGTACCATAATGTGATTGCTTAAGAAGTGTAGAAAGATAGGCTGTGTATCAAATAGGAAGAAGTGAAAGAAATGAGCTCTCACTGAGGAATGGCTTCAAGATATTGGAGTGAGGATGGATCAGAGTCCTAAAACATCACTCTGGCAGCTCTCCTGAGAATGTAGCTCATCTAAAGGTTCTGCCTGTGTAGCCCTTAACCTCTTAACTGGGTACGACGTATGTATTTATATGTTTAATGTTATAATTTAATGGGCATGACGAATATATACGTACTCTATCTTTTACCGCTAACGTCTCGGTGTGACGCGTTTTCATGGCATGGAGAATGTCTTTGAGAAAATTGACATGTTGGCAGCAGTTGCAACATTTCCCGCCTCTTGTATCTTGTTTGTTTTTATTTTATTGTTGCGTGGTGCTACTCTTCCGTCTGTCGGTAGTGGGCCATCAACCATGGCAGCATCTGGTTTAAAGCGGAAGTTCAATGCACTCGAAGAAGATGAGATTATTCAACACCTGGAAAATGATTGTTGTGATTCATCTTCTGAGGAATCCGAAAATGAGTGGTTTGATACAGAAGAAGGGAGAAAGATAGGCTGTGTATCAAATAGGAAGAAGTGAAAGAAAGTGAAAGTGGTTCTGGGAGTGAGAATCAAGAAGAAGAAAAACGCGACGAATCAGATGAAGACAGAGTGATTGATATATTTCAACCTTTTCCGCCACGCAGTGTTTCACGTCAGAAATTCATATGTTCTGGTGCTAGTGGTGGTAGCAGAGCGTGGGTTTGTTCCAGGTACACCGAAGAGGAAACCCACTAGGCGATGTGTAGTGTGTTGGATGAATGGAAAGAGTCAATGATCTGGTGCCCTGATTGTGAGAAAGGACTTTTTGTGCTGTACCTTGTTACAAGATTTTTCTTACGGACAAAACTCTTAAAGTTCTAGTCAGGTGAATGACCTTGAAGTTAATGTGGAATGTATCAGAATGACACTAGCATTATAAGTAATTTGTGAACATGGTTCAGAATATCTATTTCGTCAAGAATCCTATTTCTGTGGTGTAAACCCTCATTCGGACAGAACATGGAAGTTCAGGTCAGTTACCCTGTAGTTACTGTAAAAATGGTCCAGAATTCAATAACATGATATGCAATTGATTGACATTCCTTTCTTGTATGTATTATAGTTATAGACCATCATTCGAAAAAAATTGAAGTTCTAATCAGGTAAATGACCTTGTAGTTACTGTAAAAATTATTAAAATGTCTCTAAAGTTCCTCTTAATGCATTAAAATTCCTTTATTACACTTTAACACAACATTATTATTGCTAATATTCCCGCTAACCTTTCAGCCTATTCTGTCATTACAATTGGCTGGAAAAAATGCACATGACAGGTTACACCAAGTGCTCAAAATTACCTAGTTAAGAGGTTGAAATGCTCAAGATTCACCCATACAAAACCAGGTAAGAATGAACTTTTGTTTGAGAATTTTTATTTTGTTAGCTATAATACTGGCTCCTCGCCGGAACAGCCTCGGCAAGGCTGTGGGCACTCGCCACCATGCAGCAGACGCACTGGTGAAAGTTGCATAGTGGTGGGCTCTGAAGTTTTATAATTTCCCTGCAACCAGTTCTGTTTTTCCAAAGTAGCCTTCATACACTCCTGGGTTGCTGACCCCCAGTGTAATGTGTTTCCATCTCGCCTTCTGTATTTCTTCACTGAACATACAGGTTGACACATTCAATTGTTCTTCCTCCGCCTATTAGGACCTTGTGCAGAGTAGTGGCAATGATTGTTGTTTCATGGGGGTGGAACATAGAAGTTATGTGCCTCTTAACTCAAGATACAAACATGCCATCTCTGCAGTAAATATATCAACTCATGTTTATTTCTTCGCTGATTCTGGTAATTTCAGCTGATTTGTCTGTATGGATCACAAAAGAATCTCTGGGGAGTATTCCCGTCATTGGAAAGGGCAATGTAGACCTGGCCACAGTCACATGGTATACAGTGGTATTCTGTATACCCCTTCTCTGCGGAGCTGGAGATTGTCCTTCACTGGTAGAATGAGATCTCGTACTTTCAGTCTGGAGCTGAATATAGTTATAGAATATAGACTGAAAGTACGAGACCTCATTCCATCAGTGAAGGACCATCTCCAGCTCCGCAGAGAAGGAGTACACTGCCATGTAACTATGGCCAGGTCTACATTGGGGAGACGGGCCGAATTATTGCCACCAGATTGTCAGAACACTTTCGATATGTACAGGTACTGTATGTCTCAACCAGCCTTCTAAATCAGCAATAGCAGAACATTCATCGGACTGCAGATACTCCATCCTCTTCCATGAAACACAACTCCTAGCCCCCAACAGCCACTTCCACCACAGAAAAATCAAAGAGGCCGTAGAGATATCCAAGCATCCCAACAATTTCACCTGCAACCAGGACGTACATCTCCCAATGTCCGGTATTGAATTGCCTTCCAGAAACTTAAAGAAATAATAATAAAAAAATCAAATGTACACAAGCTTTACCTACACTAACAACAGAATATATGGATTAACTATTGTTTTCAGATACAGAATCTAAAAAGAGCCATGAAAACAGCCAATACAAACAACAATAAAATCTTCAACTCCCAGAAAATAAACAAGAATGAAAAACACTAAAATTCAGGCGTCTATTGATTTGAATGCAGTACATGCAAAAACTCCTATGTAGGGCAAAATGGCAATGATACTCGAATTTGTTACAAAGAACATACAAGTGCAATAAAACACCATGACGTGAGTATATGGATAAAAATAATCATCACTTTACTGACATAAATCAGGATCTCAAATATTACTCGTGATAAATGTAATGACTCCTTCACTCTTGTCCATTAGCAACTCAACTCTTTATTTCTAAGATGTGCCAACATAACATAACATAAGATGCATTACCAACATTTACATTTTACACATATCATAGATACACACATGATACCTATTACATCACATTCTTTCCTCCCTTCAATGACAATATCTACTCGTTAGAAATCTTTAAATTCAGTTTAACTGCAGGCCGACTGATGCGCCCAGATCTGCGCACTTGAGTTCCAGCAGGGGGAACAATAATTGGTGATTTCATGTCCTGACAGGATGATTCTGATACAGGGGCTACCTCAGGGTTAGGTTGAGGTATAGTGTCAGCTTCTAGGTTTATTGCTAATGGAGTTGCCTGTTTCGCTAACATGGTTGTCTGATTATGGGGCATAACTAGTTTGTCTGTGTTTGAAACATCTTGATTAGACCTTTGTTCCCCAACTTGGGCATTTGGCTTAGGATAATACATATTCATTTGATTTATATGCCATAAGGATTGTTTCCATTTTAAATCTACCAAGTATGTACCTCGCCCGAGGGCTTTTAACACTGTACCCACTTCAGGGATATCTTCCTTTCTCCTACATACACGAACTTGCTCCCCTATCTGAAATGTAATTACATTTGGCACATAAGACTGTTTAACAGCTGGTTTCAGCTTGCTGAGAGGTGTTCGTACCGGAAAGGTAAAGATCATTTCTGCTGGAGTGATATTAGTTACCGTGCTTGGCATATTTCGGTACTGGAAAAGGAAATTATAAACTTTATGATTAATTGACAATTTTGACTCAGACATTAGCATTTTCTTAAGACCAGTCTTTGCTGTTCGCACTCCCCTTTCCGCAAGGCCATTCGCCTGAGGATGATAAGGTGGGCTTTTAGATGCTATTAAATGACAAGAAATTAGGGGAATCAAAGGGGGGACCATTGTCGGTCACTATTTGAGCAGGAAGTCCGAATGTAGCAAAGCATGCTTTCAATCTGTCATTTACAGCTGTGGAGGTAGTACCCCCAACATCCCATATTTCCAGCCATTTACTATGACTGTCAAGTAATATCAGATACACTTCAGTGTTAAAATAAAAGAAATCTTAGGTGCAGGCGAGTCCAATTACTGTTCGTTGAAGGCCAAACATGTTGTATTGGTGAAATTGCCTGAAAATTTACTCAAGCACATGGTTCACACAGTTTAATATACTCATCAATATCTTTGGCAAAATTTGACCAGTAAACCACATCTCCTTGCTCTCATTTTCATCCTTACACTATCTGGATGTGCACCATGAAGGGTATCCAGTACTTTACTTCTTAATTCAAAGGAGATTACCACACGATCTCCAAAAAGAAGACACCCTTCTACCACTGACAGGCTATAGCGTATTTCAAAATACAGTTTGAGTGCTGGCATTGTCACTTGTTGTGGCCAACCCAACTGTGTTAATTCAATAGCCTTTGTCAATACAGGATCCTTAAAAGTAACATCTGCTACAATTTCAGCATTTATGGGTAACCCTGACAGTTCAGTTATTACACTTTTTACACTTTCTACAATTTCATCTTGACTGGGAAATCTACACAACCTATCTGAGGGTCCCATATTTTCACTTTTCCTATACTCTGCTTTGTATTTGAATGCTGCTAAAGTAGTAGCACAACGTTGTAATTTGGCAGCTGCTACTACTGGCATGGGTCTTTCAGGTGACAATATGGATTTTATGGATAGTTATCTGCAATTAATATAAACTCTCTCCCTGCTAAATAGTTTTAGAATTTAGTTCACCTATATATTTTAGCCAGTGCTTCTTTTTCAATTTGTGAATATTGTTTTTGTGTTTCGGAGAGTGTTGACGGAGTAAAATACTGTAAATCGGATGCTCAACTTCATCTACTCTATGAGCTAGAACACAGCCTAGTCCATATTGTGATGCATCACAACAGAGTACCAATTGTTTACAAGGATCAAAATGCATGAGTGCATTACTCCCTATCAGCAGCCATTTACTATTTTCAGGGGGGCGTGGTGGTGCAGTGGTCAAGCTGTTGGCCTCTCACCACGGCAGACCGGGTTCGATTCCCGGTCAATGCATGTGAGATTTTCAAAGTGAAATGCCATTGTCCTGTGGTTCGGATTCCACGTATAAAGGAGGTCCCTTGGCTTATGATCTCGTGATTAACGGTCACGTAAAACTACAATCTTCCTTTTTACTATTTTCAAAACTAGTATTACACTCATCAGACCAAGACCAATTGACTGTCTGTTTTAGTAATTCATTTAAGGACTGCAGCAAGGTGCTAAGATTTGGCAAAGATTTTCTATAAACATTTATCATGCCCAACCATGACCTCAGCTCTTGTACATTTGTGGGAATTCTAGCTTCTACGATTGGCTTTACCCTCTTGGGAGTACAGTAGTTTCAATTCCTTGACTCGTAATAACGTGTCCTAAGTATTCTACTCTTTCTTTCATGAACAAACATTTCTAGTTTACCCTAACATTGTGTTCTTGGAAGCGTTTTAACACTTCATCCAGTTTTCAGAGTAAAGACTTAAAATCTACCGCCCCAATGAGAACATCATCAATATAGCATGCCACTCCCTCCATGTCACACAATAACACATCCATGGATTCCTGAAAGGCGGCAGGTGCGGGAGCCACACCATACAGTACATGAGGCGCGTTGGTCTCAAGAATCCTAAATGTGTGCTTACGTTAAGACATCCTGTGACTCGGTGGCTAATTCTAGCTGCAAATATGCTTCACTGAGATCTAACACACAATAAATATTATTTCCCGCTAAACTAGCAAATACATTATCTGCATTTGGCAATGGATAATGATCAATTTTGATATTTACATTGACAGATCTCTTATAGTCTACGCATAGTCGGTAACTGCCATCCGGCTTCAGCACACGATATAATGGTGATGCCCATTCTGAAAATTTGACAGGCACCATTCTATCATCATCATCAATCATCTGTTTCAACTGATTTGTCACTTTTTGTCTAGCATAATAAGGTATATCATAGGCTTTACAACTTACTGGGACAGCATCATCTTTGAGCATTAATTTAGCTTTAAACCCTTTTATTACCTTAGTACGATCACTTGAAAATACTTCTGGATACTTTGCAATTAATGCTTTAATTTCAGGACAATACTCTGATTCCTTGATCACCTTAACTCTCCCTCCATGTCACACCTTCGTGAATATATTGGAAGATTAGAGATATACGTCGACTAACAAATCCATCCTGAAAATAATTTAAACGAAACTACAAATGAGAATAACCCTCTATTTAATACTCGAATAGACATTATATGGAAAAAAATCCACAAGATTTCAACGATCTGCCATGAACTGGACAGTAGACAATTAAGTCATTCATACCCTTCCCACAACCCTCTCCCATATCCTCCCTCCTTCCCACCACCCTTGCTCCTCCTCCCCAGTCCAAGCACCAAGCCCCGCTCACAAACAGCTCAAGGTTCAGCCGACAGCTGACTGGCTGCATTACCTAACACACCATCGCGTAAACTGGGTAAGTTCCATTCTATGCGTATGCACAAATAATCACATCATTCTTTTACTTTTTTTTAACAACAATTATTTCTGTTTTTACAGTGTCACTTTCTGAAATACATCCTCAACACCGAAGGATGCTACCAGAGGCGGTTCTAGTCCTGGGCCGGGGGGGCCCGGCCCCCCCCCCCCCCCCCAGTTTTAGTGAAATAATTATTTTAAAATTCCTTGGTTACTAAATAAATTGATAATTTACAGATATAATTTATCTGATATAAAACAAACTAATGCATGTGATTAAGTTAATTTTTCTTTCAATTTCAAAATTTATTTATTTTATTATATGTAATTTAAACACACAATTGAAATTGTGTATAAATATAATATTTGTAAAATGCGTAGTGCATACACCAAGAGTATTAATCTCTTTTCCCAACTTTATGACATGCAAGTTCAGAAGTTTCCAATGTAGAGAAATCTCCATGCGATACAAGTGCATCGATATCTCCCCAACTCTGTGACAAAAATTTGAGTGCAACTGTTTCTAATATAGACGAACCAGTACCATTTTATATCAGTGCATCGATCTATGATGGTCCATGCCAACCCCGTAAATCAGTTTATAAACAAACGTTACTATACAATAAGAACAGAAGTTTTAAAAGTAAATGGTTTGATAGGTATACATTTATTGAATACTCTGAGAACAAAGATGCTGTTTTCTGTGTCGTCATTTCGTTCAATCTGATTCAAGCAATGCTGAACATGTTTTCAGTAAAACTGGATTTTGCAATTGGAAAAGAATATGAGAAAAACGTGCAAAGCATGCTGGTAGTGAATGTTATAAATCTTCAATAGTAAAGTGAAACAGTTTTCTGGTAAGTGAACATAGCAGCACAGTGATTTCGAAGCTAAGCGAGAAACCTCTGGTTATATTGCGTAACCGCTCAGCTGTGGCAACAATGGCCCGAGTCGCATTACTTTGTGCTCGGCAAGACATTGGGCTTAGAGGTCACCGCCAAACAGTTTCGGATGATGACAGTGTTAATAATAAAGGGAATTTTGATGAAATTTTAAATGTAATTAAACTAGAAAGTGAATGCGCAAGTAAACAGTCTATCAAAGAATGCAACTTACTCATCTAAAGATTCTCAAAATGAATTTCTTGATATCTCAGCTAATATAATAGTTGAACATATTGGAGGAGAGACGAAAAAATATAACAATGGTTATGTTTCCTTAATCCTGGATGAAGTTAGAGTTGTTAGTAAAGTGGAACAGATGTCCGTATGTGTCAGATATGTAGGACAAAATTCTATAGAGGAGCGTTTCATTGGTTTTATACATTTGTCTCAACTGAATGTTGAACGTATAGCTAATTCAGCTTTAGAGTACCTTGTTTCAGTGGATTTCGATCCATGTAAGTGCATTGGACAAGCATATGATGGAGCCGCAGTTCTGTCAGGGAAGATAAACGGTGTGCAGCGTTTATTGCGACAAAAGGTCAATAACCCGTGTGGTTACGTGCATTGTTATGCACATCGCTTAAATTTAGTTTTGGTGGACGTTTCAAAGCCAGTTTGTAGACGTGGTAGGGGACACTTTTGGTTTATTGGAAGCAATTTATGCTTTTCAGTCTGTATCTACTGTAAGACACCAAAAGTTTGTTGAGATACAGAGTGATCTTCATCCAGGAGAACGTGTTTTAGAGATACCTCTTCAAAGTGACACGTTATGGGTATGTAAATATAGAGGAGTAATGTATTTTCAGAAACGTTTTGCTCTGGAGTATTTTTCAAAGTCAGTTAACAAGAAAGAGGCAGCAGAAGCAAAAGGTTTGTTGAAACAGCTTTGTAAAGTGAAGGTGATGTTTGTGTTACAAATCTTTTCTGTTATTCTCGAGCTTGCCAATGGAGCCTCTATGTTCTTACAACAAAAACATGTGGACTTCGGAGGGGCACATGGTCTTGTAAAATCGTTGCAAGAAAAACGAAATGATTATTATTTTAAGGAACTATGGGCGGTTACATGTGACTGTTCAGTCGTTAGGCGTGAAAGTTTATAAGCAATCTAGAGTCTCAAGTATTCCAAAGAACTTTTCAGACTACGTTTTATTAATGCCAGTCTCTGCGGAGAAAGAAGAGGAAAATGTCACATTATCAGAGACATGTAAAAGAAATCTTTTTGAAATATTAGACAACATGGTAGAAGAGTTACTGCGTAGATTTACTGAAAATGATTTTGTGTGCAATGCAATGGATGCCTGTAACCCAAGAAGTGAAAACTTTTTAAATTTTGAATATATATATTCTCACGTTCTGTGAAAAGTATAATCTAATCTTCACAGACCGTAAGGTGCTACAGACTGAAATCAGTTTAGCTAAGAATGTATTTAGAGGCAAATATCCAAACACTTCCTCATTCTTTTTTTCTGAACTTCTGAAAATGGAAGTTGCTTTTCCATAGCTACTATCATTTTTCAAGTTGATGCTGACTCTTCCTGTGTCATCTGCTTCTGCTGAGCGCAGTTTCTCTGTCGTGAAATGAATAAAATCTTATTTAAGAGCAACAATGGCAACAAAGAGGCTTTCCAATCTCGCAATTCTTTCAATTGAAAGAGAATTAAGTGGAAAATTACTTCACGACTCTTCTGATATAGTGAACCAGTTTGCCCAGAATAGAAACAGAAGAATAAATTTATGTGACAGTGAAATATGCTATTTTTTTTACCAATGATAGTTTTTAGCCTACTTTTCTCATTTTGCAAAAAATGAGGAAAAAGTAGACTAATGCGATCGATCCGGGAAAATGTCTGCCCCCCCCCCAGATTTAAGCTTCTAGAACCGCCACTGGATGCTACCTAATGTCTTTTTGAAACGTGGATTGATTGACCCGGGCATTAGAACCGTTCCAAGTGATACCATAGAACAGACAATATTTTGATCAAATGTGTTTCTTAATAAATAAAAAACACACATATATATTTAAATTCCATTCAATTTTAAACTAAACTAAGAACATTATTTCCTTACTTAAAACAACCATATGATGCGCCACCACAATTAGTTACCTTGGTAACAAGTACAAGGGCAGTTAAGTTCCTACTCGTTGAAGCGCTTTGACAAGTTTGAAGAAAACTTCCATTGATTCAAATTTATATGTACAACTGCTCAGGCAATGAATATGCGATATACTAAATAGTTTTTGGTTCACGACCTGTGTCTTCACCAACACCATTACTATGAGAAGTTATGTGCTTGACAGGGGCGGCCAGCCTTTGCACGCTCTGTGTGCTAGCTGCGCTGCACTCCTGCAGGCTGGGTTGCCTGCCCTGACGTAATGTAAACTCACAAACTGTTCTTCCAATGTGTTGGTTGTTCGAAACATCTACATTTTGTTCGCGTGTTTCTCCGCGTACCAGTACTTGAAGATTACGTGCTTAGCATTAAAACATTTTGTTGTTGTTGATTGATGTAGTGGCTTTGCGACATCGTGGTCATGTAGCCCTGTGTACTTGAGTGTGTGTATAGAATTTTTCTGATAAACTGTGTAATTGTGGTGGCTGTATTAGTGTGTGTATTTGTAATCCAGGAGAGGACTGGGAAGGAGGCGGCCATGGCCTTAATTTTGAAGCCATCCCAGCATTTGCCTGGAGTAGAAGTGGGAAACCACAGAAAACTACTTCCAAGATGGTTGAAATGGGAATCAAACCCACCTCTTCTCAGTTTTGCCTCATGAGGCTGAGTGTACCTAGTACCAGCCCTCAGACCAGAATTAAATTTCTTGGCAGTGCCGGGATTCAAACCCGGACCTCCAGGGCAGCATTCAAGAATGCTAGCCGCTACACCACGAGGTGGTCAGAATTAAAACAATCAGAAATATTGATAAGGTATCATGGGACTCATATTTTATGACAATGCAATTTTGGTCACATTTTTATTTTCCTGGTTTTTAATTTGTTTTAATATTTACAATATGCTCAATATTCGGTATGATTACTTTTGAGACAATCAACTAGAGGCTGTTTCGGAGGTTACCGTCAGACATCAGAGCACGATGCCGTGATTTTGTAGTTTCAATGCAGAGAAAAACGTTTGACAGACATACGATGCTCCAATTTTTGATAACACCTCTGCAATTTTGGATATTCTTGCTGCGGTAATTTTGAGTAGAAATCGGGCAAATTTTTCACAGAGCTAAAAATATCCTTAAGTCTAGTGCTACATTGCAAATTTATAAGCTCCATTTGAAACTCATGCGGAACCTCAGTTACAGAGATTGAAAATGGCTTGACAAACAAATCAAAAACAGGTTGAAGTTTTGCAAGTTCTAGAAATCTGGTAGAAAACTGTTTCAATATAAGGGACACCACACCACGACTGTTTGACCTTCGACACAACAAAGGCAGTATGGGAGAGGGTAAGAATGAGAAAGCAAGAGAGAGACAGACATATAGTCTTCCCCCACCATCACTGCAAGACCGTCCGCGCCAGAAACATGCTAGAGTGCAGCCAGAGTGCCAGTGCTGTTTGGCCACCTCTGTGCTAGAATATAAAAATTTCAATATTGGTGATTAAGACTCTTCCCGCGAGATAGCATCTTTGTATAACCGAGAATTAATTTTTAGAAAAGTCAAACGCTTGGCTTCTATGATTTACGAAAGTAAGCTACCTTAAAGGATTGGTCATACTGGTGAATAATTACAAAAAAATAAGTTAATGAGATAATAGTTGGTATACAGGGAGTTTTATATGAGGGACCTGTGCTGATTAAGTGTTAACTTTGAAATGAAAATCCACATCCTGCTTCCAGTCTCCGACCGGGTCAGGAATGGAATGAAAAAGCCCCCATCTAGCGGCGAGGATATGAACTGTGCGGGCTGCCGAAGCCTGTCGCACTCCTCTGGGGCAATGATGAAATGAAATGATAGTGGAGAGTGTTGCTGGAATTAAATTTTGACAGGGAAAACCGGAGTACCCGGAGAAAAACCTGTCTGCCTCCGTTTTGTCCAGCACAGATCTCACATGGAGCGACCGGGATTTGAACCACGGACCCAGCGGTGAGAGGCCGGCATGCTGCCGCCTAAGCCACGGAGGCTCTATTAAGTGTCAACTTTATCAGATTGAATTATAGCACATAAAAATAAATAACACTGAAAATTTTAGAGCCACAATAATGAAAATTAGCAGTGACGTAAAACCTTGTAAGTAGCTTTGTATGCCCAAGGCTAAAGAACAGCAACTCCATAGATTCAAGGTGGCAGCTGGGCATACATACTATTATATTAACATAAGTAACTAGGAATGTATTTGTGAAATTCACATGTAACTTGCTATCGTTCGTCATAAGTAGGAACCGGACATTTATGCACTAAAAACGATTAAAATATGCATGCAATTATGCTCTAAAACTGTAGAAAATATGCATTGAAAAATTTAAAAATATGCACTTAACAATAAGCTAATCTTATTCTCTCTTCTTTCCCTCCTTCGCCGTAATATGTGCAGTCGTTTTTGCATGTTGTCAAGTTGAAATTTCTTTTCACATTTCACTTCCTTCCAGCATACTTGACAATAGACAATGCTATCAGTTGAATAATCACTATTACTTGACACCGACTGATTTAATAAATACTTTCTGCTGCTCTTCTCTTTAGACATTTTGAGCAAAGGATATGCAGACTAAGGATAAAGTAACACTTTAACTGAAGAAACTCCTCACAAAACTAACCATGGGCTACTGGCTGCCGGGATGTTGAAAGAAATGTCCCACCCAATTCCTTTCTTGAAATAGCCAGGCTTAAAATACTGTTATCTCGTTATCTGTTGTTCACAAAGTTCTTTAAAAGGGATGTCCAACACGCAGGCAAAACTAATTTTGTTCAAAATGTTTTAAATTATACTTAATTTTCAAATGTATATGCTAAAATATGCAGTTTTGTTCAGAATATGCTGTAAATCCAATAAACCCACAAAATATGCATTTTAAAAATCCGGTCCCTAGTCATAAGGCGATCAAACAATGTGCAGCTCACAACCACTATCTGGAAAATATTAGTCTTTAAAATAGATTATCCACCTTCCATAAAGGCGACTTCGGCGGCGTAGTTGGTAGCATGCTGAGCTTCTATGCCCAATGTCGCGGGTTCAAACCCGGCCGAAGTCTTCGGATTTTTTAAGAGCGTTAAAAATCCCTCGGTATGCCTTCCTTTGGAGGGTAAGTAAAGCCAGCTGTCCCATGTCATAGATCTATGGCATGTAAAAGAACCTTCCACTAATTGAATCACTCGTTGTTGAAAGGCAGTAAGTCCAATTTTTAAAGTTTTGAGATAAACACATAAAACTGTTTTTTCGCTCTTGTTCTGCAATATGAGATGTAGTTTTTTGTATGTGGAAAGTGCTCACTCATGCCAATATAATAAAACCAAAATAGCATTGTTCCGTATGTTACTGACACTTTTATTGACAAAATACGTAACTGAACTTAGTCCATTTCAACATGGAACGAGCAGAACCTTTGAGCGAGGAATATCATTCACATTCTTAGTTTATTTCCTACCGACAGTAGTGGCTACGCTGGCTAAAGCGCGGCGTTAGGTCATGGGGCCAAGCTCTCTGCTGACTCGGTAGACGCTTGGGTTCGAGCCCTACCGTTGGCTGTCCTTGAAATGGTTTTCCGTGGTTTCCCATTTTCAACACCAGGCAAATGCTGGGACAGTACCTTCTGACAGGCCACGGCCACTTCCTTCCACATCCTTGCCCACTTTCATCCATTCATCTCCTCTCTCACCCCGACGCGCAGGTCGCCCACGGGCGTCGACTAGAAAGACCTGCACTCGGCCTCTCAGGAGGCTACACGAACAAAAAAAAAAGAAGTTTATTTCCTTTATTTCTAAATGATCTGATGTATACATAAGCCTGAAAAAAAAAGTTAACATAAATGTTATAGCTGTTATGTTGAAACGCATTAACTGCTGGACTAAGTTCCTTTCGACATGAAATGACTAACTTGACTATTGTAGTAATAGCTCAAGCGCTGCCAGGACATGGTTCCATTCAACATCAAAACATGCATCTTGCTTCCTAGGATGCAAAATCGCGGTAAAAGGGATTTGTCAAAATATGGACTTAGTGCCTTTCAATAACGAGCAATTCAATTACACTTGTGTGAAGCTAAATTATAGGTTAGATTTGACTAATGCTCTTCGGTTCCAACGTTCGTCGCCGGGAGCCGACTGCGGTGGCATCTAGTAACTAAGTTCAGAACTAGTTGTCGTTGACAGTGGCTTTTGGTAGCAAAAGTAGGGTACTTGAAAATTGAATATCTGCAGTCCTTACTTGAATTAAAAACTGATAACACACACTAATACAGCCATCACAATTAACACCGGTTATCAGCAGAGATTCCACACACACCCAAAGTACACGGGGCTACATGACTGCGTTGTCGCAGCCCCTAAACTGAAGAACCAACCACCTTTCATTAAAGCTACAGTGACAAAACTTTCCAAGAAGGTAGACTCATACAAGAGACTTTTTCTATACGAGCCACAAGGTCAGTGACTTACTGAATTCAGGATGGTGGGCGGGCGTGCTAATAAGACATTAAAATCAATTACTCTGCATGCAGTTGCACAATTAGCACACAACTTTCTAGAATAGATACATCATAAAACATACCTTCCTACCATAAAAAAATATAGCACACAGCCACCATCTTGAAAATATTTGTGAAGGATAACCCATCATCTACTCGAGTTGCAATTACAAAACGTAGCAATAAGCTAGGCCTAGATAGATAGATAGATTTTTATTAATTCCATTTGATCAAATACATGCATTCAATACATTTTTGATATAGGACACGTCAGAATTTACATGCATAAAATAAAAGAACTAACAGGTATATATTACTAAGATTATAACTATTTATAACTTATTATAATAGCAAATCTTAATAGATACAATCTTATTGCACAACTATTTACACCTCACTCTATTATCATAATATGAAAACTTAATTCTATAAATACAACAACATACAGCTAGGTATTAAAATTAAATTAAAAAAGTAAAATATAGTTATAGATTCCATCACTCCTATACGCTAAAATATTCAACTACTGAGTAAAAACAATGGCACTGCAGATAAGCTTTCAACATTCTATCAAAGGTTTTTATTTTTGGGGCCAGTTTTATATACTGGGGTAGTTTATTGTATAATTTAACTCCAGTGTGAAAAGTTCCTTTTTGATATATGCTTGTGTGTGTGTGTGAAATATGAATGTTTTGATTTTGTCTTGTGTTATGCCTATGAACATCATTGTTTGTTTTAAGAAAAACATCTTTATTCATTAAATTCTTTTTAAAAAACATAATACTTTCAAAGATATATATGCAGGGCAGTGGGAGAATGTTTAAATCTTTAAACAGAGGTCTACATGATTCTCTCGAGTTTACATTTGCCATAATTCTAATCGCTCTCTTTTGTATCCTAAACGTGCTTAGTACATCTGGCGACATACCCCAAAATATGATCCCATATCTTAAGTATGAATGGAAATAAGCAAAATAAGTATTTCTTAATGTGTGCATGCTAGTGCAGGTTTTCAAAATACGTAACGCAAAGCACATCGAGTTCAGTTTAGTATTCAGATATTGTATATGTTTATTCCATTTCAAGTCTTGTTGTATCCATAGTCCTAAAAACTTTGTTTCTGATTTATTTTCTATTTGATGACCATTTAATGTTATATTGGGCATCGCAGGATTCCTATTCTGTATAGTGTGGAAATTTAGACATACTGTCTTTTTATAGTTTATTATGAGGCGATTATCTTGTGACCATTTGGTTAACTCTCCTGTAACGGAGTCAGCAGACTGCTGTATGACCTGTTTAGTTTCACCTTTTATTACGAGTGTTGTATCGTCCGCAAACAAAATTTCCTTATGTGAATGAACGTTCTGTGTTATATCATTGATATATAGAAGAAAGAGTAGTGGGCCCAAAACCGATCCCTGGGGTACTCCAAATTCAATAATTCCCTCATTGGACAATGTTTCATTAAGTAATTTGGTTCCATCATCCTTGTGTCTCAAGCTTACTATTTGTTTACGCCTTGTTAAGTAAGACTCTATCCATTTATTAGCTAGACCTCTAACACCATATTGATTTAGTTTGGTAAGGAGGATTTTATGGTCAACTACATCAAATGCTTTCGATAAATCCAAGAATAGGCCAGTTACATGTTCCTTATTGTCAATTAATTTCAGTATACTATTACTACATTCGTAAATTGCTGTCTGTGTAGATTTTTCCGTTCTAAATCCATGTTGTGAGTTTGATAATATTTTATTTTTTTCTATGAAACTTATCAGTCTCTTATACATAATTTTTTCCACAATTTTTGCAATACCAGTTGGTAAGGTAATAGGACGATAGTTATCTAATTCATCTTTTGAACCGTTTTTGTGCACTGGAATTACTTTTGATAACTTCAAAATATCCGGGTAAGTTCCTGAGAGAATTGAACTGTTTATTAAGTGCGTAAGTGGATTTATTATATTTTCGGCACATTTCTTTAAAATTGCATCAGGGATGCCATCAATGCCAGCACAGAATTTATTTTTTAGCTCTTTTATAACTATTCTTACCTCTTCACTTGTGACATGATTTATAAATAAAGAATCACTGCATATATTTATTTTATTATTAGAATTTAGTGTATTTACCTGTGATTTATTTAATAATTTTTGCGGAATTTCCAGAAAATAGTCATTAAAAGTGTTTGCTATTTCCTCTGGATTATTAATCACTTTATTATTTCTGGTCAGTGTAATGTTCCTTTGTATTTTAGCATATTTTCCAGTTTCTTTCTTTATTACGGACCACATAGCCCTGTTTTTATTAGATGATTGGGAAATAAAATTATCATTATGCATTTTCTTTGCTAGTCTTATTACCTTATTTAATATGCTAGTGTATTTTTTGTAGTATAAATTGAATTCAGGTGTTGTGTGGTATTGTTTATATAATTTGTGTAGAAATTTCTTTCTTTGACATGAATTTATAATCCCTGTTGTTATCCAATTGCTAGTTTTGTTATTTTGAACAGTTCTTCGTTTAAAGGGGAATGCTATTTCAAAATAGTGTTTTAGGGTACTGTTAAATGCATTAAATTTATCATTTACATTTTCTAGTTCATAAATTTCTGACCATGTTTCCTTATTTAATAAGTCATTGAAATATGTAACATTTGCTTCAGTGAATGACCTGCACTTTGATTTTACTCCATTATCATTATTATTGATTACTTCGGATACTTCAAAACTCAGTATTTGTCCATGGTGGTCACTAAAACCCGGACAATAGACTTCTATTGAATGGTGATATTTATCTGTATTTATAAAAATTTGATCAGGAGTGGTTTTACTAAATTTTGTTATTCTTGTTGGTGTATTTACTGTAGGTTTCAGTCCATAGGAAATTAGTAACTGGTTTAATAATTCACAATTTCTATCAAGTTTTAAGAAATCCACATTTACATCCCCACAAATTATTATATTGAAATTTACTTTGCTCATGTTATTGAGTAACAATTCTAGTTTATCTATAAATAGAGGAAACTTTCCTGACGGAGAACGGTATACGCATACAATTATTAACTTAAACTGCTGAATTTTTACGGCAGAGAATTCAAAATCCTGTTCCATAATTAGATAATCATAAGCTGTTATCTGTTCATGATCTAAATTATTTCTTAAGAAGATGCAAGTACCACCATGGCTAATATTAGATCTAGAGTATTTACTAGCTTGTATAAACCCTGGGAATTGAATTAATTCAAGTTGTTCCTCTTTCAGCCAATGTTCTGAAATACATAGTGCTGAGATGTCTTTAAGTTCATTTTTAAGCATTAGATTTATGTAATCAATTTTATTATACAGAGACTGGACATTCTGGTGGTAAATTTTAAATTTGTTACTTTTGCAAGCTTGTGTTGGTGATTTATTTACATTATTATTATCATAATTGTTATTATTATTGTTGCTAGACAAATCCGAAATACCATTGTTGCACTCCGTTAAATTTGACTTCAAAAGATGTGAATGCCAAACCTCACGTTTGGCTTCTTCTACCAGTTTCCCTGCTTCCACTCTAATGATATTACTGTCGAATTATTCTTACCATTTGAATTTACAATTTTGCAGATTTCATCACTAAGATACTCTTTTCCTAATCTATTTAAGTGTATATGTGGCTTTCTAAGCCCAAGACAAGAGAGCAGTGACTTGATACTCTCAAGATGTTGACTGGTCATATTATTATTATTATTATTATTAGAACATTAACATCAATAACCTAATTTATATATTGCATAATTAACACAAAACTTCGGTAAGAGAGGAATATCATATTAAACATCTCACTAACATCAGTCCTAAGACTATCACACTTAATATAGCATGCCATTGCCATCTTTGAAATATAAGTTTACCCACCATCTGCTAAGAGCTACAATGGTGAAACATAGCAATTAGGCAGATTCACATACGGGTGTTTCTCTGCAAAATGTACAACATCAACTTGTACATACCTACAAGATCAACAACTCCTACATTCAAGGTGGTGGGTGGGCAAACCAATCAATTACAGTTAAACTTATTAAATGAGGATTCTTATGTAAGATGCAACTTTAGGGCCAGTCACAAGAATATCTAACTGTGCATATCCATCTTGAAAATATAAATGGCTAAAATCAGTAATGTACAATATAAAGCAGTTGTAATGATGCTGCATAATGAAGTGGTAGACTCAGAATGCTTTCACTATAATGGCATAAAAATCAGTGAATTCACACATTCAAGTTCCCACTCTGCAAGTGTGTGTTATGCAACATGGCATATTTCCAGTCCTTACACTGGTATCAATATGGACCATATGGGTGTTGTACCCGAATATAAGCCCGAGCTCCCTCGGTACTCGTCAATCCGAAAATGAAATGAGCAATGTGTGTGCCTTGTTTTCCCCGGCTAAACAACCACAGTCTCACACTGACAAGTAACTTATATTCTACATATATCATTAAGATGGAAAGTGATGGTGTACTATGGATTACTTAACAAAGATCTAAACTGCTTGAACATGAGATTCCTGAATCTCAGGTAACTATGGGTAATAAAGAGCACCTTTATCCTTAGCACATCATCTTACTAACTATGGTAAAATATAAGATGGATTTCTAACAAAAGGACAAGCAAACAAGGCATGCTCACTAATTTATTCAGGATGAACAAAATACACTAATCAAAAATGACACTCCTGGAAAAATAATCCTACTTATAAATCCCTAAAATAAAATAATAAAATAAATAAACTACGATCACAGGTCGCTGACCTTACCTCTATTAAATAACTGCTGAAAAATACTTACATCCTTTAGGAGTTCCAAATAAAATAATCCATTAAGAAAATACGAGACTTGAGGAATAAAATAAAATGAAAATAACTTGCCTAACATCCTGTTCTGTGTACTCGTGAATTTAAATAACAATTATAAATTTTACTCGATACAATAACTCCTAACGTTCCTTACTAATACGTAATTACATCTAAATATCAAACAAATGGACTCTATTCTAAGTTAATTATACACAACACGACTATGAAGACGCTGGAGACTCGCCTCTCAGATGGAGAGCAGTATTCATGCCGTAACACTGTGGAGATATTCGGGGTCCCTGAAACCAAAAATGAAGACGCTCGAGACAGTTAAAGCCGTTGGCAGGGCAATGGACATGAACATTGAAAACCAGATGGTGGACGCATGTCATCGCTTGCCTTAGCGACCGGATCAGCCTCATGGTGGAATCATCGTGAAATTTGTCCGGCAGTTCGACAAGGAAGACTTCATGTTTCGAAGGCGTGTGAAACGTAACCTGTCAGCCAAGGACATGGGGATTTCTGGAGAGAACATCATCTACATTAATGGAAGTATGTCACCTGAGAAGAGGAAACTGCTGGCTCAATCACAGAACTTCCAGTGGGAACACGGCTACAAGTTCTAATGGGTCCTACGTAATGGTGTGATAAAACTCAGGAAAAGTGAGGGGTCAAATATTTATATCATAAATGACAGTGATGATCTCAGGAAGCTATCATAATTCATGACAACCCGTAATGTCTCATTTGAAATGCTTTGTAAGGTCTATAGTGATTGTACACTGAGGGTACTGGAGGGTCACTGTCAGATTATTTCTGGACAGTTCCTTGAACCTTTCTCTTTCCGTGCCCCATTGTTTTGCCTAACAGAAACCCCTACTATGGGCCTAGCCTCACTGCAGGTGTCTCTCTTCTCATTCAAGTAGAATGTCTTCTTCTTATAAATCACTAAATTTATATTATCAAAATTGTAGGGGTTTGAGAACTAAAACTACTCAGTTTTATACAAATATGACCAGCGAGAGCTACGGTATAGTGGTTTTAACAGAATCTTGGCTTATTTCGTCAATCTATTCGCCTGAGCTCTTTGATGAGAGGTGTGTTGTATTTAGAAATGACTGTGACGAAAATATAACCGGCAAGAGGCTAGGAAGGGGTGTAGTCCTCGCAGTCCATAACAAGTATAAAGCTATGGAGATTGACCTGGGTCTGGAAACGGAAGTCCTTTGTGTGAAACTCTTCAAAGACAACTTTTTACCATAGTTATCTGTTCAGTTTACTTTCCGCCGGAGTCGAAGGCAGAGAAATACGAGGAATTTTACGCAAGTATAGAATCGAACTCGCAACAATCCTGTTCTTATTTAGGGAGACTTTAACGTTCTGGAAATAACCCCAACATTTGATTTAAAAACAGGATCTCGGCTTTCTCTATCACCGTAAATAATTTTATAAATATGATGAACTTGAAAAGTTTTAATAATATCATGAATGTGAATGAGAGAACACTTGATCTAGCACTGTCCACCATCTCCTCTATTGCTGTCAATAGAGAGGAACAACCCCTTGTACCGGAAGACAATAATCATCCCTCCTTAAACATTAATATACGATACTGGCAAAGAGAAGTTAGACACAATGTTCACCAAACTCATACATACAATTTTAAAAAGGCTAATTTCGAACAACCTTATCAAAAATTAAAAGAAGTTGATTGGAGTGTTCTCTCACAATTTTCCCTTGTAAACGAGGCGGTAGATCAGTTTTATTCCTGTTTCTATCAGGCTCTGAATTCCTGTGTACCTGTAAGCACTAGTAGGAGGACCAAACTGTATCCATGCTGGTTTAATTTTGATATAATAAAAAAACTCCAGAAGAAAATCTCACCATCGGAAGAAAATGCATAAGGAACAGGCCAATAAGGACTTTCATTGCGAAAAGTTCAAAGAGCTTAGGAAAATTCTAAAACGTGATATTCAATCTGCTTACCGACAATACGTACGTAATGTCGAAAATGCAATCGGAGATGACACGAATCGCCTCTGGGCATTTATTTGACACAAGAAACGATCCCCGGCAATACGCGTAATGAAAATTAATGGGGAAATATTAGAAAACGATAAGCAGATAGTCGACGCTTTTGCTGATTATTACTCGTCAGTTTATTCCAAGGAATGTGCCTAGTATGACAATTTAGGTGCAAGTGACCAGGATGTACACCCCTTGCTGGATGTACTGGATTCTAAACAGTTTAGTATTTCTGATGTTAAGAATGCGATACTAAAAATTAATCAAAAGAAAGCCGCTGGCCCAGACCTAATTCCTCCATACATAATCAAAGACTGTGCCTATCCTTTAACTATAATATTTAATATAGCCATTCAAACTGGTACTTTTCCCAGTCGTCGGAATATTACCAGGGTAAGTCCCATGTATAAGTCTGGACATAAGTCTAATTTTGGTAATTACAGACCCGTGGCAATACTGTCCACCATTGCAAACTCTTTGAACAATTGTTATATCAGCATATATTTCAGCACATACAGCACATTATAAGTGACTCTCAACATGGGTTCATACCTAAAAAATCAACAGTAACTAATCTAATGGAGTTTACTCACAAAGTATCAGCAGCAATGGACAAAGGAAGTCAAGTTGATGTAATTTATACAGATTATGCAAAGGCATTCGATAAGGTAGATCATGATATCATCTTAAATAAGTTAGCATATTATGGTTTCTCCCACAACTTGCTGAAGTTGTTCTCCTCATATCTCAATGAACGAAAACAGTTTGTTGCTTGCAATGGATGTGAATCCTATTCGTACTATGCCCGATCAGGCGTCCCACGAGGTTCAAACCTTGGCCCTCTATTATTCTTGCTGCTTATCAATGATCTTACAAGGTGTATTACATATGCAAACGTTTTGTTATTCGCGGACGATGTCAACATTTTTAGAAATATTCAGACAGAGCAGGACTGTCAATTACTACAGGAAGATCTAAATAATGTGACATCCTGGAGCAAATTTAATCGCTTGAACCTTAACATAAAGAAATGCTCAGTTATGAAGTTTACTAGAAACAAATTCCAGGTGATGTTTGGATTCCGGATATTGGATGCGTATCTCACTATTAACAATTCTAACAAATACTTAGGAATCCATTTTGATTCAAAGCTAACATTTTCATTGCACACTCATGAAATGGTAGCTAGTGCTTATAAAATGTTAGGCTTTATAAGAAGAAATTCTAAAGATTTTGTCAACCCAAAAAGTATAAAATTATTGTTCAATTCTATTGTTAGAAGCAGATTAGAGTATGCATCCAGCATCTGGAATCCCTGGTACTTGAACAACATTAGTGAAATTGAAATGGTTCAGAATAAATTCCTACGATAATCTGCAGTATAAAATCATGGGTATTTATCCGAAATATGTTAGCTATGGAAATCTTCTAAGTTACCGGTACCTGAATTATAAATCTCTGGCTAACAGACGAAAAATTGCAATTCTTGCTTTTGTATAGTCCGTATTTAATATCACAGTTTAATTTACGTGTCCCACCTCCCTCAACTCGACCTAAGTTTATTACATTTTACTACCCAAGAACTAGAACTGAACAGCATAAACATTCCTCAATAATAAATGCCATTCAATTATACCATGAACAATCAATAGCAACCAACCTTGACTTATTCAGTTACACATAGGCCTATAGTTCCTTTGTTTCTGTCTGCTGTGCGATCACATGAACTTGTATATTCCACCTACCAATTTCCTGCACAGAATTGTTATATTTCCGTATTTAGTTGTAGAATTAATTTACATTACAATCTGATATTCCTTCCAGAGGTCGAATTGAAAATAATTTACTGTTGGTATGGCCATGTTCAGAACTGTTAAGAAAGAAATCAATTTTGGGAGAGGGTAAGGGGGCCTTAAAAGAATATCATATCAAATTCCCCCATTTGTAACACCCACAAACTGCAATAGTTTTTATTGCCTTCAGTGTTGGTGGTGATTGTTGTTTGAAGGGGAATAGCTTTGAGGTCATCTGCCCCATTTCTTGGCTTTAATCAGGGGCATAGCCACGGATTGATGGGGACTGAACCGTACCTTCCCCTGAAGTATCTAATAATCTGTTGTCAAGGGATGTTTTACAGGAACAGTTCATCTTGCAGCCTGCAAGTCAGCTATGTTTCTCTGTGATCCATATATTGGAGATGGTTTGTCCACAACCAATCCCGTGGGGAGACCTGTGTAAACAATTCAATCAGCCTGAAATATTATCATTTACACGCCTGTCAATTATATTATAATTTGATAGAATTGTGTAACCAAATAGATATTTTAGAAACTGATGTGAGGGCTGGAACGGGGTGCACTCAGCCTCGTGAGGACAATTGAGTAGCTGTCTGACAGTGAGGCAGCGCCCCGGTCACGAAAACCAAGATAAACGCCTGAGGGGACCCGATGCGCTGACCTCGCGTCACCCCAATATCTGCAGGCCAAATGGCTGGGCAGCGGTCGCTTGGTAGGCCTAGGCCCTTCATGGGCTGTAGTGCCAGGGGTTATTTATATTATTTATTATTATCAGTTATGTGCTGTGTAAATTGTAAGGCCCACCTTACTCAGCGGTCCCGTGGCTCATGATCACAAGATTAACGGTCACGTTAAACTACAAGCTTCCTTGCTTTTGTAAATTGTACATGCATTGTCATTATAGTAGAGGAGCCCAAGCGGGGATTTTGGGATTTATTTAAGCGCGGCAGAATAACATACGGGGGGAAACCTTGCACCCTGTTAAGTACCCCCACCATATATGAACCCTTTATATATGTTCGTATGTTTAGGACAGCTGATCAGAATAGTAAAAAAATCGATCGTTAGAAAAACTCGAGCGCATCAGATTAAGGCAAGGTGATTTAATTAGATGCAGAAAAGTGTGCATCTAAATAATCTGACGATTTGCGCGTGACATAAGGAAATAGGAGAGTTACAAAGTTGCAAAAAAAAAAAAAGAAGTCATCTGGACATTCTCGAGCGCGGTTAATTTTGTTTTTATTTTGAAGGAAATCATTCAAGGATTGCGGGAATAATATAATCTGCCAATTTTCACAAAGCCGAAGTAGTTAAAATCATAAATAAAGTGTGGTGCGTGCGGCTGCTGAGAACTATGTATTTGCCACTCCGTGCCTCTAGTCCCTTCTTACTCTTTCATTTTTTTTTTCATTACACCATTTTCTTCTACATATATATATATATATATATATATAATATATAATTTTCTGTTAATTGTATTTATTACATTCAGTAATTTAAAAAAAATAAAAAAAAATAAAATGAAAAATTCTTTTTATAAACCTTCAGATTAAGGAAATTCCTCCACATAATTGTCAGATTATGGGTCAGCACGACAAGGACATCAAGCTGAACCATCTGTATATTAATCTGACGTGCTCAAGTATTTAAAAGTCACGTTTTTTTTTTTTTTTTTTTTTTTTTCATTTTCAAAAATCGGCCATGAGTTTTGGTAGCGTCCAAATCGTCAGTCTTTTGCATAGGAGCTCCATTAGGGTTTACTTAACATCCCTTCTGAATATCTGATGCGCTCAAATAAATTCCTTTTTTCCCCCATTTTCAACCCCTTCGTACGGCACCATGCAAACCGGCAGATTAATATTCCTCCGTTATCAGAAACACTGGGGGCGCATACACTATTAATATCTGATGCGCCCAAGTATTTCTTTGTGACTATTTTGTTTTTTTACATTTTTGAAAATCTGTACACGCTGCCCCCACCAGTGAAAGGGCATACATCATATAACCTTTTTTTCTTTTTAGCATCTAATCTTCACAATCCAAAGGGTCCCCACGACACTCGATTAAATCCCCATTTAGCCTCTTGGGCTCCCCTACTATTACTAGACTACACACCTGTGATTGAGATTGTATCATTGATGAAACCTCCATGATGCTGAAACATGTATAGGATCGTTGAGGTAAATCTGCAATCTGATAGATAAAATGAGTTGAATTCTGTATATGTGGAATATTTCACGTTAATATAATTCAATGGAAGCCTCTGAACAATCAACAATTCACAAGTATCTGCTCAGGCATAAGGTGAGAATATAACCGGAGAATGGCAATACTCGAGACACTTCAAGCCAAATCATCACCCTTGGACATCATTGCTTTGTTTGGTTACAAGGATAGAGAGTCTGACAACCAGAGGAAGGTAATCAGTGACAGGGCATCCTACAGAAAGCATTCTGGTCACAAGGTGAGGTTAACAGTCAGTCTCACAGGACTCCATGACCTACATTACAACCCTTTCCTCTACAGGAGCTACCAACTGTATATTGATAAGACCAAGAATGACGGGAAAGTGAAGGCCCAGGCTCTGCTGAAGAGCTCACATGTACAACAACCCTGGTTCTGAAGTTCATCTTTGGGACCCAGGCTCTGCTGAAGCACCCACATGTACAACAACACTGGTTCTGAAGTTCTTCTTGGGGAAGAAGAACTTCTACCAGGGCAGGAAGGTGAATGCTGAAATGACCATTGAATCTGTCCTGAGCAGCACCCCACTTTTTCCTTGAGGGCCTAGAGTAGATGCCTACAACTACATTATAATGCTGGAGATAGTGGACCAAATGGGCTGCTTGGAGGCAATATGTGCTCCATCAGGGTACCGCTCCAGCTTACTAGATAAGGAAGATTCAGGCCTGACTAATCCTCACCACTGGTCCCCTGACTTGTGGCCCTCTGCAGCCATAACTGCCATGTAAGGGCATAGTTGAGATAAAGCCTCTCAATAGCAAAGATATCTGAAATGTTTCCACCATTGAGATGACGACTTACATGGACAGGTTCAAGTGCTCCTGCAACCGGTTCAGGTAAAAGCTCAAGAATGTCATAGTAGCTAATGGTCGTTATATTGAATCATTTCATTCTGGTTGTATGTTGTTTACTATTTATTTTTTTTGTATAGTTTTTCCAGAAGGAAATACCGGTATTGAATTTTTTCCCTGTGTAGTTATATCTAGATTTACCTTTATAGCCTTACATGATTTCATATTAAATGTTTTCAGAATTGACAAGGCTGTTTTGATTCTCTGTATTGTTATTTATATTCTCTATTTACAGTTCCTAGGAATACGTCTATGTTAGTCAGTGGTACTTTCCTGCTTTACCTTTAAAAGTTCAGCTGATATATTGTTCATTTTTATCATTCCAGGTGATGTTTACCGATGCTCATATCCACAGTGTAAATATTCTACCCCAAAGAAATCACAGTTAGGTTCTCATGCTCGGACACATGCTGGCGTGCGCCCTCATTCGTGCAATATTTGTGGTCGGGGCTTCTTAGAAAAGAGTCATCTCGTACGTGAGTTACTTACCTTTATGGAATGCTAGGTTATTTCCTAATATGTAGTTTTAGGCACATTGTGTATATGCATCATGCTAGTTACTTGGAGATTTGTAGTACGGTACCATTATTTTTCGCCGGCCCCGTGGTGTTGGGGTAGCGTGCCTGCCTCTCACCCAGAGGCCTCGAGTTCGATTCCCGGCTCCGTCAGGTATTTTAAAACTGACGTGAGGGTTGGAACGGGTTGCACTCAGCCTCATGAGAATAATTGAGTAGCTGTCTGATAGTGAGGCAGCGCCCCGATCACGAAAACCAAGATTAACAGCCTGTAACGTTAATTAGTTAGTGCCCCATGTTGGTAGCGACAAATGTAATGGTCTTGCTTAGGCTGGGATGACAAGTGAAACGGTATTTACTTTGCTCCACGTTGAGCGTACAAATGTAATGGTTTCGCTAGCCCACACTGTTGGGTGAGAAATGTAACTGTTTACCTTTGCCTAAGCTATGTTGTTTTAATGGGCGCCAAGACCTCAATGCAATGTTGAAATCTAAATTTGTATTTAACAACGTCTAGCTCTGGCAGAACACCTTCAAGACTCTATTCACTCAGATCGTGGTATGATTTGATCATTAACCCAACAAACAATTGTATCAGGAGAAGGAATTGGTCTATATCTAATGCTACCTACTGAAAGCAAAGATTGCATTGTAAAAGAAATGAATTTATTATATAAAACAAGTATAGCAAAATTAATAATAATAATAAGTTTAAAATTTAAATTGGAGCGTTGTGATTTGAATATTACCGATAGAAAATTACGTGAAAACGGAGTCTGATAAATTGATTTTACTCTTATTTCCAAGCTATGAAGTTACTGAAATATGAAATATAAAACAAAGAAAATGAGAGATTGCGTATTTCTGCGTCATGTGCGCTTACCATTGGAAA
The DNA here is from genome assembly GCA_946902985.2 of Meconema thalassinum. Classification (NCBI taxonomy): domain Eukaryota; kingdom Metazoa; phylum Arthropoda; class Insecta; order Orthoptera; family Tettigoniidae; genus Meconema; species Meconema thalassinum. The sequence continues at coordinate 1,071,073,556 of OX336389.2, forward strand.
TTGCCAAAGCATCTCCCTCGTTCTTGATGATGCTGTGTGCTTCCCACAGTCTCCTGGACGTCGTCATCTCCGTCGAAATTTGATGATATCCTGGTAGATTATATAATTCTATGGTCCGTACCTCGGACCCAAACTCGCGTAAAACCGCACTGGTTACGTTTTACAAAAGTTCGTTGCTAACTCCACTGAACATCGGAGCGACACGCACTTGCGACCGTACACCGCAAGTTCTACACAGATAGTCCCGAACTCCACTGAACATCGGAGCGACACGCACTTGCACCCATACTCCTCAAGTATTTCACAGATAGTCCACGTTTCACGGCGCGTCGAACGATATATCCACACGCCGGCTCCCCTACCATGGTACCGACATCTAGCTTACGTCGTCCTCCTTGATTGGCTGCACCCTCCGCGCTAGATCCCCACTCCTTCCTCATTACACTCCGCGGGAGGGAGAAGTCGATTTCCGTTTCAACAATTCGCCTTTTCTAGACCTTGCGACCCAGCCTTGCGCAATACTTCTCGACAGGAATCAGCTTGTACTTGAAATCCCAGTGAGTCATGTCTCTCAAATACCCTAACTGACAAAACTCCGTAAAATTCCGTAATCAGATAATTTTCTATGATATCGTCGTTCGTAATAATTTGCTGGATAGCGTTTTCTAAGACATAGAAAACCTATCTGAATGCTAATAATTTTTATAAAATGCTCCGAAAATACCTTAATAATAATTATAATAAATTAATAATAATAATAAATTAACATGAAAAATTCTCTTGGCTGAACAATTTGCCGCGTAAATAAATATAGAATGGCTTCCTACTGACTTATGCCAGTTGCATAAAACCCCTCGAAAAACACGTTACATATTCGCCTCGGATCATCGGATCATTTACCGTGACGACGGTCCATTATCCGATTATCCCAGACACGTTAATAAACCCCATCCAAAATACATATTACATAAATGAAATCACCCTAAATTACAGATATATTCACTCATATTTTTTCTTCACGCACTTTGCGTCAAAGTTTGTTGTCACTATGGATCGCACTTTGCAACCAGTTCAATGTTTTACATAGGGAATAGTGTTCCACGGATATTTCCGCCTCTCAAATTTCTCTATGTTGGAGAAATAGACATAATTAATGCGTGAGCACTATGTATTTATGATGTCATATCACACGCATTGAAGGTGTTCTGATATATTTATATCACCATAGAACTTCCTAATTTCACTGGAGGTCCCGTCCTTATGGTGACATTTAATTCCACTTATCACTCAGCACACGATCACACTATTGTGGCAGCGCCTCGTGACCATAATACTTAATCTCTCTTTAAAGATGATTAAATTAATATTGACTTCTGAAAAAAAAAAAACAGTAAATGTGTATTACATATAACACCAAATATTTCTGTGCCGTAATCGCCCTGTCTTGTTAAGTTCCCGTTAACCATATTCTACTTAATACTAGTTCTCAACACAGACCATTTCTCCTCACACAAATAATACCATTGTACAAATTATCTTAAATTACACACTTACAAATCTTACATGGCGAGGCCGTAAACAGAAATCACGTGTGCTGATATGTATGAGTTTCATGAAGGACTGTCTCGCATTCTGATGGCCCATCTTTTATCTCGTGGACGCCTTAAGCTAACAAGCCCTATTCAAGCGCTCCCCCATCTCTTGGAGATAAATGGGAACCCATCAGCGCTGCCAAAATGGCCTTGGTGCATCGAGACAATTTAGTGCTCAACAGCATCCGACAATCCCGTCATATTTCCCTGTACCTTAAAAACTCTCATTTACTTACATACTACCCCCCTGTGTGACTTCCGATACGCCTGCCTTAAGACCAGATCTTCCACGCACCAGACACCACACTTACTCATTTGATAGGCTGGCTCGCCAGCTAAACACACTCACTTTATGACACATATTTTCGTAGACTATGTATATTATACGTTCCGTATAATCTGTTTCCCTCACTATTCTCCAGCACATATGCTGTTTTCCCAATACGTTTGGAAACTATAAATGGGCCCTCGTAGAGATAAAAGAACTTGGACATGACTTTCTCTAGCTTATTTGACTGTTTCGGCACTCTAAGTAAGACTCTGTCTCCCGGCTCGAATAGGTCAAATTTAGTTTCTTTTTGTTGGCGAATTCTCTTTTGTGCTGACTTAGATAAATTCTGTTTCGCCAACTGGACAGTGTAATCCATCCCCGGTTGCTTACCCTCATTTAATCCCAACACCCTCGCTAGTTCATTTTGTGGTCTTTTTCCGAAGTGAACTTCGTATGGCGTCAATTTCGTGCTCTCATGCTGGACAGAATTCAGCCAAGTCTCGACCTTGGGAAGATGTCCAACCCAGGCCGCATGCTTGTCATGCACTAGAGTCCGAAAAAGACGAGCCACTTCCCTTAATGGACGCTCTGCAGAATTACCCTGAGGGTACCTTACAGAGGAATGAACGTGTGTTATACCAGCTTCCTGCATACTGGTTCTCCATTTCTTTGCAGTAAACTGTGGTCCACTGTCAGATAGTATCCTGAGAGGAATGCCAAACTCAGGTACATACTTATTAATGATCAGACGGCTACACGCTAGTCCCGTGGCTTTCCTTAGCGGATATAGCTTGACATACTTACTAAAAGCGTCAATAACTATAAAAATGTACTCGTAGCCGTACTGTCCTTTAACGATCGGGCCAAATAAATCCACACACAGTAGTTCGCCGGGACTACTGGTGAGAACTGCAGATCTCTCCCCCACTAAATATTTAACTGGATATTTACTCCTTTGACAGGTGTCACACTTAGCTAAAATCCTCCTAACGTCCCTTCCCATTTTACTCCAAATGAAGTCACGACCAATTTCATAGAAGACCTTGGCAGCACCAAAGTGTCCTAATTCCCTATGAATGAACCAAATTAGCTCCTCCCGCAAAGTGGCAGGAACACATATTGCCCACCGATTATTCCTACATTTCCTTGCAAGAAGCCCATCCTGCATCTTGTACGTGAACCGTCCTACTTTCACATACTCTTCTTCACCTATTTCCAACCTAGCCAGTGGCTCCTTTAACTTAACGTCATCACGTTGCTCCACTAGCATATTTCTCAGTGTCTGTAACGATGCCCTGTTGCTACTGTCCACACATGCACATATTAAAATACCGTCCTCTGCTTTAACCACAGGATAATCCCTACATAAATTAGTGTCCCTCGATAGCATGTCTGCAAGAATGTTATCTTTACCTTTAATATATTTTACTGTGAATTCGTATTCCTGCAGAGCAAGAATCCACCTACTAACTCTGTTAGAACTGAGTTTACAAGTCCTCATATACAGTAATGCATGGTGATCTGTGTGGATCTCAAATTTCCCCCCTACTAAATACATTCTAAATTTCCCTAAACTGAAAACAATACCTAAAAGCTCTAACTCAGTAATCGTGTATCTTTTCTCTGCTGCAGTCAGTCCTCGCGAGGCTAAAGATACAATGCACAGATTACCCTCATCATCTTTCTGACATAATACTCCAGCAATGCCTATATGTGAAGCATCTGTCATAACCACATATTCATTATCTTTTAACGGATATTTCAGCACTACAGCTTTCTCAAAACCTTCCTTCAGCGCTCTAAAAGCCTGTTCATGCTTGGACTCCCATCTCCACCGAGTCCCACTTTTAAGCAATTCCCTGAATGGTTCTACCAACCCTGAGTATTTAAGAACGAACCTCCTGAAAAAGTTGCAAATTCCCAGGTAAGTTTTTAATTTTTTAACATTCTGTGGCACCTCTGCGTTAAGTATCTTATTAACCCTACTTTCTTCTGGTGTTACACCTCTACTCGACACTCTATGACCTAAAAATGTCACTTCTGACTGACAGAATGACGACTTAGACAGCTTCAAAGTGAACCCTGCCTGATCTAACTTCTGAAAAACTATATTTAAATGATGTAGATGCTCCTCAAAACTGCGTGAACTAATTACCATATCATCTATGTAAATGGTTACAAACTCTCCTGTGTCATCCCCTAATGCGATGTTTAAAGCCCTAATTAAAGCAGCTGAACTACTCTTTAACCCATAAGGTGTTCTACAAAATTGATAAAGGTTATATTTATGACTAAAAGCTGTAAATGGTCTATCTTCGTACATAAGTGGCACTTGCCAAAAACTGGAACTCAAATCTACACAAGTGAAATACTTCTTCCCCTCAAATGTTTGCATTAATTCCTCTATTGACATAGATTTCAGCTGATCTGAACTAATTCTACTGTTAACCAAACGAGCGTCTAAACAAATACGAACAGTGCCGTCGGTCTTGGGTACCGTGATCAAAGAATTAACATATGGACTGTTCGAGTGCTCAATAATCCCATCTTCAAGCATCTGGTTAATTTGTGCCTCAACTGCACTCTGATAAGCGAAAGGTACAGGATATCTATGTCCTGTGAATACTGACCTATCAATAACGTTCAATGAATGTGTATAGCAATTGGCCATACCAATGCGATCCTCAAAAACTCTCCTATTACACCATAACACATCATAGAGCCGAACACATTGTTCCACCTCTATATTACCCTGAAATGCAGCCTCACGTAACGAGTCCTCTAGACTTCCGTTCGTAATCACACTGCCCACAAAACATGGAGAACCCCGCTCTACGGCTGGCGATATCTCATTTAAAGTACAAATCACACCTACAATACTACTCCTCTGAATATGGTCATTGAACGCTACTTCTACTTCAGAATCTCCCCATTTAAATTTCAAACTCCCTACATCATAACATAAGTTACCAGACACTCTACTTAGCCACTCTGAACCCAAGATAACACCGAATACTAAATTTGGAATTACAAGGCAAATCTGCTTCTCTACATGATTATTAATTTTAATGTCTACTAAAACTTGCTTAGAAATTACTTTAGACCTCTTCCCAACAGCTGTGATAACAAAAGTGCTTTTAATTGGCATCTCCTCAAAATTTACTCCAGTTCCTTTCATTTTATCATAAAATGCACTACTTATGCAACTCTTCATACAACCACTATCAATTAAAACATCTGTGTACGCCTCGGACACGTTAAATTTAACTATGGGGCTCTTACTAACCACTTCCTGAATAATACCTTCATCATTTAGTTCATGTAATAATTCATTTCTCACATTTAGGTCATAGGGTTCCTGTATAATTGTATGGACAGGGCATGCTACAGACTGAGATTCTGACCTTACTTCGCAGCCTGGTTCGCGTTTAAAGAACCGCTACAGCTGGCCGTAGTACTACTAACTACTAAACTGGTCTGGTTGTTCTGGGCTGTGTTGTCATTGTTTGGCTGTATATTACTACCACTAGGCTGTCCTCTTCCTTGACCCCTATTCTGGTTGTAATTATTGTCATTATAATTTCTCCCTTGATTTCCCCTGAAATCATTGTTTCTCCCTTGATTTCCCCTGTAATCATTGTTCCTCCCTTGATACTGATTACCATAGCCATTTCCTCTGTTCTGATATAGCTGATTATTATTATTTCTATTTTGAGCGTTGGCCCCTTCGCCACCGTTCCCTTGAACTTCCTGATGCCTGGCTTCATTAGGTCTATTATTATTATTACCCTGGTTCCTATTGAAATTGTCCTCATAACCCCCTTTCCCTAGTGCATCAAATGTGCTTAACAAATTTTCTACTTGTGATATAGTCTTTACATTCTGGATACAAGCAGCCTCCTTGATCCTATAGGGAAAGTGCCTAAGTAGCAACCTTACCACATCACTTTCCTCCTTCAAGCCATCCAGATATTTACACACTAATACCTGCCCTAAAAAGTATTCGGTCATGGTGGAGCTTCCTTTAGGGTTATATTTACCACACACTACTCCCTCACGATGCTGCGACTGAATAACCTCATTCCAGAACTTTTCACAGAATTTCATTTTAAAATCATTGATATCAGTAAACTTGTCTCTGTAGACAGCAAACCAATTCCTCGTTTCCCCCACAAACACTTGTTCTAAAATTTCAACTACCTGGCACCACTCAATACTACCATTTTCCAACCTCTCCCCGAATTTATTTTCTATAGTGTTCATGAACTCCATTGGGCACCCCTGTCGATTGCTGAACTTACCCAGTTCTACCTCCCTGTATGTGCTATTCACAAAAACTGGCCTATTCTGACTATTTTCTTGCCTGATCCTAGCTTTTAATTTTAATTCTAATTCTGCGATTTTCTCCTCAGCCTTCCTCTCAATACTGTTTACTGTTAATTTAATGTTTCCTTCTGATTCTTCTACTTTATCATATAGCTTTGCTTGTTTCTCCTCAATCTTGCTAATGCTCTCTCTATTACTCTCTCTTAAATCATTTACTTCTGCAACTATTTGTGAGTGGACTTTCTCAATTCTACCCCCCAGCTGTTCCTTAACCTCTTTAGTAGCTACCTGAATTTTGTCAATTTCTCCCCCCAATTGCTTTTTGACCTGCTGTGTTTCCAGTTGCACTAGTTCTTTTAAATTTTCAGCCTGTGTACTGATTCTAATTTCCAACTCCTCCTGTACTTTTCCTAATTTTCTGTCTACATCTGCAATAATCTCTTTAGCCTTTTCTTCCATCACCCCCCTGATCTCGCCTCTAATCAGTTCGAATTTGTCACTCATTTCCCTACTGTTTTGTTCTAATTTAGCATTTAAAGTTTCATTACTCTCTCTATTTTCCCTACTGTTTTGTTCTAATTTTGCATTATTCTGTTCTAATTTTGCATTATTCTGTTCTAATTTTGCATTTAAAGCTTCTGTACTTTCTTTATTTTCCCTACTGTTTTGTTCTAATTTTGCATTATTCTGTTCTAATTTTGCATTTAAAGCATCTGTACTTTCTTTATTTTCCCTACTGTTTTGTTCTAATTTTGCATTATTCTGTTCTAATTTTGCATTTAAAGCATCACTACTAACTTTGTTCTGATACATGAACTCGAGAAGTAAAGTTTTTAATTCTGGTTGGCCGCCTACACTCCCTGTTTCAGTATCGGGATTTACCTCCGCTACCCCGGTACTACCATCACTCGACATACTGCTCGTATCATCATTCTCCAGTTGATGACCACTACGTAACCTCATCTGTCTTTCTTTCTCATCCCCCATAATGATATACACTGATAAAGACAAATAACCCCCAAAATACAGGCACAGAAATATATACCCTTCTCCTTCCACAAATGTTATTAGGTTTTCAGCCCCAAGTTGTCGGCGACAAATGTAACGTTAATTAGTTAGTGCCCCATGTTGGTAGCGACAAATGTAATGGTCTTGCTTAGGCTGGGATGACAAGTGAAACGGTATTTACTTTGCTCCACGTTGAGCGTACAAATGTAATGGTTTCGCTAGCCCACACTGTTGGGTGAGAAATGTAACTGTTTACCTTTGCCTAAGCTATGTTGTTTTAATGGGCGCCAAGACCTCAATGCAATGTTGAAATCTAAATTTGTATTTAACAACGTCTAGCTCTGGCAGAACACCTTCAAGACTCTATTCACTCAGATCGTGGTATGATTTGATCATTAACCCAACAAACAATTGTATCAGGAGAAGGAATTGGTCTATATCTAATGCTACCTACTGAAAGCAAAGATTGCATTGTAAAAGAAATGAATTTATTATATAAAACAAGTATAGCAAAATTAATAATAATAATAAGTTTAAAATTTAAATTGGAGCGTTGTGATTTGAATATTACCGATAGAAAATTACGTGAAAACGGAGTCTGATAAATTGATTTTACTCTTATTTCCAAGCTATGAAGTTACTGAAATATGAAATATAAAACAAAGAAAATGAGAGATTGCGTATTTCTGCGTCATGTGCGCTTACCATTGGAAATTGCCAAAGCATCTCCCTCGTTCTTGATGATGCTGTGTGCTTCCCACAGTCTCCTGGACGTCGTCATCTCCGTCGAAATTTGATGATATCCTGGTAGATTATATAATTCTATGGTCCGTACCTCGGACCCAAACTCGCGTAAAACCGCACTGGTTACGTTTTACAAAAGTTCGTTGCTAACTCCACTGAACATCGGAGCGACACGCACTTGCGACCGTACACCGCAAGTTCTACACAGATAGTCCCGAACTCCACTGAACATCGGAGCGACACGCACTTGCACCCATACTCCTCAAGTATTTCACAGATAGTCCACGTTTCACGGCGCGTCGAACGATATATCCACACGCCGGCTCCCCTACCATGGTACCGACATCTAGCTTACGTCGTCCTCCTTGATTGGCTGCACCCTCCGCGCTAGATCCCCACTCCTTCCTCATTACACTCCGCGGGAGGGAGAAGTCGATTTCCGTTTCAACAATTCGCCTTTTCTAGACCTTGCGACCCAGCCTTGCGCAATACTTCTCGACAGGAATCAGCTTGTACTTGAAATCCCAGTGAGTCATGTCTCTCAAATACCCTAACTGACAAAACTCCGTAAAATTCCGTAATCAGATAATTTTCTATGATATCGTCGTTCGTAATAATTTGCTGGATAGCGTTTTCTAAGACATAGAAAACCTATCTGAATGCTAATAATTTTTATAAAATGCTCCGAAAATACCTTAATAATAATTATAATAAATTAATAATAATAATAAATTAACATGAAAAATTCTCTTGGCTGAACAATTTGCCGCGTAAATAAATATAGAATGGCTTCCTACTGACTTATGCCAGTTGCATAAAACCCCTCGAAAAACACGTTACAAGCCGAGGGGACCCGATGCGCTGATCACGCGTCACCCCAATACCTGCAGGCCAAATGGCTGGGCAGCGGTCGCTTGGTCGGCCTAGGCCCTTCATGGGCTGTATAGTGCCAGGGGTTGGGTTGACCATTATTTTTCAACAACTCTTGTTCTCTTAACATGTTCCATGTCACACTTATGCTGTTGCCTGTCATAAGTGAGGTTGTCTGTTGCACTTAAATCTCAGGTTCCTTTCCAGCTAAGGTCAGAGTAAGCACACAGCTCACCATGGCATACATGTTAGCATTTAGAAGGAGTGGACAGGCCAAGGAAGTGTAGCAACCTGGTGGATGTTTTCCTGAGAAACCCTTGCCGTTTAGGTTGAAATATTATCCTGCTGGAATGCCAGTTGGAAGCTAAACCATGAGTGGCAACACATATCGCTGTGCTATAAGTGTCCCTCGAATCTTGAGCAGGGTGACTGCCTCTTCATATGTGATAGCTCCCTAGACTATCACACAAAAAGTTGGGGCAGTATGTTGCTCCACAGCTAAGTCTGGATAGAAACTTTCTTCACAAGACCACCAGACTTGAATGCAACCTTGTTGCCACCCACCCAGAATCTGTATTCATTGCTGAATGGCCCTGTTGGTACCCAATCCATGGGTATGATCATCTAGCTTTATGCATTTCTGTGATGCACCCCTCTCCAAGTCTGTTAACTGGACAAAAGGTAGTTGTGTGAGTCATTGAGCCATGACATCGTTCCATGATATGTCAAATACAAATGCTGTAGCCTTGACGAGCCTGTTTAAAGGCCAATGAAGACACACTTGATGCACTCTAGTGGCAGGACTTGGTATTATATTATACTACAACTGTAATCTTTAAATCTGTAATTTGCCTGTGTCCTACCTGCTTGTTCATTTTGTAGGAATGTATTGTATCTTCCTGGATATATTATTTAATTTGTCGTTGGGTATATATTTTGTGAAATAAGAATCGGCAATCAATGTAACAACCAAGTTTTTAGATGTAAATTATTGAATAAGTAATATTTCTTGGAAGAAGTTTATTCTTATTCATTTCATTCCAAAGTGATCCATAGTGATTAAGATCACATTATCAGGTTTGAAGAGCTCTGGCATTGTTGCATTTTATAGGGTTATTATAAATGATTTGAATGGTTTTTATCATGAAACGTTACAGGCGTATTGAAAAGCTCGAAAAGTTTTGTTTTCTTTCAGCTATAAAAATAAGGTGACAGGTGTGAAGAAAATACTGTACAGGGTCTTTCATATAAAGTAAGAACGGCGAGCGGCAGTTTTGTCATTCGCTGCTGAAGCCGGCTTGACCGAGCTTATGACGCGCCACGGCCCCCTGCTGTAGTATTGAAAGCACGCGCATAGTTCAAACTTGACCTTGCAATAAGCGTGCAGGTGTTGTCAGTCGCCAGTTAACCTCAGCTGCTAACATGTTGAGACAGTTATCATTGCAACATCGTATTTTTGTATGTAAAATTTATTTTAATTACGATTCGGCTCGGCGGGTACGTGATGCATTTGTTCAGCAATTTCTTGATGAAGTGCCACATTCACTAGCACAGATTCACGTAATTGTAAATAACTTTGACACTACTGGTTCAGTGCTCAATAAAAAACACAAAATATAAAAAAACAGAAAAAATACTGTGGCGTGACTCACTCGCGTCAGCCAAAATGTGGTTACCAGATACAATGCCTGTATAACCCAGGAAGGACGACACTTCCAGCAACTTTTATAAGGTAATATTTCATAGAGGATTGTACACACGCTTAGAGCAGGGGGCCACGGCTCGCCACAAGCTCGGTCAAGGCCACCACACTAGCGGACAACAAACCCGCCGCTTTGCGTTCTTACTTTATATGAAAGACCCTGTATAAACCTTACTGTGCTTATATTTCTCATGCCACAGCTGGAAGCTGACAGTGTGAACTTCATCTCCCAACAGGATGATGCTCTACCTCACTTTCATCACAATGTTAAGAAATTCTTAAACAGGAGATTGAGAAAAGCGATGGATAGATTGTGGTGGGGGTGATGATGAGCAATTCTTATCATTTAACTCCTTGTGATTTTTTTTGTGTGAGGCTATGTCAAAGATTCAGTGTTTATGCCTTTACCAGCAAACCTACCAGTACCGGTAATGCGAGCTCGCATCATCAATGCCATTGATGTATTGACATGTTGCATCAGGTGTGCGAAGAACTTGATTATGACTTGATATTTGCAGAATCAGTAAAGAGACACACATGCAGTATGAAGAAAAGAAAAGAGTTTTCCTGTATGCTTGTGAAGTTTTGTGATAATATGTCAAATAATATAGCCTTGGTAAATTTATGAAACCTTTCAAATCATTTGTAATTAATAACCCTGTGGTTATCCCTTAAAATGGCTCTTTTGGAGGTCCTGATGTATAAGTGGATAGTGGCCGGATATCAGGTTTCTTGAACTACAATGAGTTGATTAACAAAGCAGTTACTCAAAAATGGCCTTCTGCATTGTTGTTACCTGAGAGACATTCTTGCATGTTCTAAATTGCCTACAGGATTTGGTGCTAAGTAACTGTAGAATATTTGGGCTCTATGCCTCTTACACGCAGACCACCATCATCATCATCTTCATTATTGTTTTAAGGGGCAGAACAGTGAGGTCATCTGGCCCCCCATCAATACACGTAGATCCTTTTCCTTAAATCATCTCATCAAGCAGATTCTATCCCAGATTAATTTAAATGGGACAAGCTCTTATCGGTAGGTTTACTGACTTCTTCACGTAGCAGGACGCAGTGTTTTACCATACGGGGATCTTCAACCTGGTACATTGGTGATATAAGTGCCTCAATGCTCGTGCTAATTTTGCGTGATTGGCACACCGATTCTGGACTGTACAACCGTCAAACGGAATCTTTTTGATCACGCCTTATAACTTATAAAATAATAGTTACACGTACTTATACAGTCACCACAGTAACACAGATTTTCTGATAAATTCATCACACACCCATGTAGGCCTGCATGGGGCTGGTGACCAAGGTGTCCCATGACCCTAAAATGAATTAACAACAAAAATCCAATCTCAACAGTGGGGTAAGGTCATTTGATCTTGCCTGCTACCTGCTTGTCCTATGCAATTGGTTCAATAGAACCAAGGGCTACTGTGGAAAATCTCCATTGTGTTAGATTTATATCCTTATCTGCACCATTAGTTTCACGTACTCAGGTAAGACCGAAGTTCTTCTTAGAGAAAGTGAAGGCTTTGTGAACCTACAAAGTTGCCTTCGAAGAAATGTGGCCTTCTTAGCCATGCCATACCATTTGCCCCCTACCTTGTAAGGATTATCTGCTTTCTAGTAATGCATGCTGTGATGCTTCACAGTTTTGCTAGTCATTAAACAGAATGTTTGATAAGAAGTCTGCATGTTGTTATATACATTGAGAAAATGTCATTCATCCATAGAAGTCACAACGGTGGAGCTCTTACTGTAGTTGTAGATATTAGGTTGGAATATACACTGCTGGACATGAAAATTGCACCTGCAATGAAATCCAAATAACATTTTGAAGCAATGACACTATGCATATGATAAAAATGATGTCTCAGAAATGTCACATGATATAGAGGTTGCTGTTGGTCATTACCCACTGTTTGACAGAGCCTGTATGGCAGCCAGACTTCTGCATCTTCAGAGGTAGAGGAGTATGCCACGGTGTAACGTGTATTTCGAGGGCTTTTTATGCAACTGGCATAAGTCAGTAGGAAGCCATTCTATATTTATTTACGCGGCAAATTGTTCAGCCAAGAGAATTTTTCATGTTAATTTATTATTATTATTAATTTATTATAAATTTTACTAAGGTATTTTCGGAGCATTTTATAAAAAGTATTAGCATTCAGATAGGTTTTCTATGTCTTAGAAAACGCTATCAAGCAAATTATTACGAACGACAATATCATAGAAAATTATGTGATTGCGGAATTTTACGGAGTTTCGTCAGTTAGGGTATATTGACAGACGTGACTCACTGGGAATTCAAGTACAGGCTTAATCTTGTCGGAAAGCATGACGCAATCCTGGGTCGCAGCGTCAAGGAAAGGCGAATGGTATGGAACGGAAAACGACTTCTCCCTCCCGCCGAGTGTAATGAGCCAGAGTGGGGATCTAGCGCGTAGGGAGCAGCCAACCAGTGGAGACCACGCAAGCTAGAAGTCGGATGAAGAGTGGGGATGCGACGGGTGCATATGTCGTTCAGTGTTCCGTGGAACGGGGACTATCTGTATAGAACTTAACGAGTACGGTTGTACGCGGGAGTGGCTCCGATGTTCCGTGGAGTGGAGGACTAACTTTTGTAAAACTTAACCAGTGTGGTTGTACGAGTGTTTGGGTCCGATGTACGGACCATAGAATTATCTAATCTACCAGAATCTCATCAAATATCGACAAAGATGTCGACGTCCAGGAGACTGTGGGAAGCTCACAGCATCATCCAGTACGAGGGAAATGTTTCGGCAATTTCCAGTGGTAAGCGCGAATGACGCAGAAATACGCAATCTCTCATTTCTCTTTGTTTTATATTTCATATTTCAGTAACTTCATAGCTTGGGAATAAGAGTAAAATCAATAATTTATCAGACTCCGTTTTCACGTAATTTTCTATCGGTAATATTAAAATCGCAACTCTCCAATTTAAATTTTAAACTTATTATTATTATTAATTTTGCTATTCTTGTTTTATATAATAAATTCATTTCTTTTACAATGCAATCTTTGCTTTCAGTAGGTAGCATTAGATATAGACCAATTCCTTCTCCTGATACAATTGTTTGTTGGGTTAATGATCAAATCATACCACGATCTGAGTGAATAGAGTCTTGAAGGTGTTCTGCCAGAGCTAGACGTTGTTAAATACAAATTTAGATTTCAACATTGCATTGAGGTCTTGGCGCCCACTAAAACAACATAGCTTAGGCAAAGGTAAACAGTTACATTTATCTCCCAACAGTTAGGGGCAGTCAAACCGTTACACTTGTCGCTACCAACATGGGGCATTAAATAACCGTTACACTTGTACGCTCAACGTGGAGCAAAGTGGGAAACCATTACAATTGTCGCTCAAAGGGTGGGCTAGCGAAACTGCTACAATTGTCGCCGACAACTTGGGGCTGAAAACCTAATAACATTTGTGGAAGGAGAAGGGTATATATTTCTGTGCCTGTATTTTGGGGGTTATTTGTCTTTATCAGGGTATATCATTATGGGGGATGAGAAAGAAAGACAGATGAGGTTATGTAGTGGTCATCAACTGGAGAGTGATGATACGAGCAGTATGTCGAGTGATGGTAGTACCGGGGTTGCGGAGGTAAATCCCGATACTGAAACGGAGTGTAGGCGGCCAACCAGAATTAAAAACTTTACTTCTCGAGTTCATGTATCAGAACAAAGTTAGTAGTGATGCCTTAAATGCAAAATTAGAACTGAATAATGCAAAATTAGAACAGAATAATGCAAAATTAGAACAAAACAGTAGGGAAAATAAAGAAAGTACAGAAGCTTTAAATGCAAAATTAGAACAGAATAATGCAAAATTAGAACAGAATAATGCAAAATTAGAACAAAACAGTAGGGAAAATAAAGAAAGTACAGAAGCTTTAAATAAAAAATTAGAACAGAATAATGCAAAATTAGATAAGAACAACAAGGAAATAAGTGTGAAAATGGAGCAGATTAGAGGAGAAATCAGAGGAGTAATGGAAGAGAAGGTTAAAGAGATCATTGCAGATGTAGACAAGAAATTAGGAAAAGTACAGGAGGAGTTAGAAATTAGAATCGGTACACAGGCTGAAAATTTAAAAGAACTAGTGCAACGGGAAACACAGCAGGTCAAAAAGCAATTGGGGGGAGAAATTGACAAAATTCAGGTAGCAACTAAAGAGGTTAAGGAACAGCTGGGGGGTAGAATTGAGAAAGTCCACTCGCAAATAGTTGCAGAAGTAAATGATTTAAGAGAGAGTAATAGAGAGAGCATTAGCAAGATTGAGGAGAAACAAGCAAAGCTATATAATAAAGTAGAAGAATCAGAAGGAAACATTAAATTAACAGTAAACAGTATTGAGAGGAAGGCTGAGGAGAAAATCGCAGAATTAGAGTTAAAATTAAAAGCTAGGATCAGGCAAGAAAATAGTCAGAATAGGCCAGTTTTTGTGAATAGCACACACAGGGAGGTAGAACTGGGTAAGTTCAGCAATCGACAGGGGTGCCCAATGGAGTTCATGAATACTATAGAAAATAAATTCGGGGAGAGGTTGGAAAATGGTAGTATTGAGTGGTGCCAGGTAGTTGAAATTTTAGAACAAGTGTTTGTGGGGGAAATGAGGAATTGGTTTGCTGTCTACAGAGACAAGTTTACTGATATTAATGACTTTAAAATGAAATTCTGTGAAAAGTTCTGGAATGAGGTTATTCAGTCGCAGCATCGTGAGGGAGTAGTGTGTGGTAAATATAACCCTAAAGGAAGCTCCACCATGACCGAATACTTTTTAGGGCAGGTATTAGTGTGTAAATATCTGGATGGCTTGAAGGAGGAAAGTGATGTGGTGAGGTTGCTACTTAGGCACTTTCCCTATAGGATCAAGGAGGCTGCTTGTATCCAGAATGTAAAGACAATATCACAAGTAGAAAATTTGTTAAGCACATTTGATGCACTAGGGAGAGGGGGTTATGAGGACAATTTCAATTGGAACCAGGGTAATAATAATAATAGACCTAATGAAGCCAGGCATCAGGAAGTTCAAGGGAACGGTGGCGAAGGGGCCAACGCTCAAAATAGAAATAACAATAATCAGCTAAATCAGAACAGAGGAAATGGCTATGGTAATCAGTATCAAGGGAGGAACAATGATTTCAGGGGAAATCAAGGGAGGAACAATGATTACAGGGGAAATCAAGGGAGAAACAATGATTTCAGGGGAAATCAAGGGAGAAATTATAATGACAATAATTACAACCAGAATAGGGGTCAAGGAAGAGGACAGCCTAGTGGTAGTAATATACAGCCAAACAATGACAACACAGCCCAGAACAACCAGACCAGTTTAGTAGTTAGTAGTACTACGGCCAGCTGTAGCGGTTCTTTAAACGCGAACCAGGCTGCGAAGTAAGGTCAGAATCTCAGTCTGTAGCATGCCCTGTCCATACAATTATACAGGAACCCTATGACCTAAATGTAAGAAATGAATTATTACATGAACTAAATGATGAAGGTATTATTCAGGAAGTGGTTAGTAAGAGCCCCATAGTTAAATTTAACGTGTCCGAGGCGTACACAGATGTTTTAATTGATAGTGGTTGTATGAAGAGTTGCATAAGTAGTGCATTTTATGATAAAATGAAAGGAACTGGAGTAAATTTTGAGGAGATGCCAATTAAAAGCACTTTTGTTATCACAGCTGTTGGGAAGAGGTCTAAAGTAATTTCTAAGCAAGTTTTAGTAGACATTAAAATTAATAATCATGTAGAGAAGCAGATTTGCCTTGTAATTCCAAATTTAGTATTCAGTGTTATCTTGGGTTCAGAGTGGCTAAGTAGAGTGTCTGGTAACTTATGTTATGATGTAGGGAGTTTGAAATTTAAATGGGGAGATTCTGAAGTAGAAGTAGCGTTCAATGACCATATTCAGAGGAGTAGTATTGTAGGTGTGATTTGTACTTTAAATGAGATATCGCCAGCCGTAGAGCGGGGTTCTCCATGTTTTGTGGGCAGTGTGATTACGAACGGAAGTCTAGAGGACTCGTTACGTGATGCTGCATTTCAGGGTAATATAGAGGTGGAACAATGTGTTCGGCTCTATGATGTGTTATTGTGTAATAGGAGAGTTTTTGAGGATCGCATTGGTATGGCCAATTGCTATACCCATTCATTGAACGTTATTGATAGGTCAGTATTCACAGGACATAGATATCCTGTACCTTTCGCTTATCAGAGTGCAGTTGAGGCACAAATTAACCAGATGCTTGATGATGGGATTATTGAGCACTCTAACAGTCCGTATGTTAATTCTTTGATCACGGTACCCAAGATTGACGGCACAGTTCGTATTTGTTTAGACGCTCGTTTGGTTAACAGTAGAATTAGTTCAGATCAGCTGAAATCTATGTCAATAGAGGAATTAATGCAAACATTTGAGGGGAAGAAGTATTTCACTTGTGTAGATTTGAGTTCCAGTTTTTGGCAAGTGCCACTTATGTACGAAGATAGACCATTTACAGCTTTTAGTCATAAATATAACCTTTATCAATTTTGTAGAACACCTTATGGGTTAAAGAGTAGTTCAGCAGCTTTAATTAGGGCTTTAAACATCGCATTAGGGGATGACACAGGAGAGTTTGTAACCATTTACATAGATGATATGGTAATTAGTTCACGCAGTTTTGAGGAGCATCTAGGTCATTTAGATATAGTTTTTCAGAAGTTAGATCAGGCAGGGTTCACTTTGAAGCTGTCTAAGTCGTCATTCTGTCAGTCAGAAGTGACATTTTTAGGTCATAGAGTGTCGAGTAGAGGTGTAACACCAGAAGAAAGTAGGGTTAATAAGATACTTAACGCAGAGGTGCCACAGAATGTTAAACAGTTAAAAACTTACCTGGGAATTTGCAACTTTTTCAGGAGGTTCGTTCTTAAATACTCAGGGTTGGTAGAACCATTCAGGGAATTGCTTAAAAGTGGGACTCGGTGGAGATGGGAGTCCAAGCATGATCAGGCTTTTAGAGCGCTGAAGGAAGGTTTTGAGAAAGCTGTAGTGCTGAAATATCCGTTAAAAGATAAGGAATATGTGGTTATGACAGATGCTTCACATATAGGCATTGCTGGAGTATTATGTCAGAAAGATGATGAGGGTAATCTGTGCATTGTATCTTTAGCCTCGCGAGGACTGACAGCAGCAGAGAAAAGATACACGATTACTGAGTTAGAGCTTTTAGGTATTGTTTTCAGTTTAGGGAAATTTAGAATGTATTTAGTAGGGGGGAAATTTGAGATCCACACAGATCACCATGCATTACTGTATATGAGAACTTGTAAACTCAGTTCTAACAGAGTTAGTAGGTGGATTCTTGCTCTGCAGGAATACGAATTCACAGTAAAATATATTAAAGGTAAAGATAACATTCTTGCAGACATGCTATCGAGGGACACTAATTTATGTAGGGATTATCCTGTGGTTAAAGCAGAGGACGGTATTTTAATATGTGCATGTGTGGACAGTAGCAACAGGGCATCGTTACAGACACTGAGAAATATGCTAGTGGAGCAACGTGATGACATTCATTTAAAGGGAGCCACTTGCAAGGTTGGAAGCAGGTGACGAGGGCCCATTTATAGTTTCCAAACGTATTGGGAAAACAGCATATGTGCTGGAGAATAGTGAGGGAAACAGATTATACGGGACGTATAATATACATAGTCTACGAAAATATGTGTCATAAAGCAAGTGTGTTTAGCTGGCGAGCCAGCCTATCAAATGAGTAAGTGTGGTATTTGGTGCGTGGGAGGAGATGGTCTTCCAGGCAGGCGTATCAGAAGTCACACAGGGGGGTAGTATGTAAGTAAATGAGAGTTTTTAAGGTACAGGGAAATATGACGGGATTGTCGGATGCTCTTGAGCACTAAAATGTCTCGATACACCAAGGCCAGAATTTGGTAGCGCTGGTGAATTCCCATTTGCCTCCTTGAGATGGGTGAGCGCTTGAACAGGGTATTTTTGCTTAAGGCGTCCACGAGGCAAAAGATGGGCCATCAGAAGGCGAGACAGTCCTTCATGAAACTCATACATATCTGCACACGTGATTTCTGTTTACGGCCTCGCCATGTAAGATTTGTAAGTGTGTAATTTAAGGTAATTTGTACAAAGGTGTTATTTGTGTGAGGAGAACTGGTCTGTGTTGAGAACTAGTATTAAGTAGAATATGGTCTACGGGAACTTAACAAGACAGGGCGATTACGGCACAGAAATATTTGGTGTTATATGTAATGCGCATTTACTGTTTTTTTTTCAGAAGTCAATATTAATTTAATCTACTTTAAAGAGAGATTAAGTATTATGGTCAAGAGGCGCTGCCACAATAGTGTGATCGTGTGCTCAGTGATAAGTGAGATTAAATTTCACCATAAGGAAGGGACCTCCAGTGAAATTAGGAAGTTCTATGGAGATATAAATATATCAGAACACCTTCAATGCGTGTGATATGACATCATAAATACATAGTGCTCACACATTAATTATGTCTATTTCTCCAACATAGAGAAATTTGAGAGGCGGAAATATCCGTGGAACACTATTCTATATGTAAAACATTGGACTGGTTGCAAAGTGCAATCCATAGTGACAACAAACTTTGACGCAAAGTGCGTGAAGAAAAATTATGAGTGTATATATCTGTAATTTAGGGTATTTTCATTTATGTAATATGTATTTTGGATGGGGATTATTAACGTGTCTGGGATAATCGGATAATGGACCGTCGTCACGGTAAATCATCAGATGATCCGAGGCGAATATGTAACGTGTTTTTCGAGGGTTTTTTATGCAACTGGCATAAGTCAGTAGGAAGCCATTCTATATTTATTTACGCTGCAA
The DNA here is from genome assembly GCA_946902985.2 of Meconema thalassinum. Lineage (NCBI taxonomy): Eukaryota > Metazoa > Arthropoda > Insecta > Orthoptera > Tettigoniidae > Meconema > Meconema thalassinum. The sequence continues at coordinate 1,071,092,985 of OX336389.2, forward strand.
ATTGTTCAGCCAAGAGAATTTTTCATGTTAATTTATTATTATTATTAATTTATTATAAATTTTATTAAGGTATTTTCGGAGCATTTTATAAAAAGTATTAGCATTCAGATAGGTTTTCTATGTCTTAGAAAACGCTATCAAGCAAATTATTACGAACGACAATATCATAGAAAATTATGTGATTGCGGAATTTTACGGAGTTTCGTCAGTTAGGGTATATTGAGAGACGTGACTCACTGGGAATTCAAGTACAGGCTTAATCTTGTCGGAAAGCATGACGCAATCCTGGGTCGCAGCGTCAAGGAAAGGCGAATGGTATGGAACGGAAAACGACTTCTCCCTCCCGCCGAGTGTAATGAGCCAGAGTGGGGATCTAGCGCGTAGGGAGCAGCCAATCAGTGGAGACCACGCAAGCTAGAAGTCGGATGAAGAGTGGGGATGCGACGGGTGCATATGTCGTTCAGTGTTCCGTGGAACGGGGACTATCTGTATAGAACTTAACGAGTACGGTTGTACGCGGGAGTGGCTCCGATGTTCCGTGGAGTGGAGGACTAACTTTTGTAAAACTTAACCAGTGTGGTTGTACGAGTGTTTGGGTCCGATGTACGGACCATAGAATTATCTAATCTACCAGAATCTCATCAAATATCGACAAAGATGTCGACGTCCAGGAGACTGTGGGAAGCTCACAGCATCATCCAGTACGAGGGAAATGTTTCGGCAATTTCCAGTGGTAAGCGCGTATGACGCAGAAATGGGCAATCTCTCATTTCTCTTTGTTTTATATTTCATATTTCAGTAACTTCATAGCTTGGGAATAAGAGTAAAATCAATAATTTATCAGACTCCGTTTTCACGTAATTTTCTATCGGTAATATTAAAATCGCAACGCTCCAATTTAAATTTTAAACTTATTATTATTATTAATTTTGCTATTCTTGTTTTATATAATAAATTCATTTCTTTTACAATGCAATCTTTGCTTTCAGTAGGTAGCATTAGATATAGACCAATTCCTTCTCCTGATACAATTGTTTGTTGGGTTAATGATCAAATCATACCACGATCTGAGTGAATAGAGTCTTGAAGGTGTTCTGCCAGAGCTAGACGTTGTTAAATACAAATTTAGATTTCAACATTGCATTGAGGTCTTGGCGCCCATTAAAACAACATAGCTTAGGCAAAGGTAAACAGTTACATTTATCTCCCAACAGTTAGGGGCAGTCAAACCGTTACACTTGTCGCTACCAACATGGGGCATTAAATAACCGTTACACTTGTACGCTCAACGTGGAGCAAAGTGGGAAACCATTACAATTGTCGCTCAAAGGGTGGGCTAGCGAAACTGCTACAACGGTATCGTATTTATGAAGAATTTCACCACCCAGACTTAATTGAATTGAGCTAGGTAGTCAGGTAGCTCAAAGCCAGATGATCAACCATTCATGTTGGCCATATGCCACTACTATAACACAATATTTGCAGGCATGAATGCAGGTCGTTCGTAGAGTTCTGCCAAACACACCAAAGACCCAACCGACATACAGTAGCAGTATATTAGTTTACAATAATACTAAATTTCCACGTAGTCAATACAATATTGGAAATTCCTTATTATTGTAAACTAATATACTCATCATCTTCTTCATTTCCCCTTTTCCAGTTGACACTGGGTGGGGACAAATATGGTTCCTCTCCACTTTGTTCTGTCGTTCCACCATTCCTCTTCCGACACAGTGTTCCAATCCAGGTTCCGTTTTCTAATACTATCCTCCACCGAGTCCATCCAATGCATTCTTGGTCTTCCTCGTCCTCTCTTCCCTGTCATCCGTCGTTCCAGTGCTCGTCTTGGTAGCCTTACTTCATTCATCCTTTTGACATGTCCAAACCATCTCAATCTGTTTTGCTTCAGTTTGTCATTTAGTTTCTGTACTCCCAGTTCCTTCCATATATCTTCATTTCTCACTCTGTCCCTCCTCGTTTTCTGGACCATACTTCTCAGGAATCTCATCTCAGCTGCTCTCATCCCTCTTAGTCATTGTCCAAGTTTCTGCTGCATATGTCATTATAGGAACATAATATGCTTTGTACATAACTTCTTTAGCCTTAATTGGTATATCCTTGTTTCATACTAGTCCCCGTACCACCACTTCCAATTCTTGATCTCCTACTTTGATTACTCCTTTTCCTTCTTTCTTATCTCTTCTTATCACCACTGTTTTACTCTTTCTCCACATTTATCTTCAATCCCCATTGCTCAATCTTTTCATTTATTACGTCTTAACTGTTCTTGTACCTCCATCTCATCCTCGCCCCAGATCTGCAAACTACATTACCTTCATCTTTACTCTACTATATTCTTTCATTGCTGCCTTCATGATGTCATCCATCACCATTTCGAACAATAATGGTGACAACACACTTCCTTGCTTTAGTCCAGTGTCAATTTTAAACCATTCCGATGTCCTGACTCTAGTCTTCACACTACTGTAGCACTCCATGCACATTCCTTTTTATCATGTCTCTCAGTTCCTTGCCTATCCCCCTATTTGTTAAGGTTTCCCAAACTTTTGTTCTAGGGATGCTATCATAGGCCTTTTCTAGATCAATAAAAGTCATTACCATATCCTTCCCATATTCCCAACTCTTTTCAATGTTCTGTCTCAGAATGAAAATGGGTTCCACTGTTGACCTGCCCCCTCTAAATCCAAACTGCTCCTCCTCTATTTGGCTTTCTACCTTTACTCTAATTCTTTTTTCTAGGATTCTTTCCATTATTTTGGCAACATGCGAGATGATGGTGATTCCTCGGTAGTTACCACACACCTTCCTTTTTCCTTTCTTGAATATTGGCAATATTATTCCCTTTTTCCAGGCTTCAGGTACTTTCTTCTCTCTCCACACACTCCTGAGAAGTCTGTATGTCCACTGCAGTCCCCCTGGTCCTGCTGCCTTGATCATTTCTATTGCCACTTCGTCGATTCCCTCAGCTTTCCCCATATTCATCTTCCTAACTGCCCAATCCACTTCGGCCATAGTGATGTCTGGTTCTTCTTCTATTTCTTCCTCCACCGTTTTGGCTGTTTGCGTAACTTCTCCGCATGTCTGGCATCTCACTTTCAACAGCTCGCTGAAATATTCTTTCCATCTGTCCGTTATCTCTTCTGGTTTTGTCAATATTTCACCTTCTTTGTTTTTCACGAACCCAGTGTTCACCTCTTCATTCCTTCTGCTTTTTATAATTCCAAACAGCAATTTCTTTCCACAATGTAAATCCTCCCTTATTTCCTGAGTGAATTCTTCCCAGCTTTTCTTCTAATATACTGTCAAGTCAATACGAAAATTCATTCTATTTTAAAGCTCAATATATACAGTAGCAGCACGTGGGATCTTGTCCAGAGAGATCCCGCAGTCTGTAGGGCCTACACTTTGTTGCTGGTGTCAAAGAGATTCAGTCTGGTCTACAGAATTCTACTGCACCGTTTGCCTTTGACCCCTCCTTGGCGTCATGCTGCACATTGTCAATGATACCAGGATGAATGGCAACACATTATGTTTTCTGAGGAGTCCCTCATCGATCTTAATGCAGCAGCATTTACCAGCGTTTGGCGCCACAGAGGGCAACACAATGATCCTGCCCTAATTTGTGAATGCCATATGACCTGGACACCATGTGCTCTGGTATCTGTTATGACTCCCGGTCATGTCTCATAGTTGTTGTAGGCTTGGAGACAGCATAGCGCTATTCAATGAGATTCTACAGTCCCATTTTCTACCATTTTTGTGCCGCATACTTCACGCTATCGTGCAGCAAGAGAATGCTCATTCTCATACAGCTTACATTTCCCAGCCGACTCTACAAGATGTGGACACCATTCTTTGACTTGCCAGGTCTCCTGATTTGTCCCCTATGTTGCAATATTTGTAAGAAACATTTGTCACTGAATCAGTGTGGTCTACAGGCATGGGCATTGACTGCATTGTATGTCTTTGCCCCCTTGGCATCATGTTACATATCATCAATGGTGTCAGGAAGATCAACATTGGAATGTGGAATGACAACATGTTGTGTTTTCTAGTGAGTCCCATCAACCACCTACCCAAAAACACTGCACAATCTACATGTGCAGTTGAAGGATTGATGTTGAATGTACCTCAGGACTTTATTTGCCACCTGTGTGATGGAATGCCTTGTTGCATCGCTGCTTGTATAACCACAAGATAGGGCATTCTCTAATATTGAACTTATTCTTTGTGGATGCTAAACAATCCATCCTCTAAGCACTCTTGTGATGGTTAAATACAATTTTAAGATTGGAAACAGGGTGTAATGATTTCCATATCGAGCAGTGTATTACCTGATGTCGAGATTGTGTGCAATGGCCCATGAGCTGGTAAGCAAGTTCTCAATTGCTTCATTATCATTGGAAGCATCTTAAAGAGGAAGTGTCCTTTTGACTAACTACACTTCACACAAGCATCTTTTAACACTCTTGACATATTAGCAGTTAATATCTCTCTCCCTGAAAATCCTTTTTGGAACAGGTGTCATTCTTCCTGTGAACTACACCTTGTTTCTCAACATGCTCATCAGCTGAATTTGTACTTAATGACTCATATGTCCAGGAAGGTTCAAATTGTTGCCAACCTGAAGCCCAGGCAGCTACTCACATTTCCAATTGGGTAGTGTTTGTTACTTGGTTGAATGGTCAAACATAATGCCAAAAATATGTTCCATGACTGTTCAAGTAGGAATGTTAACAAGAAGCAGTATAATACAAGCATAGGAGAAGACAGATGGATATTAGCGACTTAACACCAATGAGGAAGTATCTGAATTTTTCTTTTACATATGACATCATTCTTTTGTCTTTCAATGGTGCTCTTAGTTGCTGCTTTCTATCATCTATGCATGTAATGTGCACCATGAGTTTATTATGTAGTCAATGTAATCACAAGACATTATTCTTTTATTACACGTAATCTATTAATGATAACTTTGTTATAAAGATATCTGAGAGGTCAGAAAATTCATCACAGATGTCAACATGAATATAAAACAATAATATTAGTGTAGTAGTAGTTTGTAGTTTTACGTGACCGTGAATCTTCTGATTATGAGCCACGGGAATATTAGTGTGAAATAGCACTTGAACCAATGACTGTTCTTGCACATCAGCAAGCTACCATCCATAATTTCTTGCAACGAGTCGAGGCTTGGAGCTCTATGCAGAATAATCCTACAGTTCCCAGGTGAACACAGTTCTGAATTGGGAGAATTTGCCAGTTCTCACTTAAGAAGTTAGCTTGTGGATTGCAGTTTTAAGCCTTTATTGAACATTCTATCATCCAAACAAATGTTCGAATAATAACCATATTGGTCTAAATAATATATCCGTATTGATTGAATTAACAAGTGAAATAGTAATAATAAGTCCATCAAACCAATAAATAAATTTTTATTAAACTTACTGAAAGTTTGATAAGTTAATGGACATGTTTCGACCGTAACAATGGGGGTCTTCTTCAGCTCCGCTAAATTAAAATGAAAAGTAATCTTATATCTAAATAGGTATATTAGGAAATGGATATCCTTACGAAATTTTTGATTTTACTTAAAAATTTTCTTATTAGTAGTTGGTGCATCTAAAACTGCGTCAGTGTACTGTAGCTGTGATGAAATGTGGTGAAACAAGCTAACATCAAGAAAGTGAATTGAGATATATAATTTAAATATTTTCTACTCCCAGAACCATATTTGTTGGCTTATTCTCATTGTAGTCTGAAGCTGCATCAGCGGAGCAGCGATGGAAAGTGGGGAAACTTGCTAATATCGAGAAAGAGAATTGAGATCTTTAAGTTCATTATCTGCTAGTTACTAATCATTAAAACTTTCAATAAGTTTAATAAAAATGTATTTATTTGACGTATTTATTATTAATATTTCAATTCTATCATCCGTTGTTGCATGGTGCAAGCTATTCACCTTGCTGCATAAAATGTGCAAGTTGCTGATTTGAAAACATGTCTCTGATTGGCTGTAATAATAATTGTGTATAATATTATGGAATCAGTAATTGTAAGTTCTCTATTTTATGTGCAATGGTAAATAATGGTATTTTATCATACTCCTTAAATTCCCAAATAAAATCTTCAGCACATTCAACATCTTACAGTTTCTCCTTCCACAGAGTAGAAGATTTCTTCTTCCCTTTCTATATGAAGTGCATGTTCTTAGTTTCAAATCATGGCTTTCTAAAGAGACATAGGCCCTACTTGGTATTTGACTCGAAAGTTGCCACTCCATACAATACCTGTTTCCCTGTTTGTGAGTGCTGTAGGGTAGAAGGAGAAAGCAGAAGGTGTCGAGCATTCCAGGAAAAGAGTGTTGGAAGTTCTTTATGCACACTTGTAATCACAAATCAGTGTTTGCCTACCAAAGATAAGACATCAGTTTGCATAATTAGCCTCAGATTTCCCACTGAGTAAGATGTAACTTTACAAGGATTATTAGTCGTCAGTGTAGGTTTAGTAAACCCTTTTGGTCTATTTTCAGTTATGAAAAAAATAGGCTTATGAGATCACCTTTAGTCCATGTGTGTGTGTCCTCCCCTAATAACATCTAACTGGCTGTAGCAATTTCAATGAAACTACTACCTCACCCGACCTCGAACGTGCCTTTCAAATTTTAATGTGTTTCATCAATCCAACATGGTAGCCGCGCAAAATATTTCAGTGGCATTCTATATCTCCGCAACAGTAACAGATATCACCCTGAAATTTTGTACGGTGATAAAGGGTATTACTAGAAGCTCATTTATGTTACTTTGATAAACCTGGTAAGTACGAAATGAACATGGCGGCCAAGCGAAGTTGAAATATTTAAATACACTTTTCTCGCGATTTAACCATCCGAGCGCAGTGAAGCATGGTACAGCAAATGTTTATACACATTGTAATGCACTGAGATCTAATTTTGTTCAATCGTTTACATAACCTCAAGATGGCGGTTGTGCGAAATTTTAAAATTATGTTTTTATTTCTTGTGTCCTAATCATGCGATCAAAGTGAACATTTGAATAATGAGCCTACGCAAAAATCTTCATCTAATGGTAAATAACTCTATGGCCTACATATATAGCAACCCATGATGGCGACTATCCGAAATATTTAGACGGCTCTCAATATCTACGAATCTATTGCAGCAATCAAACTGAAATTTTGTATGTTGATAGAGGCTATTAACTTAAGTTCACCTATGGGACTTTTAAAACCTGGTGATCACAAAACCAACATGGCGGCCAAGCAAAGTTTAAACATTTAAATGGAATTTACTCGCGATTTAATCATCCGAGCACAGTGAAACTTGGTACGGTAAATGTTCATACAAGCCTTAAGATACTAATGTCTAATTTAATGGAATTTTATGGGAACTTAAAACTGGCGTCTGTGCATTTTTTTAAATCTCGTTTTCGTTTCTCGTGTCCTAAGTAAGACCAGTAGGATATATGAAAATAGACTATTTAGTTCTTCACTGAACTATGTGTTACCCAGTGAAATCAGTCAAAATATTGTTTACTTTTGTGGCTTCTGATAAAAAGAATCCTTAGAGGGCCTTTTCTTAAATATTAATACTGAACCATAATTCCAAACATGAAAATCAGATTATGACGTTTTGGGGAAATACATGTTGAAAATGCAGTTTTCAGGATTTTTTCATGCCATTCTATTCGTTGTCATAACCTGTTATTTAGCTCAAATACCATCAGTCCATTTGTAATGCAATAAAATCGCACTCTACAAGAAAAAATAAAAAATAAACTACTTTCACAGAATTGTAAGTATAAACTTGATAAGCTGTGACTACTTTGTACTGTACATAATTTAAATTAAGTAGTACAGTAGCTATTTATTTAGGATTTGAAGAAGTCCACTTGATGCATGAGACATGTCATCTCACATTTTACGTATTTTAGTGCAGTGAATATTGTAAAAGCAATAATGAAAATGAAAATCCACATCCTGCTTCCAGTCTCCGACCGGGTCAGAAATGGAATGAATGAAGCCCCCATCTAGCGGCGAGGATATGAATTGTGCCGGCTGCCGAAGCCTGTCGCACTCCTCTGGGGCAGTGATTAAATGAATGACAGATGAAATGAAATGATAGTGGAGAGTGTTGCTGGAATGAAATGTTGACAGGGAAAACCGGAGTACCCGGAGAAAAACCTGCCTCCGTTTTGTCCAGCACAGATCTCACATGGAGTGACCGGGATTCGAACCACGGACCCAGCGGTGAGAGACCGGCGTGCTGCCGCCTAAGCCACGGAGGCTCTGTAAAAGCAATAGATTGTTTTTATTTACAGGTGTACATCACTTATGTTATTCTAATATGGTCATATGCATGTTAGTCCCATTGTTATTTGTTGTTATTATGTTTATTCAGTACCAAACGGACTGTTCAAGATAATTGGGATTTCTTAATGTGTTGACCGACTGAAAAGCGATGATAAAGTTAGAGTCAAGGAGTAGTAAAACCAGTTCAATGAGTTCGCAGTTGAGATCTACTCTGTTCTGCAAGAATAAGTCAGTGTTCCGATAAAACTTCCCCTACATTGCTCGGTATTCAAACTGACTTTGCAGCAAGGAAGTGAGTGAGTGTTGGGTGGATTCAGGATATTTCATACATAAGCTGGAGGTAACTACAGTACATAATATGATGGTAGCACAAATGATTGGTGTGGCAAATGGATGGGAGCAATGGCATGAATGGAAAGATAAAAGGTAAGTTAGAAATGAACGTGTTTAAATAGGGCTATTTGAAAAAGTCGGCTGAGATGGTAGGGTCATGTGATGCAAACGGGGAGGACAGATTACCCGAGTTTTTTAAGAACTCAGCTATACAGTAGAGGGTGAGAGAAGTAGAGTTAGAACTAGGACTAGGAGGCAATTGAAGTGATAGAAGCCAATTTTCAGTGTTGCCTAGTTCTAATAAAGGAAGCTTTACACTCGGTCAACACAAATTGTTGTGCCCAATTATATTAGGGGGGAAAACAAGTATTTACATACCCTAACATGTAAAACACTACAGAAGATATTTATCACAAAATAATACGCTTTTATCTACTTTTATGTACCCCCATTTTTGTACATAAAACGTGTTATTTTGTGATAAATATCGTATGTAGTGTTTTCATGTTAGGTCATATACATACTTGTTTTCCCGCCTATGTAATTGGGTACAAAAATTTGTGTTGATTGACTAAAAGCTTCCTTCACTAGGGGGCAATGTTTATTTAACGATTTCAAGGTGAAAAGTATAGAAGCAGAGGAGGCAGCAGTGTTAATTGCTAACAAAGAAACATGGAGGTGCATCATTTGCTCTCAAAGACTTGCAGACTATACCAATCATCAGGTATCTGGGACGGATTATCCCTCTGCCCATCTCCTCTTTCTGTTCCTCCTTGTGCCTCTGCCATGGCACGGAGTGGGTGTTACAGTACTTGAAATAGCTTAACCACAAGTGACTTTATAGCATGTGGACCTTTGATTCACATCCATTACGAAGTCGATCAAAAATAAGTACATGTATTTTTGACATATGACATATTACAGTATGAAGATAATGGAATGCAATTTTGAAAACGCATATATGTATGTAATGAAGCTTCATCAATCTAATGGTTGCATAACAACATGACAACTTCCGTAAATTATGAAACTATTACTGTTTGAAGTGTGATCGGCTTCACCCCACCTGATGGGGTGAAGTCGATCACAGGTTTATTTCAGCCTATAAGCGCCTTTATACATCATATGGGGTGAAATCAATCATCATTTTAGTTTTTAATCATGATTTAATATGTAAAAATGATACAAATATTACATTTTACTATTATTTAACGCAAGTATACCTATTCTCTAAAGCATACAATATAATTCGTAAAAGAAAAAATCCCTATCACTTAATCTTGATTAATGTTCATTTCCGAGATAGTCTATACCGGTATCACTCAATACTGGAGACATCTATATTTGGGAAGATATAGTGTCCCCTTTTCAAACTCTTTGAGAGCAATTTCATTATTATCTGTGTGCCAGATGTTTCTTGAATATCTGGCACATCTGGAAATGAAAAGATTTGCTTGACACCATTCTTTCTCAGATAAGATATCTCGTAGGCATTATCAACTAACACTTTCACAATTTGCCCAATGAAGTTCCTGTCTCTTTTATCAGTGGGAAATGAAACAACAACAAAGTCATTAACATCGTAAGCATCTTGTGATTTTATGTCTAGTTCACCTTATGAATTATTAAGATCCATAATCATCATCATATTCCTCCAATGCTGCTGTCTCAACTTGTTCTTCTTCATCAGAATCAAGAAGGTTATTTACCACTATTCCCTTACCAGCAGCAATATTAAGTCTTTTTTCCTCTTGCCGGACGTTTTTCACTACCGGTTGGTCTTGTTTCTCCATCTCGTGCTTGCTTCAGATGTTCCACAAGTGTATCACTCCATCTCTTTTCCGATCGTATTAGCACATCTCCGGGATCCTGGTCAAGGCTTGGTAATTTCTTCAAGACCATTTCTCGATTTATCGGAACAATCCCACAAGCTTTGAAGCCAGAAATAATAGTTGAGCTGACATGGGTTCCCACTTCATTAAATGCCTTCTTGAGCATGGATGGAAACTCACATTTGGGTAACACACCTCTATTCTTCATCTTCCATTCTTCTAAACATTTCCTCCATGCCTTTTTCAGTGGATGATAAAATGCCACATCAAGAGGTTGGCAAATATGAGTGGCATTTGGTGGTAAAAGGATAAAAGTAATGTCATTTTCTTTGCACGAACGAATTACATTCAGAGACAAATGGCTTGACAAATTGTCTCCAATAATGGCCTTCTTTCCCTCTAATTTTCTCGCATAGAGCAGCAAGATATTTTCCATCCAGTCTTCAAATATTTCCAAATCGAACCAACCACTACTGTTCCTGTTGTAACCAGCTCTGGATATTCCACCCTCCACCCTAGTAGGATACATGTGCTTAGCTTTGTACACAATATAAGGTGGCAATATTTCACCACTGGCTGTAGCTTCTACCATTGCGCTCACACTGGTTTTTGATGAATCCATACTTCTTTCAACATGTTTTACTCCTCTCTTGGATTCACAAGGATCATCTGTAAAATTTGTTTCATCGTAGTTTATAATATTACTTGGAGGTATGTCTTGCAGAGAGTTCTCTAAGTGGTTGAAATATTCATTCACTGTGCTATTGTTGACATCTGCCCTTGCTCTCTTTATGTTCTGGGACATCATATCAGAAAGAGCTGGGTTTCTTTTCATGAAATTCATGAGCCATTCCTTCCCAGGTTTATTGTCTTTGAATTTCTTGACTACTCTCCCTGATTGATATATGTAGCACTGGACTACATTTTGTACATCAGTACGTTTCAGAGAAAACCCCAATCTGAACACCTAACTAAACCTTCCACTGAACAATTTTCATCAGTGGTATTCAATGCAGGTTGTCCTCCAAATGTCTTGGTGTGTTTACCTTTTACCCAATCATTTAGGGTAGTATATGGTACACCATATGCTTCAGAGGCTTTTATGATGCTCATTTTCCCCCTCTTTACTTCTTGCACAGCATTATTCAAATGCTGAACATTATAATTGCATTTCCCAGCAGAGCCTGGCTTCTTCTGATATATTCGTACCATGATCGACTTCACCCTACAAAATGTAAACATTCGGTATAATACACTATTGCTTGCATCTCAACATAAATTAGGTGCGATCTAAAGGGCAGCCCAAGAGCACAACACATCAACTTACCAAATGAAGTCGGTGAAGATGTCGGGGTACCAATTGATACCGGTGGATGACTGTTTGTTGACCAAGTTTTTGAAATATATTAAAAATAGACCCTGATTGAATACTTAACCACACTTAACTTGTTATGATTATAAAATGCAAAGAATATCATATGAATAGCATGGAGTTTCAACATTCCAAGGAAGCTTAAATCGCTACTTCTCCATTTACCCACCAGGTGTCAGTACTCAAATTATATCAAGACGTTACAATGATCGACTTCACCACACCTGATCGACTTCACCCTGATCTATGGTATTCACTCAACAAAGTATATTTTCCTATCATGTGTAGATCACCCTTGATGAAACCCAACACCCGGAGTTTATTAAAAATGAAATAAATTATGTGTGGGCCGAGTAAATACTGTACAGTCCATCAAATTTCAAAGAAAATGAAATTAATACTTCTAAAATTTGATCCAGCTAGTTCAAACTGGTTTACCAGCGTTTTGCCCCAGTGTACCATTGGGCTCATCGGTAAGATACACCTCACCAAGACACTGCCTAGTACATACTGTCATTCAGAGCACAAACATCCTGTATCCCTCAGAAAACAGTTACATTTCAATAAGCACTGTATATCAACATGCCAGTCAAGTATGTAGTTCTTCCATTGTCATTCCTGAACCTACTGCATAGGCCTAAAAAAATGATTTATTTGCAACTTTTACTTAACTTCTCTCCACTTTCATTACCTTTGAAGTATTTTAGAGGTATTTGAAGTTTTACATCTGCAGATTGAACACGTTTAGTTGTAGAAGTCATTGTGAACTTTCTGCCATCGTAACCAGTGTTGCCAACCTTTGAGCCAACCTTTACTTGGCTGCTCTTTTGTGCCAAAGGATATGTAATAATCTCATGTACATTTAACTCAGGAATAGGGAATAATACCCATTATAATTGGGTACATTTGTGTTGACCAACTAAAAACATTTCAAATTTTGTTTACTAAGGCAACACTGAAAAATGGCTTCCAACATGATAATGAAATGTAATATAATATCAAATTCATATTGAATTACTCTGTGTATCATTTCAGATACCCCTAAAGACTATATTCATGCTCACAAATCATCGCATGAAAAGCAAAGTTGGTAATGCTCCCAATTACCATGAAAGTGAAATATATTTTCATGGATTTGTACAAAGAAAATTCTGTAAAGTAATCTAGTCAGCTTATGAAAACGTAGCAACATGCACTGGATAATCTTCTACTCCAACAACAAACAGTGAATGTGGGAACTATTTCCTGGCACGTTAGCCTCTTACAGACCATAATATCAAAGAGACTGCTTAGGTCTTGAGGTGACTGACTACCAGTATAGACTGGATGTTGATAAGCATACCAAACACCCCTGTGGCACCACAGCCCATGAAGGGCCTAGGACTACCAAGCGACTGCTGCCCAGCCATTTGGCCTGCAGATTGCGGGATGATGCGTGGTCAGTGTGTAGGGTCCCCTCAGCCTTTAATCTTGGTTTTCGGGACTGGGGTGCTGCCTCAAACCACATGGCTGGCAAAAGGCATACCGTACCAGTATTTTATGATAATTTATGAAGTATAACAGTAGAGTCCGGTCGGCCCGTGGTGTTGGAGTAGCGCGCCTGCCTCTCACCCGCAGGCCTCAGGTTCGATTCCCAGCTCCGTCAGGGATTTTTCAAACTGACGTGAGGGCTGGAACGGGGTGCACTCAGCCTCGTGACGACAATTGAGTAGCTGTCTGACAGTAAGGCAGCGCCCCGGTCACAAAAACCAAGATTAACAGCCGATGGGACCCGATGCGCTGACCACGCGTCACCCCAATATCTGCAGGTCAAACGGTTGGGCAGCGGTTGCTTGGTAGGCCTAGGCCCTTCATGGTCTGTAGTGCCAGGGGTTATTAATACGGTAGTAGAGTCCAAAAGGAAATCATGGAAGGAATTTGTATCAAAATTAGAAACATTAGGTCAAGCGGCAGGAAAACCTTTCTGGAGTGTTATAAAGAATCTTATAAATGGAGGGAAAAGAGAAATGCGCTGTGTTTTAGATAGTTCGGGGAAACTCGCTGTAGATACCAAGGAAGCATTTGGAAGATGGCAAGATTTTTTCGAAAACTTGCTAAATGTTAATGAAGACATATCTGGCAATGTGGCAAATTTTAAGATTATGCAGGAGGAGAATGAGGACATTGACAGGATCATGGTTGAGGAAGTAGAGAGGGTGGTAAATAAACTACAACGCCACAAAGCCGCAGGAGTAGATGAAATTAGGTCAGAAATGGTAAAGTATAGTGGGAAAGCAACGCTGAAATGGTTACATAGGATAATAGAATTGGCATTAGATTTAGGAAAGGTACCCTCTGACTGGACAAAAGCAGTAATCTCACCAATTTATAAGCAAGGTAACAAGAAATATTGCAGCAATTATAGAGTCTTTTCTTTGATAAGCGTCCTGGGCAAAGTGTACTCAGCGATCGTAGAAAGGAGAGTTCGATCATTGGCCGAGAGTAAGATGGCTGGAAACCACTGTGGCTTTAGACCGCAATGAGGATGTCAAAATCAAATTTTTAGTATGCGCCAAGTTATTGAGAAATGCTACGAAAGGAATAGACAGTTGTGTTTGTGTTTTGTAGACCTAGAGAAGGCATACGATAGAGTACCCAGGGAGAAGATGCTGAGCATCCTTAGGGATTATGGTATCGAGGGAAGGCTGCTACAGGCAATCAAAAGTATTCATGTTCATAGTCAGGCTGCAGTGAGAGTTGATGGTAGGATGAGTTCCTGGTTCAAGGTTGTTGCAGGAGTGAGGCAAGGCAAGAACCTCTCACCACTAATGTTTATTTTATATATGGACCATTTGCTGAAGGACATAAACTGGCCGGGTGGGATTCAATTAGGTGGAAACCAGGTAAGCAGTCTGGCGAATGCTGATGACCTGGTTGTAATGGCAGACTCCGTCGATAGCTTACAAGACTACATGTTAGATCTTGAACAGAAATGTAGGGAGTATGGTATGAAGATCAGCATTTCAAAGAAGAAGGTTATGTCTGTAGGGAAGAAACGCTAGAAAATAGAATGCCAGTTAGGAGTACCTAATTGGAGCAGGTGGAACATTTTGAATAAGTAGGCTGTATATTCTCTCTGGATGGTGGTAGTATGGGGAAGGAAATAGGGTCGAGGTGTATAAAAGCCAATGGAGTGAGGTCTCAGTTGCAATCTACAGTATTCTACAAGAAAGAAGTTATTGTAGCCACGAAACTCTCCCTATATCGCTCAGTATTTAGACCGACCTTGCTTTATGGAACTGAGAGCTGGGTAGATTCAGGACAACTGATATGAGGATAGCTCAAATGATTGCTGGGACAAATAGATAGGAGCAATGGCAGGAGGGTACTCGTAATGAAGATATAAAGTCTAAGTTATAAATGAACATGCTAAATGAAGCTGTTCGTATGAGCCGACTTAGATGGTGGGGTCATATGAAGAGAATGGAGGAGGAGAGATTACCTAAGAAGTTAATGAGTTCGGCTTTAGAGGGTAAGAGAAGCAGAGGTAGATCTAAGAGGCGATGGTCAGATTCAGTGATGAACGATCTCAAAGTGAGACGTGTAGAAACAGAGGAGGCTGTAGTGCTAACTGCTAATAGGGCATCATGGAAGTGACTTTTTCGCAAACAGAGGCTAGCAGACTAGACTGGACGCTGAAAGGCAAATCAGTCTCAAATAAAAATGTATGTATGGATGAATTAATGTATTTTTCTTCTTCTCCCTCAGATTTCTTGGGGCTCATACTTTTTATGAAGAACCATTTAGTGATGGGGGCTTGATGGTGCAGTAGTCAAGCTGCTGCCTCCCACCAAGGTGACCACGCTCGATTTATGGTTAATATATTTGGGATTTTCAAGGTGCAATGTCACGTCCGGGAGTTTGGATTCCACATACAAAGGCCCCGTGGCTTATGATCGCGAGACTAACACTCATGTAAAACTAAAAGCTTCTTTTCCTCCTTCATCTAGCAATGGACAAAGGAACTTCTTCCAGTTTTAAACTGGTATTCCTTCCAGAGGTCGAATTGAAAATAATTTACTGTTGGTATGGCCATGTTCAGAACTGTTAAGAAAGAAATCAATTTTGGGAGAGGGTAAGGGGGCCTTAAAAGAATATCATATCAAATTCCCCCATTTGTAACACCCACAAACTGCAATAGTTTTTATTGCCTTCAGTGTTGGTGGTGATTGTTGTTTGAAGGGGAATAGCTTTGAGGTCATCTGCCCCATTTCTTGGCTTTAATCAGGGGCATAGCCAGGGATTGATGGGGACTGAACCGTACCTTCCCCTGAAGTATCTAATAATCTGTTGTCAAGGGATGTTTTACAGGAACAGTTCATCTTGCAGCCTGCAAGTCAGCTATGTTTCTCTGTGGTCCATATATTGGAGATGGTTCGTCCACAACCAATCCCGTGGGGAGACCTGTGTAAACAATTCAATCAGCCTGAAATATTATCATTTACACGCCAATATTGCATTGAGATATTAGAAGCCATTTTTCATTGTTGCAAAAGTAATCTATTATTAGAAGCCTTTCAGATGGTCAACACGAGAGAGCCCAATTAGATAAGGCGGAGGTTACAGTTAACTTCCTAGTGCCTGATATAAATTACATGTATTATTTATCTTTCAATATCCGTTGTACCGTGGATGCCTGTCGGCCAACACATGCTGCTACAGTCCATAAAGATCTTGCAGACTGCAAGTCATTTATGTTACATAAGAAGTGTTTTTTAACACTGTTCAACAATGAAATTTTTACATAAGGAAAAATTCCCATCTCTATAGATTTTGGTATGCTGAATTTGAAAATTACAATAATTTTCGTTTTTTAGCTTCCGTTTTGTTTTGTTTCTAGCTAACACAGTCTGAGATTGCTTGTCTCCCGTAGTGATCCATTGTGTATTGTGACGCGTGAGTTTCTGAGTCACTGTTTGGAATCAAAACTGCTGTTAGAATGCCCCGCAGATATGCTAATAACCCCAACAATTTTTGTTACATATGTGGAGATGCAAGCAAGGAGCCTCCGTGGCTTAGGCGGCAGCACGCCGGCCTCTCACCGCTGGGTCCGTGGTTCAAATCCCGGTCACTCCAAGTGAGATCTGTGCTGGACAAAACGGAGGCAGACAGGTTTTTCTCCGGGTACTCCGGTTTTCCCTGTCAAAATTTCATTCCAGCAACACTCTCCACTATCATTTCATTTCATTTCATCATTGCCCCAGAGGAGTGTGACAGGCTTCGGCAGCCGGCACAGTTCATATCCTCGCCGCTAGTTGGGGGCTTCATTCATTCCATTCCTGACCCGGTCGGAGACTGGAAGCAGGCTGTGGATTTTCATTTTCATGTGGAGATGCAAGCCTCCGTGGCTTAGGCGGCAGCACGCCGGCCTCTCCACCACTGCACAGTGGGTCAAAATCGAAATCTAGGTGGACAAAATTATTTATTTTCATAATTTAAAAATCAAAATTTATTACTTCTACAGCATTCTCATATAATTGCCGCTCACTATTCTGGGATATAAATGCATCTTAGTGTAAATCTGTCACCACTGTTCGAGCAGTTTGAATTGGAGGGTGAATGTAAGTGGCTGTGGTTTGGTTGTCTGTGTGTAGGGTGACCAACCGTCCGGCATTTGCCGGACATGTCCTCCTTTTGTCATGCTTGTCCTCTGTCCGGCAGGCATTTATTATTTGCTATTAAATGTCTGGCTTTTTGCATATTGTAGTCTTAGTCATTCAGTTTCCTATTGTTTTCTCTGTTGCAAAGCTATTTTTGTTGCACTTCCTCTATCTCAGTCTATATTCTGGATACCCGGTACCCCTATCAGACTACGTTAGTTACTAACTTAATAGTAAATCATATCTTAAGTTAGAGCTGTCTGAAGAGCCTGTCACCAAAGTGGTGACACCGCCCGACGTGATATTAACGTGCTCGGTCGGGGCCGGGGAATTCTTGGCGGGGATTCATCAGTCAAAAAATGCTGGCTGCGGTATTACGTAGTTTTGATTTTGTGCTAGTTGGATTCGGACCTTCTGAGTGAGTGGAGTGTTTGTTTGAATAACATCAGTATGTCATCACTCAAAAGTGGCGAGGCACTAAAGAGGAAATGTAAGCTCTCGGAGAAATTGAAACAGAAGTACCAGTGTTTTAGAGAGGGTCGTAACGAAAGTGAGGCGAAATGTTATATTTGTGACTGTTATGTAACTGTTGGAAATAAAGGTGCAGGTGATCTCGAGAGGCATATTGCTAGTGAAAAGCATAGAAAAACAATTAGAAGCAGTTCTTCTAGCTGTAATATTGATTCATTTATCCCGATTAAACATTCCCCACTAGACAGGTAAGTTCGGGCAACAGAGGCAACATTGGCATATCACACTGTTTCTCACCATCAGTCGTATAGGCCTATGGACTTCACATCAATGTTGGATAAAGTGCTGTTTGCAGATTCTGAGGCTAACAAAATATCATGCGCTAGAACCAAAACTGAAGCTATCATAAATGACGTAATCGCCCCTCATTCCATTGACATTATCACTAAAACATTGAATAATAGTATTTCTTTGTTTGGAGTGGGTACTGATGCTAGCAACCACGGGGCTTTGAAACTTTTTCCTATTGTTATACAATATTTCGACTATAAAGAAAATGGTATTCAAACTAAAGTCTTAGAACTACAAACATGTCCTAATCAAACTTCAGAGACAATATACAATTATGTTTCCGAGAGATTTAAGAAGCATAATATTTCTGCTAAATGCGTTGCTTTTAGTGGAGACAATGCAAATGTATATTTTGGAGGGGTTAATCGTAGAGAAGGCAAAAACGTATTTTCAGCACTTAAAAGTAAATTAAATGAACATATAATCGGGGTTGGGTGCCCAGCAAATGTACTGCATAATTGTTTGCAACAAGGTGCTGATGTACTGCCAGTTGATGTAAAGAGTATAATTTTAAAAGTCTCCAATTATTTCCATATCTATACAATTCACACTGAACAACTCAAAGAATTCTTGTGGTGTTTGAAGCCATATTTTCAGTGTTGCCTTAGTAAACAAGAGCTTAGTGCTTTTCAGTCGGTCAACACGAATGTACCCAAAAGAGATGGGTTATACCCTAATCCTGAAATAAATTACATGAGATTAATAAAACACTAGGATGACCAGTTTCGATCGTCAAGCGATCATCATCAGATCCATTACACTTAGGCTACAAAATCCATGTTTGAAATACAGGTGAAAATATTTACAATATGTACAATTATTTAGTTGCAGTATTGGTACTGCAACTGTCAGTGTATGCTAAATGCAGTATATATGTTAGGTGAAATGCTAAATGGTGATAGCTATCCGGAGATTGTACTTTAGAGAGATTATATGGTTGTAAACTATGGTTAAACTATAAAATTTTAGGCTAACTACTTATCTGATTGTCTTCCGTACTACAGCTACTCGCAGTTTTCGTGCTCACTGGAACTCACTGTGCAGTCGACCGCACATTCGTGTTGACCGACTGAAAAGCACTAAACTCTTCAAAGAATTCTGCGAGTTTGTTGAAATAAATTATGAACAGCTTTTGTGTCACAGCAAAACAAGGTGGTTAAGTTTGTTTCCTGCAGTAGAAAGAATGCTAAAACTGTTTGCAGCTCTAAAGTCATACTTTCTTTTTCAGACTTCAAATTCTGTTCCTGCTATAATTAGGTCCTTTTTTTGAAAACTAGTTTTCTGAGCTTTACCTGTGGTTTGTTCATTCCACTATTCACATTTTTCACAACAAAATATCACACATTGAAAAAGAAACGCTTTCTATAGCAGACGTTTGTGATATATTAGGTTCAACTCTGGCCACACTGAATGATAGGATGGAAAATAAATTCATACATCTTAAAGTCAAAAAGTCTCTGAAATCCCTCACTGAAAATTGCTTCGAAAGAGAATGCATTGCATTTGTAGAACATGTTGTTTTTTATGAAACGTGCATTCAATACCTGTTTTTGCCTCTCACCAAGGCGGACCGGGTTCGATTCCGGGTCAATGCATGTGAGATTTTCGAAGTGAAATGCCATGTCCTGTGGTTCGGATTCCACGTAAAAAGGAGGTCCCGTGGCTCATGATCGCGAGATTAACAGTCACGTTAAACTACAAGCTTCCTTCCTTCAATACCTGTTAAAGTGGTGTAACCGTATGATGGAAGAATTTAAATGTTTCCAATGGATGAAGCTTCATAGTATGAAAGACAACATTAAATTTGGAGATGTTCTTCCTTGTCTCGAGTATTTGCAATCTAAAGGTGTGTAGATAGACGATTCTAAACTTTTTGACCAATTTTGCAATGTTCAGAATTACTCTAGGAGTTCCGAAATTGATAAACATACAACATTAGATAAGCAGTGGTGTGAGTTTTTCAAATATAGCCCTGACATTGAAACATTCATTGGGCTGCTTAAAATTTGTCAGTTTTATTTCGCTATTCCAGGTTGCAATGCAACCGTTGAAGGAATATTTTCCCTGATTAATACACAGTGGTCAGAAAAAAGAAAGCGTTTGCTGACCGAGTCGGTTAAGGGTATTATAATAGTGAAGTACAACTTTAAAAACATGTCATGTGGAGAGTTTTACAATTATTTATTACAAGAAAATAATTCATCTTTGCTGTCGAAAGTGGGTGCAGTCGATAAGTATCAGCATAAAATAGCTACAACTTCAGCATCTTCATCAACATAACATAAGATATGTACTACTAAATTTTGCATGTAAATATTAGAATTCCATTTGTCCTCCATTTTTAGATCATTTTTATGCAAAGTCCTCCTTTTATTAAGAGTCTGTCCTCCATTTGAAAATTTAGAGTTGGTCACCCTATCTCTGGGGTTAGTGTGATCCTTTAAGATGGAACATGCAGCTGAAGGTATGATCTTTGTAACGTGTTTCAGTTATTAAAGGGCGTAATTGTTACGTAATTTTAGCCATATGTGCATTTTATAATATTTAACTATTATTTTTAAAATTATATTTACACTTAGATTTTTAGTATGTCGCGTCACTCTGCGTCACTTTCTACTTAATGTTAAAATGTAGATACAGTCTTGTAGTTTACGCCTGTTATAAGATTTGTTGCATCTTTTCGCAACTTACTTAGTTATTTTACGTTTTAGAAGATGCCGCGCAACCAGTTTTCACACGTTTACAACTGTTTGAAGCACTGGGTTCGACGATTATGTCAAAAGTGGAACTTTGTGACTTTGTTAAAAGTAAATTAGGGGTAGAAAATTGTTCTGAAGAGATAACTGAATGCTCTATCCAACTCCTAGTCATAGACAATTTCTTGCATGTGTAGACGTAGCTTAAAAAAAGTTCTTAACTGATGTTTATTATGAAGTTAACAAATTATATATGTTGCTTTCCCTCTAAATTCATGATTAAAACGTAAACTGTCTGGCTGCGTGACTCAGGGGTAACGTTCTCGCTTGCTGAGCCCAAGGTTGCAGGTTCGAAACCTGGCGCAGTCAGATGGCATTTGAGGGTGCGCAAATGCGAGGGAGCCGTGTCAGTACATATACTGGCACGTTAAAGATCCCCTTCGGGGCAAAATTCCGGCACCCCGGCGTCTCTAAAAGCCAGGGTAGTTAAAAGGGACGTAAAACCAATAACATTATTATTATTATTTATAAAACGTAAACATAATTTTGTCCCCGTAGATTTCAATTTTGACCCACTGTGCACTGGGTCTGTGGTTCAAATCCCGGTCACTCCATGTGAGATTTGTGCTGGACAAAGTGGAGGCAGGCAAGTTTTTCTCTGGTTACTCCGGTTTTCCCTGTCACAAATTTCATTCCAGCAACACACTCCACTATCATTTCATTTCATCTGTCATTCATTCAATCATTGCCCCAGGGGAGTGCGACAGGCTTCGGCAGCCGGCACAGTTCATATCCTCGCCGCTAGCTGGGGGCTTCATTCATTCCATTCCTTGACCCGGTCGGTCGACTGGAAGCAGGTTGTGGATTTTCATTTTCATGTGGAGATGCAATTTTTGGACAAAGAAAGCGAACATTGTCACAAGCAGTGAAAATATTATAATATGTTAAGAACATAAAAGTTTCAATAACTTCCAAACCTGAGCTAATCTAGATTTTTAACTATCATTTTCAACTTCAGCACACTCAAATCCATATAAATCAACATTTTGGCTTTTGTAAAAAAAACCTGTTGTCTAGTGTAATTCTTGTAATTTATTTCAGGCACTAGGAAATTAATTGTAACCGCCCTCCTAATCTAATTGGGCACATTCATGTTGACCGACTGAAAAACTTCCAATAATAGATTACTTGTGGGCATCGTTTCATATTTTGAAAATCAACACAAATAACCAATTCCTTAAAGGTGTTGGAATTTCCATTTTCATGAGTGTATTACAAAAAAACAGACATGCTGAAAGCAAATTATAAGGTGCGTTCAAAAAGTAACGAGCCGGAGGCATAATTACAGAAACCAGTCACCTGTATGTTAGAAGTATTGGCCCTGGCTGTTGAGGCACTTGTCCCACTGTGACACGAGGCGGTGAATGGCTGTCTCATAAAATTCCCTGGGCTGCGATGTAAACCAGTTCCGCATGTACAACTGGACGTCGGTGTCCGAGGTGAATCGTTGGCCCCGCAGAGCCCTTTTCAGGGGAACAAACATGGTGTAATCACAGGGAGAGAGGTCGGGGCTGTATGGAGGGTGGCCGAGAACCTCCCATTTGAATTTCTGCAGGAGTGCCGTGACTGTGTTGGCCGTATGAGGTCGTGCATTGTCGTGGAGCAGAATGACCCCACGGGTGAGATGCCTGGTCGTTTTGTTTTGATCGCTTGGCGAAGTTTGGTCAAGGTTTGCGAGTAACGCTGGGCATTCACTGTTGTCCCGTGCGGCATTCACTGTTGTCCCGTGCGGCATGAAGTGTATCAGAAGGGGGCCATCTTGGTCAAAGAAGAACGTTAGCATTACCTTTCCTGCTCTCGTGTGGATGGCCTTGCCTTTTTTGGGTGGTGTGACCCTGGATGCTTCCACTGGAGGCTTTGTCGTTTGGATTCTGGTTCGAAGTGATGACACCATGACTCATCTCCAGCCACCACTCGTGCCAGGAACCCATTCCCTTCCCTCGCATAGCGCTGCAGATGACCAAGACAGTGGGCCATTCGACATGCTTTCTGGTGTGGTTGAAGACTGTAGGGCACTCATTGGGCACACACTTTGCGCTAGTGCAGTCGTTCTTTCATGATGGTGTGCACACTTCCGACGCTCAATCCGAGCACGGCGGCTATGGCGTTCACTGTCACTCGGTGGTCCTGGGTAATGAGTGCATCAACCAGCTGGACGTTGTCATCGGTAATGCAGGGGGGTGCCCCAGACCGGGCATCATCGGCTAACGACACCCGTCCTTCCCTGAAGTGCTTGTACCACGCCTTGACCCTTGCAAGGGACATGCAGTGTTCGCCGTACACTTGTGACATTCGGCGATGAATGTCCGTTCCCCCTACACCTTCCACTGTCAGAAACCGAACAACACCTCTTTGCTCTTTGTTTGACGCCTCCATGTCACTGTTTGCAATGCGACTGGCAGCATTGGACGATTGATGCATGCTGCTGCTCGCTTTGTGTCGTGACGTGCACGCGTGCCCTCTAGCGACGGGCTGTGACCTTCCACGTTCTGGTCAGAACCACACCTCGTTACACACGCCACGATTAGCCGATGTCGTCACCGGTTTGCGCATACCAGCCTCCGGCTCGTTACTTTTTGAACGCACCTTATACATAGAAAACAAGAAAAGTTTATAACAATGTATGGTTTTGAAGTGCTTGCTTAAGAAATATAGAGTAGTGCAATGGTGAGCTGGTGTCTGTCACACGTGGAGGGCCTTTCTTCTACACCAGAATAGCATTGCAAACACAATCAACAAAAATTATGGGTAGTTTGTTTTCAAAAATAAAACTTAGGTCTGAAAATGACAATAACGATTCTAATGGATTGAGGGGGTCTCCGCCCAATCAATTGATTGGGCGGAGACCCCCTCAACCCATTAGAATCGTTATTGTACACGTCAATACGGACCTTGTGAAATGGATAATCCTCCAATTAATCTTGAAAATGACAACTCTTTTTAATCAATCATTTGCAAAACTGTTCAACAAGAGGATTAAAATGCAGACAGAAATTTTGAAATCGGATGGCTAGAATGTCAGAAATAGTCATTTCTTAACCAGACTTGTTTTAAGTACACAGAGATGCAGGTCCCAGCAGACAGGTCTGTACCTGGAAATATGCAATTGCTATTCCCTCACAACAATCTTGATTGTATAAAATTTGGGATTATATTATCCTCTTGTATCCACTTGTAGTTTAGTCTGTTTTTACAGAACAGTTTATAATAATCAGCACTTATAACAGGGTGTCCCAAAAAAAGGTTCCAATATTTACGGAGGTTGTAGTATGCAACAAGGGAAGAAAAAAGTTTCAATACACATTGGTCATAAACGCAATATCTTCGGCGCTATGGTAGATGTCTGGTACTATGTATTGCTCTGCAGCACATTGTGGATTTATGTGTATCAGTCGATTCGAACCGAGACCACAGCACAGTACAGACGTTGCTCGAGCAGTCAGGTATGTTATTGTCGTCTGGTGTACCCGTAGTGTTCAAATAGGGCATTTGCGACGCTGCATTACTGCACCACCACACTCTACTGTACACTGTACGTTGTTTTCTTGTCCTTGTCTGGACTTACAGTATAATGGAGGCCTACTATTCAACACGGGAGATGGCAGATATGATCTTCTGCTACGGGAACACAAATGGAAGCAACCTAGGGGCATGGAACGTGTACAGGCCGAAAGTATCCACGTCGCCGTACACCATCTGTAGAGATGTTTAGTACCCTCTTCCAGCGATTTTCGGAAACTGGATCCTTTGCACCAAGAACACAGGATCGTGGCAGACCTCGAAAAATGTGCACACCCGATGTGGAGCAGCGGGTATTAGAACATGTGGAAGACAACCCTAGAACGAGTGTCCGAAGAATAGCTGCAGCTGAAGGTGTTGCTAAATCTGGTGTTTGGAGAGTTCTCCATGAACAGTTGCTCTATCCCTACCATGTGCAGTGAGGTCAAGCGCCGCTGCCGCACGATCGGCCCGCCAGAGTGCAATTCTGCCAGTGGTTTCTCCAAATGTGTGCTCAGGATCTGAATCACATTGAAGGTTCTGTTTACAGATGAGGTGGGTTTCACAAGGGACGGTGTCGTAAATTTTCATAATACGCACGTATGGGCCGATGAAAACCCGCATGCACTTGACGAGAGAAGCCGCCAGCACAAATTTCGTATCAACGTTTGGGCAGGCATTCATGGGGACCGATTGGTCACTATGTGCTAAACAACGGATTGAATGGTGCTACGTACTGCAACATCCTTCGGAACCAATTACCTGTGTTGCTAGAGAATGTGCCAATACATGAAGGAAGGAAGGAAGGAAGCTTGTAGTTTAACGTGACCGTTAATCTCGAGATCATGAGCCACGGTACCTCCTTTTTACGTGGAATCTGAACCAAAGGGCCATGGCATTTCACTTCGAAAATCTCACATGCATTGACCAGGAATGCAAATTTGGTACATGCATGTTGGGGCACCTGCCCATTTTCACCTTCGGGTTAGGCGACACCTAAATCGCTTCTTTCCTGGGCAATGGATTGGTCGGGGCGGGCCAATACCTTGGCCTGCTCGTTCTCCTCACTTAAATCCCCTCGATTTTTGGCTGTGGGGACATGTAAAGACCTTGGTGTATGCAGTCCCCATCAATGATGTGCAGACACTACAACAACGAGTGTTCGATGCATGTGATGCAATCCGGCAACGAGCAGGAGTGTTCCAAAGAACGCGTGATTCCCTGCAGCGTAGGGTGGAAGGCTGCATTGCAATGGATGGCTTGCACATCGAGCACGTGTTGTGAAGAGTACATAAGAGGCATGGTGGTCATTGACAGTAGCGATAGAGGATTGTATCTCCAAATACATGAAGTTTATGACCAATGTTGATAGGAACTTTTGTTCTTCCCTTGTTGCATACTAAAACCTCTGTAAATATTGGAACCTTTCTTTGGGACACCCTGTATACAGATAAATTACAAGAGTATATGTGGAATGATTTTTGATATAAGGTATTGAAATATATGGAAGGATAGATGTCAGCTACTTCTTTTTACCAGCCTATCCAGCCACTTTCCTCAGGATTCCTTAAGTTTCTTTCTGTAGTATTATTCCATTCATGCTTTGCTCACCGACTTTATTTCTCAGTCGGTAAATGGATCGTACTTGTTTCTTTATTTTTATGTCAATCTAGGTGAAACCTAAGATGAAGTGGCAATTTCAGGTATGTATTTATCTAATGCATGGTTTTAATATCTTAGGTAAGACATGAGCGGATTCATTTGGAAGAGAAGCCATTCAAATGCAGCCAGTGTGAGTATGCTAGTTCCAGACGAGATAAACTCAAGGAACATTTTGGCCGTCATCATGGAGAAAATGCATCAGCAAAAGTACCCTATAAAGCACGACCCTTGAGGGGATCATCATCTGGAAGAACAGGACACAAAACCTGTCAGGTAAAGATTAAATTGCTCCCTTGTAACTTTATGTCAATGTTAATATTAATGCTCCCTGTCCCAGGATGAACTCAATAAGAAAAAAGTAGCATATGCTATGAGTCCTACACTAACGTACAGTACGTACAAACTATTTGATGCAATTAACATCTCCCTTTAGTATGGCGATCTGTCAATGCTTTTGGTGCCAAGCAAGGCTTACTCCTTCTTATTTTTGATCAGCCTATTTTGGACCATGCTCGTTCAACTTTATATATTACTAGCAACCTGCCCTGGCTTCGCCCAGTATCTTTAACCCTTTACCCAGCATAAGCTTAAAAGGCGTATTTTTTTCGATTTCAATGAACTACGAACTATATCCATTTTCCGTCTCGGCATGATGGGTTAAAATCACTGACTGTACTATTAATTATATTATCATGGAGATAGCATGTGCAACTAATTCTTGTCAGACATAATTTAAGAACGGCGAGGTGCATGGAACACAAATCCCCCTTCCGTCTAATCTAAACTTGACTCTGCATTCTGCAGAACGAAGGCTGAAACTAGGTTGATAGGCTCGCTTGTAAACGCTAATACCATAATTGAATTGTAGAACTTTTCATGCTGAACAATTCTTATACTCATAGTAGATAGATATTCTTAACGGTTTACCCAGCGTACGTTTAAAAGTCGCACGGACGGTAGGTTTTTTTTCGACTTGATTCACTGAAATCGTTACTGCTAGGCTTCCTTTGGTCATAAATAAATTATCTCCTCGAGAAATTCTTTATAGAATGGTGAAAACCCCATCAAAATCCAGCCAGTGATTCTCGAGATTACCTGGAACATCCAAGAATCTGGGACTTTATTTTGTACTAAGTAGAGATGACTGTACTGTTTGGATAACTGATATTCCTTTGAGTCATTTGTTTCCAAATGTAGAAATTATTTTGCTTACCTTGTATGTTTATTACTCTTGCTCACAGTTTCAATGGGATACACTGATATTTAAAAATTGTTGATTAAAACTGAACTAAGGAGTATTGTGGTCCAAAACAGATAGAACCATAATTAAGTGTCAGACATTTCTCATATTATCTGGCTGTATACCATATGAAGGAATCAAATTTCCTAACTCTCCAAGTAAATCATTCATACACTAATCAAAGAGGTGCAAGCATGTGCAAGCAGTTTACTGGGAGTGGTGAATGAACATATACACCTTATTAAACCAAAGCATGACCACCTTATGGTGTAATGACTAGTATTCTTGACTGTCACCCTTGAGGTCCAGGTTCCATTCCCTGCTCTGCCAAGAAATTTGAGAGTTGGAACGGAGACCCTCAGCCAAATGAGGCAAAACTCAGAAGAACAGCTGCCTTCCTCCCAGTCCTTGTTTCGGTAACAAATACACACACTATTCAGACAGCACAATAACACATGTTATCAGACAAATTTTATACATACCAAAGTACATGGGGCTGAAGACTATGATATCCAAACCCCTCCCTATATGAAACAACAAAACAAAACAAACAAAGCATGACCAAATTACACAATTTACTGTACCAACAATAATCAAAAACTTGGAAAGTGTGTGTTTTTGAGTTTTCAATCTTTAGACTGGTTTGATGCTGCCTTCCATGCCTCCCTGTTCTGTGCTAATCATTTAGTCCCTACACAGCTACCACACTCTACATCCGAGGCAATCTGTATAACATTTTGTAACCTTGGCCTACCCCTACAGTTCTTGTCCTTAACCCTTTCTTCCATAATTAAGTTTGCTATTCCTGGGTGCCTTAGTAAGTGCCCTATCAATCTATCTCTTCTCTTCCTTAGCAGTCTCCAGAAATCTCTCTCCTCCCCTTCTCGCCTTAATACCTCTTCATATGTTACTCCATCTACCCATCTAATCTTCATCATTCTCCAGTAATGCCACATTTCAAATGCTTGTTTCCTCCTCTTATCTGCTGCACCAACAGTTTCAAGTCTCACTTCCATTAATCACCACACTCCAGACAATGACTTTCAAAAAGAACTTTTTAATATCTACATCTATATTTGATGTCAACAGATTTCTTTGTAGAAAAGCTTTCCTTTCCTGTACTAAGCTACTTTTAATATTCTCTTTGCTTCCCAAGCAGCAGGAATCTCCTACCTTCTTTAGCTTTTCAACTGCCAATTCAATGCCAATAGGGGATTCTGATTTATTCTGGCTGCATTCCATTATTTTTGTTGATTTTCATCATAAATTATTTCCTCAAAGCTGAGTCCATACCGTTTAGAAACTTATTCAAATCCCCTGGTGTATCAGCTAAGTTGACAATGATATCAGCAAATCTCAGAGTTGTAACAAGTTCACATTGAATCTTTACTCTTACTTGAAATTTCTCTCTCGTGCCCTTCATAGCTTGTTCAATGTATAGATTTGAAGCCATTCTTTCAGTGTTGCCTGTACAAAATTCTTATTTGTAGCTCTTCAGCCAGTCAACATGATTGTGCCCAAAGAATGGGTGGGTTACAAGATATAAATATGTAATGCATGTATTAATGTATGTAATGTATTACATATTTATATCTTGTTACCCACCCATTCCTTGGGCACAATCGTGTTGACCGACTTATGAGCTACAAATAAGAATTCTGTTCAATGTGTCAATTGAAAAGTATGGGCGATAAAATGCAGTCTTGCATTATACCTTTTCGAATACCTTCCTTCAACTTAATGACTGCAGTCTGGTTTCTGTTTAGATTGTATGCCATCCTCATATTCCTGTACTTTATTCTAATCCTTTTCAAGATACTCCAAACAACATTATCAAAAGGCTTTTCATGGTCAACAAATGCAATGAGCATTCTCTTCTCTTTCCTTATTAAACCTTCCAAGATCAGCCTAAGACTTAGTACATCTTCCTTTGTTGCACCTTTCTCCTGAAACCATACAAATAAGAATTCTGTTCAATGTGTCGATTGAAAAGTATGGGCGATAAAATGCAGTCTTGCATTATACCATTTCGAATACCAACCTCTCTCTCATTTCCGTCAACTTAATTACTGCAGTCTGATTTCTGTGTAGATTAACCCGAACTCGGTTTCAATCTGTCATTCCATCCTCTTGTAAACCATTGTCAGGATTTTTGAAGCATCAGTGATGAAGCTGATTGTATGATTATCCTTTCATATGCCAGCTCTTGCTTTCTTAGGTGTAAGGTTGAAAATGTTCTTCTTCAAATCGCATAAATCCTACTTACTAAATGAAATAACTGATCAGACCTTCATGCCCTATGGGACGTAGCAACTCAGTTGCCTGGTGCTTTGTTCCTACTTAGGTCTTCCAGTGCCCTATCAAATTCAGATTTCAATATTAAATCTCCTTTCTCATCCTCATCCATTTTCTCTTCTCTATCTACAATATGATTTTGATTACCCTTACCCCTTTACAAATTTGCTATGTATGCTTTCCATTTCACTATCATTTCTTCTCTATAAAGGATTTCCATCTGAGTTCCTAATATTACAGAACTTTGCCTTCCTTTCCCTAAAAGTACTTTGTATTTTCACCTGTGCTTATTTTACATTTAAAGGTGTCATCCTTCCCATTTAATTTCTTAAAATTAAATATACTGGCATAGTATTCTCTTATTTGTGCTCCATATAAATGGCACAACTCTAGACACAAACACATTTTAACTTCAATCTCACCAGGAATGTAATACCTCATGGATGATTTCAACAAGACATTTGACGTTTTAGTTAGTTATTGTTGTTTTAAGGGGAAGAACAGTCCCATCTTACTCTATTGCAATATCCGTTGAAAGATGGCTTTGCATAAGGAGATGCGGTCAATCGTGGGAGCGATTAGTGTGATCCTGGTTTTTCTTATTGTGAATGGAGATGAAATGTTAGTGCACCATGCGACACCAGAGATGAAGTGAGCAATAATGTTGTGGAAACACCCCTCGTGCCCACCTTACAAGAAAGTCCGAACACTTCCATTAGTGAAGGAAGTTGGTAATGGTCTTTTAGTCTATCATAGAATGCTTTTCAGTCGGCCAACACAATTGTGCCCACAAACATGTAAACACTCTAACCTGAAAGAAATATTACATCAAGTATTTATCAGATCACTTAATTAACACACTTTGTGTAGGCCTGCAAAGAAGGGGGAGGAGTCAGGTTCAGGTTAGAGTGTTTAAATATTAGTACTCCCCATCTAATATAATTGGGCACAATTGTATTGACCGACTGAAAATCATTCTATGATAGGTTGCTAGGCAACACTGAAAAATGGCTTCCAATACTTCAATAATGGTCTTTTAGGACCACAAGGGTTTACTTCTGGTTGATTTCCTCACCAGCAGAGTGATGTTGCCAGTTACTATAACACACTTACCTCCCAGGTGCTTCTTCAACCTGGCTTTAAAGACTGGATGCAGGTGTCTTCCATGCCGGCATTGATGCTTTGGGGCACTGTTCGAATGAGTGCTTGGATAAGAATGGTGACTATGTTGAATAGTAGCTTATTTTTACCTTTCTCTTAAGTATCCTTGTAAAATAAAGTTTCTCCTTGCAAGCTCTCATTACCTCATTTTTCGAAGCTCCTTTCAACACATACGTGTTCAGAATGCTTCAGAGCCAAAATTTTTCAGAGTTGCCAATTATGAGTGCCCAATTAACTTGGGTGTTGGTATTACTGTAATAAATACAGAGAAGAAATTAATGTTATATGTTCTGAGAAAATCAATAAGCAACAGCATTTATAAACATATGACCATATTAATCAAAAAATTGGATGTGAAGCTGTAAAGAAAACTACACTTATTTTATAAATCAACTGCACTGAAACATTGAACTATCCTGCTATAATAATTATTGCTAACAAGTAAGTTGTTTAGAATTACATCTGTGTGCGGGTTAGTTATAAAACTATATTTTTATGTATAGTCCTTTCTAGATTAGTGGTTTTAGTAAGTGTGATTTTATTAATAACGTGGATAATTTTTGTAAAGAATGGACTGATGGTACATAAGCTAAGCAATAGTTGAAGGCAAATATGAGTAAGACAAAATTTTGTCTGACCTTATTAAGTTAAAATTCAAATTAATAAAAGTGAAATCAGTCTTCAATTTAGCTGTCTAAACTGTAGCTGTCATTATGTTCCTTTATCCTTGAGTCATGGCTTGACCTAGATTAATGACTGATGTTTCTTTATATGGACTTCTCTTTCTCTGCAGGCCAATTATGTAAACTGACATCTTATTATGTGTCAAGGTGGAGAGAAAATGATTACAAAATATATTGGGGGTATTTCACTACGTCTTCACCATTTAATGTACACTTTTGGAAATAATTATTGGCACATTGTCTATACACCAAAATGTGACCAAGTCCATTCGGGTACAGTGCTGCAAGTCTGAAATGCAACAAGGCCTGCTTATGAATTAAGTGCTCTAATCACAACATGCCTCTAGCCAGTTGGCATGGTTTGCATCAGAGGTAAGGTGAGCGAGTAAGAATATAGAATTGGGAGTTTGAATACTAGGGTGTTTGGAATTCTTATCACACACTCCTAGGTGTTGTAGAGAGGATCCAGCCGATAACATTTGCATGTGAAACTCTTGCCCGGAAACTCACCACTTTGATGTCACATTGATGACAAAGTTGAATCAGAACATACCATTCAGGATAGGTCAATGTGGACCAATGCACTGGCCACTACGGTCACTGATTTAACACTTGAAAATTCCTCTGAGATTTTATCTAAGAATGACTTGTCAAGTTTCACATTTGTAGCTCAGGCAGTTTTGGGAAAAAGAACACGTATTTTTCACCCTTTAGAATTGAAATTTTGAAATATCCCACCTTATCCCTAGCCTATAAACTTAAAGAAACCATTATGTGTGCATCTCTAAAAGCCAGAGTAGTTAAAAGGGACGTAAAACCAATAACATTATTATTATGAAACCATTATGCCAAATTTAAAGATCTTAGTCTCAGAGATTTCAGTGGTATGGTGATGAGTGAACGAGTGAATGCGTGAGAGTGAGTGAGTAATATTTGCCTAAATTTCCTGAATTTTCACTCGCTGTAGTAAAGATTCTCTGAACACTAAATGATAAAGAGAAAATTTGGGTTGGAACCATCTCTTCGCTGTATACCATACTTTCGATCACAACTGAGAACTGGATTAGCCTTGCTGTACCTGGATTCTGGTTCTCTCAGTATACTGGTTTTTTTTTTTGGTGAAACACAACCAAAGCACATAATCTTCCTGTTCCAATTTTGATTCCCTCTCCTTGACATTCTGTTTCTTATATCTCCTCCATTGGCATCTCTTATGTCTTTGAGCTGCTCATCTTCAAATCATGCTCTATTCAAACATGTTGGGCCAGTATCTGTGCAACTAACTAATCAAGCCCACCATTGAGTCCAGTGGATTGTACAAATATGAGGACGACTGCCGCCCAGTTCATGGCCTGCAGTTGTGGGGGATGTGTGGCCAGCACAATGACACCTTCAGCCTCAACATCTTGATTTTAGGCCATGGGGCTCTACGTCTCTTTTCAAGTAGCTACTAAATTGCTTGCCACGGTGGGTGAGTGGTTATCGTGTCGGATTACTAACCCCAAGCTTGCAGCTTCGCTCCCGGCCGTGGTAAGTGATTTTTGAAAGGCGGCAAAAATTACGACATGCATGTCATACGATGTTGAAATGTCAAAGAACCCATTTGAATTCAGTAGGCCGTGTTCATAATGGTAAAATTAATCTTGGGATTATCCGCCAACACAAAGTTCCTCATTTCTCTACTAGAAAGTGCTATAGTGTCAAGGAGCTTAGATATCTAACCTCCTTGACCTTCATAGTGCTTCAAGGAACAACAAAATATTTGACATGCAAGCTACTTTCTGGGTGTCAAATAACAAAGCTTGCACCCGGCACCCAAGGCCATACGATATTATTATTATTAGTTACTAAATTGTCCTAACGAGGCTGAGTCTACCTCGTTTCAGCCCTCGTGTCAGAGGTGGCTGAGGTGGAAATCAAACCGAGGGCCTCCAGAGTAACAGGTAAGTATGCTGCTCCTACACCACAGGCCTGGCCTGTGCAACTCAACTCCTTAAGACTAGCATCATTACCTAACATGTTGGATGGCTTATTTTCTATCAGTGCTATAACTGCAACTTGGTCATCAGCGTAAGTCAAATTGCTTACCAGCAAGCTGTCATGTTTGCATAATGCCAGGTCACTAAAATTGCTGTATTCCAGAAATTGATAATAAAGAAAGCTTTTCAGTCGGTCAACACTGAAAAGCTTTCTTTATTAGAACATTGAAAAATAGCTTCTATCACTTCAATTTTCACCGCCAGTCAGGCAAATCGTGAAGCCAAAAGATTCAAATCACTGAGGCTAAAAATCATGAACTTGGACAAGAATATTTGGTTTAACAAAAAGTGTTTAGAATTGAATTTAACCCCAAAATATGTACTGATTTGTGTTGACCAATTGAAAAGCATTCTTTAATAGAACAAGGCAACACTGAACAATAGCTTCTATCACTTCAAGAAATTGACTTACTTGACTTATGTCCTTTTAAGCTCCTCCAAGGAGCAAAGGGCTTCAACAAGAGCTTTCCAGTGAACTCTGTAGACAGCAATCTTCTTCACCCTATTCCAGGACCTCCCAATGGTGGAAAGTTCTTCTTCCATAGTTCTTCTCCAAGTTTTCTTCAGTCTCCCTCTTTTCCGGCTGCCTTGTGGGTTCCAATCCAAAGCTTGCCTCTGGATTTGCGTTGGGCTTCTTCTTAGGGTGTAGCCTATCCATCTCCATTTTCTTCTTTTGATCTGGGTTTCACATGTCCCATTCTCTGCCACATCTGGCCAGCGTATGTCCAGAATTGTCCGCAGGAATCAGTTTACGTTTGTCTGTATGGACTGTTTTAGCTTTGCTGTTACCTTCCAAGTCTCACATCCATAGAAGAGAACAGACTTCACGTTGGTGTCCAGCAATTTCAATTTGGTTCTCAGCGAAATCTCTTTGGATCCCCACACCGGTCGCAGCTGGGCAAATGCTGTCTTTGCCTTCCTATTCCGATTTGCGATGTCCTCTTCTGTGCCTCCAGTTGTTGATACCATACTCCCAAGATGGCAAAAATATTGGACTCCTTCAATCTCATTCCCATTCATCATGACAGGCTTGGTATTCTTAGGAGTGATACACATTTCTTGGGTCTTGTTGATGTTAATTTTCAATCCAATTTTTTCTGCTTCTTCCTTCAGTAAGTTAACTTTCTCTTGCATGTCTCTATGTGCTGTGACAAAAGACATTATGTCATCGGCAAAGTCCAGATCTTCTAGTTGCTGTGTTAGTCCCCATTGAATGCCTCGAGCTTTTCCTTCTGTAGCCTTTCTCATGACATAGTACAATACCACCAAAAAAATGATTGGTGAGAGCAGAGAACCCTGTTTCACTCCTGATGATATTCCAAATAGTTCTGATAGTTGACCTTCGTGAGCAACTTGTGCACTGTATCCTTCATACATAGCCTTAACGAGCTGAATGATCTTCTGTGGTATACCACAGCTCTTCAAAATTAACCACATATATGCTCTCTATTAACTCTATCAAACGCTTTCTCTAAGTCTATGAACAGGAGATACTATGGTGTCCGATATTCCAAAGTCTGCTCAATGATTATCCTCAGTATATTGATCTGATCAGTGCACAATCTACTCTCTCTGAACCCAGCCTGTTCCTTCCTCAGTTTAGCATCTAGTGCTTTCCGAATCCTACTCAAAATAATCCTTGTGAAAATCTTACTAGGCGTATACAACAATGTGATGCCTCTCCAGTTATTACACTCCATTATGTCTCCTTTCTTTGGTAGTTTGATAAGTATTCCTTGAATATCTTTTATAATCATTTTCCGTGTTGAAGTTGCAAATCTACTACTTGTTACTCCCACTTTTCAACACAACTTACTTTGTATGAGGCGTACATGTTTCAGCCTATTCAGCAAGGTCTCGGTTTACAATAATCACCGTACTGGTGAAAGTCAATCACGTTAAAATACATAAATAATGAAGGTGAAATAACACTGGGATGACGGATGATAATATTTTTTTTTTAAACAACTGCAGTAGTTAAAAAGTTTAAAACATTATGTCGCTCTAAATGTTTTGTTGTTCGGTGACTGCTCTCTATTTGATGTTGGGATGTTGTTCTGTAAACAATGAACCATTATGAGTTGATGGACAATTAGGACCTGCATGAGTCATGCATGTTAGACGAATAATAAACTTGCAAAATATGTACAAAGGTTTTGAAGAAATATATGAAGTTCAAAACAAATTCCAATTCAGTAGACTTCAGTAATAAAACTAAGAATTAACCATAGAAGATAACCACTCCTTACATTCCTTTGACATCCAGGATATGTACATTCCTTTGACATCCAGGATAAGTATTCGAACATTCCTATAAGGAAAGCCAGATCTGTCATTCACAATAATCTTAAGAAATATAGCAATCTAAGTAACTTTTGAAATACACTGAAGAAAATGGAAATTGCAACACCCAGAAGGAGTGGTGCTACATTTCTGCAAATGAACATGCAGGACGAGTGTTCGGTTGTCAGTCGATGATTACACTTTCAGGTCCCTCTGACCGCAAGTTTGGACAACAATCAATACAGGATGTGCCCACCACAAGCTGCAATACATTGATGAATTCGTCGAGGCATGGAGTCAATAAGGCCCTGGATCGCTTCCTGAGGAATTGTGGCGCATGCTTGCTGCACTGCACGGGTCAGTTGTTCCAGAGTTGTGGGTGGCTGAGGATGGTTGGCCAGTTGTCGACCCATCATGTCCCACACATGCTCAATAGGACTGAGGTCCGGGGATCTGGCGGACCATTCTAAGGTTGTGATGTCCTGGAGAGCTTCTCTGGAGATTCGTGCAGTGTGAACCCGGGCATTGTCCTGCTGAAACATCCCATTAGCACTCTTCGCCATCATAGGGACAACCACTGGATGAGTATCCTATCAACGTACTGTCAAGCAGTCATAGTGCCCTCGACAAGCACTAATTGTGATTTCACATTAAAGCCAATAGCTCCCCAGTGGGCAAGACAGAAGCGCAATTCATCACTGAAGACGACCCTATGCCATTCGTCGACCCACGTCGATCGTTCTCGACACCAGGCCAGCCTTACACGTCGCTGTCGTAGGGTCAATGGAACACCTTCTGCAGGAACACGGGATCGTAAGCCAGCTGCACGCAGGCGATTACCAACTGTTTGTTGTGTAACGTGGGGTGCCACAGCCGCTCGAATTTGCGCTGCTGTTGCATGGGGTTCCATCCGGGCCATCCGAATGATGCGGTGATCCTCTCTCACAGTTGTCTGTCACGCTGGGCCTGTGTCAGGTCTACGAGTGTGGGTACCTTCATTTGACCACTGCTGCCTTACACGTTGTACCCTAGATGCCTGTCGGCCAACACGTGCAGCGACAGTTCTTAGCGATAATCCAGCCTCACACAGCCCAATTATCCGAGCCCTCTCAAACGGCGGCAGTTGTTGATAGCGTGCTCTTCGCTGTCGTCGAGGCTTGTTTGACGGGGAACACTTCACTGCACAGACTGCAAGTCAACTACGCTACACCAGAGTCCGTATACTTGAGTTGATTCCTCTGCGACCAATCACGTGTGGAGACCTGTAGCAACAATCCAATGGGTCTGAAACTTTGATCGTTTACATACCTACATGGCATCATTCCATATCTTGAAAATCAACACAAGCGACCAATGCCTTCATGGTGTTGCAATTTCCATTTTCGTCAGTGTAGAAGAGTTTATGTCTTTAATAACATTTTTATTAGAAAACACCAATTTTATGTTTAATGGTAACATCTACCAACAAAGCTGAGGTTTGGCCATGGATTCCCCAGCTTCGCGCATCATTGCAGATATTTATGTAGACCACATAGAGCACACCAGTATAATCGACTACATACAAGGCATTAAGTACTGGGGCAGATATGTTGATGATGTATTTGCCGTCATAGATTAAATCATAATAAAAGCGGACTAGCCACTGGATAAATTGAACAATATAGACAAAATTAAATTTACTGTGGAATTGGAAATGGAACACTCCCTCAACTTTTTGGACCTTAAAATTTCCAAAATCAACAAAAAACTTGACTAAGAAATTTATAGAAAACCGACTCAAACAGATCTAGTCATAAGATACAACTACAATCACTAGGATAGGCGGCTTTTTACAGCCTACTAAATAGAGCAGTGAATATTCCGTTAAAAAAAAGAGAGTTTCAACAAAGAGTTAAGAATCATATCCACAATAGCAAGGAAAAATGGATACAAACAGGAGTATGTGGACAGAATCAGAAACAAAGTACAAAATAAATTTAAAACAACGCTAACCAAAGAAAATACTAAAGACAAAGGCAGATACTCTACTTTTACCTACATCAACTCCAAAATGCATGCCATTACTAATGTCTACAAGAAACACAACATAAAGGTCGCATATCAAACCAAGAATAACAACAGCAACATTTTTTTCAACCATAACTCGATCAACAAAGCAGACAAATACAATCATTCACGAGTATATCAGATGAAGTGTAAGGATTGCAGTTATATTGGACAAACAGGGAGATCATTCAAGATTAGACGCACTGAACACACCAACGCAACAAAATATAAAAATTTCTCTGTCCTGGTGAACCATATGGAGGAAGATAAACACAATTTTGGCTCCATTTAAGAAGACTTAAAAATCCTTAACACGCAGAACAAAGGCAAATTCCTAAACATCTTGGAAAATATGGAAATACACATCAGCCAAAAGTTGGAGCCGATAAAAAACTTGAGTGACCTCACATATTGTGACAATGTATTATTTAACACGGTAGCGAATTTCAAAGACAAGTCAAGGTCAGCGTGCTCCGCTACGTCACAACCCCCTCCAACCACGCCTCCTCGGCATGACACTGGCTAGTAGCGGGCAAGCTTTCACTTCGGCCAGTCGCCTACATGAAGGCGGGCACTACGGACCTCTCCTCGATCATGGAAGTTTGAAACGATACATGCATGACTCATGCAGGTGGTACTTGTCCATCAACTCATAATGGTTCATTGTTTGCAGAACAACATCCAAACGTCAAATAAAGAGCTGTCACCGAACAACAAAACATGTAGAGCAACATAATGTTTTAAACTTTCTAACTACCGTAGTTTAAAATTTCTTTTATTATCAACCGTCATCCCCGTGTCATTTCATCTTCATTATTTATGTATTTTAACGTGATTGACTTTCACCAGTACGGTGATTATTTTAGACTGAGACCTTGCTGAATAGGCTGAAGAAGGACTGCTTTTGATCTGAAACATGTACCTAAAGAGGATATAACACCTCATAGTAAGTTGTCTTGAAAAGTGGGAGTAACAAGTAGTAGATAAGTATTCCTTTTTTCCATTCTGCAGACAGTACTTCAGAGTCCCAGATTTGGTTGGAAAGAGGAAGCAATTTCTTTGCGATAGAGCCAGTCTTGGTTTTAAGTTCGTCTGCTGGGATGTTATCTATGCCAACTGCTTTGCTACTTTTACAGTCTTTTATTGCTCTGACCGTCTCAGCCCTGGTGATATGGCTTGTATTAATATTCAGCTGGGGTGCATCATGTTCCTCAACTGTTTCAGTGGCTGGTCATATCTCCCTGTTGAGGGTCTGTGTAAAGAACTCCCTCCAACAAATCAATTGCTCTTGGGTGTTCGTCAATATATTTCCTGCAGCATCCTTGATGGGTTTCCTCAAGTTAAACTTCTTATTAGATAATTGTTTAGTTATTTGATACAACTCTTTGGTGTCTCCTTTAACCACTGCCTCTTCTGCTTTTCTTGCCATATCTTCTATCATTTTACGCTTGTCATTCCTCGCGCTTCTCTTCACCTCTTGGTTTAGAGTGTTGTATTGCTCTATGAGGCTTGCCTTCTCTTCAGGTTTGCGCTGCAGTTGACGGGTCTTCACTTCTCCCCTTCTTTCCACTTTGTTCCATGTTTCTGTGGACATTCACGGTTTTGCTTCCCTCTTCTCGAATCCAAGAACATTTTTGCACGTGTCTACAATGGTGTCTTTGAAAAGTCTCCATCTTGACTCTACATCCCTCTGCTCTACTTCCTCTTCTTGTAGGCATTCAAAGCGATTTTTTAGTTCAAGATTAAACGCTTTCTTTATGTCTGGATTCGTCAGCTGCCTGTGATGGAATCGTCTATGTACTCTTGGGTTCTTTTGTTTGGCCGTTGCTATCTTTATCCTCACCTCTGCTGTCACTAGGTGATGATCACTGCCCACATTCGCTCCCCTTCTGTTTCTTACATCCAATAGTGAGCGCCTCCACATTCTGCTGATAGCAAGGTGGTGAATCTGATTCTTTGTTTGACTGTCTGGAGAGACCCATGTCACTTTGGGACATGTCTTATGAGGGAATACTGTGCCTCCTATTACCATTCCATGGTACTGGCAAAGATCAACTAATCTCTCTCCATTGTCGTTACGGGTCCCTCATTGCCCTCTCCTACCTTTGCATTGAGGTCTCCCATTAATATCTTGACATCTTTATGTTTGATGGATGAAAGGACACTGTTCAGCTGTTCGTAGAACTGGTCTTTTTGCTCTTGGTCCGCCTGTTCAGTTGGTGCATAACACTGGACCACATGAACATTTCTCGCAGCACATCTAAACCTGGCAGTTATGATCCACTCTGATATCGGCTTCCATTCCATTAGACTGCTCCTAGATCTTCTGGTTAGCAGAAATCCAACTCCTTCATGGTGTCCTGTGCCCTCATCTCTACCCGAATAGAGAAGTGTGTGCCCATCAGCTGTGTTGATCTCTCTAAATCCTTCCCACCTTCATTCGCTCACTCTTAGTATATCCAGTCTGTACCGATCCATGTCTCTTTCCACCTGTGCCAGTTTTCCTGTCTCCCACATTGTTCTCACATTCCATAAACCAATAAAATTCTTGTTTTCCTCTTCATGCTGAAAGTCGTCATCGTGAGATCCGTCCGGTTTGCTCTTGTTTCAGTTTCATTAATAAGTAAATTTAAAGGGTGCAGGCTATTAGCCTACAGCCCCCGAGCCTGATGATGGGGCTGCCAGCTTGGGCAACAGGCTGCCCTGGAGCTACTTCAGGGTATTTTGGTGGTCAATGCTCTTGTTATTCCCTGGGACGAGAATTCTTTTCTCCCTCCAGGTTGTAGCTCCTTCCCTCCTCCTTTCTCAACACGGGCTTGGGACCGGCTATGGCGGAGTTCTTCAAGAAATTGATAACTCGGAATTTGAAGAACTTGAGAGAGAACCTCAAGAAGGTAAATTTTTCCTCGTTCCTTTGAAGAGAAAGGATCAGAAATGGCAATATCTCTGGCACTATCTAACAATGTGTATTATTAAAGAGGACTTATTTTTGTCTGCTCTTCTTCTAGCACCCTTCAACTTTCTTGCCAGTGTATGCCATTCAACTCATTACTGGCATATCAGAAGTTTGGCCTATGCAGCCTTTTTCCCGTTTGACCTGGTACTCTCACAGTCTTCCTCTCCACCTTCGTATAGTAACTACGGAATTGCTGAGAACTCACAAAAATGTTTGCAGTATCCCCGGTTTTGCATAGAGAAATTGCATGGGTATTTAGGTGTGTCAAGTTCAAAAGAGGTGGTGTAGGAGTATGTCTAAGAGATGCTGGGCTACCTCTGTCTTCCAAATGTTGTACATGGATGTAAACATTGCCTATCAAGTTTTGTTATGATTTTTCAAGTGTGTGTTTCTGTTTAATGAAGCTCCTTAAAGAGACCATGTTATAAATTTTGCTTCCCTGATCTACCCTGGTTAGTATAACTTTTTCCTCTGATAATGGCTTCCTTACTTTTAACAATGCTCTTACCCAATGTACCATTGTTCTGCCCAGCTCTATTGCTCCCAGTTCTACAATAATACCCTGTGCTCTACCCTGTCAAAAGCCTTTGATTAGTCTTTGGTTATGGAGCCTAACTGAATACGTGAATTTAATATTTCTGATATGCTCTGCTGGATTCACATCAAGAGTGCTTCTCAAGAGCAAGCTTTTCTAAACTTATATTGCTTCTTGTGCTATTCCTATTCCTTGTTTTCATATATCCCCCTCCTCTTTTTGTATCGGTTGCCTGGCAGCTTGGTCTGTTGCCAGGCAGTTTGGTTGGTTGCCTGGCAGCTCCTCTGCAATTTTATACTTGCTTCCTCGGAGCTACAGCATGGGGTTGGCTTTGGCCTCTTTCACGATTCCTCGCCCTTCGTCCCTTCTCTGAGTTTTCTCACACCATCTTCCAACCCTCCTAGTTCTCAGGTCTTCTCCTAAGTCTTGTAGTCATCTTTTGCACGGTCGTCCACGTCTCCTCTTCCCTTCCACAGTTCCATGTACTATCTTCCTCGGTGTTCTTTCTTCATTCGTCCTCTCTACATGACTCAGCCAATCCAGACGTCGGGACTTAATTAATTTCACTATTTCTTCACCTTTGATTATCTCTTCAATTTCTTTGTTTGTCCTGATTCGCCCCCCTTCATCCTCTTTTACCTTCTTAAAACTTTCTGTTCAAAGATTTTAAGATCATTCTCATCATCTGTTGGCATTGTCCACGTCTCAGATCCATAGGTCACCACTGGTCTAATAGGGGTCTTGTAGAGTTTAACTTTCAAGTTCCTAGTTAGAAGTTTTGATTTCAAGAGCTGAGTGTTGGCATAGTAAGCCCTGTTTCCATTCATGATCCATTTATGAATTTCTTCTGATACTGAATTCTCACATTTCAGTATAGTATCAAGATAACTGAAGCATTTTACATTCTCAAACTTATACTGACCAATTTCTACATTTTCTCTTGCTCTTTTATCTTTTTCCGCTAACATTTTCATATATTTTGTTTTCCTTTCATTAATTCTCATTCCCATCTTTCCACTCTTCTCCTCCAGAATCTTGAACATTTCTTTAAGAGATTCCCAGTTCCGTGTCATCCGCATATGCATACGCCTGCTTGGACTTGTTTATTATTGTCCCAATCCTAGTTCTTTCATAACTTCATTCAGTGTCAAGTTGAATAACACTGCAGACAAAGAATCTCCTTGCCTCACTCCTGTATTCACCTCAAAATTCCTGCTAGTTTTGCCTCCTACAAAAACCTTGGCCTGAGATCATTCCATTGTCATTGCTACTAGTCTGATCAACTTCTTTGCCACTCCACATGCTTCTAGAGCATTCAACATCTTCTTTCTATCAATGCTATCAAACGCCTTCTGCAATTTTATGCTCTCTTTTTATTTCCCTTTATAGGTTTGCACTATGATAGACTCCTCCCGTTCCTGTGTTACTGTACCATCATTCAGGCAATAATTAAAAAGTAATTTTTAGATAAGGTACTACCATGTCCCATCCTATAATTTTCAGCAATTCTTTCATTATGCTGTTTCTCTCTGGTGCCCTCCCTTGCTTCAGCTGCTCAACTCCCCTGAAAATATCCCTGGAGGGGAAAATGTGTGCCTCTGAATGTGAGCCCACTATTTTTCTTCAACCCCTAATCTGTGGTTATTAATAGATTTTTGAATTTTTGGTTAAATAAGTTTGTGATTTTACTTTCTAGCCTAATATGTTCATCCCCTTTTATGATTATAGTTGGTACAGTGTTCCTATTCTGTCCCTGCAGTCTTTTAAGTGAGGATTATGTTTTCATTCCACATATACTTCACAGGATAATGGAAGTAGTTACAACAGCAACAGTGTCGATCGCACTCCTCATCAACCAATGGCAGGCAGTAGTGAGCTGGAGCTTATGATGCAACATCACATTCCAACATCTTCTGCGACAAATAATCACACAACACCCCATCAACAGCCTCCAGCATATCCAGGATTTCCTGATTCCCATCATTCTTCACTTGACTTCCACCACCACCAATTGCTGAATTCAAGGACATCTTCAAAAGCAGAGCATCACAGCGTACATCACCATCAGGCTCCTCCTCACCACCATATGATCCCGCCTGGACGTACTCAACACACAGCAGCAGTTGCAGCCATGATGTTTCATTCTGGGGGGACCTATCATGTAACAGCACCACCACCTGCCTCCATGGCAGCAATGGTAGCACAGAATGGTGCAAACCAAAGTCAGGGTCTATCTGGACAGCATCATCAAGGAGATTACCCTTGTATGCCCTTATTTTAAATGTTCAGTTGGAATATTCAACACACCTGTATAGTCTGGAACCATCAAGTAGAGTATGTCTTATCAAATTATTGAATAAGCCTGTACATTCTGAACAGCATCATTAAGGGAATTATCCTTCCAAACCTCTTTTCTAAAAGTGTAAATGTGTTCCTAAGTTTTGGGTGGAAGCAAGAAACAAAACTCAAGTTGTTTTTCTTCCAACTGTTAATTATATTTCAAAATTATATTGTGTTACCCAGTCTTGATCCTTACAA
Source organism: Meconema thalassinum (assembly GCA_946902985.2). NCBI lineage: Eukaryota > Metazoa > Arthropoda > Insecta > Orthoptera > Tettigoniidae > Meconema > Meconema thalassinum. The sequence continues at coordinate 1,071,137,030 of OX336389.2, forward strand.
TTTGACAAAAATGGTATTTCATGGATGTAAGTAGAAATTTGATGTTTTCCAGTCGGTCAACACAATTGTACCCAATTGTGATGGCGTACAATCATATTGACCGACTGAAAAATATCAAATTTTGATTACTAAGGCAAGACTGAAAAATGGCTTCAAATACCATGATGTAAGTGGACTTAACACGGTTTACTATGAAGTATGTAAGAGAAAACATCTTTGGAATAGGACTTTTGAATTACTTAAATCACCTACATGTATTTATTTAAACTGGACAGATACAGTGGCTATCTGAAGGCCTTATTTCAATAGTGGTACAACTCCATTTTTAAAATGAAGGGAATATGCTCATTTTCATATAAATGGGAGGCAAAACTATGCATTGTAGTGCACTCTCTTTGCAGAAGAACATTAGATGGATGTGTACCATTTTTGAAATAAGAGAAAACTGACTTGTAACATGTAAAAGAGGATAACACTCTTCATTTTATAAATGGAGGTTTACCACTATTGAAATAAGGCCTTCATCTTATACAGTGAGATTCTTTTACTGGAGCGGGCCCGGCTGCTGGGTGCGCGCGCCTTCCGACAGCCAACCGAGCTCGCCCCACAGATTACACGGAGGCGAGCTAACCAAGGCCATTAAAGTCATTAAGTCACTAAACTTTCATGAACGAGGGTGTGAAGTGTCAGCGCACAGATAAGAAGGTAACGTAAACAACAGTTTCCTGCAAGATTTAATAAAAGAAGCACAGATGTTCTTTTTATTTCTTGAGAATCTGGATGACCTCACATCACCAGTTAAAGGTTAGAACTTACTTTTTCACAGAAGATGTTGAAAATATTTTCCTTCAGCTGACAGGCAGTAACTTTGGAAGTTACATCGTTACATTATGTGGCTATTCCTGTACCCCCCTGCATGTTTACTGTAATCATTGTGGGGTAATTTAAAATACAAAGTGTACAGATCAATTACCCGTACTCTAGTGGAGCTGGAGAACAATATACATCAGCAGATATCCCTCACAACATGTAAGCGTTAATTTATTTACACGGTACAAAGCCTGTCTGTCAGCTGAAGGAGAACACTCTCAGCATCTTCTGTGAAAAGGTAAGTTCTTTAATCACAATTTGCTGGTGAATTTACCATTAGTTAATGTACTTTGTTATGGTTTCCACCTGCGCACAATCCGCAGCCCGAGCTCGGTGGGCGGGCGGAAGGCGTACGTGCCCGGCATCCGGCCCCTAGCCCCGCTCCAGCAAAAGAATCTCCCTTTGTATTAAAATACGGTAATTGGGAATAAATTTCACCTTGTACTAAAATTGAAATATCTTGACAAGTAATTGAGCTACAATGGCGTTTGTTGGCTTGAGACATGACACATGTTATACATTATCCATTTAGCCCCAACTTATTTGATTGCATCATCTGTGTATTAGTGAAGTTCCACTTTTGATCGCCAGGTGGTACCCAACGCCCCAGTGATGGAAGGTCGTAGGAATGGCTGCCTGTCTCCTGATTCTAGCGAATTATTAATTATTATAGCTATTACCGACAGATTTTGTTCGAAATGATCAAAGTCAAATGTTCGGCAACATTAGGTACCGTACCTGAAGCTTATACTGTACATGCTATCAAGTCACGTTACATGGTTAACATTTTATCATCTAATGGTGGTTTAGGGGGCAGCACGCCTGACTATTGTTTAAGAAACAAATTTTAGGCGATTCGAATTCCACCTCAGGCTTGTTTTGCTTGCCAATTTTTGTTTAATTTTTATGCTTGATGTTTCATCACATCCTATTTATTTATACTCATAGTATACACATTCCTGTAAACGTTTTTATATTAGGAATCATTTGTGTTCCATATTCTTGGTTCTTGTCCACTGCGCACCGGCTATCAAATGGCCTCATCTTATATATTAATATAATTGGAAGAAATCTTATATATTAAAATAACTGGGAAGTAATTTCACCTTTTACTAAAACTGAAATATCTTGACAAGTAATTCTGCTATGACTACGTTTGTTGGCTTGAAACACTATGCACATTACGACACATTATCCATTGAGCCTCAATTTATTATATATTAAAATAATTGGAAGAAACTTCTTTTACTAAAACTGAAATATCTTGACAAGTAATTCTGCTATGACTACGTTTCTTGGCTTGAAACACTATGCATGTTATGCACTATCAATCGAGCCCTAACTTACTTGATTCTGCCATCTGTGTTAAAATAATTGTGAATATTCATTTCACCAAGATCATTCTTCTGGCCAAGCTGTGTGCCTGCCGTAGTGAGGGGAGGAGCAAGTCAAGTGTTCTCTAACATGCATGCTCCCAGGAGCCAGATGACCTGCCCGACTGCAACATGCAAGCACTGGGCGGTTGGCTGGCATTTTGTTTCAGGATGCATTCTTTGAGGTTGTTTGTGCATTGAGCACGATGATTCATATATGACGAGTTAGAGGCGAACTCAATTGTTATAACAAGTAGTTCCGTGAAGAACTAAATAGCCTACTTTTCTTAAAATTTAAGATTCAATCCTTATTCCTGCAATTAGATCGATTTAGGGTAATATCTTTATCTACAGAATTCTGCTGGTAGCAGATTTAATCAAAATATAACTGAAATCTTTTGGTGTAATGCAGCAGTGGATTCTGAGATATTGATAGTCTACGGCTCAAATGCTCAGGGAGAGTAAATAGGTTGTTATAACACTACTCTATCTGAGAATGTGCGCATACATATGCTTTGCCAGCTCTCACCTCCATGCAGTTGGCTGATAAGCTTCTAGTGGAATCTGTCATTTCAACCCGATCATCATTATAAGCCAGGCTGCTTACATGGTTTCCACCTAATTGACTCCAGCCAGTTTATGCCCTTAAGCAAATGGTCCATATACGAAGGGTGGAACATTATTAGTGGCAACATGGCTATAGTGACGCCATGAAACAAAACCTAATAATGTCCCCGATAACACACGGTAGTTACATACCTACCTTTGAGCAAATGGACTCGCCCGTCCCACATCACGCACCTGCGCACTGGCGAGAGGAACAGAGCCTCGTGTTAGCTGGCAGTCTAACTCACAACTGCATGTGCCAAAGATGGAGCAACTTTGTACCGCAGTAGCTAAGACTTGTACCTTGAGACACCTAGTGGTGGAATGTGGTCCTACTACTGGTTTGACCGGTACAATCAAATTGTCAGATATTTTGGGTACCACATCGTACGCTATCTTTATTGTTAACTCTCACTATCACATGACTTAGTGCCTCATAAATCTCTCTAATTCATCCTGATATGCTCCTTCACTTGGAGCGTACACTAAAACAATCTTGACGCAAGTTCCTGACAATTCTTAATCTAGCCACATTAATAATTCATTTACATACCTAACAGAAACTCTGCTATGCTCTAAGGATCTCTTCACATACAGCCCTACTCCCCACTTTGCCCTGCCTCATTTTACATCTGACAGGCATACCGAGTAAACTCCTAATTCCTCCTCTCTATCTCCCTGTATCTCTAACTTCTCTAATCCCTAGGATATCCAATCCCATCCTAATTGCTGACTCGCCTAGCTCTACAATCTTCCTTCCGTAACCCCGCTCGATACAGTAGCACCACATCGAATACCAGTTTGTTCCCAAGGAGTCCCTGATATGTCAGATGGGAGTGGAAAACCGAGGCTTGCTCCCATTGTTAGCAGGTTTAGAAAGTACAAATGAAGCAGGTTGCTCCTCACATACATAGGGGCCCCATGAGTTTCACTTCAGGGAACAAACAAGTGAGTCGACTTGTCCTACCTGCCTGAGCACAAGGAGAATTTATGTCCTATTACATAGTAACTGGTATCCTGGCTCTTGAGACCACTTTCTAGGCCACTCAACTGCTGCCCATGGTTCACAAATTAGGATGTGATTACACCATGAACCATGTATATCATTAGACAAAAGTGGTTTTATTCAATGTCAATAGTAAAAAAAAATTGCAAATTCATTACTACTTAACTGTTTGTTTACTATTTTTTTGTGACTGAAAATATTTTATGAACTATTCCTAATTTTTGACAAAGAGGACTGTCTGATGCTGTTCTTAAAGAACGCTTTTGAGGTTGGCACCAGGCCTTAAAAACCAACTGCAACATAGAAGCTCATCGTATCTCATCCCCAACCCCATTAATACAGGAATAATAAGGAGCAGACATACACATTTTCAGTGAGCAAGATATCCTTCATTGGCTGCAGATGAGGCAGTTGTTTGTAAAAGGCATGGAAATAATTAGGGATCCAACTAAGCAGTTTCATGAGATCCTGGTATAACTTTGCAACATTATGTATGTATGTATGTCTACCCCTTATTATTCCCATTTTCCAATGGGGTCGGGGATGAGATGCGATGGAAGTCTTTGTGGCAATGGTTTTTACGGCCGGATGCCCTTCCTGATGCCAACCTCATGAGAGGAGTTAATGAGAGATGAAATGAATGATGGTGAATGAAACTGGGCAAGGATGTGGAAGGAAGCGGCCGTGGCCTGTCAGAAGGTACCGTCCCAGCATTTGCCTGGTGTTGAAAATGGGAAACCACGGAAAACCATTTCAAGGACGGCCGACGGTGGGGCTCGAACCCACGCGTCTACCGAGTCAGCAGAGAGCTTGGCCCCATGATCTAATGCTGCGCTTTAGCCAGCGTAGCCACTACTGTCGGTAACTTTGCAACATTATGAAATAACATTAATTATCGTACTACATAAATAGCCAACAGCTGATGTATGATATGATTTCACAGAGGTGGGAGAAGAGAAGAAAGACAGAATGCATAGAGGTATAAACTATTAACTCCACTTATCTGGGAGTTACCACAGTATACCTCTATGCATTTGGTGCTTTCTTGTAAACAAAACCTAGGTTATATGTGACTAACACACTATACCTCAAGAAAAAACCAAATTTTCCTTTGAAACGTGAACAGCTTTCCCTTAATATTTGCCATATTGGGGAAATCTGAGTGTACAATCAGATGGACCATAAAATGGAGAAGCAGTGGTGTTAATATATCAGAAAAGAAAAAATTGGAGTTAACATACCTTTCCTCTGAGGTACCGGTGCTCAAATGTTCACTGTGATTATTCAACACTCCTGTACAGTCATCTGGTCTGGTGCCTGCACAACGAAGTCAGCTAGCTGATTATATTCTATTAGCCCGAAGGCCTTTAGAGCTATATCAGATAGGCTATAATTGACCATGCAGAATTTGGTTGTGGGTGTTGGGTAATTACCATTTTATCTTATTTGGCCAGGATCAAGAAAATTATCCTTCAATACCTCTTTTGTAAATGTTCAATGTGAATATTCAACTTATCTGTACAGTCTGGACACCATCATTAGGAAATTATACTTCAATACCTCTTTTCTGAATGTTCATTGTGGATATTCAATACACCGGTACAATCTGGACACCATCATGAAGGAAATTACCCTTTAATACCTCTTTTATAAATGTTGAGTGTTAATATTCAACAACCTGTACATATAACTTTTCTTGTAAAAATATACTATAGGCTACATAGTTAAAAGTTGGAAATGTAGGAATCTTACATGTCGAAATACTATTTAATCATTTCCCAGTAAGATATTTCACACTGCCTAAAAGTCTGTGATGAATTGTGTAATTTATTACAATACTGGGCTTGCCATAAATTGTGAAAATGTTTCAAATTTCAGAAATATTGTCATGATATTTGTTGTTAAATATCTGAGTATGTGTTTTCTTTTTCTTCAGAGAACTACTGTAGGCCTATGGGTAAATTTCTGGTTATCTGAATATACCAGTACCAATTTTCTGTGATTTTTATGAATGTTTTTACTGTATAGTTATGAGTAGATATCTATGTATCTAAGTACCTATCAGATGCTTTTCATAGGCTTTTCTTTCTTTCTTCCTTTCTTTCTTTCTTGTTTCCAGTTGATCTTATTCTTTCTGCTATATTCCTTATTTCCTCATCTTAGCACATTGTTGCTTTCAATCTCAGTGCTCAGTTTTATTTTGTAGTTAAATTTGTGTGATCTTCTCTAGTCATCAGTCACCTAAGCAGTTGTTGAATGAAGGATATTTTCATGTGATTGTAATGGGTTGTTCAAAAGAAACATATATAAGACTGATGTCTAAATATATTGGCACCTGTCCCTATATCCTCCATGAATAAGGATGCTGGTTGCTGGTGACACCAGTCTATATCTCTCTTCATACAACTATCTTGTGTTTGGTCCATTGAAGAAGGTGCTAAAGGATGAGTGTTTCAATGCTAATCAAGCGGTGGAAGAGTAGTTTTATCAGCAACCAGTGACCTTCACGGAGGGTTTAGGGAAACTTGTTCAGCTTTGGAACAGGTGCCTGAACAGTGGAGGTGAATATCTGTGAACTCTCTCGAAATGTCATTTGTATGCTGTTACTGTGATATACCTAGGTAGAGTATATTGTCCAATACCAATTGTGCTCATTTCTGGATGTCAGTCTATGTTTTATTTGAACAACCCTTATAAGTTAGAACAAATTACAACCTGTTGCATTAAAAATTAATGTTGGTATGTACATTTGTTGCTCATGTTGTGAAATTAGGGAATTTTGTGTGGAATATATGTATGACTTTTTGTTATTTATTGTACCGTACTGTAAACGAAATTTAACTGATTTTCAGTCGGTCAACACGATTGCACCCAATTGTAATGGGTGTTATTCCTTAAAACTGAAAAGAATTACATGAGATTAATAAATTCACTTGGATTACTAGTTTCGATCATCAAGCGGATCATCTTAGATTTAAAAGCCTGAGTGTAAGGGATATCATGATCAAAACTCTGCTAGTTATTGAAGTGAATTTTTTAATTTCATGTAATTTTTTTCAGGTTTAGGGAATAACACCCATTACAATTGGGTACAATCGTGTTGACCGACTGAAAAGCATTTTTTTTACTAAGGCAACACTGAAGAATGGCTTCCAACACGATAATAATTATTGTATTGTTTAAAAATTAATATTGTTATCAAATTTATATCTATCAAATGCCAAGAGAGAGAAACCCAAAATGGATAGCTGCCCTTAGCCTAGGGTTACCATAAACACACAGCCTAGCAAAACATAGCTTCCTTCATTGTTCTGCCTTGGATATATGATATACATTCATTCAAAAAATGTTTGACATACCCTGTTGCTCATCAAGGCACAGTATTAGCAATGAAGTGGGAAGTGAATGTAAACAATGAACAGTTTCATTATTAGTAACCCACTGCCAAAGAGTCTCATTGAGTCAAGATGTACATTATCAGTTTTGGAGATAGATTTGTTGTGGAAGGATGACATTGGAGGTATGTTTGGAAGATATCTCAGTCCACAAGTGGATTTAATAACACAAGTTGAGAATACACCTCTACATAACATATTATAGTTTGACCTGGGACCACATTGTGTCATTAAAACACTAATGCACTAATGTACCATATTCTGCAGTCAGGTCTGGAAATACTTTCAAGATACAAATTCGGTGTCTGATCATCCCAGATTTGATTATCCTAAAGGTCATTAATGTATACTGGTGTACACTATCCTTATCTTTTATTAGTTAAAATCTACAGGCTACTGCTAGGAACATGTAACCAGCTCTTGTTAGCAGGAGAAGAGAAAGAAGTTCAGAAATTTATACAAAATTCAAATGTATTATAATGTATTCTTTCAGAATGAAGCTGTGTTTAAAATTTATTTACGAGTTTTAATTTTTTAATTGGACTTCAGCCCCAGATAAGGGAGGAACATTCTTTCACTTGACAAAATTTAAATACATGTTTTTCCTAGAGAAATACTGCATCTGAAAGGAAACAAGGTATTGTTCTCGACTCATGAGAGAAGTTTAGAACTTTGTTGTCCTGAGATGGAAGTTAAGTAACACATAATATTTGAAGGGGCCTAGTTGCTAGTGCTTGACAACTGTAGCTAATCAGCTGATTTTTCTCTCTTTCTAGGAAATGCTTTTGTACTAAAATGTTATAGATTTTATATTATTCCCTAAAGCTCTTGTTGTTTTACTTCTAGTAATAATTTAACATGTCATCTGCATAGCATAGTATTTTCTAGGGATTTGCAATGTAATGTCTGCGTTATGATCTCATATCACTCTGTGTATTTTGTATATATGAGGAATAATATTTCCATTGTTATTGCATGTGTTATATTGTATACATGGTATTTATATTGAGATTTATATAATTGTTCTTGTTTAAAAGATGAGCCCTTCATTTTGTGTGTGAAGGGGTGGGACTTTCCATGAGTGATGAAACATCCAAACTGTATTCAGTGTAAATGACCCATCATGGGAACTTTGCTTTAACATGCTGGGTTATTACTGTTATGGTGTCCATATCTTTCAGCACAGAGTTTGAGTAACAAATGTAGGAAATATTCTTTATTTTACATGATGGATCTTGTGTAAAGACTTTGTTCTTCTGTATTACCAATATAAACAACAAGATAGGAATAAAACGCAACTCATATAGTACCAGTAGCAACTCGTGCTTAAATAATCAGGGTAGGCTAATAATGTGTTGCTGTTGTTGTTTATTTTAGGGGCTGTGACATCGTGGTCATATAGCCCCGTGTACTTAGGTGTGTGTGTGGAATTTGTGTGATAACTTGTGTTATTGTGATGGCTGTACTAGTATGTGCTAAAATAATGCTATTGTGTTATATCTCAATCATTCTTACGTGCGCACCGCTGACCATGGGTGCTCCCTCAAAGAAATCAATATTTAACTTTTTAAACAATGCAACACTAAATATGCTACACGACTTTGTGACACTGCAGCTACCTTAATAGACCACGTGTCACTAAACAATTCAGAATTAAGTTATAAAATATCAAATGTCAGCAATGATATTAGTGATCACAGTATATTAATTCTTGATATTTCCAAGACCAATTATAGCACGTACACTCTGTCACATAAGCCGACAAAATCAACAACACACGAGGACTCTTGGGATAGGCAACACACTCCTGAAACTAATATATCTATAAATGCAGATTCCCATAATGATGCAGATAGTACTGTTAACTCTCTATATAACTCTTTCATCAAACAATTGAATCTAAGGAACAGGCATAGCCAAAGAAAAATAACAAACAATTCTAACAATAACAGACAGACTACTAACTTACCATGGGTCACAGCTGAACTCCTTACACTTATAAAACAACGAGACACTCTGCATGCAAAGCTCAAAAATCCCCTTCACAGAAATAATAATGATATGAACCAAGAATACTGTAGATGCCGGAATAATGTAACAAACTTAAAAAGAAGACTAAAGTCAAATTACTACTCAGATAAATTCAGAACATATGGAAACAATTCTAATAAAACTTGGGAGACTATCAAAGAAATCATACACAACAAAAAACCAACAGTTGAGACATGCACTTCACTTGAAATAGACAACAAAATTATCACAGACAATCAAGAACTATGTGAATCATTTAACTTGTTCTTCACAAACATTGCTGGAAGTCTAGCAAAAGCTATTCCTGAACAGAAGGAAATCCTCAGTAAGGACCACAATCAGTCAAATTCTCTCTACTTATATCCGACAGATGAAGCAGAGGTCAAGTCCATCATCACAAATTTAAAGAATAAAAAGAGCTGTGGATTAGATAGGATCAAGACAAATTTCATTAAAAACAATATACAATCATTTATTAAAATCTTGGTTGAAATGATTAATGAGTCCTTAGTTACTGGCATGATACCAGATGACTTAAAAGTGGCCAAAGTAGTTCCTATATTTAAGGGTTGTGACAAAAGAAATCCAAATAATTATAGACCTGTTTCTATTTTATCGGTAGTTTCAAAAATTCTGGAAGAAGTGGTAAAAACAAGATTGCTTTCATTTCTGAACAAGAATACATTCTTTCATAATATGCAATATGGATTCAGGGAAAATTCTAGTACTGAGGCAGCAACTATTGACCTAATAACAATGCTACAAGAAACTATTGACAAAAATAATATGGCAGTTGGGTTATTTATTGATCTCACAAAAGCCTTTGATACAGTAGATCATAAAATACTGTTATCAAAATTAGAAAATGCTGGTGTCCGAGGTATAGCACTAAAATGGTTCCAAAGCTACCTTATTGGAAGAAAGCAGCATGTAGCTTTGAATAAATGCATAAGTTCAGGAAAATATATAACTCATGGAGTTCCACAAGGATCTATACTTGGACCTACATTATTCTTAATTTATATAAATGATATTGTGGAATGTAATTTGAGAGGGCATATCAAATTGTATGCAGATGATACAAATATCTTCTACACTGGGAAAGACATAATTGAAATCATACAAAATGTGCAACAAGATATAAATACTCTCTCACAATGGTTCCAGGCCAATAAATTAACAATGAACCTACAGAAGACCAATTACATGGTAATTTCAAAGCAAAGCATGAAAGAAATCACACATGACAAAATATATATAAATAATATTGAAATAAAAGAGGTTAATCAGGCAAAGTATTTAGGTCTAATCATCGACAAACACCTGACCTGGATTGAACACGTTGAACGAATTGCTAAGAAACTCTCACCTATAGTAGGGATCCTAAGGAAACTTCGGTATCTTATTCCCCTAAACCTTGTAAAACAAATCTACTATTCACTTGTACATAGCAAGCTCCAATATTTAAATGTTATTTGGGCTCACTGCAGGAAATCCACACTGAATGATTTAATGACTATTCAGAATAGGGCTATTAGAAACATATTTAACCTTCCTTACTGCACTCCAGTAAAAGATCTGTACATCAGAAGTAAAATTCTACCCCTCAGCATAAGTGCAGATCTCCGAGCAGCTATGCTAATATACAAAATTAAACACAACACAATACTCTATAGCTCTCCCTACATCTTGAACTCGGACAATCATTCTTATGGAACTAGGCATGCGAAGGACGTAGCCTTATATATCATTCACTCTTCTAAATACGGTAGAAATAGTTTCAAGTTCTCTGCATCACAGTTATATAATAAACTTCCCGATGAAGTAAAAAGTGCACCAACTTTGTCAGTATTTAAGAGGAAAACTACGAAAGTATTGTGGGAAAAATTCGATGCATCGTAATACATCAAATAAGCTCAAAAATCCTGTGCTTATCATTTTAAGAGACCTTGGTCTAAACAATCTTAGATATAGTATCAACTTTACTAATAGGCCTATGCCCTTATTCATCAATTTGTGTTACCTTCAGAATTTTCTTCCTGGTGTGTAAACACACATATTACTGTACAATTCCTCTGTACGAGCCTATGGCTCTTTGGAATTAATTGAATAAATATCATTCATTCAACTTGACTTATAATAAAATAATATCATAAATAGAATCATTAGACAAATATTTGAGGTATTTCACTAAATTGCTAATGTCCGAACATGAAGCATAAAAGACAGACTGTAGATCAGTGATCGACAACCGCCTGCATTTGTTGCAGATGAAAACAACATGTGAATCACTTCCTTTATGAAGTATAAATTTGAACCTTAATAAATAGGCTACTATACGATACGCACGAAATGCAAGATGACTATATAAAGCATTATATTACTTAATTTTGATGTACCTTTATCTATAAATTAAATCAATGTTTTTCAAGTTCATCTAGAAGCTGTCGTTCAATTGAAACTGAGGCTAATGCTGTAAGTCTATTCTGTCCCATGGTATTTCTTAAATATGACTTCAATCTCTTCAAGCACGAAAAACTTCTTTCAACACTACAGCTAGTAGCCGGTAACTGTAACTTGATTGTTGACACTAATTTACTAGGAATAGGACGAGGGATCCTTTTGAAGGGTTATTAGCAGTCGGCAATTATCGTAACCGATCGGCAAATGAGGTTCCAACACAACTAGCCTGGCGAAGCATTGTGGGCATGCGTTTAGTACGGTAGCGAACTACTGATGCCCACCTCAATGTTCATACAAGAGCCAAGCACTCTTGAATGAAGTGGCCAGGCAAGCTCTGACCTAGCCTGTCCTGCAAGACAATCTCGTTGCGCGTGCGTAATTTGAGTCGTGTTCAGTGGATTGACGCTCAATTTGAAAGGTGGAGAGCATTCACTAAGTGACTTACTTTTGACCGGACATTTTGAAAGTCTTGGAGGCAAAATGCCGTTTGAAACGCCATAAATAATGTAAAATGTTTCGTAAAATATTTGTAAGGAGAGAAGATTAAATATAATTTATGTTTTTAAAAATGTCCACATAGGCTTTGCCTACCCTGAGGAGCCGCTACTCTATAGTACACACATTATGCTCTTTGCTTCTGTACACATACTGTACATACCGCACATATCCCAAGTAATTTCAACTACTCGATGGGTTAGCATATGAACCCTTCTAGCAACTTCAGTCTTTGTATTTTTCTTCTACTTTAATTCTGTCCCAGATTTGTCTCATTTTCTGAACATTGTCCCTCACCCAGTCTATCTCATTTTTGGCCATCCATTATGTCTTTAGTTTTCCAGCTGCAATTCTCTTTGGTATTCTGTCATCACCCATCCTATGCATGTAACCATACCACATGAGTGTATACTTGTAGTTATTTTGTTGTTCTGCAGCCTGCCAACTCAAGCTAAATCTTTTATAATCTTATATCGAATTTCATCTTTTCTTGTCTTTCCAACCATGATTCTGACAAACCTCATCTCAGCTACCTGAATCCTCTATTCATCTTTCTTCCTCATTGTCCTCATCTCGCAGCTATAGGTCAAAATTGGTGCATAGTAAATTTGGTAAATGACTTGCTTGCACTTCAGTGGCACTTCCTGATTCCATATTAGGTCTCTAACAACTCTATACAATGTTCCTCCAGTTTGGATCCAATAGGTAACTTCCTCATCACTGAAACTCGTTGCTGATATCATACTTCATAATATTTAAATTTATCTGATATCTTCATTTGTTTGCCTTCCATTTCAATGAAACCATTTGGCTGGCCATTTCTCTGCATATCCATCACCTGCCTTTTTTGTAACGGAATGTTTTGACTGACTGAAGATTATTGAAGATTACTAATTAACATAAACCGCTTAAAATAACTGGGTTTCCCCGTACGTGTTGATCAACTGAAGAGCACTTTTTCATGGAATCTCAGAAGACAACACAGAAGAAATGGCTCTTTGTGGGGGTAATAACAGAGATAGAAACCTTAGAAGCCATTTCTTCTGTGTTTGTCTTTAGCCATTACCATTATTGAATCTTATCCATCACACCTAAGAAATCAGGAGTCTAAAACAGAAAATTAGGAAAATACACAATAAAACATATGATAGTTATAAGTATATGCTGAAGTTGAAGTCGTTGCCAAGAGGGCTGCTTTTGACAAATACATGCAAGTTTTACTTGGTGGGAGGCGATGGGTGGGTAAAAAATTACAGTTATGTTAGAAGAAGAAAGGGAAATTCAAATAATTTTTCAATGACAATGTCCGGTGACGGTAAATTAATTACTGAGAAACAGGCCATTGCTAATGAATTAAATGTCTGGTACAGTAGTGAGTTTAATAAATCCAATAGCTGTGTGCTGAACCTTAATGATAAATCAGGGCTGCCTCCTTTCCGAATAAACCAGTTAGCATTTGGAAGGCTAATTAAAAAACCACGTTACATTACAGTATATCGAACGGTCCTGTAGTGAAGTGCTTAAACAAGGAGGTTGGACGCTGTAAACACAAAAGACTTTATTGTTGTATGAGTTGGTACCATCCCTATCCCAGAATGACAAAAGAATGTAAAGCTTGTTATGATTTTTTTGCCAATAAAATGATGCAATAAAAAAAATATGTTATTATTTCTAAACCTTAATGGTGGCTAGTCAGTCGTCAGTTACACTTGGTCCAGGCAAGTGTAAACATGTTGCGTACGTTAATTGTGGATTGTCAAGGGTTTAAAATTGGTGATAACAAATTTATATTAATGAGGTGGCCGTTATTGACTGTTCCACATTTTGGATTTCACAACTAACCCATCTCGTGTTAAAACCGCCCTATGCTTACGATCTGTTGTGTTAAAAAGATCGAAAACAAACCCAATGGCTTGAAAATCATTTGCAACTACAATGGAATCAGGGAACCATCTCTTATAATTACCTCGACATGGTGATGAAAGCACATTTATCATCAGCCAATGTGGTATTTGTTAAAGGTGGTGAAAAGCGACAATAGATACCAGAGTTTTTGGCTTCTTACTGTCAATGTATCGATCTCATGGATTTAGGGTGCCCTTCACTACAAACACTGATGGATCGCTGCCCCTGTGGCAACAATACCAATAAAGCCCTGGCGCATGCACGGCACCTGTTTCATCGGTCAACCACCAATGCATGCTGGGACATGTTAAATAAAATTAAAACTCAAGTATTACTTGTTAATGACAGCAGTGAGATTCCTACAAGCGATGCGTAAACATCATCATCGTCATAGGATGGAGGGGAGTGCTACAGATAAGGCCATTGGCAAATTCTTTGTATACAAAAAGAAACTGGACAGTTTTACCAAAGAGAATTATTGGCGCTTCCAAAATCTTTTATTTATTATGTGGCGGCTAATGCAGTGAAAGAAATCTGGCAACATGTGCCGAAATCGTGGACTCAAGACCCTGTGTTAAGTGAATTGCAACCGTGCACCGATTACGATAACCATAAGCAAGTGGATATGGCAAAAATACCATCTATGCGACAGTGTGCTACTTGCCAGCTGGTCAAACTATACCACGGTCATAAAATTCAGTGTAAAGACTTTGTTTCCTCATTCCACGGGTGTGATGGCGAGAAAAAAGCAACAACATCCTCAACAGAGGAGGAAGATCAAACCTTTTCGCCGCTGATTGAAAAGCAAATGTTGGACTTGTACTTGTCATTGACAAAGTCATGCACTTACCTGGGTATCGCTACTGTGGTCCTGGAACAAAGCTGAATCAACGTTTGCAGCGTGGTGATGTACCTATTAATCATTTGGATCAAGCATGCAAGGAACATGACATTTCTGTTAAGAAAGACAATTTAACTCTTATTTACTTATTTATGTTGTAAGATCTTTCACCAGCATATGTTGGCAACTATGTACCAAAGACAATGCAGACGTAATAAAAGTAAATCGATACCAGTGTAGTTGGTATCGTAGAGCCAAAAGGACGTTAGCAAAAGATCTGTGCCTGTTCATTTATTTGTTTCTACCACGTCATATAACCCACAGGAAATATTACTCTTATAACAGGTTATGGTGCCCAGAACGTACGGATAGTTTTTGTGAGTGAAACGGGAATCAATACTGTGAGGTTAACGGAATATCGGAGGAAGAATAATGACTTTTTAGCGTAGGCCTACTTTGATACACAAGGAAAAATGAACGACGAGGAGAGACAAAGAGTCAATGATGAAAGATACCACATTCCACTTTTCGACGGTAAGAACTACGACAATTGGAAATTCAGACTTGAAGTTCTACTGGACGAAAAGAAACTGATGTCCCACATCACAGAAGAAGTTCAGTATACTGAAGCACCGGCGGGTGAGACAACGGCAGCTCGAACGGCCAGGGAAGCAGCTAATGAGAAACTCCGGCAAAAAGATAAGTATTGCATTAGACTTATTGTGAGTGCTATAGCTGATAGTCATTTGGAATATTGCCGATGACATGATACAGCCTTCAAGGTCTGGAAAACTTTAGCAGACACTTTTCAAAGGAAAGGAATTGCCAGTCAACTTCAGGCAAGGAAAGCTTTGCTTGCAATGCGACATAACCCTACTAATGAAACTTTGGAAAATCACTTTCTGAAGTTTGACAGACAAATTCGAGAACTTAAATCTGCTGGAGCAAATACTGATGAGATAGATGTGATTTGTCATTTGTTATTGACCATGCCAACTGACTATAGTATGGTTGTAACCTCTATTGAAACCATGTCAGCAAACGGTGAGAACTTAACCCTTCCTTTTGTCAAAAATAGACTTTTGGATGAAGAATCTAAAAGGAATCTGCAAGGAAAACAGAAACCACAGAGGAATGAGTCAACAACTGCTTTCTTTACTCGACCAGGACAAGTAAAGAATGGAGGAAAACAGAAACATCAGTACCAGCAGCCGAAGACTACTGCAACACCAACATACACTCAGCACCAGTCCAAGGTATTTTCTGGAGCTAACAGTAATACTAAGCCTGCTTCACATTCTTACAAGTGCCACAACTGTGGGGGCAGTGGTCATTTACGGAGAGACTGTCCCAGCCCACGTAACACTCCTTGGCAGCCTACAAAGTTTTCAGGGATGCAAACTGGTGCTGCCAATGTCACTCAAGAGGAGGAAGAGGAATTCTGTTTCTCAGCTTTATCTGACGTAATAGACTCAAGAATGACTAAGGCTGGAAGTGATGAAGTGATATGGTGGCTTGATTCTGGAGCTTCAGAGCACAGGACTAATCAAGCTGATTTCTTTCAAACAAGTGTAAAGATTAATCCTATGAAGATTAAAGTAGCAAAAGTAGGGCACTCAGTCACATCAACACAAAAGGGAAACATGAAACTTTTTGCATTGGTGGACGGAACATGGAATACTGTGAACATTCCAGACGTGTTGTACATTCCAGATTTGGAAATAAATTTACTGTCTGTGAGAAGACTGGAAATGAGTGGATGCACAATCATTTTTGAAGATGGTAAGGCACTAATAATGAAAGGAAATTATGTGATTGCAGTTGCACATCGGATCAACAAGTTGTACAGGCTAACACTCCATACCAGGAAGGAAATTGCATGCTTAACACTTGGAAGTGAGGACTTGTGGCATAGAAGATTTGGTCACACAAGTAAGGCAGGGCTTCAGAAACTGCAAACCCTGGTGGATGGTATGAAAGAAACTAAGGTGAAGGAAGTGTGTGAAATATGCTGTCAAGGAAAAATGTGTAAGCTGCCTCACAACCAAACAAGAAGAAGAGCACAGAGGCCACTGGAACTAATCCACAGTGACCTGTTTGGCCCAATTACACCGGAGTCATATAATGGAAAAAGGTACATTATAACTCTAATAGATGACTTCACACATTTTGCAGCTGTATATCCTCTAGAAAAGAAGAGTGAAGCATTAGACTACATCAAGATCTATGAAGCAATGGCAACCGCTCATTTCAAGAGCAAAATAAGTCGCTTCAGGTGTGATCGAGGTGGGGAGTACACCTCAAACGAGCTGAAGACTTACTTTCAAGAGAAAGGAATACAGTTGGAATATACCATGAGCTACACACCTGAACAAAACGGAGTAGCTGAAAGGTTCAACAGAACTATCCTGGACAAAGCAAGATGTATGTTGTTGAGCTCAGGACTACAGAAGAATCTTTGGACTGAAGCAGTAAGCGCAGCAGTGTACCTTATCAACAGGAGCACTACAAATGCTTTATCAGACTGTGTTCCAGCAACTCTCTGGTATGGGCATAAACCTGATGTCAGCAAGATCAGGGTATTTGGTTCTCCAGCTTACCTTCATACTCCCAAACAACTGAGTGGAGGAAAATTTGACAGTCGATCAAGGAAACTTTACTTGGTTGGGTACTGTCATAATGGTTATAGATTGTGGTGTCCTGACACCCAAGAAATTATTGAAGGGAAAGATGTCATTTTTGATGAGAGTTCTCCAGGTGAAAGGTTTATAGATATTGATCCATCACACTTTGAAACTAATAAGAAGCCTATTTCAAAGGAAGAAGGTACCGTGGAAGATCCAATTCCTGAAGATTGCAAAAATTCAGGGGAAGATCTGGAAGCCAATGACACACCGACAGAAGAACGGAGGCGTGGAACTCGTGTGAGGAAGAGACCGCAGTATCTGGATGATTATGAGGCTATCCTAAGTGAACTAGCTATGGGTGCAGTAGTAGATGATGTTCCTGAATCTGTCAAGGACATTGAAGGTCGACCTGACGCAACAGAATGGCGGAAAGCAGTTCAAGAAGAGATGAATGCACTGCAGGAAAATAAAACCTGGACACTGACAACGCTGCCACCTGGTAGGAAGGTAATCAACAACAGGTGGGTGTTTCGTATCAAACATGATGCATCTGGAAATGTTGAGAAGTATAAAGCCCGCCTTGTCATTAAAGGCTGTTTGCAAAAACGGGGCTTAGACTATTTTGAGACGTATGCACCAGTGGCCCGCCTAGTGACTGTGAGAGTATTGTTGTCAGTAATTAATCATCATGGATTGCTTACTCAACAACTTGATGTGAAGAACGCTTTCCTTCACGGCAGTATCAAGGAAGAAATCTACATGACTCAACCAGAGGGATTTGAGCAAGAGTCATCTCCACCTCTGGTTTGCAAGCTGAACAAAACACTCTACGGATTGAAGCAGGCCCCAAAGGAGTGGAACTCTAGATTCAATGATTTCATTCAGAAGCATGGTTTCAGGCAATCAGAATATGATAAATGTCTTTATTTTCACGACACATTTGCTATTACCCTACTTCTTTATGTTGATGATATTATTGTAGCAGGTAGTTCAGCTGCAGCTCTGCAGGAATGTAAGAAGGCTCTCATGGCAGAATTCAAGATGACTGATCTTGGAGATCTAAGGGAATTTCTGGGAATCAAAATTGATCGCTCAGAGAGAGGAATGTTCTTAAGCCAGCCCCAATACATCCAAAACCTTCTGAAACGTTTTGGAATGGAGGACTGCAATCCAGCAAAAACTCCCATGGAGGTAGATCCAGCAAAGGAGCCTGTTGGTGAATGTATCCTTTCTGTCAGACCTTACAAAGAACTAGTTGGATGTTTAATGTATCTCATGTTGACAACACGTCCTGATATAAGCATGGCAGTGAATTTCTATAGTAGGTTTCAAAGTAATGCTACTGATGCGCAATGGGTAGGGCTTAAACGTGTCTTACGTTATCTGAAGGGAACAAGCGAGATGGGACTCTTATTTCAAAGGCAATCAGGAACTAGTTGTAATCTAGTTGGCTATGCTGATGCAGACTGGGGGGGGGGGGGGGGTAATACCAAGAATAGGAAATCAATTTCTGGTTTCATGTTCGAAGTCTATGGTGCTAATGTACTTTGGGTGACTAGGAAACAAACTGCCGTTGCCCAGTCATCAACTGAAGCGGAGTACGTTTCTCTCGGATGTGCTGTAATGGAACTCATTTGGTTGAGAAATCTTGTTTTGGACATAGGTGTCGAACTATGTGGACCAGTTGTCATCTTTGAAGACAATCAGTCAACTATTTCATGTCTAGATAAGTGGGAAGAGAAAAGGCTAAAACACGTTGATGTCAAGTATAATATTGTGAAAGATATGTATCGGAAGAATGTTATCAAGGTTCTTCATATTCCTTCAGGTGAGCAGAAAGCAGATATTCTCACCAAACCACTGACTGGTAACCATTTCCAGACTCTTCGAGCTGGCTTGGGCATTGTTAGTATGTAAGCAACTTGTAAGCTGTTAAAGCTGTGAAAGATTATTTTTGTATTGTGATCATTAGTTTGTTAGACTCATTTAATAGATTACTGTCTATGTTAAATTGAGGGGAAGTGTTAAGAAAGACAATTTAACTCTTATTTACTTATTTATGTTGTAAGATCTTTCACCAGCATATGTTGGCAACTATGTACCAAAGACAATGCAGACGTAATAAAAGTAAATCGATACCAGTGTAGTTGGTATCGTAGAGCCAAAAGGACGTTAGCAAAAGATCTGTGCCTGTTCATTTATTTGTTTCTACCACGTTGTAACGGTTTCCTTTGCCCTCACGTTGAGCGACAAATGTAGCAGCTTCTTTGTTAGTGCCCCATGTTGGTAGCGACAAATGTAATGATTTGGCTGCCCCTACTGTTGGGTGACAAATGTAATGGTTTTGCTAGCCCACACTGTTGGGTGAGAAATGTAACTGTTTACCTTTGCCTAAGCTATGTTGTTTTAATGGGCGCCAAGACCTCAATGCAATGTTGAAATCTAAATTTGTATTTAACAACGTCTAGCTCTGGCAGAACACATTCAAGACTCTATTCACTCAGATCGTGGTATGATTTGATCATTAACCCAACAAACAATTGTATCAGGAGAAGGAATTGGTCTATATCTAATGCTACCTACTGAAAGCAAAGATTGCATTGTAAAAGAAATGAATTTATTATATAAAACAAGTATAGCAAAATTAATAATAATAAGTTTAACATTTAAATTGGAGCGTTGTGATTTGAATATTACCGATAGAAAATTACGTGAAAACGGAGTCTGATAAATTGATTTTACTCTTATTTCCAAGCTATGAAGTTACTGAATTATGAAATATAAAACAAAGAAAAATGAGAGATTGCGTATTTCTGCGTCATTAGCGCTTACCCCTGGAAATTGCCAAAGCATTTCCCTCGTTCTTGATGATGCTGTGTGCTTCCCACAGTCTCCTGGACGTCGCCATCTTCTTCGTTATATGTTGATATTCTGGTAGATTAGATAACTCTATGGTCCGTACATCGGACCCAAACTCTCGTAAAACCGCACTGGTTACGTTTTACAAAAGATCGTCGCTAACTCCACTGAACATCGGAGCGACACGCCCTTGCGACCGTACACTGCAAGTTCTACACAGATTGTCACTAACTCCCCTGAACATCGGAGCGACACGCACTTGCACCCATACTCCTCAAGTATTTCACAGATAGTCCTCGTCTCACGGCGCGTCGAACGATATATTCACCTGTCGGCTCCCCCACTCCGGTCTCAACTAGCTTACGTCGTCTCCGCTGATTGGCTGAACCACCACGCGATCTTCTCCTCCTCCGGGTCATTACACTCGGCGACAGGGTTCCGTTTCAACAATTCGCCTCTTCTAGACCTTGCGACCCAAGATTGCGTCATGCTCCTCGACAAGATTCAGCGTGTACTTGAAATCCCAGTGAGTCACGTCTCTCGATATACCCTAACTGACGAAAACTCCGTAACATTCCGTAATCAGATAATTTTCTATGATATCGTCGTTCGTAATAATTTGCTTGATAGCGTTTTCTAAGACATAGAAAACCTATTTGAATGCTAATAATTCTTATAAAATGCTCCGAAAATACCTTAATAATAATTATAATAAATTAATAATAATAATAAATTACCATGAAAAATTGTCTTGGCTGAACAATTTGCCGCGTAAATAAATATAGAATGCCTTCCTACTGACTTATGCCAGTTGCATAAAACCCCTCGAAAAACACGTTACATATTCGCCTCGGATCATCGGATCATTTACCGTGACGACGGTCCATTATCCGATTATCCCAGACACGTTAATAAACCCCATCCAAAATACATATTACATAAATGAAATCACCCTAAATTACAGATATATACACTCATAATTTTTCTTCACGCACTTTGCGTCAAAGTTCGTTGTCACTATGGATTGCACTTTGCAACCAGTCCAATGTTTTACATATAGAAGTGTTCCACGGATATTTCCGCCTCTCAAATTTCTCTATGTTGGAGAAATAGACATAATTAATGTGTGAGCACTATGTATTTATGCTGTCATATCACACGCATTGAAGGTGTTCTGATATATTTATATCACCATAGAACTTCCTAATTTCACTGGAGGTCCCCTCCTTATGGTGACATTTAATTCCACTTATCACTGAGCACACGATCACACTATTGTGGCAGCGCCTCGTGACCATAATACTTAATCTCTCTTTGAAGTAGATTAAATTAATATTGACTTCTGAAAAAAAAAAACAGTAAATGCGCATTACATATAACACCAAATATTTCTGTGCCGTAATCGCCCTGTCTTGTTAAGTTCCCGTTAACCATATTCTACTTAATACTAGTTCTCAACACAGACCATTTCTCCTCACACAAATAATACCATTGTACAAATTATCTTAAATTACACACTTACAAATCTTACATGGCGAGGCCGTAAACAGAAATCACGTGTGCTGATATGTATGAGTTTCATGAAGGACTGTCTCGCATTCTGATGGCCCATCTTTTATCTCGTGGACGCCTTAAGCTAACAAGCCCTATTCAAGCGCTCCCCCATCTCTTGGAGATAAATGGGAACCCATCAGCGCTGCCAAAATGGCCTTGGTGCATCGAGACAATTTAGTGCTCAACAGCATCCGACAATCCCGTCATATTTCCCTGTACCTTAAAAACTCTCATTTACTTACATACTACCCCCCTGTGTGACTTCTGATACGCCTGCCTTAAGACCAGATCTTCCACGCACCAGACACCACACTTACTCATTTGATAGGCTGGCTCGCCAGCTAAACACACTCACTTTATGACACATATTTTCGTAGACTATGTATATTATACGTTCCGTATAATCTGTTTCCCTCACTATTCTCCAGCACATATGCTGTTTTGCCAATACGTTTGGAAACTATAAATGTTTCTGCGTCACCTGCTTCCAGCCTTGCAAGTGGCTCCCTTAAATGAACGTCATCACGTTGCTCTACCTACCTATTTCTCAGTGTCTGTAACGATGCCCTGTTGCTACTGTCCACACATACTAACCCTACCTTCCTATGGTGTCACACCTCTACTCGACACTCTATGACCTAAACATGTCACTTCTGACTGACAGAATGACGACTTAGACAGCTTCAAAGTGAACCCTGCCTGATCTAACTTCTGAAAAACTATATCTAAATGACGTAGATGCTCCTCAAAACTGCGTGAACTAATTACCATATCATCTATGTAAATGGTTACAAACTCTCCTGTGTCATCCCCTAATGCGATGTTTAAAGCCCTAATTAAAGCTGCTGAACTACTCTTTAACCCATAAGGTGTTCTACAAAATTGATACAGGTTATATTTATGACTAAAAGCTGTAAATGGTCTATCTTCGTACATAAGTGGCACTTGCCAAAAACTGGAACTCAAATCTACACAAGTGAAATACTTCTTCCCCTCAAATGTTTGCATTAATTCTTCTATTGACATAGATTTCAGCTGATCTGAACTAATTCTACTGTTAACCAAACGAGCGTCTAAACAAATACGAACAGTGCCGTCGGTCTTGGGTACCGTTATCAAAGAATTAACATATGGACTGTTCGAGTGCTCAATAATCCCATCTTCAAGCATCTGGTTAATTTGTGCCTCAACTGCACTCTGATAAGCGAAAGGTACAGGATATCTATGTCCTGTGAATACTGACCTATCAATAACGTTCAATGAATGTGTATAGCAATTGGCCATACCAATGCGATCCTCAAAAACTCTCCTATTACACCATAACACATCATAGAGCTGAACACACTGTTCATCCTCTATATTACCCTGAAATGCAGCATCACGTAACGAGTCCTCTAGACTTCCGTTCGTAATCACACTGCCCACAAAACATGGAGAACCCCGCTCTACGGCTGGCGATATCTCATTTAAAGTACAAATCACACCTACAACACTACTTCTCTGAATTTGGTCATTGAACGCTACTTCTACATCAGAATCTCCCCATTTAAATTTCAAACTCCCTACATCATAACATAAGTTACCAGACACTCTACTTAGCCACTCTGAACCCAAGATAACACTGAATACTAAATTTGGAATTACAAGGCAAATCTGCTTCTCTACATGATTATTAATTTTAATGTCTACTAAAACTTGCTTAGAAATTACTTTAGACCTCTTCCCAACAGCTGTGATAACAAAAGTGCTTTTAATTGGCATCTCCTCAAAATTTACTCCAGTTCCTTTCATTTTATCATAAAATGCACTACTTATGCAACTCTTCATACAACCACTATCAATTAAAACATCTGTGTACGCCTCGGACACGTTAAATTTAACTATGGGGCTCTTACTAACCACTTCCTGAATAATACCTTCATCATTTAGTTCATGTAATAATTCATTTCTTACATTTAGGTCATAGGGTTCCTGTATAATTGTATGGACAGGGCATGCTACAGACTGAGATTCTGACCTTACTTCGCAGCCTGGTTCGCGTTTAAAGAACCGCTACAGCTGGCCGTAGTACTACTAACTACTAAACTGGTCTGGTTGTTCTGGGCTGTGTTGTCATTGTTTGGCTGTATATTACTACCACTAGGCTGTCCTCTTCCTTGACCCCTATTCTGGTTGTAATTATTGTCATTATAATTTCTCCCTTGATTTCCCCTGAAATCATTGTTTCTCCCTTGATTTCCCCTGTAATCATTGTTCCTCCCTTGATTTCCCCTGAAATCATTGTTCCTCCCTTGATACTGATTACCATAGCCATTTCCTCTGTTCTGATATAGCTGATTATTATTATTTCTATTTTGAGCGTTGGCTCCTTCGCCACCGTTCCCTTAAACTTCTTGATGCCTGGCTTCATTAGGTCTATTATTATTATTACCCTGGTTCCGGTTGAAATTGTCCTCATAACCCCCTCTCCCTAGTGCATCAAATGTGCTTAACAAATTTTCTACTTGTGATATAGTCTTTACATTCTGGATACAAGCAGCCTCCTTGATCCTATAGGGAAAGTGCCTAAGTAGCAACCTTACCACATCACTTTCCTCCTTCAAGCCATCCAGATATTTACACACTAATACCTGCCCTAAAAAGTATTCGGTCATGGTGGAGCTTCCTTTAGGGTTATATTTACCACACACTACTCCCTCACGATGCTGCGACTGAATAACCTCATTCCAGAACTTTTCACAGAATTTCATTTTAAAATCATTCATATCAGTAAACTTGTCTCTGTAGACAGCAAACCAATTCCTCGTTTCCCCCACAAACACTTGTTCTAAAATTTCAACTACCTGGCACCACTCAATACTACCATTTTCCAACCTCTCCCCGAATTTATTTTCTATAGTGTTCATGAACTCCATTGGGCACCCCTGTCGATTGCTGAACTTACCCAGTTCTACCTCCCTGTGTGTGCTATTCACAAAAACTGGCCTATTCTGACTATTTTCTTGCCTGATCCTAGCTTTTAATTTTAATTCTAATTCTGCGATTTTCTCCTCAGCCTTCCTCTCAATACTGTTTACTGTTAATTTAATGTTTCCTTCTGATTCTTCTACTTTATCATATAGCTTTGCTTGTTTCTCCTCAATCTTGCTAATGCTCTCTCTATTACTCTCTCTTAAATCATTTACTTCTGCAACTATTTGCGAGTGGACTTTCTCAATTCTACCCCCCAGCTGTTCCTTAACCTCTTTAGTAGCTACCTGAATTTTGTCAATTTCTCCCCCCAATTGCTTTTTGACCTGCTGTGTTTCCAGTTGCACTAGTTCTTTTAAATTTTCAGCCTGTGTACTGATTCTAATTTCCAACTCCTCCTGTACTTTTCCTAATTTTCTGTCTACATCTGCAATAATCTCTTTAGCCTTTTCTTCCATCACCCCCCTGATCTCGCCTCTAATCAGTTCGAATTTGTCACTCATTTCCCTACTGTTTTGTTCTAATTTAGCATTTAAAGTTTCAGTACTCTCTCTATTTTCCTTACTGTTTTGTTCTAATTTAGCGTTGTTTTGTTCCAGTTTTGCGTTGTTTTGTTCTAATTTAGCATTTAAGGCATCTGTACTTTCTTTATTTTCCCTACTGTTTTGTTCTAATTTTGCATTTAAGGCATCACTACTAACTTTGTTCTGATACATGAACTCGAGAAGTAAAGTTTTTAATTCTGGTTGACCCCCTACACTCCCTGTTTCAGTATCGGGATTTACCTCCGCTACCCCGGTACTACCATCACTCGACATACTGCTCGTATCATCATTCTCCCGTTGATGACCACTACGTAACCTCATCTGTCTTTCTTTCTCATCCCCCATAATGATATACACTGATACAGACAAATAACCCCCAAAATACAGGCACAGAAATATATACCCTTCTCCTTCCACAAATGTTATTAGGTTTTCAGCCCCAAGTTGTCGGCGCCAAATGTAACGGTTTCCTTTGCCCTCACGTTGAGCGACAAATGTAGCAGCTTCTTTGTTAGTGCCCCATGTTGGTAGCGACAAATGTAATGTTTTGGCTGCCCCTACTGTTGGGTGACAAATGTAATGGTTTTGCTAGCCCACACTGTTGGGTGAGAAATGTAACTGTTTACCTTTGCCTAAGCTATGTTGTTTTAATGGGCGCCAAGACCTCAATGCAATGTTGAAATCTAAATTTGTATTTAACAACGTCTAGCTCTGGCAGAACACATTCAAGACTCTATTCACTCAGATCGTGGTATGATTTGATCATTAACCCAACAAACAATTGTATCAGGAGAAGGAATTGGTCTATATCTAATGCTACCTACTGAAAGCAAAGATTGCATTGTAAAAGAAATGAATTTATTATATAAAACAAGTATAGCAAAATTAATAATAATAAGTTTAACATTTAAATTGGAGCGTTGTGATTTGAATATTACCGATAGAAAATTACGTGAAAACGGAGTCTGATAAATTGATTTTACTCTTATTTCCAAGCTATGAAGTTACTGAATTATGAAATATAAAACAAAGAAAAATGAGAGATTGCGTATTTCTGCGTCATTAGCGCTTACCCCTGGAAATTGCCAAAGCATTTCCCTCGTTCTTGATGATGCTGTGTGCTTCCCACAGTCTCCTGGACGTCGCCATCTTCTTCGTTATATGTTGATATTCTGGTAGATTAGATAACTCTATGGTCCGTACATCGGACCCAAACTCTCGTAAAACCGCACTGGTTACGTTTTACAAAAGATCGTCGCTAACTCCACTGAACATCGGAGCGACACGCCCTTGCGACCGTACACTGCAAGTTCTACACAGATTGTCACTAACTCCCCTGAACATCGGAGCGACACGCACTTGCACCCATACTCCTCAAGTATTTCACAGATAGTCCTCGTCTCACGGCGCGTCGAACGATATATTCACCTGTCGGCTCCCCCACTCCGGTCTCAACTAGCTTACGTCGTCTCCGCTGATTGGCTGAACCACCACGCGATCTTCTCCTCCTCCGGGTCATTACACTCGGCGACAGGGTTCCGTTTCAACAATTCGCCTCTTCTAGACCTTGCGACCCAAGATTGCGTCATGCTCCTCGACAAGATTCAGCGTGTACTTGAAATCCCAGTGAGTCACGTCTCTCGATATACCCTAACTGACGAAAACTCCGTAACATTCCGTAATCAGATAATTTTCTATGATATCGTCGTTCGTAATAATTTGCTTGATAGCGTTTTCTAAGACATAGAAAACCTATTTGCTAATAATTTTTATAAAATGCTCCGAAAATACCTTAATAATAATTATAATAAATTAATAATAATAATAAATTACCATGAAAAATTGTCTTGGCTGAACAATTTGCCGCGTAAATAAATATAGAATGCCTTCCTACTGACTTATGCCAGTTGCATAAAACCCCTCGAAAAACACGTTACAACGTCATATAACCCACAGGAAATATTACTCTTATAACAATTTCTTATCGCCCTAGTCATCCTGCATTAAGACGTGTGGTGGATGAAATATTGTTGAAAAAAGCTAAACAACGTTTGACATCCTGTGATGCCTCAGTGGGAGAGAAGTTGTCAGCCCTCATTGTGATTAGTGCTATGAAAGGAAAATTAATGATGAGTGGACATGAACATTAAAAAAAGAAAGGATTGAAATATTGGTATTTTGTATTCTCTGTTTTTTGTAAAGCCCTATTGGTTGTGAAATAAAAACAGTATTACCAGAGCATGATGTCTCTTTAATTTTTTTAAAATGTAGATAGCCATTCTTTGTTTGATTTTCATTTTTCTCACATTGATATTTTCAACTTGCAATTTGCATTTAAAAGAATCATTTTCAAGATTTGCACATTGCCCATATTGAAAAGTTTATTTTCTATTTCACTGTCAACACTTTTTTTTGCCTATGTAGAAAGTTGGTATTTCTGAAACACGATTTTTCATTTTATGTTTTTGTAAACTGTCTTGATGCGAGTGCTTGGCTATGGTGATGGTGCAGTCTCTCTTTGTTTGCAGAAACGTAGAGGCATACTACTACTACAGGTAAGACTGTCTTACAAATAAAGCCTATCTACCACTGCATTCAAAGAAAAAGGAAATTAAAAAACAAAATGTACTATTTAGAATTAATATAAGCGTTAATTTCTCCTCCCCACCCTCCCTCACCATGTTTGTTATGGTCAAACGACAAATGTTACGTACGCATGCTTTCTCTCTTTCTCTCTCTCTGCAGTCATACATCCACACATACATACATGTCTTTGGGGACGAACACAACCACCATATTTATTCCCAAAATACATCCTTCACATGCACACCATCCCAAAGAACTTTTAGTTATAAATATACCATTACAAAAATGAAAATACTATACATTTAATATACAAAAAAAAACAAATATCACATTTGTACAGTCTTGAAATCAAACTACTTACAATTTAATTTTTTTTCAATTTCCAACACGGTCAAATTTTTTAAAAATAAAAAAAGGTTGTACAGGGCTTTTAAGAGCCAAGAGCCAAGGTTGTTTCCACTATTTAAAAAAAAGCGTATATTTACAATAAAAAACTACTATTTACTATGACCATCATTAACAAAGCAAAAATACTAAATCTACTATTTACAAAAAAGCTATTTCCCTAAACGATAAAACAGAAATATCACACATCCTCCTCATTGTGATAACCCCACGGTAGGCTGGTGAGCAGATCATCAGTCCAAACACGTTTATTATCCATCGAGGCGATTGTGTGTTTCCTCTGTTCCACAAGATACAAATTATGATTGCTGGATTGTATACTGCACTGTTTATGGCACATAGCTTTCCCAGTTCGTAAAACCTCTAGGTATTCATCCACACGTAGCGATTTTACGACTGCTCTACCCACGCCTTTTCCTCTTTTAGCTTTTTCATGGTCTACTGTGCTATAAGCATACATTTTTGAAGCCAGACCAACGAATTCCGTCATGACGGAATCACCGCATTCATCTTTTAAAACACCCATTGTCTTCTTGTTTTTCATGGGTAGGTGAAACACGTTGTCAGCACTCATCACGACATAGGGATTGCAGTGGCGAATGTGTTATATAAACGAGTCCGTATCAATATACAAAAGAGATACGTCCCCGAAATGCTGTTTGCAAACTCGTAGTGGAATTTATACATGACCGATTTGGAAAAGTCTAAAACGACTTGACCCAAGTAGATGGGTTTATTCATGGTCACACTGGTCTTACTCATTTCAATGGTCGCCAAATTCTTATCGATAATTTTAATCGATTTGAAATTTGGTTTGGCAATGCACCGCTCGGCACCGTAACGTCCTTCCCAGTCATTGACTAATTTAATGTCGAGGTATTTGCGTAAATTTTCCGTGCTCTTCCCATAAATACAGTTGTTCACCAATTTAAAAATGATTTCAAACTGTTGTGTTGCCATTTGTCGGTGCTGGGTGTTCAGTTCCATGTATGGCTGGAGCCATGCTTTTTGGGCAATGGAAATACCCCTGTGCATTTTCTTTAACATTAGACCTTGGGCTAGGCATTGCACCAACATTTGGATATGTAGCACATACCGATTTTTGTTGTAAAGCGTGGCCATCAATTTTTTAATTTTCACTTTACTCTTAGGGTGAACCATTCGCTCTAGGCAGAATGAAAAATCAGCATGTTGCTCATACAACGATGTGGGATATTCAAGATCGACCTCTAAAACATTTCCGCTGCATGTTTCGAGGCTGGCCGTGTTCACATGAAATTGGGACACTTGTTTGTCTGTGAGCCAGGCAAAATCCTTATAGGGTAAAGGCTGGCTCATGGAATGGCCAAACAAATTATTCACATCGTAGTACATTAAATACGATTCAGGTTTGTCTTGTGAATAAGATGTCATGTATTGATTATTCGCTTCGGCATGGTGCTGGTTAATCGACACACACCCGCCGCGAATTCCTTTCTCAAAGAATAAGACCATGTCTACATCAGTGAGTAAATCCAATTCCACTTTGGCGTATTTCAAAGCCGCATCAAAGGACAGCCCAGGACTCGTAAAATAGTGAGCCGGGTCAAGTCCATAGATATGCTGACATAACTCACGAAACTTTTCAAACACATCCAGAAGCAGCAATACATCGAGTTTTAGATAATGCATAGCATGATCTCCTAGAGTGTTTATATTGAACACTCGCCAAACTTGGCATGCATGTGCATAGTCTTCATCGGAAACAGCACAGCGTGTAAGCATACAGTAAAATTTCTTTTGCGGTGGCAGAGTTTTCTGCTTTAACACGTCTCAGCTGTTACAGAAATCATAAGGGAAAATACCTTTCCGAATGCACAATTTAAAATGTTCAGAATTTTGAAAATACATCCTGGTGTATTTTAACTCCTTTTCATCGAAGCCGTTGACTAGGCTGTCTAGGGATGATGCCATAAACTTGGAGGAATCTAGAAATAGACTGCAAAATTTGCCCAACAACCATGTCAAGGTTGTGAAACGCTCATGGTGTTGGGGAATAATAGAAAAAGTCCCCTTGCCGTCATGACCCAATTCACGAATCAAAAACTGAATATCATAAATCGCCAGATT
Organism: Meconema thalassinum; assembly: GCA_946902985.2. Classification (NCBI taxonomy): domain Eukaryota; kingdom Metazoa; phylum Arthropoda; class Insecta; order Orthoptera; family Tettigoniidae; genus Meconema; species Meconema thalassinum. The sequence goes on from OX336389.2 coordinate 1,071,167,670, forward strand.
GTGAAAAAACACACTAATAAATTTTGGAGCAGGGTAACTTACATACTCTGTGAGCGGCTACACGAAACTCCCCTGTAAAGTGTGAGGGATCTCTGATGGTGTCTTCAACACTCACCAGCGGCTTTTTACAAATATGGCATGAGGTTGCATGCTCATACTGTTGCTGCTGTTCTAGAGTTAGGCTCATAGCCACTGGGTGGTCCAGTAACTCCCGTACATGGTCCGCTAACTCAACAAGTTCGTTCAGAAACCATTTAGCACAACCTTGTCCCTGATAGGATTTAAAATAGGATTTTGTGGGGTAATAGGCACACACCACGTTAAATCCTATGGCAAAGGGTTCATGTTTTTGAATGGGTGTGGTTGAGCTGCTGGTGGGATCTGGTTCACATCCCGCCATGGATGTGGCGAAAGCCTCAAAATCAACATAGACCACAAAAGGCACTGTATCACGCTTGTGGATATTCTTAAAGTTTAACACAGCATTGTCCCCTTGTGGCAATACCAGACTCACTGCTTCCTGGGATATACAATCTTCCCTATGTCGTTGCAACTGTTCAGAGGTTATAAAATGTTGGAGGCATCTATCACAAATATGCTTTTTACCATTATGTTTCGACAGTTGACTACTAACCAATCTTCTTAAATTCTTAACAAGAAAATAGTGATTTACCTCTCCTTCAGACAAATATAAAAGATGAATGTGGTATCGTGTTGGTTCTTTCGTGGCATAAAGAGGACCCATAATTTTATCACCATCAAGGCCATAAAGCATAAACGGATAGTCGGGATTATCCTGTTCATACCTCTGGATATCGGGTAAGTCCATAGGGATCGTCACGCGAGTTAAATTTGATTTTTTCAATTGCTCAAACATGGCCTTGTATTTTCCTGGTTGACAACCGTCACGTTGTACTGGCTGCAAATACGCAGCCACTAACCGAAGAAAGCATTGATCGTCCCTGTTTCCAATGTTGGCCACGGCCCTTTTCAAAGCTATTGCCTGTGGTGTTTGAATAAAGCTAGACCCAGCTTTGAAAGGGTTGAATTTGCAAATGTTGATTTGCAGGCAATTAATTTTATCTAAGGCAACAAATTTTGTTAGCAAGGCATTCAGCACATGTGTTTCATACCACTGTTCCAAATTGTGGGCTCTGAAAAGCTCTTGCATTTTGCTGCAAATATAACATTTCTCTTTATGTTCCACGTAATTCTTTTTGTATACGAAATCGCACACGAGTTCGGTATTTACTTTTAAAGCTGTGTGCAACCTTAGGGCTGTGCAAATTTGCTTGCTAAAATTAAAAAGCAAGATTCCAAAATATCTTTGGGAATCAAATGTTCCGTAACATCTACCACACGATCCGAGCAAACACGGAATTTGAAACAACAATCAAGGGATTCCCAGATTAAACTATTAGCAGCGGCAGAATAAGACATCATTGTAAGTTAGTCTTACCTGAGTTTTCAGCAGTTGACTGTACAGCAATTGTTCCACTCTACAGCGTCACAGGTTTTTAGCTGCTGTAGCGGTAAAGCTTTTTTCCAACTATTTAAAAAGAAATAAAATAAAGAGATACGAGCCTTGCAATAGTCGCATATGATGTGTAACATCTGACATGTTATCCTACTATGAAATTGAGATGAAATGTATGTGAAGTCATCTGACATGTTATCCTACTCGTATACTACACAGCCTGGACATTCTTAAAATGTTAATTACGCTCCGTTTTCATACTGGTACTATGATGAATGTATAGATTGAATTGGAAATATGCTACTGTCACACTTGTTCGAACACACATCACATATTATATTGTAAATTAAAAGGAGGAATGAAACCATAGTCTCTAGCCTATCTATTGAACCCATGTGGATTGGTTCAAGCGTCGAATCCATACTTTTATATGTAGAAAAGAGAGGAAATAATGCAGTCTTTAGAATGGATTTGTAAAGAATTTTAAGGGTTAATAAGAAGTCGGGCTGTTACAAGGTGATGCAAGCGCGGGTGACCACTAGTCACGCGGACGTGAGATCATGGCTGACTCGGCGATAAGAGGCCAGCGCATGATTATTAATAGAGCTGGTAGTTTTCCACTGCGAGTGACGGAGAAGGAGTTTCGGAAATAGGTCTTACTCAGCGATAAAATGGCAACATCGAAATGACGCAAGAAGAGAAATAATTAAAATTAAGCCATTTGCAAGCATGTAATTAATGAAATGAACCCGTCACTGTTGATTATTCTGGAAAAGAGATTTTTGTGTGTGGAAAAAGTTTATAACAATTGCACAGGAAAGAAGTGCATACGCGGCATTACGTCGATAGTTATTCCCCGAGCCCAAAGCTAGGAGAGAGGGAAAATAAAACCACACTACCCACGCATCTGAGGAGCCCAATTATTTAATATCTTGGAATTATGTGATCGATTTTCTTGATCAAAGGAACCCTTTGACGTTTAAAACGAGAGCTTTCAGGAGACATATTTCTCAAAATTATAAGACAATTATTTTTGAAGTTAGTGTTGGAGAAGAAGCAGATCTGATCTTTTTGTGGCAGATTTGAATATAAACCCTGGACGTGCCAGGAAGAGTATGCAGTATTCAGTACTCACTAGACCGTGCTAGGTCGTGTTACTCTGTATCGCAGACGAGCACCCCGTATGGGAGTCGCCGTCTAGTATCGTAAATAGTATCGCCGTGCGAAGACACATCAAAATCCTTGTTATAGGAAAATATATCATCAAGCTTCGGACTTCATAAATTTCACCAGTACAGTCAAAGTTTTTGACTGTGGACTTAAGAAAATACCGGCGATAGATACTCGAATCTAATTAGTTTCAGTTAAAGAACCGACGCATCATAGGATTTCGAAGTACCCAAGAACAGTGAACTATACAATTCTATCTACGTTAAATAACCAGATCAGGGTAGAACGTGATAGTAACGCCTAGTGTTCCTGAACTGAGGGTACTAGAGCGGAGTACGATAGAATTTAGGAATCGAGGTTCCAGGCTTTGTCTAGGTGTAGACAAATGATCAGTCAGACATTGGGATTACTCCAATAAGTCAAGAATCGCAGTAACAGAAAGTAAAATCCACGTGTCGATTATTGGACAAGGAAATTACTAGGTCGCCGTTATACTAGTTCGAGCGATTATAAAAGTAAAACGTCAGTGACAGACTTCTATTAGACGAACAAGTTAGCGTCTAGCAAGATACGATATCGTGCAGTACAGTTATTAAGCCGATAGTCAAACCCAGAATAAGAGGATCAACCGTTCCAGTGAGGGTAGTTCGATTGAGACTTTCAATCATCTCATCAGATTAGGAAGCCGACGTACATAAAGTGCAACCATTGGAAACGGGAAAGAATAAGGAAATCACGTGTGTAAGGCAAATAATTAATGCCAGAGTGATAAAATTTTATGTAATTCAAGTGTAGTGAGAATTTTGAGTGTGATATATTTTTAGTGGAGTTGTATTTGTGTTTAAGTAAAAATGAATCCAAAAATGGTATTCTTTAGATTAAAAGTGATCAGTGTGTATGTTTTATGTGATGTTGAAAAAGTGTTATCAAGTGTAGATATGATCATGAATATGGCTTAAGAAGCAATTAGTGGGTGAAATGTTCCATCGATGGAGAACTCGGTCGCTGGCCGTAAAATCACGTGAGTACTAATTTCATTATTATGTGTTTTGGGAAGATTTGCGTATAATCCTCAGGAGTGGAAGTAGGGATGTTTGAAAACATGTGAAATATTGGTTGCGTGATCTGAACGATTAATTTGATTGAAATATAAATAATGTGAAGTATTAATGAATCCCTAGTGGAAAATATTCAGTGGAATATCAGTATAATGGTAAATAATATAACTATGGTAAAGCAAGCGCGATAATAATAATAGTAATAATAATTAAATAAATTATTTATGTGTTGAATTTTATATTGAATAAGTGGTAGCTGCAAGAGCCCCTTAGATGAATTGTTAAATTGTTGTGAATCAATATGTTCTTAATGTTATAAATGATTATTGTTGATGGAGGCTAAGGCTGAATATATTATTTTTGAGACGAAGATCAAATTTTGATTTGAATTCATTTATATCTTTCTTTGAAAGGCAACTTGGCTATTATATGTATGAGCGCCATGTCGCGCAATTGAAAAATTTGTCACGCTAGGAACGCGTTGAAATGCTCGGTAATAATAATTGTGAGGGACAGTTAGTAGCGGTGATGAGTTATGTTGAATTGTGATACTATGCAATACGGAAAGGGTGCAATTTATGTTGTATTATGAGCGCTGGTTGCGTGCTATGCCTTCCTTAAGTCGCTAATGATGTAAGTCCTCAAAGTTGGGATATGGTTCCCGAGAGAGTTTTAAAGGATTGAACTCAGAGTCGTCCACGTCGCAGCCCCTTATATGGATTTTCTTACCCGCTAATGAGGACACTTAATAATTATACTTTACCGAAGCTAAAAGAATAGGTCTGGAGAAACTAATATTGTCTTGTTGTTTATTTGTATTATAAGCCTGGTCTTTCAAAGAAACGCATCTGAAGCAGCTGGTAGTAGCGCTGTATAGCCGTCTCTTGAGGAAGCGAGACTGTGGGTCCCCCTCCCTCCATAGCCATAAATAAGCCAAGTATTTGAGACAGACCTTTACACACTCTCTTATAGAGAAAGGTCAAGAACGAGCTGTCTGATTCACGGTACACGGAAGTGTTTAAGATTGTTTTAACGACCCAGTATTTGAACTGAGGTCCTTTTACGTTCATTATTATCGCTTGCAGAGTTCAGATCGTTGCTTCCTTAAGATATAATTGTCTTTGAAGACAATATAATAAAATCCCTAACGTTATTATTAAATGATTCAGTTGATTCACGAGTTATTATGAGAGTGTGAAGATTTTGGGAGTAATCTTAAGTTGACTTGGTCAGTAGATTTCTATAACTCGGGGATACGCAAATTTTTCCAATCACGGTAGTGAGTTGGTAGCTTGAGAAGAGAGATGGTAACAGATGAACATTGTGGGAGCCCAAAATTAATTAATGAGTAGCCACACTATGATATTGTGATTAAAGCCAGATATACTCATGTAAAAATTAAATGGTGTGTGTTTAATTGTTAACAGAATGCATGTAAACTTTAAAGAGCCATTTGGAGCTCGTTTTTAAAGAATTAGGATTGATGCTATATGGGAGTGGAACTCAGATGGAGTTTTTGTTCGGTTTTTGGATAACCAGTAATTATTATTTTGTGAATATTTAATTTGAATTCCTTGTTCATCTTTGAACAAGTGTGAAGTGTAGTGTCAGTGTTTTATGTTTATTTTTGTAGCGCCATATTTTAAATAATTAAATGTTTTGATAGTGGGATTTTGATTTTGTTTATTTTTGGAAGTGTATCTTATGCTTAATCCAAAGTGTGTAAGTCACAGAGTGGGAGAACATACCATGAACCCCGATACTCCCGATTGAGCATTGCTGGCGAACTGTGATTTGCATATTTCATTGTTGAAATGGGCACACTATAGACTATTAGAAATAATGTTCAATACAATCAAATTTCCCAACTCCTACTTGGTGCAAACTATTGTAATTAAAATTAGATAAATCGTAATTTCATGTAGATTCTGATGAAATGACGCATAATGTTATGATAGATATCGTTTAAATCGATAATCTGGTAGCAAGAATAATTGCCGGGACTGGGGTTCGAACATGAGACCTCATGATTCGCAGACCAAGATGCTATCCACCCAGCCATTACAACCACAGATATGGAGAGTACAAGACAGTTACTCATTTTCACTTGTCGGTAATAATATGGAAGTATTTTTTATGCTCCTTTTTATTTTGCTTTTTTCGATAATGTTCCTGCGTGGAATTGAGTTTTAAATTAGTTATGAATACGCCTACTAGACAGTAAAGGGAATTCCTATAGTGGTCCATGAAACTGAAAGGCTAGCCCAGTTCCGGTATAAAACATTGATATATTTTACATTGATCACTGCATTACCGCAATCTGAATAGCTATTGTGCAGAAACATAATACCGGCTTTGCCGACTAGTTACAATGTTTCATATTAAAGCATATTATCATTTAAATACTGATACGAAGACTTTTAACATGTGGTTTGTGTTTCAATCAGTTGACACCAGAGTTCGCATGAGCGTTTTCCGTTCAGTATGAAAGTGTTGAGCAATGTTACTCGGGAAATGGATGCCCTACACTTTTATCCAGATATTGAAAAACAGACTTTTAATAAATCATAATTGTTTTCAGCAAATATGATATAATTAATATTTTACACCAAAGAACGACAACTTGAAGACGATTTATTGTAGAAATATCTGTATTGGTGCCTCCAAACCTTGAAGTAATCCGTATGTGATATACATTCCACATGGTACCACTGCCATCTGGATCGCATCCCTCCTGGCTGCTTTAGCAGTCAGGACGGATGCGATCCAGCTGACAGTGCGTCTTACACACTCCCGTCCGATCCACTTCCTTCCCATTTTTCAAAATCACTCCCACAAAAATATCCAGCAACCGAGTGGAAAGATGTTACACATCAAAAGCTACCATAACTACATAAATTCAAATTATTACATGCATTTCACAAATAAAATATGGTATTAAACAAAACTCAAACAGGTTATTAAAAAAGAAATCTCACCTTGCCTTGTTAAGCCTTGCTTTTCCCTTCTCGTGGGCTAGGGTGAAATGGTCTCTCTCTCTCTCTCCCTCACTACAGGGTATCGTAGACAACGATTATCTAAAATAAAAAAAGCAATCAATCAATAAATTTCAATTAATCAATAATTTAAACATCAATTATCATTAAAAACAAATTCCATTAATTAAGTGCTTACCTCAAAATAATTTATCAAATGTCACCACTCACTGGGTCAAGTACATGAATCTGCTCACCTTCCACACAGCAGGTATACCAATTATCTGTAAACAAATAAATAAAAAATCCATCAATAAATATCTCATGACTTAAAATCTTTAAGGTTAATTAGCATTACATCATTAAAATAATCATTATTATGTACTATACTTACCGGAAACGAAATGATTTTATTGCAAAGTTCAGTTCGCAACACAATATACAGCTCCACAGTATACGTCTGTTCGCTAAAACAGTAAGTGTAATACTATTTAACTCACAAGTCTTTATAAGTCACTCCCCACCACTGTACAAGTTACGTCCAAGGCCAACACCTGCGTGATATGCTTCAAGTATAAAGTGCTGACTCCAGCTTAGCAACAGAGACTCTGCATTTTTCTCACGTACAAACTGTACAGGGTGAGACTTGCTAGCTTGCATTATGTTTCATAAGGGTCGGCAATGATGTAATCTCACACGTGTTCTCATGCACCTCAGCACATTCCTTAACTTATCAGGTCGTGCTGTAGAGGGTGGACGAGCTTACTGTTCTGTGCTGTTGTCTTCCTGCTACGGGGGAGGGGGGTTGCTACCTGCTAAGCCAAACAATATACATATTTCATTCTTCTGCGAATTTAATAAAAGAAAAAATAAGCTTATCTGTAAATAGTGAAAAACTTCACCTACCGCTTAGCTGTTCAGCGTCTACCAAAAATACAATGGCAATAATAATACGTTATTCGTGTCCTTTAACAAATTTCTAACAATAAATACTCCACAGTAAAGACAATCATTCACCGTTTAAAATGTGCTATAGCACACCTTTCTAACATTACACGTTCGCGAAACATCAGGGAAACCAAAGTCCATGACCTAGCAGTTTTGGGTTATTTGAGTAAATTCAAGCGCCATAGGAAAGGGGTTTCACACCGTGCAAAAATAACACCGACATGTCCATTTTCGATCATCGGTTAATAACATCTCAGTTCGATAACCTTGCAGTTTTGGGTCTTTTGGGTAAATGAGTGCGCCATAAGAAAGATCGGAAAAAATACCCTTAAAACGAACCGTCACATGACCCTGTCCGATAAATGGTTTGCGAGATATCAATTGATTTCTTGGCCATGGCCACTCGTTTAAACATAACCAGTACTGTCTCTCTCTACTAGAATTATTAAAATAAAAGTAAAAAGTTTTTTCTAATTGTGTAGTTTGTCCCTTTGTCAAAATTTGAAAAAATAAATAATATATTCAAAAGAGCGTCGTCACCCCGAGTAATTTGACACCTCATATGTCCAAATCCGACCATTGGTTCGCGAGGTATTAAAATGCCGATGACCTTGTAGTTTTGGGTCCTTTGGTTAAATAAGGGGGGCTATAGAAAAAAAGGGGAATCACCCCGAGTACTACATATTACATGTCCAAATCCGACCATAGGTTCGCGAGATAACAGGTTGGGGACCAGTACGAGTTTGGCTCACTAAGATGTGGTACAGAACCCGCTTTGCTTATATACTATTACTTTTTGTCCCTGAGACCTGGGACTTGTTTTAGGGCTAGAGGGGGGTAAAGACCTTAAATTTAAGTTATACACACCACTTTGTAAAATTCCTAGTTTCAAAAATATAGCCTACTTTCAAAATTCAACGTTCTTGGAAACAATGTAAAAAAATTCATGATTTGTTCTAACGATAAAGGGTACACAGACCTTTTGTTTGAACCATTGCACAACGTTCTGTGATTATTAGTTTACAAAATATAAGCCACTTTCGAAAACATTTTTTTAAAAATATAACGAGTCGTCTATAGAAAAGGGGGCGTCACACTAAGTACTAGGATATGTCGCGTGTCCAAATCTGACCATGGGTTCGCGAGATATCGGCTAGAGTCGGGCAGCGTGCGCGTGCAGACACTATAACAACACAGGTTAGTGCGTTAGAACTCTCACTGCTCATCTACTCATGTATTTGTAAAACTGTAGTTCTGTCAATAAGAAATAGTGTTCGGCATCATAACACTCAGGTAAATTAATTTCAGGGCGCAGTTCACTTCACCTTCCGTCTGAGAAGGTGAGAGAGGTAAGACGGAAGGGGGCTGGTGTGTGGTTTGAAAGGGCCGAAGGGTGCAGAAAGTGACTTTAGGCCGTATGATCCGTACAGTTCATCAATAGTCCCAGAAGGTATGTGAACTACTAGGACTCCCCTTGCCCCTCAGGTCGACGTTACAATATTAGCTGTCGTCTGCCTCGTTGCGTTGTGACTAGCACTCTTGGCTGTCACCGCGGAGGTCCGGGTTCGATTCCCGGTTCTGAAAATTAATTAAATTCTGGTCTGAGGGCTGGAACGGGGTACACTAAACCTCAGCCATTTTGGAAGTGGTTGTCCGTGGTTTCCCACTTCTACTCCAGGCAAATGCCGGGGTGGTTTCTTACTTAAGGCCATGGCCACCTCCTTCCCAATCCTCATCTGAATTGCAAATACAAACACTGGTCACAATAATACTGGCTATCAGATAAATTCCACACACCGCCAAGTACACAGGGCAACATGACCACGAAATTACGAAGCCCCTCAATAAATAAACAACAGTATTTGCTGTCGCGAAAGTTGTGACTAGTATCAGAAGCCAATAAGGAAATAGTTCGTTCTGCGTTGTCAAATGTTTCATAATTAATTGTCATTCCGTTGTCAGCTGATGCCTTCTGGTCTATTGTCCTGTCTCCACTATAGCCCATGAAAGGCCTAGGCCTACCAAGCGATCGCTGCCCAGCCATTTGGTCTTCAGATATTTTGGTGACTCGTGGTCAGCCCATCGGGTCTGGTAGGTTAATACTGAGTGTCATCACTACCTGAGGGAAGATGATGAGAAACAAATGAAGTAGGTTTAGGAGTGAAAACAATTTTAAACAGAGAGGAAGAGAATCCAACACAAAGCCATAAGGAAATAACGATGTAAAGAGAAATTTTACTGCACAATGCCCATGAAGTACCTAAAATGTGCGGGGACTTATGTAAGGCTAACGGAGAGCGCAGCGTGAGCTGAGGTCGCCGGCAAGCTATCACTAAGTGCTCTTTCCCTCCCGAGAGTGATTGCGGGTATATTGTAGGGACGTAGTGTGCTGGCGGACCAAGTGGTGCCAAATAGCAATGAATTATGTACTTTCCCTTCAAAAGGGTGAACTTTTAGAGAGCATTCTGGAATGTCAGAAAAGATTTAAATTAGCTGGAATAATTTTACTATCAGACACTGTCGGATCTCCGACAGAAAGGCCGAATGCTCCCAGAGTGGGCAGAGATAAATCGACTCTAGGGCTTTTAGCAATATTTTTATTATTATTATTAGAAATCTTCACTTGCACTTAAAGCAGGCTAAACTCTTACCCAGCAGAGTGCCGACTAAAAGTTTAGAACGGAGGAAAACCTCAAACTTTACTTGAACAAAACCAAAATTTTAAACAGTGAACCGTAAGTCAGAAGGAAAATCTCAACAAGTAGGAAGCTGCCTTAATGATTTACTAGAATTAGCTGTGATAGCTAAGAGAAACTTGGCAAATGTTGTTATTGGAAGTTTTGTTTTAAACGCAACATGTGATAGAGTTTTTAATAAACTTTCTTTCAGGAATTTGCCTTTTTCTTTGAACATAGAATAATATCAGGAGAAAGATTAGGGAAGAGAAGGTCCTGCCTAATGGTTTTTCTAGCAAGAGAGATAGAAACCGAACAATAAAGAATTTATTTAACAAAGTAACCATTGTAGATCTCAGACCTAGTTCAAGTTAAGAACAAATTTATTTGTTTTATACACATTAAAGGTCTCAGACCTGTAATAAAAGGAGGTTTACAATAAACAATAAGGTTAAATCACTTCAAGGTTTCGAACCTGTTACAAGCACTGAAACCGTACAAGGTTTTTGAAATATGCATGCAATTAAGAAGATTAAAGCCTATTATGATAATAGTAAAGGAATTACAATTTTGTTTAATATTTCACTAAATTAATTAGGTAGAATATTGAATTTTCCAAAATGCGGCTTTTAGAATGCCTTAGTAGTGAGGAAAGAATTATGCATTCCTGGGCTCTGCAGGATAAGAAAAAAGAGACTAATAAGTGGTTCCTATAACCACAGTTATATTGACACAATAATTAAGATATGCTACATACAAATTGGGCCGGTCGTATTAACGAAACCTGGATTACATGAGTTAGGTAATTTAACAATTTGAAGATTAGAACTTCCTGGTTAAAACAGGAAAAAATATTTAGTAAGATGTGGATTATAACCACGGTTATTTTTACAGAATGAATAAGTTTTAAGTAGAACAAAGTGGAAGGGCACCGAATTTTTGGCGAAGCCTTGTAGAACAAAGTAATCAGTTTAATTTTACTTTAAATTGTTATTAAAAAGAGATTGGGAGTGTAGGAATTATAGGGTAGAGTCCTGGCCAATTTTATTAATACGAACGAATCGCGAAGCGGCAGATTGTAGAACGGAAACTGTTTTTGTAGCATTGAAGTTTGTTGAACACGGAAAAGTTATTGCAGTTTATGTAAAGACACTGAGTTGAATTTGAAGATATTTTAGACGTTATAGAGCTTTGGGTTGCAAATTCATAATTCTATTTCATTGAAGTTTTGACGGTAATCTTGAGGTGTTGAGTATAACTTCACAGATTACAGCTTATTTCGAATGGAAAGTTCTTCAGCGGTAGTAACGGTTTGAAGGGGTAAGTAGAGATCCCTCGAAGGCAAGTAATTTAAGATTGGACGGCTATCAATTTGCCATTAATCCCTCGTTGCGGGAAGGTATTCCCGTATTTAGTATAGGAAATGCGAATTTCATGACTAGCAGAAAGCCTAGTTGACTAAATCTGACAGTTCCCACGGGGAAGGGGGGGGGGGGGAGGTGAGGGGGCAGATAATGAGCAATATTACGAAATCAAATTACTGCCTATAAAATCCATGAAGCTTTCTTGAATGAGATTAAAACTCTAAGACATGGTTAAAATCCTTTAAAAGTTATACTTAACTTTTGATGATGTTTGCTGCAGCCGTTACATCCAATTCCACAACATGACGGCGATTTGAATTTTACCTCAGTTGAGAGGAGGTTAGCCTCTGAGAAAGGCTGAACTCTAATCGTTGACGGCTAGATAAGAAGTGAGTGAGAGATACCAGCATACGAGCGAGCACGAAAGATGAAGGTGTGGGGGAAGGAGACATAATAGTCTAAACAGTGTAGGAAACATAGGAAAAGTAAATTTTCAACATTATGAAAATGCGATACATCAATTAATATCTTCATGGAGATGATAGATGGCGACAGCAACGACGCCTGCTGGAATGGTGTGTAAGTCCTTTTGAAGTCGATGAATCCCAAAAACTTCGGCAGATTGCCGCGTGGTGCGCCGTTACTTTGCAAGGAATACATAACTGAAACAAACTTAAGTACATTTTAGAGCATGTTCAAAGAAAAAGGGAATTCCAAGGGGGTCCCTTTTGGTGTCTGCGAGGGAAAATAAAAGAAACTAATGAAAATGAAAAGCAATGAGCAGCAAGAGCTAACTCTAACTAACCGTGTATTCCAAAGAATACACCAAGCTGGGGCGGACACAAACAGAGAGAAGAAAGAACAGATTAGTTATTCATAGTTAGTGGGGAAATTAGGGAAATCGGTCTTGTAATATGACTGTTAGAAGTATAAACTTTTACGACACGGACTCTTCCGTCCCTTCCGGGGTAGCACTCGGCCATCCTTCCAGAGATCCAAACCAGTGGGGGGAAGCGTCCATCACCAGGACCAAGTCCCCTACCTTGATATCAGAATTGGAAAGAAGCCACTTCTGTCTCCTTTGCAAAGAAGGTAAGTACTCCAATTTCCACCTGTTCCAGAAAGAATTATGAAGGCCTTCAATTTTACGCCAAACAATAGGCAAGCGGAAATCTCTGCGAGAGTTAGGAAGGGGGGAGGGAAAGAAAGAGAACTACCAATAAGGACATAACCAGGGGTTAATGGAAGTAAGTCATCAGGATCATTAGAGAGCAGGGTCAAAGGGCGAGAATTAACAACACCTTCAATTAAGATAGACAATGAGTTGAATTCTTGATAGGTTAGAATACGATTACCTAAAACCTTTTTTTAGATGACGTTTGGTAAGCTTGACACAAGATTCCCACCTGCCGCCGTGATGAGGAGCGTAAGGGGGTATGAATCGCCATTTAAAACCTTTGGCATAGGATAAGTTAGAAATCTGTTCCATGGCAGGAATAGATGTAAGAGCTTTCTTCCACAATGAAGCTGCGCCTTGAAAGGTGGAGGCATTATCGGAGAACATTTCAGGAGGAACTCCACGCCTGGCAGTGAAACGAGAAACAGCTGACAGAAAGTACGAAGTAGAGGCATTTGTTACTATTTCCAGGTGGATCGCACCAGTAACCATGCAAACGAAGAGAGAAACATAGAGTTTTCCAAACAATTTGCGTTTAGCTTCAGGGGAATTACGCTGATATTGAAATGGACACATGTAATCCACGCCAGTTAAAGCAAAATAACGGTTAGGGGAAGAGCAGAAAGAAGGTAGATCGCCCATAATTTGAGTGCTAACCTTAGATTTCACCTTAAAGCAAGGGATGCATTTGTGTATTACTGAAGAAACTTCATGAACTCTGTTTATTATCCAGTATTTTTCCCTTAATAAACAAAGCAGGGTGCGAATACCAACGTGCAAATTTCGATAATGGAAGTCACGTATGATTAAAGAAGTTACGTGATGTTTGGAAGGCAAATTGACAGGATGCTTTTTGTCTTCAGAAAGTGAAGAATGAGTAACCCATTTTCATCATGGAGGGCTAGGGCGCAAAGACGACTAGATTTTGAAAGATCGTTCTTAGCTAAAAGCGAAGACAACTCGATGGGGAAAACTTCTTGCTATGTGAGTTGCAAAACTTTGATAGTAGCGAGGGTTAATTCATGATTGGTTAGATGCGGTTTAGGAAGAACAGGCTGGTCAACAACGAGAATTTTCCATCTAAGAAGATAGGCAAAAATCCGAATTAGTTTATGAAAGGAAGAATAGCGAGATAATAAGGGAAATGAAACGCTGGTAATAAGACACGAAGCAGTGGATTTAGCTACTTTAGCGTCAGGTAAATTAGACATTGAAACTGGAGGTTTAGAAGGCCAGCAAGAAGAGTCTTCGACTAGCCACGAGGGCTCATACCAGTACAGTTGAGATGCTACTAATTGAGAGGGTAAGCAACCACGTGAGATAATGCCTGCGGGGTTATCAGCGCCAGGCACATGTCTCCATTGACATCCCAAAGAAAGGGTTTGAATTCCAGAAACTCTATTGGCAACGAAGGTTTGCCAGTGGGTGGGGGTTTTGGCGATCTAAGAAAGGGTGATCATGGAGTCGCTCCATAAATAAATATGAGAGAATTTAATTTTTAAAACTTTCTGCATTTTTTTAGCGAGTTCTGCGGCCATGATAGCGGCCCACAATTCAAGTCTGGGCAAGGTGATAGTTTTAAGCTTGGCTACTTTGGATTTTTTAAATTTTTATTCATTAATCAAAGCACAAACTACAGCTATGCTAGCCCATCACGCTTGTACAAATAACAACCAAATAACAATTTAAAGTAAAATATGAAATGGATTTAACAAATCACCAAACAAAACAAGTTCAGATCAAGAGCCAGTAGAATGTCCTTGCTCGTAGCCGTGTCGTCAATGGCCAAGATTACAGTTCTAATTACAGTTTAAGTTCTCCTTCACCTGCTTCAGGAAAGTCCTCTTGTTTGTGGATATGTCCAACTCGCGTTTACTTGCTATGCTATTGTACAGGGATTATATGCGGTTTTGGAAGGATCTTTGGATTATGGAATGTTTAGTGTGTGGAATGTGCATAATATGTTTGAGCCTGGTAGAAGGGGAGGGTGCTCGTAGTTTGAAGAGTGACAGCAGGTGGTCCGAACGGTAATGGCCATTTAAAATTGAATGTAGGAAGAACAGGTCAGTTACCTGGCGTGTCGTGTTGAGGGGAGGGATGTTTATGGCCGAAAGTACCTGCTGAGTGGTGAAGTGTCTAAACCTTGGCATTCTGTTCCTTACAATGGCAGCAAAGGAGGATTGAATTCTGTTAAATTTAGCTGTGTTTGACGGGCAAGAAGTTGACCAAATGGGAGAGCAGTAGTTTCCAATGGGCTGGATTATCGAGAGGCAATAGAGTCGAAGAGCTGTGGGATTTGATATTTCTTTGAAGCGGTAGAGTATGCCAAGGAATTTCATGGCTTTGGATAAAGAATGTTGTATGTGTTCTTTAAATCTTAGCTGGCTGTCGAATATGACCCCATGATCTCGCTGATGCACAACTGCGGAAATGGGCCTATCTAGTAAGGAATATGCTGTAGGTGCTGGGGAATTGCGTAGGGTAATTGTTAAAAAGCTGCATTTATCTGGGTTTGGTTTCAACTTCCATGTGCGGCACCAGTCGGACAGAGCGTTAAGTGAGGACTGAATGAGTGCGGCGTCGGCTGGTGTCTTAATTTCCTTGAAAATCTTGCTGTCATCTGCGAAGGGTAGGGTATCGGCTGTGTCAGAGAGTTTGGATGGTAGGTCGTCCATAAATAATAAAAAGAAAAGTGGGCCAAGGGCACTGCCTTGTGAGACGCCGGAGAGCACAGGTAGCCAAGGGGATGAACTGCCTGATATTACGACTCTCTGTTGTCGGTTCTGTAGAAAGCCGGCGAGGAGTGTTAGGAGGTTACCATGTATATTGACCGTTCAGCGATTTTGTGGAGCAGTAGGGTATGGTCTATTGAGTCAAATGTTTCGATATATCTACGTAGCAGATATCGAGCTGGGATGTTTATGCAATGGCATGAGTTGCATAGCTGTGGATAGTGGCCTAGTTAGTGAGGCACGAGCCTCCAGGAAGGAAGCCATGCTGGCTGGTTGAAATATATGGTAAGGTAAAAGACAGGAGACTTTGGTGGATTCTTTTTTCAAATATGAAGGATAGTGTGGGTAGTATAGAGACTGGTCGGTACGATGATACGGTATTTTTGTCCCCAAATTTGAATATAGGACAGTAGGGGGGTAGGAGGGGTTCTATTACACTTGGCGTGGCTGTGCCCAATAAACCAACATGGCGGCTAAACATAGGTGAAATATTTAAATAATTAATATCTCTCGAACGTATGGTCCGATTTTGACATGCGACATGTCGTTGGACTTGGGTTGACGTCCTCTTTCCTATGGACCACTCGTTATATTTTTTTGAAAATTTTTGTTTTCGAATGTAGGCGATAGTTTGAAAACCAAACATGATAGAATGTTGTGCCATGGCTCAAACGAACGGTCTCTATGATCTTTATTTTTATAATGAATTATTTTTATTTTTATGTTTTTTTGATAACAGTCCAATTTTGAAATTCCCATATTTCGGAAACTAGGAATTCTAAGATAGTTTAATGGACGTAAATGAATGGCCCTGACCCCCTCTACAGCTAAAATAAATTTCAAGTCTCTAGGACAAAACGTGTGTAGTAGGGTAGTGGTAGGGATTCTAAAAAGTGTCATGGCCGTCGCGTGAGTCCAAGCCGATATCTCTCGAACCCATATTCGGACATTCACGAATGAGGTGTCGTTGCACTCGAGCTGATGGGGGCTTTGCTATGGACCACTCATTATATTTAAAAAAATGGAAACTCGGTTTTGGGGTAAACAAGTGTTTTTGTGATTTTTGCTGATATCTCCAGAACCAATAAGGCTAGAGACTTATACGTGGTGTCTTTTTTTCGTTGCGTTGCTCTCTTGCCGAGAATGCCTATGTCGAGTAGGATCAAAAACCCATTTTGGGGTAAAAATGTGATTTTAGTCTTTTTTGTTATATCTCGCGAACCAATGCTGCTAGGGGCGTGGACGAGGACTCGTAGGACTCGGGGCGACGTCCCCTTTCGACTGTGGTAGTTACTATTTTCCAAAAAAAAAAAAATCACAAAGGGCCTAACGCCATACATGTTGAAAAAATATATTTACCTGTTTTTAAAATTTTTAAATGAAGCGTGGTTGTCAAGACAGACGGTACCACTGGCTTGTGTGTCAACGAGCTTGTCGCCACTTATGGTAGCGGTATTTCAATAGAACAATGAATATTTTGGCAGGACGGAGGGACGGTTTACGACGGTTCGTTTCCCGATATTTGTTATGGCGGATGGATGAACGCTAAGATTGCAAAACGTGTGAAGCGTGCTAGGATTGTTTACCCTAAAGGGGATTTTTAACCTGTTAGTGAACGGTTATCAGTTACATGGCTCTGTGGCATTGATGCATGTTCATAGGCCAGCAGGCAGTTTCAGGATATGAAGCTATAACGTTCAGACGACCAAGCAATTTGTATGAAGGCAGGACATGAGCGTTAATGCAAATGCTAATTCTGTAATGAGATAGATTTAGGATGAAACATAAGCTTTGAATGGTTATATTAAATGTATGAATTAACACTTGTAGCTGGTAGCCTGCTAGCAAACCCCCATGTGTTTTGTCACTTGAAGGCTGAAAATCTGTTAAGTGTGCTAGGATATTTTTACCCTGAAAGGGATCTTTAACGTTTTAGTCAACGGTGATGAGCGAGACCGCTCTCTGAAACAGCAGACGGTTGTAGGATATGACCAAGTGATTCATGGACGTGGTGAAATTATGTGGTTAACATGATCATGTATTAAGAATGGCCGCTTGCTAATAATTATTATTACAGTAAAATGTTTAATAATAAGACACACATGTTTTTAATGCTAACACACACAGTCCTGTTCGCTGGAGACAGAATACAGTACCTGGCCAGAGGCCTTTGTGAGAGCTGTTGCTGCTGATAAGGCGGGGATGTCTACGTGCGCAGGAAGTGCAGTGTCGAGTTACTTGCCTCGTGGCGGCTAGCAGATGTGATGTTTAAGCAGAGACCGCCATTTTGGTTCTGAGGCAGTAGGACTACCGATGTATAACAGGCAGCCATTTTGGTTCCTTAGTAAAAACATGAAACTAGTATAAGGTACGCGAATCTTATCGCGCTTGAGGAATGTGGCGAGGCGTGGGAACATGTGTGAGGGAGAGAGAGACAGACAGGGAACCTTTCAAGGTCAAAACGCTGAGAAAATGCAACTCTCTCTGTTGCTAAGCAAACTGATAAGGATTCCGTTAGTGATGCACTTGCCGTTTTAACAAACAGATGTATAGAGTAGAGCTCTGAACTGAACTTTGGAATAAAATCCTTTTGTTTTTTGGTAAGTACATATTAATGATTATTTTAATGATATCATGGTAATGAACCTTAAATTTATAGTTATGAATATAGTAATTAATGATTTTTTATTTATTTGTTTGCAGATAACCGGTATAGCTGTCATGTCTGAGAGAGAGACCATTGCACTTTTGAGTCCACTAGAAGAAAACAGCAGCAAGCCAGTACAAGTCAAGGTGAGATTTTTTTAAACTAACTTGTTTCATTTTTGTTTGATTTTTTTAATGAAATGCATGTATTAACATGAATTTAGGTATTTATAGCGGTTTATTTTATTTATTTTTTAGAAACTTGGAAAGAAGAGCCTTACCGCCGTAGCAGTTGCTGAAAACCTGAGACGCAGTAGAGTGCAGCCATTGTTTCCAGGCAATGAACTATTGAAAACTCAGGTAAGTCTAACTTAAAATGCTATTCCATTTTACCACTAATGAAAAACCATAGACAAAAAATATTCATTACCTGTAAATGCCTGGGACGATGATTGTTTCTTGATTAATGGCTATGTATTGGCAACCGGTACAAGACCATATTGGTTGTTTACCGAGAAAGTACAAGGCCATGTTGGATTTTATAAAAAAACAAAAAAAAAAATTCAACTGACATGTCGTTCCCTATGGACTCAACGAATATCGACATGTTTGAACATTGTGGTGTTTGAAGCCATATTTTCAGTGTTGCCCTAGTAAACAAGAGTTTAGTGCTTTTCAGTCGGTCAACACGAATGTACCCAAAAGAGATGGGTTATGCCCTAATCCTGAAATAAATTACATGAGATTAATAAAACACTAGGATTATTAATCTCATGTAATTTATTTCAGGATTAGGGCATAACCCATCTCTTTTGGGTACATTCGTGTTGACCGACTGAAAAGCACTAAACTCATGTTTGAACATGATAATCTGAACAAACTGACATGACATTCATTTTAGTTTATATATTGGTTAAAGGGGGGTGTAAATTACTGCAGCTTTATAAAAAGAAAATAAGTACATGGGTTACTGTAAGTGCCAACATACAGTTTATTATAATTTTTTGATGGTGTTTTTTTTCATTTAATGTCAATTAACGTTTAAGTTTTATTTACAAGTATTGATTGATTGATTGATTGATTGATTGAGTGATGGGTTATTTTGTTTATTTTTAGGTGTGGTCATGCGCCGTGAACAGACAGTGAACAAGCATACATTGTGCTTTAAAATACTCTGTGCTCTTGTGCAACGTTAATAAATTGCAATAAAAAGTGTTATTATAACACATGGCGTTAGTACCAAATACAATAAGTGAGCAAGTCGGTTTACCATGTGGGTTAAATTTAAAATCGGAAAACTATCGTTGGTTAAAATTCGAATCCTGGCCTGTAGGCTTTTTGTCGGCACATAAACTTGCTGGAGCTGGCTTCTCTTACTTGAACCGAGAAGATGTTGTGCGCTGTGTGTATTATCGTATTGAACTTTCACACTGGGAAGAAGGGGATGATCGCTTTAGAGACCATTTGCGATGGTCTTCTTGTTGTCCTTACATGCTTGGAAAACAAGTGGGTAACATGCCCGTGTATCCATTTTACCAAACCACAGGGCCATTGGCCGCTACTTACGTTGCAGAATCACAAATAAATAATAATAATGATGTATTACCAGCCAACGGTAGTGTCGATATGTGGTCCATATGCCACAGACAGTGTTGAATTGGCATGTGCTTTTGAAAAATTGGGAGTTTGCAAGACTAAAGCACTAGCACACCCAGATTACAGGTCTGTTGAAAAAGTTTAGAATCTTATAAAAATGTTTGGCCATTAATATTAAAACACCTCACAAAACTGGATTTTTTCATACTGGTAAAGGGGATAAAACAATATGTTTTCATTGTAGATTTGCTTTAAAGGATTGGCAAATGACTGATGACCCTTTTGTGGAACACGCTCGTTGGTTACTTCACTGTAAATACATGGTGTTGCTTAAAGGTCAGGAATTTGTGAACACTGTTCGTAAAGAAAACGTGATTGCAGCACAATACATAAAAGTGCCCTTAGAGTTAGAACACGCGGAGCAAATACATGAGGCTAAAAAAAGACTTGTCTCACGAACAGATACAAAAGTGTGACCAACATTTATGTAAAATTTGTTATCAAGACGAACTAGGTGTTGCATTTTTGCCTTGTGGACACATGATAACCTGTGTCAAGTGTTCATTAGAACTTAACACTTGTGCTATATGCAGAAAAGAAGTATCTGCTACAGTTAGGGCATTTCTTGCATAAATAGTATAATTTATTAGCAATGCATAGTGCAAAATACCTATATACTCAATATTATTACAAGCTGTTTTAGAGTGTAATAGGTATGCATTTCTTTTGTTTATAGACTACTACAATGAATGTTTTGAATGCTGTGGGACAAGCATGTGGCATAGAAACAAAGAAGCTCAGCGAAATGCCAACGCATATTCCATTCCGCATTATCAAGATTCGGAAATTGAAAACAGCATATGGTGATCGTGTACTTTGTGTATGTGAAAACTTTGAGACATTTCTGCCTACACGGTTTAATGATATGTCGGAGAGTGTTTTTGATGAAGTGAATAATGCTGTACAACCTGTACACTTAATTTATGAAGGTTTTAAAACAATAGGTGCATGGTTCGTTTTAATTAAATAAAAAAACAAATGTGAAGTAATAATAGGAATTATAAGTGATGACAATGGACTGAAAGAAAAAAATATGTGTATAAAATAATAATGATTTAGTTTTTAGTATTGTCATAAAAATATTATCATGAAACCCCCAAAAATGTATATAAAGTTTGTAAATAAATGCGAAATGATGTTACAATGATGTTTTATTTTATACAAAGTTAGAATATTTAATATTGCAGAGTATACATGATTATGACAATAGATGCACACTGAATACAACTCTTTCTCTCTTTACAATAGTCTGTTATAGTTTTTAAACACAGGGCTTGTTGTAGATTTTTTTTATAGCAATGTCCATTCACTGTTGTTTTCGAAAACTGGGGAAGCCGCAATGGTTTTATAGGCATAATAACCTTATTGTTATTACTATTTATTCATTTTAATCCTCTTGCAATACTACCTTTTTGCATATCAAAGGCAGATGACCTAGTTGTTCCACTCTTTAAAACGACAACAACAACAACACTACCTGTTGCATAGTTTGTGATGTTCATGGCTCTTGCGACGTGGAAGATGGATTAAACATAACTTATAGAACAGGGATTAAACGTTGCTCTTTACACAATCCACTATTTTGAGTAGCAATATGGTTTTCTTGATTTAATGTGGACGGCAACTGTGTTTCATGCAGTACACTACATTGATGATCACTGATACTTAAAACCTCACTATTTTTACTTTTTAGGTCACCACGACAATGTTTGGAACGTTGTTTTGAACAACGCCAAATAACAGTTCCATTTTATTGGTTCGTTTCACAATATATGAATATCCTTTATAGTATGCATAAGGCTTACCATACCTAGTCACTGATACTTCCATGTCAACTGTCAAGCATAGACTAAGCTCTAGTAAAGTCAACTTGGTAATAAGAATAATAGTTTAATGTGAGAGCAAATATGGATCCAGAGAGTTCAGGTAAAAGTGAAAGCAAATAAGCAAATATAAGAACCAAGAATGGGGGTAAAAGCGGTCGCAAAGTGGTAGACCCATTACACAATAATTTCAGCACGACGAAGCTCTTGTTCAATTTCTTTGATTTCCCAATCGTGACCGGTATGCCCAGCTTGTTGTAAAGCATGCAACAACTTTAGCCGCTGGGCGAGCTTATTGGGATTGTGCCAGTATACTTATATAACAAATTAATTTTTAGGTGTAAACAAAGCATTACCATCATCATCATCATCATCATCATCATGATCATCATTATCATTATCATCATGACCATTATCACTATTACTATATAGTCCTTTTTGATCCTCTTGCAATACCACTTTATTTATAGTCTGTGTTGATTTTGATAGTGTTGAAGGTTTCTTGGACGTTGACAACTGTCTTAACATGACTTTTTGAGGACATGATAAGTCCTTTTGAACAAACACTGCACTATCTTTAGCCTCAATATCGTTTTCTTGAACTTGCTTTTTAGCATTTTGATAATTGTTTGTAAACAGCAACCGTGGTTCGTTTGAAGCACTACATTGATGAACACACACTTAAAACCTTTCAATTTTTACTTTTCAGATTGCCTCGACATTTTGTTGACCTCTCTTTTGAGCATCGCTAGAATATTATTCCATTCACATTCTGTCGATTATAGTTATAAGAGTAGCCTTGATAGAGTGCACGTTGCCTACCTTTGTTGGTTGTAGTAAGTTCCATAGTAGTAACTGACCTGTCAGTACGATGTTCACACTACAAAGTTTACAACTGTTTTGCTGATGGAGTGACCTACCATAAGCTTATATATTGTCTTATGTGTTGGCTTTTGTGTTGGCTTTTTTGTTGGCTTTTTGTGTTGGCTCTTTGTGTTGGGTTTTGTGTTGGCTTTTAGTGTTGGCTTTTTGTGTTGGCTTCTGTATTGGCTTTTGTACTGGCTTTTTTATTGGCTTATTTGACAAGTTATTTTTGTCAATGTATTTAGTGGATTTTTTTCTTGGTGTTGGAAAGTATTTGAAAGAGAGGGAATATTTAAAGACTTAACTTTACCTAACCTAACCTAACTTCTCCTAACCTAACTTAACCTAACTTTACCTAACCTAACTTTACCTAACCTAACTTGACCTAACCTAACCTAACTTTACCTAACCTAACTTGACCTAACCAAACCTAACCTAACTTCACCTAACCTAACCTTTCAACTCTCAGATGATAATTAAATTCTGTGCGTAGTTGAGTTGGAACCCAAGACCTCAGGGGGTAAAAACCAATTCTTTTTGGTGGCTTATTTTGGTAGCTTATTTTCATGGCTAACCTAACTTTACCTAACCTAACCTCAGCTCACTTTGGATATCACTAGTAAGTGTTCATATCCTCTGCTAGGTGGCATGCTAGTTGTTCAGGTAGTGCTTATATTTACCGCTAGGTAGCGGAATAATACTTTGCGTGTTGCATGTAACGCTTGTGAAGTTAGACCGCGTGCAAGACGTGCTTGTATAAGCTCTGTATATAAGCTCAATATACAATCAACCACTAGATGTTCAGAACTAACATATATAGCCATGTTTAGCGTATATAGGAGACCCTTAGCAAGAAAGGCAGTCTAACCCACCAGTATACAGCCTTGTCATACGTAGTAAGCACCTGTTGGCAGTAAACCCTATACCACGCTGTTCATTACATGGACTAAAACTGGTAAAAAAGTCATCATGTGTTAAAGTTTAAGCAAAGTCCTTGGCTAATGGCATACGTTGATTTCGAGTGTGAGAGTTGGGGAAGTCCTTCCAAAGCCGCCAGGCCTTCTTCCTGTTTCCCATGGCAAGCCGAGTTTCATGGGAAATCTGGAACGGGTACTTGCTGTTGGTAGGCTTTCGTACCGGCACGAAATCTTTGATGCTGGCAATTAGCCAGTCGTACAGCAGGGCGATTGCCGACTCCACGCGAGGTGTTTCGAGGAGGGTCCAGGGGAGGGATTCCAAGGCGCTGGCCAGTCAGCTCGTAGCCGGTTGAATATCGGGCACGAGGGTGGCTCCTTGACTACTTTTGAGTGTGGGGTGGGGAGGAACAAAGAGGTGTCGAGGGACTGATGATCAGAGACAAAGATGATTCTACCAGCAGTGTTTGATTTCAGTTTTAGAGAAGATAATATAAAGTCCAGGACGTTGGATCCTCGCGTTGGGTACATGTTATTCTGCTGTAAGCTGAGGCCAGTAATAAAATTATCGATTAGCACAAATAAGACTCGAGCGTGAAGATCCGTTTAGAGGCTTGCAATATACAAGGTATGCACAGCAACCGTAAGCTTTTTCGGAGCTGTCGGCAAAGACATGAAAAACGAAAGGTGTATTAGAAGAAACGTTGATTAAATTTCTAGGAATTTCAATAAGCGAAAGATTAAGTAAACTACATCGAAAAGAAAGCCATCTATTAAGAAAAGAAGAGGGAACAGGTTCGTCCCATTCACATTTAAGAGACCATAGCTCTTGCATAAAAAGCTTAGCAATAACAATAACTGGAGCAAGAAATCGAAGCGGGTCGAAAATTTTAGCTATTTCAGACAAATTTTGCCTATTTGTGTTAGGGAGCTCTTCGGCAAGCGAGAATTTGTAAATAAGAGTATCAGTGCGAGTGAACCAGTGTACTCCTAACGTATTTATTGAGTCGCAATCGCCGCATATTTCTACAGAAGAGGGACAGGAAATTGAAAAGGAAACTCAGGTGAATTTGAATTCCACTTGTGAAGTGGGAATCCTGCATTCTTTAACAAAGCCTTTAATTCAAGAGATATGAGGGAAGCTTCTTCAAGAGTTTGAAAGGACTGGAGATAATTATCGACATAAAATGATGTGGTTAATGCTTCTGAAGCTTTAGCGTTAAATAAATGACCATCTTGAGAGGCTAACATACGAAGGGATCGGATAGTTAGGAAAGCGGAAGGTTTAAGACCGTATATAATGTTTTTTCAACGAAATATTTTGATAGGCTTACTTGTTTCGTCACGCCGTAAGATTATTTGGGGATCTTGCTGTTCAGATTGAATTCACACTTGACGGTACATTTGCTTTATGTCTGCAATGACGGCTATAGGGAATAGGCGAAAATTGAAAAGTATGGTAGACAGATCGGACTGAATATCAGGACCGGAGTGAAGAGTATCGTTAAGACTATTGACATTAGCGTCAGGTGATGACCCGATAAATACAACTCGAATTTTGTCTTTAACAAAAGTGTTTTTCCACACGGGATGGTGATTTAAGAAGACAGTTTCGACTGGAGGATGTAATTCATCATCAGATTTAGTAACGACTTCCATGTGATCTAAGCTTTCATAATCTTCCACGAATTCTGTACATTGTTGTTTGATAAGAGGTTCTTTTTTGAATTTACTCTCAATGGTGAAGAGAGCTTTACACACTTTAGGCTGAGAATTACTTAGTTTTGGAGGATTGAGTAGTCTCGGCATTTGAACTATGAATCGGCCTTCGGGTGTGCGAGTAGTGGTAGAAATGAAAAGTTGCTCGCAGAATTCGTTTTCTGAGGGGGTTGAACTGGGGGAATCGATGTTTTCAAGTTTCCAGAACTGTTCCAAATCGGTACTTACGAAATGATATTGCGACACAGGTTGAGTGGTGTAATGAGGGAGTTGACCGGTAACAATCCACCCAAAATTAGTGTCTCTGGCAAAAACGTTAGAAGACAATTGACGAATTTGCTTACGTAGGCAATTCCAAAAGACATTTGCACTAAAGAGTATATCAATAGAACCTTGAATATTAAACAGAGGATCGGCAAGCCTTAAGTTAGAGGGAATATTTAAGCAGGAAGTGTCAACAGAGTGACTAGGGGTATCTTCACCAATGTTGTTAAGAATGAGACAGTTTAGCTTAAGAAAATTATTTCTCTGACAGGTATCCTTTATAGTTAATTTTGAGAATTGCAAAGCTTGTGATTTTAAACTCTTAATGCCTGATACATTGATAGAAGTGGGGGTTACTGGAAGACTAAGTTTTTTGATTAAAGAGTCGGAAACAAAATCATGGTTCGCAGCTGAGTCGAGAAGGCCTCGGGTGCGAACCTAGTTACCAGATTTATCTTGAACCTCGATTTGAACACTGGACAATAGTACTTGAGCCCTATGCAAAAATTTGGCGTTTTGAATATAAGATGATGCGTTGGTTTTACTAGGGTTGTCACTTTGCTTGGAAGTAGAGGGTGTTGATGACCTCGATTGATCATGACGATGCAATAGTGTGTGATGCGCCCATTCACCAATGAAAACAGAGTCTAGTGGACTTACAATTACAAGCGGAATGTTTAGGTGAAAGACAATTGAAACAGTACTTGTTTGAGCTACCAATTTCCTTCTTTCATCAACTGATAGCTCTTTGAAAGATTTACATGAGTATAAAGCGTGAAGATCTTTGCACACTATGCACTTTAACGGCTCATTAAGACTTTTTCGGGGGTTCACTTTGGGTACTTAATGCAAGAGAACTTGTAGTATGGTGTTCACTGGACCTAGTTTGGTGACCAGTGGCGTATGGCTTAGGTTTAGAAGAGCTAGACCCAGGTTTTTGAGTACTGGTAGATTATTATTCACGTTTAGATTTGGGTGACGTGGGTTCACGTTTAGAATTGGAAGAGGCGGGTTCACTTTGGTTAGCTAAGGCAGTTAAGAGTTGACATCTACTATTTATAAAGGTGACTAAATGCTCATAAGAATAATCATCATTCTTAGAAAGTTCAATCTTCCAGGCTTTGAGAGTGGCAGTATCGACTTTAGAAACCATTAAATGTATTAAGAAGGTGTCCCAATGGTCAGTGGGCTGGTCCAATTGGGATAATGCTTTCACATGAAGTTGGGTTGTGTCGACGAGGGTACGCAGGCTAGTGACGTCATTATGCTGTGAGGGGGGGGGGAAGTTAAATAAGGCCTTACGGCGTCGAATACATAAACGTAAATTGCCGTATATTTCTTTCAGTAAATTGAAGGCAATAGGGTAGTTTTCGGCGCTTAATGGGAGCGCTACAACTAACTGCAGTGCTTGATCGTGGAGAATTCATCTTAAATAGTGAAATTTGTAAATAACTTGAATATCTTAATTGTCATGGACAAGATAACAAAAAAGTTCATAGAAAGAATCCCATGCAGATTCATCTCCTGAAAAATGAGGCAAATTTATTTTAGGGAGTAATGGTTTAGGTTTATGAGTGCCCTCACGAGACGAGGTTTGTTGTTCGTGGAGTGAGCTAAGAACTGAAACGTTCTTTTTTGGTCTTCCTCAAATTGACGAATTATTTTGAAGGCAGAGCCTGTGCCTTCTTAGTATTGGGTTTCTACATCCACTCGATCATCTGTTTGATTGAGTATGCATCTTTCAATTTCTTTTTGAACAGTGTTATAATTTTCAAATGATCGTTCGTAGTTGTTGGGAACACTGATTGAGATGTCTTGTTTTTTTTTAATATATTAAGCAGCCCGAGGATCTAGAGGGCATTGACTCAAGTAGTTAAGTAAAATGGCGTCCAACGGAACGGACAGCATGTAATGCAAGATAAATAAAGTTCAGTTATTTTTATGTCTATTAATCTATCCATTGGTGGAGGGCCGAACATTTGACATTTGGCGCCCAGCGTAACGGCACGTTAGTTTTTCTCGTCAGTGTTTTGTGATTACTTCCGCAATGGAGAAGGTTAAAAGTAGAAGACGAATCGACAGAGCATTGTTCGCGCGGCATTCCGTTGCACTTGATAAGTTTCTTGAAGAAGAAAAGTATGAAGAAGCTCGAGCATCATTTGCTTCTTTGGAACAGTACTTCGAGAATATCAATGCCCAGAATGAAGAGGTTATGGAATGGATGTTGGAAAACGGTGCTAGTGAACAAGAACTAGATCAAGAAGCGCTGGCGGCAGACGAGTATCGCAGTAAGTACGAACTGTTAAAAGTGCGGCGTTTAAAAATTGATTCCCTAGACCGACAATCTATCACAAGTGAAGATTCAACAAGTAATGCTCAAGTAAATAGGAAAATAAAGCTTCCAACCATAGAATTTCGTAAGTTCGGCGGTGAACTCAGATATTGGTTGCCGTTTTGGAACCAATTCCAGCGTATTCATGAGAATGTAGGGATTGCACCAGTTGATAAATTCTATTATCTTATACAAGCTACGTTACCCAATTCCAGAGCTAGGTCTGTTGTAGACAGTTTTCCAGCCACAGATGACAATTACATGCTAGTGATAGAAGCACTTCAGGAACGTTTTGGTAGGGAAGATCTTCTAATTGAAGTATACATCAGGGACCTTCTCAGTTTGACCCTGCCTGCTAGTAAAACATGCCGTTCACTCACGGAGATGTATGATAAGCTGGAGTGTCATTTAAGGGCACTTGAATCTCTTGGTGTCACAACTGGGAAATGTGCAGCAATCCTTTGTCCTTTGTTAGAATCGTGCATGACGGAAGACTTTTTAAGAGTATGGCAGCGAAGTTCTTTATATAGTGATATATCTAATGCAGAACAACGACTTAATAAGTTCATGTCCTTCATGAAGGCGGAAGTGCAAAATGAGGAAAGGATCCATGTGGCCATGTCTGAGTTTAAACAGTCAGCTGATAGGGCAAAGAAAGTGCAGATAGATAGCAGTCCTAAATCATGTTCCAGGCAAGATGTACCTACAGCAATGGGTTTACTCTCGTTACAGGAAAATAAGCGTTCTGCTTGTATCTTTTGCAGTAATGAACACCATAGCAGTGCTGACTGCTATAAAGCACGTGATATGCCTCTCTCGGAAAAACTTGGAATTATTAAGGATAGGAAATATTGTTTTATTTGCATTAAACCAAATCATGTAGCTAAAAGGTGCACCTTCAAGCAAAAATGTTTGATTTGTGATAAGCGCCATGTAATGTTGTTGTGTCCAGATTTTAAGAGAAGTAAGAATGTAGTTAACAGTACTGACTCCCCTAGGCCTGACGTCATGACTGTACAGAAAGATGAAGCCCTTGCTAACTTAACGTGTGACAATAGTGTGCTGCTTCCTACGCTTCTGGTGAAGGTTCGTGGGAATGGATGTGAACGTACTGTGAAGGCAGTTCTTGATACAGGGTCACAACGGTCATATGTGTTGAAGGGAACAGCACGGGAAATGAATTATTCTCCTGTTGGGAGAGAAACTATTGTCCATTCACTGTTCGGAGGTCAGAAAACCGGTATTTGTGAGCACAATAAATATAGAATTCATCTTGCCAGTCTCAATAATGATTATTTGTGCAATTTTGAGGTCTTGGACCAAGACAATATTTGTGATAATGTACCTCATATTCAGAATAGTGCCTTAGTTAATGAAATACTTGATAATACCAACAATATACAGGAAGCCATAGGTACTGCAGGTCCTGTAGAAATTCTGATTGGTGCTGACATTGCTGCCAGACTCTTCACGGGTAATGTTAGAAGTGTATCATGTGGTTTGATAGCTATGGAGACCAGGTTAGGTTGGACCATTTTTGGTAAATATCCCAGTGAACAACCCAGAGTTACAACTGCTATGATTGTCACATCAATGTTGATTAACGATTTAAACATCTCAGATCTTTGGAAATTGGAGTTGATTGGCATTACGGATCCTGTTGATCGGAAAACTAAGCTTGAATTGCAGTTGGAAGTTGACAAGCATTTTCAAGAGACTGTAAGGGTGAATGGTGAAGGTCGATATGAAGTCCATCTTCCCTGGAAGGATAGGCACCCCCCTCTTCCATCGAATTACATCCTGGCAGAAAAACGACTGGATTCTACTATAAAGAAATTGAAGGCTAATAACCTGTACCCAGATTATGAACATGTTTTTGAGGAATGGCTTGAAGAAGGTGTCATTGAACGGGTTCCTGACTCGGAGATTGTTAGTGATAGCTGTCATTATCTTCCTCACAGACATGTAGTGAAAGAAAATAGCACCACCAAAATTAGACCTGTGTTCGATGCATCAGCTCGTGAAAAGAATAGTCCATCATTGAATTCGTGCTTGGAGAAAGGGAAATCATTGTTAGAACAGATACCTCCACTTCTTTTAAGATTCCGTCTGAAGCAAGTGGGAGTTGTGGCTGACATCAGGCGAGCTTTCTTGCAGATTAGTGTACATGCAAACGACAGGAACTTCCTACGTTTTTTATGGAAGGATGATTTGGGGAATATAATTGTCTATCGGCACAGGAGAGTTGTGTTTGGTGTTGTTTGTAGTCCTTATCTGTTAAATGCAGTTACCAGACATCATCTCTCAAGGATTCTAGATGAATGTCATGAGGGAATTTCTGCATACTCTGAGACCACAATTAAAAGTCTTTTGGATTGTTTCTATGTTGATAATGTAGTCACTAGCCTTGATGATGATCAGCTTAAAACATTCATTCACGAAGCCACCTCTATCATGGCTGATGGCAAGTTCGAATTGCGTGGATGGGAGTTCTCAGATCCAGATATACTTACAGAGGCTTGTCTCACTAATGTACTTGGTTTAATCTGGGACAGAAAGCATGACACTCTGGCCATAAGTCCAGACTGTTTCCAGAATTATCCAGAGAAAATTACCAAAAGGACTATCCTTTCCACTGCCCATAAGGTGTTCGATCCAATTGGTTTTTCATTTCCTGTGACCCTAGAACCAAAACTCATATTAAGAGAATTATGGAGTGTAAACATTGGGTGGGATGAAGAGGTGGATCAAGGCATTGCCAACAGATTTATGAAATGGGTAGATGATGTCGCATGCTTGAAAGACTTGAATATCCCAAGATGGTTACCTTCTAACAGTGGACCTGCTGAATGGAGTGTGCATACATTTTGTGATGCCAGCAAGGATGCCTACGCTGCAGCTGTGTTCCTGAGGGTGGAGGCGACTCGGCAAGTAAATGTACAGTTGGTTCAGGCAAAAACAAGAGTTTCCCCCACAAACAATACAGTCACAATACCTCGTCTAGAATTGCTTGCTGCATTGATAGGTGCTAGGCTCCATGCAGCAATAATTAAAGATCTTCCCAAAAGCTGTGAGTCATACTTCTGGAGTGATTCATCCACAGTCTTAGCATGGATTAGAAGAGATGATCAGTGGGCTACCTTTGTGGCGAACCGTGTGAATGAGATAAGGAAGCTGGCTCAACCAGAAGAGTGGCATCATGTTCCAGGGATTGGTAATCCAGCTGACCTGCCATCTAGAGGCTGTTCAGGTAAAAAGTTGCTTCATTCATCATGGTGGGAGGGCCCTAAATGGTTGCACCAAAAGCGTAGCTGTTGGCCTTCGGCCGAAGTCAAGTTTGAAGAGGATGTTATTATTCAAGAAAGAAAGAGTACTGTTGTTTCCTCTATGCTTTGTGCAAATGCTGATTCTCTTCCAAGTGACTGGTACTACAGGTACTTTTCAAAGAGTGAGAAAATGATTAGAATGGTTGCTTGGATGGGTCGTTTTGTAAACAATTGTAGAGCTGCTGGCTCTGAACATTTTATGAAGAAGACGGGACCACTTTCTACTGAAGAAGTCACTTCTGCTGAGATAAGGGTCTTGAAACTAGTTCAGAAAGATGCATTTTCCAGAACCACGGACCCCAGAATCTCCAGCCTACAACCCCTTTGAAGATCATGACGGTCTCCTCCGCTTGCGAACCAAGATCTCCAATAGACCCGACAACCATGACTTTCGGTATCCTGTACTTTTGCCCAAAAATCATCCCTTTGTGTCACGACTGATTATGGATGTTCATATTCGAAGGTGTCATGTTGGCATTCAAGGTCTGCTTTCGATTATGAGGGAAAGATTCTGGGTGATGGGAGGAAGAAGAACACTACGGTCAGTGTTAATTAAGTGTGCACTATGCAAGCGTCAGGAAGCTAAACCCTTCGTAGTATCCACTCCACCACTTCCAGCAGAACGTGTAAGAGATGCTGCTGCCTTTGAAGTTTCGGGTGTCGACCTGGCTGGACCTCTTCATCTGAAAAACCACGAAAAGGCGTGGATTTGCTTGTTCACGTGTGGAGTTACCAGAGCTGTTCACTTGGAACTACTCCTGTCATTGTCAACAGATGCTTTCTTGCAAGCATTTCGTCGATTTGTAGCTAGGAGAGGACGACCTGCTGTAATTTTCAGTGATAACGGGACTAACTTTTCTGGTACTGAAACTGCCTTCAGTCGAATCGAGTGGTCAAAGGTACACGAGTACTGTTCAGTGGAGAGAATAAAGTGGAAGTTCAACCCACCCACTGCTGCCTGGTGGGGAGGTTGGTGGGAGAGGTTGATAGGACTAGTGAAAAAAAATTACTTCGGAGAACACTTGGACGTTCATCTCTTACATACTCGGAGATGGAAACAGTGCTATGTGACTGTGAAAGTGTAGTAAACTCGAGACCTCTGACATATACAGCTGATAATTCCAATGAACTAGGAGCAATAACGCCTGCCATGTTTCTTCAGGATATTCGTGAAGCTGCTGTGCCTGAGATTGATGTCATCGAGTCTTACAGTTTGAACAAGAGGTTGAAGTACAGATTAAGACTTAAGGAGAATCTGAGAAAGAGGTTCCGTAGCGAGTACTTGGGTCTGCTGCGACAGCAGATGGATGTCAAGCAGCAAAACATTGTTCAGGTTGATGATGTTGTCCTCATTGGCAATGACAACTCCAAAAGACTAGATTGGCCTTTAGGAAAGGTCCTAGAACTTTTGCCCGGAAAGGATGGAGTCACCCGTCTTGTTCGTCTGAAGACTACATCTGGAGAGCTTCTGCGCCCAGTTCAAAGACTCTACCTCCTCCTAGAAGCCCAAGGAAGTGAACCTTCTACTTCAGACAGTGAACTGACTGTTAAAGAAGATAGTGGTGTTTCATGTGGTAGTGTGAGTGACGTAGGGGAAGAAATCAGGACAAGGAGTGGAAGAATTGTAAAAGTGCCAAAAATATATTTTGATTAACTTGTCTGTTTTGTGCCAATTTGTTTCAGGTGTGAGCAGAATGTATACTGTTCCCAGGACTATGTGAAGTTAACTGTTCCACATCCGTTAACTTGGTGGGAGAATGTTGGGAACACTGATTGAGATGTCTTTGTTTTTTTATATATTAAGCAGCCCGAGGATCTAGAGGGCATTGACTCAAGTAGTTAAGTAAAATGGCGTCCAACGGAACGGACAGCATGTAATGCAAGATAAATAAAGTTCAGTTATTTTTATGTCTATTAATCTATCCATTGGTGGAGGGCCGAACATTTGACAGTAGTCTTTTAAGCGATGTTTTATTATGTCTAAATGAGATTCTGAGGGATCCGGATCTTTGATATATTTTCTAAATCGGGTATTTGTCCCTTTCTAAGACCTAGGGAGACTCGCATGCAGTGACCAATAAAACAATGCATCAACTAGAAAGACACCGCTCAGTGGACATGCAGCAAAGCGGTACATATCTCTGGTGTGCAATAAAGCCTTCTCACAGAGCGGTGACCTCAAGAAGCACACTGTTGTTCATACTGGAGTGAAGTAATACACGTGTAGCACATGTGAAAAGTCATTTGCACGGCGGACAGAGCTAATGGAACATTTTGTCGTTCACTCAGGGATGAGACCGCATTGTATCGCGCTCTAATTTGAGGAAACATCATCGTGTTCACTAGGGAAAATAACCTTACTGCATCACCTGTTACAAGGAATTCAAAAGGTTCGACTATCTTGCGAAACACTTGTTAATTCGTTCCGGGACCACATGTGCACGACATAGTGAATGATTTGTGGGATGTTAAAGAACGTGTATAGGTATCTGCATCCAAACTAGATGTTAAAACTCCACCGGTAAGGTTTTGTATTGCATTTTAAAAAGACCTATTTGAAACGGTTCAATATACGTAGATTTTACTGAAGAGTGAAGACTTGGCAGTTCCTGTCATTTTTCAAGTGCTTAGAAAGGGTAAGCTTTGTGCTTAGTGGCAATGGGAAGCTCCCAGATATTGGTTGATGGCTATTATGATTTCCGTAATACTAATGGATATTTGAGGCCTTGATATCGCCAGACTCAGAAATGAAGATTGTTGTAGCGAATGTTATGCCAGCGTAATATAATTTACTTAATCTTTAATCAGCTGCACATCTATATAGAAGGCCCAATCAGAAAGAATAACACCGAATGCTCCTCAGGACTTGCTCACCTGATGAGTTAAAACTGAGCAATTCCCTGCAAAGCAGGAGGCCATAGCCCTTATGGGATTTGTAAGGCTATTTATTATTATTTATTATTATTTAAGACGCTCGTCTGGCGGTGAGCTTATCATCCCTTTCTTTGTCTCTATAGTTTTCTTTATCTTCTGGATCCATGATGAAGTTGGGAAATTGGGATACAACTTACGATAATGTGCAGTTGGTGGAAATGCTGTCAGGTTGGCAGCAGCGAGTAGATTCAAAGGTGATAGATACTGTAGGAGACAGGAGCAACCTCTTTCTCTCTCCACCAACCTTGCAAAGTATGTTATAACTGAAAAAATCAAAGTAGATATTAGTAATTTGCAAACTATTGAAAAATTGGACTCTCCCGGTTTTCGGCACCATGTTTTGGTAGGTTAATACTGAGTATCAACACTACCTGGGGGAAGATGATGAGAAACATATGAAGTAGGTTTAGGAGTGAAAACAATTATAGGCAGAGAGGAAGAGAATCCAACTCAAAGCCATAAGGAAGTAACGATGTAAAGAGAAATGTTACTGCACAAAGCCCATGAAGTACCTACAATGTGCGGAGACTTGTGTAAGGCTAACGGAGAGCGCAGCGTGAGCTGAGGTCGCCGGAAAGCTATCACTAAGTGCTCTTACCCTCCCGAGCGTAATTGCGGGTATATTGTAGGGACGTAGTGTGCTGGCGGACCAAGTGGTGCCAAATAGCAATGAATTATGTACTTTCCCTTCAGAAGGGTGAACTTTTAGAGAGCATTCTGAAATGCCAGAAAGGAGTTAAATTAGCTGGAATATTTTTATTATCAGACACAGTCGGATCTCCGGCAGAAAGGCCGAATGCCCCCAGAGTGGGCAGATATGAATCGACTCTAGTGCTTTTAGCAATATTTTTATTATTATTATTAGAAATCTTCACTTGCACTTAAAGCAGGCTAAACTCTTACCCAGCAGAGTGCCGACTAAAAGGTTAGAACGGAGGAAAACCTCAAATCTTACTTGAACAAAACCAAAATTTTAAACAGTGAACCATAAGTCAGAAGGAACATCTCTACAAGTAGGAAGCTGTCAGAGCGAGCTATACTTGCCTTAATGATTTACTAGAATTAGCTGTGATAGCTAAGAGAAACTTTGCAAATGTTGTTATTGGAAGTTTTGTTTTAAATGCAACATTTGATAGAGTTTTTAATAAACTTTCTTTCAGGAATTTGCCTTTTTCTTTGAACATAGAATAATTTCAGGAGAAAGATTAGGGAAGAGAAGGTCCTGCCTAATGGTTTTTCTAGCAAGAGAGATAGAAACCGAATAATAAAGAATTTATTTAACAAAGTAACCATTGTAGATCTCAGACCTAGTTCAAGTTAAGAACAAATTTATTTGTTTTATACACATTAAAGGTCTCAGACCTGTAATAAAAGGAGGTTTACAATAAACAATAAGGTTAAATCACTTCAAGGTTTCGAACCTGTTACAAGCACTGAAACCGTACAAGGTTTATGAAATATGCATGCAATTAAGAAGTTTAAAGCCTATAATGATAATAGTAAAGGAATTACAATTTTGTTTAATATTTCACTAAATTAATTAGGTAGAATATTGAATTTTCCAAAATGTGGCTTTTAGAATGCCTTAGTAGTGAGGAAAGAATTATGCATTCCTGGGCTCAGCAGGATAAGAAAAAAGAGACTAATAAGTGGTTCCTATAACCACAGTTATATTGACACAGTAATTAAGATATGCTACATACAAATTGGGCCGGTCGTATTAACGAAACCTGGATTACATGAGTTGGGTAATTTAACAATTTGAAGATTAGAACTTCCTGGTTAAACCAGGAATAAATATGTAGTAAGATGTGGATTATAACCACGGTTATTTTTACAGAATGAATAAATTTTAAGTAGAACAAAGTGGAAGGGCACCAACATTTTGGCGAGGCCACGTAGAACAATGTAATCAGTTTAATTTTACTTCAAATTGTTATTAAAAAGAGATTGGGAGTGTAGGAATTATAGGATAGAGTCCTGGTCAATTTTATTAATACGAACGAATCGCGACGCGGTAGATTGTAGAACGGAAACTGTTTTTGCAGCATTGAAGTTTGTTGAACATGGAAAAGTTATTGCAGTTTATGTAGACACTGAGTTGAATTTGAACATATTTTAGACGTTATAGAGCTTTGGGTTGCAATTAATAATTTTATTTCATTGAAGTCTTGACGGTAATCTTGAGGTGTTGAGTATAACTTCACAGATTACAGCTTATTTCGAATGGAAAGTTCTACAGCGGTAGTAACGGTTTGAAGGGGTAAGTAGAGATCCCTCGAAGGCAAGTAATTTAAGCTTGGACGTCTATCAATTTGACATTAATCCCTCGATGCGGGAAGGTATTCCCTTATTTAGTGTAGGAAATGCGATATTTCATGACTAGTAGAAAGCCTAGTTGGCTAAAAATGACAGTCCCCACGGGGGGGGGGGAGGCAGATAATGAGCAATATTGCAAAATCAAATTACTGCCTATAAAATCCATGAAGCTTTCTTGAATAAGATTAAAACTCTAAGACATGGTTAAAATCCTTTAAAAGTTGTACTTAACTTTCGATGATGTTTGCTGCAGCCGTTAGAACCAATTCCACAACATGGCGGCGATTTGAATTTTACCTCAGTTGAGAGGAGTTTAGCTTCTGAGAAAGGCTGAACTCTAATCGTTGACGACTAGATAAGAAGAGAGTGAGAGACACCAGCACACGAGTGTGCACGAAAGACGAAGGGGTGGGGAAAGGAAACATAAGAGTCTATACAGTGTAGGAAACTTAGGAAACGTAAATTTTCAACATTATGAAAATGCGATACATCAATTAATATCTTCATGGAGATGATAGATGGCGACAGCAACGACGCCTGCTGGAATGGTGTGTAAGTCCTCTTGAACTCGATGAATCCGAAAAACTTCGACAGGTTGCCGCGTGGTACGCCGTTACTTTGCAAGGAATACATAACTGAAAAAAAAACTTAAATACATTTTAGAGCATGTTCAAAGGAAAAGGGAATACCAAGGGGGTCCCTGTTGGTGTCTGTGAGGGAAAATAAGAGAAACTAATGAAAATGAAAAGCAAAGAGTAGCAAGAGCTAACTCTAACTAACCGTGTATTCCAAAGAATACACCAGGGTCCCTTAGGCCGTTTATGTTGGTTTTCGAGACCGGGGCGCAGTCTTACTATCAGGCAGCTACTCAATTGTCCTCACGAGGCTGAGTGCCCCTCGTTCCAGCCCTCACGTCATTTTCTATAATCCCTGACGGAGCCGGGAATCGAACGCGTGGCCTCCGGGTGAGAGGCAGGCGCGCTCACCAACACCACGGGGCCGACTTTTCTCCTGCCTATTAGAGTATCCTAATGCTACACAAGGAATGGGCATCTTGATTTTATAACATAATCGTCGTATGATCAAATATAAGAAACAAATGAAATGATCCAGTACACATCATGTTATAAATTACTGTATATATATATATACCTAGGTATATGTTGAACCCTTAATATTATTGCCATATATTAATGTTTCATGTTATCTGTTCTGTGTGGAGTAGCAAGTAATATTGTGAAGGAAATACTAGCCTGTATGAGGAAAGTTGTGACTACCTGAACCTAGCAAGGGAAGCAAGACATCCTGTGAGGACAATGAGACAGGGTTGAGCAATGGAGTGTGGCCCGCACCTTAGAAATAGCTGTGCACCGTTAGCGTGGGTTCAAGAACCCAGGATGGCGCGGAGGACAGTGTGAGTCACAAGGATGCGTCTGTTCTTTGTAAGACAGGAGAGTGGCAGAGAAAACAAATAAAATATTGAGGGAAAACTACGGTTCGGCGACGCCCACGTGGGAGGGGCCTGAAAATGCCGCGAAGCTGGAAACAGCATCTACAAATGAGAACAGAGGACGCGGAAGGCTTCCCGCGCTTCCAAAGTCACGCCAACTGATGAAATTATGGTGCGAAATTGATTACAATTAATCCTACGATCAGAATGAGTAACGCACGCCGGATATGTTCGATTCACGTCATGGCGAAATCGCCGGTATAAGTTATTTGTCCGTAGGAGCTCTGGTTAAAAAGTTAGTAATTTTATTCTGTCTCACCCCCACTTTTGAACAGAAATGAATAAATACTGAGTGGAGTGTTCTCTCAGGGCGCACTTGGTAAATTATTTTGAAGACGTTACTATGTCAGTCGTCATAAGTCCGTGGACTTGGTAAATTTTCAAGCTAAAGACAGCGAGATAGAGAACTCAGTATTTGAACTTAAGCAGTGCTTTGGGAGATGAATTCCGTACATCTCAAGTGTAAAACAAAGTGTTTGCGTGTGAAAGGTTGAGATAGCACACTGCTATTAATTAGGGCCAGTCGATATTTTAATATTGCTTATAGGACTGGTGGATGGATTTAGCAATCCACCCGAGCAATCTATTAGGGAAAATTGTGTGAGGCATTATTTTTAATATATTGACATTCTCATTGAATGCAATGGAAAACGTGATATCAGCCGCTGAAGGAAGGAAGACACACCTGGAACCGACCACGAGCATGTTGATGGAGTGCTAATTGCAATGCTTGGGGTTATGCCCGGAGGCATCAACTATGGGGAAGCTGAGAACGGATAAGTACTGAATGAATTTATTCATCATGTAGCCTGTTTTGGTTATCGGGAATCCTTGTATATATTTTGCTGTGTAGTAAGTTTTTTAAATCTTCGTGTGTTTAGTGTTTTTTGTTAACTGGCTACTATTGTATTTTATGGAACGCAGCGTGGTTTATCTTTTGTATTTTATGTTAGAATACTGCGGGGCAGTGGATTAAATTGTACTCGCGTGTACAGAGTGTGTTTAGATAACGGATACAGCACATGAACGAACTAGATCGCTGATAACAAATGAAGCTTGACAGTTAATGTAATGACAGCATTGGGGGGAAAAATATGATTTTGTTGAGGAAACTTTGGATTACACAGGCTGAAAAGTTTATGCAATATTGCATATTTTCTTGCAGGGAGCAGTCAGCTTCTGAAGTAATTTTCTTTGTATTTGAGCACTAAATTAAAGGTATTGTATGTTGGGACACATTTCTATGAGGATATCTGGGATCTGAAAACATTTTGATGGAGGTGATGTGTTGAACCATGGCAAGGTCTATTTTATTATTCTGCGCGGGATCTGACCTAGGTCAGTATCTGTCTGCTGCTGGCGACGAAGTCAGGACTCACAAGGGTGATGTCACTGATAATGATTCTACAGGTCTCAAACTGCAAGGTACAGTTTTGGAGACAAAGTTACGATACGTGTTTTATTTCGGATGTGTTGGCTGAAATCTCTACGGTTCTCAAGTAGGTGCTTGAGGCAATGTAAGACCGCCGGGTGTGACACAATATGACGAGGGCTAGTTAGAGAGTTCAACTGCGGGCTCAGATCTCAGATAAAGATAAGGAGTGTGAGGCCATTAGCAGCTGCGGAGTGTGCTCCTAAGATAAGCGATCAGTTGAAGCCTGTTTAATGTGAAGCAAATTAGATGATTACATTTGGGAGCGCTTCATAATCAGAAATGTGGTTCACGATTATGCTGATTTGTGTTGTTGTTCATGTTAGCCACTGTCTCATAATTTTATAAATATTTGCCGCATATTTTTGGTGCGATGCCTGTAACCTTGTTGTGCTCGCTGCTGATGACCACGATTGCGCATTTCATGTTTGTGTCTGTAAGACCTATTTTTTTAGGCAGTTTGTGTTTATGTGCTTTTTGCCACTTGTATAAAGCTTCACGCGGAAGTACTTTGGATTATTACTATAAGGGTAGCGTAGCTGATTGTCATTTATATTTTGTTTAGCCATTTAAGTCTGGATCCCGATGCCAAGGCATGGTGAACGTTCATGGATATGCATCCCGTGACCTGGTTCTAAGGAAGCATATCTCGTGACAAAAGTACTTGTTCTAATCTTAGGTTTTTCCATGCAGCCCAACGCGCAAACATACAACGATGAGTGAATTAAGGACGAGGTCCATGTATTATTGTTTTATTATGACAGGAGTTGCCGCTGTATTTTATTCAATGTTAATTAACCTTTTGATTGTTTGATTTTTGTGTTGGTTAAGGGAGTCTTGGGATGTTTTGTTTGTGAAATTGTGTCATTTTATCGGTTTTATTAAAGTTATTTTGTTACTTGTATGTTTGGGTCATCCTTTTGTTAGATATATTCTCCTTATGTCACCTTGAATTTTATGAAGCAAAGTACAAATTATCCAACCTCGCGACGATGAACTGTACACCCCCGAAAATAGTCTCGTGTACGCTTCTCAAGGGGACAATATATATATATTAGAAGCCTCGTGACTCCATCTTTCTATATCATCATACCATTATTGCCTAAAACCAAAGAGCATAGAATACACTCCTATTTCCCAACACACACTCCCACCTTGAAATTGTGAGGCCAATTTTTCTATAAAATTCTTTGACAATTTCAAAAAACAAACAATACGTTTAGTTAATCTCTCTTTAAATGTGAGTATTTTACATTTGGCGAGTCCGGTGCCTTGGGATAAGCATGAGACTTGTTCTCAAATTAAACTGTCGCTTCGGTGACATCACAACTGATACCAGCGAAAGCTACACAGCCTGATACTTAATTCCCACTCCTAGTTGTATACACAGGCTGAGACTGTTAATCTCTGAGGTTAAATTGGGTTGGCACACAATATCTTCAGGGCTGTCAGTCTCCAGAGGGTATCTTCTCTCTATCGGACGCAGTAATATACCATTCTGCGTTGTTAGTTTTGCTGCATGGGGGACATCATCTGTGCCAGGAATCAATTTTAAAATCCTTGCCAACGGTCATTCCACTCTTTTCACCTTCTCGGATCCAAGCAACACTATGTCACCTTCTTTGAGGGGTGTTTTTTCTTCCCCTTTGGTGTCTGAACAAGTTGGGAAATATATTCTCTTCTAATACGTAGTTTGAACTCTTGAAGCAGGTGTTGTCAATGACGTAAGCGAAACTAGAACTTAAGATTTTCGAGTAGGCCGATGTCTGTCAGGCCATTCTCTCCAGCGTCTGGTAGAAACAATGCTGGCATCAATGGGCTCAAATCTTCTGGATCCTCTGAAATATACATCAAAGATCTTCCATTGATAACATACTACTCGTATATATCACATAATGATGTCAACAGTTCCTCGTAAGTCAAAAGAGATCTTCCGAGCATTCTCCTCAGCATTTCTTTGGACGTACGTACCAGGTGCCCCCACCATCATCCCCACCAACATGCTGTTGGAAGATTGAATTTCCATTCAATGTCTTGATATACAGAAGCATTTTTGAGCCCCTGGTGATCTAAGCATTTTAAGGCTATTGCAGTACCAACAAAAGTTTTCCATTGTCCGAATAAATAACTGCAGTACGATCTCTTCTGGCGATGAACCGTCTTAACGACAATACAAAGGCGTTAGTACTGAGCGGTGTTACTAGTTCAAAGTGAACGTCTCTGAAAATAGCACACTTATAGAGAGCAATCCACATCTTTGAACGGTCTTTTAGTAAGAGAAGTCCAGCCATGTCAACATCAATTATTTCAAATACTCGTGCGTCTTTGACTCTGTCATTTGGTAGGGGAGCTGGTTCAGATTCAGCATTTTAAACTTTGTGCCGTTTGCATTGTATACATCTTGAAACCTCTCTTTTAATATATCTTCTACTGTGTAATATCCAGAAACTTTTCCTAATATGGGTCATCAAGAACTGTACTCCAGCATGACAATGTAGTCAATGTTGTTATTCTATCAACGAATCAACCAGCTCATGCATTTTGGGTAACAACAGGGGATACTTAAAATCCAACAAGTCGTTTCTCATTAAAATCTTCGTTTTTACACGAATAAGACCCTGCTCGTCTCTGATAACCACAAGGCCGTTAATAATGTTGCCCTCTTGTGGGAATGATACCTACTGAACTTTTTTTAAATCAAATGTTATTCTGCGTTATTCATTTCCAAGTAGGTCAGTGATCCAGTACGCTTTGTGTTTTCTTTTCTTACATTGTTGCAGAATCTTAGTATCCAAACTCCGACTCTCAATCTTTACGAGTAATTCAAGTTCCTAACAATTTCCAAGGTTGCCATTGTCACAGATGTGTTTATAGGCTTCTTACTTTTCTCTGACATAATAACTTGATCAACATTTTCCGCTGGAACAGATGGCCACTGGTACATAGGTTCTTTCTACTATTGAGATTCTTTTAACTGTGAAGGATATCGTCTACGGGATACCAAGTCAGCAGGATTATATATCCCGGGTATGTATCTCCAGTCCTCAGGCTGCGTCAGTTTCCTAATCTCTTGAAATTGATTTCCAACGAAGGATACCAAAGTCTCGTTTCGTTTTATCCAAGCCAAGGCAGTTGAGGAATCCATCCATAAATTCGCTAACATCTTCTAAGTGTAATGACGATCTTACTAAGGAAGTCAACCAGCTTCCTATCAAACATCCTAACAATTCTATCCTTGGAATGGTAATCGTCTCAAGGGGCGATACCCTGGCATTTGCTAGCACGAACTAAACGGTAACTCCATCTGGTCTTTCCGTTCTTATGAAGACAGCTGCTGCATAAACACGTTGAGTGGCATCAGTAAATGTACGGAGCGACCAATCTTCCTTATTCACTGCACCACTTGTAACTAAACGAGAAACCTTTACCTCCCCTAAACACGGTACTTCTGCGTAGCGCTTTCGAAAATCACGAGAAATCAATTCAGGTAATGATGAATCCCAACTCGATCTTCCTCTCGTGTGAGTTGGTTTGCTTGCTGCTTCAACTTTCCATGCTTCACTCAGCAACAATTTGAATGGAAGCAATGCTGGCGGAAGGAATCCAAAGATATCAAAATTTTTATGAATGAAATACAATAGCTCTCCGTTAGTGACATCTTCTGGTAACGTTGTAAACTTTGAGTTTATATGACATCTCAATGTATCCGCTCTATTCAATTCCCGACCTAGGATTTCCGTAACGTTGTCTGCTTCTCCACCCTCATTATCGTCCCTGGATACATCTTCCATGGTTACACTCCCAGTTTCTCAGCTCCATGTGTGCTTCTGCCAGTATCCTTGTACTTTCATCACGGAACCTCTTGTAATCCTGTATAGAAACTACCGAGATCACACAATTGTCCATGTATAGTGATTCCTTCAGTTTGTGGGATTTTCCTTCGTCTTCTCCACGAACATTCGATAGGTGATAATCTAATACTGCACCTAATATGAAGGGGCTGCAAGTCGTTCCAAACACTACTCTTGCATGTCTGTAGACCTTGATTTCTCCAAATTGTTTGTCCTCCCAACATAGAACACAGGGGTGATTACGATCTTCTGTCGCTACGTCAATCATATGAAACGCCTCCCTTATATCAGACGTTACACAAATCTTCTTCTCTCCAAATCTTGGCAATATTTCAGGGATCATTTGCACGTAGTTAGTTCCTTTCTCCAGACAGTCATTGAGAGACACGCCTGCCTCTGTGATGCATGAAGCATTAAACATCGATCGCACTGGGGTCGTCAAGCTGTTTGGTTTTATCACCGGTCGATGAGGTAGAAAATGGCATCCCTCATCCGTTACCTTCTCAATGAATCCGTCATTCTCCCAGCTTCCAAACAGTTTAATGTAGTCGTCAAATAAGTTGGCTTTATTCAGCTTGTCGTTGGTTGATCTTAGTCTATTCTCTGCCATGTGTCTGTTCGAAGGAAGAATTGGGTGGCCTTGAATCCAACGGAGAATGACCATGTAGCGTCCTTCATCAGTTTTCTTCAGTGTTTGGAGAAGGTTTTGTTTTATTTCCTGATTTCGCTGGTCAGATGATTGAATTTAAACTTGATCTTGAATTCCAATTATTTCCAG
The DNA here is from genome assembly GCA_946902985.2 of Meconema thalassinum. NCBI lineage: Eukaryota > Metazoa > Arthropoda > Insecta > Orthoptera > Tettigoniidae > Meconema > Meconema thalassinum. Next base: position 1,071,211,614 of record OX336389.2, read on the forward strand.
ATCCCACAACTTCCCATTGGAATTCTTATCTTCACATGCCATTGAAATTGTGATATTCGCAAAATTTCCATCAACAGTGTTTTCACATCTTTCTCCTGCTTAAGTCCAGCCCAACTTCGTTCCTATAGCTGTGAGTCCATTCGTCAAACGTACCACATTTCTTGCGACAATTTTACTATACACATCTATGCGTAACAGCAACTGGACAATCATCTCCAATATCATTAATCGATATCCCATTCCTTTTGAATTCCTTTATCAGTACCTCAGATTTGGAAATTCTTGGGATTAACTGGCAGATTATAGGTTGATCTCTTAAGTCTACTTGACATTCGAATTTTCCTCCAGGTCTTGTTAGTTGTATTCTGTATTTCTTGTGGTTCACTGACGAAGTGTTATTTCCCCCGAAGAGTATATGAGTGACGGTTTCTTCATCACAAGGCTCCAATCCTAGTTCCTTTGCTGTTTTCTGTATTAAGTATGATCGATGTGAACCACTGTCTAGAAAAGCCCTCACTGTCTTTTGTTTGTATTCCCCGTGGATGTTAACCATTAAAGTCTGTAGTATAACTTGTTTACGCAAGTAAAATTAGCAAGTTCGGACGTCGTCTACTGATCCGTATCTTCCTTTTTCTTTGACTCTCCTCTATAGTCAATAGTCATCTCAGGACACATAAACGTTACGTGTCTTTTACTAAAAATCAAACATTGTATATTCATCTTGCAATTCTTTGATAGATGATTCGCCCGTAAACATGTGTACATGTGTACATGTCTCAGTGTCGTGGAATTTTCCACAGAATATACATGTTTTGCAACAATTATTGAAAAGCGCCGACACCGTTGGTGAGTTTGTTTTATCTTTGCGTAACATCTTCTCCGATCTGGACGTATCTATCCTCTTGTCATGTTTTTCTTGCAATTCTAGGCTACCAAATCTTGCATGGTCCAGGAGAATTTGTTGTTCGTTTCGTACTACAGATTTGAGAAAATCCATTAAACAATGTAGTCGTGATGTGGGTCGGTCTACCTGTGTTTCATCCTTTTCCTGCTCTTTGACATTTCTTGAGAACTGACTTCTGTGCCATGCTTTTAGTGTTTACTCAGGAAAGCTGGAATCTACCGGAAACAACCAAGTACTGGGATCCGCACATGCTAGATTTAGAATATTAAGGCAGCGTAGGTGTGTTTCTAACTTGATAAATGAAGTCGGAAGAGGGAAGCTGTCCTTATGCGTGGCATTGTACATAACTAGTTTCAACAATTCCCTGATGTATACTTGTAGTAGTAAATCGTCCCTACCGAACCGTTCTTTCAGAGATTGTACCGCTTTACGGTAGTAGCCTACTCGGTCGTTTCGGGGTAGCTATGAATGAGGTCCTGTGGTTCTGTCCCTGGTTCCATCGGTTGAAATAAATACTGAAACTTATCACTTGCGTGTAAGCTATCGTCGTCGTGAATCTTTTGGTACTGCGCCCCAAAACCTAACCATTTTTTTCAGCTCGCAGTTGAATCTTATTAGTTCTATTCCCTCTGTTGTGTTTGCCCTGTTATAGTGTGCGGAGTGTAGCCTCGTGGTAAACGTTACAACATAATGGCACAACGACGCCATTCGGACCCCGTTTTGCAGGGTAGAATACGCGGCCACCTGGAAGCAGGCCAGAAACAGACCGAAGTTGCCGTATCCTGGAATGTGCCATAAAGTGTCATTTCCAAGCTTTGGAGACGATTTTTAGACACAGTAGATGTTAGTCGTAGGCCAGTACCAGGTCGACCAAGAGTAACCTCCCCACAACAGGACCGATATATGGACATAACCGCCCAACGAAATTGGCGTGCACATGCAACACAATTGTCGGCGGAGCTTACAGCCGACTCAGGGGTTGCCGTTTTGCGGCAAACTGTGTACAGGAGGCTCAGAACAGCAGGGCTGTTTGCCAGACATCCAGAAGTGTGCGTCCCGCTCACTCCAGCACAGAGACGGGCCCATTTACTGTGGAGCCGTCAACTTCGAAACTGGACCATGAATAAATGGAGGCATGTGCTCTTCACAGATGAATCCTGCTTCAGTTTGCAGAACGATTCCCGTCGCACATTCTTCTTCTTCTTCTTCTTTTATTCGTGGGGCCTCTCGTTTTCCAAGTTCCTGTTTAGCGTCGACCTCCAAGATCTTTTGCTACCATGTGTTTCCTTCATTCCCACCTGGATATCTCTGCTCCCTTCACAAAGCTGCAGATCAATCTTATTGGGTCCTCTAGGATTTTCTCTCTTTCTTCACCCGGCAGCCCCAGTGTGGAGATTCTAGTTCTTCCCAGCGCCTCACATTCAAAAAGTATGTGTTCAGCTGATTCTTCTGCTTCATTGCATTTCCTACATATATTGTCTCTTATTACTCCAATTCTATGTAGGTGTTTTTTAAGATGGCAGTGTCCTGTCAATAGTCCCACTACCCATCTTATATTTCCTCTGCTAAGTTGTAGAAGTTGTTTAGTGTGCTTCTTGTTTGGTCCTTTTATCAGTTCCTTTGCAAGTCTGCAACCTGGAGTCTTTTTCCAGTTTTCTATTTGCTTCTTTTGTACCCATTTACCTATTACATGTCGGGCTTGTCTGTAAGAGATCCCACATACAGGTTCTGGGCCTACAAAATGTATCTCTGCTCCTTTTCTGGCCAGTTCATCTGCCCTTTCATTACCGTCTATACCTGCATGCCCTGGTACCCATATTATTTTAACGGTGTTGTACTCTGAGAGCTTCAGGAGAACTGAGTGGCAGTACCATACTATTTTGGATGTTATCCGGACAGCCTCTAGTGCCTTAATGGCTGCTTGGCTGTCCGTAAAAATGAAAATGTTCTTATCTTTATATTTCATTTTCAGGTTTTCTTCAAGACACGTGGTGATAGCTAACACCTCCGCTTGAAAGACAGTAGTGTGTCTGCCCAGGCTCATTTGAATTGATCTCTCAGGTCTTTCCCCGTTGATCCCTCCTCCTGTACCACTTACAGTTTTTGAGCCATCAGTCCACCACACTATATCCTCTCTATCGGTCTTCCACTTGTTGATATCCCAGTCTTCCTTTTTTATTATTTGGGTCTCAAATGGTTTCTCAAAGTTATACTTTGGTATCATGTAATCAGAAGGCATGTGTAGTACTTCCCCTGTTATAACTCTGTTAATTTTACAGTGTCCTAGACTGGGCCTTTGTGCTTTCCAGCATTCTGTTTGTTCCAATCTATATGAACTCATTCTAGCCTGTCCCTCTATGAAGTTGCTTAGAGATGGGAGATCCAGTAATGTATTGAAGGCTTCTGTCGGCGCAGTTTTCATAGCTCCAGTTATAGCAACACATGCCATTCTCTGCAGACTATTTAATCTGCTGCCGACATTTCCTTGTTTTGCTTTCTCCCACCAAATGATTGAAGCATAGGTTATCAGTGGTCTAATGATCATTGTGTATATCCACATTACCACCGACGGATTTAGACCCCATGTTGTCCCAACAGCTCTCTTACACGCATAGAGTAAGTTCTTGGCCCGGGTTATGTTCCTTTCTATATGTGGATTCCAGGTTAGCTTTTTATCTAGCACTACTCCAAGATATAGTACCTGTTCTTCCATATAGATTTCTTGCCCAAAGAGCTTCAGTGTTCTCTTTCCCTCTAATTTTTTCTTTCTTGTAAAAGGGACCAGAGTTATCTTATTCGGGTTAACGGAAAGCTGTTCTTCCCGACACCAGTTCTCTACAAGGTTAAGTGATCTCTGCATGAGGTCCTGTATGACACTCATCACCTTACCTCGTACTACAATCACTAGGTCATCTGCATATCCTTGTGTATACATACCCTGTTCATTGAGCCTGGCTATGATTTTGTCCACTACAAGGTTCCACAGCAGAGGAGATAACACTCCTCCCTGAGCACAGCCTCGAGTGGCCCTAACCGTTAGCGTCTCATCAAACAGGGTTGCTTATCCTTCTTCCGTCCAGCATAGATTTAATCCATTTTACGACGGTTTTGCTGACCTTGCTCTTTTCTACTGCTCTGATCATAGAGTCATAGGTTGTATTACTGAAGGCCCCTTCTATGTCTAGAAATGCCGCCAGTGCTATTTCTTTATATTCTAGGCTTTCCTCTATTTTGCAAACCAATTGATGGAGTGCTGCTTCAGTGGATCTGCCTGGTCTATATGCAAACTGATTTTCATGTATCATTGAGTTCAGTTGCACAGTTCTTCGGATGTATTTATCCATAATTTTCTCCATTGCTTTTAGCATGAAGGAATTTAAGCATAATGGTCTGTAGGCTTTGGCTTGAGCATAATTCGCCCTACCAGGCTTCGGTATAAATACCGCTTTAGCCTCAGACCATGATTTCGGCACGTACCCTAGGGCTAGACTAGCTCTGAATAGGTTTGTCAAGGCCTCAACAAGTATCTCCCGTCCTTCCTGAAGGAGTATCGGAAGTATCTCATCTGGCCCCGGAGCCTTTATGGGTTGAAACGTGTCGATTGCCCATCTCACTTGATTGGGTTTTACTAGTCTTTTGGCACAGTTCCAGTCTGCTCTTCGAGCTTTGGCCTCTGTTCCAATCTCTTCTTCCTCTGTCATCTCCTCAGCCTCAGGAAAATGACACGCCATCAACATCTCTAGCGTGTCCCTCCCTCCCTGAGTAAATGTTCCATCGGATCTTTCCAGTGTTCCTACTTGGTTTATGTGAGTTGCTTTGAGAACCTTCTGAAGCCTTGCTGCTTCAGTGTAAGTTTCCACTTTCTCACAGAACAGTCTCCAAGATTTTCTCTTTGCTCGCCGTATTTCTAGGTTATACTCAGTGAGTTTCCTATGATATATATTCCACATACCATTTCTAGATGATATTTTATACAAAGCCCTAACCTCTTTTTTCAATTTGGCTAGGTTGTTGTTCCACCACCTGACGTTTTTGGTGTTCTTCTTTTCTCTGAGAGGACAGTTGTCATGGTATGAGTCTATAATGGCATCTTCTAAAAGTTCCACTGCCTCATCCAATTCTCTCCGTCCCCTCACATCAGTTCAGATCTTCTGCACCGCCTGCCCCAGAACTTCTCTGTATCCATCCCAGTTAGTTCTTTTGGGGTCTCTGTACATTTCGATTCTACTTTGTCTCGCATCTATTGCAAATTGGATATGCTGGTGGTCTGCCAGTGATGGTTCCTCCAGCACCTTCCAATCTTTAATGAAATTTGCAATATGCGTAGTGCTCATTGTAATGTCTATTACCTCCCTACGATTCTTATTTATGAATGTAGGCTTATTTCCTAGGTTTAGTATCATGATCTCAGTTCTCATGATAAACTCTAGTAAAGACTCACCTCTTGCATTGCAGTTCGTACTGCCCCATGCCGTGTGGTGTGAATTTGCATCCGCTCCCAGGACTAGATGTTCTCCTTTCCTCTTTGCGTTGCAAATTAAGTTCTCAACTTCTTCTGTTGGAGGCAGATTAGTTGAGTCATATGGGAAGTACGCAGAGCCTATAATTATTTCTCTAGGTCCTTCCCAATTTCCAAGTTTTACCTTGGCCACAGTCAAATCCCGTGAACAGTGCTCCTGCAATAGAAGACATTGTAGTTTCCTACTCACAAGAAGGCACGTTCTGTGTATTTCCGATATTGTATCGTACATTAGCTTACCTCCAGATTCCGCCAGTCCTGCTACTTTGCCCTTGACTACCCATGGCTCCTGAATAAGGGCCACGTCAATAGCCTCGGACTTGAACTTTCTGGCGAAATTGGCCACACCTACTTTTTTATGTTGAAGGTTGGCCTGAAGTATTTTCAGTACCATCCTTGCCAACATTGGGTTTCGTTTTTCCTTTGATGACCTGAAACCTGATTTGCCCAAGTCCGAGTTTAGCCTTCAGACTTCTCTTCTTGAGCTCTTCAAAGTCTCGTTCACCAAGGGCCATAACGACTGTCCTTCCTGTTTCGTCAGTTGTTGATGCATTCAGCACTCTCCAATCTTTCGTCAGAATTTTGGTGTCGTGCTGGTGTATTCTGACAAGAACGTCTTCCACTTTCATCTTGTCAAAAGGAGGTGGAAACTTGGTGATGACCTTGATAGTGTTCAACACCTTCTTAGCGTCCGCCACCTCTAAATTCTCCCCTTTCCAGGGGTTACAATTGGATACTGTCTGCTCCAGCCAGCTTTTAGTTTCTGGATTGGCACAGATCAGTACCATTGCTCCATTTTCCAGCCTTGGTGACTCGAGGAAGCCTGGCAGACACCCATCTGACAGCGGCTTCATCTGCGCTATCAAGACGGTTGACAGTTCCGTCATATCCTCCTCCTTGAGCTTGCCATCTGGAAAGGTCTTAGGTATTATTACGACCTTGGATGAGGTCAGTCGTTCCGAAAATGACATGACTGTTTCCTCCTTCTGTTTCTTGGAGAGTGGTTTTACAGCCGAACTTGGTGGCGTGCTGTCCTCCGACCTTGGTCTTTTGGACCTTGTCGGTGGCATAGCATTTTGCCGATCTCTGTTCTTAGGCTTCTTCTCCACCCAAGTTCCAGCCGCTATATTCGCTTCTTTTCTCGCTTTCTTCTTTTCTTTGTAATATGCATTTGTGCGAGGTTTATTTTCTATGTGCATCCTGTTGATCTTTGATGCAGATATCTTCAGGTCTTTCTCGGTGGAATCTCCTGTGCTACTTGGTCCTGCAGTCTGCTCTACTGTAGCTTCTGTTGCCTTTTCCAATTCGTGTTTGGATTTAGAGACAGCCTGTCCTACTGGGACTTCTGTCTCCATTTTTTCATCTCCGGTCTGCACATGGATCTGCTCTGTTGGAGCTTCCATGGCTTCCTTTGATGTGGGGTTTGTAGTTGGTTCTTTCTGATTGTCCATACTTCATATTATAATAGGGTTTTTGCCCCTTCTAGGGTCCTGAGCGACGTTCTCACCATCCGTGATGAGGCATAAAGCCAGACATTGTCCTCCCGCAACTCAGGCTCTCCGTAGCAGTAACCACGCCCATCAGTCGTCCATCCAGCAATCCGCACCTGGCCCGAACCATCAAGCCAGGTTTGTACCGCCTTCAGTAGGCCTACTCACGTGGTAACCACTTGGCATTACCATGACAGTTCACAGCCATGGCTTCCCCCCTAGATTGGGTTCGCCCCATTCCCAACCCGCAGCTCGTCCAGGCTACGTAGGGCAAAGTGATGTGTTGGTTCCAGCTCATCGCAGTGAGCCTTCACCTCAATCACCAGCACCCACTTCACCTAAACCACTGTTTCATCCATGCGGAGGGATCGTGGATGCCTCTCTAGCAGGTATGGTCGAGGCCTCCACTTCCAAGCCTTGGCTTGGGCTAGTAACCGTCCCGTCGCACATTAATCTGGAGAGAGCCGGGTAGCCGATAAAACCACAAGAGCATCGTGGAACGAGACCAGTATTGTGGTGGTGGCGTCATGGTGTGGGGCGGCATCATGTTGAATGGCCTTACGGACCTGCACATCATCATGGGTGGTCCGAGGAACACTGTGAACGCTCGGAGATACAGGGATGAGGTACTGAGCTCATATGTTTGACTCTTCAGAAGTGCGGTTGGTCAAGACTTCCACTTAATGGAAGATAATGTTCGACCGCACCGCATTGCTCTGGTGGATGAATTTCTGGCTGGGGAAGGCATTCATCGCATGGACTGGCTAGCGAGGTATTGTGCCCGTTTGAGGAGATCATCTGGTTACCACCAACCGTGTATGGCCTCCCAGATGACCTCTTACTCCGAATACATACCAACGAAGAGGATCGGAGTGCAAACCAAAAGGGCTCACCGGCTCTGAGACTCCCCTGTCCCAAGGATCAGGTTCCCATCATGATCTTCAATGTCAAAGACACCCCACCCCACACCCCACAAAAAACAAACTACGAAAGAAAGTAGTCCAGTCTTAAGTAAAGATCATTGGAAATGTTTATTCATAAAATCCAACCCCTAACCTAGAATCCAAGGACATTAAATTGGCTAATCCGCTATCTAATCAAATACAAACAAAGAAAACTATCCCCTAAACTATAAAATTAAACCCTCGTGATCAGTTCTAATTACAATAAAAAACTAGCAAAGCTGGGGAAAATGGTACAAAACCCTAATTCAAATTACAATGGAAAATGTAACGATGTTCTAGGAAGAATAATCCTGCCATAAATAAATAGTCAAACATGACTGCAAAAATCTAATGACGCTAAAAACCATCCCGCATTTACATTTAATATTTATCTGTCTAAGCTAAACCTTGAATTACGGAAACATCGGATCCAAACGTCCGTGTATAAATTAAACAAAACTAGTATAACAGTCATTTCATTACAATCATACACATAACAAAGAATTATACAATAATGCTACAAAAATAAACAACAGTAGGTTTCATATAGGGAAAATGCACTGAAATAAATTAAGAAAACACAGTAATTCTTGTTATTACCCTACCTACATCGGAATGGAGACTGTTTGTTCCATCCATCATCTAAAGTGTATGTGAATTCAGACAAGGCATGCTTTTAAAACATGTCAAAACAAACATGTGGTACACGACCCACTAGTTGACCACCTTCAGTCATCAGACTGATTCCTGTCAAGTCTAACCATGTATTTCTAAAATTCCCTTCCAGGGATATCCTGTCAGTTTAATAATAATTATCTTTCATGATTTAGATTTCTGATTATTACCATCATTGTTTAAGAGTGTCTTAATTATTGAATGACCAATATGCAAGGCTAATGGGCTGAAAACTAAACACAACAGAATGCACGTGGCATCTGTTTGTCAACAATAACACAAGTTATAAATTATAGTCGTAAGACTTCTACAGTTCCTTACGAGATGCATGATCCGAATAATCATAGCGACCTTGAGCACTAAGCGGCTCCAATATCATAGAAATATGATCTAGTCCACACTAACACATTTCCAGATGGGCAAGCAATGCTCCATCTAAATACCATTCTAAAAATATCTAAACGTGTACTCCACTGGATCACGAAAAGCATTCACCTCAGCAGTCATCCCTATGAATCTGATGGCATAATAAATTAACGGGAAACCACCCCATAGATCAACGTGTCAAAACACGGAAACAATCAATCACCTTAAGTCAGAAAATAAGCCTTCAAAATTAAGCAAAAGTGTGGCTCCATTCTATAAGAGTAACTCTGATAGTATAAAAGATAAGGTAAAGATCCTTCATCTATTCGCTTACAACACTTGCGAATTCAATTAAACATTGAGAATGTAACATCTTAATCACCCTATACTCAAACAATTACAATGATACAATTGTACATTCCAACTGAGCTCCAAGAAAGGCTCGATAAAAATAATCTGGCTAGCGGAAACAAAGTATGCTATCGTGCGTCAACTGTCTCACTTGAGAATCCAGTCTGCTGCTCTGCAGGTTACAGTAAATAACCTTGAGTGTCGTGAGCTGTCATCCTCACGGAACTCGAGTGTTATTCACCACGCTTCACTGCGTATCAAAGTCTATCAAAGCATGTATGCAAACTAGTGTAATGCATTCGAAAAATGTCTATTGTTTGCATCTCTTACACCTTATAATACAATATCATTATTATCTGGACAGCAAGGCCTCGTAACTCGCCTTGAAAAAAGAAGTTTAAACATAGGCTGGATCACAGCTTGGCAAAGCATAGCAAAAGAAAGATGTGTCACTTTCCAAATACATTAAAATGATACGCCACTGTGTCACAAAAGAAAAGAATTCTCCAAAAATAACGTGCGCAGTGCACTCAAAGTAACTCAATGTTGTTAATAACACCATTCTCCTGGCTTATTATTGTCAATGATAAGGTTAACTGTTGAATGGTCGGTTTACGAGTGCTTTGGCTACATACACTCTCATTCTTTGACATGATTCTCCTTGAATCCAGGTTCTAAGATCTTCAAAAATTATTTACATGAAAATGGTAGATGCGTAATCCTTACAGCATCGAAATGATACGACCGACTAACAGTGGCGTATTCATATATTTAAACAATGGGGCCTCAAAGTTACCAAAAAGGAATAAAAATACTTTGAGCTGGTTAAATCAAATAAAAAATTGCTCCTTCTAAGCTGACGTCCATTCTAGGGACTATACAACAATTATGACATATAAATGCACCCCTCTGAAGTGGCTAACTCTGGGCATAAGCTTTCTACCAAAAATGTGGAAGCCTATGAAAGTGAAAAGTATGCCTTCAGTGGCGTCTACAAGAAAATACAAAAACTACCTAAATGACTGTTATATCTAAACGGTTGGCTACAACTAAATTCACCCCCGAGACCATAACCAAATACAAGCAGAAATTAACGAAAACTCGCGGCTCCCTGTTTCACGCAGGGAAACATTCCAGGCTTCAATTTAATGGGTAAATCCTCATGTTCCCAGTCTGTAGTAGTATTTTCATAGGCCATGGTTTGCGTAATTCTCTTATCGGCGTCCATATTGCTGGTGTTAGATGATCAATGGCTCCTCCATTAGGATATTTACTTCATCATCTCGTTCCTCGTGGTACAGGTGTGAATTAGCATGTCGTCCCAGTCAAACATTTTTGACATTTTTCTTGCAATGATGAATAAGTTACAAAAACACTACTTTTATCACTGATGATAATTTATCTAGCAACACTGGCTTTAAGCGGTGCAGGCTTTAAAGAATAAATGGCCATGTGCTTGCTTCACTGAAGCTATCATTCACAGATTCGTTGGCACATGTGCTAACACAATCACTGCAATATTTCGGTGAGATTTTCCTTTGCACGGCGTAATTCTCTGACATTAATTCAACTTTCACAGCACCCAATACTGTTAAATAATGCTATATTTTTTCACTTTGATGAAATTTTACGACCCACATTCCACCAAGTGGAAGCTATCATTCACAGATTCGTTGGCACATGTGATAACACAATCACTGGAATATTTGGGTGAGATTTTCCTTTGCACGGCGTATTTCTCTGACATTAATTCAACTTTCACAGCACTCAATACTGTTAAATAATGCTATATTTTTTCACTTTGATGAAATTTTACGACCCACATTCCACCATGTGGTGTCGCGTTGCACATGTACTGGACGTACAAGAACAAAATCACTAAATCATTTCTTTTATAAATATCACTTTATCGTGATTATTATTCCGTCGAACACGATTTCACAAGCACTGCGGTGCTGATAAACTTTAGGATGCTTTTTCAATCCTTAGATAAGACTTACTTAGTCTTCGCACAACCAAAATGTTCCTCGGTCACTCGACCGGACTTATTCGAATACACTTCCGTGCGGCTCAAGCGCACATGGGATTGTCCTTCCTCCCTGTATGGCGTGTTCCGGCTTCGAATACCACCGAAGTCATTTAGCTTCTACTTCCTTCTTCCTCGCGTTTCTGCGATGCAAATACCTTTAATTACCCAACATATTGCCATGCTGACGTTGCTAAAAATGCAGAATTACTGATTATGATATTTCTCAAAGATGCACATCGTAGATAAACATCTACGATCATGATTAATCCTTTACAAGCTTCCAAACGAAGTCAAAAATTCTCCTGAAGATGATACAGGCTTCCGGAGTGCGTTCAGTGATTTTATGGTAGGAGTATTCTCTGTTACAACTAAAAACCATCAGCATGAGATCATGCGGTCTCATTTGCCCCTCCGTGGTTTTAAATAACAATGCAGGACAGGCATTTTTATTTACCAAGGCAATCTGATTATTCCTGGTGATATTTTTTCCAAGCTGGCTGCATTTTCTTCAATATCCAATCATATCCAGACATCCCTCTTTTTCATCTGAGTCGATTCCAATCTGGTAAAGGTCAGCTCCATCGGAGTCTGAGTCATCCTCATAATCAGAATCTTCTGAATCAAATTTATCCTTCTCCGGAATCAATTGTCCAAAGATGTGGTAGTCCCCTCTCTTCTCTCTCAGCAAACGTCGATCTCTGGCAGCATTCTGTCTTTGTAACATCTTCCTGAAGTCTTCGGGAGACATTGGCTTAATCTTCTCGATCTCGTTCACTTCTGCCAAAACAGTCTCGCTTTCTTCATCCTTCTAAGGTTTCTCCCTCGACGTTGAAGCTGAATCTGCTTTCTCGGGATCTTTAACTGCTTCTACCATCATCTGGTTCTCGGTCTCTATTACTTCCTTGAAAAGGTTACTCAAGTTGATGTCTCCTGGCTCTGGGTCTGAGTAATCATCCGAATCAAGTCCTTCTTATTCTTCTTCTGAATTCCAAATTTCTTCCAGATGATCTTCATTTCTTCTCTTCAGGCGTTCATTCCTCTCCAAATCCATTCTGGATGTGATTTATTTTAACTTCTCCTCAAGCATGCTGGGTTCAGTCTCGAGTTGATGAACTTCTGCAGTGACTTTAAAACAGTTCCCTTTCGGAGATTCATCCCTCGAAGTCGGATATTCCTTGCTCGTTTCCTGTCTTCTTTGGAGTTCTCGGAGATATGCCTTACTCTCGAGCGTTCGTCCTCGCCAATCACGGTCTGGTTCAGCATCTCGATAACAGATTACGCGATTGTGGCGATCTGGATCGGCTCTGCATTCTGCCTGGATGCTATCCATATTTTCCTCATCCTCGTTTTCCAGGATCTCATGAATTGTTGCCCCCTCGGTGTTCAGATCTTCTTCCTCTCCAGTTGTCATAAGAACAGCATCATGTGGTCGAAACTGGATGGTGTTCTTTCCCATGTCAATGATCCCCTTATGTGTGCGCATAAAGTCTGCACCTAAGATCGCTTGATGTTTCAAACCTTCCAAGACAACAAATCGATGGACAAAATCATGACCTCCAATGCGAAGTGTGCATAGGATTTGCTCCTTGCATTTCACCGTCTTATCTGGAATAATTCCTGGGACATTTATGTTACTCGTTTCAGGAGGTTTTAGGAGTAAGTTCAGAGCTTTCAACCCGTTGTACAAATATTCTGACAAGACACTGATCATCGCTCCTGTATCAGTCATCAATGTGATCCAATGTCCATTGATCTGACCCGAAATTCTTGGTAATGATGTTCGTCGTACGTCAGTCGTCGTTTGCCTCTGATATTCTCGGACCTCTTGGAGTGGCTCCCAGAATAGGATGACAGCCGTTACTCTGGTACCTGTCTCCTCATTCCTCACTGCAAATTTGGCGTTTTTTCCCTTTACCCTTTGAAGTACTCGTCTGTTCATGATCCGAGGGTATTTCATTCGGAATTACTTGTCTTTCCCTCGGTGATCGAGCTCTTTCTCTCTCTTCAGTATCCTTAAGTTGACGAATATATTCCTTGCTTTCCTGAGCACGTCCCCGCCAATCGCGTTCAGTCCCGTATCGTGGATCACGATCTCTCCTATAACCGCCGGAGTAGCGATAGTCTCTCCTGAAGCGATTTCCATAGTTTTGACGTTCATTTTGATTCTGATTTTGTTGTCGTCTTTCATTATTACTGCGCTGGTCATTCAGCTCTCTTCCTGACTGACGTTTCCAATATGGCTGTCTGTTTTCCGGACGATTTTGATCATATGGAGGCCTGTTCCATGACCTTCTGTCTGGTCCACCTTCACGACGTTCGTACCGATTATTTATCACTGGTTTCTGTGGGTAAGTCTGGCTCACTTTATCCACCGTGGTCAGATTAAGATTCTTCACCTCATTCCTCTGTTCTCCCCAGGATCTAGGAGATGTGAACTGCTCGTTACTGGTGTCTTATCTTCGCAGAACTTGGTCATACTGTGCAAAAGTTGTGGCGTCAGCCGCAATTAATACGCGCTGGACGTCACTTGGGTATTGGCGTATAATTGTTTGTATCAAGTATGCTTCAGCCAATGGGGGTTGCAGACAACGAAGCTTGGCCAATTTCGAAGCGAAGTTGTTCGCATAATGCGTGGGCTGTGCAGAGCTGTATTTCTTTGTATACATTTCAGCTCTGATGCCTAGATGTATCTCGCTGGACCAATGTGTCGGTAATAAGGCTTCTCTGAAGTCTCTAAATCCCGTAAGGGAATAAGGAAACGCCCCAAACCAGGTACAGGCTTGACCTTCAAGCAAGCGTTCCACGACTCTCAGTTCACGCTTAGGTGTTACGAATGTGTCTCTTTGATAATTTTTCACATTATTCAGGAATTCGACCGGAGTAATTCCGCTTCCTGTGCCGGAAAATCGGGCTGGTTATTCCTCTCTCGACCTGATGATCATTACATTCGGATTGTGACTTTGTCTCATCGGAGAAACTCTGGAGCGTTATAGTTCAAATAACTAGGTTGCTCAAATGGTGTAGTATAACATGGACCTAGTGTTGACGTAACATTCGTCGCTGTGGCTGGTACCGGAATACTACTCATAGTTCCTGGTACATTAAATGGATTCGTTCCCTCGGTGGAAGATTGGTACTGTAGTATTTGCCCATGGGTATGACCTGCTTGGGTAGTTTATTGGCTGAGGAATAACCCACCCACCAAGGGAAGATGATTAAGAGAAGGAAGTAGATTTTGGATTGGAGAAAAAGGATAGAAAAATAGGAGGAGAGTCCCACAAAAGTTATGAAGTTGACTTTCAATACATTTAGAAGCGGTTGCCACTGCAAATCCGTGCTCGGATACCTAAAGTGGGTACGAGCTTGGTCGAAGCTGACGGGAACCGCAGCTAAGACTTGGGCAGTTTGCCAGAGAAAGGCTTTAGTGTATTTCCTCCCAAGCACGAATAAAAGTACTATAGGGAAGGGTGATGGTCTGGCCAGACAGATAGTAAAAGCTTTATTGAGTATGAACGAGGGCATAAACCTAGGAAGAGCTAGGAAAGCCAGGATCTTGCCTAACTGTAGTATCAGAGAAATGATGAATCCAAAACCAAATATTTAATTTATTAAACAATGCAAAGAAGTTTGAGGAAATTAACAAGCGTGTAATATAATTTGGACAAACATAGTTCATTTGAACTTTTTAACAAATGGGGTCGCAGACCTCCCAACATTAAACGTTTGCTCCAGGCAATTGACAATTTATAAGGATTCAAACCTTACATGTTTCTAAAATCTTTATAAGATTTAAACAAATAAACAATGAAGTAATTAAAGTTTGAACGTGAATTGGAGTACAAAGAGTGCACCTTAAGAAATTCTTGAGAGAATGTTCTAGAGAAAGTGACAACTTCGAAAATAACAATAATAAAAACATGAAAAATAAGATAGAAGTTCCTACAACTTCTTATATTTATACAGAATTACTATATGAGAATTATACAAAAGAGGGCAGGTCACTTACTGTGAAACCTGGAGAAAGTGAAAAGGAAGGTTCTAGACTTCCCAAGTTTGAGCAGGAATCACTAGCCAAATGGGACAGTTTCCATTTCGTGAAACCTGAACATGACTCGCTTAAGAGTTTAAGGAATTATTTTCCCTGATTATAGGAAAGGAACAATGTGAATTTGAAACTTGTATCACACAAGCAATTATGCAGAATTTAATTAATGTTAAACTAGCAAAGTTGGAAGGGCACTTCGTGAGTGACACCTTATAGAAAGTTACAATTTTATTAATAATGGTGGTTAGTAGAAGGTTGAGGAAAGATCATTGGGATATAGGATCAATGTTCATGGCCGTATTTAATGTAAACGGACGAGCGCGACGCGGTAGAAACGTGGAGCAAGCACTGGTTATCACTGTAGTCTATAAAGATGGATGCAAAGTTCACTATAGAAACACTAAAGTTTATGAGAAAGAAAGTTATTGCAATTATGGAAATAACTGATTGCACTATATAGGTGAGAGTCTATTTCTTGAAAAAGTTGTGATTTACAATTAAATGCGCCATAGAATGTTCCAACGGGGGAAGAAAGTTCGCTATTGCAGTAATTTAAGGAAGATTCCTCATTTTAACTAGTATTTTCACAAGTGAGTGAAAAATACCTGACGGCAAGCCTCGCAGATAGAGTACCAGATCTGGAAAGTTCCAGAACGATCTTTATAGAAGAATGGAGTCAAAGTTAATCCAGCGGAGGAACTAGCTTTATAATTATAGACAGCGGGTATTAGATAATATCCCACGTAGCGAGAGGATTTCTCATTTGAATAGCTTAAGAAAAGCTCTTTTTTAGTAAGGTTGGCTTATACAAGCAAACGCTCAACATGGCAAATCCCACGAAGAATGATTTTTGCCCCAAAGTAAATAATTTCACACTGTCTATAAAATATCATTAAAAGCACGTGGAAGTTAAAACCATGAAGATGAGGTTAAAACTTTTAAAATGGTACTTATCTTGATTTCATGTTGAAGGCGAAGTTCCGTATGACGGCTACCTAGCCAACATGGCGTAGAAGAGTGTGTGCCTCTTGGTTTGAGGAGGCTAGCTCGAGTGGAGCTTTAACTGATCGAGTCAACTGCCGACTGAGAAGTGAAGCCTGCTCAACGGAGCACGGAGGGACCAAGGAAGGGGAAAAGAGTGGGGGGTAGGAGACAAAAGGAGAACATATAAGCATTGCCAACTTTAAAACAAAAAATTGATCTCTTGCTGAGCCGGTCTTCAAAGAGTTGACAACAGATGATACTAGCGCAGCATGGTGAGTAAAGAAGTAGACGTAGTCCTCTTGCTCAAGGAGAAAATAGCTGGCGATGGTAACAGGATCTGGTGGCCAAATGGATAAGTAAGTCCTCTAGCACCAGGAAGAATTGAGGAGCTTCAGAGATTCGCTGCGAGATGACGCTAGGTGGGTCACAGAAGTTATATATCTAGAACAGACTTATGAAGACATAAGAGATATGCCCAACAAGGAGAAAACAGATGATCACTGTTGGTGTTTGACAAAGAGGAAGGAAGAAATGAACATGCAAAGAGCAATAAAATTATATCTCAGGTACCGTGTATTCAAAGAATACACCACTGCTCGGTTGCTCGTAAGTGGTTACAGGAAAAACCGGAGCAGTCATCATCCTCGGTGTGTTCATAGAAGTGGTAGGAACATTTTCCTTAGGAGTAGAAAAGGAAATAGTCCTAGCTTGTGTCTCTAGTTTTTCTAGCAATCTGCGTTCTACCTGTTTGAGATCTTCGCTATTAATTATGTTGCTCGTGGCTGACAGATGAGTCATTTGCAACTCCAACCGTTCGAGTTTCCCTCGAAGACATTCGTCTACCTCCTGGACGGTCTTCTTCTAGTCCCTCGAAACTTCTACTCTTCGTCCCTCCATTAGTGTTTGATGTTGTGTGAGACGGCTATCAATGGTGGTTTGGTGTCTTGTGAATTCTTCCTTAACTCCTGTGACTTGGTCCTTAACTCCTGTGTATTCTTCCCTGACTTCTGCAAAAAGTCCCTCGACTCTTGAAACATCATCTCTAACTTCCTTAACAGTAGTTTTAATGGTCGTCTGGTGCTCTGTCAGACGGTTCTCAACTGTAGTTTTATGTTTACTCATGTCTTCCTTGACGCTAATGATTTCCCTTGTCGATTCGGCATGATTAGCGTGCAGGTGATGAGTAGGATCCTCTACATTTATTGTCAAAGTAGCTACAAGCTGAGTACTACTGGTCAGCTCATCCCGAAAACGTACCATGTCCTTCGAGATGGTTTTCACGTTCCCATGAACGGCTATAGCTACGCCTCTCATTATGTGCATGCTTGTGCTAACCAATCCTACTTCTCTTCTGATCCCGTCATGAAAAGTCTGGTTTTCGTCCAGTCGTCCCTCGATGGCTGCTACTCTAAGGCCTAGTTGATCTTTAACAGTGGCAATCTGCAATTGCAACTCACTCTTGCCTTCTAACATTTTCAGACTATTTTCCTCAAGGCTTTCTTCTATCGCCTCTAACCGTGTTTCCGTTTCTTTTATATCCTTGGCTAGGTCAATGCGAAGATCAGCTAACCCCTTAAGTAAATTAGCATTAGCTTCCGCACGATTGGTTTCTAGATCTCGCCTAAGGTTAGCTAAAGATTGGGTGTTAACAACCCAAGTGGCGTTAGCACCATCAATCTCACCTCTTACATCACTAAGAGAAGTATTTAAATTTGCTATATCAGCTGTGAGGTCACCCCTAACAGTATCTATCGAGGCATTAATAGTGGCTACATTTTCAGTTATGGAGGCATTAATAGTGGCTACATTATCAGTCATATCACCTCTCAAGGTGGCTACATTTTCATTTATGGATGCATTAAGGGTGGCTACATTTTCATTTATGGAGGGATTAATAGTGGCTATATTTTCATTTATGGAGGCATTAATAGTGGCTACATTATCAGTCATGTCACCCCTTAAGGTGGCTACATTTTCATTTATGGAGGCATTAAGGGTGGCTACATTAGTAATCATGTCACCTCTTAAAAATCTCGTATTTTCCTGAAAGTCGCCCTTAACAGTGTCTAGGGAGGCATTAATAGTGGCTAAGTTAGCATTCATATTTCTTAGCATCCCGTCCAACAGGATCTTCAATCTCTCCTCATCCATAACGTTAATACAAATTTGAGAAGTAGGAGGAGTCATCTTACATCTAACTATCTACAAAAATGGAAATGGTCCGGGGTGGAAAGTTGGTTTTCATCAAATAAACACCCACGACTACTGCTGGACTTTCGAAGACAACTGATTCTACATTTACTTTAACAACAACAGGCAAGCAAGCAAAAGACAAGTTACATTTACTCACGACGAAGTACCGGCAAAATATATGTCCTATCCTGAATTTTAAATATAGTTGTACTTTGTACTTCGCCCATGGTCTGACATCTTAAAAGAAAGCCATGTGACCTATTGCACTGCTGGACGACGTCTAGAGTTCATCCCAGTCCACACAAATTGTCAATAACCGATAAAATATTATCCTCTTCAAAACGGCATGAAGCTGATGGCCTTCATGTCCCTACAAATCGGCCACCTAGTTGGGCGCCAAAGGAATAGATATAAGTGTTATGTGCCCGTTTGTGGAGATCAACTGGTTACCACCAACCGTGTATGGCCTCCCAGATTACCTCTTCCTCCGAATACATCCCAACGAAGAGGATCGGAGTGCAAACCAAAAGGGCTCGCAATCTGTGAGACTCCCCTGTCCCAAGGATCAGGTTCCCATCATGATTCGCAATGTCAAAGACACTCCATTCCACACCGCACCAAAAAACTACGAAAGAAAGTAGTCCAGTCTTAAGTAAAGATCGTTGGAAATGTTTATTGATAAAATCCAAGCCCTAACCTAGGATCCGAGGGCATTAAATCGGCTAATCCGCTATATAATCAAATACAAACAAAGAAAGAAAACTATCCCCTAAACTATACAATTAAACCCTCGTGTTCAGTTCTAATTACAATCAAAAATCTAGCAAAACTGGGGAAAATGGTACAAAACCCTAATTAAATTTACAATGGAACAGGTAACGATGTTCTAGGAAGAATAATCCTGCCATAAATAAATAGTCAAACATGACTGCAAAAATCTAAATGACGCTAAAAACCATCCCGATTTTACATTTAATATTTATCTATCTAAGCTAAACTTTGAATTACAGAAACATCGGATCCAAACGTCCGTGTATAAATTAAACAAAACTAGTATAACAATCATTTCATTACAATCATACACATAACAAAGAATTATACAATAATGCTACAAAAATAAACAACAGTAGGTTTCACATAGGGAAAATGCACTGAAATAAATTAAGAAAACACAGTAATTCTTGTTATTACCCTACCTACTTCGAAATGGAGACTGTTTGTTCCATCCGTCATCTAAAGTGTATGTGAATTCAGACAAGGCATGCTTTTAAAACATGTCAAAACAAACATGTGGTACACGACCCACTAGTTGACTACCTTCAGTCATTAGACTGATTCCTGTCAAGTCTAACCATGTATTTCTAAAGTTCCCTTCCAGGGATATCCCGTCTCAAGCACTTTGCATTGGTCCACGTTGAAACAATCGTCATCAAAGTTAAACAGTTGATTAAGATTTAATTGAAGTTTTAACCCACGTCGGTTTAATAATAATAATTATCTTTCATGATTTAGGTTTCTGATTATTACTATCTTCGTTTAAGAGTGTCTTAATTATTGAATGACCAATATGCAAGGCTAATGGACTGAAAACTAAACACAACAGAATGCACGTGGCATCTGTTTGTCAACAATAACACAAGTTATAAATTATAGTCGTAAGTCTTCTACAGTTCCTTACGAGATGCATGATCCGAATAATCATAGCGACATTGAGCACTAAGCGGCTCCAATATCATAGAAATATGATCTAGTCCACACTAACACATTTCCAGATGGGCAAGCAATGCTCCATCTAAATACCATTCTAAAATATCTATACGTGTACTCCACTGGATCACGAAAAGCATTCACCTCAGCAGTCATCCCTATGAATCTGATGGCTTAATAAATTAACGGGAAACCACCCCATAGATCAACGTGTCAAAACACGGAAACAATCAATCACCTTAAGTCAGAAAATAAGCCTCAAAAATAAGCAAAAGTGTGGCTCCATTCTATAAGAGTAACTCTGATAGTATAAAAGATAAGGTAAAGATCCTTCATCTATTCGCTTACAACACTTGCGAATTCAATTAAACATTGAGAATGTAACTTCTTAATCACCCTATACTCAAACAATTACAATGATACAATTGTACATTCCGACTGAGCTCCAAGAACGGCTCGATAAAAATAATCTGGCTAGCAGAAACAAAGTATGCTATCGTGCGTCAACTGTCTCACTTGAGAATCCAGTCTGCTGCTCTGCAGGTTACAGTAAATAACCTTGAGTGTCGTGAGGTGTCATCCTCACGGAACTCGAGTGTTATTCACCACGCTTCACTGCGTATCAAAATCTATCAAAGCATGTTTGCAAACTAGTGTAATGCATTCGAAAAATGTCTATTTTTTGCATCTCTTACACCTTATAATACAATGTCATTATTATCTGGACAGCAAGGCCTTGTAACTCGCCTTGAAAAATGAAGTTTAAACATAGGCGGGATCACAGCTTGGCAAAGCATTGCAAAAGAAAAATGTGTCACTTTGCAAAGACATTAAAATGATACGCCAATGTGTCACAAAAGAAAAGAATTCTCCAAAAATAACGTGCGCAGTGCACTCAAAGTAACTAAATTTTCTTAATAACACCATTCACCTGGCTTATTATTGTCAATGATAAGGTTAACTGTTGAAAGATCGGTTTACGAGTGCTTTGGCTACAGACACTCTCATTCTTTTACATGATTATCCTTGAATCCAGGTTCTAAGACCTTCAAAAAGTATTTACATGAAAATGGTAGATGCGTAATCCTTACAGCATCGAAATGATACGACCGACTAACAGTGGCGTATTCATATATTTAAACAATGGGGCCTCAAAGTTACCAAAAAGGAATAAAAATACTTTGAGCTGGTTAAATCAAATAAAAAATTGCTCCTTCTAAGCTGACGTCCATTCTAGGGACTATACAACAATTATGACATATAAATGCACCCCTCTGAGGTGGCTAACTCTGGGCATAAGCTTTCTACCAAAAATGTGGAAGCCTATGAAAGTGAAAAGTATGCCTTCAGTGGCGTCTACAAGAAAATACAAAAACTACCTAAATGACTGTTATATCTAAACGGTTGGCTACAACTAAATCCACCCCCGAGACCATAACCAAATACAAGCAGAAATTAACGAAAACTCGCGGCTCCCTGTTTCACGCAGGCAAACATTCCAGGCTTCAATTTAATGGGTAAATCCTCATGTTCCCAGTCTGTAGTAGTATTTTCATAGGCCATGGTTTGCGTAATTCTCGTATCGGCGTCCATATTGCTGGTGTTAGATGATCAATGGCTCCTCCATTAGGATATTTACGTCATCATCTCGTTCCTCGTGGTACAGGTGTGAATTAGCATGTCGTCCCAGTCAAACATTTTTGACATTTTTCTTGCAATGATGAATAAGTTACAAAAACACTACTTTTATCACTGATGATAATTTATCTAGCAACACTGGCTTTAAGCGGTGCAGGCTTTAAAGAATAAATGGCCATGTGCTTGCTTCACTGAAGCTATCATTCACAGATTCGTTGGCACATGTGCTAACACAATCACTGCAATATTTCGGTGAGATTTTCCTTTGCACGGCGTAATTCTCTGACATTAATTCAACTTTCACAGCACCCAATACTGTTAAATAATGCTATATTTTTTCACTTTGATGAAATTTTACGAACCACATTCCACCAAGTGGAAGCTATCATTCACAGATTCGTTGGCACATGTGATAACACAGTCACTGGAATATTTGGGTGAGATTTTCCTTTGCACGGCGTATTTCTCTGACATTAATTCAACTTTCACAGCACTCAATACTGTTAAATAATGCTATATTTTTTCACTTTGATGAAATTTTACGACCCACATTGCACCATGTGGTGTCGCGTTGCACATGTACTGGACGTACAAGAACAAAATCACTAAATCATTTCTTTTATAAATATCACTTTATCGTGATTATTATTCCGTCGAACACGATTTCACAAGCACTGCGGTGCTGATAAACTTTAGGATGCTTTTTCAATCCTTAGATAAGACTTACTTAGTCTTCGCACAACCAAAATGTTCCTCGGTCACTCGACCGGACTTATTCGAATACACTTCCGTGCGGCTCAAGCGCACATGGGATTGTCCTTCCTCCCTGTATGGCGTGTTCCGGCTTCGAATACCACCGAAGTCATTTAGCTTCTACTTCCTTCTTCCTCGCGTTTCTGCGATGCAAATACCTTTAATTACCCAACATATTGCCATGCTGACGTTGCTAAAAATGCAGAATTACTGATTATGATATTTCTCAAAGATGCACATCGTAGATAAACATCTACGATCATGATTAATCCTTTACAAGCTTCCAAACGAAGTCAAAAATTCTCCTGAAGATGATACAGGCTTCCGGAGTGCGTTCAGTGATTTTATGGTAGGAGTATTCTCTGTTACAACTAAAAACCATCAGCATGAGATCATGCGGTCTCATTTGCCCCTCCGTGGTTTTAAATAACAATGCAGGACAGGCATTTTTATTTACCAAGGCAATCTGATTATTCCTGGTGATATTTTTTCCAAGCTGGCTGCATTTTCTTCAATATCCAATCATATCCAGACATCCCTCTTTTTCATCTGAGTCGATTCCAATCTGGTAAAGGTCAGCTCCATCGGAGTCTGAGTCATCCTCATAATCAGAATCTTCTGAATCAAATTTATCCTTCTCCGGAATCAATGGTCCAAAGATGTGGTAGTCCCCTCTCTTCTCTCTCAGCAAACGTCGATCTCTGGCAGCATTCTGTCTTTGTAACATCTTCCTGAAGTCTTCGGGAGACATTGGCTTAATCTTCTCGATCTCGTTCACTTCTGCCAAAACAGTCTCGCTTTCTTCATCCTTCTAAGGTTTCTCCCTCGACGTTGAAGCTGAATCTGCTTTCTCGGGATCTTTAACTGCTTCTACCATCATCTGGTTCTCGGTCTCTATTACTTCCTTGAAAAGGTTACTCAAGTTGATGTCTCCTGGCTCTGGGTCTGAGTAATCATCCGAATCAAGTCCTTCTTATTCTTCTTCTGAATTCCAAATTTCTTCCAGATGATCTTCATTTCTTCTCTTCAGGCGTTCATTCCTCTCCAAATCCATTCTGGATGTGATTTATTTAAACTTCTCCTCAAGCATGCGGTGTTCAGTCTCGAGTTGATGAACTTCTGCAGTGACTTTAGAACAGTTCCCTTTCGGAGATTCATCCCTCGAAGTCGGATATTCCTTGCTCGTTTCCTGTCTTCTTTGGAGTTCTCGGAGATATGCCTTACTCTCGAGCGTTCGTCCTCGCCAATCACGGTCTGGTTCAGCATCTCGGTAACAGATTACGCGATTGTGGCGATCTGGATCGGCTCTGCATTCTGCCTGGATGCTATCCATATTTTCTTCATCCTCGTTTTCCAGGATCTCATGAATTGTTGCCCCCTCGGTGTTCAGATCTTCTTCCTCTCCAGTTGTCATAAGAACAGCATCATGTGGTCGAAACTGGATGGTGTTCTTTCCCATGTCAATGATCCCCTTATGTGTGCGCATAAAGTCTGCACCTAAGATCGCTTGATGTTTCAAACCTTCCAAGACAACAAATCGATGGACAAAATCATGACCTCCAATGCGAAGTGTGCATAGGATTTGCTCCTTGCATTTCACCGTCTTATCTGGAATAATTCCTGGGACATTTATGTTACTCGTTTCAGGAGGTTTTAGGAGTAAGTTCAGAGCTTTCAACCCGTTGTACAAATATTCTGACAAGACACTGATCATCGCTCCTGTATCAGTCATCAATGTGATCCAATGTCCATTGATCTGACCCGAAATTCTTGGTAATGATGTTCGTCGTACGTCAGTCGTCGTTTGCCTCTGATATTCTCGGACCTCTTGGAGTGGCTCCCAGAATAGGATGACAGCCGTTACTCTGGTACCTGTCTCCTCATTCCTCACTGCAAATTTGGCGTTTTTTCCCTTTACCCTTTGAAGTACTCGTCTGTTCATGATCCGAGGGTATTTCATTCGGAATTACTTGTCTTTCCCTCGGTGATCGAGCTCTTTCTCTCTCTTCAGTATCCTTAAGTTGACGAATATATTCCTTGCTTTCCTGAGCACGTCCCCGCCAATCGCGTTCAGTCCCGTATCGTGGATCACGATCTCTCCTATAACCGCCGGAGTAGCGATAGTCTCTCCTGAAGCGATTTCCATAGTTTTGACGTTCATTTTGATTCTGATTTTGTTGTCGTCTTTCATTATTACTGCGCTGGTCATTCAGCTCTCTTCCTGACTGACGTTTCCAATATGGCTGTCTGTTTTCCGGACGATTTTGATCATATGGAGGCCTGTTCCATGACCTTCTGTCTGGTCCACCTTCACGACGTTCGTACCGATTATTTATCACTGGTTTCTGTGGGTAAGTCTGGCTCACTTTATCCACCGTGGTCAGATTAAGATTCTTCACCTCATTCCTCTGTTCTCCCCAGGATCTAGGAGATGTGAACTGCTCGTTACTGGTGTCTTATCTTCGCAGAACTTGGTCATACTGTGCAAAAGTTGTGGCGTCAGCCGCAATTAATACGCGCTGGACGTCACTTGGGTATTGGCGTATAATTGTTTGTATCAAGTATGCTTCAGCCAATGGGGGTTGCAGACAACGAAGCTTGGCCAATTTCGAAGCGAAGTTGTTCGCATAATGCGTGGGCTGTGCAGAGCTGTATTTCTTTGTATACATTTCAGCTCTGATGCCTAGATGTATCTCGCTGGACCAATGTGTCGGTAATAAGGCTTCTCTGAAGTCTCTAAATCCCGTAAGGGAATAAGGAAACGCCCCAAACCAGGTACAGGCTTGACCTTCAAGCAAGCGCTCCACGACTCTCAGTTCACGCTTAGGTGTTACGAATGTGTCTCTTTGATAATTTTTCACATTATTCAGGAATTCGACCGGAGTAATTCCGCTTCCTGTGCCGGAAAATCGGGCTGGTTATTCCTCTCTCGACCTGATGATCATTACATTCGGATTGTGACTTTGTCTCATCGGAGAAAACTCTGGAGCGTTATAGTTCAAATAACTAGGTTGCTCAAATGGTGTAGTATAACATGGACCTAGTGTTGACGTAACATTCGTCGCTGTGGCTGGTACCGGAATACTACTCATAGTTCCTGGTACATTAAATGGATTCGTTCCCTCGGTGGAAGTTTGGTACTGTAGTATTTGCCCATGGGTATGACCTGCTCGGTTGCTCGTAAGTGGTTACAGGAAAAACCGGAGCAGTCATCATCCTCGGTGTGTTCATAGAAGTGGTAGGAACATTTTCCTTAGGAGTAGAAAAGGAAATAGTCCTAGCTTGTGTCTCTAGTTTTTCTAGCAATCTGCGTTCTACCTGTTTGAGATCTTCGCTATTAATTATGTTGCTCGTGGCTGACAGATGAGTCATTTGCAACTCCAACCGTTCGAGTTTCCCTCGAAGACATTCGTCTACCTCCTGGACGGTCTTCTTCTAGTCCCTCGAAACTTCTACTCTTCGTCCCTCCATTAGTGTTTGATGTTGTGTGAGACGGCTATCAATGGTGGTTTGGTGTCTTGTGAATTCTTCCTTAACTCCTGTGACTTGGTCCTTAACTCCTGTGTATTCTTCCCTGACTTCTGCAAAAAGTCCCTCGACTCTTGAAACATCATCTCTAACTTCCTTAACAGCAGTTTTAATGGTCGTCTGGTGCTCTGTCAGACGGTTCTCAACTGTAGTTTTATGTTTACTCATGTCTTCCTTGACGCTAATGATTTCCCTTGTCGATTCGGCATGATTAGCGTGCAGGTGATGAGTAGGATCCTCTACATTTATTGTCAATGTAGCTACAAGCTGAGTACTACTGGTCAGCTCATCCCGAAAACGTACCATGTCCTTCGAGATGGTTTTCACGTTCCCATGAACGGCTATAGCTACGCCTCTCATTATGTGCATGCTTGTGCTAACCAATCCTACTTCTCTTCTGATCCCGTCATGAAAAGTCTGGTTTTCGTCCAGTCGTCCCTCGATGGCTGCTACTCTAAGGCCTAGTTGATCTTTAACAGTGGCAATCTGCAATTGCAACTCACTCTTGCCTTCTAACATTTTCAGACTATTTTCCTCAAGGCTTTCTTCTATCGCCTCTAACCGTGTTTCCGTTTCTTTTCTATCCTTGGCTAGGTCAATGCGAAGATCAGCTAACCCCTTAAGTAAATTAGCATTAGCTTCCGCACGATTGGTTTCTAGATCTCGCCTAAGGTTAGCTAAAGATTGGGTGTTAACAACCAAAGTGGCGTTAGCACCATCAATCTCACCTCTTACATCACTAAGAGAAGTATTTAAATTTGCTATATCAGCTGTGAGGTCACCCCTAACAGTATCTATCGAGGCATTAATAGTGGCTACATTTTCAGTTATGGAGGCATTAATAGTGGCTACATTATCAGTCATATCACCTCTCAAGGTGGCTACATTTTCATTTATGGATGCATTAAGGGTGGCTACATTTTCATTTATGGAGGGATTAATAGTGGCTATATTTTCATTTATGGAGGCATTAATAGTGGCTACATTATCAGTCATGTCACCCCTTAAGGTGGCTACATTTTCATTTATGGAGGCATTAAGGGTGGCTACATTAGTAGTCATGTCACCTCTTAATAATCTCGTATTTTCCTGAAAGTCTCCCTTAACAGTGTCTAGGGAGGCATTAATAGTGGCTAAGTTAGCATTCATATTTCTTAGCATCCCGTCCAACAGGATCTTCAATCTCTCCTCATCCATAACGTTAATACAAATTTGAGAAGTAGGAGGAGTCATCTTACATCTAACTATCTACAAAAATGGAAATGGTCCGGGGTGGAAAGTTGGTTTTCCTCAAATAAACACCCACGACTACTGCTGGACTTTCGAAGACAACTGATTCTACATTTACTTTAACAACAACAGGCAAGCAAGCAAAAGACAAGTTACATTTACTCACGACGAAGTACCGGCAAAATATATGTCCTATCCTGAATTTTAAATATAGTTGTACTTTGTACTTCGCCCATGGTCTGACATCTTAAAAGAAAGCCATGTGACCTATTGCACTGCTGGACGACGTCTAGAGTTCGTCCCAGTCCACACAAATTGTCAATAACCGATAAAATATTATCCTCTTCAAAACGGCATGAAGCTGATGGCCTTCATGTCCCTAAAAATCGGCCACCTAGTTGGGCGCCAAAGGAATAGATATAAGTGTTATGTGCCCGTTTGTGGAGATCAACTGGTTACCACCAACCGTGTATGGCCTCCCAGATTACCTCTTCCTCCGAATACATCCCAACGAAGAGGATCGGAGTGCAAACCAAAAGGGCTCGCCGGCTGTGAGACTCCCCTGTCCCAAGGATCAGGTTCCCATCATGATTCGCAATGTCAAAGACACTCCATTCCACACCGCACCAAAAAACTACGAAAGAAAGTAGTCCAGTCTTAAGTAAAGATCGTTGGAAATGTTTATTGATAAAATCCAAGCCCTAACCTAGGATCCGAGGGCATTAAATCGGCTAATCCGCTATATAATCAAATACAAACAAAGAAAGAAAACTATCCCCTAAACTATACAATTAAACCCTCGTGTTCAGTTCTAATTACAATCAAAAATCTAGCAAAACTGGGGAAAATGGTACAAAACCCTAATTAAATTTACAATGGAACAGGTAACGATGTTCTAGGAAGAATAATCCTGCCATAAATAAATAGTCAAACATGACTGCAAAAATCTAAATGACGCTAAAAACCATCCCGATTTTACATTTAATATTTATCTATCTAAGCTAAACTTTGAATTACAGAAACATCGGATCCAAACGTCCGTGTATAAATTAAACAAAACTAGTATAACAATCATTTCATTACAATCATACACATAACAAAGAATTATACAATAATGCTACAAAAATAAACAACAGTAGGTTTCACATAGGGAAAATGCACTGAAATAAATTAAGAAAACACAGTAATTCTTGTTATTACCCTACCTACTTCGAAATGGAGACTGTTTGTTCCATCCGTCATCTAAAGTGTATGTGAATTCAGACAAGGCATGCTTTTAAAACATGTCAAAACAAACATGTGGTACACGACCCACTAGTTGACTACCTTCAGTCATTAGACTGATTCCTGTCAAGTCTAACCATGTATTTCTAAAGTTCCCTTCCAGGGATATCCCGTCTCAAGCACTTTGCATTGGTCCACGTTGAAACAATCGTCATCAAAGTTAAACAGTTGATTAAGATTTAATTGAAGTTTTAACCCACGTCGGTTTAATAATAATAATTATCTTTCATGATTTAGGTTTCTGATTATTACTATCTTCGTTTAAGAGTGTCTTAATTATTGAATGACCAATATGCAAGGCTAATGGACTGAAAACTAAACACAACAGAATGCACGTGGCATCTGTTTGTCAACAATAACACAAGTTATAAATTATAGTCGTAAGTCTTCTACAGTTCCTTACGAGATGCATGATCCGAATAATCATAGCGACATTGAGCACTAAGCGGCTCCAATATCATAGAAATATGATCTAGTCCACACTAACACATTTCCAGATGGGCAAGCAATGCTCCATCTAAATACCATTCTAAAATATCTATACGTGTACTCCACTGGATCACGAAAAGCATTCACCTCAGCAGTCATCCCTATGAATCTGATGGCTTAATAAATTAACGGGAAACCACCCCATAGATCAACGTGTCAAAACACGGAAACAATCAATCACCTTAAGTCAGAAAATAAGCCTCAAAAATAAGCAAAAGTGTGGCTCCATTCTATAAGAGTAACTCTGATAGTATAAAAGATAAGGTAAAGATCCTTCATCTATTCGCTTACAACACTTGCGAATTCAATTAAACATTGAGAATGTAACTTCTTAATCACCCTATACTCAAACAATTACAATGATACAATTGTACATTCCGACTGAGCTCCAAGAACGGCTCGATAAAAATAATCTGGCTAGCAGAAACAAAGTATGCTATCGTGCGTCAACTGTCTCACTTGAGAATCCAGTCTGCTGCTCTGCAGGTTACAGTAAATAACCTTGAGTGTCGTGAGGTGTCATCCTCACGGAACTCGAGTGTTATTCACCACGCTTCACTGCGTATCAAAATCTATCAAAGCATGTTTGCAAACTAGTGTAATGCATTCGAAAAATGTCTATTTTTTGCATCTCTTACACCTTATAATACAATGTCATTATTATCTGGACAGCAAGGCCTCGTAACTCGCCTTGAAAAATGAAGTTTAAACATAGGCGGGATCACAGCTTGGCAAAGCATTGCAAAAGAAAAATGTGTCACTTTGCAAAGACATTAAAATGATACGCCAATGTGTCACAAAAGAAAAGAATTCTCCAAAAATAACGTGCGCAGTGCACTCAAAGTAACTAAATTTTCTTAATAACACCATTCACCTGGCTTATTATTGTCAATGATAAGGTTAACTGTTGAAAGATCGGTTTACGAGTGCTTTGGCTACAGACACTCTCATTCTTTTACATGATTATCCTTGAATCCAGGTTCTAAGACCTTCAAAAAGTATTTACATGAAAATGGTAGATGCGTAATCCTTACAGCATCGAAATGATACGACCGACTAACAGTGGCGTATTCATATATTTAAACAATGGGGCCTCAAAGTTACCAAAAAGGAATAAAAATACTTTGAGCTGGTTAAATCAAATAAAAAATTGCTCCTTCTAAGCTGACGTCCATTCTAGGGACTATACAACAATTATGACATATAAATGCACCCCTCTGAGGTGGCTAACTCTGGGCATAAGCTTTCTACCAAAAATGTGGAAGCCTATGAAAGTGAAAAGTATGCCTTCAGTGGCGTCTACAAGAAAATACAAAAACTACCTAAATGACTGTTATATCTAAACGGTTGGCTACAACTAAATCCACCCCCGAGACCATAACCAAATACAAGCAGAAATTAACGAAAACTCGCGGCTCCCTGTTTCACGCAGGCAAACATTCCAGGCTTCAATTTAATGGGTAAATCCTCATGTTCCCAGTCTGTAGTAGTATTTTCATAGGCCATGGTTTGCGAAATTCTCGTATCGGCGTCCATATTGCTGGTGTTAGATGATCAATGGCTCCTCCATTAGGATATTTACGTCATCATCTCGTTCCTCGTGGTACAGGTGTGAATTAGCATGTCGTCCCAGTCAAACATTTTTGACATTTTTCTTGCAATGATGAATAAGTTACAAAAACACTACTTTTATCACTGATGATAATTTATCTAGCAACACTGGCTTTAAGCGGTGCAGGCTTTAAAGAATAAATGGCCATGTGCTTGCTTCACTGAAGCTATCATTCACAGATTCGTTGGCACATGTGCTAACACAATCACTGCAATATTTCGGTGAGATTTTCCTTTGCACGGCGTAATTCTCTGACATTAATTCAACTTTCACAGCACCCAATACTGTTAAATAATGCTATATTTTTTCACTTTGATGAAATTTTACGAACCACATTCCACCAAGTGGAAGCTATCATTCACAGATTCGTTGGCACATGTGATAACACAGTCACTGGAATATTTGGGTGAGATTTTCCTTTGCACGGCGTATTTCTCTGACATTAATTCAACTTTCACAGCACTCAATACTGTTAAATAATGCTATATTTTTTCACTTTGATGAAATTTTACGACCCACATTGCACCATGTGGTGTCGCGTTGCACATGTACTGGACGTACAAGAACAAAATCACTAAATCATTTCTTTTATAAATATCACTTTATCGTGATTATTATTCCGTCGAACACGATTTCACAAGCACTGCGGTGCTGATAAACTTTAGGATGCTTTTTCAATCCTTAGATAAGACTTACTTAGTCTTCGCACAACCAAAATGTTCCTCGGTCACTCGACCGGACTTATTCGAATACACTTCCGTGCGGCTCAAGCGCACATGGGATTGTCCTTCCTCCCTGTATGGCGTGTTCCGGCTTCGAATACCACCGAAGTCATTTAGCTTCTACTTCCTTCTTCCTCGCGTTTCTGCGATGCAAATACCTTTAATTACCCAACATATTGCCATGCTGACGTTGCTAAAAATGCAGAATTACTGATTATGATATTTCTCAAAGATGCACATCGTAGATAAACATCTACGATCATGATTAATCCTTTACAAGCTTCCAAACGAAGTCAAAAATTCTCCTGAAGATGATACAGGCTTCCGGAGTGCGTTCAGTGATTTTATGGTAGGAGTATTCTCTGTTACAACTAAAAACCATCAGCATGAGATCATGCGGTCTCATTTGCCCCTCCGTGGTTTTAAATAACAATGCAGGACAGGCATTTTTATTTACCAAGGCAATCTGATTATTCCTGGTGATATTTTTTCCAAGCTGGCTGCATTTTCTTCAATATCCAATCATATCCAGACATCCCTCTTTTTCATCTGAGTCGATTCCAATCTGGTAAAGGTCAGCTCCATCGGAGTCTGAGTCATCCTCATAATCAGAATCTTCTGAATCAAATTTATCCTTCTCCGGAATCAATGGTCCAAAGATGTGGTAGTCCCCTCTCTTCTCTCTCAGCAAACGTCGATCTCTGGCAGCATTCTGTCTTTGTAACATCTTCCTGAAGTCTTCGGGAGACATTGGCTTAATCTTCTCGATCTCGTTCACTTCTGCCAAAACAGTCTCGCTTTCTTCATCCTTCTAAGGTTTCTCCCTCGACGTTGAAGCTGAATCTGCTTTCTCGGGATCTTTAACTGCTTCTACCATCATCTGGTTCTCGGTCTCTATTACTTCCTTGAAAAGGTTACTCAAGTTGATGTCTCCTGGCTCTGGGTCTGAGTAATCATCCGAATCAAGTCCTTCTTATTCTTCTTCTGAATTCCAAATTTCTTCCAGATGATCTTCATTTCTTCTCTTCAGGCGTTCATTCCTCTCCAAATCCATTCTGGATGTGATTTATTTAAACTTCTCCTCAAGCATGCGGGGTTCAGTCTCGAGTTGATGAACTTCTGCAGTGACTTTAGAACAGTTCCCTTTCGGAGATTCATCCCTCGAAGTCGGATATTCCTTGCTCGTTTCCTGTCTTCTTTGGAGTTCTCGGAGATATGCCTTACTCTCGAGCGTTCGTCCTCGCCAATCACGGTCTGGTTCAGCATCTCGGTAACAGATTACGCGATTGTGGCGATCTGGATCGGCTCTGCATTCTGCCTGGATGCTATCCATATTTTCTTCATCCTCGTTTTCCAGGATCTCATGAATTGTTGCCCCCTCGGTGTTCAGATCTTCTTCCTCTCCAGTTGTCATAAGAACAGCATCATGAGGTCGAAACTGGATGGTGTTCTTTCCCATGTCAATGATCCCCTTATGTGTGCGCAAAAAGTCTGCACCTAAGATCGCTTGATGTTTCAAACCTTCCAAGACAACAAATCGATGGACAAAATCATGACCTCCAATGCGAAGTGTGCATAGGATTTGCTCCTTGCATTTCACCGTCTTATCTGGAATAATTCCTGGGACATTTATGTTACTCGTTTCAGGAGGTTTTAGGAGTAAGTTCAGAGCTTTCAACCCGTTGTACAAATATTCTGACAAGACACTGATCATCGCTCCTGTATCAGTCATCAATGTGATCCAATGTCCATTGATCTGACCCGAAATTCTTGGTAATGATGTTCGTCGTACGTCAGTCGTCGTTTGCCTCTGATATTCTCGGACCTCTTGGAGTGGCTCCCAGAATAGGATGACAGCCGTTACTCTGGTACCTGTCTCCTCATTCCTCACTGCAAATTTGGCGTTTTTTCCCTTTACCCTTTGAAGTACTCGTCTGTTCATGATCCGAGGGTATTTCATTCGGAATTACTTGTCTTTCCCTCGGTGATCGAGCTCTTTCTCTCTCTTCAGTATCCTTAAGTTGACGAATATATTCCTTGCTTTCCTGAGCACGTCCCCGCCAATCGCGTTCAGTCCCGTATCGTGGATCACGATCTCTCCTATAACCGCCGGAGTAGCGATAGTCTCTCCTGAAGCGATTTCCATAGTTTTGACGTTCATTTTGATTCTGATTTTGTTGTCGTCTTTCATTATTACTGCGCTGGTCATTCAGCTCTCTTCCTGACTGACGTTTCCAATATGGCTGTCTGTTTTCCGGACGATTTTGATCATATGGAGGCCTGTTCCATGACCTTCTGTCTGGTCCACCTTCACGACGTTCGTACCGATTATTTATCACTGGTTTCTGTGGGTAAGTCTGGCTCACTTTATCCACCGTGGTCAGATTAAGATTCTTCACCTCATTCCTCTGTTCTCCCCAGGATCTAGGAGATGTGAACTGCTCGTTACTGGTGTCTTATCTTCGCAGAACTTGGTCATACTGTGCAAAAGTTGTGGCGTCAGCCGCAATTAATACGCGCTGGACGTCACTTGGGTATTGGCGTATAATTGTTTGTATCAAGTATGCTTCAGCCAATGGGGGTTGCAGACAACGAAGCTTGGCCAATTTCGAAGCGAAGTTGTTCGCATAATGCGTGGGCTGTGCAGAGCTGTATTTCTTTGTATACATTTCAGCTCTGATGCCTAGATGTATCTCGCTGGACCAATGTGTCGGTAATAAGGCTTCTCTGAAGTCTCTAAATCCCGTAAGGGAATAAGGAAACGCCCCAAACCAGGTACAGGCTTGACCTTCAAGCAAGCGCTCCACGACTCTCAGTTCACGCTTAGGTGTTACGAATGTGTCTCTTTGATAATTTTTCACATTATTCAGGAATTCGACCGGAGTAATTCCGCTTCCTGTGCCGGAAAATCGGGCTGGTTATTCCTCTCTCGACCTGATGATCATTACATTCGGATTGTGACTTTGTCTCATCGGAGAAAACTCTGGAGCGTTATAGTTCAAATAACTAGGTTGCTCAAATGGTGTAGTATAACATGGACCTAGTGTTGACGTAACATTCGTCGCTGTGGCTGGTACCGGAATACTACTCATAGTTCCTGGTACATTAAATGGATTCGTTCCCTCGGTGGAAGTTTGGTACTGTAGTATTTGCCCATGGGTATGACCTGCTCGGTTGCTCGTAAGTGGTTACAGGAAAAACCGGAGCAGTCATCATCCTCGGTGTGTTCATAGAAGTGGTAGGAACATTTTCCTTAGGAGTAGAAAAGGAAATAGTCCTAGCTTGTGTCTCTAGTTTTTCTAGCAATCTGCGTTCTACCTGTTTGAGATCTTCGCTATTAATTATGTTGCTCGTGGCTGACAGATGAGTCATTTGCAACTCCAACCGTTCGAGTTTCCCTCGAAGACATTCGTCTACCTCCTGGACGGTCTTCTTCTAGTCCCTCGAAACTTCTACTCTTCGTCCCTCCATTAGTGTTTGATGTTGTGTGAGACGGCTATCAATGGTGGTTTGGTGTCTTGTGAATTCTTCCTTAACTCCTGTGACTTGGTCCTTAACTCCTGTGTATTCTTCCCTGACTTCTGCAAAAAGTCCCTCGACTCTTGAAACATCATCTCTAACTTCCTTAACAGCAGTTTTAATGGTCGTCTGGTGCTCTGTCAGACGGTTCTCAACTGTAGTTTTATGTTTACTCATGTCTTCCTTGACGCTAATGATTTCCCTTGTCGATTCGGCATGATTAGCGTGCAGGTGATGAGTAGGATCCTCTACATTTATTGTCAATGTAGCTACAAGCTGAGTACTAGTGGTCAGCTCATCCCGAAAACGTACCATGTCCTTCGAGATGGTTTTCACGTTCCCATGAACGGCTATAGCTACGCCTCTCATTATGTGCATGCTTGTGCTAACCAATCCTACTTCTCTTCTGATCCCGTCATGAAAAGTCTGGTTTTCGTCCAGTCGTCCCTCGATGGCTGCTACTCTAAGGCCTAGTTGATCTTTAACAGTGGCAATCTGCAATTGCAACTCACTCTTGCCTTCTAACATTTTCAGACTATTTTCCTCAAGGCTTTCTTCTATCGCCTCTAACCGTGTTTCCGTTTCTTTTCTATCCTTGGCTAGGTCAATGCGAAGATCAGCTAACCCCTTAAGTAAATTAGCATTAGCTTCCGCACGATTGGTTTCTAGATCTCGCCTAAGGTTAGCTAAAGATTGGGTGTTAACAACCAAAGTGGCGTTAGCACCATCAATCTCACCTCTTACATCACTAAGAGAAGTATTTAAATTTGCTATATCAGCTGTGAGGTCACCCCTAACAGTATCTATCGAGGCATTAATAGTGGCTACATTTTCAGTTATGGAGGCATTAATAGTGGCTACATTATCAGTCATATCACCTCTCAAGGTGGCTACATTTTCATTTATGGATGCATTAAGGGTGGCTACATTTTCATTTATGGAGGGATTAATAGTGGCTATATTTTCATTTATGGAGGCATTAATAGTGGCTACATTATCAGTCATGTCACCCCTTAAGGTGGCTACATTTTCATTTATGGAGGCATTAAGGGTGGCTACATTAGTAGTCATGTCACCTCTTAATAATCTCGTATTTTCCTGAAAGTCTCCCTTAACAGTGTCTAGGGAGGCATTAATAGTGGCTAAGTTAGCATTCATATTTCTTAGCATCCCGTCCAACAGGATCTTCAATCTCTCCTCATCCATAACGTTAATACAAATTTGAGAAGTAGGAGGAGTCATCTTACATCTAACTATCTACAAAAATGGAAATGGTCCGGGGTGGAAAGTTGGTTTTCCTCAAATAAACACCCACGACTACTGCTGGACTTTCGAAGACAACTGATTCTACATTTACTTTAACAACAACAGGCAAGCAAGCAAAAGACAAGTTACATTTACTCACGACGAAGTACCGGCAAAATATATGTCCTATCCTGAATTTTAAATATAGTTGTACTTTGTACTTCGCCCATGGTCTGACATCTTAAAAGAAAGCCATGTGACCTATTGCACTGCTGGACGACGTCTAGAGTTCGTCCCAGTCCACACAAATTGTCAATAACCGATAAAATATTATCCTCTTCAAAACGGCATGAAGCTGATGGCCTTCATGTCCCTAAAAATCGGCCACCTAGTTGGGCGCCAAAGGAATAGATATAAGTGTTATGTGCCCGTTTGTGGAGATCAACTGGTTACCACCAACCGTGTATGGCCTCCCAGATTACCTCTTCCTCCGAATACATCCCAACGAAGAGGATCGGAGTGCAAACCAAAAGGGCTCGCCGGCTGTGAGACTCCCCTGTCCCAAGGATCAGGTTCCCATCATGATTCGCAATGTCAAAGACACTCCATTCCACACCGCACCAAAAAACTACGAAAGAAAGTAGTCCAGTCTTAAGTAAAGATCGTTGGAAATGTTTATTGATAAAATCCAAGCCCTAACCTAGGATCCGAGGACATTAAATCGGCTAATCCGCTATATAATCAAATACAAACAAAGAAAGAAAACTATCCCCTAAACTATACAATTAAACCCTCGTGTTCAGTTCTAATTACAATCAAAAATCTAGCAAAAGTGGGGAAAATGGTACAAAACCCTAATTAAATTTACAATGGAACAGGTAACGATGTTCTAGGAAGAATAATCCTGCCATAAATAAATAGTCAAACATGACTGCAAAAATCTAAATGACGCTAAAAACCATCCCGATTTTACATTTAATATTTATCTATCTAAGCTAAACTTTGAATTACAGAAACATCGGATCCAAACGTCCGTGTATAAATTAAACAAAACTAGTATAACAATCATTTCATTACAATCATACACATAACAAAGAATTATACAATAATGCTACAAAAATAAACAACAGTAGGTTTCACATAGGGAAAATGCACTGAAATAAATTAAGAAAACACAGTAATTCTTGTTATTACCCTACCTACTTCGAAATGGAGACTGTTTGTTCCATCCGTCATCTAAAGTGTATGTGAATTCAGACAAGGCATGCTTTTAAAACATGTCAAAACAAACATGTGGTACACGACCCACTAGTTGACTACCTTCAGTCATTAGACTGATTCCTGTCAAGTCTAACCATGTATTTCTAAAGTTCCCTTCCAGGGATATCCCGTCTCAAGCACTTTGCATTGGTCCACGTTGAAACAATCGTCATCAAAGTTAAACAGTTGATTAAGATTTAATTGAAGTTTTAACCCACGTCGGTTTAATAATAATAATTATCTTTCATGATTTAGGTTTCTGATTATTACTATCTTCGTTTAAGAGTGTCTTAATTATTGAATGACCAATATGCAAGGCTAATGGACTGAAAACTAAACACAACAGAATGCACGTGGCATCTGTTTGTCAACAATAACACAAGTTATAAATTATAGTCGTAAGTCTTCTACAGTTCCTTACGAGATGCATGATCCGAATAATCATAGCGACATTGAGCACTAAGCGGCTCCAATATCATAGAAATATGATCTAGTCCACACTAACACATTTCCAGATGGGCAAGCAATGCTCCATCTAAATACCATTCTAAAATATCTATACGTGTACTCCACTGGATCACGAAAAGCATTCACCTCAGCAGTCATCCCTATGAATCTGATGGCTTAATAAATTAACGGGAAACCACCCCATAGATCAACGTGTCAAAACACGGAAACAATCAATCACCTTAAGTCAGAAAATAAGCCTTAAAAATAAGCAAAAGTGTGGCTCCATTCTATAAGAGTAACTCTGATAGTATAAAAGATAAGGTAAAGATCCTTCATCTATTCGCTTACAACACTTGCGAATTCAATTAAGCATTGAGAATGTAACTTCTTAATCACCCTATACTCAAACAATTACAATGATACAATTGTACATTCCAACTGAGCTCCAAGAACGGCTCGATAAAAATAATCTGGATAGCAGAAACAAAGTATGCTATCGTGCGTCAACTGTCTCACTTGAGAATCCAGTCTGCTGCTCTGCAGGTTACAGTAAATAACCTTGAGTGTCGTGAGCTGTCATCCTCACGGAACTCGAGTGTTATTCACCACGCTTCACTGCGTATCAAAGTCTATCAAAGCATGTTTGCAAACTAGTGTAATGCATTCGAAAAATGTCTATTTTTTGCATCTCTTACACCTTATAATACAATGTCATTATTATCTGGACAGCAAGGCCTCGTAACTCGCCTTGAAAAATGAAGTTTAAACATAGGCGGGATCACAGTTTGGCAAAGCATTGCAAAAGAAAAATGTGACACTTTGCAAAGACATTAAAATGATACGCCAATGTGTCACAAAAGAAAAGAATTCTCCAAAAATAACGTGCGCAGTGCACTCAAAGTAACTAAATTTTCTTAATAACACCATTCTCCTGGCTTTTTATTGTCAATGATAAGGTTAACTGTTGAAAGATCGGTTTACGAGTGCTTTGGCTACAGACACTCTCATTCTTTTACATGATTATCCTTGAATCCAGGTTCTAAGACCTTCAAAAAGTATTTACATGAAAATGGTAGATGCGTAATCCTTACAGCATCGAAATGATACGACCGACTAACAGTGGCGTATTCATATATTTAAACAATGGGGCCTCAAAGTTACCAAAAAGGAATAAAAATACGTTGAGCTGGTTAAATCAAATAAATAATTGCTCCTTCTAAGCTGACGTCCATTCTAGGGACTATACAACAATTATGACATATAAATGCACCCCTCTGAGGTGGCTAACTCTGGGCATAAGCTTTCTACAAAAAATGTGGAAGCATATGAAAGTGAAAAGTATGCCTTCAGTGGCGTCTACAAGAAAATACAAAAACTACCTAAATGACTGTTATATCTAAACGGTTGGCTACAACTAAATCCACCCCCGAGACCATAACCAAATACAAGCAGAAATTAACGAAATCTCACGGCTCCCTGTTTCACGCAGGGAATCATTCCAGGCTTCAATTTAATGGGTAAATCCTCATGTTCCCAGTCTGTAGTAGTATTTTCCTTGGCCATGGTTTGCGTAATTCTCGTATCGGCGTCCATATTTTTGGTGTTAGATGATCAATGGCTCCTCCATTAGGATATTTACGTCATCATCACGTTCCTCGTGGTACAGGTGTGAATTAGCATGTCGTCCCAGTCAAACATTTTGACATTTTTCTTGCAATGATGAATAAGTTACAAAAACACTACTTTTATCACTGATGATAATTTATCTAGCAACACTGGCTTTAAGCGGTGCAGGCTTGAAAGAATAAATGGCCATGTGCTTGCTTCACTGAAGCTATCATTCATAGATTCGTTGGCACATGTGATAACACAATCAGTGGAATATTTGGGTGAGATTCGCCTTTGCACGGCGTATTTCTCTGACATTAATTCAACTTTTACAGCACTCAATACTGTTAAATAATGCTATATTTTTTCACTTGGATGAAATTTTACGACCCACATTCCGCCATGTGGTGTCGCGTTGCACATGTACTGGACGTACAAGACCAAAATCACTAAATCTCTTCTTTTATATATATCACTTTATCGTGAACACGATTTCACAAGCATTGCGGTGCTGATAAACTTTAGGATGCTTTGTCAGTCCTTAGATAAGTCTTACTTAGTCTTCTCACAACCAAAATGTTCCTCCGTCACTCGACCGGACTTATTCGAATACACTTCCGTGCGGTTCAAGCGCACATGGGATATTCCTTCCTCCCTGTATGGCGTGTTCCGGCTTCGAATACCACCGAAGTAATTTAGCTTCTACTTCCTTCTTCCTCGTGTTTCTGCGATGCAAATACCTTTAATTACCCAAAATATTACCATGCTGACGTTGCTAAAATGCAGAATTACTGATTATGATATTCCTCAAAGATGCACATCGTAGATAAACATCTGCGATCGTGATTAATCCTTTACAAGCTTCCAAACGAAGTCAAAAATTCTCCTGAAGATGATACAGGCTTCCGGAGTGCGTTCAGTGATTTCATGGTTGGAGTATTCTCTGTTACAACTAAAAATCATCACCAGCATGGGATCAATCGGTCTCAGTATGCGGATCTAAATCCTATAAAACATGCCTTGGATGCATTGGGGGGGGAGGGGGGGGGGGTGGTAATTTAGTCCAGTGAGCCTCCACCAAGGATCCTCCAAGACCTTCGAATTGCCCTTTCGGAGGAATCGGATCGACTGCCACAAGAGCTCTTGGACCATCTGATAGAGAGCATGTCACGTCGGTGCGAAGCATGTGTGGCCGTTAGTGGTAACCATACACCCTATTAACAGCATATTTTGTTGTGGAAGACATTGCCAAGTTTTGTTAGTTGTATACCTTAGCTATCCGAACCTTTCTGACACTGTATTTTTGGACAAGATGTGTGATATATAGTGTGTGGTTTCAGCTTTCGTTTGTTCAGAAATTCGTCTGACATTCCTATTAAGCGGTATGGCGTCATTTAATGATTATGATTAACGTTTGGACTATAGTGTATATTAGAAGCCTCGTGATAGTTTATCATACCATTATTGCCTAAAACCAAAGAGCATAGAATACACTCCTAATTCCCAACACATCTGCTGACTTGGGACCTGCGTAACTTGTCAGGAGTGCCGTACAATATCAGACATGATTAGGCGATGTCCAAGGAAGCAGTT
The DNA here is from genome assembly GCA_946902985.2 of Meconema thalassinum. Classification (NCBI taxonomy): domain Eukaryota; kingdom Metazoa; phylum Arthropoda; class Insecta; order Orthoptera; family Tettigoniidae; genus Meconema; species Meconema thalassinum. The sequence continues at coordinate 1,071,252,752 of OX336389.2, forward strand.
TTCAGTGAGAATTACTAAGACAGGATTTGTTCCAGTAGTACCTACAGTTCAATGCATTGAACCAGCATTGAACGGAAGGGACTCGAAGATGCATTGTTTTTTATCCTTACCAACTATCACTGGGTAACTTGGTAACCTTGGGCTACCTCTACAGTTCTTGTACTCGACCCTTCTTTCCATAACAAAGTTTGCTATTTCTGGGTGTCTTAATGTGTCCCCTACCAACCTATCTCTTCTCATCATGAGCAGTCACCTGGAAATTCTCTCCCCTCCCACTGGTCTTAATACCTCTTCATTTGTTACCCTATCTACACATCTGATCATCGTTCCCCTGTACCACATTTCAAACGCTTCAGTTCTACTCCTATTTGCTGCACCAACAGTTCAAATTTCACTTCCACAGAGTGGCGCGCTCCAGACAAATGCTTTCTAAAATTAATTCCTAATTCTTAAATCTAATTTGTTTCCAATTTGGGTGAAATGGCAGAACAATAATTCCTTCCTTATACAGTTTAATTTCATAGCGAATCCGTATCGTAAACCATCGCATATATTAAATCGCACATGACAAGTGATTTTGCAGTAAGTCACATAAATCCATTCAGTGCGTTTGGAGCTATTTGTATGTGTCCCCACCAGAACGTTGATAGCGTCGAATTTATCGAAAATAAGTTTGTCTCAGATTTGTTTCTTATCCCCTTCTCCCGTCTTCTATAGGCATCTGCCGGGGAAAATAATAACTTTCCAGAGAGTTACGAGGAGTCGACATTTGGGTTCAGTACCAGAACGTTGCTAGTGAGCATAAAATGGCGACGCCAACGCACGTGTCACCGGTGGGTTCCATGTTTAATCATGCAACTAAAGCCAAGAAAAATCGTATTAACTACGAAAATAGGTCATGTGTTACAAGGAAGCGATTGAGGAAGAGTGGGAGTGCTTCTTGGTCAACGGCCTGAAAGCAGTCCAGTTGTTAGTATCAGAAGTATCAGAACGTTACACATCCCTTTTTTCTGCCTTTTGTGTTTGCAATGGCGATTTTCTATACCTCAAAGTTAACTTGCATGAGTAGAGTGGTAGAGTAAAAACTAAAGCGGTGGGGTGTCATATTTACTCCAACCCGGCCCAAGCTGGAAAACGGAAATTGATGTTGATTATGTTAACTCATGATAATCAATTTATAAGCATTTATTTTCAAGCCTTTATAATAATAGTGCATTTCTTCACATTTAAGCTGACGATGACCACAATGATGGGTCGAAAACACATTACAATACATTAGTTGATAAAATATTAACAAGCGTCAATTAGTTTAACATGAGGAACTGATTTTTCGGAATACGAATTTCTCCCAATGGACTCGGAGAGCCTCATTGCTCTTTAGCGTGCTGAGTAACATCCTCTGTAACACAGCATCAACACTTACAATATCGGGGAATCTTATATGTATTGTTGAGCAGTAATTGACAATTTTGTCTGATGGGATTTGTGTAATTGGTTGTTTTATTATATCTTCAATTACAGAATATACACAATAATTTCCTAAAAAAATATTATGTTCCAGAGGGTGAACCTCTAGTTGTACCAAACTCTCAGAACTCTTAGGTACTGAACTCGAATTCGGTTTGACTTAAGGGATTGTATGAGGTGAGAATCGAACCGACTTGCGCACTAAATTTATCCAAGAAATAAAAATTAAGAATGGAACAATATTTCATTCACATTACTATTTTATGATGTGAGTGGATAAAATTGATGAGTTTTTCGAAAAATTTGCAGCATTTTTAGAGAATTAAATATTGGAAATATTTCAGTGAATGTTATTTTAACGAAGGGAGAGTCCAATCTATAGACACTGGAATATGGCCAAAGTTTCATGTTAGCAACTTAAGGACCGGTTTTTGTTCGCCGAGTCGACAATAACAAAATCTTGCACACGACACTCTGATAAGAGGCTAGAACAATGAGTTTTGCTTGATAACTCAAGAGCCAATCAGAAAGAACTACATAAATATAGAGGGAATTATTATATTTAATTCTGAAGAATAAAACGATATAAGCACTCATACAGTTAGCGAAGACGAAATGATATTTTCTCATCGAAACAGAATTAAATATTATTGAATAGGAGAGAAGATATGAGCAAATTACAGAAATTAGGACTGTGTTTGAAGGTATTCCGCCATTTCTGACAGTAAGGAGCGCGGCATTGGAGAGCACAGAGATTCATTCCTTTACTGCGACAGGTACAGTGCAGACCTGTGTCACTGATCGTCCAAGAGAAGCTAATATGCATATACGAGTACGGCAAGGAGCTAAAGACTTGACCAGAAGAGACGCAGCACTCACCGAGGAACAGTAGGAGATGCCGGTGAAGAAATAATAGTAGTAGTTTGAAACTTTGAAACTGGAAACGAAAGATTACAATTCGACGTTCACAAGAAGAAATCTATATCATTGAAAGGAAGATACTACCACAGCATTAAGAGTAGTACATAATACATGGACTGTCATAGAGAAGAAACCACAAAAAAGTATATTTATCATTTATTCATGATGATACAAATTCAGGTCAGGGGGAAGTTCCCACTGTGAAAATATTCTGAAGATAGACATGCAGCACTAAATCATGAAGGGAAATTAGTCTACATTTACGGAGTGGAATTCAGAGTGGACCTGACATCAATGATTTCATAATTCTACATCTGCAATACCAACAGCAGTGGTCTGAATTACCCACATGAAACTACAAGAATTTCCATTTCCAACATGGGAAATTCTACAACGAGACATTTAATTTACTATCATGAGGCATTGCGACGAGAGACCAGCCGATCGAAGAATTCGTTCAACCAGGTTAGGGTCGTCCAGATTGCTAATCGCGGGCAAGAATACCTTTCAATGCGAGTGGAGTCCAGGCAGCCAGCTGCAGGCGGGGAGGAGCGTGCCGACCAGCTGACTACTTGCAGGCCAAGGGGAACCCGTTATCCAACGTGCGTCAGGCACGTGGCGAAGCAATGGCAGAAACACCATACTCGTCCAGCCAGGTATCACGGGAGCCGATCACCATGAAGGTAGACGAAAGATTGTCCTAATATCTTAGTAGTTTTTTGTATTTTGAGGGGTATTTTAGACGCAACCAACTTATATGTAGATTTTCCTTAGTCATAACTCATGTTATTATGTTGTCAATTTTGTAAATTTCATTTTAAATTTTGTTCTACGTCAGCGTGTGTCGTTTTTGACGTATTTTAACGGTTATTTGGATTTTAACGTTTTATATTTTAAGTTTGCTGATACGTTTTTAATTAAACTAATTTCTTAACGAAACTGCTTTATACAAGTGGAATGCTTCTATAGAATGCGTAATTATCTGCAGTATGCGTCAATGTTGCTAGATCACATCGATTAATAAAGAAAGCATAAATGAAATATGCTGAGGTATTTATTATAAACATTTTAATATGTAACAGAACAAGTGTAATAATTATAAAATACTTTCGAAGTATAATAATTCCATAACGTAATGTTTTCAGAAACATGACATTGTTATAGTCATTTGTTATTAACATAGTAGAGAAATGAATGAAAATAAGATCATATCGTTGACAGACAAAGTCTAGATGATGCCTGAAGATATAAACAATTTTATTGATGTAATTGGTTGTCACGAAAGTATAGACAGGTGATTAGTAGATCAACCTGAGGTTTATTTATAAAATGAAACACATATGTACATGAATGATTAATTCATTAAGAAATACCAAGAAGGGAGGAAATGTTTTATTTTTATTAAATGCGAAGACGAGCGGACTAAATCTCATAATGTTGATATTTTATTGTAACATGGATAATATTATAATGTGAAGGTAATTAAACGGAGTTTTGTCAGTTGAAGCAATGCGGAAAATCGTACAACAATGTAATTATTAGAACAGAAATATTATTGAAGTATAACGAGCACGAAGGTAATACATAGTTTGTGGAAGAGAGTTGTTAGAGTGCATCATGAAAGATATTTCACAGTTTAGTGATTATCTAGTAGTGTCACTGATTCTTATACATGTTAGGAAATGTATCAAGATGGGTTTTTATTGGAGAAATACCGTGCATTATTGTCGTTGGAAGGAAAGGAATGTGTTGAGAAATGTATGCGTAAAGCTAACGCACTATTAAGAAGTTGTTCTCCAGTTATGAAGATTTTTATGTATATTGCTAGTGAGAGCAATCGTTCAGTACAGTATGTCGAGGAAGTTAACTGACATTTAAGTGTTTATTTGTGTTGTACATGTCAGTGAAAAGTAATTCCACAAATCCACGAAGTGTATAGAGTAATATATTAGTCCCGCATCGTACTTCCAGTATATCCAAATAGTATTCTTGATAATGACATTACAGAGCCGTAATTAGATTTATTGTTTGTTACGAAGGTTCTGTTGATTGTGACAAAAACATTAGATACAGGTGAAATGTTTGTTTGTGTATTGTATTGGAAGAAATGTGTTAGTGAAAGGAAACATAGCGAGAAAAGTTGATCACGTGAGATCTTGTAAATATTTTAATAGAAGATCGTGCTGGTCATGCTAATTGAATTAGTGTAAATATTTTAATAATTTAATAATTTTTATTAATATAATGTTAATGTGTTTTAGGAACGATAAATATACAATTTAGGGTCTTTTGTGTTATTTAACTACAATTTTATCATGCTATTGATAACAGCTGATCTATTCGGGCTGTTCTTGAGACCAAGTCACATGGTGACCTATGAAAAGAATTTCAGTATTATTAATTTGCGAACAATTATGTTTATCGAATTCTTTCGCCTGGAAAGTCAATTCAGATAGAAGACTTATCTACATTTTATATTCAAATATTTTATTTTTAATTTGTAAATTTTAATATTTGCGTTAAGGACATTTTTATAGTATGTAATTTTAAAAAAATAAACTTACAAGCACTTTTTAATTTGCTTGGCCTCTTTATAGAATCTGATCATCTTTTCATTTTGCAATCGACATGCTGTAGTACTAATGGTTGGATACCAGAACTCATTTAGTCTCAACTTCACCGTTCACGCTCGAGATCTGAGATTCTCGTTCTTTCCCTTTTGTCTTTTTGTTTGATTGCTAGTAAATGTGTAACTAGTTAGTAGTAAAATTGCATAGCCGGTGTGCGCCGAGGATTTCCTAGTTATTCACCTAGTAGGGAAATGTTGGTTTATCTGGCTGGGTATCGACGTCCCTACAATCCTTTCCATCTCAGCGGAGTTGTTAGAGTGCATTATTGTCGTTGGAAGAAAAGGAATGTGTTGAGAAATGTATGCGTAAAGCTAACGCACTATTAAGAAGTTGTTCACCAGTTATGAAGGTTTTTATGTATATTGCTAGTGAGCTATGCGGAATTCGGGCACAGTACCCATCCAGACAGTTAGTCGCTGCTCAGCTAAAAGTTGTTAACATGCGTGCTGCCTCATTAAGCTAATATCATTCAGTTTGGAGCACTAATGTACTGCCCCCGGAAATTGAATTATTTTGGGACAAAATGAGAGTATTTTCCGTCCCCATGATAAAATTTAACCAGCAAATGTAAATTCTGGAAGTGTGACACAGGAAGGTAGTGTTACAAGCTCGAGGTCGTGGGGGAGCCCGATCACGTGATATATTGCACAATAGACGCTTCTATAGGCTAAAATTGGCATAGCAACAGTGAGTTTGGAAATTAATATTATAAATATTGTTATTAATTATGCTATTGGCTCCCAGCCCAGAGCCAATGAGAAGAGGTCTTATCGAAGACGGGATCAACTTCAACTACCTAATCTGGTGAAATTATGCATTTAGGCCCTTAGAAGAAGATTTTCTTATTTGGTAATGAAGAGAATATTAAAATAAATTATGTCTGATACTTTAAAAACCGCAGATCGGTTAATCTACGCAGTAATAAGCATTAGTAATCTACGCGCTAAAATTATGGCCGCCAAAATTTCGACTTGGAGGGGGAGATCCAAGGATCGATGGTCTTATTCCAGCAGTCTTTGAAGAGTGAGGAAGTGTTATTTCTGGGTTAACAGAGATCCCAAGGCTTTGACCGAGTACGACGTCTGTCGACTTGTGGAGGCGCGAGGATAGCAAGGTAGATCGTAGGAGATTGCTGCACTTCCATTTTATGTGAAGTTGTGAGGAACATTGAAATTAGTATATCTCGTGTATAATTGAGATTTGAGTTTCACTAAGTGAATATATATAAAGAACAGGTCGAATACTATATTCTGTTGAAAGTCGAGCGTTTTAAAATTCACCGTTTCGACAATATAAGCCGGTTAAGTCAGATTTTCAAATGTGTTGGAAATAAAGCTGAATATCATTTTAAATTGCAACGTGAAGTTGGTGAGCGCAGCTCAAGTGAACAGTAGCGGAGTACTTTTAACATTGGCGCAGCATATAAACAATATTATAATGACTATCATTATTCTTCAAATGGTTTCATTCAAGATAATTAACATTGTTGATATGATGAACTAAATAGTCATGCGCCAGAGACATATTCGATAGCAGGAGTTATGATACAATGATGGAACTTCGTTAGACGACGTATTCTCGAATACAGACGGTGTACGGTCCATCTTGTACATTTACGTCAGTCTACGAACACTAATGTAACATCAATTAGCAATAGAAATATTTCATTCACCATTTATATGAATATTTCTATAAATTATATTCCAATGATGAGGCTGATACATATTTGCGACGGAGAATGAAGATTCTACAGAAGAGATTTGTCAAGATGCTAGGGGTAGCCCAGCAACCACTGAAGAATTTGCCAGAAGGATGTCGTTTGAGCCCAGGCAAATGTTGGTGAATTCCAGAGAGGGTCGTTTCCTATCTCTGAGGTGGCAGATCCAAGGTTCGAATGCAGATCCATCTCAGTATCTTGAACTGAGGAAACATCTAAAGTATTATGTGAATACTTAGATAGATCTTTGGTCCAAATAAGGTAGCAGTGTCTCTTATTTTTAGTATAGAGCTTGATTAGTGACATCCTGAGCCAACGATCTTACTCCATATTTTCACATTTCATGTATTTCAGTATTCTCATGTATTTTACACTTCAGATGTGTGCTAAGATTTTTATGCTTCAAGATTATTTAGGAGATGATTGCCTTTCACCTATTTTTCAATTTTATTCTACGGATCAGTTGTGGAACTGACATTAAAAATTTTGTTTGAGGAATCATATTGCCTCATAGAAGACTAGTCGTTTCGACTCTCGAATTTAATAATTTATTTAAACCAAGTATTCTGACATTGTGTCACAGCTTCAAATTAAATTCTTTTCAAATTTAATTTGAGTACATTAATGTAACAACATCTAACTTCAAGAACAGAAGAAACATCGAATGATATTGTTATATCATTATTGTACATAAACTGTCGACGATCTAGGAAATACTAGTCGTTTGATAAGACCGAAGTTTTAATCCCTACATACATTCTTTGTGTAGAGTGAAAAAACTTTACGACGTTGACAAACCTTTCTATTATTTGTAAAGCTGGGAGCTTTGTTCATTTAATATGTCAGAGGAAATACCTTTTGATAGAAGATTATTCAAATCTTTGGCTAGGAATTCCATGCTAGTTTATCCCGATCAAGATTGAATTCTTTTTGCGCCTAAAAATAACAGGTGTTTTATTTTACACTATTTGTGTAATATCACGTCATTATGTAGACATGGTATTACAACGATAAACCATTTAAAGCTTGATAAGTGAGATGAGACAGGAGTATTATTTTTATTACATGTATTTGCGACAGACGAGTTAACAGTTAATTATCTTTTTGTGGAGGAAACTTTAGGAGGTCAATCACGACAGTCTAATATCCTTCATTACAATTGGAAGTTTCGTTTGAAGAACTTAAGTATGTATAATTGTAGATCAGTAGTCATGTGAAACGATACAGAGGGTCACGTCTTTACTTGAGAAAAGTTTCTACAGAAGAAATGTTAATAACTATTAATCCGTTTTGGTTATTGTTTAACATAGTGGATGTATTTGTTTATGCCATGTATACTGGTATATGAGGATTTGTAGAGCTATGAAGAGCTCATGCGAAGGAAGTTTCGCATTTTAAAGGAAGTCAAAGTATTATTGTTGTTTGATAAGAAGGCATGGATCATGATAAGAGTCGTTGTATACAAGTAGTCCTGTTCATGTGGAGTAACGTTTTAGCTGTGTTGACTGAAGGGTTTTAGCGGAAATACAACTAGAGAACAATTCTCTACTCTTGTCAATGATACAATTATTATATTTTATTAAACCCGAAGTTATGTAATTACGTACAGTTAACCTTAATCAGTCGATTCTATTAGACCGACAATGTAAGGAAACCTATAAAAGACGATGTGTAAGCAGTACATCAAAACTACGGAGTGTTAGAAAATGATTATGTGGAAAAACCGTGTATATAATTAATTGAGAGTTATATTGTAACCGAGAATCCAGAATCTCGAAAGTAACGTGTTAGCAACTCTAAATAATGTATATTATTATGAACATATTACATGTAAATATTTTTTTGGAAATTATTTAATTAGTTAAATAATTTAGTAGGATTTACTAATCGATTGATTTTGGAATAGCGTGTGTTTGGCGAGCAGATGTTTTGTATGAATGATTGTCCACTGTTAAGAGTAATTGTTGAACCGGATTGGTCTAGAACAATTTCAGGGTGCGAATGAAAGAGTGTTAAAAATTTTCAGAATGATTGTCAAAGAAACATAGAAGTTATGAGCATTTTTGTAAGATCTAAATGTTAATTTTACGTGTATTTTAAACGCACTCAAAAGCAGTCTCAATGTAGGTTAGCTAGAATGATTCACCGTTAGAATTGGAGAGCGGTGTGACATAATATGAGCAGGTGAAGATTCACAGCCTTCTATAAAATGTAAAAAGTTTTGAATGCAGCGTGGTGCTGGTGTTTCATTGATAAAGCCAGGCTAGTGCACGTGCGTTTCCAGACGGGGGCTAGTGAAGGTAACCCGTTCTCAGGAATGCCATGAATGTAAGAGCCTTCCTTATACTTTTTTGTTACGTAGTATAGGCTTTCACCTACCAAGGCTTTCACGCTGATATCTTTACACGGCATTTTAATAAGATGTGTAGTAGAAAGGAAGTGTGTATGATTTTGTGGTTTTCTTTTTCTTTTGTTATTAGATTAGTTTATTGTTATTTTGTTTATTTAGGTTAGTTTACCATTGTTAATAAATTTATTCAGTTCGTAATCTGTCGGTGTTGGCGTGTGATTCATTTTAAATATAAGGAGTAGAGTATTGTGGATGTATTGTAGGCGAAGCTGAATTCCCAGTCCCCGAGAAGGTAAGTAACGGTAGGTGTGCCCCGTGTAGTTTGTTGTTGATCCACAATATTCTTGTAACTGCTGTATGTAAATCCCTAAAGGCCATGTTGGGAGCGATTTCTAATGTAGTAATTTGCCGGTGCTGTTAGAAATAGGCAATCCAGCTGGGGCAATGGATATTCCAATAGACTACTTTCCGGATTTACGGGTACAGTAGGAATGGCGCCTTAGAACTTTGGGGTACGAAATTAGCTTCGTAGTGCCTCTAAATGAAGTTGGTTTGAACATTTCTAGTGAAAGAAATAATTACCAGACTTGTGGGATGTCTTATCCAATTTCGGATGGATGTGAGTGTAATTATATAGGCTTATTTTAAATTGATATTAGGAAGGTTACACTCAGATAAAGATGCGATCTTCGAAACCTGAGAGAGGTGTAGTAGGTAGACAGTTTCGGAAAAACGACCTACGTTCTGAATATTAATTTTATTTCACCGGTACATGGCGATTGCTAAGGTCATGTTAAAAATAAAGCTAACTTGTTTTAATGATTGTAATGGTAGAATTTTCTTTGTGGTAGTATACTTAAAGTGAGTCACAGGAGGACGAACATTATGAGTAAGTTTATTTAACATAGTGTGTACTATAAGTTAATGCTAAGGTAATTTTAAGTTACTTTTAGACATTAAGGTGCTCAAAAATATATAAGGAGGAAGACGTTGCTCAGATGTTATTTTGCTCTGTTGTCGAATGTGTCTCTATAGCATTATATAAAGGGTTATTGCAATGGCAACCGAGGATGTAAAGAGAATGTTGGAGGAGATGCATGTGAAGATGCAGCAGAATTTGAAGGAGCAACTGCAGAGCAGTTTGAATACTGTTGAAGGTAAATTTCAGGAAGCGAAGCAGGACCTAGAACAACTGAAGCGTGAACGAAAGGAGGACCTTGACACAGTGATTGTTAAAGTTGTTGATTCTATTACAGATAAAGTCGCAGAAAGTGTCAAAGAGAGTTTCAAAACTGAAATTCAAGAAGTTCAGACTTCTTTGGAGGGTTTTCAAACTAGTGCCTATAAAATGGTTGTAAATGTCACGCGTTTACAGGCTAGCTCAAAGCAGTTACAGGATGATGTAAGTGGTGTACGGACAGAGGTCAGTACTGTCCAAAGTAAAGTCGATACAGTCCAATCTAAAGTAGATACAGTCCAAGTAGATGTATCCAATGTCCAATCTGAAGTAGATACAGTCCAAGCCGATGTCACTAATGTTCAGGTTGACATAAACCATATGCAGTCAGATGTCACTGATGTACAGTCTGACATAGGAAAAATACAAACAGAAGTCAATGTGGTATTTGTAGATGTAACGAAAGTCCAAATGGACATGAATAAAATTAGGCAAGAGGAGGAAGTTTCTAAAACATTGTGTACTCAGAATATAACTGCTTTAACGACACTTTTTGTTAATGATGCGTTAACAACCACAGCTTCTCTGGCCGAATTAAAAGGTAATGTAGATACTTTACGAACACAGATTATTGATCATAATACAATTCTTAAGGCAGATATTGAGGAAGACATAGCTGAAATGTTAAAAGCTGATGTAGTTGTCTGGAAAGACGAGTGGAACAAATCCAATGGGGAACATGTTAAGCAAATCCAAGATAACATAGAAAAGAAATTAGCCAGTACTCAAGTAGAAATTAATCGAGAGGTTATTGAAGTAAGAAAGGATTGAGGTAAAAGGATTGATACGCTCACTGAAAAGCAAGTAGAAGATAGAACTCAATCTAGTCAGGTTGTGCAAGCTTTGAAAGAATCGTTGGAGAGTAAGACTAAAACGATAGTGGAACGGTTGAACAAGGTTGTCACTAACGTTAATGCCATGGGTGAGGAGAAAACTAATGAACTAGAAGAATACGTAACCAAGAAATTACAAAGTCTTAATCTAGGAGATGTTGCCAAGCTTGAGACTTACAAGGAAGATTTAAAGACCGAAGTAGGCCAACAGCTGAAGAGAATTATCACTGAGATGGAAGAAAAGGAAGGGGAGAAGATAGATTTTGAAGATTCGAGGAATCAGACTAGAAGAAGTAGCCTAGCAGTGGAAGAAAGGGAAATCAGGCCGGAAGAAAGATTATTCAGGTTTACGGAAGGTTTAGAGGAGAGGAGTAAAGAGCCCGAAAGTTACAATAGAGATTTTCCACCAAACCTTCAGGATTCATATCCGAGAAACGTGACGGTCATAAGAAATTTCGAAGACAAACCGCGTAAGTTCAGCAACCTAGATAGTTTCACACCGATAGAGTACATCAGAAATCTCAAAGATTACTTTATCGAAGCGCATATTCCAAGAGGGAGAGAAATGAAGATCGTAGAGCGCTATCTGTCAGATGGGCCCCTTTAATGGTTTTGCGCTTTTAGATATACCTTCATGAACTTCGATGAATTCGCAGAAGCACTGATAAAGCGTTTCTGGTCTATTGAAGCTCAAAATTCCCTACGCGCAGAAGTATACTCACGAAAGTATTCAGGTACTCTTCCCACACGCTACGTAGACTTCTTCACGAGTCAGCTCGCCAGACTCAGATTTCTTCAACCCCCGTTATCTACAGCTCAGTTGATAGACGCGATAGCCAGGTTGCTCCCTGTTGAAGTCAGACGTCTAATTATCTCGTCAGGGATCAACGATCTAGCGAGCATGGACGAACTGCTCAGAAAACTCGATTACACGAGCCCGATGCCGAACGTTGTTGCGAAGAACCAAAGGCAAGAGTACAAAGACATTAATGCAGTATATCTTGACCAAACACAACAGACAGCCAATCCGAAAGAACCAGAAAAGGAAAATATTGGTCCTGAAAGGAATAATTATTTCCGCGATCGCAGACCAGAACCCAGATACAGGAGATTCCGTGGAGGTCGTCCATATCAGCAACAGCAAGGACGTAGTAACGATAATAGCAATGGCAACCGTAGAAGTGGTTATTATCACAATAATAATAACTACAGATACAATAATAATGGTTATTATAACAGGAATAACAATAGCCCTTTCAGTCCTAGGTCACATGATCGTGCGACTTCGGTTTTATTTTTTTCGCCGTTAAACAAACTCCCTTTTCCGTGTCGTGCCGGACTACAACGATCGTGCGGGTTCCGCGCTACCTATTTGAACTGTTTTTAGTTCATCTATCTGTCGCCAGGAAGTAGCAGCGACTTGTTAACATCGATTCAGCAAACTCATCATGTCTTCACGAGGTAAGTTCTTTATATTTTTAGTAATTCGGTGCTTTTATGAGATAATTAGTTATGTAATGTTTGCAAAAAGAATGATTATTGATATTATGAACCTGAAAATGATGTAAATTGATCACTACGTTTTTGAACTAGCATCAAAGTTGAACTAGCACGATTGTGGCAGTCAGGCTTTACCTGAGAATGGCGGGATTTCTAACAGCTAATTAAAATCGTCATTGTTTACGATAATTTGATATGCTTTATATTTAGACAATGTATATATCAACATAAGTTTAATTTATACTTCCAGGCTTATCTGATGACCGAATTATAACATGCTTGGACAACTCTGACATTAGTGATTTGTCAAGTGATGATGATTGGGTACCCACGGTGTCAACTGCTGTTCCTTTAGCATCAGATGATGAGTGTGACACTGATGATGATGATGAGGCTAAGTCTAATGATGATGCTGTGGAAACAGAAGAAACTAGAAATCCAGGTACGAGCAGAAGATTATTGTTCAAAAAACAAGACTTTGCTGCCAAGCCGCATCCCGCTCCTAGAGATTACAATACAATTCAGGTAGGTGACTCTAAGTTTAACATAATATTAATAAAACTCAATCAAGACTATGAATGTAAAAGTATTTCAAATTTTTAGATTTCATTACATCACTCTCTTATATTTTTTTTCAGAATTTGCCTGTAATCCGAACACCTCTGCAATATTTTACGGACTATTTTGATGACCACTTGTATGAAAAGGGAGATGATTGTACTAATCTGTACAGTGTTTTTACAAAGGGGAAATCTTTGGGTACCACTAGAGTGGAGTTGAAGAAGATTTTGGAATGAACTTAATCATGGGTTGTATCCCTTATCCTAGGCTAAGGATGTATTGGCAGCAAGGAATTAATTTGTCCTTGGTAAGTGACTGCATGTCTAGGGACAGATTCCTTTCCCTAAGAATGAATATACATTTTGTAGATGTTCAGTCACCCCCTGGCGGAGAAAATAGACTGTGGAAAGTAGAGCCTGTGCTAAATGAAGTTAGAAGTCAATGTGAAAAGTTGCCAAGGGACCATAACTATTACTCAATAGATGAACAGATGATTCCATTCACTGAGCGTTGTGCTTTAAAGCAATATGTTAAGAACAAACCAAGGCCTGTAGGCTTAAAAAACTTTGTCATCTGTTCATCTTAGGGTATGGTCTTGGACTTCGAAATTTATCAGGCTGACACTACTCCACTACCTGAGAGGCAACTAGGTCTGAGACCAGCTTTTGTCATGCGACTTGTTCGCTCTTTGCCACAGGGTAGTTTTGTATATTTTGACCGGTATTTTACTACATTACCATTGCTAGAGGCTTTAGGGCAGGCTGGCATTAAAGCTACAGGAACTATAATGGTAAATCGCATGAAGGGTGTGAAATTGAAAGAAGGTAGAATGCAAAGAGGTGAGTGCAATGAGTATGTGCGTTCAGACGATGCCATTGTGGTTGTAGAGTGGCAAGATTCACAAAGAGTTGTTGTGGCCTCTACTTGTGCAGGAATACAACCCATGGCCAATGTAAAAAGGTGGTGCAAGAAGGAGAAGAGATATGTTGAAGTTGATTACCCCTCTGTGATTCAGAATTACAATCAGCACATGGGGGGAGTCGACATTTGCAACCAACAATTGGAATGCTACCGCACGTGGTTCAAGACAAAGAAATGGACTCTGAAAATGATTCTCCATGTTCTTGATTTAAGCACCGTCAATAGTCGGCTACAATACCGGGAGGATTGTCGAGCCAACAAACTTCCAAAGTGCAAGATATTAGATCTTCTCAATTTTCGAATGGCAATTGGGCAAGCTCTGTTGGCCACTCCAGACCGAGAGAGAAGAGAAGTAGATGAGAGTGATGTAGAAGCCGAAGAAGAAGAAGAAGAAGAAATTGAACCTGCAAAGAAGAAGATGAAAATCTACACTCCAACTCCGAAGCCTGTCTTTGAGAAAAGATACGATGGGTATGATCACTGGCCTCAAGTAGATGACCTGTCTTCACCACGCTCATGTCAGTATGAAGCATGTAAAAGCAGAACTAAAAACCGCTGTATAAAATGTGATGTCTATTTGTGCCATTCCAAGGATAAATGTTGTTTCAGGCTCTTCCATACGAAGTAAAATGCTGCACGATGGCACAAGATTCAAGTGTCAGTGAATTGCTTCCTTTCTCTCCCATTTTTCTTTAAATTTCTACATTGATGTGGATGGAAGGGGGTGGTGTGGGGAGGGGATGTATCAATAACTGTTCAATTTTATTTGTAAGTTGTGAATTTTTAATATTTTCTATGTATTTGAAAATTGTATTGTATCTTGTTTCTAAGTGAATGATGGGTGTAGGGGTGGAAGGGGGTTGTGTGTGTGTGGGGGGGGGGGGGGGGGGGGTGGAAGGGGGAGGGGGTTGTATCAATAACTGTACAATTTTATTTGTAAGTTGTGAATTTTTAATGTTTTCTATGTATTTGTAAACTGTGTTGTATCTTGTTTCGAAGTGAATGATGGGGGCATAGGGGGGGGGGAGACGAGGGGTGGAAGGGGGAGGGGGGGTTGTATCAATAACTGTTCAATTTTATTTTAAAGGTGTGAATTTTTAATGTTTTCTATGTTCTTGTAAACTGTGTTGTATCTTGATTCTAAGTGAATGATGGGGGCGGAGGAGGCGGGGGGGGGGGGAGGGGCGGGGGGAAGGGGTGGAAGAGGGAGGGGATTGTATCAATAACGGTTCAATTTTATATTTAAGTTATGAATTTTTAATGTTTTCTATGTATTTGTAAACTGTATTGTATTTGTTTCTAAGTGAATGTATATTATGATGATGTAGCTAAGAGGATAAAATAGTATTAAGTAAAACCTAACTAGCACAATTGTGCTAGTGAGTTTTTGAAAAAAGTAGAAACTTGAGAATTTTTTAATTATTTTTCCTGGAATCCTGATGTCAAATAATGGGTAAAAACATGCATAGCAATGTAATTTTCAGAAAAAAATGTCTCAGGGCTGAAAGGGATAGGAATAACCGAAACTATAATCGCAACAGAAACTCCCAAGATGAAATAATGACGAAGGAGAAGTATGATGAACGTCATAAGGAAGGAAAAAAGGAAGGAAGCTTGTAGTTTAACGTGACCGTTAATCTTGAGATCATGAGCCACGGGACCTCCTTTTTACGTGGAATCCGAACCACAGGCCATGGGATTTCACTTCGAAAATCTCACATGCATTGACCGGGAATCGAACCCGGACCGCCTTGGCGAGAGGCATACAGCTAGACCGCTGAGCCACCACGCCATAAGGAAGGAAAACAATATATCTTAAAGATTTAAGAGATAAGGAAAATGGGAATGAAGATAAAAAGGATTTGAGTATCGATCCAAACCAAGCACCAGTAAAGGAGAAGGTAATGGAAATGGTTCTCATAGACGATATGGAGGGACCATTTACGTTGAACAAAAGAAGTAGAAGAGAGAAGAGAATATACTGCAGCACAGAACCAAGAAAAGAAGAAGAAGACGTTGAAGAACCAAGAAAAGAAGAAGAAGAAGACGTCGTTGAAGAAGAGAAGAATAGAAGAAGAGGAACGGGTCAGATGAAGATAACTGCAAAAAAAACCGAGAAGGAAGAGCGTTCCGTATAACTAATGCTTATGGGAATAACTGTTATGAGTTGTTTGATGATGAAAATAACGTTATTCTAGGAAAATTCAACGCTAAGAATTTAAAAAGGTTTCATAAGAAAATAGGCTAAAATAAATCAATATTCGAGTTCAAGTGACATATCAAAAGTCTTGAATAAGAATGATTAAAACAATTTGCAACTGTTTTTATCTTGAGATGACGGAGGAATGCCCCCGGAAATTGAATTATTTTGGGACAAAATGAGAGTATTTTCCGTCTCCATGATAAAATTTAACCAGCCAATACAAATTCTGGAAGTGTGTCACAGGAGGGTAGTGTTTCAAGCTCGATGCCGTGGAAGAGCCCGATCACGTGATATATTGGACAATAGACGCTTCTATAGGCTAAAATTGGCATAGCAACAGTGAGTTAGGAAATTAATATGATAAATATTGTTATAAATTATGCCATTGGATCCCATCCCAGAGCCAATGGGATGAGGTCTTATTGATGACGGGATCAACTTCAACTACCTAATCTGGTGAAATTATGCATTTAGGCCCTTAGAAGAAGATTTTCTTATTTGGTAATGAAGAGAATATTAAAGAAATTATGTCTGATACTTTAAAAACCGCAGATCGGTTAATCTACGCAGTAATAAGCACTAGTAATCTACGCGCTAAAATTATGGCCGCCAAAATTTCGACTTGGAGGGGGAGATCCAAGGATCGATGGTCTTATTCCAGCAGTCTTTGAAGAGTGAGGAAGTGTTTTTTCTGGGTTAACGGAGATTTCAAGGCTTTGTCCGAGTACGACGTCTGTCGACTTGTGGAGGCGCGAGGATAGCAAGGTAGATCGTAGGAGATTGCCGCACTTCCATTTTATGTGAAGTTGTGAGGAACATTTAAATTAGAATATCAAGTGTATAATTGAGATTTGAGTTTCACTAAGTGAATGTATATAAAGAACAGGTCGAATACTATATTCTGTTGAAAGTCGAGCGTTTTAAAATTCACCGTTTCGACAATATAAGTTGGAAATAAAGCTGAATATCATTTTAAATTGCAACGTGAAGTTGGTGAGCGCAGTTCAAGTGAACAGTAGTGGATAACTATTAACATTGGCGCAGCATATAAACATTATTATAATGACTATCATTATTCTTCAAATGGTTTCATTCAAGATAATTAACATTGTTGATATGATGAACTAAATAGTCATGCACCAGAGACATATTCGATAGCAGGAGTTAAGATACAATGATAGAACTTCGTTAGACGACGTATTCTCGAATACAGACGCAGTGTACGGTCCATCTTGTACATTTTCGTCAGTCTACGAACACTAATGTAACATCAATTAGCAATAGAAATATTTCATTCACCATTTATATGAATATTTCTATAAATTATATTCCAATGATGAGGCTGATACATATTTGCGAAGGAGAATGAAGATTCTACAGAAGAGATTTGTCAAGATGCTAGGGGTAGCCCAGCAACCACTGAAGAATTTTCCAGAAGGATGTCGTTCGAGCCCAGGCAAATGTTGGTGAATTCCAGAGAGGGTCGTTTCCTATCTCTGAGGTGGCAGATCCGAGGTTCGAATGCAGATCCATCTCAGTATCTTGAACTGAGGAAACATCTAAAGTATTATGTGAATACTTACATAGATCTTTGGTCCAAATAAGGTAGCAGTGTCTCTTATTTTTAGTATAGAGCTTGATTAGTGACATCCTGAGCCAACGATCTTACTCCATATTTTCACATTTCATGTATTTCAGTGTTCTCATGTATTTTACACTTCAGATGTGTGTTAAGATTTATATGCTTCAAGATTATTTAGGAGATGATTGCCTTTCACCTATTTTTCAATTTTATTCTACGGATCAGTTGTGGAACTGACATTAAAAATTTTGTTTGTGGAATCATATTGCCTCATAGAAGACTAGTCGTTTCGACTCTCGAATTAATAATTTATTTAAACCAAGTATTCTGACATTGTGTCATAGCTTCAAATTAAATTCTATTTAATTTGAGCACATTAATGTAACAACATCTAACTTCAAGAACAGAAGAAACATCGAATGATATTGTTATATCATTATTGTACATAAACTGTCGACGATCTAGGAAATACTAGTCGTTTGATAAGACCGAAGTCCTAATCCCTATAAACATTCTTTGTGTAGAGTGGAAAAACATTACGACGTTGACAAACCTTTCTATTATTTGTAAAGCTGAGAGCTTTGTTCATTTAATATGTCAGAGGAAATACCTTTTGATAGAAGATTATTCGAATCTTTGGCTAGGAATTCCAAGCTAGTTTATCCCGGTCAAGATTGAATTCTATTTGACACTAAAAATAACATGTTTGTTATTTTCCACTATTTGTGTAATATCACGTCATTATGTAGACATGATATTACTACGATAAACCATTTAAAGCTTGATAAGTGAGATGAGACAGGAGTATTATTTTCATTACATGTATTTGCGACAGACCAGTTAACAGTTAATTATCTTTTTGTGGAGGAAACTTCAGGAGGTCAATCACGACAGTCTAATATCGTTCATTACAACTGGAAGTTTCGTTTGAAGAACTTCGGTATGTATAATTGTAGATCAGTAGTCATGTGAAACGATACTGAGGGTCACGCCTTTATTTGAGAAAAGTTTCTACAGAAGAAATGTTAATTACACTTAATCCATTTTGGTTATTGTTTAACATAGTGGATGTTATTTGTTTATGCCATATATACTGTTATATGAGGATTTGTAGAGCTATGAAGTGCTCATGCGAAGGATGTTCAGCATTTTAAAGGAAGTCAAAGTGTTATTGTTCTTTGATAAGAAGGCATGGATCATGATAAGTGTCGTTGTATACAGGTAGTCCAGTTCATGTGGAGTAACGTTTTAGCTGTGTTGACAGAAGGGTTTTAGCGGAAATACAACTAGAGAACGATTTTCGACCATACCTTCAGGATTCATATCCGAGAAACGTGACGGTCATAAGAAATTTAGAAGACAAACCGCATAAGTTCAGCAACCTAGATAGTTTCACACCGATAGAGTACATCAGAAATCTCAAAGATTACTTTATCGAAGCGCATATTCCAAGAGGGAAAGGAATGAAGATCGTAGAGCGCTATCTGTCAGATGGGCCCCTTGAATGGTTTTGCGCCTTTAGATATACCTTCATGAACTTCGATGAATTCGCAGAAGCACTGATAAAGCGTTTCTGGTCTATTGAAGCTCAAAATTCCCTACGCGCAGAAGTATACTCACGAAAGTATTCAGGAACTCTTCCCACACGTTACGCAGACTTCTTCACGAGTCAGCTCGCCAGACTCAGATTCCTTCAACCCCCGTTATCTACAGCTCAGTTGATAGACGCGATAGCCAGGATGTTCCCTGTTGAAGTCAGACGTCTAATTATCTCGTCAGGGATCAACGATCTAGCGAGCATGGACGAACTGCTCAGAAAACTCGACTACACGAGCCCGATGCCGAACGTTGTTGCGAAGAACCAAATGCAAGAGTACAAAGACATTAATACAGTATATCTTGACCAAACACAACAGACAGCCAATCCGAAAGAACCAGAAAAGGAAAATTTTGGTCCTGAAAAGAATAATTATTTCCGCGATCGCAGACCAGAACCCAGATACAGGAGATTCCGTGGAGGTCGTCCATATCAGCAACAGCAAGGACGTAGTAACGATAATAGCAATGACAAACGTAGAAGTGGTTATTATCACAATAATAATAACTACAGATACAATAATAATGGTTATTATAACAGGAATAACAATAGGAATAACCAAAACTATAATCGCAACAGAAACTCCCAAGATGAAATAAAGACGAAGGAGAAGTACGATGAACGTCATAAGGAAGGTAAAGAATATCTTAAAGATTTAATAGATAAGGAAATGGGAATGAAAATAAAAAGGATTTGAGTATCGATCCAAACCAAGCACCAGTAAAGGAGAAGGTAATGGAAATGGTTCTCATAGACGATATGGAGGGACCATTATGTTGAACAAAAGAAGTAGAAGAGAGAAGAGAATATACTGCAGCACAGAACCAAGAAGAGAAGAAAGGAAGGAAGGAAGCTTGTAGTTTAACGTGACCGTTAATCTCGAGATCATGAGCCACGGGACCTCCTTTTTACGTGGAATCCGAACCACAGGACATGGCATTTCACTTCGAAAATCTCAAGAAGAGAATAAAAAGACGTTGAAGGACCAAGCAAAGAAGAAGAAGTAGACGTCGTTGAAGAAGAGAAGAATAGAAGAAGAGGAACGGGTCAGATGAAGATAACTGCAAAAAAAACGAGAAGAAAGAGCGTTCCGTATAACTAATGCTTATGGGAATAACTGTTATGAGTTGCTTGATGATGAAAATAATGTTATTCTAGGAAAATTCAACGCTAAGAATTCAAAAAGGTATCATAAGAAAATAGGCTAAAATAAATCAATATTCGAGTTCAAGTGACATATCAAAAGTCTTGAATAAGAATGATTAAAAACAATTTGCAACTGTTTTTAACTTGAGATGACGGAGGAATGCCCCCGGAAATTGAATTATTTTGGGACAAAATGAGAGTATTTTCCGTCCCCATGATAAAATTTAACCAGCAAATACAAATTCTGGATGTGTGACACAGGAGGGTAGTGTTTCAAGCTCGAGGCCGTGGGAGAACCCGATCACGTGATATATTGCACAATAGACGCTTCTAGAAGGCTAAAATTGGCATAGCAACAGTGAGTTTGGAAATTAATATTATAAATATTGTTATAAATTATGCTATTGGATCCCAGCCCAGAGCCAATGAGAAGAGGTCTTATTGAAGACGGGATCAACTTAACTACCTAATCTGGTGAAATTATGCATTTAGGCCCTTAGAAGAAGATTTTCTTATTTGGTAATGAATAGAATATTAAAAGAAATTATGTCTGATACTTTAAAAACCGAAGATCGGTTAATCTACGCAGTAATAAGCATTAGTAATCTACGCGCTAAAATTATGGCCGTCAAAATTTTGACTTGGAGGGGGGAGATCCAAGGATCGATGGTCTTATTCCAGCAGTCTTTGAAGAGTGAGGAAGTGTTTTTACTGGGTTAACGGAGATCCCAAGGCTTTGTCCGAGTACGACGACTGTCGACTTGTGGAGGCGCGAGGATAGCAAGGTAGATCGTAGGAGATTGCCGCACTTCCATTTTATGTGAAGTTGTGAGGAACATTGAAATTAGTATATCTCGTGTATAATTGAGATTTGAGTTTCACTAAGTGAATGTATATAAAGAACAGGTCGAATACTATATTCTGTTGAAAGTCGAGCGTTCTAAAATTCACCGTTTCGACAATATAAGCCGGTTAAGTCAGATTTTCAAATGTGTTGGAAATAAAGCTGAATATCATTTTAAATTGCAACGTGAAGTTGGTGAGCGCAGTTCAAGTGAACAGTAGCGGAGTACTTTTAACATTGGCGCAGCATAAAAACAATATTATAATGACTATCATTATTCTTCAAATGGTTTCATTCAAGATAATTAACATTGTTGATATGATGAACTAAATAGTCATGCGCCAGAGACATATTCGATAGCAGGAGTTAAGATACAACGATGGAACTTAGTTAGAGTACGTATTCTCGAATACAGACGTAGTGTACGGTCCATCTTGTACATTTTCGTCAGTCTACGAACACTAATGTAACATCAATTAGCAATAGAAATATTTCATTCACCATTTATATGAATATTTCTATAAATTATATTCCAATGATGAGGCTGATACATATTTGCGATGGAGAATGAAGATTCTACAGAAGAGATTTGTCAAGATGCTAGGGGTAGCCCAGCAACCACTGAAGAATTTAGCAGAAGGATGTCGTTCGAGCCCAGGCGAATGTTGGTGAATTCCAGAGAGGGTCGTGCCCTATCTCTGAGGTGGCAGATCCGAGGTTCGAATGCAGATCCATCTCAGTATCTTGAACTGAGGAAACATCTAAAGTATTATGTGAATACTTACATAGATCTTTGGTCCAAATAAGGTAGCAGTGTCTCTTATTTTTAGTATAGAGCTTGATTAGTGACATCCTGAGCCAACGATCTTACTCCATATTTTCTCATTTCATGTATTTCAATGTTCTCGTGTATTTTACACTTCAGATGTGTGCTAAGATTTTTATGCTTCAAGATTATTTAGGAGATGATTGCCTTTCATCTACTTTTCAATTTTATTCTTCGGTTCAGTTGTGAAACTGACATTAAAATTTTTGTTTGAGGAATCATATTGCCTCATAGAAGACTAGTCGTTTCGACTTTCGAATTTTAATAATTTATTTAAACCAAGTATTCTGACATTGTGTCATAGCTTCAAATTAAATTCTTTTTAAATTTAATTTGAGCACTTTAATGTAACAACTGAACCCTTCAGAATAGCAGTGTTTATATGCAAGAATCTTGATCAAGGGGTCGCGCTCAGTTCCTAGTGTGATGTTTACGTTCGCCAAACAACATGCTCTACTGATGTAAGGGTCATAGGATTAAAACTATAATTAAGAAAGAAAGGTGACAAGACGTAAAATAATAACATGATTTAATGACTAATAGTGCATAAAAGGAATATAAACAACAATAATAAAACAATCCTCCCTGAATTTTCCCATGACAGGAATATCTATCAATGTCGAGGAGTCAGACGGATCTCCCCTTTATAAAAATGTGGATCCTGGTTCCACTTACTTGCATTTGGATTTTATGTACGCGTAATGACTAACTACGAGAAATGAGTACTTGGATGACCGTTCGCTTACAGCGGGTTAACAGCCACGATGCTTACGAACAATCATCTCGTAAATCAACGTTTACGGATATGGAACATTACACTAATAAAAACCCTTAAAAATTTAATGCTGACACACACACTAAAAATCTACTATTCATAGGAATCTCCCTGGAGACCCTCCATTAGCGCGATGACGCACTTGACAAAATGAGCTGCCAACTCCGGCCAATTGCTCAATACACAAACAAGGAAAAGACAGCATCACACGTGACTTCACGGGTCACTGATATAGAATATAAACATGGAATAAACCAACAACAACAAAAGCCTGACCGGCTGAGATTACTTTATATGAACCAAAAATGCACGTTAAGCTAACGCTTCGGAGATTATCGTGATTCGTAGGCAACTCCCATTTATTTAAACAATTTTTATCATTGATCAGTTCTTAATTCTGTATTTCAAGTAATTAGGGAGCCAACAAGCACTCCCCACTAATGACCTCGCTTGCAACCTTCAGTCCGCCTTGTGAAACAGCTCCCCCTTCCTCAATACTTGTCATTGCCCAAACTCCAGTGTGTAAAAATAACTGACCAGCTGTGCCGTTATCTCAAAGAACCAACAGCAACAAATCTCAACCACCTCAACATATGGTCAGACATTAATCAAAATAGCCACAATTGCCCTCGCAAGGTAACAATATGGACTTTGCACCAAGCTGACAGAAATCAGTCTACGCTGAAATTCCCGCTTGTAATGACCACAAAATACACACACTCACACTGCCGGGAATGACATGACGTTTTTCACACAGGTCGGCTGAATAGATACTCAAAAACTATTAAAACATATAAAAAACCTACGATAGAGCTGACTGCTCTTCGTCACAAATCACATTGCTCCAAAGGCAATAATCTCACTGAATCTGATCAATAATAAACCTTAAAAAGATTAATTACCCTCCAATCTACTGTATAATTATATTACTTCAGTCCTACTTCTGAAACACAACATATCTCCAAGAGACGTTTTTAACCGCATTGCGTAACACATGCAAACACGGTCGTCCACATAGCTACGTTAGTTAAAACAAAACAAAAACAAGAACCTTCTACTAATAACATTTATGCGAGCTGTTTCCATGCAAAAAGTGTGTCAGACCAAAACTAAATATACTACGTTAATCACACAAGCAAAATATTTACAAAAACAAAATACTGTATGTCCCATATACCATAAGTTAATTTATCAGATAATAAGAATATTATTTTGTACTCATCCTCGGCCAATCACCCGTCAAAGGACATCCGCTGCCATCTCCCAACTGAATGCTTCTTAGCTCATCTCAGCCATCTGGACGGAGTGTTGATAGTTCCAAACTTCTTCCAGGATAAGTGATGTCATCTCTCGTGCTGATTCAAAAAGTTAGATTATTATACACTTGATATCTGACTACTAAATTCGCCGTTTCAGGTACTACTTTCCCCGGAACAGTCTGTTGGCGAATTGTCGATGCTACTGTCCCTACAAAATATAGTACTGTGACTATCTATCACTGAATTTAACACGTTTATTAATAATTTCTGTGTCCACATGACACGCAAAAGTATAAGTGTCTACGTCCTTAGACGCGCAAAATGTAAAGTAACCTGTGTCCTCGAGACACAAAAGTATAATAGCCTGTGTCTTCGACACACCAAAGAATAATCAGCAACCTGTGTCTTCGACACACAAAGTAATAATAAGCAATGTCTTGGCTCTTCATGCCACTTATAAATGAACCGGCCCTAGGTATAGATAGAGGGGGAAATAATATAAAAATTTCTCAAAATAATAGTGGTACCGGAATGAAATAAATATCACTGAACTCGTAAAATTGCGCAGGTCAAGAATATGCCCATTAATCCTAGAATCGATCGTAGAGATGTTGTCTAGCCGATCTCCCGCGTTAATGATAGCCATCGCGTGCCCAAGCTAGACTTGCCGCGCTGGTAAGCATTCATCTCCCATTGGTTCCACATTTTCAATAACTTGGCGGTTTTTATCAGACCTTGGCCTCGTAGGAGTGTCTAGTATTTTCATCAGCCACTCACGTTACTGCATCATATTTTTTCTAGGCGCGAATATTACAATGAACATACCATAAGCGTGTCTCACTGCGCGTCCCTTCTATTTTGAGGTAGCCACCACCTGTCCTTCTGAAACATTGCTATGGTCTTTCTTTTCACAATCCTAAGTATTTAGCCTTTTGTCAAACTGCTGCAGGTATGTCCCCATTGTCTCCAACAAATGCTTGAAATTTCCTCATCTCCGTCTGGCTATTTTCATGATGCTGGTGGAAATATTTATTAATTGAAGAAATAAAACATCGAATCATTTATCCATCAGAGGGTAAAGGGTTCACAACATCCAACTTCAAGAACAGAAGAAACATCGAATGATATTGTTATATCATTATTGTACATAAACTGTCGACGATCTAGGAAATACTAGTCGTTTGATAAGATCGAAGTCTTAATCCCTATAAACATTCTTTGTGTAGAGTGGAAAAACTTTACGACGTTGACAAACCTTTCTATTATTTGTAAAGCTGAGAGCTTCGTTCATTTAATATGTCAGAGGAAATACCTTTTGATAGAAGATTATTCAAATCTTTGGCTAGGAATTCAAAGCTAGTTTATCCCGGTCAAGATTGAATTCTATTTGACACTAAAAATAACATGTGTGTTATTTTACACTATTTGTGTAATATCACGTCATTATGTAGACATGATATTACAACGATGAACCATTTAAAGCTTGATAAGTGAGATGATACAGGAGTATTATTTTTATTACATGTATTTGCGACAGACGAGTTAACAGTTAATTATATTTTTGTGGAGTAAACTTTAGGAGGTCAATCACGACAGTCTATTATCGTTCATTACAATTGGAAGTTTCGTTTGAAGAACTTGAGTATGTATAATTGTAGATCAGTAGTCATGTGAAACGATAGTGAGGGTTACGCCTTTATTTGAGAAAAGTTTCTACAGAAGAAATGTTAATAATAATTATTCCATTTTGGTTATTGTTTAACATAGTGGATGATATTTGTTTATGTCATATATACTGTTATATGAGGATTTGTAGAGCTATGTAGTGCTCATGCGAAGGAAGTTCCGGATTTTAAAGGAAGCCAATGTATTATTGTTCAGTGATAAGAAGGCATGGATCATGATAAGAGTCGTTGTATACAAGTAGTCCAGTTCATGTCGAGTAACGTTTTAGCTGTGTTGACAGAAGGGTTTTAGCGGAAATACAACTAGA
The DNA here is from genome assembly GCA_946902985.2 of Meconema thalassinum. NCBI lineage: Eukaryota > Metazoa > Arthropoda > Insecta > Orthoptera > Tettigoniidae > Meconema > Meconema thalassinum. The sequence continues at coordinate 1,071,279,114 of OX336389.2, forward strand.
GAACGATTCTCTACTCTTGTCAATGATACAATTATTATATTTTATTAAACCCGAAGTTATGTAATTACGTACAGTTAACCTTAATCAGTCGATTGTATTGGACCGACAACGTAAGGAAACCTATATAAGACGATGTGTAAGCAGTATATCAAAACTACGGAGTGTTAGAAAATGATTATGTGGAAAAACTGTGTATATAATTAATTGAGAGTTATATTGTAACCGAGAATCCAGAATCTCGAAAGTAACGTGTTAGCAACACTAAATGAAAATGAAAATCCACAGCCTGCTTCCAGTCTCCGACCGGGTCAGGAATGGAATGAATGAAGCCCCCATCTAGCGGCGAGGATATGAATTGTGCCGGCTGCCGAGGCCTGACGCACTCCTCTGGGGCAATGATTAAATGAATGACAGATGAAATGAAATGATAGTTGAGAGTGTTGCTGGAATGAAATTTGACAGGGAAAACCGGAGTACCCGGAGAAAAACCTGTCTGCCTCCGTTCTGTCCAGCACAGATCTCACATGGAGTGACCGGGATTTGAACCACGGACCCAGCGGTGAGAGGCCGGCGTGCTGCCGCCTAAGCCACGGAGGCTTGTTAGCAACACTAAATAATGTATATTATTATGAACATATTACATGTAAATATTTTTTTTGGAAATGATTTAATTAGTTAAATAATTTAGTAGGATTTACTAATCGATTGATTTTGGTATAGCGTGTGTTTTGTGAGCAGATGTTTTGTATGAATGATTGTCCACTGTTAAGAGTAATTGTTGAACCGGATTGGTCTAGAACAATTTCAGGGTGCGAATGAAAGAGTGTTAAAAATTTTCAGAATGATTGTCAAAGAAACATAGAAGTTATGAGCATTTTTGTAAGATCTAAATGTTAATTTTACGTGTATTTTAAACGCACTCAAAAGCAGTCTCAATGTAGGCTAGCTAGAATGATTCACCGTTAGAATTGGAGAGCGATGTGACATAATATGAGCAGGTGAAGATTCACAGCCTTCTATAAAATGTAAAAAGTTTTGATTGCAGCGTGGTGCTGGTGTTTCATTGATAAAGCCAGGCTAGTGCACGTGCGTTTCCAGACGGGGGCTAGTGATGGTAACCCGTTCTCAGGAATGCCATGAATGTAAGAGCCTTCCTTAAACGTTTTTGTTACGTAGTATAGGTGTATACCTACCAAGGCTTTCACGCTGATATTTTTACTCGGCATTGTAATAAGACGTGTAGTAGAAAGGAAGTGCGTATGATTGTGTGGTTTTCTTTTTATTTGTTATTAGATAAGTTTATTGTTATTTTGTTTATTTAGGTTAGTTTACCATTGTTAATAAATTGTGGTGTTTGAAGCCATATTTTCAGTGTTGCCTTTGTAAACAAGAGTTTAGTGCTTTTCAGTCGGTCAACCGACTGAAAAGCATTAAACTCTTATTGTTTATAAATTTATTCAGTTCGTAATCTGTCGGTGTTGGCGTGTGATTCATTTTAAATATAAGGAGTAGAGTATTGTGGATGTATTGTAGGCGAAGCTGAATTCCCAGTCCCCGAGAAGGTAAGTAAAGGTAGGTGTGCCCCGTGTAGTTTGTTGTTGATCCACAATATTCTTGTAACTGCTGTATGTAAATCCCCAAAAGCCATGTTGGGAACGATTTCTAATGTAGTAATTGGCCGGTGCTGTTAGAAATAGGCAATCCAGCTGGGGCAATGGATATTCCAACAGGCTACTTTCTGGATTTACGCGTACAGTACCAACCTACACTGTGAGCGGACGGTTCCTCTTAGAGGTATTGACACACTAAGGATGATCATGTAGTCTTTAAAACCTTCTCATTTTATGAAAGCCCGGCACTATGAGGATCTATATATTTAATAGCAATACATGAACTGTCTCCCTTCATTGCGAAGGAAATATGGGTAAATTAATTTATTTACATTTTCTGAAACAGTGAGAAAATTTGCTTACTTCTAAATTGAATGCGACTCATGGCCAAAATTGGTTATGTCTCTTAAGACTTTCTCCTTAACTAAATGCCGATTCAAATATATTACATGTGAGGGCCAGATGAGTTCGTAGTTTCGACCCACAAAACAACAATAACTATATTACATTATTTTAACGGACGGCAAAAGTATATTAAAATATGAGTCTTCAATACGCCCAACACATTGTAGTGAATTACGCTATTCATGAAATCACGCGAGTTGTTCTGACCAACAGGCAAGATTTTTTTGTCCAGCTTACTGATTCGACTGCTGTGGACTAAATTGGTTATATTTTCACATATCCTAAAAAAATGAATGTAGTAGTTAAACGTAAACGATAAACATGAGTCTCATCAGACCAATCTTACAAGCAAATTCTATTCCAACACATATAAATTAAATGTAGCCTCTTGCCAGTAAGATTATATAACTCAACAAATATACATTATGAATGAATCGAGCAATGGTTCGATATACTAACTATGAATTAACATGTACTTCATAAATATCCCTCTTTCTAACAAACTTTTCTTTACTTAGATGAATTTGTTCGAGTCAACAAAGAAAAATTATTTGTATTTGAAATCCTTTATCCAATAAACATTGCTCAATTGTACTACATCAATATGGTTCTGGTCCATGAATTAAAAATTCGTGTTTCAAAGATCTTTTTAGAGTGAAATTTGCTCCGCAAGATAAACAAAAATATGTTTCTTTTCCACTATGACACCACACGTCACCCTTGAGTATAATTCTTAGATCGCATGTTCTACATATATAGGAACTATGAATTAAAATATGTGACTTGAAATCTCTCGTCGTACTTTTGACCGGAAGTACTTCATAAGCATTCTTTTTCCAATATAAATGAACGGATGATTATTCAAAGTTCCTCTCACAATCAGTAAATGTTGGTCCTTAATCACTATATCAACAACCCTTGGACCAGTATGAGTTTCATGTGTCTTCAAACACCCCTTTTAAGTGAAAACTCCGCATGTATATCTTAAATGTGCACTATGACACTCTCAAAAGACACTTTTTGTGTAAATGTAGCTGCGCATGTACCGCATGAGTTTAGCAACAGACAAATATTAATGAGTATGCGTGTAAAGATCATTTCTCGATAAAGTTAACTGCGCAGGAAGAACATGTGTGCGTCATCTAGTCACGATGGGTAAACTTCTGTCTCTTTAATTTTTCTATGATAGTAAAGCTTTCTCCAGATGTGTTTACTCAAAATCTTATTTTTTAAATAGATTCCGCATGTACTACATTGATGAGGCTTCAGGGCTTTTGGCCATTATGAATTAGGTGGTGTCTCGTTTCATCAAGGAACCTTCGGCAGAGAATGTGTCTCCACCTGTACTACATGATATGGCCACTATGGATTAACATGTTCCTTCAAACTGCCCGTACTAGTAAATTTTGCTATGCATGCATCGCAGGTATGTACTTTTAAAACTCCATGTGTCAAAATATGGGTCTTCAAATGAGCCTTGCGAGTAAAGTTTGCCCCGCACATGCTACATGAATGTGGCCTTATACCGCTATGAATCAACGTGTATTTCTTTAAATCAGATTTCACTATAAATTCTCCTCCGCATATACAATAAGAATGTGTCTTTAGACCGTGATGGATAAACACGTGTCGATTCAAACAAACTTTATGGGTAAAGATTGCTCCACATATACTACATAAAAAGGACATTCTTCCATTATGGATCAACATGTTGGTCTTCAAATTACTTTTGTGGTTACAGTTTGCTCCACATGTACTACATGAATACGGCTTTAAACCACTACGGATCAATATGTGTGTCTTCAAATTACCTTTCGGAGTAAAGTTTGCTCCACATTACCACATGAGAATGTCTTTGGACAACTATGGATCAACATGTCCTTCAAAAAGACTTTTAAGAGTAAAGTTTGCTCCACATGTACCACTTAAGAATGTCTTTTGACCACTAAGGGTCAATATGTGTGTCTTCAAATGATTTTTAACAGTAAAGTTTGCTCCACATATACTACATGAGAATGGCCTTCGACCACTATGGATAAACATGCGTGTCTTCAATTTACCTTTCCGAGTTGAGTTTGCTCCACATATACTACATGGGAATGGCATTCGACCACTATGGATACACATGCGTGTCTTTAAATTACCTTTCAGAGTTGAGTTTGCTCCACATGTACCACATGAGAATGACTTTCGACCACTATAGATCAACAAGTGTGTCTTCAAATTACCTCTAAGAGTAAAGTTTACTCCACATGTAAATATCCTTTGACCACTATGGATCAACATGTGTGTCTAAAAATTACCTTTCAGAGTAAAGTTTGCTCCACTATACCACATGGGAATGTCTTTCGACCACTGTACATCTACATGGGTGTCTTCATATTACCTTTAAGAGTAAAGTTTGCTCCACATGCACCATATGAGAATGTTTTTCGACCACTATGGATCAACATGTGTGTCTTCTAATTGTCTTTCTGAGTAAAATTTACTTCACATGTACCACATGGGTGGATCCCTTGACCACTATGGATCAATATGTGTTTCTTTAAACTGACTTTTCCAGTAAAGTTCGCTCCGCATATAACACAGGAATATGGCTTTACACCAGTATGGATAAACATGTGTCGATTCAAATTGCCTTTCTGAGTAAAGGTAGTTCCACATGTACCATATTGCTTAAGTGAAGCTCCGAATGTATCTCTTGTTAGTGTGTTCTCCCATCTGTTCCTGTGGAGAATTTCTATCGTTAGTACTAGGTAAATAGCCATTTTGATTATAAAATCAAAAATCACAATGCTTCAACAATTCCGGAATGTATGCAATAATCCTATTTATCTAAAATATTCAATTGTATAATTCTCATTACAGACTTATTCGTAGGCATAGATTTAAAAGCCTAAATACAGTATAATGCATCTGATGATGATCTAAACTAGTTGGTGTGAATAATTACCACGAACTATTGGATTAACCAATTAAAGGTTTCCATTATCAGACATAATTCTGAGTGTGTTCAGAATCGAACCAAGTTTGAGCATTAAGGGATATGAAGGAGATTTTAGTATATGCAAAACAAGAAAGAGAGGGAGAGCATGCTACTTTAACATATATTTATATATTTGGCAATGGTAAATGAATAACAATAGTTTATAACTGAATGCTAAACAGGTTAGCACAACCAGAAACATTTTTTACACTAAGTAGGCTTTGCTCTGTTAATATAACAATTGACAAAGAAGAAATTATTTGACTAACTTCTAAACATATGGGACACTCTGAGTGTTTTATTCCAAAATTGGCTTTAGCAAAGAAAGGAAAACGGTGAAACATCTTCCTATAAAGAAAAACTTTGTGAAAGTTACACAGATCATTTGGTATGAATGAAAAGAATAGAAACATAGCCTATGGAAGGAGCTATGACGGTCAGGGCCTAATCCTGCCGAACCTTATGAAAGGGAAAAAGGCATATGAGTTGCCATGATGTATAAGAAAGTAAGCCATGATATATTTCCAAAAGGAAAATAGCAAAAGCCAGTAGATACGTAAGTTCAGGAGGGTTAACCATGAAATTGTTCCTAAAAGGAAAATGGTAAAAGCAAGCCGTTACGTTAGTTTTGCTTAGGAGTTAAGCGGAACAGTATAACTATGATTAAAAAAGATCACCAAAGTCAGTAGATTTAAGAAAACCATGGTGTGAAAAAGGCACACTGGAATAGTACATAAATTACATTTCTCAAAATACAAGGTTTGTATAAGTAACCAATTACTTATCTTAGTTGTGGTGTATGTTAGCAACCTTAGTAGAATTCCGAGTAGTTGAAGGCATTAGGTATATGTCACACGTGGTACACAAGAGTACGAAGAAAATTTAAATCACTTGTAGAATTTTGTAGAATTCACAAAAAGAGTAGCTTTAGAGAAAGCCATTGAAGGCGAAAACATAGGTTCACGTTGTAGTAGGCGCGTATAGAAATAGTTTTTCGTTGCACGAATGATGTGAAGTTCACACATGAAAATTATTCATTTTTCTAACATGTCGTTTGAAACACAAAGATTGTGATCACGTTTAGATCATGAAGAACAGATGTCTTAAAGACATTGCGAAGCGTAGTTATTACTTCCTTATGCAGAATTTACGATGATACATTATGCCTGGATGAAGTTTAAAGTCCGGTGTTCAAGACTGGTGAACAGCCTAACCTCTGCAAGTAAAATCACTTTGAGGTTAAGACATGTTGTCTATAGAATGACGTGTGTCACTGCCGAAAGTTAAAGTCCTCGACGGCATGTCACATATGCAGAGAAGTTTGCCAATGGTGACCGAAGCAGACGTTCGTGGATAGCATCACCGACTATTTGTCTAGATGACGTTCCGAGTAATCACAAAGAAGCTAGCCTGACAGCCCGCTTAAATAGGCAATCAGCTGAAGTCCGAGCATGTTCCATGCTACGTAGTGAAGAAGACGTGCGGTGATTGGCCGAAGCAAAGAAGCCGACCAATGGGAGCGTAGCTATGGTAGCCAGTTCCGGCTCAACTTTCTCGTCGTGTAGATGAAATGTAACTCTTCACTAAAACACTTGGAAAAATGTCTTAAAGGCGAGCATGGATTACGAATTAATAAGTAAGTAATTTACAACATACTTGATTTGAAATAAAGGAATTCTTACAAAATCAAATATCTCAAACACGTGGTGACCTGAATATAGGTTATGAAAAAATAAATTCTGTCTAACTGACACAAATTACGTAAACTTGAAAAAATAATGAATTAATTTATTCGCAAATGCGAACACTAGTCATCCAATATAAATTTTTAACCTAATGTAATTTGCTTCAGGTGTAGGAAATAACACAGATTACAATTTGGGTGCAATAGTGTTGACCGACTGAAAAGCATTGAATTTCACTACCGTTAGATGATCAAGGGAAATGGTATAATACCTTTGCGATTAAGAGATCTAACTAGTCTAAAGTTAAGTAGTGCAATCTCAGCACTTGCATTACTATGAAAGTTTTCCTCAATTACGAGGGACTGAGCTCGCTTCTACTCCCCAATGATGGGGTGTTCGTAAAGTCAATATTTATATGCATATTATACAGGCAATACTGTTTTATAAGTCTGAGATTTTGGATAAAGAGTTCTTCCGGATGTACTAGTAAATCCTTCAGCAGCACGAAAATAGTGATTGTGCGTGGATAAATGTTAATAATATCCACCTACAGCTGTCTCTTCCTAACAATCAAAATGGTCTTTAATCGCCTCAATTACGAGGATAAGTAAACATTGGGTGCTGTTTATATCTTAAGTACGAGCATTCACCTTCCATTTCTCTCAGTTATTTCAGTGGAATGTTGTCATTCACATGCTTTATCTGCAACGAGATGCACTGACGGATTATGTTTGAAAAGAAAGGGCTGTTCGAGGACATGACAGTTAATGCATTGAAACGGGCAACTGAGCACCAAATAACTGGAGATGTGGTTATTGGTTCAAGTGACACACATTAATTCGCATTTAATTCGTTATAAAATAGCCATATTACCTAGTTGGAATATGCAGCCCACATAAATGTATGGGTTTGTATTGATATGAAATTAGGTCACATTCGATTCTAATATTTCTTTATTGACAAACATATTAATAAATACACAATAGTATTAGTAGCTATCCACCAAAAGTCAATCAGTTTAAATTAGAAGTTCCTTAATGATGTATTAGTGTCGTCCTCATTGTACTGTGCTCGCAATAACAAACAATTTGCTTCACTTGTAAAATGATGTGTATGCTGAAGAAAACCACAATGTGGTCGAAACTAGTACAACATCAAAGAACTTCTGGTTTGAATTTATTGACTTTTGGTGGATAGCTACTAATACTATTGTGTAATTTTTAAACATATGTGTTTATAGGGCTACACCAATTACGTCGAGATGATTGATTTACCTGAACTTTAAAGAAAAAAGCACATAGTACGAATAGTGTGGGCTGTTTTAATATAAAGAAGGCGGTAACTCTTTAAGAACCACACTACACAGCGCACACTTACTCTCGGCATACCACTGTGCATGTCTCCCCTCTATCTTCCTACATTTAACTGGCACAATTTATTCTGAACATTCACTTTTCTCACCACAATGGTTTAATCCTCCAGCCCCGAAGTAGTGTTTAAAAATTATAGACCTGTACTTGAAATCCAATTAGTTCTGCCCTATCTATGTCAGCTATTTGTAAACAGGGCAAAATGCTTATTTGGCATTATTATGATCATGTTAGGAAATGCCATCATGGTCCTAAACTCAATGACAGGAAATACCTGTTATTCACCTTCCCGCTGTAGAGAGGGGGCAACGTTTGGTGTATAATTACATACTCAAGCGCCTAACGAATACAGGGACCGAATATCTCCCGGTATAAGGAGATCCACTTCCAACCTATTCTAACAACCTCTTCGGAGGGTGGAAGAGTGGATGTAAGTTTGGGCACTCTCTTGTCCTAGGGGTGAGAAATTGCCCCTGAAGGCGGATGAGCTATTAGTTGGTCAACGGCATGAGAATGCAGAAAGCAATGAGAAACTACTGCATTCAAGATCCATATGGATTTCTCTAGTAACACATCATGGCTGTGTTCAAAACCAAATGTTCCGGAGTTTCAAGACCCCAATCGGATCTCCGGCTTCGGGAAAGTTGTCAGTGAAAGATGGTATAAAGATTAGCACGTGGAATGTGCAAACAATGGCGCAAGCTGGGAAAACCCATAATGCGATTCAAGAAATTGACAGAATGAAGATAGAAATTATGGGCGTAAGTGAAATGCGTTGGCCAGGATCAGGTTCTTGTGACATCAATGGACATGTAGTTTACTATTCAGGGACATCCAATGGATTATATCAACACGGAGTAGGAATTATAGTATCTAAATTGGTCGCAAAGTGTGTCACCAATTTTGTACCTATCTCAGAGAGAGCATTGTTGCTCCAAATAAATACTGAGCCTGCGCATCTTAACATCATCCAGGTGTACGCCCCTACGACAGACCATAGTGATGAAGAAGTTGCAGAGTTTTACTCCCAAATCACTGGTGTTTTGCACCAGTTACCAAAGAAAGATGTAACAATAATTATGGGAGATTTCAATGCAAAAGCAGGACATGGATCTGAAGGCAGTATTGTAGGACAATATGGGCTTGGTGAAAGAAATGAGAGAGGAGATCAACTTTGCGCATTTGCAGGAGAATGGGGATTTGTAGTAACGAACACATTCTTCACATTACCACCACGACGTTTGTATACTTGGAAGTCTCCTAGGGATTCAGGTGAAAGAATTATAAGGAACCAAATTGACTGTATTTTGATAAATCAAAGATATAGGAACAGCTGTGTCTCAATGAAAACATATCCCGGTGCGGACATTCATTCCGATCCTATCCCCCTAGTTGGAGTTTTTAAAATCAAAATGAAAAAGATTCAAAAGAGAAGAGCCATAAAGTATAATATGCGTAAATTAATTGAACCTTCAGTAAGACAAAATGTAGAAGAGCAGCTCAATGATGAACTTAGATCCCTATCTGATGCCTTATGTACCGATGAGAAAATAAGAACATTAACTAATACCGTTGAATCTATGAAGAAAGATCACTAAGTAACAGATATCACTAAAAAGAAACCATGGATGACTGAAGAGATTCTTAAAATGATGGATAAGAGAAGGAAAGCAAAGGGTAATCCTGATGAATATAAGAACATCAACAGGGAAATCAGGAAAGAAATAAGATTAGCTAAGGAAAGGGACATCCAAGAAAAATGTAATGAAATAGAGATGTTACAATTAAAACATGACAGCTTCAATGTTCATCGAAAAGTTAAAGAAGTGACAGGGAATTATAGAACTAGACAAGGAATTAGATTGGTCAATATTGAAGGAAAACTAATTGTTGGAAAAGAAGAGTTTAAAGATACGTGGCAAAGATATATAGAACACTTGTTTTATGATACTCGACAGGAGCCACCTCGAATAAATGGTGAAACAGGACCCCAAATTCTGGTAGATGAAGTACAAACCGCGATAAAAGCCATGAAGGATGGTAAAGCCACTGGCCCTGACAATGTGAATGCTGAATTTTTAAAGCTTTTGAATGAAGATAATGTGAAATGGTTGACTAAAATATTCAACGACATTTACAATTCTGGGAACATTCCTCAGGAATGGCTTAAATCGGAATTCATCACACTACCTAAAAAACCCGGAGCTAAGTTTTGTAGTGAGTACCGAACAATCAGTCTCATGAATCACATCTTGAAGGTATTTCTGAAGATCTTTACAATACAAAATATCTTTTTATTTATACATTTTGATACATGTTTCGGCCCTGTTGAGCCTTCTTCAGTCAAAATCAATAAAATTCTCCTAGATCATTCTAAAGGTTGGTCTCTCATAAAAAAAATTGTAAATCAATTTTACATCGTCAGGATGCTTAAAATACATGAATATAAAATGCTTAAAGAAATTAAAAGATTTAAAAATGCACGAAATTTGAAACGTGGGCTCCATTCTTTCGTGCATTTTTAAATCTTTTAATTTCTTTAAGCATTTTATATTCATGTATTTTAAGCATCCTGACGATGTAAAATTGATTTACAATTTTTTTTAATGAGAGACCAACCTTTAGAATGATCTAGGAGAATTTTATTGATTTTGACTGAAGAAGGCTCACAGGGCCGAAACATGTATCAAAATGTATAAATAAAAAGATATTTTGTATTGTAAAGTGGACAAGTGCATAACTTATCAAAATCAATACGGAAAAACTTGAAAAAATGACTAAAGTCATAGATATTCATTTCTGAAGATCATTCATCGCAGAATATACAAAATATGTGAAGGACAAGTTTCTCCTACACAATTTGGTTTTAGAATCGCATTTGGCACACGTGAAGCCCTATTTAGCATTCAAGTATTGTTTCAAAGGTGCCGTGATGTGAACTGCGATATATATGCCTGCTTTATTGACTATCAAAAGGCTTTCGATAGAGTAAGACATCATAAGATGATAGAAATTTTACAAATGATTGGCTTAGATGATAAAGATTTACGAATAATTGTGAACTTGTACTGGAATCAATCTGCTTATGTGAGGTTGGGTAACGAGAACACGGAAGATATAGATATTCTAAGAGGTGTAAGACAAGGCTGTATATTGTCTCCATTGTTATTTAACATCTATTCGGAATATATCTTTAAAGAAGCTCTAGAAGATGTTGAGATGGGAGTGCTCTTAAATGGTAACTGGATAAATAACATTCGATATGCCGATGACACTGTGATTTTTGCGGATAGTCAAGAAAGCCTGCAACATATCATTGATAAAGTTATCCAAAAAAGCCATGAATATGGTTTAGATATAAACCCTCAGAAGACAAAATTGATGGTCATTAGTAAAAACAAAGTCGCTGCATGCAAACTAAATATAGACCAGAAACCCATTGCACAAGTCCATAAGTATATATACCTTGGCACTACCATAAATGACCAATGGGACCCTTCTGATGAGGTGAAGTCTCGAATTGGGAAAGCCCGGACAACTTTCAATAAGATGCGGAATTTGTTCAGATATCATGGGCTGACAATGACTACGAAAATCAGGCTTTTGCGTTGTTATGTGTTCTCTACTCTTTTTTACGGTGCTGAGACATGGACTCTGACAGAGTCTTTATGTAAACGGTTAGAGGCTTTTGAAATGTGGCTGTACAGAAGGATATTGCGGATACCATGGACGGACCATGTGACAAATGTTGAGGTTCTCCAAAAAATGAAAAAAACTAAGGAGATATTAACCACCGTGAAAATCAGGAAAATCCAATACCTAGGACACATCATGAGGAATGCCACCAAGTACCATCTCCTACAGTCTATTCTTCAAGGAAAAATACCAGGGAAGAGAAGTGTTGGACGAAGAAGAATATCCTGGTTAAAAAATCTCACAGCCTGGACCTCAAAAACATCTACTGAATTATTCCGAGCTGCAAGTGATAGGAACAGCACAGTCAAGATGGTAGCCAACATCCGGAACGGATAGGAACCATAAGAAGAAGAAGAATGTACACAGTATTTCTAAACTAGTTTCTGGTACCAAAAATATGGAAATGCCAGTTTAGGGCCTCTATTGGCAATTTATTGTTGTGTACAGATGCAAGTTAAGTGTGCGTCATGATTTGTCATTAATTATTTTCTTAACGAAATGACGTAGCCCCTACAATATTGAACTTAGTGTTCCATATTGTCCTTGTGGCGTAGAGTGAAGTGATAGCATAGTTGTTGTGATTTTGTTTCTAAGCGGATGTCAATGGTTGATGGCTTCACCTGGTATACCGTACATGTTTTGTGGGTACGTGATCGACAGGAGTTGTCCACATCCCGAAGCTTGGGTTTAAACATAATCTAGTATTTAATTTATAGGGATATATTTGAAGTTTTATCGTCCGCGGTGGTTATGTAATTTTACGTTACCAAACCACTTACTGAATGAGCAAAATTGTTAACAGGTAGGTTAGGTACTGGAGAGTCAATGAGAAGGCCGCGGCACGTTCCACCCTCATCTCCTGTATAAAATACGCCATTAGTCGGTTGTCATATTGCTAGTATTAGCGTATGAGTGAAAGTAATATAGTGTCATGTTGTAAAGTGAAATTACGTTGCAATACTATTGTATGTTACGATATGTTGGAACTACTTGAAATTGAACGGAACTTGTAGCTCACCCTTTAGGGTATCCGCTGGAAGCAGCTACAGACTCAGGCGAGCCGAACATGTCCTCGGACACTCCCGGCACTAAAAGCCATACGATAAATAAATAAATTTAGGAAACTGAGATTGATTAATGTTTATAGTACGGTAAGCCACCGAAAAGAAAGGGCAAGTCGTTTGGTGAAATTGGACTTAATTTAATACCAACATATATTGCGGTATGTTAACTTTGGTTTATATATTATTATTTCAAAATAGGCGTTTTTCATTTAGCCTCAAAATGAAACTTTGTGTCATTATTAAGTCTTTCTATACAAATATTGTTTGAGTTTGACCTGAATAATTATGAATATATAACGCTTAATTAATTAATGGTGTGGAAATGCGTGAGAATCATTTTGAAGCTTAACGTTTAGCACACGCATTAAAACAAGGAAACGCCTAAACATTCCTATAGAGATGGTACATTTAAGGTAAACGGTAGGGATAAGCACAAAGCAGGAACCAACATTTCTAAACAGGATGAAATACGACTAGAATTTTGAAAATTTTAAAGTTTGCTTCTAATAGAAAGATGTGTACACGATCTATGACAGGCTCCTTAAACTGTATGTTCACTCTTAAATCAAAGGTTTACAAGACAAAACTTCAAACGTTTGCTACGTATAACATAGGCTAATTTATATCTCCATGATACACAGTTAATATATATATCATTCAATTTAAGAACATCCAAGTCTTTCTATAACCCATGTTTCTTAGATAATGGCTATTGAAATGTTCATTTGCTTAAACAAATTTGCCCATTTCCGACCTTTACACATTGATATGCTCAAATAGCTTACAACACATAAAATGCTATCGAAATAAAACAAGACAAAGCAGTAGACACCAGGTTCCTAACTTTCGTATTGTAGCTCTGCTCAAATACTCACCTCCATGGTAAGTTTGATTCCAGTGAGAAGCATATCCTAAATACCCCACTGAGTACATTTAAAGACAAGGCAAAAACTCGTAGTGTCGATATTACTTTACGGAACGTTATTATTAAATGACACAGTCTTCCATCAATAACCTCCCATCTGTAGAATATTCTCAAGATATGAATCAATAACGGATGTTGGGTGCATTGATAAAATTATTATAATGTGCACGGGAGAAAACAAAAAGGACAGTCCATGAGTGACTTAGGTTGTATGTGAATTTGTGTTGAAAAATTGAGTCGTGATATTTAGTGAGCTCAAGTTAATTCAATAGTAATTGACCTATTTCTATTTCGACTACGATACGGAAATATGAAATTACGAAAGACTGACATCTAACGGCTTATTTATGAAGCTTACGATTCTGCGCTCTCACGGCAATTTGATCATACTCGGAACCTAACTGTGTCAAAACTTATGTGAACGCAACTGACGCTTGCATCTATTCATGAACGCAGATGGGTAGACAACAATAGATCTTGAAGGAAGAAAACTGTATCTTTCGACTTCTAGGTGCCATTACGGAGAAATGCTGGATTTTGAGCATATTTGTTTATTTTAATACCGGTACCTTCCCTGTGTCAACTGATCCCGTCCTGGGACGCGCAATAGTAGTTTCTTTGGTCCTATGGCAAGATGCCTTTTGTTATTCGTTCCTAATTTGAATATTATTCTTCCACCTTCCCGGCTCCAACCTATGATCTACAGTACTACAACTTCCAGATGGCAGTTAAGTTATTCCGAATTGCCTCTGAATTACTGTCCTCCCATTGTTGGTGTTAACTTACCTTGCGTGTGTAATGAAGTTTTTCAGTTAGTCAGTTTCTCGTCGTCGTGATAGTTGTTTGTTCCCTAGGTAACGGAGACCTAGGTATTTAGGAAATCTAAGCTTTATCAAAGGAGGTCCCCATTTCAGTAACATTCATATTTATGATTTTTAAATTTAAATCTCGATGTAATAAATTAGTTAATATAGGGGCTAACTGTATTTAAGTATACATGCGTGTGAGATGAACTATGTCGTTATTCATTAAGGGGACATACGTTCTGGGATATCATGTGTTGTTTGTTTATTTGATGTTCGGGAACGTATTTGCATTATTCTTATTATTACGTGTTTCCTTTGCATTTGCAGTATGCCATGAATTGTAATTATGTTATGGAACTGTATTTCTACCAATTATTAAATCCCTACGAGGTTATGGGACTCTTAGGGAACTTTTGAGAGTTGGTACCCTTGTTTTTAAGTTTGTCAGGCGTTATAGGTTATGTGGGTATTGCCCTATATGATTTGATGTCCCGCCAAAGTGCCCTCAGATAGCCTTCGGGGTTTGAACTTACTTTGGAACAGGACGGACATCAGTATTTTTTTTTTGGATGTACGCATGTTTTGAATGATACGATGTCTCGTCAGAGTGCGCTCGGTTTGCCTTTGGCTTTGGGACAGGACGGACAACAGTTTTGTGTTTTTTGAAAGAAATACATTTCCTTCATAATTCCGTTTCAAGGCTAGTTTGATATTTTTGCGGTTGGTAAGGATTATCTAGTAAGGGGATCTATTGACAAGTAGGGATCTTGTTTTGTGTTCTTTGTTTCTTGTAGTGTTTGTTATGCTTGCCAGTCGAGAGCGATGTTTTGATTCTCACGCGGTAATAACTGAGATCTGTCGGGCATTGTTTCGTGTGTGACATGGCGTGTGGATTTTAAGATTCCGGATAATGATTTCGAGACGAATGTCGCAAGGACGTTAGATGTACGAATCTCGTAGATTCTCTCGAAAAGAAGGTGTACCTTGTGAAGTTTTTTGAGATTCAGTTCTGTTTTGTTTTGCTTCGGGTCATTGTAGGTTATGTTGCGCTGTTCACAAAGTTAGAGTTTGTTTTAAGGGGTTAGGTATGTCACGTTTGGTATTTGGTTTCCTGTAAGTTGCTTATTGAAGTGACAGTATATTAATGCGTTATTGGTTTTGTTGGGTGGTTTGTTGTTTTGTCTTTTGTTGAGTGACATACCATTGACTTTAAGAGTGGCATTATATGGTGACAGCTTCTAGACACTGCATGTCAAACAATTTTGCAATGTATGTCTTCTTGTTACGTTCGCCGTGACAAACCTGTGGTGAGGAGAATTGATTATCGACCTATTTTAAATTGTACGTGTACAGGTTGTCTTCTTGGACGATCTCCTACCTTAACATAAATTCTTTAGGGCTATTCTCCGTAATGAGGATCAAATCTAAATTTATATGTATATATGGTGATTTATATTTTTAATTTATTGCAGCTAGGTGCAACTGTATACTTCTTAAAAGGATCCAAAATTTATTTAAAGAACACTGCCACCTCTTAATAACTTCATTCTCATCTCTTCATTTCTTACGCCCCTCACTTTTCCTCCCTAAAATATGTTATTACT
Source organism: Meconema thalassinum (assembly GCA_946902985.2). Lineage (NCBI taxonomy): Eukaryota > Metazoa > Arthropoda > Insecta > Orthoptera > Tettigoniidae > Meconema > Meconema thalassinum. The sequence goes on from OX336389.2 coordinate 1,071,295,265, forward strand.
TCATGCCAGTAAGGATTGGATCCATCTTGATTGAATATCAGACATTGTTTCCTTTTTAATTGGAAATATTTAGATAACCTCTTGGTTTTTGTAACATTCAAAGCGAATCAATAAATTTGTCTTTTCCTTTGGTTTTTGGCCCTCTTGTGAAACGTGTATTCATTTCTTAGTTGATTTTCATCTCGTTCATCTTCTGAGTACACTCGACACATATTATGTTCCTTTCGGACCTCTATATGCCAATCCACACCCTGCGCACCTAATGAAACGTCCTACGTCCTTCAGGGGGCGCGATCGACAACCGGCTGTCTTGTTCCCCCCTTAGATCCTTTTGGGTCCGAAGGTATAAGTGGATTAGCCTGTCGGCTCTGACAGTTTCTGCTCCAGGGTTCAAGGCTCTCTCGTTCCCGATACGCGTGGGTTCTTTGGCCCAGGGGTCCTACCGATTATGTGCGTATGGGGGTGGTCTTGCTTTATCACCGGCGGCACAGTAATGTCATTTGTTTATTTGTAAAAGTTTTGTGAAACCTTCCGTTGTAATTTAATTATTGTCAGCAATTTGTTGTTTGATTTTAAGTTAGGCCCAATTCCATGATTTTAGGGATATTCGCTAGCTGTTATTCCTTGTTAGTTTCTCATAGCGATCCTTTCATTATTTTCTTGTTTATGATGTTTGATTTTAAGACTTCAGCTTGCATTTGTAGTTAACCATTGGCGACAAGGTGGGCACTTGTTAGGGCTTAGATATGGTTATTATTTATGTTCTAAATTTTGGTAGATGCCAATGTAATTATTGATTATTTTTATTTTTTAACTTAATTAGGTCTATGGTTATTAAACCATACCTTCATTTTAACCCAATTCAGAGTACAATTATTGGTCAGGGTCGTAGCTAGGGCATTTAGGGGTAATTATATATTTAATGGGATTATACCTCCTAATTATACCTCATAAGGCTTATTTACTTCAGGGAAAATCAATCTGCAACACCACTTATGGACCTCCGATAAACCAGTAACAGGGTCTTTCAGCACACTGTCAACGAGGAAGGTGAAGGTAATTGCACTTAATCACGACCTACATTGAGAACAGTGACATTATGAACACAATTCAACACTTAAAGATAATTTCAAATTATTTCAACAACTGATTTAAGTATAACGTTTACAGAAGACGACCAATACTAAATTAATTTTAACACATCATGGATCCAGAACTTTAAAGATGACTAAATGAAATAATTCAACAGATTCAAATTGAATATACGACTTCTCTAGAAAGAGTTCCCATAGACTCTACCAGGACCTCTACACGATCCAATTCGTTAGAGATTACTTGGAAATCAAAATAATAAATTAATATATATTGAATACACTTTTATACAATTTGCTTTCTGGATTTGGGTACCTGAAATATCTTTCCGAAACAAAATTGTAAGGACGTCCATTTTAAAGTAATTTTAAATTATATTGTCATTGTTTCTCCATCAAATACCATATGTAGTGATAGGATAAGCAACCAAAGCTGACGAATGCCCCACTGAAGGGCCGAAAACATGTTGCATCAATAAAGAAGATTACATTTTAAGTATTAACACGTGTCAAAGCAGTTTAATTAGTTATCAAATTCTATGCCAAACCAATGTATGGTCTGGAAGCTACTATATGTTAACTATAAACATGCGCAATGTAGGTAACAGTGGTGTCACTCAATCTTCTCCAAAACTTATTTTCTTGGAGAACATGGAAGCCATTAGTTTGGTGTGTCTTGTTAGATGTTATGTAAAGTAGTTTTTCAGTTATTTAACCAGTATCAAACACATTCAAAGACCCACCTGAAATTTGCACACCTCATTATTAAATAATAAAGAGGATGGCAAGTTTTGCTCTCCACTCGATCATCCTCTGATCCAGGAGTAATTACTGGTTCATTCTACACAATAAGCTGGATTTATGTTAAACCATCAGTGCACATTTCATACAATTTACTGTTAGCATATACTAATATTAACAAGGGCTTATTTTCCGGTTGGTTCTGTCTGACAAACTTATTGTGTCATTCAAAAGAATATTACCCAATGAGTAATCCGCTTCACGATCAAGACTTCTGTTAAACATCACAGAAAAAAAAAAAAAAAAAAAAAAAAAAAAGACGGCCAATCCTTAGCTTGAAAAAGAAAATGGTGAATGTAATGATGCGTACCGAACGTCGATTGTTTTCACAAAAACACACTCTGTTAATGTTATCTTGAAAGCAGAAACTGGGAAATTACAAATCACCCCTGCCGCATTAAGATATAATTAATATCCTGAAACCCCCTAAATCCTAACCGATTCAAAGATTAGTTGTAATTCACCTTTGATGAGGTTGCTACATGCAGCACAATCAGGGGAAGAGGAAGTTGTTACATTCACAGTTTTAGGTTAGTCAAAGAGAGCAAATACCCTGGATACAGGAACACAATACGAGAGTTTTTAAGTAGTGGATCTTCCTTTAAAATCTCATATATCACAAATATTCCCTGATCTCAGCTATATGAGAGTAGGTTTTCCACACATCAGAAACAGTAACCATCACTAATATGGATATCATAAACAGAGTAGCACACTTATATACTTCCAACAGTGAGAATTCGGAATGAGAATGGATAATTTGTGGGCTGCTAAGTAAGAAATGAACACCAAAATCCACTGCACAAAGGCAATAACCTAAGCAAATACTCTCAGTGACAGATATAATAAGACGATATCTGATGTTGACAACAAACCTCATTCACGTCCAACATTTGTAGTTTTCTGTCTATTCGAGAATCGACATTGTTTTCGACCGGTAGGTGTTTTACATCATCATTATTATTATTATTATTATTAAAATTCCATTTTTTTCTTCAGGTACAGATCCAAATCAGTCAAGTCCACAACCCGTGCTAGGTGCTCAAAGAATACTGCACCAGTGCGTCGCGTGATAGGCGATGGAAACGTGCCCTTGCCACAAAACTGGAAAGACTTTCTGCCCTTAGAAGAAAATAAGGTCAACCTGATAGAGTTCGTATCGAAACATCTCAGTGCAGTCGAGATAAAGGAAGTTGAACTAGTTATCAGCGGAGGGTTCAGTGATGAAAGAAAAGTTTTTTCCAACATGTCGTCTTCAAATGTCACCTCTCTGGAAGCTTCCCATGAAGAACCTGACACAATGGTGATTTTGCATGCAGTGAAAAGTACTGCAGATCAAATAGTCGTGGCAGCAAGGGATACCGATGTTTTACTTCTGCTGATTTATCCCCAAAACAGTTTTCAGAATAAAAATACAACCGGAGGAAACCAAAATAATGCAAATATAAGGCTAAGTCCACCATCTTGGCCGCCATCTTTGATTTCTGGCTTCTGGTCGTGAAATCAGCCTGGCAACAGCGATATTCTTGTTCAGCAGGTCCGAATTAGTAAATATAAGCCGTTTGCCCAAATGTTACCCAAAAACGCCGCTCATATTTAGATTTTTAAAAACTGAACCAGTCTATTATAAGCCAGAGCAGCACGAGAAGCGTGATCCAGGGGATCTGGGTAACATGGTGGCTAAAGTCTTAGACGACCCAAGAAATAGACCCAAAAACAACAAAACTATGAAAGTAAAACATCCAGACTTAAGTAAAACTCGTGAATACTTTTATTTAAAATTGTCAAGCCCCTATCCTACTTCGGAGGGTATGTATCGGCTAATCCGCAAGCTAATTAAAAAAAAAAAAGAAAATAAAAGTTCCCAGCCCTAACTGTAAACTAAGTTAAACCCTCTCGAAAAATCTAAATACAAAAGTTTAAGCAACAACAACAACAAAGCTAGGAAGATGGCACGTGTGGTGTATTCTTTGGAATACACGTCTAGTTAGAGTTAGCAATTGCTGCTCTTTGCTTTCTTTCATTGATTCTTTTTTTCTTTTTCCACAGACACCAACAGTCTTTTCCTTTTTCCTTTGATCAGGCATTTATTGTGTTCTTGAGTTTGTTTCAGTTGATAATTCCGTGAAAACTGCACTGACTCAAGATGCGGCAACCTGCCGAAGTTCTTCGGACTTATCGAGCTCAAGTAGATTTACATACCACTCAAACAGACTTCGCCGCTGTCGTCAGCTAACATCTCCTTGAAGACCCTACCTCACGAAGAAAATTTATTTTGTAAAGGGTGTTTACTGTCTAATGTTTCCCACTCTGCTATATATTCCTTTGTTTCCTTTCCCCTCCTCCTCGCCTACCTAGCTCCCTCGTGAGCTTCTCTGCTCGTTCTCAATTCTAGTTCGAACTTCGAGTGTACAGTTTGGTGCTCTCTCTTAGGGGCCAGCCTCCTGTCTCTATGAGGCAATTTTAAAATCGGCGCCATGTCTGATTTCTACGTATAATGGTCAAAGGAGACTTCAACTTCAAGGATCATGCAAGTTAAGTAACCACCTACATTGAACTTTTAAAACATTTTAAAAAGGATTTTTAATCAACATTTGGAATGCTTTCACTAAAAGTTATAGGCAGTGCTGGACTTTCACAAAATTGTGAAATATCTGCCCCTCGTGGGAAGCGTTTTTCTTAGCCAACAAGGCTTTCTACTAGTCATTAGATCTAACATTTTCTATACCAAATAAGGGAATACTTTCCCGCAACAAGGGATTTATGCCAATTGATAACTTTCTAAGACTTAACTTGCCTTCGAGGGATTATTACCGCTCCAGTTAACTGTCACTACATTTCTGGAACTTTCCATTCAAATTAAACTGTGAACCGTGTGAACTATACTTCATATTGTCTAAATTATCCAAACTTTAAGTGAAATAGAACTATTAGCTGCAATCCAAAACCTTTCAACGCAATAAACTTATTCAAGTCAAACTCAATGAAGTCATAAACTGCCATATCAAGACTACATATTGCTAAACCCCGTCAAAGTGTAACATAATGAACCCATCTTACTGCAATAGTGAAATTTTCCAATCTATCAACAAACGTTAGTGCAAAAACAGTGTCCGTTCAACAATCTACCGCGTCGCGATTCGTTCGTATTAATAAAACTGGCCAGGACTTTATCCTACAATTCCTATTCTCCTGATCCCCCTTTTGTTAATAACAATTAAGTTACTTAACTAGTCATTTTCAATGAGGCCTCGCTTAGCATTAAGCGCCCTCCCAACTTTGCTTTATGTCAAATTTATTCATTCTGTTTCAACAACCGTGGTTACAATCCACGTTTTAATATGTAACCTTTCCTCTTGCAATCAGGAACATCTAATTCTATAATTGTTAAATGTTTACTTAACTTGTTCTATCCAGGTTTCACAAAGGGTGACCTGCCCTATGTTAATGTATCACTTATTCAATTCTGCGTCGATAGCAGTAGTTATAGAAACTACTTATTAATCTCTTTTTTTCTTATCCTGCTGGCTCAGGAATTGGTAATCTTTTAATTGTTAAATTTTGTACCTGATTTCTTTTGATCCAGGCTTCGTTAATACGTCCTGACCCTTTTGAATGTAACATTTATTGACTTCTGTTTAAATAATAGCGGTCACTTCCGCTTGTAATTCTCTTCTTTTCTCCTGCTACGATCAGGAATTTAATCTATTTGTTAATAGCCTTTTCGCTTGCCATAAGGGCATTCTAATAGTGCTCGTATCCAACCTAACTAATTTTGCAAAATGTTATACTAAACTGTAAACCGTTTTTAATTAACCTAACAGGTCTAAAACCTTTTAATTATACGCTTGTTAAATAACTCTTGTAAGATTTTTGGACAAATAGGGTTCTTAGACTTCCAAGATGTTAAACCCAAATTTCTTTCTTTAGCTTGAAATAGCTAAATTGCTATTATTCTCAAACTATCTCAATTTGTTAAATAAATCCTTCATTATTTTGTTTCTATCTCTTTTGCTAGAGTAACGGTTAGGCAGTACCTTCTCTTCCCCGATTCTTCTCCTAAAATTACTTTCTATTCATAGAAAAAAGCGGTCTCTATATTAATAAAAAATCTACAACTTGTTGCGTTCAAAACAAAACTTCCAATAACAACACTTATAAAGTTTCTCTTAGCTATTACAGCTAATTCTGGTTAACTATTAATGCAAGTATAGCTTGCTCCGCCAGCTTCCTTCTTGTAGAGATTTTCTCTCTGACTTGTGGTTTACTTTAAAAAAATGGGTTTGTTTAAGTTAGGTTTGAGGTTTTTCCTCTGTTCTAAACTTTTAGTCGGCACTCTGCTGGGTAAGAGTTTAGCCTGCTTTAGATGCAACAATTGGTACTCTTTAAAGATTCCACTAACAATAATAAAAACATTGCTAAAAGCACTAGAGTTGCTTTATCTCTTCCCGCTTTGGGGGCATTCGGCCGTTCTGTCGGAGATCCAACAGTGTCTAGTAATAAAAGTATCACGACAAATTCATATCCTTCTAGCATTTCAGAATGCCTTCTAAAATCTCACCCCTTTGAAGGGAGAGTGCTTAGATCCTTTCCTTTTGGCATACCTTGCCTTGCAAGAGTATCACCCTTCCCCATAGCACCAGAATACCGGCTCGGGAGGGAAAGAGCACTTTGCGATTGCTTGCAGGCGACCTCAGCTCACGCTGCACTCCCCGGTGGCATTGCACAAGTCCCCGCAAGTATTTCACAGGCTTCGTGCAGTGGAAACTCTTTTTAAATCTTTACTTTCTTTCTCTTTTGTGTTGGATTCTCCTCCTCTCTGCCTGAAATTGTTTCGTCTCCTAAACCCACCTCCTTTTCTCTCTCATCATCTTCCCTTAGGTAGTGTTAGCACTCAGTATTAACCTACCAAAATATGGTCCCAAAACCCGGGAGAATCCAAGTTGTCAATATCTTGCAAATTACTGAAAATGAAAATCCACAGCCTGTTTCCAGTCTCCGACCGGGTCAGGAATGGAATGAATGAAGCCCCCATCTAGCGGCGAGGATATGGACTGTGCCGGCTGCCGAGGCCTGACGCACTCCTCTGGGGCAATGATTAAATGAATGACAGATGAAATGAAATGATAGTGGAGAGTGTTGCTGGAATGAAATTTTGACAGGGAAAACCGGAGTACCCGGAGAAAAACCTGTCTGCCTCCGTTTTGTCCAGCACAGATCTCACATGGAGTGACCGGGATTTGAACCACGGACCCAGCGGTGAGAGGCCGGCGTGCTGCCGCCTAAGCCACGGAGGCTTTGCTTGCAAATTACTAATATCTTGAATTTTTCAGCTATAACTTTACTGTGCAAAGCTGGTGGAGGAGACAGAAGTCACTCCTGTCTCCTTCAGTGTCGATCACTTTCAACCTGCTCGCTGCTGCCATCATGACAGCCTTTCCACCAACTCCACATTATCGTAAGTTGTACTCTAATTAACCCACTTCATTATGGCCCCCGCGGACAAGGATAGGGATGATAAGCTTACCGCCAAACGAGCGTCTTATAGGGGACAAATCACCCGATTTAAGAAATACATCAAAGAGCTGAACACTACAGAATCTCATATAGACATAATAAAACATCGTTTAAAAGACTATGAAAAACCTTTCGAAAATTATAACACTGTCCAAACAGAAATTGAAACATGCATGCTCAATCAAACAGACGATCGAGTAGAGGTAGAAAACCAATACTATGAAGTCATAGGCGCTGCCTTCAAAATAATTCGTCAACTTGAGGAAGACCAAAAAAAGGACGTTATGTTTTTAGCTCACTCCACGAACAACGAACCTCGTTTCGTGAGGGCACTCATAAACCTAAACCAATACTCCCAAAAGTAAACTTGCCTCATTTTTCAGGAGAGGAATCTGCATTGGAGTCTTTTTATGAACTTTTTTGTTCTCTTGTCCATGGCAATGAAGATATTCAAGTTATTTACAAATTTCATTATTTAAGATCAATTCTCCGTGATCAAGCATTGCAGTTAGTTGAAGTGGTCCCATTATGCGACGAAAACTATCCTATTGCCTTTAATCTACCGAAAGAAAGATGCGGCAATTTACGTTAACGTATTCAGCGCCACATGAAGGCCCTATCAACTTGCCCTCCTCACAGCATAATGACGTCACTAGTCTGCGTACCCTCATCGATACTACACACCTTCATGTGAAAGCATTATCCCAATTGGATCAGCCCACTGACCATTGGGACACCTTCTTAATACACTTAGTAGTTTCTAAAGTCGATACTGCTACTCTCATAGCTTGGGAAATTGAACTTTCTAATAATGATGATTATTCTTATGAGCATTTAGTCAGCTTTATAAATGCTAGATGTCAACTTTTAACCGCCCTAGCTAAGCAAAGTGAATCCACGTCTCCCAATTCTAAACATGAATCTATGTCTCCTAAATCTAAACGCGAATATGCAGCTTCTAGTACTCAAAAAACCTGGCTCTAGCTCTTCTAAGTCTAAACCATACGCCACTGGTTACCAAACTATGTCCAGTGAATATCGTACTGCAAGTTCTCTTGCATTAAGAACCCAAAGTGAACCCCTCAAACGTTCTCACGCGTTATACTTATGCAAATCTTTCAAAGAACTATCAGTTGATGACAGAAGGAAATTAATATCTCAAAACAAGTACTGCTTCAATTGTCTTTCACCCAAGCACTCTGCTTCTAATTGCAAGTCCACTAGACTCTGTTTTCATTGTGAAAGGGCGCATCACACTTTATTGCATCGTCATGATCAACCGAGGTCATCAGCAGCATCCACTTCTCAAAAAAGTGACAATACTAACAAGTCTAATGCATCATCTTTTATTCAAAACGCCAAGTCTTTGCGTAGTGCTCAAGTACTATTGTCCATGGTTCAAATTGATGTTCAAGATAAATCTGGTAACTGGGTTCGCGCCCAGTGCCTCCTCGACTCAGCGGCGACCCATGATTTTGTTTCCAACTCTTTAATAAAAAAACTGGGTCTTCCAGTAACCCCCACTTCCATCAATGTATCAGGCATTAAGAGTTTAAAATCACAAGCTTTGCAATTCTCAAAATTAACTATAAAGGATACTTGTCAAATAAATAATTTTCTCAAACTAAATTGCCTCATTCTTAACAGCATTGCTGAAAATACCCCTAGTCATTCTGTTGACACTTCCTGTTTAAATATCCCTTCTCACGTAAGTCTAGCAGTCCTCTGTTTAATATCCAAGGTCCTATTGACATACTTTTTAGTGCAAATGTTTTCTGGAATTACCTTCGCAAGCAAATTCGTCAATTATCTTCCAATGTGTTTGCCAGAGACACTAATTTTGGGTGGATTGTTACCGGTCAGCTCCCTCAAAGTAAATTTCGATATAATAATTTGTGGGGATGTAAATGTGGATTTCTTAAAATTTGATAGAAATTGTGAATTATTAACACAGTTACTAATTTCCTATGGACTGAAAGCTACAGTAAATACCCCAACAAGAATAACAAAATTTAGTAAAACCACTCCTGATCAAATTTTTATAAATACAGATAAATATCACCATTCAATATAAGTCTATTGTCCGGGTTTTAGTGACCACCATGGACAAATACTGAGTTTTGAAGTATCCGAAACAATCAATAATAATGATAATGGAGTAAAATCAAAGTGCAGGTCATTCACTGAATCAAATGTTACATATTTCAATGACTTATTAAATTAGGAAACATGGTCAGAAATTTATGAATTAGAAAATGTAAATGATAAATTTAATGCATTTAACAGTACCCTAAAACACTATTTTGAAATAGCATTCCCCTTTAAACGAAGAACTGTTCAAAATAACAAAACTAGCAATTGGATAACAACAGGGATTATAAATTCATGTCAAAGAAAGAAATTTCTACACAAATTATATAAACAATACCACACAACACCTGAATTCAATTTATACTACAAAAATACACTAGCTTATTAAATAAGGTAATAAGACTAGCAAAGAAAATGCATAATGATAATTTTATTTCCCAATCATCTAATAAAAACAGGGCTATGTGGTCCGTGATAAAGAAAGAAACTGGAAAATCTGCTAAAATACAAAGGAACATTACACTGACCAGAAATAATAAAGTGATTAATAATCCAGAGGAAATGGCAAACACTTTTAATGACTATTTTCTGGAAATTCCACAAAAATTATTAAATAAATCACAGGTAAATACACTAAATTCTAATAATAAAATAAATATATGCAGTGATTCTTTATTTATAAATCATGTCACAAGTGAAGAGGTAAGAATAGTTATAAAAGAGCTAAAAAATAAATTCTGTGCTGGCATTGATGGCATTCCTGATTCAATTTTAAAGAAATGTGCAGAAAATATAATAAATCCACTTACGCACTTAATAAACAGTTCAATTCTCTCAGGAACTTACCCGGATATTTTGAAGTTATCAAAAGTAATTCCAGTGCACAAAAACGGTTCAATAGATGAATTAGATACCTTACCAACTGGTATTGCAAAAATTGTGGAAAAAATTATGTATAGACTGATAAGTTTCATAGAAAAAAATAAAATATTATCAAACTCACAACATGGATTCAGAACGGAAAAATCTACACAGACAGCAATTTACGAATGTAGTAATTGTATACTGAAATTAATTGACATTAAGGAACATGTGACTGGCCTATTCTTGGATTTATCGAAAGCATTTGATGTTGTTGACCATAAAATCCTCCTTACCAAACTAAATCAATATGGTATTAGAGGTCTAGCTAATAAATGGATCGAGTCTTACTTAACAAGGCGTAAACAAATAGTAAGCTTGAGACACAAGGATGATGGAACCAAATTACTTAATGAAACATTGTCCAATGAGGGAATTATTGAATTTGGAGTACCCCAGGGATCGGTTTTGGGCCCACTACTCTTTCTTCTATATATCAATGATATAACACAGAACGTTCATTCACACAAGGAAATTTTGTTTGCGGACGATACAACACTCGTAATAAAAGGTGAAACTAAACAGGTCATACAGCAGTCTGCTGACTCCGTTACAGGAGAGTTAACCAAATGGTCACAAGGTAATCGCCTCATAATAAACTATAAAAAAAACAGTATGTCTAAATTTCCACACTATACAGAATAGGAATCCTGCGAAACCCAATATAACATTAAATGGTCATCAAATAGAAAATAAATCAGAAACAAAGTTTTTAGGACTATGGATACAACAAGACTTGAAATGGAATAAACATATACAATATCTGAATACTAAACTGAACTCGATGTGCTTTGCGTTACGTATTTTGAAAACCTGCACCAGCATGCACACATTAAGAAATACTTATTTTGCTTATTTCCATTCATACTTAAGATATGGGATCATATTTTGGGGTATGTCGCCAGATGTACTAAGCACGTTTAGGATACAAAAGGGGGCGATTAGAATTATGGCAAATGTAAACTCTAGAGAATCATGCATACCTCTGTTTAAAGATTTAAACATTCTCCCACTGCCCTGCATATATATCTTTGAAAGTATTATGTTTTTTAAAAATAATTTAATGAATAAAGATGTTTTTCTTAAAACAAACAATGATGTTCATAGGCATAACACAAGACAAAATCAAAACATTCATATTTCACACACACACAAGCATATATCAAAAAGGAACTTTTCACACTGGAGTTAAATTATACAATAAACTACCCCAGTATATAAAACTGGCCCCAAAAATAAAATACTTTGATAGAATATTGAAAGCTTATCTGCAGTGCCATTGTTTTTACTCAGTAGTTTAATATCTTAGCGTATAGGAGCGATGAAATCTATAATTATATTTTACTTTTTTAATTTAATTGTAATACCTAGCTGTATGTTGTTGTATTTATAGAATTAAGTTTTCATATTATGATAATAGAGTGAGGTGTAAATAGTTGTGCAATAAGATTGTATCTATTAAGATTTGCTATTATAATAAGTTAAATAGTTATAATATTAGTAATATATACCTGTTAGTTCTTTTATTTTATAGATGTAAATTCTGACGTGTCCTATATCAAAAATGTATTGAATGCATGTATTTGATCAAATGGAATTTAAAAAAATCTATCTATCTATATATCTATCTATCTATCTATCTATCTATCTATCATTATACCACTCAATCTGTGTCGCAATGCCACTTTGTAATTACCGATTTGGAATAGTTCTGGAAACTTGATAATATCGACCCCCCTAGCTCAACCTCCTCAGAAAACGAATTCTGCGAGCAACTTTTCATTTCCACCACTACTCGCACACCCGAAGGCCGATTCATAGTCCAAATGCAAAGACTACTGACTCCTCCAAAACTAAGTAATTCTCAGCCTAAAGCGCGTAAAGCTCTCTTCGCCATAGAGAGTAAATTTAAAAAAGAACCTCTTGTCAAACAACTATACACAGAGTTCATGGAGGAGTATGAAGGGCTGGATCACATGGAAGTTGTTAATAGATCTGAGGACGAATTGCATCCCCCAGTCTAAACTGTCTTCATAAATCACCATCCCGTGTGGAAAACCCTTCTTGTTAAAGACAAACTTCGAGTTGTGTTTAACGGGTCATCACCTGACGCTAATGGTAACAGTCTTAACGATACTCTTCACCCCGGTCCTGCTATTTAGTCCGATCTGTCTACCATACTCTTAAATTTTCGCTTGTTCCCTATAGCCGTCATTGCGGATATAAAGCAAACGTATTGTCAAGTTTTAATCCAATCTGAGCAGCAAGATCTTCAGAGAATCTTATGGCGTGACGAAACTAGTAAACCCATTAAAATATTTCGCAAAAAGCAGTTATGTATGGTCTTATACCTTCCGCTTTACCAGCTATCCGATCCTTACATATGCTAGCTTCTCAAGATGGTCATTTATTTCACGCTAAAGCTTCAGAAGCATTAACTACATCCTTTTATGTCGATGATTACCTTCAATCCTTTCAGACTCTTGAAGAAGCTTCTCTCGTATCTCTTGAAATAAAGCATTGTTAAAGAATGGCGGATTCCCACTTCATAAGTGGAATTTAAACTCACCTGAGTTCCTAGCTCAATTTCCCGTTGAAGGTGTAGATCCCTTTTCTGTTGAAATTGGCGGAGATTCCGTATCTATAAAAACGTTAGGAGTACACTAGTGCACTCGCACTGATACTCTCATCTACAAAGTCTTGCTTGCCGAAGAGCTCCCTAACACAAAAAGGCAAATTTTGTCTGAAATAGCTAAGATTTTCGAACCGCTTCAATTTCATGCTACAGTTATTGTTATTGCCAAGCTTTTTATGCAAGAGCTATGGTGTCTCAAATGTGAATGGGATGAAGCTGTTCCCCCTTCTTTTCTTAATAGATGACTTTCTTTTCGGTGTAGTTTACTTAACCTTTCGGTTATTGAAATTCCTAGAAATGTAATCAATGCTTCTAATACACCTTTCATTCTTCATGTCTATGCCGACAGCTTCGAAAAAGCTTACGGTTGCTGTGCATACCTTGTTTATCGCAATCCTCTAAACGAATCTTCACGTTCAAGTCTTATTTCTGCTAAATCCAAAGTAGCCCCGCTTAAAACTATCACCTTGCCCAGACTTGAATTGTGTGCTGCACTGATGGCCGCAGAACTTGCTAAAAACTGCAGAATGTTTTAAAAATTCAATTTTTGCAAATCTATCTATGGAGCGATTCCATGATCACTCTTTCTTGGATCGCCAAAACCCCTACTCACTGGCAAACATTCGTTGCCAATAGAGTTTCTAAAATTCAAACCCTTTCTTTGGGATGTCAATGGCGACATGTGCCTAGCTCTGATAACCCTGCTGACATCATCTCACGTGGTTGCTTACCCTCTCAATTGGCAGCATCTCAACTGTACTGGTATGGGCCCTCGTTGTTAATCGAATACTGTTCTAGCTGGCCTTCTAAACCTCCAGTTACAATTTCCAACTTGCCTGACGCTAAAGTATCTAAATCCAAAGCTTCGTATCTTATTTCCAGCGTTTCATTTCCCTTATTATCACGCTATTCTTCCTTTCATAAACTAATTCGGATTTTTGCTAATCTTCACAGATGGAAATTGCCACCCGTGGACGGCTAGCGTGGGTGGGCCTACTTACCTTTTATGAGGTCCGCGTCGCTTCCACTGCAAAATCACCTCCAGATGACATGTCCCAACAGAAGAGCTCCAAAAGGGGTGGAAGGAAAATGGAGAAGGGGAACGCACAGGCTATTCTACAGACACCCCCCAATAACCGACAGAACTGCTGTCGATGAAATAATGCCACAACAGTTGCTAAAAAATGAAAATAAAAATAAATGTTAAAATTTAAAAGGAAAACCCCTCCAGCAGAAACAGAACATGCTTGCTTGCAAAGCAAAAAAAAAAAAGGACAAGAATTAAATTAAAAATTAAAATGTTATAAAGCCCAAAGATTAAAATAAAATTACAGGCATGATTAAATGAGAAAGGGCTTGATAATTTACAAGGGAATGCAATACCGATCCGACATGCGGAGATCCAGACCACGATGAAACGAGAAATTAAAAATTAAAATTAACCAAATAAAATAGGATCAGAAAATAATTCAAAATTTGCATGACGGAGAAAAACACAGGAACATTTACCAAAAACACAAAGTTAAACCAACAAGATTAAATTAAAAAATATTAAGCTAACACCACAACACGTTAGAGCTTCGCGGTCGGCGCCAAGAGACTGACTTTGAGACCAGAATTCATTTCGGCAAAACAAAAAACAAACATGGCCACTAAAGACAGGAGACCGCATGCCCGATCGAATTACGGCAAACAATTTAGCAAAACTAAATTTTAAAATCAGCAGAAAGAAAAGAACGGAGGAAAACAATTACGTCTAAACACTATTAACAAAAGGGAGGAGCCACGGATCTTAAATCAGATAAATAATATGCCAATCCCAAGATTGCCAAAGGAAAATAAATAATAATTTAAAACGTAAAATAACCCTAGAAATGTGTCTCCAGAAGGTACAAAGAAAACAAAAACCTTTTTTTAAATATATCAGGTAACGTTGACAAACAGAAATATTAGGCCTATAAAACAAAATAAGGTACAGAATTAAAATATTACTATAAGACGATATTGGAGCTCCATAACAATAATAAATAAACATGTATAATTCAACGTACCTTACATCCTTCTCATCGGAGACACAATGAAAATAAAATAATTAACACACAATATAAATAAAATATAATCTGGCACTTGATTGCCTTTAAAATGGCTAACACGATTATGCGCCGTTTTGATGTCACAAGCACTCCTGATGTATCCAGATGCGATTTACTTTGCATATTTCCTCTTCACGGCGGAACGATGAAATCAAATCCTTATGTAGCACAGGCGTTTCCTTTTTCTTGAATATGTATTCATATTTGGTAAAAGCTAGGGGCCAAGGCTCCCCTAGCACAACGGATAGATACTGTTCCAACCAGTTGGCTTGTTGTTTACAAGACGACAGACCATGAACTCCACAAGATGGCGGAGAATTCCGCGTCAGATACCGAACTGCATTCATGTAAATATTCAACGTCCAATCAAGGCTTGACACATCAATCAACAATGTCATAATTAAGTAACAAATTTGGCGGTATCATGAAGTATATATATTCTTTTGTTTATGACGTAGAATATAATTGCCATCAATTATGCCACGAAAAGGAAGAGTTTTATAAGACACAACTAACGCATTCTAGCGGAGAAGAAGGAACCATTTGAAGGAACCCCGAAGTCCGACAGCAGGTGCCATCTCGTGTTCACAAAGGGGATCAAGTCACCAGGCGGTCGATTCAGAATGTCATGAATTCCATCCAGGGGTAGATACATGTTTGAAACGTTGGGACGGGCTCTTGCACGTAACAGTCTCCCTCCCTTAAGCGTGAACACCGTTCACGAATATGCCTAGGCATAGGCAGAACTCCTTAACTAGTCGATTGTTTCCAGAAGATAATGTTCACCAGTTAACTCCAATTGATGGATGGAACCGCATCGTTTTGGTTAGGAAGAGTGCAGGGTCAGATTATCAGTGATGGGATTATTGATCACCTCGCAAACTACTTTGTCAACAGCATCACTGTGTCCATCAGTATTCAGAAACGCAGAACCCCAGCACCAGCAGTGCTTTCATAGTCCGAGACACGTTAGGTAAAATGTTTTTTATAAGTCCAATATAGTTCGCTTTAAACGACGTAGGTGGAAGCAATGTGCCATATATCATGCGACGCGTGGCCAGCCATTTACAAAATAGAAGTTAATCTAATTTCAAAAATAAAAGTTTACAGTACTACAATTTCTTACTACAATTTACAAAAGAGAAACAAAGTTTAATTTATATGAAGAAAATATTTTTGACCATGATCTAGATCCGTGTTTTCAAAATTTAATTTACAAATTTACCTTTTTACAGACTAGAAGTACGTTTCAAGATGACATGAGTTAAACGACTATACACTTAGAAGGAACTACGGTAGAGGAATGACCACTCAAATTCCCAAGGGAACATGTATACAAGATATCATGAGTTAGGTCTCCCACCGAGTCCAATTTACATGCTAGCATCTTCTATGAGAACATCAAAATTAGTTACAATTTTACAATGTTAGGCTATTACACGATGATAACATTTTACCATTAAATGGGAATTACCCAACAGTTACAAGTTGTATCCCAGTAGAGTTTGCAAATCCAATTCAAAATTCCAGAAGGAACAGATTCCTGAAGGCTTCAATGAAGGTTAGGGATACTCTACATTATACAAAATCAGTTTACAAAATTTATGGTAGCATTTCCTCATTAGAAACCTCTCCACCTCGTTTAATGTGCGACAGATGCACTCTGGAAATTTTCTTTGCTTTGGGGTTTCTAATAAGCAGAGTAACGGGAGTCAGGAATGCCTCTACATAACATGGGCCCTTGAAACGAGGGGTCAACTTGCTTGAAACTAGTTTACTGACGCCCTTGGGCTCGAAATTGCGAACGTACACAACATCACCAATTTCCAAATCCGTTGGCTTGCGACAGGCATTGTGTCGCTTCGCAAGTTGGTCATGTGATACCTTAATATTCTCTCTAGCCTTGTCGAATTTCGCCCTCATATCCTCGGGCGTGAAACTGTCTGGAAGGAGATCGTGCAGGTTCCACAGATTAGACAACGGAGAATTGGCCATAAAGTAAAACATTAACGAAAAAGGGGTGGCTTGCGTGCTCTCCTGCACGGCGGTGTTGAAAGCAAAATTGAGCCAATGCAAATTAGAATCCCACTTGGAATGGTCGTCGTGGTGGAAATCAATCAGAGCAGAACGGAGATTACGATTGACTCGCTCAGCGAGAGACGGGTTAGGAAAATAGGGAGTGGTGGTTACATGCGAAATAGCATAATCAAATAAGAATTGACGGAACTGATGAGATACAAAGCACTTGGCATTATCTGATACCAGGTACTGACATGGCCCAAAAGATGAAAAGATGGAATTAAGACACTTTATGACGGAACTGGTTGTAGCCTGTCTGGTGGGGAAAATCCAACTAAACCGGGTGAAACCGTCAGTGCAAACAAGCGCAAATTGGTTTCCCCGACCAGAGCGAGGGAACGGCCCAACATGGTCGATAAACAGCCTCTCCAAGTGTCTAGATGCCGGTTCAGATGACAACAGGCCAACCTTAGTAGAAACCGGAGGTTTGCTAATACTACATGCAGCACAATTCCTAATGAGCCTCCTGATGTCGCCATCCATACTTTGCCAAATGAAAAACTGTCTGATTTTAGCTCGGGTCTTGAATACTCCTAGGTGGCCACCAATAGGAGATTCATGATAGTAACGAAAGATTTCCGGAATGAGGACTGACGGGAGCACAATTTTAGGTAGACGGTCATGACGAGACGAACAGCACAATACACCATCCTTCAGAGAGTAGGGCTTGATCACTTCACCAGAATTGATTCTGTCAATAAGGCTAGATAAGGAGGGATCTTCTCTGGAATCGTCTCACTTCCTCAAAAAGCACAGGGGAATTGCTAAGAACGACATTGACACAATTTACAGCAGATACAAGGTTTACGGGTTCACATTCTTGAATATCCTCTTCAGCTGTTTCCTCGTACATGCGGCTTAATGAATCAGCTACCGCATTTTCGGACCCACGAATATGGTGGACAGTGAACTGGAATGACAGAATCCTAGTTGCCCATCTGGCAATCCTACCAGTTTTACGGGGTTTCCCTAAGACCCAGCTCAAGGCTTGGTTATCGGTCTCAAGGAGAAACTTAGTGTGCTCAAGATACACACGGAATTTTTCTAGAGCGAACAACACAGCTAAACCCTCAAGTTCGTATATGGAATACTTCCTCTCTGCGTCCGTTAAGGTACGAGAAGCGTATGCAATGGGTTGCCTACCCAGATCAGATTCCTGCAGTAGGACACAACCAACACCACGACCAGACGCATCAGTCTGCACAATGAACTGCTTCCCAAAATCCGGAATGGCTAATACAGGGGCGTTAGAGAGCGCAAGCTTAAGATCTTCGAAGGCTGCTTGCTGAGAGAGACCCCACTCAAACTTCACAGCCTTTTTGCGTAATAGATTTAGAGGAGCAGCACGGTCGGCAAAGTTACTGATAAACTTACGGAAGAAGTTCACCATACCAATGTAACGAGCAACACCCTTGGCGTTCTTGGGTGGTTTAAAATCTCTGATGGCCTGCGTACGAGACTGGTCCACGGAGATACCAGATGCGGAAACAATATGTCCCAAGAAGGAAATTTTGGGCTTGGCAAAGGAAACCTTGGACCATTGGACGGTAAGGCCAGCGTCACGCAACCGATCAAGTACAACTTTCAGATGATCAACGTGTTCCTCGAAGGACTCAGAATAGATCACCACATCGTCAAGGTAGTGGTACACAAACTTGAATTTAATTTCTGAAAACACCTTGTCCAGAAGTCTGCTCAACACAGCGGCTCCGGTGGATAGGCCAAACGGGACACGGGCATACTCAAACAGGTTCCAGTCAGTGGAAAAAGCAGTAACATGCCTGGATTCCGGAGAGAGGGGCATTTGGAAGTAAGAAGAATTTAAATCGAGGATCGTGAACACCTTAGCGTTGCGAAACCAACTAAAACATGTGTGAAGGTCCGGCAAAGGAATGGATTGCAAAACAACTTTTTGATTAAGAGCCCTATAGTCGACCACCGGCCGAAAACCACCGTTAGGTTTTGGCACAAGAAATACAGGGGAAGAGTAGGCAGAGATAGAAGGTTGGATAACACCTTCTTCCAACATCTTATCGATAATCTTCCGAAGTTCAGCCATCTTGGGCGGGGCAAGTCGATACGGGCTGGAACGCACCGGCACAGAATCGGTTAGCTCAATCTTGTACTCCATCAAATGGGTTACACCCAACTTGTCCGTAAATACATCACTATACTCCTGACATAACCTCTTAATGGCATCCTTTTGAAGATTCGTTAAATTTTCCAGATCGAGATCCTCAATAGTCACAGGTTCACTAACAGAATTGACAGCAGGAGAAGATAAAACCGGGTTAAATGATAATTTACTCTGCGTATTAAACTTAAACCATAAGTTGCGAGCACCAAAATCAAGAAGCATACCAACGTGTGACATGAATTTAGCTCCAATGACCACAGAACAAGAAAGATTTCTGGCAACAAAAAATTTTAATTTCCAAGAAAAATTAAGAATATGAATTTTGACTGTCATACTACACAAAATATTTAAGTTTGAACAATTTGCCGAAATAAAAGATTCATTGTTAGGCTCTAACTCAGGAAATTTGCAAACACTCTTCATAGATAAAAATCAGTCCTCGCTTATAAAGGATGCGACACTACCAGAATCAAGCAATGCAGAAACGGGCTCGTCATTAACACAAATTTCAATAAACGGGGATATTCCTTTAGCCACAGGAGAAATTCCAAAACCATTACTCACTCTAAAACGATTACAAGTAGATGACGAGGACACCCGCACATCAGGTTTCACATTATGTTTAGAATTAGGCTGACTTGCCACGACATTGCTCACCGACAGGTTAGGTAGGTCAGCGACATAAGCAGAATTAGCACGTGAAGATTTAGTTTTCAACGAGTTATCAAGACTTTCATCGGTAGGGCGACCAGAAACTTCACAGGGTTTTCCCAAATTCACATGCACAGAAATATCCTTAGAAGTAACACCCGAGTTGGTCTCCACAACATCCCGTCATTGGCGATACACAACCTGGTTACTCGGACACACCTTCTTGACATGTCCCACGCCACCGCGCGTGTGGCACTTAATATTGGGTCATGGGTGGAACATAACCTTAGGCGGGGGACGAGACATCAAGGAAGGAGGGGGACAAGACATCAAGGAAGGAGGAGGAACGTTAGCTACCCGAAGGGAATCTGCATGTTTCACAGCCATAGCCTCTATAACGACCTGTTTCAGCTCGACAAATGACGAAGGCCTGGTACACATAGTCATGTATGACCTATATTGAGGCGAAAACCCATTTACAATCGATGACACCAACTGTCGTTCAGTTAAAGGGGATGCAAATACCTGGGCATACACCTTAATGTCACTGACATAGTCGTTAAGTGACTCGTCCAACCTTTGGACACGATATAAAAACTTTTGCTCGAGAGCACTAAGGGCACTCGCAGGGACAAAAAACCACAACACTTCCCTAATAAACATGGCTAAGGACATGCGGAGGTGGATAGCTTCAATTAGCTTATCGCGCAGCATACCGGAAGCAACCGGATATAACAGTTGGAAAATCTGATTTTCCGACATCCCAAAAATCGAGGCATGGTTACCCAATTCGACCACTTGCTTTAAAAATTGGACCACTTGGGTAACGTCATCTAGGTTGAAATGCTTTAACTTAGTTAAGAAACGAGAAATAGGATGAGGAATCGACCCATAATTAACGGTAGGCGAGAATGTAGCATTAGGAAAAGAGACATGGTTACCAGGGTAGCCCGCTCGCACACCCTCTACAGGAGACAAAACATTTACATTACTAGAGAAGGAACCGGGATGCAATGGGTCGGCAGGGCCCAGGAAATCATTAGGTGACCTAAGATGAGAAGAATGACCGTAAGCAGGGTTAAGAGGACTGGGCAAGCCAGAACTAGACAAAAGAGGGGCAGGCAAACCACTACTAGAAATCGATCCCAAAACCTCAGACCTAGTAAACAGAGGTGATTCACGTTCAACCCCAGAAGAACTCTCCAAATTCACAAGGTTATCTCTTAAGTCAATTAAATCGAAAACACTATTGTTGTCGGCCATTTTGGAAAACACAGAATGCAGACAGCCAATATAGAAGGAAACAAATTTTAGGAATTACAAGGACAGTTTACACTTTCACAACAAAACCAAAACTACCAATTACCACCACCATAGATTAGGTTGACACTCGAACACAGCCACCACCTATAATACAAGATCATGCACAATGCTGTCCAGAACTGCATACGTCACCGCCTGCTTGGCTCGAGAACAGGAAGCTAAATTACAAAAATTGGCACAAAACACATGGCGAACAGCTTCCGATAGGGCTCCAGGATGCCTTCACTCGTAGCATGTGGGCTATCAGAATATTAAGAAATCCCCATTTCCCATGCCAAGAACACATGTCAGTCACTCACCGAGCTTCTTTGTCAGTGGGGATGCTGCATACAAACAGGGTAAAATACAGCAGCAAACGCCTCGCTTCTAAACAGGTCACTTACAGCTCACCACATGGATGTTCAGAGGCAAACATGAAATAAAACAAACGACAAGGATTAGCTTTACATAATATCAAGTGCACTGGCATGACAATATCCCACCAACAACCGCCCCATCAGCACTAGAAGGGTCCATAAAACAAGCCTGCGGGTACTGGGGAGGGGATAGTTATGGAAGCGAACTCGAGCGCGGTCTGCTACCAGAATGCCACCCGTGGACGGCTAGCGTGGGTGGGCCTACTTACCTTTTATGAGGTCCGCGTCGCTTCCACTGCAAAATCACCTCCAGATGACATGTCCCAACAGAAGAGCTCCAAAAGGGGTGGAAGGAAAATGGAGAAGGGGAACGCACAGGCTATTCTACAGACACCCCCCAATAACCGACAGAACTGCTGTCGATGAAATAATGCCACAACAGTTGCTAAAAATGAAAATAAAAAAAAATTAATGTTAAAATTTAAAAGGAAAACCCCTCCACCAGAAACAGAACATGCTTGCTTGCAAAGCAAAAAAAGGACAAGAATTCAATTAAAAATTAAAATGTTATAAAGCCCAAAGATTAAAATAAAATTACAGGCATGATTAAATGAGAAAGGGCTTGATAATTTACAAGGGAATGCAATACCGATCCGACATGCGGAGATCCAGACCACGATGAAACGAGAAATTAAAAATTAAAATTAACCAAATAAAATAGGATCAGAAAATAATTCAAAATTTGCATGACGGAGAAAAACACAGGAACATTTACCAAAAACACAAAGTTAAACCAACAAGATTAAATTAAAAATATTAAGCTAACACCACAACACGTTAGAGCTTCGCAGTCGGCGCCAAGAGACTGACTTCGAGACCAGAATTCATTTCGGCAAAACAAAAAACAAACATGGCCACTAAAAACAGGAGACCGCATGCCCGATCGAATTACGGCAAACAATTTAGCAAAACTAAATTTTAAAATCAGCAGAATGAAAAGAACGGAGGAAAACAATTACATCTAAACACTATTAACAAAAGGGAGGAGCCACGGATCTTAAATCAGATAAATAATATGCCAATCCCAAGATTGCCAAAGGAAAATAAAAAATAATTTAAAACGTAAAATAACCTTAGAAATGTGTCTCCAGAAGGTACGAAGAAAACAAAAACCTTTTTTTTATATATCAGGTAACGTTGACAAACAGAAATATTAGGCCTTTAAAACAAAATAAGGTACAGAATTAAAACATTACTATATGACGATATCGGATCTCCATAACAATAATAAATAAAAATGTATAATTCAACGTACCTTACATCCTTCTCATCGGAGACACAATGAAAATAAAATAATTAACACACAATATACATAAAATATAATCTGGCACTTGATTGCCTTTAAAATGGCTAACACGATTATGCGCCGTTTTGATGTCACAAGCACTCCTGATGTATCCAGATGCGATTTACTTTGCATATTTCCTCTTCACGGCGGAACGATGAAATCAAATCCTTATGTAGCACAGGCGTTTCCTTTTTCTTGAATATGTATTCATATTTGGTAAAAGCTAGGGGCCAAGGCTCCCCTAGCACAACGGATAGATACTGTTCCAACCAGTTGGCTTGTTGTTTACAAGACGACAGACCATGAACTCCACAAGAAGGCGGAGAATTCCGCGTCAGATACCGAACTGCATTCATGTAAATATTCAACGTCCAATCAAGGCTTGACACATCAATCAACAATGTCATAATTAAGTAACAAATTTGGCGGTATCATGAAGTATATATATTCTTTTGTTTATGACGTAGAATATAATCAATTATGCCACGAAAAGGAAGAGTTTTATAAGGCACAACTAACGCATTCTAGCGGAGAAGAAGGAACCATTTGAAGGAACCCCGAAGTCCGACAGCAGGTGCCATCTCGTGTTCACAAAGGGGATCAAGTCACCAGGCGGTTGATTCAAAATGTCATGAATTCCATCCAGGGGTAGATACATGTTTGAAACGTTGGGACGGGCTCTTGCACGTAACAGAAATATTTCTTTGTTGACCAGCCTGTTCTTTTTAAACCACATCTAACTAATCGTGAACTAACTCTTGCTACTATCAAAGTTTTGCATCTCACACAGCACCAAGCCTTTCCTATCGAATTGTATTTGCTTTCAGCTAAGAAGGATCTTTCAAAATCTAGTTGTCTTTGCGCCCTAGCCCCTTTCCTTGACGAAAATGGGTTACTCAGAGTAGGCGGTAGGCTTTCTCATTCTTCACTTTCTGAAGACAAAAAGCATCCTGTTATTTTGCCTTCCAGACATCACGTAACTTCTTAAATCATACGTGACTTCCATTATAGAAATTCGCACGTTGGTACTCGCACCTTGCTTTGCTTATTAAGGGAAAAATACTGGATAATAAACGGAGTGCATGAAGTTTCCTCAGTAATACACAAATGCATCCCCTGCTTTAAGGTGAAACCTAAGGTTAGCACTCAGATTATGGGCGATCTACCTTCCTTCCGCTCGTCTCCTAGCCGGCCTTTTGCCTTAACTGGCGTGGATTACATGGGTCCATTCCAATATCTGCGTAATTCCTCTGAAGCTAAACGCAAATTGTTAGCAAAACTTTATGTTTCTCTCATCGTTTGCATACTTCCTGTCAGCTGTCCCTCGTTTCACTGCCAGGCGTGGAGTTCCTTCTGAAATGTTCTCCGATAACGCCTCCACCTTTCAAGGCGCAGCTTCATTGTGGAAGAAAGCTCTTACATCTTCTCTTCCCATGGAGCAAATTTCTAACTTGTCTTATGCTAAAAGTTTTAAATGGCAATTCATACCCCCTTACGCTCCCCATCACGTCGGCAGGTGGGAATCTTATGTCAAGATTCAAGTTCTAGGTAATCGTATTCTAACTTATGAAGAATTTAATTCACTGTCTATCCTAATTGAAGGTGTTGTTAATACTCGCCCCTTGACCCCGCTTTCCAATGATCCTGATGATTTACTTCCATTAACACCTGGTCATTTCCTTATTGGCAGTTCTCTTTCTTCCCTTCCCCTCTTCCTAACTCTCACAGAGATTCTCGCTTGCCTATTGTTTGGCATAAAATTGAGGCTTTTCGTAATTCCTTCTGGAAAAGGTGAAAATTGGAGAACTTAACTTCTTTGCAACGGAGACAGAAGTGGCTTCTTTCCAATCCTGACATCAAAGTGGGAGATTTTATTCAGGTAAAGGATGCTTCTCCCCCACTGGTTTGGATCTCTCGCAGAGTGGTGGAGTGCTACCTGGGTAGGGACGGGAGAGTGAGGGTGGTGAAGATCTTGACCGCCAATGGTTATATTACAAGACCAATCTCTCTTATAGCTCCACTTCCTCTAAATCCTTAAAATGTTCTTTTTTCTGTTCTCTGCTGGTGTCTGGCCCTCTCAGAATGGTGTATTCTTTGGAATACACGTCTAGTTAGAGTTGGCAATTGCTGCTCTTTGCTTTCTTTCTTTCTTTCTTTCTTTCTTTCTTTCATTCTTTCTTTCTTTCTTTCTTTCTTTTGTTGATTCTTTTTTTCTTTTTCCACAGACACCAACAGTGATCCCATTGTATCTCCTTTTTCCTCTGATCAGGCATTTATTGTGTTCTTGAGTTTGTTTCAGTTGATAATTCCGTGAAAACTTCACTGGCTCAACATGCGGCAACCCGCCGAAGTTCTTCGGACTTATCGACCTCAAGATGATTTACATACCACCCCAACAGACTTTGCCCCTGTCGTCAGCTAACATCTCCTTGAAGACCCTACCTCACGAAGAAAATTTATTTTGTAAAGGGTGTTTACTGTCTACTGTTTCCCACTGTGCTATATGTTCCTTTGTTTTCTTCCCTCTCCTCCTTGCCTACCTAGCTCCCCCGTGATCTTCTCTGCTCGTTCTCACTTCTAGTTCGAACTTCGAGTGTACAGTTTGGTGCTCTCTCTTAGAGGCCAGCCTCCTGTCTCTATGAGGCAATTTTAAAATTGGCGCCATGTCTGATTTCTTCGTATAACGGTCAAAGGAGACTTCAACTTCAAGGATCATGCAAGTTAAGTAACCACCTACATTGAACTTTTAAAACATTTTAAAGAGGACTTTTAATCAACATTTGGAATGCTTTTACTAAACGTTATAGGCAGTGCTGGAATTTCACAAAATTGTGAAATATCTGCCCCTCGTGGGAAGCGTTTTTCTTAGCCAACAAGGCTTTCTACTAGTCATTAAATCTAGCATTTTATATACCAAGTAAGGGAATACTTTCCCGCAACGAGGGATTTATGCCAATTAATAACTTTCTAAAACTTAACTTGCCTTCGAGGGATTATTACCGCTCCATTTAACTGTCACCACATTTCTGGAACTTTCCATTCAAATTAAACTGTCAACCGTGTGAACTATACTTCATATTGTCTAAATTATCGAAACTTTAAGTGAAATAGAACTATTAGCTGCAATCCAAAACTTTTCAACGCAAGAAACTTATTCAAGTCAAACTCAATGAAGTCATAAACTGCCATATCAAGACTAAATATTGCTAAACCCCGTCAAAG
This sequence comes from Meconema thalassinum, assembly GCA_946902985.2. Classification (NCBI taxonomy): domain Eukaryota; kingdom Metazoa; phylum Arthropoda; class Insecta; order Orthoptera; family Tettigoniidae; genus Meconema; species Meconema thalassinum. Next base: position 1,071,321,530 of record OX336389.2, read on the forward strand.
TGTAACATGATGAACCCATCTTACTGCAATAGTGAAATTTTCCAATCTATCAACAAACTTTAGTGCTAAAACAGTGTCCGTTCAACAATCTACCGCGTCGCGATTCGTTCGTATTAAAAAACTGGCCAGGACTTTATCCTACAATTCCTATTCTCCTGATCCCCCTTTTGTTAATAACAATTTAGTTACTTAACTAGTCATTTCCAATGAGGCCTCGATTAACATTAAGTGCCCTCGCAACTTTGCTTTATGTCAAATTACTGTTTCAACCACCGCGGTTACGATCCACGTTTTAATATGTAATCTTTCCTGTTGCAATCAGGAACCTCTAGTTCTATAATTGTTAAGTGTTTACTTAACTTGTTCTATCCAGGTTTCACAAAGGGTGACCTGCCCAATTTAATGTATCACTTATTCAATTCTGCATCGATAGCAGTAGTTATAGAAACTACTTATTAATCTCTTTTTTCTTATCCTGCTGGCTCAGGAATTATCTTCTAATTGATAAACTTTTGTACCTGATTTTTTTGATCCAGGCTTCGTTAATACGACCTGACCCTTTTGAATGTAACATTTATTAACTTTTGTTTAAATAATAGCGGTCACCTCCGCTTGTAATTCTCTTCTTTTCTCCTGCTACGATCAGGAATTTAATCTATTTGTTAATAGCCTTTTCGCTTGCCATAAGGGCATTCTAATAGTGCTCGTATCCTACCTAACTAATTTAGCAAAATGTTATACAAAACTGTAAACCTTTTATAATTAACCTAAAAGGTTTAAAACCTTTTAATTATACGTTTGTTAAATAACTCTTGTAAGTTTTTTTTGTACAAATAGGGGTCTTAGTCTTCCAAGTTGTTAAACCAAAATTTCTTTCTTTAGCTTGAAATAGCTAAATTGTTATTATTCTCAAACTATCTCAATTTGTTAAATAAATCCTTCATTATTTTGTTTCTATCTCTCTTGCTAGAGTAACGGTTGGGCAGTACCTTCTCTTCCCTGATTCTTCTCCCAAAATTACTTTCTATTCATAGAAAAAGCGTCTCAATATTAATAAAAAATCTATCACTTGTTGCGTTCAAAACAAAACTTCCAATAACAACATTTATAAAGTTACTGTTAGCTATTACAGCTAATTCTGGTTAACTATTAAGGCAAGAATAGCTTGCTCCGCCAGATTCCTACTTGCAGAGTTTTTCTCTCTGACTTGTGGTTTACTTATAAAAAGGCTTTGTTAAGTTAGGTTTGAGGTTTTTCCTCTGTTCTAAACTTTTAGTCGGCACTCTGCTGGGTAGGAGTTTAGCCTGCTTTAGATGCAACAATTGGTAGTCTTTAAAGTTTCCACTAACAATAATAAAAACATTGCTGAAAGCACTGGAGTTGCTTTATTTCTTCCCGCTTTGGGGGCATTCGGCCGTTCTGTCGGAGATCCAACAGTGCCTAGTAATAAAAATATCACGACAATTTCATATCCTTCTAGCATTTCAGAAGGCTTTCTAAAATCTCACCATTTTGAAGGGAAAGTGCTTAGACCCTTTCCTTTTGGCATACCTTGCCTTGCTTGAGTATCACCCTTCCCCATAGTACCAGAATCCCGGCTAGGGAGGGAGAGAGCACTTAGCGATTGCTTGTAGGCGACCTCAGCTCACGCTGCACGCCCCGTTGTCATTGCACAAGTCCCCGCACACTTTAGGTAGTTCACAGACATCGTGCAGTGGAACCTCTTTTTAAATCTTTACTTTCTTTCTGTTTTGTGTTGGATTCTTCTCCTCTCTGCCTAAAATTGTTTCCACTCGTAAACCCACCTCCTTTTCTCTCTCATCATCTTCCCTTAGGTAGTGTTAGCACTCAGTATTAAACTACCAACGTGAAGGAACCCTACTCAAATTACAAGCAGCTGAAGTGAATAACAGAATTTACATTTAACAGAGTAGCAAAGCAAAACTAGGTTATGATGGTACCATTTCCTTATTTACATTTAACGTTAACCAATTTAGCTAAGTCCTAACAATGAATACAAAATTAACGGCGATGACGTCCGTAAGCAAAAATATTACTATCAAGTCTACATGACAGCCAAGAAAAAAAACACATTAATAACCCTCTTATATCTATGTGTTCTTCAACACAGAGAAATGTACATAAGGGATTACACACATGATAAAGAAATAAAGTACTAGACAACAATTCCATATTATCAAAACCCTGCCTGCACATTTTGGAATACTGTTTGTACCCAATGTCATCTACATGAATGTTTGTTAGGTTGGTAATAGCGTAGTTGCAACTACGACTTACATTATTTGAGTGTTGTGCTCCACCGAGTACGAACTATTGGTTAAGCGCACTCCGTCGTCTCAAGATTGTGTATTCTGTCCTATGCCATTCCCGCCAGGAAATGATTCACATCAAAAGGAGTCGGTCAGCAAGCTAAAGATGTAGATTCCAAGATTATATCAAAACGATTAGTTAATTATCAGATCCATTTAGAATAATTACTCTTGTGATTATTAAAACGTTGGTTTAAGTTTTATTGCAGGTTTATGACGATAGTGCTGACGATCCTAGACACCTGGGCTAAGCAGTAATGTCTCCTGCGTGATCATTTACTTGCAACAACATCGACATAAAAGTCGGAATACCTTCAACGTGCTCACAACGCTCGGACATACAATAACACGCGTTGTTAGTGGCGCTCGCCAATTTATACAACCTTCGGGTAGGCCTGGGAACCACTTCAGTTACCCCCGGCAATAACAAGGTCTCAGAACTAAGTCTGGACATCAGTGCTCTACTGGCACGAAATACCATAAATATAGTCTCCATAACAGTTATACGATGCTAAAGCATCAGTCGAAGGGTCTACAATAGTCTGTCTCAAAATCATGCGCTAGTGGCTTGTGGGTAGAGCTCACACCTGTTCTGTAACAGAGTTCGCTCCACGCAAACTACACTCAATGCGTCTGGCATTATATAACAAACATCACTTTCATTTCAGGCAGCAGTTCTCTCAAATGAAAGTCCTAATATGAACTGGCCTCTGGCTTGTGCCAATACAACATTAAATAATATCACAGTTACTAAGTGGAAATACGCAGTACGATAAGGCCTCATGTCTTAAATATCAAACAGTAGTAAGAACCAGAAATGTCACACGCTCGGAGTGCTTTGCATGTAATATTTACATCTTCTCACATAACCAAAATCCTGTGTCTAAAATCACTGGACACAAATTATACAATAAACTTGCGAAACTTCACATCTGCTGGGTTTGCTAATGATACGTCGTCAGTCCAGAGTTCGTTGCTCTAGTAGCATACTAGTTAATCCATGACTTTGTTCTTTACCAAGAACAGAAATGTGGCGTCAAATCTCACTATAATGAAAATTACAATACAATTACATGACTGATGGCTTCTGCCGACCATCAACCGATACGACCTGTGTAAGCAAGTCAGTGGCGTGACGTGGAAATTACAAAATGAGGCGTCACGACAAAACACTAAAATGATGGCTGTCCATCACCCCAATAAAAAATAAAATCCCATACTAGGGTTGACTGAAATAGCTCAACAGTTACAGTCACGTTCAGGTGGCAATAGAGCTGACGTCTCACGACGTTCAAAAGAATGCACCGATTGAACCATGTTCAACCAAAAGGTGGCTAACTATGACTGGAATGTAATTACAAAAGCATGAGTGCAAAACTACAAAATTCCTACCTATCTGCCTGTCAAGATGAGTTAGGTTGATTTAACTAAACTACTCTACCACAACAAGACCCGTACATGAGAGAAGGAACAGATTCACAGACTATGGCATCTCCACCTCATTTGCTCGGAATTAAGGGGTAGAATATCCTCTGCGTTTGAGATATGGTTTTTCCAAGCTAGACTTCCAATCCAAGCCTTATCCATCACTAGGTACTTGACGCGTCCTCGTGGTCGACTTAAAGATGTCTTCGTCTAGATAGTAGCGGCTCTTGTACAAGTTCGAATCACGTTCATCATCTCCTCGTGGTCGGCTGGTTCATCCGTCATGTTGAAAAATCTTCCCTCAGAACGGCTCCTTCACATTGTGGGGGTTTATTCCATAACACCCATAGTATATAAGTGTTGAACAATTACACTCACGTGGTCGGTTGAAATATGCATGTTTGAAGATTTACACACATGGTAATTCACTGCTTCTAGCTTTACACAAATTGTGGATATTAAATAACTCACTGACGTTACACAGTGGCGCAGACTTTATAATAAATAGGCCATTCACTGTCTGCTCATCACAGATTTTAATTCGCCCACATGGCGTAATCTCACTGAACTTAATACTTTGCAAATCACTGATAATCTCGTCAATCCGTAATCGGAGAATGTTTACACTGCTGGCGATAATATTTTCTACAATGGTGGCGTTGAAAACAACCACATTAAATCGTTCCAGTTCACAAATTTTGAATATTTTCACGTCCCTTGTGGACATAGAATATGTCGGCCTCGTGGTTAGAAATGTGGTGTTCCATGACGTCGAGGCAATATGGTGAAATAATACTTCAAAATCACAATTTTCACACAAATGTTCACCACGCTATCACTGGTGTGAATAACACGATGATTGCACACAACAGGGTGCCTTAATTAATTACTATGCACACCGATACTATATTCCCTCGCCTCGTGGGCGGCCCGTTACCTCGTCCTTAGGACGTAAAATCAATACGCTTCCAGCATGGACGGATCCAAAACTAGTTTGTGTCGTGGCTTGACTCTGCTTGCTGGGTCACAGTGCATACTGGAGTCATTGAGCAACTAATTCCATCCGCTTCGCGTATCCGCGACGTTAAATACCTTTACCAAAAGACAAAATACATTCTCCATAATGTTAAAAATTTGCAGAATTACATTATGATATACCGGTGCTCTGAGCCTTGTGAAGTGTAGAAACAAATTAATAGGTACTCCGATAAATAATTAGGAGATTTCTTCGAAGTCGAGATCACTTCCTTTATCATATCCAGCCATGTGCTGATCTGCGGGTGCGTTCTATGACAATGCATGACATTTACAAATGTGCTCCAAAGAAAATATCACTGATCATGAGCTCAGCGGGCTCAGTATAATATGCATTGAGAGAGAAACTTAACATTATGAACGTAGGGTATGTGCCGTAAGCGAATTTGTATTATGTTATAACGCCAAGTCTGAGAAATTTCATTATCTGGGGGAATACACAACTGCGTGACAACAGCACTGCCTCAGTACTTGGTTACGGAAGTTTTGGCGCCTACGATGTTGAGTTACTGTATAATTGTGTACGAGTGCGGTGGTCTTTTGCAGTGTTCAGTAATATTAATCTTACATAGGCTAATATTTGTTATTGGAAGGGTGTTTTGTGAGGTGGGAATAACGCATACCAGTGTTATTAAACATAATTAAAATATACACCGAACGAGTATTTCGTCGTACGAGGTAAGTGGTTAATTCCTATTTGTCAACTATGTATTATGTGGCATTTAATTTTAGACCGTAACTTAATGCTGCGACAAATTACTTAATAATTTTCACTGTGTTTTCAGGCATTAATTACGATGCACACCGATACTATATTCCCTCGCCTCGTGGGCGGCCTGTTACCTCGTCCTTAGGACGGAAATTTTAACTATTCTAAAAGAAGTGAATGATCAGGTAAGCTTTTTTTAACTTAGCATAACTCTGATTTTGTTTCTATTTTTATTTCGTGGTAATCAATCCCGTGTAACCTAGCCTACTTGTTGTGTGCGTTAATTACTTAGTAACCCGCGTTATTTTCTGTTTATTTGACCGGGTTTGTACTAAATTATCTGTGCCTACAGTTGAGAAAGGAAGGCATGATGAGGATGACGCTCATAATCAGTGATCTCTTTAACGAAATCGTGAAATGAACGAGGTGAAATACTTACAAAATAAGTCCTTAACTTATGAGGACAGACTATTTGCAATGGAATTAGGCCCTCCGAAACCAGATCTGTGCATTAATCAAGTCTTTAAAGATAAAAACAGAACACATCACAGGACTTTCAATAAATCTGTGTATAAAAATGGGATTGGTTATGTGGATGTCCGGTAGTAAATTCATTCTTTTGTTTTCCGTGCCTGTTATTTGGTGGCGATGACTCATGACCAAGACTGGCATTAATGATTTAAAACATTTACCTGAAAAAGGGATGGAGCATTGTTTGTCAAAATGCCATATGAACAATGCAATGAGTTTAGCAGTGTTAGGGAATATAAGCATAGCGCAGCAACTGGATGATGGCTACAGGATTTCTGTTCATAAACACAACGAACTTGTGGACAAGAATAGATATATTATGTCGGGCATTATTGATGCTATTAAGTTTTGTGGGGAATTTGAATTAGTCTTGCGTGGACATGACGAAACCAACGAATCAATTAATCCAGGTGTTTTAAGGGTCTCATCAATTACACTGCGGCGCTTGACAATGTTTTAAAGGATCACTTGGAAAATTCATGCGTGTTTAAAGGGACATCGAAGGTCATCCAAAATGAAATTTTAGACACGATTCTGTCCGTTTGTCGGAAGAAAGTTGTCGACGAAATCAGTTCGTAAGACTTCCTCTCGCATCAGGCTGACGAAACAACGGACGCTTCATGCAAAACACAAATGTCCCTAATTTTTAGGCATCAAATAGCAGGTGGAATTGTTGAGCGATTTTGGGGTTTCTTTGAAGTCACCGACAGGAGTGCGCACGGTCTGGCTGCAACAATATTGGGAAAGTTAAACAAAATTGAAGTAGAAAAATCCCCTGAGAAACTTATTTGTCAAACGTATGACGGTGCTTCTATTATGAGTGGGCATAGGGGTGGAGTGCAGTCGTTAATTAAGGAGAAATACCCAAACGCGAATTACATTCATTTTTACGCACATCAAGGTAATTTGATTCTCCAACACGCCACTTCATCTTGCTCCCAAAGTAGAATATTTTTTCAAGATTTGCAAGGGATAGGGCCATTTTTTTCAAGATCTCCAAGGAGAATGGATTGCTTGATTGAAGTGGTTCAAAAGAAAATATGTTACGCCCCTCCGACAAGATGGCACTTTTAACATAGAAATGTTAACATTATGTTCGAAAACAAAGAAAATCTTTTGAAATGGTTTGAGCACATTAGAGACTCAGAAGTCAAGTCAAGCTGCAGGATTTGTGGGTACTTTGAAAGATCCCCAGTTTATATACTGGCTGACTTTCTTTCATTAAGTTATGCCACACGTAGCTATTTTCTTTTAATGTATTCAGCAAAGTGGTATTGATTCTGTTAAAGTCAGTGACTATATAAAGCAGTTTTCGAAAGCGGTGACCAAAGTTCGCGAAGAATATGCGGAAAGTGAAGTGTCCTCTAGTGAGCCCGCGAGCAAAGGACTTTGTGTTGAACAAGGAAGTAGTAGGCTACGAGTAATCGTCTGGCCGTAATATACGTGTGTGTTACTATTGTTAGTTGCATTAATTACAGCTTTCAGTTTTCGGATCACTTGTGGGCTTTAAAATTATTTCTAGTTGAAAAGTTTCCATACTATTCCATTGAATGTCCAGAGAGGGATTTCCAGACATCCGTTACATTGTTCCGTGCAATAAATGGTCCGAAACTGAGAACGGAGTTGGAGGTATTGTACTGTCGTGAAGATTTGCGTAATGCTTCCGGTGCGGCACCACTTCTGCAGTTCTTTTATAACAATAATATGTTGCATACATTTTCAGAGGGTGTGATACTTTTAAAAATCATTGTTACTATCCCAATGACGACTGTAGAGACCGAAAGGTCATTCTCTACTTTGAAGAGGATAAAAACTTTCCTGAGAAATTCTATGGGGGCTGATAGACTGTCTGCACTTGCAATGTTGCGTGATAGAGGAGTTTGCTGCTGCTTAAAATAAAAGGATCGAACTATTCTACAAGAAGTGAATGATCAGGTAAGCTTTTTTTTACTTAGCATAACTCTGATTTTGTTTCTATTTTTTATTTCGTGGTAATCAATCCCGTGTAACCTAGCCTACTTGTTGTGTGCGTTAATTACTTAGTAACCCGCGTTATTTTCTGTTTATTTGACCGGGTTTGTACTAAATTATCTGTGCCTACAGTTGGGAAAGGAAGGCATGATGAGGACGACGCTCATAATCAAATCACTCAACAGTGGTTTCGTAGTTCACTCATGGCACGGGCCAACATCGAGGATTAGAGGCAGATGCACTCGTAGTTCCTCCCCCTTAAAACAACAATAACTACCTAACACCGAGAATTAAGGCCATGTGTTTTAGCAAAACTGATACCTGCCGTGCGCCGCCCTTATCAAAGCCCACGAGCCGCCTCTGATTACAAGTTAAAGATAGTAAAAGTTACGCTTTCCAAAATGTATTGAACACTTATTTCATTCAATAGGGTGTGTGTAACAATATTTATTTCTTTACAGACGGATGCAAAAGAGATAATAAGGCCTACTCAAACGTTTCAGAGGAGAAGGAAACCGACCGTAAGTTTCCTTTATGAATACAATTTGCCGTTATTTTATCCAATTTTTTAAAGTTTATTTCTTTAAACTTTATCAAACCTGAACGTTTGCCTCATTCCTTGTGTCTTCAGTGTATGTTATTAAACTGAGGTACCGGTATTTGATATAAATGGGCAAATGTCTGATATTAGCCAAAATCACCAGGTACAGTATTTTACGTGTAATGATAGAATGCTACAATATAAAATTTGAGAGTAGACATTGAACCTGGTCCGCCTTGGTGAGAGGAGAGCAGCTTGACCACTGAATCATAACGCCCGAATTTTCAGATTAGGAGTATTTATTTTGCACATTTTCAGTCGGTCAACACAATATGTCTATATTCCCAATTATTGGTGCATGCTAAGACCCTTGTTAATGTTAATTTTGTATTATTTTTGTAAGTAGCGCTCTGGAAATTGTTGGTATTTAATGTGCCATGTCATTGAAGTTAAATGCTTGTGACAAACACCACGTTCACACTTTAAAATCTCGAAATCATCAGCATTCACTTTCAAATAATAAAATGACGAAAATACACATTGCGATACAAGACTTGTATTAAGCAATGCTACCAACTTCACATCATTAATTGTGCACGACGTATCACTCTTTTCCTTTTCGCTTTCATTTCGACAATATATCATCCCGCAGCGAGCGCATACATTGACGTCAGTAGTTGCCAACATGTCCGATACAAATTCACCAGACGACACACGTATTGTTGTAATCTCTACTTAGTATAAAACAAAGTTCTTTTTGGATGTTACGGGTAAAATCAAGAACCACTGGATGGATTTTGATGCGGTTTTCACCATTCTGTAAAGGATATCTAGAGGATGATTTCTGTAGAAAATAATTTAATTATGATCAAAGGAAGCCGAGCAGTAACGATTTCAGTGGAAAAGTCGAAAAAAAAAACCTGGCGTCCGAGCGCTTTTTAAGCTTACGCTGGGCAAACCGTTAAAAATATCTAAATACTATGAGTGCAAGAATTGTTCAGCATGAAAAGTTTGTCATACCACTGCCGTTTATAATTTGAAAATCGCACACTTGCTAGGCAAGCTCATTGTTATGGTCCTTTCTGTTCCTAAGTTTTACTAATTTCTGTTTTAGGAGACACTTGTCTTTGGAATATTCAAGAAAGGCCAACCCTCTAGTTCTTATTTCGTAAGTTGAACTCATAAAATCAAAACCACATAGAAGTAGCATAGTGGGTTTAATCATGAAGCATAAATGAGCATACTTATAAATACAGTAATGAAGATTTTCCAGTGGTTACACACAAATAAGGTTCATTGGTAATGAAAATGAAATGGAGATTCGCTGACCGAAAGTTCGCTATGCATAAGCTTCGATGCCATTTTAACTCGTAAAAGTTCCATAGTAGAATATTAGAAGCCATCTTTTATTGTTGCATTTGTAAGAGATTTGTTTTCCTCTCGGTAAACACGTAAATGTACCCAATTAAATCTTAACAAACGCATCCTAATCATGTTTGTACCCACCTGAAAGTCTCGTTATGATGATCCGTATTGACGTTTCTAACATTAATAACATTCTAATACTAATGCAAAGGATCATGTTTGTAAAACAAGTAATTTCTCTGCAGGGTGATGCTGATCTCTGCGGGAATATTAAGATTGAAGATATGTCCATCCCAGAAATTGTTCCATGCGGCAAAAGAGAAACCCCATCTTCAGTGAGTGGTGGAGATTTGGAAAAGGGTTAGTTACAACTTGTATATTATGGAGGACTTGACCTGATCGTCAGTTTCTTCTAATACTATTCAGGGATACATGAATTGCATATTCAGGCCGTACTGATGGCAAGTGGAAGCAGTCAGCTGTTAGGTTGTATATTGGAGGCACAAGCCATGAAGATGGAAGGCGATGATTTATGATGTGTGATCGATCCTGGGCCCAATCACATGACCTCCCTCTATATATGCCATTGTTCTATGGAGATTAGAGCTTAATTCTCATAGGTCAAGCCTGAGCTCAATCACATTTTATTAGCTGCCTGATGTGAAATTTGTAGTTTTGTATGATGAAGTTCGAGTATTTTAATGTTCTAGGTATTCCAAATTATCCGAGATATCAACTAATTACTGAAGTTCGAGTATTTTAATGGTCTAGGTATACCAAATGATCCAAGATATCAACTAATTACTGTATTCTGTCAGAGGAATGGTTCGCGATCCCGCCGTGAATGAAAAATAGGGGAGATGGTTTTAGTTACATCTACAATCGGCTTAAGGTGTCTTCCTTCATTGGGATGTCACATTAACTCAGGTCATTGCAGGAATGGTTCTAACTTAAGGCAGTGGCCACCCTCCCTTTCAATCCTGAAATTTCTAAGTACAGGCTATAAAAAAGTATGAGAATATAAGATACGAATGGTGAAACTAAGTGTGATTACATAAATCCATATGGAGGGTGGGCATGAAATAACTCGTAAGCCTTTTATAGCTAGTCGCGAACGACTACATGTCAACTTATATACGTTCTCGCTGAATGTTGTATTAGAAGTTGAGTTAACTATGTTCCAACAGAGGACATAGATCTTGAAATATAAGGTGTATATTCTCTTCAAGCTAGGAGTTGCGTGCCAGACATAAAATAGAGATTGGATAATTCAATGGTCTAGGCATGACGAATAGAAATAAATAGTGTTATCACTCACCGAGTTCAACCGCGCCCCGCTCGGCTAGCCCTAGCGGCGCTGATCCCCAACGCTACACAGTCAGCTGTTCAATAGTGGGATACGCGCTGGGCTACGTAAACCTCTTTACGAAGGCTGCGGTTACGCTGATTACAACAAATTGTGTGTTTAGACTTATGAATAATACTGTCAAAAAGTTAGTATTAATATTCTCTGTCCCCATGTAGAACTATCGTTTAAAACCCTCCGTTAGTCGCGCATTGGTCTGACAGCTCCATGGTTCGTTATATTAGTTTTAATATCAAGCCAACAGTTCAAGTTATGATCTTATCGTCTCGTGACATCTTAAACCAAACCTTAGTAAGCATTTTTCTGGAGTTGTGAAATAGCGTGCCTAAAAATAACTTTAACACGTGTAATATTTTGTCAGCGTGAGGTTGATAGTACCAGCGCTCCCAATGATGTTACATTCTGTCAGTGAGTGGCAGGTGTGCTGTTATACCGATTATTTGGCTTAGTATGTTGCCTTAGTTAATATCAGTAAGGAGATTGCGCCTTACGAAAACCTAAGGATGCAGATGAAGCGTGTCACCTTCTGCTGAAAGATAACGAATAGCTAGTTCATGATTCAGTAATTTCAAAGGAATTTGTGACTCTGATACTGAAGACAAAGTTGAAACAAGATCCGAAGATCAGGAGGACGGTAACGGAAGCGAAGAATTGGATGACCGTTTATTTTATTGGCAGGTTGGCCATTATTATATGTCCGACTCATTCTTGGCCACTTGGCTATCACCACGGAAGTCCGGGTTCGATTCCCAGCTCTGCCAATAAATTTAATACTGGTCTGAGGGCTGGAACGGTGTTCACTCAGCCTCGTGAGGCAAAAATGTTAGGAGGCGCGTTCGATTCCTACCTCAGCTATCCTGGAAGTGGATTTCCGTGGTTTCCCACTTCTCCTTCAGGCAAATGCCGGGATGGTACCTAACTGAAGGACACGGCCGCTTCCTACCCAAATCCGACCTCAATTCCAAATACACACACTACTACAGACATCATAATGACACAGGTTATCAGACGAATTCTAAACAAACCCAAACACACGGGGCTACGTGACCACGATGTCGTTAAGTCCCTAAAGAATCAACAACTATTATTATTTTAGGCCTATTATTATTAAGACGGATTTTTTTTCGTTTTAGGTAAGGATGGCACGAAATAGAACAAGTAACCATGGAAAGCTGCCTTCATTCCGTATCGCACTGGGCCGGCTTTCGTGATTTTACATCAGTGGATAGATATTTCGGTAAATTTAGAAAAATGTGAGGTACTGATCCTGGTTTTAATTTCCACTTCACGCGAGGAATTTCCACGTTCTCATAGTTCACTACGAAACAATCCGAATTTTTAATACTTAAATCATCCGAAAAACGCTCGTCACAGATTCTATTTTTGATCGGCAATTGCTTATCTTTCCACGGAATAACTCTCGCCCATTTCGCCAACAGATGTATTCCTTTTGGCGGTGTGAAAAAATGTCTACCATCAGATTTTCTTCGTAACTCGATTTACTTCCAGGAACAAAACATTACGATATTTTTCCGAAACAACAGAAAAGTTAGTTGTTTGCACACACAAAGCACTGCACAGACATTCGTAAACTATTACAAAGAAACAATTTCCCTCGAATAATATGACTTCTCGCGCACAGGATATTACAGTACTTACCTCGTGGGTTACTGTCACACGTGCTTATGGTTCGGCGCGACTTCCGCGCCACACACTGGCTGGACCATGAACTACAATGCTTAAGTAGCGGAGTGATGACACTGTTTATTTCTATTCGTCATGGTCTAGGTATACCAAATGATCCAAGATATGAACTAATTACTGTATTCTGCCAGAGGAATGGTTCGCGATCCCGCCGTGAATGAAAAATAGGGGAGATGGCATTCGAAGTCTTTCATGCTTGCCGTCGTTGTGCATCAGTTGCACTCTTATTTGTGTGTAACCACTGGAAAATCTACATTACTATATTTATAAGTATGCTCATTTATGTTTCATGATTAAACCCACTATGCTACATCTATGTACTGTTTTATCAGAGTGAAATATGGTTAGTAGTAGGAAGTGTCTACGGCCTCTGACGATGTACCACCCCAGCATTTACCTGGAATTTTAAAAGAGAAACTATGTTAAACCATTTTCAAGATGACCGACGGTGGGGTTTAAACCCACTTGCCTCTAGGATGGATGTTGTTTGTTAATGTTTTAAGGGGCCTAACGTCTAGGTTATCGGCCTAGGATGGATGTAGCCTGATAACATGGCCTGGAGTAAAATTTTTATAGTATTTAAAATGAGCCCAGCTCTAGGTGGAAGTAGCCTGATGACATGGCATGGAATTTGAATTTTGTTGTATTTAAAAAGAGATAAGCTCTAAGGCATGAAGAATGAATCTAGGATTCAATGTCAAAGTATCAAGGTTTTATATCTAAATTACTGAAGGGTCGTTAAAATATACATGATAGAAACATTCATTATTGAAAGCATTTGTTTTTTATGATTCCATACATGACTACGTTCATGAAAGCTTTTGAAACAAACCCAATTGGCGTCTCTTGGTATGAGCGGGGTAAAGCTTTTAAAATGTCACCGCAGTGAAAACTGCTTCTGCCCGATTTTTGGATGGTTATATCTACTGGCGATGTCACAGGGAGAAAGGAACACAGGCTCATGTCCTTCAATCCTTTTAAGTTTTGCAACGAAGGAAAGGTTTTAACGTGCATGAATAAGACTATGGCATATCATGTATGGCAGTTCCAGGTGGCTAGATATGAATACGTACAAAAACAAGAAAGTTTTCCTAATAAATCCAACCAGGAGGTTTGAACACCATCTTGGCCAGACTTAAGGAGAGAACGCGTGTTGATTTATGTTGGGTTGTAACATTACATTTCACCTTAGTTGGCACCCCGGATAAACGGATAAACGGGAGGGTGCTGGTTTTTAGAAAATAAATCCTTTCCCTCAACCCAATTGCTTTATCATCTGCTGTTGATATATAATTTGAATACTGTAGGTCTACTGCTTCTAGTTAAAAGCATTACGTAGTTTAATGTGTTGGTACATATTCTACATTACACTCACTCCATAAGACTTAAATTCTTAACTCTTACTTTTCTGAAAGTTTAATAGCCTTAATCAAATATTGTGCAGTGTTTTGTGTACATTTCTTGTAGAATATTGTATATCTGGTATGAGTGATTTATGTGTTCATTCTCATAAGCTGAGCTGGTACAACTATTGAGGGCCAGGTCACTTGTTAGTGATATGTGCAAGTATTACGTCCAATGGCTGAAATGTATCAAAAGGTTCGACTAGTAACGTAAACTCCCCTTATACTCTTACTCCTAGAATTTTTAAAATAAATGTTCTTACTTCAGTCTTTTAGCCTATTAATTTCTTTAGAGCACTGTGTCACATTTTTCTATCATACTCAGATTTACTAAAAATATAAAGGAGTGATGGCTTTGATAAGTTTCAGAACCAGGGAAGACTTGCATAATGCAGTAAGATATGATGGAGATTAAGAAAGTAATCTCAGTCAGTTGTGGAGCTTACCTTTGGTTGAGCTGTGTTGTAATGTTACATAGTTTATTATAATTTAGTAGATGTGTATGACGATAACAAAGAAATTGATCATTCATTCTTGTTACTAGGATACAAGGGAAGAAACCCAGAATGAAGAGAACGTTGCAAGAAAAAAAGATCTAAATGAGTAAGTGGAAAACATAATAAGGAATTGAATCCTTTCTGTTTTACGTTATGAGCCCGTCAGAGGAGCTGTCAGGGTTGCCAACAACCGAAGTGACTTCCCAGACACCTCACCTGCCGGACACATGTGCCGAGAGGATCGGATGTACTTCTTATAGGCCACAGCGGCACGAGAAACTATGATCCTGGGGATCTGGGGTAACATGGTGGCTAAATTTATAGACGACCCAAGAAGTACATCCCAAAACAACAAAACTAATAAATGAGAACATCCAGACTTAAGTAAAATTCGTGAACAATTTTATTTTAAAATAGACAAACCCCTATCCTAGTTCGGAGGGTTTGTATCGGCTAATCCGCAAACTAATAAAAAAGGAATAAAAGATCCAGGCCCTAACTGTAAACTAAGTTAAACCCTCACGAAAGATCTAAATATAAAAGATTAAGCAACAAAAACAAAGCTAGGAAAATGGCACGTAACAAAACCCTACTCAAGTTACAAATGATGAAGTTAATAACAGAATTTACATTTAACTGGGTAGCAAAGCAAAACTATGATAAGATGGTACCAGTTCCTTATTTACATTTAACGTTAATCAATTTAGCTACGTCCTAACAATGAATACAAAATTTACGGCGATGACGTCCGTAAGCAAAAACATTACAGTCAAATCTATATGACAGCCAAGAAAAAAAACATTAATGACACTCTTACAGCTATGTGTTCATCAACACAGAGAAAGGTACACAAGGGATTACACACATAAGAAATAAATAAGACACTAGACCACAGTTTCATATAATTAAACCCTGCCTACACGATATGGAATACTGTTTGTATTCAAAGTCATCAATGTGCATATTTGTCAGGTTGGTAATTGCGTAGTTACAACCACGACTTACATTACTTGAGTGTCGTGCTCCACCTAGTACGAACTAATGGTTAAACGCACTCCGTCGTCTCAAGATTGTGTGTTCTGTCCTATGGCATTCTCGCTAGGAAATGATTCACATCAAAGGCGTCAGTCAGCAAGCTCAAAATGTAAATCCAAGATTATACTAAACAGTTAATTAATTATCAGATTCATTTAGAATAATTACTCTTGTGATTATTAAATCGTAAGTTTAAGTTTTATTGTAGGAGTATGACGATAGTGTTGACGATCCTAGACACCTAGGATAAGCAGTAGCGTCTCCTTCGAGATCATTCACTTGCTATAACATCGACATAAAAGTCGGAATACCTTCCACGAGCTCCTAATTCTCGGACAATACAATAACACACGTTGTTAGTGGCGCTCGCCACATCTAAACAAACTTCGGGTAAGCCTGGGAAACACATCAGTTACCTCCAGGTAACAACAGGTCTCGGAACTGAGTCTGGACATCAGTGCTCTACTAGCACAATATACCGTAAATATAGCCTCCAAACAGGGTGTCCTACACTAGTCAATAACAGAAAATAAACCTCATATAAATGTAAAACACTCTCAAAACAGTGTCAAACATAGTTGCTATTCAGAGTGATTAAAACATGTGACTCTGGTGGTCATCCATTACAAGAGCATAAACATCTGATTTGACAAAATGGCTTCCAAACATGACCCAAATGACGAAAAGCAAATCATAACAGTAAATCGATGCTGAAGCATAAGTCAAGGGTCTACATTTAGTTTGTCCCAATTCCGTGCGCTGGTGGCTTCTGGCTAAGCTCACACCTGTTCTGTCACTGAGCTCGCGCACACTACATTCATTGCGTCTGGCAATTTATAACACACATTAATCATTGTAGGCAGCGTTTCTCTCAGAAGAATGTCCTAATATGAACTGGCCTGTGGCTTGTGCCAATATAACAGTAAATAACAACACATTTACTACGTAGAAATATGCAGTACAAGGAGACCTCATGTCTTCAATAACAAACAGTAGTGAAAGAAAGAGATGTCACTCCCTTGGCGTGCGTTGGCTTGACAGATGTGTTACTTCAAGTAATATTTACACTTTCAAATAAGAGAAATCCTGCGTCTAAAATCACTGGACACAAATTATGCAATAAATGGGCAAAATCTCACATCTGCCGAGTTTGCTAATGATACGTTATTAGTCCAGGGTTCAATGCTCTAGTAGCATACTAATTAATCATTGACTTCACCAAGAAGTCAAAGCTCACTATAATGAAAAATCACAGTATAATTACAAAACCGATGGCTTCTGTCGGCCATCAACCGATACGACCTGTCTACGCAAGCCAGTGGCGTGACGTGAAACTACCAAAATTGAGGCTTCACAAAGAAACACAAAAATGATGGCTGCCCATCATCTCAAAAGAAAAGTACAAAATCCCATAATAGGGTTGACCAAAGTAGCTCAGCAGCTACAGTCCCGTTTAGGTAGCAATAGACCTGACGTCTCGTGACGTTCAAAAGAATGCACCGATTGAACCATGTCCAATCAAAAGGGTGGCTAATTATCACTGAAATTAATGACACAGCATGAGTGCTAAACTACAAAATCTCTACCTATTTGGCTGTCAAGATGAGTTCGGTTGATTTAACTAACTACTCTACCACAATAACACCCGTATATGAGCGAAGGAACAGACTCACAGACTACATCTTCTTCACCTCATTCGCTCCGGAACTGAGAGGTAAACTATCCTCTGGATTGAGATATGGGTTATCCAAACTAGGCCTCCAATCCAAGCCTTATCCATTACCAGGTTGTTGATGCGTCCTCGTGGTCGACTTAAAGATGTCTTCTTCTCCATGTTAGCGGCTCTTATCCAGGCACGAACACGTTGATCCTCTCCTCGTGGTCGGCTGGTTCATCCATCATGCTGTAATTCCTCCTCTGAACGGCTCCTTCACATTATGGGGGTCTACTCCATAACTCCCATGGTAGATAAGCGTTGAACTATTTCACTCACGTGGTCAATTGAAATTTGCATGTTACACATGTGGAAATCACAGCTTTTTAGGTTGCACAAATAGTGGATATTGAATGACACACTGAAGTTACACAACGGTGCAGACTCTATATCAAATTGGCCATTCACTGTCTGCCTTTCACAGCTTCTAAAGCGCCTACTTGGCGTAATCTCACAGAATTTATAGCTGTACTAATCACATGGAATCTTGGTAATCCAGGGTCGGAAAATATTCGCGCTACAAGCGATAATGTTTTCTGAAGTAGTGGCGTTGAAATGAACCACCGAAAATGATTTCGGTTCACAAACTTCGGATATTTTTGCGTCCCTTGCGGACATAGATTTTGTCAGCCTCGTGGTCTGAAATGTGGTGCTCCACGACGTCGAAAAATATGGTAAAGTGATATACAATTTTCACAGTTTTCACAATGATGTCTGCAACGTTATCACTGGCGTTAAATATTCAATAGTTGCACTCAAATAGATGCTCAAATAAGTGGCGATGAACACTGATAATTATACTTCTTCGCCTCGTGGGCGGACTATTCCTCGTCTTTCAAGACGGACTGTAACAGGCGTCCAGTGTGGACGGATCCAAATTCGGGTGTGTGTGAGTTGCTCTTGCCTGCTGGGTTGCAGTACATACTTGAGTCGTTGAGCAACTAACCCCTTCCACTTCGCACATCTGCCACGTTAAATAGCTTTACCTAAAGATTAAAATACATTCTCCAGAATGTTTAAAATATGCAAAATTACTTGATGATAATCTGAGCCTTGTGAAGAGTAGAAACACATTAATAAGTACTCAGATAAATAATTCGGAGATTTCTTTGAAGTCAAGATCACTTCCTTCATCATATCCGGCCATGTACTGGTCTCCGGGTGCGTTCTAAGACAATGCAAGACATTTGCAAATGTGTTCTAAATAAGAATGTCACTAAGCATGAGCTCAGCGTGCTCATATGCCTCTCCGTCGGTTCAAATAAAAATGAAGGGATGCATTTTTATTTGATTCAAAGTCCAAATTAAGCTTGTTGATATTTCTTCACTCCCTCGGAGGTCAAATTCTTGATTTTCGTCGTTTGTCGGCGTCGTTCGTAGTTCGTCCATCCAGGAAAAAGAATCCTAGGCCTCCAGGCTCTATCAATTTTCTTCTTCGTCGAAAAGATCATTCAATCTGTAATGTTCTCCTTCCACGTACTGTATGCGACGTTCTTTCGCTCTTCTGGCTGCATCCATCCTGTCAGTTATCCTGTCGAACTCTCGTTCATTCATTACAGGTTCCATGTGGTGGATGTCGACGGTCACTTCTCTCCGGTTCGGTTCCTGGGAATTCTCCTCGGTCGTGTTCTTCCGTTCCCTCGGAGTACAGTCCTGTTCTTCCCGTCGCTATCTTCTTTCTCGATCTCGGAGTTGACGAATATATTATCTACTTTCTTTTGCTCCTCCTTGCCAGTCACGATCAACTTGGTACCTGGGGTCGCGATCACGGCGATTTCCCCCGCTGTATCGGAAGTCACGGCGAACGTTTCCAGATTACGTTCGTGGAGCATTCCTGTCCCCACGGCGATCGTTTCGTGACGACGGTTTTCGTTCGTCCCTCTTTTGAAACTTCTGTTCCAATAGCTACGATTGTCCTGCTGACGATTCCTGGAATACGGAGTCCCATTCCAAGAACGGCGGTTCTGAACGTAGTTCTCTTGTTGGTATTGGTTATTCGTAACTGGGGTTGGTTGAGGTGTTTGGCAGACCTTATCAACGGTTGTCAAGTTGATATGGCGTGGCTCTCCCCTCGCTGGCTTGTGAGTAGCAAATTGCTCGGTGTTAGCGTCCAATCGTCTGAGAATTTGGTCGCACTATTGGAATGTCGAAGCTCCTGCGGCAATCAATACTCGCTGGACATCAGCTGGGTATTGCCAGATTATGGTATTTACCAGATCCTGTTCCGACAGTGGCGGTTGAAGACAGCGTAATTTCGCTAATTGGGTTGCAAAGTAGTTTGCATAGCGTGTAGGCGTGTTCGAACTGTACAGTCTAGTGTACATTTCAGCACGGATACTCTTCTGAATGTCACTAGACCATTACGTCCTAAGCAAGGCTTCGCGAAAGTCCTGGTAGCCTGTAAATGAGTATCGAAATGCGCGAAACCACGTGCTGGCTTGCCCGTCAAAAAGACGCTCTATAACCCTGAGCTCTCTCTCCGGCGTTACCCTCATGTCCCTCAGACTCTCGACACTTGCTAAGAACTCCACTGGGGTAATCCCACACCCAGTGCCTGAGAAACGAGCTGGTTGCTCTTCTCGAGAACGTATTATCATTACGTTGCCTTGATTTTGGTGAAAGTTAGTAGGTCTGAACAGAGGTGCGGTGTAATTCAAAGTTGGTGGCGCTTCAGTCCTACTAGTAGTGCCAAAATGTGAATTTTGTGGCGTCGACGTTGGCATTGAATTGGACGTTGCATTAGAGAATTGCAATGGTTGTGTCTCTGGTGGTGCGCTGGGTTGACCAAATGACGGTGTCGAATTCACAAACTGCGGCCCTGGCGTAGTTTGAGCGTCAGCCGAAGATATGGTAGTGTGTGTGTCCTTCGTTTGAGCCTCAATTTTATCGAGTCACCTTTCCAGCTGCTCCAAGCCTGGAATTGTCACTGACTCGACTTGCCTGCCTAACTCGTTCAATTGAAGTTCCACTCGCTTGATTTTTTCTTTGAGACAGGTGTTGACCTCACGGATGGCTGTTCTCAGATTATAGCTAAGTTGCAACCTTTCGGTCATGGCAACTTCTTCTAACTTCTTCCGCATCGGGTCTACCTCTGCTTCAAATTTAGACACATTGTCCTTCACCACATACACGTCGTATTTCACCACAGCGACATCTCCCCTAAGTTCTTTCACTTCGTCACGGACGCTAGCTACTTGTGCCTCCACAACGTGTTTATGTTCTGTCAGGTCACCTCTCAAGAGTGAAATATCTACTGCTATTTCCTCTCGGTGAATGCCGATTCTTTCGCGCAGTTCTCCCACGGTGTCCGTTAAATGTGTGACATTCTTCGCGGTAGCTGCCAGTTTTCTCCTTAAATATGACCATGTCATCCGCGATAGCCTTGACATTACGGTTCACTGCATAGGCTGCCTCTCTCATCAACATTAAACCCACGTTAGCCGTAGCAATATCCTTCTTTACGTTGTTAATGAAGCACTCAACATGAGTTACTCGGGTTCCTAACTCTTCCCTTGTGTGGTCCAGGTCGGCTCGCATATCAATCTGAACCCTCTCTATAGTCGCCTGAAGTCCATCAGTATGATCTCCTAGTCTGGTCTGAACATCCTATCTAGCATGGTTCATCTCCTCAGTTAAATGATCGATTCGCTCGTTAGCATTCCGTTGATGTCGCAGTACATCAATCCTAACTGCAGCTAAACCTGCTGTAATCTCATTACTCGCCTCTGTTCTGTGCGCTTCTTTGTCAGCCCTGACTTGTGTTAGATCAGCTCTAGCATAATTGACATCACCCCTGATATTATTTAAGTCACCTCTAACTTCATTCAATGCGGCAGTATTAGCTACCACATTCGCATTAGCGTTACATCTTGCATTAGTGTTCACACCCAAGTCACCCCGGACTTGGTCCAAATTACCCCTAACAGTCCCCAAGTCAGTTCTAAGTTGCTGGAGATTGGCATTTACACCAGACATCATCTCCCCGAACACACGACGAATGGTATCTTCGTCCATTACAAAAGTTATACAATCAGAGAAAAGAGAAGGAGCAATTCATGAGGAAAAACTTACAACTATGACAGAGACTTATTGCGGCAGAAAGCTTGCCTTCATTTAAATATACATCACGAGTACTCCTGGAGTATGCAGACTAAGTGCTTTTACATTTACAAACAACAACAACAAGCAAAGCAAAACATTACATTTACTAAGGATGAGGCATAAGCAAAGGAAAATTCTATCCTGTAATTATTAATACAATAAAGCCTCTCCCCATGGACTTAGATCACCCATGAATGCCATGTGGTCAATTGATCTGCAGTACGACCTTCTAAATTCGTCCCAGTCCAGTCAATTTACCTTTAATAGTCATATAACAAGATCCTCTTAAAACAACATGGGGCTGATGGTCACCATGTCCAAATAGGCATCACCGGTTGGGCGCCAAAGAAAAGAATAGGAGTTATGAGCCCGCAAGAGGAGCTGTCAGGGTTGCCAACAACCGAAGTGACTTCCCAGACACCTCACCTGCCGGACACATGTGCCGAGAGGATCGGATGTACTTCTTATAGGCCACAGCGGCACGAGAAACTATGATCCTGGGGATCTGGGGTAACATGGTGGCTAAAGTCATAGACGACCCAAGAAGTACATCCCAAAACAACAAAACTAATAAATGAGAACATCCAGACTTAAGTAAAACTCGTGAACAATTTTATTTTAAAATAGACAAACCCCTATCCTAGTTCGGAGGGTTTGTATCGGCTAATCCGCAAACTAATAAAAAAGGAATAAAAGATCCAGGCCCTAACTGTAAACTAAGTTAAACCCTCACGAAAGATCTAAATATAAAAGATTAAGCAACAACAACAAAGCTAGGAAAATGGCACGTAACAAAACCCTACTCAAGTTACAAAGGATCAAGTTAATAACTGAATTTACATTTAACAGGGTAGCAAAGCAAAACTACGATAAGATGGTACCAGTTCCTTATTTACATTTAACGTTAATCAATTTAGCTAAGTCCTAACAATTAATACAAAATTTACGGCGATGACGTCCGTAAGCAAAAACATTACAGTCAAATCTACATGAAAAAATGCATTTGGGATAACATGAATAATTGTAGAAATGTAAACGAAGCTGTTGATGTCTTTTATGACAAAATATACTCTATAATTGACCAGTGCGTTCCAAAAACTAAACATTACAAGCGCACATATCCTGTTTGGTTCACTCAGTCTATAATATCAAATTTAAAGCTAAAAGAAAATATAGAAAAAAGAAAAATTTATCCGAATATTACTTGAATAATTATACTCAACTTAGATCTAGAACTAAAATAGACATTAAAAGCATATGATAACTATCTAGCTCTTACAGAGCGGAACATGAAAAAAGATAGCAATAGCTTCTGGAACTTTATTAAAATCTGAAAGGAGCGTAAAGGATCAGGATTGGCGATGGAATATGAAGGTATTCTTTACCTTGTAAATCACTGGAAATTGCCAATTGTTTCGCTGACTATTTCAAATCAGTATATTCGAAAACTATTCCCAACTATAACATCAACACAAACAGCAATAACGTAAAGCAACATTATTTTCAAAATTATTTGGTTATATCTGAAGTCACCGAGGATGTGGTTGAATTCGCCATTAAGAAACTAAAACCAAAAAAGTCAGCGGGGCCTGATGGGTTACCACCATACCTCTTTAAAGGCTGTAAGGAATATATTACTAAACCACTGACTATAATATACAATCTCATACTGTAGACCAGCATATTTCCAGATAAATGGAAACATACAAAAGTAACACCAATTCTAAAATTCGGAAACTCGGTTCAGATTAAGAATTACAGACCTGTAGCTGTATCGTCATCTCCGGCTAAGATATTTGAGAGTATTTTGTATAGTCATATCATGACGAATAGAAGGAGAAAGTGAGGAGACTCCTGAAGTTCAAGCGCGCCTCGCCAGGCAGCGCTAGAGTGGGCAAGTTCCACACTGCCGGGGTCAGCTGGTCTTAGGGATGGTGCTAAGGGAAACGAATTACTTTGTAACTAATACTCTTTTAAAAAGTAATTAGCGGTTACAATTAAAATAGCACGGCAGGGCACAATGGAAAATATAATTCACGGAAATAAGAACTACGGTCTTCATTGCATGTTACGGAATGCACAGATTCCTGGAGTATACAGTCGGAGAAAGCCCAGATCTTTCTCGTAACATCTGCAGGATTAAGGATGTGAGATTGTAGAGAGCTTGTCTTGCCACTGACTCCTAACGAATTCCTGGCCTTTGTATTTGATTGACTACCATCACAAGTAAAGCCAGCCACCCTCGCCCCAGCCTCTTCTAACTGCAAAATCACCTAGACTATATTAGAATTTTTGCGAGAAAAACCCCTGGAGTAGCATTTTTGCTTGCATAAACAACAACTGGCTGCACCCAATTATGCACGAAAGGTACTAACTTGAACACTAGAGCGTGATTTGCAAGTACGTTCTTCTGGAGGTCAGGTGTGTGTCCACCTAAATCAACTAATCCATCTACTTTATCAGAAAAGCTATTTAACTCGATTTCTTCTCTTAGCTTCTCTTCTTCGAAAATTACAACACCGTAACGTGAATTATCATTCTTTTTTTCCTTAAAATAGTCTTAAATAGCATTTATACGATGCGTATTAACTCCATAAGGGCACTTAAGTCCTTTACAAAGTTTTCTCAAGTGACTTTCTGAAGGCACAGGCAAGAGATTATGTCGCCGACAATGACGGGATCCTTTCGGTGATTTTATTCTCAACAATGAACACTCTAAAATGAATTCATTGCTGTACCTCATTCCATTGGGAGATTTTTCCTGGCATTTCTTGCTAAGGTGTTCGTTATCAGGGGCGGATCCAGGGGAGGGCGAGGAGGGCGACCGCCCAGGGCTCCGCGGTCCTAGGGGCCCCGCGCCATGGATTTTTCTACATTTAATTAATTAATTAATTAAGTATACTTTTCAAACTAATTTATAATTCATCTTCCTTTCTTCAGTGCAGCTATGACCTCTCGAGACCGTTTAGCAAGTTAAGATTTCAGTGAAATAATTCAAGTCTTCAGCCGGGAAAAAAGTCGCAAAGTAATATTTTAATATTTCATTGTTTACATAATCTTATTCAAGGGGACTTAAAGGTTTCTTTCATATTATTAAAATAATGTACTGTAGTGTTTTCAAAATATTGTAACTATTCTTTATTTTATTATTATTATTATTATTATTACCAAACTATTTTCCATTTTATTCGATAATTTTTTTTCTATTGTTGTGGGCCCCACCTTATCATATCGCCCAGGGCATCGCAAGGCCTGGATCCGCCACTGTAATCGTTATCTTTGTAATTAAATGCCTGTGAAATTCGAACCTGCTTCTCCAGCAAATTAATTCTCGATTTTGCTGAGTTGAGGCGGGATCTAACTCGAATTAAATTACGGTTAGCATTCTTTAGGCGCCTTTTGAGCAATATTATAGTCTTTTCAGCATCAGTAAGTACACTAGAATGACCAAAATTCTTATCAACATTGGACTGACCTTTTAATGCATCATTCGTTGCTCCACTCCCATCTTCAATCTTCTTTCTTCTTTTTCTGGTGGTGTCGAGATTCTTTTTCCTGTTGGGAGCTTTACGGGACTTATTCTTACTACTTCGGTAAATTAGGGGGAAAATGAGGCACTGCTCCAGGACGTAACTTCCACCACACACGAGAGATTTCCGCTTCTTCACCATTCACTATAAAATTATCTGATTTTACTATCAAATCAGCAGAGAAATGAATTTGACAAATTCTACTACTACGCGTTAACTTCGTATCCTTTCGTGGAATAGCTCTGGCCCATTTTTCAAATTGATTTGTATCCTTCGGTGGTGAAAAAAATCGTATATCGTCAACTACTCGACCATACCCTGACTTACAGCCAGGTACAAAACAATAAGGCATGTTGAACTATTAAATGAAACAAGCCACATAATAAATATGTTTGAAGTACACAAAACACAAAACGCTGATGTACACAAGACACAATGAACTGAATTTAAGAACTGAAAGCAAAGAAAATTCAATTTAATTCACACAAATATCTCACACAGTAACTTCTCGCGCACTTTCTACGACCCGGCTCGACGGAAACACAGCACGTGTTGGACATAATCGCTTACAGTGCTTGTAGCGGCGGGACCAGAAACTACCGTGCTAAAATGGCGGAGTCCTCACACTAGGTCCTTCTATTCGTCATGGTCATATTTTTAAACTTGTTAAAGTGATTATTTCCCCAAATCGGCATGGATTTATACCAAACAGGCCAACCGTGACCAACCTTATTCATTTTATGCAATTTGTATCCACGGAGCTAGATCACAAAGGCCAAGTAGATGTAATATATACCGACTTTCAAAAGGCATTTGACAAAGTGGATCATGACGTACTCGTCACTAAACTATCAACGTATAATTTTTCTGAACCACTGTTTCGTCTGCTGATTTCATACCTGAAGAACAGAACACAAGTTGTGAAATATAAAACGCAACTATCCAAAACATTTCCCACCAACTCAGGAGTTCCACAGGGATCTAACTTATGACCATTACTATTCTTATTATTTTTGAACGACATCTCTGATAAGTTCAACACTCAGAAATTTTATTATTCGCAGACGATATAAAATTATGTAAATCATTACGTGACCCTTCCGATTGTATCAAACTTCGAAATGATTGAAATGAACTAAACATATGGACGAAAGAAAATAAAATGCCATTTAACGTCAGTAAATGCAAGCAAATTAATTTTACTAGGCGAAAAAATTACATAAATTTTCACTATGACATTGACGGGGAGTGCTTACTTAAAATTCATGGAGTTCAGGATCTGGGAATTGTATTTACCAATGATCTGAATTTTCAAAGACATATAGAGAAAATTGTTTCTAAAGAACATAACTGTATGGGATTTGTAATAAGAAATTCATTTAATTTCTCCTATGGGATTTTAATATTGCTCTTTAATGCCTTCAGCAGATCACAACTAGAATATGCTTCAGTTATATGGAATCCATACACATTGAAACATAATAAGCTTATAGCGAACATCCAGAAGAAATTCTTAAAATATGTATATTACAAAAGATTTGGCTATTATCCCTCTTACGAATCGTACACATTTATATTACAGTCCTTCAATGTCAGAAAACTATCTCACAGGCGAAATTGCCAGGGCCTGCTCTTCCTCTATAAAATAGTGAACAATAAAATTGACGATTCTAAAATTCGAGAGAGAATTACGTTATATGTCCCAGCTGTGAAACCTAGCAGATTCCGAAACATTTTCTTTATTCCGAGAGTTAACACAGACAACCATAAAAACTCGCCGATTAACAGAATTTTATCCCACTATAATAAAGTCCATCATCTTGACTTAGATATTTTCAGTATGTCAGAAAACCAGTTTGCAGCGTCCTGTGATAAACTGCAAGATGTCTTGTAATATATTGTACTGTATTCAGCCCATTTCCTTCTCATACCTAACCGTCCTTCTCTTCTTCTTATTATTATTTATAACGTGTATCTCTATCTATATCTTCTCTTAATGTATCTTTTGTATTTCTATTTATATATTTTTGTATATTATCTAATTCTAGTAGTGAGCAATGTAATTGGGGCTTCCTGTAATGTTCACAACATAAACAAACAAATAAATAAATAAATAAATAAATAAATAAATAAATAAATAAATAAATAAATAAATAAATAAATAAATAAATAAATAAATAAATAAATAAATAAATAAATAAATAAATGACAGCCAAGAAAAAACCAACAACATTAATGTTCATCAACACAGAGAGAGGTACACAAGGGATTACACACATAAGAAATAAATAAGACACTAGACCACAGTTTCATATAATTAAACCCTGCCTACACGATTTGGAATACTGTTTGTACCCAAAGTCATCTACGTGCATGTTTGTTAGGTTGGTAATTGCGTAGTTATAAACACGACTTACATTACTTGAGTGTCGTGCTCCACCTAGTACGAACAATGGTTAAACGCACTCCGTCGTCTCAAGATTGTGTGTTCTGTCTTATGTTATTCCCTCTAGAAAATGATTCCCATCAAAGGCGTCGGTCAGCAAGCTCAAATGTAAATCCAAGATTATACTAAACAATTAATTAATAATCAGATTCATTTAGAATAATTACTCTTGTGATTGTTAAATCGTAGGTTTAAGTTTTATTGTAGGTTTATGACGATAGTGCTGACGATCCTAGACACATGGCATTTTATTTATTTATTTATTTATTTATTTATTTATTTATTTATTTATTTATTTATTTAATTCGTAAAGTCTCCTCAGAGACCGAGTGCAGGTCTTTCTATTCGACGCCCGTAGGCGACCTGCGCATCGGGGTGAGAGATGGAATTTATGAAGGTGAATGATATTGGAGAAGGATGTGGAGGAAATCGGCCGTGGCCTGTCAGAAGGTACCGTCCCAGCATTTGCCTGGTGTTGAAAGTGGGAAACCACGGAAAACCATTTCAAGGACGGCCGACGGTGGGGCTCGAACCCACGCGTCTACCGAGTCAGTAGAGAGCTTGACCACATGACCTAACGCTGCCCTTTAGCCAGCGTAGCAACTGCTGTGGGTGACACCTGGGATAAGCAGTAGCGTCTCCTGCGAGATCATTTACTTGCTATAACATCGACATAAAAGTAGGAATACCTTCCACGAGCTCCTAATGCTCGTAAAATACAATACCACACATTGTTAGTGGCGCTCGGCACATCTAAACAAACTTCGGGTAGGCCTGGGAAACACATCAGTTACCTCCCGGGAACAACAAGGTCTCAGAACTGAGTCTGGACATCAGTGCTCTACTAGCACAAAATACCGTAAATATAGCCTCCAAACAGGGTGTCCTACACTAGTCAATAACAGAAAATAAACCTCATAGAAATTTAAAACACTCTCAAAACAGTGTCAAACATAGTCGTTATGCAGAGCGATCAAAACATGTGACTCTGGTAGTCATCCATTACAAGAGCATAAACATCTGATTTGACAAAATGGCTACCAAACTTAACCCAAATAATGTAAAGCAAATCATAACAGTAACTCGATGCTGAAGCATCAGTCAAGGGTCTACATTTAGTCTGTCTCAATTCCCTGCGCTGATGGCTTCTGTGTAAACTCACACCTGTTCTGTCACTGAGCTCGCGCACACTACATTCATTGCGTCTGGCAATTTATATAACACACATTAATCAATGTAGGCAGCGTTTCTCTCAAAAGAATGTCCTAATATGAACTGGCCTGTGGCTTGTGCCAATACAACAGTAAATAACAACACATTTACTACGTAGAAATACGCAGTACAAGGAGACCTCGTGTCTTCAATAACAGACAGTAGTAAAAGAAAGAGATGTCACTCCCTTGGCGTGCGTTGGCTTGACAGATGTGTTACTTCAAGTAATATTTACACTTTCAAATAAGAGAAATCCTGCGTCTAAAATCACTGGACACAAATTATACAATAAATGGGTAAAATCTCAATCTGCTGAGTTTGCTAATGATACGTTATTAGTCCAGGGTTCAATGCTCTAGTAGCATACTAATTAATCATTGACTTCACCAAGAAGTCAAAGCTCACTATAATGAAAAATCACAGTATAATTACAAAACCGATGGCTTCTGTCGGCCATCAACCGATACGACCTGTATAAGCAAGCCAGTGGCGTGACGTGAAATTACCAAAATTGAGGCGTCCCAAAAAACACAAAAATGATGGCTGTCCATCATCTCAAAAGAAAAGTACAAAATCCCATAATAGGGTTGACCAAAGAAGCTCAGCAGCTACCGTCCCGTTTAGGTAGCAATAGACCTGACGTCTTGTGATGTACAAAAGAATGCACCGATTGAACCATGTCCAATCAAAAGGGTGGCTAACTATCACTGAAATGAATGACAAAGCATGAGTGCTAAACTAAAAAATCCCTACCTATTTGGCTGTCAAGATGAGTTCGGTTAATTTAACTAACTACTCTACCACAATAAGACCCGTACATGAGAGAAGGAACAGACTCACAGACTATATCTTTTTCACCTCTTTCGCTCCGGAACTGAGAGGTAAAATATCCTCTGGATTGAGATATGGGTTATCCAAACTAGGCCTCCAATCCAAGCCTTATCCATTACCAGGTTGTTGATGCGTCCTCGTGGTCGACTTAAAGATGTCTTCTTCTCCATGTTAGCGGCTCTTATCCAGGCACAAACACGTTCATCCTCTCCTCGTGGTCGGCTGGTTCATCCGTCATGCTGTAATTCCTCTTCTGAACGGCTCCTTCACACTATGGGGTCTACTCCTTAACTCCCATGGTAGATAAGCGTTGAACTATTTCACTCACATGGTCAGTTGAAATTTGCATTTAAACACGTGGAAATCACAGCTTTTAAGATTGCACAAATAGTGGATATTGAATGATTCACTGAAGTTATACAATGGTGCAGACTCTATATCAAATTGGCTCTTGCCTGCTGGGTTGCAGTACATACTTGAGTCGTTGAGCAACTAATCCCTTCCGTTTCGCACATCGGCGACGTTAAATACCTTTACCTAAAGATTTAAATACATTCTCCAGAATGTTTAAAATATGCAGAATTACTTGATGATATAATCTGAGCCTTGTGAAGAGTAGAAACCTATTAATAAGTACTCTGATAAATAATTCGGAGCTTTCTTCGAAGTCAAGATCACTTCCTTCAACATATCTGGCCATGAGGTGGTCTCCGGGTAACGCACCCGCAATGCATGACATTTGCAAATGTATTCCAAAGAAATATATCACTGAGCATGAGCTCAGTGGGCTCAGTATGCATACTAAAAATGCTGCATGTGAATAAGGTTTGTTGTCAAAATCATATATCCCCTTATTATATCTTTTATTGTACATACTTGTCTTTGGTATTGACTCTAATAAGTGAATATTGATATTCACTTGTTATGCCACAGCTCACAAATTATCCATTCTCATTGAGAGTTCTCACTGTTGGAAATATATAAGAAAATTGTATTACTCTGTTAATGGTATCCAGTATGAATGTTAAAGAGAAAACCACCGTCTATGTGTGATGCAAACTCTTTCTGATGTCTGGAAAATCCTCTTGTTTGTAGCCGAAATCAGAACATATGCTATGAATTTTTAAAGAAAGAAGCTCACATATTGTCTTTTTGACTACAGGGTATTCGTTTTCAGTCTCATAGTTATCCTTTTTTGTAGCTACATGTAGCAAACATATCGAAGATCAATTACAAGTAATCTGCGGGGTTCATTTGTATTTTCCTGTTTGGAGTTAGTGTTTTCAAGATAAGTTTATTGGAGTGTTTTCAGTGAAAACAATGACAAGCTGGTTTTTGGTATGCATCATTAAATTTACTATCTTATTAGCCCAACTATGGATGGAAAATCTCTTGTGTGATGTTTAACTGTTGCCCTGTTCTTGAAACGGATTACTCTTTGTTCTTAATGTTCTGTTGAAATGCACAATTGGCTTGTCAGACGGAACCAGCCGGACAAATCCTCCCTAGTGGAGCATGGTATTATTATATTAATATTTTATTAGGGGCAGATGACCTCTGTGTTCCGCCCCCTTAAACAACAATAACTAATTATTATTATTATTTCTGTAATGCTAACAGAAAGTTGTATGTAATTAGCACTGATGGGTTAACATAACCACGCCAGGCTGCAACGGGAAGCTATAGAATTATTCAAACACCCCGACAACTTCAATCGAAAGGAAGAAATTGAACGTGTGCATAATACAGGGATCCCGGCCCTTAGGATCACCAAGACCAAGATATCACGCACACATCAACCTGAAGAACCTTCCCGCTACAGCCCGTCAGTCGCCCAGGGAACACCTGACCCTCACAAGTTCGGTCACTGAAGCCGGAGCATGCGCCGCACCCCACAACATGTACGCGAGACCAGACGATCTAGCAGGACTGCGCAGAGAACGCTCGGCCCACACGGTATAAATACTGCGGGCAGTGGAGCTGGTCCTCATCCCACTGCTGACCAAGGAAAGGAGCGGAACCCGTGATAATGCCGGACGCTGTTTACGGTGAAACGTCGGGAGATATCCCATCTGGACCACGGCCTACAAGCCCGAACAACTTGTACTTAATCGTATGGTCCAATATCAAATTAGACTGGCTCCATGGTTCTGCCGTAACGTTCTCGCCTGCTGTTTCCAAAGTCTCAGGATTGAATTGGTAACTCACCATATAAGACTGCATTGTGACATTACATGGAATAATTTTGAATCTAATATTTTACCTAATTGAGGATTTTGCCTTTTCTTTCGCCGACGGCTAATATTAATAAATCTATTCCCCAATTTTTTATTTTTGTACCATTGAGAGTTTCATAATTACCGGTAACTAGCAGTAGTGTCCGGTTTCGCCCGGTGGATTCATTTGTTTTATGGATGATAATGAATATTACTACAGAACTGGCAATGATATATACAAATTAACAGAAAAAATTAAAAATACATTTTTTGTGGTTGTCATAAATATAAGGTGTGTTCAAAAAGTAACAAGCCGGAGGCTGAATGCGCAAACCGGTGACTACATCGGCTAAGCGTGGCGTGTGTAACGAGGTGTGGTTCTGACCAGAGCGTGGAAGGTCACAGCCCGTCGCTAGAGGGCACGCGTTCACGTCACGTGCCGATACAAAGTGAGCAGCAGCATGTATCAATCGTCCAACGCTGCCAGTCGCATTGCAAACAGTGACATGGAGGCGTCAACCGAAGAGCAAAGAGGTGTTGTTCGGTTTCTGACAGCGGAAGGATTAGGGGGAACGGACATTCATCGCCGAATATCACAAGTGTACGGCGAACACTGCATGTCCCTTGCAAGGGTCAAGGCGTGGTACAAGCGCTTCAGGGAAGGACGGGTGTCGTTAGCCGATGATGCCCGGTCTGGGGCACCCCCCTGCATTACTGATGACAACGTCCAGCTGGTTGATGCACTCATTACCCAGGACCGCCGAGTGACAATGAACGCCATAGCAGCAGTGGTCACTCCACGACAATGCACGACCTCATACGGCCAACACAGTCGCGGCCATCCTACAGAAAGGTTCTCGGCCACCCTCCATACAGTCCAGACCTCTCTCCCTGTGATTACACCATGTTTGGTCCCCTGGAAAGGGCTCCGTGGGCCCCACGATTCACCTCGGGTGCCAACGTCCAACTGTACGTGCGGAACTGGTTCACATCGCAGCCCAGGGAATTTTATGAGACTGCCATTCACCGCCTCGTGTCACAGTGGGACAAGTGCCTCAACAGTCAGGGCCAATACTTCTAACATACAGGTACTGGTTTCTGTAATTATGCCTCCGGCTCGTTACTTTTTGAACGCACCTTATAGTACAGTATTATGTTCGTAACATTCAGGTCATTTCCCCGTAATGATAATGATGATAATGAACAGGAAATTTGCTACTTACTTACTACAGTACTGACAGATGTAATTTACAAACGAATTGAAAAATATGATTAGAAAGAGGAGTAAGTGAAATAAAAGACAGTTAGTTAGTTATTGTTGTTTTAAGAGGCGGAACTACAAGGCCATCTGCCCCTAAATAAAAGACACTGCCTAGGGCCTATATCTCATTGGCTGTTAGATAAGTAGTGACCAATAGTGTCTTCTTTTGTGGCACCGTTGGAAAATAATCAGAGCACTTTGGAACACTTCGGCTGTCCCGAGCTCCTGAGGTAGCAATAGTGTAATTTATCGCATCATACCGCTCATGGATAAGGATCGGAATAAATGAAAGTTAATTTGAAAGCACTAACGCTTATGGCAGCTGATAACCTCAATGCTCTCCACCAACACCATCGCACTGATACAGAGGCATAGTATTTTCATGATAACTGTTTTAAGGGGCCTAAGAAATCTTTATGCACTAATTACTCCCCGTGACTGCAGTTTATAAGCAGCGCACAATGTAACTATTTTCGCAATTCTGCACCAGAACACGGGTAGGGGCGACGTGATGCAGCCCACATTGCCAGCCAACAATAGACGTATTAAAATATTCTTACAGTTGCCCTACTCCGAACATGAATAGTCCTACGGCCTTAAAACATGGTTTTCAAGTTCCTTCTGTCTGTTATTCTAAATGTAGGGAATGAAGATGGTTGTTCAAAATATCAAGTGGACAATGTTACCAGCAGGGTTTCAAAGGGTAAGTATGTAAAATTCGACGCAATTAGGTGAAACGGTGTAGATTTTTGCTAAAGAGCCTAAATGCAGGAAATGGACTGGTCTGTCCGAAATTTCAAGCAGACAGTGTTACTCGTCGGGTTCCAAAGGGTAAGTATGTAATATATGGTTCAGATCGATGAAATGATGTAGATTTTTGCCAAAAGGCCTAAATGCAGGGAATGGAGTGGTTTGTCCGAAATTTCAAGTAGACAGTGCCACTCGTCGAATTCCAAAGGTTAAGTAAAGAAAGTCTGGTTCAGATCGGTGAAACAGTGTAGATTTGTGACAAAAGTCCAAAGTGCAGGGAATGGAGAGGTTGACCGAAATTTCAAGTAAATAGTGTTACTCGTTGGGTTCCAAAGGGTAAGTATGTAAAATTTGGTTCAGATCGGTGACGCGGTGTAGATTTGTGCCAACGGTCCTAAGTGCAGGGAATGGAGTGATCTGACCAAAATTACAAGTAAACAGTGTTACACGTCGGGTTCCAAAAAGAAAGGATGTAAAATTTGGTTCAGATCGGTGAAGCAGTGTAGATTTGTGCCAAAGGGCCTAAATGCAGGGAATGGAGTGGTCTGTCCGAAATTTAAAGTAGACAGTGTTACTCGTCGGGATCCAAAAGGTGAGTTTCTAAGATGTGTTTCAGAACGGTGAAGCGGTGCAGATTTGTGTCAAAGTGCCTAAATGCAGGGAATGGAGTGGTTTGTCCGAAATTTCAAGTAGACGGTGTTACTCGTCGGGTTTCAAAGGGCAGGGATGTAAAATTTGGTTCAGATCGATGAAATGGTGCAGATTTGTGCCAAAGGGCCTAAATGCAGGGAATGGAGTGGTTTGTCCGAAATTTCAAGTAGACAGTGTTACTCGTCGAGTTCCAAAGGGTAAGTACAGTAAATTTGGTTCAGATCGGTGAAACGGTGTAGATTTATGCCAAAGGGCCTAAATGCAGGAAATGGAATGGTCTCTCCGAAATTTCAAGTAGACGATGTTACTCGTCGGGTTCCAAAGGGTAAGTATGTAAAATTTGGTTCTGATCGGTAAAGCGCTGTAGATTTGTGCCGAAGGGCTTAAATGCAGGGAATGGAGTGGTCTGTCCGAAATTTCAAATGGACAGTGTAACTCGTCGGGTTCCAAAGGATGAGTATGTAGGATGTAGTTCAGATCGGTGAAACGGTGTAGATTTGTGCCAAAGGGCCTAAATGCAGGGAATGGAGTGGTCTGTCCGAAATTTAAAGTGGACAGTGTTACTCGTCGGGTTCCAAAGGGTAAGTTTCTAAGATGTGTTTCAGATCGGTAAAGCGATGCAGGTTTGTGCCAAAGGGCCTAAATGCAGGGAATGGAGTGGTCTGTCTGAAATTTGATGTGGACAGTGTTACCCGCAGGGTTCCAAAGGGTAAGTATGCAAGATTTGGTTCAGATCGGTGAGACGGTGTAGATTAGTTTAAATAACAGAACGACAAACAGACAGGCAGACAAACCAACATTGAGCTTCATATATGTCGATTCTGTTGCACGTGATGCTAAATTTTAAGGTATACATCGGCTTATGAAGGCTGAATTTCATTATTGTGCCCAATCCTGTCATAACAAGTTCCAAATGTACTTTGCGAGGGTGGTGATACAGTGAGCCCGTATGCGCTCATGCTGGTAATGATTTCTTGAGGAACATATTTAGTACACCGACGATGTGTAGAATGCACTTCGGAAGCTTTGAGCTAACTTCAAGTGCTCTTTGGACTTTGGTACTGCATTCCAATTTTATTCCTGGATGCGTACATTTATATCTTCGTTCTGAACGCAATATTCTTTTGGGCGTATCATTTGGTGAGTTGTAGTCACAACCCCCACCTTTAGGAAGGTTTTATTTAAACATTATAAATCTGCAGCTCAGACGCCACAAATTCCGAGGTGGAATTCAACGTGTAATTGTACCAGTGGATATGTAACCCTGTGTTAAACTTCAGTACACCAACGTATCATTTTATACAGCACGAGGAGTGTAAGTGTTGTCAGATTATCCTTTAGTTGTGCCGAGGGATGACAAGAACATTTTCCAAGGCTTGTACATATCATGAGAAGTGTAGGCATACCTTTGCAGATGCAAATCACTCAGGTAGGAGTCCGATAGTATTCTCTGACTTTAACATCAATGTATATCTCTACGCATTATATTTTGTGGTACCAATCATTGTTATGAACACGTTAGTCTAATTACCTGTATTAGAGGCCGCAGTCAGGACTGTATTTAAGCGAGCCCAGTGTTATTAAAACATGTATTTTCATTTGCGAGAGCATAGCTTTCATCAGCGCTGTTTCACGCACTTACGGCAGTAGCAGTCCGACAAATTCAAGATCGAGCCTCCATCCCAAGCTACCGTTACCCATGATGCCAGTGTGATTTCTTATGTGAGACTGGGCTGCTATTGACAATTATCATGACGACGCATTCCAAGGAGAATGTTGGAGCAATGTAGAACTGATGCCATGAAATATAGGTCACGGCTGTTTGCTGTAATTTTTATAGGATGACGATAACGTCATAATTTCTGAAGTTTGCTATATGAGAGCGACTACTTTGTATGTTCATGATTCAAGTTAACTTTTCAAGAGTTATATCCCAGTTTCTTTTATTGACCAGACATAACTGTAAAAGGCTAGATATTCAGAGACACGTTGAGAGGTGGATGAATACCCTCAACCATTGTATTTTTCCGGCTGTGATGAGTCGTTTTGCCACACTGAACCGAGGTATTTTCGTGTTCCTGGAGAGCCGCTGAGTATTGTTGTTGTTGTTGTTGTTGGAGCTGATAGATAACTCATGGTATTATGGTGACTGTTAGAGTCACGTGCTTTGTAAGCATCTCTCTGGTGGAGACTTACAGCTATTATTCAGCCTGTGTCATTATGGTAATCTAAGAATCTAAATAATAAACAGCTAGTTAACTAAACCAACGAGATAAACATGCACTAATTCATGAAACCTAATTATTCTAAACCGACGTTATAAATACGATTGATTAAATGATTATCAACTTAAATTTGGACCTATCTTTTGCTTGCTGACCAATGCATTGAGCTGAACATTTACTGTTGGGAATGACCCTAGGACAGCTGACACTTTTTGAGATGACGTGAATCACTGACACCAGTAGTTCGTAACTTGTGGGCCGTTGTGATTCCAAGCGATGTTATTCGCAGTTATTACTTCGCTATCGCCAACCTAACTACATGCTTAAGATGACGATTAAGGGCAAAGAGCTTCTTGATATGCGTATGCAGGTTTTGTAAATATTAAGATTGAGTGTTCCATTTATTTTTTGTGTTTAACCTGATTGTCCTGTATCATGTGTGTAATAATTGAGCTTTGTTATTTTTTATGCACCAATTAGGATGGTTGCTATCCTAGATTTGTATTAATTGTTTGCTACGGACGCTTCTCGCCGTAATTTGTTGTAATTCAGGATTTAGCTAGACGATTAACATTTTAAATTATTAAGTACGGATGTGGTACTAGCGTAACTTAGAATATACTTATTGTGCTGTTAAATAGAAATCCTATTTTTGTGACATGTCGACGATTAAATGCCATTGTTTTGCTGTAGATTCTACCGATGTCACTATTCGTATTATTACTCATTTTGCCTGTATTTGAGTAGGGGTTTCCTTACGTGGCACGTTCCAAGCTTTGTTGCTTTTGTTTCGATTTCTGTATAAAGAACTTTCGAGAGGGTCAACTTAGCTTCAGAGAGGACATGATTTATTTATTTATTTATTTATTTTATTTTTATTAGCTTTGCGGACTAGCCGATTTCAAACCCTGCGAAGTAGGATTGGGGTTTGAACTTATATGAATAACTTGTTTACGAATTTTACCTAAACCTGGATCTTGTTAATTGTTAGCTTTATGTGTTGAGGGTGTAATTGTTTGGGCGTCTACGACCTTACCCCGTGTTACAGCCCGATCCCCTGGGTGATTGATCTCATGCTGGAGCTAGCCTAAAAGAAGTGAATCCGATCCTCTCAGGTTGTGTGTTCGATGGAGGGGGTTGTCTGGAATGCCATTTATCGTTGATGGTACCCGGCAACCTCCTCTAACGGGCACACTAGTCAACTTTCATGTTGCTTCTACGATAGAATTTTTGAAAGTGGGAATGTTGAATCGTCACTACAGATATTATACAAATTAGCCTGTCAACGGGAGTACGTTTGTTTGTCAGTAATTGAAACATTATATTCAAGTCAATAACTGAAGGTATTCTGAAACTTATGAAATGGAAACAGGCACATCAATTCCTACCAGTCACATATTGGGTACATTTGGTTAAGTTCATTTCGAGGAGTTTTAGCAGTTGTGGCTGTATATTACATACTCTCCAATTTCTGGAGGAGTTAACCTTGTGCTGAAGCTTATGTAAGATCAAGAAATGTTTGATTGCTATGTGGATTGCATTGTCTACCAGAAATTTGGACAGCCCCCTTCTTCCCTAGATTTAGGCCGTTTGGAGGAGATATCGAATTTGTCGAAGGACTAATCTAGGCTCAATTTAATCCTCGCAATACATAAAACAAAATTCGCGACTTCAAA
Organism: Meconema thalassinum; assembly: GCA_946902985.2. Lineage (NCBI taxonomy): Eukaryota > Metazoa > Arthropoda > Insecta > Orthoptera > Tettigoniidae > Meconema > Meconema thalassinum. Next base: position 1,071,360,055 of record OX336389.2, read on the forward strand.
TTTGACTAAGTTTGATGAATTGGTGTAGCTTTGTATAAATAAGTCTCAAATTAATCCTCGCAATGCAGGAAACAATATACTGGACGTAAAATTTGGCCAGTTTGATGATACGGTGTATATTTGCATAAATAACAGACAAATGGGCCCGAAAACAACGTTTTATGCCCCAAAAACCATCCTGTCGGAAGTATTTCGGTGTTGCAGTAGGGGTCCAGATAGCTGGGAATTGAGGTGTAATTGTAAGAATATTTAAATGAGTCTAATGTTGGCTGGCACTGCGGGCTGAATCACGTCGCTCCTACCGATGTTCTAGTGCAGAATTGCGAAAATGGATACATCATACGCTGCTTACAAATTGCAGTCACGGGGAGTAATTAGTGCAAAAAGATTTCTTAGGCCCCTTAAAACATTCATCATGAAAATATTAGGCCTCTGTATAAGTGCGATGATGTTGGCGCAATACATTGACGTTATCAGATGCAATAAGTGTTCGTGCTTTCAAATTTTCATTGATTTACTCCGATCAATATCCTACAGCGCTATATAGCTAAAAATAGCACTATTGCTCCCTGAGGAGCTCGGGACAGCCGAAGTGTTCTGAAGTGCACCGAATATTTTCCTACCGCGCTATGCGGCAAAACACGACACTATTGCTCTCTACCTTTCTAACAGCCAATGATAATGGGCAGCGCCCTTTATTTCACTTACTCCTCTTTCAAATATTTTTTCAATTAATAGTAAATTACATGTGGCAGTACTGTAGTTAGTAAATAGCTGTTACCCTGTTCCTTATTAGCATTGTCATTATGATAAAATGTCTTGATATTATTTCAATTATGTTACTTATCACCTCCACAGAAATATTTTTAACGTATTTCTTTCGGTTAGTTTGTATGTTTGATATGTCAGTTCTTTAGTAGCATTCATTATCATCCATAAAACAAATGCATATATCCACCGTGCGAAGCCGTGAACTACTGCTAGTTATAATAATAATAATAATAATAATATGGCCGTGCGGCAGGCGAGTGCGGAGGATAGAACCACTTCGTATCGCTGCCAGCCAGCGATTGCCCGCTCGCAGCATTGAGCTGTGATTTAGAAGTGTGTCGGTGACCGAGACGGTGTGAAGCGTGTTGCCTATGTAGTCCACACTTTATATCACCAGGTAGTGTGACAGCCTTGAGGATTAACTCTTGGCGCAGCGAGGTGAGACGTTTGAATCCCACCTTGGGCAAACATTTTTGCCATTGTTGATGCTGGATTCAAGATTGATGGTTCAAAATTGGTATTGGCAACGCGAAAAATAAGCAGCGCTTGGAAAAATAAAGTTGTCAGCGCTAGAAAATTACGGCAGTGTAAAAAATTTTTTTTTTGTAGAACAATCATTTGTAACACAGGCCCCTAGGCAGTCCACAGCCCGCTGAACCCTTTCATCCGGCCTGCCTGATCAGTTATTGAAAATGTATTTCTTTCGTAATCTGTTAATCTGAAGTAAGCAATTTTCCAACCCGCGACAATGCAGTGCAAACATTTTCTCTCTGGGCTTGTTAACTCTGTTAAGAGAAGCCTTGGCGACGACCACTTGGCATTCTTTGTGGATATTACCTGTCACTTGTATAAGTTGAACTCAAAGCTGCAAACACAAGACCAATTGGCTCATGAACTTACGAACATGTGAAAACTTATCAGAGGGAACTTAATGTATGGTAAAATTAAATGAGAAATGAAATTACTCTGTCCCAGCGCTTTCTATGCAGACTCATTTCCAGATTTGCTTGAAGAGTTTAATGTCAGATTTCAGGCTGTTGTGGGCTCATAAACCCTTGACCAAGGTCGGGCAAATTTTAGCGGAGGAATTTGGTTGAAATCAAGGTGCTGGCTCAGGCTGTGGACGAAAAGCTAGGTAACGGCAACACGAAGCAACGCAGCTGTGACTGGAGACAAGGCAAAGCCAAGGTGCAAACCGCAGAACAGAGGTCTTGCACAATAACATGTTTTTTTGCCAGCAAGAAGTCGACTGTGAGTTTGCAGCACGCAGGGTGCCTAATGAGTCCAGCAGACCGCTTCCCTAGCTCCGGACTGAGCGGCTGTTTGTCGCCCGCAGACTCCGGGAAAATACCAGCAGAGCTTGTAGAATATATCAACAGACGCCAGGAACCAATAGAATCTCCATATATCACGGCTTACCCCACTATCGCATAATAATTTACCACCAGAGAGACGAAATCCCGCTGTGGTAGCCTCTCGTGTCCTCTTGCCGTACCCATGCCGAAACTAGAACCTCGTCTTCTGCACTTACCGGAATATTCATGTAAAATATATGATCCTGACACTCTGTCATTTCTCAACTCGCGTTCAATTATGCATACTGAACTGTTATGTCACCCACGACTGACTCACTGATTTATTGCATCCAACGTTGATGACTGAATGCACTGTTGTACACAAGTCACTGAATTGCGCGGCTTTCCGTATACATAGGATAGTGTCGGTCTCTTAGTTGGAGTCAGACCTATAGACGTTACGGGACTTAAGCAGTATCTTGTGGGACTTTCGAGAGTCCGAGCCATCTCTTGAGCACCTCTGCGAAGATTCTCGACGTGCGAACCTCCTGTCTTTAGAACCACGTGTACATGACGTAAACCCGCAAGCAAATGGCCTCAGTCAGGAGGGGAGAAAAAAAAGGGGGATTGAAGAGTTTAGTGGACGGAAGTACGAAATAATGGTGTATCATCCACCATGTGAGAGTATCTTAAAAGTCCTATTCAGATGCACAATAACAATATAGAGCATTGTTCATTTGACAGTGATGTCTATCTGTCTATCTGTATTAAAGTTTAACCATAGCGTATAAAAGAGGAAGTGCGGAGACTCTCGAATCTACCGCATCTGTAGTCTGGGTAGTTGCTGCGCTCTCCGACAGTCTGCGCAGCGGTGGACTGTTACTGGCTGGAGTCATTTTCTAAAGGCTCGCGAGTCTGAACCACAGAAATGCTGCCGTATTTAGTCCTTATTTCTTGGTATTGAAAAGTGCATACGATCAAGAAGCGATAGTGAAATAATACATGCGTGTATGTGTTATGATAATCCGTGGTGACACTGGTGTGTTTAATATTTATAAGCCTTTACACTTATTTTTTTACATTTTATAGTGTGGAGTGAATTTTAACATTGCAACATTCGTCAAACAAATCGGTGTAAGTGAATATGCCATGTTGTTTTGTTCCCGGTAGCCGATCTGGTTACGACATGTCACCTGCAACTGTTAGGCACTTTTTTAGACCTACGAAAGCCGAAGATTATATATTTAAATGGGCTAAGGCCATTCTAAGGAGATTCATTAAGTTTTCAAATAAGTCATAATATGTGACTAACATTTCTCCGATGATTTCCTTCTTAAAACGGACTCTTTCATTGTAGACGAAAGAATGTCGCAAATGCGAGAATAAGATGGAGTTTGAAGCCTGGTGCAGTCCCACCCATTTTTCCAAACTTGGCGAGATATTTCAGCACGCAGCGGAAAGCACGCAAATGTCCTTCGAAGAGGACTGTGAGAAATACAAAACAGACATATCCAAATCTTGTACCAAAATTTCGGCAGTTAGTTCGCTAACTTTCACCAACATAAAGGACTTACGCTCAATAAATGATCTTTTTTAACCAACTCACCCGTCCGACAATGGCTTCAATATTCTGTGAGAAATAAAGAAAAACAGACATATTCAAATCTTGTACCAAAATTTCGGCAGTCAGTTCGCTAACTTTCTCCAACATAAAGGACTTACGCTCAATAAATGCCCTTTCTAAACCAGCTCACCCGTCCGACAGTATCTTCAATATTTTGTTACAGGTCGAAGTAGTCGTTGAAAAGAAACTGTCTTCCCTCTCAAAATTGTGGGGTGATATATTTTATGAGTGTTTGTACAGCATTAATGAGATTGTTTTAGGGCCGTGAGCATGGAACATAAGCTGGATCTTAATGGAAAACTCGTTTTTCATTTCGTGAAGTGCCGCCTTTTCTTTCGTACGAAAGAAATTAGGAAAGGCCAGTCATCTGCTAAGTTTGCAAAATCGTTGCGTAAGCTGTCCAAAGCCTCGGACAACTTACAGCTATAAGTTTCATGGTTATGTTTACATTATATTATATTATATTTACTGTATTTCTGCAGATTATTGATTTTTACACATTCAGTAACATTCTGATCCCCGTCACAATGTTTTATTTCCTTATTATATGAATCTATGACGTAACCTGATGTTTCATCATTTACTCAACGGACGTCTTCTTGTTCATATACTTAGTGTGGATAACTTCATATTTGGGTCATATTGTCTTATATTACGTAGTAGAAGCTGAGAACTGAAAAGTAACATTCAACTGCTGGCATTGATACCGTCCGCACTCAGCGCTATTCGACGCTAGAGCCTCCTAGTGGCTGTACCATACAAACTCCACAAGTCCCGTCACTTTCTCTTCTATACGATATGTTTTAACTAACGTTGGCGGTGAAGTATATGTGCTATTAGTAGAACTTTGACATTATACGTAATTGGTTCGTTTTTAATACTTTATTCTGAAGGGGAGCAACGGTACAGATTAAGCCTTGAATTACTTGTCCCTCAGATGGTGAAGACATTTTTAACAATAGTGAAATAATATCTAATCTGCGCACTGCTGCAAGGATGCAAGCAACGGGAATCGATAGCCGTATCGTTCTTGACGACGAGACCAGGAGGAATAAGAAGCTTTTAAATTGACTTCGTTATGGTCAAGCTCATTTTCCAAACCCTAGCTCTTGATTGCAATACAAACTTTGGGGCCAACATTAACTCTGACGACAATCTGGTTGTTATGATTTATATGATACAAGGAGGAACTACAATGCAAATCAATGTGAACTTTTAAAAATAATACAATGAAGTCCGTAGAAGGATACTTTGGGAGTAAGCATAGACAGAATAGGTGGTCACTCAGGGTATAATATAATTAATGGATGAAAAGCTGAAGAACAAGAACGCACGAAATGTAAGGGAGAAAGCATAATACAGGCTACTGAAATTTGAGGTTAACAAGAGGTGCAAAGCAGCCAAAGAATAATGTTTGAAAGAGAAATGTGCAAAGACTTGCTCATCATGTATAGGTTAGATAGTTGTCTGTCGCTTCGGAAGTTGGGATTCGATTTCTGGCTCTGCCATGAATTTATTGTAATTCTGGTTGGAGGTCTTGATTAGGGTACACTTAGCCCGTTGAGGCAAATTTGAGAAAAGGTGGGTTCGATTCCCTCTCCAGCTATCCAGAAAGTTATTTTTCCGCGTCTCCCACTTCTTCTCCAGGCAAACGAGATTTAATATTAGGATCTGATTTTGATTGGCCATTAGAAGGCCTAGGTATTCAAGAACCAACAGATATAGGTGATATCCTTGAGTTGCTACGTTGCATAGGAGCACAGGATCTCATCAGTTCATTTCTCTTATAATTATGTTGGATTTTTAACAGGAAAATCGAGGGTGGCAAAAGTTTGTATTCAGAAAGTATAATGTTATTCCTAAACCTAGAAAAGTAAGAGCTGACAGATGGGAAGTTTAACATAAAATAAATTTGATGATTCATGCTTCTAAATTTCTGACTCGAGTAATTTACAAGATGATGTAACGACAGCCTGGTTAGGCGAAGCCCAGTTTTAGTCAGCAGAAACGTAGGATTAAGGGAATATGTACTACGCATTAGACTGATCTCGGAAGGTAGAATAAAGAAGGAGAAGCTTGATGATTCTGTTGAAAGAGGGGTAATGAATCTCGTTCGCTAAGACACACTAAAAACAGGCATGAGCAAAAGCAGAAGGGGATAGCGAAAACACACATAAATCTCTGTTGGTGGTTTCACGGAATAAAAACATAAGAGAATGCGAAAAACTAGAGAAAACCCAATATGGACACAAACTACGTAAAGCGTGTATTCAAGGAATATACCAACGTCGATTGTCAGATGAAGTGCTAAAGGTAGTTGGTAACGACGGTACTTAGGAAGAAATATGGACCAAGTGAAGAAGATACATAAACGATGGTTTTACATAAGGTAACGTCATATATAGTTGCAGCTAGTGAGAAGTCATTTTTGAAGCCATGTTCAGGAGCGTGGTCCAATGTGTATGTGAAACTTGGTTAATTCCTTCAGCAGGAAAGGGAAAATAGAACCATTTGAATGTGGTGTTATTGGAGAATGTTGGAGATTAGGTGACTAGATAGAGTAACAAATGAATGCTAATGACATGAATGGGGGTTAAATGATTCTGGCTAGAGGTAATCAAAGGAAGAGCGGTAGCGGTAATATTTAGGCACCAGGAATAGCAAATAATCAGTAGTTATGGATGCAAGAATAAAGGACATGAACTGTAGGCGTTTAGCAAGGTTAGAATGTGTATAATAGAGTGCTTCTGTTGTAGGGTTTAGTGACTATGTAAAGGCGAATTATTTATCTTAACAACGGGAGAAATGGTGAGCAGAATTGAAACTCAAACATCAACGACAACAAAAACAATCACAATGACACCAGTAATTTATTCATTTCACTCAGCATTTTTGCCGCTTTGCGAAAGATCAGCTCAACTCGCTCAAAAAGAATCGCTATTACAAATATATGCTCATCGGTGATCCGTAGGCGAAGGTCAGCAGGGATGTGATGGGTAAAAACTTAAACACCTTATCCTTTATTGCGTGTAGAATGCTAACGCCTTTGGATCGGAAGAATGTGGTGGCTAACAATCAATCCCAACACACTCATGCTCACAAAGCTATGACTCCAAAATTTCCAACAAGACACATTATATTTTCTGTCAAATATAAATTCAATTGCAAAATATTCAGACTGTATTAAGTGCATATTATTGAGCAATGAAAACGGAATCAAATCCCGATAATTCTTAAAGACTTATTTCCTGGTAGTGATATTAATGAAAGGTGCTCCAATTATAATTTTACTACCTTTACCTTGACCATTATTTCACTTCCTATAATAATATACCATACTTCAAACTGTTAGTACTCACTATTTCAGGCTGATGTGCTCTGATACGTTGAATCCGGCTGCAATGAAGATATATGATACTGGTAATAGTGGAAGACAATATACTAACACTACCTCTAGAGAAAAATGTTCTATTAACCAAAATTTGGAAACAATTTTTTTGCCATAGTGGTAATACTCGATACACCTTATTTCTGATTACTTAAGGGAACAGTGAAGAAAGTTATCATGGCATAATGGGAGGCAGCACGGATTTAGACAAGGGTACTCATGTGAGAGCCAAATGTTATCACTCTTTCAGGATATTAATGACTCGCTTGACAGTGGGGTGCAAGTTGACGCTGTAATTATAGATTTTGCGAAGGCATTTGATGTCGTCCCACATGACACACTACTCTGTAAATTAGCGGCAACGAAGATTGATAAAAGAGTAATTTTATGGATTCAAGAGTTCTTGACTGGTCGCTCGCAAAAGGTTAAAATAGGCAATGTATTCTCGGAGGACATTTTGATAACGTCAGGTGTCCCTCAGGGTAGTGTGATTGGGCCCCTGTTATTTCTGGCACTTATTAACGACCTACCGAATGGGATCCAAAGTGACTGCCGATTGTTTGCGGATGATTGTGTAATATACCGCAAAATTTAAACATCACAAGACAACGCTCAGTTACAAACTGACCTCAACCTAGTTCATAAATGGGCTGTTGACAACAAAATGAAGATAAATACGAGTAAATGTAGTCTCATGAGAATAGGGAGATGGCGAAGGCATGATTTTCAATATAATATCGGCTCGGAAATACTTGTAGAAGAAGACTCGTGCAAATACTTGGGCATCCATGTAAGGAATGCTATGAAATGGAGTACGCATGTGGGTTGTGTCGTCTCCAAAGCGTACAAATCACTTCATTTTGTAATGCGGGTATTAAAAGGCAGTAGCTCTACCGCAAAAGAATTAGGATATTTGACCCTGGTGAGGCCAATCTTGGAATATGTCTCAGTGGTTTGGGACCCATATCAGGTAGGGCTCATCAAAGAGCTGGAGATGGTGCAATGGAAGGCTGCTGGGTTTGTGCTTAACCATTTTAATCCTAACAGTAGTGTAACTCGAATGATAGAAAAACTAGGGTGGGAATCTCTGGAAGATAGAAGGACGAAATCCAGATTATACGCTATGTTTAACACTTACACTAATCGGCCAGCATGGGGAGAACTAAGCAAACGTCCGGGAAATCCCACCTACCTGGGCAGGGCAGATCATCCACATAAAGTCAAGATCCGACACAGCGCTCAAATTATGGGAAATATTCTTTCATTAACCGTGGTATTGATAATTGGAACTCATTACCTGCCTCAGTCTTAGAACCTTTCCCCAAACATATTGATATGTTTAAGATAAGATAGAAATTTTGTGTAAATACTTCGATGTAATTACTATAGTTCCAAAATTGCGAATTGTGTTTATTGTGATTGATGTTATTGTTGGTGATTTTCTGTATTTGTACAATTCACCACCGGGAAATACCCCCTTTGCAAATATTATATAATAATAATAATAATAATAATATGTAAATTATTCAAATGAAAGTTTACCCTTGGAAAATTCTATAAGAAACATTTTCTTTTCCATAGCGAGGAGACAGTTTATTCATGTGCCGTATGTGAATCCAAATTTTTCAAAAAAGGAAATTTGAAGACACATGCTTATCCAATAGTAGCGAGAAGCCATACTCATGTAGCGTGTGCGAAGCCAAATTTAATCAGAAAGGGATCTTGTACAGACACATGCTTATCCATAGTGGCAAGAAGGCATATTTATGTGCCGTGTGCGAATCAAAATTTTCCAGAAAAGGAAATTTGAATACACACATGCTAATCCATAGTAGCGAGAAGGCATATTCATGTGCCGTGTGCGAAGCCAAATTTATCCGGAGAGGTGACATGAAACAACACAGGTTAATCCATAGTGACAAGAATCCATATTCATGTAAAGTGTGCGAAGCCAAATTTACCCGTAGAGGAACATTGGTAAGGTACATTCAAATTCATAGTCGCAAGAAGCCTTATACATGTAGCGCATGCGAAGCCAAATTTGCTCTGAGAAAATATTTAAATCGACACATGCTTATCCATAGTGGTAAGAAGCCATGCTGATGTAGCGTGTGCGAAGCCGAATTTACCAACAAAGGAAGTTTGGTAAGGCAAAAGAAACCAAAGAGATACCACATCAGAGGGAAAAGACAGATGCCCTGTGATAAAGGGGGCTCTACCAACCGGAAGTGCAAAGGAAACATGCAGCACCCAACATATAACGGTAACGACACCTATCGCGGAAACTCTTAACGATCAAAGCACCTCAGAGAGGGGAAGCAGCTGCTCTATAGCACAAAAGGTGCCACCTACCGACATCCTGCAGAAAACAACCAACCTCCAGTACATAACGACACCTACTGAGGAAACGTCAAGAAACACTAGCGCAGAAACAGGCAGCGAGCTGAAAAACAAAATAACAGAAAAAGATTCCCAACAAATACAATCGCAAATGCAATTGCTAATGGTAAACATCTCCAGCAACATCAAAAAGATGATCAGAGAGGAATTGAACATTAGAAATCAACACAACCTAGTTTCTGAACAAGGACTATCGAAATCGGATATAATATACCAATTCGACAGGAACGAGCCGAAATTCAACTCGCCAAAAGGAATTTATCCCACTACTATGATCAACGAAAGAGTTGAGGATTACAAAACATATGGAGATGAATTCGCACCGTTAAAAAGGGACGACCCCCATATCCAAGAAAAAGAAACGCCACAGCATGCGACAACTGTAGAGAAATGGACAACGGTAACGCACAAAAGGAAAAGGCAACCAACACGACCTAAACCTCCTTTGCTAGGCAATGGGTCGAAGGACGAAGACTTACAAGCAGCAAAATAAATGGCCTAGCTCTTCGTAGGAAGACTGAAACAGGAATGCACGACAGAATCTATCAGGAAATTCCTTACCAGGAAGGAAATTGTAGGAAACATAATTTGCCAAGAATTTTCAACGAAATACAACACAAAATATTTCAAAATAGGAGTTCCTTAGAAGTACCTAGAGAAAGTAAATGAGCCAGAATTTTGGCCAGCAGAAATAACAGTCAGGCAATTCCCGTTCTTTCGGAGGAACACAGGGACATTTCCCGAATAAAACGCAAATAAGACTACCGGAAAAGACTATGCACAGAGGAAATAAGGAAAGAGACAATATAAGGATAATGTTATGGAACATTGAAGGTTTAAAAATCGCATTCAACATGACATCCACCGACTGCATAGCAGGATACGACGTATTACTATTAACAGAAACATTTCTCATAGACCAATGGCAACATACAGGTTATTATTGCATCCATTTAAAACAGAACAAGGGGAAAGAGAAAGACCTATGGGAGGAATACAGTCCTTACTTCCAGCCGAATGTAACGGCCTTGGAGATAATAGATGAATTAGGCCAATTAATCACACAGAATGTACAAGATAACCCTGTAATAATTGCAAGAGACCTAAATTGTAGACTGGACATACCAAGTTTCAAAACCAAACTAGTATTGGAAAATCTGCAAGAAGAAGGATTCCACCTATTGAATAACAGAATTGTACCAACACATACATGCCATAATGGCAAAAGTGTGATTGATATGGCACTTATACGAGGCCCAATACAAGGGAAAATAACCCCCCTCTGGACAGTGACTCACACATCAATTCGCAAACATATCCCAATGGGAATTACAGTTACAGGGGAATGGCATGAACCAAAATAACAAACACAGCACTAATTCTCGAGAGAAATTGACGTCAAAAAGTAGAAGAACGAATCGAATGGATAGAGCAAATAGAAACCTTAATAGAGAACTCAAAATTGGAGGAAGCGGTACACATGCTTGAGGAACTACTAACACAAGCCACAAGTTCAAGAAAAAAAAACACGAAAGGCACAACCATGGTTTGACCAGAACTGCTATCTGCTAAGGAAAGAGGTGTTGGAAATCCTTCATCAGCTAAAATTGAACATACAGAGTCCTACTCTTCTTAAGATTTACAACATGAAGAGAAATCTCTACAAGAAATTAATAAGAGAGAAGAAGAGGACATATTGGGAAGAAGAAGGCAAAAGAATAGTAGAAGAAGCTAGGAAGGACCCGTATATTGCTCTTCGTCCCAGGAAGCAAACGCAGACCCACTATATAAATATGGAGGCATGGACGTCACACTTTAGCAGTATACTAAACAAAGATGAAATAAAGGACGTACCGGTACAGGAAAACACCCAAGAAATCGGCCTACAGTCATCAAAAGATTGGACCACACTGACCACAAACGAGGTTCAAAACATCATTGACAGCACAAAGAAAAAGAAAGCTGCTGGACCAGACAACATATATAGTGAGTACATAAAGGACACAGTTCACCTCCTATTGCCGACATGGAAAAATCTGTTCAACAAATGCATAGAGACGGCCTCCATATCCGAGAGGTGGAGACATTCAATAATAAAAGTACTGTACGAAGGAAAAGGAGACCCAAATGACACTAACACATACAAAGGCATTGCTCTTGAAAATATTCCTTTCAAATTACTCACAAAAACAATTACAGAGAGAATAAAAGATGAAATAGATGAATATCTCCCAGACACTCAATTCGGGTTCAGGAAGGGAGGATCAACTATGACCGCAACAAAACTACTACTAACTAATATATGGGAAGCCCTAGAAGGTAAAGAAAAGTTTTACACAGTCTTCATAGACTTTACCAAAGCATTTGATCTCATAAACCGAGAACTTGGGATACAGAAACTAGAAGAAACCCTAGGTAGACAAAATGTATGGACACAAACTATAAAATCAATACTCTTATGGAACAAACTAATAATTTCAGATAATATTTCATTATCAGAACCATTATTGCAAACAAACGGAATACTTCAGGATGATCCAATTAGCCCTTTACTTTTCATTCTGGAAACAGAAGAAATCATGAGAATAGCTCAAAGAGAGGACGTAGTGTCATACGCGTACGCTGATGACATAGTAATTATCGCTTTAAGCAGGAGGGAATATGCGTGTATCAGCCAACACGAAGGGTTATACACCTAATAGGCCTACCGTAGAAGTTTAGAACTCTGCTGCATTTACCATGTTCAACTCACTATCCCCCCTCATGTACTTCTCATAAAATCTTACAGGACAGTGAGTCCAAGTGGACTTAAATACAGAGAACCACAAGAGGCAGAAGTGCTAATCGGAAAAGGCTATTTTCTACCGTGAAAATAAACCTTAGAGAGAGGATATACTTAAGGGCGTGTAGGACGGTAGAGGTTTATCGGTACCGAAGAGGCCGGAGGCCACGGGATTGTGGTCGGAGGGTGTACTGTTATTAAGGGTTTAAATGAACGATAGATAACGTTTTCTTAATTTAAAATCGTGGAGTAAGCAGGTTTCAAGTGCTTTAGTGTTGTGATATCTGAAACCAACAGGATATGTGCTTGCTAATGAACTGCAACCGATGATAAATACTTTTTATTCCCATAAACTACCTACAAATATCACACAAGATACACACACATGGTTCATACAGGTAAGTAGCACATCAATAGATTATATTCATATGGTTTTATTTATTCACAATGTTATTTTGACTATTCTTTAAATACATAATGGTTACACTGCTAAACATTAATGCTACAGTATTATTTACAGAAATCAATATACAGTAATGTGAGTGCATTCAGGATAAGAAGGGTTTGGAGTTCTACATTCAACCATAGCCATAGCCCATTAATGAAGCAACAACAACATCAACAACAAGGTCATCCAGGTAAATACATACCTATCATAGTGTTATTGTCATTGTTGTTTCATTAAGGGGCTTGGGAAACCTTGTCATCAACACTGTGACTGTGCGCTCATGTCGAATTCGTCTGATGACCTGTGTTATTTTTGAAGACTAGAGTCCAGAGTTTTATACAAGACAAAGTTCTCCGTCATGTAGTAGATGTCTATTATATATAAAATCATGCCGAATCAAACTAAAAATATGCATATGCATGGTATTTGTCTTTACACAATTAAAATTAAAGGATTATTTTCTTTACCTCCCACACATTGAGATTCGATGGCAATACTGCAATTGGGCGAACATAACACACAATGATCTTCCGGCAATGAACCCATGAATGAGGGATGGCAGGGATGGGAAAGGTCTAGTAAGACTATAGCAGCGTTTAACTGTTCTACTGTAGTATTCTCACATTTACCTACTTGCTGGAAACCAGAAATGAAATTCTGATTAAACAAATAAACAAACTATTCTGATCATGTTCAGACAAAACTTAAATTATTAAATTAACTTTTGGCTCTTAAAACCAGTAATGAGAAAATCTGTTCGCGACTGAACTCGCTGTACCTATATTATAACCCAAATAAGAAATAATAATAATAAAAAAGCTCTTTCTCCTCAGACAGCTGTTCCAAATTTTGTGGTGATGATATAAAATCTTCGCAACTCAAATACCAAATGATTACTAAACTTTATAATTATTGGATTCATTGTGTCCTGGTTTGTGAACACTAGCTCTACTCTGTCACCACCTTAGGCTGCTGAGAAAGGGCAAAATTCTGGAAAAACACTTCTCTTAGTAAATGAAAATATATACTAAGAGAGGGAGTGGCGTTAATTAAATGTCAGGAAATCCGAACTATGCAAAATATAGGAAACCAGAAGCTTTATTAGTTGTTTTCTCATGAAACAACTAAATATAGCTTATGCATGGATTCCTATGTGCCATTATAAATATGCAATTACATACGAATTCCAACTCCAATGATTTGAAGTGCAAAGTTTTAACGTTTAGGATCAACTGTTTGGAAAAGGTACAAATGGATTGCAATTAAGAGGGTTCGTCCAAGTACAGTAGCGTTGCCATGGCTTTTTACGATTAGTATTCAAGTGAGTATAAAATAAGCTCTTTCTCCTCAAACAGCTTTTCCACATTGTGTGGGTGATGAATCCAAGTCTTCTCAAACTCAAATACCAAGTGATCACTGAACTTTATCAATATTGGATTCTGTGTGTTCTGGTTGGTGAATTGGTAGGTGTTAAAAGCCGACGAAGAAATCTTTTTCGAGGTTTTGCTACTCTATGCGTAGCAAGGCGTTGACTTTCATATAGAATGTATTAATATTAATTTAAGGAGAGTTTCTGCATATATATTAAGGAATGCGATTTTTAAAACTCGCGAAAATTAGTTGAGTTTGGAAGCAGACCACTTGTCGAGTATAGAGCTCATTCCAGGGCCTCCAGCTTCTCACCTGAGTGTTGCAGTGTGCGTGATAATAAGATTTTCGTCACTCAGCCATACGAGAGAAGGAATAGGAAAGGTCCATGCCCTATGACAAATTGACAATTGGCTATCTTAGTAACAGTTGTGCACAAATGACAAAATGGAATCACATGTTCGATTTAGTAAATGAGTTTGAAATGTATCAGTTTTAATTTATTTTATATATACATATAAATAAAACTTATAATGAGCAGTTTCAAGACCAAGTTCTTTGTCTCACTAAGTTTTACTATTTCCTTGAAATGTCTTGACACACCTCTGGTATACTCTAATTCCTAAAACACCTAATGTAGTACTAAGTTAATACAATAATGGTGTTCCAGTTGTCTATGGGAGGTAAGACAAACAAAGCTTTTGAAAGCACACGAAGTGAAGGTGAAGGAATCTCCGTCATAGAAACTTGGGAGAACACTCACGATTTGTCCCTAGAAAATTGCGTCCATGCTTTCATTATGAGACATGGGTGGATGAATAACATTATACTGTGAAACTTACTGTAGTTAAATATGAAGCTAAATAAAACACAATCGTGTCTATTCCGAAGAATATTGGTTCCAGTGAAAATCATGTTATTTTATTGTAGTTTTACAGACTCGACGGCAAATAATCGTTTCCCTCACGTCCGTCCTAGTTCTGTATTGATCGATTCCTCCCATTCAGGAGAATAATTTCTATAATTTGCCTAATGGATTGTTAATTTTGTCTTTCCATTGTATTCACTTATAAAACACTTCATTGACCTGAAAACAAATTAAATATAAACTTTATAAATAAATTGGTTCTCAATTATAATTGCCGTCACGGTATATTGAGGGACTTTTTTCTCTGCATATTTGTTCATTATTTGTATGAATTATTGAACCCTGAATGACTTTTCTTATGGAAAACCAATCAAATTCTTCTTCATAGAACTCTGTGAGGGCAGTTTTGATCGACGGGCCATCGTTAACTGCTTTGAGCTACACTTAATAACATTTTACCTACATCTTTGAATAATACGGAAAACTGTCCAATACGGAAAAAGATTTGGTTCTATGTATATTAAATCCTTTAAAGGCTAGGATAAGAAAGGTAAATGTACACATGGTCTATGCGCTTCTTCATATGCATAGTAGGCCTACATTTTGTGTCCATATCTTTCTCTGTGCTTCATCTTTTGAAAATATATTTGTTATCTTGTTTTTTAATCTTTTACCGAGCCATATTAAGAATACATCAGTCGTAATATCTAAGCAGCCTACAACTGACTCACTAGAAATTGGATATGTAGGCCAAGGTAAAATCAAGTTAACTTCACGTAACAGAGTCAGTCACTTGTCTATAGAAAGACTAGCTTCAATCCACACTGATTTTGTTCAGTCGCTGTATGTTAAACGACTGCACCAAAGAACACTCGATAGATTTCTTCGGCACAAACATTAAGAATTATGTGCTTGTCCCTATGGGGACCAATTGAGAGAAATTGATCCTGAAACGATACCTCCGATTTTGGATCACATGGAACGGTTGTGTTTCGTAGGTAACTTTAGATCATGCAATACAATGGTCCTAAATATACCATCCTGTACAGTATACTAGGTTGCTTGTGACACTACCAAATATCAAGAACTTCTCAAACATATGAAATTAAACCTATTGAACATTTTTAGGGTTACCTTGATTCGTGATGTGGATTCATGCAATCACAGTCTAATTCAGGAACCACGGGCAACGAGTGATTGGTTAAGAAAGTGGTCATAACAGTCGGGATTCAATCTTCTAGCTCATAGGACTGAATATTTCCGACGTATTCTGAACCGTGAACCACCTCCCTTGTGTTCAGATGGCGAGATCTACATAACTCAGAGATTAACCTGATTCAAATTTATTTTCTCGAACCCACAAACATTCGCAGTAAACTTCAAGTCTGATGATACGGGAAATATGATGTACCACTTCCATTTGCCAGAACAAGGACCTCAGAAAAAAAACATGCAATCTAATTTTAATTTCAATGGAGTGCCAGTGAGCATTCTTCCGTGTCCAAAGAAGTATTTTAATAAGTACGGTAAATCAACGGGTAAATTCGATTCAGTGGTCCTAAATAGTGGAGACAAGTATCAAAGTGCATGATATCTACAGTGATTATTGTTTGAGTTTGAACCAAACAATAAAACATGCAGGACGAACCTGAAGACACCAAGTGAGTCCTCATCCAAAATTATAACAAACATACTCAGGTGAACGTTGAGTATTGCAAGCGTCTTCAACCAAAACTATGACTCAGTGACGACTTGTGGATTTTAAAGCATGTAAGATGTCGAGGGATTAATACACTTGTTAGGGGTGCATATGGGTGGCAAGTTAAATGTATACGTTGGTTTAGCTCGACTGCTAGTCCCCACAAAAGTTGGCATTCTTTTGCACCCACACGTCCACCTTCTGTCTGGGTATTTTGAGGGATGAAACCGTAGATTCAACAAATTCCTTCTTTCGGAACTGGCATAGGTTCAGCAAGGAGGGTTATTGATCGCTCAACAGTCACAAGTTGTCTGTTTCCTCATAATTTGGCACGTTAAATGGCCCCCTAAGTTAATGGGTAAGTATGGTGAGAACATAAATGGTTAATATTTAATGGATTCTATGCTAGCATAGGATTAGCTGCTGCAAACTCATTCTCGAAGCATAAGGAAATTCACAAATACACATAGGAGGGTAGAGGAACCAGGCCACTAATAGATTTCATCATTATTGATTTTCAATTTGAAAATTGGTAAGGAATTGGTATTCAGGGGCTTCGTTTTGAAGATTTAGACCTAAAACTGTTCTGTGAATTGAGCATAGTTAGACCTAAAGTGCAGAAAGTGAGGTCTGTTTACAGGCTGGGGTTGAAAATCTCCAGGGGAAGAAACTTAGGCAGAAATACATGGAAGTGGTCGGTCAATAATTCGAACGAGTAGATGGTAAAGAATTGTTGGGAATTGAAACGGAGTGGTCAGGATGCAGTACTAGAAGTAGCAAGAAGTAGAAGTCGTGGTACAAAAGTGTGTATGGACAGGAAAAATCGTACATCCTGGTGAAATGACATAGTGTAGTCAGTTTGTAAAAATAAAATGAAGACTTACCAAAAATGGCCCCAAAGAAGAAATACAGCCGAAAGAGAGCTTTATGTCATGGAGAGGAGCAGAACCAAACAAATAATAGTTGAGGCCAAAAGGAAATCATGAAAGGAATGAGGACATAAATTAGAAACTTTAAGTCAGCGGCAGGAAAGACTTTTTGGAGTGCTATAAAGACGCTTATGAATGGAGGAAAACGAGAAATGAGCAGTGTTTAGGATAATTCAGGTTTATTTGTCGTGTGGCCTCCTGGGAGGCCGAGTGCAGGTCTTATTAGTCGACGCCCGTGGGTGACCTGTGCGTCGGGATGAGCGATGGAATGGATGAAGATGAATGAAGCTGGGCAAGGATGTGGAAGGAAGCGGCCGTAGCCTGTCAGAAGGTACAGTCTCAGCATATGCCTGGTGTTGAAAATGGGGAAACCACGGAAAACCATTTCAAGGACGGCTGATGGTGGGGCTCGAACCCACACGTCTACTGAGTCAGCAGAGGGCTTGGCCCCATGGTCTAACGCTACGCTCTAGCGAGCGTAGCCACTGCTGTCGGTAATTCAGGGAAACTCATTGTAGATACTAAGGAAGCTATTGAATGATGGCAAGAATACGTCAAAAAATTGCTAAATGTAAATAGAAACTTATCTAGCAAAGTAGCAGATTTTAAGATTTTGCAGGAGGAGAAAAGGGAGGGAACGGGATCACGGTTGAGGAAGTAGAGGAGATGATAAATGAACTGCAATGTTACAAGGAGGCAGGGGTGGATAAAATTTGTCTAGAATGGTAAAGTACAGTACAGTGAGAAAGCAGGAATAAAACGGATGCAAAGGATAGTCGAACTGGCGAGGGACTTAGGAAAGATATCTTCTGACTAGAAAAAAAAACAGCAATCACTTCTATTTAGAGGCAAGGAGACAGGAATGATTGTAATAATTAATCATAGAGCCATTTCTTTGAGAAGGCGTACTATAGAGTACCAAGGGAAAAGATGCTGATCCTCCTGAGGGATTATGGTATAGACCGAAGACTGCTACAGATGATCAAAAGTATTTATGTTGACAATCAGGCTGCAGTGAGAGTTGATGGTAGGATGAGTTCTTAGTTTAAAGTTGTTACACGAGTGAGGCTAGGCTATAAACTTTCACTACTATTGTTTATTTCACACGTGGACCATTTGCTGAAGGGCATAAACAGGCTGGAAACCAGCCGCGGTGGCCGAGAGCGCTAACGTGCTACCTCGTATCCCGCTGACATCGGGATAGCGTGGGTTCGAATCTCACCTTGGCCTTCCTGAAAATGGTTTTCATGGTTTCCCATTTTCACTACCAGTCAAATGCCGGGACGGTTCCTTTCGATAGGTCCACGGCCGATTTCCCATCCTGGAAAGGAAATACATGGCCATTGACTGCATTAATAAAATTATAAACTGGCTGGGTAGGATTCAATCAGGTGGTAAACAGGTAAGCAGTCTGGACTATGTGATGACTGACTCTGTCGAAAGCTTGCAGGCTAACATGTTATGATTTGAACAGGAATGTAGGGAATATGGTATGAAGATCAGTATTAATTTCTAGAACAACGGTGGTATCAGTAGGGCAGAAACACAAGAAATTAGGATGTCAGGTAGGAGGAACTTAATTGGACCAAGTGGGCCATTTTAAATACTTGGACTGTGTATTCTCTGAGAATAGAGTCATGGTGCAAAAAGGCGAATGCAGAGAGTTCTGGGTTACAATCTACTGTATTTTGCAAGGAAAGAGTTAATGTAGCGACGAAAAGCTCTCTCTACATCACTCAATATTTAGATTGTTTAGAAGTGGGAGCTGGGGAAATTTAGGTCAACTGATACATAAACTGGAAGTAACTGATACGAGGGTAGCATGAATGATTGCTGGGACAAATAGAGAGTACCGTAATCATAATTAAGATATAAAGACTAAGTTAGAAATGAATACATTAGATAAAGCTGTTCATTTGAATCGATTCAGATCGTTGGGTCGTATGATGAGAATGGGGAAGGAGAGCTTACCTAGGGCGTTACTTGAGGGTAAGTGAAAGAGAGGAAGATCAAGGAGGCGATGGTTTGATTCAGTGTTAAATGATTTTAAAATGGGAGGTGTGGAAGCAGAGGAGACCGTAGTGCTGTTGGGGGAAATATATGCGACTCGTTCGCAAACAGAGACTTGCAGACTAGACTGGACGATGAAAGGTAAAACATCCTCAAAGGAAAATGAATGAATGAACGAATTAATGAATACTCTTTTAATAACACAATCACAAAGTCTGAAATCACAATGCTTTGCACCCAAGAAATTGTCCATGACGGTTCAGGTCCGACACGCGCAAGCACGCGCATGGATAAACATCGTAAACACGTGCAATAGAGTTCAAGCGCAAGTAGAAAACTAAAACGGTATGGTCTCGGGCGCAATTCGATATGACCAATTGCCTTTCGTTATGCAATGTTACCAACGGTACTTAGCCCTTTCAATTCTTGGTCACACAATTGTGTGGGTACGTATTTCATTTTTTTCTTAGTTCAGATCGCTTTTGAGCTCCAGACCAGCCTGCGTCGAATGTGCAGGTTACTGGCTACATAGAACTCCATTTTGAAACTCCTTTTGTGTTCAATGAAGTTGCTTTCCATCTATGGACAAAATGGCTGCTACCAACCACCGACCTCGAGGTAAATATTAATATTTAGATTCGTATGAGCATTATATCATGTAAAATAACGTATTAAAATGTTAAGGTCCTGTATTTATTTTATATCCTGACTATTAATTTGCTGCTATAGTAGTTACGAATCTAATTACTAATATTCACCTCGAGGTCGGTGGCAGCCTTTTTGTCCATGGATGAAAAGCAACTTCATGGAATACAAAAGGAGCTTCATATTGGAGTACCATGAAGTCAGTAACCCACACAATCGGAATGGGACAGTCTAGGACCGAAAAGCGACCTCAAGTAGGAAATAGAAATGGTGATGATGATAATTGTTGTTTTAAGGGGCATAACATTTAGGTTATCGGCCCCTAATGGTTTGGGTGATCGTGAAGATGATACTGAAACGTAAACTATAACTAAAACTAATACTAACTTATATACCAGAAGAAGAAATTGAAAAAAAAAATAGGATAATAAGGCAAATAAAGGACAGGAGGAAAACCCTAGAAGAATGAGGATTGAGGGACTTGGAAAGAAGGAGAGCCATAAAAGGTAGATAGGACAATGAAAGAGAAGAGGGTCTTCCCCAGAGGCAATGGAAAAGGGGGAAAACCGGACCCAGCTCAGGAATCCCCCGGGGTCGCCAACTCCCGAACTCACCAGCCGTGAGCCCTTGAGGGTGTATCACTATCGAGGGTGCACCAGAAGTGGTGGGGCTACACGCACCCAGCCTCCTTAAAGGCCTTGAGCAGAAGGCAGGATATATCATGAAAAGAAAAAAAGATGGCTGACCCCTCGAAGAATGAAGGTATCAGGAAAGATGAGACAAGGGCCAATTAAGGCGGGAAAGGAAGAGACTCCCTAGGTCTTGGATACCCTAATACCGTCGGGGTCGGAAAGTAACAAGAGTTGACCAAGGGAGGTCGATAGGAAAGGTGACAGAAAGGAGCCCGGCACAAGTAAGTGGAAGTAATGCCGAACTCAGCTGGAGCCCCGTGAGGAAATAGAAAACCCGTACCCATACAATTGTGTGGCCAGATGAAAAACATTGCTTGGGATTGAAAGGGTTAGGAGGGTTGTCAACAGCTACAAGAATACTTCCCTTAGCAACAGAAATGCTCTTGAATTCTCTGAGCGCCATCAACAAAGGTCTTCAATAATCGCCTTTTTAAGGCACCCTGTTTTACGGCTTGCCCGCAGCCCCATAGCGGGAGTTCAGTTTCATACAGTGCCGAACTCAATTGAACAGCACGTCCACGTCTTGAGCGTCGTAATGCCACGTTTACTGCTTACTTTCGTGTTTCCCTTGATCGTATTCATGTTAAAGTATGCGTGACTCTTGAAATGAAAATAAAAATACAGGTGTATGAACATCCTCAGTTACTACAATGCATGAGTCACCGCTAATGTAACCAACATAGGCTACTGTACTCTGGTCAATATCGAGTTTTGCGTGAAAATAACCTGTTAAAGCAGGAGCAATGCGGCAACTTAGATTGGTAGAATAGTGGAAGGAAGTAATCGCATTACAGGTGTCCGACAATCCTGAAATGATACTTTCAATGTGATTACCTATATCAAAGCTGCTAAGAGTTCAGCGTTGCCAGATCATTTTAATATTTTGGAAGAGGAATCGCGTTGTGACTTCTGTTTGCGCAAATGAAGGATCAATTGACCATCACCGCTGATGTAATTAGAATAAGCTAAGGCCACATTTACCGCGTACTTTCGTGTTTCCTTTGATCGTAATCATGTTAAAATATGCGTGACTCTTGCTGGCATGAATACACAATTGTAGGAACATCCTCAAGGCAAACATTGGCTAATTGGAATTGGAATTCTGCAACACGTTGGGAATGACTTCATGACTAACCAAGCCGAAAATATGCGTCTGATACCCAGCAAATCAAAGATATAGGCAAGTAAATATAAGAGGTTTAAATTATTCGCGCCAGCTACACCGCACCTGTAGGTGGGTTGGATTGGAATATGACATGCCACGGTTCCGAATGGCCTCCCCGTCACTGCTGCAGGTGATAAGGGTTCTACTCACAAAATGTGAGTTAAAATAGTAATTGAGTTTTGTGCATAATGCAGTACACTAAATTACATGAGAATAGAATACATATTATTGAGATATATAAGGTGCGTTTAAAATGTAACGAGCCGGAGGCTGGAATGCGCAAACCGATGACGAGATCGGCTAATCGTGGCGTGTGTAACGAGGTGTCGTTCCGACCAGAGCGTGGAAGGTCACATCCCGTCGCTAGAGGGCACGCGTGCACGTCACGTGACGATACAAAGCGAGCAGCAACATGCATCAATCGTCCAACCAAGACCATGACAGTAGGCCACTCGACATGCTTCCTGGTGTGGTTGAAGACTGTGGGGCACCCATTGGGCACACACTTTCCGCAAGTGCAGTCGTTCCTTCATGATGGTGTGCACACTTCCGACGCTCAATCCGACCACGGCGGCTATGGCGTTCACTGTCACTCGGCGGTCCTGGGTAATGAGTGCATCAACAGCTGGATGTATTCATCGGTAATGCAGGGCGGTGCCCCAGACCGGGCATCATCGGCTAACGACACCCGTCCTTCCCTGAAACGCTTGTGCCACGCCTTGACCCTTGCAAGGGACATGCAGTGTTCGCGGTACACTTGTGACATTCGGCGATGGATGTCCGTTCACCCTACTCCTTTCGCTGTCAGAAACCGAACAACACCTCTTTTCTCTTCGTTTGACGCCTCCATGTCACTGTTTGCAATGCGATTGGCAGCGTTGGACGATTGATGCATGTTGCTGCTCGCTTTGTATCGTCACGTGACGTGCACGCGTGCCCTCTAGCGACGGGCTGTGAACTTCCACGCTCTGGTCGGAACCACACCTCGTTACACACGCCACGATTAGCCGGTGTCGTCACCGGTTTGCGCATTACAGCCTCCGGCTCGTTACTTTTTGAACGCACCTTATATTTAGGCAAACATTGGCTAAATGTTCTTTGTTTGTTACACTCTCAGTATGTGTGTTTATGTGTAGCATGTGCAGGAGAAATGAGAAATATCAAGAATAGTGTGAATGTTTCTACTACCGGTACTGTTAGTTCATGGTTACGTAATATCGTCGCTGAACTTGCAATTCCTCGTATCTGACAATGTTCTTCTCTTCCTGATGATTGGCCACGGCTCACAGTGTGTCGAATCCCAATTCTAGGTGGAAAAAATTAATAACTTAGTTAATAGTGCTGGGATTCTATTAAAAGTTGGCAATATACCGTTTTCGAGGTCGCTGAATTCATTTCTGGCATCGTCTAAAGTGTACGATCTTCGGGGGGTAAATATATAGGGGCGAGGGGTAAGGTGAGGTGTAAAAAATGACCGAAAGCAACACAAGAATCATCCATTTTTGGTAGTAAAAATCACGATTTGGATGTGTATATGATAGTTTATGACAATGGTAAACATTCTATTTAAAACTGGATAAAATATGAATAACAATGAGACTTTCAGTCAAGTATTCTTGTTATGCCTTATTTGAGGGAATAGACGAAGTCACTGTATGTAAAATCATCCAGATTAAAAACGTATATTAAATTGTTATTAAATATAGAACAACGAAAAATGCACAAAAAATAACATTTATTTTCTAAAAATAAAAAAAATATTCGTCAAAATCATACAAACAATTTCTTTATAACAAAATGTCATTTTACAGTCCTGTTAATGACGTAGTTTTAGTAAACACACGAAAACAATATTATTTCTCTAGAAAAGCATGGAAATAAAGACAACACATATTGAATATTAGGCCTATTTCTCCTATTGCAAATAAAAAGGAAACGTCCATTCTTCAAGTAAAGTTCTCATTATTCTCACTCCCGTTAATAATAACAAATTGTCTAATGTTCATTCGTGAGCTGATTCTTCTGTAGAGTCCAGAGCATCGTAGTCATTGCTATATTGGTCTTCATCATTTGATGTCAAAGTTCCTTGGGGGTCATTAAGTAACTCAATAGCTTCCATAGGTAGATTACCTATGTAGCCTACGTGGCATTGTTCTTCCTGCACTCTCCCGTTTTTGTTAATATTATGGGATATCAACTTAATTTTGCTTCTTAGCTCCTGCACCTGAGTGTCAGTAAGAGTTGTAGGATCAAATTCATTCATAACATATTGAAATATGACGTCTGTACGCCCCTCTTTACGACACGACAGCCACGCGTTGAAAAATTCTTCTCGCGGTAATGCCCACATAGTCACTGAAAATAAGAAAATAAACCATCATGCATATTCGTGCGCAACCAAACCACTACAGATCCTGAATCTACATTAAATTTACTATCGAATGACGTTTAAAGTAAAGTGGCACTATGAGGCACTCATAACGTAAGTAATTTAGTTAATGCAGAAAGCTTGTATTACGCATAAAAGTGCGAACACATACCTCTTTTCACTATTCCATGAGCCGTATAAGACAACACCTCGTTGAACTCACTAGAATCACAACGTTCGATTCACTCCGACGCCTCCTATCAAATGACCTGATAACTGCCAGGAAGACGTTTCAGAACCTATAACCTCCCTCCTACGCACCAGAGAGCGGAAAGGAAGACCGAAGGTCACCATCTGGTTTGTTCACTATCGAATGAGCCAGTTTTCGCTTTCATTTGCATCAGTGAATTTTTTCCACCTAGATATGGGATTCGACACACTGTGCGGCTCCCAGAAGTATGTGGGTGTGCCGTCCAACTGAACAATTCACCTTAGGTTCATATTCCTATGGTTTCTCCTAAAGGAAACTGAACCTTATATACCGGGTGAGTCTTCAGCCCCTTATTTTTTTAAGTTTTCGGCCACACTTCCAACGTCTGATACCAGCATGGTCGGCAATCCCCGTCTTTAGCCAAGTCACAATGACCCTAAACGACTTTACAAGATTTATGACGACATGGAAGCAACACCTTTACATAAACATGTGTGCGACAAGTGATAATTCAATGCATCAAACTGTCATACGGGCATGTACAAAGAACATGCCGATTATACGGTTTCAGTTGGATACGAAATTAACGCTGAGTACGGTGGCTCACTGATAAAAAAAAACGTGAATGAACCTTCGAAGCGGAAAGCAGTATCACATCTCATATGCTTGCAGGCAAGGTGAAAGGAGTAGTAGCCATGGATCAATGGTCTAAGTACGTAGATGTTAATCGTTCTGTTTTTGGGAGCCACCACCACCGCTAAACATTTTTATGCTTATTTTAAGCTTTCGGAATCATATACTAGGGCATTCGTGCCACATTTGACTAATATCATGCGGTGTTTATTTAGGGTTCAATGTGTACTGGCTTGACACAGTGTGCAGCCTAGAAGCGCTGGTTATTTCATCGCCATATACTTGTATTTGATCCCCCAGGGGCTCACATCTGGTGGGACGTGGGTTGGTGACCACGGGAACCCAGCTTAGTCCGGCATTGCTTCAACTTGCTTGTGCTTGGCTCCTCCCCGTCTTCTTTCCTGTCGACCTCGCTTGGTCAACTCTTGTTCTCTTCCGACCCCTCAGGGGCAGGTGACCTCGTAGTTCCGCCCCTTAAAACAACAATAACTAACTTCCAACCCCGACGGTATCAGGGTATCCCAGGCCTAGGGAGTCACTCCTTTTTCGCCTTAATTGGCTCTTCTCTCATTTTTCCTGATCCTTCATTCTTCGAGGGGTCAGACCTCCTGGTTTTCTTTCAGGCACCTCCTGCCTTCTGCTCAAGGCTCTCAAGGATGCAGGGTGTGTGTATCCCCACCAGTTCTTGTGCACTTTGGATAATGCTACACCCTCTAGGGATCACAGCTGGTGAGTTCGAGAGTTATCAATCCCGAGGGGTTCCTGAGCTGGGTCCGTTTTTTTGCCTTTTTCCATTGGCTTTGGGGCGGGTCCTCTCCTCTTCCCCTTTCCTCTCTGCCATTCATGGCTCTTCTTCTTTCAGAGACCCTCAATCCTCATTCTTCTAGGGTTGAGGGCATTTCTTCCCCCTTTCTTTTATTTCCCTTACCCTTCGTTTGTTTTCCTTTTCTTTTCTAATTGTGTACGTTTGTAGTTAGATTTAATTAAAGGTTCATCTTCATTTTTCATGAACACCCAAACATTAGGGACTGAAAACCTAGATGTTAGGCCCCTAAAAAAACAAAAACAATTATCACCATCATCATCATCATCTTGTATTTATATTTATATTTAGCGGTGGTGGGATTCGAACCCACCTCCCCAAAACAGGGCCGCCACCTTCTACGCACTTGGACCATTGCTCCACGACTACTCGTCTCTTCTGCTTGCCTGAAAGCGTATGAGTTGTAATACTGCTTTCCGCTTCGAAGATTCATTCATTTTTTTTATCAGTATGCTACTGTACCCAGCGTTAATTTCGTATCCAACTGAAATCGTATAATCGGCATGTGTAAGTCAGTAGTTAATTTTAGTTGTAAGTTTGTAGTTAGATTTAATTAAAGGTTCATGTTCATTTTTCATGAACACCCAACCCATTAGGGGCCGATAACCTAGATGTTAGGTCCCTTATAACAACAATTATCATCATCATCATCATCATAATGTATTTGATCCCCGAAGCTTAAAATTAGCATTAACAAATTCAGCGGTGGTGGGATTCAAACCCACGTCTCATAAACAGGACAGCTACCTTCTACGGTCTTAAACCATTGCTTCACGGCTGCTAGGCCCTTCACCTTGCCTGAAAGCGTATGAGATGTGATACTGCTTTCCGCTTCGAAGGTTCATTCACGTTTTTAAAATCAGTAAGCCACTGTACCCAGCGTTAATTTCGTTTCCAACAGAAACCGTATAATTGGCATGTTCTTTGTACATGCCCGTATGACAGTTTGATACATTAAATAATCACTCTTCGCATACATGTTCTTGTAAAGGTCTGCTTACATGTCGTCATAAATCTTGTAAAGTCGTTTAAGGTCATTGTGTCTTGGCTTTAGACGGGAAACTGTCAACCATGCTGGAATCAGATGTTGGAAGTGTGGCAAAAAAACTAAAAAAATAAGGGGCGGAAGACTCACCGGTATAATGTACTGTAAGGGTGCATAACTACACGGATATACTTTTCTGCAGTACAATGTATTTTAAGCTCATTTTCCATTGGAAAATGAACCAAACGTGAATTATTCTGTTGTATGGCACATTCACATACGGCTGGGAGGGGTGACCAATCGGATGGAAAGTGATGGAAAAGAAGAACATTGTCAGATACGCGGTATTGCAAGTTAAGCGACGATATGTAGACTAATATAAAAGTATTTCTAAATCTAATAATTTTGTTTATCATTCTAGTACACAAACTACGGTATTTTGACTGGATTTTAATATCAACTAATTAATTACAGCTATGAAGGAAATAATTTAGAACACTCAAAATATCCTAAATTGACAATCTTTGGTGTGCGACTGGACTAATAGCACGTTACACCCCTGAAACGACTTCAGGTCACTGGATTAGCAGATTTCAAATACGATTGCTGCTAAACAGGGAAGCGCTAGTGTTTGTTTATTAAACTGCTTGTGGAAGAGTGGAAGAAGGAGAAACTACAACAGTCATACAAGCTGACATTACACACTGCAAACAAGGTGAACTTTCTAACTTGAACTTTCGTGATATCTCAAATCTTTAATTTGAATGTGTGCTATACTAACTCCCATGTATTATGCATAAACATTACGGCCTGTATGAAATAATTGTTAGAAAAGCATCATTTTCAATTTTTATTTGCTAAAAAAATCATTTATTTGCAGTATACAATGCTGTGGCATGTAACTGTATTCACCAGGGGATGGCTCTATGGATATATCTCCGGTGATCTACTGGAGTCAACATGAGCGTGCTGTAGTTCAGCGAAGACTCACGTGTAGTGTTATCTATTATTCACCGGTGGATGTGTCTGTCTGTTTGGTAGTCAGTCCGGAGGTTGGTTGGATCCTCAAAAAGCGCCATCGTAGATTATGTTGTAGAAACCCACAAAATCCAAGGCAGCACTGTAATGAGGCGTACTAGGCAAGGTGAGGAGGAAGGTAGTTTGCCATTGCTTTCCTCACTGAGTCAGAACAACAGCACTGACCCTCTGGGTAGAACCTTTCACAGCATCCATAGACAGTAGCTATGCCCTGAATGCCATTACTCAACACCACTCATACCTCAGTAGCTTCCATATAATCACAGCCATGAATGAGGCTGAGACATCGGTGAAAAGCCATATTTTATTTTAGCCTGTGCCAACAGACAAATACAATACTGATTCCATCAAGAGATGGTAATGAATGCTGTAAAATGACGGTTACAAATAAGCACAAAGAGATAACTATAGGCAAAAAACTTCCAGACGTATAGTCACAGCGTGTGAAGTTAAACAATTAGCCTTCTGAGTTCAGTATTCTCCGTTACTTTTCTCGTCTGTCACAAGTTTCATTCCCAGTATTTGTCCAACAGACCACTAGTCAGTTATAAGACCAACACCGCTGCCATAATTTCCAGCCCCTTCAGTCTTATTTTCGTATATAGGCCTCTTCATTGGGTCTGATCGAACGTGCCTGAAGATTCAATGTGTTACATGTATATAAAATCCCTTGTACGCTTCTCACACCATGGAAAATTGGGAAATGTATTGGGTATGACACAAAACATTAAAATGGAGTGGTTGGAATGCAGGGATACAATACTAGCAGTAGCAACGAATTGCCTAGGAACAATAGTTTTAGCGACGTAAAAAAAAAAGAATGAAAGATGAAGAATTGCAGTGCATGTACTTTATGGTGGAACGACACATTTGAGTGGTGATGATTGCAGTTTTAAGGGTTGGAACATCAAGATGCAATCAAGGCAGCTTAAACATGAAAAAATTAAGCATCAAATGTGGTTTCTTCCAAGAAATGTATCCTATTGGTGGAGGAAAAGTGCAAAACCAAATAGATCATGATCAAGGCAAAAAGGAAATCGTGGGGGGGGATTTGTGGATTAACATTATGTTAGATAGCAAGGAAAACGTTTTGGAGTTTAATAAACAATCATACACATGGAGGGAACACATCAATGAGTAACGTCTTGGATAAATCATATCAGCTCGTTGTGGATGCTAACGAGACTCTGAAGAGATTAAATATTTCAAACATTTACTGAATGGAAGTATAAATACTTTTGGAATGTCTCAAATTTTAGGATATATCTGGAGAACGAGGCAATAACCAATCACAGTTGGGCAGGTAGAAAAATAGTTCCTGATGTGCACCACGTGATAGTAAAAAGCCATGTGAGGAATGGACAGTTATCCTTATGTTTCGTAGCTCTAGAGAACCCATATGGTCAAGTATCAAGGAAAGAGATGTTGTCCATTCTGTGGAATCATATGTCAAATAGATCATTCCTTTCAGCCAAGGGTATCCGCATTGCTGGACGCGGAAATCACTACACTACTGTCCGATATCAAAACTTGATTAAACCATCACAGGCTGATATATGAATAGTAATTGATATTTCACTCACGGAGGGTGCGATGTTTAATACTCCCAAATCACTAGTTTTGTATGGGGTACACATGATGACGGTGGTGCAAATTTCATCTCAGCATATCCAATACGTGTTCAATAGAGGCTAAATCCTTAGACCTGGCTGGCCAAGGGATGGCGTTCTCATCTTATAGAGTATGGCTCATGCGAGCTGTACGGGAATGTGTAATATGTTGCGTGGCACCTTATATAATAACACATGGTGCTTAGTGTAGAGTCTTTGCGTTGTCCTCTGCGTACCAAACACTATTTTTTATTTTATTGAATTAAACACAATGTGTACAAAAATAATCTAGATGATGATTCAGTTTCATTTGTCCTTTGCATAATGTGTGATTGACAGAGTTCTTTGATTACATTCGACCAGGTGATACTGTGCGCTGGCTCGGTTGCAGAGTTCACAAACACATTCACTATCAGCGTTGTGTAAACCTTTCCTGCTGCAGATTCGGTGGAATCCATGTATCGCCCCTCTGGTGTGGAGGTGGCGGAGTTCGTAACCGGCTGTTTTCCATTCCTCCTCTTTCATGGCGGGTGTGCGGTAGAAGGCGGGGTCGATTTCTGCTGCTTTCTGTGCCCGTTCTTCCAGGAATTTCTCGCATGCTTGGGTTGGGGTCATGTTGTGTGATAATATAAAATCTTCTATGAATGTCGTTGTTCCCGGCAGTTGATATACTAGTCGGGTTGGAGCGTACTTCGATAAGCCAAGCGTCTTCTTTAATTAAGTATCTGTCTTTGACTCTATCCAGGGGTTGACATTTTTGTAGTTCAAGTGTGGCTATATTATTTCGATGGCGTAGGATACTACATTAGCAATTTTTAGACTGAACAGTGAAATTGCTGTTGTTAGTGATAGGCTTCTGAGTCTTTTAATTTCCATTGTGTTTTTTTAGCGGTGATTGTCGTATCCTCGACGTGTCTTGTGAAGGTAAATCCGGTAACCTGTGGAGTTATCCCCAAGGTGTTTGTATGACTTGGCTATATCTAGTGAGTGATTTCCACATGTGAAAATTTCCTTCGAGGAGATTCGTCCTCCTTTGCGAAACTTCATTACCTTTGTCTTCGTTAGATTTATGTTCAGTTCGTTTTCTCTCGACCATTCCCACAAATTGTTGATTGCTTGTTGCATCATTGCTCTGGTTTTGCTCAGATTCACCATGTCATCTGCATATAGTAGAATATTTACCTCTTCCGTTGTTATCTTTTGTACTACGTCGTTCGTGAGCATGTTCAAAAGTATCGGACTTAGGGGCTCACATTGTAGAACCCCGTTTGTTTGTACTATGTTCGTTGATTCTAGATGAATATCGCTTATGCTTATTACGTTAATTTCCAGGATGCTTGTTTTGAGTTCTGTAATGTGGTCCTCTGGACCTAGCACAGTCCTGACTTTTCGGATTAGAATATTTCTGTTCACTCCATCGAAAGCTTTTTGACAGTCCACGAAGGTCACGTATGCGCTGCCTCTGGGTTGTCTTAGGGCTTCTCCTATGTATTCAAATACTTTCTGTATTGCGTGGGTCGTCGATCTTCCGGGTATGAGTCCGTGTTGTTCTTCTGGTATGACCTCCATTATTCGATCAAAGATGTTATCAAGTTTGTATATCATCGCGATTGTTGATTTTCTCCAGGTATTCAGTATATTTCGGAGTTATATGCATTTATTGTATACGGCTGCCCATAATTATGCTTATTGTGTATGGACGTAAGGTCTTGATGAGTTCGTCTGAAATATTGTCCGGTCCTGCTGTTTTTCCAGACTTGCTTCTCTGTATCTCCGACCAGACTTCTGCTTCTGTTATGGTTGGCGGCATTCCCGTTTCCGTGAGCTCTCCTGGTCCGTCCTTTCTTTTGAAGGCCGTCTTTTTTTTAGCAGTTCAGTGAAGCTGGCTAATGCATCTGCATTAAGATTGATGCGGGAATTAGTCGGTAAACGCAATCCGTTACCATTCCTCAGTTCAATGTTGATGTTCCTGGCACCAGGAACGACGTGAGCATGATGCTGAGGGGTCAGGGAAAATAGCATAGTTATGCCGTATCTGTAGGTCAGACTCATTCAAACGTCAAACGTTGAGATCGGCAAATGCAGTGCAGGCCCTATAGATTGCAGGTTCCCTGTGGTGATGTGCCACGCACTGCTACTTAAAGGCTGCCACCATCACTCTTCGTTTTGAACACGATCCTTTACAGAAAGGCATCAATAGGCTGGGTTGAATTCTGTTATGTGGAAACCGCGGACCACTCACGAAGCACTCGCGGACCAACTGTGGTCCGCGGACCACCGGGTAAGAACCAATGCTCTAACATGGTATAATTTGGACAGTAATATAGGGAGTATGGAATTACAACCGGCATTTCAAATGCTTTAGAGGCATCAGTATGGTCGTAGCATTAGAGAATAGAATATCTGGCGGGGATACGAAATTGAGAAAGTTGGACAATTTCAAGTAAATCTGATTGATGGTCTTGCAGGATGCCAATATAGTGAGTGAAAGAGAATCTAAGTGAGGAACTGCTGATTTTTCTCACTTGTGATCTGGTGTGTTCTTCAAAAATGAGTTTAGCTCTGAGAAAATATTATTATCCCGTCCTCTTTGAGTATTCAGATCAACTCTATTGTGCGAGAGTGAAAACTGAGTCGTTGTTAGTAACCTGGAAATAATGGATGTGATATTATTGAGAGTATCTCCGGTATTAATCGTTATGGACATTGAACGATGCATAGTCTCCATGAAGAAATAAATGCCAAGCAAAGAGCGAACATAATAGATGAACATTGGGTAATAGTCAACGAAGATGTCGTGGCCACATGAGGTGAATGGGTGTGGCTATGCTCCAACTGAGGCTTTCACTTGTTAGGTTGTGTTATTATGAACCATAGAAATGTCAGAAATTGACATAGCACCAACAGATACTTCGTTTGATAAGCTGCAAAATTTCTTAAATAAATTATGTTGAAATATAGTATTTCGTTACATCCTTACATAATGTCATAACATAAATGAAATGCCATTATTTCTTCCAGTGTTGTTATTGTAAATCCAAGCCAAGAAGCATAAAATAATTAATTTTTATATTTTTACTTTTTCTGTATAATCACTTCGGAAACTCACTGATGTTCCATTCGGCAACCTGCACTTTGCATTAATACTGCAGAGTACGTTGATTATAACATCGATTTAGTCGAAATTCGTGGCTGTTAACTGACAGGAAGAAGCAAATAGAAACGTTAACATGAATAACTAAAATCGTAGAAAAACGGAGATGGAACTGTATAATAGTGGCCATAATGGAAAATTCTCCATAAGAAGTGCGTTTAGGCGAAGAAAACATCTTTGGAGCAGACAAGAGAAGACACAGACTAAGTAGTATATTTAAAGGGTTTAAGGGATCTCCAGCTCACAACTATATCAAACCTTATACTCTACGTTCTCCCACGATTTTCTTTTGGTAGTGACAATGATTTATTTGGAATTATATTATCCTTCCATGTAGTAGTTCATATCCATAGGATTCTTTCTTTGAGGACGTTTTATTGCCCTTAGAAGAACCAATAACTCATGTACTACAGCAATAAACTTGAAAGGCATATCGTATCTTTGTGGGCGTATCTGAGAGGTCTGGTTTTTACATAACGTTTCTATGTAAACTGCCATGCTGTTGCTCTTGTTAAGGTAATCCGACCACATATTCCTCTATATGTTTCCATCTTGTGTCAGTCGTGTCCTCTCTTCACAGCCAATGCAACCGAGATTGGCCGATTGTCTGACATGCGCAAACTGTGGTCTTCCTGTACCATTCTGTCCTCAATTCTTCCTTATATCACTAAGTTGGGTACCTTAAAATGTCTTATTCTTAGAATAAGCTTCCTTCATATTTTTCGGAATATACACCTCCCTATTAACTCGAATGACTGCTGTTCGAATCCGGTAAAAAAATCACCCTCATATCTCTGTACATGATTATTTTCTTCTCAGAATTCCAAACATTGTATTCCATTGTATGCAAATTCTCATCAGAATTTCTCACAAACATATCTCCTCTTCCACTCACCTGGATAACGCGTCGTTTGCTACACAAACTATAATTTTCTTTTCATAGTTTTCCAATAAAATTGCATTTCAGTGCTCCTAAATTCCTCATTTCTGTTGTACTGGTGGTCCACACTGCACAACGGATGAAAACTTTCAACTTTTGTTTTCTAATACCTAAATCCATAGGATGTCAATAGATATCTTCTCTCTGCGAATCCTTTTGCTAGCCAACATATTACATCATCCTTACCCCTTCACCGAATATATTGCTTCCATAGTATCATAATTCATCAATTTCTTTTACCTTTCCTTGGACGACTTTGATATCAATTATGTTACTTTATTTCGTTCCAATTCCCTCCATTGCTTTTCCTTTACTCATTGATAATCATCACGTACCTTTCCACACGACTGTAGCAATATCATTCAGATTTTTTCTTCAAATTAACAACGGGTGATAGAATGTCTTCATCAAATCACAGATTTATGATCAACTCACCTTGAACTATAACTCCCATTCTAAATGTCTTCCTGTTTTCAATGCTGGTTTACTGTTCAGATTGAACAGCATAGGAAATAATTTGCACACTTGTCTCATATTTTCCCGTGTAGCCAGCCATCTATCTATTACTTTGAATGACTGCTGTTTAAATCCGGTAAAACTTCACCCTCATACCTCTGGACATGATTTCTTCTCATAATTCCAAACATTGTATTCCAATCAATCATATTAGTTGTCATCACTTCTATTTCATACGATTACTCTTTGAGTTAGTTTTGATTTACTAGTTTCGTTTCCTTGGACCTTGACTGATCTTTATCCGTATCACTCACTCTCAATCCATCGTGCCAGCCTCCTGTAGATAATTTTTGTCAGGAAATGTTATGTATGAATGAAGAACCTGAATCCACATAATATTTCATTATTGCTATATGTCGGCATCCATAAGAGGGTCAGTTGAGTTCACTAACGTATCAACGATATGTTTAATTTCACTAATAGGTAACAAAGAACACATATATGGGAAGTGTCAAAACTTTATTTAAATAATGTAAGTGTGTGTACTGTATTTTATTGCCATGTTGCAAAATATGTCAAGGTACAAGTCTTTATTTGAAATGATTAAAGGAAACAGCAACACTCATGTGGAAAGTAAGAGGAAACAGCAAGGAAAGGATGATGTTTTCACAACTCTTATTTACAACAGTTAGCATGAAATGACACACAATGTATCAATGT
Source organism: Meconema thalassinum (assembly GCA_946902985.2). Taxonomy (NCBI): domain Eukaryota; kingdom Metazoa; phylum Arthropoda; class Insecta; order Orthoptera; family Tettigoniidae; genus Meconema; species Meconema thalassinum. The sequence goes on from OX336389.2 coordinate 1,071,395,077, forward strand.
ACATGAACATATAAAATACCAGGGTACAACTCAGAGCATCTCCTATGGATGAATTTGTTGTTAATTTTCAAGAGGTACACCCAATTTTGAATATCCATATTCCTTAAAATTCCACTATTAATTATACAGATACATTGTTTTCTGTTTTAATTCACACTGAATTCAACTGCAATCTTCATTGGTTTCATTGCGTACTCGGGGCAGTCAGTAAATTCATTATAAGATCAAATTGTGAGGGACACTCACATATGTCCGACAGATATCACAATATGTACATGTACAGTTATTTGATATTCTTCATGCTATGTATAAATAATTCCAAACAGCATTTTTAGTGTAATTTATTAAAACATGTGAGATAATCAAGTGAGAATGTTTCGGTCATTTCTCGTTTCCATTGTTTTGTGACCAATTCGGTCGACGTTTGAGAAATTAACTTTAAATTCAATAGTCATGATGTTTAACTTACACTGAGAGGTATCTTATACTGTATGTTGGTGTCATAGGGCCTAGTGAACTATCCACATGGTAACTTCGGTCAACGTCTTAATCTCATGGTAACATTATATGTATGGAACAGGTCTCAAAGAAAGCTTTTTCTTCATACGTCTAATTCAAAGCAAGACATGTAAGACGATACATTTCAAAAAACCTATGACATGTGGCCCATAATAATTTCCTAGTTTAGAAGGGCAATGTATAGGCCTACATACTCATTGAAAAATATCAGTAGCTACGCCAGATCGGAAATTATGTGCATGCTGCAGGAATCAAAGCAATGTCTTACGTATTGTTTCAGCGGAAAGGTGCGATTTACAGCACATCACAGTTATGATGTGTCGAATAATAGGACGTATTTACTGAATGAGTGCAACTTAATTGTTTGTAATTTCATGACACGTTTCACACGTGAAGGAAAATTCACGCGTGAATTGCTCAAGATAGAATACACCACGCATGTTTAAAGAACGGCATTCTAACTTATGGAAATTATGTTTCATATTGGGTGATACATGGTAGGGTTATAATTGAGACACACTTATTCATTGATGCTCCAAGTTCATACATCTTTAGTACATCGAAATTTTCAGTTTAATCTTCAAGTTGTTAGCCGTTCATATGAAAGAACGATAAAGGCTTCAAAAATCAAGTGATAACAAGGAAATTTCAATGATATTAAGGGTGTCACAGGTGTGCCTCTATGTAGATAGTAATACCACATATTAGCGTGTTTACAACACCGTTTGTCAATCTCAAACGTTAAACGTTTTAACAATCATATTTAGCTCTAAACGTGAAAAGGTTGTTATGTCCGTGGATATGGATTAGCGTGGTTTCAGTAGTTGCTATTGAAAAATGGTGCAAATTATATTATATTCCATATTTTGTAGGATCTTGTTAGTTAGGTTTAGTTGAAGCGGCAAGTGTGCTTTGAATTTGGCGAGGCTTACAGTTGGAATACGATATCACATGAATAATGAAGTTGAGGGGATCAATGTAACACTGAAAGGGATGTATATAAAAAGATGCTGCCAACTTTTTAAGATGGCCTGCTTCGCAAATTCTTCGTGGATGTAGATTTAAGGAAGCTTAGTTGTTGAGGATATTAGAAGAGCAATGCTTGCATTTTGCTACGTTCTTCCTATGCTGACCCTGGGAAGAACGAAATCACTAATTTACCGCGATAAGAAAGCATGTGAACGTCTAGTAATTATATACTTGATGGCTTAATGAACCACCAGAACAAGTTTTGATATTGATATTCTGGAATTATGTTGTGTTAACCGTCTGAAATATTACAATATCAATTGTCAATAAGGCAAGACTGAAAATGGCTTCAAAGCTATCTATAAGTTTTGATATTTCGAGCTGTAACGTGAGAAAATCTTTGCTATGTTTCGGCAAGTTCCATAAATGGTAAATGGAAGGACAATAGTTCTTACAGACTGAAGGACAGCTTGAGAAATAACAATTGGTATATACAGTAGATATAAATATGACAGGAATGTTGCAGCAAGAGAGGAAATAAAACGAAGAAACCATCCTTTAGATGAAATATGAGAAGACCCTTATTTGTCTTACTTGAATCAATATACTGTATATCGTGTCTCTAGGATACATACGGCTTCCACAAGAGGATACCTCCAGACACAGTTTACTGTCTTAACCTTTGTCAGGGTGCATATCAAACCTACCAGCATCATTCCATGGCACTGCACCAGGTTATCTTTGGACATATGTGGCCTTCTTCCTTGTGGGCTCCAGCAAGGAGTCAGTTAAGGAATTTGGTTTGGCCCTCTTCTTATGTTTGATACAGTGTCACGTTTGTTCCTTAATCTGGAGAACTGCTGCAGGAGCCGTCCATAAGCAGACTTATTACCGTAGGGGAACTGTAGTAATTAAAGTAACCTAGGAAGAATTATACAGGAAAAAGGTCGGGATATGGCAGTGCTTTCTCTTTGAATTATACTTTGGAGGCCAAACGAAATAAGGTTAATTGGAAATGCACGTCATGAGTGAAGCTATGTTTACCAGTTTTGATATGGAAATGAAATAAAATCAATTACCTTCAAGAAATGTATCAGTGTTAAATATCTTTAATATGATTTCCAAAACCGACACTTCCAAAGTTAAATAATAATGATACAATGATACCATTTCAAATATGTTTTTATAAAGGAACATACGATTAGTAGGGTTTATTTCTTTGCAGGGAAGAGTGAATTGATGTCGCATTTGGCAAAGAAGAAGGAGAAATATCATATACAAGTAAACAAATTGAAAATAGGGCATGCTGTTGATAGGGCCAGAAAGCAAATATTTGGATCAAGAGTCATTTACTGTTCCATAGGAATGGGAGAATATCGTTTAGGAAGACATTAATGATTCAAACCTGCAATGCATTTCTTGAACGCTGTACACGTGTTGCTGTACTGTTACAAGGATCCACAAAGGAAAGAATAATCAAACTCACACAGCAAAAAAATGCGCACTTTTCCGCTACCGACTACAAAGGTTTAGGTGAAGCACTCTTTATTGATAGGGTGAACTGCGACTAATTAGACAGAACACTAGGATGGAGATTACTTTCATGTTCCACCCCCTTAAACGAACGATCACCAGAACTAAGTTCTCTCTGATTATAAACCAGAAGATCTTCAGCATGTATTTAGAGATATCCTCCTAACGGTTCGAGTGAATGAAGTAAAAGATGTCTGCTTTCATTCAAATATGTCTCAAAGATTCCTTTTCTACTCTGAGCCCCCCACTGTCCATTTGATCATAACCGAACCTTTGTGATAGCAGTGGGTTGGAATGCACTTTACGCCAGTAAGATTTTCATCGCTGAACATTTCTTATGGGACTAACTCATTACATTGACCTGACCAGCCAGTGCTAATACCTACATTGATATTAGGGGGAGCGAAGAACTGTTGATCATTTGCTGAGAAAGTTTATCACTGTGAAAAAACAAATCATATCTCACTGACAGATACTGTATGCTACCATAAGCATAGATTATAAAAACTATGTGGTATTGGTTGATAAGTGTGTTGAAAAAAAAAGCATAGGTTCACGAGCAGTGGATAATATGAAAAGACGTTTAACCACTTTTAAGAAAAATAGGAAATTTAGGTGAATTTTATAGTTATCCAATCGTTCTTGAACGAAGCAGGAATATAGGTCACAGGTAGTGAAACAAATACAATTTATGGGAACATTTCGTAATACAAACAATTTTCCCAGTAAATGAAATATTGACGCCTATATATCTTACGTTCTTTGAACACGTTTGTATACAGTTGGACTGACAGCAGCAGATTTCTTTGAATATTCTTATTTTGCTTATCCAGAATGCCTTAAAAGGCATAATTTTCAAATCAAATTTGTTATCCGTGACCTAAAATATCCGTACTTTACCTTTTTGAACACTATATAGGATCCGACATTATGTTTTTCGTAATTTGAATGTTAGATTTGTAATCAGAAGCCTTGAAAATTAATCCGACTCCCTTTAAGGGCGTGGTGACGCCGTGCGACATGCAGGCGTTTTAACTTTATAATAAGGGATAGGTTTTCAGATCACAATCTTCCTCAGTCCAAATATAAACACCATAACGCATAAGAAAAATAGCTTCAGGAAATTTGCGTTCAGATTATTTGTGACTGACTTATTTCCTATCTTCAGTTCAAACTACTCCGAGTATTCTGCCTTTTTACTCTTGTATAATGCTATTCAGGGTGAAATGGCGCAGTGGGAGATATGATGCAGTCGCAGAATTCCTTGTAAATGTTGAGGTTTGTTTATCATGTATTTTTTGTACCCTCGTGTTTACACACACGATACTAACTTCACGGTTAGAGAGTAACATCTCTTGATAATTACTAATGTTTGTGTTTACTTGGGAGAAATATTTATTATTTATTCGATAGTTGGGTAAATAGTTCTGATACTTTCATTATTATTGAATAAAATATATTCATAAGCAACATTTATTTGTAGCCTATATCAGTGACTGGTGTGGGGGACAGCAAAAATGTGCATATGCCATTTCTTTTGTTTTGCTAATGAATTACATTTTGAATGTGTGTTAATTATTTTGTTAAAACTCACTGTACGTTGTTTTATATGCTTTATATATAATACATTAAATGGTGCATAATAGGTAACATCCCGTGTTCGCCTTTGAAGTCTACCACGGTAATGGCATGGCATGTATACATGGCATTTATTTACTATTGTTAAAATGTACAGTGGTTATGAAATTTCAATTGTCTTATTGCAAATAGTAGATAATAAATTTGAACAAGAGAAAGGAACACGCAGTCATATTGACGTTGACCAAAGTTACGCATGAATCTTTCACCAACACATTCATATCCTCTAATACACGCACGCACATACACACCACAATCCTACACAACCTGACTGAACTACTCCCCCACAAAAATCAAGACACTTGTCTAGTATTAAAATAAATTTTAGGCCTTTTGTGTGATTGATACTTCAACATGATGCTAGGGGAGTTAAGAAAAGAAGTACCTCATATTAAGTAAATACTGTATCCTTGAAAAGTATAATCTTTTACGTGAGAACGGCCTGCAACCTTCCCTTGAAGTGTGTCATGTTTCCAAGAAGTGTGAGCTGCAGCGCAGCTTGCCTTAGAGTATGAACTATTCTAGTGACTTCGCAAGACGCAGACCGATATATTAAGGAAATGCTTACACCTTACAAATACTCACTTGGATTTGCTTCATGTTCAAGTGCATTATCAACATGTACGAATATCCAAACCAGGATCATTGACTGGCGTTGAAATTAAGTTCTAGTTTAAGTGCATTTTGTTAAAATACTTCGTGTAATTTAAAATTATAAATGTTTTCTTCAGTACTTACTGAATAATACCTCCTGGAACATTCAAATGGTAATATTAGAGCATCAGAAACATTCCCCTCTCGGGTCTAAGTTGCACATGAACTTCATAAAAGCAAATTCGTTTGGTGCCATCAAACTTTAAAACCAAATCTCTTAAACCAGGACAATTCAAAATGGAGAATAATTTGGTTTAATTTCATACGTATGTAGTTGATAATAAACCTCAAGAATTCGAACCAATGGACATGATATTCCATTTCGAAGCTTTCACATACATTTTTCGAGAATTGGGCCCCAGGCACCTTGTGAGTGCATGTAGTTATTATTATTATTATTATTAATAATAATAATAATAATAATAATAATAACCTTGGCAGTAAATCGTCTGACACAAGGCTACCACATTTAAACGCCTCTAAATGTGATCGGAATGAGCCGGTTATACTATAGGAAGAGTTTGATATAACAGTGCCCCGTGCATTTGACGGTAGCAGGCGTGTGTAATGCCAAGCATGACTTGTATCACACAACGATGATCACCTGACGTCACAAACATCCACGTTCTCAGTCAAGTGTATGTTGCATGATACTGTAAGGCGTGAGGGGGTGTTTTGTGTGAAAGGGGCACTTCTGATAGCTACGGGGGCTTGGCGGTGCTCCTAGCTGAGGATTGGAACGGGGCGGCTCTCTAAGTAGAAACGAGTATGCAAGAATTACAATAGCGCGCACGGCAGGTGATAACTGCTGAGTGGCGACCTTGCTTCAAACTGAACGACGTGCTGGCTACAATGGGAAAGCGGAGAATGCACAGGTTGCTAATAGCCGTGACTCAACAGGGTTGGAATAGTACAATAAAATATACAAGAATTTACTTGTTTAATAATTAATAATTATTTTGAGAAGTCTACAGACTTCTCCAATTAAGTGTACGGCAGTACAAGTTATATTATTTGATGAATGCGATTACAATGTTTTAGGGATTGGTGTTAGGTTAGGAATTAGTAATGGGTTATACCCGTAAGTACACTTACGTAATGGTCGCTGGTCAGGGCTTCCGCTGGTACCACGGCGGTGTCGGCAGACTAGACACCTAGCCTCTGATGTGGAAGCTATTTTATACTTCATGACCCTGCTGACTGTGGGTTTAGCAAATACCTGCCCTATTTAGTGTTTCCTCTTCATGTGTGGCCAGGTGTTGCAAGTTTTGAGCAATAATCGGTACATGTTTGTAGCCGACCTGCTATGAAATGAAATGAAATGTGTTATAATCTGTGTAGAGGGTGCAGTCATTTTAATCCTGGCTTTCCATTGGCATTTTCTGAGAATTTTCATCAACTCCTACTGTAATGTGGTTCCCTGCTTTGCTTACCACTCTATCTAATTCCTCAAATGTGATTTTTATACGTGCGCACATACAATACGTGTAGGCCTACATGTGAAGTGTTAAGGAACATCATCAGTCTGAAGCATCTAATGTATCATGATTAAGGAAAGAAACGGAAGCGCACTCCAATCATTTGGCATTTTATTATTATTATTATTATTAACCTCTAGACTATATGGCAGTGATGTGTCATATCAACTTCGGATGATTTCGTGAACATTCGTGCCCTTCTCAGTTCTTCTCACTACAGAAAGATCGCGACAAGGTACGATGAAGAAGAGTATTATAAAAAAAGTCCACCGCCAGCATTCGTAGATGCGTTTGTTGTTCTTCTTCATCTTACGCACCAATCAGACTGGTAGTTATCGAGAGGTCATGTTCCATTTCTTTTTCTTGCCCAATAATGTGTGAGGGAATAGTTCCCTTACTTCTTGCTACGCCAATAAAATTCCTGGGAATGACATCTACATGTTTAGTTCTTGTGGAGTAAATAATAATGTTATTGGTGTTACGTATCTTTTTACCACTGCGGCTTTTAGAGACCCCGAGGTGCCGGAATTTTGTCCCGAAGTGGATCATTATCGTGTTAGTACATCTACTGACACGGCTCCCTCACATTTAAGCACCCTCAAATGCCAACTGACTGCACGAGAATTCGATCCTGCAACCTGGGAACTTTAATAAGCAGCGTTTCAAAGGATAGACTGTAGCCCACCGCATTATTCCACGATCTCACCTGCTGTCTTGGAAGCCATTTTTCAGTGTTGTCTTAGTAAATGAAACTTAAATGACTTTCAGTCGGCCAACAGGATTGTAAAATTGTATTGGGTGTTATTCCCTTCACCTGAAAAAATACATGAGCTCAATAATATTAATAGACTTGGGTGAGTAATTTCGATCGTCAAGCGATCATTATCGGATCCTATACACTCGGCTATTAATCTATGTCTATGTATATGTGGGTTAAGATATATACAATATATTAAGATAAGCCTACAATATATTAACCAACATATTCGTGGACATTGATTATTAGCCTGGGTGTAAAGGATCCGATGATCGCTTGATGATCGAAACTAGTCATTCGAGTGTATTAATTAATCTCATGTAATCTTTATGGGTTTAGGAATAACACCCATTGCAGTTTGGATACAACTGTGTTGACCGACTGAAGAGCATTTTGAATTTCAGTTAGATTCAGCATGGATTTGGGGAAGGTGCCATTCGATTGGACCAGAAATATTTACAAGCAAGGAAATGGGAATTTCTTTGATTAATGTACCAGTAAATTATTTGTTAACATTGCGGAGGGAAGAGTGCAATCTTTGGCAGAGAATAAGGTGGATACAAAAACACTGAAGTTCAGAAAAGCACGATAATGCACATGATGAGTGGCTGCTACCAGCAAGTTTGGCGCGTCTCTCCATGCCTGACGCATTGGTTACTTGCTACAATGCATGTGCGTGCTTCTTCCTTTTGTGCGTAAATCAGCACCGTTTGTTACATGACCAAACTACGCTACTATTCGCAGGCATTTGTTCATCTTATTTTGTTAATGCATTAGTGTTACCAGTTTGGAAAAATGTGAAGAATTAATAGAAGAAATTCACCTCATTGCAACAAGTATCAAAGACCCAGAGTGCTGTATACTGCATGGTGTTAACTTTTCACATCTTCCCACTCTCAAGTGCCATTCCGATCATTCATGTTTTTTTTGTCTATTCCCAATATATTTCCTGAAATTTTAAATTTCGGTGCTGATTCGATGAGAAATCAGTGTTTATCCCTGCATAAAATATATCGAAATGTTTAGAGAAATGATTTGAAATGTACGATATATGGGAATTATTTTACGATGTAGCCTATATTAATGCGGTCTAATTTGAGCGTTACAGTTGAAAGTAAATCATTATCGAGATTCTAATCGAAGTCTCCCGTGTTTGGGCAGGAACGCTCTGTGTTCATCACCACAGCCTACACGAATGTTATAGACTGGCTGCGTGGCTCAGCGGAAACGTTCTCGCCTGCTGGGCCGAAGGTTGCAGGATCGAGTCCTGGTGCAGTCAGCTGGCATTTTAATTTTCAGGACGGGTCAGGGAAGGGATTTTGGAAGGAAATCGGCCGTGGGCCTACTGAAAGGAACCGTCCCGGCATTTGCCTGGTGGTGAAAATGGGAAACCACGAAAACCATTTTCAGGACGGCCGAGGTGGGATTCGAACCCACGCTCTCCCGATGCCAGCGAGGCACGAGGTAGCGCGTTAGCGCTCTCGGCCACCGCGGCCGGTTAGTCAGCTGGCATTTGAGGATGCGCAAATGCAAGGGACCCGTGTCAGTAGATTTAGTGGCACGTTAGAGTTACCCTTCGGGGCAAAATTGTGGCATCCCGGTGTCTCTAAAAGCCGCAGTAGTTCGAAAGGAAGTAAAACCAAACAGGTCATTAATACACGAATTATAATAAAAGATCTAGAAGACATCCAAAAGTAGGACCCGCTGCACCCAAAGGCAGCAGTGCAGAAGCTTACCCTAACTCACACGTGGAGGGGGGGGGGGGGGGGGGGGGGGAGATGTCTCATTGACTTTGGAAGGCTTCATTGGAAGCAAATTGTCACGCTTCAGAGTTATGTCAGTTCATCAGGTGATAGTCAAGCCTGCCAAAAACTAGACACCTCTAGGCTTAGTCTGCTGCGTACGTGCTGAGTGAAAAACAGATGCTTTATGGATCGAGAAAAAGATCAATGCTTGCTTTTAGAAAGCCCATGTGATTTAAACAATGAACATGTCGATATCGAAGCATTGGGCAGCTTGGTAAATTCACGTGGAGCTTACATCCAGGCAATAACAACCTGAAAGTGTAGTAAATACATCCTCAAAGAAGAAGAAATCGTACTCACATCCACCGTGCCCTGTACATGGCTACAAGGTAAGTATAATTGTATAATTGTAAGGTAAGTATAACTAATATGATGAATAAGAGATGTATGAAGAATCATTGGTACCATATGAAGTTCACGTGTCACTTGTCACAATAAATCCCACGGTTTCTCTCCAGTTATGCTACAAATTTTACATATCTGTGTATACTGCAGTATTTTAGAGGAGCTATTTCATGTTGCTATAAGAAATGCCAGTTATTTGAAGTGAATGCAAGCCCGTTCTTACCTTTTTTGATTTTAAATTACCTCTAGGTTGTATAGGGATTAATGCTTAAGAAGTTATTGCATTTTACTGAATATAACAACAGTATTACGATTAAACAACCAAGAAGGCTCTTTTGCTAGCGAGCCAGACCGAGGCCAATGTTTACACAAAATAGAACTAATTTCTGACATCACAATATTTTGGTGACGATCTATTTACGCACAAGCCAACATTCAGAGCTCATATACCAATATAGCAATGCGGGAAGACTTGTTTTTCTATACTAATCACTTCACATCGATTAATACTACGCTTGGTTGCTTCGAACATGACAAAAAATTCTGCAACGCAGAATAATATACATGGTTTCGACTCTAGTTAAAAAGTTCACAAAACATCACTTAAAGTAATGGACTTTAGAATCCTCTGTAGTAACATTTATATTATCGCCGATATTCATTAGCCTTATTTTCAACTAACTACATAACAAACAGTTTCTGTCGAGTTTCATGTTTTCATGTGCTTACACCCATTCTTAAAAATTAGCACACTAAAATTATATTAATTTGTATTAGAAAATATTGAGACTTAAAATCCTTTTGGTGCTTGGGAAAGTCCAGTTTCTGAAGGAAAATCTACATCTACTTGCATGCCAACTCACTTTCTCATTTAATTCAAATGGGTTCTAAAAATCCCATGTCAAAACAAGTACACCAGTGAAATTGAGCTCATATATTCGGCTCAAACTTTTCTCCGTAATACGACGTGTATTTCCTCGTTGGTGCAGTAGTAAGGTAAACTTGTGTAGTCCACTGACATGATGCAAGTCTTCGAAATTGACATCATTTGAGGAACTTGCATGTTAACGATACCGTTCCAGTACCTCTAACGAGAATTAAAGTTTATAGCAGATCAGCGAATCAAACCCGGGCCTCCGTGCTAGCAATTACACCCCGATACATACTGATGCATGAAGTCTCCAGTGACTCAAAGTGATACTCGTAATACACATGAATATTATTACAAATTATCCTAAACGTAAAGCATATATATAGTAATTCAATAAGCATAAATGTTTCACACTTGTAATAACATTTTACCACTTTATGAAAGGTTATGCAACGGAAAAGAGATAATTTCTACAGAATTCAATATTGAAAGTTTGTCGTTATCGCTTGATGTAACGTCTACGAGATTGACTACGAGGAGAGAAAACTTGTAATCGAAATTTGATGTTTTTCAGTCGGTCAACACAATTGTACCCAATTGTGCTGGGTTATTCCCTAATCCTGAAACAATACATGAGATTAATAATTAGATTCATAAATGAGATTATTAAAAAGTAAATGTTTTTCAGGATTGGGGAATAACCCTTCACAATTGGGTACAATCGTGTTGACCGACTGAAAAACATCAAATTTCGATTACTAAGGCCACAGTGAAAATGGATCCAAACACCATAATAAGAAACCATGTATTCAATCCTTCGCTACTGTTTCTCGTATTTTTGATAAGCATGTATAATTTATATATTTTTATTTTAAGTCGAAATAATAATTTAGAAACGGTTCCTTGCAAACTGCTATTTACAATGGATCATTTCCATTGTTTATCATAATGAATGGGTACTTCGGGTTTTAGAGCCACACTCTTACTTCTAACTTTACAGGTATACCTTTTCTTTGAGAGGGCCACTGTATGAGTTTGACTTTGAGTCACAGTATACATGATCGGTCCAGGTTTTTTACACATGTTTCAACGGTAGAAGAAAATTTTGTCTTTGAAAGAAATAATGACATCTTCTTACTTGCCCCATTGTAGAGGACGAATAAGTCCCAATTCATCAGCGATTTTGCCGCAGGTAGCTGGGTCTGTCTGGTGACGAAACCTCTTGGCTTCATGGACATTCTCTCGAGACACGGATGAGATGATAAAATGACAAATTTCTACAGCTTGTGGGGCACTTTGAACTGAATTGGTAGGGCGTGACGTGGGTCTACATACACACACACACACACACACACACGCCAACCATACGGTTGTGTGTTCGTTTTGTGTCGGCATTGACGGGGGACACTAAAGTGACTCATATGTTGGTACAAGACTCGATTTCAGGGAATGATCACATTACATATATCTAAGTTCCATCTGATATTTTGCGGTCACTACATTAACTTCAACTAAGAACGTAAAAGTGAATAAGTACTGTAGTTGCCAAAACGATTGAGACCTCTTAACCATCGCAAAAATGTGTTCTTTACGTCAAGGAACACTTCATAGTTATTCTGAAAAGATGAAACAACGCACAGAAGATTTTAAAATAGTAATCCCCCAATCCGAGCCCCACTCCACTTCGTTCCGAGTGTGTTGTTGTTGATGATGATGATGATAATAATAATAATAATAATAATAATAATAATAATAATAATCCAGAACAGAGCCACATTCTGACACAAGCTACAGATACAGGAGCCAGAAACAGCGATCAAAAAGATAAGACATTGGACAGATGAACAGAAAGAAGCTGGAAGCGAAATAATGAAGGAATATTGGCGCGAAAGAAAAATGAAGTCGTGAATAGTTATTTACGTGGTCCATAGTAGGCCAAAACAGATTCATTAATAATAATAATAATAATAATAATAATAATAATAATAATAATATATATCAAGTTTCGAATGTTATACTCGCTCGCGTTGTAAGAGGTACGTTTACGTTTTCCTGTTCATGTCAAAGGCAATGCAAGCCGGAATGAGAAGCATATTAGGCCGTTCGGAACGTCAGTGAACTAATAGGTTACTCCTATTTATTTTGCGGATTAGTCTACAGGTCACATGGTTCTTTGTCTTCTTATGAATAGATCTTCATTGATACTTTGTGTAAGCACAATCGAATGACACAACGTGAATGGAACAGAATGATACGCAGGCTACAAGCAAGTGACTGAAGCTTAGAAGTTTGCGAATCAACAAGCTGCGTTCTATTAGGACGTGCATTATCATCCTCCAATACGAAGTCTGTCCCCACAGCACCGCGCAGGTGCCAAGATCTAGTTATGGAGAAGTAAGCCGAGGTTGCAGGGAGTGTTAAAGAGCAAGGGCAAAATGAAGCTATGCTAAATCTGTCCAACGGGAGAAGGGTTCTGCGACAAAGCGCCAATGTCACTGAACAGTCAACTATTCCTATTCGAGAGTGACCAGGTGCTATGGTAACACGCGCTAAGTTGCCAAATATGCTGAAGCTGTTAACACGTGCTTCCTAGGCAGGCCCAGTGTATGCTGCGTTAATTGCGCTCTCAATCATTTTCATATTTTTTCATATTTTAATTATTTGGTTATTCGTTAGATGCTTAGTTAATTGTTTGGTGGATTAGTTAGTTAATTAGGTAGTCAGTGAGTGAGTTTATAGCTTACATCAGTGTATTTGTTCTTGTGTTGTTTCACGGGCGATAATGATGACTTCAAGGAAATCCTAAGAAACGCCCAAGAACACAACTGGACGAGGTGTAACAGCTCGAAGTCAAGGAAGGGAGATGGTCTCTCCAGTTAGAGATTTCTTTGATTGCCTATTTGTCTCATATTTTTAATACTTACACCTATATGATGTTTCGTATCTCCAATATGATGCATCACAAATAATGATTGATCCAATTCTGGTTCAATGGATTAGGTAGCAGGTTAAAGATGAAAAGGACAATTAGGTAGATACTTATGTCACGTGGTATTCTTAATTAAGAGTAGCGATAGTGGTCCGAGTGACAGTAACAGCGAACGAAAATGTGGCAACGCCGAGCCCTAATTCAAGATATCGCCACCTAGTGTCATAACCCAATTCTCTTTGGACAGACTTTACCTCTCTTCATTTTATTGTTAGTGCGTTGCTATAAATCCTGCCTCAGTAAAAAAAAAACGTTTTACTGGTCAGACAGGAGCAGCTACCTGCGACTACTAACCAGGTTCAAGGAACTCATTCCATACTTCATATCCAGCAGACATATACACCTTTGATGTACAATATTATATATTGATGAGAACTGTCAGTCTTATGTGTTATTAGCAACTTATGTAAGTATATTCGTGCTCTTAATAAGCCACTCATTATTATTGTGATATTGACCATATTCCTGAGCATGTCAGAATTTCAGAATGTGACCAATCCTGTTATTGTTATGGCCAGTGCATTTATAAAATAAGCATAGTTTCTTGCTCTTGATATTTGCTGTCATATTTTACCGACCTTTAACGTACGTAAAGAAGTTTGATAATATATTTTTATCTAGTTGTTGTCTTATTTTACTAACAATTCAAATAATCTTTATCTAAACATCAGTTGGTATCATAATGCAACATTGGTATTTCACACAACTTTTATTCACAAACAACATGTAACTTTTATGGTTGTGCAATCAATTTACATTATTAAGGCTGCACATAAAAATATAACCATTTCATCAATTACCGAACAGAATGAGAGCAATTTCTCTGTCGTACATATAGTAAGATCACAGAAGAGATGTAAACCACTTTGAATAGAAGAAACAGTTCCAGGTTAGTGCACGTTATTTCTGTACCACAGAGATACCCGCAGACAGGTCGCTTTTAGAACAGTGGAGATGACGTGTAAATAATGCATGAAACTAATGTCTAAGTTAGAATTTGAAATGTTGAGAGTTTTCTTTCTATGAAAAATCCCCATAGATTATTGATACGGATATAGTTGATTCTTTTACGGATAATTGGTGAAATAATTCCCTTGCTATCCGTAACATTATCTCAATCATACAATTGATTGGACTGTAGTTCACCAAAAATCCCTGTTACTGAAAAATCAATGAAATCTGCTACATACCTGGCATGTCCCTTCTTAAGAACGGTTTTCAGTGAACTCCAAATTTATATTAATTTGTTTCCAACTTAGGACGAGCACCCTTCATTCATGATCCAAACTGAGCATATTATTTTAGTTTTCAGAAAATTGCTGTAATATCACCATGGATCTCACTTTACATTATTATATTGCTTTTAAGGCGAAGGACAATTAATTTATGGTAAATTCTTTATGAACGTTTCACTTTGATCCTCCAATAATCCCTATTTTTTAAATTCCTTAAAATAGTTTTTCAACACAAAGAATTTATCAGAAACGTATTGCCAACTTTCACATCTGACTTAACGACCTATTTGCATACGTTGTATCACATATCTTTGCTACACTGCATTTGCAAGCAAAATGCAGGGATACATTTAGTTTTAAAGGTACATCATTAAACTATATGAAATCAGTGGGATGGATATTACTGTTAGGTCTACATAAGAATATTAAATGCTTTTAACACAGCAAATGATTTTCCTTTCATACAAGCGTATTGAATTTTAACGACAATCTTATGACGATTTGTAACATTTGTACAGGATTCAAATCTCGCCATTCTTTACAATTACAATACAATTGACACATTGAACCACACTCATATTTCTTGCGAATGATAGTCATATATGCAAAAAGAAATAATCTTAGTCCTGAAATGTTTTCTTAAACTCGATATATACACGGTAATTTTATTGCGTGCAGTTGTTTTGAGAGTGAGCAACCAAGCTCTATTAGTAGCTAATCCGTAATATGACGACCTTTCTTTATGCTGGGAAGCCTTAGATTTTGTTTTTATGAACATTCTTCAGCAACAATTGATCTTATCTACCTACTGCCCTATATAATATACCACATGTATTGATGAAGGACTTGTAATATCTTCCTAATATGAATATGCTTAGAAGTATCTACAACCTAATGATTTATACATTTTCCTACAACAATCTTACAAAGAAAAAAATGTCTTGAGCATTCTAAAAGCTTTTCTTAGCTAAAATTTTACTTCAGACTCTTTCCGATATTGATAATCAGTAATTATAGCTAAAAAGGAATGAGGCGATCATGATATCTGAAACACAAATGGGAGAATGAAGTCGGGACCTGTATTGCGCTTTGTTTTTCTTTTACATCTCAATTGAAATACTATTTTTGACGTACCTCGAGCTGACAATTTTTTACAAACGATCGAGATTTCTTTATAAATACATATGTCAAGGTCGTCTCATCCTGGTCTATTCCTACCACGGCTTCATAACATGTACTGTATATGTGTATAAATTAAAGCACTTCAGAGAGAAAATAGAAATTAATGGTTGAGGTGCTAAACCTGTATCCACAAGGACGTCTACAAATATTAACACCCAAGTACTTTGTAATTTTAGGACTCTGGTGTACAACATCCCGGATCAAAGTCAAAATGTTTTAAAGGTTTTTTGACACATTGTTTACCACTATTTGAATCCGGAATATATTGAAACATTTTAATTGATAATATCCTAATTTTAACATTGAAGAATGCGCCATGCTGACGATTTAGGACAAACCATTCAGACTAGGAATAAAATGTACTGGATGCATAGGTGCCATATCTGTCCGGCATTGTTGTGCATTATAACAGAAACCAGGCCTGACAAAATGGAGATGATCATATTGATACTGCAAGTGTAGAAACTAATCACTGATTAACGACACCACACACAACCAATTCAAACGCGTCAACGACACCGACTCCACACGCAACTTTTGCTGGACGTTTAAATTTCTTTGGCAAGTTTACCCATGGACGATCATTACTGAGTAAGTCAACAGCTTTTTATTCGAACTTCAGTGTGGCAGTTTGAGGAAAGGAACAAACGGAGAAATAAGTTTCGACTAACTCCTAAATTTAGTCTCCATATGAAGAAAGTAACAGGACGTTGGAATACAGTTATTTCAGGTAGTCGTTTATGAACACTAATATTATATCTGGTGTGAGATTTGTACTGCATTGATTACAACTGTTATTTTGTAGTAACAGCGGTCATTTGATCGATATTCTGTTGACTGTTTTTTGGTATATCAGTATTGAGTTAATTGATAAAATTACATTCACTTTTCTGAGAATGTCAGTAAACGCTATCTACCAGATCAAAAGTCCATTTAAATTGGTGAGGATGGTGAGCTGATGCAAAGTGAAAGGATCTTGACATGACCATACTCAAGGCCTTTATGATACTTTTAATGTATGGCATAAAATGTAGTGCCATGCAGTGGCGTATTGCATGTCAATTATAAAAAGTCAGTTTAAGTTTGAAACTTGAACAACGGTACAGTATTTAATAGCTTTAGGTTCTTGGTTAGTGTTACAATAAATACATTATACCACAATACCTCAAACGTCTGAAACCTGGGGAGTTTGTTACTACGATATATTAATCTGAATGCTGACACGGGTGCGTCAAATCATTTAAGAATAGTAAAGTTCTCCTTTGCCAGACCCGGCATTCAGGCTTCAATGGCCCAAAAATGCTGAATTATTACATGAGAACGGCTTTTTGGTGATTTTTGATACATAATTTGGAAGTGACTAATCCATTAAAATGTCGTAAGGATGTTTTAATGCAATACCACTTGAGTGAAGCCAAATAAATTTACTTAAGTCTAGCATAATATTATTATTATTGACGATTCTCACTAAGAACAGTATGTTGTCACTGCCATGAGAATATTAAGCTTCTCGTCACATTCACTCACAGTACCATTTCTCCAAATCATTTGTTTCGTCCAGGTTACATGACATTTTCTAAAAGAAACCGTGGAATGGGTTTTATCCTTTCCAATTATCTCTGTCATTATGGTACAAGTAACTTAAAAATCAAGATATGTATCCTGTTTTTCTCCTTAGGTTAACTCCGCAATATTAGAACTTATTGTCGATATGCATAGGAAGATTTCTCTAGAAAGTGTTTGAAACATTTTGGTCAGTGTCACTCAAAGAGGAATACAAAAGTTAACAGATAAATGAGAGAGATGACTTGTTGTAAGTGATGAAATATATAGGGAAATAATCCTTTTCTACCACTTCAACGTTTGGAGTAACGTAACCTGAAATCAAACATTTGTTTTAAATGTTCATGCACATACCTAACAAGTTAACGTAGGTTACAATTTTTCGTGCTTTTCAATTGCTTTCTTAAAACTTAGTTTTGTTTTGAAGCATGTATTCAGATGATGAACAAAGCAATGAATAGAGAAATAAATAGAAATGTATCCTAACATATGATATTGTTTTACTTCAGAATTTTCCACATTGAAGAATGATTTCGAAAATCATTCTGAGTTTTTGTTGAAATGTATTCAACCATTCAGTTACTCATTCGTGTTCCGTGGAGTTGGCTTATCTACTTATGGCTTGTATTCAGTTTCTGCCCATCTGCCATAAGCAGAGGGATATTGTACTGGTTAAATTTGGTATACCAGAGGGGTGATCAAACATTGACTGATAAAATTGTTTTATGTTATTTACTGAGTGTACATCATAAATGAGACAATCTGATAAAATATTTCTCTATCTTTTGGTGAGTGCATATCGTAAATAAGACAAACTGCTACAAAACGTGGCCGGGCATAGTTAAGCACATTCTAGCAAACAGTACCGTTAAGTATGGAGAAAATAGAACATTATTTGTTTCACCAGTAAAAGTATTTTAGCTTTGTGAATTAAAACAGTGTAACCTCTTCCTTCAGTGAGGTGTTTGCATTTGACACAATTGTACACAACACTGCAAACACTCAATGGTTTGTTCCAAAAATTTGTACTCTTAACACTGAGGGCATTTGTATTTTAAGAAAGAACTCACGGAGCACCTCACTAAATGTGGAAAATGCATATACTATTCCTTAAAGTGAACTTCAAAACCAGTTCATCCTAAATGCACAGGGCTCCAATTAAACATTTTTAAAGTTTTCAGAATTCATTCTTTGTTCTTAATTAAATCTTAATAATATCCTTGAAGAAAAATATCCATTCAAATGTTACTGAAAGGAAAGACGTATTGTTATGTAAACTGAGTTACTTGCGTCGATATTGTGATAGCGAGAAACAATCTTGAGTAGATGCGTTTAGTGGATGCATGGAAACAGGGTGGGTTCAACGTAGCTTAGGAGAACTGGTGTTATAATGGTTTTGTTGTATTTTGGTTGATTATAGATGTAGTTACGATAGTGAAGATTTGTTTTCGCTGTCACCTGGATTCAAGTATGGTACCTGAAGTGAGTTCTCTGAGCGAATATGCACTTGATGTATGAAATCACTGAATTATTGCTTAATTATTAAGCAGGAAATTAATTTCTTTTCTTTGAGAGAAACTAGGCTTTTCAAACTGTATGCATAATTTACAGAAGACAAGAGGGGTGTGGAGCAACAAGATGAAACATACTTATCTCAGTAAACGACAAAAGTGGAGCTGAGAAAACAAGGGCTTGGAGAAGAATAGCAAACCAACTCGGATATGTCAGTTTTCTTTAAGGAAATAATTATTGAAAATGTAATTGCTACGAAAAGGGATTTAGTGCATGGTTGATGGGCACGCGTGTGTTTCTTCACACAACAGGTGAACTAAATTGAGATAGGGGTGCCAATAGTGATAACACTCATCCGAAGGTGAAAGCAACGGTGTTACTAAATGAAAGAAATCCCACGCTGTGTGTGAAGCAAAAGCGAGCCCCAGCTTCTATCCCGCGCCCATCACACACACAGAGGCCCACTCAGACTGGAGGGCCGCCTCAAAGGTCGCCAGAGCTTCCTCGTACTGGTAGTTGCGAAGAAGCGACGTTCCGTTGATGGAACGGAACAGCCTCAACTGCCGTGTGCGCTGGGGGGAGGCCTTGGATCATAGCCCAGTGCCAGAGTCCAACACCTGCAGCGATTTAGTGATCATCTCATCCTGCAAACAGAAATGAAAGAAGTTCTAAAACATGTCCACGAAGTCTAGCTAATATTAGATTTCAGAGAGGATATAAGGTTGCCACTTATTCCTATTGTTCAAAGTGATTTTAAAATATATGCCCGAAAGTAAAAGTGATGCGTTGGACCAAATGTGATAATATGCCAGCGTTCTCAGAAGTCGGTCTCAAACCTAGGTTCCAAAGTGATCATTGCTTCCCCTTAAACACAATCACCTAAATAGGAATATAATAAAGTAGCAGTTACTGAATGCCTTTTCTTTATTTGATTTACGATATTCTACCACAAGGTTCAATAGGGAAAAATGAGGTCTATTTGACCGGTAATTGATCATCACTGTGATGCTCTCTGGATACTGGGTGGATTGAGACCAGTATCTAAATAGTAAAGGGACATATATATGCTTTTATGGCCTCGGAACACTGACATATTACGACATATTGATCCTCTATAAACTGGCACGCGTTATTAAAACACTTGGTACAATAGAGCAACCTCTTGTAAAGGATGTCTCTTACATCAATGTGTTCAAATTGTTTGAGATGGGATTTATACAAAGATGTACCTATGATTTTAGGAACCTGAACATTATTAAAAATTGTATAATGCATTTGTAAGAAGTAAACTCAATAGTTTGGAACCCATGATGTGCAAATGCCAACGATAAAATTCAAATGATACAATACACATTTCTTAGATAACTGGATTACAAAAGGGCAAATGTATGTCCCAAAATATGCCTGGTATAATTTCTTACTGGCACAATTCTTTTAAGAACCATTAGAGACAAGAAGGCGGGTTAGTAGTCGGTTATTAAATTTTAAAATATTTAGTAACATCATTCATAGTCCTATATCTGAATTTAAATTGTGAGTTCCTTCGAGGTCAATGTGACCGAAACGTATCTTATTACAGTCCACTGTTCAAGAACTAATACAGAGCAACATAGACATTCGCCTCTATTGAAGACTTTCAATATCTGCAACAAATTATGCACACATTTGAACTTGAATATATTTGACAGCCTCTTTCGTTCTCTTGCTTCTTCATGTACAGAAATCAGTTAATATCTTACTCTTCTTAGCAGTGATCGTGATTTGTAATTCTAAGTACCATACTTACATTTGTACTACTAGAATAATATTTAGTTCATGTATTGTAAACTCCTTTTATTATTGTCATTTTATTTTTCTTATCATTATTATTTTAGCATTATTAAGTGTATATTATTATTTTAATATGTGTTCCTCATAATTAGTTTGTAACCTGTTAGAAACACTATAAATCAATCAATAAATAAGTAAATAAAAGAGTAAATAAATAAATAAATAAAGAAATAAATCTGTAGAAAGAATGAAACTCGTCGACCAGATGTGGAATAAAGAGAAGTTGCCCACACCAGTCGTAACTACTGTACTGTACATCTGCCAACATTCCGCACAAAGCAGTAGTCCAGTGCATTCAGATGCAGATCACTGCTGGCATGGGTCAGTTAGAAACCCACCATTACCCACCCATACCTGTCGTGCATTGAACTATCTGTAAGGTCTGCGTTGTTGTTATTTATGGAACATGCCTATTTGAAATTCAAGGTTGTAGGTCTACCATCATTTTAATAGCAGATACATGGGTACATACCGACAATAAAAATTATATTTACAAGATATTTTATATTCTAAGACGACTGCCCTATCATGGTATTAGATTTAATTAACATTCTTTGTTTTGTACACAAGAACGTGTTATTTTGTGGAAAATATCTCATGAAATATTTTTCAGGGTAGAGTGTTGAAATACTTGTTTTTCCACCTAATGTAATTGCGCAAATTTGTATTGACTGACTGAAAAGCTTTCTATAATAAAATAATAGCACCTTCGGTTAAAATATTATACCATAGCATGTTGCTAAAACAGTTTACAGTCAATAACATTAGTCCTTATTGATATATTAGAATTAGAGTGTTAATTTTGGCACGGAATTGGTACTGTATGCTCATCTTAGGGTCATTATATGGATGAGCAATGGCGGGTTTCAAATCGATCCATGCCGCATTGATGAGCACCTGAAGGCACTGAACCACCGCTTTCTGATCGGGATGTTGGCAGATGTACAGTAGTTGCGGCTGGTTTGGGCAACTTTTTATTAATCCACATCTGGTCGGCGAGTTTCAACGGTTCTTATGGTCTCCAAACCCCGTGGCACCACAACCCATGAAGGGCCCTGGCCTACCAAGCGACCAAAGAACAAACGTTTGTTGGGGATAAATTATTAACGGAAGGAAAAGTAAGCAATTCAATTATTTACAGAACTACTTGTTTAATTACAATGGTACAAAGGTGCAAATGGGCATGACGATTGTTGCTTTATTGTAGGAGGCGTTTTCAGACGAGGCGGTTTGGTTGATTGAACTAAGTTGTTTAGTTGACTCTATACTAGTTGACTGCCGCGTGAAGACTCTTTTTTGGATCATTTCACACCAGGTAACTTGTGGAATCAACTTCGCTTCCCAACAGGAGGTCAGTACGATATTAGATCCAGGGGAAGCAGGAACACTTCTTGTCCTTGCTCTTCCGCAAGAAGTTGTCTAATAAAAGAACTTCAGTTTGTGCCCATTTTGTTTAATGTAGAAACCTTTCTCATACGAAAACTACTCAAATTGTAGACATGAGGCGATGTTGATATTTGCGAATCTAGGTAAATTTCTGAATTACATAATTACTTAATAATTCTATAGAATGAAATGTTCTCACCAATTGCACCTTGTTTGGCAGGCTCCATGCTGTTGAACTCGAGATAATATTTGCGTGCCATTTCCCTCCAAGCCTTCAGCCCTTTTAATTTTGTCGCAATACTCCCCAAATTTCATGTCCCATATCGCGGGACTAATACGAATTTCCTCAATGAAATGTTCTGCATTGAAACTTGCAAATGCATAACTATCCATGGTGAACACAGTTGGCTCATCTAGATAACTGGTGTGAAGGACTAATAAATCCCAGTAGTGTATTTTGTGTTGAGTCAACGAGTGGGGATGAGAATATGAGCGGCACTTGTGTCTACTGACCAAACGCCTGGGCGGACGAGTTGACAGCGTGTGAAGGGGTTCGGTCGGTTCCCAATCATCTGCTACCTGGCCACACTACTTGACACCAGTCCGTTCACCTAGTTGAATCAACTAACCTCCTCGTCTGAAAGAGGCCTAAGGTCATCATTCTCATATAGGCCTACCAGAACTTACCGTGTCGAAAACCAGTTTTATTGTGGTGGCTATAATTGCGAGCGTTTGTATGATTGCGGGAGCTAGTGTGAAATTTTAGAAAAAAGTTTAATATTAACATAGTTGTATATTTATCTCGAACATTTCAGATACAATTTCACAGCATCTATTATACAGTGTCTGACTTGGACGTATAATAAAACAAAAATTAATATCTTGAAGAGTAACAGAGATAACACAAGTCAACACGAATTTTGAATCTGGGTTCTTTATGACTGATTTTGACTTGTCATGTCGAACTAATGAAAGAACAAATTGTTTTACCTAATCAAGTTTGCTGTTGTAGCTACAGCAAAGAAAGTTCAAATTTGAAGGAAATTCGCTATTTTTATAAGTTCAAACGGAAGCAAACGTAAATGTATATATTTACATCATGTTTATTTACAAACCATAGTTAACATTGATCTACACAAAAAAACAACAACAATACAAACAAGCTTCAAAAAGGAATATTTTTTGTACTCCTGTGTGGGTACGACCGTTCTCGTGTTAGCTTCCAAATGTAATCACCCATCATGTTCTCATTATATTGTCCTTCATAACGTGACTCAAAGTCCATCACGTCTTGATGAAAACGTTCCCCTTGGTCTTCTGAATATGCCCCCTAGTTATCTTTAAATTTGTCCAAGTGAGCATGTAGCATGTGTACCTTAACGGACATTCTGCAACCCATGAGTTTAAAGTTCTCAAGCTTAGTTGAAATAAGCTCTTTTTAATTCTCAGCTTTCTTATTTCCAATGAAGCCTTGGATCACTGCTTAAGGCTGTATCATGCTTGTTTTTCGTGGGTCTGGAGTAATTGTGGAAATTCTTCACTGGCCATTAGGTTCTTTATTTGAGGACCGACGAAAATACCAGGTTTAAATTTAGCTTCTGACAATATTTAGGACCAAAAAAAAGCCTTTAAATGTCCCCTCTCTTACGTGTTCAAAGCAATTTCCCCTTAAACAGTCCGCCTAAACTTCAAATATTTATTTATAATTGCACAAAGTACAAAAGCAAATTTTATTAATTATGAATGGCGTTTTTGGTTACTGTTCGATGTAGACAGTCAGAATATATGCATTAAATGATAGCTCAACGCAAATTGTTTTGTTTGTTGACTTGTGTAATTATCAGCGGTTTGTTCATACAAGTAGAGAAAGTAAAAATGTTAGTTTCCATACCTAATACACCTCGATATGAGCACCATTAGTGGCGCGAGAGACATCGAATCTCTATTCCACCTCTCTCCATGTGTTTTGTAACATTGTAGGTGTAACATTTGCGATAGCTGCTGGAATGCAATGGCGTAGATCACGATTTGGTGTTTGGTACACTTGATTCTTGACAAAACCTTTCAGGAAAAAATTAAGTGGCGTACGGTCTGGGCTTCTTGGGGGGATGACTAACTCTCCCAATCCAGCGCCATGGAATGTTACGGTCTAAGAAATTTCTCACAATATCCGCATAATGTCATGACGCGCCATCTTGTTGGAACATCACACTGCGAGGAATTTGTGCCAAAGCTAACAATGACCCTCTCCTTCAACACCACACATTCACTTTCGGAGAGTTTTGTTCATGCTCTACTACGGCGTAGAGGTTATCCGTTCCTCATAGACTATGAGGCAGTTGTGTCTGTTCACCTTCCCGTAAATGTGGATGCAGACTCATCAGATAAACAAAGCATATCGAGGGATGCCTCATTTTCATCAAGTTTCGCCAGAACTGCTTCCGCAAATGTCTTCCGTCGCGGGTTGACGAAGCTGCTAGGTATGTAAATAAAACTCTAAGTTTCTCTACTAGTAAAAACAAACCACCGGCCGCGATAGCCGAGAGCGCTAACGCACTACCACGTGACTCTCTGGCATCGGGAGAGCGTGGTTTCGAATCCCACATGGCCGTCCTGAAAATGGTTTTCATGGGTCATTTTCACTACCTGGCAAATGCTTGGACGGTTCCTTTCCACGGCCGACTTCCTTGAAAAATCCCTTCCCTGACCCGTCCCTAATTAGACCCAGGTGATCGGCCTGTCACTATCCCCAGTTGTATCTGCTGTCAAAGTATGTTTAGATCCGTGACACCATCCTTGCGACGGTAGAGGAATGATCCCTTGCAGAATCCGAGCTGGAAGAATAAGCGAAAATAAAAACCAAACCGCCATTAATTATCTATAGGCTATACTATTAGTATTCAAAATGCTAATTTTGATTTATTTTACATCCAAGCTGGACACGCTTGTTTGTACCATGAACGACCTAATCGACGAAAATCATTCTTGGTATATCATTGTTTCACCTCTCTCGGAGAAATCATAAATTTCTATAGGTGTATATATTGTAAATAGCTTCACCCAAATATTTGTAGACATAGATTTACAGAATAGCCAGAGTGCAAGGAGTCTGATAATGATCGCATGACGATTGAAACTAGTCAACCAAGTGAATTTATTAATTTCATGTAACTTTCTTACAGGTTTAGGGCATAACATCCAGTATATTGCAATTGGGTACAAACGTGTTTACTGACTGAAAATCATATATTTCGTTTACTAAGGCAACACAATGGCTTCCAACACGATAATACTCTTTGCAATATTTTGTAGTATCTTAACTACTGTAGATTCAGATACAGTGACTACGACTATAAACTATCAGAAAATTTCAAATTTGTCTACTCTGGGCTTTTCTACTTTTCCGGGCCCTTCTCTGTCTGCATCAGAAGGTTTGTTTGTCAGCGGGTAGTTCTACGGTTGCTAAAGCTGTTATATGAAGGTTGCAGGTTCGAATTTCACATTCGTCGATATTATAATTCTCTTCTTTCATCAATGTTTGTACCATGAACGACCTAATCGCCGAAGAGCGTTCTTGGTATATCATTGCTATTTTAGTAGCAACAACAACCTAATTTTAACTATTGTGTACTCTTGGATAAGAAGTTTGTATGAAACTGGTTTAACATTGACCGCGGTAACTAAGAACGGTAAGGGACTAGGCCGCTCAAAACTCGGTAGACGAGTGGAGTCGAACCGCACCCTCGGCCGTCTTTGAAATGGTTTTCCGTGGTGTCCAATTTTTAACTCCAAGAAAAATGTCGGGGGCCACCTTCTGATAGGCCACGGCTGTTTCCTGCCAACTCCTTGCCTAGATTCATTCATCTTCATTCATCTCATGTCTCATTTACTACTCTTATGAGATGTCTTTCAGGAAGGGAATCCGAACGTGAAAACCATCCGTCACATTGAAATTCGTTGCATCTCATCCCCCGCCCGGTAGAAACGCAGTAGCCACACCGGAAATAGGTTTAATCGATCCTTGTACATAAATTCTGCTAACAACCCCCACCCATCCTTCCCCCTCCCTTTCACCCCCGGTTCCTAATTTTAGTGTTGTTGCTCTCGCTGGGTCACTCGTTGAATGGTACGCTCAATAACATGGTTGCGTGATCAGGAGCGAGCTATACAGCTGCTCTCCTGTGATTCCTCACAAACAAATGCTAAAAATAACATTTGATTGATACTCCGCTTGATTGGAATTCCAGATAGACATATTTTAGCACAGATTTCCAGGAATGTTTTATAAAATATTTATGTTGGCTCGCATCTTCTTACATTTATCGCCGAGTGCGATGTAGTTGTCAATTGATTTCGGGGCTTGCAACATCCGGGATGGTACCTAACTTAAGGCCATGGCCACTTCCTTCCCAATCCTAACTCAATTACAATTACACATATTAATACAGACATCGCAGTGACACAGGTTATCAGTCAAATTCTACACACACCTAAGTACACGGGGTTACATGACCACGATGTTGCAGAGCCCTTAAAAGAATTAACAACAACATCTACAGACAAGCGTGTCCACATTGTGAACGAAGCCTCAGTCTCATGCTTGCATTTATGTTCGCAAAATTTCACCCTAAAGGCGGGTTCACACAGAGTCGTGAAGCGGGCGAGAGCACTACTGGTCGATCAGCCGGTCGTGGACACGACCTCGTGTGAACCAATGGTAGTGGGAGTGGGGGTCATGATTGAACAACGAGCGAGAAACTTACGACCAGCGAGAACACTTCGTCCGTGTGAACTGAACAAGGTCGTGGGTTCTTAAGTTGAATAAGCAAGTCGTGACGCATGCTCAAAACTAGTAGTGCTCTCGCCCGCGTCACGACTCCGTGTGAACCCGCCTTCACTCTTCTGGTGAGTTTGGCGTCCGGAAGTGTATCCGACCGTCAATATAATTCGCCAAGTTGATGCTCACTTCATCCTCAAATCTGAAGAAATAGACACGCTCAAGTAAATGGGGCTACATGATTAACGATGTAGCAGACCTCTAAATAAATCCACAACAACAACTAAGTCTTCTTGCTTCGAGTTAATGTGCACTGAAGAAGGCTTACACGTTCTCCGCTCTACGTGATGTAACATGCTATTTGACACCAGGCTTACCATTGATTTACTAGTGCTGTCTGGCAAATACTGGCCTGCTCTGTAAAATCAATATGCTGTTTAATGTTGGAATAAGACACGTCTAACTTGATGATCTTAGGCATTATTGAACATTCTATTCCAGGCTTGTTGGAAGAACGCCCTTTAGTTTTACATGCCATCCCTATCTCGTCTTATCTAACTGACAGGCGAAGGTTGCAGACTTTCAATCGTAGGTTTCATCCAAACTGATACCGACAACAGTGGCTACGCTCGCTAAAGCGCAACGTTAGGTCATGGGGCCAAGCTCTCTGCTGACTCGGCAAACGCGTTGGTTCGATCCCCACTGTCGGTCGTCCTTGAAATGGTTTTCCGTGCTTTCCCCATTCTCAACACCGGGAAAATGCTGGGACGGTATATTATGACATGCCACGGACGCTTTCTTCCACATCCTTGCCATTCATCTTCATCCATTCCATCTCTCATCCCGACGCGCAGGTCGCCCACGGGCGTCGACTAGAAAGACCTGCACTCGGCCTCTCAGAAGGCCACACGCCAAAAATAATCCAAAATGATGTCAGAAATATGGACTATAACTTGAAGGATTGCACCAATGAAGATTAGGGTTCTAACATCTGATTTTCGAGCACCAAATGCTTTTGTTGTTATTGTTAATTCATATTTTATTAACGCAGCCAATGGCCATATATTTTATTTTCAGGATGGGTCAGGGAAGGGATTTTGGAAGGAAATCGGCCGTGGACCTATTGAAAGGATCCGTCCAGGCATTTACCTGGTGGTGAAAATGGGAAACCACGAGCACCATTTTCAGGACGGCCGAGGTGGGATTTGAACCCACGCTCTCCCGATGCCAGCGAGGCACGAGGTAACAGCGCGTTCAGATATATTTGCTCATCACCTCCGTGCACGTGGGATTTTGCTGAATTCGACTGATAACCTGTGTTTCTGTGGTGACTGTAGTAGTGTGTGTAGATGTCATTATTAGGGTAGGGGATGGGGTAGGTGTCCGAGGCTTGAGATAAAGAAATATCCAGGAAACAATAAACTTAGGGCAGCCGCTATCAGCGACGATACTCGAACCTCCAATCTCCAGACATACTACAGCTCCCCCATCGCAGTCGTGGTGAGCGACTTATCGTGCACGGCTAAGCCGCGGGGTTTGTAAATACTGTACGTCTGTCTGTGTGTATTACAATATGTAGCCTAGGTTGTTCTTATGTCGACCAACCCGTCAGACTGATAGCCTAGTATTACTGAAAAGACAGATGCAAGCACAAGCAACAAGTAACACGCATGTAAGTAATGAAACCAGGCCACGGTGGTCGAGAGCGCTAACGCGCCACCTCGAGCCTCACTGGCATCACGAGAACGTGGGTTCGAATTCCACCTCGGCTGTCCTGAAAAAGGTTTTAGTGGTCTCCCATTTTCACCACCAGGCAAATGTCAGGATGGTTACATTCAACGGTTCCAAGGCAGACTTCCTTTTAAAATCCCTTCCCTGACTCTTCCTTAATAAGACCCAAGTTCGCGGTTTGCTGGGCGATTGGCCTGTCACCATCCCCAGTTGTATCTACAGTCAAAGTTTGTTCAGCTACCACTCACCGTCCTTGCGACGGTAGGGGAATGTTCCTTCGTAGATTTTATAGGTAAAGCCGAGCTGGGAGGCTAAGCGATAAAAAAATGAAAAAGCACTACGTACATAAGTAGCTGCGAATAAAAATATAAAATCAAGATAAAAAATAAAAATAATGAAACTAAAAAAAAACAACATAAAGTAAACTTAATATATATAAAACAAGAAAGGAATTTGAATGGATGCTACATTTAAATTTTCACTGAATTAGGAGCTTGTTTAATTTAGTAGCTTGGGGCATCGTTGTCATCAGCACAATGGACTTGTGTGGGTGATCTGTCTGATAGCCTGTGTCTGTACATGTGGGTGTACTTATAGCTAAGACTAGGATTGGGGAGGAGGCATCCGTAGCTGTAAGTTAGTTATCATTCTGACATTTTGCCGTGAATAGAAGTGGGGAACCACGGAAAATCACTTCTAGTATGTTTGAGGTGGGAATCTAACATCTTCTCAGTTTTACTCGCATAGTTGCAAATGGCCTTTACAGCTTTCAGACCGAAATTAAACTACCTGACATAGTCGGAAAATGAACCTAGAATCTTTGAGTCAAGGCTCTCAAAACGAACCCCTGAACGAAGAAGGCAACAAACAATAAAAGAGGGAATGTCTCATTCGCCAAAAGAACATCTTCAGAATCAGATTCTCATAGTTTAAACTTCCTAATACCAAACGATGTACAAGTGTACCCCAGTTGTAGTGTTTCAAGATTGTATGCATTAACTTTTGAAGGTTTTTAATGCACGGTTACATCGTTAACTAAACTTTGCTGAATATTATGATACAGCCAAAGGAACATTTAGACACAGAAACTGAAATAAGGCGGCTTCAGTGGCGTAGTTGGTAGCATGCTGAGCTTCTATGCCCAAGATCGTGTGTTCAAACCCGGCCGAAGTCGTCGGATTTTTAAGAGCGTTAAAAATCCCTCAGTATGCCCTCATTTGGAGGGAAAGTGAAGTCAGCGGTCCCATGTCATAGATTTATGGCATGAAAAAGAATCTTCCACTAATTACACTGGTGGAAGAAAATATGTGTAGGTTAGTTTGATAACGCTCTATTAGTTCCAACGTTCGTCACCGGGTGCTGACTGCGATGGCATTTAGTAGCCGCGTCCGCAGCTAGGTGTCGTGGGTTGGCAAAAGTAGGAACTAATTGAAAAAATTAATCGTCTGCAGTCCTTCTACCTGAATCACAGATAATACAAACTAATACAGCCATCACAATTAACACCGGTTATGAGACAAATTCTACACACACACAAAGTACACGGGGCTACATGACTGCGTTGTCGCAGCCCCTTAACTAAGGAACCAACCAACCAACCAACCTGAAACAACATGCAAGTCCTGTTCGGGAGTACTATCCCAGTTCAATGCTTGAAGACTGGCCCAAGTTGGAGTCCAGAGCCGAGGAAATGCAGTTCGAGTTTCGAGAAGGCAGTTCGTATGGCTGGAGGCGATTGGGGGTAGAATACTCTTCAGGAAGGAGAATGCACTACATTCTGGTATTCCCTATACCTAATGATCATCTAGATTCAACGAAAGGTAGAATAAGATTTCATTATCTGTAGTTTTTGTAGTTTGACATTATTTTGGAGTTCACCATTTCACCATGTTTTTTAATTTAATAATTATTAGGAATCTCGAGTAGTTTTGGATTTTCATAATCCACAATTTAAATATTTTTCAGTTTCGATTGCGAATTTGGATTTGAGAGATTTTTGAAGAAGAGTTTTCGGAACTTCAATTCTGAATTTAAGAATTCTTTCTTAAATTTTATTAAGATTTTTTTGTTTAGAAATACATCGCATTGCGAATTTTATGAAAATAGAAATTTAGATAGGAAGAAGAATTTTATTATAAGAAGACTAATAAGATTTCGAACAAACATAGATATCTTGATTTTATGATAGTTTCGACGATCTATACAAGAACATTTACGACGAAAGAAACTGTGAGTTATTAGTGATATAACTTCAGACAGGACTGGAAGAATATTCATATTTATAATAATTTGGATCTATTGAATGTTACAAATTGGATATTGTTTTTTTTTTCTTGAGACTAGCTAAGTCTTCATTTATTGTTCAATTTAAGGAATGGACATTTCAACTATCAGATTTAGGCGAATTTCTAGATTCCCTATAAATCGTGGTATGTTGTTCACTGAAATACTATTAAACCATTTTGCAACATAATGTAAATGTTGTTGATACTTACAGAAATTCTATTAAACCATTAAACCATTTTGCAACATAATGCAAATGTTGTTGACATTTAAAGATTACCATAATAGCAACTACGAAATTACCAGTGAGGTGTTAAGAATTTATAATTGTTATTAAATATTAACGACTAAGGTTATAAACATTTAAGCTACAAAAGTAAACCAACGGAGGTCATGCATAGACGTACATGGTCAATATTCAAGGAGTTTTTAAGCACAGGGTAAATGGAATTTTATTGTGGTTGAATGTTAAGCAGATTTGAAGTGGAGAACTAAGAGAAAGTTCTTAAGTTGTATTTATGATGGTATACAAGTTTTGGTTGTATTCAGAAAGGAATTTCCGTGCATAGTTATAGAAAGAGAGGATTAGCGATGTTATTATGGCTCTGAGACGTGGTGTAGACATATTATGGAGGAATGTAATGCTATTTGGAGCAATTTATGGAAGATGGTAGTAAGATATATTATATCAATATTTTTGAATGATTTATGGAGGCATGATAAGAGTGCGTTGGCGAAAGAAGATGGCGAAGGTGCATGTAACTACTGTTTGTTAATTCTATTAATTCATTATCATGATTTCGTCAATTATTACAAATGAGCTTGGCTTAATTGCATGACCATATTTGCTCGGATTGGAAAGAACACCCTGATATTGTGACGACGGTAAAATAAAGGTGATTAAAAGAAAGTAGGGTGATAATTAAAAGTGAAAATAAGAATGGAGGATTTAATGTAATATTTCAGGCAATGTTTAACGTAACAAGGAGATAACATTTTTAAGCGATGACAAATACTTTGGGGAAAATATGGATGGAAAGTATTGTAATGATAAAATCATTTGACGTAATGATATTACAGAAAAGAACGTTAGATAACGCTTAATAAAGTGGATTTGAAGTCACGCGCGACGCAGGTGTATGCGTGGGAACATAGGTGTTTATTATTCTACGATCACGTCAGCGAAACATACTCACTTGTCAATCGTGAGAACGTTGCATCAATAGAAATGTTAATACGTGAAATGACGTAGCATATGATGACGTGACAAAAGAAAAGCATGGTACCATGCTGTATGAACAAGTGAGAGCATGTAGCATATGACGTAATAGAAAGAGGCGTGGTTGTTGTCGAGACAGGCAAAAACCTGATACAGAAAGAAGAGAGGGGGTAATGAATTAATAATGATAAGGCAGGATCGCTACGTGTAGACGACTACTTGGCGGTTTTACAAACTGGGAAATCTATGTCCGATAAACAATGTAGAATACAATCTGTTAACCATAAGTTGTATCTTGTACAACAGAGGAAACATACACTCGCCTCGATGACAATAAGTGAGAGTGGTCTGATAACTTGCTCACTAGCCGGCCATGGGGCTATCATGACGCGGAAGGCGTGTGATTTTTTTCTTTGTTTGGAGAAATAGCTTTCCGTAAATAGTAGGTCCCATAATTTTGTTTTCGATGTCATGAATTGTAAATATGGGATTTTGTTTCTTCGATGATAAGAATGGAAATTTGCAAATGCTAATTTGTAAATAAGGGATTTTGTTTTTGCGATGATGAAAATGGTAATTTGCAAATGCTAAATCATAAATGTGAGATTTTGCTTTTTCTGAATGACGTGAATGGTAATCTGCAAATGCTGATTTGTAAATATGAGATTTTGATATTTTGTTTTTGCGATGACGTGAATGGTAATTTGCAAATGCTAATTTATAAATATAGGATTTTGATATTATGCTTTTACGAGGACGTGAATGGTAATTTGCAAAAGCTTATTTGTATATATAGGATTTGGAATTTTTTGCGATGACGTGAATGGCAATTTGCAAATGCTAGTTTATAAATTTAGGATTTTGATATAAAGTTTTTTTTTGCGATGACATGAATGGTAATTTGCAAATGCTAATTTGTAAATATGGGATTTTGATATTTTGTTTTCTGAATAACGAGAATGGAAACTATGAGAAATGCACTATGCCCTTTGCTCCCTAAAGCCCTGTACAACTTTATATTTCTCTTTTATTTTCATCGTGCCTGAAATTGATAATGGTCAATGGAAAATATTATTTTTCACCATGCATGAAATTGCCATGTGTAAATTCATAACTAAAAGTTCCTTTAGGGTTGCCTGTATGTGAATGTATATCCTTTGGAAATGAATATGATGGTTGTGTTTGTTTTTCAAAGAAGTGTGAAAGAGTGTCAAAGAGAGAGAGATTATGAGTACTTAACATTTGTTGTTCGACCATAGCAAACTCGGTAGAGAAGCGAAATTAAAGCTTATAGCAAATTTAAATTGTAGTTTTCATAATTTGTTTTTATATGTAAGGCAAAGACATGTGGTGGTGGATTGGCTCTATTTCTAAGACAGTCTTACCAGCATTGTGTGTAGTGTGCCACTACGTGTTTGGAAACAAAAGGACTTCACCACTGCAATAGTTAGGCACTGTCATCAAGAAATCTTTGAAAGTTAAAATGAACTTTTTAAATATGTAAGGTGGAAATGGTAATTTTAAATATGCAAAGTGGGAAATGCCTCTCTACATTTTTAAATAACGAATAAAAAGAAATTTTACTCTGGCAATACAGCTTTCTTATTTCACAGTGAATGGCATTACAAAATATGAAACAATTCCTCAATCCTTTAAGTCCCAATTTTCAACTTTTCCAGCACTGAAATACTGTCACACGCCTTAATGGCGATATCAAATGCCATGTTCTCGGCAAGCATGATCCTAAATATTTATATGTACATTACCACGCTGCAAACGTTGATCCAGCTTTGTTCCAGGACCACAGTATCGGTAACCAGGTAAGTGCATTTCAAAGGGTAATAAATGAATAACTTTATCAATGACGCCACGACCAGTACAGGTCTGGTATATCCATTTCAGTCGGTGATTGATAGTTTTCTTCTTTCTCTGGTGTTCGAGTTGTTTTTTTTTCTCGCCATGGCACCCGTCGAATGAAGAAACAATGTCTTTGATCAAGGTTTTATGCCCGTAGTAGAGTGTCATAAGCTGACAGGTTCGACACTGTTGTACCGAAGGAATTTTAGCGATGGTGCTCGTAGTTATCACAGGGTTGCAATTCACTTAACACAGTATCCTGAGACCATGATGTCAGCACATGTTGCCAGATTTCCTTAACAGCATTTGCGGCCACATAAAAATAATTGATTTAGGCAAGGCAATTT
This sequence comes from Meconema thalassinum, assembly GCA_946902985.2. Lineage (NCBI taxonomy): Eukaryota > Metazoa > Arthropoda > Insecta > Orthoptera > Tettigoniidae > Meconema > Meconema thalassinum. Next base: position 1,071,429,557 of record OX336389.2, read on the forward strand.
AATTCCTCTTTTGTGAAACTGTTTAGTTTCCTTTTGCACACAAAAAAATTCCAATCGCCTGCTCAGTAGCATTATTGTCCAATTCCAACATTGATGACACAGACATGATGCTCTCTAGACGGTGTATCACTCACTAGTGATATTCCAACTGCTGCTAGGAACAAGTAATATCTTGTCCTTGATGTCACGACATGCATTTCTCGTTGGCCGATCAAACAGATTCCATACATGTAAAGCGGCTTGATGTTGTTTCATTAAAAGTCCTTTTTCTTGGAAAAGCGTATGCAGTGAAGGACAACCCTAATCCATGAGATCAACACATTCACACGTGGGGGTGGAAAAGGCGAAGCCATTCCCGTTTTTCATTTCTTTTCACAAATACAATATTAGTCATGGGTAGACGAGCGTTTAATATCATGGTCAGTTATTTTTAGGGAATAGTCCCCTCGTTCCATTGCAAACCTAGATGACTTTGTATCCACTGGGTCTGTCTTTGGTCTTTAACAGACTGAAACTCTAGTGGAAACGGTGGTTTAAGCATAAAATGCGTGCGTTTTGGTGACCAGTATGTCGTGCAATCAATAATGGCCACCTCATTGAATATAAACTTGCTCTCGTTAATTTTAAAGCCTTGGGTATCCACCACCAGTGCACGTGACATGTTTACGCTTGCCTGGACCGAGGCCAACTGACTACTCACTACTGACTACTGAGGTATATAAATTGCATTTACTCAAATCATATTCTACATAGTAAAAATCATGCCTACTATAAACTGCTACTACTTTGCTACCACTTTGCTACCACTTTAAACTGTACACACTACAAACTCTCATTCTTATTACCAAGTTAACTTTGATAGTGATTAGTTTATGCTTGACTGTTGCTATGGGACTATCAACGACTACCTATGGTAAGCTATATGCTAAGTATAAAGAATATAATATATTGAAAAAAGAAGCAATAACAATGGAACTGTTTTTGGTGCTGTTCAAAACAACGTTCAAAACATTGTCAAGGAATGCTAAGACAAAAGGCTCCAACATACGTACTTCAAACAATCATCATTGTTAATCTCAAAATAATACTCATTTAAATGCACAAAATACTCTAACCAAGGTAAAATGGAAGTCCGAGAAAAAATACTGCTGCTGAAGATAGTGTCTTGTTTATCGAGCAACGTTTAACCCCTCCTCTAGAAGTTATGTTTAATCCATTTTCTAGGTCTCAAGAGCCATCAACAGTTTCAAAGGCAACACAAACTATGCAAGAGGTTGCATTGCAAGAGGATCAAACAGGACTAGATAGTAATAGTGATGTTGATGGTGATGATGATAATAATGTTGGTGATAATAATGATGATGATGATGATAATGATGATGATGATGATGATAATGCTCTGTTTACACGTAAAATCATTTCTTTAATTTGTCTATTGGAGCAATCCCAGTAAGCTAATCCGGAGGCTTCAGCGCTTGCATGCTTCACGACAGGCTGGTTATACTGGTAACAACTGGGAAATCCAGGAAATAGAAAATGAACTTCGTCGTGTCAAAATTATTGTACAATGGGTCCACGTAACCACTTAAACTATGTCTTAACAATACATGTAATATTAGTAAAATACATAAAATAAATAAATAAAAATATTTTATAAGTACCTCTTGTTTTCCTTAATTGCTATCCACACCTCTCACTCCTAATGCAATCAGTTACCATCGACAGTCTCTGGCTATGTTTGGAAAGAGTGACCTTAAATAATGCACTCTATTTGAGGTTTTGTGTACTGGGTATCCTAATAGTACAATAGCCAACTCCATACAGGCCATGGAGGCCCTGGGAGTAGTGGAAGGTAGAGGCTTCCACTTTTCGTGACATCGGCACTAGATGGGATGGAGTTGTCAGCTCCACGCCCGGCCGTCATTGCTCCCAGGAATCGCCCTGGTACTCATTTCTGGTGTAGGCTGAGTAAACCCCAGGGCCATTTGCGTTTCCGAAAGTGGTAGTTATGTTTCTAAAATCCACTACCTGGGTGGGGATCGAACCCACTCCCTTTCAGTTAGAAGCTCAGTGCCTCTACCGACTGCGCCACGCAGCCCCCAAAGCAAAGCCAACTCTCTACAGTCCATGGACGACCTGGGAGTAGTGGAAGGTAGAGGCTTCCACTTTTTGTGACATCGGCACTAGATGGGATGGAGTTGTCAGCTCCACGCCCGGCCGCCTTTGCTCCCAGGAATTACCCTGGTACTCATTTCTGGTGTAGGCTGAGTGAACCCCAGGGCTATTTGCGTTTCTGAAAGTGGTAGTATTGTTTCTAAAATCCACTACCTGGGTGGGGATCGAACCCACCACCCTTCAGTTAGAAGCTCAGCGCCTCTACCGACTGCGCCACGCAGCCCCCTTAATAGTACAATGCTGGCAACCAATGTTGAGGTGAGAGTTATGCCGGGTAAGGGGTTCACACCCATGTCTTTTTAGTACGGTCTCATGAGCGTAAGTATACATTGTCCTTGCACTAAGACCAGAAATGAATTTCTTGACCAAGCCAACAATTAAACCCAGGCCTCCAGTGCAAGAGTCAGGAGTGTTAGCCACTACGCAAGGATATAAGATTGAAAAGAGGTGGCCGCGACTTGTCAAAAGGTATTGTCCCAAGAGCACATTAAGGTCACGTTTTAGTTTTACCTATCATGGTTCACTGTACATTATTTCTTAACAAAGCCGGAGATCAAACCCACGCCTTCGCGGTAAGAGGTATACATCTTAACCACTACGCTATAACGCCTACTCTTTCTAAATAGTGGTCTGTTCTAGTCCCAGAGCTGGGAATCAAGTTAAAACCTTAAGTACAGCAGCCTAAAGTGTTAGCCACTATACAAAGAAATAGGATTGGCAAAGAGGCTGCCGTGGCCTGTCAAAAGGTATCGTTCCTAGTGCACTTTAAGGTCACTTTTTAGTTTCACCTATCACGGTTGAGTGTGCATTATTTCTTAACAAAGCCGAAAATCAAACCCACGCCTTCGCGGTAAAAGGTATACATCTTTACCACTAAGCTATAGCACCTTCTCTTTGAACCTTCTCTGTTTCAGTCCTCAGAGCCGGGAATCAAACCCAGACTTCTACAGTAATAGCTCAGGTAATCGCTAGATCTAATTAAAGATATACCAGAGAGGCGGCCATGGCCTCAATAAGCAATAGGGCCTAAGGCACACAATAGGAAAATTAATAAAGTTATTACATTTAAAGTAAAGAAAATATTCAAACTGTCTCGATGTGTGTTGTCACTAGTCCAGCCGGAAAAGGATTATATTTCTGCAAACACATCACCAGTGGCAGTCTAGCAATGCACTGTCGCTAACAGCTAACAGTCTAAAATTACTGTTCGTTGTAGGTTTATTTCATAATGTAGAGTTAGGATATCATAGTCATCAGCCTCGTGTGGTAATACACTTAGAATATCGTTGTAATCACCTCTGTACATTTGCGAGTGGGTATTTCATGTGGAGGTAGGGGTATCTTAGTCGTAAGTCCTGTGTAGTTAAAACACAATGATATATAGATTATTAGCCCCGTGTATTTAGGTGTACGTAAATCATATTATGGGGTTTGCAATATCAAAGTCGTCATAACCGTCTAGTTAGGGTATTTACAATACATATCATGGCTATTTTTTTTCGTGTAGCCTCCTGAGAGGCCGAGTGCAGGTCTTTCTAGTCGACGCCCGTGGGCGACCTGCGCGTCGGGATGAGAGATGAGATGAATGGATGAAAGTGGGCAAGGATGTGGAAGGAAGCGGCCGTGGCCTGTCAGAAGGTACTGTCCCAGCATTTGCCTGGTGTTGAAAATGGGAAACCACGGAAAACCACTTCAAAGACAGCCGACGGTGGGGCTCGAAACCACGCGTCTACCGAGTCAGCAGAGAGCTTGGCCCCATGCCCTAACGCCGCGCTTTAGCCAGCGTAGCCACTACTGTCGGTATCATGGATATTAGACCCGTGTACTTAAGTGTGTTGGATATCGTGGTCACTTAGCCACATACACTTAAACGTGTGTTGTGTAATTAAAATATATCTGTAATCAGTCATTAGCCCCGTTTGGTAATAAACTTGGGAAATCATAGTCATCAGCCACGTTTACTCTGGTCATTAGTTGCATATAGTTAAGAGGGTATAAAATCTTCAGGTCATATCAGTCATCAACACCGTGTAATGCGCATAAAGTAATAACTCACCATCGGATAACTATAAAAGTATGTACCGTTATATCATAATGGGTCAGAAAATCTCGGATAACAGGAGGTAGAGCGGCAGAGGTGGAGTGGTGGAGGTAGAGCGGTGGTGGTGAAATCGTGGTGGTGAGAGCGGTGGCAGCAGAGTGGTGGAGGTGGAGCGGTAGAGATAGAGTGGTGGTGGTAGAGCGGTGGTGGTGAGAGCTGTGGCGGTGGAGCGGGGTAGGTAGAGCAGTAGAGGTGGAGCTGTGAAGGTAGAGCAAGGAGGTGGAGTGGTATAGGTAGGGCGGTGGAGTGGTATATGTAGGGTGGTGGAGGTGGAGCGGTAGAGGTGGAGCTGTGAAGGTAGAGCAAGGAGGTGGAGTGGTATAGGTAGGGCGGTGGAGTGGTATAGGTAGGGCGGTGGAGGTGGAGCGCTAGAAGTAGAGCGGTGAAGGTAGAGCAGTAAAGGTGGAGCGGTAGAGGTGGAGCGGTAGAGGTATAGCGGTAGAGGTAGAGCAAGGTGGGTAAACGTTAAACGATGGTTCGCGAGATATCAGGTATTTTAAGAAATCCCAGGCAGATGATCTAGTAGGTTAGCTTAAATTTGGTTAGGTTAAGTTAAGCTAGGGCTGTCATCTTGAAATTATTTGAAACCTTTCGATCACATCTCGTAGGCAATGTAAGGTTAGGTTATCTTAGGTTAAGTTAAGCTATGGCCGCCATCTTGTGTACAAAAATTTAGAGGAATGTCGAGGAAATCCGATGATTGGTTAGCGAGATATTGAAAATTCGAATACTTTTTAGTTTTGAGTTATTTGGTTAAATTAGGGGGACTGTAGGAAAAAAGGAGGCATCACCCCGAGTCCTAAGACAACTCGCGTGTCCAAATCCGAGCGATCATTAAAAAGCCGATGACCTTTTAGTTCTGGGTATTTTGAGTAAATGAATGAAACATAGGAAAAGAGGCGGGGTCATGCCGAATAATTTGACACCTCGCGTGTCCAAATCCGATCATTGGTTAGCGAGATATTAGAAAGCCGATGTCCATTTAGTCTTGGGATTTTTGGTTCAATTAGGGGGCTATAGGAAAAGAGGGGGCATCACCCCGAGTCCTAGGACACCTCGCGTGCCCAAATCCGATCATGGGTTTATAAAATCTCAGGTCGATGTCCTTGTAGTTTTGGGTATTATGGGAAAATGTGTGGGGCCATAGGGAAAAGGGGTCACCCCGTGTAATTTAACACCTCACATGTCTATATCCGATTATTGGTTCACGAGATATCCATAAAAGTCAATAGGCTAAATGCAGTCGCAGTGCATGCTTTAACGCTCATGCCTACGGGTGTAAAACTCAAGTTTCAATTTTCTTTAACTACCCAATAAAACGTTCTCTTACTTTTCCTGAAGTAACGTTTTGTCAGTCCAGGATAAACATACAGCAGGAAACTTGGCCACATTTGGAGGCTCTCATTTGTGATTGTCGGAAACTACAACCACTCTAAACGTACAGTGTAATACCGAATTTATAATAATAATAGCATTTATTGCAGCCAGTTGGCCATATTACATGTTACAGATATGTACACTTACTAGATACTATGGTTCGCTTCTAGTCCTTACTATAAGCCACTATTGATAAAGTTCTGTTGGGGCATGTCGTGATATGGTACCTGCCGCATTCGTTCCTACACAGCTCACATATACACCTCTCATCCGGGTCATGAAATGTCTTTCGTGAGCAGACCTTATGGTGGAACCCATGAACTGCGAGTCTCGTCACGACGTGTCTCATTTCGGATATGGGTTGCATCCATCTTTTGTCCACCATGGCATCAGTCGCGTAGAATTCCTTCGGAATGTCAAGCCTTTTGCTTTGCAGATCCTGGAGTAATTTTCTGAAGCTTTCTGTGGAAGGCAGCAGTAAAAGTGACCGAAGGTCCTCTATTAGGAACGTTTCTCTCGCCAGTTCATATACCAGCCGAGATTTGGCTGACTTGGAGACTCCGAGGGCTCTTTTGAGGAACCTAGATTTCACCTTTTCGAGTTCCTCCAGCTGTTTGTAGTTGAGAAACTCCCATGTAAGCTCCAGACCGTATGTTAGTACGGGTATGACCTTGGCTCGGAAGAGCATCATTGCTGTTTCCAGCGATATTTGGGTAATATGGCTTATGTCGTTTATGGCCTTCACTGCTGCGGCCGCTTTCGCTCTTGTATGTATTCTGAAGCTTCGGCCTGTTACCTGGAGCGTGAGGCCGAGGTATTTGAAATTGTTTACTTTCTTCAGTTCCTTGCCGTTGCATAGCACTTGGTCTGATTATGAAGAGTAATATAATATTGATGGGAGGTTTTGTGCGCGCTGGCTCGTGCGATTTAAATCAGGCGGACTGGTGAATTCGGGTGCAGCGTTGCCGCGTACACTCGACCTGGACAGTTGTGAAATAGAATGCGAATGATCTGCCGTCCGCATTCTATTTTCAGTCGATAAACTCGACATATTATGGAGAATGGTTCACGAGAGTCCTGAGTTTATTGCCTCAAAGGTCGACAGTCTTTATAGAAACCTGACATTATAACCTGGATAACATCAAACAATATTATCACTTTCACCTGAAATTGGCGATTATAACAAACTGACTAAATCAGTGCTGATTGTCCTTTTCGGGCACTGTTTTCAAACTCCAGTGAAGAAGCTGGAACAAATAACTACACTATTTCGACCGGATGAAAAGCTTGTTTGGTTACCAGTGGCTCATTGCGAGGTCAATCCAATCGAACTCATTTGGGCTTACGTTAAAGGAAACATCCCCCGTGGCACTACAGCCATGAAGGGCTTAGGCCCACCAAACGACCACTGCCCAGCCATTTGGCCTGCAGATTATAGGGTGACACGTGGTCAGCGCGTCGGAACCTCTCGGCTGTTAATCTTGGTGTCCATGATCGGGGCGCTGCCTCACTGTCAGACAGCTACCCAATTGTCCTAACACGGCTGAGTGCACCCCGTCCAACCCTCACGTCAGTTCCTAAAATCCTTGACGGAGCCGGAATCTAACCCGGGACCACCGGGTGCAAGGCAGGCATGCACTCCAACACCACGGGGAAAAGCAAAAGAAAAGAAAAAATAGCAAAAACAAATACGGCCAACATATTACAAAATGGTAGAAGTATGGAAGCAATGAATGTTTTTTGCCGAGAAGCCTTACGTACCGTTACTCCCGAACTCAGGAAACAATGTATTAAACACGCTAAACAATTGAAGACCATTACTGGGATAAAGATGGACTGACTGAAAATGTCCCTCTTTTCGACCCAGTCATAATTAACATGTTGCCTACGATAGCAGTTCCGATTCATCGGTACATAGCGATTCTTCAGACAAAGAATACTAACAGAATTAAATATGTAAATAATGTAAATAACCCTTGTAAAAATTGTGTACTGTAGTATGACATTGCCAAATTAGGAAGCAAACCATTTTTAAACCTGCCATTCAAGATCCAAAGCGCTTATGATATAAGGTGATGGAAAATGGAATTTGTACGAGCAAAGAAAATGAAAGGTTGAAAGTAAACACAAAGCAGTGTTCGTTCTTTGCGAGCAGCGACTACTGCAACTTAGCGTGGCAACGCTGCACTCGGTTTCACCATCCCGCCCGCTTTTAATCGCACGAGCCAGCGTGCACAAAACTTCCCATCAATAACACTCTTCATAAATTCAGTATCACACTGTACGTTTGCAGTCGTTGTAGTTTCTTATAATCACAAGAGAGCTTGAAAATGAGGCCACGTCTTCTGTTGTACGATTGCCCTGGGCTGAGACAAAGTTACTTTAGAAGAAGTATAAGAACTTCATTTCATTTCATTTCACTTCTTTATTGCCACATAACATGTATATACAAAGAAAACTGATATGTTTCATTACATTGATGGCTCGTCAGCTGAATAATAGTATTCAAAATGAATAATACAATAAATAAGAATTTAAGGAAAGAAAACAATATTTACAATAATCACATAAAACAGAATTACATCCTCATCTGGACATTTTACAATCATCATAAAACAAAAAAAAATCATCTTCATATGTCAGAATCATTAACAAATTCCTCAACGCTGTAATAGCATTTATCAATCAGAAATTTTTGAAGAGATTTCTTCACCTGCATAATGGACATGTTACTGAATTTCCTCCCGATTTTGTTGAAGACCTTCATTCCTACATAATGTGGAGTTTTCTCAAACAGTTTTAGTCTATGACAGGGCAGTTTGAAATTTGATTTATGTCTTGAATCATAATTATGGGAAAAGTGATTGTTTTGAAACAACAAGGGGTTTTTGAAAACAAATAAAGTAATTTCAAATATATATAAAGAAGGGACAGTCATAATGTTTAGCTTTTTAAATAGTTCTTTACAAGATACTCTTCGATTTACATTACACATTGCTCTGACTATCTTTTTCTGCATAATAAATATTCTTGCCATATCTGAATCCCCACCCCAGAATATAATCCCATATCTAATAACAGACAAGAAATATGCATGGTACACTGTTATCATGACCCTTATATCGGTAGCTCCTGCCAGGATAGATACTGCATATACAAAGCTATTTAATCGTTTAACAAGGCCGTCAATGTGACTCGACCAACATAGATTCTTATTTAATGTCATGCCAAGAAAATTAACATTATTCTTATTTGCAAGATCAGTGCTATCCAGACTAAGTTCAATTTCCTTTTGTAAGGAATGTTTGCTGCTAAACAGCATTATTTCTGTTTTAAGCATGTTTAATTGCAAGTAATTTTCTCTACACCAGGAGCTAGTAGATCTTCAAGTGTTTCCTGCAAAATATTTTCAATGTTACAATTTCTTTCACAGGATGCAATTACAGAAGTATCGTCTGCAAACTGTACAACATTCTGTTTGATGGTTAGACGCAAATCATTCACATACAAAATAAATAAGATTGGCCCCAATATTGAACCCTGTGGCACGCCTTTGGTCACCCTTTCCCATTTAGAATAATACTTAGCCCCATTGGATAATAATAATGTTCGTTGCTGTCGATCGTACAGATAGGAAGCGAACCAATCTTGAGTTTTACCATTTATCCCATAAATATCTAATTTTTTAAGTAACAGTGAGTGGTTTACTGTGTCAAATGCTTTAGTCAGGTCACAAAATATCCCAGCAGCACACTGAGAGTCATCTAGCAATTTGCTTATGGAAGAAATAAATTCATTTATTGCATGATGTATCAAGTAGGGCTCATCAATGAGTTGGAAATGGTACAAAGAAAGGCCGCTAGATTTGTGCTCAGTGACTTTAATCCCAGGAGCAGTGTGAGCCGTATGTTAAAGAAACTTGGGTGGGAATCACTGGAGGCTAGGAGGATGAAATCTAGACTCTGCGCTATGTACAACACGTATACAAATCAACCAGCATGGGGTGAGCTTAGCAAACGATTGGGAAAGCCCACTTACATGGGTAGGAGCGATCATCCTTTCAAAGTTAAGGGCCGACCACAGTGAACAAATTATGGTAAATATTCTTTTGTAAACCGGGCCATTGATAACTGGAACTCTCTACCTGCCGCAGTCTTAGAGCCTTTTCCCAAACATATAGGTGTGTTTAAGAAAAGACTGACTATTTGTGTAAATACTCCAGTTTAATTGTTGTATAATTGTTATTGAATTGTTATGTATAATTATGTATTTTTATGTATAATTATGTATTTGTTATGTATATCCAATTTGCCACCGGGGGACACACCCCCCATTGCAAATAAATGAATGAATGAATGAATGAATGATGTGTACTAAGATCCTTCCGAAAGCCAAACTGAGTATTTAAAATAATATTTTCTTTGTAAATATAAAATATGTAAGAATTTGTTCCTTAACTACCTCTTCAAATATTTTTGAGAATATAGTTAGTATAGAAACTGGTCTGAAATTACTCATATCATCCCTTTTCCCCTTTTTAAAGAGTGGCCTAACCTCCGCATATTTAAGACTATCAGGAAAACTCCCTGTTAAAAGTGACTGATTAATAATCATTGATAATGGCTGTGCTATCTCATTTGCTGATAGTTTTACTAACCAAACTGGGATTTCATCCCAACCAAGACTATTTTTTATCTTTTAATGACAAAATTATTTTTTAAATTTCATTTTCAGTAACAGTTCTAAATTCCATCTTACTTGAAATATTAGAAAACATCCTTTCATTTACATTGGCATTACCAATTGTGATTTCTGTCCCGACATTCACAAAGAACTTGTTAAATAATTCCGACATATAAAGAGGGTCATTTATAACTTTGCCTTCTACGCGGATTTTCATAATTTCAGTTTTGTTATTCTGTACACCAAGTTCAGATTTTATTACAGACCACAATGCTCTGTTTTTATTGTTAGATTTCATTATGAAGTTGTTATTTGCTTTGATTTTTGCAGCCTTTACCACTTTATTAAATATTTTCTTGTACTGCTTCACATATTCTAAGAATTCTGTTTTTTTTAATTAACTTTTGCTTCGATATGAAGCTGCCGTTTCCTATTACTTGATATTTTGAGATTTTGAGATTTCTCATTGGGTGGTTGAAAAAAAAAAAGAAACTTGAGATTTACACTACCAATAGAAATACTTATGCCTATAACCAGAGTTGGGCAAAATACTCCCAAAATGTATTTTCGATACAAAATACTCACAAAAAAGTATTTTAGATACAAAATACACTTATAAAATTCCTGAAAATACAAAATACAAAATATTATTTTAAAATACAATTCAAAATACAAAATACTTTTAGTAAAATATGCTTCTCTTCCATTCGAGCTTTCCAAATAACATTATTATTGTTATTATTATTATTATTATTATTATTATTATTATTATTATAAGCCTATATTATTATCAGTGATCTAGACGGGTGCGTGCATTAACGTGCAAGGCCACCGTCAGCCTCCATGAATTGGTACTTCCTGATAGGCCTTGGTCGCTTTCTTCCAACCCCTTGCCCTATTGTAATTTCGTATACCATCCTGATCTGTGTTGAGGATGGAGTCAGGAGGGTCATCCAGCCATGAAAACCACTGCCACATAGAAATTTACCTCACTTTGTCCCCGAACCTACAAAATGGGAAACATATACGGTATAGAAATTGTTATTGTTATTGTTATTGTTATTGTTATTATTATTATTATTATTATTATTATTATCGTATGACCTAAGCTAGCTAGTGGAGATCTTTTGAGCTGGTACCGTCATGCGACTTCATCGGGCATGAATCAAACTACCATTAATCGACCAGAGTGGTACAATACTATTTTGTATAAATTTGTGGCTTTCTTTTTATATACGGTATGTTGATTAATTAAAAGGCTTTGCGACATCGTGGTCACGTAGCCCGTGTGCTTGGGTGTGTGTGGAATTTGTCTGATAACCTGTGTTACTGCAATGGCTGTATTAGTGTGTGTATTTGTAATTCAGATGCCATCCCGGCATTCACCTGGAGTATTAGTGGGAAACCACGGAAAACCACTTCCAGGATTGCCTAGAATGTGAATCGAACCCGCCTCATCTCAGTTTTGCCTCACGAGGCTGAGTTTATCCCGTTCCAGCCCTCAAACCAGAATTAAATTCCTTACCAGATTCGGGAATCGAACCCGGGCCTCTGTGGTGACGGCCAAGAGCGCTAGCCACTACGCAACAAGGCGGACTATATATATATTGTGCCCTTTTCAGCATGAAATATGCTAGTCACAGTATGCCAGCAATGCTCAAATCGGGATTTTCGGGGTTATGGTATGTTCTCCCACTCTGTGACTTACACATTTTGGATTAAATAGAGGATACACTTCCAAAATAAATAAACAAAATCAACTCCTACTATAAAACATTTAATTAACCAAATATATGGCGCTACAACAAATTAAACAAATAAAATACTGACCCAATTCTAACTTGTTCAGAGTGAACAAGGAATACATAATTAAACAAAGGTTAAATCATAATAAATGGTTTTCATAAACCAACAAACTTATATTTCTTTTCACTTCCATATAGTGTCCTTTTAAAATTCAAATAATCAAGAGCTCCAATAGGCTCGATACTTTTCAATATAAACTGTGTTATCCTTTCTTTTACAACACATTACTATCTATTATATGAGTATTTTATAATTAAAACAATATATAATTCTTATTAAAGTCTTTTTACTCGTTTACTTAAGCTTTGGGCTTTCACAATATTTCTCATGTTACCATCTCTCTCAAATCATCAATTCACTACAGTGATTGGGAAAACACTTGTGTACTCCCGAGCTACTGAAGACTACTTGAACACGTCAAAAATTAAGATCACTCCCGGAATCTAATTGTCTTCACTGAACTCGTGAATTCCTACATTATATAACATTACATTAGGGATTTATCATTATTTGTCTTAAAAGACCATCATATCAATAGAAAGCAACGATCTGAACTTGCAAGCGGTAATCTTCATCTACAAGAACCTCGGTTCGAAGCCCGGGTCGTTAAACAAACTCTAAACACACTGGTGTACTATAACTTCAAAACAGACGGCTCACAGACCTACCGCAATTCCGTTAATGGTAAGGTCTGGCCTTGGCCACTTGGCGTGATTTATTGATGGGGAGCAGGAACATTACGGTCAGACTCGCAAGAGGCGAGCTACCCTCCGCTTTCATACAGCTTTTTCTTAAATGCAGTTCTTTGAACAAACAAGGCTTCATTCTACTTATTTTAACAACATATTTAGGTTCACTAGACCCATTCTTATTACCTTGGCATTTATTAATTATGAAGTGTCCTCATTGGTGGGTAAGAGTAATTCAATACAACAACAAATATTTAGGGGCTTCACATAAACGAATCTGGGTTCGATTCTTTCAAATGCCTCGGGAACCATATCCCATACTGGAGGACTTATACATTAGCGACTTATAGCAGGCCTTTGCCTTACACTCGCGCTCATAATACAATTATTTCGCACCCCTTTATAATACAACACACACAACGGCCTCGTGATCACATCACTATTAGGAGGACTTACTATAGCTCAATTACCACGACCAACTGCCCCTCATAATTAATTTTACCAAGTATATTTAGGTTCAACGCATTCCTAGCGTGACAAATTTACTTCAATGAGCTATATTACGCTTATCCTTTATTGCCAAATTGCCTTCAAAGAACTGATATATTCAAAAATACACATTTGATCTACATCTCAATTTTATATTAATCCTCTCCCGTAACAATAATCGCTTTATTTTAAGAACATTTGTTCACAGCGTGTATTTATTCCTTTAAAGGAGCTCAAAAGCTACTACTTTCATATAATTCATCATAATCTTCATTTATATACTTGTTATTATTATTATTATTATTGCGCTTGCTTTCATATAATTAAATCATTTATCAAATACATTGATATTTTATTTCATACATTTTTTCCTAAGGGATTTATCCATTTCACAGAATTATCTTATACTTTTCAAATTTTATCGTTCAGATCGCGCTATTATTCTGTTATTTGTTATTCAAAAATATCCCTATTTTCTCATTCTCAGGTGGATTGTACACACATATTCCCCAACACATAACATAATGAAATGGTTACTCACATGAGGTGACGGTCTCCGACCGTGTTTTCCAGCGATGTTTCATTTTCGCCCACTTACGGTAATTAAGCCATCTTCATTAATACCATTTCACACAATGACATTTCTTGATACACATACACATAATTTACCTTAAACACTGGTAACATTTTGAATACAATTCTGTATTCTTTTATAATACACAAATAATATTACACTAACACAAATTTTCTATATTTACATTACACTGCTTTTAATCGCTGAGGCTTTGATTTGGCCTTACACACGTGATTTTTTCTTCCCGTTTCCAAGGGTGAAACTCTTAGATGTCGGCTCCCTATCTGGCTAGAAGTTGAAAGTCTCGATCAATCTACCCCTCCCTGGAATGGCTATTCTTCAAATCTGGTTTCCTGACTATTCGGCTTCTATTTTACTAGCTCGAAGTCGTTTCTTTCTAGACACTATTTAATTTGTCTAGATAAAGTCTATCTTGTTTACGGCACCTTGAATACTTAATCGGTGACCTATGATTCTCTAGCATTTACTGCTATTCCTTGGTTTCGTAGCTAATGCTTTTACTGTTTGTTTGTCTCCTGTTAGACAACGTCTTGGATTAACTTTTCCCTTCTTATTTTCTTCGCTCTAGTCCCTATCTTATTGATACACTAGGCGTTACTTATTTCGTCCGACCCTGATCGGGTTCCTTAACTTTGCTAGAAATGTTTGTTTCACGATCTTAGGTACTTCAAAACGTTACGATACTTTCAGTCGTTTAACTGAACTGTTATTTGAAGACCTATCGCCTGTTCTTTAAGTTCGCAGCCTACTTTGACTGTAATACTGAATATTCACTATAAAGACTGACGCTTGTTGAACTAAATCCTGTATTAGGATTTTCCTAAGTCTTCACACGGCGATACTATGATGATACTTCTCGTACTGTGATCTGGACACTGTGATGCAGCACCTCCCCATAAGGTCTGCTGTAAACTGCATATACGATGCTCCAACGTCACGCCCCCCTGGGCTGACTGATACTGCATTCGATGTGACACAGTGATGCCCCCTCGGGCTGTCTGAGACTGCATGATTGGTCTGGCTCTGCCAGGGCTTTTATACAAATCGGCGACAAAAAGATAAATTCCACGTCTTTTTCATAACTAAATTTTGAAGCAATAGTCGCACACTTTTAAAAATTATATCTCTGGAAAGCTCGCTTTCTAAACGTAAACTGACCTCTTTGCACATAAAAATCGATCGTACAATTCTGATATATTAAATAAAATTTGGTCTTCAGATACGTGGGTGTTACAGTTGATTTTTAATCCCCACCTCCTCGGGTCTCGGGGAACTTTTAATTACGTAATGCCGCATTTGCACTTTTTTCCTGGGCAATTATTATAACATCTTTTCCCACACAAAAATCTCTATTCCGAAATGGTTCACAATGATGTATTTCTTTTGTTACTTTTATGTTCGCAAATGGCTTAAATCTAATTATTCTTCCTCTTGCACAACTGCGAGGATGCCATTTTACTGCAACGTAAGCTCAATTTCCGAAACCTTCTCTCACTCACTCCGTACGGAAAGTTCCTCTCGTTCTAATTATAGCCATGATCGCTCCTTATCAGTGCGTCACGCGTGATATCATTTCCTGGAGCCACCTGGGCTATTACTATTGCACAATATTAAACCAGTCCTCTTGTATAAAATCTTTCTATGTTCCTCTGAAGACTGTATTTTTCCTCCTTTCATTCACCAATAAAACATGGATTCGACCCCTTGAACCAATGGTACATGGGTTCAATATATAGTGTATATGTGTACTGTTTACACTGGCTGAAACTCTTGGAGAACGCTATCCATCAAAGACTGCAGACAACCGCAAGACGTGGAATGACATTTTGTGGAAGCTTTGTGGTTCCACTTAGGGTCCAACACCAGTACTCTCTGTTGTTCAGCTGTTGACTTCGTATAATCTGTCACTGAATACTCTGCACCAGTGTGGATAAAGAGTTAGTTGTTGTTGCGATATTGTGTTCATGTAGCCCCGTGTACTTGGGCGTGTGTGGAATTTGTCTGATGATTTGTGTTATTGTGATGGCTATATTAGTGTGTGTAGCCTATTTGTACTGTATTTCAGATGAGGATTGGGAAGGAGGTGGCCATACCCTTAATGTAGGTACCATCCCGGCATTTGCCTGAAGTAGAAGTGGGAAACCACTTGCAGGATAATTGAGTTTCCTCAGACCAGAATTATATTTCTTGACAGATTCGGGAATCGAAACCGGACCTCAGGAGTGGCAGCCAAGAATACTAGCCTTTGCGCCACGAGGGGGTCGGATAAATAGCTCTCGCGTCAAGATAATAGATGTACAGCTTAATAACTAAGGCCTGGAAGATCATGCAAAATCATATTTTTGCATATGTATGCATATTTTGGTTATTTTGACACAATGCATCATACTTTTCTCCTTTGCCTGTTTATGTGCATATCTATAATTGAGAATGGCGTATATTCTAATTTCCTATGGTTTTGAAGCGCTTTTTGTTACTTCATGTTCAGTCGTATTTTTCTATTCGGACTCCAAGAGTTTCATGGTTGGTTAGTCAAACCTGAACATTTCCTTGTTAATGATTAAGTTGCTTTCACTTCTCTTAAATCACCCCGAGTATTTGTATCATCTGATAATTAGTAGTTTGCACTGCCTGTAAGGAAAAAACGGATTCTCAAACAACTGAAATACCTTCCTTCCTTTCACTTTATTACCAGTTCACAATAGGGGTTCAGCTTATGAATGACCAGGAATTTCCACAAATATTACCTGGACCTATTTTCTCAAATTCCTTAATTCCAACCTTCAGTGAAATACCAAGCTGCTTACTGTCAACCACAGCAAGCACGGAGTTATGACTCCAATAAAAGCTAGGTCTTTGTTAAGTTGCGAAATTTTTTGAAAACATTTGGAAGTGAACTATTTTCCACCGATGACAGTGTCCTTTATTGTAGGGAGTTTCTAGAAAGTTTTCAGTGGCTCAACATTTGGAAACCGCCAAACATAAGCGAAATGCCGTTAAAAAAGAAAAAAATCAATTCAGCCCTTGTTAGCAAGAAGAAATTTCAGGAGACTATCACAGGATAATACTGAAATTATTTTAATACCTAGTACGTTCCAATCCTTTTTGCAAGTTAATATCAATTATTTTTATTCTGCATTCACTATGTGAAAAATGAAAATCCACAGCCTGCTTCCAGTCTCCGACCGGGTCAGGAATGGAATGAATGAAGCCCCCATCTAGCGGCGAGGATATGAACTGTGCCGGCTGCCGAGTCCTGACGCACTCCTCTGGGGCAATGATTAAATGAATGACAGATGAAATGAAATGATAGTGGAGAGTGTTGCTGGAATGAAATTTTGACAGGGAAAACCGGAGTACCCGGAGAAAAACCTGTCTGCCTCCGTTTTGTCCAGCACAGATCTCACATGGAATGACCGGGATTTGAACCACGGGCCCAGCGGTGAGAGGCCGGCGTGCTGCCGCCTAAGCCACGGAGGCCATTCACTATGTAAATATTGTAAAATTATTTTCATTTTTTTAAGTTTAATCAATGGCTATTAAAATTGTAAACGAGTTATACTTAAAAATTAACATAATAAAATAATTATTGATGGTCAACACTGCTTGAGGATCCATAAAATAATATTTCCTACTATTTAGAACTGTTTCTTAGTTGAGATATTTAAAAAGGTGTAGTTATATGTCCGTCTGTTCATATTTTCTTTATAGCGCTGTCAGGCAAACAGTGAGGCATTTCAGTCAGACTACTCTCTGAAATCCTAAAATGGTGATGTATGAAATCAGCACCACGGGACACTACAGTCAATTGACTCCACATGCTTAATTTGTAATTCGGTTATAAATTCTCCTTTGTAAGTAATACCGTACCAGCATGCCACAAAAAATAAAAAAATAAAAAAATTATAAAGTTGGGTCATTTATAATTATTACCACCAACCAACAACGGTAGCTGGTGCCCAGTTATCTGTGGTCTTGGTAGACGTGGGTTCAAACCTCACCGCCGGCCGTTCGTGAAATAGTTTTCCATGGTTTCCCATTTTCAACTACAGACAAATCCTGCGATGGCACCTTCGAATGTGCCACGGCCGCTCCCTTCCAAGTCAGTGCATAGTTTCATTCACCTTCATTCATATCATCTCTCATTAACTCCTCTCATGAGGTTGGCGACAGGAAGGGTTCAACTGTATAAACTATCCACCATAAGGACGCTAGAAAATATATTATCTCATTTCCGTCCGAGTTGAAACGGGAATAATACGCATTATAGTTATTATTACCGTATTATTATTATCTTATTGTCACCGACAGCGATAGCTACACTCGCTAACGCACAGCGCTAGGCAATGTGGCCATTCTCCATGCGGACTTGGTAGACGTGGGTTTGAACACCACCGTCGGCTGTCCTTGAAATGGTTTACCGTGGTTTTCCCACTTTCAACTCTAGTCTGGGTGCCTTCTGACAGGCCACGGCCACTTCCTTCCACATCCTTACCCAGCTTCATTCAGCTAGATCTCCCATTAACTCCTCTCATGTTGGTGTCAGGAAGGGCATCCGTTCGTAAAAACATCCGCAACATAGCGTTTCATCGCATCTCATCCCCGATCCCGTTAAATCGGTAAAAGTAAGGGGTAGACATACATACATCATCATCGTCATTCATCCTTAACGTAGAGGGCGTGATGGAGCAGCGGTCAAGCTGTTGGCATCTCACCATGGCGGAGTGGGTTCGATTCCCAGTCAATGCATGTGAAATGTCATGTCCAGTGACTTGGATTCCACGTAAAAAGGAGTTCCCGTGGCTCATGATCTCGAGATTAACGGTCACGTAAAACTAATATCTTCCTTCTTCCTTCCATCCTTAACGTATGCAACTTCTGTATCCAAGACAAATACAGAGATCCAAGTTTCTTTTTCTGGCACTGACAGGGCATCTGCTTAATCCTAGACCGTAATAACTACAGCCATGCATACTACTACAAAAACACACAAACACAGGTTATCAGACATATTTAACACACACCCCAAACAATAGGGCTGATAATCAACATTTACTAACAACAACCACCATATTTATTTTCGTCTGCCTCGTGGTGCAGTGGCTAGCAAACCTGCGAAGAGTGGAAGTAGTTTTCCTTTTTCACTTCAGGGAAATGCCGGGATGGTTCCTAACTTAAGGCCACGGCCGTCTCCTTCCCCATATTAAATATAAACACACTGCGGTACTGCTACGACATTGACCTACAATAACACGGTTATTATATATAAACACGGGACTAAATGATCACGATGTACAAGCCCACTAAATGAAAGAACAGCAACTTATTTCTCAATTCAAAGTTTTATACAACTGTTACATTACTCTTACGGGAGACAATTGCCGCATTTTGTACAGCCCTTATGTGAGCATTTCCAGGAATTTTCAAACAATACTAGTTAACAGGTTCAGACAACCTCTTGCGTTTGGGAATTTCATACTACGAAGCTTCAGGCTACTGCTTGTGGAAAGGTTTCCAAGATTAACCACACTGATAACAGAACATCCGGGAGACATCCTTCGGAGATTTTGTTCTAAATGCATCCTAAATGCATCCTAAATAAATAGCATTGCACATGGTCTTACTAGGTTGCTTCATTGCTGGCCCAGTTGTATTGATCTCAAACCAAATGTCTACCAATTGACTTAAATTATGAAAAGGGAAGATAATGGAAGATAAAACTGAAAATTACCTAATGCAGTGATTGTATTTTGATTGCATCATATGTATTTTGAAAATACAAAATACTAATGAAAATTATTTTCGATACAGATACAAAATACATGTTCAAAAATGTATTTTCGATACAAAATACATGACACAAAAGTATCGAAAATACGTATTTTAAATACGTACATGTATTTTCGATACTGCCCAACTCTGCCTATAACATATAACAAGAAGTTCCGTGACGAACTAAAGAGCCTACTTTTCTTAAAATTTAAGATTCATGCCAATGATTAATCTATATGGATATATCTAGAATAATGACAAAATTAAGTTGGTAATATCGAAATTTCTAATTAGTTCGAAATACTGTATACCTGGCAAAATGTAGCCTAATAGAGCACTACAGTTGGCAGCCCTGGTGACTGAATATATTCTTAGTTCCATCTCTTAAGGTACAGAATACAAAATTTGGTTGAAGTCCAATGAATAGCATGGACGTTACATGCAGTTAAACATTGGATCTAACAGCGCGCGTAAAATCACGTTGGCAACAGTGTCATGCATGTAATGGTAAGACATAATCTGAAATAATATGATCTAGTTTTGTGCCAATTTTGAATGAAATCCATTAGTTAGTATAGAAGTTACGTGCATTTTAAAATTGGACCTATCAGCAGGCTTAGAATCATGTTGGCAGCACTGACGTATATTAGTTACTACAAATTCATCTAGAATGCCAGGTACTATACGTGTGCAAAGTTTAGAGCTATTGGCTTGCATACTTTCTGATATATTGATATTAGGGTAACAAAAATAGAGACAGCACATATTATCAGTTGGCAGCCCTGGTTGCTCTTAAGAATACGCATAGTCATATCTGTTATCGTACACATAGCACATACGAAATTTGGTTGAAATCCAAATGATAGTATGGAAGTTACATGTATTTAAAATTTGACCTCTCAGCAGGCTTAGAATCATGTTGGTAGCACTGACGTATATATGTTCCTCCAAATTAATATAGAATGTCAGGTACTATACGTGTGCATATTTTAAAGCTGTCGGCTTGCATACTTTCTGATATATTAGTATTTTGGATAAAATAAATTAAGAGCATTTATTAACAGTTGGCAGCCCTGTTGGGTCTTAAGAATACGCTCAGTCATATCTGGTTATGTACACATACAATATACGAAATTTGGTTGAATTCCAATTGATAGTGTAGAAGTTATATGCATTTAAAATTGGATCTATCAGCAGGCTTGTAATCATTTTGGCAACACTGCCATATATGACCTCCTGGAAATTAAACTGCAATATTGTTATCTATACGTGTGCCAATTTTGAAATAGCTCCCATTCATAACTTCCAAGATATCCAACATGGAGCTCAAATTTCAATTGCGATTTTTTAGCAGTTGGTAGCACTGACATCATTTTCAAATATGGCCATGAGATAATCAGGTATCTTTACTCCTACCAAATTTTGTTTCGATTGCTCCAGCCGTTTAGGAGTTGATAGGGGGACACACACACACAGCCAGACAGGCAGACAGACAGACAGACAGACACACAATTGCCCGATCTCATAAGACTACTTTTTCCTCATTTTTGCAAAATGTGAAAAGTAGGCTAAAAATGTCAGTACCCTCAGACAAGTAATTTTCCACACATATAGTTTTAAGTGAGCGGTTTCTAGAAAAGACGCCAAAATCTCGGACAATGTTTCATACAACCACAAATAAAACAATCATATATATTATTTCAGTAGTATAGATCCCTCCTGCGGCACTCACAAGCGACCGATCGTGAAAATGAGCATTCAAATGAAAGAGAGTAGACATTAGCAGTGACGAATTGCACTTTAATTCCATAAATATCAATAATTTCTTAAAAAAAAAATACTTTTAAAAATGTACGAAGTGTGCGATTTGCAGATACTGTTCGTGCATGAAGATACGCTCCATAATTTATGTCCACTTCACATTTTGGTCGCTGTGACGCCCGTTTCATTTCATTTTAACATTATCAGGTCTTTCCTTTATCATTTTTCATGGATTTCAGAAACAGTGGATCAAAGGAATGTGTACCGGTACTCAAATCGTATAATTTCATTAATTAGCAGTGAAGAATTGCATCCTAATTTTATAAATATCAATTTTTGTAAGAAGTGTGCGTTTTGTACATACATACTGATGCTCTAACATGCTGCAATTATGAGTTACCGTCTAAACCCTTAAAACTATTAAACGTTAATTAATTTACAGGTTTTTCTTCTGCATTCTAATATCGATCATTTCGAATGGTTTTCAGAAACAATAAAACAATGGATTGAGTACTCAAATCGTAGGCTATAACCGGTGAGTGTTACAAATAATGTTCTTGTATCTTGCTGAAATTAAATGAGTTGTCGTCTAAAACCTTAAACTATTTAACGTAAATTCTCTTACGGTTTTCTTCTATCATTTCACATGGTGTTCAGAAACAGTAAATCAATGGATTCAGTACTCTAATCGTATAAACGGTGAGTGTTACGTCGTATAAAACCTTAGAACTATTAAACGTTAATTCATTTACAGTTCTTTCTTCTATCATATCCCATGGTTTTCAGAATCAATAGGCTAAATCAATGGATTGGGTACTCAAATCGTGTAACCGGCGAGTGTTACTGCTAAGCTTTCAATCAATGGATTCAGCACAAACATGATTTAAGCTCATCCGTCTAAACAATGGATTTATTATATTCCAAGTTTGTTAATATGCCGCGATACAGGATTTTCTTCTGCATTCTAATTCCATAAATATCGTTTTTTGTAAGAATTGTGCTGTTTGCAAATACTGTTGCTCTAACATGCTGCAATTCTCAGTTGCCGTCTAAAGCCTTAAAACATTGAACTTTAATTCTCATACAGTTTTTCTTCTATCTGGTTTTCAGAATCAGTAAATCAATGGATTGGGTACAGGTTTTTCTTCTGCATTCTAAAATAGTAAATCAAAGGAATATGTACTCAAATCGTATAATTTCATAAATTAGCAGTGACGAATTGCATTCTAATTTCATAAATATCAATTTTTGTGAGAAGTGTGCGATTTGCAAATACTGATGCTCTAACATGCTGCAGTTATGAGTTGTCGTCTAAACCCTTAAAAGTATTAAAAGTTAATTATTTTACAGGTTTTTCTTCTGCATTTTAATTTCACAAATATCGATCATTTCGAATGGTGTTCAGAAACAGTAAATCAATGGACTGAGTGCTCTCAATCCTATAACCGGCGTGTGTTACAGCGTAACTATTAAACATTAATTCTTTTACAGGTTTTTCGTCCATCATTTCCCATGGTTTTCAGAATTAGTAAATCAATGGATTGGATACTCAAATTGTATAATGTCATAAATATCGAAAATCCGATGAGTGTTATGATCCAATTTTCAGTGATTGCCCTCTTAAGTTAGGGAACGTACAACTTGGAATTCTGACTGAAATGTATCGAATAACCGGCGAGTGTTACGGCTAAGCTGTCAATCAATGGTCTCAGCACACAAAAGGAATCAATAGTGACGAATTGCATTCTAATTTCATAAATATCAAAGAAAGAAACCAGCCACAGCACGCTCTCATGCTGACGCTCCACTCGGGAAAGCGAAAGCACCCCTGTAGGTAACGTGCAAAGAAGTTTAGAGTTGAGCTCTACACACAGGACAAGTAAAGCTGCCCTGCAGGCAGTGTGCGAAGGAGTTTAACGCTCATCGTTGTACTTAGGAGCAAGGAAGCCTCACTGTAAGCGGGGCGTGAAGAAGTTTTCCAACGAGGGCTGTCCTGATAAGGGAGAAAGAGACTCCTCAGCCAACGAGATAAAGCAGGAAATCTTGACCAAGATGCATTCTGCCCGGAGTGCACCCAGAAGCAACAAAAAGGAATTCTGCCCGATATGTCAGAGGCAATGAACTAATTAGGACAGCACAATCGAATGCGATAGGTGCAGAGAAAAGACCCACGAGAAATGTACTGGCCTCATTGGCCAGGAAGTCAAAGACCTTGAAAGAAAGAACAGGAAACTGATTTGGCTGTGTGAAATATGTAAACCTGAGGCACTGGACATGAAAAAAAATCCTGTAGGGTGGTAATAGCCGCCCTTGCCGAAAAGTTCGAGGACCTAATACAGTATATCAAAACCCCACTTCAGGAAAACATGGAAAATCAGATCAAAGAAGCAGTATACAATGCTCACAGAAAGAAACCAGCCACAGCACGCTCTCATACTGACGCTCCACTCCAGAAAGCGAAAGCACCCCTGTAAGTAACGTGCAAAGGAGTTTAGCGCTGAGGGCTACACACACGACCGGGAAAGCTGCACTAAGGCAGTGTGCGAAGGAGTTTAACGCTGATCGTTGCACTTACGAACAAGGAAGCCTCACTGTAAGCGGGGCGTGAAGAAGTTTTCCAAAGAGGGCTGTCCTGGCTCTTCAGCCAATAAGATAAAGCAGGACATCTTGAACAAGATGCTTTCATAAATATCAAAAAACTGGTGAGTGTTAGGATGATCCAATTTTCAGTGATTGCCTTCTTAAGTTAGAGAACGTAGAGCTTGAAACTCTAACTGAAATGTAAATGAAAATCCACTGCCTGCTTCCAGTCTCCGACCGGGTCAGGAATGGAATGAATGAAGCCCCTATCTAGCGGCGAGGATATGAACTGTGCCGGCTGCCGAGGCCTGACGCACTGAAATGTAAATAGTGTTCTATAATCATTTGGTTGAAATTAAAGCATAACAACCTTTCTCCTAAGTCACTCATTATAATCCTATTGGGGAAAGTATGATATATTTCAGTCAGAATTCCAAGTTGTACGTTCCCTAACCTAAGAAGGCAATCACTGAAAATTTGATCATCATAACACTCAACGGTTATTCGATATTTATGAAATTATACGATTTGAGTACCCAATCCATTGATTTACTGTTTCTGAAAACCATTCGAAATGATCGATATTTATGATTTAGAATGCAGAAGAAAAACCTTTAAATAATTAACGTTTAATAGTTTTAAGGGTTTAGACGACAACTCATAATTGCAACATGTTAGAGCATCAGTATTTGCAAATCGCACACTTCTTACAAAAATTGATATTCATGAAATTAGAATGCAATTCGTCACTGCTAATTTATGAGGCCTATATGATGATGATGATGATGATGATAGTTTTAAGGTTTTAGACGACAACTCATATTGTAGCTTGATACAGCAACAGTATTTGCAAAAAGTAGACTACACTTCTTACAAAAATCGTTATTTATGGAATTAGAATGCAGAAGAAAAACCTGTACCCAATCCATTGATTTACTGATTCTGAAATTCAGATAGAAGAAAAACTGTGAGGGAATTAACGTTCAATGTTTTAAGGTTTTAGACGACAACTCAGAATTGCAGCATGTTAGAGCAACAGTATTTGCAAAAAGCACAATTCTGACAAACATCGATATTTATGGAAATAGAATGCAGAAGAAAATCCTGTATCGCGGCATATTAACAAACCTGGAATATAATAAATCCATTGTTTAGACGGATAAGCTTAAAACATGTTTGGGCTGAGTGGATTGATTGAAAGCTTAGCAGTAACACTCGCCGGTTATACGATTTGATTACCGAATCCATTGATTTAGCCTACACTTCTTACAAAAATTTATAATTATGAAATTAGAATGCAATTCGTCACTGCCAATTTATGAAATTATACGATTTGAGTACACATTCCTTTGATTTATTGTTTTAGAATGCAGAAGAAAAACCTGTACCCAACCCATTGATTTACTGATTCTGAAAACCAGATAGAAGAAAATCTGTAAGAGAATTAACGTTCAATGTTTTAAGGTTTTAGACGTCAACTCAGAATTGCAGCATGTTAGAGCAACAGTATTTGCAAAAAGCAAAATTCTTACAAAAATCGATATTTATGGAATTAGAATGCAGAAAAAATCCTGCATCGCGGCATATTAAAAAACCTGGAATAAAATAAATCCATTGTTTAGACGGATGAGCTTAAATCATGTTTGTGCTGAATCCATTGATTGAAAGCTTAGCAGTAACATTCGCCGGTTATACGTTTTGAGTACCCAATCCATTGATTTAGCCTATTGATTCTGAAAACCATGGGATATGATAGAAGAAAGAACTGTAAATGAATTAACGTTTAATAGTTCTAAGGTTTTAGACGACGTAACACTCACCGTTTATACGATTAGAGTACTGAATCCATTGATTTACTGTTTCTGAACACCATGTGAAATGATAGAAGAAAACCGTAAGAGAATTTACGTTAAATAGTTTAAGGTTTTAGACGACAACTCATTTAATTTCAGCAAGATACAAGAACATTATTTGTAACACTCACCGGTTATAGCCTACGATTTGAGTACTCAATCCATTGTTTTATTGTTTCTGAAAACCATTCGAAATGATCGATATTAGAATGCAGAAGAAAAACCTGTAAATTAATTAACGTTTAATAGTTTTAAGGGTTTAGACGGTAACTCATAATTGCAGCATGTTAGAGCATCAGTATTTGCAAATCGCACACTTCTTACGAAACTTTATATTTATAAGATTAGAATGTAATTCTTCACTGCTAATTTATGAAATTATACGATTTGAGTAACGGCACACATTCCTTTGATGCACTGTTTATGAAATCTATGGAAAATGATAAAAGGAAATACCTCATAATGTTAAAATGACATGAATCGAGCGTCACAGCGACCAACATGTGAAGTGGACAGAAATTATGGAGCGTATGTTCATGCACCAACAGTATCTGCAAATCGCACACTAAGTACATTTTTTAAAGGTAATTTTTTGAAGAAATTATTGATATTTATGGAATTAAAGTGCAATTCGTCACTGCTAATGTCTACTCTCTTTCATTTGAATGCTCATTTTCACGATCGGTCGCTTGTGAGTGCCGCAGGAGGGATCTATACTACTGAAATAATATATATGATGGCGCGCATGTCAGTTCCTGAGATATGAATTTACCTCACTCGTCAAGGAATGCTCCGATATCCATGCAACTTGGTGTAGTGGACCACTAGTATAGTCTAAACCTAAAGGTATATAAATCTAACTCTTACTTATCATAAATTGTGCATGGCGTACAAGACAATCCTAATACACGAGTTCACTCAATGCTTAATGATCCAATCACTGTGAAATTTGGCATAGTGAACCACTACTAGACTATAACCTAAGTCTACGGGTAGGCTATATACAGTAGATCTGTTGCTTCCTTCTCACAAATTATAGATGGTGAGCATGTCAATTCCTGATATATGTACCGTATTCTTTTAACTTTTTAAGGAATCATCCGATCTCTGTGACACCAAGTATTGTAAACCGATGACAAAATCTAAACTTACCTAATGCAAGTAACTGTTCCGGCATTTGCCTGGTTGTGAAAATGGGTAACCAGGAAAACTATTTTCAGGCCAGCCGAGATAAGATTCGAACCCACGCTCTCCCGATGCCAGAGAGGTATGAGATAGCCCGTCAGCACTCTCGGCCACCATGGCCGGTGGCAATAATAATAATAATAATAATAATAATAATAACATTAATATAACCCCCTTGAGTATTATTTAGTGCAGTGAAATGTATGATTTGCAAGTGTATTTGATATGAATACTTTTCAGTTTTTTTAAATAAAGATTTGAGACAGTTTATGAATATAGAATTAACAACCCAAGATAATTGGGTTCCCAACTTCGTGTTGGTTGACTGAAAAGCAATCATTAGGCCTACACAGATCCTTGCTGTAATGTATATTACTTAGCTAAATACAATTGTGATCAGGTCTGTGCATTGTTATTAAAGCTGTTCAAGTTTTGTTTTTATCATTGACTGTTGTCACCAAATTACATGTCACAGTAGCCTTCCTTGAGAAATATTACATACGGTGCAGGATGAACATTAATTTCTGCATCATTACTTAGCAGTTCCATTTCTAGATAATAGCCTACTGGTTGGTGAAAGTTTGGAAAAGTACTGCACAAATAGGATCTCTGTGGAAGTAAATGAAACGAGAGAGAACCTTGGAGAATGGTCGAGTACTTCAGGGCGATTTGGATTCACTGCGACAGGTAATAACTTCTCTTACTACCGGGAATCTATGAAAATAGTATTTTTATTACTGTATTATAAATCGACCAAGTAGGATGATTTTACATCATTATGGTTTCCAACACGATCAGTTTCCGACTCACACCGCGAGTACCATGCCCTGATCGTCTCGCTAGACCAGACGCGTGACGTCATCAAGAACACAATGTGGATTAATAGGCCTATATCACGATGGTCGTGGTAGAAACGAGATTCGTTGTTGAACATGATACAATGCTCTGCCTCCCATTTAGAGCCAAACTTCAAATGTAGCTGTCTAGAGTCTGTTTCCTGGTGTTACCAGCGGTTTATGCACGATGACGGTGAACCCGTAGTCCGATGAGTGGAGGAGGACACAGGGTGTTTTAGGGTCCACGACCTCAGTCCAGTTGTCAGGCATAGATACCCATTGATTCCAACATCGGGCCACGGTGACAGCTCAATGCTGCCGATTGCACGATATCACCACTCAGCGTCATGAAAACTTACAATACAACCCTTATTAAACTCATTCAGGTTCTAGTAATGCTGGATAACGCATCTGAGGTGACCTTCTGATGTACTGACTGTCGGACGCACCAGCAACTCCCTCAGAACTATTAGCTCCAATTCATGCCCTTTGGTGACCGTTCTTGACGTGCCAGCTCCTTGTTAGAAGAAACATTTGCATACCTATCGTTGGTAATGCACGCGTACCACATAGCGTAAAAATCTGATTATTGATAGACTGGCTGCGTGGCTCAGGGGTAACGTTCTCGCTTGCTGGGCCCAAGGTTGCAGGTTTGTATCCTGGCGCAGTCAGCTGGCATTTGAGGGTGCGCAAATGTGAGGGAGCCGTGTCCGTAGATTTACTGGCACGTTAAAGATCCCCTTCGGGGCAAAATTCCGGCACCCCGGCGTCTCTAAAAGCCAGTGTAGTTAAAAGGGACGTAAAACCAATAACATTATTATTATTATTATGATGATTATTGATATGTAACATCTTGCCGCTCGGTTGCTGGAAAGTTTTGTGGGAGTGATTTTGAAAATTGGGGACAGAAGTGGATTGGAACGATCGAGCTGGCAGTGGTGGATCGAACGGAAGTATGCACTGCCCACTCGATCGCTCGAACGGAAGTGCACTAGCTGGCAGTGGTGGAAAACGGAAGTATGCAATGGCCGCTCGATCAATCGAACGGAAGTGTACTAGCTGGCAGTGGTGGAAAACGGAAGTATGCACTTCCCGCTCGATCGATCGATCCAGTGGGCAGTGGTACGATAAACAATGAGGGCGCGGTGTCGGAAATTGATACCATGTGGAATGAATATGACATACTAAACAGAAAACGCTCATCCAAACTCTGGTGTCAAGTGATTGAAACAAATGACATGGTACATGTTCGAAGCCTTCGTATACGTATTTAAATGGTAAAATGCCTTAATATCAAACATTGTAAATAGGCGGCATTGCCGGTATTGTATTTCTGCACAATGGCTATTCAAATATTAACCCACATAACGGTAATGCAGTCATCAATATAATATAATCGTTGTGGTTATACGAAAATTGAGCAAGCCTTCATGAACTATTACTGAATTCATTCTCTTTACTCACAAGAGGGCCTATTCATAAGGCATTTTAAACTCAATTTCACGCAGGAACATTACCGAAACAAGCAAAATATTAATGAAACTTAATTCCGTAATGCAGTATTATTGAAACGTGGAAATAAGTCACCATCTTGTGCACAAACTTTGCATAGTCTAAATAGCCGTGGGTTAGTGCTTATGACTGTGAATCTAGAGATCTTGGGTTCGAATCCCGGACGGGGTAGGTATTTTTGCTACCAGATTATCATTTTAAACGATATTTATCATATCAATATGACTCATTTTAACAGAATCCATATGAAGTTACGTGTTGGTCTGTGAATGAAGAGGACCTGTTTATAAGGAATTTAAGACTATGAGCGGTGTCGCGTCTATTAATCTAGTTGATCCATATCGTATTCTTTATTTAGGCTAGTGCTGGTGGAAGCTACAAATCATCTAATAAAATGAGTTTCGTATTATAAAACTACAATGTCTGTAAAACACTCCCTTTTACAATAGATTAATATTTGTGCCAATAATAGTATAAAATACCGGTGTATCAACTATTTCACGTGAGGTTTCTTCTATGTTAGATGTTACACATCATATGCGACTACTGTAAGGCTCATAATTTTTTCTTTCTAGGTGCTTAAAGCTTTTTTCGTCAGCGAGCGTAGAACCATGAACGGTACATGGATCTTTTCTATATAATGCAATAGTTTTGGATTCATTCTATATAACTACCATAGTATGTTACTGAAGAGTTCTAAATGTTTATTTATAGCATATGGGTTATATATCTGATAACTTTAGGTCTGCGAATTAACATGTAATTCCCAAACTGTCTTATTAGATGGCAGCATTGGATCAAATTTTCCAATATGGCACTCCATGACTGCATCCATATATTCCCAATACAGGCGAGGTGGCGTGTGGCATGCCTAAAATGTTGTTCTATCGCTTGGTTTCACTCTGGGATATGGATGAAAGATTCACGGAGAGGGCCATTAACATAACAGAGCCTGTGTCTGCCTGTGCCTAGTCCGTACGAGACGTTTGCTAGCACTAATCGGCGAAGTTCGGGTCATCACGCAAACAGCTTGCTTCCTGCCTGCTTAACTCATCGTACTGGGTACACGTCGCGTGTTCACTTTATAGCGCTATCAATTCATGGCCTTGATATATGGTGTTCGCCCGTTGAAGCTCTGCCACGCAGTTGAGTGAGCACATTCTCACGCAACTGGTGACGCTGGAGTAGGTCACAATATCTGTCGGTCGAATGTCGTAATGTTGAAACGGAGTCCTTACACTCGTCATCAGTTATAGGAGGCACATCTGGCCTCTTTGGCGTTCCATAGGTTCTCTCATACATGGCTATTCTAAGATAAATTATCAGAAAATAGGCTATATTCTGATGTAAGATAGTTTGCTATGTAGCCTAAACTGTGTGGCCGTTAGACGGGATTGTCAGGGTACCACCAACCTCAGATGGCATTCCAGACACACTATCCTCCAAACACACACTCTGAGAGGATAGGATGTGTTCCTTAGGCCAGCTCCGGCACGAGACTGATAACCCGGTGGCATCAGGTATAACGGGGGAAAAGTCATAGACATGCCCAAGGAAACACACACCCCCCAAAATATAAAGCTAGCAATAAAGAGATCCAGGCTTAGGTAAAATTCATAAAAATGTATTCAATAAAGTCACAAACCCTTATCTTACTTCAGAGGGTTGAAAATCGACTAGTCAGCAAAGCTGATAAAAGTATAAAGATAAATAATTCATTCCTAAATTGACATTAAGTAAGTACCCTCTTGAAAGTCCTTCTTACAAACATCACACGGCAAGCAAGCTTGGAATGTGGCACGAAAATGAAATCACTACGCAAATACAATACGTTGTTGCGAATACGAATAATCACATAATCCAATCTACGGCAATAAAGAATAAGATAAGTTATGGTGGTGCCACTTATGACATTTATCTTTACGTTAATCAGTTAGCTAAGTCCTAATTTACGTTAAAATACGGGTGAGAAGCATCCGTAGCGAAGAATAACAAATCTAGAATAGCAACCAGGTCCTAGCATGATAAAAAAACAGCAAGTCTCCAAAATACACACAAGAGTACAGGGAACATGGATAAATACACTAGTAAGAAAACTACTCACTTATTTATTAAACAATCTTGCCTACGCTGACTAGAATATTCCTTGCATCTAATCGTCTTCTAAGTGCATGTGATTAGGTTGCCAATAGCACAGTAAGAACTGCGTCTAACATTGCATTAGTCACTGCTGCCCACAAGTTACGAGCTATAGTGGCGCTGGTGACCTTTGTCGTCTAGATATAGTATCAGCTAGTCCTAAGTAAGGTCAGTTCCACCAATGAAAGATCGGCTCAATGCGTCGGTCAACAATAAAAATGTTAGATCAAATTTAGAATCAGTTCAAATTAGTTAACAACTGCTTTAAATCGTCGGTTCAAGATAATTAGGTTCCATGATTTAGTTGTTCTTTTAGTTCGTTGTTTTAAATCCCTCACTGTGTAGTTTAGATTCCTAGTGACCATAAAGACACCTGCCGAAATAACCACAAACCACTTCTAAAGTGTTACTTACTTACTCCTTGGCGCCACAGCCCATGTAGGGCCTTGGCCTCCTGGACAATCTTCGCCAACTTCTCTCGGATCACGGCCTTGGTTCTCCATCTTTTTACTCCTCAGGTCATCCTCTACGTCATCCAACCATCTTATCCTTGGTCTACCCCTCATACGACGCCTTCCAGGTTTACCTTCAAAGACTTCCTTTGCCATCCGGTTCTCCGTCATTCTTTCAACATGCCCTAGCCATATCAGTCTATTGCTTTTTATTTCGGCGACTAAATCTGGTTTTCCATATAGTTCTCTGATATCTCTATTGTTTCTGATTCGCTAAAATCCACTATAATTCACTGGCCCTTATGTTTTCCTAAATATCTTCCTTTCCCATCTTCGTAATAACTCCTCATACCCTTGCGTCATAGTCC
The DNA here is from genome assembly GCA_946902985.2 of Meconema thalassinum. Classification (NCBI taxonomy): domain Eukaryota; kingdom Metazoa; phylum Arthropoda; class Insecta; order Orthoptera; family Tettigoniidae; genus Meconema; species Meconema thalassinum. Next base: position 1,071,461,930 of record OX336389.2, read on the forward strand.
ATGCCTCTGAACCATAGGTCACCACCGGTCTCACTACTGTGCGATAGATAATTAATTTCAGATTCCTACTTAGGCTTCTCGTCTGGAATATCTTGCCTAACGCAGAGTAACTCCTGTTACCAGCTGCAATCCTGTTATATATTTCTTCTCGTATGTTCTTATTTTCTGTTACTATTGACCCAAGATATTTGAATTCCTTTCAATGTTCATATTCATTGCCATTTAAATGCACGTTTGTCGTTTCACTGCATTTTCTCCTGGACGCCAGCATGTACTTGGTCTTTGACTGGTTTATCTTTAGCCCCATCTCAGTGCCATACTTTTCTAACTTTCCCAGTTTTCTTTCAAGATCCCCCTTCCTCCTAGCCAATATGTCAATATCATCTGCATATGCGAGATCTTGTGTCATTCGGTTCAATAATGTTCCTCCTGGGTTGCAATCTTGTGTCATTCGCATGACTTTCTCTAAGGAGTGTAGAGATTACATCACCCTGACGTAATCTCTGATTAACCTCAAAGGTCTTTGATAATATACCTTCCACCTTCACTTTATACCTGGTTTTGGTGAATGTCATTTGCACCAGTCTTATAAGTTTAGCAGGTACTCCTGCCTCTTGCATTGCCTTCCATAACTGATCTCTCCTGATGTTATCATATGCTTGTTTGAAATCTATGAACAGCTGATGTACGTCAATCTTGTACTCATAGCATTTCTCCAGAATCGGCCTGATAGTAAAGATCTGGTCAGTAGTGGACCTGTTATTTCTGAAACCACACTGGTAATCCCCTAAATATGCCTTCCTGCAATGATCTTTGCTAATACCTTATAAACAATACTAAGCAGTGCTATTCCTCGGATATTTCCACAATCTGCTTTGTACTTTTTTATGAATGGGACAGAGTATTGCCGTATTCCATTCCTCTGGCATGTCTTCTTTGTTCCATATTTCCACAATAAGTTCATGTAAATTCTTTGCTAGTTTTTCGCCGCCATGCTTGATCAACTCAGCTGTGATGTTATTCTCCCCTGGAGCTTTGTTGTTTCTGACAAGGGGAGGATACGATGCATGGGTCACCGATTCGAACCATCTTTAGTACACGTGTAGGGCATGACTAGGCGTATACCAGGTGCAAGTAGTAAGTTGCGCTTCTCAGCCGATTCCGAGAAATTAATTATTAATTATTTGTAATTGCTGTACGGCGTTCATGTGCGCTGTACGTTAACATGAAGCCATTGAGCTCATGGTGCAGCGGTAAGAGCCCTGCTTCGTAAGCGTGGGAGCACTGGTTCTAATCCCACCGGTGAGCCTTTTTTTAAACATAGGCAATTCGTACAACTGTAGGTGTCGTGAATAATGTTCATTTTGCAGTCAAATGTAATAACGTGTTATGTGAGCGGGAAAAGGGAGTCGGAATAAATCGTACAGGAGATTGATGAAAGAATACCTTTATTTGCTGTTAGTACAATTGCCAACCATTATCGTTAGTTTGTGTGCAGGTGACGTCACCAGGTCCGAACACTTTCCAACCAATACCCATAGCATGAGACACTACTTGCGGGGTACGGGGTGGTCTGATGATTCACTGACTTGCAATGAACGGAACAGACTGGACCTTCAGTGTATAAACGTATACATGCAATAGAATACACCTGACCATGTATAATACCAATGTATTTGCAATGCCCCGACTGTACATTATGTAATGTCACAAACGTTCACCCCTTTACGTTGATTTCAGAATCCCTTTTCCCGCTCACAAAACACGTTATTACAATTGACTACAAAATGAACATTATTCACGACACCTACAATTGTACGAATTGCCTATGTTTACAAAAAAAAAAGACGTTCACTGGCGGGATTCGATCCAGTGACCCCACGCTTACGAAGCAGGGCTCTTACAGCTGAACCACCCACTCCCAGGCTTCATGTTAACGTACAGCGCATATAAATGCAGTACTAGCAATTACGAATCATTTATAATTAATTTCCCGGAATTGGCTGAGAAGCGCATATTACTACTTGCACCTGGTATAGGCCTAGTAATGCCCTACACGTGTACTAAAGATGGTTCGAATCGGTGACCCATGCATCGTATCCTCCCCTTGTGAGTGTCTTAACAGAATTTTTAACTTCCTCCAGTGTGGGTTCAGCGATTTACTCCTGGTTTGCCTCTTCTCCATCTTGTTCTTCTCCTGCCTCTTCTACATCTCCATCCTCAGCAATATCTTCGCTTTCCCCATCTGAATTCAATAGTTCACTAAAGTACTCCACCCATCTATCTATGATCTGATTTCTACTACCAATAAGATATCCTTCCTTATCTTTACAAAAGCTTGCCTTAGGTTGAAATCCTTTCTTGATGTCTTTAACCCTAATGTAGAATGATCTTGTGTCTTGCGCAGTATTCCTCTCTTCTAAGTTTTTGATCCACTGCTTTTCATAATTCCTCTTTTTCCCTCTGCATTCTTTGTTTGCTTCCTTTCTATTCTGTTGATATACCACTACATTTCTTCTTGTTCTTCTCTCTAACATTCTTTTTCTTGCTTCGTTTCTTTCTTCAATCTTCTTCATGCATTCATCATCGAACCATCCCTGTGTCTTTGTTTGCTTCCTTTTACCCAATACATTTTCACCTGTCTCATGTATTATTCCTTTCACAACTGACCACCTTTCTTCAATACTTTTCTCTGTCCAAACGTCAACCGTGTTGAGTCCATCGGTCATAACTTTTTGATATAACTCTTTTGTGCTTTCCTCATTTCTTAGCTTCACATCATCAAATCGAGGTGTAATAGCTTTCTTGGTCTCTCTGTAGCTAGCTATCCTTTGTATTTAATTCTTACTAGATAGTGGTCACTGTCTCCATCAGCTCCTCGACAGCTATCCACTTCCAACATATATGAAGCATGCCGTCTGTCTATGAAGACATGGTCGATATGGTTTTTGGTGACCCCATCGGGTGAGCACCAGGTAACTTTCCTTATATCTTTCCTTTTCATCCAGGTACTTTTGATGGTCATGTTATTGCTCATTGCAAATTCGATCATCCTGATACCATTATCGTTAGAGATCTCATGTAGTCTCTCTCTTCCTGCTGTTCTCCTTAAAGCATTTTCTCTTCCCATTTGAGCATTGAAGTTCCCCATAATCACCTTCACATCATGCTTTGCCCCCTGTGTTAATTCCTGTTCCAACTGTTCATAAAAGGTATCCTTTTCTGCCTGCTCTGCCTCTTCTGTTGGTGCATATGTACATATAAGGAATATGTTGAAGAAGCAAGCTCTCATTCGTAGTACACACAATCTTTCATTAACAGGTTTAAAATTCAATATAGCAGCTTTATGCACTCTGTCAATAATGAATCCCGTGCCTCCATATCCTCTATCTCCACAGCTATAAAACAGGGTGTGGTTCCCAGTTGTCAATATCCCACTTCCTTTCCACTTAACCTCTTGTATCGCAGCTACTGTTACCTTATATTTCTTCAGTTCCTGTTTCAAGTTCTGAAATGCTCCAGGCTTACCCAGTGTTCTCACATTCCAAGTAGCTAGATACATGTACCGTTTCCGTTGCCAAGGTCTTTTTTCCATTGAATCCGTCCAGCTTTGTTGGTCCTTTGGTTTCGTAACAATGTTTTTTTTACGGGGTAGGGTTGTTAACCCCACGCCCAACCCCCAACATGGAGGACCAGGGTACTGCTCTTAGTCTGGCCCATCACTTTAGACCTGTCCAGCTTGGGTGGCCCTTCCAGGAGCTTAAGCTCCCGCTGGCATAGCTCTAAAGATAATTTGAGCTCGCAAGCCTCCAATGGTCACCCGGTAACACCAGATTTCCTTCTTCAAGGTGGCAGTACCGGCGGGAGGCTTATAAAGTGTTGTCTATAGCAATAATTCATCTGAATACCACCTTACAGGTAGCAAAATAACACAGGCTATAAAAAGCTTAATACGCGGCTATCAGGCTCGCAAAACTCGGCTAATGTGATTATAAAAGCAATCATCACCACCGGAAAAATACACTATTAAATAATGTGGGTGAACAACGTCCATCCCATCATCAGTCTCCAATAGGCACGACAATAACACATGTTACTACTTTTATACATGGTGTGGTCCTTTCTTAAACACAGGGATTTATTTCCTCTCATGAAAACAACATCAATTAACTGTCGTAAGCATAGACGACTTTGAAACATGTGACGTAACAGTCTTACAATGAATTCCAGCGATCAGCTGTGACCTAAATTTGTATCATAACTTAGCAATCTAGCATTCATGGGAACAATTCGTCATGTGCCAAAATACTGTAGTAGTCTCGCTAAAGAATCACTTTTGAATGCTGGGTAATATTAGCTCGTAACGTGCGGCGTGGCCTTGAGTCAACAGCTACACACACCTTGACTCACTAGAATGGCAATGTCTATAGAGCTTCCACGAGTTAAAATGGCACCGGAGCTTAAGCATAGCGAACTTCCGGTCCGTGAATCTCCATTTGATTTTTATTGTCAATGAATCGTCCGTGATTATTTTCATCATTATTTCGAATTGCGATTTTGTTTTAGGCGCTCAACTTATGAAATAAACACTAGAGGGTTGGTCTTTCTTGAATATTCCAAAGACAAGTGTCTCCTAAAAGAGTAATTAGTAAAAGTTCGCAACAGAAACGAGCATAACAAACAGCTTGGTTAAAAGTGTGCGATCTGCACATATCAAACGGCAGTGGTGTATCATATCTTAGACTACAATTGTATTAAATTGGTGCCAATTAAATATGTTATATGGAAGAATATTATAACCATTTGCTAACCGGTTGTTATATTGGTATATTATGCATTAACTTGACCCGTTTAAATGTTAAAACGTGACGAAACGAGTTATAGGCTATTCGCCATACCGGTAGGCCTAATATTTACTAACAACTCGTTGTTTTTTCTTTAACATTTAATTAATCATTATAATTATAATAGCCTAGGTATCTATTAACACATAATTACATACCGGTACATATTCTACGTAGGCTACTTAGGCCTATTGCAAGAAAGCGATATTTGATAGCACATTTGGTTTCACCTTAAAATCCAACCGTGCCTAGTTCTCAGTATGGAAAATATTACCCTAAGTTAATAGACCAACCAACAGACGACAAACTTTTTAAAGAAATGTCTACGTAAAGTACGGTACGCTACCATACGGCAATCATTGAAAAGGTAAATTTCAAAAAACGAACTTCATTTTGAATGGATTATTGTACCCGAAACTTTCTAATGGAGGCATGGATTGTCTGTCTTTACAAATATTTTAGTCAATAATTTAAAACAAGTTGCCTGAAAACTAAATACAAAGAGCTGCGTGCCTACTACAATTGCTCTGTGAGAAAAACAACCTTGCCAAGAGTATACGACGTGCATACAGTTAAATACAATCATTCAATTGGAGAAACACTTTCTTCGTCACGATCTTTTAAATAATTTCAAACATAATCTGTTGTAAATTGACGGGAAAATGTGCAACATTTAGAGACTGCGAGTGTTGTAAGTGGCACAACGTTAGCCGATATTTCGCATCATTAATGCATACGAAATAAACACATGCAGAGCTTTCTCATTGCACACAGGGGAAGATCATATCGCTCTTGGTGCATTTTACAACTTTTATTTCTCCTAACAACAATAATTTGCTTAGTTACTTGCAAGGAAAATTGTAGTACACAGTTCCCATTGCTTCCATTACCTGACTACTAAACCGGAAGCTGGTAATCCTTAACCATACGCCGGTGGCGCGTTCTATGGCAAGTGAAAGAACGAAAGAAAGTGTAAGCTCTACAGCGCAGCCTTGCCTTCACAAATCAGAAAGCATTGCAATATTTTGGAGCTCACGAAACGACAGTCCTATCTGTGGCTCACATGACTTAAATACACACATATATACTGGGTAACACCTGAGCTAGTCTCACACTCAGCTCATCATAATATCAAAAGTTGAAATCAAAGAGAATAAGATCGATGATGATGATGATGATAATTGTTGTTTTAAGGGGCCTAACATCTAGGTTATCGGCCCAATAAAATCACTGATATGTCTATGCACTACAAGTGCTTTGTAATATAAAAATGCTAATATCACCCTCGTACTTTGTTCTGAAGGTATCACACACCTTCTATGCTCTCGGTACACCTCATAGTAGGTTTCGAAAATGTTTAGTGTCCTCCTCGACAGAAGATAAGCATAACAAACAACACCTACACCTCGCGTGTTGTAAACTGATTCGATGACATAGCAAAGATGATTACACGGCTTCTGAAGCCTTATGCACGAATCCTGCTGATTCCAAACTCTGGAATGATGTGGCCTCTACGCTTCACAAATCGAAATTAACCGTAATTAAGGCGACGGGTGAACCTTTACTCCCATCAAATGATGCACCGATGATTAGGGGTGTCCAAATATATAAATGGATGCCTCTGCATTCCACAAAAAATTTATGAAATAAACAAACAAAGTATTTAAATCAGAGGTTTTCTACATCGTAGACTGGAAATATAGCTCGCAAGGGCTATAATAATTCATGGGTGTCTCCCCAAATTGCATTAGTGCATAGTAGGTTGCACATGGCATAGTTCTGCCACAGGGTGTCACAAAGTGATAAGACCAGGGCTGTCTTCAAAATCAGTAAATATGATATTTAGAATAGGTCCTACCTTAATGGTTGCTATTAAGTGCGGTTCTACACCTACTCAACTGAAGCAGAAACCTTAACAAATGGAAATTATTGGACTCACATGGTCGGCGAGCTGGATCTCATGTTACCTTGGGATTATAGGGTTATCTCCAAATCCTGGCTTTGATCCTTTCACGTCCTCCGAATCCATCGTTTCCTTTTCCTCCTCATTATGCGATATTTACCCACAAGCATCCCCCTCACAGGGTAATTTACTCCATCTCGGGCATCATTCTAAAGCTGATGATAGACTCGTCCACGTGGTGGTTGAAGAAGTCAACTTTTGGCGTTTTGAAGAATATTCGTGGCACAGAATTTACAAATAGTTGTACTTAAAGTTGACCAGACACTGGCTTCACACAGTTGCAGACTGGTATAAATTGGCTCTATGTCTGCCACTGGCTTTAACGAACACGCGGGCAGTGTTCAACTCACTGAAGTTATTACTATGGCCAAAATCGTCGAAAATCGTTGCAATCGCACACAAATATTAGTTCTCAAAAATGGTTTCTATACTGTTTACAAGTCAATGTGATTACGAATTGTTTTAGAGGATACTCATACGATTCCTGTGATGTATTTTGGTACATCTTGGCTTATCCATGCTAAAATCGTACAATGCAGTCGTACAAATTTCCAATGTGCCAACAAAAAAAACACACACTTTTTCCAAAAAGTGTGCCTCTGTCGCACACAAAGTAGTCAGTACGGTGTTGTGATGTAACATTAGCACTGTCACAACGATACAACTCACAATTATATTCTTTTGTAACGTAGATTCAAATTTACTGGGGAAACTCTCCCAAAATATACGTCTGCACGACAGTCAAGCAGACACGGTTGTGACGTCAGTTTGGTCGAGGTTCCGGGATCATGAAGAAACCTAACCAGTCGTGTAGCGACTAATTAACCCTCATTCGCATATCTGCGAGGAAAATTAAGATCCAAGGTATCCATAAATCCATCCTAATGTAGTAAAATATGCAGAATGTCGTTGTATAAAATCATAGAATATAAATATTGAAATTATAAATTACTTCCTCCCAGTCAGAAGGTTGGAATGCAATACCAGAGTCAAAATAAGGGTAGGAGCTAGCTCAAACCTTTCACGGTGCGTTTTGTCCATCGTTGGGTGGATTACTAATTCATGCCCCTTGAAGTTATCACCAACATGAGCCATACGGGCTTAACTGTTGGCTTTCTAAGATGCTTCGGCACCTTCATGTGCAGTAACGATAAAGTACTAGATTCTTTGGAATGCATAGAGGTAGCTGTGAGACAGTACAATGCTAATCTTAGATATCTCACAAATTTTAAGTTCCTATACTCTAGAAAAGAATGACTAGTATCTATTTGCTTAGGAAATATTATTTTAAATTGGGGTCAGAACATACATTGGTATATTGTATTTGAGAGAAACTTAGTTTCAAAAGCGAACAATGAAATTGTATCAATGCATAGTAGTGAATTTAAACAGCACTTTGGAGATTAGCACACTACTAAATTGCTTTATTAATGTGGCTAACAACATAGACCAACTGTCCAATACCAAACCGGACTGCTAACTTCATAAAACAAAAATTCGTTTTTTTTAGTGAAACCTATCTGGATGGTTCTTGTTCATCTTTGAAATTAGGATCCTCTTCTAAAACATAGAGGCCATCTGTCACTCACCTTTAGGCAGGACTCGATAAACTCTTCTATTGTGATCACGCCGTCTTGGTTGAGATCCAACTTTTTAAACACTCTGTCCACTTGGTCTCTGGCTTTTCGATCGTCCTCCACCTGGAAACAGCAAGCGACACTTTTCAGTTTAGACATGAGTGTTAACTGGGCCTGTACGGGATGCACGTACTGGACACTAAGAATTGTGTCAGCTGCACGGAAAACAAAACATAAGCTTAACCTTATTAGTGATTCATAATTATCAGAATCAACATCAATTCATAATATTTTACACTGCTAATTGGGACGGGAAAAAGAATGGGTTGGATGGGGAATGGTGAAGGAGTTGCCATGGTCTATAAATACATTATCATGCCAGTCTGGAGTTAACGGGGAACCACACAATATCATTTAGAACATTGTTAACCAAATGTGAAGAAGTTGCCACGGTCTATAAGTAAATTATCAGACCAACATTTGTCTGGAGTTAATGGAAATCCATTATTTAGAACATGGTTAACCAAATGTGAAGAAGAGAGCTGCACAGCCAGATTTAACTCCGAGCCAATCTATACTAATATATGAAAGTCTAATGGCGTCTGTTTGTCAGTTGCTCTTTCACACCGAAGCCACTCAGCCAATTTAGCTAAAATTTCAGATGAACATAACTTCTATACCAGGAAACAATAGGACTATTGCCGTTTGGAAATGTCTCAGTATGGCGTAAAATGTTACGTTTCATTTCAGTAGCAGGAGCAGCCGTGTCCCGTCCGGCAAACAGGAATGCATGGCAGGTTGCATACATTCACCCTTGCCCACGCCTCTCGCTACAAAGGCTGTGTCCCAAAGCTACATTTTCTCCCGTGGTGGACTAGATGTCGATTAATATTCTTGATATTACGTCAAAAGTCATGATCCAAAGCTGCTTAGCACATAGCAATCAAGTCTCTAGTAGCTAGTAAACGAAAGTGCTTGCTCGATTGTCGACTTATATAAAGAATTTACAGATGTAGCTGGTCTTTTGTCTTTGACTTCTACTCGAAGAAAAAATGGCTACCTCATCAAGAAAAGTTAACGCCCTGATAAAAAGAGGTGGTGCAGAGCACTGCCTTCTTGTGCTTCAGTTTGACATTGATTTGTAAACCTAATGTGTTTCAGAAGACAAGTCTATGAAGGAGGCTATGCTTCAAGAACACATGTTCCAAAACTCCGTAGTGCGTAGTACTTAGTGAATAGTTGCTTAGCAGCTAGTTAATAGTTATCATCTTGAGCTTTGGGACAAAGCCTAAATTTTCGCTTTCGATTCAGAGGTTAGAACAATAAAAGTGTTCGGAATGTAAGATACACAAGTCCATTTCCCCCCACTAATTGGCTTGCTACTCTCCTCCCTATAGCAACCTCGTCAATTCAACTCTCTTCGTTTAGCTATGCAGGGACGTAGCTCTAGCTCTCTTCCCCTAATTTTGCTCCGAGGGAGTAAGCCAGATGTTGAGTTGTGATTATCAGCCAGCTGCCACAACTCGTAAGTGTCTCGGGTTTGAACTGACTGTAACATATGATCGAGAATTCTCCTTGTGTGCACCTCATAAACTCTCCGTTATAGGGGATGAGATCGCAATGTGGCTTGATCCTTTGGAAAGACAGAAGGTCAAAGGACATGTCTCTTCACATTATTCGTGAAAAAATCGCAATATGCTGAAATGAGCAAAAAGACTAAAGTCTGAATTGAATCGGTACTTTCGGGAGAAGTACCATAAGATTCGAAATATTTTCTTACATATCATAGCAATGGAAGTTTCTGGACACCAGAAAGATGAAAATCAACATTAACAACAAGAAAATAAGACCATACCGTATAGATCTTTTGGAGTTGTAAAGCTATTCTGCGCGAAGGTAATTACTGACAAAACAACTAACAATGTCTGGAACAAGCCTTGGACCTATGTGAAGGAGGGCGTCCTCTCCCATCTGACATGAATAGGTAATCGATGCGGAATTTGATGAGGTACCATTAAATATCAGTTGGGGTCGTGGGATTAGCTGAGTCAGTAAGCAGGACGGGATTAGATGTGCTAGGTGTTGTAGTGTTTAGTTGTTCTGGATGCAGTTACCTGATGAGGACGGCGACCCATGAGCTCGTGAATGGCCAACACGATCTCTCCCAGCTCGGAGCGGGTGATGCAGCCGTCGCCGTTGATATCGTACAACTTGAACGTCCAGCGCAGCTTCTCATAAATGGAACCTCGTAGAAGCGTAGATAAGGTCACCAGGAGGTCCTAAATTTGACACAATAATTTATTAAGGCTATTTCAACACATAGAGTATCTCTGGTATTCGCATGCATGGCATCATCAACAAGCGGAATTTGACAAAATCAATCAACAGGCTTGCCCTTACAAAAGGCTCTACATTAATGTTTCAGACCAAACTCCGGAGGTGGTGGGCTGCTTCTTTCATGTGCATGGGGAGTGTTATGTGTTGTCCTTGACTGTGTAAGGGTGCAACAGGGACACGTGCCACTCTCAACATGTTGATGGACGTTGCCATGTAGGTTCATTGAAATAACATTAATACAGTCATTTGGGTAACGCGTCAGACAACTGTCTCATTCTTCATTCTGTAGCCATACAGAAGCCGTAATTACAGTTATACACACCAATACAGTCACCACAGAAACGCAGGTTATCACACACATTCTACACACTTACACAGGTAGTTCGAGCTGTTGGCCATTGAATCCCAAGCCCTACAATGAATTAACAAATCGGAGCGATGCTAAGAGCTGGCACGGTGGCCTCACTCCTGTCCCGGTTAAAGGCATGCCAACAAAAACTAAAACTGTGCCAACCTAAATGATCAGAAACCAATAATTGGTGCCGCAAGGAATCCCACTCCTCCCTCTACTTAAGACGACTATAGTAGTGGAGTAGTGCCGATTCTGCTTAGTGTCATGGCCGCCGCGTGAGTCCAAGCCAATATCTCGTGAACCCATGGTCGGATTTTGACAAATGAGGTGTCGTTGGACTCGGGCTTACGCCCTCTTTCCAATGGACCACTCATTTCAACCCCTAAATAAAACCTACCCCTACTAGGGGGTGAAATTGTAACTTTTTAGTGAAAGCCTCTTTTCAAATGGGACATGTATAAGGTGCGCTGCTAAAATGAACTTAAACGTGGTTGCTCATATCGCGCATGCGTTTTACGAGATGCCGCTATGGATGAACATTTTTGTTTTTGTTTTTTACGCATGCGCACTGGGGATTTTTGTAAGAGATCGAGCTCTTTGAAAAAAATGATTGATAAGAAGGGGTTTTGGTTGTGAGGAGAGAGCCAGATAGTCGCCTACTTTCCTACGAAGTTTGCCGATATCTCTCGAACGCAAGGTCGGATTTGGACGTGTGACGTGTCAAATCGCTTGTCTCGAAGCCCTATATATGTTATTAATAGGTTAAAGTTTTGAGAATGAGGAAAGCAGGCTTTTTGGGGGTAAAACCATGATTTTAGACTTTTTCTGATATTTCACGAATGCATGGTCGGATTTGGTCCTATGACGTGTCAAATGGCTTGTCTCGAAACCCTCTTTATTTTGGTAAAAGGTTAAAGTTTTTGAGAATGAGGGAAACAGAATTTTTTGGTGTAAAACTGTGATTTTAGACTTTCTGATATATCTCACAAACCAATAACGCCAGAGACGTATACGAGGGGTCGTAGGACTCGGGGTGAAGCCCTCTCATTCCCCCCCCCTTTCGAATATAGTATTTATATTTTTAAAAAATGCGAAAGGGTCTAACGACACTTTTGTTGAAAACATTTTAGTTTTTAAAACTTTTTCTTTTAATCTGTCTAAAATGTTCATGAAGAGTGGTTGCAGATAGAGACGATACCACTGGACACGTGTTTCAACGAAGCTATTACTGGCCACGGTGGTGATATACCAATACAGTATTCGCTATTTCGATGAGACGGCGGGTCGAGGGTTCGTTTTCTGATTTTTCCTATGATGGAATACCTAATTCCTAAACCCCCTGAAGGGGGTCTTTAACATGTAAACGATTATGAGTGACATGGCAAATGATAATTCCTTGATCCGATGAAGTTAGCTTTAGATAGAACAAACAGAACTTGGTTATATGTTGCTTGAAGTGAGTATAGAAAACAAACTTGCTGGGGCAGACTGACAGGATGTGGATGTTATTTGAGCTTATTGGAATGCATTGACTTGACTTGACAACAGGGCAATGAAAAAAGCACAGAGATGCTGAGGACACTTGAAGGTCAAACGATATGGCAACCATGGTGGGAGGGGGAAGCTAGGATGATGTCGCCGATCATGTTCAATGTTCAATGGATGAATTTATATTTTGCGAAGCATTGTTTGGAGAGGGTCATGTGACGACTTGTTTTAAGGATATTTATTTTTCCGATCTTTCTTATGGTGGTCTCATTGATTGAAATCATTCAAAACTGCTAGGGCATGGCCTTGAGATTTTATAAACTGATAATGGGATTTTGACATACAAGGTCTACTCAGAACTTGACATGATGTCATTCTTTTTATGGCTTATGAATTTCCCCAAAAAAGACCCAAAACAACAAGATCATAGACTTTTGCTTTCTTAATATATTGCAAACCCATAATGTTAGATGTTTACTGTGAGTGACGAAACCTAGCTAGGTAAAGAAAGAATTATTGTGGGCTACATGTATGGTGACTGACACGTCTTTGAACATTGGAACTTGTTTTCAGATCTGACTGTAGTACATAGGGAGTATAGGTTGTAGGCATGGCTTGACAAACGGTGTACACAAAATTCAATTTATCGATTCAAGAATTATGAGTAGACTATCATTAATTAATTGGTTAAAGAGTGTAGCTAAAAATAAAAAAGTGACTACATTAAACTAAACTGAACCAAGTCGAATCAAACCCAACTGAACCAAACCAAGCCTAAAGCAAACCAAACCTAATCAAGAACAAGCCAAGGGCTTAAGTGTAAAACTTGTGGGGGAATGCAGTCATTGGCAATGTCCAAAGAAAGGGATAACGCTCTACCTTTAGAGGGTGAGGTAAAGCTAGCGCATGGTGCTAATGCATATTCCCAAGTACATGAACCACACACACACACAACTATCCTATGCTGTTTTTATGAGTTGACTGTTAAAACTTACTCAGTGGTTACTGAGCAAGATGGTCGCTACACACAACAAGCTTTAAATACTTGAGGCTAATAATCTATACACACACACGCACTCGCTTGTTCTAAACTAAACTGTCTCGCTGGCAGTGCTCACACAGTAGGCAAATGACAGAAATGCTTGGCTAACCGAAATACAATCATTTTCGGTTGTCTAATGATACCAGCTAGCCATTACATGCTATAGTGGTGAGCACATGTGCCTCTTGCACTGGAGATCGTAACTCGATTTCTAGCTCTAAGGCCTAGAACGAATCAAACTAAGAAAGAATGGTATGGTGACGCAGTAGTTAAACTGTTAGCCTTTCAATAAGGTAGACTAGGGTTTGATTTTGGGTTAATATACATGTCATAAACAAACAAACAAAAAAAGCGGAGATAATGTTTAAAACTGATTACACTTGTCTCTTTTCAAATTATTACTTAGATTACAAATACAAAGGTGGACTGGGTTTGATATACAGTTAATGCTGCCTATCGCATACTAGCCTGTAAGAAAGCCAAACAAGCAAAAGGCGTAGGTAGAGCAGTGGTAAAATCACTATGTGTAGAGAACTACCTAACGGTTTTATGAACTGGCAATGCTATGTCGCATAAACAGTGCAGGATACAATCCGGCAACCATAATTTTTATCTTGTGGAACAGAGAAAATGCAATTTTACCTTGATGGATAGCAAATGAGTGCAGATGAATGACCTATGCATTAGCCTACCATAGGGTTATAACCACGAGGTGGAGGTGTGACTTTTATATTTTATTGTTTAGAGACATGGCTTTTTTGTAACCAGTAGATTTAGTATTTTGTAAATATTCATTTTTGTAATTGTAAATAGTGGAAACATTTTTTTTGTAATAGTAAATGTTAAATGTATAACTAAAAGTTATTTGGGATAAGTGTGCATGTCAAGGATAAATAGCGTGGTTGTATTTGTTTTCAAAGACAGGTATGGTTGTGTGAATGTATGACTATAGATAGAATGATAGAGAGAGAGAGAGAGAGATCACCATTTGTCCGTGTGTGTGTGTGTGTGTGTGTGGGTAGCATTGATTTTTCAACCAAAGCAAACACGGCAAGGTAGGATGGTGGGGTAATTAATGTATATAGCAAATGGTAAATAGTATACTATATTTTTTAACACTTGTGTTTTTTTAATGCAGCAGTAGATAGGTGTTATTTTGTAAAACAGTCTTACCTACAGTAGTAGTAGTAGTAGTAGTAGTAGTAGTAGTAGACCTATATGTTTTTGGAAACAAACAGAAAGAGAATGCACTATTGCCATGGCCAAGCACTTCCATTAAAGTGATTTCAAGAAAATTTAAATCAGCAAATGTGTGTTTTACAAAACTAAACATTCAGCATGGACTAAATCATAAACGTGTCTTCTGTGATATGGAAAAAATAGGAAATCCATGTTTCCATATCAACACAATTTAAAAACTTAAAACTGACATTTAAAAAATGTAAATGGGAAATTGGCAAATGTGTAAACAACAAAATGGAAAATTCTTGTTTCCATATCATGAAATCCAAAAACTTTAAACTGACATTTTCAAATCGTGTACATGGAAAATTGACAAATGGCAATGTGTGAAATGTGAAAATGAAAAAATATGAACAAATGGCTATCATTATTTTAAAAAAATAAAAAACCGTCGTGTTCTATCGTTAAAGTGTGAATCAAACCACATCTACTTATTTGGATCACCCGAGACTGAGTAGACCTGTTTTAGTCCTAATATACTTTTAAAATTTTATGTTAAAGCTCAATTTGAACTCAAGAGCTTTAGAGTGCCAGCTAACTATTATAATCGTTACGTCACAAAGACAACTTTACACTACTCTTAATAAACAATAATAAGAAAAAGAATAATAAATGTTGATTTTTTTTTTAAAGGATGAACATGGTGACACTGTTTCTGTTGCACAGTCTGCTAGCTACTAGCCAGCAGCTGGGGTCTTAGAAAACGATACAGTTGACATTTTGTAATGAGATGTGACATGTTTCAAAGTACAGTATTATGGGTTGCTGTTGAGTAAAAACTAATCCTGTACAAGGAAGCAAGGGTTCGAACCCCTTACCTAACATTACTATTGCCTGAACATGGCTTGACGACACTGTATTATTATGATACTCGGTACACAAACCATAGATAGAGTGTATTGTTTAAGATCACTTTCTTTCTGAACATAGGTGGAGACTGTTGATGGTTAACAATGGCATTAATATAGTAGGACGTGGGTATAGCAATTAAGAAAAAACAGACAATACCCATACAATATTTTTATTTATTTAATATAAGTACTTGTACAATAGTTACAATCAAAATACATTTCTTTTTTCTCTATTACTATTTAGTCCTTTTTGATTCTCTTGCATATGAAGGGTAGATAACCTTGTAGTTCAGCCCCTTAAAACAACAACAACACAACCTTTTGCATAGTCTGTGATGTTGACAACTCTTGAGATGTGGAAGATGGATTAAACATAACTTTTACAGCAGGGGTTAAATGTTGCTCAATAAACACTGCACTATTTTGAGTAGCAACATTTTTTTCTTGTACTAGCTTTTTAGCATTGTCATGATTATTTGTTGACACGAACAGTGTTTCATCTGGTACACCACATTGATGATCACTCACACTTAAAACCTTACCATTTCTACTTTTTAGATTGCCTCGACATCTTTTTGACCTCTCTTTTGAGCATCGCCAAAATATTATTCCTTTTACATTTTGACGATTATAGTTATAAGAGTAGCCTTTATAGAGTACACGTTGTTTACCTTTGTTAGTTGTAGTAAGTTCCATAGTAGCAACTAACCTGTTAGTATGATTTGCTCACTACAAAGGTTATAACTGTTCTGATAATAAAATCATTTAGCGTTGGCTTTTATATTTAATATGTACAGTTTGAAGTGATAGCAAAAGTGAGAGCAAAATGGTAGCAGAGTGGTAGAAAATATAACATGTATTGTTAAGAAATAGTTTAAGCTGTTATGTGGATCCATTACATAATAATTTTAGCACGACGAAGCTCATTTTCTATATCCAATAGTTCTTCCTCATATTCAGTATAACCAGCCTGTTTATAGACATGCAGTTGCTGAAGCCGCCGGATTAGCTTACTTGGATTGTTCCAGTAGACAAATTTAACAAATGATTTTTTAGTTGTAAACAAAGCATTACCATTATCATTATTATCTTCATCATCAACATCATCATCATCATAACCATTATCATTATCATCATCATCATTATCATCATCATCATGATCATTATAATCCTCATCACTATTACTATATAGTCCTTTTTGATCCTTTTGCAATACCACATTTTGCACAGTCTGTGTTGCCCTTGATAATGTTGGGAGTTTTTCAGACATTGACAACTGTCCTAACACGACTTTCTGAGGAGATGATACATACTTTTTAACAAACAATGCACTATCTTGAGCTGCAATATCTTTTTCTGGGACAAGTGTTTTAGCATTTTGAAGAGTTTTTTTAAACAGCAACGATGTTTTATCTGGTACACTACATTGATGATCACTCATACTTAAGACATTACTATTTTTACTTTTCAGCTCACATCGACACTGTTTTGAACGATGTTTTGAACAACGCCAAATAACAGTTCCATTTTTATTGGTTCGTTTTACAATATATTTATATCCTTTATAGAATGCGTATGGCATACCATTGCTATTTGTTGATACTTTCATGTCAATTGTCAAGCATGAAATAATTTCCAATAAATTTCGCTCGATAATAGAAATAATAGTTTAAAGTGGGTGCGAAGGTGGGTGCAAAAGTGGGTGCAAAAGTGAGTGTAAAAGTGGGTGTAAAAGTGGGTGCAAAAGTGGGTGCAAAAGTGAGTGCAAAAGTGGGTGCGAAAGTGGGTGCGAAAGTGGGTGCAGTTTATAGTAGGCACCATTTTTACTAGAATGTGATTTGAGTAAATGTAATTTCTAAACCCAAGTAGTGAATAGTCAGTTGGTTTTGATTTATGCAAGCGTAAACATGTCTCATACACTGATGATGGATACTCAAGGCTTCTTGGTCAACAAAAACAAGTATATAGTTAAAGAGGTAGCTATTATTGATTGCACAACACTGAATCTATTTTTGAAATTTTGACAAAGGGTCTAAGTGCACTTTTGTTAATATCTCGCGAACCAATAAGACTATGGCATTGTATGAGGTATTGTTGGACTTTTTGCCGAAGACTGCTGGTAAACACTTATGTTCCCACGACCTTTTTAAAGATGGCGGCTGACCCACGAGGGGTGATTAAAACGTATTCCAAGCGACGCTTGTCGATAAGCAAACCAATAATCAAAGGGGGGTGTGACAGAGCTTGAGGCGATAACCCCTTTTGATTGATCCCTGTTGATTTGCCCCTTTGGACTGGTCCCCGTTGACAAGTCCCTCTGAACGGGTCCTTTTTGAAGGGAGTCATTTATGACGGGCCCCTGCTGACGGGTCACTGTGGACGGATCCCTGTGGACAGGTCCCTGTTGACAGGTCCTTTTGACTAATCCCTTTGGACCTGTCAACAGGGACCTGTCCACAGGGATCCGTCCACAGTGACCCGTCAGCAGGGGCCCGTCATAAATGACTCCCTTCAAAAAGGACCCGTTCAGAGGGACTTGTCAACGGGGGCCAGTCCAAAGGGGCAAATCAACAGGGATCAATCAAAAGGGGTTATCGCCTCAAGCTCTGTCACACCCCCCTTTGATTATTGGTTTGCTTATCGACAAGCGTCGCTTGGAATACGTTTTAATCACCCCTCGTGGGTCAGCCGCCATCTTTAAAAAGGTCGTGGGAACATAAGTGTTTACCAGCAGTCTTCGGCAAAAAGTCCAACAATACCTCATACAATGCCATAGTCTTATTGGTTCGCGAGATATTAACAAAAGTGCACTTAGACCCTTTGTCAAAATTTCAAAAATAGATTCAGTGTTGTGCAATCAATAATAGCTACCTCTTTAACTATATACTTGTTTTTGTTGACCAAGAAGCCTTGAGTATCCATCATCAGTGTATGAGACATGTTTACGCTTGCATAAATCAAAACCAACTGACTATTCACTACTTGGGTTTAGAAATTACATTTACTCAAATCACATTCTAGTAAAAATGGTGCCTACTATAAACTGCACCCACTTTCGCACCCACTTTCGCACCCACTTTTGCACTCACTTTTGCACCCACTTTTGCACCCACTTTTACACCCACTTTTACACTCACTTTTGCACCCACTTTTGCACCCACCTTCGCACCCACTTTAAACTATTATTTCTATTATCGAGCGAAATTTATTGGAAATTATTTCATGCTTGACAATTGACATGAAAGTATCAACAAATAGCAATGGTATGCCATACGCATTCTATAAAGGATATAAATATATTGTAAAACGAACCAATAAAAATGGAACTGTTATTTGGCGTTGTTCAAAACATCGTTCAAAACAGTGTCGATGTGAGCTGAAAAGTAAAAATAGTAATGTCTTAAGTATGAGTGATCATCAATGTAGTGTACCAGATAAAACATCGTTGCTGTTTAAAAAAACTCTTCAAAATGCTAAAACACTTGTCCCAGAAAAAGATATTGCAGCTCAAGATAGTGCATTGTTTGTTAAAAAGTATGTATCATCTCCTCAGAAAGTCGTGTTAGGACAGTTGTCAATGTCTGAAAAACTCCCAACATTATCAAGGGCAACACAGACTGTGCAAAATGTGGTATTGCAAAAGGATCAAAAAGGACTATATAGTAATAGTGATGAGGATTATAATGATCATGATGATGATGATAATGATGATGATGATAATGATAATGGTTATGATGATGATGATGTTGATGATGAAGATAATAATGATAATGGTAATGCTTTGTTTACAACTAAAAAATCATTTGTTAAATTTGTCTACTGGAACAATCCAAGTAAGCTAATCCGGCGGCTTCAGCAACTGCATGTCTATAAACAGGCTGGTTATACTGAATATGAGGAAGAACTATTGGATATAGAAAATGAGCTTCGTCGTGCTAAAATTATTATGTAATGGATCCACATAACAGCTTAAACTATTTCTTAACAATACATGTTATATTTTCTACCACTCTGCTACCATTTTGCTCTCACTTTTGCTATCACTTCAAACTGTACATATTAAATATAAAAGCCAACGCTAAATGATTTTATTATCAGAACAGTTATAACCTTTGTAGTGAGCAAATCATACTAACAGGTTAGTTGCTACTATGGAACTTACTACAACTAACAAAGGTAAACAACGTGTACTCTATAAAGGCTACTCTTATAACTATAATCGTCAAAATGTAAAAGGAATAATATTTTGGCGATGCTCAAAAGAGAGGTCAAAAAGATGTCGAGGCAATCTAAAAAGTAGAAATGGTAAGGTTTTAAGTGTGAGTGATCATCAATGTGGTGTACCAGATGAAACACTGTTCGTGTCAACAAATAATCATGACAATGCTAAAAAGCTAGTACAAGAAAAAAATGTTGCTACTCAAAATAGTGCAGTGTTTATTGAGCAACATTTAACCCCTGCTGTAAAAGTTATGATTAATCCATCTTCCACATCTCAAGAGTTGTCAACATCACAGACTATGCAAAAGGTTGTGTTGTTGTTGTTTTAAGGGGCTGAACTACAAGGTTATCTACCCTTCATATGCAAGAGAATCAAAAAGGACTAAATAGTAATAGAGAAAAAAGAAATGTATTTTGATTGTAACTATTGTACAAGTACTTATATTAAATAAATAAAAATATTGTATGGGTATTGTCTGTTTTTTCTTAATTGCTATACCCACGTCCTACTATATTAATGCCATTGTTAACCATCAACAGTCTCCACCTATGTTCAGAAAGAAAGTGATCTTAAACAATACACTCTATCTATGGTTTGTGTACCGAGTATCATAATAATACAGTGTCGTCAAGCCATGTTCAGGCAATAGTAATGTTAGGTAAGGGGTTCGAACCCTTGCTTCCTTGTACAGGATTAGTTTTTACTCAACAGCAACCCATAATACTGTACTTTGAAACATGTCACATCTCATTACAAAATGTCAACTGTATCGTTTTCTAAGACCCCAGCTGCTGGCTAGTAGCTAGCAGACTGTGCAACAGAAACAGTGTCACCATGTTCATCCTTAAAAAAAAAATCAACATTTATTATTCTTTTTCTTATTATTGTTTATTAAGAGTAGTGTAAAGTTGTCTTTGTGACGTAACGATTATAATAGTTAGCTGGCACTCTAAAGCTCTTGAGTTCAAATTGAGCTTTAACATAAAATTTTAAAAGTATATTAGGACTAAAACAGGTCTACTCAGTCTCGGGTGATCCAAATAAGTAGATGTGGTTTGATTCACACTTTAACGATAGAACACGACGGTTTTTTATTTTTTTAAAATAATGATAGCCATTTGTTCATATTTTTTCATTTTCACATTTCACACATTGCCATTTGTCAATTTTCCATGTACACGATTTGAAAATGTCAGTTTAAAGTTTTTGGATTTCATGATATGGAAACAAGAATTTTCCATTTTGTTGTTTACACATTTGCCAATTTCCCATTTACATTTTTTAAATGTCAGTTTTAAGTTTTTAAATTGTGTTGATATGGAAACATGGATTTCCTATTTTTTCCATATCACAGAAGACACGTTTATGATTTAGTCCATGCTGAATGTTTAGTTTTGTAAAACACACATTTGCTGATTTAAATTTTCTTGAAATCACTTTAATGGAAGTGCTTGGCCATGGCAATAGTGCATTCTCTTTCTGTTTGTTTCCAAAAACATATAGGTCTACTACTACTACTACTACTACTACTACTACTACTACTGTAGGTAAGACTGTTTTACAAAATAACACCTATCTACTGCTGCATTAAAAAAACACAAGTGTTAAAAAATATAGTATACTATTTACCATTTGCTATATACATTAATTACCCCACCATCCTACCTTGCCGTGTTTGCTTTGGTTGAAAAATCAATGCTACCCACACACACACACACGGACAAATGGTGATCTCTCTCTCTCTCTCTCTATCATTCTATCTATAGTCATACATTCACACAACCATACCTGTCTTTGAAAACAAATACAACCACGCTATTTATCCTTGACATGCACACTTATCCCAAATAACTTTTAGTTATACATTTAACATTTACTATTACAAAAAAAATGTTTCCACTATTTACAATTACAAAAATGAATATTTACAAAATACTAAATCTACTGGTTACAAAAAAGCCATGTCTCTAAACAATAAAATATAAAAGTCACACCTCCACCTCGTGGTTATAACCCTATGGTAGGCTAATGCATAGGTCATTCATCTGCACTCATTTGCTATCCATCAAGGTAAAATTGCATTTTCTCTGTTCCACAAGATAAAAATTATGGTTGCCGGATTGTATCCTGCACTGTTTATGCGACATAGCATTGCCAGTTCATAAAACCGTTAGGTAGTTCTCTACACATAGTGATTTTACCACTGCTCTACCTACGCCTTTTGCTTGTTTGGCTTTCTTACAGGCTAGTATGCGATAGGCAGCATTAACTGTATATCAAACCCAGTCCACCTTTGTATTTGTAATCTAAGTAATAATTTGAAAAGAGACAAGTGTAATCAGTTTTAAACATTATCTCCGCTTTTTTTGTTTGTTTATGACATGTATATTAACCCAAAATCAAACCCTAGTCTACCTTATTGAAAGGCTAACAGTTTAACTACTGCGTCACCATACCATTCTTTCTTAGTTTGATTCGTTCTAGGCCTTAGAGCTAGAAATCGAGTTACGATCTCCAGTGCAAGAGGCACATGTGCTCACCACTATAGCATGTAATGGCTAGCTGGTATCATTAGACAACCGAAAATGATTGTATTTCGGTTAGCCAAGCATTTCTGTCATTTGCCTACTGTGTGAGCACTGCCAGCGAGACAGTTTAGTTTAGAACAAGCGAGTGCGTGTGTGTGTATAGATTATTAGCCTCAAGTATTTAAAGCTTGTTGTGTGTAGCGACCATCTTGCTCAGTAACCACTGAGTAAGTTTTAACAGTCAACTCATAAAAACAGCATAGGATAGTTGTGTGTGTGTGTGGTTCATGTACTTGGGAATATGCATTAGCACCATGCGCTAGCTTTACCTCACCCTCTAAAGGTAGAGCGTTATCCCTTTCTTTGGACATTGCCAATGACTGCATTCCCCCACAAGTTTTACACTTAAGCCCTTGGCTTGTTCTTGATTAGGTTTGGTTTGCTTTAGGCTTGGTTTGGTTCAGTTGGGTTTGATTCGACTTGGTTCAGTTTAGTTTAATGTAGTCACTTTTTTATTTTTAGCTACACTCTTTAACCAATTAATTAATGATAGTCTACTCATAATTCTTGAATCGATAAATTGAATTTTGTGTACACCGTTTGTCAAGCCATGCCTACAACCTATACTCCCTATGTACTACAGTCAGATCTGAAAACAAGTTCCAATGTTCAAAGACGTGTCAGTCACCATACATGTAGCCCACAATAATTCTTTCTTTACCTAGCTAGGTTTCGTCACTCACAGTAAACATCTAACATTATGGGTTTGCAATATATTAAGAAAGCAAAAGTCTATGATCTTGTTGTTTTGGGTCTTTTTTGGGGAAATTCATAAGCCATAAAAAGAATGACATCATGTCAAGTTCTGAGTAGACCTTGTATGTCAAAATCCCATTATCAGTTTATAAAATCTCAAGGCCATGCCCTAGCAGTTTTGAATGATTTCAATCAATGAGACCACCATAAGAAAGATCGGAAAAATAAATATCCTTAAAACAAGTCGTCACATGACCCTCTCCAAACAATGCTTCGCAAAATATAAATTCATCCATTGAACATTGAACATGATCGGCGACATCATCCTAGCTTCCCCCTCCCACCATGGTTGCCATATCGTTTGACCTTCAAGTGTCCTCAGCATCTCTGTGCTTTTTTCATTGCCCTGTTGTCAAGTCAAGTCAATGCATTCCAATAAGCTCAAATAACATCCACATCCTGTCAGTCTGCCCCAGCAAGTTTGTTTTCTATACTCACTTCAAGCAACATATAACCAAGTTCTGTTTGTTCTATCTAAAGCTAACTTCATCGGATCAAGGAATTATCATTTGCCATGTCACTCATAATCGTTTACATGTTAAAGACCCCCTTCAGGGGGTTTAGGAATTAGGTATTCCATCATAGGAAAAATCAGAAAACGAACCCTCGACCCGCCGTCTCATCGAAATAGCGAATACTGTATTGGTATATCACCACCGTGGCCAGTAATAGCTTCGTTGAAACACGTGTCCAGTGGTATCGTCTCTATCTGCAACCACTCTTCATGAACATTTTAGACAGATTAAAAGAAAAAGTTTTAAAAACTAAAATGTTTTCAACAAAAGTGTCGTTAGACCCTTTCGCATTTTTTTAAAATATAAATACTATATTCGAAAGGGGGGGGGGGGAATGAGAGGGCGTCACCCCGAGTCCTACGACCCCTCGTATACGTCTCTGGCGTTATTGGTTTGTGAGATATATCAGAAAGTCTAAAATCACAGTTTTACACCAAAAAATTCTGTTTCCCTCATTCTCAAAAACTTTAACCTTTTACCAAAATAAAGAGGGTTTCGAGACAAGCCATTTGACACGTCATAGGACCAAATCCGACCATGCATTCGTGAAATATCAGAAAAAGTCTAAAATCATGGTTTTACCCCCAAAAAGCCTGCTTTCCTCATTCTCAAAACTTTAACCTATTAATAACATATATAGGGCTTCGAGACAAGCGATTTGACACGTCACACGTCCAAATCCGACCTTGCGTTCGAGAGATATCGGCAAACTTCGTAGGAAAGTAGGCGACTATCTGGCTCTCTCCTCACAACCAAAACCCCTTCTTATCAATCATTTTTTTCAAAGAGCTCGATCTCTTACAAAAATCCCCAGTGCGCATGCGTAAAAAACAAAAACAAAAATGTTCATCCATAGCGGCATCTCGTAAAACGCATGCGCGATATGAGCAACCACGTTTAAGTTCATTTTAGCAGCGCACCTTATACATGTCCCATTTGAAAAGAGGCTTTCACTAAAAAATTACAATTTCACCCCCTAGTAGGGGTAGGTTTTATTTAGGGGTTGAAATGAGTGGTCCATTGGAAAGAGGGCGTAAGCCCGAGTCCAACGACACCTCATTTGTCAAAATCCGACCATGGGTTCACGAGATATTGGCTTGGACTCACGCGGCGGCCATGACACTAAGCAGAATCGGCACTACTCCACTACTGACTATGAAACTTTTTCTTGGTAAATTCCAGAATTAATGGTTTATATTCTTGACTTCTAATTAAATGTACGTCTCGAGAGAATTAGATATGGCTTGTGTTCAGGAGAACGGATTAATTAGAGAGGAGTAAACGAGAGATGGAGCTGGTTAGGAAATACGAAATGCAACAGTCGTTCGCATCAAGAAAGCATACAGTACATAAGAGAGAAAATTATTTGTATTGAATGTTCGGAAAGTAGGTTAGAGGAAAAGGAGAAATACTGAGATTGGTTACCTCAAATTGTCTATTTCTACTGCCTCAATGACGTTATTCTATAACAAGATGCAAACATAGCCATCCCGCAAGAACTCAATTACAATAATGCATGGAATGTGAAATCTTTCACAGTAACTGGGGCATACAAATTGAGAGTAACGTTTGGTATTCAGTCACAACCAGAAGTAGCTTTAGATGTCAACTGGGGAACTAGGACGCGATACGTTCCAGCACAGTGATATACATGACTATAGTGTTAACCAGGAAACTAGGACGCGATACGTTCCAAGAGAGTGATATACATGACTATAGTGATAACCTGGAAACTAGGACGCGAAACATTCCAGCACAGTGATATACAGGGCGCCAGGAAATGTTCTCCGCAGTGGCTACAAGCTGCTGCGAGAGATTACGTCACCAGTTACGTTGGCAGCACGGCTGTCGCTTGTATCAATTCAAACAGTAAACTTTATATTCACCACAGCCATACATAACATACTGTTGCACTCTTCCAATAATCTTACTATACACACTGACGATGTCGACAGTCCACAGCTCACACATGTAGCTTTCACCCTATCAAGGACACTGTGCTGCCAACTAAACTGATGGCGCAACCTCTCGCAGCTGCATGGAGCCACTGCGTAGAACATTTCCTGGCGCCCTGTACATGAATATGATGATAGCCAGGAAACTAGGACGCGATACGTTCCAACACGGTGATATACATGACTATGATGATAACCAGGAAACTAGGACGCGATACGTTCTAAGAGAGTCATATACATGACTATGATGATAACCAGGAAACTAGGACGCGATACGTTCCAAGAGAGTGATATACATGACTATGATGATAATCTGGAAACTAGGACGCGATACGTTCCAAGAGAGTGCTATACATGACTATGATGATAACCAGGAAACTAGAATGTGATACGTTCCAGCACAGTGATATACATGATGACTATGATGAGAACCAGGAAACTCGGACGCGATACATTCCAGCATAGTGCTATACATGACTATGATGCTGATGATAGTTCATTAAGGCTGGCTGCGTGGCTCAGCGGTAACGTTATCGCAGGGGCAGTCAGCTGGCATTTGAGGGTGAGCAAGCGCGAGGGAGCCGTGTCAGTAGATTTACTGGCACGTTAAAGATCTCTCTCGGGGCAAAATTCCGGCACCTCGGCGTCTCTATAAGCCAGAGTATTTAAAAGGGACGTAAAACCAATAACATATGTTGTTGATTATCGGCCCCAGCGATTACTCTCGACGGAAATATTTGAACATATGCTTAGAAGCGTTACTCTTTCAAGTCCGTGGCCATGATCTCCTGAAATCCCGTTGTGATTGTTTTATGTTTTTGCTGGCAATTGGTTTGACGCCTTTTACAACGTACTTATGTTGAATGTTTGAATCACTCGCGCACCGATGAAACAAGCGGATTGCTGCTCTGGGAAGAGACGAGAGAAAGTGTGACTTAGACCATATACAAGTACATAGCCAAAGCGCTACCAGGCTTATCTCCTAATGGGTCTGTAGAGGTTGGTATACACAGATTGTTGAACAGTGTAGCAAACTCCAAATTGAATATTTCATCGAAACTTCTCATAACATTCTATGATTTGCCTTATTTCTCTTTGATACTTACCCTTGTCTCTTCCCAGACATATAGCCCGCAATTTCCGTGGGCACGCGTGCGATTCAAACATTGCCAATGACACGCGGTAAAACTAAATGCCAGCAAAAATGATTTCACAGGGGTCTTCAGATGAACATGACAAAATAAATCATAACTTCAAGACCTAAAAGAATGATGTACACTTCACATTGAAATACTTGACATAACCGTACAAAATTCAACGTAAGATTTTAATTAGTTCATCATGGTCTCATTCCCAGTTAATCCGTGGATTTAGATTATCTGTGAATCAGTGTTTTTTGTTATCGGTTTATCCGTGGATCAATGACATCGTTCCCAGATTATCTGTGGATTAGTGGCTTCATTGGCTTATTATCTGTGGAGTATCCGTTGATTAGGGTCTTTGTTCTCGGACTTTCTCTGATTCAATAGCCTCTTTCCAAAGTTTAATGAATGCATTGTTACCCAATCTTGTACAAAACGCTACTATCTGTAGTTTAGGCGTACTAAGTGAGACACGACTCCTCGGAGTCGATTCCCGACTCTGCCAAGAAATTTAATTCTATTCCGATAACTGGAACGGAGTTCAATTAGCCTCAAGAAAACAGCCGAGAAGAGATGGGCTCGACAACCAGCTCAGTCATCCTAGATGTGGTTTATTCCTAGCTTTCCCCACTTCTGCTCCATACAAATGCTGATATGGCATCTAACGTAAATCCACGGGCGTCTCCTTCCCAACACTAGCCCCAATTACAAGTAAACACACTAGCACAATCACAGCATTGTTCGACGGATTCTACTTCTTCCAGGTATACAGGGCTGATGACCATGATGTTACAAACCACTAAATGCATATTTTAAAACTAGGCATTGTGTTTTTTTAATGAGACAAAGGAACACAGTATACAAACAAATACCTTTATCTCCCATGAGCAGTTGTGGTTATTGGCGCTAGGAGCTTGGGACATCAGTCATCAGTCCCGGGTATTTACACGCGTGTTGAATTTGTCTGATAATCTGTGTTTCTGTGTTGACTATAGTAATGCGTGTAGCTAAATTATTAGGGTCAGGGGTGGAGAAGGTGCCCCTGGACTTGTAAAGGGGAACTATCCTGATATCAGCCTGGACGTAGTGTGGCAAAATCCACTGAAAAACCACACTCATAATAGTCGCTGTCAGTGCCGGGATTCGAACTCCGATCTCTGGACTTACTGTAGCTCTTCACCGCGGTTGTTGTGAGAAAACGGCTACGCCGTGGGTTTCTTCATCAGTAAGAATGTACAGAAAGGGAACCCGAATCTTCCCAGATATGAGCATTTCTCTAAGGAAACCTGAACCCTCCCAGATATGGGCATTTCTCCAGAGAAACCGGAATCATCCCAGACGTGGGCATTTCTCCAAATAAACCGAATCTTCCCAGATATGGGCATTTCCCCACAGTGCCTCACTGGATTACTGTGCGCGCACAGAATTCTATTTCCTTGAATGTATCAATGTTAGAAATGGATTTAAGTTAGCCTCTTCCTCTTAAGCGGATACTTCCATCTACCTGGTGTAACTATTTTGAATAGGTGCCATTAGGCAACCTACTCTCCATTGTCAACATTCCACTTGCACTGCCAACTAGCAGCGTAACGAGAACTCTATTGGGTGAGCTATGGCTGATATTTAATTATATTTGCCTTGTTAACACCAATCGGTTTGCAGTGAGTACTCAGTTGCGATCAACAGTATTCTGCATGAAAGAAGTTAGTGTAGCGACGAAACTCTCCCTACACATCTCAGTAATTACGCCCACCTTGCTGTATGGAAGTGAGAGCTGGGTAGATTCAGGATATCTGATACATTAGGTAGAGGTACCTGATATGAGAATAGCACTAATGATTTCTGGAACAATTAGATTGAGCAATGGAAGGAAGGTACTCGTAATGAAGAGATAAAGGCAAAGTTAGATCAGCGGCGTCCAGCCTTTGCACGCTCGGCGTGCTAGCTATGCTGCGTCGCATGCCGGTAGGCTGGCTCCTGTCTCTCTTGCCTGGAATGCCTGCCCTGACTGTCAGCGCTGCGACAGCTCTTCGCCGCGTCTGATCGAGTCAAGTTGGGATCGCTAACGCACCGGACGTAATGTAAGCAAATAAGCTTTTCGCCCAATGTGTTCGTTTTCCGACACATCTACATTGTGTTTCGCGTGTTTCTCCGCGTACCGTTACTTTAACATTACCGTACGTGCTAAAACAGTCGGAAATACTGCTAAGGTAACATGGAACTCATTTAAGGCATTGCAATTTCGGTAACATTATTATTTTTAGTTTTCGTTTTGTTTCAAATTGTTATCACATTTAAAATATAGGCCTACTGAATACCGTTTGACGTTCAACTGATCAACCACAACCCAACGAAGGCAGTACGGGAGGTAGTGAGACGGGAAAGCAAGCGAGAGAGACAGACGTAAAGTCTTCCCCCATTATCGCTGCAAGGCTGTCCGCTGCGTACAGCCGGCGTGCTGTATGGACACCCCTGCGCTATACCCGACCCAAAATAACTGTGACCATGAGGGAGGAGCCAGATTCACTCGCCCACCCGCGCCAGCCAATAGCATAGCGCGGCGTTGCCTAGTTAACTGAGCACTCGAAGCTCGCTGTGCCGTATGAAATCTTTGTTTCTCTCCCCGCACGAAAATCATTAATTTTTCAATTATTTAGATGAACCTATGTTACAGAGCTAAACATTTTGAAGCTGACTGTCCAAACCCCGTGACGTTACGACCAGCCGTTCGGGAGATAATATCTGCCCTTGAACTGAAGGGATAATTAGAGTGAAGAATGGTTAGATGTTGAAATATTTAGGTTCGCTGGGGAAGATGAAGTTTATTCGTAAGATATTTTACTTATTCACAATATTCCGTATATTAAATTAAATATGTATATAAAATCCTGCGTCCATGCTTTATTTATTTCATTAATTAAGTGGTTTAATTAATAGCTTGATTATTATACTTGAATATCATATCACCATCAAGCATATAACGTGACTCCAAAATCAGCTGTTACCTCCGTTTAACAATGCTTCCATTCAATGCACAAGACTTAAACAATATCATCTTATGTTAGTGGATTCGATCCCACAACATCTCACATAACCTCTCAAAATTCAATGATACCTTATACTCGCGATCCATCAATTCAACACTTTATCGTCTCAGGAGCTTGGTTCCATGATCTAGCCATAACATTTACAATGTGCGCTCTAATAAATATCCATAATAATAACAAATGCCGATCAATTACATCTCAAGCTAAATCTCAATCTTTGGCTGTGTTAAAATAAGTATTCATCTTAATATTCTGTAACAACAAGCATCATGACAAATTTTGTCTCGTATTTCCAGTATAAACATATTTGATAACTGAGCTACGTTTTCTCTGCAGCACGTGTCTTAATACGACTGCTATCTAATTGTCACTCCTTCCAAACTTATTTATAAAACAGCTGTGACTTGGACCTTCTATTATATGAGTGTGTGGTCGCAGTAGCCCTTCTCAATGTCAAACAAAACACAATCGTTTACAAGACTGTGCCTGTTATCATTCTCGGACCTTGAATTGCTACAAGCTTTCACATTAACAAATCTACACACGTAACTTTAACTAAATGAAATGCACTCCTGCCTAACATGATTCCTTTACAGTTTTTTCACATTCAGCCTACCAAAATAAATGCCTGGTCATCAATTCCTACAAATAAAGTTTAGTTGTTTTCTACCTTGTGTCAGCTACTTGTCATCTCAGATGTTGCCGGTTCGACCCTCATCCCTCCTAGGTCAAAATTCTGTTTCATAACGGCAATCTGCTCCATTCATCCCTTGCTATGGTTGTCTAGGTAGCCATACCACCTTCTCGTTTGACAGGGGATAAATTAGTAATCTGAATGGCCATTCCTGACGTGTTGTTCGCTAAACAGCACTGGACTCTAATTGTGGCAGTTATAAAAAATACCCTTTTTTCACTTAGGCCTTCACTAATATTACAGATAGTATGCTTGATTTACAATTAATAATTCTATATCTTTCACTGTGCACTTTCTCTCACGTCGTGGTGAGTTACACTCTCCCAGATCGAGCCTCTGCTTGTGTAAATCTGTTATTATCAATCTAATCGCACTTCCTATCAGAATTGAATTTTCTAACTATATTTCTCACACTTTGAACTGATTTTTCCTTCACTTTCAGTGTATTAGTCTATAGCGTTCTCCTAATTTTTAATAGTTTTCTGCGTGAGCTCATGGTCAATAGGCTCCTATCATGAATTTCGTATCTTTCGCAATATTTCACGAATATTTTCATGTAATCTGGTCGTTTTGCTTCCACAAATTTACTGTTATTTGATTCACTCGAAATTTTATAATTTTCGCAAACACATTTTCTTGCGCGGGCCTTTATGGCAATATGTCCACCATGACAGGTGGAAGCATACTCTTACTGTCCAAATTCCTGGTTTCCCCATCCTTGGGTCTTCAAGCAATCAGAATACTCGATCCCGTAGAACATTCTGGAGTCTTGTATAAATGTATTTATGCTGTGCTACGTTAATGAAGGATTGTCCAAAATAATATTTTACACATTTTATAATGAATGAAGACATCTTCCAACATTAATCTTCTATTCTTTTACGATGCTAATGCACTGCTCCCTTAATCATCGGTCATGTTATCCGGAATCTATCCTCGATGTACTGGCTCCATATCGTCACTGATATCTGATTTCCAAGGTTGAAATACGTGATTCAGTTGTTATGACGGCACATGCTCAAATATGTGCCAACCATGAACGGGGACAATACATACATACATGCATACTGTGCCCGATAATCCGACCTCAGTTTGGGTGGCCCGGCTCATCACTCCAATCCTCGGCAAGAACTCGGTACAACTCGAAAGTAAAAAATAACCGAAGTAATTAGAACCATGTTTATGCAGTTAATTCGTTAATCCACCCAGCTCCTCAATTGGTCATAGATTAATCCTTGAAGAGTAATTAGTGCAAGTTAATGAAGTGAACGATAAATATTTTTATGGAACATCATGAAATGCTTCAATTCTTAGCAATGCCTATTACGGCAGACATAGCCTAATAGTATTACTAGGGATAAATGTGTGCACATAAACAAGTAGTTCCGTGAAGAACTAAATAGCCTATTTTCAGATATCCTATTGGCCCCTTCTATTAAAAACTTCCCCGGCTATTGACAGGATTTCCCTGTAACGTTGATTTCGACCGAATGGTTAGGATACAAGAAATAGATACTTAATATTAAAATTTCGCGCAACCGTAACTTGAGGTTATGAACACAATTGAACTAAATTAGATGTCAGTGGATTAAAATTTGTATAAGCATTCACTGTGGCAAGTTTCACTGCGCTCGTTCGTTAAATCGCGAGGAAAGTTGATTTAGACATTTAAATTTCGCGTCAACGCCATGTTGGATTTGTGCTCATCGGATTATTGAAAGTCCCGTAGGTGAACTTAATATCATTGATCAACATACTAAATTACAGTTTGATTGCTGTAATAGATTCGGAAATATTGAGAACCGTCTAAATATTTCAGATGACTGCCATATTGGATTTATATATATACTGTATATATTGTCCATAGGGTTATATACCATAAGATAAGATTGCATACGTTCATTATTCAAACGTTCATTTCGATCGCATGATTAGGACACAAGGAATAAAATCTCAATTTTAAGATTTTGCCCTCCCGCCATCTTGAGGTTATGAAAACAATTGAATTATATTAGATACCAGTGGATTAACATTTGTGTACCCATACATCATTTCACTGCGTTCCGATGGTTAAATCGCGAGAAGGGTCCATTTAAATATTTCAACTTCGCTTGGCCGCCATTTCAATTTTATACTTAACAGGTTTATGAAAGTTACATATAATAGATGATTTTCTCTAGTAGCACCCTATATCACCGTTCAAAGTTTCAATGTGATATCTGCTACTGTTCTGGAGATATAGAATGCCAGTGAAATATTTCGCAGGGCCGCCATGTTGGATTCGTGAAATGTATCAAAATTTAAAAGGCACGGTCGAGGTCGGACAGTGAAGTAGTATGCACTTACCGAGTTTCATTGAAATCGCTTTGGCCGTTTAGATTTTATTAGGGGGAAACACACACACGGACATAAGGTGATCTCATAAGCATATATTTTCAAAAATGAAAAACGGAAACTTTTGGTATTTCGTGCTTTACATCTCGCGATCATAAGGCATCCGACCTTTTATTTTTTGCAAAACCAGATCCACTAGAAGTGAATTTTCGTTTCGAAAATTTCTCAAGCATTAAGAAACAAGCGATTGTCGTAAATAAATTTTGACGAAGTCCGCAATATTGTCTTCACCTGGTGGAGCACGGAGGACCAATTGTCGCAGGTAGGTGGAGTGAGCGGTTGGAGGCTACAGAAGGGTCTCAGTGCCCTCGAGGGAACAATCGAGACACTTCCTGGATATTGAACTCCTGAATAGTCCAGAGGTGGTCTAGGTTAGCCCCACCTGGAGGGAACCAGACAGGTGTAGAAAGTGCGAGAAAGTCGGATAGGCCTATGCCATTTAAGCGTTACGGCGCGGGAGAGCAGAGACGGTTGATTACCAGCTTCAGTTCAATCAGTGAGTAAAGTGAATGATGAGTGAAATCAATGAGTGAGTGAGTGAAATCTAGCAGTCTTGTAGTCAGTGTGTCGTCCGCCTCTTGGCGTTGTGGCTACCATTCTTGGCTGTCACCGCGCAGGTCCGGTTTCTATTCCCAAGTCTGCCAAGAAATTTAATTGCGGTCTGAGGGCTGGAACGGGGTGCACTTAGCCTCGTGAGACGAATCTGAGAAGGGATGGGTTCGATTCCCATCTCATTCATCCTGGAAGTGGTTTTCCATGGTTTTCCACTTTTACTCGAATGTGGAAAACCCCGAGGAAAAACCATACTCAGGATTAGCCACTTGCTGCAATTGCCTGTGCGGCCGAGGTGTACAATTTAATGAGCACCGCTACGCCGCGGGGTTATAAGCAACCTTTAAAAAAGGAAGGAAGCTTGTAGTTTAACGTGACCGTTAATCTTGAGATCATGAGCCACGGGACCTCCTTTTTACGTGGAATCCGAACCACAGGACATGGCATTTCACTTCAAAAATCTCACATGCATTGACCGGGAATCG
Organism: Meconema thalassinum; assembly: GCA_946902985.2. Lineage (NCBI taxonomy): Eukaryota > Metazoa > Arthropoda > Insecta > Orthoptera > Tettigoniidae > Meconema > Meconema thalassinum. Next base: position 1,071,495,976 of record OX336389.2, read on the forward strand.
AACCCGGACCGCCTTGGTGAGAGGCATACAGCTAGACGCAACCTGTAAAATATTTTAATGTGATGCCAAATCTCAATTAGGTCCTTAAGCATAACCATAGGCTAATTGTTTAGTTTTAAATTTGGTGGAGGTAATCATTAAAATATTATATGGCTGTTTGTGTATTTTAAGTAAATGTTTCTCAAAAAAATAGTATGAAAAAGGTAAACAGTCAATAAAATACTTCAAAACTTCTCAGCTTCTTAAAACAGTGTTATCCAAAACACACAAACTTACTTGATAAAACATATTAGGAATATCATGAAATATGCAAGAACAACAAATTACCACTTTTTAGGAATTATCTGTTTGAAGAAAAGATCTGCAGATCTCGCACTTGGAAATCTAAATTAATGTAACGATTAACTAATAACAATTAATAGAATAACGACGTAAAACCGCTCCGAGGGTGGCGAAAGTGGAGATCGAACGCATCTCTTATCAGATTTTCCTCAGGAGGCTGAGTGCACCCTGCCCACATTTATTTGAGGAAGGTACTCCACCTCCTTTTATTTTATGATAGATCAGTGTTGGTCAATACGCAAACTGTGAATTTCAATCCTCATTACACCTTGAATGACACTAAAATATTCAAAAGGCAAGTTTGTACTTTTATCCTAGATGTGTCTAAAGACGCATTTTACGAGATTTAGTCATGAAGATTAGTGTAAGACTGTTTTCTCACATGTAAAGGGCCTAAATGAATCGTATCGATATTACTCAGATTTTGACGGATTGAAATAAAGTTTCTAACAATTTCTTCACATTTCAATCTAGTGGCTTGGACCATCAATGTAAGTTGTTGTTGCACATTTTAGGGGGTGCGATATCGTTGTCATATATCCCTGTGTATCTGGGTGTGTGTATGTGTGGAATTTGTGTGATAACCTTTGTTATTGTGATGGCTGTACTAGTGTGTGTATTTGTAAATTGAGGATAGGCTTGGGAAGGAGACACGATGTCACAAAGCCCATAAAATAATCAACAACAACAACACCAACCACGAGGATATTGCTAATGTACAACTTTTACTTTTAATCCTGAGTGTGAGAGCCCAATTTCATTAGAGATGAGGTAGCCTAACTCGTTAATGAAACTGACGAACCAAATGGATGAGGAAAAAAAAAAAACAACGTGGAGAAAGAAAGTGATAGAGAAAGTGATACGTGTATATTTATTGCACCATTCTTTTATTAAATAGGCACCGGTAATAAAAAATACTGCGTCTTTAAACATCTTATGTTATCTTTCAATACTGGTGTGGCAGCTGCCACCCCGTGCCACCTCCTATTTACGCCTCTGCTTCAGACTAATGCAGGTTTAGCTGTTTAATTACCTTGTCTCTGAATGATTATTTTGAGAGTCTGAATGGCCCACATTTCCTGGGCAGACTGTTGTGGACTGAGTGAAAGAATCGCTGGGTTAGCCCTATTGTGGGCCTTGAGCTTTGAGCGTTGGCAGAGGGACGTAAAGAGCTCGGAAATTGAAAAGAGAATGTTGGTGGTCTGGACGGAAATAGCCATTAAAGCAGATTGAAGGAGGGTCAGGTCAGTTGTCTTTTTTCTCGTGTTTAGTGAAGAGGGTTTTTAAAGTTACTGTATTGGGACTTGTCTTGCGTGGAACATTCATTAAGCGCCTGACAGATAATGGTATAAAAACATCTACGATGGACAGTTTAGCTGTGAGCAATGCGTTTTGTACCAGGTTTGGCTGCCCGTAGTGGTAATTAAACGTTTTATGCGCCCAGATCGTTGTGGGTATGTCCGTCTCGTTGCGTAGTGGCTTACCTACTTACTGGTTAGCGCTACAGACCAAGTATTGATATCTCGCCAGGAGATGGCAGTTGGGTTTGAACTGCAGAGGTCTTCCCGCTCACTGTGTAACGCGCATTCCAAAAAACATTAAGTTGGTTACTACTTGCTTCACTCACTCAGCTCATTCCTTCGTTCACTGGCTGCGTGTCGTCTGCTGCAATGACAACCATTGGCATGCTGGAAGCCTATATATTTAGGTTTGGAATAGGCGGGCCGCGCATGCGTACTGCAAGATCCCACCCCCCGCACCCGTCCCAGCGTGTTGAACTGCCATCTAATGGCGGGATATCAATAGGTCCTTGGTCTCCTTGATCACCTGCCTACATTCATCTCTGTTCTCAGCTTTCCTTCTCCAGCAGCCAATTGCCATTTATTTTATTTTCAGAACGGGTCAGCGAAGGGATTTTGGAAGTAAATCGGCCGTGGTAGTAAAAATGAGGAACAACGAAGAATATTTTCAGGACGACCGAGGTGGGAATCGAACCCACGCTCTCCTGATGCCGGTGAGGCACGAGGTACGGCGTTAGCGCTGTTCTCGGCCACCGCGGCATTTAACAGCCAGATTTCTCATATCGTCTTCAACATCGTCGAGCAATCATTTCCTGCGTCTTATCCATATCATTCCTTAATTCCTTCAACTGGCCAGTTCTCTTCAATGTCCTCACATTCTAAGTAGCTAATATCACATCGGTTTTCCTTTGCGTTCGCCGTTTTTCTCGCCAAATCATCTCCAAGTAATCCGATTTTATCCGAGACAATCTTGAAGTATCGGTAACATCTCTTTTTACGAGGTAGAGGAGTTACCCCTACGCCCAACCCCCAACCCGTAGGACCAGGGACTCTTCTGTTAAGGTCTGTGCCCTCAGACTAGAATTAAATTTATTGGAAGAGCCGGGAGTTGAACCCGGGTCTCTGCGGTGACAGCCAAGAATGCTAGCGACTATGCAAAGAGGCGGGCACATTTTGTATCACACGCACTAAAAGGATAAACATTATTTTTAATGCGTAGATGTGTGTTTTGTTAACAGAGCTGCCGACATATCACAGGAATGTTCATAACCAAATCTGGTAGTTAATCTAGTGAAACAAAATAAAATATAGCATATCTGAAAAATGATGAAATTGCTTCTCATGTACAGGCCGAACGTTTGTTTTAGACGAGTAAAAAATCTTAATGGAAGCCTGGAGGCGAGTTACTACAGTACCTGTCAGCTGCCCCATGTGGTCAGATGATTGACAAAGCTAACTCACACTTCCACCGAAGTACAGTCATTGGCAAATACAGGTCGCCAGGAAATGTTCCCCGCAGTGGCTCCGTGCAGCTGCGAGAGGTTGCGTCATCAGTTTAGTTGGCAGCACAGTGTCCTCGATAGGGTGAAGGCCACATGTGTGGGCTGTGGACTGTCGAAATCGTCAGTGCGTATAGTAAGATTATTGGAAGAGTGCAACAGTGTGTTATGAATTGCTGTGGTGAGTATAAATTTTACTGTTTGTTTGTATTGATACAAGCGACAGCCGTTTTGCCAACGTAACTGGTGACGATATCTCTCGCAGCAGGTTGTAGGCACTGCGGAGAACATTCCCTGGCGTCCTGTATAATGGCGTTCTGTTCGTAACTATGTAACGTGTACTTCCGCGTCACACAGTACTTCGACGTGGACTGTACTGTCTGCACGGCGGTGTCGTCACGTGCTCAAGTCGTGAATTCCATTACATCAGACCCGTGGTGATAAATCTGAAGTGACAGGGATAGAGAGTGACTGTGTACAGACTCACCCGCAAGGTTCAAGGTCAAGGGCAATCGTCTAAAACAAACGTCGGGCTTGTACTGTGCAGTATAAAACAAGGTATGGTACTCACCCTGAAGCTAATCGCTCCGTTGCTGTTTACATCAAAGGCCTTAAATACGTAATGAGCGTATAAACTGGAATCTGGAACAAGAGAGACAACAACTTTAGCAAACAATATCAAGACAATTTAAAACAAGAAGTTCCGTGACGAACTAAAGAGCCTACTTTTCTTACAATTTAAGATTCATGCCAATGAATAATCTATATGGATCTATCTAGAATAATGACGAAATAAAGTTGGTAATATCGAAATTTCTAATTACTTCGAAATACTGTATACCTGGCATAATGTAGCCTAATAGAGAACTACAGTTGGCAGCCCTGGTGACTGAATATATTCTTAGTTCCATCTCTTAAGGTACAGAATACAATATTTGGTTGAAGTCCAATGGATAGCATGGACGTCACATGCAGTTAAACATTGGATCTAACAGCGCGCGTAAAATCGTGTTGGCAACAATGTCATGCATGCATTGGTCATAAAAAATCTGAAATAATATTATCTATTGTTGTGTCAATTTTGAATGAAATCCATTAGTTAGTATAGAAGTTACATGCATTTTAAGATTGGACCTATCAGCAGGCTTATAATCATGTTGGTAGCACTGAGGTATATAAGTTACTCCAAATTAATATAGAATGTCAGGTACTATACGTGTGCATAGTTTAAAGCTGACGGCTTGCACACTTTCTGATATATGGGTATTTGGAAGAAAAAAATGAGAGCATTTATTAACAGTTGGCAGCCCTGGTGGCTCTTAAGAATGCGGTCTGTCATATCTGTTTATGTACACATAGCACATACGAAATTTGGTTGAAATCCAATTGATAGTGTAGAAGTTATATGCATTTAAAATTTGGACTTATCAGCAGGCTTATAATCATTTTGGCAGCACTGCCATGTATGTCCTCCTGGAAATTAAACTGCAATATTATTATCTATACGTGTGCCAATTTTGAAATAGCTCCCATTCATACCTTCCAAGATATCCAACATGGAGCTCAAATTTCAATTACGATTTTTCAGCAGTTGGTAGTACTGACATAATTTTCAAATATGGACGTGAGATATTCAGGGATAGATCTTTACTCCTACCAAATTTTGTTTCGATTGCTGCAGCCGTTTAGGAGTTGATAGGGGGGGGGGGGACGCACACACAGCCAGCCAGCCAGCCAGACAGACAGACAGACAGACAGACAGACAGAAGGACAGACAGACAGACAGACAGACACACATTTGCCCGATCTCATAAGTCTACTTTTTCCTCATTTTTGCAAAATGTGAAACGTAGGCTAAAACTGAACTAATAATAGTAGGGATAAGTTTAATGATGATCAAGTGGAAGAGGTAATAAAAATGATAGAGAATACAATTATGATAGCCGAACGGAAAATGTGCGTAAAAACTAAGAGGAAGGTAGAAGGAATTGATGGATTGTATGTTGAATCTTGTAGAAGGAAGAAAACTGAAGTTATCAAGGCACCAAAGTTATACAAGAAAGAAGGGTAGGATTCAACTGTTACGCCGCACTTTGTAATCTATGGACAGAATATAGGGAACTACTCAGAAAAACAAAACGTGAGTGACAGGGGGAAGAAGCAGCAGCAGTAGCAATGAACAAAGATTCTAAATCCAAAGGAAAGTGTGGAACAGGATAAACTCACACTGTAGGGGGCGCAAAAGTGGTGGCTAGTGTACGGTCAGTGATGCAGACTGGATCGTTTACTATAAAAATCTGCTAAATATGAAAGATAATTTGATACATCAAGATGAGATTGATGTCTCGAGGAGGCTGGATGTCATTCTGCCTATGCTAGACGAAGACATATCAATAGGCGAAGTCAGGGAAATAATGACAAAGAGAAATCAGGTACTATTTCGGGGATAACAAACGAATTTTGAAAAGAGTTGAGGAAAAATAGTTTTATGTTGGGAAGCTTGGTAAAAGAATTTAAAGGGATTTTTGAAGGAGGTAGATTTCCCATGGCAGGAGGGACTCATTTGCCCAATATATAAGAAACGAGGTGATAAATCAGACCCAAGTAATTATAGAGCCACAACTTTGCTTCATAATGGCGTGGACAGAGATTTGTTCGGTGTTCTCCATACTCCAATCAGGGTTTAGAAAAGGGATGAGAACCAGTGACAATATAATGGTGGTAAAAACATTGATGGACAAATACATAAGGAGGAAAAGAGATCAGCTGTACATCACAAATACAAGATAGCATTTTATTATTGTGTTGGATTTATAAAGGAACCTTGTTGTTGTTGTTGTTTTTTCATTTAGGTGCTTGTGACAACGTGGTCATCAGCCCGAAGTGTTTGAGTGTACGCTGTAACTATCTGATAACCTGAATTATTGTGTTAGTTTTTGTTATTTTAAGGGGCGGAACAACGAAGTCATTTTCACCTTGTATTATTGTGGTGTTTGTAGGAGTGTGTAGGGCTATATTTGTATTTGAGCCTAGGATTGAGAGTAAGGTGGACAAGGCCCAATCGTATGTACTATCCCGGCATTTGCCTGGAGTACAAGTGGAAATACCACCTCTAGGATGGCTAAGGGGGAAATAAAACTCAACCATTCAAAGTTTACCTCAGGAGGCTGAGTGTACTTACAGTGCCAATCCTCAGAACAGAATTGAATTACTTAGCAGAGCCGGGAATGGAACTAACAAGGGAAGTATCAGGTAAGACAGGTCCAAACCTATCTTGAAATATTGTGGACGCAATCGTTGTAATATAAGAGGACAACGTGTGGAAAATCAGCCTCCAGATTAGATTGCAAGGCTTCGAAATCATATGGCGAATCTCTCATATAAATCAATGGGGGAGTAGCGAGTACCGTACACGTTGGAAGGGACAGCCCTGACGGCCCAGGCACTCAAGGCCAGTGGGAAGCAGCACACATATACGCCTCGCCACAACTCCGAATGCCGCAGGGATGTCCAGCTCCGTCAGCCCTCATGCCTGTGTACCAGGATGTCAGATACGATTTCAGAACCTTGCAGTTCGATCTGCAGGCTGATTTTCCGCACGTTGTCCTCTTTTAGTACAACGATTGCGTCCACAAAATTCCAAGATAGATTTCTACCGTTCTTACCTGATAGCCTACTTCCCTTGTAAGGATATTAGGGAAAGGATAGTTCGACCTGACATGTATAGGCTACTTGCAAGCATACATTGCGAATGACAGGTTGATTGTAAGTGCCGTATTTAAGTAGGGTTGTTCTACGTTTTTACCACACGTATTTATTAGACTAGAAATTCTAATGGTTTACGACCACATTTTCGAAGGGAAGGAGTTGTAAACCTATACATGCACGCTTGAAACGATGACGATTGTTGATGATTCAATTAGGGGCTTTGGGACATCGTGATCATGTAGCCCCGTGAACTTGGATGTGGGTGGAATTAGCCTGATGACCTGTGTTATTGTGATGGTTATATCAGTGTGTGTATTTGAAATTCAAATGAGGATTGGGAGGAGGCGGCCATGGCCTTAAGTTAGGAACCATTCCGGCATTCGCCTGGAGTAGAAGTGGGAAACCACGGATAACTACCTCCAAGGTGGCTGAGGTGGGAACCAAACCCACCTCACGAGGCCGAGTATACCCCGTTCCAGCCCTCAGACCAGATTTAAATTTCTTGACAGAGCCGGGAATCAAACCCGAGCCTCCGCGATGACAACCATGAGTGCTAGCCGCTACGCAACGAGGCGGACTCATTTCAAAGGAAAGATATACTCGTAACTGGAGCTGTCAAGTACTTTCATTTGTTCTTTACTGTAAGTTTATTATTACAACTCAATCTGATGTCCGCACTTTGAGCTTACAAGTAAATTGGAGATCGTGAAGAGAAATGAATGTTTGTTTAATATTACTCTTTGTAAGGGGCAACTGAGGAGAATAAGCATTCTTTCCTATTTACTAGTACGTTGCCTTAGTGAATATCAGGAAAGAGATTACGCACGCCTTACGAAAACCAAAGGATATCGATGAAGTTTGTCGCTAGTTCATGATTCAGTAATTCCAAAGGAATGTGTGACTCTGATACTGAAGACAAAGTTGAAACAAGATCCGAAGACTCGGATACTGACCATGATATTGATCAGGAGGATGGTAACGGAAGCGAAGAATTGGATGGCCGTTTATTTTATTGGCAAGTTGGCCATTATTATTACATGTCCGTCTCATTCTTGGAGTAGCAATATTTCCCTCAGTTAACTGCATAGCCCACAGGTTAGATTGTATATCCATAACATCAATACGAGTTGTGCTTGATCTGGGGCCTATGTGGAAGAAAGTCAGGCTCGTGTCTCATTTATTTTAGAAGTATTTTTTTCCCCTCATTTTTGTTTCGTTGAAGAATGAAGTTCGATCTAGTTCCATCTCCTTGTGAGTTACATTTAAAAATTACACTAAATATCAGTAAAATTACAATTAAAGTAGGGTTTTTAAAACTTTCTTTTAGCGAATGGCTTTTTGCCGGGAGTGTTCCAGGCTATGTTCGGCTCGCCAGAGTTAGTAGCTGTTTGTATGCGGACACCCATGGGGTGAGCTACAAGTACCGTCGCGTGTGGAATGTTGTCTGGGGAGGAAAGTGTGAATACAGTATAAGGACCAGAAATTGGAAGGTAGCGGCTGTGGCCTATAGTTAGGGACCAACCCCGGCATTTGCCTGGAAGGAAGTTGGGAAACAACAGAAGACCATCTTCAAGGTTGCCGGTGGGGGGATTCGAACCTCCTCACCTCCCGGATGTGAGCGACTGCCTGCAACCACGCCGTAACGACCACGGCTAACTCTCCCGGTAGTAGGTTGGTACAGTGACGTAAACGACTATTCCGAACACAGAAAATAACAACATCAAGAAATGTAGCAATCTTTGGCGGAAATAAGTTTTCAGACACGTCTTGAAATTGAATTAATTCTCCCCGCATCTTCTTGATGTAATAATGATGAAGCTACGCTTGGATAATGATGATGAAAATTATGATGATTGAATCCTTTACCTTCAGTCTTTCTTTCAGGACTGAGCAGAGAGTTTAACTTGGAGTTGCTTTTATATCTGTGATGAGGATGTGTGGTATTGTGCCCGAACTAAAACATCTTTTGTGTGTTCAGATGAATTTCTACGATCCTATATTAACTTCCAAGAGGATTTTTCTTAAAATTGTAGTCACTAAGCGTAGCTTGATAACTTCGGACTATTTTGTGCACTACTTTGTGCACTACTTTGTTAACTTTACAAAGAAGATGCATATTTAATTACTATCTCTAAGATTGACTCTCAATGGAAAATGTTCCTTTACTAACCGCATATTTGAATGGACGCTCTATAGGACACGCGAGAATTTCAATGGCTGCACATTTAATGAAGAATCTTTATAGTAAGGGAGGACTCATATGTTTAAAAGCACTCGAGAGCTATGCCATTTCCTCATTCAATGCTGGAGAGCCCACTTCTTCTGATATGCCTCGTTGCGTAGTGGCTAGTAGAACTCTTGGCTGTCACCGCGACATCATACCATCGCTTGTCTCAAGCTAAATGAAGAAACCGATTTACTTAATTTTTGGTGGACAATGGACGAGCTTATGCAAGCGTGGGCTGGCCAGTGGTGAACAATGTTAAAAGGGCTGACACGCAGTCACTTCTACCAGGCGCTCCTCTACAAGGTTTGTTTCTGCAGTCGAGTCACCGCCGAGGCCCGGGGTTTGATTCTCGGAAAACGGCGACAAGGGGTGTTGCTGCTTCATGATAACGCACGTCCCCATACAGCAAAGGTCGTAACGCAGAAGGTACGCCAACTCAAGTAGGAATTACTCGAGTGTCCGCCCTATACTCCTTATCTCTCCCCATGCGATTATTACGCCTTCGGTCCATAAAAAGGCCTTGTAAGGTCGACGTTTTCTGCCGGACGAGGATGTGCGGCAGGCGGTTAAAGACTTCTTCGCACAGCAGGACACGGTGTTTTACCAGACGGGGATTTTCAACCTGGTGCGTCGGGGGGATGAGTGTCTTAATGCTCACGGCGTCTCTGGACTGTACGGCCATCAAACGGAAACTTTTTGATCACGCCTTATAGCCTACCATCACAGATGCCTTTCCAGTGACCTGCCCAAATTTGTGCAAAGTTTCAGTGTGATCGGGGGATTCACGTTCGTAATGTTGGCTACCCTTTCAGAGTAGGTATAATGATCGTGCGGCCTCCGGAGAGGCCGAGTGCAGGTCTTTCTAGTTCACGCCCGTGGGCAACCTGCGCGTCGTAATGAGGATGAAGTGATGATGAAGACTGTACATACACCCAGTCCCCGAGCCATGGGAATTAACCCTAGGAGATTAAAATCCCTGATGGCTCGCCCGGGAATCGAACCCGGGGCAATTTGGGCCAAAGCCTAGCGCGCTAACCATTTAGCCACGGAGCCGGACTCAGTGTAGGTTACCAAATGTCACTTCTATATGCAGGGTGGCACTTTGACACTATACCGTTAGTTACGAAGTGCCACATATAATCAGAATTGTATCTCCACTACTCTCGCATCATCAAAGGAATGGCAAGCTCGACTAATCCAGATTGTGGTCTTCCACCTTTTAGTACCCAGCATGCTCAGTTAATTTTCGACTTAGAATCTTACTAGTCTGCTCATATTCAAGACATGGAACATTGTATCATAGTTGTAGGAACCGGGTATGTCACAAAGTACTTCAACTGAAGAATGCTCCTTTGGGAGTTGAACCTGGTGGTAATTTCGTCTACTCAAGACGTGAGAATTGTTTTTCGTAAAGCCGTGTACATACTGCAGTACTATAATTTCTGTGAACCGCCCGCAGTGGTCTCCGGGTACATATTCAGACTCTGGTCCGAAAGGTGCTGGGCTCGATTCACGGCTCTTTCAAGAATTTAATTCTGGGCCAAGTGTTGGAACGGGATACACTCAGCCTCGTGAGACTAAACTGAGAGGTGATGGGTTCGATTCACATCTCAGCCTTCTTAGACGTGGATTTCCGTGTTTATTTTTATTTCAACTCCATGCAATTGCTGGTATGGTTCCTAACTTAAGGGCACGGCCACCTCCTTTCAGATCCTAGCCTCAATAGCAAACACGCACATTCCTATAGGCACCAGAATAACACAGGCTATCAGAAACACACATGGGGCTGAGGACTACGATGTCCAAGACCTTAAATAAAACAGCAGTAGCTGCAGTTGGGTTTTCACGACTACAATGATGTCTTGAGGATATTAGGTCATGTATTGTACATATAATGCAAGCCATGTTAATGGAAGATAGAGAATTCAAATGAATCAAAGGGGGCTCGAACCTGCGACCTCCGACTTTGTACACCGCACGTAGGAGTATTGGCACTCCAAAACCGGTCAAAAGTCAAAATTACCAAGTAAGGTTAAAATCCTTTCAAACGTTGGTTGGTTGGTTCCTCAATTTAGGGGCTGCGACAACTCGGTCATGTAGCCCCATGTAGTTTAGGTGTGTGTAGAATCTGTCTGATGACCAGTGTTAATTGTGATGGCTGTATTAGTGTGTGTTATCTGCTTTTAATTCGAGTAAGGACTGTAGACATTGAATTTTCAAGTAGTTCCTACTTCTGCCGCCAAACGCCAACGTCAAAGACCAACTAGTTCTGAACTTGGTTACTAGATGCCACCACAGTCGGCTCCTGGCCACGAACGTTGGAACCTAAGAGCGTTAGTCAAATTTAACCTATACCGTAATTTATCTTCACACAAGTGTAAATAGTGGAAGGTTCTTTATCATGCCATCAATCTATGACATGGGACCGCCGGCTTTACTTCCCCTCCGAAGGAAGGCATACTGAGGGATTTTTAACGCTCTTAAAAATCCGACGACTTCGGCTGGGTTTGAACCCGCGACCTTGGGCATAAAAGCTCAGCATGCTACCAACTACGCCACCGAAGCCGCCCCTTTCAAGGTCGATAACCGGTCTAGCTATCGGCAGCCAAAACCTTCCCCTCCCCTCACGCCAATGTTGCACAGTCGGTCGGAACCCAGGCATAGTCGGAAACGCATATACTTGTTCGCGGGATCTCGTGTGTGCAATTTGTCTCTTTCGCTATTGTGGTTAAGTTAAGATAGCAATCGCCTATTTAATATGGAAGTGGAAGGTAGGTACTGCGCCAGAATTTATTGAAGGTCATTACTCAAGAACTGATCGGGAGATGAACCAAGACCCCAGAAAATAAATGAATGGATAAAAATTTTTATTTATTAAAAATTTGAGTAATATGTGAAAAACTGTATGGAAATGAGTGAAATACTATAGATCTTATGCATTTATAAAAGACAAGGAAGTAGGAATGATTTAAAGATGGACATATATTCCATTATACGAAAGAGGGAGGTTCACATTACGAGAAAGATCACGCCACTTGAAGCGAGAGTTACGTCATGAGAGAGGGGAAGAGGCGAAGGTCGAACTGCGGAAGGAAGTCAGGAGAGGTGGTAGGAGTTACGTCACACCACGGGAGGAGAGGAAGTGAGAGTAGAACTTGAGGAATGCGGAGAGCAGGACGAGAGAGTTTTTTTTCCAATTGAGATTTGAACGAGACAAGACCTCGAGCATAAACGAGTATCTTTATAATAGTGCTACGGTTCACAAAGGTTGTAAGTAAGGAAGAGTGTACTTTCAGTAACTTGGGAGCAAGCTACAACTATATATTGCAGTGCTTATGCAAAGTATTCCACATAGCTAGAAACATTATCGACAAGAAGCTATTCAGTATTTCTACGTGTAAAAGCTTATTTCAACATTCTATTGAAAATGCAAGTTATAAGGCAGCAACGGGGAGGTCTCAAGTATATTGTTAAGAATATGAATATTGACATGTGCTAAGTTAAGCATGGGGAAGTTGAAGACTACAAGGATGTCAGTTGAATTCCAGATTCACTAGCATGAAAGACGCTACAAATATCTACGCAAAGCGCAATATCACCGAGCAAAACTCATACTTTTCTACGAGAGTTTTAACACATCTTGAGATACGAAAAAGCTTGCATAAACGACAGTATTACACCGTGATGTCTATTCTGAAGAAAACCGATGTCTATTCTGAAGAGATGGAGAATCGAAGCCGGCCTACTTAGAGCGGAGGAGAGACGGGGTGTTGGCAGAGCTGTTCACAGCGAGGTCATTCACCGCGAGTCCAGCTGCTGCTATCACAAAACCGGTCTTCATAGCTGTGGACATTGCTATGAACACGACAAGTTTGGTTTGGAAGGAGCGATGCAAGTATTTTCAGCAGTACAGAAGTCAACACAAGGTAGTGAGAAAATTGTCTTTTATAATGTAGAATTGTAGTTTAGTTGTGTGATTATCCAATTGACCAACCGCATATTTTCAACCGCATATTTTCAACAGCATTTTTCTTAACTGCATTATTTAAAACGTGTAATTTTGTCAAAGTAATTAAATTTGTGTAGATCTTGTTATTGTGATTTTTCATATTTTTCTACGGAGTTATTTGCCGTATTTCTTGAAAAATTTCAGTCACTTGGACGAAATTTTGGCATGATGATGATGCTATTAACACTAAGGTTATAGTAAAGTAAAATCGTGTAAATATTTTCATACTTGCGTTAGATTTAATTTAATTAAATCTGTTTTATCGCAGCGATGGAATATAAAGGAATTGAGAGGAATATAAAGGAATTGTTCAGAGTAACTTAGAACCAATTGTATTAAAGGAATTTAAAGCGTTAAAAAAGGAATATAAAGGAATTGTTCAGAGGAAAGCAAATTATTGGAAGGAATTGTATTAAAGAAATTTAGAGCGTTAAAATGGAATGTAGAGTAAACTATATAAAAGGAATAGAACGTTGAACGAAATAAAGCAGGAGTAAGATTGTAAATGAAGTAAAATGAAATTTATTGGAGCAAATTTAAGTACAGTATACTTAAGAAGTAACGTCACGAAGTGTAAAGAATATTTCGACAACTCATGATGTTGATTCGAGTGTCAGAAATTTATTATGAACGAAAGTATTACGAAAAGCTTAAGCACATATGTCTAATGAGATTTAGAGCGTTAAAAACATAAATGAATTGTTAAACAAATATTAATGGAATGAAGTCAAACTTATATCTTTTGGTAAGAATATGAATATTTACTGATATTTCTTGAAAAGTTGTAATAAAATGTAAAGCTGAATTTAAACACGTGAAGAGGAAAGTTAACGAAGTCAAATCACAGGGTGATTAGAAAAGTGAAAGTACAGAGATTTATTACAGAAATGAAATTACGAGCACGAGGCGATGTTGTATCAATTATAGAGGAGAAATGTTAAGTAAAGGAAGTATATGTATTGAAGTAGAAGTTTATAGTTGAATTACCGTGCAGATTAAGGAAATATGAACGTAAAGGAGGTACGTAAATTTACGAAGGGACGCAGGGGAGTCTCTTAAGTTTTTGTAGTATTGAATGCAATAATTGTGAAGTTATGAGAGTGTAGTAAGGGAAGATTCTGTACAGGGTGTTTAAGAGAGAAAGTAATTGTTGTATAATTATGGAGGAGAAGTGTGGAAACGAAGGTTAATGCCGTGCACTTACAGTATTCACGTTTATCAGAAGATTGTTAACTCAGTAAAGAATTTCAGCACTTATTTCAGAATTTCATGATATATAGATAAAGGTAAAAAGGAACAGTGCTTAGCTTAAATGTTTGTCACTTATGTTCAATTGATTATGACGAGTATTTGTTACTTTCAACACGATAGTTGCGGTGTATGTTTGTTTGAATTTGATGTTTAAGAGAAATGGAGTAGATGAAAAACTTATTGGAGGAAGAAAATTTAATCTTCGACGTTATGGAGTGTAAAATTTGAATTTCATAAAAAGATGTATATATGCACATAGTTCATGAATCATTTGATTAGATATGGAACTACGGTTCATAGTTGAAGCGGACCTGTATAAAATAGGGCAATACTTAATGTCACGCCGTTTCACATTTTCTTACGACAGTAATGCCACGTGCAAATCTATCTTTGCAGTTATTTTTGTTGAAGTGTCAGGGAGACACAATATTAAGGGAGGAAGCCAGTTGTTATACATGTTTTATTAGCTTAATAAACGGCTAGTGCTTTTTAGCAACTTAGTCAAATTTTATCTAAACTGATTCCGTTTTCATTGTCGTCATCGTCGAAAATAGTACTACGAGGTATAGATACAGGCGCTCACTATAGATTAGACCTTATCACCCCTCGAGATTGGAGTTTCTCGGTTGTTCTAAATGTAAATAATAGTAGAAATTTGTACCTTGTCTAGTAGTACTATTTTCTTTACGAATAATATCTATCCTGTATGTACCTGGAATTCCCAATTTTACTTAGTAGGCATGATAAGCTTGTGAGCTGGGTAACTTACATGTCTGCAATCCTTTTTCGGGCTTTGGATATAAGTACTGATGGGTTTTTCGGGCGCATATAGATAGAGATATATTATTTAAATGGCATACCCATCCGTGGGGCGTTCGAAAAGCATTCGAAATGCATTCGAAAGAGCACTTGAGAGAAGAAGTTTGGAAGTACTCGAGAGTGAGGCCATATTAGTTTTGAAAAGAAAAATGCCGATCCCAAATTTAATGATTGTTGAGATGAACACAACATCAGAAGATTAGTGGAGTACACTATAGTTGTGAGGCATAATTTGTAAACCAGCTAACGACATTTGTCATGTAATAGTAAATTTAAAAGTAAATTCACGCTGTTAAACATAGGTTAAGTGAGATGATAAAATGAAGCGATGTCAGTTCGGTAAAATGGGACGACAAAGTATACGAGACAACTCGCGATTGAAATAGATGTAAGTAGGATTAAGATGTTCTATATATTCCATTACTGGTATAAAATGCATGCGTTGGTCAATCTGGATATTCACTGGTAATTTTTGCAGTCGACACTTCCCTTATTCTCAAGAAAAGAAGAAAGATGTCAACGAATGATATGACGTTCATTCGAACGATGCTTGAAACCATGAAGGAAGGTCAAAGTACATTGACCAAAGACCTTGAAGCCCTCCACCAGTTAACACATAACAACATTAAACAATTAAAAACTGAGATACAGAAATCAGCAGCTACTGTAAAATCAGAAGTCAAAGCAGAGTTAGCAGTTGCTCAAACAATTACTACGGCTAGTATAACATTAGCACAGGAAGAGGTTCGGAGAAATCAGGAAAAAGCACAGGAAGAAGTTAAGTTAGCTTTAGAGAAGGCCAGAAAAGAAGATAGACTAGCTAGAGAGAAGGAAAGAGAAGAAGCCAAGCTAGCTTTGGAACAGGCAAATAGGATAAGAGCAGAGATAAGATTAGCTCAGGAAAAAGCTCGCGAGGAGGACAGGTTAAGTCAGGAGCAGGCTAGATTGGAAGATAGAAAGATCCAAGCCGAAATAAGAAAAGCGCAGGAGGAAGCTAGGAAAACACAGGAGGAGGTCAGGAAAAATCAGGAAAAAGCTCAGGTAATTTTTGAATGGGCAGGTAAAGCACAGGAAGAATTAAAAGTTTCAGTTAATCAAGTCAAACAGGACATGGCAGGAAAAGTGAAAGAACTAGAACAGAAATTACAGGCCAGCATGAGCTCAATTAAGGAAGACAATAACACTCATCATGTACACATTTCAGGGGCCCAGAAGAAACTCAAGGAGCAACTTGACAATCTAAATGGCACTGTTGGTGAATTGCAGGTCAAATTGGAAGGTCAATGTAAACTGATTGAAGAGGGTATAAATGTAGATATAAATGCTTCCATTGTAAAGGCAGTTACGGACATGAAGGAGGAGGTCGTAACAGTCACAACTCAAATCATATCAGAGATACATCACAAATTAGCAAATGACATTAAAGCTATAGAGTTATGTTCCAATATCAATGTTAGCAAGGTACGGGAAGATCTATCTAAGCGGATAGATACATTACAAATTAATAACGTAGCCACGCTGACAGAGATTGTTAATAAAACAGATTTAACTAACTCAAATGAATTTGACAAAATTAAATGTACGGTCGATGGGATAAACATAGAACTAGCGAAAATTCAATCAAAGCAGGATGAGGATATCAGAGAAATCGAACAGCAATTAAGGTCACTTACGATAGGAGATGCTACATTTTCATCAACGTTAAGAACCGAAGTCAGGGAGGACATCAGAAAGGACTTGACGAGATTTTTTCAAGCAAGAGATGAAAAATTAAAAGAAGAAATAAGAAGATTAGAGGCTAGGAGAGACAGGATAGAAGAGGATAAGGAAAGCGAGAGTAGTCAACAGCAAATTCCGAAGTCCAATTTTAACTTCAGTCAAGAGCCATTTCACACTGAAATAGGGGAATTTGGAGGAAATTTTGAACCTTACCAAAATAGATCAAATGCCAATAATGTCGTAATAAAGAATAACAATGAGAAACCGAACAAATTCAGCGGAGTAGGCAATATTACTGCAGGAGAATTTCTGAGAGACATGAGGTCGTATTTAGAAGACAATAGGATACCTCGTGAAAGACATATGAGAGTCGTGGAAAAATACTTAGATTCAGAAGCATTAGTATGGCACAGAGCTTTCAGATACACATATCAGACATTTGAAGAATTCGCGATAGCTCTACAAAAACGATTTTGGGGCAAGGAACTTCAACAGGATATACGAGCGGAAATTTATTCTAAGAAGTATGCATATTCCAGTCCTACGAAATACGCAAGTTTCTTCACGAAACAATTAGCACGCTTGCAGTATTTGCAACCCCCTTTGGCGGAAGAAGACTTGGTTCACGCTATTTCATGTCAGCTACCAACAGAAGTTAGAAGACACCTCATCTCGGCAAACGTGAAAACTCTAGAAGGAATGGCGGAAATTTTGAGAAGACTGGATCACACGCCTAATGTGTCCACCAACTCAACTGGAAATCAAAACCAGAGAAGTAGAAACCAGGAACCGAGAGAAATACACACCATTCACATCGATCAAATGCAGCAAACAGAGGAGAACAAAAATGGAGTAGGTCCAACGAGATCCAGGATATATGGGCAGAATCGATTTCGACCAGATTATCAGAGACCTAGAGAAGGAAGGTCATATGAAAATCAAAGATGGAGGAATAACTACTACACCAGGAACAATGATTATCGTAGAGAGGGATATTATAATCGAAATAACCCTACGAATAATTATGGATATCGGGGATATCAGAACTGGAGAAACACGAGTAATTATTCAAGACAGCAACAACAGCAACAAGGTTGGAGGAATAATAACAATGTAAGAAGGTATTATGATGACAGGGAAAGAGAAAGTCAAGAGTACCTAAGGAATCTCAGAGAAAGGAATGCGAGAGACCAAGATCAGGGACAGCATAACCGGAATCAAGAACCTCAACCTGGAACAAGCAGAGATAGAAGGAATGAAGACACAGGAGGGGCACAAAAAAACGTCAAATTCCAAAAAGTGAAAGGAGAAGAAAACAGCACCGTAACCAGACATGAGATCCAAATTAATGAATTGTATGAAGCCACGAATGAAGATCTTCTATATGAGAGAGAAGAGGCGAAAACAGATAGAGTAGCAAGGTTACCGATTATAGAAATCATATCAGAAGGAGAATGCCTGAGAACACTACTAGATACGGGAGCAACAGCATCAATTTTATCAGAGAACTGTTTTCACAGATTGAAGAATGGAAATTCACTTATAGCAATGCCTGTTTCAACCATTAAAGTCAGGGGCGTATTTAACGACAAGACCATGAAATGTAAAGTCCAAGCGCTAATGGAATTCTCTATAAATAAACACAGATATGAGCAGATATTCATAGTCTTGAGCCAGATTAATTTTGATGCTATTTTAGGCATTGATTTTATAACCAAGACTGGAGCTGTAATCGATTTACGAAATGGAGTCATAAGATTTAATGAAGGCCTACATCAATCAGAGGATAAGACGAAGGATGAGAATGAGTGTAGTTTGTTTGACGAAACTACAGAAGAAAATCTTGTGAAGATTGTTATGGAAATCGAAGCAGAAGGAATACCTCACTATGGCAGAAAGATTGAGAATTTTGAAGATCAGAGGGAGAAGTTGGAAGAATTTGTCACGACTTATGCAGACATTTTTGATAACAAGCCAGGTATTATAAGAGGATATAAATATCAGATTAAGCTAACTGACGACACACCTTATCAGAAGAAATTGTATCCAATTCCGGAGAAGTATCAAGCTGAAGTGACAGAGCTCATAAAAGGCATGGAAAAGGAAGGAATTATAAGAAAGCAAGCCACTCCTTATTTAAATCCACTAACTGTTGTGAAGAAAGCAGATGGTAGTCTTAGACTATGTTTAGATGCCAGGGGCATAAATACTCTTCTGCTGAAAGAATTCGACAGGCCACCGAAAATTAGAGAACTACTGAGGAGATTCAAGAATAAAACCTGTTTCTCAGTGATTGATTTAACTGCAGCATTTCATCAAATAGAGCTTACAGAAGACAGTAAATGTTATACAGGGTTCATGTTCAATCAAACCTGTTATGTATACCAAAGAGTACCATATGGATTGGTAAATTCAAGTCCAGCACTTATCAGAGCCTTGGATGACAAGTTGAGTGAAGAAGTGAAACAATTTGCTATTTGCTACGTGGACGATATCATCATATCTTCAGAGACACCAGAGCAACATTTCATGCATTTGACGAAGCTATTTGATAACCTTAGAAGTGCAAACATCAAGGTGAAGTTGGATAAATGTCATTTCATTCAAGAAAAGATCAACTTTCTTGGGCATACTATAGACAGATTTGGTTACCATCCGAAAGAAGACAAGATTGAAGCAATTTTGAAATTTCCAACACCCAAGAAAATCAAAGACATCAGAGCTTTTGCGGGTCTTTGTCAGTTTTTCAGTAGTCATTGTCCACGATATTCAGAAATCATGGCACCTCTACATGAGCTTCTAAAGAAGAACAATAGATGGAAATGGGATGCAGCTACTGAGAATGCCTTTATTCAAGCGAAGGAAATGCTCAGAGAAAACATCAAGTTGGAGTACCCAGATTTTGAAAGAACATTCATCATAGAAACAGACGCTTCACGAGTTGGTATTAGTGCAGTCTTATATCAGAAGGATCAAGATGGAAATCCTCACTATATTTCATTCAGCAGTAGGAAGTTACGCACACACGAGCTGAATTACTTCACGACGGAGCTTGAAGCTTTAGCCGTCATAAATGCTCTACAAAATTGGAAGAAATTATTGCTGGGACACAAGATCATAATCAGAACGGATCATAAAGCACTAGAATTCATGTTGAAGTCAGACTTGTCAAGTGATAGGATGACAAGATGGACCATGTTTTTGCAACAATTTGATGCCACGATAGTTCATGTACCTGGAAAAGACAACCTTCTAGCAGATATTCTTTCCAGACATCCGATTCCTGAGAGAGATGTGAGAGTTAATGTTATCCAGACAGATGCTGAAGATCAAGAAACGCTGGATAAGTTGAAAAGAATTCCTCTTTTTTAAAAGAAGCATGCACCATTCAGGAACATTTATCGATTTTTGTCAGGGAGAATGACGAGGAGGCACGCCTCATACTTCGAAACGAGAAAGAAAGCTAGACACTATATTCTCGTGGGAGAAACTGTATGTAAATACATTGATGCCAGACATACGAAAGTACGAGTTGCTATTCCACCAGAACTTATTGTGCCACTAATTTGGTTAGTACACAAAAGTATAGGCCATGGAGGAACTGACAAAACATACTATACCATGTTAGAAAAATTCTACTGGATTAATATGAGAGAATCCATAACCATAGTAATCAGATCTTGTGAGCTGTGTCAGAAGAATAAATATAATTCTGAACTATTGAAGGAGAGACCTAAAGCGATTATTCCGACGAAACCATTGGAATTGTTTAGTCAGGATATTTTTGGACCTGCACCTAAAGGAGACAGAGGAAACCAGTATGTGTTAGTTACAATGGATGTATTCTCCAAAATTGTAATGCTCAATCCCATGCAGAAAGCAACAACGAGGAATGTTTTATATCACCTGGAGAGGAACATTATTCCAAAGTTAGGAAAACCAGAGAGGCTATTAACAGACCATGGAACGCAATTCACTTCTGCAGAATTTCAGGGAGCGATGGATAGGTTGGATATTGTTCACCTATTTTCATCAGTTAGAAGCCCAGAGACGAATCCTATTGAAAGAACGATGCTGGAATTTTCAAAGTACATTCGCTTGTATAGTGCAGATAATCATGCGAATTGGGTAAAGATTGTACCTCTAGTGGAATTTTGTATCAATAATACGAGACATGAGAGCACCAACGATATTTCAATCATGTTACATTTTGAAGAGAAACCGGTACGACCATGGGACGGGATCTTCAATATTCCGGAAGATAACGAACCACCGATGGACCAGAGAATCGAAGAAGCAAGGATCCAGTTAAACAAAGCGGCTGAGAAGAGATTAAAACGTTTAGAAGGGAAGAGATTCAGTGGACCGTTACGAGAAGGAGACCTTGTATTAGTCAGAATTCCTGTGAAAGCTGACGTACTGAAGAAAGTGTATATCAAATTCAGTAACCTGTTCAGAGGACCATTCAAAGTAGATACAGTCTACGGAAATAATTGCTATAAAATTGTGAGAGTGGAAGATAATAGATCCATTGGAAAATTCAACCATTCCAAGTTGAAAAGATTTTACCCACAAATACAGTAAAATCAATAAATTCAGTCTCAAGAGCAGAGAAATCACTGGTATTAAAGAAAGTACAGGCTATACTTTACTTTAAATTAGCAACGGGGAAATGCGCCAGAATTTATTGAAGGTCATTACTCAAGAACTGATCGGGAGATGAACCAAGACCCCAGAAAATAAATGAATGGATAAAAATTTTTATTTATTAAAAATTTGAGTAATATGTGAAAAACTGTATGGAAATGAATGAAATACTATAGATCTTATGCATTTATAAAAGACAAGGAAGTAGGAATGATTTAAAGATGGACATATATTCCATTATACGAAAGAGGGAGGTTCACATTACGAGAAAGATCACGCCACTTGAAGCGAGAGTTACGTCATGAGAGAGGGGAAGAGGCGAAGGTCGAACTGCGGACGGAAGTCAGGAGAGGTGGTAGGAGTTACGTCACACCACGGGGGGAGAGGAAGTGAGAGTAGAACTTGAGGAATGCGGAGAGCAGGACGAGAGAGTTTTTTTTTCCAATTGAGATTTGAACGAGACAAGACCTCGAGCATGAACGAGTACCTTTATAATAGTGCTACGGTTCACAAAGGTTGTAAGTAAGGAAGAGTGTAATTTCAGTAACTTGGGAGCAAGCTACAACTATATACTGCAGTGCTTATGCAAAGTATTCCACATAGCTAGAAACATTATCGACAAGAAGCTACTCAGTATTTCTACGTGTAAAAGCTTATTTCAACATTCTATTGAAAATGCAAGTTATAAGGCAGCAACGGGGAGGTCTCAAGTATATTGTCAAGAATATGAATATTGACATGTGCTAAGTTAAGCATGGGGAAGTTGAAGACTACAAGGATGTCAGTTGAATTCCAGATTCACTAGCATGAAAGACGCTACAAATATCTACGCAAAGCGCAATATCACCGAGCAAAACTCATACTTTTCTACGAGAGTTTTAACACATCTTGAGATACGAAAAAGCTTGCATAAACGACAGTATTACACCGTGATGTCTATTCTGAAGAAAACCGATGTCTATTCTGAAGAGATGGAGAATCGAAGCCGGCCTACTTGGAGCGGAGGAGAGACGGGGTGTTGGCAGAGCTGTTCACAGCGAGGTCATTCACCGCGAGTCCAGCTGCTGCTATCACAAAACCGGTCTTCATAGCTGTGGACATTGCTATGAACACGACAAGTTTGGTTTGGAAGGAGCGATGCAAGTATTTTCAGCAGTACAGAAGTCAACACAAGGTAGTGAGAAAATTGTCTTTTATAATGTAGAATTGTAGTTTAGTTGTGTGATTATCCAATTGACCAACCGCATATTTTCAACCGCATATTTTCAACAGCATTTTTCTTAACTGCATTATTTAAAACGTGTAATTTTGTCAAAGTAATTAAATTTGTGTAGATCTTGTTATTGTGATTTTTCATATTTTTCTACGGAGTTATTTGCCGTATTTCTTGAAAAATTTCAGTCACTTGGACGAAATTTTGGCATGATGATGATGCTATTAACACTAAGGTTATAGTAAAGTAAAATCGTGTAAATATTTTCATACTTGCGTTAGATTTAATTTAATTAAATCTGTTTTATCGCAGCGATGGAATATAAAGGAATTGAGAGGAATATAAAGGAATTGTTCAGAGTAACTTAGAACCAATTGTATTAAAGGAATTTAAAGCGTTAAAAAAGGAATATAAAGGAATTGTTCAGAGGAAAGCAAATTATTGGAAGGAATTGTATTAAAGAAATTTAGAGCGTTAAAATGGAATGTAGAGTAAACTATATAAAAGGAATAGAACGTTGAACGAAATAAAGCAGGAGTAAGATTGTAAATGAAGTAAAATGAAATTTATTGGAGCAAATTTAAGTACAGTATACTTAAGAAGTAACGTCACGAAGTGTAAAGAATATTTCGACAACTCATGATGTTGATTCGAGTGTCAGAAATTTATTATGAACGAAAGTATTACGAAAAGCTTAAGCACATATGTCTAATGAGATTTAGAGCGTTAAAAACATAAATGAATTGTTAAACAAATATTAATGGAATGAAGTCAAACTTATATCTTTTGGTAAGAATATGAATATTTACTGATATTTCTTGAAAAGTTGTAATAAAATGTAAAGCTGAATTTAAACACGTGAAGAGGAAAGTTAACGAAGTCAAATCACAGGGTGATTAGAAAAGTGAAAGTACAGAGATTTATTACAGAAATGAAATTACGAGCACGAGGCGATGTTGTATCAATTATAGAGGAGAAATGTTAAGTAAAGGAAGTATATGTATTGAAGTAGAAGTTTATAGTTGAATTACCGTGCAGATTAAGGAAATATGAACGTAAAGGAGGTACGTAAATTTACGAAGGGACGCAGGGGAGTCTCTTAAGTTTTTGTAGTATTGAATGCAATAATTGTGAAGTTATGAGAGTGTAGTAAGGGAAGATTCTGTACAGGGTGTTTAAGAGAGAAAGTAATTGTTGTATAATTATGGAGGAGAAGTGTGGAAACGAAGGTTAATGCCGTGCACTTACAGTATTCACGTTTATCAGAAGATTGTTAACTCAGTAAAGAATTTCAGCACTTATTTCAGAATTTCATGATATATAGATAAAGGTAAAAAGGAACAGTGCTTAGCTTAAATGTTTGTCACTTATGTTCAATTGATTATGACGAGTATTTGTTACTTTCAACACGATAGTTGCGGTGTATGTTTGTTTGAATTTGAATTTGATGTTTAAGAGAAATGGAGTAGATGAAAAACTTATTGGAGGAAGAAAATTTAATCTTCGACGTTATGGAGTGTAAAATTTGAATTTCATAAAAAGATGTATATATGCACATAGTTCATGAATCATTTGATTAGATATGGAACTACGGTTCATAGTTGAAGCGGACCTGTATAAAATAGGGCAATACTTAATGTCACGCCGTTTCACATTTTCTTACGACAGTAATGCCACGTGCAAATCTATCTTTGCAGTTATTTTTGTTGAAGTGTCAGGGAGACACAATATTAAGGGAGGAAGCCAGTTGTTATACATGTTTTATTAGCTTAATAAACGGCTAGTGCTTTTTAGCAACTTAGTCAAATTTTATCTAAACTGATTCCGTTTTCATTGTCGTCATCGTCGAAAATAGTACTACGAGGTATAGATACAGGCGCTCACTATAGATTAGACCTTATCACCCCTCGAGATTGGAGTTTCTCGGTTGTTCTAAATGTAAATAATAGTAGAAATTTGTACCTTGTCTAGTAGTACTATTTTCTTTACGAATAATATCTATCCTGTATGTTCCTGGAATTCCCAATTTTACTTAGTAGGCATGATAAGCTTGTGAGCTGGGTAACTTACATGTCTGCAATCCTTTTTCGGGCTTTGGATATAAGTACTGATGGGTTTCTTCGGGCGGAGTACGTTTTCTTACAACATACGGTACTTTTATTGTTATATTGTCTAAATTGTACTTTTATAGACAGTATGTAAACACATCAAAAAAAGTTTTGCATCACCTCGGTTCCAAGAGTTCCGGAACCTTTAAATACAAAGGGAATAGAGATCAACACAAACAACATTTCAGCTCGTTTTATTGCTCATGAGACCCACACATTGCATGTTGTACCATCATACAGCTAGACTTTCAGCATTTGTGGTCCAGATTGCAGTACACACCACTACCTCTAATACCCAGTAGCACGTCCTCTTGCATTGATGCATGCCTGTATTCGTCGTGGCATACTATCCACAAGTTCATCAAGACACTGTTGGTCCAAATTGTCCCACTCCTCAACGACAATTCGGCGTAAATCTCTCAGAGTGGTTGGTGGGTCAAGACGTCCATAAACAGCCCTTTTCAACATATCCCAGGCATGCTCGATAGGGTTCATGTCTGGCGAACATGCTGGCCACTGTAGTCGAGCGATGTCGTTATCTTGAAGGAACGCATTCACAAGATGTGCACGATGAGGTCGAGAATTGTCGTCCATGAAGACAAATGCCTCTCCAATATTCTGCCGATATGGGTGCACTATGGGTCGGAGGATGTCATTCAGGTATCGTAAAGCCGTTTCGGAGCCTTCCATGACCACCAGTGGCGTACGTCGGCCCCACATAATGCCACCCCAAAACATCAGGGAACCACCACCTTGCTGCACTCGCTGGACAGTGTGTCTAAGACGTTCAGCCTGACCAGGGTGCCTCCAAACACGTCTCCGACGATTGTCTGGTTGAAGGCATATGCGACACTCATCGGTGAAGAGAACGTGATGCCAATTCTGTGGGGTCCATTCAGCATGTTGTTGGGCCCATCTGTACCGCGCTGCATGGTGTCGGGGTTGCAAAGCTGGACCTCGCCATGGACGTCGGGAGTGAAGTTGCGCATCATGCAGCCTATTGCGCACAGTTTGAGTTGAAACACGACGTCCTGTGGCTGAACGAAACGCATTATTCAACATGGTGGCATTGCTGTCAGGGTTCCTCCGAGCGGCAATCCGTAAGTAGCGGTCATCCACTACAGTAGTAGCCCTTGGGCGGCCTGAGCGAGGCCTGTCATCGACAGTTCCTGTATCTCTGTACCTCCTCCATGTCCGAACAACATCGCTTTGGTTCACTCGGAGACGCCTGGAAACTTCTTGACACAAAGTAACAATGCGGACGCGATCGAACTGCGGTATTGACCTTCTAGGCATGGTAGAACTACAGACAACATGAGCAGCGTACCTTCGTCCTGGTGGAATGACTGGAACTGATCGGCTGTCGTACCCCCTCCGTCTAATAGGCCCTGCTCATGCATGGTTGTTTACATCTTTGAGCAGTTTTAGTGACATCTATGAACAGTCAAAGGGACTGTATCTTTGATACAATATACACAGTCAACGTCTATATGCCGGAGATCTGGGAACCGAGGTGATGCAAAACTTTTTTTGATGTGTGTATATGGATATTTTTGTTACCTCAAAATCATTGGATATCAATGTTTTTATTTACATGCCGGGTCTTGTCGAGCTATATTTCTTTTTTAGACTAATACCAATTGTTTAACACAATAACATTGTCCATGCTTATCCACCATTTTGTATTTTGTTCATTCAAGCTTAAATTTTCAATTAGTTAAAGGATTGCAACATAGAAATTTCTTGTTTTCTTTCTCTTGCAGATTATTTGTCGCAATCATACCGTCTTTACCTCCAGATGAAAGTGATAGCGACGAAAATACAGAGAAAGGTGAAGATGACGACGAAGAGGACGATGACCAACATTATGACACTGATTAAGGATACGTTGCAATAGTTTTCGTGTCAAGTTTGTATATTTTGTAAATAAAACATCAAATTAAGGTCAAAAATTGTTTTTCATGTGAGTATGTGAAACAAATTAAATAAGGCTTTCCAGTCGGTCAACACAAATGGTGCCCAATTACATTAGGCGGGAAACAAGGATTTACATGCCCTAATCTGAAAGAAATAAGATATTAATACAAAATAACACGCTTTTATGTTCAAAATGGGACTTAATTGGATGACATGTTTCGAACGTCAAGCGTTCATCTTCAGATCCTATTCACTTAGGCTTAGTTTATGTACGATGTTTATGAATTACACTTATGTACAAATATTATATACTATGTTTGGAATACATAAGTTTGTAAACACTTGTGTAACGTATTACACAATTTTGTTACAGGCCCACTGGCCTGGTGCGTGTCTTCGAAATTCAGCATCTTGAGTGACTTGCATGTCAGCGACACAATTCCAGTACCTCAATCCAGAATTAAATTTCTTGCCAGAGCCGAGAATCGAACCCAGGCCTCTAGTGAGGAAGCCAACAATGCTAACCACTACACCACAAGGCATACAATTTAAAGATGAAATGTACTCAGACTGATTTTTAGAGTGCTCGTTATATTGAATTCTTAAGGATTCATTACTATTAAGAGCATTGGCAACTCTACATGGAATAGTTTTCAATATACCCTTCATTATCAGAAATAGTGGTTGTTGATTCTTTAGGGGCTTTGCAACATCACTGACAGGTAGCCCCGTGTACTTGGGTGTGTTTAGAAATTGTTGGATAACTTGTGCTACTGACATGACTGTACTAGTCCGTGTACTTTTAATTGAGGTAGGATTTGGTTAGGAAACGACAGTGGTCTTAAATTACAGTACGTACCATCTAGCATTTGCCAGGAGTAGAAGTAGGGAAAACATGGAAAACCACTTCCAGAATCTAAACTCTTCACAGTTTTGGCTCACGAGGCTGAGAGTACCCTGTTCCAGTCCTCAGATCAGAATTAAATTCCTTGGCAGAGCAGGGTATCGAACCAGGATCTTCGGAATAACAATAAGAACGCTCAACGCTACACCAGGAGGTAGATTCCAGCGATTTATGATTCAATCGTTATTCATCTAATTAGATCTATTTAAAACTTAACTACGAATTTTACAGGTAGCACTGGCATTATACAATTGCTCAACATATTACCTGAAAAAGTTTGGCCTAATAGAGCTACACCGTACAGTATGTTTGAAATTGGTTTCTTGCATGGATTCTGAGATATTGGGAGAGTATACGACTCAAATATCCAAGGAGAGTTACTAGGTTGTTGGTTGGACAGAGAATACACAAATATGTCTTATATCTCATGTCTCTTATATACAACAATTGGTTGAAATCCACTGAATGTTATGGAAGTTGCATTCAGTTAAACATGAAACTCACTAACGTACATATAATTATTATGATAACACTAATATGCATGTGTTTTGTTCAAAATCAATCTGCATTAAGACACTATAATTAAGTGAACAGAGTTTTAAACTGTCTATATGAACAGATTCTACTATGTTGAGTTGAGAGCTCAAATGTTCTCAGAAAGTTACTAAGGAGTTTGTAGTCTCGTGGACTCTGTAAATATGCATGCTTATGTCGGTCAAGGTATACATTAAACGTGAAAAATTATGTGTAAGTCCATAATTTAGTATGTTAGATGCATGAAGTTGAACAATTTATTATGTGATCAATTAGTGTGTGTGATGTGCAGCTAACTGTGTTTATGAAGTCCGTTGGCTCAAACGGAAGTATCGACATGTCACAGGACGAAAAATAGGTCTTAAGTTTCTTTGTTTTGTACTTTTTGGTTAGCAAGTTAGTGATAATATCTTCCAAAAGGATGCATTAAGTTCAGCAGACAAGTTTTGAACTCTGAAATGTACGATGCAGTGGGTGGATAATAGACAAAACTAATCGGTACATTTTGCTCACTCTAAGTTATTTCAACAAACATGAACTCTATCCTCAGTAACTCGACGGACGATTATGAACAAATAACCTTGATTTTCAGGTCATCTCTGCAATAAAGTGCAATACCGCCTCCGATCCTATCGGTACAGTCATGGAGATTATATCCATCAAGCTGAACCACACAGTTTGGAAGTGATTCTGGCAACCAACTCTCTGAAATTACCATTACATGAATATCGTTTTCACGGAATATGTCTTGAATCTCGTCTATGTGTGCTGGAGCTTTGGGAATTCAATTAGCAAATCTGTAAGGCTATGATATTTGTACGAGGTGCATTTAGAAAGTAAGTTTCCCTATTTAAATAAAGAGAACATAGTTCTATGCAAAACTTTATTGGCAACAGGTACAAAAATGTGTCAGCTACTTTTCGACATAAGCACCAAACGAATTGTGACCCTTTTCATAACGTGGTATCAACTTTTGTAGTTCAATGTCATAGAAGTCTGCCACCTGCGAATGGAATCAGCTCTTTGTCAGTGTGTAAATGCTGAACGGAGAACAGAAATTTCTTGAGTTGCAAGAAAATGTGGAAATCGCTGGGAGCAAGATGAGGACTGTAGCCTACGGTGTATGATCAAAGAGCCCCCAGCCAAACTTCTGGAGAACAGTTGGTGTCCTGATCTTGCTCCCAGGAATTTCCACCTTTTCTTGCACCTCAAAAAATTCCTGGCCTCCGGTTAGTATTTTCACACTGATGAAGAGCTGAAGACGACTGTCACACTCTGGTTCCATGCGCAGGTGCAGACTACTATGACACAGGCACACAAGTTGATACCACGCTATGACAAGCGTCTCAATACGTTTGGTGCTTTTGTCAGAAAAATGGTTGACACGCTGCTGTACCTGTTGCCAATAAAATTTTGCATATGAATATGTTCTCTTTACAAAATAAAATTAAATAGGGAAACATACTTTCTGGATGCACCTCGTATTGGAAGACATTAAATATGTTTTGAGTGTTTGACGGTTCGACCATGTTGTTGCGGAATATGTTTAATTTCATGTCATTGGAAAACAGAAAATCAATAATTTGATTGCGAGAATTAAGGATAATTCTAACTGAAGAAAAAAGACCCTCAATTATCAATTACTTTCATTCCTTTTTATGAATCCCAAGCAAGATCACGGCTGCTAACACTGTTACATATCCCAAGATCTAGAAGTGTTCAACATTCAGATTCATCGTTGGTTAAAATATTATCGGTTAACAATGCATTTGGTGCTAAAGTCGATTTACACTCTGGCAGTAGGACATTTAATACTACTCTAATGAAGGCAATTTATAATTTTGATTGTATTTTGGCTGGAATACCGACTACCCATCTTCATTTAATTGTTCCTTGAGTTTACATTATCATTTACCTTCTCATATTTGATGAGTATGTAACATTTTGCTAGCCCACACGTTGAGCGACAATTGTAACGTTAATTAATGCCCCATGTTGGTAGCGACAAATGTAACGGTTTGGCTGCCCCAAACTGTTGGGTGATAAATGTAACTGTTTACCTTTGCCTAAGCTATGTTGTTTTAATGGGTGCTAAGACCTCAATGCAATGCTGAAATCTAAATTTGTATTTAACAACGTCTAGCTCTGGTAGAACACCTTCAAGAATCTATTCACTCAGATCGTGGTATGATTTGATCATTAACCCAACAAACAATTGTATCAGGAGAAGGAATTGGTCTATATCTAATGCTACCTACTGAAAGCAAAGATTGCATTGTAAAAGAAATGAATTTATTATATAAAACAAGTATAGCAAAATTAATAATAATAATAATAATAAGTATAAAATTTAAATTGGAGCGTTGTGATTTGAATATTACCGATAGAAAATTACGTGAAAACGGAGTCTGATAAATTATTGATTTTACTCTTATTCCCAAGCTATGAAGTTACTGAAATATGAAATATAAAACAAAGAGAAACGAGAGATTGCGTATTTCTGCGTCATTCGCGCTTACCACTGGAAATGGCCGAAGCCTTTCCCTCGTACTGGATGATGCTGTGTGCTTCCCACAGTCTCCTGGACGTCGTCATCTTTGTCGATATTTGATGATATTCTGGTAGATTAGATAATTCTATGGTCCGTACATCGGACCCAAACACTCGTACAACCACACTGGTTAAGTTTTACAAAAGTTAGTCCTCCACGGAACATCGGAGCGACTCCCGCGTGCAACCGTACTCGTTAAGTTCTACCCAGATTGTCTTCGTTCCACGGAACATCGGAGCGACTCCCGCGTGCAACCACACTCCGCAAGTTCTACACAGATAGTCTTCGTTCCACGGAACATCGGAGCGACTCCCGCGTGCAACCACACTCCGCAAGTTCTACACAGATAGTCCTTTTTCCACGGCGCGTCGAACGATATATGCACCTGTCGGCTCCCCCACTCTTCATCCGACTTCTAGCTTACGTGGTCTCCACTGATTGGCTGCACCCCACGCGCTTTACTCCCCTCCTCTGGCTCATTACACTCGGCGGGAGGGTTCCGTTCCAACTATCCGCCTTTTCTTGACGCTGCAACCCCGCTTGCGTAATACTTCCCGACAAGATTAAGCGTGTACTTGAATTCCCAGTGAGTCACGTCTCTCGATATACCCTAACTGACGAAACTCCGTTAAATTCCGTAATCACATAACTTTCTATGATATTGTCGTTCGTAATAATTTGCTTGATAGCGTTTTCTAAGACATAGAAAACCTATCAGTATGCTTATAATTTTTATAAAATGCTCCGAAAATATCTTAATAATAATCATAATAAATTAATAATAATCATAATAAATTAATAATAATAATAAATTAACATGAAAAATTCTCTTGGCAAAACAATTTGCCGCGTAAATAAATATAGAATGGCTTCCTACTGACTTATGCCAGTGGCATAAAAACCCCTCGAAAAACACGTTACATATTCGCCTCGGATCATCGGATGATTTACCGTGACGACGGTCCATTATCCGATTATCCCAGACACGTTAATAAACCCCATCCAAAATACATATTACATAAATGAGATCACCCTAAATTACAGATATATACACTCATAATTTTTCTTCACGCACTTTGCGTCAAAGTTTGTTGTCACTATGGATTGCACTTTGCAACCAGTCCAATGTTTTACATATAGAATAGTGTTCCACGGATATTTCCGCCTCTCAAATTTCTCTATGTTGGAGAAATAGACATAATTAATGTGTGAGCACTATGTATTTATGATGTCATATCACACGCATTGAAGGTGTTCTGATATATTTATATCTCCATAGAACTTCCTAATTTCACTGGAGGTCACACGATCACACTATTGTGGCAGCGCCTCGTGACCATAATACTTAATATCTCTTTAAAGTAGATTAAATTAATATTGACTTCTGAAAAAAAAACCAGTAAATGCGCATTACATATAACACCAAATATTTCTGTGCCGTAATCGCCCTGTCTTGTTAAGTTCCCGTAGACCATATTCTACTTAATACTAGTTCTCAACACAGACCAGTTCTCCTCACACAAATGAAACCATTGTACAAATTACCTTTAAATTACTCACTTAAAAATCTTACATGGCGAGGCCGTAAACAGAAATCACGTGTGCTGATATGTATGAGTTTCATGAAGGACTGTCTCGCCTTCTGATGGCCCATCTTTTGCCTCGTGGACGCCTTAAGCAAAAAATACCCTGTTCAAGCGCTCACCCATCTCTAGGAGGCAAATAGGAATTCACCAGCGCTACCAAATTCTGGCCTTGGTGTATCGAGACAGTTTAGTGCTCAAGAGCATCCGACAATCCCGTCATATTTCCCTGTACCTTAAAAACTCTCATTTACTTACATACTGTCTGTGACTTCTGATACGCCTGCCTTGAAGACCATCTCCTCCCACGCACCAAATACCACACTTACTCATTTGACAGGTGTCACACTTAGCTAAAATCCGCCTAACATTCCTTCCCATTTTATTCCAAATGAAGTCACGACCAATTTCATAGAAGACCTTGGCAGCACCAAAGTGTCCCAATTCCCTATGAATGAACCAAATTAGCTCCTCCCGCAAAGTGGCAGGAACACATATTGCCCACCGATTATTCGTACGTTTCCGTGCAAGAAGCCCATCCTGCATCTTGTACGTGAACCGTCCTACTTTCACATACTCTTCTTCACCTATTTTCAACCTAGCCAGTGGCTCCTTTAACTTAACGTCATCACGTTGCTCCACTAGAATATTACTCAGTGTCTGTAACGATGCCCTGTTGCTACTGTCCACACATGCACATATTGAAATACCGTCCTCTGCTTTAACCACAGGATAATCCCTACATAAATTAGTGTCCCTCGATAGCATGTCTGCAAGAATGTTATCTTTACCTTTAATATATTTTACTGTGAATTCGTATTCCTGCAGAGCAAGAATCCACCTACTAACTCTGTTAGAACTGAGTTTACAAGTTCTCATATACAGTAATGCATGGTGATCTGTGTGGATCTCAAATTTCCCCCCTACTAAATACATTCTAAATTTCCCTAAACTGAAAACAATACCTAAAAGCTCTAACTCAGTAATCGTGTATCTTTTCTCTGCTGCAGTCAGTCCTCGCGAGGCTAAAGATACAATGCACAGATTACCCTCCTCATCTTTCTGACATAATACTCCAGCAATGCCTATATGTGAAGCATCTGTCATAACCACATATTCCTTATCTTTTAACGGATATTTCAGCACTACAGCTTTCTCAAAACCTTCCTTCAGTGCTCTAAAAGCCTGATCATGCTTGGACTCCCATCTCCACCGAGTCCCACTTTTAAGCAATTCCCTGAATGGTTCTACCAACCCTGAGTATTTAAGAACGAACCTCCTGAAAAAGTTGCAAATTCCCAGGTAAGTTTTTAACTGTTTAACATTCTGTGGCACCTCTGCGTTAAGTATCTTATTAAGCCTACTTTCTTCTGGTGTTACACCTCTACTCGACACTCTATGACCTAAAAATGTCACTTCTGAAAAACTATATCTAAATGACGTAGATGCTCCTCAAAACTGCGTGAACTAATTACCATATCATCTATGTAAATGGTTACAAACACTCCTGTGTCATCCCCTAATGCGATGTTTAAAGCCCTAATTAAAGCTGCTGAACTACTCTTTAACCCATAAGGTGTTCTACAAAATTGATAAAGGTTATATTTATGACTAAAAGCTGTAAATGGTCTGTCTTCGTACATAAGTGGCACTTGCCAAAAACTGGAACTCAAATCTACACAAGTGAAATACTTCTTCCCCTCAAATGTTTGCATTAATTCCTCTATTGACATAGATTTCAGCTGATCTGAACTAATTCTACTGTTAACCAAACGAGCGTCTAAACAAATACGAACTGTGCCGTCGGTCTTGGGTACCGTGATCAAAGAATTAACATATGGACTGTTAGAGTGCTCAATAATCCCATCTTCAAGCATCTGATTAATTTGTGCCTCAACTGCACTCTGATAAGCGAAAGGTACAGGATATCTATGTCCTGTGAATACTGACCTATCAATAACGTTCAATGAATGTGTATAGCAATTGGCCATACCAATGCGATCCTCAAAAACTCTCCTATTACACAATAACACATCATAGAGCCGAACACACTGTTCATCCTCTATATTTCCCTGAAATGCAGCATCACGTAACGAGTCCTTTAGACTACCGTTCGTAATCACACTGCCCACAAAACATGGAGAATCCCGCTCTACGGCTGGCGATATCTCATTTAAAGTACAAATCACCCCTACAACACTACTCCTCTGAATATGGTCATTGAACGCTACTTCTACTTCAGAATCTCCCCATTTAAATTTCAAACTCCCTACATCATAACATAAGTTACCAGACACTCTACTTAGCCACTCTGAACCCAAGATAACACTGAATACTAAATTTGGAAATACAAGGCAAATCTGCTTCTCTACATGATTATTAATTTTAATGTCTACTAAAACTTGCTTAGAAATTACTTTAGACCTCTTCCCAACAGCTGTGATAACAAAAGTGCTTTTAATTGGCATCTCCTCAAAATTTACTCCAGTTCCTTTCATTTTATCATAAAATGCACTACTTATGCAACTCTTCATACAGCCACTATCAATTAAAACATCTGTGTACGCCTCGGACACGTTAAATTTAACTATGGGGCTCTTACTAACCACTTCCTGAATAATACCTTCATCATTTAGTTCATGTAATAATTCATTTCTTACATTTAGGTCATAGGGTTCCTGTATAATTGTATGGACAGGGCATGCTACAGACTGAGATTCTGACCTTACTTCGCAGCCTGGTTCGCGTTTAAAGAACCGCTACAGCTGGCCGTAGTACTACTAACTACTGAACTGGTCTGGTTGTTCTGGGCTGTGTTGTCATTGTTTGGCTGTATATTACTACCACTAGGCTGTCCTCTTCCTTGACCCCTATTCTGGTTGTAATTATTGTCATTATAATTTCTCCCTTGATTTCCCCTGAAATCATTGTTTCTCCCTTGATTTCCCCTGTAATCATTGTTCCTCACTTGATTTCCCCTGAAATCATTGTTCCTCCCTTGATACTGATTACCATAGCCATTTCCTCTGTTCTGATTTAGCTGATTATTATTATTTCTATTTTGAGCGTTGGCCCCTTCGCCACCGTTCCCTTGAACTTCCTGATGCCTGGCTTCGTTAGGTCTATTATTATTATTACCCTGGTTCCGATTGAAATTGTCCTCATAACCCCCTCTCCCTAGTGCATCAAATGTGCTTAACAAATTTTCTACTTGTGATATAGTCTTTACATTCTGGATACAAGCAGCCTCCTTGATCCTATAGGGAAAGTGCCTAAGTAGCAACCTCACCACATCACTTTCCTCCTTCAACCCATCCAGATATTTACACACTAATACCTGTCCTAAAAAGTATTCGGTCATGGTGGAGCTTCCTTTAGGGTTATATTTACCACACAATACTCCCTCACGATGCTGCGACTGAATAACCTCATTCCAGAACTTTTCACAGAATTTCATTTTAAAATCATTGATATCAGTAAACTTGTCTCTGTAGACAGCAAACCAATTCCTCGTTTCCCCCACAAACACTTGTTCTAAAATTTCAACTACCTGGCACCACTCAATACTACCATTTTCC
This sequence comes from Meconema thalassinum, assembly GCA_946902985.2. Classification (NCBI taxonomy): domain Eukaryota; kingdom Metazoa; phylum Arthropoda; class Insecta; order Orthoptera; family Tettigoniidae; genus Meconema; species Meconema thalassinum. The sequence goes on from OX336389.2 coordinate 1,071,531,886, forward strand.
AACCTCTCCCCGAATTTATTTTCTATAGTGTTCATGAACTCCATTGGGCACCCCTGTCGATTGCTGAACTTACCCAGTTCTACCTCCCTGTGTGTGCTATTCACAAAAACTGGCCTATTCTGACTATTTTCTTGCCTGATCCTAGCTTTTAATTTTAACTCTAATTCTGCGATTTTCTCCTCAGCCTTCCTCTCAATACTGTTTACTGTTAATCTAATGTTTCCTTCTGATTCTTCTACTTTATCATATAGCTTTGCTTGTTTCTCCTCAATCTTGCTAATGCTCTCTCTATTACTCTCTCTTAAATCATTTACTTCTGCAACTATTTGTGAGTGGACTTTCTCAATTCTACCCCCCCCCCCCCCAGCTGTTCCTTAACCTCTTTAGTAGCTACCTGAATTTTGTCAATTTCTCCCCCCAATTGCTTTTTGACCTGCTGTGTTTCCAGTTGCACTAGTTCTTTTAAATTTTCAGCCTGTGTACTGATTCTAATTTCCAACTCCTCCTGTACTTTTCCTAATTTTCTGTCTACATCTGCAATAATCTCTTTAGCCTTTTGTTCCATCACCCCCCTGATCTCACCTCTAATCAGTTCGAATTTGTCACTCATTTCCCTACTGTTTTGTTCTAATTTAGCATTTAAAGTTTCAGTACTCTATCTATTTTCCTTACTGTTTTGTTCTAATCTGGCGTTTAAAGTTTCATTACTCTCTCTATTTTCCCTACTGTTTTGTTCTAATTTAGCATTTAAGGCATCTGTACTTTCTTTATTTTCCCTACTGTTTTGTTTTAATTTGGCGTTTAAACTATCGCACAATTCCCTATTACTCTCTTTATTTTCCCTACTGTTTTGTTCTAATTTAGCGTTGTTTTGTTCCAGTTTAGCATTTAAGGCATCACTACTAACTTTGTTCTGATACATGAACTCGAGAAGTAAAGTTTTTAATTCTGGTTGGCCGCCTACCCTCCCTGTTTCAGTATCGGGATTTACCTCCGCTACCCCGGTACTACCATCACTCGACATACTGCTCGCATCATCACCCTCCAGTTGATGACCACTACGTAACCTCATCTGTCTTTCTTTCTCATCCCCCATAATGATATACACTGATACAGACAAATAACCCCCAAAATACAGGCACAGAAATATATACCCTTCTCCTTCCACAAATGTTATTAGGTTTTCAGCCCCAAGTTGTCGGCGACAAATGTAACATTTTGCTAGCCCACACGTTGAGCGACAATTGTAACGTTAATTAATGCCCCATGTTTGTAGCGACAAATGTAACGGTTTGGCTGCCCCAAACTGTTGGGTGATAAATGTATCTGTTTACCTTTGCCTAAGCTATGTTGTTTTAATGGGCGCCAAGACCACAATGCAATGCTGAAATTTAAATTTGTATTTAACAACGTCTAGCTCTGGTAGAACACCTTCAAGAATCTATTCACTCAGATCGTGGTATGATTTGATCATTAACCCAACAAACAATTGTATCAGGAGAAGGAATTGGTCTATATCTAATGCTACCTACTGAAAGCAAAGATTGCATTGTAAAAGAAATGAATTTATTATATAAAACAAGTATAGCAAAATTAATAATAATAATAATAATAAGTATAAAATTTAAATTGGAGCGTTGTGATTTGAATATTACCGATAGAAAATTACGTGAAAACGGAGTCTGATAAATTATTGATTTTACTCTTATTCCCAAGCTATGAAGTTACTGAAATATGAAATATAAAACAAAGAGAAACGAGAGATTGCGTATTTCTGCGTCATTCGCGCTTACCACTGGAAATGGCCGAAGCCGTTCCCTCGTACTGGATGATGCTGTGTGCTTCCCACAGTCTCCTGGACGTCGTCATCTTTGTCGATATTTGATGATATTCTGGTAGATTAGATAATTCTATGGTCCGTACATCGGACCCAAACACTCGTACAACCACACTGGTTAAGTTTTACAAAAGTTAGTCCTCCACGGAACATCGGAGCGACTCCCGCGTGCAACCGTACTCGTTAAGTTCTACCCAGATTGTCTTCGTTCCACGGAACATCGGAGCGACTCCCGCGTGCAACCACACTCCGCAAGTTCTACACAGATAGTCTTCGTTCCACGGAACATCGGAGCGACTCCCGCGTGCAACCACACTCCGCAAGTTCTACACAGATAGTCCTTTTTCCACGGCGCGTCGAACGATATATGCACCTGTCGGCTCCCCCACTCTTCATCCGACTTCTAGCTTACGTGGTCTCCACTGATTGGCTGCACCCCACGCGCTATACTCCCCTCCTCTGGCTCATTACACTCGGCGGGAGGGTTCCGTTCCAACTATCCGCCTTTTCTTGACGCTGCAACCCCGCTTGCGTAATACTTCCCGACAAGATTAAGCGTGTGCTTGAATTCCCAGTGAGTCACGTCTCTCGATATACCCTAACTGACGAAACTCCGTTAAATTCCGTAATCACATAACTTTCTATGATATTGTCGTTCGTAATAATTTGCTTGATAGCGTTTTCTAAGACATAGAAAACCTATCAGTATGCTTATAATTTTTATAAAATGCTCCGAAAATATCTTAATAATAATTTTAATAAATTAATAATAATAATAAATTAACATGAAAAATTATCTTGGCTAAACAATTTGCCGCGTAAATGAATATAGAATGGCTTCCTACTGACTTATGCCAGTGGCATAAAAACCCTCGAAAAACACGTTACAAGTACTTTCTATAGTTTATCTTCATGCAAATCTCTACTTAGTATAAAACAAAGTGCCCGATTTTTGGATGTTACGGGTAAACTCGAGAACCACTGGATGGATTTTGATGCGGTTTTCACCATTCTGTAAAGGATATCTCGAGGATGATTTCTGTAGAAAATTATTTATTTATGATCAAAGGAAGCCGAGCAGTAACGATTTCAGTGGAAAAGTCGAAAAAAAAATCCTGGCGTCCGAGCGCTTTGTAGGCTTATGCTGCGCAAACCGTTAAAAATAACTAAATGCTATGAATGTAAGAATTGTTCAGCATGAAAACTTCTACAAAAAAGTCCAGGAGAGCATATGTCTATCTTCAATACATCGCCCACTATAAGTGTTTTTACGTTTTAGTTTCTTCCAACCATGTCCATTCAACTACTGAGGCGACAGTTTACGAGCTAGCTAAGGGCGAGTCTATCATCCCTGTTACAGTCTAGCAAGCGGGCGAACCTATTATCCCAGATAAAGCCAGCAGCAAACCGTTTAGTCGTGTTGAGTTAAGACTTCTGAGAAGGGTGGTTGTGTTTGGAGTTTTCCTGGAAGTGCAACTCGGGTTTTCTTAATTTCGCCTGTGAAACACAGTCAAGTTAAGATTAGACGGAAGGGGGATTTGAGTTTCATTCACCTCGCCATTCCCTGGAAGTGCAACTCTCATTTCGTCTGTGAACTTTTCGATCCGCAAAATTCACAGTCAAGTTAATATTGGACGGAAGGGGGGTTTGTGTTTCATACACCTCGCCATTCTTAAATTACATCTGACAAGAATTTGTAGCATATGCATCTCCATGATAATATAATTAATAGTCCTGTCAGTGATTCGAACCCATCATGCCGAGACGTAAAACGGATATTGGTCGTTGTTCATTGACATTAAAAAAAGCGCTTATCACGTAATTCATTCATAACTGTTCTCGGGCGAAGCCGGACCGGGTTGCTAGTAAATAAATAAATATTAAATGAATGAATGAATAAGTGGAAATACGGCAGAGTTTACCGACATGCAGTATACCCTATGCTACAAGGTCGTAAACTACTTGCAGAATTCATGTTGTTAATTCATTTAAGGGTCTTGGTACATACTGGTAATCAACCCCGTGTAGTTGGGTCTGTGTTGAAATTGTCTGATAATCTGTATTCCTGTGATGACTGTAGTAGTATGCCGGATTCAAACGACATTTTTTCCAATTGCTTAGAGGTAGCGTTGGCTAAAGGGAGGTTCTGGCCATCTTCCAATGATGGGAAAACTACGGTCTGTACAGCGCAACTGGGCTCCCTAATTGAGGACAATGAAATGGAATTATAAATAGTTTATTCCAGGGGTCTTCAAAGAGAGATGCTGCTCACCTGCCATCAACATGGGCTTGGTGGCAATTTTTGAACTAATTCGCACTGTACGTGGAATATATCGTCTTCTTAAAAATAACTTATTGTATATTTTGTTCTGAATGTAACTTTATATTCCAAACCTTCAGACTGCTTCTGGTTCAAATAAGATGTATGGGTTGAGAGCTTTAATGAAACAAAATTTATTGAGATTCGAGGTGATTAACAGAAGAATAATTAATCTCAGAAACAGACACACTGATGAACATCTCATTTCTCTAGATTCACCGTGTCCGAGGTTATTCAACCTTAGAAATAGATCTAAAGTCTCTCAAAACTAAAAGTTCCTTTGTTTCCTTTCATAGCAAATGTTAGCCACGAGGCCTCTTATCAACTGATTAATGTTTGCTTAGCATGAGATTTTTCATAGTTTTTCATTGATTTACGAGAAATATTTTAGTCTTTTATCCAACAAGAGATTTGTAACTGGGATTTGCTGTCTGTAAATTCACTCACCCCTGTTCTAGACGAAAGAGCGTGATGCACAGTTTGAACGTTTCGGACAACCTAGTTGTCCATTGGTTAGGATTCTTGGCTGTCATCCCTTAGGTATGGGTTCGATTCTTGTGTCTGCCAAGAAATCAATTCTGGTCAAAACTAGAGAATAGAGGTGGGTTCGATTCCCATGTTGGCCATCTTATACGTGGTTTTCTGTGGTTTCCTATTTCTATTCTAGATAAATGCCAGGATGGTTCCTATCTTTAGGCCACGGCCACTTCCTTCCCAATCCCAGCTTGAATTACATACACACTATTACCTAATGTTATACGGGCGCCAGGAAATGTTCTCCGCAGTGCCTACATGCGTCTGCGAGAGCTATCATCAGTAGCTACGTTGACAGCACGACTGTCACTAGTATCAGAACAAACAAACTTTGTACTCACCACAACCATTCATAACAGATACTGGAAGTACTGATGACACATACGCTCACTTATTGCAATATACACTGACGTTTTCAACAGCCAACAGCACACACGTGTGGGATTCACCCTGTCAAGGACACCGTGCTGCCAACTAAACTGCTGATGCTAGCTCTGGAAGAAGCCGGCAGTCACTGCGGAGAACATTTTCTGGCGCCTGGTATAATGCTATTGGTGTTGCGTTCCTTTTAACTACTGCGGCTTTTAGAGACACCGAGGTGCCTGAATTTTGCCGCGAAGGGGATGGGGATCTTCAAAGTGCAAGTAAATCTACTGGCACGGCTCCCTCACATTTGCACACCCAAAAATGCCAACTGCCTGCACCAGGATTCGATCCTGCAACCTTGGGAACAGCAGACGGAGAATGCTACCATTGCGCCACGCAACCAGTCACCCACACTATTGCAGACACCACAATAACAAAGGTCATCAGACAAGTAATTTTAAATACATCCAAGAATATGGGGCTAAATGAAGGAAAGAAAGGAAGGAAATTTGTATTTTTACGTGACCGTTAATCTCGCAATCATGAGCCACGGAACCTCCTGTTTACGTGAAATCTGAACCACAGGACACTTTGAAAATCTCACATGCATTGACCGCGAATCAAACTCGGTTCGGCGTGGTGAGAGGCCAACAGCTTGACCGCTGCGCCACCACACCCCAGGAGCTAAATGACCACGATGTTGAAGCCCCAATATGAATCAATAACAACAACCTGAAAGTTTCAGGACTATGGGAACCACAGACTTTCGATTGGAGAAGTACTTTTAGTACACAGGCCTCTTGAGACTACGTAGTTTGTTCGAACTGAGTTACGATGACGCATTCGCCAACTTGGCATACCTATACATATATCACCTGACTCATGAGCTGTCTGTCCTTATGTTGGGAGCCCGGTGAGCGACAGTCGGGCCACCCTGCGTCACCTCCTGTGTGCGTCAACAGGTAAGATCTTGATGACGCTCAGGTGAGAAGAAAGATATCCAGTAAGACCACCGTCACACGTCATGCTCTATATAGCGGTAAATATAGTGCTACAATATAGAGCAGGCATTCTCAACCTTTTTTGAGACTGCGAGACCCACCTTCACGCCATACCAAGTGCTCGAGGACCAATAAATTAAATATAATCACAATAAATAATAGCATTAATAATAATATTATTTTTTCGTAGTCAGTTTACCCTCCAGGTAGGCTTTTCCCACAGACTCAGTGAGGGATCCCACCTTTACCGCCTCTACGGGCAGTGTCCTGGGGCTTGACATCGTGAAGGGGGATACAACTAGGGAGGCGGGACTAGCGCCTCGTCCAGGTGGTCTCACCTGCAAAGCGAACAGGGGGGGGGGGGGGGGCTCATGAGGGATGGGATGGGATGGGAAGAATGGGAGGGATAGACAAGGAAGGGGGAAGGTGGCAGCCGTGGCCTGACGGTAGAAACCATCCCGGCATTTGCCCGAAGACGAAGTGGGAAACCACGGAAAACCACTTCAAGGATGGCTGAGGTACGAGTCGAATCAGCATCTATCGTGTTACTTATAATACAGGGATGTCCAATTATGTTTACTTTACCGTAGATTGAAAAATAGTAGGTTAATAAAATTTGTGACTGTCATAACTTGTAATAAAAACACTATTATTCTGGTTCGTGCAACAACATTTGAATGGAAGAATATATCTCAAGGGAGCTTTGCTCACGAGCACCTTTTGGTTCGTTTTTTTTTTGTCGTGTGGCCTCCTGGGAGGCCAAGTGCAGGTCTTTCTATTCGACGCCCGTGGGCGACCTGCGCGTCGGGATGAGAAATGGAATGGATGAAGATGAATGAAACTGGGCAAGGATGTGGAAGGAAGCGGCCGTGGCCTGTCAGAAGGTACTGTCCCAGCATTTGCCTGGTGTTAAAAATGGGGAAACCACGGAAAACCATTTCAAGGACAGCCGACGGTGGGGCTCGAACCCACGCGTCTACCGAGTCAGCAGAGTGCTTGGCCCCATGGCCTAACGCAGCGCTTTAGCCAGCGTAGCCACTACTGTCGGTTTTGGTTCGTATGACGAGAGCAACAAATGCCATTTTAAGTGCACCAAGATGCTCGTGAGGAACGGGTTGAGAACGCCTGGTATAGGGCTTCCATTTCTTTTTTTCGTTAGTTACTTGCCGTGTAACGCACAACTTTTACTTCCATGTTCATAACAAACTTTAGGTTTAGTAATCAAGTTATGGAAGCAATACAAAATGTGTAATGCGACATTTCTTGCCGGTAATTGAACAACTTGTTTTTGCAAAGAAAAATATAAGTTGTAAAATACACCAAGAATTAAATGATCTGAAGTTGTGTACTGTAAGAATGTTCTATTTGTGGTTATAGTTAGAGCCCTGAGCGGATAAGCAAATCGTTATCCGCATCCACCCCGCATCCGCATGGCTGTTATCTGCATCCGCCCCGCATCCGCATGGCTGTTATCCACATCCGCCCCGCATCCGCACGGCTGTTATGCGCATACACCCGCATCCGCAATGCTGTAATCCGCATACGCCCCACATCCGCACGACTGTTATCCGCATCCGCCCCGCATCCGCACTTTTTTTATTTGAATCTACTAGCATTACAATAATATTTTAATTAGATAAAGCAACACATTTAGACATCTGAAGAGAAAGTCGTTCCCCTAGGCGATGTATGTCAAGTGCGATGTTTAAAATGAAAGTTATGCAGCCAGAATTGCAACCCTGTACAGTTCAGAGCGTTAATTGCGCTTAATGACATTATTTGAATGAGATTAGCGTAAACATCATCTTACATTTGTCATAAAAAGAAAACATAACGGAAAAATATGATATGACATAACCATTTGGGTCCTAGTAATGATATTCAACACGTTCGGATTGTATTCTAAAAACTATCCGCAAATTTTCTCCAAGCATCATTCGTAGTTTATTGACTATCCGCACAGCTATACAAACTACTGTATATCCGCATGGCGAAAAGAGTTGCGGACAAACCCGCGGTTATCCGCATCCACACAGGGCTCTAGTTATAGTTCTCTCACTTTCCTTGTTAACAAGCGGTGACTCAAACGTTAGGCAGTACCGCGCGCTGACAATAACCATTGTTCACTGCTGACCAATAGCTGATGGTTCTTGACCAATAGCATGCTTGCTCTTTCTCTCCACGTGGACTCCAAAATCCGGTCCTATCTACCAGCTCGCGTGTCAGGCAGGTGTCAGGTGTCCAGTGTTGTACAGCTGCACGTAGTCTATCCAGTTTCGCTGCTTGATCTCAGTGGCTACGGTGGAGAGTTGACAACACTGTGCCTCGAGCTGGGAAAGTCATGGCTCCCCGCAGAAACTGAATGTAAACATATTCGCCCAGCTAGGTTTCAAAGTCGAGCCGCTGATTAAAGAGAAATGTGGGAGAACTATATTCATTATCTGGTATTGGGGTAGTGCGCTTGCCTCTCACCCGACTACGTCAGGTATTTTAGAAACTGATGTGAGGTCTGGAACTGGGTGCACTCAGCCTCGGGAGGGTAAGTGAGTAGCTGTGTGATCAGAGAGTTAGCGCCACGGTCAAGAAAAGAATATTAACGGCCGAGGGGACCCGACGTGTTGACCATACGTCACAGCACAGTCTGAAGGCCAACAGAGCTGGGCAGCGGTCACTTGGTAGGCCAAGGCCGTAAGTGCCATGGGGTTATTTTTTTCTTTTTGAGGTGAAATGCCAGCTAACAGTACAATATTCTTTGTCCATAGTGTGTTCTACAGATGCATTGAAGTTTTATTAACCATTCTTTCAGGTAGCAAAATAATGAAAGTCTGTGTCTGGTTTAATAATTCGTTCACTGTAGTAATTTATGCTTCCAGAACATTAGAAGAAGATGCCATTTAGTTACATGGATACATGTAAGGACATCCCTCTAGTCGTTACTTCGTAATTTGAACACCCGGAAACAGAACAACAGACAGACGTAATAAAGAAAACAATAGCGCAATCCCATGTCAGTGAAATACCAATGGAGATTCACGGACCATTAGTTCGATATTCATAGTGCTCGGTGCCATTTTGAATCGTGCAAGCTCTATACAGGACTTATATCACAGTGTTATGGTTTGGGACGGGGTTCCCTCAGCCACGTTAGAGAAACTAGATGAATTCAAAACTCACTCTTGGCCATTCTAGAAGTAGTTTTTGTTGTATCTAATTTCTACTCGAAGCAAGTGCCGGGATGTTTGCCAAAGACACTGCAGTCTCCTTAAAATCCTAGCTCTGAGTACAACTTCACACGCTGGTGACTAATTTTTTATTGTTTAGTTCTTCATGTACAGACATCTACGCACTGATGATAATATTTCGTGAATCTATAGAAGTTCGTAGTCTACGAAATAAATAAATAAATAATAATGATAGTATGAAACACGCCAACCTGGGCCCAACATTTGGGAAGCCAGGCTCTGCCTGTCACAAGCCAGGACTAAGGGTGAGTGATAGAGGAGTAACACCTCTTTAAAAAACCGTGGTTCAGCTGGCCCGGCTGTTAGTACCTTGTTTGGGTCCCTTGTCAGGGTTACAGGTGAAGACAGACAACGGTTTAGAAGGCGGAAGAGGACCTTGCGTCCCAACGGCGGATAAAGCGGAGGAACTATCTTCAAGCTCCGGGGCTTACAACCTTGGTTCTACTAACGGGAAGGAGCAATCCGACCCACATATTTCTTAACATTCAAGCATCATGGAAAGTCGTCAAAAGGAAGACACTACCCCAGGTGGTAACTCTTTAAGGGAATCCACTGCTCCTTTGGATTCTGGGGAGCTTGCAAGTAGATGATTAAAGAATACTAAATTGAAGACGAAACAGAAATATTATTTTGGAACGTTATATGTCAACTCATTACTCAAAGTTGGTAAACACAAGGAACTGACAAATATGAAGGACGAACATAACATCTCAATCCTGGCCTTGCAGGAAACACGATATTAGGACGAATATATAATGGACATTGAGGGGTATAGGGTCTATAAAGGACAGAGAGAAGTGAAGATAGGCAAGAATATTCCAATGTTTGGAACAGCTTTTGCTCTAAATAAGAAGGTAATCAGTGCAGTTGTGAACTTCTCTAGCCCATCAGAAAGACTATCACTCCTAACTCTACGCTGTGGTAACAAAGGCTATACCCCGATCAATGCACATGCACCTATTAATGAAGACATCAGGCGTAATCCCGAGAATGTTGAACAATTTTGGGACCTTATAGAGGAGGAGATGGAGAAAATACCGATAAAGAACATCAAGGCTTTATTGGGCGACTTTAACGCTCAACTGGGAATAGAAGCAAGATACAGATCGACAGTAGGAAAATATCCTGCTCACAGAATGACCAACAAAAATGGAATAAGGTTTGTCGAACTAGGTAGAACGTTTGATCTTCAGATAATGTCAACTTTCTATAAACATAAACCAAGTAAACAGAAGACATGGCGTTCACCTGGTAATTTGAACGGAGAGAAACAAATTGATCACGTGGCAATATCCAGGACGGCAATGAAGGAGATTATGAATGTTAAAGTACAGAGAGGGGCCAAATTTTATTCAGATCATTATCTCTCCAAGATTGAAATGAATTTCATTCCTTTCAGAAAGGCTCCGAAAGCTGGAAATAAACTTCACAGATATGATGTGACAAAACTTAAGGTAGATCAAGAAGTATTGGAGCAATACCACCAGCAATTAACATTTAAATCCAAGAATTGGACTGACATTGCCTCCAAAATCCAACAAGCACCCAATGTTTCAATCTTAACAGCACAGAAGCGTAAACACAGATGGTGGAACGAGACCTGTGATAGTTCATGTACACAAAGAACATATGCCTGGAAGAAATGGAACTCAACGAAGATACAAGAAGATTATAACTAGTTTTGTGACAGTCGGAAAGATGCAGCCCGGGTGTTCCGAATTGCAAGGGGATCATATGAGAAACAACAGATGGAACAGATTGATCAGGATTTCCGGAAGAATAATGTCAGGGACTTCTATCAAACTTTCAAGTCTAATCTGAAAGGGTATCAAGCACTGAGCATGTACTTCAGAGATGAAAATGGAAAGTTAGGCCTGAACAACAAGGAGAATTGTCGTACTTTGGCTGAGTACTTTAAGAGATTACTCAATTGTGATGAACCAAAACAGAGGCTACTCATATGCCGTCCTACTCAAGTAATGGCCAACTCGCATCCACCTTCTAAGACAGAAATTAAAATGATTATCGTTGGTCTAAAGAATAATAAATCAGCGGGAGAGGATTCCATTGTGGCAGAGCTGCTAAAACTGGCAAATGAAGATACTCTGAATGTATTAGCTGAGCTCTTTGAGGACATATGGAGAACTGGTAGGATACCCACAGAGTGGCAGTCTGCATTAATCCACCCTCTCCAATAAAAGGGGGACAAGAAGGACGTTATCTCCAGTCCAGGGGTATATCAATTGTATCTGTTCCCTACAAGATCCTATCCAAAGCACTCCTGAACAGAATTGAAGATCACCTTGATAATCAGATTGGTGAGTACCAGGCTGGTTTCAGAAAGGGACGTTCTTGCCCGGAACAGATTTTTAACCTGAAAAACATCATTAGGTATAAGACGATAGGCAGGTATGACTATATGGTCGTATTCATAGATTTTAAGAAAGCGTATGACCCAATTGATCGCGAGTCGCTACTGAATATTCTGGAAGAGTTTGGAGTGGATGAAACGTCTCGAAATCTGATTAAACAGACTTTGACCGACACAGTGCCAAAAGTAAAATTCATTGGCGAGATCTCAGATCCCTTTGCAATCAAAACTGGTGTCAGACATGGTGATGGATTATCTCCAGTCCTTTTCAACTGTGTCTTAGAAAAGGTCATTCGTGAATGGAGGAAGACACTGAGTCGGGAAGAAGGGAATGAAGAATGATTCAGGCTAGGGCCCAAACTGAAAGGGGTGCACGTTGATTGTTTGGCTATTGCAGATGACCTAGCTATTTTTGCGAACAATATTAAATCAGCCACTGTAAAGATTAATCGGTTGTCAGAGATGGCTGAGAAAGTAGGTTTACAGATTTCCTTTGAGAAGACAAAGTACATGACAAACATCAGTGATGGACCAGAATGGATGAAAACAAACCAAGGGAAGATTAAACGTGTAAAGAAATTTAAATACCTGGGTGAGGTAATCCAACAAAATGGCCTAGAACAGGAAGCAATTAATCTTAGAATCTGGAAATTAGACCGAGCCTATCACCTGACGAAAAATCTGTATAATAAGAAGTCGCTGAGCATTGGAGCCAAATTAAGACACTACAGCACGGTTGTCAAACCTGAAGCATTATATGCTTCGGAGACTTTGACTATGAACAGACGGGGACTAGTCGACCAGTTATTCAAAAGAGAACGCAGGGTATTGAGAAAAATTTAGGCAACAGATGGGTTAACGGACACTTACGTTTGAAGTCAAACGAAGAGTTATATAGAAAGATAGAACCAGTCACGTCAACAATAAAAAGGAAACGGTTGTTGTTCTATGGACACATTTTCAGAATGTCCAATGATCGTCTAACTAAGAAAATTTGGAATTTCGTGAAACCAAAGAGGAAAAAATTGACATGGTTCCAGACTGCAAAATTGCGAACAGGTGTGAATTCAGACACCTAATCAAAAATTGCCAGGGATTTAAGGTAGGGGCAGAACCCAAAAGACGGAGGGGACCTCCTTCAGAAGATCGGAAGAAGGCGCTGAGCGATGGGCTCAAGAGATACTGGCAGGACATCAAAGCTGGCAGACGATCTAGAACGAAATATTGATTTTGATTGGTACTCCGTAGTCCATAGTGGCTCAATTCGAATGTAAATAAAAAGAAAAATAATAGTATGATATGTTACACAAATAAGAAGAAACCCCGCTTAGGATAAACAATATTCATCCCTAGCGGGAATGGAAGGGGTGACATAAATAGGGTAACACCAGCAAACAAAAATTAAGGTGTAATCTGAATTCATAGTGCATATGAGTTTCTGTGTCAGAGCAAAATAATGAAAGTCTGTGTCTGGTTTAATAATTCGTTCACTGTAGTATTTTTTGCTTCCAGAACATTAGAAGAAGATGCCATTTAGTTGCGAACAATATGGCTATAATATGAAGGGATTTTTGTATTTATAAACAATGTTAAGTAGGTCTTATAACAAGATACACTTTAAATTGTATAAAAGCATTTAGTTTTAATTGGGAGGGGGAGAGGGCATCACGAATGACCGCTCTAGATGGTACTAGCCTTGATGTCGCCACTGTTTTGAGTTGATTTTGCAGGAGAGACAACCTTGGGCTTACTCTCAAGAAGTGACCATAAAGGCTTGGGGCACGAGACTCCATGGGCTCAGACGTGGCCGACTACACTGGAGTCCAAAAATAAAGCAACAAAGGGAAATAATTTCCCCCTTTGTCCGTTTAACCACATAATACGATCAGGTAATAGTAACGTGTAAATAAATTATTGGCTGCTACATCTGTATTCTTCCCGGCAGATGACATGCCTGCCACCACTCAACCATAAAGACGATGACGTCGGGTGTAGCGTTGGAACAAAAACCGATAAACCCACTCTTGCCGCATTCATGTTTTTGCGCGGGGGGAGGGATATAATTTCAAATGTAATGCAATAAAAATACTCTATCAAAAGCCACTCAATCTACTCTAAAAAATAATTTGAAGTGGCACCAAACCAGTATTTATTACATTCTCTAATAAATGATTTGCTGAACTGATCGGTTTTTGTTCCGGCGCTCCTCAGATGGTTTTCGTAGTGTGAATTGCCGTATTCACCCAGCTTACACGCTTACTGTGTCAACATTCAGTTGTGTCACAGAGCTGGCGCCCGGACTACTTCCTGCAGTGGAGGGTCATTGGACGTGTGGAAGCAGGGCAATTGGAAGCATCTTTTAGTCCGAAAATGTGTTTCGAAGACCAGCAGGACGACGAAGAGTTTCATCGGAAATAGAGGACCATTATCTCTACTTAGTATAAAACAAAGTCCCCGATTCTAGGATGTTACGGGTAAACTCGAGAACCACTGGATGGATTTTGATGCGGTTTTCACCATTCTGTAAAATATATCTCGAGGATGATCTCTGTTGAAAATAATTTATTTATGATCAAAGGAAGCCGAGCAGTAACGATTTCAGTGGAAAAGTAAAAAAAAAAAAAAACAACAACAAAAAAACAGGCGTCCGAGCGCTTTGTAAGCTTACGCTGGGCGAACCGTTAAAGATATCTAAATACTATGAGTGTAAGAATTGTTCAGCATGAAAACTTCTACAAAAAAGTCCGCGAGAGCATATGTCTATCTTCAATACATCGCCCACTATACATGTTTTTACGTATTAATTTCTTCCAACCATGTCCATTCATTCTCGTGGTGTTGGGGTAGCGCGCCTGCCTCTCACCCGGAGGCCCCGGGTTCGATCCCCGGCTCCGTCAGGGATTTTAAAACTGACGTGAGGGTTGGAACGGGGTGCACTCAGCCTCGTGAGGACAATTTAGTAGCTGTCTGACAGTGAGACAGCGCCCCGATCACGAATACCAAGATTAACGGCCGAGGGGACCCGATGCGCTGATCGCGTGTCACCCCAATATCTGCAAGTCAAATGGCTGGGCAGCGATCGCTTGGTCGGCCTTAGCCCGTCATGGGCTGGACAGTGCCAGGGGTTGACATGTCCATTCAACTACTGAGGCGACGGTTTACGAGCTAGCGAGTCTATCATCTCTGTTACAGCCTAGCTAGCGGGCGAACCTATTGTCCCAGATACAGCCAGCAGCAAACTGTCGAGTCGTGTTGAGTTAAAAACTTTAGAAAAGAGTGTTTGTGTTTGGAGTTTCCCTGGAAGTGCAACTCGGCTTTTCTTCATTTCTCCTGTGAACGTTTCGTTCCGCAAAATTCACAGTCAAGTTAAGATTTGACGGAAGGGGGATTTGTGTTTAATGCACCTCGCCATTCTTAAATTACGTCTGACAAGAATTTGTTGCACATGCACCTCCATGATAATATAATTAATATTCCAGTCAGTGATTTTAACGCATCATGCCGAGACGTAAAACGGATATTAGTCGTTGTTCATTGACATTTGAAAAAAAAAAGCGCTTATCACGTAATGAATTGATAACTGTTCCCGGGCGAAGCCGGGTCGGGTTGCTAGTTAGGCAATAAGGGCAAGACGGAACATCCGTAGGACTACATGGCAGCTGGCATCTGACCTCACAACAACCACTAGAGCAGTCGCTTCGAAGCAAACGATGTACTGAATGCTTAGGTAGAGAGGCCATTTCTATCGGCGACAGCTGTAAGTGTACCACTGTGACAGTGTGTTGAGGAAGACGTCTAGATTAGAGTCAACAACATGTCACCTGGTGTGCCGAATATTGGGGCAATATTCTCTTTATGGATGAACCCCGGTTCGGTCTTCAGAATGATTCACGAGTGATTCACATCTGGCGAAAACCTGGAACACGATTTCGGTCCGCAAACGTTGTGGAATGGGACCAATATGTGGCTGGGGAGACGTTATGATAACCACTCGAACAACTCCATGAAAATGTACGGACAAACCATCAAGTATCGTGACGAGATCTTGGCACCTCATTTTCGTTTGTGGGATGATAAAACTCGCCCTCATAGAGAACAGCGGGTTGATGTCTTCCTGCAAACTCAAGATATTGCTTGCATGGATTGGCTTGCTTGCTTTCCTGACTTCCGACAGAGCCCATGCGGAATACTCTCGGGAGGCGAAATGCTTCATTGTCGACCCCACCAATCAGTCTCCAGGAGTTAAGTGTTGCTGTACAGAAAGAATGGGCGTTAATACCCCAAAATGAGATAAATGACATTATTGACAGTATGTCAGGTTGCTGTCGGGCCTGTATTAATACACCCTATTGAAAAGAAGGAACCCTTGTTGTAGCATTTGTGACAGTGGATACATTCTGTAACAAAACAACCAACGGTGGTTTATGACTGTTTTATCATCATCAACAACAAACCAACAAATAATGTTACCGCGGGGAAGTAAGCACCTGTGCACCCATAGGGTAAGCACATTTCGTACAAGAAACCCATTCAGTAAACGAATCACCACCTTTGCAAAGTAGTAAAGCCATCACAATGACGCAGGTTATCAGACCGATCCAACACATACTCATATACATGGGACTACATGACCACGATGTCTCCAAAGCCCCTAAATGAATAATAATAATAATAATAATAATAATAATAATAATAATAATAATAATAACTAGTTGAAACCCCTCAAAACATGACGGTCATTGGGAAAATATTTACTGAAGGATTCTCTTATATGCAATTTTTGAACGATCACTTTTTGCCACTGTTGTCTCCCACAAGTCCAACCCCTCCTGCACGTGGTGGGAGACGGGCAACGGCATGAAGTAGGGGATTGCCTGTAGGGGTGAAGTACAGTGGGGACTTCGTGTGCCCCGGGACCGCTGCGGTAGCTGTGAAGGCTCTATGGGAAACCTGAAAAGTGACGGCTGACGGGGCTCTGGTGAAGCTACGAGAGGCCTAGCAAGCCAGTAGTGGATATCATATTTGCTTTCAAAACAGGAACAGGCCTCCGAAAGGACGGATGCAAACGACGACGACCCGGATATGCTAATGGACTACGAGTTGGGACATTAAACATACAGACACTGACAGGAAAGGTGGAGGAGATTGTAGATGTGATGGAGAGAAGAAAACTGGATGTACTGGGCTTGGCAGAAACAGGATGGAAAGGAGAAGGTCGCAGAGAACTGAGGAAAGGGTACCGGTTGTACTGGAGTGGGAACAGTGAAGGAAGGAGCAGCGGAGTAGGAGTAGTTGTGAGAGATGGAATGAAGGAAGAGGTAAAGGGAATAAGTGACAGGATCATGAAGATCAGAGTAACTGTAAAGGGAAGAAGCCTGGAGATAGCCCAGGTATATGCCCCTCAAGTTGGATGTACAGCTCAAGAGAAGGAAGACTTTGAGGAAGAGCTACAACAGCAGTTGAATGGTCAGACCATCATTGTCATGGGAAATTTGAATGCACATGTAGGAAGTGAAAGGCAAGGATATGAAAATGTATTGGGAGCAGATGGATGGGGTAGCAGGAATGAAGAAGGGAGAAAGTTGCTGGATTTTTGCAAGAGAAACGGTTTAGTGGTAGGCAACTCCTGGTACCGGAAGAAAGAAAGCCACAAGGTAACATGGTACAGCAGTGATTTAACAAAGAAATCTTTGGTAGATTACATGCTGTAAGACTGGGAAATGAAGAGAAGTGTCAGCGATATAAAGGTAATACCATCAGAGGCCTTAGATAGCGACCACAGAATACTTGTAATGAACCTGGGGGTTGTTAAGGATAGCAAGAGGACAGAGTACCAGGAAAGGAGAATCAAAGTATGGAAACTCAAGGAAAAGGAAGTCAAGGAAGAATTCCAGAAGATAATAAGGGAAAGGATGCCAACAGACAATCCTAAAACAGGGGAAGAGGAATGGAAGCAATTCAAAAACACAATGGTGGATGCTGCAGTGGCAGTGTGTGGAAGAACAAGCAACAGAGAGCGGTGTAAAGAGACACCATGGTGGAATGAGAGAGTAAAAGAAGCTGTGGGAAGGAAGAACAAGGCTTTCAGAGTGTGGTTCCAGGAAAGAACTGATCTGGCAAGGGAAGATTATAAGATAAAGAAGAAAGAAGCAAACAAGATTGTCGCAGAAGAGAGGAAGAAGTGGATGGTAAGTGGACAGAGATGATGGAGGAAGACAGCAGAGGAAATAAGAAAGTACTTTATGGGATGGTCAAAAGTAAGAGAAGAGGTCTGCGAGAGGATGTGGTAATGATGGACAAAAACGGAAATGAAGTACACAACAAAGAGACACTCATGACAGTGTGGAAAGAGTACTTTGAGGATTTGCTGAATCCAAATGGTCATAGGGAGGAAGACAATGCATTGGAAGATGGAGAAGACAACACAGGAATGGAAAAGGAACTGACTTGGAGAGAACTGGAGATGGCTATAGACAAGATGAAAGGAGGAAGGGCACCGGGTGTGGATGAAGTGAGTGTTGAAATGGTGAAGGCAGCAGGGGAGGTTGGGAAACAGTGGCTGTACTGTGTGATGAGGGTGATATGGAAGGAGAAAAAAACCCCAGAAGATTGGAAGAAAGGATTAATTGTCCCAATATTTAAGAAAGGAAGCAGAAAGGAGTGCAGAAATTACAGGGGAGTCACACTCCTGTTAACTGTGCCAAGATATATGAAAAGATATTAGAAAGTAGAATACGAGCCAAAGTGGAGAGAAAATTGAGAGAGGAGCAGTATGGATTCAGACCTGGGAGGTCAACAGTGGATCTCATATTTTCAGTGAGACAGCTCCAGGAACACCACTACGAATTTGGAGAGGATCTGTTGATGGCCTTCCTGGACATCGAAAAGGCCTATGATAGTATGTGTAGGGAGAAGGTTTGGAAAGCAATGGAAAACATGGGAGTGGAAAAAGGGACTGTAGGCAGAGTGAAGGAGATGTATTGTGGAAGTGTGAGTTGTGTGAAAGTTGGAGGGGAAAGTACAGACGGGTTCAGACAAATGAGTGGCCTGAAACAGGGTAGTGCGCTGTCACCCCTTCTCTTTATTGTGGTTATGGACGAGGTAATGACACGGATAGCAGGAAAGATAGGAGAAGATAAGATGAAAGCAATGGTGTTTGCAGATGATCTCATGGTCTGGGGAAACAAGGAGGAGGAAATTCAGGTGCAACTGAAGGCTTGGGAAGAAACAGTGGGAGAGTACGGATGGAAGTTCAACATCAGTAAATGTGAGATCCTGTTAACGACCGGGAAAAAGGACAGACCAATGAGTGGGATAACACTTGGAGGTGGACAGCTGAAGAAGGTGGAAAGTCTCAAGTACTTAGGAAGTATAGTGGAGGAAAATGGGAGAAATGACAAAGAGATTACGGAACGTGGCAGACAGGCAGAAGCATTTCTGAGAAGCATTAGGAGCTTAGTGTGGAATAAAGATGTCCCACAAAAAAGCAAGGAAGTGTTATACAGAAGCTACTATATCCCGATACTGACCTATGCTTCAGAAACGTGGATAATGAAGAAAAGAGACATAAGCAGAAAACAGGCAGGTGAAATGAAGTTCCTGCGAAGTAGGGTCGGAGTAACAAGAAGAGACAGGTTGAGGAATGAAAAGGTCAGGGAAATGGTGAAAGAGGAGCCCTTGCAAGGTAGGATTGAGACATCAAGACTGAGGTGGTATGGACACTTAAAGAGAATGGATGAGAAGAGGATTCCCAAGAGGATACATGAGATGCAGATGCAGAAGAAACGACCAAGGGGAAGACCAAGAGATAGATGGCTGAAAGGAGTGGAGGAATGTGTCAAGAAGAGAGGCGAGGACTGGACCAGAGTGACAGCGGAGAGGTGGTGGGAAGAAAGGACTAAGTGGCGAGGCTTATGTTCCAAACAGACCCAGCCTGGGGCTGGAAACTGTACAAGATGATAATGATGACTTTTTGACACTGTTGCAACTTTAATGGCGTCGAAAGATCGACTTCACAACATATAACTGGCCATGACTGAAACCTTGATGAGACAAATAGAGGCCTACACATTCCAGAATTTCCCCATGAGCTTTATTGATTGTGATAAAGTACGCCAAGCGAATTGGAAATTGGAAAATGGAAGTGTTATATTGGATGATGCTAATCAAGTCAAAGGATTATAGCCCTCTGCCATATACTATCATCAGTTATTATTTACAAATCATAGCAATTTTGATACATATTTCTTACAAATAATCTGGTTCAATTTAGGAGCCCTTAGGAAACGCCCAAATTTCTAAGCACATAACTATGGCTCAAACTTTCAGAGTAAGCATATCTGGAGGTAATCCCTTATTTCCAAGGAATTCAAGAATTCTGTAGGAAACTGAAGTAGCTGAATTCATCTTCAGTATTAATCTGTTAACGCTGGTGTATATTTTTGAACTACTGGATATCAGTTCGATGACTTTAAAATTCATTTCATTACTGTGTTCATTTTTTGGCGTAAGAATGCTAGGTTCCTTCGCAGAAGTGAATGTATCGCCGTAAATCTGAGCCACGATATCATCATGAGTTGGAAGTCTAGCTGGTAATTCAATAACATTTGATTCCTCACCATCCACAGGGGGTAGTCGTCGTTAAGTTGTACCAAAAGATTAGAATATTCCATTTTATCTGGTTTCGATCGCGTGATTTTATGTAAGGGGCGTATTTTGATGAAGGGCCAGGGAAAAGAGTATTTACTACAATTGTGAATAACTGTTTGACGAGAAGGCACAACAGGCAAAACCTACCTGAAGTCTCCTCCAAGAACAATAACTTTCCCACAAAAGGGAGTAATGTTGTTACGTACAATATCTCTTAGAAGTCGATTCACACACATTATTGAATGAATATTTTCCATTGTGGCTTCACCCTATATTATGAGCCATGATAATCGAATATCGTACGCTGGATTGCAATTTAATTTTATCTAGACACTGAACTCTCATTTAAGATGAGAGGTATTTTGAATGCTAAATGTAGGGCTTATGCCCTTGCAAAATATTTTCTAAATTGTGAAGTGTGCCCTCTGGTGTATTCCTTGGAATACACGTTTAGTTAGAGTTAGCAGTCGCTGCTCTTTGATTTATTTCTTTTTCATTAGTTCCTTTATTTCCCTTCTCGCAGACACCAGCAGCAACCTTTCTGTATTCCCGTTTCTTTGAATATGTGCTTATTTTGTGTTAAAGTCTGTTTAAGTTGTGTACTCCCTGCAACCCACCAACAGCTCACCACGCGGTAACCTGTCGAAGCTTTTGAATTCAGCAACTTCAAGAATGGTTTCAATCCACGCAAGCAGATGTCGTCGTTGTCGTTATCTGCAATCTCCGTGAAGACTTTATTTGATGTATCAAAACGTCTTAGTGCCGAATTTTTAATGTTTGTTTACCACTCTCTATTCATTCCTTTGTCTCCCCACCCTTTCGTCGCTCTAGCTTTTCGAGTGCCTGTAACCCTCGCTCACTTCTTTGTCTGTGCTACGATGAGATAGTCACTCTTCTCAGGAGAAGCTACTGCCTTCACCAAGTGTTAAACTTTTAAAACAGACGGCATGTCTCAAAATTTGGTGTAACAGCTGGCCGGAAAACCATCATCCAATCTACAATGAAAAGGTAATTAACTACCTCCAAGTGATTTTAACCATATTTTAAAGGGTTTTAATCTTATCAAGAAAGCTTTAATGAATTTTATAGGCAGTGTTTGAATTTCGCAATATTGTGCAACATTGTGCAAATTTTGTAACTGCCCCTCGTGGGAATTGTCATGCTTAAGCCAACTAGGCTCGCTACTAAAGTCATGAAATCTAGCATTTCTTGTAAGAAATAAAGGAGATACCTTCCCTGCATCGAGGGATTTCTGCAAAATTCATAGCTGTCTAAAACACATTTTTTCTGCCTACTAGGTATCTCAGCTTTACCCTTTAAACTGTAACTACAGTTCTGGAATTTTCCATTTGCAATAGACTCTAAACTGTGAAGAACTATACTCAACACCGTCAAAGAACTGCTACTCAATTTCCAATTGAACTATATTAACTGCAACATTAAAACTCTATAACGCCAGAAACCTATTAAATTTCAGCTCAGTGCAATTCTCCATAAACTGCAATAGGAAAATTTCTCTCATGTTCTACAAACTTGTCAGTGCTTCGAAAAAGTGTATGTGTGGCTTCTTCCACGTCACGTTCGTTCGAACCAGTAAAATCAGCCAGGACTTTGATTCCCCATTTTCTATACTCCCAATTTCCTTTACTAACAATTTAGGTTAATTTAAACTAGTTTCTTTTATCTCAATGAGGCTTAGCCTATAAATAGGCTTCCTCCCACTTTTGTCAGGTATTACATTTATTCACTCTGCTTAATTAGTCAATGTGGTTATAAATCCATATTTTAATACCCACTATATTTTCCTGCTGCGTTCAGAAAGTTATAATTTCCTAATTGATAAACTTTTGTATCTAATCTTGTGTAATCCAGGCTTCACTAAATGTGACCTGCCCCTTTTGAATTTAGCATCTTTCAATTTCTGTATAAATATTCTAGTGGTTATAAATCCACATCTTAATCTCTTTTCTCTTCTCCTGCTGTGCCCAGGAATTTAAAATTACTTGTTCAAAATTATACTTTTCCCTTTGCTATAAAAGAATTTACCTAAATAATTGGTATCTTGTCTAACCAATCTAAGAAATATTTATGTATTTCTAAAATAAATATTCACCCTATTTGAAAAGGTTTTATTACTGCTATCGTGGGTCTAAGACCTCTTAATCGCATACATTTTCTAAAACCTTTGTTAGGGTTTCTAGCATGTTGTCAGAGGTCTAAGGCCTTTAAATTGTCCAAAAACTTCTTTCTTTAGCCCAAAATATATCTGATATCTGAATTATTATTGTTGTTTAACTTCCTCACTTTGTTAAATAAAATTTTTATTATTTGATTTCCTACTTCTATTGCTCGAAGAGC
The DNA here is from genome assembly GCA_946902985.2 of Meconema thalassinum. Taxonomy (NCBI): domain Eukaryota; kingdom Metazoa; phylum Arthropoda; class Insecta; order Orthoptera; family Tettigoniidae; genus Meconema; species Meconema thalassinum. The sequence goes on from OX336389.2 coordinate 1,071,554,564, forward strand.
TGTTAGGCAGGACCTTTCCTTCCCTAACTTTTCTCTCGAATTGATTCTACCTTCAAAGAAACAATCAAAAAATCCTGAATGATAAAGTTACCACGAACTCAATCAAAACAAAAGTTTGGTGCTTTTCAGTCGGTCAACACGAATGCACCCAAGAAGAGCTGGGTTATGTCCTAATCCTGAAATAAATCACATGAGATTAATAAATACACTAGGATGACCAGTTTCGATCGTCAAGAGATCATCATCTGATCATTACACTTAGGCTATAACATCTATGTCTGAGAATACAGATGAAAAATATTTACAATATGTACAATTGTTTAGTTGCAGTATTGGTAATGCAACTGTTGGTGTATGCTAAATGTAGTATATTTAATGTTAGGTGAAATGCTAAAATGGTGATAAAAATCCGGAGTTTGTCCGTTTGGGGTGATTATATGGTTATTCAAAATCAACTATGGTTATACTGTAATAATCCAGGCTGATACCCGGTTGCCTTCCTGACTGGAACTTCGAGTAGTTTCGTGTTCACTCTGGCGCCAGCTTTGGTCGACTAACCCGGGTGTTAACTGGATGAAACTGGTTTTTCCATTCTCTCCCCTTTGTTCCTGTGTGCTTTCTGAGTTCAGTGCTATGTTTATTTGCGTGACGTTGCCAAATCTAGATATGAATGTATGTTATTGAATACCGGAAGATCTACAACTATTAGAGACCGTGGAACTGTCTTCGCCACGCGTGGACTAAAAAGTCATTCAACTAAGCGCTGCCCGGTCTATTGAAGACGTCCTGGCACCTTTAATACTGCCGCGCATACCGGCCTAGGTTTATTGCAGAAAAAAGTACATAGTACACCTGATCCATATACCATTTACCTATTAACCACCGTTATTTCCCCCCTTTTTCTTTATCTAGCTTGGCTGTATCGCTAAGGTCGTCACGAATCGAAAGGCAGAGCTCTCGACATAAAGGAAGCAATCGAGATTCACCTAGCCACACGAAACAATCCCAACAATCTAAATGAACACACTTTTATGGAGAGTTCACCCCTTTTCACTCTACTAAAAAGCACACCCTGTAGGAAACAAGACACAACTTAGCGATACAGCCAAGCTAGATTAAAAAAAGGGGGGGGGGGAATAGCGGTGGTTAATAGGTAAATGTTATCTGGATCAGGTGTACTATGAACTTTTTTCTGCAATAAACCTAGGCTGGTATGCGTGGCAGTATTAAAGGTGCCAGGACGTCTTCAATAGACCGGGCAGTGCTTAGTTGAATGACTTTTTAGTCCACGCGAGACGAAGACAATTCCACGGTCTTTAATAGTTGTAGATCTTCCTGTATTCAATAACATACATTCTTATCTAGATTTGGCAACGTCACACGATTAAACCTAGCACTGACCTCAGAAAGCACTCAGGAACAAAGGGGAGAGAATGGAAAAACCAGTTTCGTCCAGTTAACACTCGGGTTAGTCGACCAAAACTGGTGCCAGAGTGAACACGAAACTACTTGAAGTTCCAGTCAGGAAGACAACCGGATAAGTACCAGCCTGTATTATTACAGTATAACCATAGTTGATTTTGTATAACCATATAATCAACCCGAACAGACAAACTCCGGATTTTTATCACCATTTTAGCATTTCACCTAACATTAAATATACTACATTTAGCATACACCGACAGTTGCATTACCAATACTGCAACTAAATAATTGTACATACTGTAAATATTTTTCACCTGTATTCTCAAACATAGATGTTATAGCCTAATTGTAATGGATCTGATGATGATCGCTTGACGATCGAAACTGGTCATCCTGGTGTATTTATTAATCTCATGTGATTTATTTCAGGATTAGCACATAACTCAGCTCTTTTTGGGTACATTCGTGTTGACCGACTGAAATGCACCAAACTTTTGTTAACTTAGGCAACACTGAAAAATGGCTTCAAACCTCATAACGAACTCAATCACTTGTTGCGTTTAGAACAAAACTTCTACTAATATCGCTTAAAAGCATTATTTTAGCTATTTCTAGTAAATCATTAAAGGCAAGTATAGCTCGATCAGCAAGCTTCCTACTTGAAGCGATGCCCGCTTTGTCCTATGATGTACTGTTTAGAATTTTGGTTTTGTTCAAGTTAGGTTTCAGTTTTTCACCCTGCTGAACTTCTAGTCGGCATCCTGCTGGGTAAAAGTTTAGCTCGCCTTGAACACAGCAATTGTTTTTTTCCCCAATAATTTCCACCAATAATAATAATATCCTCACTAAAAGCTCTGAAAGTGCTTTATCTCTGCCCACTTTGGGGGAATTTGGTCTTTCTGTTGGGGATCCGACAGTGGCGGATAATAAAAATATCCCGGCTAATTCAAATCTTTCTAGCATTTCAGAATGCGTTCTAAAATCTCACCCCTTGGAAGGGAAAGTACATAAGTCATTTTCATCTGGCATACCTTTGTTCGCCAGTGCACTACGTTCCTACATAATACCAAAATTCTTGCTCGGGAGGGAAAGAGCACTTAACGACAGCCTGCCGGCAACCTCAGCTAACGTTGCTCGCACCGCTTCATGTGCTTGTAGACTCTCGTCTTCTCGCCCTGTGTACACAAGCATCGATCAAAATAATATTATTTTTCAATCATCTAGATATTATTTCCTGTTGTCTTGGATTCTTTCCTTTTTTGCCGAAACCTTTTCCTTTTTTTTCAAATCATCTTCCCTCCGGCAGTGTCAAAGCTTAGGCATAACCTACCACCCTCCCTGTGGCAAGAATTCACTTGATTTACAGATCTGACTTGATTAGCTTCTGAGGAGCGTAATATATACAACTGGCCGTTAGAACCTTCCATTATATTTTTGGAATAGGCTATAAGGAAGAGATGCTATGATGTGACATCCCAGAAAGTTTAATTCAATATGGACCGTATTCATGTGGCATGGTAACATTGGCACCAAAGGAAACAAAGGACGTAGCATTGTTGTACTATCGAGTATTATCTCTGAAATTCCTTGAGATATCAACTCAAGTCAAAAATTGTTTCAGCCTGTCAGGTATTTTATATTCCGGCAGATCAATTTTACCATTACAACAGGAAAGGCCAAAGTAACCAATCGTTGACTTCTCGCAAGAAAAATTCAATGCAGAACAATGTTTACATTTGTTCGTCGAGGACCCTACACTGTACACCCGGGCGAGAACTCTCGCATATGTATAAACCGCCCACCCGGCTTCATTGTTATGCGGGCTCTACGCGACACAGTTCTGGCAGGGACTATATTCGCACTTTCTTTCGTGATTAGGGAACCACCCATTACAATTGTGTACAATCGTGTTGACCGACTGAAAATTATTAAATTTCGATTACTAAGGTAACACTGAAGAATAGCTTCAAATACCATAATGTTGTATGCTTATTTACGAAGTCGTCCAGTATTTGTAATGTCAGAATTTCAACGTATTGTACATTATTGTCGCATAACAGGCAAAGGCACTGTCCATTAGTGGAATTTCATGAAACAACATTTTGGACATGCCTTGTATGTTTCATACGGCAACGAATGAACTGAGTACCGTAGCGCATGGCGCGATTTCAAAGACATCCAGAAGGAAGCCACCCAGGTGGGTGGATTCACTGCATATATTTTTAGCCTACTTTTCACAGTTTGCAAAAATGAGGAAAAAGTAGACTTATGAGATCGGGCAAATGTGTGTCTGTCTGTCCTTCTGTCTGTCTGTCTGGCTGTGTGGGTGTGTCACCCCCCCCCCTATCAACTCCTAAACGGCTGCAGCAATCGAAACAAAATTTGGTAGGAGAAAAGATCTATACCTGAATATCACACGGCCATATTTGAAAATGATGTTAGTGCTACCAACTGCTGAAAAATCGCAATTGAAATTTGAGCTCCATGTTGGATATCTTGGAAGGTATGAATGGGAGCTATTTGAAAATTGGCACACGTATAGATAATAATATTGCAGTTTAATTTCCAGGAGGCCATAAGTGGCAGTGTTGCCAAAATGATTATAAACCTGCTGATAGGTCCAATTTTTAAATGCATATAACTTCTACACTATCAATTGGAATTCAACCAAATTTCGTATGTGCTTTGTGTACATAAACAGATATGACTGAGCGTATTCTTAAGAGCTACCAGGGCTGCCAACTGTTAATAAATGCTCTCAATTTTTTAAAATCCAAATACCCATATATCGGAAAGTATGCAAGCCGACAGCTTTAAACTCTGCACACGTATAGTACCTGACATTCTATATTAATTTGGAGTAACTTATTTATGTCAGTGCCACCAACATGATTCTAAGCCTGCTGAGAAGTCCAACTTTAAATACATGTAACTTCTATACTATCATTTGGATTTCAACCAAATTTCGTGTGTGCTATGTGTACCATAACAGATATGACTATGCCGATTCTTAAGAGAAACCAGGGCTGCCAACTGTTAATAAATACTGTCTCTATTTTTGTTACCCTAATATCAATATATCAGAAAGTATGCAAGCCAATAGCTCTAAACTTTACACACGTACAGTACCTGGCATTCTAGATTAATTTTGAGTAACTAATATAGGACTACGCCAGTGCTGCCAACATGATTCTAAGCCTCCTGATAGGTCCAATTTTAAAATGCATGTAACTTCTATACTAACTAATGGATTTCATTCAATATTGATACAACAATAGATCATATTATTTCAGATTATTTCTGACCAATACACGTATGTCATTGTTGCCAACATGATTTTACGCGTGCTGTTAGATCCAATGTTTAACTGCATGTAACGTCCATGCTATCCAATGGACTTCAACCAAATTTTGTATTCTGTACCTTAAGCGATGGAACTAAGAATAGGCTATATTCAGTCACCAGGGCTGGCAACTGTAGATCTCTATTAGGCTACATTATGCCATGTAGCATATTGTATTTCGAACTAATTAGTAATTTCGATATTACCAACTTAATTACGTCATTATTCTAGATAGATCCATATAGATTAATCATTGGCATGAATCTTAAATTTTAAGAAAAATAGGCTCTTTAGTTCGTTACGGAACTTCTTGTTCGTAATGTGTTGGGATTCGTACTACAGAAATTCCCGGCTCTGTCAAGAAATGTAATGCTGATTTGAAGGCTGGAACTGGGTACACTCAGCCTCGTGGGGCAAACCTGAGAAGGGGTGGGTTCGATTCCAAACTTAGCCACCTGGAAGTGGTTTTCCGTGGTTTACTACTTCAACTCCAGGAAAGCACCACGATGGTTCCTAACTGAAGGCCATGGCCGCTTCATTCCCAATTCTAACCCCAATTTACACATACACATGCGAGTGCAACCATCCCAATAAACAGGTTATCACAAAAAATCCACACACACACCCATGTACACGGGGCTACATAACCACGATGTCCAAGGCCCTCAAATGAAAAAAAAAACTGTTTACACATAAAAACTGCAAAATGGTGAAAGGAAAATGTAGAAATGCAGTATTTGGCACTATTTTTCTCTGTCAGGATAGCATTTTGCTAATATGCAGATTAACTGTCCATACGATAGCATAGAGAATACTACAGTCAATTACAGTCCTTGATTCATAATCGGCTTAACAGTTTTCCCATGTGCTACAATATACCAAAACGTCTGTATCAATAATGACTAATACCGGTATTGCAATGTAGGCTACACAGTGAAACCAGCCATCTGAACAAAATACCTTAATGATGTATATACAGTAAAAACCATTTTCTTTATACTACATGGGCTTGATAATTATGCCAACTATCAATAAAAAAGAGCTTTGCAAACTTAAAATGAACACCATCGCATACTTGTATCTCGTCTTGATGACGAATAAAAATTCGTGCTATTACAACAAATAAGGTACAAAGATAATTGTAGCCTATATGCCTACTCACTTGTTTTTTAATTCACTGTATTATTACCCTGTATCTCAATTGTATAATTTGACACAAATAACACCCACAAATTCAATTTGTTTTGTGAAATTAGTTGTCTTAGGTATGCTTGTCATTCAAACAGGTGTTGGCATGTGTGATTAGCAAAACGACTACCGATTGCGCATGAGCATTGAAATGGCAAGTGAGAAGCAGCTGAAACAGGCTTGTAGTTGCTTACATTATTTACAATCTCATAACAACATATGCTGCATAAAGAACGTTTGGGGCTACATGACCGCGTTGTGGCAGCCCCTAAACTAAGGAACCATAAAGAACGTACAATTAGTAGCCTAAGATTTTAAACAGTTAAAAAGCATTGTGTGTTATAATTTTTCTCAGAGTAATCCATTCTTCGAGTAGTTTTAATTATATCATGTGTAACTTACAGAATCCTGTTCTACTTATTCTATGGATACGTGCGACATTAGTGCCCGGGTGGAGCAGATAGAAGTTAAAGATATCATGACGTAATTTGGGAACCGATGGCTCTATACCAGTTTCACCCGCCTGGTTAAGTGTCTCTTGTTTGTTGTTCTTTGCCGCTCCAGGAATCCCGAGGGATGACGAAACATTCCGACTGTGCACGAAAACTGCACAGGAGTTTGTGCTCGCGATATCTAAGTCTCCGCTAGCAATTTCTAGCAATGACTGCTAAGACTCAAAATATCCTTGTTTAAGAGACGTATCACACTCGCTTCATTACTGGTCTACAACATGCAAGACATCTAAACTCTCTCCTTGGTCAATATAAGTGGCATGTCTTCGGCCCTTATTAGATAGCTTTGCATTGAAAGAATGCGCGCGCCGATCATGATGGATATATGTCGTAGATTTCTTGCCTGCTTTATGCAAGAAATACTGTAATTCCAGTAACTCCTACATAACTCACTTACAGAATGGAAAACGTTAATAATACTCCTTGATAAAACAATATTTCAGTGGTAAAAAAAAAGCTGCCGAGAGGTGGGATCGAACCTGGGGTCCTTCGATCTGGAGTCAGTCACTCTAACCACATAGATATTCGCTCAAACTTGTTCAGTACCTGGTGCAACCATTCACTATCTTCATAACCCGCTTTCTGGAGAAAATAGTATATTTCATCAACAACAAAAAATCAATGTTGCACATTCGTATACGTTCATACTGTTACTATATTTTATTGTCAGGACTTGGTTAATGTCCGTTTTCAAATACACGGAAGCATTATAAATGGGCGCGTACAGTTATTAAATAAATTACATTTTAATGGGTCCGTAGCGTAGCGGTCAGCATGGTTAGCTGCCGCCCCGGAGGTCCTGGGTTCGATTCCCGGCTCTGCCACGAAATTTGAAAAGTGGTACGAGGACTGGAACGGGATCTACTCAGCCTCGGGTGGCCAAATGAGTAGAGGGGGTTCGATTCCCCCTCAGCCATCCTCGAAGTGGTTTTCCGAGGTTTCCCACTTCGTCTTCGGGCAAATGCCGGTATGGTACCTTCTTCAAGGCCACGGCCGCCTCCTTCCCTCTTCCTTGTCTATCCATCCTAACCATCCCTTACCTTCCCTCATGAGGCCCCTGTTCGCTTTGCAGGTGAGGCCGCCTGGGCTAGGTGCCAATCCCACCTCACCAGTTGTATCACTTCCGATTCGATGTTCCCAGCTCTAGGACACTGCCCGTAGAGGCGGTAGTGGTGAGTTCCCTCGCTGAGTCCGTGGGTTGCACCAACCTGGAGGGTAAACGACAAAAAAAAAAAAACATTTTAATGGACTTCTCACTACCATGTATGTCATGAGCCAATGTTGATTGTGCGCATGCTTGAGCGGCAAAAATTCTGCATTTTTTCTATATTAGTTTAAAAATTTTAAAGACACTCTGCAAAACTACAGGTCAAGATCTTTCGTCAGAATGCTCTACGAAGTAAATCGGTTCTGTCTTTCTCTCAATCTCGCGGTAACAAAAATCACCTTAGTGTTTTAAATATATAGATAGATACTAATCATCATCATTAATAACAACAGTCGCCTCCGTAGCGTAGCGGTCAGCATGGTTAGCTGCCGCCCCGGAGGTCCTGGGTTCGATTCTCGGCTCTGCCACGAAATTTGAAAAGTGGTATGAGGACTGGAACGGGATCTACTCAGCCTCGGGTGGTCCGAATGAGTAGAGGGGGTTCGATTCCCACCTCAGCCATCCTCGAAGTGGTTTTCCGTGGTTTCCCACTTCGTCTTCGGGCAAATGCCGGGATGGCACCTCCTGTAAGGCCACGGCCGCCTCCTTCCCTCTTCCTCGCCTATCCATCCCAATCTTCCATCCCTTCCCATCCCTCATGAGGCCCCTGTTCGCTTTGCAGGTGAGGCTGCCTGGGCGAAGTGCGGATCACACCTCCCCAGTTGTATCCATCAATACCAGATGTTCCAGGCTCCAGCACACTGCCCTTAGAGGCGGTAGTGGTGAGTTGCCTCGCTGAGTCCGTGGGAACCACCTACCTAGAGGGTAAATTGACTAAATAAAAAAAATTAATAACAACAGCAATAACAAGAGAATAGAACAGACTACCCTCCGTTCCGAATCTCGGATAGCCATAGATTGGAGAGAGAGTATTCACTTAATACATGTGATTATTATTTATTACAGTGATTCCCTAACAGCCTCGTACAAAGCTTGCTGAAAATAATTTTAATAACGTACAAAATAAAAATTAAAAAATTCACAGCATAAATTTTAAATGTCGCCTTCGTAGCGTAGCGGTCAGCATGGTTAGCTGCCACCCCGGAGGTCCTGGGTTCGATTCCCGGCACTGCCACGAAATTTGAAAAGTGGTATGAGGACTGGAACAGGGTCTACTCAGCCTCGGGTGGTCCGAATGAGTAGAGGGGGTTCGATTCCCACCTCAGCCATCCTCGAAGTGGTTTTCCGTGGTTTCCCACTTCGTCTTCGGGCAAATGCCGGGATGGTACTGCCCCCGTAAATTGAATTATATTGAGACCACGGTGGCTGTATTGGAAAATATGAAGAATGTTATGGCTGTCATAGTTGTGACGTGGATATTCATGACGTAGGCACGGATGACGCAGACTTCACGCAAGTAGGCTGCTTGAGCTGAGATTCTTGGTGACGTCATGATTTCGTTCGAGAAAGATCTGAGATTTACGACGCAGTCGCAGGGAAACATGGAATTGTGCTAAGGAAGAAGTTACGCGATTGGAGGAGAGACTCGAACCAATGAATGATAGTTTGGAGGGAGACGGAGGTTACTGAAACTACCATATTTTAATTACTTTTGGAATGCAGAATTGTGGAAACCTATTTTCAGTTATGGCATTGATTTGGAATTTTGAAGAAATTATTTTTGAGTTTTTGAAATTTGAAAATCCGTCAAGTATAGCCAAAGTTAGAAATTCTAGCAATGACGGAGAAACAAGCTATGGAAGGGATGGATACGCCCCTTAAGAAGTTGATAAAAGGTCTTGCACAGCAGAGAGGAGCTCTCATATCGCATATATATCTCATATCGCATATATATTTCTGATGTCATATAGTCGTTTTCGAGTGAATAAGTGAAACAAGTCGTCTTTAGCGCGTGTGGTAAAGCCAACCGCATCGAACGAGCTTCGAGCGTGCCGCAGTTCCATTTTACGGTGTTTGAAACTAGGCGAAGTTGAAACGCACACATTTTCAAGTCTACAAGATAATATATCAAGAGTTGACTAATGCCTTTAAGCTAATTCTATTGTGCAGTACTATATTAAAGTGTGTAGAAAGGTTGAACATTTTCAAGATTATAATTCGAAAGATATTGGCATTTTAAGACGGCAGACAAAAGTGATTTTCTCGCCACCTGAGAAGCACTTTTATACCATCACATTCTACGCTACGGCTGACACTGGTATTGCAACCGTGCTACTACATATTGCATTTGATGATATAACGCTGCATTATAACATGGAACAATATAATATGGCAGTTCTTTCAACTATTATAACAGAAATGGAGATGGAAGGCTAAGGACTTTAATGCAATTGGGACATATATCAATGGAGTGAAATAACAGCATGGAACTTCGCTAATCGTCTTTCTACAAAAGCGAGCATGTAGTGAACATCCAACTACACTCATGCATCGTTGTCCAACGCTGAATTATATCAAATGGCAGTGGAAACATATTCATACTCCACAAATATGAATATTTCTACGGAAATTATTGCAATAAACTTCATGGCGAATTTCTACCAGAACTTCAGGGAACTATCAAGAGAGGCCAGGGTAGACCCGGCTCACAAAGAAGAGTTTTGCCAGAAGGATGTCTATCGTATACACGGAGCAGTGCAATTTCCGGAGGAGGAAGCAGTTCTATTCTCCGAGGGCGCTGGTTCCAGGTTCGAGGACGGAGCACATCTTTTTGGTGAAATGGAACCATCACCAGTCTTCTTTGGAAGATTTTCCTCTAGAACTTCAATCAACAGATAAGGTAGTCGTGAACGTTTCTTGTTTTATTTGAGCCATATAGCGATGTCTGAGCAACCATTTTTCCCATATTTTGTCCCATATATATATTTTGCCCCATATTCTTGCTTGATATTTCTGTACTCAGTACACTTCGATGATTTATGCCTTTTTCTACGATTTATTAAGACATTGTTATGTCATTGGCATATTTAAATAATTTTGGATCAGTTGAGACTGATAATATATTCTTTCAGGAATTTGCATTATTTTTGTAGTCACGATTTGACTGTAAAGTTAATGATTTTTCTTTGGCAGATTTGAATTCAGACAGCGTGTCTTTTATCAAAGTAATTCTATTTCAGTAAATTACTTTGACCAATTTTCTGTCATCATCAAGAAAGAAGAATAATTAAAAGATTTTAGAGCGTTAAAATCTATTTCTGTATCGACGATCTTGGAAATACTAGTCGTTTTATGAACAGGATTGCAACATAGACATTTATCGTCAGTTCTGAAATTACCATTGCTTTACAGACAATTTTATGAAATATGAACATTGATTACGATTTATTGAATACACTATAGTAATGAACATTTGATAGGAGTTTTCTCAATACTAGATTGGAACAATAATGTTTGCATTCCAAAGTCTAATTGTATTCTATTCGATTATTTTGCAGTTTAGATGAACTTAGATTGAAGATAGTATTTTTATACTACGATACTTAGGAGATATTAATCTCAATTTTGATAGAACAGAGAGGCGTGTATAATCGTATTTGCTATTAAATTTATTTGTGATTGGCAAATTTTTGCTTCATATCGATTCATGAATGAAACCCACGAAGGTTAAATAAATAACAGTTTTGAAACAATTAATGAATATAAGAATTTTTGAAGTGGAACTATGGATGTATAATCGTTAGTTCAGTGGACATGTAAAAGTCGCTGATGAATAATGCCCTTGAATAAGTGAAGGAGATTCCCACAGTAATATTAATGAAGTTGATGAGATTATAAGTGGAGGTTTTGAATATATTGTGGAAGATTTTTATGCCATATATATGGAAATATATGATGAATTCTGGGCCTATTTTATGCATTTTGTGCGTTTGAAGCGAAGTATTTTTCCGATGAGTTTATTGTCCAGGTCCTTTGAAAATTAATCATGTGAAATTACTGTTAAAATTAACAAGAGTGTTAAATAATTTGAGATAACGATTTTGAATGGAGGTTACCGTCACAAATAATAATAATAATAATTATTAAAACTTATTAAACCTGAATATAAGCTTAAATATAACTAACCTTCATTGGTCGATTATATTAACCTGATTTGAGTAATTATCAACCGGATAAACGTGTGGTTTAATGTATTTCTAAAATAAATAATATTAATATTGTAAATAATTGTGTAAATATCTTTAACAATAATGTGAAATGAAAGGAATTAATAGAGGAGTGTATAGATTTTTGAATTGTCGTTTGACAACATTATAAACAATTTAAAATTGTTATAAACAATTAAGGAGTTTTTGTTATAAACATTAAGAGTTTTGTTAATATACTCTAAAGAACGCTAATTATACAAGTGGATTATACCATTAAACAAGTTTTGGGATTATTAGAGTAATCCAGTAATATTTGATTGGAGCATTTAAAAGATTTGCGTGATAATATTTGAGTTGAGTTGAGGACATTTAAAGTGTTTGAAAAGGAGCTAGGCTCTGAGGTTACGAGCATATGCTAAGGTTAGCTGGACAGGTGGGTCCACTTGACGACGTGGGCATGCGACTTGATGTAGGGTGGATCGCAGCTGGCCTGACAACTGTATGTTAGAGGCCAAGGTCGACCACATAACAGGCTTGCAGTTATAAATAAAGTGTGATGTTTATGAAAGAGGAAAACAATTGCTACATGTCTCGTTCCAATTCCCGCATCCATTCCAAGTATATTACTATTATTACGTTCTTTATAAGCTAGTGAAAGATAAAATTTTGTATGTAACGTCTACAAGTCCTACAGGAGGACATGGTTATATTGACAATGGATTCTGATTGCCACGTGTATTTTGTTGTCGATTTTTGTTAGAGTCACTCCCTTTATGTGAAATAAATTATTGTACAGTTTAAAGTTTCTTGTTTCCGTCTTGGTTCATTTTAAATATCATGGTGGAGGTTATTGTGTGGGCATACTTTAAGTAATCCAGTTGGCAACCCATACCCGAGATTAATTTGAAGAGGTAAGTAAAGGTAAGTATGAACCCCCGTTTTTTTTGGTGTGTTCCACAATAATTTCTTGTTAACTGCTGTGCTCTAATCTCGGTGCGTTTGATTATTGGCAATCCGATTGAGGGGGCGGATATCTGACAGCCTACTATCCGGATTTACGGGGACAGTACCTTCTTCAAGGACACGGCCGCGTCCTTCCCTCTTCCTTGCCTATCCATCCTGGACATCCATTACCTTCCCTCATGAGGCCCCTGTTCGCTTTGCAGGTGAGGCCGCCTGGGCGAGGTGCCATTCACACCTCACCAGTTGTATCCACTCCGATTAGATGTTCCCAGCTCTAGGATACTGCCTGTAGAGGCGGTAGTGGTGCGTTCCCTCGTTGAGTCCGTGGGTTCCACCAACCTGGAGGGTAAACTACTAAGAAAAAGAAAAAGAAGAATAAATTTAAAAAAATAAGACCTAGAAACCTACAAACAATTTTACTGCTATTAAAATATCTTAAACCCTTAGGATCTAATGATATCTAGAAGTATATTGATATTAAGGCACAGTGTAATACTACGAACAACAACAACAACAACAACAACAACAACAACAACAATAACAACAACAGCAGTCTCCTTCACGTTGCCCAGATCCTATTCCGAACTGCCCACAGAAAGCACTTTCATGTTAGGCCGCCATCAACTAATTTTGTGCGTCTCTTGATACGATTTCTCGTACTCCCAATGGTTCGCGTACTACAGATTAAATACCATTGGAGTAGAGGATAAAACAAATGACGTAACAGTGATGGAATGTTTGATGTTTATTAGATTAAAATATACATACCGCAATGTCAGTGGTTGTATGACGGAGTGGTTTTCTAATTTATTGGACACTGGACATACTGTACTTTGATGTTCACTGGATCGTATGTGGGGTGAAAACTTTATCATACTTCAACATCTGGCCGTATAATTTACGAGCACGCTGTATATTGGATATTATTGTCATTATTATTATTACAGTTGGACATAACGTTACATGAAGATCGACCTGAGTAGCTACGCGATCTAAGGCGCACCACCATGGAATCAAGCTACATCCAGATTCTGAAGACTACTGTAGTCCCACCGTCGGCCATAGATTTCCGTGATTCACCATTTTCAAGTTCAGGTAAATGCCTGGGGCGCACTCTCTAATAAGCCGGACTGACTGTGTGGTGCAGCGGTAACGTTATCGCCTACAGTTGCAGGATCGAACCTTGGCACAGTCACTTGGCATATGAGGGTACGCGTATGTAAGGTGGCCATGTTAGTACTTTTACTGGCACGTTAAAGATCCCCTTCAGGGGAAAATTCTGGCACCTCAGCGCCTCTTAAAGTTGCAGTTGTAAACAGTGACGTAACACCAATAACATCTTGTATATTAAAATAATCGGGAAGAAATTTCACATTTTACTCAAACTGAAATATCTTGACAAGCAATTGTGCTACGACGACATTTTTTGGTTTAAGACTCTGTGCACGTTAGGCTTTATCCACTGAGCCCCAACTTACTTGCTTCGGTCATCCGTGTATTAAATTAATTGAGAATATTTATTTTACCAAGGTCATTCTTATGGAAAAGCAGAAGTAATAACAGTTCTCAAAGTTCCACATTCAACGGTCAGGCGTTACCCATCGCTCCAGTGATGGAATGGCTGACATCTCCTGATTCCAGCCAACAACTCATAAATAAACCTAAGAATTTAGTCTATTATTTTAATGGCAGCACAGCTATTATAAACATATTTCGTACAAAATTATCAAGGGCAAATGCTTGGTGATATTACGGCTGACTATGTACAGAACAGACAATTCATTTTCATGGCATCCGTGGTCCCCAGATCAAAGGTCCTGTGGTTCGGACTCCAGGTAAAAAAAGGCGGTCCCGTGGCTCATGATCGCGAGATGGACGGTCGCGTTGTAAAACAAGCTTCTTTCCTTTCTTCCTTCCTTCCTTCCCTCCTTCCTCCTCTTGAAAGAAAGCAGATGTGAACCATTCATATCGAATTAGAGTTCAAGATTTTTCCTAAAATGTTTCCAGAAACAATTTTTTTCGTTAATCATATCTATTCTATATAAAATGCTCTTCAGTCTGCCAACCCGTATAGGAAAGCCCAATTAAATTGGACGGCTAAATTTAATATATTCTGTAGTTTTGAATATTTTAACATACGATAAAAGGGCAACATTGAAGAAATGATTATTACATTTTCTACGAACTTGAAGAGATATTGCGAATCCCCGCCACGTAAAGTGATGTAATTGTTCTCAGGTTTAGGGCTCAAAACAAATAGGTACAATCGTGTTGACCGACTGAAAAGCATAAATCTCGTTTACAAAGGCAACACTGAGATATGGCTTTCAACACAATAATTCTTTTATTTCTTTTCCCCGTGGCACTACAGCCAATGAAGGGCCTAGGCCTACCAAGCGACCGCTGCCCAGCCATTTGGCCGGCAGATTATGGGGTGACGCGTGACCCGGGGTTTCCGGGTGCGAGGCAGGCGCGCTACCCCAGCACCACGGGACCGGCTCTCCAGTACAATAATGAATCATGAAAATCCACAGCCTGCTTCCAGTCGACCGACCGGATCATTCATTCATTCATTCATTTATTTGCAATGGGGGGTGTGTCCCCCGGTGGCAAATTGGATACATAACAAATAAATAATTATACATAACAATTCAATAACAATTATACAACAATTAAACTGGAGTATTTACACAAATAGTCAGTCTTTTCTTAAACACACCTATATGTTTGGGAAAAGGCTCTAAGACTGCGGCAGGTAGAGAGTTCCAGTTATCAATGGCACGGTTTACAAAATAATATTTGCCATAATTTGTTCGCTGTGGTCGGCCCTTAACTTTGAAAGGATGATCGCTCCTACCCATGTAAGTGGGCTTTCCCAATCGTTTGCTAAGCTCACCCCATGCTGGTTGATTTGTATACGTGTTGTACATAGCGCAGAGTCTAGATTTCATCCTCCTAGCCTCCAGTGATTCCCACCCAAGTTTCTTTAACATACGGCTCACACTGCTCCTGGGATTAAAGTCACTGAGCACAAATCTAGCGGCCTTTCTTTGTACCATTTCCAACTCATTGATGAGCCCTACTTGATATGGATCCCAAACCGCCGAGGCATATTCCAGAATAGGTCTTACAAGTGACAAATAGCCTAATTCTTTAGCAGAGGTACTACTTCCTTTTAATACCCTCATTACAAAGTGCAGGGATTTGTAAGCTTTTGAAACTACACATCCTACATGACTACTCCATTTCATATCATTCCTTACGTGAACGCCCAAATATTTGCAAGAATCTTCTTCTACAAGTATTTCCGAGCCAATGTTATATTGAAAATCCTGCCTTCGCACTTTCCCTATTTTTAAGAGACTACATTTTCTTGTGTTTATTTTCATTTTATTTTCAATCGCCCACTTATAGACCAGGTTCAGGTCCTCTTGAAGCACTGCATTGTCTTGTGAGTCATGTATCTTTCGATATATTACACAATCATCCGCAAACAATCGACAGTCACTGCGAATCCCATTTGGTAAGTCATTTATAAACGCCAAAAATAACAAAGTTCCGATTACGCTGCCCTGAGGGATACCCGACGTTACGGTAATTTCATCCGAGAATACGCCTTCGACTTTCACTTTCTGTGAACGACCCGTCAAAAATTCTTGGATCCATAAAATTACTCTTCTATCAATCTTCGTCGAAGCTAATTTATGGAGTAGCATGCCATGCGGCACGACATCAAATGCCTTCGCAAAATCTATAACCACAGCGTCGACTGATCAGGGAATTGAATGAATGAAGCCCCCCATCTATCGGATAGGATATGAACTGTGCCGGCTGACAAAGCCTGTCCCACTCCCCTGGAGCAATGATTGAATGAATGACAAATGAAATGAAATGATAGTGGAGAGTGGTGCTGGAATGGAATTTGTGACAGGGAAAACCGGAGTATCCGAGAAAAGCCTGTCTGCCTCCACTTTGAACAAAAATGAATCATATATATAAATATTTCCACACTTCTGTATCGCTGAAATGGCTTTGATTCACTGAGACCGTTGCAGTAAGCAAGAAAAAACAAACCATCAGAAACTTTACTCTACTGTATGAGATCAGCATCTCTGCCGTGTCTCTCAGGTCTCAAGACCACCTTGTAGTGTAGCAACTAGCATTCTTGACATTTGTCCTGGAGGTCTGGGTTTGATCCCCAGCTCTGCCAAGAAATGTAATTCTGTTTGAGGGCTGGGACGAGGTACACTCAGTCTCGTGAGGAAAAACTGAGAAGAAGTGGGTTCAATTCTCATCTCAGTCAACTTGGTTTTCCGTGGTTTCACATTTATACTCCAGCAAATACCGGAATGGTTCCTAATTTTAAAACCACGGTCGCCTCCTTCCGTACCCTCATCAGAATTAGAAGTACACACTCTAATACCGCCATCACAATAACGCAGGTTATCAAATAAATTCCATGCACGCCCAAATACACGGGGCTACATGACCACGAAGTCCAAGCTCCTCAAATTAAACAACACGAACTGAAGAGTTATTTGCGTTGGAAAATTCACATGTAACTTACTCAATGTCAACACTCTCAGGGCTTGTTATTTTGTTTTATGGCGAGAACTTTATGAAAACGATATTTGTTTGGCAGAAAACTCATGCCCTTTTATTCCGTTTCTCAAGGAGTGTTCAAAAGATAAGGCTCACTTCACTGGTAGAGAGGCTCCAATTTTACAATCCCTAAACAAGAGGTCTAAATAAATCACCTTGCGGAGAGAGAAGTTTATATATAGGACAGAATCGATAATAGAATCGCAGTGTATGAGATGGCGCTTGAATTGACTTTCTACCTTGGCAAATACCACGGAAAGGTTTTCTTTGCCGCATATCGACACCGGCTTTAAATCTACTCATCTGCCGTTTATTGTGGGTGAGTGAAATTAATTGGGTTGCAAAGAAAGTCATAAATATAAATATGATAACTCATAAGGAATGATATAGGCATACTAGAATATGCTACAGTGACGTAATCGTTGCAATTTTGCGAGTATATTAGGTACGGAACAATCAGGACTTCCTTTCCCTTTTATTACCTGAAGTGTATTGCTTTAATCTGAATATTAATAGTTGGTGCTGTTGTTTATTCATTTTCTTGCACATGGTCTCGCGGTACGTAACTCTGGATCCAAAAGTCCTAGGTTCGATTCTCAGCTCTGTCTAGACATTTAATTTTGATTTGAGGTTTGGAACGGGGACCACTCAGATGATATGGTATCGATTCTCCCTTCAGCTGTTCTAGATATGGTTTTCCTGGTTTCCCATTTCTGCTCCAGACAAATGCCGAGATGGTGTGTAGCTTATGGCCTCGGTCGGCTCTGTCTCAATCTTAGCAATTATTGTAAGTATACATACTACCCCAGATGCTACAGTAACACAGTTTGAGGACAGTTAATCATACAATCAAGTATATGGGGCTGAAGACCACGATGTCGCACGCCCCTAAATGAAACAACAACTATGCTCAAGTGAGAGTGAACATAGAAAACCTTCCCATTTTCTTTTCTGAAAATGCCAGTTGCTCTTGCTGGAGAATACAGGAGGCATCCAATATTGCCCAGTAACCGGAAAAGCCGTGTTGAACTTACTCTCCCGCCCAAAATCCAATTTACTTATAATCACTATTTTTTAACTTTTCTAACTATAATAATAATAATAATAATAATAATAATAATAATAATAATAATAATAATAATAATAATAATAATAATAATAATAATAATAATATATTTGTGCATTTCTACCCCTTGTTATACCCACCCACTACTGTGAGCTCTGAGATAAGCTGCGTTGACTTTCTATGTGGTAAACCTACTGGTCGTATAGCCTGACATAATGGCGTTGCATACATATAATAATAATAATAATAATAATAATAGTAATACTAATAATAATAATAAGAAGAAGAATAGGAAGAACAAAAAATCATGATTGCTTCACGTGGTCTAATAGGCCTGTAACGTGTGAAATAAATAATATGAATAATATGAATAATAATAATAATAAAAATAATAATAATAATAATAATAATAACTTATTTTAATGTTAATTTAATGTAATGTATTCTCTAAGTAAGTACATTGAAATTCGGCAATTTTGCTAGGTTCATGCCATGTCTTGTGTGGGGTTTCGCCTAGGACACCAAGCTGGCTCATCAGCGGGCTCTAGGTGTCCACGCCTGGACACGGCACATACCTAGAAAATTGCCGAGTTTTAATTCACTGGCCGTGAAAGCCAATATACCATCCTTTAAGTACATTGAATTCAAAGGCAATATATCCCACGAGTCGGCGGATGATCCAGACAATTTTCTGTGGGATATATATTTTTTACATAATATATTACACATTTCATATCCAAATTTAATTAAATTTAAAGAAAAGACAAAAGTTGCCATAAAACAATTAAACAAATGGCAATTATAAATAAGATAAAATTTAAATTAAAAACATATATTTAAAAATGATTAAGTAACCAATTATACAATTATGTTATATCTTTTTATTTATTTATTTATTTATTTATTTATTTTCATAATTTTAATTTCTGTCTATATTCTTCTTTTAAATGTTTTATTTATTAATGTTTCCTTTTATTTTATAATAATTATTATTACTATTTTATTTATATATAATCATGTTTGTTTGTTGCTTTTTAGATAAAATTGTATATGTGCTACATAACTTCTACTGAAATTCTACAGTATGTAAAAGCATGTGTAAGGGTAAGTTAAGCAAGCAATTATAATAGAGTAATACAAATACTTACATTATTATTATTAATAATAATATAGGATTAAGCTTAATTTTAACTGCTCTAAATATAGAGACGCTAGGATAACGGAAATTCGTTTGGGATTTTTCACGCTCCTGCAAATCTTCCATCGTGAGGGTGTCAAATTTAATTGCTCATAGAAGTCATCGGACTAAGTCAGAATGGATCCCGCAATCCTCTATTTTGACGGCCAACATTTAACTAACTGTGCCAGTCAGTACGAATTCCATCTAAAACCGCTGGTGAGGAGTGACATTTATGTTATGGTATTGGCTTGGAGTCCACAATACAGCCAACTATTTCAGTTTACAAATATAATGTCAAACAAAACACTACGGCAATATAACCCGGATGTATGCAAACCTACACAAATAATGGGACAAAAAGCCCCGATTGTTTTAGAAACTCGTTTACAGTATAGAACATTTATACAAATATGGTGAGGTAGTTTACCATTAACAACACAATTGAACAAATTCAACATTCCATACCTCTTGGTGTGAAATTACATTCCTCCAACACGATAAAATAAAAATTGGTGAAATGGAAATATAATTTCTATTTTCGTGTTCAGGCTAGCCTAGGAAATCAAATCCTGGTTTATTTTGTACCAGCAGTGATCAGGAGTTACTGTATCCTGTACTGCACGAGAGATTTCCAACTGGTGGGTCGGAGGATGCTCATAAAATCCCATTCTGGAGCAATAATAATAATAATAATAATAATAATAATAATGGCTACAACTTGGATAGTTCGTAAATTCTTGGGCAGTGATCTAAATCAAGGTGATGATTATGCTTTGCTTTCATGTAATCTGCATAATTGCATTGCATTTTACCAGACAATGATCTGGCAATAACGGTGGTACGTGGGAAAAATAATAGTGTTCAGTATCGTTTGCAGGATATGTCTGCTGATCATCGGTACCATACGGGAAGCAAGCAGAGAAATATCGACCCTCCTGTTAACAACGCTAGTTGGGCTCAATAAATCAATATTATTAGGAGCAGCTGATTCACCCAGTATACAGCGGGTGATTCTACAGCCCCTTCCAATATCGTATTAGTCTGTAGTCACATCGAGGGATATGCTTGCAGTGCATTAGTACCAAACGGCCTATAGTCTCTACAAAATGCTCTACATTGTGGCTCTTGATTCTTCTATTCAAGATATAGAGATGCGTCAGGTCAGGGGACTAATTTTATACAAGCACTGATAAGGGTTTCTTTGTTTTAGAGCTTTGACTGTTATCACATTAATCAGGTATTGCCATCAACTGACGATTACTGTCGACCAACAGGTTGTGATAGGCGATGAAATCCATTCTACTAATTGCCCTTCCCGTATCGATTATAACAAAAGGCCGCAGGAAATCCTGACATAAGCCGAAATAAATATTTCACAATCTCTCAACATAATTTGAAGCTCAATTTAGCATCAGAAACAATAACACATGGACAGAGAAAGTATGACACTGTGATGTGTTGGACTGCCAATGAAGTATTGACATTAGGTTATCGACATTCTCGTGAAACCAGAGGGCAAAGGCAACAAGTAGTTTAGTGTAGAACTAAAGCCTATTTTCATATATCCTACTTATTTTAGTTGCCTCTATCAACATACAAAATTTCAGTTTGATTGCTGTAATAGATTCGTAGATATTGAGAACCGTCCAATATTTTGGAAGGTCGCCATGTTGGATTTTCATATATGTAGGACTTAGAGTTATATACTACTAGCAACCCGACCCGGCTTCGCCCGGGAACAGTTATGAATGCATTACGGGATAAGCACTTTTCTTTTCCAATGTCAATGAACAACGATCAATATCCGTTTTACGTCTCAGCACGATGGGTTAAAATCACTGACTGGACTATTAATTATATTATCATGGAGATGCATGTGCAACAAATTCTTGCCAGACGTAACTTAAGAATGGCAAGGTGCATGAAACACAAATCCCCCTTCCGTCCAATCTTAACTTGACTGTGAATTTTACGGAACGGAAAGTTCACAGGCGAAATGAAGAAAAGCCGAGTTGCACTTCCAGGGAAACACCAAACACAACCACTCATTTCTAAAGTTTTTAACTCAACACGACTCGAGAGTTTGCTGCTGGCTGTATCTGGGGCAATAAGCTCGTGCGTTAGCTAAGCTGTAACTGGGGTGATATACTCGCCCCTAGCTAGCACGTAAACTTTCGCCTCAGTAACTGAATGGAGATTGTTGGAAGAAATGAAAAAGTAAAAACACTTATAGTAGGCGATGTTTTGAAGATAGATGTATGCTCTCCCGGTTCTTTTGTAGAACTTTTCATGCTGAACAATTCTTACACTTATAGTATACAGATATTTTAACGGTTTGCCCAGCGTAAGCTTAAAAAGCGCACGGACGCCAGTTTTTATTTTCGACGTTTTCACTGAAATCGTTAGTGCTTGAATTCCTTTGGTCATAAATAAATTATTTTCTACAGAAACCTTCCTCGAGATATCCTTTACAGAATGGTGAAAACCACATCAAAATCCATTCATGGTTCTCGAGATAACCCGTGACATCCAAGATCGGGGACTTTGTTTTATACTAAGTAGAGATTATCCACCAATCAGTATAATTTAATATAATATAATCCCACTTCCGTCCAATCTTAAATTGACTGTGCATTTTGCGGAAGAAAAGTTCACAAGCGAAATGGGAGTTGCACATCCAGGGAATGGCGAGGTGAATGAAACTCAAATCCCCCTTCCGTCCAATCTTAACTTGACTGTGTTTCACAGGCGAAATTGAGAAAACCCGAGTTGCACTTCCAGGGAAACTCCAAACACAACCACCCTTCTCAGAAGTTTTAACTCAACATGACTCAACGGTATGCTGCTGGCTGTATCTGGGGCAATAGGTTCGCCCGCTATCTAGGCTGTAACAGGGAAGATAAACTCGCCCTTAGCTAGCTCGTAATTTGTTGCCTCAGTAGTTGAATGGACATGGTTAGCAGAAATTAAAACGTAAAAACACTTATAGTGGGCGACGTATTGAAGATAGACATATGCACTCACGGACTTTTTCGTAGAAATTTTCATGCTGAACAATTCTTACACTCATAGTATTGTGCCCGTTGGACGAGGTTATCTGGTTACCACCAACCGTAACGAGGCCTCCCAGATGACCTCTACCTCGAGACACATTGCCGGAGAGGATCGGAATGCACTTCTTGGTAAGAGCCGGCACAAGACTCTGCTTCCCTAAGGATCATGTTCCCATCACATTGATTGTCATAGACGCCCAAAGAAAATGCACCCCCAAAAGGTCAAAACTACTAAATAATTAAAATCCAGACTTAAGACACACTCAAGGTTGGTTTATTTGGCAGGTCAAACCCCTGTCCTACGGTCGGAGGGTTTGATAAAACGGCTATTCCGTAGCTAAAAAAGCAAAGAAAAAATAAACAACTCCTAAAATTAACGTAGAATCCCCTCGACAGGTCCTAAATACAGCAAACAAAGCAAAACTGGGGAAATGGTACCGCAAGAAAAATCGTTATACAAAAAACTGATGCTTCTAGGAAGAAGGCATCATGGCATCAAAACATGTCAAACAGGACAGCAAAGTTAAAGGACTGGTACCATCCCATATTTACATTTATACTATAATTATTTTAACTACTCCTGCTTTAATCTGATCAACGGCGTCAGACGTCCGTGATACACAAACTATACAAAAACTAATTATTGTCACTCATCATCTTACAGTACACTGGTACAATTATATACAAACAACAAAGATGTTTTATATTACAAGAGACAGTAGGGTAATAGTGGGAAACACATCAGTAATAAATAAGTTATACACACAAATAATCATCTTATTAATCCTGCCTGCAACAGATGAACAACTGTTTGTTGTCCATCGTCATCTATCAGGGTGTCTAAATTTGAGAATCAAACTGTGCAAGAACAGCATTCCCCTGATCGGGTCACGACCCACGAGTTCTGAACTTTGGGTTCGTGCAATCTCTGTCAAAGTCTATCTGTGTCAGCTTTTAAAAACTTACCAGTAAGAATGAACGAAGGCGCAATGCATTGGTCTGCTAGACTACAAGTACAAGATCAAAATTTAACAACGATTAAGGTTTAACTGTATTAGTAGCATCGCCGGTTTAGGAAATAAGTTGATAATTCATGATTTAGTCCTAAGTTTAATGTCGTAGATTTATGAGTCCATTGATTATTAAGATAGTTGACCATATGCAAGGCGTCGCAAGAGCGTGCTACCAACACGTGGTACACCTCAACAAAGAATACGTGGCTCGCACGTTAACAATAACACAATCGGTACTCGAAAGAGACTATACCTTTTCCTCCTCGGTCCAAACTTGTTCTGTAACATAGATCTGGCCAGCTTTCTCTAATAAACGTGGTAACCAACCCTGTATGTATTAAAAACACGGTAAATAATCATTCACTTACAAGTGAGAATACATAATAGCCTTAAGGGTCCAACTTATCAAATGGTTGCTCAAATTCATTATAAATCATGACAAAACATATTGGGGCTCGCTCACAAATATCTGCGAGTATATTAAAAATTTAGCATTACTTATCAGTACACCTGTACCAGAACAGCTTTGCAAAAATCGATACTGAATCAAGGTCAATAGCATGAGCATAAACAACGCATAGCCCATATGAACATTCCTAGCAAGGTCTAGAAATAAAGAAAACAAAAATGAACTCGATAGTCAATTGTCTCACAAGAGAGATCGTAAGTAACTTTGGGCAATGTCATTGGCGTGGACTGGGCAAACACCTGTCATTGTGCTCCCAGCGCTTGGCACTAAGCAGCATAGCGCGTTAGTGAATTTCAAAGAAAATGTCTATCACTGATCTTTCAACACATTAAAGCACAGTAAATGTAGACTGAGTGTTCTTAGCAATCACTCTAAAGGATTATACACATGTAAAGGGAGTTATTATAACGTTAAAGATGAATCAAATACAAGTATAATGATATGTTTGGTTTCTGAAAACCAAATAGACGTAACAGAAAGATATTCCTCTCTCTTTGAAAGGCTTTGACATTTTGTAACGCCACTGAAGCTCACAGCGAATGAGTGCTGCGTACAAAACATGTTTAAAATGATAATAAAATACTGGTTCACACCTTAACCTTAGGTGGAACTAATCGAAATGTTACGAATCGTGTAACATAAACTTTATGAGTAAGTTCATAACATTACTTGACTGAAGTACAGCGATGTGAATTATCTGAATTCTAGTGGCGAACTGCTCACTCTTTAGAAATGTACATTACAATAACAACAGGCTGGATCCCTTCCAGACCTAAACGATACACTATAATGTTAAATAAAGACGTCAGTGGCGTACTAAAATAATAGAAAATGGGGACTTCAAAAACTTTGACCAAATATCAGCTGGAGCTGAATTAAAAACATGCCCCTGTCACAAATGACTAAATTGATGTTCCGACATGCGGAATTACCTTCTAATAACAATATCTCACCGTGTGGACACACACAATCTGGTGACTAACTCAGTGTCGAGTAACGAAATGCAAAGAGAAGCATTCAGAAGCGTGAAAAATCACCTTAAGGAGGTGATCAAAAAGAATGAAAGAAGCCTACCTTGATGACTGACAAAAGAGTTACGGAAGCTACAGACTAATCCACCCATGACCATCCACCGTACAAAAATAGATTTGGAAATCATGACTCTCAGCTATTGCAGATAATTATCCAGACACAAGGATTGAGGATTTTGCCTTTCATCCAGACAAACCACAAACATCTTCTCTGCTCGGCCACGAGCATGGTTATCCTCGGGTGGTCATCCATCGTTGTAGTGTGGCTTAGGTGTTCAGCGTTCCTCCCATTCGCATGTTTAAGCCATAGCCCTCTTCTTCTTAGATATAGGATTATTCGGCCTCAGCACGTGGAGAAATAAAGGCATCTTGTAGATTCGTTGTAATACGTATAAAAATGGACACAGCTTCAAGCGTGTTGAAATTCACAGATTTTTACACCCTTTCCACCAGCAGACTATATTTAAAATGGCCTTGTCTGCTAAAACATATAAACTGGCTTTGACATTGGGCACGTGTCTTTCCACTGAAGCTAGACAACTTCACACGCTTTAGATATTTTATCGAAGAATATCAGCTTAATCTTATTTGTTTTACAGTCGACCTTTGCACGGCTCGTAAATATTTCACTGTATCTGTTGAATATGACGACCAGATTCTCCCCTCGGGGTTTACTAGTACACAACTTATTTGTCACTGGTCAGCTATTGAAGCACGCTGTAACCATGTGGTCAACACTTCACTGAATAGAAATATAATCAGATTCACAATCTTGGACGAACTTCTCGCGTCACCAGCACACTTCGTGCTATAATTGATACTTTCAGTCGTATTCACTTTCACAATTTGAACGTCGATGATACTTTAGACTTGGTCACCTGGGACCTTCACAATTTCACATCCGCTCGCCATGCAAGCGCAGATTCAAGTCATTCCTTCACAGAAGTAGGTGTGCTCAGTTCGATCACTTCCGAGTCATTTAGCGTCTAAGTTCATTCCTTCCGCGTATCGGCGGTGTTATACCTTCGGTCGTAAACCATAAATAAAATATTATTAGCCCATGAAAAATGTGGCTAGTTAAGCTGAATGACTGATTATTTTAAATTCAGATTGCACATCAAAGAGAACTTCTTTGATCATGTAGGGTAATTCTATACTGCTTCTTAATGAAGTCAAAAGAACATCTAAGTAGTGGCATACTGCTGTGGGTGCTTTCACAATTCTTGAGCATTATGAATTCCATGGTTCGTGTACAAGCTATCACACCAGCATGAGCTATTCGGGCTCAGTATTTAGATATTTTTAACGGTTTGCCCAGCGTAAGCTTACAAAGCGCTCGGACGCCAGTTTTTTTCCGACTTTTTCACTGAAATCGTTACTGCTCGGCTTCCTTTGATCATAAATAAATAATTTTCTACAGAAATCATCCTCGAGATATCCTTTACAGTATGGTGAAAACCTCATCAAAATCCATCCAGTGGTTCTCGAGTTTACCCGTAACATCCGGAAATCTGGGACTTTGTTTTATACTAAGTAGAGATTACATGAATATTATTGTGTAGGTGTAGTATTCAAACTTCAATCGCATGAATAGGACACAAGAAGTAAAAACGAGATTTTAAAATTTCTCACAGCTCCCATCTTGTGGTTATGAAAACAATTGAAATAAATTAGATGACAGTGGATTTACATTTGAATAAGCATGTACCGTACAAAGTTTCAATGCACTCGGATGGTTAAATCGCGAGAAACGTCCATTTAAATATTTATAATTCGCGTCGCCGCCATGCTGGATTTAAGCTCACCAGGTTACTGAAAGTCCTATAGGTGAATTTATGTTCATAGCCTCAATGAACATAAAAAATCAGTTTGATTGCTGTAAAAGATTCATAGATATTGAGAACCGTCCAAATATTTGAGATGGTCGCCATGTAGGATTGTTATATGTATAGGTCATAATGTTATGTACCATTAAAGGAAAATCATTGCATAGGTTAATTATTCAAACTTTCACTTCAATCGCATTATTACGACACAAGAAATAAACATTTAATTTTAAAATTTCGCAGAGCCACCATCTTGAGGTTATGTAAACAATTGAAATAAATTAGATGTCACTGCATTACAATGAGTGTAGCCTAAACATTTACTGTACCATATTTCACTGCGCTCAGATGGTAAATCGCGAGAAAAGTCTATTAAAATGTTTCAAATTTGCTTGACCGCCACGTTCGTTTTGCACTTTACATGTTTTCGAAGGTTACATAGTGTGCCCTTTTAGCATGAAATATGCAAATCACAGTAGGCCAGCAATGCTCAAATCGGGATTTTCGGGGTTATGGTATGTTCTCCCACTCTGTGACTTACACATTTCGGATTAAATAGAGGATACACTTCCAAAATAAATAAACAAAATCAATTCCTACTATAGAACATTTAATTAACCAAATATATGGCGCTACAACAAATTAAACAAATAAAATACTGACCAATACTTCTAACTTGTTCAGAGTGAACAAGGAATACATAATAAACAAAGGTTAAATCATAATAAATGGTTTCCTATAAACCAACAAACTTACATTTCTTTTCACTTCCATAAAGTATCCCTTTAAAATTCCATAAAATCAAGAGCTCCAAATGGCTCGATACTTTTTATATACTCTGTGTTATTCTTTTACAACACCTCACTTCCTATTATATGAGTATCTTATAATTAAAACAATATATAATTCTCCTTAAAGTACTGTTATTCATTTACTTAAATTTTGGGCTTTCACATGTTCATGGGTTACCATCTCTCTCAGTCAACAATTCACTACTGTGATTGGGAAAACATCTGCGTACTCCCGAGCTTCAGAAGACTACTTGAACATGTCAAAAATTAAGATCACTCCCGAAATCTAATTGTCTTCCCTGAACTCGTGAATTCCTACATTATATTACATTAGGGACTTATCGTTATTTGTCTCAAAAGACCATTATCTCATAATAAAGCAACGATCCGAACTTGCAAGCGGTAATCTTCAACTAAAGGAACCTCGGTTCGAAGACCGGGTCGTTAAAACAAACTCTACACTCTTGTATAATATAACTTCAAAACAGACGGCTATTCAAACCTACCACAACATCAATGGCGAGGGGTCTGGCCTGGCCACTTAGCGCGATTTATTGCAGGGGAGGCAGACATTACGGTCCTCGCCCACACGGGACGAACGACTCTTAGCTTTACACAGCTGTTTCATTATGTAGTTCATTGAACCAGCATGGCTTTCATTATACTATTTTTATTGAGGTTCACAAGACCTTATTCTCTTAAACTCGGCATTTATTAATTATGAAGTATCCTCATTGTTGGGTAAGAATAATTCAATACAACAACAAATATTTAAGGGTTTCAATAATAGACGAACCTGGGTTCGATTCCTTTCACTGCCTCGGGAACCATATCCCATACTGGAGGACTTACAACATTCGCGACTTAGGGCGACCTTTGTCTATAACCTGCGCTCATAATACAACAAACATTTCACACCCTTTTACAATATAACACACACATGGCCTCGTGATCAGAGGACTTACCATAGCTCAATTACCGCGACCAACTGCTCCTCATAATTAAATTTACCGAGTATTCAAACGCGTTCCTAGCGTGACAAATTTCTTTAATGCGCTTCACAGCGCTTACATGTTACTGAGCCAAGTTGCCTTCAATGAACTGATAAATTCAAAAATCAACATTTGATTATATATCTCAATTTTATATTACTCCTCTCCCATGACAATAATCACTTTATCTCAAAACAATGTGTTCACCACAAGTATTAATTCTTTTAAAAGAGCTCACAAACTCTTATTTTCATATAATTCATTATAAACTTTATTCATTCATATAGTTGTTATTATTATTATTACGCTTGCTTTCACATATTTAAATCATTTATCAACTACACTGATATTTTATTTCCTACATTACCCCAAAGGTATTTATTTATTTATTTATTTATTTCACATAATTATTTTATACTTTCTCATTTTTCTATCGTTCAGATCGTGCTATTATTCTATTCTTTGTTATTTAAAAACATCCATATTCTTTTCGTTCTCAGGTGGTTTGTACGCAAATCCTCCCAACACATAACATAATGAAATGGTTACTCACATGATATGTCGGTCACCGACCGAACTTTCCAACGATGTTTCATTTTGCCCACTTGAATGTGTTTAAACCATCTTCCCTAATTCCATTTCACACATTGACACTTCTTGATACACAAACATATTATTTACCTTCAACACTGGTAACATATTGAATACAATTTTGTATTCTTTTATCATACACAAATAAATTCACTAAAAATTATAACACTTAAACGGATTTAACTATATTTACATTACACTGATTTTAATCACTAAGGCTTTGCTTTTTGCCTTTACACACTTGATTCCTTCTTTCCCGTTTCCAAGGGTTGACACTCTTAGACGTTGGCTTCCTATCTGGCAAGATGATGAAAGTCTCAATCAATCTACCCCTCCCTGGAACGGCTATTCCTCAAATCCGGTTTCCTGACGATCGGCTTCTATTTTTATTAGCTCGAAATCGCTTCTTTCTAGACACTATTTAGTTTGTCTAGCTACAGCCTGTTCTGTTACGGCCTTTCGAATATTTTATCGGTGACATAGGATTCCCTAGCACTTATGGCTATTCCTTTAATTAGTTTCGTAGCTTAATGCTTTTACTGTTCGTTTGTCTCCTGTTAGACAATGTCTTGGATTAAATTTTCCCCTTCTTATTTTCTTCGGCGCTCTAGTTCCTATCTTTTTGATACACTAGGCGTTACTATTTTTGTCCGACCCTGATCGGGTTCCTTAACTGTTATATAACTGTTTGTTTCACTATATTTGGTACTTCAAACGTTACGATACTTTTGGTCGTTTAACTGAACTGTTATTTGAAGACCTATCGCCTGTTCTTTAAGTTCGCAGCCTAACTTGACTGTAATACTGAACTTTTCACTATAAAGACTGACGCTTGCTGAACTAAATCCTGTACTAGGATTTTCCTAAGTCTTCACACGGCGATACTATGATGATACTTCTCGTACTCTGATCTGGACACTGTGATGCAGCACCTCCCCACAAGGTCTGCTGTAAACTGCATGATTGGTCTGGCTCTGCCAGGACTTTTATACTAATCGGCGACAAAACGATCAAATCCTTGTCTTTTTCATCACCAACTTTTGAAGCAATGGTCGCACACTTTTAAAAATTATATCTCTGGAAAGCTTGTTTTCTAAACGTAAACTGATTTCTTTGCACGTGAAAATCGATCGTACAGTTCTGAGATATTAAATGAAATTTACTCTTAAGATACGTGCGTGTTGTAGTTGATTTTTAATCCCCACCACCGCGGGTCTCGGGGAACTTTTATTGACGTAATGCCACGTTTGCACTTCTTTCCTAGGCAGTTATTAAAACCTTTTTCTCCACACAAAAATCTCTATTCCGAAATGATTCACAATGATGTATTTCTTTTGTTACTTTCATGTTCACAAATGGCTTAAATCTAATTATTCCTCTTCTTGCATAACAGCGCGGTTGCCGTTTTACTGCAACGTAAGCTCAATTTCCGAAACCTTCTCTCACTAACTCCGCACGGAAAGTTCCTCTTGTTCTAATTATAGCCATGATCGCTCCTTATCGGTGCGTCACGCGTGATATCATTTCCTGGCCACCTGGGCTCATATTCTTGCACAACATATAACCAGTCCTCTTGTATAAAATCTTTCCAAGTCATTCTAAAGACTGTATATTTCCTTCCTTCTTTTTACCATAATACATGGATTCGACCCCCTGAACCAATGGTACATAGGTTCAATAGATAAACTTTTAGTAGTGCCCTTTATCACGGTACAAAATTTCAGGGTGATATCAGTAATAGTTTCGGAGATATAGAATGCCGGTGAAATAATTCGCACAGCTGCCATGTTGAGGTTATGCAAACAATTGAACTAAGTTAGATGCCAGTGCATTACAATGTTTATAAGCATTTGCTGTACCATGTTTCATTGCGTTTGGATGATTAAATCGCGAGAAAAGTCTATTTAAATGTCTCAACTTCGTTTGCCTGCCATGTTGGTTTTGTAGTTAGCAGGTTTTTGAAAGTCTCAAAGGTGAACTTCTAGTAGTGCCCTTTATCACCGTACAAAATTTCCGGGTGATATCGGTGATAGTTTCGGAGATATTGAATACTGGTGAAATATTTCGCACAGGCGCCATGTTGGATGGGTGAGACGTAATAACATTTGAAGGACACAGTTTGGGTTGGCCAAAATGGTGCTATGATCTTACCGAGTTTCATTGAAATCACTCCAGCCGTTTAGAAGTTATTAGTGGGGGGGGGCGCACACACACACACACACACACAAAAACACACACATATACGCACACGCACACACGGTATGCGAGGCCTAGGGAGTCTCTTCATTTCCCGCCTTAATTGGCCCTTGTCTCATCATTTCTGATTCCCTCCTTCTGCGAGGGGTCAGCCTTCTTTTTCTTTTCATGTTATCTCCTGACTTCTGCTCAAGGCCCTCAAGGAGGCAGGGTGTATGTAGCCCCACCATTTCTGGTGCTCCCTGGATATTGCTACACCTTCAGGGGCTCACGGCTGGTGAGTTCGGGAGTTGGCGACCCCGAGGGATTCCTGAGCTGGGTCCGGTTTCCCCCTTTTGCCCCTTACCTGTGGGGAAGACCCTCTCCTCTTTCACTTTCCTATCTGCCTTTCATGGCTCTCCTTCCTTCCAAGTCCCTCAATCCGCATTCTTCATGGTTGCGGGCATTTCGTTTCCTCCTGTCCTTTCTTTACCTTATTCTCCTTTTGTTTTCCATTTCTTCTTCTAGTATATAAGTTAGTAGTTAGTTTTTAGTTATAGTTTGCATTTCATATTCATCTTCACGATCACCCAAACCATTAGGGGCCGATAACCTAGATGTTAGGCCCCTTAAAACAACAATGATCATCATCATCACACGCACACACGGACAAAGGGTGATCGCATAAGCCTATTCTTTTTCATAAAATGAAAATAGGCTAAAAATGACGCAATCAAGGAACACCTGATATTACCCTTTCACGAATTGATTGCCGGCGGTCGAGATGGGAACTATTGTTTGTTTGTTTGTTTGTTTCACACGTCAGCCTGTTTCGTTGACAGGTGCAGTTGCCCGAGCAGGATATGACTCAGCTCCAGTAGCCTCAGTCATCGTTTAACTGTCCGTGGTGACATGAGCTCCTCTGACGCGCAATGCTGCTTGACTTATGTGCAGAATGCATTCTGTCATCGCTGTGTTCCCCGCTTCACCCCACGGGGCAGCTGCTACAATAAACAACAAACACTGGTGCAGCCACCCTCAGCGGCAGTCAAATCTTAAATGGCTAATATAAGTTTTTGTGGATAGCGAGACACAACAAATGGAGAAACTCACTCAAGTGGAACTCAGTGATCGTACGTCCTCTCAGCAGCCGCATGTAGTGAGAAATCTAGCTGATAAATCGGCCAGTGTATCTTTTCTCAAATCACTGTGGTTATACCTTTCACATCGTTGCATGTGAACTATATTGTCAGTGAGCAGTGACGATCTAGTGAGGTTGTCACCCATGCCAGACAAAATTTTGTGTCTGAAAATAAGCATGTCGTACTGATAGGCACCAACAAATTTAGTTAATCCCGGTCAGGATGATTTAATCGCTTAACCCTTTATAGGTCGTTGGGATAAGATCTCTCCACCATGTTTTATAGAGCAGTGTTAGGGAGAGAATCTTCCCACCCCTTTTATTTCAAGCAGTTCCACATGCATCCACAAACTGGCTGCACAGAAGTATTGAAAACCCATTAATTTGATGTACACTGTCATCAGAAACCAAAGGTGAGAAGCATATATCCCAGTGGTCTCCACAGTGCAGGTGCTCCCCAGTTCGGTTGAGTTGAGTGAATGTAATGCATTGTTTTACAGAAGACGATGTCTTCATTGAAGATAGGAGATTTGTAAAAGTTGGTATATAATTATTGAAATATAATGTTAATAAGGTTTTGGTCACTTGAGTAAATATATTTCAGCTAGAGAGGAAATAATTATCCTGTTTAGGGTGTTAGCCATAGAATAGAGAATTTCTTAAATTAATTTTCTGTGTTTTTAGTAAATACTATTTTGAAATTATTGAATTATATTTCGAATGTACTTACTTTTAACATTCCAAAATCACTTCTATATCCTTTGTGCAATTTTCGGCAAAGATGTTATAGGTTACTAAACGTGTGTTGCGTGGGAGATATGTTTTTTAAATTATAGAGCGTGATGTGTGTTTGATGTATGATTTCTTAAATGGGCAGTGGGATAATAATTTCCCACCCCATATTTCATAAAATGGAATCCACACCTATAAAATTGTTGCATATTCCTACTCATCTACCACCCTCAATTACAAATGTGCAAAAAAATAAATAAATTGATACCCCCAGTATTTTGCCCTATAAAGGGTAAAGAAGCAAGTGTAGGAACTCTCACTACACGTTTTCAAATTGTACCAACAACTTGAGTCCCGCTCGTGCCAAAGACAGTTTTATGCACATGACATATTTATAATGGCAAGATTTGACACAAATGACACCATCTGGCAACCCTGAGACGGGAGGAGGTCCATGAGGGGAAGTGACGCCAACGCTAGAGACTCTACTGCATCCAATGCTGCCTCTGTGAGGGTATAGTTGACTGGTTGAAATGGGATGTCTTGGAGCATATACCCTTCTCACCGCAAATAGCCTACTGTGATTTTCCGTAAACTGGAGAAACTACTCCGAGGGAAGCGTTTCGATGCACGAGGTGCCATATTTGAAGCAGTTGGGCGTTATGTCGTGGAATAAGTGAAGGCATCAATGCTAATGGGGTGGTTTCCACAGCCCACACATCTGTCAGCTGGTGTGTAACATTGCAGGGCCTGCAATAAGTGCTTTAGTATATATGCATGTGTTGGAGATATTATCCAGCTGCCGTTCATATGTTCTTCTTTCCACTCTCCTGTGGGTAGTGGCTAAGGGTACTCCACACTTCTTTGAAGTCTCGTGCGGAATTTGAAGGAAGTCGGTTCAGTACTACAACTCGGTCAGTAATCACCCTTAATAAATCTACCATAAGTGGGAATCACTCCAGTAATCAATTTTGGTGAGTTCTATGCCACCTAGAAGCCACCTAAAGGGTGGGAGACAGTGTTTAATCTCTGCAACTTCCTGAAATAGAACCTTGGTTTTACAAGTCTGGAGAATACAGTAATGTCTTTTAGTCTTCGCTGATTGAAACAGCCTGTATGGTAGATAGAAATGAAAAGTGCACTAACGATCTCTGGATTCATTGGTTTCCTTTTCACGTCTCTATTACATAATGTGAGTTTCTTTATATATGATTCAGCCTTGAGCAAGCCAGGGAACGCTTGGAGAAACACACATGAAGGTATTAAACTGGACATTTACATGCAACTACAAAGCACAAAGAGAGCAATAAAAGTGCACAACAGGCAGTAAAGCAGTACTGTACAAACTGTTTCACTTAACATAGCCTATTGTGACTTTTTGTTTATCACGTAATGGCATTTCAAAATACAAAGAGAAAAAAAACATGCTCCACAACTCGGACACAAAGAATATGAATGCTATCTTGGTTGTGCCATTCCAAACGTTATTTTCATTTAATGTGTGTGTGTTCTGTTTGACAGATAACCTGCCACTTAACCCACAATTCGTAATACACATATTAATATGAAATTGGGTGTTTGTGTGATCTCCATGATTCATTTCATCATCATCACGATGTGCAACGGGTGTTCATTTAAGAAGAACTGCACTAGGCATCTAGGGGGTATCAAGCTATGCAGATTATGCAGGAGGCGAATGAGGACGGGAACAAGATCACGGTTAAGGAAGTAGGGAGGGAGGAGAATAAGCTACAATATCACAGAGCGGAAGGGCTTAATGAAATTCGGCCTGTAATGGTAGAGAAAGGGGGAGAGCAGGTATGAAATGGCTGCATGGGATTTAGGATTGTTTTTGGTGTTAATAATTCATTTGAGGGACTCGGGATTTCTTGGTCATCAACCCCGTGTAGTTGGGTTTGTGTCGGTAAGGAAGAATCGCCTGGTACGAGGGACTAAATTGGAGCAGGTGGCCCAATTCAAGTACCGTACTTAGGCTTTGTATTCTCTCAAGATGGTAGATAGGGAATGAAATAAGTGTCAAGGTGCAGAAAAGCCAATGGTGTGAATTCTCTTTTGTGGCCTACAATATTCTGCAAGAAAGAAGTTACTGTAGTGACGAAACTGCCGACATCGCTGAATATTTAGACCGACCTTTTGTGTGCAAGTGAGAGCTGGGTAGACTCAAGATATCTCGTACATAAGTTAGAGGTAACTGATGTGAGGGTAGCACGATTGATTGATGGGTGAAATACTGTAGATGCGAGAAATGGCAGGATGGTACTCGTAATGAAGAGACAAAGGCTAAGTTAGATGAAGCTGTCAGTGTGAGCAGACTCCGAAGATGGGATCATATGAAGAGAATGTGGGAGGAGAGATCACCTAAGAGGTTGGAGGGTAAATGAAGCAGAGATAAGACATGGGAAATGATGGTTACAATCAGTGTTGAACGATTTCAAAATGAGAGGTGTAAACGCAGAGGAGGCTACAGTGCTAACTGCTAATAGGGGACAATGGAGGAGGTTTGTTCCCAAACAAAGGCTTTCAGGCTAGACTGGATGCTGAAAGGCAAAACAGTCTCAAATGGAAATCTCTATGTATTCATTGAGCAAAAATACAATTTGAAAAATATTTCAGTTAATTGATTAACGGGTGCTTGCAATGGGAAGGCCTTACCAGTGTAAAGAAAATATTTTTTCTAGACTGAGTACGTATTAGCGTCTTGAAATTTTAAGACGCATTCATTATGGATTTATTCATCCTCGTCTAATACGTGGTAACTATAACTAATCTCACCTGAATACACACACACACACACACACACACACTACAAAAGACACGACAATATCACAAGTTATCAGACAAATTCTATACACACCCAAATAACCTACAAGGGGCTAAATCGCCACGATGTCACAGATCCGCAAATGACGCAGGAATTAGTCTGAAACCGGGGTTATTGTGATGGCTGTATTACTGTGTGTGCTCGTAATTGAGACTAGGATCGTGAAAGGAGAGAGTTGTGGCCTTGTTTTAGGTACCATCCTGTTATTTGCCTGGAGTAGAACTGGGAAACCACGGATTACCACCTCTAGGATGGCTGAGGTGGGAATGGAACCCGAACCTTAGGGGTAGCAGCTAAGAATGCTAGTCACTGTGGCACGAGGTCGTCCCTTCATTTCGGATCTTAGGGCTTGCTTTGTAACCTTCTTATCCAGCCTGTGATTAGTCTTGAATCACAAGGTGCCTGAGACCTAAGTCTATAAAGACGCAGGGTGGATTATTCTTGGTATCGACAAAGGTACAGTATAATTAGCTTAGTGACCAAGTATAGGTTTACAGAGATGTGCACAATACTCTCGATCAGACAGGCATTGTGCTGTATAGAATAGTTTGAATAATGTGATCCTGATACTTGAGTGATTAATTAGATTTTGCTTATGTGCGCTGTTTCGATTTAAAACTGTCTCGGCAGCGCTTGATTAATAACCATCAGTAAATACACAGTTCAAATACGCCATAGGTTTGAAATCACTGTCGGTAAATAATGATCTGGCAATTTGTATTTCGCGCACACAATAATACTAACAGAGAATGAATATTTCTCACTCATAACTGTTCGTGCTACAGTTTGTTTCTCCGTGGCATGACTAATATACAGGGTGTTAAGCACGGTTGAGTGAGTTGGGGTACTTCTTAAAAGTAACTACCTAACCGTTTCCTACCAAACACAATAACGAAGGAACCGTTACAATTAATCATTCCTCATCAAACCATTCTGATCTCTTCATAGGTTTCATCTTCCCCAATTCTTCACCTGCAACTTCACTGATGGTCGTTCTCAGTATAACAGCAGACATTAAAACATCGGTGGTAATCTAGGAAAGGATAACAAGTCTAAACCGATGTTGTTACTTTTCACAAAAAGTAATTGCAATGGTTAGCCCACTCAAACTCGAAACCAGGATCGTCAGCACGAATTCGAAGATAAAAATATACACAGCAGTACTAACGTCTATAGTTATGTACGTATGTCTCAGAATGCTGGGGTATGACCACCAGAGAAGAACATTGGCTGTTACGGTGGGAAAGGAAGATCTTGAGAAATATATTTGGAGCAGCAAGGGATCAGGATGGTTGGAGAATAAGGACAAATGTGGAGTTACAGGGATTGTTTGGTCAGAAAGATATTGTAGTGGAAATTAAGCAGGGGAGAATCAGGTGGGCTGATAATGCCATAGCATGTCATAAAACAGCGCAGCCAAAAATGTATTAATAGGAAAACATGACGGGAGAAGGAGAAGAGGAAGACCCAGGAAAGCATGGCTAGAAAATGTTGAAGATGATCTGAGAAAGCTGGTGTTAAATTCGGGAGGAGGATAGCTGAGAACCGAGATGAATGGACGCAGGTGGACAAGGAGGACATGGACCTACATGGTCTGCAGCACCGACCAGTAAACAAGTGGGCTAACCATTGCAATTACTTTTTGTGAAAAGTAATTGCGTTACAGTTACCATCTCCACCACCGCCACTACAATGAGAATTTATGTGCTATAATGAACTTTCAGTGTCGGGTATTACGACTCCTCCCGCAAGATGGGATCTTTCTGTAACGAGTCACTTGAGTTAATTTTAAGAAAAGTCATATGCTCGGCTTCTATAATTTACGAAACGTAAGCTACATAATTCAGTGTCATTAGATAATTGTTATTGTAATAGTTCATTATAATAAACATCTACTCAATTGCTTCAATAGGATATGAAAAATAAAAATAAAAAAATAAGAAATCGAAATGAAAACATCTTGAATTTTTGAAAAGAATTTGACAACATTAGACACTAGGCTGTGAATGAAGATTCGCTGTGCCAAGTTTCACTGCTCTTGGTTTATTAGATCGCCAAGAAAGTATTATTAAATATTTGAACAACGCGTGGCCACCATGTTGTTTTTGTGTGTATCAGGTTTATGAAAGGCATCTATATGCACTTAATAGTCCTATATTACTATAGAAAATTTCAGTTTAATTGCTGTAATATCATATTTTCGGAGATAATGCACATGACTGCCACGCTGGATTGTTTTATATGCAGGCCATACATTCATTCATTTTGATCGCTTGATTAGAACAAAAGAAATAAAAACACGATTTAAAAATTTTGCACAGACACCATTTTGAATTTTTCATACAATGGAATTATAAAAGACGCCAGTATATTAAGTCTTGTATAAATATTTACCATGCCAAGTTTCACTGGGATCGGATGAGAAAGGTCAATATGAATATTTGAACTTCGTATGGGCACGTTGTTGGTTCTGTGCTTTTCATGTGTAGAGGTGTACCCTCTACCACTACACAAAATTTCAGGTTAATAGCAGTAGCAGTTTCGGATATATTGAATGCCGGTGAGATATTTCGCGCGGCCGCCATGCTGGATTGGTGAAGCTTATTAAAATTAGAAAGGCACGGTCGAGGTCGGACAATTTAGTACTGAGTCTATATCGAGTTTCTTTTAAATCGATTGAGATGTTTAGACTTTATTAGCGGGTGAGGGGGCATACACACACACGGACGAATGGTGATCTCATAAGCCTATATTTTGTAATATGAAATTAGACTAATATACACAAATAATCTCAAAATAGTATTAAGAGTAAGCCACTTATATTCTACCTTTAACACCAGCAACAAATACAGCATGATAATAACAATAATAAAACAATATATTATTAACATAAATTTAACAGAATTTTTACCAAGACATTAAATTCAGAATTAAATTGAGAAATATAACAATTTCAAACACTACGATGCAAATAAATAAATAAATAAATAAATAAATAAATAAATAAATAAATAAATAAATAAATAAATAAATAAATAAATAAATAAATAAATATTTGCAAGTTAAATATCCTCCCTTTGGTGCAAAATTCCGGCACGCTAACGTCTCTATAAGCCTCAGTAGTTAAATAAGACGTAAAACCATTATTGGGGCGTGGT
Source organism: Meconema thalassinum (assembly GCA_946902985.2). Taxonomy (NCBI): domain Eukaryota; kingdom Metazoa; phylum Arthropoda; class Insecta; order Orthoptera; family Tettigoniidae; genus Meconema; species Meconema thalassinum. Next base: position 1,071,593,913 of record OX336389.2, read on the forward strand.
GGCGCAGCGGTCATGCTGTATTCCTCTCACCAAGGTGGACCGGGATCGATTCCCGGCCAATGCATGTGAGAATTTCGATGTGAAATGTCATGTCCTGTGGTTCGGATTCAACGTAAAACGGAGGTCCCGTGGCTTATGATCGCGAGATTAATGGTCACGTTAAACTACAAGCTTCCTTTAAAACCATTATTATTATTATTATTATTATTAAATAAGTTTTCTATGTGACGATGTGATGGTACCAAACACTTTTGGTACATGATCCAGATCGTTATAAACCTACAGTGCAAGTATATTTAAATTTCTAAATTTAAAAATATATGATGATGGGGAAATGTGAGTTAAATGGAAATAAACTACTTATACAACGGTCTTTATCATGATGCAGCCTTTCTATGGGATTGTCCACTGCAATATACTGTGCCCGTTCAGACCGAAGTTCGGACGACCACATATGCATTTCACCAAAAATCAGTCAGCACGAGAATCAAAATATCCCTGGGCGCCAGATGGGTTAAAGTGACTACAATAACTCAACAAAAAATGCTTTACTGATTTTCGACTCGATGCAACAATAAGGATAGAAGGAGATTTTCTGAAATGGATGCATCCGAGAAATTAATCTCATTTTATTTAAAATGTTAAAATTGACTGAAAGTATGCCAAAATGGCATAAAAAATGAATGACGAATCATATGTTATGTACATGATATACAATTCCACCAACACATGAACACTTAACAATTGAGACGAAGGTCAAATTAATAGTCCTGTTGACTTCGCTCAAAAGAATTATTTACAGTAGTAGGGTTTTGTCAGTGCAAATTTGTCTTTACTGATCCCTATATTATTTGAGTATTCACATATTGAAATGAAAAAAAAATATTGATGATGATAATTGTTGTTTTAAGGGGCCTAACATCTAGGTTATCGGCCACAAAAAAAAATTATCACTCGTTGAAAAATATCTCACAGTTCACTTTTTCAAAAATATCGTAGCAAATTAACTAACACTTCAGGATTCAGTTATCTCAGGATTTGTTCAAATACAAAGTTATTAACAAGAAATACAACACAATATCATTTACATGGACTTCGAGCGTTTGGATTCGACGAACTTCGATAAACAGAAAATATTTATTAAATCAACCGTTCTCGATCCAAAGTCTATTCAGAGCTTTTGACTCAATCATAAATATAATTGTCAAAATATTATTATCAACAAAATATAAATTCTATTCCATATGGATTCAACCATTTAATCAATTAATTATCACTTGGAATCATTATTCAGAAGATTTGAAATATTATTTAGAAAATTTATCATGAAATAATTTCATTTGTTATTTTCAAAATTACAATAATTTGACAAAATGTCAAATATGTTAATCATCAAACTTATTTGCAAAATGTTTATATATTTTTACTGGATCACAAAATCCTCTCAGTTTGTAGTGGTTGTTAATAAGTAACAGTTTTAAATAATTAACAGCATCGGCCCATTCGATTTAAATGCGACAAAAATCACATAATCATAATTAGCATCCAGACAACGGTAGAGTTTTTTCATAATGAAAGGTACAAGTTGAACAATAACAATTCTCGGGCAAGCAATTACTAGGAATACTTCTAGAACACGTGGGTAAACTGTGAATTGACAATGATGGCTCAACAAAATAACCTTTGGTTATACTTCGACGAAAGTGTGGCTAAAATCGACTCCTCTACTTAATTCCAAGACATCCAACCTACAATATGATCGGTGCTTCATTTCACACAACCTCATTCCTGCGACTTAATTGCGCACTCAGAATGGCATATTTAACTCTCTGCACACACAACAATTATTTCTTCCCAAATTATACAGAATAATCAAGCCTTTGCTTGTTACGACAACTGGAAGATTTATAAATTGGTAAACTCCACCAATGAGTTTACAATAATAATTTTTCCATCAGTTTAAAACATGAATAATTCCACACCGTGTCTATTCTTAGCCAAACGTTTTGAAAGACGTTGCTCAATAATGATTTTATATTTACACAAACTCTAGCAAAAACCCTGTTTTATACATGCTTTTAGCTTCCCGTATCATTACTTTTCGTGTCTTCTCAAATATTTAAATATATAATGCATGCGTGAAATAATTCCACTGAATTAATATGTTATTTATTTGTGGGCATGCGTTAACCACTAACCTTCGGAATCAACAAGTATCCGATCTTAGAATATTGTTTTAAATGTCAAATGTGAGTTTAGTGCTTTTCAGTCGGTCAACACGAATGTACCCAAAAGAGATGGGTTATGCCCTAATCCTGAAATAAATTACATGAGATTAATAAAACACTAGGATGACCAGTTTCTATCGTCAAGCGATCATCATCAGATCCATTACACTTAGGCTACAAAATCTATGTTTGAAATACAGGTGAAAATATTTACAATATGTACAATTATTTAGTTGCAGTATTGGTACTGCATACACTGACAGTTGCAGTACCAATACTGCAACTAAATAATTGTACATATTGTAAATATTTTCACCTGTATTTCAAACATAGATTTTGTAGCCTAAGTGTAATGGATCTGATGATGATCGCTTGACGATCGAAACTGGTCATCCTAGTGTTTTATTAATCTCATGTAATTTATTTCAGGATTAGGGCATAACCCATCTCTTTTGGGTACATTCGTGTTGACCGACTGAAAAGCACTAAACTCTTGTTTACTAAGGCAACACTGAAAATATGGCTTCAAACACCACAATGTCAAATGTATATATCACACTACATGACAATGATTATTAGAAATCACAAATATTTATTGTTATTATTTCAGAAAATTGAAAAATAATAATTATTATTAAATCAACATTATTATTATTATTATTATTTCCTCAACAAAAGGATTTAAGGTTGTTAAACTGTTCAGGGAATATCATCCTCGACTTCTAAATAATGGATAAATATCCATTCCTCAACTTAAATGTATTATTAAATCATCAGTTACGACGGCTGATGACCGCGATTAGAAAAATATCAAAATTAAATAAATGCTCGTTCTGCTCGTCCATAAATTTTGAATCATTGACTGAGTGTAAAAACTACTCAGATCAAAGCTTCTATTGCAAAACAAAAATATTTGCAACATCAAAAAAAAAAAAAAACATATCGATGAATAGAAAATATGTGTTGGTAAGACTGTAGAAAAATATGAGAAATCCAGCTAACTACGCAAAAAAAATAAAGCAAATTGTAGCTTACATTCTTGTAGATCTTGATGCTTGTAATCTGGTCTGAACCAGATTATTCAGTCTTCTTGTCCCCATTAGGACACGTATTTATAATCTTGTATCGGCCTCCATTTTATACCCACAATGGTCTTACACAGACATAGCGGTATTCATACTTGAAGCCTGAATATCTCGATGAAAAATGTTACCAGCTTCAAAAGCTGAAGTAAAGTTGACGGGGGTCTGATCAAAATGATCCATGATGAAAATTATTAACATGACCCAACTGTGATGTGTTCAGTACTCCTAATACGCTTATAATCTTGTTCAGCACTAGTGCAAATTCTGTCGAGTTTGCTGGGCAGAGCTTCTCGCTCTCCAGATTGCGCAAGGCAAAACTGTATTCCCAATATCGGCTAAAGAATTGTACTGTGCAAGAATGGTAATAAAAGTACTGATTTAACTTGGCTGGTCCACTAACAAGACAAAAGCTTGTCCTCTGACTGTTGGATTAAATAATCCACCTTTGAATAATTGTGGACAAAAGAAAGAAATGTAGACAAAGTCTACTATATGTCCAGTTGTAGCAGTAAATAATTACCAGTGCCACAAATTTTTATCACCTTGGTGATACCATTTGAAAAGTTCGAAGATCACTAAAATGTTTAACACTTTTTAATACCAGTAACCATGTACTGTCGAAACACTAAGTCTCAGCAACTGTGCTGTTAATAACGAAAAATTTGCAACCATGTGCACGAAGATTATAACAGTGTTCGGAGTCGTAGAGTGTTTAGCGGCTAGAGCGCTTACGAGCTACTACACATCCATAGCAACGGAGTGCCTATGGAGAAGTGAAGATCCATAGCAACGGAGTGCCTATGGAGAAGTGAACATCCATAGCAACGGAGTGCTGATGGAGAAGTGAACATACTTAGCTCGGGCAGGCGTGCCTTATATACTCGTCAGCGGGCTACACGAGGTCACTGCGGGGAAAATGCTGGAACTAAAACATCTCATATCTCAGCTTCCGCTCAATCAATTTCCTCGAAATAAAGCACATTCTTCCTCCCTTGTCCGTGCCAGTAATCTGATATTAGTCTCAAGATTCTACTCCATCGGGAAATATTTAATGACATTTTAGCCTCGACTATGACGCTCTCGGCCTACGTCACTTAACCATTTCTTGGCTGTCGAAAGCTTCCAATTCCTTCTAAGAAGGTTTGGCGCGCGCTATTCAAACTTTCAATACTGGACTTAGCATTGTGGCCTGTACCCTCAAATCTAGGCCACTGGATTTGGGCACAATACATCCGGAGTGCCTTGGTACAATTTTAGAGCTATCGGAACTACAACATATCCTTCATCAAATGATGGATACGTGACAAAAGACTCGCTCTGTACCAGTTAGTCTAATAATTTCGCGTTCTACCTTAACTGAGAGTTATTCCTGTTTAATCCATTATTTAGAAATGGCCAGAAAAGAAGAATGTATTTAATTTCTGCCCTTTATTTTAATTCCTTCGTTCATCTCCGAGAGTGCATCGTTTTCGTCAACTAAGAATTTTTATATCTCTGGTTCGCTTTGTTTATCCACGTTTGACTACTATAACTCAAAGCTAACCCAGCCAGGTTCTGTCCATCTCGTCGTGCAGTGGCTAGCGTTCTTGGCTGTTATACCTGAGGTCCGAGTTCGATTCCCGGCTCTGTCAAGACATTTAATTTAGGTCTGAGGGCTGGAACGTGGTACACTCAGCCTCGTGAGAAGACGTGGGTTCCATTTCCACCTCAGACATCCTGAAAGTGGGTTTCTGTGGTTTCCCACTTTTGCTCCAGGCATTTATCGGGATGGTTCCTGACTTAAGGGGACGGACACACACACACGTAAATGGCCACGATGTCCAAGCCTTGAGATGAAACATCAACGTATTTATTTTCTTCTCTTAGATTATTATATTTAATAAATACCTACTGTACATGTAGGCCTACTGAAAGCACTGAAGTTTCTTCACTGAACCAGCCGTTAAGAATAAATTACGTACTACATTAGTGAAATGACTGCTAATTATCCAATTACCTCAGCTCTGATAGGTGTGTGTGTGTCCGTCCCCTTAAGTCAGGAACCATCCCGATATATGCCTGGAGCAAAAGTAGGAAACCACAGAAACCCACTTTCAGGATGTAATATTATACTGTAAGCTTTGTCTCTATGAAGAAAATACTGTAGACAGTTGCTTGTTGGCTGACTGCCAATTACCTTAGCTCCGACAGGTATATTATAGGCTTGGTCTGTATAAAAAGAACAGACAGTTGCTTGTTAGCTGATTGCCAATTACCTTAGTTCCGATAGGATAAGACCGCCTCGTGGTGTATCGTCTAACGTTCTTGACTATCGCCTTGAAAGTCGGAGTTCGATTCCCAGCCCTGCCAAGAAATTTTAATTCTGGTGTGAGGGCTGGAACGGGGTACTCAGCCTCGTGAGGCAAAACTGAGAAGAGGAGGGTATGATTCCCATCTCAGTTATCCTGGCAGTGGTTTTCCGTGGTTTCCCCACTTCTACTCCAGGGGATGGATCCAAAGGCCACGACCTCCTCCTTCCCAATCCTATCCGCAATTTACAAATACACACACTAGTATAGCAATCACAATAGCACAGGTTATCAGGAAATTCCCTCTCTCCCCCCCCCCCCCCACACACACAAGAACTTGGGGCTATACGGCCATGATGCCAATGTTTGGGCTCTGTCCACATTCAGCATCGACTATACATCGCTCTTTGTTTGTATTCTTTTTATCGTATGGCCTCAGCTACTTGGTGTAGATGTTTTGACATGGAGCCATTTGGGCAATCTACTCTATAATTTTGAAGTAACGCTTGCACTCCACGTGGTTATGAAAAAGGAACTCTTTTGGACGTCCTGTGGCTGAGCTTAAATATTTTTGTCTCGTATTCACCAAATATGGCTCGATAGATCTCTTACCAGCTTTTTTTTTTTTTTTTTTTTTTTTTAGCGTATGGCTTTTAGTGCCGGGAGTGTCCGAGGACATGTTCGGCTCGCCAGTTTTGTAGCTGCTTCGAGACGGACACCCAATGGGTGAGCTACAAGTACCGTTGGGGAGGAAAGTTGGAAGGGAAGGGCGAGGAGTTGGAAGGTAGCGGCTGTGGCCTATAGTTAGGGACCAACCCCGGCATATGCCTGGAAGGAAGATGGGAAACCACAGAAGACCATCTTCAAGGTTGCTGGCGGGGGGATTCGAACCTCCTCGCCTCCCGGATGTGAGCGACTGCCATTAGTCATGCCGTAACGACCACGGCTAACTCACCCGGTTCTTACCAGCTGACATCGCCCGATTCGGGATGCCATGGAGATTTCCGGTCCTTAAAAGTCTGGCCTATGCTGATGGCCTGGTTGTAATGACTGAAGCCGTGGAGAGCTTACAAGCCAACATGTTAGAATAATAATAGTAATGTTATCGATTTTACGTCCCTTTTAACTACTCTGGCTTTTAGAGACGCCAGGGTGCCGGAATTTTGCCCCGAAGGGGATCATCTACGTGCCAACATGTTAGAACTTGAACAGAAATATAGGGAGTATGGTATGAAGATCAGCATTTCAAAGACGAAGGAAGAAACACAAGAACATAGAATGCCAGGTAGGATGACCTACATTGGAGCCGGTGGAACATTTTAAGTACTTGATGATGATGATGATAATTGTTGTTTTAAGGGGCCTAACATCTAGGTTAACGGTCCCTTATTATCTGGGTGAGAGCGAAAATGTTAATGAAATGGAAATCAGAACGAAAATTAAGTGAGACGGAATATACTGACAAAAAGGAACTCAGATTGAAGCAACTCACAAAATGTTCTTACAGAAGGGAATTTAGAACGAAAAGATTCACAAAAAGAATAGATTGAAAAATACGGACAAAATGTAGGCTAGGTTCAAAATACGGACAAAATGCAATGTAGAGTCGAAATACTTACAAAATGCAATTGAAATTCAAAATACTTACAAAATGCAAACGAGATCGAAAATACGTACAAAATGCAATTCAGGTTCAAAATACATACAAAATGCAATTGAAATTGAAAATACACAATGCAATTCAGATCGAAATATCCCAGTTCCAATCCAAATTATTCACAAAGTGCAATTGAAATTCAAAATACTTACAAAATGCAATTGAAATTGGAAATGCTTACAAAATGTACGGTAGATTCAAACGACTCATGTGGATTGACAATACTTAAAAAATGCAATTTAGATTGAAAATACTTGACAAAATGTAATTTAGATTCAAAATACCCACAAAATGCAATTGAGAATAAAAATATTTGCAAAATGCCCACCAAACAAAATGCAATTTACATTTAAAATTCTTGCGAAATGCGGTTTTGGTTGGAAATACATACAAAATGCAATTGAAGTTCAAAAAACTCACTAAAATGCACTGAAACCTACATTGAAAGACTTACTAAAAACCAATTTAGATTGTAAATCTTTACAAAATGCAATTGAGGTTGAAAACAATCGCAAGAGGTAATTTAGATCGAAAAAACTTACAAAATGCAACCTAGATTAAAAATACCTATAAAAAATGCCAAAGGGAATTTAGATACACGGGGAAGCAAGTAACAAAAAACAGTGCGGGAATCTTAAAGTGAAAAGGAAATATAATGAAAAGAAAACAAGAGGTCTGACCCCTCGAAGAAGGAGGGATCAGGAAAGATGAGACAAGGGCCAATTTAGGTGGGAACGTGAAGGACTCCCTAGGCCTCGGATACCCTAATACCGTCGGGGTCGGAAAAGAACAAGAGTTGACCAAGGGAGGTCGACAGGAAAGAAGACAGAGAGGAGCCGGGCACAAGTAAGTGGAAGCAATGCCGGACTCAGCTGGGGTCCCGTGGTCACCAACCCACGTCCCACAAGATGTGAGCCCCTGGGGGGTTAAGTACTTGAGCTGTGTATTCTCTCAGGATGGAAATATAGGGAAGGAAATAGAGTCAAGGGGGTAGAAAAGCCAATGCAGTGAGTTCTCAGTTGCGATCTACTGTATTCTACAGGAAATACGTTAGTGTAGCGACACAATACTCCCCTTACATCACTCAGTATTTAGACCGACCTTGTTGTATGGAAGTGAGAGCTGGGTAGATTCAGGATATCTGATACAGTTAGAGGTAACTGATATGACGGTAGCACGAATAATTTCTGGGATAAATGGGAGTAATGGCAGGAAGGTACTTGTATTGAAGAGATAAAGGCTAAGTTAGAAATGAACACGGTAGATAAAGCTGTTCGTATGAGCCGACTTAGTTAGTGGGGTCATGTGAAGAGAAAGGGGGAGGAGAGATTACTTAAGAGGTTAATGAGCTCGGCTGTAGAGGGTAAGAGAAGCAGAGGTAGACCTAGGAGGCGATGGTTAGATTCAGTGTTGAACGATTTCAAAGTGAGAAGTGAAGAAGCAGGGAAGGCCGCAGCGCTAAATGCTAATAGGGCATCATGGAGGCGACTTGTTTGCAAACAGACGCTTGCAGACCAGACTGGACGCTGAAAGGCAAACTAATTTCAAATGCAAATGTATGTATAGGTGTATGCATTGTGTGTTGAATTATGACTTTATTGGCTGGGAATTGAACCCGCGATCTTGGGACCTTGAGGCGCACACTCAACCATGACCGAACGAGGAATTTTAGTCAGAAATTCACTATAGCCAATGGATACTGTAAACAAGAATCCATAGGCCTATATCATTTCTATACACGTGTTAGGCAATTAAATCGGAATCATTCTATTCTTCGTTTGCCAGCTGAGATAATGTAAAAGTATATCGATTTTGAATCGATCCACATATTTCCATTGTTCTGTTACTAGATCTGTTGAGATGAACTTGACCTCCTTCCTCTGAGTTGTATTTGGATAAGAAACACATTGCACTTCAATTGATTGCTGCTTGCTCTCCCTCGTCTTCCACTGAACGGACTTTCCTTGGGTCGCTGCCAAGAGGATAACGGTCTGTCGTCTCTCCTATCTTGTCATTGTAACGGATTGATTAATATTCTACGACCATCCGATCTATAAGACCCTATTTGAGTCCATAGAAGAAAAAGGCGAACAACTGGAAGTCTATATACTGTAGATAATCGCAGGGAAGATTTCAACTCTTCATACAAACGTCAATAAACGTCCTTAATGATCTAAACAGTCTCAGAGTTCGACATCAATATTTTGGTTCCTTATAAGAAAAGGGTATTACAGAACACATATTCGATAATGTAACAAGACTCTTTATGCATTGATGGAATAAAAAACACTTGAACGAGTGGCCTAATTGGGGAAGAATCAAGACTATGAAGCTGATTATCACGTGCTTATTGACCATTTACTATGTACTATGTTGGGAAACTCTAAATGGGTTGGCATGAATGGTTGCCATGTTGATGTAGCAGTTCAAATTTTTTATAACAGAATGTACTCTATGTTCGATGAATGTATTCCAAAAGTAAGATTTTACAATCGAAGGTATCATGTATGCTTTATGTGGGTAATTGTTGATAATTTGAAATTAAAGGCAGAATATTGGAAAACTAGGAGATTGTCAAACATTACGATTCAATTTTAAAGCGCTTAGGTCAATTATTAAAGTAGACATATAGGGTTCATTTAGGGAATACATTATTAATATTAAACTTTCCCAAATTCAAATAATTTTTGGAGCTCTGTCAAGAATAGGAAAAAACAATGTTTTCATGTACAAATGGAATACGATGGACATACTGTACATTTAGCAAAAAATAAGAAATACAAGACAATTCCTTGCAGATTATTTTAGAACAGTATTCAAAAGATGATGATGATGATGATGATAATCGTTGTTTTAAGGGGCCTAACATCGAGGTTATCGGCCCCTAATGAAATGAAATGGCGTGAAATGAAAGGATGTAGATAAAAACAACTCACTGCCATGGATGAAACGAAAATGGTGTTTATAAAGCAGACAGTGAGCCCCAAAAATTATGCCTTATTTGAATAAAAAGAATAAAAGGCGGATGGTAAAAAAGGATAAAACAAATAAGGCATAGTGAACAATAAAATAGATGAACACAATTGTGTTGTATGTCTACCCCTGATTATTCCCGTTTTCCAACGGGGTCGGGGTTGAGATGCGATGAAAGTCTTTGTGGCGATGGTTTTTACGGCCGGATGCCCTTCCTGACGCCAACCTCATGAGAGGAGTTAATGAGAGATGAAATTAATGATGGTGAATGAAACTGGGCAAGGATGTGGAAGGAAGCGGCCGTGGCCTGTCAGAAGGCACCGTCCCAGCATTTGCCTGGTGTTGAAAATGGGAAACCACGGAAAACCATTTCAAGGACGGCCGACGGTGGGGCTCGAACCCACGCGTCTACCGAGTCAGCAGAGAGCTTGGCCCCATGACCTAATGCTGCGCTTTAGCCAGCATAGCCACTACTGTCGGTAAAATAAATGAACACAATAAAAACATAAAATCGATTTAACCTGAATTAAAAGTCGTAACTACACATTAAAACTTAAAAAAGTAACCACTCTCCCTCATGAACCGGATGACGAGGTCAGCTGACGGCCCGTCATCACGGAGAATAAGGGAGAGGGTATTAGGCAGTTGAAGAGTCCTTCGCAGATCGGCCAAATCCACACACTCCAAGAGAAGGTGTGCCACGGTTAGGTGGGCGCCGCAAGGACACACAGGGGCATCTTCTCTCTTTAGCAAGTGGGAGTGTGTAGCAATCCCATGGCCGATCCGGAGTCGACAGATTACCACAGCTTCCTTCCGGAGGAAGATTTCCACACCTTCGTTGTCCCCTTGATGCCTCTCAGTTTGGTGGGTGGAGGCGTGGCACGCCATGCTTCCTCCCAATGCGACAGGATCGAATGCCGCAACTGAGAGCGCACATCACTAGCAGGCACCTTATACGGTAGCGAGGGCAGTGCGACTGCCTCTCTCGCCGCCTGATCAGCAAGCTCGTTTCCCGAAATACCCATGTGGCTAGGAAGCCACACAAAGGTCACCCCGGTCCCAGCGTTACGCGAACTGACGAGCAGGTCGTGCACACGCTGGACCAACGGGTGCTTCGGGAAACACACATCGATCGCTTGCAGCGCACTCAGAGAGTCAGTACACACAAGAAAGTGCTGGTGATCGTCTGATAACGTGTACCGCAGAGCCTCTAAGATGGCATAGAGCTCCGCTGTGTACACGCCACAGGCCTCGGGAAGTGAAAATAGAAACCGACGATCCTCAACCACAAATGCACAGCCTACTTTCTCGTTTACCCTCGAACCGTCCGTGAATAGATCCGATGGACGGAGGAGTCCGTGTCCGAATTGGGGCCTGTGTGCAGATCCAGGATGATGTCAGGGCGAGAGACCATCCACGGAGGGGCCTTCCTAGGTACTCGGACGATACAGGAGACAGAAGGAAATCGGAACTGACGGTATAAGTCATCCAAGCGAATCCCCGCAGGCCGAGTGGCTCGGGCGAGCGCATCATGCAGCCGGCGATTCGGATTGGAAAACAAACAGGTATAGCTTGGATGAAGTGGCATCTGTCGAATAGTTGCAGCATAGGTCAGCAGTACTTGTTGGCGCCTCAGGTGTAAAGGAGGTACGCCAGCCTCGGCGAGCAAGCTGACGACTGGGCTCGTCCGAAAGGCACCCGTCGCCAGCCTCACACCGCCGTGGTGGACACTGTCCAGTTTAACAAGCACTGACTTATGGGCCGAATTATATGATACACTGCCATAATCTAATCTAGATAAAATCAGTGCCTTATAAAAACGTAGGAGCACCGCGCGGTCCGCCCCCCATGATGTGCCGCTAAGAAACCGCAACATGTTGAGTTTCTTAGCACAGGCAGTTTTCAAACACCGCACGTGTGGCTCCCACGTCAATTTCTGATAGAAAAGGAGCCTAAGGAACCGGTACGCAGCAACAACAGGCAAAGCTACATTGCCCAGATAAAGCTCAGGATCAGGATGGAGAGTGCGCTTTCGGCAGAAATGGACAACCGAGGACTTAGAGGTTGAGAATCGAAAGCCATGCTCTAGTGTCCAGCGTTCCACTCTCCGAATAGCTTGTTGTAGCTGTCGTTCAGCGACCGCCATATTTTGCGCACTATAATGTAGAGCGAAGTCGTCTACAGATAGCGACGGTACCACTGCTGGACCAGCAGCAGCGACTATACCGTTTATGGCAATCGCAAATAATGTTACGCTAAGCACTGATCCCTGTGGGACTCCGTTTTCCTGTATATGATATTGCGAATATGTCCCCCCTATTCGGACACGGAGCAGGCGAAGGGACAGAAAATTCGCAATAAAAACCGGCAAGTTACCTCGGAATTTCCATTGATGCAGGGTAGAGAGGATGCCGTAACGCCAAGTGGTGTCATAGGCCTTCTCGAGGTCAAAGAAAACAGCGACTAGGTGCTGTCTCCGGAGAAAAGCGTCCTGTATGGTGGTCTCCAGGCGTACCAGATGGTCGTTGGTACACCGAGACGCCCTGAAACCACACTGGTATTCAGACAGGAGTCCCCGTTTCTCCAGGACCCACACCAGGCGTCGATTGACCATCCTCTCAAAGAGCTTGCACAGACCGTTAGTGAGACAAATAGGTCTGTAACTCCCTGTCAAATTGGGATCCTTATCGGGCTTCAGGATAGGTATAATGATACCTTCCTGCCATTGCGCTGGAAACACACCTTCCAACCACATTCGGTTAAACACCGTGAGCAAATAACGAATGCTCTTATCGTTAAGGTGTTTAAGCATCTGGTTGTGAATATTATCCGGGCCGGGAGACGTGTCCCTGCAGAGCGCCAGCGCTCCGTGGAGTTCCCACTCCGTAAAGGGCACGTTGTACTCCTCCGAAGCGCGAGAAGCAAAACTAAACTGGAAACGTTCCGCTTCGCGCTTCAGGGCCACGAAGGCAGGGTCATAGTTATTGGAACCGGATATATCCGCAAAATACGAGGCGAGATGGTTTGCAACGCGATAAGGATCTGTAACCAATTCATTATCAATGGAAATTCCCGGTACAGTAGAAGATGTCTGAATTCCCGAAATGCGTCGTAGTTTAGTCCACACTTGAGTGGAGGGGGTATGTGCCGTAATAGAAGACACATACCGTTCCCAGGATTGTTTCTTACTCTGGCGAATAAGAATCCGTGCCTTGGCACGAAATTTCTTAAACGCCACCAAATTGGCCATGGTTGGACGCCGATGGTAGTGCTTATGAGCTCGACGACGGTCTCTTATTGCCGCTGCAATATCCTCTGTCCACCAAGGGACGAGTTTGCGACGAGGAGTCCCAGAGAAGGATGGAATAGATTCCTCGGCGGCAGCAAGAAGCACGTCAGTGATGTGCTGTACCTCGTCATCGATGCTCCGGCATCCCAGATCATCAAATACAGCGCGTTCTGTAAATGATGGCCAATTGGTCCGTTTAAGTACCCAACGACTGGGGAACGACGCGGGCTTCTGGTTCAGAAGTGTAAGAACGATCGGCAAATGATCACTGTCACAGAGGTCGTCGTGTACATACCAACCAAATAGGGGGACCAGCGCACGGCTACACACACTCAAGTCAATGTGTGAGTACGTGCCGTGCGCTAAGCTAAAATGTGTAGCTTCCCCTGTTTTAATAGGGATAAATCCAACCCCTGAATTAAGCCCTCCACGTCCCTTCCTCTGGGGCCGGAAGATGGTGATCCCCATTGAGGGTGATGCGAGTTGAAATCACCCACGATAAGGAAAGGGACTAGAAGTTGATCAACAAGATCAAAGACGTCATTAATATCAAGGGGCTGGTTCGGTGGAAGGTACACGTTACAAACAGTTGTCATAGCAGGCAAGGACACGCGAACTGCAATAGCTTCCAGAGGAGTGGCGAGCGGAAACTCTTCACTGTAGCAGTCAGAGCGAACGAAGGTACAAACGCCCCTGGAAGCCCAGGCGGCGTCTTGTCGCTCTTTAGAGTATAGTCTGAAGCCTCTCAGAACAGTCTCGTGATCAGGTCTGAGGTTTGTTTCCTGTAGGCAGACTATACTCGCTGCGTATTGTGCAATGAGCTGACGGAGCTCTGTCAAATGCCTGTCATAATTGTTACAATTCCACTGTAACAGTGCCATAGTGTGAACTTATAAACTAGGGAATAAGTAGGAGCAGCAAGCTACAGCTTATCCTCTGGAGGATCTTCACCCACTACGTCGACTATAATCTCCATGTCCTCAGGTGAGGTCGTGGAGTGAATCGACTCCGCGGAAGATTTCCTGGACGCAGTTTGGCGGCGGGGGGATCTCCGTGGGGAGCGCGCAGATCTGGGGACCAAAACGTCCCCAGGCGCAGAAGCATCCACAGGTGATGGGGCGGATGGCTTCCCCTTTTTTTGGAGGAGAAAGGGAGCGCGTAGTGCGGGCTCCCTTCTTCCCCGCCTCTTTCAGATATTTAGACGGGTCAGGAGACTTGTTCCTGACCCTGGTCGACGATGCTGCCTCCGCCGGCTTTTGCGCGGCTTTCGCCGACCGTTGGGGTGGGGAGGAAGTCGATGGGGAGGAAGTCTTCAACTTCCTCCCCTGCTGTGCGGGTGGAGCAGCCTTCACTCGCACAGCCTTCTTTGGGGCCGTAGGTGGGGTTGAAGTCACCTTCGGGCTCTCTTTCTGATTCTGGGGAGTAGCTAGAGATGTAGATGGCAGTGGTACATTAGAAGGTTTCACATTTGAAACAAAAGATGAGGTAGTCGGGACCAAATTTGGTATTATGGCTCTATAATCAATCGTTGGAGAAGGCGAAATCGTGGTATGGTACTTCTTGCGGGCCTCCTGGTAGGTGAGACCATCCAGGTTTTGATCTCCTGGATTTTCTTCTCACGCAGGAAGACAGGGCAGTTCCTGTCCCGAGGAGAATGAAATCCAGGGCAATTAGTGCACTGATATGGTGTTGTGCACTCTTCCGCTTCGTGGGGTACCTTACCGCATGTTCCGCAGACGTCAGGGCTCGAGCATCGGGATAACATGTGCCCGAACTTCTGGCACTTATAACACCTCATTGGTGGAGGGATATAAGGCCGAACGTCACAACGGTAACTTGTAACCTTGACTTTCTCCGGGAGCACCGAAAGCTCAAAGGAAATAATGAAAGCACCAGTATCCACGATTTGATCATTGACCTTGCGCGTAATGCGCCGGACATCAGTCACGTGACGGTGCTGCATATCCTCCTTGAGCTCCTCGTCAGTGTTCAGAAACAGGTCCCGGTGGAAAATGACTCCTCGGACCAGATTCAGAGACGTGTGCTTTTCAACTTTGACAGGGATATCGCCAAAGTGGTCACATTTCAGAAGGTGTTCAACCTGCTCACCAGTCCTAGTCTTGAGCAACAAACTACCGTTTCTCATCTTTTGTATCTTCTCAAGTTCGCCATAGACCCCTTCTATGTGGCGAGAAAACAAAATAGACTTTACCATCTTGAAATCACCCCCATCCGTTCTGGTTGCGACCAGAAACTTGGGAGCGTTAGCACCCAGATTCTCACGAACAGACTGTTCCCAGGGGGTTGATCCCCGTAGGGAATCAAAAGTTAAAGACTTGGGTGGCGGACCACCCTGTTGGGAGATATTCCTTTTCTGTCCCATGGCCATTTCATCCTCCCTGAATGCCACCGACTCCAATCACGGGGTGTCTCTGTAGGCGCTACCCAGCCAAGGCAAGGCCCGCCTATCTTGGAAGGCATTGCCCGGGGGTCCGATTTTTGACATGCCATACAGGCATGTACCCCTTGGCATATACTAGAGAGTTTTCCAGCACAGGCATGCAGCTGTGCGGGGACCTGCGTTGTCAGGCGGATACTACTGCAGGGTACATGGCGCACCCACCTGTCGGTGTGACCAGACTGAACAGGCTCTCGAGCGTAGTCGCACACTTAGGTGGCCCTTCCCCTGACAGCACGCACATATAATTTTGAGTGCCAGACCTCAAAAACATGAACGGAAAAGGCGTGCGATATAACCTAGTGAGAGTTATTTCGCACAAAGTGGGGCGTTTAGAGCTGGCTGTCAAACCCGTAAAGGGGACCTGGGCCAAGAAACCCTTTTCGTCACCTTCTACGATTGGCAGGGTATACCTGTACACCCACGGGAGGCCCAATTCGCAAGACAAGCCGGAAACCTAAAAGAATAGCCAAGGTCACCCCTTTTAGTCGCCTCGTACGACAGGCAGGGGATACCATGGGTGTATTCTAAACCCCCCACCCACAGGGGGAGTATTCAAAAGACCGCTCCGATTATACAAAGAATAAAAATATTGAGTCAAATAAACAAATGCTCGTAACATTACAAAAATAATGCCATTACGATCTTAAAACTTAAAAGAGATGCAGAATCAGGTGTTATCCCTCCCTACGTATTCAAAATAATTTTTAATAGAAGCTTGCTAATGGTACTGTATATAGTCTAACGTTATTAATAAGACAAGTGTTTTCCCAAATGGGAATATACAGTACTAAAGTTACTCCAATTTATAAATCAAGAAACTCTAATTTAAATAATAATTATAGATTTGTACAGTATTATCGTATCAATAGAAGATATTTGAAAGCATTTTATGTCAATACACTTCCAATAAGATAAAAACAGCTAATTCGCTAAATCAACAAGGGTTCATATCTAAAATATCTACAGTAACCAATCTCTGTAAGTTAGTTCAATATGAATATGCAGAACTTGACAAACACTCGAAAGTGGATGTAATTTACACAAACTTTCAAAAGACGTTCCGTAAATTAGATTAAAATGTTAGTTTACAGATTCTCTTTGTCTATTTTATATCTGTTGGTGTCTTACATAAATGAAAGAATACAATTTTATTATATTAATCCAATTTCATAATAGTGTTATGAGTTTGACGTCCCTGTAAAATGCTGCGTTATTGGCTTTAACCACTGGGGCCCGTGTTCGATTATGGCTCTGCCAAGATATTTAATTCAGATCTGAAGGCTGGAACGTGGTACAGTCAGCACCTTGAGGCAAAACTGAGAAGAAACGGGTTCCATTTATACGAGGGTCATCACATAAGTCATGGCAACTATGTTATATCTTTCGATAATGATACAGCATGGGAAATCAACGATGTGCATTGAACCATTAAGGCCATATGGTATCTCAATGCCAACAGAAAATAGGGTTCAAGTTCAGAAGTTAACGGCAAATGTACAAATGAAAACCACTCAATGGAACTATGTGTAAATTTGTTTTGTAAAAATAGAACACAAATCAATCAATTAACAACCAGGGCACCGATTCCAAGCATTGGAACACTGTTCAGTAACAGACATGGACATGTCAGTTCGGGCAGACAAGGGGCGCCCACTTCGCGGTGAGTCTGCAGTTGCTGCCCACCCATGTTGCTAAGCCTCCACCCAACGTGCAACTGTTCGGTAGTCATCAACAGTTTCACATAGTGCTGCATGACACTGCGTAGCATTTCTGCCACCGAGAAAAGCAATTTTCACGAATGTTCGCTGTTCCTATCTGCTTACATCCATTTTGTAGGGCGGCCAAGCTCAGAATGAACGTGCATGGCGCTGGAACCTAGCCACCTGCAACTAAAGTCGCCTCCTGTCAGGTGAATTCTGTGCTGTTTGCCGCGGGGTTTCGAATGACTACACTGGAATTACTATGATGTCATATGTTCGAAGGATATAACATAGTTGCTATGACTTAGGAATGACCCTCGTATCTAAACATCCCTGGAAGTGGATTTCCGAAGTTTCCCACTTCCACTTTAGTCAAATGCCGGGATGGTACTGCCCCCGTAAATTGAATTATATTGAGACCACGATGGCTGTATTGGCAAATATGAATAAAGTTATGAATGTCATAGTTGTGACGTGGATATTCATGACGTAGGCACGGATGACGTAGACTTCATGCAAGTAGGCTGGTTGAGCTGAGATTCTTGGTGACGTCATGATTTTGTTCGAGAAAGATCTGAGATTTACGACGCAGTCGCAGGAAACAAGGTATTGTGCTAAGGAAGAAGTTACGCTATTGGAGGAGAGACTCGAACCAATGAACGATAGTTTGGAAGGAAGACGGAGATTGCTGAAACTACGATATTTGATTGCTTTTGGCATGCAGATTTGTGGAAAACTAATTTCAGTTATGGCATTGATTTGGAATTTTGAAGAAATTAATTTTGAATTTTTGAAATTTGAAAATCCGTCAAGTATAGCCAAAGTTAAAACTTCTAGCAATGACGGAGCAACAGGCTATGGAAGGGATGGATACGCCCCTTAAGAAGTTGATAAAAGGTCGTGCACAGGAGAGAGGAGCTCTCATATCTCTCATACCGCTGATACCGCATATATATTTCTGATGTCAGATAGTCATTGTCGAGTGAATAAGTGAAGCAAGTTGTCTTTAGCGTGTGATTAAAGCCCGGCGCACCGAACGAACACGGAGCAGTTCCATTTTACGCTGTTCGAAACTAGGTGAAGTTGAAACGCTCACATTAACGTTTCTACCAGATAAGATATAAAGAGTTAACTTCTGCCTTTATTATAATTCAATTGGGCAGTACAACATTGAGGTGTGTAGAACATTTGAACAATTTCACAGTTATACTTTGAAAGATATTGACACTTTAAGGCTGCAGACAAAAGTGATTTTCTCGCCACCTGAGAAGCACTTTTAAAATTCCACATTATACACTACGGCTGACACGTGGATTGCAACCGTGATATTGGAGAATACGTTTGGTAATACAACGATACATTCTATTATGGAACATTATAATCTTGCAGTGCTTTCAATGATTATAACAGAAGTTGAGATGGAAGGCTAAGGCTTTAATGCAATTGGGACATATATCGATGGAGTGAAGTAACAGCATGGAACTTCGTTAATCGTCATTCTACAAAAGCGAGCATGTAGTGAACATCCAACTACACTCATGCATCGTGAATCCATCGCTGAATTATATCAAATGACAGTGGAAATATTTTCATACTCCACGATTATGAATATTTCTGCGGAAATAACTGCAATAAACTTCATGGCGAATCACGACTGGAACTTCAGGGAACTTTCAAGAGAGGCCAGGGAGGACCCGGCTCATAAAGAAGAGTTTTGCCAGAAGGATGTCTTTCGTATACATGGAGCAGTGCAATTTCCGGAGAAGGAAGCAGTTCAATTCTCCGAGGACGCTGATTCCAGGTTCAAGGTCGGAGCACATCTTTACGCTGGTGAATTGGAACCAACAGCAGTTTTCTTTGAAAACTTTCCTCTAGAACTTCAATCAACAGATAAGGTAGTCGTAACGTTTCTTTTATTATTTGAGTCATGTAGCGATATCTGAGCAACCATTTTTCCCATATTTTTTGTCCTATCTTTTGCCCCATTTTCTTGATTAACATTTCTGTACTCAGTACACTTCGATGATTTATGCCTTTTTCTACGATTTGTTGAGACATTGTTATGTCATTGGCATAGTTAAATAATTTTGGATCAGTTGAGACTGATAATTTAGATTCTTTCAGTAATTTGCATATTTTTGTAGTCACGATTTGACTGTAAAGTTAACGATTTGCTATGGCAGATTTGAATTCAGACAGCGTGTCATTTTATTAAAGTAATTCTATTCAGTAAATTACTTTGACCAATTTTCTGTCATCCTCAAGAAAGAAGAATAATTAAATGATTTTAGAGCGTTAAAATCTAATACGTTATCGACGATCTTTGAAATACTAGTCGTCTTATGAACATGATTGCAACATAGACATTTATCATTGCATTATAGACAATTTTATGAAATATGAACTTTGATTACGATTTATTGAATACACTATTGTAATGAACATTTGATAGGAGTTTTTCTCAATTATAGATTGGAACAATAATGTTTGCATTCCACAGCCTAATTGTATTCTATTCGACTATTTATGCAGTTTAGATGAACTTTGATTGAAGATAGTATTTTTATACTGCGTTACTTTGAAGATATTAATCTCAATTTTGATAGACCAGGGAGGAGTGTCTAATCGTATTTGCTATTAAATTTATTTGTGATTGGCAAATTTTTACTTCATATCGATTCATGAATGAAACCCACGAAGGTTAAATAATAACAGTCATTAATACAATTGATGAATATAAGAATTTTTGAAGAGGAACAATGGATGTATAATCGTTAGTTCAGTGGACCTGTAAAAGTCGCTGATGAGTAATGCCCTTGAATAATGAAGGAGGTTCCCACAGTAATAAATGAAGTTGTTGAATTTATGAGTGGAGGTTTTTGTATGTAATTTGGAAGATTTTGATGCCATATATATGAAGATATATGATGAATTCTGGGCCTATTGTTGAGCAATTTTGTGCGTTTTGAGCGAAGTATTTTTCCGCTGAATGTATTGTCCTGGTTCTTTGAAAGTTATTCATGTGAAGATACTGTTAAAGTTAACAAGAGTGTTAAATAATTTGAGATGATGATTTTGAATGGAGGTTACCGTCACAAATATTAATAATAATTATTATACCTTATTAAACCTGAATTTGACATTTAAATATAACTAACCTTCATTGGTCGATTATATCACCACGATTTGAGTAATTATCAACCGGATAAACGTGTGGTTTAATGTATTTCTTATATAAATAATATAAACAATATTAATATTGTAAATAATTTTGTAAATATCTTTGTTAAACAATTTGAAATGAAAGGGATTAATAGAGGCGTGTATAAAATTTTTAATTGTCGTTTGACATTGTTATAAACAATTTATTATTGTTATAAATAATTAATGAACTTTTGTTATTAACATTTAGAGTTTTGTTATTATACTCTAAACAACGCTAATTAAACAAGTGGTTTGAACAATTAAACATGATTTAGGATTATTGGAGTATTCCACTGGTGTTTGAATGGAGCATTTAAAGGATTTGCGTGATAATATTTCAGTTGAGATGTGGACATTTAACGTGTTTTGAAAGGAGAGCTAAGCTCTGATGTAACTCGCATATGCTAGGGTTGAACGGAGGGGTGAGTCCACTTTGACGATGCAGGTGCATTGCAGCTGGCCCGGACAACTGTATGATAGAGGCCAAGGACGTCTCCATAATAGCCTTGTGGCTATAAATAAAATGTGAAGTGTATAAACACGCAAAACAATTGCTATATGTGTCTCGTCCCAAATCCCGTTTCCATTCCAAGTGCATTATTATTTTTACGCTATTTTGAGCTTGAGTAAGCTGAAACATTGTATGTAGAGTATACAAGTCCTACAGGAGGACATGGTTATGTGGTCGATGGCTTCTGATTGCCACGTGGATTTTGTTGATTTATTTTTGTTAAATTCATTCTTTATGTGAAATAAATTATTGTGCAGTTTAAAGTTTCTCGTCTTCGTTATGGTTCATTTTTAATATCATGGTGGAGGTTATTGTGAGGGCATACTTTAAGTGATCCAGTTGACAACCCATCCCCGAGATAAATTTAAAAGGTAAGTAAAAGGTAAGTATGAACCCCCGTATATTTTGGTGTGTTCCACAATAATTTCTTGTTAACTATTGTGCTCTATTCTCGATAGTATCTGTCAGTGCCATTTTCATTGATGTAGCTGTGCCGGTGCGTTTGATTATTGGCAATCCGATTGAGGGGGCGGATATCTGACAGCCTACTATCCGGATAACGGGGACAGTAGGATTGGCGACCCTAAAACGTGGGGCACGATCAGCAAAACATTGGATTACCAAGTTATTGCAGTAGAATTGACACCGCAATTTTTGTGGAGTGTTCGAATAACATTGGATTACCAAGTTATCGATGTCAAAGGGATTGTGAAGACTCAAATAAAGAGGTTGATTCTTTGTTAGATGTCTTAGCCAATTGTAGAATTTGAGAGTGTGATTATATAGGGATTAAATGTTGTGTTGTATTAGGAAAATTACACTCAGAAAAGATCAGATCTTATACAACTTGAGAGAGGTTAAATAGGCTGGAAACTTAGAAAAATCGCCTATGACATGGAATCTTATTTTTTTTGACCGGCTTATGACATGTGTAGTCATATTACAGATAAAATTAAACTATTTGGATTGTAAATGTAAATTATTTGTGTTAGGATATTTTAAAATGAACCAAAGAAACTTGAACATGTGCTTGAGTTTATTTCAACATGAAGTGTCTACGAAAGTTAATTATAAGGTAATTATAAGTTAGATTTAAGACAGAAAATTGCTCAAATTTATATATGGTGAAAAATGTTGCTCAGATGTTGTTATTTTGCTCTGTTTGATGTATGTCCCTAAAGCAGTTTATTATTGAAATATTATTGAAATGGCAGATGAGAGTATGAGGATGATGTTAGAGGAGTTGAAAGCTAGCATGAATGAAAGTGCGAGGGAGATGGAAGCTAGGAGTGCTAGTAGAATGAAGCAGATGATGGAGGAGAATGCTAGTAATTTGAAAGATAGCATGAATGAAAGTTTGAAAGTTCTTCAGACCAGTTCTGCAAACCTAGAAAATAATGTGTCGCGTTTACAGATCAATACCCAGGGAATCGAGAATGCTGTAACTGACATGCGCACAGACGTGTCCAATGTGCATAAAGATGTTTCTGAGGTTAAAATTGATGTCTCTAAAGTACAGAAAGATCTTACTATGTTGAATCTTGATGTTGCCAATGTCCGGGGTGATATTTCATGTGCTAGAGCTGAAGTAATTGTTGTTAGGAATGATGTTGCTACTGTACAAGACAAAGTAGAGGAAATTCAAAGAGAGGTTAGAAATGCTCGAACTGATGTGTCAAATGTTCAAGTTGACATCAATAATATTCATTCAGATGTTAATGATATGCAAAGCGATATCAATAAGATACAAGTAGAAGTCAATACTGTTTTTGTAGACATTGCTAAAGTTCAGACTGATGTTAACAAAGTTAGGGAAGAAATTGAAACTTCAAAAACGCTTTGTACTCGTAACATTAGTGCATTAACATCTCGGTTAGTTGACGAGTCTGTTAGGACAACAGCTTCTTTAGCTGGTTTAAAATACGATGTAGAGGTCATGAGAACCCAAGTATTAGATCACAATCGTTTACTTAAGGAAGATATTGAAGTAGATATCGCGGAAATGTTAACTGCAAATGTAACGGTTTGGAAAGATGAATGGAACAGGTCAAGTGGGGAACATGTAGATCAGATTCAGGAGCGAATTGAAAGAAAACTTGCCAGTACACAAGTAGACATTAATAATGAAGTAGTTCAGATCAGGAAAGACTTGAATGTAAGGATGGATTCGCTATCCGAAAAGCAGGTAGAGGATAGAACTCAGATAGGTCAGGACGTGCAAGCATTAAAAACTGCGTTAGAGGAACAGATTCATAAGGTTGTCTCTGATGTTAATGAAACTACGAGCAAACTGCAGAATTTGAAACTAGGAGAAGCTAGCATGATGGAAACCTATAAGGAAGAGTTGATTAGGAAAGTCATCACGGAAATCACAGACAAGGATACTGAAGGATTGACTGGTGAAGAGGATAGAAATTACGTAAGAAGATGTAACCTCGCTACAGAAGAGAGAGATATTATTCCTGAAGAACGTATATCCAGATTCAGGGAAGAAGAAGAGGATCGGAATATTGAACCCGAATGGAAGTATCGTGATAGTGGGGAAACATTATATGGATTCATATCCGAGAAATGTGACAGTCATCCGAAATTTTGAAGACAAACCTCAAAAATTTAGCAACACTGATAGTCTCACACCGATCGAATATATCAGGAATCTTAAAGACTATTTCATAGAAGCCCACATTCCTAGAGAGAGAGAGATGAGAATCGTAGAAAGATTTCTAGCTGGAGGACCCCTCGAATGGTTTAGAGCATTTCGGTACACTTTCAGCAATTTTGACGAATTTGCAGAGGCACTGATAAAACGATTCTGGTCAATAGAAGCTCAGAATTCATTAAGAGCTGAGGTATACTCGAGGAAGTATTCAGGTACTCTTCCAACACGGTACGCTGATTTCTTCACGAGTCAGCTATCACGCTTGAGATTTTTGCAACCCCCATTGTCAACAGAGCAGTTGATAGATGTGATTTCACGTATGCTGCCTGTGGAGGTAAGAAGACTGATCATATCGTCAAATATCAGAGATTTGACCAGTATGGACGAATTATTGAGAAGGCTTGACTACACGTGTCCAATGCCAAATTTGGTACAAAAAGGTCAGAGGCACGAATTCAAAGACGTTAATGCAGTCTACATGGATCAAGTGCAGCAAACTGATAAGCCTGATGAAGAAAAATCTGAAAATGTAGGTCCTCACAGGAATAATTATTTCCGCAACAACAGATCCCAAGGTTACCGTCCATATCAGCAAAGACGAGGCTGGAATAATAATAGAGGGAATTACAACAACGGAAGAGGTAGATACTATAACAATGGTTATAATAGAAACTACAATCGAAATAACCTGTATCAGAATCAGAATCAGAATTCTCAAGGTCAGGTTATGACACCCGACAAGTATCAAGAAAGAGAGAAAGAAAGTCAGCAGTATCTGAAGGAATTACGAGAAAAGGAAGCTGAAAACCAAAAGAAAAGACAGGATGTAGTGATCGATCCTGGTCCTTCTACAAGTCAGCAGAACTTGGAAAACAGAAATACAGGACAGAAGAGAAAGTAGAGAGGAGAGAATGCATTAGCCACACACAAACCAGAGAAGAAGAGACTTATGATTAAGGAACATAGAAGAAATATCATACAAGAGTAGAATTATAATTCAATTTCGTGTTCAAGTGAATTGAGATATTTATAACACAGAGTTTAAAAACAATTTGCAACTGTTTTTAAAACGTGGTGAAGGGAGAATGCCCCCGTAAATTGAATTATATTGAGACCACGATGGCTGTATTGGCAAATATGAATAAAGTTATGAATGTCATAGTTGTGACGTGGATATTCATGACGTAGGCACGGATGACGTAGACTTCATGCAAGTAGGCTGGTTGAGCTGAGATTCTTGGTGACGTCATGATTTTGTTCGAGAAAGATCTGAGATTTACGACGCAGTCGCAGGAAACAAGGTATTGTGCTAAGGAAGAAGTTACGCTATTGGAGGAGAGACTCGAACCAATGAACGATAGTTTGGAAGGAAGACGGAGATTGCTGAAACTACGATATTTGATTGCTTTTGGCATGCAGATTTGTGGAAAACTATTTTCAGTTATGGCATTGATTTGGAATTTTGAAGAAATTAATTTTGAGTTTTTGAAATTTGAAAATCCGTCAAGTATAGGCAAAGTTAAAACTTCTAGCAATGACGGAGCAACAGGCTATGGAAGGGATGGATACGCCCCTTAAGAAGTTGATAAAAGGTCGTGCACAGGAGAGAGGAGCTCTCATATCTCTCATACCGCTGATACCGCATATATATTTCTGATGTCAGATAGTCATTGTCGAGTGAATAAGTGAAGCAAGTTGTCTTTAGCGTGTGGTTAAAGCCCGGCGCACCGAACGAACACGGAGCAGTTCCATTTTACGCTGTTCGAAACTAGGTGAAGTTGAAACGCTCACATTAACGTTTCTACCAGATAAGATATAAAGAGTTAACTTCTGCCTTTATTATAATTCAATTGGGCAGTACAACATTGAGGTGTGTAGAACATTTGAACAATTTCACAGTTATACTTTGAAAGATATTGACACTTTAAGGCTGCAGACAAAAGTGATTTTCTCGCCACCTGAGAAGCACTTTTAAAATTCCACATTATACACTACGGCTGACACGTGGATTGCAACCGTGATATTGGAGAATACGTTTGGTAATACAACGATACATTCTATTATGGAACATTATAATCTTGCAGTGCTTTCAATGATTATAACAGAAGTTGAGATGGAAGGCTAAGGCTTTAATGCAATTGGGACATATATCGATGGAGTGAAGTAACAGCATGGAACTTCGTTAATCGTCATTATACAAAAGCGAGCATGTAGTGAACATCCAACTACACTCATGCATCGTGAATCCATCGCTGAATTATATCAAATGACAGTGGAAATATTTTCATACTCCACGATTATGAATATTTCTGCGGAAATAACTGCAATAAACTTCATGGCGAATCACGACTGGAACTTCAGGGAACTTTCAAGAGAGGCCAGGGAGGACCCGGCTCATAAAGAAGAGTTTTGCCAGAAGGATGTCTTTCGTATACATGGAGCAGTGCAATTTCCGGAGAAGGAAGCAGTTCGATTCTCCGAGGACGCTGATTCCAGGTTCATGGTCGGAGCACATCTTTACGCTGGTGAATTGGAACCAACAGCAGTTTTCTTTGAAAACTTTCCTCTAGAACTTCAATCAACAGATAAGGTAGTCGTGAACGTTTCTTGTATTATTTGAGTCATGTAGCGATATCGGAGCAATCATTTTTCCCATATTTTTTGTCCTATCTTTTGCCCCATTTTCTTGATTAACATTTCTGTACTCAGTACACTTCGATGATTTATGCCTTTTTCTACGATTTGTTGAGACATTGTTATGTCATTGGCATAGTTAAATAATTTTGGATCAGTTGAGACTGATAATTTAGATTCTTTCAGTAATTTGCATATTTTTGTAGTCACGATTTGACTGTAAAGTTAACGATTTGCTATGGCAGATTTGGATTCAGACAGCGTGTCATTTTATTAAAGTAATTCTATTCAGTAAATTACTTTGACCAATTTTCTGTCATCCTCAAGAAAGAAGAATAATTAAATGATTTTAGAGCGTTAAAATCTAATACGTTATCGACGATCTTTGAAATACTAGTCGTCTTATGAACATGATTGCAACATAGACATTTATCATTGCATTATAGACAATTTTATGAAATATGAACTTTGATTACGATTTATTGAATACACTATTGTAATGAACATTTGATAGGAGTTTTTCTCAATTATAGATTGGAACAATAATGTTTGCATTCCACAGTCTAATTGTATTCTATTCGACTATTTATGCAGTTTAGATGAACTTTGATTGAAGATAGTATTTTTATACTGCGTTACTTTGAAGATATTAATCTCAATTTTGATAGACCAGGGAGGAGTGTCTAATCGTATTTGCTATTAAATTTATTTGTGATTGGCAAATTTTTACTTCATATCGATTCATGAATGAAACCCACGAAGGTTAAATAATAACAGTCATTAATACAATTGATGAATATAAGAATTTTTGAAGAGGAACAATGGATGTATAATCGTTAGTTCAGTGGACCTGTAAAAGTCGCTGATGAGTAATGCCCTTGAATAATGAAGGAGGTTCCCACAGTAATAAATGAAGTTGTTGAATTTATGAGTGGAGGTTTTGTATGTAATTTGGAAGATTTAGATGCCATATATATGAAGATATATGATGAATTCTGGGCCTATTGTTGAGCAATTTTGTGCGTTTTGAGCGAAGTATTTTTCCGCTGAATGTATTGTCCTGGTTCTTTGAAAGTTATTCATGTGAAGATACTGTTAAAGTTAACAAGAGTGTTAAATAATTTGAGATGATGATTTTGAATGGAGGTTACCGTCACAAATATTAATAATAATTATTATACCTTATTAAACCTGAATTTGACATTTAAATATAACTAACCTTCATTGGTCGATTATATCACCACGATTTGAGTAATTATCAACCGGATAAACGTGTGGTTTAATGTATTTCTTATATAAATAATATAAACAATATTAATATTGTAAATAATTTTGTAAATATCTTTGTTAAACAATTTGAAATGAAAGGGATTAATAGAGGCGTGTATAAAATTTTTAATTGTCGTTTGACATTGTTATAAACAATTTATTATTGTTATAAATAATTAATGAACTTTTGTTATTAACATTTAGAGTTTTGTTATTATACTCTAAACGACGCTAATTAAACAAGTGGTTTGAACAATTAAACATGATTTAGGATTATTGGAGTATTCCACTGGTGTTTGAATGGAGCATTTAAAGGATTTGCGTGATAATATTTCAGTTGAGATGTGGACATTTAACGTGTTTTGAAAGGAGAGCTAAGCTCTGATGTAACTCGCATATGCTAGGGTTGAACGGAGGGGTGAGTCCACTTTGACGATGCAGGTGCATTGCAGCTGGCCCGGACAACTGTATGATAGAGGCCAAGGACGTCTCCATAATAGCCTTGTGGCTATAAATAAAATGTGAAGTGTATAAACACGCAAAACAATTGCTATATGTGTCTCGTCCCAAATCCCGTTTCCATTCCAAGTGCATTATTATTTTTACGCTATTTTGAGCTTGAGTAAGCTGAAACATTGTATGTAGAGTATACAAGTCCTACAGGAGGACATGGTTATGTGGTCGATGGCTTCTGATTGCCACGTGGATTTTGTTGTTTTATTTTTGTTAAATTCATTCTTTATGTGAAATAAATTATTGTGCAGTTTAAAGTTTCTCGTCTTCGTTATGGTTCATTTTTAATATCATGGTGGAGGTTATTGTGAGGGCATACTTTAAGTGATCCAGTTGACAACCCATCCCCGAGATAAATTTAAAAGGTAAGTAAAAGGTAAGTATGAACCCCCGTATATTTTGGTGTGTTCCACAATAATTTCTTGTTAACTATTGTGCTCTATTCTCGATAGTATCTGTCAGTGCCATTTTCATTGATGTAGCTGTGCCGGTGCGTTTGATTATTGGCAATCCGATTGAGGGGGCGGATATCTGACAGCCTACTATCCGGATAACGGGGACAGTACCTAACTTAAGGCTTCGGCCGTTTTCTTCATAAATCCTACCTCAATTGCAAATTAGTACAGGCATCACAGTTATAAGACAAATTCTACACACACCCAAGTACACTGGGCTACATGGCCACGATGTCACAAAGCCCCTAAATCAAACTACTGCGGCTTTCAGAGACACCGGGGTGCCGAAATTTGCCCTAAAGGGGATCTTCAACGTGACAGCAGATCTACATACCTCGGAGAACGTTACCGCGGCACTACGAGGGCAGGCAAAGCCAATTCGTGACGTATCCTCTTGCTCTCCAGTAACAACTGCGAGTAAATCCAGACTCAGAGGAATCCCCTATAATCCGTGTTCACTTTTAGTCTAATATCGAGTAAATGGAAATGTGTTCTTATTCATGGTGACAAAGAGCTATATTATTGATATTATCTATATACACACATCAAAAAAAGTTTTGCATCACCTCGGTTCCCAGATCTCCGGCATATAGACGTTGACTGTGTATATTGTATCCAAGATACAGTCCCTTTGACTGTTCATAGATGTCACTAAAACTGCTCAAAGATGTAAACAACCATGCATGAGCAGGGCCTATTAGACGGAGGGGGTACGACAGCCGATCAGTTCCAGTCATTCCACCAGGACGAAGGTACGCTGCTCATGTTGTCTGTAGTTCTACCATGCCTAGAAGGTCAATACCGCAGTTCGATCGCGTCCGCATTGTTACTTTGTGTCAAGAAGGGCTCTCAACAAGGGAAGTTTCCAGGCGTCTCAGAGTGAACCAAAGCGATGTTGTTCGGACATGGAGGAGGTACAGAGATACAGGAACTGTCGATGACAGGCCTCGCTCAGGCCGCCCAAGGGCTACTACTGTAGTGGATGACCGCTACTTACGGATTGCCGCTCGGAGGAACACTGACAGCAATGCCACCATGTTGAATAATGCGTTTCGTTCAGCCACAGGACGTCGTGTTTCAACTCAAACTGTGCGCAATAGGCTGCATGATGCGCAACTTCACTCCCGATGTCCATGGCGAGGTCCAGCTTTGCAACCCCGACACCATGCAGCGCGGTACAGATGGGCCCAACAACATGCTGAATGGACCCCACGGAATTGGCATCACGTTCTCTTCACCGATGAGTGTCGCATATGCCTTCAACCAGACAATCGTCGGAGACGTGTTTGGAGGCACCCTGGTCAGGCTGAACGTCTTAGACACACTGTCCAGCGAGTGCAGCAAGGTGGTGGTTCCCTGATGTTTTGGGGTGGCATTATGTGGGGCCGACGTACGCCACTGGTGGTCATGGAAGGCTCCGAAACGGCTTTACGATACCTGAATGACATCCTCCGACCCATAGTGCAACCATATCGGCAGAATATTGGAGAGGCATTTGTCTTCATGGACGACAATTCTCGACCTCATCGTGCACATCTTGTGAATGCGTTCCTTCAAGATAACGACATCGCTCGACTACAGTGGCCAGCATGTTCGCCAGACATGAACCCTATCGAACATGCCTGGGATATGTTGAAAAGGGCTGTTTATGGACGTCTTGACCCACCAACCACTCTGAGAGATTTACGCCGAATTGTCGTTGAGGAGTGGGACAATTTGGACCAACAGTGTCTTGATGAACTTGTGAATAGTATGCCACGGCGAATACAGGCATGCATCAATGCAAGAGGACGTGCTACTGGGTATTAGAGGTAGTGGTGTGTACTGCAATCTGGACCACAAATGCTGAAAGTCTAGCTGTATGATGGTACAACATGCAATGTGTGGGTCTCATGAGCAATAAAACGAGCTGAAATGTTGTTTGTGTTGATCTCTATTCCCTTTGTATTTAACGGTTCCGGAACTCTTGGAACCGAGGTGATGCAAAACTTTTTTTGATGTGTGTATTAAAAACACTAAGGTGGTGTTTGATACCATGAGATTGAGAAAACGGCTGAACCGATTGACTTCGTAAGGCACTCTGACGAAAGCTCTTGGCGTGTAATTTTGCAGGGTGTCTTTAAAAGGAAAATAAATGTTACGGTATATTTTTAAATTAGTCGCCTCCGTAGCGTTGCGGTCAGCATGGTTAGCTGCCGCCCCGGAGGTCCTGGGTTCGATTCCCGGCTCTGCCACGAAATTTGAAAAGTGGTATGAGGACTGGCACGGGGTCTACTCAGCCTCGGGTGGCCCAAATGAGTAGAGGGGGTTCGATTCCCACCTCAGCCATCCTCGAAGTGGTTTTCCGTGGTTTCCCACTTCGTCTTCGGGCAAATGTCGGGATGGTACCTACTGTAAGGCCACGGCCGCCTCCTTTCCTCTTCCTAGCCTATCCATCCCAATGTTCCATTCCTTCCCATCCCTCATGAGGCCCCTGTTCGCTTTGCAGGTGAGGCCGCCTGGGCGAAGTGCTGATCACACTTCCCCAGTTGTATCCCTCCCGACCAGATGTTCCAAGCTTCAGGACACTGCCCATCGAGGCGGTAGTGGTGAGTTCCCTCGCTGAGTCCGTGGGAACCACCAACCTAGAGGGTAAATTGACTAAATAAAAAAAAAATATTAAAGAAAAATGTAATATTTGTTCCCCTCCCTCGTGCGCACAATGGCTACCTCCACGAGAGAAATGGCGGATAAAAGACCCATCGCGTCTTAATGTGATCTTTGTTTATGAGAATTAAAAAGGTGTTTCAACGATAGACTATATACTGGAATGGAATTATAAAATAAGGGAATATTAATGAGAATTTATACTGGCAGTTAAGTGTTTATGCTGTGTAGGTAACTCAATATTGCTCTAACTTTATTTGGCTGGTTAGCTCAGGGGCGAACGTTGCAGGCTTAGAATTCAATTATGGTCCGTCGAAGGAGTTCGAATCCCACCAAGGACATGATATTTTTTTAAAATTTCGGTATTCTTCTTTCTTGCTATTGGTATTCCATCGTCAAAACATATTTTACTTTTTATCATTCTCGTAAAGTAACGAATTCTCCACGATTTATGTTGCCATATATTTTGAAGTTATTAAAGAAAAATTAGTATTCCAGGCACTCGCACGTGTGCACAATCACTTTCGCCGTGAGTGACTTGGTGAGCATAATTCAATTGAGGGGCTGTGCCATCGTGGTCACTCATACCCGTCTACTTTGGTGGCCGTGTAATATTTTCTCTTATAACCTGTGTATTGTGAAGGCTGTATTAATGTGTGTATCTGTAACTAAGTTGGTGATTGGGAAGAAGAGGACTAAGGCCTTAAGTAAGGAACCATCCCGATATTTGCCTGGAGTGGAAGTGTGAAACCGCAAAACAACACATGCAAGATGGTTGAGGTTGGAATCTATCCCATCTCCCCCTAGTTTTACCTCCCGAGGATGATTATGCCCAGTTCCAGCCCTCTAGCAAGAATTACATTTCTTGGCAGAGCAGGGAATCGAACCCGGATCTCCCGAGCGATAGCCAAGAATGTAGCCTTAAGAGTGGGCTTCCCTGTGTTAATACGATTTTTGGCATGCACGGGACATAGAAATCAAGAACTGCATCCATTACGGTGGCTGCCAAAGTGAGTCTATGATCATTCCAGTACTGTTGTTAGCGAAGTGATTCTATGCTCCCCTGCATAATTTACTGTCAAGGAAACGCAAAGGATTTTACCTACAACAGGTGATGGAAATTGCTTATTTAGAGCAGTTTTGTACTGTTTATATCAAAACGAAGAACGTCATCGTGACCTGCGTTTGCAAAACTTTTGCAAAAATTGTTGCTGGTAGGGATAATTATACGAATCTTATATTGGTGATCAGTCTCACGGCATTCTCCTCAGCAACCAACTTGAGTATGAAAGTCTATGGGTGGTGAATGCACTGGTCAAGTTGAACTTCATTGTATAAGCCAATTGATCATTGATTATTTGTTTACAGTATCCTTCATAACAATGAGTCTAACCACGCTGTTGATTTTGGCTATGGAAGTATTATTTGCCATTTAATATTCAGCGGCTCTGTTGATGCAGGACACTATTGTGTTATCGAATACGACGTTAATTTTTGGGAAAAAGTTATAAAAATCCGTTCGACGAAATAAATATTGTCCGGTCGTATATTAACTACAAATAGACGCAAAAAGTGAGAAATCGGAGAATATACGAAGCTTCTTTTATAATCTAATATAAATATGCCATTTCAGAAACAAATCCAGATATTATGCCGTACAATGTAGGGTCGTTGACGAACAAATGCAAACATTGTTCTGCATTGTAATTCTGTTGCGAGAAATCAATGCTTGGCTTCTTTGTCCTTTGGTGTTGTAATGGTAAAATTGATCTGCCGTAATACAAAATACCTGACAGGCTGAAACAATTTTTCACCGGAGATGATATCTCAAGGAATTTCAGAGAGAATATTCGGCAGTACAACAACATTGTTTTAAAATTTCTGGAATATCACATCATCACATTTCTTCCCTATATTCCAAAAATACAGTATAGGCAACGGTTCTTACGGCCAGTTGTATACATTAGACTCCTCAGAAGCTAATGAGGTCAGATCTGTAAATCAAGTGATTTAACGACGACTACCCCTTTGTGGATGGTGCGGAATCATATGTTATTGTATTACCAGCCCGACTTTTAACTCATGATGATATGGTGACTGAGTTGTTGTTGTTGCTGTTATTTGAGTCTTCAGTCTTTCGACTGGTTTGATGCAGCTATCCATGATTCTCTGTCCTGAGCTAATCGTTTCATCTCCACATAGCTACCATAGCCTACATCCGAGGAAATCTGTTTAACATGTTCTAACCGAGGTCTACCCCTACAGTTCTTATCTTCGACCCTTCCTTCTATAACTAAGTTTGCTATTCCTGGGTGTCTTAGGATGTGTCCACCAACCTATCTCTTGTGTTCATTAGCAGTCGCAACATCTCTCCTCTCCCACTCGTCTTGATACCTCTTTATTCGTAACCCTATCTACCCATCGGATCTTCATCATTCTCCTGTAACACCACATTTCAAACGCTTCAATTCTCCTCTTTTCTGCTGCTCCAACAGTCCAAGTTGCACTTCCATATAGTGTCACGCTCCAGACAAAGGCCTTAAAATTGACTTCCTAATACCTAAATCTATATTCCATGTCAACAGATTCGTTTTCTGTGGAAATGCTTTCCTTGCCTGTGCTAGCCTACTTTTTATATCCTCATTGCTTCGTCCATCACTGGTTACTTTGCTTTCTAGGTAACAGAAGTCACCTACTTCCTGTAGCTTTTCACCTGCCAATTCGACATCCATAGGGGTTTCTGATTTCTTTCGACTACATTCCAATATTTTTTGTTTAAAATTTATTAATTTTCATCATGAATTCTTTCCTCAAGACAGAATCCATACCATTTAAAAATTGATTCAAATCCTCTGGTGTGTCGGCTAAGATGACGATGTCATCAGCAAATCTCAGAGTTGAAATTATCTCTCCTTGAATATTTACTTTGAATTTTTCTCCATTTTCCTTCATTGCTTGTTCAATGTATAGATTGAAAAGTATGGGTGATATGTTGCAGCCTTGCCGTACAACTTTCTGAATACCAGCTTCTCTGTTATGTCCTTCCGCTCGAATACTGATGTCCGACTGAGATTTACGGCGAAACATTCACTTCTGCGAAGGATATAATAAATGTATCGAACGTTTGCATTCTTAAACCAACGAATGAACACTGTAATGAAATTAATTTTTAAGTCATTGAACTTATATCCAGTAGTTCAAGAATATACACCAGTGGTAACAGATTAAATACTGAAGATTAAAGCCAGCTGCTTCAGTTTCCAACTGAATTCTTGAATTCCTTGGAATTAGGTGATTTGCCTCCAAATATTCTTAATCTAAAAGTTTGAGCCATAGTTATGCTCTTTAGAAATCTGAACGTTTCGGAAGGGCTCCTAAATGGAACCAGATTAATAGTGAGAAATATGTATGAAAATAGCTTGGATTTGCAAATAATAAGTGCAGATAATTTTGGGCAGAGAGTTCTAATCCTTCGACTTGATTTAACTCCATCTGATAAAACACTTCCATTTTTCTTTTAAGAGCCACCATTTTCCAATTCCTTTGGCATACTTTATCACAATCAATAAAGCTCAAGGGGGAACTGGAACGCTTAGGTTTGCCTCATCAAGTTTTCAGTCATAGTCAGTTATACCATTATGTAGCAAAGTCGATCTTTCGATGCTCTTAAAGTTGCATTACTGACAAAAAGTAATCGTACAAAGAATGCATACAAGAAAATCCTTCAGTAAATATTTTCCCAATGATGTCATATTTTGAAGAGTTTGACCTAATCATTATTATTACAGTATAGGCCCATACATACCTTGTGTACTTTCGTATAGATACCGTATGTCAACTATTACTTTTATCTCACACTCATACACCTACTGCACCCCTGTACATATAGTATATTGTTGTTGTTTCATTTGAGGGTATTGGACCTCGTGGTCATTTAGCCTCGTGTACTTGGATGTGTGTGGGAATTTTATCTGATAACTTGTATTATTTTGATGGCAGTATAAGTGTATGTATTTGTAATTCAAGTGAGGATTGGGAAGGAGGCGGCCGTGATCTTAAGTAAGGAACCATCCCGGCATTTGACTGGAGTAGAAGTGGAAAACCACAGAAAAAATACTTTTAGAATGGCTGAGTTTGGAATCGAACCCAACTCTTCTCAGATTTGCCTCACGAGGTTGACTGAACCTCGTTTCAGCTATCAGACCAGAATTAAATGTCTTGGCAAGCCGGGAATCGAACCCCGACCTCCGGGGTGGCCGCTACACTACGATGTGCTCCCTGTGTATTTAACGTTATGAACTAATTAAGAAAACCATTGCCTGGGTGCAGCATTACATTCGGACACTGACATGTAGTCGCGGACAAATGGAATTAATCACTTTGATCTCGACGGCAATGAATTTCCCGCTCGCCTTTTCTCAGCATGTCTGTGTACCTGTGATGATTCCACCTGTCTTGTGCACTTGAAGATGATAATGGACAGTAATGAGCGACGGATGCTGAAGAAAGAGGTTTTGCAGCAACCACATACCGTGTTTCTCATCAGTATTAAGGTGACAGTATCAAGATGCTTGCATGTCTTAACAACATAAGTAGAATTCATAACACAACGCAATATTTACAGGAGTACTTTAACACTCACGCAACACAAGAAAGAAACTGACAAGTTGTCAAAAAGATTTCATAACTAAATAATTATGTATAAGTTGTGCATAAGTGTTATAATATGCCATGGTGTAAGTATTGCTAAGCCTACAAAGGTCTCAACTGGACAGGATATGACGTTCGTCTGATGAACGAAATATATAATCCAATTTACCCCCTTTCGAATAGAGTATAATAAATAAATAAACAAATAATTGTATAATTAAATGTATATATATATAGAGGTCCACCCGCCCCTTATTATTTAGTTTTATGAAACCCAACTAACATCGCATTTCCCCCGATGGTCGATATTGCTCTGCGCTCTGACTGTGTGACAGCATTGTAATTGGGTCATGGGTCTAGCAAAGAAAAACCGACCTTAAACATTTCCCCGCCAAATACTATGGCCCATTCTACTAACATATGACTTACTGCTCCTTGAAATAACACACATACACGTAATACGACCGATTTAATAGCTTACGCCACGTGATCTGTAATAGTAGAAAGTTAAATCAACACCATAAACCGTGATTGAAGACTTTGAGATGGACTTA
This sequence comes from Meconema thalassinum, assembly GCA_946902985.2. Lineage (NCBI taxonomy): Eukaryota > Metazoa > Arthropoda > Insecta > Orthoptera > Tettigoniidae > Meconema > Meconema thalassinum. The sequence continues at coordinate 1,071,630,689 of OX336389.2, forward strand.
AACGTTTGAGGTGGGACGGCTACAGTAACTACAGCACGTTTGGCGTGCGGTATCTGCCGTGTGTTGGTGGCTGAGAGGGTAAAAGCCTGACTGTACGTGGTGGGCGCGAGTGGGTCGAATGCTGCTTCGAATCCAGTAGTAGGCATACTTTTTTGAACGAAAGCCCACATTCCATTTTCGTCGGGATGTAACTACATTGCCACATTTATTGCCTTAACGACGTATTTTTGTAAAGGGTACTGTGACCGTTTTTGTATTTCCGATTATGGATGTCTGAGAGAGCGCTACATGGCGCGGTGTTATTTTGAGTACCAGAGCGGGCTGTGTTTACAACATCTGATGTGGCGTAACGCAGGGGCCATCGCCCTCTCTTGCCCTGATCGGACCATGTGACTGTGGGTAGACTCGAGGTCGAGTGACGTCAGTAGCTGGCGGAGGGGTGAGTTGTCTGGGGAGGTCTGTGAGAGACATTCTTGTTCTTGCTGGCTTGCTTACCAGACCGGGACCGCAGTGTGTGCAATGCTCGCTGAGTGTGATTCGTAAGTTGACGCAGGCGGAATTTGCTTCGCGTGGATTGGCGTGACCACATTATAGCACAGTACGTGAAGTTCGTTATACGCACCCGAGTGGGTCTCTGTATGGTTCAAACCTTCTTTAAGTTTGTTTAAACTTTATTCTTGTTTCGATTTGGATCTACTGATATCCTATTCAGGCATCTCGCCATGAAAAACAGGACTGAAGTGAATTGTGGAAATTAAACGCTGCTTGATCTTTATCCACAGTCTAACATGCATTCTAAGCGGTCGACGATAGGAACAAGACTTTGGTGCTCGCACTCCACGACAATGAACGCTTAAAATATTATACAGGAGCACAGTATAATCGAGTGGAGTTCTGACATAGTGAAGTAATTGTGGAGTACATCTAGCCAGATATGGTTTTAGAGCATTTTCTGATTACCTTCGCCATGAACTGTAACTCACTCAGAGTCATGGATGAGACGAGCGTAAACCGCGGAAGCAATTTGAAGTTACTTCTATGCTATCATATCAAGATTGTCAATGAAGAATGATGTCTACAACATTCGTGTGGGAACTTCTAGAATATACCGGATCTGATGCATAGTTCCACCCAGGGTGTGGTCATAGGGAGACGTGAATCTGGGTTCGACGCCAGGATGTTGAGTCACTACACTCAAGGTCAGGATTCTTCTGAAAGACGGACTCGGGATATTTTGTTCCGAATGACGCCCCTCCATCTTCTGAAATTCAGGTATAAATCTGACAATCCTTGGTAGTAGTCGAGCATTTTCATTTGTTGTATCCAGTTGCCAATTAGTTTGTGTAATTAGTTTATTTTATGACGGGGTTTTAAGTCAGATAAATCACTGTCTTTCTTGACCCCAAATTTTTCTTTTTGAGTTCGTTTGACGAACTAGTTTATCCATGTCTTGTTGGGATTTAGTATTTCTTTCTTGCTTCTGCGTCAGTTTTTCCGTTCGTCGTAATTTTCTGAAATTTTCAATCGTTGGGAAGACCACCATATAGGAAGAAGATTTGCGTTTTAGTATTATGATTATTTTATCAAATTTTTGCAGTGTTATGGTCGTGTTACTGTAATTCCCTGCAAGTAAAGTTTGTGTAATTAGTTTATTTTATGACAGGGTTTTAAGTCAGATAAATTTTTCCTTCACATTTAAATCGTTTGACGTTATAATATACTTCAGCATCATGGTTTCGTGATGGGTTTTTGATTGACATTTACTCTAAAAGATTATTTGATTCCGAACTCAAGGATGTATGTTTAAACCTTCGTGTTTTTCGAAATTGTATTTTTGCTAAGCCATTAAGGAATTTGCTCCTTGAAAAATACTGATATAAAAGATTTCTCTCGTTAATCAACTGTAATATTAATATTATTAGTGAAGTAAAATTGATTGTGAAATTGAGCTCGTGGACTATTGGAACCACGTGATATATTGTTAAGCTGGAGAAGGTTTTTTGGATCACTGTGAGTGATTATGATTGTGAAACTTATAAAATGAAGTCGATAGAAATACTGTGTGACTGACAAGTGGTGGTTGATGTGTAACTAAAGTTTGTGAAATGTTTCGTCATGTTGTTTTATCCTATAAAAAGGATTGGTTGGAGTTTAATGGTGGTTCTTGTTGTACTTAATTTTAGTCTTGTTAGAATACGTCATCAAGTGACGTCTGTGACATTTTGTTTTCAAATCAATTGGAGATAGTATCTCTAGGATATTTACTGTGATTTAACTTTAGGTCTACTTCAAATTTCATATCTATGAAATTTAATTAGACCTGTGGCGATTTTCGAGAGATCTTTTTAAGTACAGCCATTTCTCGGTAGTCTTTTTCAAATTTTGCATTTTCGTTTGACACGGTGCGGACATATTTATACTTAACTGAGCTCCTTCTCTTGGCTCAACTGCGTCCTCAGTGGCGATTCCTTTTTGTACAATTTAACCAAATAAGATGGTGTAGTGATGGTGAATGTTGCCATTGGACCTTGTTTCATTAAGAAACATTATATATGTATATACGTGTACATTATTGTATTATATTCAGGCGAGGGATTCTTTCAGTAACATTTTTACTGAATAAATATTTTATTTTACAGCAGTTCAATCCGAGAGTCATAATTCATAATAACTACATAAATTGTGCCGGGAAGATCAATGGGTTTCCTTTTCTTTTCTTAAATATTCTCACTACTCTCTGAGATTAGTTGTATCTCGTTTGCGTCTCGTGTCACGTTTTGACCTCAGCTACCTTTCCTTGTTTGCATTTTGGTTTGTCTTTGCACAATTTAGGTTTGTTGATATGCTCATTTGTACTTCCTTCTCCTGTTGGTGTGATCTGGGGGGTGTTTTCAGCTGGACAGTTTCAGATCCTACGATCCAGGGTTCCCCGAGGGATTCAACAGGTCTTGGTAAGTTATAAAAGGGTACAGTACGTTGAATTTTGATGATTTATAAAGTGAATACGATCGAATTGGTACGTTATGCCACGTGACCTGTAATGGCAGAAAATAAAAAAAAACTGGCATGAATATTAACATAACATATCGAAGTGTTGCTTCGATTCCCAGCTCTGCCAAGAAATGTAATACTTGTCTGAGGGCTGAAATTGGGTACACGTAGCCTCGTGGAGCAAATATGAGAAGAAGTGGGTTCGATTCCCACCTCAGCCACCCTGGAAATGGTTTTCCGTGGTTTCCCACTTCTACTCCGACCAAATTCCAGATTCTATCTTAAGGCCTCGGCCGCCTCCTTCCCAATCCTTAATTGCAATTACACACATCATTTTCTTTTTTTTTAGCGTATGGCTTTTAGTGCCGGGAGTGTCCGAGGACATGTTCGGCTCGCCAGTTTTGTAGCTGCTTCGAGACGGACACCCAATGGGTGAGCTACAAGTACCGTTGGGGAGGGAAGGAGGGAAGTTGGAATGTAAGGACGAGGAGTTGGAAGGTAGCGGCTGTGGCCTATAGGTAGGGACCAACCCCGGCATTTGCCTGGAAGGAAGATGGGAAACCACAGAAGACCATCTTCAAGGTTGCCGGCGGGGGGATTCGAACCTCCTCGCCTCCCGGATGTGAGCGACTGCCATCAGTCATGACGTAACCACCACGGCTAACTCACCCGGTACACACATCATTAGAAGCCCGCAATAACTCAGATTTAGAAGCCCGCAATAACTCAGATTATCAGACAAATTCTACACACACACCCAAGTAAACGGGGCTAAATGGCCACTATGTTCTAGCCCCTCAAATGAAACAAAACAACATATCGAAGGATATTCTGATCGCTAGTGCTTGCATCAAAGTATACGTATTACCATGGTATTATTAGCATACTTTCGAGTTTTGCAAAAAATAAAAGTAGACTTATGAGATCTACACAGGGCCAAAAATTGTGTGTCTGTCTGTGTGTGTGTGTGTGAGTGTGTGTACTCTGAATGTCTGCCCCCCCCCCTATCAATTCGAACACGGTGAAACCGAATTGAACGAAATTTGGTACAGAGATAGAACTAGCAAAGGGCACCTCAGTGTCATGTTTTATATCGCCGCCATCTTGACGGAAACGTAATGGCGGCCACCCAAATGTTCAAAGCTTAAATTAAATTACGAATAACCTAACCATCCGATCTCTACCAAATTTTTCAACAACATATATTTATATGGCGAGCGTCTTTTGACTAAACTACAAGGTAATCAGCCCAATAGTTTGCAGATGGCGGCCATGTATGTGTGCAAATCGATTCCCCCTATCAATTCAAACATGGTGAAACCGAATTGAACGATATTTGGTACAGAGGTAGCACTAGCAAAGGACACCTCAGTGTCATGTTTTATATCGCCGCCATCTTGACAAAAACGTAATAGCGGCCACCCAAATGTTAAAAGCTTAAATAAATTACGACCATCCTAATAACCTGATCTCTACCAAATTTTGCAACAACATGCCTTTATGCGGGAAGCATATTTTGACAAAACAGCAAGATCATCAGCCCAACAGTTTGCATATGGTGGCCATGTATGTGTGCAAATCGATTCCTCCTATCAATTCAAACACGGTGAAACCGAATTGAACTACATTTGGTACAGAGGTAGCACTAGCGTAGAACAACTCAGTGTCATGTTTTATATCGCCACCATCTTGACGGAAACGTAACGGTGGCGACCCAAATGTTCAAAGCTTAAATCAAATTACGACTAACTTAATCATCCGATCTCTACCAAATTTTGCAACAACACATACTTGTATGGCGAGCGTCGTTTTACTGAACTACAAGGTCATCAGCCCATTAGTTTGCAGACGGTGGCCATGTATGTGTGCAAATTGATTCCCCCTATCATTTCAAACACGGTGAAACCGAATTGAATGAAAGTTTTTACAGAGGTAGCACTAGCAAAGGGCACATCATATTCATGTATAATATCCGCATAGCACGTTGTATTTCAAGAAGCTATTACAACAAATATTCAATTATACTCCTTGAAAAAGACAAAGAGTTATAACAATACCCACGCATTTAGGAGAAAGTTGGCTATACGTTCTTTACCGAACATCTTGTTTTGTTATTAAATTATAACAAAAAGTCTTAGCATATCTTTAGGCCCGTATCACACGACACTCGCTGGCAAGGAAGCTGCTGTGATCGCTGGTACAAAATCCTGTATGATTCTGTTCTCTTCGCCTGTACACCTGCTTGTATGACCAAAGTGTATCACACGCTAGCTTTGTGTACGCTAAATTGTATGAAATAAAACCGAATGGCTGTCGTTTGAGGGCATTATTTGGAATTCTTTCGCCTTATTAAAGCAAAAGAGTCGCGAAACTTGCTTTAAGTAAATTAGAAAACATGCCAGGTACTGAATGAATGCATTCCAATCAATATTTAAGATCTAACTGTAATAATTGAATATTTTACCATACACGTTAATAAGAAGCGCAACAAAAACCTCCAGAGTATGTTGGAAATGTGTGCAAGTGTTATTGCGCCCGCTCGCTCTTTCGAAGATCCCAGGTTCAAGACTATCCAACGGCAGATATTTTAAATTCTTTTAAACTATTTTATTATGCCCTCCCTACCTCGTACAGCAAGATTTCAACTTGGTTTTGTTCCCATTATCTACGATGACGATAGTGAAAGTTATTTTCTTGTCTCATTTCAATGGTTATTTTCCCTAAATACTGTTCAAAACCATGGATGGATACTATTCGTTATAATTATTATTTTTTTAGTCGATTTTACCCTCCAGGTTAGGTTTTCCCACGGCCTCAGCGAGGGTTCCCATCATTACCGCCTCTACGGGCAGTGTCCCGGAGCTTGAAACATCTCGTCTGGGGGATACAACTGGGGAGGTGAGATCAGCACCTCACCCGGGCGGCCTCACCTGCAAAGCGAATAGGGTCCTCTTGAGGGATGGGAAGGAAGGGGAAGATCGGGAGGGATAGGCAAGGAAGAGGGAAGGAGGTGGCCGTGGCCGTACGGTAGGTAACATCCCGGCATTTGACCGAAGGCGAAGTGGGAAACCACGGAAAACCACTTTGAGGATGGCTGAGGTGGGAATCGAACCCCCTCTACTCAGTTGGACCACCAAAGGCTGAGTAGACCCCGTCCCAGTCCTCATACCACTTTTCAAATTTCGTGGCAGAGCCGGGAATCGAACCCAAGACGTCCGGGGTGGCAGCTTATCACGCTGACTACTACGCAACGGAGGCGACTCTATTCGTGATAATTAGAATTTTAATAGTTCAATATTTATAATAATATGACACGTTCTGTAATTACTGCCTTGCAACGAGGCTCAGCGGTAACGTTCTCGCGTGCTGTGCCCAAGGTTGCAGGTTCGTAGCCTGGCACAGTCAGCTGGCATTTGAGGGTGCGCAAATGCGAGGGAGCCGTGTCAGTAGATTTACTGGCACGTTGAAGATCCCCTTCGCAGCAAAATTCCGGCACCCCGGCGTATCTAAAAACCATAGCTGTTAAAAGGGACGTAAAACCAATAATGTTATAATTATCTGTATTTACTGTATGTTTGGAGCACATGACCTCGTAGTTCCGCCCCTTAAAACCTCACTAACTAACTATTACTGTAAGTGTATAGCAAGCGCTTTTCGAACAGACGCCGTTGAAAGAAAGTATAGTTTAGTTCTGATGTATTTATTCGTGAGCCAACCCACATAACAAATCTATTTGTTATGCGGGTCGTCTGAGTGAGTCGGAGTTTTTCTTTAAACAAAGGTGGTCAAAATTTCGAACACTTGCTACTTTGAATATACAGGATACCTTGCTTTCGTTCGTCGTCCAATCTGGCTGCGTACCATCGGATAATTACGGTCCTTTTGAGGACCAAATAAATAATCACTCGTTGGAACAGATAGATGAAATGCAAATGAAAATCCACAGCCTGCTTCCAGTCTCCGACCGGGTCAGGAATGGAATGAATGAAGCCCCCATCTAGCGGCGATGATATGAACTGTGCCGGCTGCCGAGGCCTGACGCACTCCTGTGGGGCAATGATGAAATGAATGACAGATGAAATGAAATGATAGTGGAGAGTGTCCTAGAGCTGGGAACATCTGGTCGGAGTGGATACAACTGGGGAGGTGTGATCAGCACCTTGCCCAGGCGGCCTCACCTGCAAAGCGAAGAGGGGCCTCATGAGGGAGGGGAGGGGAAGATTAGGATGGATAGGTAAGGAAGAGGGAAGGAGGCGGCCGTGGCCTTAGAGTGGGTACTGTACCATTATTTTATGGCCGATATGCTGCATGTTTCCGAGAATCGAACTGCAATTTGTAGATCAGCAGTCGGCGAGTTATCGTCGTGTCTCCGATCAGTCAAGCGCATGTGCAGGAGGGTGTAGCTGATCTTTCGCGAGCAGCGACGAGTGAGCCTGCGGGAGCGGCATCAGTTGCAACTGTATGAACTGTTTCGATTGTGACGTCAATATAATCGAACTACGCACCTGAAAGATGAATATATTATTTAACTGCAAATAAGAGCTATTTACGCCGTGTCCTGTATGTCAAACGTTATATTATTATGGCAGGAAGATTATACAAGTGTCCGTTTGCTAATGTGAACCCCATATAAGGAAAGAGAAGTTTATATCAGGTCATGTGTGATAATCATCGAACTAAGACACCTTGGAGAGCGGGTGGGTGAGGCTTCCTCTAGCTTGCGGTTGAAACGACAGTATTAGATCAGAATGTGATCCCGGTCGGGAGTTTTTCAATCCGGCAGTGCACGATGAATAGTAATACGTGTGCCGAGAGACGTATATTGTATAATTAAGTCTTTCGGACTTAGAAAACTTTTCATAGCAGAGCAATACAGCTATCAAGTCGACATGGGACTTAGACATTTCAGTCCAGCTCATATTATTCTTACGAGTGAGCTTGTATAATCTCCAGTACAATACGGCGCGGAGTGATACCTTTACAGGAAAAACACGTGTTTGTTAGACGCCATTACGGTTGTGTATTTCATGACAGATTCCACTTACAACACAGGTGTGATTTTATTCACAGACACAGGCTGTTATCAATGTACTTTATGCATGCAGAAACTATTCGTTTCCTGTACGTCATGTTATCAATTGAGACGTCAAGGGGAATAAGTAACATGAAAATAGTAGCAGTAGTCATGTCCAGCTAAGAGAGGACGTGAGCACTACTCGCACACATTGGCAGGGACTTCTTATTGCGTAACCACCTCTCACCACGTGTTTCTAAACAGCACTATGCATAGCTCATATTTTACGGAGCTTGAAACGACTTTATACCACATCTTGGTTGAAGATGAACTGAACAAATGGTTACTTGCGAATACCTGTGAGCTACTATAGACTGATATACCTCATGCGGGAGTAGCGTGTTCGTGAACCCGAGTCAAGAAGGCTTTTCGACGCGTTTGCGAGCGACCACACCGAGCTTTGGAGCATACGGAACGAGGGAGGTTCCATGGTTCGAGACCCGGAGTCCAGGAAGAAGCATGCCATGCCTTGGTATTGCTGGGCGATGGCTACCTTGGCTGATATATCCATTTTACACTGCTGCAAGAATCGTCGCAAGGTAGAAGAACGTCAGTTTTTTAAGTAGTGGCTTAGTAGGTTCTTTGGAGTAACCATAATTGTCATTCTTTTCTAGTATTGTAGCATGGCTGAACTGAGGTTTAGGCTCGATGCTCTTTCAAGTCTGATTTTCTGGTCAACCGGATTTTGGTTTGATTAACAAACGCATCCATTTTGGTAGTATTCTGGTAATTATTTTTTAGTATTTTAGGAAGTCCATTTAATTGGTATGCATATTTTCATTGTCGAGAAGATATATCGTTAGGGGAAGATTTACGTATTTTCAGGAAGATTTAATAAGGTTTTGTGCTTATTGCATATAAGTTGAAGACATTCATAGACTATTGAAGTGTCGTCTATACACTCAAGTTTGCATACACGTTGATGTTATAAGATTACTGGATGATTACAGTAGTTTGATTCATATATATCACGGAAGTTTAGTTTTGTGAAAGGCATGGATCTCGTTATTCTTTTCTGAGAATACATTTATTCTTAAAGACAAGACATGTTAGCAGTGTTTCCTAATGGATCAATAAGGCCATTAACTATATATGTAACCTAGATCCGTAGTGTAGGGGCATTGTTCAACATTATCGAGTTCGTTTGAGTGAGGGGGAATCTCTAGTATTGTTTTGATCAATTTCCATTTCTGTTCGAAGCCACGAGCATTACGTGAGATTAGTATTTTTGAAGAATAATTAATACATCGGTAATAAAGATATAGTTGAAAACATGAGATACTTCTGATGAACATTTACGTCCTTTTATACACAATTCCTAGGACAGATTGTTGGGAAAGTCTATACGTATTTATAAGTATATACGTATTTATATTAAGTCTTGATGTAATCATATATTGTACGGCAAAGCTTTAGACTTGTTAGGGTGTTTTTTTTTACAATTTAAAACGATTCAACTCAGTAAAATGCCACAGTTTTAACCAATCAGAGTGAGCACTATTTCTTGTGCAGTATTACAAATGACAGAGTATATTTAATGGTTTAATGGGCACCAATTAAGGGTGTACATCGTTATAATGCATATCAGTGGATATTGCTAATTTATAATCATTGTTTTGAGTGAATATAATGTTTATTGAAGTTTAGTATTTGTGGAATTGAGCCAGGAGTGCCAATTAATTATGAATCTTGTGAAAATCTTCTTTGAAAGATTTATTGAAGTTAATCCATGTGAGGGTTTGAAATCAGCTGTTTGAAAGTATCAATGTAAATTTATGTTACTGCAATTGTTATACTGAGCACACAACTCAATAGTAATCTGTATATTTGGTTAGATCATTCTTAATGAAGTTCGTTAAACGATGCCAGCAGGATTCGTTATTCATTATTATTAATTATTTCACCTTGAATTTATGGCAACAATTCTAATTAGCTTAGATGCTTGTTGGAATTAAACCTGGAATCGATTATATTGAAACTAATTTTGGAAGATTAATAATCAAATTGAGATGGTGCAGCAGCCAAGTATAACTTGAGAAATACACTTAAAGGTGTAATTAAAGAAAATGTAAAATATGTAAATAATTCATTTATTAATTTATAAGCAATAATATAAACTTTATATATACTTCTGATAATAAGGCATACTAATACGATGATTAATCATAACGCAGAAGACAATCCGATTAGTTCATTTGGATCATTTTAAGATAGGTGACTGTACATACAGTGTTGTAATGATATATTTGTGTCAAGTTGAGCACCAGCTGATCTCGATGAGCGTTGTGATAGCTTGATGGATTGTTATCCCAGTTTGAGGGATGTTTCATATTTATTTTCGCCAAAGGGCATTTTTCATTTTATGTCTTGTTGACGATATTTCAGGAATAAATGTATTTTCTTGTTTTTAAATTTTATTGCGTGATGCTTTATAGAGTTGATGTAAGGTCGCGTTAAGAAGGCCATCGCTGGGTGTTTCTGGTGTTTCCCACGCTCCTGAGGTATTCCATGTGAAGGAATCTCTTGTCCTATGGGATATTTTTGCTATTTTGGCCATGGTCTTTCTTAATGCCACCTTATTAGAAATAATTGTAGCCTATTATATCTTCTACTTGTTGGTAGGACGCAGGGGTTTTTCTAGCCAGGGCTTTTCAGGTTCTATGATCCAGCTGTCATCGTGGGATTCAACAGGTATTGCTAGATAATTTCGGGTACAGAACCATCCCGGCATTTGCCCGAAGACGAAGTGGGAAAGCACGGAAAATCATTTCAAGGATGGCTGAGGTGGGAATCGAAACCCCTCTACTCATTTGGACTACCCGAAGCTGACTAGACCCCGTTCCAGTCCTCATACCACTTTTCAAATTTCGTGGCAGAGCCGGGAATCGAACCTCCTGGGTGGCAGGTAATCATGCTGACCGCTACGCTACGGAGGCGCAATGTATAATTGTGTAAATAAATAATGAATAAATAATAAATAAATTAATAAATAAATAATATGAAGCATTTTGAATGCAAGTATGGTGAGTATTGATGTATTTGAGGTATCTTATATTATCATTCTTGAAAATAACGCACGAACGCCAAATTGAAATTATTTTGCCCAAAAGTGTCCGACTCTCCTTATAGGATAGTATGTGTGGTGCGAGTTTAGTCGAGCGGTATTGCTTGGTTCAGCAACGAAAATTCACTTGGTCATAATTTTATTTTCGCTAAGATGGCGAGCATAAGAAACGTATGTTAAGGCATTTATGAGTAGAAAGAGAGGGACCTACATTACATACACCGAACAGATGGGGAGGGAGAGAGAGAGAGAGAGACCCCAAAGTGATCTAAAAAGCCTGATTCATGTTTATAAACATATGTTAAAAATTGCAGCGAGGTGGACTCCAACCGTTGACTTTATCAATAACAGTCCAGCACATTACCCGTTCTGCAACAATATTGTATTACATGCTTGTGCTTGACAGCTTATAACTTCCACATAAAAACTGCCATGCTAAAATCTAGATAATTGATTCTTTGTAAATTGAGCACGTGAAAGCTCGGCAAAAATCAATAACAGAGCACTGGGGACGTCCCTTGTGGGACGGAAATTTGATTCTGTAGACGAGTGTCAGCGCGTTACAATGTGCAATGTTATTCCGCACACCGATAGGTCGTCAATGCTGCCAATTTAATCATTTTCCACAGGCGTACAACTCTCATACTACTCAACGAATTTCCACTAGTTATTTCACTCTCTTGCATTCCATACTGAAATCAGACTGCTGTTGTTAGAATGAAGCACATGAGAAATAGAGCCAGGGGTTCAGAAAGATGCGAGGCAAGGCTTCAATCTACACTCATGAAAATGGGAATTTCAACATCATGAAGGAGTGGTACTGCACTGCAGTAATTCAACATGCGAGACGAGCGTTGACCGACTGAAAAGCGATTCTATTTATAGTTTACTATGGCAGCACAATAAAAATGGCTTCTAATACTTGAATGTCCCGCACATGCTCACTAAGGTTGATGTCTGGGGATCTGACAGGCCAATGTAAAGTTGTGATGTCGTGGAGAGCTTCTCTGGATATGTGTACACTGTGAACGCGGGCATAGTCCTACTGAAACATCCATTTGTAATATTCGCCATCATGGGGACAAACAGTTGCGTGAGTACCCGGTCAATTTACTGGCGAGTATTCATTTTGCGGTCAACAAACACTAGGCTAATTGTGATTTCACATTAATACCAATAGCTCCCCAGACCATAATGTCCAGTATTGGCTGTGTGTGCCTCAATAAGTTCTGGGCAGTCCCTCTCCTGAACGTCATCGGACATGATTGCGGCAATCACTGCAGGCAAGACAGCAGTGCGATTCAACACATGACAGCGGAAGTTCTGGCTGTAAAAGGTAATGGTTTAGGAATCCAAAATAGGCTCATTAACTGCTATATTTAGGGACTAAAATGATAATAGGCAGATATATACAGTGTGGCCCACCAGCCCCTTATTTTTTTGGAGGAAGGCAACCCAACTAACGAGTATGTCATAGTCATCCTAAAACATTAGTACCTGCTCCTTTACGACCTTAGTTCAACTCTACCGTTGATTACATGCTCGCGAATATAGTAGAAATAGATAGTGGCAGTGTTATTTCAATGACCTCAAATATATTGCATGATTAAAACGATCACAGCTCCGAATAACACCTTCTTACGTTTGGACAGGAAGTGTCTACGAATAGATGCAATACGTGCCAGCAATACACCATGGTTCTCGGTAATTATGTAGGCTAAATCAAGAATTGCTAGAATAGCGTCAACGAAGTAACATTGTAGTAGGTTCAAACCTCGAACTAGTACTTTCTTTCTTTTTTTCTTAGTCGTTTACCCTCCAGGTTGGTGGAACCCACGGACTCAGCGAGGGAACTCACCACTACTGCCTCTACGGGCAGTGTCCTAGAGCGGGGAATATCGAAACGAAAGGGATACAACTGGTGAGGTGAGATTGCCACCTCGCACAGGCGGCCTCACCTGCAAAGCGAACAGGGGCCTCATGAGGGAAGGTAAAGGATGGTGAGGATGGATAGGCAAGGAAGAGGGAAGGAGGCGGCCGTGGCCTTGAAGAAGGTACTGAGACCGTATTTTGTATTGAGTTGGATCTATGTTGGACAGGTGTGTACTTAGGTGCATTCCTGAGGCGCTATTTGCACGGCACGCAGCGCATGGATACTCCGTGGCGAGGTTAGGAGCAGATAGGCAGCACGCCATAAAGCCTGGAGCACGTGCTTTGTTTTAGTACAAGGGAGCTCTACAAAATGGAGACAGCAGTAGCGTCAATCTGATGCAACATGATATACTTTGATATAGTAGCCATGGAACAGAATAGTAATGGACAAATGCATTATGTTTAGAGAAGAGGAAACTTGAGTGTATTTCACACATAAATAAATGCAGATAACAAAATATCAGAATATTATCGAACATGATCCAGTGTCGATATCGATAGTCAATATCGTTCCTGAACGAACAGCACTATGGGTTTCGCAGAGCAGTAAGCTAAGATCTGTCCAAGCAGAGACACGAGAATGCAATATACTTCGCTGGGAGTACGACACTCATATCGTGCGCGAGCAACGCGGACGTGTATTTACTTAAAGTTAGACAGTTCGTACCGCAAATTTTTATGTTTCAGCTTATTATAGCTGAAGACTGTGTTAAAACTTCATCATCAGGAGCAGTGAACTTTGTATTCACCAGGACTTGTGTGATATTTTATATTCCAGTACAAGACTTTATTCTACAACAGTACAGTTTACAGTATACAAGCATATTATCATTATGACTTCAGAACAGAAGTTGATTGAACGGAGACTTCACCAAGACATGACTATGTCACGTATGGGCTAAAATGGAAAGCAGGAATGCGATGCAATAGTGGAATTGACTACTTAGGATGATCACCAGCACCAAACATGGATTATTATAACAGCAGAAAACTCTTCAAGAAGAGGTGGAAGACGTCTTGGAGATGTTTATTATACATTCATACTGTAACTGCATGAAATACAATGGCATACTACGAATAAGCTCCAGCTATATCTTGGGAACGTGTGAGAGCGATGAACTTGTTTCGCGAACAGCTGTTTTTCCTTTCCAAACGTTCGGACTCGGGTTCGGTTCTCTACAAGATCCAGTCGTATCGAGGACTACGCGACCTGATGAACGAGGGTTCAGTTGCAGAACGAGGACAGTGTGTTTCTCGCATACTCATATTTCAACCAGATGGCAACGTACAAGGTAGCTGACCTCCCATTTTCATAGTAGACAGTATGAATTAGACATGCCCTAGAGCAGTGGTTCTCAACAGGTGGTCCGCGGACCCCTGGGGGTCCGCAAGCCATGCCGAAGGGGTCCGCAGATATTAGAGTAAAATATATTTGGTTCAGTAACAGATTTCAGTATTGCAGCTTTCTGAGTACCTTAAAAAATACTAACTTTTGCGTAAAAAAGTGCCGGAATTGCTGGAGCTGCTCCAGCAATTGAGCAGTACCGGCTTGATGTCTTGGAGCATCTCATCAAACAGAAGTGGTTCAGAACAGTGTGAAGAGTCGGAGTCACTGGCGCTGCCACCGGGTGCCTAGTGCTGGGCTGGTGGCCCGTGGGGTTGACAGTTGATTAAGTGAAGAGCGGTGGAGGTTCGCGATCCAGCCACGTGCAGCACTACTGAACTACGTAGTTTACCGCTCGTGCCGAGGGGGCGCGCCACTGTTTGCAGCCGACAAGTGAGTCACTTACACAGCCAACTCGCATTTCAGACGACAGTCGGCCATTGTTAGTTTATTGCTAGTGCTGTCACAGAACGTGTTGTTTACAAGAGTGTTTTCGTAAAATAGTTAGTGTTTGTAAAGCTATGTTTTTGCGGAAAGTTAGAGTAAGCGTACAGTGATTAAAAATGGATCGTTGGTTGAAAAGTGGATCGTTAAAACGAGATAGGCCTACGGATGAAGACGAATTTGATGTTGAAGTTAATAAGTCAGTGACTCTCGAACCCAACTCTTCACCGTCTCTTGAACCTAACTCATCTAAGGTCAGTGTTAAGTCTACTGCAAAAATTATAAAGTACAACTCTGATTACTTGGAAATTGGCTTCACTTTCACTGGACTTGAGCATCAGCCTAAACCTCGATGTGTTATTTGCTACGAAAGCCTTTAGAATGAGTGTATGAAGCCAGCAAAACCCCGTCGACATCTTGAAACAAAACATCAAGAGTACAAGAATAAGTCATTAGATTTTTTCAAAAAGAAATTAGGAGAACTTAAAAGATCTCGTGCAAACATTACTTAACACTCTGGTGTAAATGTAAATGAAAATGCAACCCTTGCAACTTATGAGGTACCTCAACTTGTCGCAAATTGTGGAAAAAAACATACAATTGCTGAAGAACTTATAACTGCCATCAGCAATAAGTTTATGCAAGAGAATGTTAGGTGATGCAGCTGCTAAGCTAATAGGTACTGTTCCGCTCTCTAACAATACTGTCCAACGACGAATTACTGATATGGCCAATAATATTGAAGAAACGTTGCTGGTCAGACTTTGGATAAGTGATATGTATGCTCTACAATTGGATGAAAGCACAGACATATCAAAAAAATCAATAATGTTGGTTTTCACACGATTTTTGTAGGAGGACTAGATATTCCAAGATTTTCTTTTTTCGTGCGAACTACTTCACACAACATTAGAAGATATTTTTACTGCACTGAATGATTTTTTCAGTAAACATGACATCTCCTGGACAAAGTGTGTGGGCTTGTCTACGGATGGAGCAAAATCAATGGCTGGCAACAAAACGGGACTTCAAGCACGTATCAAAGCAGTAGCTCCTGAGGTGAAATGGACACACTGTTGTATTCATCGTGAAGCCTTAGTAGCCAAAAGATTGCCAGAACTTTTTCAGAAGATACATAACGAAGTGGTTCAAATCATTAACTACATTAAAACTCGTCCTCTGCAATCCAGATTATTTTCTTTGTTATGCAAAGAAATTTGCACTGAGCATGAACAGCTTCTTATTCATACGGAAGTAAGATGGCTCTCTCGAGGTAGGATCTTGACAAGATTCTTTGAACTTAGAGATGAGGTTCGTATCTTCCTTCTTGACACCAAGTACGCAGATTTTCTCACTGACTTTTCTTGGCTTTGCTCAACTGCCTACTTAGCTGATGTCTTTGAACACTTGAATGTGTTAAACTTAAGTTTGCAAGGGAACAATGTAGGTATGTTCAAAGTAGAAGATAAAATTAGTGGTATGGTAAAAAAAAGTGTCAGATCTGGGCGGCACGGATTGAAAAAGAGTCATTTACTATTTTCCCTACTTTGAAACAATTCTTGGAGTCTTCAGAGGAGATTTTGCCTGACCATATAAAGAGCAACATAGCAGAGCATCTACGCATCCTAGCCACTACGTTTAGGGAATATTTCCCTGAACCTGACCCTGACGATAGATGGATTCGAAATCCCTTCAGCTGTCAAGTAATAGAAAAAATCCAAGGCCTCACAGAAGTAGAACAAGATCAACTTGTGGATATGTCGAGCTGTGGTACAATGAAAAACGGTTTTAATGTTGAAAGAATTGCAGACTTCTGGGCAACAGTACGCAAAGACTACAAAGAACTTGGAGATAAGGCAATGAAAAAGATCCTTCCATTTGCAACTACCTATCGTTGTGAAAAAGCATTTTCCTCAATGTGTTACATGAAAAACAAATACAGGAATCGGCTTGACATGCCGACATGACTTTGTATTTGCGTGACAAGAAGGTACTGAAATTTTCAAATCCGTCCTGTCGAAATATGGCCCTGTGAGTGACGTCAGGAAAGAACAATGGTCTTTTGCTTATCAGTTCCCGGTGTATAATGGAACCCGTGCAGTCACTATGGAAATCAAACAAGATATCCCCTCCACTGAGACTTTTGGTGGCCATTCTGTCTATATATCTTATAATGGACAGAAACAGACCTGTTTAATTTGCAATGCAAACACTCATACGGTGTCAACTGCCCAAAGAAAATGGTTCCCCTCCGTATTAATCCTACACAACAGCGACGTGTCCAATACTCTGATGTTGTGACACAGCTTATTGATCAGTCAGCTGGGACACAAGCTGAAGTGGCTTCAGACACACATGACGCAGACAACATACGAGTACCTTGCACAGAACAGATCACCGAGCTACATAGCGTAGCCCCTGCGCTATCGGCCACATGTATTGCAGCCATAGAGCCTACTCAGCCGCCACTACAGGCTGCACCAGATATTTTGTCTTCACTGCCTCCAAATACTCCAGTACCTACCGACTCACTGAAGCAGGTTGATCCGGGATCTGAGAACGTAACTAAGAAGATTAAGACAAATGCCTCGATCGCTGTCCCAGCCCCGAAGAATCAAACCGGTTCTACACATGTTCCAGCAGCTATGAAAAAGAAACAAAATATTCCTTCTACGTCATCTAGGGATCCAAGAACACTCTCAAACGCTGACAGCCGGCCCATACATGGCCCTCATAAGGAAATATCTCACCCTACTTTGACCTAGCGCAGCAATATATTACTCACGCGGGTTATTCTTCATTTTCTTCTTCTTCTTTTTCTCGAGTCGACCTTATACTCATATTAATGGCGCAATTTCTCACTGTGGCCACTGTGAATATCAATGTAATAGAATGTCCCCTGAAATTTCAACTGTTTGAGAGATTTCTTCGAGATGCGGATATTGACATTGCTTTCATTAAAGAAGTTGCTCTACCTGTCTTCCCATATCCGCCTCTTACAATCAACACATCAATACGGTAATAATAATAGAGGGACCGGATTCCTCATAAGACATGATATCCCACTCGAAGGTGTGCTATGTCATCAATCAGGACGAATAATATCTGGACACATAAACAATACCACCCCGATAATGTATATGGCCCATCGGAGTCCAACAAACGTGTGGAACGGAAAATGTTTTTTCAACAGAGTATACTGCCTCATCTGCACGACGTTAAAGAAAAATTTATTCTTGCAGGAGATTTCAATTTTATTCAACGCCTAGAAGATTCCACTAGTCCATACCGAGGTGCCAACCCGGCTCTCAAGACCCTCCTTACTTCCTTATACCTCATTGATGCTGTGGATAGTTTAAGGGTACCCCTGCCCCATTACACCAGTATAAGTCACAACTCCTCAACAAGAATTGACCCTACCTAATTTTCACAAGCACTTATCCAGCCCAGACGATATTAAGTGATACCTGTCAGTTCACTAACCATCATGCAGTCGTATGCACAATATCTTACCCCCATCCCGTTTTTCACATAGGAGGAGGTTATTGGAAATTGAATTGCTCGCTGTTACTTGAGGAGGAATGCCAAGATATTTTCAGACAGCACTGGAATCGATGGGTCCAACAAAAAAGTAACTTTCGCGACTGTGCAGACTGGTGGGATATTTTAGTTAAACCAAGAATCCGCCGCGTCTTTAAGAACATATCCTATCAACGAGGTCGGGAACGACGGGATGCAGTTGAATTTTACTATCGAGTTCTTCGCCAGCCACAGCAAAGATCTGATGATGGGGAGCATATCGATGATCCGATTCGGGAAGTTAAAATCAAGCTCCTGTCTCTTCAGCAACGAACGCTCGCTCATATAAACGTGGCTTTAAAAGATCGTACAGTCTCCCGGAAGAAAGTGCAAGTGCCTACCATATCGCCAAAGAAAACGTGAGCGGCAACGTAAATATATCCTCCGCCTCCGCACCAGTACTGGAAGTGACGTCACCTCCCCTGACGCTATACGTAGTGAAATATCTTTATTTTATCAACGGTTCTACGCTAAGGCTCCAATTAATCCACAGGAGGTGACACTGTTGCTTTGGTCTTTCACTTCCCAGCGTTCCCCGGACAACAAAATTCTGCACAGCGCGGACATTACGGATGAAGAAATTCACTCAGTGGTTAAACACCTCCCAAATAATCGCTCACCTGGCATTGATGGACTGCCATATGAAGTGTGTAAACACTTATGGCCTATCATTGGCAAATAATTTTGTCAAGTCTTGCGTGCCATTCTCCAACGTCGTGCTCTTTGTCAATCACATCACGAGGGTACCATAGTCCTAATACCAAAAACATCCTCTCCAATGGAAGTTGGTGACTTCCGACCAGTCACTCTGCTCTACAGCGATTATAAAGTTCTAACCAACGTACTTTCATGCCGATTGAAGACTGTTCTACATGACATCATTGGTGATGAACAATGTTGTAGTATTCCTGGAACTTAGCGATACTACGGGACCTACACTTGAAAATGAAAATCCACATCCTGCTTCCAGTCTCCGACCGGGTCAGGAATGGAATGAATGAAGCCCCCATCTAGCGGCGAGGATATGAACTGTGCCGGCTGCCGAAACCTGTTGCACTCCTCTGGGGCAATGATTAAATGAATGACAGATGAAATGAAATGATAGTGGAGAGTGTTGCTGGAATGAAATTTTGACAGGGAAAACCGGAGTACCCGGAGAAAAACCTGTCTGCCTCCGTTTTGTCCAGCACAGATCTCACATGGAGTGACCGGGATTTGAACCACGGACCCAGCGGCGAGAGGCCGGCGTGCTGCCGCCTAAGCCACGTAGGCTCGGGACCTACACTTAAAAGCCGAAATGCTGTAAACGATAAACAAGACAGTGCACACCCACACGGCGGACGAATACCTTTGCATTGCCATTGCCTAGCCCAACCACACTAATTATTTTTCTATTAAAGAGTATCGACGTGCAAGAGTGTATATCCTGCCGGTATTATTGTACGTATATATTGCATATTCACGGCGTATTTGTTTCTGAACTTACCGGAAGCCTGGTAATGCATGTTTGGTGATCAATATATGAAAAGGACAGATGGATGAATACTTCTACGAGCGACTGTATATGTTTTATTGGATGATAACCTGTGTTATTGCAGTGTCTGTAGTTTTAGTAGTAGTGTATTTGTAATTGAGGCGAGGATTCCAAAAGAGACGGCCGTGGCTTTGGGACCATACCAGCATATGCCTGGAGTAGAAGTGGGAAACTTCAAGAACCCACATCTAGTGTCGGACCGACTTCTTCTCAGTTTTGCCTCGTGAGGCTGTGTGCACACTTTACAGCCCTCAGACCAGAATTCAACTTCTTAGCAGAACCGTGAAATCGCACTCGGACTTCAAGGGTGAGAGCCAATGATCCTAGCCACAAAAACTTTCTCCATGGACAGTTCTTGATCAAACGGACACTGAGTGTACGTATAGTATGTAGGCCTATGTGTGTATTTACGTTTTTCCTTCTAACGTCTTTGTGTTTCACTCTCCAAAATATTTGCTCCGGTCCCCAATGTCACATTTAAACTTAGATGCAAACTTTATCTCATGGCAATGTTTATTGTTAATTACGTTCTGAGACCAAACTGCAGTACAGCAATGCTGAATTCTTATCATCAGTATCTGTCTGGTGTTGAGTAGTTCTTGTTTTAGACAACTCCATTAAAACAGCGAACTGTAATTATCAGTTCTCTTAGTTAAATGAAGTCTGTTTTGGTTGCTAAATGAACATAAATGACGCACACTCCAGTCTGAGATGTTACATTTCCTTCTTAGGAACATGTTTGTGACGTGAAGAGCCGTATAATAGGGTCAAGTCGATCAGAAATTATAAATTCAATCATTTTCAATTAAATATATTCATATTTTTCGTTATTTTATACAGGTTTGCTATATTGGCTACCTTGCCAAAGAGCGGAAAACTACGTGATATATCCTAAAAATAATCACGCTTCTCAACACTATAAAAGCTGCCTCATTTCTCTTTTAAAATACGAATTGTACCGTTAGGTTTTCTCCCTATGGAAAAACCAAAATCGTACATACTCTGTGTTATCACCAGCAGTGCAAAAATGAGTGAAAAATACGCGAGTACTGTATATTGTATCGGGCCTCAGTCAAGCAGTGAGTGTTGTACAGTCACTCAAACAAATAATGAGAGCATTCTTGGTAACTGCATCATTTTTCGCCCTTTCGGCGTTTTTTTTTTCTCCCTCTCTCTATCTCTTTATTTCTCGAGCTGAGTCAAAGCTCAAAGGAAGGAATAGAGTAACCTCGTACGTACTGCACACGTATAATCCCTGAGACAGCCGTAAAAGTTATCGTGTCAACCCGTCGTTGGATCGTGGCGCTCATTCTTTGTTTGAACGATTGTACGTTTCATTTTAATAAAGTGTGTACCTGTTTGGGTTTAGTCAGTTATCTCACTGACCTATAGAAACCTCGTCAGACAAGCGGATACAATAAACTATTCTCCTGTATACTGTCCTTCGATGTGGTCCTTCAATCAAATCTTACGATTAAATATGCATCCTTCCAGCCATGGGCGCTGTAATCTTTTACATTCTGTAGCAGAAAATTGTGTAAACTTCCAGCCCCGTGGCTCAGTGATTAGCACGCTTGATTTTGGCCCGAAGGGTCCTGCGCTCGATTCTCAGCTGGGCCGTCAGGATTTTTAATCTCCCATGTTAGATTCGCCCTGATTCGAAGAATGGGTTTTCATGACGTGTTCATCATCATTTCATCCTCATCACTACGCACAGGTCGTCCACGAGCATCAACTTAAAATATCGGCACCAGGCCTCCCCAGAGGCAACACACCATTAATTAGCATTATTATTTAATATTGAATAGCCTATATCACGATTTGCTTTACATTCTATAGATGTAGCACATGTTTTACAAGACTGTCGTCAGGGAAAGTGTTGTTCCTTCATTTAGGGCCTTGGACATCGTAGTCATTTCAGACCCGTGTATTTTGGGTGTGCCTAGAATTTGCCTGATAACCTGTGTTATGATGGTGTCTATAGGCTTGGATAGGGAAGGAGGCGGCCCTAACTTTAAATCACATTTGCCTGTAGTGGAAGCGGGAAACCACGAAAAAACAGTTCTGGATGACCGGGGTGGGAATCGAACCCATTTCTCAGTTTTGCCTTATGAGACTGAGTGTACCCCGTTACAACCCTCAGATAGGAATTACATTTCATGGCAGAGCCGGGAATTCAACCCAGATTTCAGGGGTGACAGCCAAGACTGTTAACCACTACACCACTAGGTGGAATCTAAACAAAATCACTGATAGTTCTGCTCCTGCGTTTGTTTATCTGCTCCACGCAGATGGTTAAGATGATCCTTTAATCGTTGTTTGTTGTTGATTATTTAGGGGCTTTGCGACATCGTGAACATGTACCCCCATGTACTTGGGTGTGTGTATAATTTTTCTGATAACCTGTATCACTGTGATGTCTGCATTAGTGTGTGTATTTGTAATTGAGGTACGATTTAGGTAGGAAGCGGCCGTGGCCCTAATTTTGGTATCATCCCGGCATTTGCCTAGAGGAGAAGTGAAAAATCACATAAAAGCAGTTCTGGGATGACTGGGGTGGGAATCGAACCCACCTCTTCGCAGTTTTTCCTTAGGAGACTGAGAGAATCCCGTTACAACCATCAGACAGGAATTAAATTTCTTGGCAGAGCCGGGAATTGAACCCAGGGCCCTTGGGACCAGAGTCCCAATATACTCGAGATCACAAAAAACAGTTAGCAGGGGAGGTGTAAGAAGCGATTCTACACTAACGGGTCTAGGAAGTAACGAACGAAACGGTTTGTACTGCATTACAAGAAACAATCAGAATATTGTCAAAAGTGAAAGAAACGGTTCCTTCGTCAATAATGGAAATTAGTTATTCGAGTATCTCTGCAATATATTCTAAATTTCTGTGAAAGTAATTTTATTGATTATTTGGATCCAAGGAATATTACACACAGCCAGATTTTCCTGGATATAAATAACCAAACCATGATTTAACTGTATAACAATATTAAGATATAATTAGGGTTGTTACAGCCGTATAAGCCCAGAATGCATGTGTTCGGAATATTCTGGATGTAAGGCGAGATGGACAAAGCACACCTTACTACGTGCAGCTGAAATGGCTGAAAGGCTGAAACTTCACGAGCGCAGGCAGCTATCAGTTGCCATTCTGAAACATAAAATCTTACATACCAAGACCCCGTTATATCTCTACAATGGCTTTACACCAATGCATTCTGTTCATAATCGAGAAAATAGATACACAAAATTAACACTCCAGATTCCTATACACCGAACCATTAAGTTCAATGAATCTTTTGTTTGCACCACCATACGCCTCTTCAACACCTTCGATTTATATAAGTTCGTCAACATTGGAAGCACTGCAGCTCTCAAAAGACGTCTTTCATCCTGCTTCTTGGAGCAGTATAGCTCTCATTTCTGATTACTGCATTATGTTCAAATACTATTTTTAGTTCAATTATAAAATCAGGACAACAGCTGATAACCCACCTTCGTTAATATCTTTTCTTGTATATGGTGTTTGTTTTTCAGGCTGTGTCTGTATGCACTATTTTGTATATTATTATTATTATTATTATTATTATTATTATTATTATTATTATTATTACTAGCAACCCGACCCGGCTTCGCCCGGGAACATTTATGAATGCATTTCGTGATAAGCTTTTTTTTTTCAATGTCAATGAACAACGACCAATATCCGTTTTACGTCTCGGCATGATGGGTTAAAATCAGAGACTGGACTATTAATTATATTATCATGGAGATGCATGTGCAACAAATTCTTGTCAGACGTAATTTAAGAATGTCGAGATGCATGAAACACAAATCCCCCTTCCGTCCAATCTTAACTTGTCTGTGAATTTTGTGGAACGAAAAGTTCACAGGCGAAATGAAGAAGAGCCGAGTTGCACTTCCAGGGAAACTCCAAAAACAACCGCTCTTCTTTAAAGTTTTTAACTCAACCTGACTCGACAGTTTGCTGCTGGCTGTATCTGAGGCAATAAGCTCGTCCGCTAGCTGAGCTGTAACTGGGGTGGTAGACTCGCCCCTAGCTAACTCGTAAACTGTCGCCTCAGTAAATGAATGGAGATTGTTGGAAGAAATGAAAACGTAAAAACACTTATAGTAGGCGATATATTGAAGATAGAGATATGCTCTCATGGGCTTTTTGTAGAACTTTTCAT
Organism: Meconema thalassinum; assembly: GCA_946902985.2. Classification (NCBI taxonomy): domain Eukaryota; kingdom Metazoa; phylum Arthropoda; class Insecta; order Orthoptera; family Tettigoniidae; genus Meconema; species Meconema thalassinum. Next base: position 1,071,654,890 of record OX336389.2, read on the forward strand.
GCTGAACAATTCTTACACTCATAGTATATAGATATTTTTAACGGTTTGCCCAGCGTAAGCTTAAAAAGCGCACGGACGCCAGTATTTTTATCGACCTTTTCACTGAAATCGCTAGTGCTTGACTTCCTTTGGTCATAAATTATTTTCTACAGAAACCGTCCTCGAGATATCCTTTACAGGATGGTGAAAACCGCATCAAAGTCCATTCAGTGGTTCTCGAGATTACCCGTGACATCCAAGAATCGGGGACTTTGTTTTATACTAAGTAGAGATTATACGCCAATCAGTATAATTTAATATAATATAATCCCCCCTCCGTCCAAATTTAACTTGACTGTGTTTCACAGGCGAAATAAAGAAAACCCGAGTTGCACTTCCGGGGAAACTCCAAACACAACCACCCTTCTCAGAAGTCTTAACTCAACACGACTCAACGGTTTGCTGCTGGCTGTATCTGGGGCAAAGGTTCGCCCACTAGCTAGGCTGTAACAGGGATGATAGACTCTCCCTTAGCTAGCTCGTAAACTGTCGCCTCAGTAGTTGAATGGACATGGTTGGAAGAAATTGAAACGTAAAAACACTTATAGTGGGCGATGTATTGAATATAGACATATGCTCTCGCGGACTTTTTTGTAGAACATTTCATGCTGAGCATTTCTTACACTCATAGTATTTAGATATTATTAACGGTTTGCCCAGCATAAGCCTACAAAGCGCTCGGACGCCAGGTTTTTTTTTCGACTTTTCCACTGAAATCGTTACTGCTCGGCTTCCTTCGATCATAAATAAAGTATTTTCTACGGAAATCATCCTCGAGATATCCTTTACAGAATGGTGAAAACCGCATCAAAATCCATCCAGTGGTTCTCGAGTTTACCCGTAACATCCATGAATCGGGGACTATGTTTTATACTAAGTATAGATTATTATTATTATTATTATTATTATTATTATTATTATTATTATTATTGTATTTTACTTACTATCATTGTTAGAGTGTTATTATTTATATTGTGAATGTTAGTGAAATGTTTTATTATTATAATTGTATGTAGGGCACTACTATAAAGGAGCTATTAAGCTCTAAGTGTAGCCGTAGAAATAAATAAATCAATCAATGCCATCGCTCAGAACAGTGACCAAGAATAGTGTTAATAGTCTTCTACCCATTCCACCACGCGATCACTTCACAACATACAGTAAAGACGAAGGGGTGAAGTTGGTGAGGTTATGATTATGAGTATGCCAGAAGGGAGTCTTTAGCAGGCAGGAAGTTAGTTTTATTGGTACACGTTCGCTCAATACTGTGTCGTGCCGTGTTTTACACCTAGCTATTAGTACCACCTCATTGTAGCTATAGAAACGATCAAAGTGACACTTCTAAGTTACGCTATAATTTTCTTTACTGTGGAGTTATACGTATATTATTTTAATTCTTCTTCTTCTTCTTCTTCTTCTTCATAAATTCTCTTATGCCTTCAAGCGTCGGGGTAGCCTCGTTTGAGCCATTTCTGCCATTCCACTCTATTTCTGCACATTCTCTTCATTTCCACAACAGTTTTTCCCCTTTTCTGTCCTATTCTCCCGTGTAATGCGGGGTCCACCTCGTCCAGCTCCTCCTTCAACTCGCATATCATGTATTTGTTTTACTTTTGTTTCTTCTTCCATTCTCGTAACATGTTCGTACCATCTCAACTGACGTTCCTCAATCACTTCACCCATTGCTTTTTGTCCTAATTCCCCTCTAATTCTCTCATTTCGAACTCGATCTCGTCTGCTCTCCTCAGAAACTTCATTTCTGTGGCAGTAATCCAACTTAGATGTTTATCTTGTAATGCAAAACTCTCCATAACATACAGCGTAATCGGTGCCATGATTGCATTATACCGTAGATCGGCTTTTTGGTTTTAAGACTTATATCCTTCTTCCCTACTATTGTGGTATTCATCTCATAATAAGCTGATACTACTTTCTTAGTTCTATTTAGTACCGGTACTTCGGGTTCAATTCTTCCCTCATTACCTAATACGGTCCCTAGATATTCAAAAGTTTCTACTTTCTCAAGAGGCTTTCCATTACAGAGGATATAGAGCTCTTCTTACTGCTTATTCTGTTTTGAGACCCTCATTACTTTACATTTCTTTTCTATTATTATATTATTTTACAATTATAGAAATAGCTTACGAATTAGTTCCCCTTGGATCAGTCATAACTGCTGGAGACAAAGTTGGGATTCGAACCCAATTCTCCTGCTGTCCGGGAAGATGTTCCTAGATATTTAGACCACCACACTATCACGCCACGACCAGACTTCATTTCCAAGTAGCCACCTCGTTCTGTAGTGGCTAACAGTCTTGGCTGTCACCGCGGAAGCCAGGATTCGATTCTCGGCTCTTACAAGAAATGTAATTCTGACCTAAGGGGTGGAATGGTGTGCACTCAGCCTTGTGAGGCAAAACTGAGAAGAGACGGGTTTGATTCATGCCTCAGCCATCCTGGAAGTGGTTTTCCGTGGTTTCCCTCCTCTACTCCCGGCGATACCAGGATGGTACCTTACTTAAGGCCACGGCCGCTTCCTACCCATATCCTACCTCAATTAGAAATTAAAAATACACACACAAGTACAAACATCACAGTGACATGTGTTATCACATAAATTCTGCACACACCCAAGTTCATGACCACGATGTCACAAAAGCCCTTATAAGAATCAACAACAAAATACTCATTTCCAAGTCTTATTTGGAGAGCTATAGGCCATTTTAAGTGTTTCCTAAGTAATCTATTAACAGAAATGCTTTTCAGTCGGTCAACACGAGTGCGCTCGGTTAGTTCAAACGGGGAATAACAATTATGGTAACACCACAGAAAAACATTTCATGAGTTATTGATACACTTATTAACACACTTCTCAAACAAACTCGTGTCACTGTGATGTCTGTAGGCTACTTGTGTGTGTATTTGTAATTGAGGTAGAAATTGGGTAGGAAGCGGCCGTGGCCTTGAGTAAGGTACTATCCTGGCATTTGTCTAGAGAAACCAGGGGGGAGGGGGTGTTAATTTGTTGACATGTTTCGTTCATCAGGCTAACATCATGAGATCGGGTTCACTTAGGTTTAAATAAGTTTGGTGGATATTTATATAACGTTTATCTACAATGATATTGATTATTATAAGTTACGCAAGTTCCATTATTCGTAAAATAAATATCACTGTAAATGCGTGTTATATCGTCGCTGTGCCTGGAAAATTCGCTATGTAAAAATATTGTTCTCTACATTGCTTTACCTTAAAGCCGGGCACGCACTAACCATTTAATGTGGCTTTTGTTTTGTTGTTGTTTATGCAACATCGTGCTCAAGTAGTCCAATGTATTTGGGTGTGTGTATGGAATTTGTATGATATCCTGTGTTTTGTGATGGCTTCATTAGTGTATGTACTTGAAATTCTGATGAGGGTTGGGAAGAAGGTGGTCGTGGCCTTAAATTAGGGACCTGTTTTAAAGGTTTGGGGAGGGGGAATTGGAACCGAAAACCTGCCATATTTTATGATGTATGCCGAATGTTAAAATGAGGTATTACTTCTCAGGTGAGATTGGGATTACAACGTGTCTGTGTCTAGATTTGTGCCATTGTTATGTAGCAGAAAGTGGAGAAAGTCATACGACATACGCTGACATAAAACTACCTGATTTCTTAAAATCGGACGGGAATTGTGACACCTTAAAATATAAAGCGTGCACAGGTAGATAAGTAATAGAGAGCAGTCGCAGTTCCAGAGTACCACCGTTACTAATAACATTTACTCGTTAGCCTACTTTTCACATTTTTCAAAAATGAGGAAAAAGTAGACTTATGAGATCAGGCAAATGTGTGTCTGTCTGTCTGTCTGTCTGTCCTTCTGTCTGTCTGGCTGTGTGTGTCCCCCCCCCCCTATCAACTCCTAAACGGCTGCAGCAATAGAAACAAAACTTGGTAGGAGTAAACATATATAAACCTGAATATCTCACGGCCATATTTGAAAATGTTGTCAGTGCTACCAACTGCTGAAAAATTGCAATTGAAATTTGAGCTCCATGTTGGATATCTTGGAAGGTATGAATGGGAGCTATTTCAAAATTGGCACACGTATAGATAATAATATTGCAATTTAATTTCCAGGAGGCCGTACATGGCAGTGTTGCCAAAATGATTATAAGCCTGCTGATAGGTCAAAATTTTAACTGCATATAACTTCTATACTATCAATTGGATTTCAACCAAATTTCGTATGTGGTATGTGTACATAAACAGATATGACTGAGCGTATTCTTAAGAGCCACCAAGGCTGCCAACTGTTAATAAATGCTCTCATTTTTTAAAATCCAAATACCCATATATCAGAAAGTATGCATGCCGACAGCTCTAAACTAGGCACACGTATAGTACCTGACATTCTATATTAATTTGGAGTAACTTATATACGTCAGTGCTGCCAACATGAATCTAAGCCTGCTGAGAGGTCCAACTTTAAATACATGTGATTTTATACTATCATTTGGATTTCAACCAAATTTCGTGTGTGCTATGTGTACCATAACAGATATGACTATGCCGATTCTTAAGAGTAACCAGGGCTGCCAACTGTTAATAAATACTGTCTCTATTTTTGTTACCCTAATATCAATATATCAGAAAGTATGCAAGCCAATAGCCTTAAACTTTGCACACGTAAAGTACCTGGCATTCTAGATTAATTTGGAGTAACTAATATAGGCCTACGCTAGTGCTGCCAACATGATTCTAAGCCTGCTGATAGGTCCAATTTTAAAATGCATGTAACTTCTATACTAACTAATGGATTTCATTCAAAATTGACACAACAATAGATCATATTATTTCAGATTATTTCTGACCAACACATGTATGTCATTGTTGCCAATATGATTTTACGCGCGCTGTTAGATCCAATGTTTAACTGCATGTAACGTCCATGCTATCCATTGGACTTCAACCAAATTTTGTATTCTCTACCTTAAGAGATGGAACTAAGAATATATTTAGTCACCAGGGCTGCCAACTCTAATTCTTTATTAGGCTACATTATGCCAGTTAAACAGTATTTCGACCTAATTAGAAATTTCGATATTACCAACCTAATTTCGTCATTATTCTAGATAGATCCATATAGAATAATCATTGGCATGAATCTTAAATTTTAAGAAAAGTAGGCTCTTTAGTTCGTCACGGAACTTCTTGTTGCTATTATTATTGTTCTAGCTACTACATATCTTCGTGAATGGTATTACTTCTAAGGCATGATGTATGAATGCTACCACACGACGAGCGCCAGGGTGTTGTAATGTAACGTTGTAGTGATAGTTTAGTTTTGTGCTACTTCATTTTGTGTTTCCATATTACTGGAACCATAGCGTTTAGAAGAGAAAGTGTGCTGACTCCCGAATTTGCCGTATCTTTAGTATGGGTAGTTGCTGCACCCGCCGGTAGACTGCGTAGCGGTTGATAGTTGCTGGCGGGAGTCACTTTCTAAGCGCTCGCGAGTTTGAAAACACAGAGATGCTGCCGTGTTTAGTCCTTATTTTTTGGTGTTGAAAAATGTATGCGATCAAGAAGCGATAGTGAAATAATACATACGTTATGACACTGGTGGGTTTAGTATTTGTAAGCCTTTACACTTATTTCTTTACATTTGTGCTGTCGAGTGAATTATAACCTGGTATGATTCGTCAAACAAAACTGTGTAAGTGAATATGCCGTGTTGTTTTGTTCCCGGATGCCGATCTGGATACGACAAGTCATCTGCAAAATGTAGGCACTTTTTTAGACCTCCAAAAGCCGAAGATGATTTATTTAAATGGGCTAAGGCCATTCCGAGGAAAGACATTAAATTGTAAAGTAAGTCATATGTATGTGACGAACATTGCTCCGATAATTTCCTTATTAAAACGGACCCTTTCATTATAGAAGGAAAGACAGTCGAAATGGCGAAAATGTGTTGGAGTTTGAAGCCTGGTGCAGTCCCACACTATCTAGCAGGGTACTTTGTCAAGCAAGTAAGGAAAGGAATCAGCTGTGTGAAGTGTGCAACAACCCTTCAAAGTGAAAGGCCATCGGACACAACAGCTGCAACTTTCTGTAATATAAAGGACTTTAGCACAATAAATGCCCATACCTAACTCACCCGTCCGACAGTGTCTTCAACATTCTTTTACAGGTCGAAGTAGTCGTTGAAAATTTGCGGGGTGATATATTTTATGTGTGTTTGGACAGCATTGATGAGATTGTTTTAGGGCCGTGTGATTTAGGATGTTGTATGGAACATAACTGGACCTTATTGGAAAACTCGTTTTTCATTTGAGTAGCCCAGATGCAAAGGCCGCTAAGTGCACTTTTTGTCGATTTTGAGTTGAGCATACCGTCACGTTCGTCTTTTAATTGGCTACATGATGGAATAAGTTTCAGGGTGCATATCACGCTTAAAACCGTTGAAAATGACCAGCAAAGATCGCATTCGTTTGCATAAACCGCTAAATGCATGTTGGCTACGGTTGCAAAGCCAGTTTAATGTTCCACGTGTCCAAAGACCGCTAAGTTCCATAAGTATGGCGTCAGCCTTGCCACATACGGCTGCAAAACACGCTAACTGGTACATGAACTGCCAATATCCCTTCCACTGAATTTCTTTACAATAAATAATTATTTATTTCGATAGGGAAGGATAGTTTCGTGTTTCAGATTTGAGTTGGCTGCACTATCGAGGAAGCGTACGCAACAATGAAATGCTGTCTTGTCGAAATACACCGTTTAAAAGCACATTTGATCGACAGGTTGTTTCTTGGTTGTGGGCATTTCAAGCCAGAAAAATGAGTGATCTTGCTGATTTAAATGAAGCAGTAATTGCATTTGAGTAGTGTATTTGCAGGGGTTCTAAATCCTCCTCCTCCTCACCCTCCTCACAAGATGGCGGCAGCCCGATAACTCCCGAACGCATGGTCGGATTTTGACGAATGAGGTGTCATTGAACTCGGGCTGATACCCCCTTTCATATGGACAACATATTTCCACCCCAAAATAAAATCTACCCTACTAGGGGGTGAAATTGTAATTTTTTAGAGAATCTCTCTTTCCAATTGCAACATGTGAGAGTTTGAATGCCGATATGGAATGAAACGTTGTTCTACATAAAGTGCATGTGTTCGGTGGATAGCCACTATGAATTAACATGCTTGTGTTTGTTTTTTACGCATGCCCACTCATAGCTTTTGTAAGAGGGTGGGGGAGTGGATCCCTGTGGATGGGTTATTGTTGACAGGTCATTGTTGACAGGTCCTTGTGGACGAGTCCTTGTGGACGGGTCCTTGTTGACGAGTCCTTGTGGACGAGTCCCTTTGGACTGATCCCTTTGGACCGGTCCCTTTGGCCTGGTCCCTATGGACTGGCTCATGAATTTATTTAAATTATGTCAAAGGGCCTAACTACATTTGCGTGTGTTGAACTGACGTTGTTCACCAACCCCCACTACTATAATGTGATAACGATATGAAAGGAAAGTGACGAAATACATGTGAACACGTGTGAGATGACCTTATTACCGTCCTCCTTGTGAAACAAGTCACATCCTGTTTTGGTTCATACGTGAGAAAATGCAAGTTCATGTGTAATATGACCTAACACACAAGTGTACACATGTGCACGTGCACGATAAGAGCTAACAAGTCACAACCTGTTTTGACAGTGGTGGGAATAAGGCTAGAGACATGTACAAGTAGTCAAATGACTCCGGCAGACAACCCCTTTCCTATGGATAACTTATTTCCACTCAAAAATAAAATCTACCCCTACTAGGGGGTGAATTAATAATTTTTAGGTAAAAGTCGCTTTCCATGTGCAACATGTGGGAGTTTGTATGCCAATATGAAATTAAACTCGTTCTACATAAAGTGCATGCATACAACTGAATGCCGCTATGATTTATCATTTTTGTTTTTTGTTTTACGAATGCGCAATTGGTTTTTTTGTAAGAGGGCGGGCTTTTTGAATAATGATTTATAGATACGTTTTTTTTTACAAATTAACCAAAGATCCAAAAACTAATAGGTCATCGGCTTTTTAATATCTTATGAACTAAGAAAGCTAGGGACTTTTATGAGGGGTCGTTGGACTTGGGGTGACGCCCTGTTTTTGAATGTATTGTTCATTTTTTGTCAAAAGGGCCTAACTGCACTTTCGTTAATATCTCGCTAACTAATAATCACAGAGGGTCAAGTGAGGTGTCATAGGACTTAAAATGGCCAACCCCTCTCCATGACCAATGAATTTACCCAAAAAAACAGCAAGGTCATTAACCTAATATTTTATCAACTAATAATCAGAGAGGGACAAGTGAGGTGTCACAAGACTCAGGATGGCCAACCCTTTTCCATGACCAACGAATTTACCCAAAATACCCAAAACAGCAAGATCATTGACCTAAGATTTTATAAACTTATCAGTAGAGAGGGTCAAGTGAGGTGTCATAGGACTACGAATGGTTAACCCTTTCCCATGACCAATGAATTTACCTCAAAAATTCAAAACAGCAAGGTCATTGACCTGGGATTTTATAAACTAATAATCGGATATCAACATGTGAGGTGTCATAGGACTTAGAATGGTCAACCCTTTCCCATGGCTAATGAATTTACCCAAAAATACCCAATACATCAAGGTCATCGACCTGAGATTTTATAAACTTATAATCGGATATGGACATGTGAAATGTTTACAGTGAGTGATGAAACATAGCTAGGTAGTGAAAGAATTATTGTAGGCTACATGTATGGTGACTGACAAATCTTTCACCATTGGAACTTGTTTTCAGATCAAACTGCAGTACAGAGAGAATATAGGTTGTAGGTATGGGATAATAAATGACAAATGGTGTATACAAAATCTGATTTATCGATTCAAGAAATAAGAGTAGACAATCTTTAATTGATTGGTTAAAGAGGATAGCTAAAATCCAAAATGGTGACTACATTGAACTAAACTGAACCAAGCTGAATCAAACCCAACCAAACCGAACCAAACTTAATCAAAAACAAGCCAATGGTTTAAGTGTAAAACTTGTGGGTGAATGTGGTCATTGGTAATGTCAGAAAGGAAAGGGATAACGCTCTACCTATAGAGGGTAAGGTAAAGCTAGTGCATGATGCTAATGCACACACACACAAGTACATGAACCACACACAACTATCCTATGCAGTTTTTATGGGTTGACTGTTAAAACTTGCTCAGTGGTTACTGGGACAAGATGGTCGCTACACACAACAAGCTTTAAATACCTGAGGCTAATAATCTATACACACACTCACACACCCTTGTTCTAAACTAAACTTTCTTGCTGGCAGAGCTCACACAGTAGGTAAATGACAGAAATGCTTGGCTAACAGAAATACAATCATTTTCGGTTGTCTAATGTTACCAGCTAAACATTACGTGCTATAGTGGTGAGCACATGTGCCTCTTTCACTGGAGATCTTAACTCGATTTCTAGCTCTAAGGCCTAGAACGAATCAAACTAAGAAAAAAGGGTATGGTGACGCAGTGGTTAAACTGTTAGCCTTTCACTAAGGTAGACTAGGGTTTGATTTTAGGTTAATATGCATGTCATAAACAAACAAATAAAAGCAGTGATAATGTTTAAAACTGATTACACTTGTCTCTTTTCAAATTATTACTTAGATTACAAATACAAACGTGGACTGGGTTTGACATACAGTTAATACTTCATATCACATACTAGACTGTAAGAAAGCAAAATAAGCAAAAGGCGTAGGTAGAGCAGTGGTAAAATCGCTATGTGTAGAGAAATACCTAACGGTTTTATGAACTGGCAAAGGTATGTCGCATAAACAGTGCAGGATTCAATCCAGCAACCATAATTTTTATCTCGTGGACAAGAGAAAACATATATATAGAGAGAGATATATAGAAAGCTTTTGTGTGTGTGTGTGTGTGTGTGTGTGTGTGTGTGTGGGTAGCATTGGTTGTTTGACCAGAGAAAATACGGCGAGGTAGGGTGGGGAGAGGGAGAATTAGCACTTATATATGAATGGAAAATAGATTTTTTCAATCGTTTTGTTTTTCAAATGCAGTGGTAGATAGTCGTTTTTTGTAAAACATTCTTACTTGCAGTAGTAATAAGCCTCTATGGTTCCGCTAACACATAGATAGACTGTATTATTGCCATGGTCAAGCACTCACATTAAGATCATTTACAAAATCATAAAATGAAAAATAAAAAATCTTGTTATGGAAATATCGTTTTTCAACATACACACAAAATAAATATATAAAAAATTTGTAAACAGCAAAATGGAAAATCCATGTTTCCATATAGACAAAATTTAAAAACCTTAAACGGACATTTAAGAAAATATATGCAAATGGGAAATTGAAAAATGTGTAAATATGAAAATGGAAAAATCCATGTTTCCATATCATGAAACTGAAAAACATCAAACTGTCATTTTAAAAAATGCAAATGGAAAATTGACAAATTGCAATGTGTGAAATGTGAAATTGAACAAATGGCTATCATTATTAAAAAAAAAAAGAACATAATGCTCTATGGTTGAGGTGTGAATCAAACCCTCTCTACTTATTTGGACCACTCGAGGCTGAGTAGACTAGTTTTAGTTGTCATACCACTTTTAAAAGTTTGTGTTAAATCTAGGAATTGAACCCAAGAGCTTGTAGGGGGGATCGAGGGTTATAATACGTTAAACAGATAGCCTTGAATGTAGGGTGTGGTAGTTATATAGAGATGAGACGTTTCGCTCAGGGCAGGGAGGCATGGAAATCTGCATCAAACCAGTCAAAAGACTGACGACTCAAACAACAACATGTAGAGCTCACCAAAATAATGTTGTGTAACGGTAAATGTTAGTCAACGAACAGTAATGCATTACTAAAACCCATGACACGATACCTAAGAGATTTTCTAAAATTATTTTAAAATGCCTTTAACCCTATATTAAACACCCAGTTCACAGGACTCATAACTGCAATGTTATGGTCAAACAAAACAAAATCTATATTTCAAAACAAACAAGTGGTTTAGTCAATGTATACTGGAAAAAGTTTTATAAACACTCAAGTCCACAAAAATAATTAAATTAGTAACTGTCAGGTTGATCGAGTGGTTATGGTGTTTGACTTAAGTTCAAATTTTCTGTACAAGAAAGCAAGGGTTCGAATCCCTTACCTGATATAACTATTACCTCAACATGGCTTGACCACACTGTATTATTGTGTACTCGGTACACAAACCATAGATACAGTGTATTGTTTAAGGTCACTCTCTTTGCGAACATAGTCAGAGACTGTTGATGGTTAACAATTGCATTAATAGTGGGACATAGGGATAGCAATTAAGAAAAACAGACAATACCCATACACTATTTTTATTTATTTAATGTAAGTACTTGTACAATAGTTATATACAAACTACAACTCTCTTTTGTCTATTACTATCTAGTCCTTTTCGATCCACTTGCATAACCAGGCAGATGACTTTGTAGTTCAGCCCCTTAAAACAACATCAACACTACCTCTTGCATAGTCTGTGATGTTGATGACTCTTGAGGCGTGGAAGATGGATACAACATAACTTTTACAACAGGGGTTAAACGTTGCTCAACAAACAATGCACTATTTTGAGTAGCAACATCTTTCTCTTTTACTAACTTATTAGCATTCTGATGATTTTTTGCCAACACCATCAGTGTTTTGTCTGGAGCACTACATTGATGATCACTCACACTTAAAACCACACCATTTCTACTTTTCATATTGCCTCGACATCTTGTTGACCTCTGTTTTGAGCATCGCCAGAATATTATTCCTTTTACATTTTGTCGTCTATAGTTATAAGAGTAGCCTTTATAGAGTACACGTTGTTTACCTCGGTTAGTTGTAGTAAGTTCCATAGTAGTAACTAACCTGTTAGTATGATTTGCACACTACAAAGGTTATCTCTGTTCTGGTAATAGAATTATTTAGCGTTGGCTTTTATATTAATATGTACAGTTAAAAGTAATATAAAAGTGACAGAAACGTGGTAGCAAAGTGGTAGACAAGTGGTAGACAATTGGTAACATAGTGGTAGAAAAGTGGTAGCAAAGTGGTAGCAAAGTGGTAGAAAAGTGGTAAAAAAGTGGCAGAAAAGTAGTAGAAACGTAGTAGCAAAGTGGTAGAAAAGTGGTAGCAAACTAGAAAAGTGGTAGAAAAGTGGCAGAAAAGTAGTAGAATAGTGGTAGCAAAGTGGTAGAAAAGTGGTAGCAAACTAGAAAAGTGGTAGCAAAGTGGCAGAAAAGTAGTAGAAAAGTGGTAGCAAAGTGGTAGAAAAGTGGTAGCAAACTAGAAAAGTGGTAGCAAAGTGGTAGAAAATATTACATGTATTGTTAAGAAATAGTTTAAGCGGTTACATGGATTCATTACACTATAATTTTAGCCTCACGAAGCTCATTTTCTATATCCAAAAGTTCTTCCTCATATTTAGTATGACCAGCCTGTTTACAGGTATGCAAGTACTGAAGCTGCTGGATTAGCTTATTGGGATTGTTCCAGTAAACAAATTTAACAAATGATTTTTTGGGTGTAAACCATTATCATAATCATCATCATCATCATCATCATCATCATCATAATCATCATCATCATCATGGTTATCATCATCAATATAATTATCATCAATATAATCATCATCACTATTACTATCAAATCCTTTTTGTTCATCTTGCAATGCAACAACCTTTGGCATAGTTTGTGTTGTCTTTGATAGTGTTAGAGGTTTCTTAGACGTTAACGACTGTCCTAACATGTCTTTTTCAGGAGATAATATATGCTCTTTAACAAACAAAGCACTATCTTGAGCCACACTATTTTTTTCTTGGTCTTGCTTTTTTACCTTGGTTAGAGTATTTTGTCCATTTAAATGAGTATTATTTTGAGATTTACAATGATGATCGATTGAAATAAGTATGTTGGAGCCTTTTGTTTTAATCATTCCTCGACACTTTTTAGATCGTTGTTTCGAACAGCACCAAATAACAGTTCCATTTTTATTAGTTCTTTTTACAATATATGCATATCCTTTATAGTAAGCACATGGCTTACCATAGCTAGTCGTTGATACTTCCATGTCAACTGTTAAGCATAAACTAATCTCTAGTAAAGTTAACTCGATAATAAAAATGATAGTTTGTAGTATGTGCAGTTTAAAGTAAGAGCAAAAGTGAGAGTCAAATGGTAGAAAAGTGTTAGCAAAGTGGTGGAAGAGTGGTAGCAGTTTATAGTAGTCATGATCTTTTTTACCAGAATGTGATTTGAGTAAATGTAATTTCTAAACCTTAGCAGTGAGTAGTCAGTTAGTCTTGGTTCAGACAAGCGTAAACAGTTCTCCAATGAATCAGAGATCAAGATTTTCATTATGAAACAGTTGTGTAACCAATTAGGTATCGGTACTTGATAGCTTCACACACATGAACAAAAATTCCAACATATCTGACATGAATTACATGATTTGAAAGTTGACAAAGAATATCCAATCAACCATTGTAGTTGCAATGTCAAACACAAAGACAAAATCAGCATGAACTTTTAAGTTACAGGAAAATTCTATGAAATAGACTATGCAGGAAATTTGGAAATACACATCAGAAGTTTGCAACACCATCCTTCTAGCCTATATAAATTATCGACATGGAAAGTGTGCACTGCCCCTAACATTAAACCAATTTATCAATAACGCAAGTCAACAATCAAAACATTTTGTGTTGAGTCTATCATTTAATGCATATATTCTGTCTACATTGAACAGTAACAAAAAACGCCATTCATAATTAATTAAGTTTGCTTTAATTCTTTATGTAATGATAAATACATATTTAAAGGTTTGGGTGACTGTTCAGGGTGAATCGGCTTTGAACACATAAGAGAGGGAATATTTTAAGACTTAACCTCAGCTCACCTAACATAACCTAAATTTACCTAACCTAACCTTGTCATATAGGTAAGAAACGGGTCAAGCTATGCTTTCGACTACCGAGTTTCAGCTACTTTTCAAGGTTACTCTCCCAAACATTGCCGGAGACTGCTGATAAACACCTATGTTCCCACGGCGGTGGCGCGCAACGACTTACATGACGCGCTTCCCCCTTTTCATTGATCCCTGTTGATTTGTCCCTTTGGACTGGTCCCTGTTGACTAGCCCCTTTGGAAGGGCCCTTTTTGAATGGAGTCATTTTTGACGGGTCCCTGTGGACAGGTCCTTTTGGCTGATCCCTTTGGACCGGACCCTTTGACATAATTTGGATAATTGCATGGGCCAGTCCATAGGTACCAGTCCAAAGGGACCGGTCCAAAGGGATCAGCCAAAAGGACCTGTCCACAGGGACCCGTCAAAAATGACTCCATTCAAAAAGGGCCTTTCCAAAGGGGCTAGTCAACAGGGACCAGTCCAAAGGGACAAATCAACAGGGATCAATGAAAAGGGGGAAGCGCGTCATGTAAGTCGTTGCGCGCCGCCGCCGTGGGAACATAGGTGTTTATCAGCAGTCTCCGGCAATGTTCGGGAGAGTAACCTTGAAAAGTAGCTGAAACTCGGTAGTCGAAAGCATAGCTTGACCCGTTTCTTACCTATATGCCAAGGTTAGGTTAGGCAAATTTAGGTTATGTTAGGTGAGCTGAGGTTAAGTCTTAAAATATTCCCTCTCTTATGTGTTCAAAGCCGATTCACCCTGAACAGTCAGCCAAAACTTTAAATATGTATTTATCATTACATAAAGAATTAAAGCAAACTTAATTAATTATGAATGGCGTTTTTTGTTACTGTTCAATGTAGACAGAATATATGCATTAAATGATAGACTCAACACAACATGTTTTGATTGTTGACTTGCGTTATTGATAAATTGGTTTAATGTTAGGGGCAGTGCACACTTTCCATGTCGATAATTTATATAGGCTAGAAGGATGGTGTTGCAAACTTCTGATGTGTATTTCCAAATTTCCTGCATAGTCTATTTCATAGAATTTTCCTGTAACTTAAAAGTTCATGCTGATTTTGTCTTTGTGTTTGACATTGCAACTACAATGGTTGATTGGATATTCTTTGTCAACTTTCAAATCATGTAATTCATGTCAGATATGTTGGAATTTTTGTTCATGTGTGTGAAGCTATCAAGTACCGATACCTAATTGGTTACACAACTGTTTCATAATGAAAATCTTGATCTCTGATTCATTGGAGAACTGTTTACGCTTGTCTGAACCAAGACTAACTGACTACTCACTGCTAAGGTTTAGAAATTACATTTACTCAAATCATATTCTGGTAAAAAAAGATCATGACTACTATAAACTGCTACCACTCTTCCACCACTTTGCTAACACTTTTCTACCATTTGACTCTCACTTTTGCTCTTACTTTAAACTGCACATACTACAAACTATCATTTTTATTATCGAGTTAACTTTACTAGAGATTAGTTAATGCTTAACAGTTGACATGGAAGTATCAACGACTAGCTATGGTAAGCCATGTGCTTACTATAAAGGATATGCATATATTGTAAAAAGAACTAATAAAAATGGAACTGTTATTTGGTGCTGTTCGAAACAACGATCTAAAAAGTGTCGAGGAATGATTAAAACAAAAGGCTCCAACATACTTATTTCAATCGATCATCATTGTAAATCTCAAAATAATACTCATTTAAATGGACAAAATACTCTAACCAAGGTAAAAAAGCAAGACCAAGAAAAAAATAGTGTGGCTCAAGATAGTGCTTTGTTTGTTAAAGAGCATATATTATCTCCTGAAAAAGACATGTTAGGACAGTCGTTAACGTCTAAGAAACCTCTAACACTATCAAAGACAACACAAACTATGCCAAAGGTTGTTGCATTGCAAGATGAACAAAAAGGATTTGATAGTAATAGTGATGATGATTATATTGATGATAATTATATTGATGATGATAACCATGATGATGATGATGATTATGATGATGATGATGATGATGATGATGATTATGATAATGGTTTACACCCAAAAAATCATTTGTTAAATTTGTTTACTGGAACAATCCCAATAAGCTAATCCAGCAGCTTCAGTACTTGCATACCTGTAAACAGGCTGGTCATACTAAATATGAGGAAGAACTTTTGGATATAGAAAATGAGCTTCGTGATGCTAAAATTATAGTGTAATGAATCCATGTAACCGCTTAAACTATTTCTTAACAATACATGTAATATTTTCTACCACTTTGCTACCACTTTTCTAGTTTGCTACCACTTTTCTACCACTTTGCTACCACTTTTCTACTACTTTTCTGCCACTTTGCTACCACTTTTCTAGTTTGCTACCACTTTTCTACCACTTTGCTACCACTATTCTACTACTTTTCTGCCACTTTTCTACCACTTTTCTAGTTTGCTACCACTTTTCTACCACTTTGCTACTACTTTTCTACTACTTTTCTGCCACTTTTCTACCCCTTTTCTACCACTTTGCTACCACTTTTCTACCACTATGTTACCAATTGTCTACCACTTGTCTACCACTTTGCTAGCACGTTTCTATCACTTCTATATTACATTTAACTGTACATTTTAATATAAAAGCCAACGCTAAATAATTCTATTACCAGAACAGAGATAACCTTTGTAGTGTGCAAATCATACTAACAGGTTAGTTACTACTATGGAACTTACTACAACTAACCGAGGTAAACAACGTGTACTCTAAAGGCTACTCTTATAACTATAGACGACAAAATGTAAAAGGAATAATATTCTGGCGATGCTCAAAACAGAGGTCAACAAGATGTCGAGGCAATATGAAAAGTAGAAATGGTGTGGTTTTAAGTGTGAGTGATCATCAATGTAGTGCTCCAGACAAAACACCGATGGTGTTGGCAAAAAATCATCAGAATGCTAATAAGTTAGTAAAAGAGAAAGATGTTGCTACTCAAAATAGTGCATTGTTTGTTGAGCAACGTTTAACCCCTGTTGTAAAAGTTATGTTGTATCCATCTTCCACGCCTCAAGAGTCATCAACATCACAGACTATGCAAGAGGTAGTGTTGATGTTGTTTTAAGGGGCTGAACTACAAAGTCATCTGCCTTGTTATGCAAGTGGATCGAAAAGGACTAGATAGTAATAGACAAAAGAGAGTTGTAGTTTGTATATAACTATTGTACAAGTACTTACATTAAATAAATAAAAATAGTGTATGGGTATTGTCTGTTTTTCTTAATTGCTATCCCTATGTCCCACTATTAATGCAATTGTTAACCATCAACAGTCTCTGACTATGTTCGCAAAGAGAGTGACCTTAAACAATACACTCTATCTATGGTTTCCGAGTACACAATAATACAGTGTGGTCAAGCCATGTTGAGGTAATAGTTATATCAGGTAAGGGATTCGAACCCTTGCTTTCTTGTACAGAAAATTTGAACTTAAGTCAAACACCATAACCACTCGATCAACCTGACAGTTACTAATTTAATTATTTTTGTGGACTTGAGTGTTTATAAAACATTTTCCAGTATACATTGACTAAACCACTTGTTTGTTTTGAAATATAGATTTTGTTTTGTTTGACCATAACATTGCAGTTATGAGTCCTGTGAACTGGGTGTTTAATATAGGGTTAAAGGCATTTTAAAATAATTTTAGAAAATCTCTTAGGTATCGTGTCATGGGTTTTAGTAATGCATTACTGTTCGTTGACTAACATTTACCGTTACACAACATTATTTTGGTGAGCTCTACATGTTGTTGTTTGAGTCGTCAGTCTTTTGACTGGTTTGATCCAGATTTCCATGCCTCCCTGCCCTGAGCGAAACGTCTCATCTCTATATAACTACCACACCCTACATTCAAGGCTATCTGTTTAACATATTATAACCTTGGATCCCCCCTACAAGCTCTTGGGTTCAATTCCTAGATTTAACACAAACTTTTAAAAGTGGTATGACAACTAAAACTAGTCTACTCAGTCTCGAGTGGTCCAAATAAGTAGAGAGGGTTTGATTCACACCTCAACTATAGAGCATTATGTTCTTTTTTTTTAAATAATGATAGCCATTTGTTCAATTTCACATTTCACACATTGCAATTTGTCAACTTTCCATTTGCATTTTTTAAAAAGACAGTTTGATGTTTTTCAGTTTCATGATATGGAAACATGGATTTTTCCATTTTCATATTTACACATTTCTCAATTTCCCATTTGCATATATTTTCTTAAATGTCCGTTTAAGGTTTTTAAATTTTGTCTATATGGAAACATGGATTTTCCATTTTGCTGTTTACAAATTTTTTATATATTTATTTTGTGTGTATGTTGAAAAACGATATTTCCATAACAAGATTTTTTATTTTTCATTTTATGATTTTGTAAATGATCTTAATGTGAGTGCTTGACCATGGCAATAATACAGTCTATCTATGTGTTAGCGGAACCATAGAGGCTTATTACTACTGCAAGTAAGAATGTTTTACAAAAAACTACTATCTACCACTGCATTCGAAAAACATTCTATATATCTCTCTCTATATATATGTTTTCTCTTGTCCACGAGATAAAAATTATGGTTGCTGGATTGAATCCTGCACTGTTTATGCGACATACCTTTGCCAGTTCATAAAACCGTTAGGTATTTCTCTACACATAGCGATTTTACCACTGCTCTACCTACGCCTTTTGCTTGTTTTGCTTTCTTACAGGCTAGTATGCGATAGGAAGCATTAACTGTATGTCAAACCCAGTCCACGTTTGTATTTGTAATCTAAGTAATAATTTGAAAAGAGACAAGTGTAATCAGTTTTAAACATTATCTCTGCTTTTATTTGTTTGTTTATGACATGCATATTAACCTAAAATCAAACCCTAGTCTACCTTAGTGAAAGGCTAACAGTTTAACCACTGCGTCACCATACCCTTTTTTCTTAGTTCGATTCGTTCTAGGCCTTAGAGCTAGAAATCGAGTTAAGATCTCCAATGAAAGAGGCACATGTGCTCACCACTATAGCACGTAATGTTTAGCTGGTAACATTAGACAACCGAAAATGATTGTATTTCTGTTAGCCAAGCATTTCTGTCATTTACCTACTGTTTGAGCTCTGCCAGCAAGAAAGTTTAGTTTAGAACAAGTGTGTGTGAGTGTGTGTATAGATTATTAGCCTCAGGTATTTAAAGCTTGTTGTGTGTAGCGACCATCTTGTCCCAGTAACCACTGAGCAAGTTTTAACAGTCAACCCATAAAAACTGCATAGGATAGTTGTGTGTGGTTCATGTACTTGTGTGTGTGTGCATTAGCATCATGCACTAGCTTTACCTTACCCTCTATAGGTAGAGCGTGATCACTTTCGTGATGTTTTTAATGTGTTGTTTTCTTATGCCGCATTTGTCGGTCAAATGCTTTGAGACCACCGAACTATTAATGTATTTAATCACATTTATGTTTATAATATATAATGTAATTTTCGAGTGATTACTCGTAACAAACAAAATTTCTAAGACACATACCTCAGCCTGTTCATAGATGTTGACTCTCCGAGCCACAAGTTTACTACTGCCAAGTGTGCTTCTCGCCTAGCCGCTGCGTGAAGGACTGTCGTCACATCTCCGCTTTAGCCAATCAGTCGCCGCCAGCCAGTGCTGATTTCTCGATTGTTCTACGCCCTATTTAAGAAGCGGTTCTCCTCTTCAAGATTCAGATCCAGTACAACCAGATCCAGTACGACATTACCGCATCACTTCATGGTATCTTCCAAAGCTTCGTTCCATGGGGCAAATACCTGACGGTATTCTAAGGTAAGACGGTGTACTCAGCACGTCACATCGATACGCTGGAGATTACTACGCATCAATGTCACAACTAGATGAGCTGTTGCAAGGCTCAGATTACAGTTCTCACCGCTACGCAAGATGAAAGCTTGCTTGTTACTTTCGCTCTTCAGTGTACTTTGGTTCTAAAGAAGAAACCTTCTTCAAGCCGATACTTTATTTCGAGATGCTGGACATCGCAATCACATAGTACAGTGTTCTACAAACTACAACTACCAAACCAGCAAGCTCTGGCCACGGCCGACCTGCAGCAATGAACCTCTCTAGTCAACATGAATAGCATCGGAAGATAAGTTACGTTCTTTTATTCTCTATTTTTATCAATAATCTTATATGTTTTAATGGTTTTAATATTGCTTGCAAGTGCAATTGTTTTCAAAATAGTGTGTCTTTAAAATGAACTCTTGTAAATAGCACCAAGTTGTGCCAACCTACTAATTTTTAAACCCAAGGGGTTTCCAGTAATGTATAATATTTATCACTTGTTTCAAACAACAAATAAAGTTTATATTATATTAATGCTTAAATGTTCAGTGTTAAATTTAAACTTAAAGTTGAGTATAAGGAACCAGGCCGCACTCCCCTAGCCCAAAATATTCAGTCTAATAGCTCCTTTCACAGTAGTTATTTTGTCCAGGCATTTGTCTGATGCTTTCTCCCGTTTATGAGAACGAACGTGGGCTGTTCTTCACATAACCATATGGTGCCGAAACCCGGGAGTGCGTTTGGTAAACATTTGTTGAAGCAAGTCTGTAGATTGAACCTTTCTCAGAAATTAATATTTAAACTAATTAACAAAATTTTTCTCTCATACTGAACATTAAGTGTATAAATTGTTCAAAAATTGTGATTTCTAATTCTTTTGGAAAGTTTCAGCTCGGAGTTCATGTTTGGCACTGGAAGAGGAAACACAAAAACAAGTTCCACATTTAACCGTTGGAAAGGCTGCTTTCTCTCTCTTCTGGCAGGCTGTTGTACGAGTTCACAGGGAAGTCGTGAGTACTTTCACAACAAACTTTCACAATGCCAATTTACGAAAAACTCATTAATGCGAGGGCTTCGGTCAAGGGCAAACTCACGCGTTTTCGCACTTTTCTATATGAGCTTACGGAAAATGAACGTAATAGTGACATAATTTCTCAAAGACTGAAAGGTTATGAACAGGCCTTTGAAAAGTATGACGAGATCCAAAGTAATATTGAGACACAATATCCCGACCAGCAAAGTGACCGTGCTGAGGTTGAAAATTTATATTATAAGGGGTTTGCAGACGCAAAGCAGCTTTTAAGAAGTTTAACATTGCGGGAAAAGCAGGAGAAAACTCCTTCAGAATCTTCTTCTTTTCCTTCCCGTGTTATATTACCGAAAATAGAATTACCTAAATTTACCGGAGATGAAGCTACATGGGAACCATTTTTTGAATTATTCAATTCATTGATTCACGAAAACGATTCTCTTCCTTCAATACAGAAGTTTCATTATTTGCGTTTGTCCTTGCAAGGCAACGCACTCAAACTCATCCAAGAGCTTACGTTGACAAATGAAAATTATGAAGTAGCTTTGGCACTTCTCAGAGATCGGTTTGGGAACACTCGTTTAAAAACTCAACGTCATATACAGGGTTTATTCAATTTACCTATGGTTCAAGCTGATAATCTTGCCTCGCTTCGTAATCTGATCGATGCTGCAGAACTTCATATTCGTGCGCTTGCCAATTTGGACCAACCAGTTGACCATTGGGATCTATTTTTGATTCATCTTATTTCTGTTAAATTAGACACTAAAACTTTAAAAGATTGGGAAGCAGATCTGTCGCAACATTCATTGTGTACCTATGAAGCTATTATTAAATTCTTAAAGGCGAAATGCCAAATTCTCTCTGCTGTAGCCAGCCAAAAGAGTAGCTCTACCTTCAAACCTCCCTCTAATAGTAAGGACATCAGCCCCACTCATAGAGTGCTAAGGTCACATGCCTTTTCTACAAATATTCGCTCTTCCAATCAAGCACAAGCTTGTGTTTTGTGTCAACAACCGCATAACTTGTACCAGTGCGCTCAATTTAAATCTTTATCTGTGGATGAAAGACGCAAATTAATTACCACCCACAAGCACTGCTTTAATTGCCTATCAGGGACACATATGATAAGCAATTGTCATTCTGAACGGTTATGTTTTCACTGTAAAGCAAAGCATCATACTCTCCTGCATAGGCATGAAAGATCGCGGTCATCAGCAACCAATAGTTCATCCGCTAAATCTCATTCTGAGACTTTGCCGAATAACGCTCAGTCTTTTACTCAAAGCTCTATTTCGTTCAGTAAAACTCAAGTTTTATTGTCCACTGTCCAAATTCTAGTGAAGAATGTTCACGGAAAATGGGTTTCTGTAAGGGGATTGTTAGATAATGCTGCAACTAACAATTTTATCAGTGAATCGCTAGTTCGCAAGTTAGGTCTACAAATATGCCCCACTTCTATAGAAGTTACAGGAATTAATGGTTCCAAATCGCAATCTCTGAGTTATGCTAAAGTGGATGTAAAAGATTCCAATAATCTCGGCACTCATTTAAATTTAGATTTTTTAATTATCAATTCCATAGGTAATGACACCCCCATTACTTCTTTTCAAGTCCAGGGTTGGAATATTCCGCATCATTTGCAACTTGCAGATCCGAATTTCAACAGAGCTTCATCTGTAGAAATTCTTTTAAGTGCCAGCATTTTTTGGCAATGTTTACATCCGGAAAAGGTTAAAGTTGCCCGTGATGTTTTCTTTCGTAGAACTGATTTTGGTTGGATTGCCACTGGGCAAATATACCGCAACCCAGTTCAACAAAAATCTCATTGTTATTTTGTTGGTGCTGATTTAAATCAAGAATTAATTAAGTTCTGGGACATTGAGGATATTCAAGTTACCTCACCTCATTCTCGCAATAATGAGATCTGTGAAACACACTACGTAGAAACCACTGTTCGCACTACTGAAGGCAGATTCGTGGTTACTCTTCCTCGCATTTGTAACCCCCCTGTTATTACAGAATCACATTCCAGAGCTCTCAAAGCCTTATTCGCAATTGAAAATCGCTTTAAAAAGGATGCTCTCTTAAAAACTCAGTATACTTCCTTCATGGAAGAATACGAATCAGCGAATCACATGGAAGTAGTTCCAAAATCTGAAGAAATTAGTAATCCTCCTAAAGAAATAGTATATCTTAATCATCATCCGGTTTGGAAAAATTCTTCCACCCGAGAACAGATAAGAGTAGTTTTTAATGGGTCATCTCCAGATGCTAATGGTGTTTCTCTCAATGACACTCTGCATTCTGGACCCGCTATTCAGACAGATCTTACTTCAGTTTTACTTAACTTTCGTCTATTCCCCATTGCTGTTCTTGCTGACATCAAGCAAATGTATAGGCAAATTCTAGTAAATTCAGAACAACGTGATTTGCAAAGAATTTTGTGGCGAGATGACAATGCAAAACCTATAAAAATATTTCGTTTAAGAACAGTGACATGCGGTCTTAAGCCGTCTGCGTTTCTCGCAATACGATCTCTTCACATGTTGGCCGAACAAGATGGTCATCTTTTTCATCCTCTAGCTTCTGAAGTTTTGAAAACTGCATTTTATGTAGATGATTTTCTGTATTCCTTTTCTAGTATTTCTGAAGCACTTCGTGTTTGTGAAGATTTAAACTCTCTTCTTTCCGGTGGTGGGTTTACCCTTCATAAGTGGAACTCGAACTCAACCGACTTTTTATCTAACTTTTCACAAGTAACTCCTGTTGACCAATGTGTTGCGCTTCCTACTGAGGAATCAGCTATTAAAACCTTGGGTGTTTTTTGGTCTCCTTCTTCAGATACCTTTTCCTATCAGGTGCACTTATCTGAGTTTCACCCTCGAACGAAAAGGCAATTATTATCAGAAATAGCAAAAGTTTTTGATCCATTGCAGTACATTGCTCCGGTGGTTATTACTGCAAAAATTTTCTTGCAAAAACTTTGGTTATTGAAAATTGGTTGGGATGAACAGGTACCCTCCCCCCTTTTGGATGAGTGGTTGAAATACCGCAAGAGTTTGTTAGATCTTTCTCAAATTTCTATTCCTCGCACTTTAATTTCGGACCTTTCATGTCAGTATTTCGATTTGCACATATTTGCAGATAGTTCTGAAAAGGCATATGGTTGCTGCGCCTACTTAGTAGGCCGCCCTTCCAATACTTTACCCGGATTTTCCAATTTAATTTGTGCAAAATCAAAGGTAGCCCCACTCAAATCCATATCTTTGCCTAGATTGGAATTATGTTCTGCTGTAATGGCTGTGGAATTAGCCAGTAAATTAAAAATCAGTTTAAATTTGAAATTTTCGAGCACATGGTTTTGGAGTGATTCTTCCATCGTGTTAGCTTGGCTTTCAAAACCTTCTTCACATTGGACCACTTTTGTGGCTAATCGCGTTTCTAAAATACAAGAGTTGTCTCATTTTGACCAATGGAATCATGTTCCGGGGAAGGAAAACCCCGCTGATATAATTTCACGTGGCTGCTTGCCCAAGAGATTAATTTCTTTTAAATTATACTGGAATGGTCCGGCGTGGCTCAGTCAGGATTTCTCTTGTTGGCCTCGTTCATCTAATCCGCTCGCAGAAGATGTTCCTGATGCTCGCATTGCTACCGCTTCCCTTTTTCTAACTTCTATTGCTACTAGTCTTTTTCAGCGTTACTCTTCATTTAATAAATTAATTCGTGTGGTAGCATATTTATTTCGATGGAAATTTCTTGTTCTTGATGAGCCTGTGAAGCCGCAACCCTTTCTCACTAAAATGGAATTGGAATTTGCTACTCGTAGAATCTTGTTTCTTATGCAACAAGAAGTATTCTTTCTCGAGTATCAGACACTTTTAAGCAAAAAAGCTTTACCGAAGTCTAGTAGGCTGTTACCTCTCACCCCTTTTGTGGACCAAGATGGATTAATAAGAGTGGGGGGCAGGCTAGAATATTCTAGTTACTCAGATGAGAAAAAACATCCCATTATTCTCCCTTCTAGACATCCTATTACTACTCTCATCGTAAAGAAATTTCATTATCAGAATTTGCACGCTGGCACCCGCACTTTGCTTTGTTTAATTCGCGAGCAATATTGGCTCATTAACGGTGTTCATGAAGTTTCTTCTGTTATTCGGAAATGTATACCTTGTTTCAAATCTAAGCCCCCGCCAATCACGCAAATTATGGGAAACTTGCCATATTTTCGTTCCGAACCTAGTAAGCCTTTCGCCCTTACGGGTATCGATTATGCTGGGCCTTATGTCTATCAAGTTAATTCCCCCTTATCTAAGCGAAAGTTGTTAGGTAAACTTTATATTTCTTTATTTGTGTGCATGGTGACAGGAGCCATTCACCTTGAGTTGGTTACAAGTGCTTCTACTCCTTATTTTATAGCAGCCTTTTCTAGATTTGCCGCTAGAAGGGGTGTTCCCTCCGAGGTTTTCTCAGATAACGCAAAAATTTTTTTTAGTACTTTTGATCTTTGGAAAACTGCGCTTACCTCCCCTTCTGCTAAGGAACAGTTTTCTAATTTTTCTCATGCTAAGGGATTCAAATGGCATTTCACTCCCCCTTACGCCCCCCATCATGGTGGTCGTTGGGAATCTTGCATAAAGCTCACGAAGAGACAGCTGAAGAAAACCCTTGGTTCAGCCATCCTTTCCTATGAGGAATTCAATTCTTTAATTATTCAGGTTGAGGGTATCGTAAATTCTAGGCCGCTCACGCCTTTGTCTAACGATCCTAAGGATCTTCTTCCCTTAACACCTGGTCATTTTTTAATAGGCTGTTCTTTAGCTTCTACGCCTCCTTTGCTGAGTCGACGCTGTGATCTCGGGTTGCCTATTTTCTGGAGAAAGTTAGAATCTTTGCGAAACTCCTTTTGGCGCCGTTGGAAGCTGGAGTATCTCGGCTCACTTAACAGGAGAGAGAGGTGGCGGCT
Organism: Meconema thalassinum; assembly: GCA_946902985.2. NCBI lineage: Eukaryota > Metazoa > Arthropoda > Insecta > Orthoptera > Tettigoniidae > Meconema > Meconema thalassinum. The sequence continues at coordinate 1,071,680,786 of OX336389.2, forward strand.
TTCCCGGCCTGATGTGCGAGTGGGAGATATGGTTCTTTTGCGAGATCCAAGTCCCCCCCTCGTATGGAATATTGGTAGGGTAACTCACTGCCATTTGGGTCGTGATAATCATGTGAGAGTTGTAGATGTTCTCACTAGTAAGGGAGTCTATACTAGACCAATTTCTATGGTTGCTATTTTGCCTGTTGAGGCTTAGTGTCATCCTCCTTTCATTGTTGTTCATGTTTTTTCCAGATGATTCTTTGATTGTTTTCTTTCGGGGGTCTCGGAGCATGATCACTTTCGTGATGTTTTTAATGTGTTGTTTTCTTATGCCGCATTTGTCGGTCAAATGCTTTGAGACCACCGAACTATTAATGTATTTAATCACATTTATGTTTATAATATATAATGTAATTTTCGAGTGATTACTCGTAACAAACAAAATTTCTAAGACACATACCTCAGCCTGTTCATAGATGTTGACTCTCCGAGCCACAAGTTTACTACTGCCAAGTGTGCTTCTCGCCTAGCCGCTACGTGAAGGACTGTCGTCACATCTCCGCTTTAGCCAATCAGTCGCCGCCAGCCAGTGCTGATTTCTCGATTGTTCTACGCCCTATTTAAGAAGCGGTTCTCCTCTTCAAGATTCAGATCCAGTACAACCAGATCCAGTACGACATTACCGCATCACTTCATGGTATCTTCCAAAGCTTCGTTCCATGGGGCAAATACCTGACGGTATTCTACAGTAAGACGGTGTACTCAGCACGTCACATCGATACGCTGGAGATTACTACGCATCAATGTCACAACTAGATGAGCTGTTGCAAGGCTCAGATTACAGTTCTCACCGCTACGCAAGATGAAAGCTTGCTTGTTACTTTCGCTCTTCAGTGTACTTTGGTTCTAAAGAAGAAACCTTCTTCAAGCCGATACTTTATTTCGAGATGCTGGACATCGCAATCACATAGTACAGTGTTCTACAAACTACAACTACCAAACCAGCAAGCTCTGGCCACGGCCGACCTGCAGCAATGAACCTCTCTAGTCAACATGAATAGCATCGGAAGATAAGTTACGTTCTTTTATTCTCTATTTTTATCAATAATCTTATATGTTTTAATGGTTTTAATATTGCTTGCAAGTGCAATTGTTTTCAAAATAGTGTGTCTTTAAAATGAACTCTTGTAAATAGCACCAAGTTGTGCCAACCTACTAATTTTTAAACCCAAGGGGTTTCCAGTAATGTATAATATTTATCACTTGTTTCAAACAACAAATAAAGTTTATATTATATTAATGCTTAAATGTTCAGTGTTAAATTTAAACTTAAAGTTGAGTATAAGGAACCAGGCCGCACTCCCCTAGCCCAAAATATTCAGTCTAATAGCTCCTTTCACAGTAGTTATTTTGTCCAGGCATTTGTCTGATGCTTTCTCCCGTTTATGAGAACGAACGTGGGCTGTTCTTCACATAACCAGAGCGTTATCCCTTTCCTTTCTGACATTACCAATGACCACATTCACCCACAAGTTTTACACTTAAACCATTGGCTTGTTTTTGATTAAGTTTGGTTCGGTTTGGTTGGGTTTGATTCAGCTTGGTTCAGTTTAGTTCAATGTAGTCACCATTTTGGATTTTAGCTATCCTCTTTAACCAATCAATTAAAGATTGTCTACTCTTATTTCTTGAATCGATAAATCAGATTTTGTATACACCATTTGTCATTTATTATCCCATACCTACAACCTATACTCTCTCTGTACTGCAGTTTGATCTGAAAACAAGTTCCAATGGTGAAAGATTTGTCAGTCACCATACATGTAGCCTACAATAATTCTTTCACTACCTAGCTATGTTTCATCACTCACTGTAAACATTTCACATGTCCATATCCGATTATAAGTATATAAAATCTCAGGTCGATGACCTTGATGTATTGTGCCCAACTCTAAGAATGGGTATTCCAAGTTTCAGACACCTAGATATCAAGGGAAAGGCTGTAGCCGCTTTTGAAAGTTCAGATATTTGAATATCGCGCTACATTGCTTCCAGAAGCATTTCGAAGGATTTTACCGATAGTTGGATGTCAAGTGACGTAGCGAGTAACAGCAGAGGTGGAGGCTATTTATTGATTAAATAGTTAACTACGGAGTAGAGACTTGAGACTGGGATCAGATTACTGGCACGGCCAAATGAAAGAGAATGCAATTAGTATCAAGTAAATCGGACCAGGGATTCAAGAGATATGAGGATTTCTAGATATCAGGCGATGACGCGTGACCCTGACAGTTTTGAATAAAAGCCAGCTGGAGGAGGCATGGTCAGCTCACTTCAACACAAGCACTTGGCAAGCAAGTTGCGTCTACGCTGAGCCAAGGCACATGGTTGCCGCATCTACGCAGAAGTTCTTTTCAAGTCGTGATAGTCACGAGAAGTGCTGCGCAAACGAGTTGGAACTTAGTAAGTTTCTGGTGAGGAGAATCACTGAGGTGATTGTTTTTCTACAGACATTGGTGGAAATATTTATATTTCCAAAAGGACATATGCTAGACTCTGTCTAGAAAATAGTATTTTGTCACAATCCAGTAGTAACTTAATACTTGGATGTTTAAATCCATTTCAAGTCAGTTTTCATTATTTGTAACTAGTTAACCACTTCGATCTGTCAGTACACTGAAGACTAAGTCTATAACGGTGGCGTTCATTAGTCTACGCAAGGGAAACTGCAAGTTGTCTAGCGCATGGCAGATGGTGATATACAAACCATGCCCAGGGAACGATCTTCAGAACAGCCGTTAATTGCTTAGACTGTCAATGTTTTTCTTGTACTGATGAGATTACAGTGAGTTATGTTACAACTGACATATTTAAGAAGAGATCACTTAGATCTGACCCTATTTCAACAAACTGTTATGGCTTTGATAGAAGCCCATATTAAAATGGAACCACAGTTTATTCAAACGTCGAAAGATACTACCACTATGTCTGACTAGACGAATTGTGGGTCTACAATGGCGGCCGATACAAGGATTATACGTGCTTGTCCGATAGGGCATGTCTACGGATAAATCTGGTATAGACCAGGTTTACTACACTTCAAGACCATCAAGAAATGTAAGCCACATTTGAATTATATTATGCTTAGCTAATTGGAACAAACTATTTTTCTGCAGATGACCAACACATTTTTTTCGTCGTATTTAAAGCTTGCAATGATTTACGCAAGACTTATTAGAGTTATTCTGAGCATTTTCAGCACTCAGAACAGTTTAGGATCGATGACCGAGCATTTCGAGCATTTATTTGAATTTTTCATATTTTAAGGAAATCACGGTAATCAGCCGATGTAACTGTAAAAGTTAAATTTATTTTTGTTGAGGAATGGATATTTTTTCCATATTCGAAGGTTCGAACATGTGGATTCTCACATAATGAGATGATAATAAAATAATAGAACGAATAATAATAATAATAATCCACTAATAATAATAATAATAATTTTTATAATTTTTCTAAATAATTCTTGGATATTATATTTTCTAATGATCATATGTATTGAGAAAGAGCCTATGAAGTAGTTTAAACATTTCTAGTTTGGAACAGGAGATTTTCCGAAGGAGAGTGGTTAGCGCAAGCCCGCATTCAACCAACATTTCAGTTCTGGTTGAACAGTTGATATTTGCAATGAGCAAAGTATATGTTTTTCAGATAACACGGAGAGGCATGAAACGGGAAGCAATTGATATTTGTATCAAATAGGATATTTTTGTATTTATATAAAATCATGACGTAAATACACTCGAAAGTGAAATGAAGATTTTCATAAGTATGGTAAATTCACGGGTTAAACTGAATGGTAAAATAAAATAAACTTGTCAGTTTATTAATCTTCCAGTGTTGATAACAAGCAGAGGCTTGATTTATTGTATAAATGTTGGGAAGATAATTTATGTGTGGGGAGTAGTTGAATGCCATTCCCAGGTGCGCATGTTAAGTCGCAGGAATGAAGGTTTTTTTCGAGCATCAATCAAATAGCAGGTTCGATGGCTCAGGTTTATAGTAGGAGTATTGGAGCCACACGTTTCGTCGTATGAATAACCCGAAGGTTATTTCTTTGAAACCATCAGTTCTTGTTTCAACCTTGTTTTCGAATTCCATTTAGACTTTGATTTTGCTAGAACCCGGATTTGTCATGATAGTAGTTTATTCTTCTTCAGAGGAAGACCTTTGCCGTTCTTGTTGTAATATTGTGTTCTTACACAAATAATAGAATGGGCCACTGCCAATTAAAAATAATTCTTTAACCACGAATAATTTGAAGGATATTTTCAATCCTAGTGCCATGAACTAAATGAATTCATAATAAAACTACAATTCTAATTTCCGCATTCAGTCGAAGAATTGCAAGTTGTAAAAATTGCTAAGAATGGCCATGAATATAAATATTTTCATATTGTTTCCAAGTGGAAAATCTAATAGTTGAATGGTTCAACCATTTATTGATCAAGTTGATGATTCAGAAATCATATATTTTGTTTGGAACTTAAAGTTCATAATCGAGTCACTTCTCGAATGTTTAATGTCAGAAGAACAATTAATTGTTGTTGTGCTTCGCACAGTTCTTCGATGCTATGCTCAATGGTCAAATACTTTTCAGATGTTATTAATATGTGTTAATAATTTGTGTTGCTTCGATGATGATAATATTTTCAACGATATATTTTTGAAAACTGGAAAACAAATGAAAGTCTAAGAAATTCTATAAACATTTATTCTACGAGTGTTAATATCATGTAAATAGTCAAACAGTGATCAACGTTATTTCCAGTATGGACAATTAATTTTGAACTGGAATTAAATGTTAATAATTTTGGAACACAGTCCACAGGACTATTAATCGGACTTGTGTTTCCAAAAAGATTGTCAAATGTGTTTGGAAGATTTCTGTATATTGTGTGTAAATAAGAGTGTGGATCGCCACACGTGGATGATGCTGCTTTGAGCATTTTTGCAGTCAGATTTTAACTTTAAAATAAACTGAGATAATTTTACCAGATGTGTTTCACCCAATTAAATCTCCTTCTATCCTTATTGTTGCATTGAGCCAAAAATCAGTAAAGCATTTTTTTTAATTTGATGTCGTTTTTGCGATTTGCTTTAACCCATCTGGTGCTCCGGGATATTTTGACTCTCGTGCTGACTGATTATTGGTAAAATGCATATGTGGTCGTGCGGACTCCGGTCTAAACGGGCACAGTATTGGGTATTTTTGGGAAAAATTCATTAGCCATGGGAAAGGGTTGACCATTCTAAGTCCTATGACACCTCACATGTTGATATCCGATTATTAGTTTATAAAATCTCAGGTCAATGACCTTGCTGTTTTGAATTTTTGAGGTAAATTCATTGGTCATGGGAAAGTGTTAAACATTCGTAGTCCTATGACACCTCACTTGACCCTCTCTACTGATAAGTTTATAAAATCTTAGGTCAATGACCTTGCTGTTTTGGGTATTTTGGGTAAATTCGTTGGTCATGGAAAAGGGTTGGCCATCCTGAGTCTTGTGACACCTCACTTGTCCCTCTCTGATTATTAGTTGATAAAATATTAGGTTAATGACCTTGCTGTTTTTTTGGGTAAATTCATTGGTCATGGAGAGGGGTTGGCCATTTTAAGTCCTATGACACCTCACTTGACCCTCTGTGATTATTAGTTAGCGAGATATTAACGAAAGTGCAGTTAGGCCCTTTTGACAAAAAATGAACAATACATTCAAAAACAGGGCGTCACCCCAAGTCCAACGACCCCTCATACAAGTCCCTAGCTTTCTTAGTTCATAAGATATTAAAAAGCCGATGACCTATTAGTTTTTTGATCTTTGGTTAATTTGTAAAAAAAACGTATCTATAAATCATTATTCAAAAAGCCCGCCCTCTTACAAAACCCCAATTGCGCATTCGCAAAACAAAAAACAAAATTGATAAATCATAGCGGCATTCAGTTGTATGCATGCACTTTATGTAGAACGAGTTTAATTTCATATTGGCATACAAACTCCCACATGTTGCACATGGAAAGCGACTTTTACCTAAAAATTATTATTTCACCCCCTAGTAGGGGTAGATTTTATTTTTGAGTGGAAATAAGTTATCCATAGGAAAGGGGTTGTCTGCCGGAGTCATTTGACTACTTGTACATGTCTCTAGCCTTATTCCCACCACTGTCAAAACAGGTTGTGACTAATTGTTAGATCTTATCGTGCACGTGCACATGTGTACACTTGTGTGTTAGGTCATATTACACATGAACTTGCATTTTCTCACGTATGAACCAAAACAGGATGTGACGTGTTTCACAAGGAGGACGGTAATAAGGTCATCTCACACGTGTTCACATGTATTTCGTCACTTTCCTTTCATATCGTTATCACATTATAGTAGTGGGGGTTGGTGAACAACGTCAGTTCAACACACGCAAATGTAGTTAGGCCCTTTGACATAATTTAAATAAATTCATGAGCCAGTCCATAGGGACCAGGCCAAAGGGACCGGTCCAAAGGGATCAGTCCAAAGGGACTCATTCACAAGGACTCGTCAACAAGGACGCGTCCACAAGGACTCGTCCACAAGGACCTGTCAACAATAACCCATCCACAGGGATCCACTCCCCCACCCTCTTACAAAAGCTATGAGTGGGCATGCGTAAAAAACAAAAACAAGCATGTTAATTCATAGTGGCTATCCACCGAACACATGCACTTTATGTAGAACAACGTTTCATTCCATATCGGCATTCAAACTCTCACATGTTGCAATTGGACAGAGAGATTCTCTAAAAAATTTCAATTTCACCCCCTAGTAGGGTAGATTTTATTTTGGGGTGGAAATATGTTGTCCATATGAAAGGGGGTATCAGCCCGAGTTCAATGACACCTCATTCGTCAAAATCCGACCATGCGTTCGGGAGTTATCGGGCTGCCGCCATCTTGTGAGGAGGGTGAGGAGGAGGAGGATTTAGAACCCCTGCAAATACACTACTCATTTGTGGGCTGTAATACTATTGTGGATGTTCTAAATTAGGAGGGAAGAACAGAAACGGCAGAAGTAGAGGGAGAAATAGTGCAAGTTGAAGTAGTTTAACCCATTAATATTGGAGTTGTGAACAACTTCTTACAGCTGGTTAGAACATCAACATGCGAAAGGATCAAACCAAATAGCGTCGCCACTTCTTCACAAACTGGCCAGCATAAATGTTTAAGGTGCAAAATATTTTGGGTATTCTCTGATGGCTGTGGGGGTCAGAACAAAAACAAGACTATGACCTGCATGCTATCTCACTGGGTACTGCTAGAAGCTCCCGCATGTCTAAAGGAAATATAGCTATGGTTCCCAATTGTGGGCCGCTCATTTATCTCACCTGACAGAGTTTTTGGAAATATTGATCGACAACTTCGCAAAGTGAGTGTCTTTAAAATCCTTCCGGAGACATCAAGCACATTGAGAAATTTGCGGCACTTGTTCGCCTGGAACAAGATGAATGTTCTGTATATGGATGGCATGGTAAAAAAAAATTCGTGTAGTAAGCATTTCCAATTCCAAAAAGCGAAGAAAATCGTGTTCAGAATTATTGGCAAAACAAAAAAATAAAATGTCTGGTCCGAGGGGAGCCGTTCTAAAATTTTGAGGTACGTGAGGGAAAGAGCATCATGAAAACAAATATTAACAAACATCCGGGTCCCTCACCAAATCAAGTAGGTGTTGCACTCAAAGAAACTTAACTAAAGACGTCTGACGGCTCTTAGAGCTCTATTTCGGTGAAAACTGGCCAGCGAATGGCAACCTAAAATTCTTCAGTGAGGTCTTCCTGGAGCAAGAAGCCATTCGCAACAATATCGCCCGACCTCAAGAGGAAGAAGACGAAGAACCAGCAGATTTTGAGCTGATGGACGGTGTCGAGGATGACCTGACCTAACTTAAGTGCCATTTTTCCTTGTTTTGTGCACTTTCTTAATTTGTAAACTTTCATGCTGTTTGAATGACGTTGCACGATGTTTAAGATGTATCTTTAAAAATAATTTTCTTTTTATCGCACCCGACGTGGTCTATTTTTTCAAAATATATTTTTCCTAATAAACCAAATTGAAACTAAAATAGTTCCTTATTAAAAATCTCATTCAAATGACTTTCATAAAAAAATATAATAGCGGGTTTTTCAACCTAAGTTTTATTAACGACTCTCGCCGTCACGGGTGCAAATGTCGTTAACTGCACAATACGTGTGCAAAAACCGCTAAGTCAATATTTTAATTTATTTATTAGGACAGAAGATCCAACCGTAGATTTCACAGATTTTAACTGAATAATAATTGTTTTTATGTTGATTTTCAGGGGTGAGAAATATGGTATTAGCTTAAATAGTTTGGTCGTAGCAGTTTTTCGTCATTTACTCGGTTTCGTTTATAATGCACTTAGCGGCCTTTGCAAACGGACTACTCATTTCATGAAGTGCCGCTTTTTCTTTTGTACGAAATAAATTAGGAAAGAGCAGTCATCTTCTAAGTCTGGAAAATCGTCGCGTATGCTGTCCAAACTTTCGGACAACTGAGAGCTATAAGTTATATGGGTGAGTTTGTCATTATACTGTATTACATTATATTTACTGTACTTTATTTGTGCAGTAGTGAATGGTCTGTAGTTTTACGATTTTTATGCATTCAGTTACATTTTGATCCCCGTCCGCATGTTTTATTTCCTTATTATATGAACCTATGACGCAATCTGATGTTTCATAATTAACACAACGGACGTCAGCGTTGTATACACTCAGTGCGGAGAATTTTATATTTGGATCATCTTGTCTAATACAACGTAGTGTAAGCTGATAACATTCAGTTACTGAAAAGTAACATTCAACTGCTTGTATTGATACCGTCCTCACTCAGCGCTAGCCGACGCTAGAGCTGCCTAGCGGCTGGACTATACAAACTCCACAAGTCACGTCACTTTATCTTCTATACGCTATGCTGGAACTGTAACTTTGTTACCATTTTTGACAAGTAACGGTAACCGTGACCTCGTTACTATTATGGAAGTAACGGTATGTGTGTCCTCGTTACTATTATTGACAAGTAACGGTATGTGTGACCTCGTTACTATTATTGACAAGTAACGGTATGTGTGACCTCGTTACTATTATTGACAAGTAACGGTATGTGTGACCTCGTTACTATTATTGACAAGTAACGATATGTGTGACCTCGTTACTATTATTGACAAGTAACTGTATGTGTGACCTCGTTACTATTTTGGAAGTAACGGTAACTGTAACGAAGTTACTTTTCAAAACAAACTTTCCCAACCTCGGTCCTTAATCTTCCTTCTCATTGGTTGTTACTCCATGAGAGAACTCTCAGTAGCCAAGTACGATAAGAAACGTCTTAAAAGCCAGCCACTAGAAATGCACGGTAAGTGTTACTCGTAATTTCATAGTATGCAGGTTGAAGTGAGCCAATTATCCTTAATGCACACGGCAGCAATTTCCGGACTGTAAACATATCTAGATGAGATAAAATCTTAAAAGCCAAGATGGTTGTAATTTACACCTCTCCGAGTTACATGAAACGCACTGTAAATAACACCTACTGTGCGGTGTTGTCCACACAATGTGGTGAAATGATATTGACGACATTAATGTTACTATAATAATATTAATAATAGTAACAATGAGCGGAAACTCATTTGCTGCAATCATTTAACAAACCAAATTGTACGAGTATTGAGAGATATTCTCATATAGTAACGAAGGCTGTTCTTTTCAACCTCCGATGAGCTATAAAAATAGACAGATTGGCATAACAATATGATTTTATTACTAAACGTTTAGATGTTTTGTATTTATGTTCCAACATAATCACCAAAACGATTGAGGCATTATCGTATCGTGACACCAGCTTTCTAATGCCCTCTGCAGGAATTCTGCCGCCATTGAGGTGGGTACATCTGGACAGTCTCCTGAAGTTCTTCGTTGTTGGCGAGGCGTTGTTGCCCAACCATATATTCAATTCTCGAAAGAGGAAAAAATCACTCGGTGGTAGGATTGGACTAAATGGTGTAGGCTATGGTAGAGATCTTCCCACGTGAATTATTTGGGAGGGTCTTTCGTTACGTTGGCACATTGCAGTCGTGCATTATTATGGATCAAAACCACGCTGGATGAAACCATGCTTCTTAGTTTGCTTTGAGTGAATCTGCTTGCAGAAAAGTATCACACTCCGCAACTCACACATGGCGGGAGTATCGATGGAAGCGGCTGTGTTCAATTGCTCGTAGCTCGGCTATGACTGGTGCATTGGATTCCAGAATGAGACAGGTTTTGGAGGGGACGCTACGCAATTGCACGACGCACAAACCTGGCTCCTGCCTATCCCTTGGTTACTTAGATGCATGATCGGAGGTTGAAAAAAAAAACAGTCCTCGTACTTGTGAAACCAACAATTTAGTGCCTGAAACTTCATCAATAATGGGTGAACACCCTCAATACCTCATGAAATGGATCTCTAAAATTCGATTGAAGTTAGATTTACAACGGAGATTTGAAATTGCATATACACTCGTACATGGAGCGGATAACCAAGCCTTCCCAAGTACACAAATGAACCAACAGTAATTAAAATGTCTTAGAACTACTACGTTTGCGGTGTTCAGCAGTGTGTAAAACAAAGTTACTAATAAATCATTCAAAGTCATATTTGTTGGCGAATTGACTCCCGAAATAGAATCTAGAGCAGCTATTCATATCCCAAAAAGAGCAGAGTAATGGATTTAGGTGATGCGAAATAAAAATAAAGAAATGAAGTTCAAGAAATCTAATCATGCCTGGGTAAACCCTATGAAAGAGAGGCGGTCCCGTTGTGACTTTGTCGTAATATATTTACTTCCGCGCACATACATCGAGAGTAAATGTAGCCCGTGGAGCCATGAATACAGAAAGTTGAAGAAGCAGATAACCTGTGGGAAGAGCGCTAACCTCTACCAGGCAACATGGACGGTCACTTCTTTCCCCTTTAGTGTAGAGCTGGTTATAATCGATCAGTTAATCGATTAATAATCGATTACTCAAATATTTTGAAATTAAACGAAAATGATTACTCGATTAATCAACTGACTATCCAATCAATTAATCGAATAATAGATTAGTAAGCTAACCAAAGAATCGATTAATTGATTAGTAGACATGAGAGAAGAAAAGTTTAAATGAGAGGTCATTGCTTAAGTTGAGTTACGCTTATTATGAAATGATGTATAGAATTCTATAATAGTTACTTTTTGCCTAAATATACAAAGTGTCTTTCCTTGTAATCTATGTGTTAACAATAACCAAATATGAGTCAGTGACAGTGGAAGGAAGAACATCAATCAAATTGGGAAGGGTTTAGAAAAAATAAAACGAAAAGTTTTCAGCAATGATTTTGAATTCTTGTTCAATGTTTACATAGGACAGGAACATTTTTGGTTTACTTTCTTGTAGCCTAGTTTTTTCAAAGAATGTACGGTACATTATTTGAAAATATATTATACATTATATTTTAATTTAATTATTAAATGTGTGTTTTTCTTCTGTGAGAGCGTAGTGACAGGAGCTAGTATATCGATTAATCGGCAAAACAATTAATCAATTATTCGACCAACCGACTAATCGATTAACCGATCAAACGCACAATCAATCTTTTATTGTAACAATTAATCGTTTTTTCTTCTTCGATTAATCGATAATTCAATAACTGAAACTAATCGATTTAAAGTACCAGTCCTACTTTAGAGTACATTATGTAAAGCTACGGGTCGAACTAAAAACCGCCATTGTGGTGTAGTAGCTCTTCGATTTTTTTTTAGCGTGGGCTCGTTTCATTGTTTACCGTGAACTATTTGAAATCTGCTGTAATATCGATCAGAAACGGAGTGAGTTATGGTGTTGTAGGTTGATTGCTCTTCAGAAGGCAAGGGACTGTGGTTATCCTGATAGAGCAGTCCTCACCAAACAGCTCAATTGGAGCGCGTGCCAACCTGGTAGGCTTCGAGCTTTTCACTGAGCTGCCCTATGCCAATACCTTCTGGCAATTTCGAGTCATTCTGAATGTAATCAATCCGTATATGATGGCGTGATCTATAACAGCTGTTATCTCTCCGAGCGAAGGAGGTGTGACAACGTTGAGTGCATTAATAAACAAATTGTTATTTTAATTAATAGATGCTGCTACAGTTAGGGAAAACCTGGTGGTTATAAGATACTTACAGATATCTCAATTGCTCTCCAAAATGTCTTCGTGATCCCTGGATAAAATATTCATTTTCTTCTGGAATACTTTTAAACTGTTATGGAAAGGTTCTAAGAATCCTTCAGGCAATTCATCCAATGTTGCAATACCCATGTTGATGAAAGAATACGTTGCTAATTTTCTTTTTAAATATTGGGCCTAATTTTGTAAGCATGATCTCTCATACTCATACAATTTGTTGCATGCATTCTGTTTCGTAATTCATTCCAGGTCGCCTCCCCTGTGTATGCTTTCTACATCTCCTGGAGTCTTCTTTTATGTCTTCTGTAGTGAAGAGATTCCCATCACAATGACTTTCACATGTCAGAGACACTACCAGTTTGGGAGAATTTGCCAAGAACGAATCTTGCAGCTTTCCTTTGCACCTGAGATACGTATTGAAACTCCGGTCCCAAAGGTCCTGGATTTGATTACCAACTTTGCCAAGAAATTCAATTCTGGCCTGAGAGTTGGAACGGGGTACACTCAGCCTCGTAAGGCAAAGATATAGGTTTGATTCTCTTCACAGCCATCCCAAAATTAGTTGTCCGGAGTTCTCCCACCTCAACCGTACTACAGACAAGCGCCAGGGCAGTTTCTTGCGCCTTCTTCACATCCTAGCCTCAATCACAAAATACGCACAGTACACCACAAGGCCTGTTTACTATCTCTTTAACTGGCTGCGTCGCTCAGCGGTAACGTTCTCGCCAGCTGTTCCCAAGGTTGCAGGATCGAATCCTGGTGCAGCCAGCTGGCATTTGAGAGTGAGCAAATGCGAAGGGACCATGTCAGTAGATTTACCGGCACGTTAAAAATTCCCATAGGGGCAAAATTCCAACACGCAGGTGTCTCTAAAAGCCCCAGTAGTTAAAAGGGACGCAAAACCAATGGCATTAATATTATTACCATCTCTTGATGAATGCAGTACATTAGCATTTGTCTGTTGGCACAGGCTAGAGTAAAATGTACGTTCCACCGATGTCTCAGTCCCACTCATGGCTGTAATTATATGGAAGCTTTGAGGTATGGGTGGTGGTGAGTAATGGCGTTCAGGACACAACTGCAGTAGTTCCTGTGTGTACTGTGAAAGGTTCTACTCATAGGGTCGGCTATTGTTCTGACTCAGTGAGGAAAGCAATGGCAAACCACCTCACTCCTCACCTTTCGTAGTATTCCTCATTATAGTGCTGCCTTAGATTTTTGTGGGTATCTACTGATCTAACCTATGGCGGTACTTTTTGAGGATCCAACCAACCTGCTGGGCTGACTACCTAACACACACACCACAATGACACAGGTAATCAGGCAAAGTGTACACACAACCAAGTGCACGAGGCTGCTGACCACGATGTCCGACCCATAAATGTAACAAATGTAAGAGTCCACGGGCACGTTATAACTCCATGAGTATGACGCGTATGCATGTCGTCATTCAGTTGATGTAGTTGTTAATTCGTATTATGGGATTGGGATTTCTTTGATCGTTAGCCCCGTGTACTGGGGTGTGTGTGTGTTGGATCTGTCTGATAACCTGTGTGTTTAAGGTGACTGTAGGGGTGTGTGTAGCTGTATTAGGTACCGAGATGGGGTAGGTGCGCCGGGACTTGAAATAAGGTACTATCCCGACATTTGCTTGGAGGGAATGTGGAAAAACCCAGGGATAGACCACTATCAGGATAGCCACTCCGGACTTGCTGCAGCTCCCCGTTGCGGTCATGGGATTTTACCCACAGAGCCACGCCGCGGGGTAAATTATTCAGGAAGGGCTCCATCGGATATTGTATATGACGAAAAGAGCATAATCCCCTCCTACGCGCTCACTCAATTATTTAGTGTTGTGATGTACAGTCCATCCTTATGTTCTCATTCAAATACTCTCATGTAGGAGACAGCTGTAACATGCCCGTTCCTTAAGCCCGTTGCTCACGGTAAAATTTTCCTTAAAATTTATTGTACAATAATTTAATTTTATAAAATTTATGTTGCTCACGGTCAAATTCAAGTTTTATAAAACCTTTGATAAAATTTTCCATAAAATAGGACATGTTCTATTCCGTAAAATTAATTTTACGAAACGAACCAATCAGGGAAGCTGACATGAAGATGATGCTGGCGCCACGTGGTGAGAAGATATTGAAGCTCGCTTGTAAACAAACTCTTCGAAAATAAAACATGGAGGACGGTTGTCGTTTGGGGGTAAAATTTACAGTCGATTCGCATTATTAACGCAAAGCGGTCATGAAACTTGCTTTAAGTACATTTGAAAATACGCGTGGTACTGAATGAATTCATTCCAATCAATATTTAAGATATAATTGTAATAATTGGATATTTAACTATACGCGCTGATAAGAAGCGCAACAAATTTCTGTATAGTCAGTTGGAAAAGTGTGCTAGTGGGAGTCGTGGCCGAGTGCGGTACGTGTGTGCGCGCTGTGTGACCGCATTGGAAGAGTTTACGGTTCCTAATACCGGTGCTTACTTAGTTCCACGTGTGTACTGACCTTCCGTGTGTCATTCGGACAATACTTTTTCAAGTAGTGTTCCAGATAGGACAACAAAACCAGAAACCCAGAAAACCCCGCTGAAAATCATGTCCGGATACCAGAGAAAAACACCGTACGCTGCCAATGGGACAGGCAGAGTTCTCGCCCCTCACCAGGAGAAATTCACCGCTGGATTGGCGATACCCTCCGGTTGACTGTCGACCAAGTAGAAGCCATCCAGTTAAATGCGCACAAAAAAACCATGTACATCAAGGTAATCAGCATATCTATTTATCAGAAATTGTTAAATACTTTTGCAGATCCTATTAAATTTCAGTATGACTCAGGCGAAATGACAAATGTTAAGCTCTCCACAGCGGATTCCAATTTTACCACAGTGCGAATATTTAATGTCCCACTCGAAGTACCCCCTGAAATTTTCAAATCCGTCCTGTCGAAATATGGCACTGTGAGTGACGTCAGGAAAGAACAATGGTCTTCTGCTTATCAGTTCCCGGTGTATAATGGAATACGTGCCGTCACTATGGAAATCAAGCAAGATATCCCCTCCACTGAGACTTTTGGTGGCCATTCTGGCTATATAACGTATAATGGACAGAAACAGACCTGTTTAATTTGCAATGCTACCACACATCTACGTATTAACTGCCCAAAGAAAATGATTCCCCTCGGTATAACTCTTACACAACAACGACGTGCCCAATACTCGGAAGTTGTGACGCAGCAAACGTCATATGAAAACATGCTTATTGATCAGTCAGCTGGGACAACACCAGAAGTGACCTCGGATACATCTGACGCAGAACTGGTACCTTGCCCTGACCAGAGCTGCGAGCCACAGAGTGCCCCTGTGCTATCGGCAACCTGTATCGCAGCCTTAGAACCAACTATGCCGTCACTACAGGCTGCCACAGAAATTTTGTCTTCACTGCCCCCACCTTCGCTGGTCCCTACCGACTCACTTAAGCATGTTGATCGGGGATCCGAGAACGTCTCTAAGAAGATTAAAACAAATGCCTCGATTGCCGTACCAGCCCCGAAGAATCAAACTGGCTCTACAAACGTTCCCGCAGCTGTGAAAAAGAAACAAAATCTTCATTCTACGTCATCTAGGGACCCACGAACGCTCTCAACCGCTGACAGCCGGCCTATGAATGGCAGTCAAAAGGAACTATCTCAACCTAATTTGACATAGTGCACCAGTTTATTTCTCACCTGTGTCTTTTTTTTTCTTTTTTCTTTTTTCTCGAGTCCAACCTCCAGTATGTCTAGCACAACTTTTATACTTCTCTTAATGGCGCAATTTCTCACTGTGGCCACTGTGAATATCAATGTAATAGAATGCCCTCTGAAATTTCAACTTTTGGAGAGATTCCTTCGAGATGCAGACATTGACATTGCCTTCATTCAAGAAGTTGCTCTACCCTGTTTGCCCATATCTGCCTTCTACAAACAATACATCAATACCGGTAATACGAATAGAGGGACCGGATTCCTCATAAGACATGATATCCCACTCGAAGGTGTGCTATGTCATCCATCAGGACGCATAATATCTGGACACATAAACAATACCACCCTGATAAATGTATATGCCCCATCGGGGCCCAATAAACGTGTGGAACGGAAAATGTTCTTTCAACAGAGTATACTGCCTCATCTGCACGACGTTAAGGAAAAACTTATTTATGCAGGGGATTTCAATTGTATTCAACGCCCAGAAGATTCCACTAGCTCATACCAAGGTGTCAACCCGGCTCTCAGGACCCTTCTTACCTCCCTACACCTCATTGATGCTGTGGATAGTTTAAGGCTGCCCCTGCCCCATTACACCTGTATAAGTCACAACTCCTCATCACGACTTGACCGCATCTACTTTTCACAGGAACTTCTCCAGCCTAGACGATATGAAGTGATACCTGCCAGTTTCACTAACCATCATGCTGTCCTATGTACAATCTCTTACCCCCATCCCATATTTCACATAGGAAGAGGTTATTGGAAGCTGAAATGCTCGCTGTTACTGGAGGAGGAATGCCAAGATATTTTCAGACAACACAGGACTCGATGGGTCCAACAAAAATGCAAATTTCGCGACTGCACAGACTGGTGGGATATTTTAGTTAAACCAGGGATCCGCCGCGTCTTTAAGAACATATCTTACCAACGAGATCGGGAAAGACGGGATACAGTTGAATTTTACTATCGAGTTCTTCGCCAGCTCCAGCAAAGATCTGATGCTGGGGAGCGTATATATGACCAGATCCGGGAAGTTAAAACCAAGCTCCTGTCACTACAGCAACGAACGCTCGCTCATATAAACGTGGCTTTAAAAGATCGTACAGTGCTCCTGGACGAAAGTGCAAGTGTATACCATATCGCCAAAGGACAACGTGAGCGGCAACGTAAATATATCCACCGCCTCCGCACCAGTACTGGAAGTGTCGTCACCTCCCCTGACGCTATACGTCGTGAAATATCATTATTTTATCAACGGTTCTACGCTAAGGCTCCCATTGATCCACAGCAGGTGACCCTATTGCTGTCATCTTGCAGTACCCAACTATCTCCGGACAACAAAACTCTGCTCAGCGCGGATATTACGGATGAAGAGATTCACTCTGTGGTTAAACAACTCCCAAACAACCGCTCACCTGGCATTGATGGACTGCCATATGAAATGTATAAACACTTCTGGCCTCTCATTGGCAAAGAATTTTGTCATGTCCTGCGTACCATTCTCCAACGTCGTGCTTTTTGTCAATCACATCACGAGGGTACCATTGTCCTCATACCAAAAACATCCTCTCCCATGGCAGTTGGTGACTTCCGACCAGTTACTCTGCTCTGCAGTGACTATCAAGTCCTTACCAAAGTACTTGCATGCCGATTGAAGACTGTTCTACCTGATATCATTGGTGATGAACAATGTTGCAGTATTCCTGGAAGAACTCTGTTAACAAACTTAGCGATACTACGGGACCTACACCTAAAAGCCGAAATGCTCCCCACTGAGCCAATGAGTTTTCTCACCTTAGATCTTGATAAAGCTTTCGACCGCATCAGTCATGAATACTTGTACATGGTCTTGCAACACTTCGAATTTCCTGAAATCCTTATTGACTACATTCGTATGATAAATTGTAATGCTACGTCTAGAGTGCTCGTCAACGGTTTTCTTTCCCCTCTGATTCCAATACAACGATCAGTTAGGCAAGGATGTCCCCTTTCTATGCTACTTTTTGTCATTGGCCTTGAACCGTTCATTCGGACTACCCAGGTGAAGCTACAGGGTTACAAACTGTCCACACATGTTTTTGGAATGTGCGCCTATGCTGATGACGTATCAATATTGATCCGCAATAAAGAAGACATCTCCCACATCGATAGCGTCCTTCAGCTCTACCATATCGCCTCTGGAGCACAATCGAACCCCCAGAAAACTGCTTTGCTTCCGCTCAATACTAACTCAGTGATTACCCCACAGCCCTGGTTCCGGATAGTAAATGAGGTGAAAATTCTTGGCATTACCTGGAAGCAATCGCTTCTGGACACAGTGCAAGCAAACTGGACTAAGGTCATTGCCAACGTTAGGGGAGTCCTGATCCAATTTGGTCAAATAAACCTCAATATAGTGCAACGGGTCATGGTCCTCAACGTGTTTGCGCTCTCTAAAATATGGTATGTCGCACAACTTTTCCCACTTCCCAAAATGTTTGAGAGCCAATTTGCAAAATATACAGGTTGGTTTATATGGCAAGGATTTTTGTTCCGAGTACAACGGGAACAGTTGTATCTCCCATCCCGGCAAGGCGGGCTAGGGCTAACAGCTCATGGCATGAAATGCCGTGCACTCCTCTGCAAGAACGATATCACCATTCTTTCCCAACATGACACTTTTACGAAAGCGCTATACAAAGATATTCGAAACACAGCCCGTGGTTGTGATAGAGCTTTGCCGAAGATATTTAGGGACCATCAACAGCACCTTCTGGAAACTGTTCGCCAAATGCCTTCAGGGACTGTTCCAACGACGAAAAGTATCTATAACATGTTGCGGCAAGTGGTACACTCCAAACCGCGAATAGAGGCCACCACCCTCTGCGTCCATTGGCCCACTGTTTGGAAAAATTTTGGGGCTATGACCATTTCTTCTGCTGTACACTCCCAGGTTTTTATCTTCCTCAACGATCTCATCCCAACCGCTCTACGGCGATATACCATCCATCTTGAAGCTTACCCATGGTGTACTATATGTGGTCAAACTGATACGGCGATACACCGCTTCACATCATGCACGCGAGTTGCCTCCACGTGGCTGTGGTGTAAGGGAAAAGTATGTCAACTATTAAATGTGCCCACGGATGACCTTGATGACAGGAAGTTGGTTCGTTTGTCGGTGACCGCCTTCCCCCAAATTAAACAGACTGCCATTGTGTGGATAATGGGCCAATATGTACACTTCGTGATGGACAATGATCAACATTTCTCTTTCCTGGATCTCAGGTATCACCTGCAAAAAGAGCGTTGGAAGCTTAGTGAAAGTGGACAATTGTACGATAAATATGGACACTATCTGGATTTCTTGTGATGTATTAGTATGGTATTTATCATATCTGAAAATTCTGTAATTCTGTAAAGAGCTAATAAAAAAAAAAAGAAAAAAAGTGGTATCGCGCTCGCTTGCTGATTTGAAGATCCCGGGTTCAAGGCTATCCAGTGGCGGAGATTTTTACTTCCTTTTAATTATTTTATAATTTCCTCCTTACGTCGTACAGCAATATTGCAACTTTGTTTTTTGTTTTCTCCCATTTAAAATTCTTATTTTCCCTAAATACTGTAACCATGGACGGATACCATTCGTGATAACTATTAGAATTTAAATAGTTAAATATTTATCCCAGAATAATATTATTAATATGACACGTTCTGTATTTACTGGATATAGCTAGCGTTTATCACACAGACGCCGTTTAAAGAAAATATAGTTTAATTCTGATGTATTTATTCGTAGGCCTACCCACATAACAAATCTACTTGTTTATGTTGCCCCTAGGATATCTACCTGAACGAGAAAAGCAATCCGATTGGTTGTTGTACTCAAACTTCCATGAAAAATGGCACCTGTTCAATTTTTTGAGTTGTATGGAAGCTATTATGGAAGGCAGAACCTAGCATGGAAGGTACTTATCACACGGTGCTAGACGCGTCTATACCAGCGTGTACACCAGTACTGGTAGAAGCTTTCATTCTAACTAGTGTCGCGTGATACGGGCTCCCAAGCTGTTAGTGTTTTACTGCACGAGTACCAGAAATATCAGAGTTTGTATGAGGTTAAAACGCCCATATACCACAATAGAAATGCAAGAAGGGAGGCAGAAATCTCAATCGCCGAATATGTTTCAAAAATTCGACCGAACACAAGCCAGGCTGATGTGAAGGCGAAGATAAACGGGTTTCGAACTCACTTGCAGTCTCATTTCAGGAGAAATGCCTTGCCTCATGTTAAGTGTCCTGTCGAATAATTTTGGGACCAACGAGATCTAAGAGTTTTTTAAAACTGCTTTCCTCCATTCTTAGAAAATTCCTATATGAATTCTGATTTCTAACCTCAACTCATTTTCGACCAAGGAGAGTATTCCTCTACTCTTCTCTTCTTTTTACCCATTCCCGAGTCCAAGACTTCCTTGCATTTCTTTTCTTCCTTTTTACCACTGTACGACAATTAATTGTAGCTAAAGCAGCAATTTTTGCTTTGTTTGCTGGAGCCATACTCTCAAACCAATGTGTGTTGAACAGCTGATTCTTGGTTCAGAAGTTTATCGGTAGATGGCGATCCTGATACATCCACGGATTTTATAAAATAATTTTACCGTGAACAACACAGCTTGCTTTCGTCAAATTTTTATAAAATTAGTTGTAAAATAAATTTTAAGAAACATTTTACCGTGAGCAACGGGCATTAGGTCTTGGCACAAAAATTTCCAATGGGAAAGAAAATACACTAATGACCAGATTTAACGCTTTAGATTTTTTGAAATCATACTTCTACACCCTACAAGCAGTTGCAAGTACACTAGCAAATGATCACGCATGCATGTCCAACGTAGGTAGAGGAGGAAGACACCGAATGCAGCAGTGGCCACAGCTCTTGCAAGCTGACTTCGACTTCAGTAGCCTAGGGAGTGGGGACGTAGATTGCAGCGGATGTTGAGCGAATATTGTACCTGTACCCAGGTAGTACTTTCCACGAGTGTAGTGCAGGCGTTCTTATTCTTTCTGAAACTGTGAGCACCACCTTTATGTCGTACCAAGTACCCGAGCACCATTAAGTCGAATATAATAATAATAATAATAATAATAATAATAATAATAATGATGCAACAATTAAGCCCCCGTCGCTTAGGTGGCAGCACGCTGGCAACTCTCCGCTGGGTCCGTCGTTCAAATCCCGGTCACTCCATGTGAGATTTGTGCTGGATAAAGCGAAGGTAGACAGGTCTTTCTCCGGGTACTCCGGTTTTCCCTGTCACAATTTCATTCCCAGCAACACTCGCAACTATCATTTCATTTCATCTGTCATTCATTTAATCATTGCCCCAGGGGAGTGCGACAGGCTTCAGCAGCTAACACAGTTCATATCCTCGCCGCTAGATGGGGTTTTTATTCAATCCATTCCCAGACCTAGTCGGTCGACTGGAAGCAGGCTGTGGATTTTCATTTCAATAATGCAACAAGCATTCGCCTCTCTTCAATTTTCCTATTTCTCTCTCCGTCTGGTGTGCTGAGATAGCTAGGGATTCGCCCCTCACCAGGCATGCTGCAATTGCTTGCCAGGTTCATGCAGATAAGATACATTTACGTGTGGACAGTCTAGTCAAATCAGCGTCTTTCGTGTTACTCATACAATAGGGATGTTCAATTACTTTTACTGCAGATTAAAAAAATAGACTACTATTTAACAAAATGATAACATTTCTGACTGTGAAAACTTGTAATGAAAACATTATTATTCCGGCTCGTGCAAACAGAAAATCAAATGAAGAATGGTTGTCATGGGAGCTTGTGCTCGCGAGCACCAGCTGAGAACGCCTGCTGTAGTGTTTAGTTGTTGATTCAGTTAGGCGCTTGGTGATATCATGGTCGTGTGTGTTGAATCTTTCTGATAACCTGCGTTATTGTGAGGGCTGTATTAGTGTGTGTATTTGTAATTGAAGCTAGGATTTGGAAGGAGGTGACACTGGCCTTAAGTTAGGAACCATCCCGTTATTTGCTCAAAGTAGGAACCGAAATCCACGTAAAACTACTTTTAAGACATCTGAGGTGGGAATTGAACCCATTTCTTCTCAGTTTTGCTTCATAAGGCTGAGTGTAGCTTGCTCCAACCCTCAGAATGGAACTGTGTAAGTTGTTGGATACAAATTTATTTATGAGATAAATTCAATTGCAGATATGCATAAAACGGAGACAGGTAATGTTTGGAAGAAGTCTTCAGACGGGAAGTATGTGAGAATGTAGGTTTGTTATACTTTCCTACTTGCGCAACATTTCGTCGGAACCTCTGGGCCTAAGTCAGATTACAACTATGGCAACTAGATAGCTCCGGTGTCGCCTTCTCACTGATATCCTGGAAGTAGCTCTCAGTGCCCACTTCATCTAAATCTTCAGGATGAGACTGGCTGCGTGGCTCAGCGGTAACGTTCTCGCCTGCTGGTCCCAAGGTTGCAGGATCGAATCCTGGTGCAGTAAATTGGCATTTGATGGTACGCAAATCGGAGGGAGTCGTGTCATTAGATTTACTGGCACGTTAAAGATCACCTCCGGGGCTAACTTCTGTCACCCCGGCGTCTCTGAAAGCCACAGTAGTTAATAATAATGTTATTGGTTTCACGTCCCTTTTAACAACTGCGGCTTTTAGAGACACCCCGCAGTAAATAAAAGGGACGTAAAATCAACAACATCATCTCTACATATAATACGCTAAGGTGTATGTTTCACAAAACACAAGCCCTTAAACCAGAGGGAGTTAGAAGTTGTGGTTTGTACTAAAATATTTCCAATCGCCTCAATAGTACAGGAAAAATCTTACATTACTTGAAACGTCAATGGAAATTTATTTACGAGGGCAGATCGGAAAGTAACGCACAATCACTTTTTTCTCCCCTGTATTGCAGCTGGAATGTTGAAATTTCACGACGATATAATTGAAAGATGGTATATTGGTTTACACGGCCAGTGCATCAAAACTCAGCAATTTTTCTAGGTTTATCCCGTGTCTTGTGTGGGGTTTCGCCTAGGACACCAAGCTGGCTCATCAGCGGGTTCTTGGTGTCCCCGCCTGGACCCAATATACCGTCTTTTTGGAAGCCCTCATAGGGAGGTTATGGCTGCTTGGGCTTTTTGTTCTCGCAGTAAAGAGGCGAAGGTGCGCTTCATAAAAGGGGA
Source organism: Meconema thalassinum (assembly GCA_946902985.2). Taxonomy (NCBI): domain Eukaryota; kingdom Metazoa; phylum Arthropoda; class Insecta; order Orthoptera; family Tettigoniidae; genus Meconema; species Meconema thalassinum. Next base: position 1,071,704,037 of record OX336389.2, read on the forward strand.
GGAAACGCGCAGTTCGCTACTCCAGTGGGGGTCTGGGCAGGGACACTAAGAGCCCGCTGATGAGCAGCTTGGTGTCCTAGGCGAAACCCCATACAAGACAAGGCACAAACCAAGAAAAATTGCTGAGTTTTGATATAATTGAAGTTTGCGCAACAGAGGGTATTTTGTTTTCATGTGCAGCTCTAGCAAGTGAAGCCTGAACTGCGAAACAAACATGGCACGCATGTTACTGTCGTCAACTTGTAAAGAGAAGCGAAGTGTAGTTCGATATTTGTGACCAAAGGGTATAAACCGTGTGGAATTCGCAGGGACATGCGTGGCGTGTATGGGGAAGACTGTATGAACCGTAGCAATTTCTCCAGGTGGTGTGCATTCTTCCAAGAGGGCCGTGTGGAACTTTGTGATTCACCAAGCTCTGGGCGGCCGGTAACAGCTGCTTCTATGGAGTGGAAACATGCTGGTTTCCCACTACGAAAAGAAAATCAAAGTGACTCAATCTGCTAGGAAAGTGATTGTGACAGTATTGTGGGATATGTCTGGTGTGTTATTGGTGGACTTTGCTGAACACGGGACCACTGTGAATGCTGCAGCCTACATTAAAACTTTGGTTGAGTTGCGTCGTGCCCTTCATGACAATCACCACAACATTAAACGTCTTCATGACAATGCCCGCCCCGATGTTGCTGCTCCTGTTCGCGAGAAAGTCGCCCAATTTGAGTGGGAGGTGCCCCAGCAACCACCATACAGTTCTGACTTGGCACCGTCAGACTTTCATCTGTTTGGTCCCATGGATAAATTCCTGGCCGGCCAAAACATTGCGACAGATACGTAAGTGAAATCAGCAGTCCGTAGATGGCTATATTCCAATCAAACGGACTTCTACGAACAGGGCATATTGAAACTACAGTAGTACCACGATGGCAGAACTGTGTTGAGAAAGTTGGTGACTATGTAGAAAAATAGGTCAAAGATATAATTTCATTTGTGATTTGTTTGTTTTTTGTTACCTGTTAAACTTTTTGGGAAAAAATGATTGTGCGTTATTTTCCGATCTGCCCTCATACTTGCTTTTTAAAGTGCATTTAAAGAATAAACAAGGCGATAGCCCCTGACAAAACTTTGTCGCGTAAAGTCCGCATACCAATAAGGCCAAGCGGGTGGGTTATACATAGGCTTGCCATATTTTTGGTGAGTGAAACCGGGACACATTAATATGGGATGGCCTTACCGGGGAATCCAGGGGTCCTCCCCCGGGAAATGTTTCAAAAATTAGAAGCAAAATGGTGAGTTTTAATCCTTTTTTAAGCCTCGCAAGTGAGGGGGAATCTGGCACCCTAAATTGTTAGTTCTACTCACCTTTTAAAAATAAAAAAGGAATTTTTGCTACATAAAAATATATAATTTTTTCTGGTCTACCATCTAGAAAGAAGTGTTAATAAGGTACGATTTAAAATACTTCATAAAATTGTTTAATTGAACAATTACTAAGTACTATTATTTTTTGAAAAACTACAACTTTTTGCCTAATTACAAAAACAATTACAAAAAAAACTTTTTTGTCAAACTAAAAAAACAATTAATTAATGAGTTAAGAATGTTAATCTTTGCTTTCAAACCACTCATATTTTTGACTTGAAAGTACTTTTTTCAAAATGTCTTTCTTAAGCTTGACCTTTTCATAAAAATCATAGCATGATAGGCCAAAGTTGATTTTACATACAATCAATGCTCTTGCAGTGGACTCACTCATTAATGCTCTGTCATCCCCCAGGCATTGTTCATTAGAGAAAACAACCTTTCCAGAGATGCTGATTCTTAAACACATAAATTCATTACTTTTTACATCTTACAGCCGTTTTCCGGGACATTGATAAAACCGGGCGGGACACCGGGACAAGAGAAAAATACCGGGACTGTCCCGGTCAAACCGGGACGTATGGCAAGGCTAGTTATACACATGTCCACTAGTTACTGTATTATTATTATCTTAAAGATGAGTCCTGGTCGTGGCGTGGTCACTGTGGTGTAAGCGGGTAACACATCTGTCAGGAATGTGGGAGATTAAGTTTTTTTTTTCTTGGCTGTCGTTCCGGTGAATCGAGTTCGATTCCTGGCTCTGTCACGAAATTTAATTTTCGTCTGAGGACTGGAACGGGGTTCTCTCAGCCTCGTGAGGCAAAAATGAGAAGCGTGTTCGATACCCTCCTCAGTCATCTAAGAAGTGTTTTTCCATTTTTACTCCAGGCATGAATCCTAATTTACGACTACGGCTACCTTTTTCCCTGGTTCTAGTCTTAATTACAAGTACACACACTAGTACAGCCACCGCAATGACACAGGTTATCCGACAAATTCCCTACAGACCCAAGTGCATGGGGCTGCATGACCGCGATGTCGCACAGCCCGTAAATGAATCAACAAGATCAACAACAACGCTCTTATTCTGAACTTGGTTACTGTCACAAGTCGAAACTCCGTAAAAAAATTATGTCTCGCTGTCAGTTGTAACTCTTCAGTCGGTCAACACGAATTTGTCCAATGATTGGGCGGGGTTCGATGTATTATAACACATGAGTAATAAGTAAATGGCACTCCTTGAAACATAAATTACATGTATTAGTCATGATCATTATTATAATGGAGCATTTCTAGGATTGCGCGGTTTGTCCATCAAGCGGTCATCATCAGATCCTGATCACTGTGTTGAGGTTTAAATTTATATAAAAATATGATCTAACTACAGTAAGTGTAGGCCTAGTGAGTTTAGTTGGAGTTTATATTATTATTCGCAGTTTGAATCTCGTTAATAAGGTAAGATTGTTTTATAAGGGTTTGTGAATTACGTAACAGTATTATGCATGTGTAGGCCTATACAGTTGGAACAACACAATCTAATACATGAATATAAAATTAGAGCATGTACTTGAATTCTATTATGTACCGTATATGGTTGCCTTTCTGAGTGGAACCGTTGGTTGTACATGCGTATTTCTGTTGACCGACTGAAGAGCCACAACGTGCAGTTTGCGTAGGCAACACTGAAAGAATTGCTTCATAACTTTACATTACACAATTATGTAATTTGATTGAACGTTGGAAGTCAGAGTGTGTTCAAATGTCCTTAATTCGGCTAACAAAGAGGTGTGTCTAGAAAAAGGGAATAACCGGGGATTCTGAAGAAGAAAGCAGAAGCATGCTGAAACTGTTTACTTTCTTATTACTGGCACGTTAAAGATCCCCTTAGGGGCAAAATTCCGGCACCCCGGCGTCTCTAAAAGCCAGTGCAGTTAAAAGGGACGTAAAACCAATAACATTATTACATTATTATTATTTCTTATTATTAATGTTTACTTTAGTGTAGTTATTTTCGTTTAGTTTTTTTTTTTCAATTTACTGTTACTTTATTTTATGTTCGACCCTGACTATTATGTATCTGAAAACTGTATCATAATGAGACTCATTATAACATTATTTTTCATTATGATACAGTTTCTCCCACCAATCAGAGCTCAAGAAACAGTCGTTTGACCAATTAGATAATTAGATGCGCTGAGTACCACGGCCTTCTAATGTAAATCACACTGCCTTGCCTAGTGTAATAGTAGAGTAATCGAGGTGGCCATGGTCAAATACAAGGCATTCCCTGCGTCTCATGCGCTCTGTTTAGTACATTAAACTGGCGAAATCTCGACAGATATTTATGAATATTTATCTTCGAACATAAAATAGTTATAATAATTATAGTCGAACATAAACAGTCGTATGCAACTCGCCTATAATGGTAATTAAGACACTCGTATGGAAATTATAAAACTCGCATACGCTCGTTTTATAAAAAATACTCGTGTCTTAATTATAGCCATTATAGGCTCGTTGCATAATGTACTATTAAGTTACTCTTTTCACTTTGTTATTGTTTACAATCTTACTTTTTTCTCTTTATTCAATTTTTCAGTCTTTTTTTACACGAAGACGTCACAAACATCCACAAACATTCCCCGAGCGGGGTAATTAATCAAAGGAGATTAAATTCCCCACGGCTGGGCCGGGAATCGAACCCAGTACCTTTGAGGCCAAAGCTTAGCACGCTAACCAATCAGCCACGGAGCCGGACTAAGGGGTTTATGGAGTGAGTCCTTGTTCTCACAGCCCTTGCCGTTTAGACGCCGAACCTGGACCAACTACTAAGCAGACAGGAAGAATAGCTCTGTACGAGCCCTACCTGGACCACGGCCTACAAGTCCGGACAACTATGAGCGCCGGCCGTGAAAGCCTAAGCTGTTAAAAAATTAGACCGGTAGAAACTTTCCTTTACGCTAGAGATATACTGTAGGTCAATTCACATAGTAGTATGAACATACATTGTATACAGCACACTATGTAGTACAGTATTATATTCCTGATTAAACTGTACAGTTTACTCTACGGATTTTGGCCGGTGTCTTTGAGAGCTCGCGCATTAAGGCAAGTCTAGTAGTTTAGTAAGAGCCCACACTGTATGCGCTGCTGGCCAACAGTGGAGCACACAGCTCGTGGTTTACCCACGATTAAGACCCGGCCAAGCTCTCTGTTGGATTAACAAGTTACGTATGAAAAATGAACACATGAAAATGAGAATCCACAGCCTGCTTCCAGTCGACCGACCGGGTCGGGGGAATGGAATGAATGAAGCCCCCATCTAGCTGCGAGGATATGAACTGTGCCGACTGCTGAAGCCTGTCGCACTCCCCTGGGGCAATGATTAAATGAATTACAGATGATGAAATGACAGGGGAGAGTGTTGCCGAAATGAAAGTTGTGACAGGGAAAACCGGAGTATCCGGAGAAAAGCCTGTCTGCCTTTGTCCAGCACAAATCTCACATGGAGTGACCAGGATTTGAACCACGGACCCAGAGGTGAGAGGCCATCGTGCTGCCGCCTAAGCCACGGAGGCTCACACGTTTGAACGCATATGCCCTATAATTTGAGGCATGTACAGCACAAAACGCTGGAGTGAACTGTAGCTCCAGAAATCTAGTTGAGAAAATATTTCTATAAGTTAATTTGGACCAGAACTTCTGTGAGCACGAGGTACGTATTCACACTATTCAGTCTCTGGATCCAAAGGGCCTGGGTTTGATTCCCAGCTCCGTCAATAAATTTTATTCTGATCTAAGTATCGTAACGGGCTACACTCAGTCTCGCGAAGTAAAACTGGGATGGGTTCGATTCCCATCTCAGCTGTTCTAAAAGTGGGTTTCGGTAGTTTTCTCACTTCTACTTCAGGTAGATGCTGGGACGGTTCCTAAATTAAGGACACGACCGCCTCCTTCCCCATCCTACCCTTAATTAAAAATGCACATATGCTACTACAGTACTGCAACCATCACAATGATACAGGCCATCACACAGATTCCACAAATACACCCAAGTAGGCCGACAGCAGTGGCTACGCTGGCTACGCTGGGGCCAAGCTCTCTGCTGACTCAGTACGCGTGGGTTCGAGCCCCACCTTCGGCCGTCCTTGAAATGGTTTTCCGTGGTTTCTCATTTTCAACACCAGGCAAATGCTGGGCCGATACCTTCTGATAGGCCACGGCCACTTCCTTCCATATCCTTGCCCAGTTTCATTCATCTTCATCCATTCCATCTCTCATCCCGACGTGCAGGTCGCCCACGTGCGTCGAACAGAAAGACCTGCACTCAACCTCTGACGAGGCCACACGACAAAAAAAAAAAAGAACAAGTACATGGAGCTACATGACCACGATATTCCAAAAATCCTAAAAGAATGAACAACAACAACGACTGCCAGCTCATACCTAACCATGTTCACGAGGTAGGCTACAGTACTTCACAAGTCTTAACTCTCCGATTTAAGGTATCTTGCCAGCTGGGAATGTAATCAAGCTATGGCGCTGACTCAACGCGCTTCGCCCGTCACATGCGCAGACGAAGCTCTCTTTTATAGGAAAGGCTGTCTCTGTAGAATCTTCACAGAAATAACACCTAGCCATTCACTTCACCTTGATTCGGAGTCTGCAAGCGAAAATTGGGTGTAATAATCTATTCTTAGTTTCTGTTTTAGAATTTATGTACTGATATATACGTATTGTACTTCTTTTACAGCTGTTTTATTTTTATGCTCATTCTTGTCAACATAAGTCCACTTCAAAACTATGTTCAGGGTGGAAACTGTGGCATTACACGAGTAGTGACCAAACAGGTTCTCTTAAATCCGATAACTCACCCACGACGACCATCCTCCCACGACTCTCGTAATTATTGACGTCAGATGTGTAAATAAGTTTTATCCCCTACAGTATGATCATGTCAACGGCAGATGTGCAAAGCTAATATCACATTCAGTGACGTTTTATATTGCTGAAATATTCGAATACACTTGGATGATCAGTTTCGGTCGTCAAGCGATCATCAGTTCCATTTCAATTACAAGGAAGGAAGGAAGGAAGATTGTAGTTTTACGTGGCCGTTAATCCCGAGATCATAAGCCACGGGACCTCCTTTTACGTGGAATCCGAACCACAGGACATGGCATTTCACTTTGAAAATCTCACATGCATTGACAGGGAATCGAACCTGGTCCGCCGTGGTGAGAGGCCAACAGCTTGACCGCTGCGCCACCACGCCCCCCATTATAATTACAGTACAGTAGCCTATTAAATATATATATATAGGCGAAGCCTCCGTGGCTCAGGCGGCAGCACGCCGGCCTCTCACCGCTGGGTCCGTGGTTCAAATCCCGGTCACTCCATGTGAGATCTGTGCTGGACAAAACGGAGGCAGACAGGTTTTTCTCCGGGTACTCCGGTTTTCCCTGTCACAATTTCATTCCAGCAACACTCTCCACTATCTTTTCATTGCATCTGTCATTCATTTAATCATTGCCCCAGAGGAGTGCGTCAGGCCTCGGCAGCCGGCACAGTTCATATCCTCGCCGCTAGATAGGGGCTTCATTCATTCCATTCCTGACCCGGTCGGAGACTGGAAGCAGGCTGTGGATTTTTTCATATAGGCTATTTAAGTATGGGTGAAAGTATTTACAATGTGTACACTTAATTAGTTGCTGTAGTAGTTAAAATAATGCAACTAATCAATACTTGTTAGTTATAGTCTATGTGATTTTTGTTAAGATACTGAAGTGTATTTATTAATCTCATGTAAATTTGTTTCAGGATTAGGGAATAACCGTATCACAATCGGGTACAATCGTGTTGGCCGACTGAAAAACATCAAATTTCAAATATTATGTACGTTAAGAAGTGTAAATGTGTTGAACGTGCCATGCTGCTGCTAGTGCCAATACCTTGCTCGACAGGCGGTTAGCCACAGTGCCCTGGCCGCCACACGGCCATTGCGAGGTTCCGTGCTAAAGGGAGGGCCCTCACTGTAATGTCAGCGTTGCATGTTATCGGAATGAAGCGTGAAGATGTACTGGAGTCACCAAGCACATGCAATTAAAGGCCACTCGCATCTGAGGAGAGGAATGAGCAAGTGTCTTACTCCCTCCACCCCCACCCCGCTTTGGCATCATGATTCGTTATATACAAACATTAGCAACCCGCCCCGACTTTGCCCGGTATCTTTAACTGCAGTGCCCAAGATCGAGGGTTCAAACCCGGCCGAAGTCATCGGATTTTTTATGAGCGTTAATAACCTTCAGTATGCCTTCCTTCGGAGGGGAAGTTAAGCCGGCGGTCCCATGTCATAGATTTAAGGCATGTAGGTCTAAAAGATCCTTCCACTAACTAAACTTGTGTGAAGCTAAATTTCTAGGTTAGAATTCGTTGAAACGCTCTATCAAAGTTCCAACGTTCACCAATAGGTGTCAGTGACATCTGGTAGCGAAAGTTGGAACTACTTGAAATTGAACGGAACTTGTAACTCACCCCTTGGGTGTCCGCTTGAAGCAGCTATAGCTTCTGGCGAGCCAAACACGTCCTCGGACACTCCCGGCAGTAAAAGCCATACGCTAAATAAATAAATAAATAAATAAATAAATAGTTTAAAAGGCGTATTTTTTACGATTTCAATGAACTACGACCTATATCCGTTTTCCGTCTCGGCATCATGGGTTAAAATCACTGACTGGACTATTAATTATGTTATCATGGAGATAGCATGTGCAACGAATTCTTGTCAGATATAATTTAAGAAAGGCGAGGTGCATGAAACACAAATCCCCCTTCCGTCCAATCTAAACTTGACTGTGTATTCTTCGGAACGAAGACTGAAACTGGGGTGATAGGCTCGCTTGCTAGCTAACTCTTTAACTGTCTACGAAGCTAGTAATTGAATGAAGATTGTTCGAAAAAATGAAAACGTAAAAACACTTATAGTGGGCGATATATTCAAGATGAGAGATATGCTGTCTTGGACTTTTTTGTAGCACATTTCATGCTGAACAATCCTTACACTCATAGTATACAGGTATTTCTGATGGTTTATCCAGCGTAAGCTTAAAAGGGGCACGGGCGGTAGGTTTCTTCCGACTCGATTCACTGCAATCGTTACTGCTCGGCTTCCTTTGGTCATAAATACATTATTTACTACAGAAACCTTTCTCGAGAAATCCTTTACAAAATGGTGAAAACCGCATCGAAATCCATCCAGTGGTACTTGAGATTACCCGGAACACCCAAGAATTGGGGACTTTATTTATACTAAGTAGAGATAAGCTATTTTGTAGGCAGAATATGTTCATAATTAATTTTTGAATGAGTTATGTAGTAAGCTTGTGCATTTTCTAAATGAAAAGAGAAGACAATATATTTAAAGCTTTCTTTTAACCCATTCACTCCTCATTTACTACAACAGTAAATTATAAGGGTAAACGATTCATAGATTACAATTAGGGGTTGGAGTGGAAGTCAATAGTGTGCTGGTTTGTGCTGGTTCCGATAAACCGAATAGGCCTATTCTAGATTCCAGCCCCATCGATTGATGGCAATATCTAGTTAATTAACTCTTTGATTTGATTCGGGTTCTGACATAAATTTAATTGACTTCAGTAGGGTATTAAGTGCCTGGAATTATATCTCTACACCCGTCAAGTCCGCATCAGATTAGATTGCACGTCGTCGACCATTTCACTCCAGTGTATGATTCCTTCACTATATTTTCGTGAAAAAAAAATCCTATTCTGATTGATTGGCTGTGAACAGTTTTATGAACCACGTAGAAAATGTATTTTGACCCACTCAACGTATTACCTAGGCCTTTAGAGTAGGCATTGAACGACTTCACGCATTCCAACCACGTCAGTGACATGGATCAATGCAGGAATAGTGGAGTGGGGCAGAGGTACGTACAATCGCTAAAACGAAGAATGAGCGCACCCTTGATTACTGCACAGTTTATTTTTCTATCTATTTTCCTTGTTTGCTTCTCGAGTCCAGAACCAAAACTCAAAGGAGAGTAGATTAAACTTGTAATGTGTACTTAGGCCTATATACTTCTCCTTGGCAGAAATATTTCGTGTAAACCCACTGTCAGGACTTCCTCAAAACAGTCATAAATAGTGCGCTCATTCTTTTTCTTAGAGGAATTGTACCTACTCATCCTCGGAGGGCCATTCCTGTGGTTATGACAGTGTACCGGTGAATCCACAAGGCATCAGAGGAGGAAATGGACGAAAACTACAGTATAAAACCGGGTAAGAGATTGAAGGTACCGTTCCGGATCTTGCCAAAAGTTGAAAATGGGAAGGCACGGAAAGACATTTCAAAGGCGACTAACGGTAGAATTCGAACCCGCTTATCTCCTGCGTTTGGATACAGCCTGGCACCATGACTTGTCGTGTTGTAACACAAAACAACCAACCAGTCGATCTTTGACCAAGAAGGCTTTCAGCTATTTAGTCGTGTAGCGTAGGCGTACATTCAATACAAACCGTTCATTAATGTAATGGATAATAATTGATATAATCGAGGCATGCGGTTATCGAATCCCTAACCTTCAGCTTTAGTCGCTAATGCGGTATTACGAAGATACAGGTACTGTTCGGGTCTAAGCTGCGTGGACCTGAGAGGAATTTGCATCGCGGACTATGAGTAGTGGTGGCGACGAATGATGAGGTTTCTCAGTACTTGCGTAGTAACAGAAGCAAATACATTAGTCGGTGACTCACTCACTCATTCCCAACGCCACACTGGATTTAGAAAGACCCTATGTTAGCAATACTGGAATAGACGAGAATGTCAGGTAACACGACTGGCTGTCGACAGGCTTCTCTGCCTGCTCCTTCCCTCCCTCTGCCCTTCATCCCGCAAGTTCACAGAGCTTAGACGCGAGCAGTAGACTACACTTCATGACGTAATATTTCTAAGCCCCCTTGATCATTAATGTGGTTGTTAAAAATTCAAATTTTTGGAATATTAACTCTGGATCACAGTTTCAGCACGGTACCATATGTTTTGAATGGACTGTAGCCTTGAAATTGAAACCGAGGACCTTTGTATTTGGAGTCTCAATGCTTACCTAGAGACCACAGAAGGAGCCTTTATATACTTTAGCAATAATACGCCTGTTAATTATGTTCTTCTTTGTTCAAAAAGTTTATTTTATTTATCGTATGGCTATTAATGCCGGGAGTGTCCGAGGACATGTTCGGCTTGCCTGAGCCTGTAGCTGCTTCCAGCGGTCACCCTTAGGGAGAGCTACAAGATCCGTTCAATTTCAAGTAGTTCCAACTTTCGCTACCAGATATCAATGCAACCTAGTGGTGAACGTTGGGACTTTCATAGAGCGTTCCGACGAAATCTAACATAACAATTTAGCTTTACACAAGTTTAGTATGTGAAAGAATCTTTTACATGCCATAAATCTATCAAATGGGTCCGCCGGCTTTACTTCCCCTCCGAAAGAAGGCATACTGAAGGATTTTTAACGCTCTTAAAAATCCGACGACTTCGGCCGGGTTTGAACCCACGATCTTCAAAAAAGGACATATTTAAAGCAAACGCTGAACTTGTGCATGATTGAGTATATCCTCGAACATCGTGGTCATTTCAGCCTCGTGTACTTGGGTGTCTGCAGAATTTGTCCGCTAACCTGTTTTATTGTGGTGTATGTAGCAGCACGCCTTATGCATTCAGGCGGAGATAGGGCTTAGGCATAATGAGACATAATCAATGAAAGCAAATATCTACATGGTTTTGTGTTTGATCGCCAAGGCAGAAACGTTTTACACGAGTAAACATAAATCTTCTCGAATGAGTAAGTATCTAGTTGTTTGTTATCAATCCAAAGATTGGTTTTATTGAAAAAATTATCATCGAAATATATATTTTTATAATTTCGATCCGGTGGGGGTAGGGATTGTTCCCGCTAATCGACACTCCTAGTTACACTACTGCCTCTACCGACTGAGCTACGCAGCCCCCTATAAGTATTATATTGCTATGCCCCGATGTCGGTTCAAGGCGCAACCGTATCGGAGATTCAACCCCATTTTGTCCGATAACCTGTGTAACTATTGTGCTGGAAGCCATTTTTCAGTGTTGCCTCAATAATCGAAATTTAATATTTGTCAGTCGGTCAACACGACTGTACCCAATTGCAATGGGTGGTTCCCTAAACCTGAAAAATATTTACATGGGATGAATAAATACAGTCAAGTTCCTGACCGATGAACACAATGTCAAGTAAATATATTTATTAATCTCATGTAATATTTTTCAGGATTAGGGAACCACCCATTGTATTGATATCGCGCCAGGAGATGGCAGTTGGGTTTGAACTGCAGATGTCTTCCAGCTCACTGTGTAGGCCTATCGTGCATTCCAAAAACATTAAGTTGGTCACTACTTGCTTCACTCACTCAGTACATTCCTTCTTTCACTGGCTGCGAGTCGTCTGCTGCGATAACAACCATTGGCACGCGGGAAGCCGATATATTTAGGTTTGGAATAGGCGGGCCGCGCTTGCTTAATGCATGATCCCCGCACCCCGTCGCAGCGTGTTGAACTGCCATATCCTAGCGCGATGACAATACTTCGGTACAATCGTGTTGACCATCCGAAAAACATTAAATTTCGATTTCAACCTGTGTAACTGTGATGTTTGTAGTAGTGTGTGCATTTGTAATTCAGGTCAGGACTGCTAGGAAAGCGGCCGTGGCTTTAAGTTAGGAACCATCCTGGCATTCGCCTGGAGTAGAAGTGGAAAACCAGGGAAAACCACTTCCAGGATGACTGAGGTGGGATTCGAACCCACCTCTTCTCATTTTTGCCTCTCGAGGCTGAGTGCACCCTGTTCCAGCCCTCAGACCAGAATTACATATCTTTGCGGAACCGGGAATCAAACCCCGTCCACCGGGGTGACAGACAAGAATGCTCGCCACTACACCACGAGATGGTCCCACTCCCTATCATGGAGTGACAGATGAGAAGTATATTTCCTGCAGTGTGGCAATATGCAGTAATATGTGGATCATAGCCACTTGGTCACTTGGTAGGGCTTAGTGCATGAAATGACTCTGTGTTCATCGGACATGAACTTTACTGTTCTTTACTATCACAAGTCTATTGTCCTATGTTCTCTGTACGTGGTATTAGAAGTATTCCATCGATATGCTGCATTTGCAATGTCGTTCCTTCAGAAATCCTGCTTTTTCTAATCGATGTAACACTGTGTGGCATCTCCCGGTTAAATCTTGCTCTTAAGCCGACATGCCACTCATTCCATTTATGTGTTCTTGAATTCCTTGGAGTGTTTCACTCAATTTACTCGCACGCCCGCCAAGGTTTATTTATAAAACATCACTAATTAACACCCACTAAGTGACCTACGCTCGTGAAATATCTCTATATGATATATTGTTACATATCCACCTACCGGGTGAGTTAGCCGTGGTCGTTATGGCATGGCTGCTGGCAGTCGCTCACATCCGGGAGGCGAGGAGGTTCGAACCCCCCGCCGGCAACCTTGAAGATGGTCTTCTCTGGTTTCCAATCTTCCTTCCAGGCAAATGCCGGGGTTGGTCTCTAACTATAGGCCACAGCCGCTACCTTCCAACTTCTCGTCCTTACATTCAAACTTTCCTCCCCAGACAACGCTTCACACGCGACGGTAGGCCTATTTGTAGCTCACCCCATGGGTGTCCACATAGAAGCAGCTACAAAACTGGCGAGCCGAACATGTCCTCGGACACTCCAGGCACTAAAAGCCATACGCTAAGAAAAATAAAAATAACTAGAAACTCCACCTGATCGTACGGACTTACGCCATAGGGGTTTTGCAAGATTATGTACTAGGATCGTTATTGTGTCCTTACCGATAGCCTCTGATAGGGATTACAATACAATCCCCACTATACAATGAAATGGGAGAGGGACGTGATTTCAGGATTAAGGGAATAGTGCCCAATGAAAGAGTTGGTTAGTTTAACGCCCAGTTTATTCTGTGTGGGAGTAAAGGAATCCACCACCATGGATTGGCTACAAGGATTGAGTGGATTAAAATTTAATCCTGAAGTAAAATCGAAAAACTGCTTCTCACCTGTTCCCTGAGCTTAACTAGCGATTGAGCTCTCAAGTACTGCCTCAGCTCCGTGGGCATTGGTCAGCGAGCGTTCGACGACCCCACTAGCCCGTTCTCCGGATCGGCAGGCAATTGACCTCTGTGACAACCTGGCTTCCACCGACGTAGTGCCTGACTGGCCTCTTATGACCTGAGCCCGCAGCTTTCTATTGAGCCCGAGTTCACATGTGCGATGTGACATCGATAGCTCATGAAGAGTATAACCTCTGTGGATGAACCGAGGACCCCCAAGCAGCGATACTTTCTCTTTGGGAGTGACTCTAATTTGAAGCACCACAAGTTGCCGCACCGCCAATGTTATTTTTTATATTTCTTGGAGAGTGAATTTATTAGAAGATGTTTGTACATATTTTGAAGCAGTGGAGAATTATATGATTTTTGTCAGTAAAAGGAAATGAAGAATGCGAAGAATGTTTATAGTTGTACCCTTGACTGGTGACATGATTGGAACATCCGGTAGTTTGATGAGCACACTTCTATAGCAGGCGAGGTCCTGTGCGGACGTGATCTATAATCGTTGTCTGAATCCACGAATACCACATTCGATAATTATCATCGAGTGCGTAATAACGTGCTAATGCACGCAGCAAAGCTGCCAGAACTATTAAGAACTGTGATTTAAAGTGCATTAATAATATTCGTGGAATTGGTATTTTTCCGTCAACCCAGAAATGAACCTAGTAATGAGCACATGTCGCTGATCGATTGAAACTGTTCAAATCGCTAAAACATTATAATTATTTGTGTAACCCTCACCAGCATTTAAAAGTGAATTTTCCATGAGCAAATCGCTCCAGTTTAAAGCAATAAGTGTGTGTTTAAATCACATAAAAGTTTTGAGTGGGTTTAGTGGCACAAGCTGCTATTTCGAGTCTGTGAGCGGATTAACACATGGCCATTCTTTGCAACAACCCGCTATATGAGTGTAGAATCTGTGAATTCAGCAAATCAAAGTTACAACTCATTTAAACTCAGTGAAAAGTCAAACATTTCACCATCATGGAGCTAACTTTATTGGTTCAACGCCACGTGGACACGCTGATTATTCCAACTATCATGGAGGCTATTATGGAATAAAATCCCGATATGGAGGGACATAGCGACGGATGACGCTTATTGAAGGAAGGACGGAGTCTTGGCTACCATAACCATGCCGCAGCATTTGCCGAGGAGACCAGGCAATGCATACACGCTGGAGACGTGTAAGGAAGTCAAGTGAGTCCGACTGAAAGTAGATACTTTTTATGTACGATCATGGCAGGGAGGATTGATTATAGAAGACCTTACATAGCACATTCTTAGGTAGGGTTTATCTCTTTATTTCACGAAGTTATTCAGTACTACACTATACCGTATCATTTGCCAGAGCCTGGGACAAACGCTTTTGCCATTATCATTGTAAATACATTTTTGAAAGCTCGAGAACAGTGCGCTGAATGGAGCCCATTTACGTAAAAACATTCTGTTATATAATCATACCACCAATACATTCCACTGGGTACAGTTAGTCATTGTATCCAGATGTTGTCAAGGCCGTAGCCCGGCAAATGTCATTTATACTCACCTAGTGGTCGCGAACGCAACGCACTCTTTAATAAGTGAATGAGTTTAGATGGTAGTGAACTATATGCTAGCAGCCACCGCATGAAACCTGTTCTGACGCTGCACAAACACATGGGACTGTTTCTTTTGTTTTATTTTTATCAATTGACAATCTGGTGACTATGAACCAATGCTGTAATTATTAAGATGAGCCATGCAGGCTATCTTGGGGTCATTTTTTAACTGTAAGGAAGACCCAGGTTTATTATAACACATGTTTCTTGACTGCATAAGTTTCTGACACAATCGCAGTCCATGCACACTTTAAGTACGTTTAAGAGTACAATTAAAGATCCACAGCTGATTTGTACAGCAGATTATAACCTTGTCCACAGGCTGGAATCGTATAAGGCTAGTTATTATTCTCGTATCAGAAACAAACATTGTAAATATATAACACAGTTATTATATTATCTTTGCCCAAAACTTGGCCACTTCCAGAGCACTCTGTGTCCCCCGACGAAGATCTTCTTCCATGCAGGATGCTGGGCACAGTCGACACTCAGTCATATGCTGAACAGTGTGGTCTTCTCCACAATCACATTGAATATCATCCTGGTCAATGTAACCCCATCTTGCCATATTAACCTTTGATCTGCCTACTCTAGAGCGCAGTCTATTCAGGGAATTCCAAGTCGTCCATTCCTCGTCATAGCCAGGAAGTAGAGTTTCTGAAACATTTTCCCAACCAGGGGGAAGGTTGGTCATAGCCATTCATATTTGCAACCTAGCTTTTTCAGCAGTGGTTCTAAGTTCCTTTGATATTCTAAGGAAACTCTTCCTCGACTTCAGTCGTTGCGGTTGAGGTTCGTGTCCATATAGAGGATGAGTTCTTTCATGCTCCACTGTCTTTCGTTCCTTGTTCGCAGCTATTTCTCTTCGAACAGATGGGTGGTGCTATTCCTGCGAGGAGATAAAGCCATTCGACTGGAGTTGATTTCAAGCAACCTGTTATAATCCTGCAGGTATCGTTGAGAGCTACATCCACCTGTTTGGCATGTGTTGAATTATACCAAACAGGAGAAGCATACTCTGATGCAGAATAGCATAGTGCCATTGCTGATGTTCGGATCGTTTCAGGTTGACTACCCCACTGTGATCCAGCCAGTTTGCGTAGGAGATTGTTCCTGGAAGAAACTTTCGACTTGGAGTTCATGCAGTGCTTCTTGAAAGTAAGAGATCTGTCAAGTGTCACTCCTAGATATTTTGGAGTCTCACAGTGTTCCAGTTCTAACCCTGACCATACGATCTTTAACTTGCGAGTAGCTTCCCTATTTCTCAAATGAAAAGCACACACTTGTGTCTTTGAGGGGTTTGGCTTAAGCTGGTTTATGTTGTAGAATCTGGAAATATTTTTAAGGGCATTCGTGAGGGTGTTCTCCACTGATTCAAAATCTGCGCTCTGAGTGGCTAGAGCAAGGTCATCAGCATACAGGAAACTTCTGCTGTTCGGGGCTATAGGTTGGTCGTTTGTGTATATTGAACAGGATTGGAGCCAGTACACTTCCTTGCGGGAGGCCGTTTTTCTGTAGTCGCCATCGACTACGCTGTCCTTGAAAGTCGACGAAGAACCTGCGATTTTGCAAAAGAGTGGCGATGAGCCTGGTTAGGCTAAAATCCTTGGTGAGGTTGTAGACCTTGACTAGTAGTAGCTGATGGTTGACAGTATCATACGCTGCTGATAGGTCGACAAATACCACTCCTGTCACCTTACGAGCTTCAAACCCATCTTCTATAAACTGTGTGAGATTCAGCAGTTGTCCAGTACAGCTTTTACCAGGGCGAAATCCAGATTGCTGAGGTATAAGTAAGGGGTCAATTACAGGTGATAGGCGATTTAAAATCAATCTTTCCAGCAGTTTGTAGAGGTGACATAGTAGTGCAACTGGTCTAAAATTCTTTGGATTATTTCCTTCTTTGCCAGGTTTCAGCAAAGCGATCACTCGGCTCTTCCTTCATATCTTTGGAATTTGGCTTTTGCTCACACAGTTGTTGAAAAGTTGGAGAATCCATTTCTGTGTTGTTAAGCCAAATTGTTTAATTTGCTCGGTCCGTATATCATCCAAGCCAGCTGATTTTCAATTTTTGCTCTGTTTGATAACCTTCTCTATTTCTTCCATGCTGAATGATGATGTGAGATCATTACTCTCCTCTTGCTCTTCTCTTTGCAATTTCGTTTTTTTTTTGATTTGTGGGTCGCCTTCCCGTTCAGCAGTAGCTGATGTGCTATTTGATTGGCAGTGACATTATGACGTGCAGTGGTCTTAGTTGGGTCATTGCTTAGACGTCTCAGAAGTCTCCATGCTTTATGACTGTCTTTTTTCAGATCCAAGTTTTCAATAGTTTTATTTATTTTTTATTTTTTAGCGTATGGCTTTTAGTGCCGGGAGTGTCCGAGGACATGTTCGGCTCGCCAGTTTTGTAGCTGATTCGAGACGGACACCCAATGGGTGAGCTACAAGTACCGTTGGGGAGGAAAGTGGTAATGTAAGGACTAGGAGGTGGAAGGTAGCGGCTGTGGCCTATAGTTAGGGACCAACCCCGGCATTTGCCTGGAAGGAAGATGGGAAACCACAGAAGACCATCTTCAAGGTTGCCGGCGGGGGGATTCGAACCTCCTCACCTCCCGGATGTGAGCGACTGCCAGCAGTCATGCCGTAACGACCTCGGCTAACTCACTTTCAATAGTTTTTATCCACTGATACCTTTTTGTCTCCCTTATAGAAGAAATGAGCTTGTTTCCTGCTTCCACAGTTGCTTCACTGAAAGGATTTTCTTCAAATAAGTTGCTATATTCTACTAGTAGGGTGGCTTGATCTGATGTAAACCCAGGAATATAAGATTTTCGACAGCCACGGGGGATAGACATCCTTGAACATCTCTTTACAGCCATGGTAAAGGTGTCATAACATTCGGGTACTGGTTCTATGGAAGATACTTCGGTGTCCAGCATTTCTGTAAACCTTGACCAGTCAGCCTTCTTAAAGTTCAATCTCCTCCGAAAAGATACCTTCTGTGGTATTATAGCAGCGAATAATTGGCACATTATTGGTCTGTGCTGTGAGTTTGGTATTGGGAAACAGACATGTTTTACACACTGTTGACTGATACTGCTGCTGCCAAATATGAGGTCAGGATTGTATGCTCGCCTCCACCTGCCTCTGTTAAAGCATCCAGGTAGTTTTGCATCATGGATTAAAGTCAGATGATTTATTTCTGCCCATTCTTGTACTGCTGTCCCATTCTCATCTTCGTGATCGTAACCCCAAACAGTACTATGGCTGTTGAAATCGCCGATCACAATCTGCACATGTTTATTTTCAAAATTGGATGGTTTGTTAATAATGAATTCAGCACTAGGTGGTTTATAAAAGGATAAGATGGTACAATTAGTTGTTTCTAGGGTGAGGATTTCTTCTGTAAATGCTGTAGATACAATTTGGATTTCAGGATGAACAAAGATAGCACTTCCATATTTATCATGTGGTCTTTCAATGGCGAGACGCATTCCATGTATTTTTGGTCTGCGCATGTCACACCGTCTATATGTCTCCTGTATGCACAGTACATTGCACTGGTGATGAGTGCATCGTTCTTGTAGCAGTTCTTCTTTGGCAGGTGTTATGCCTTCTATGTTAATAGAGATAATCGTTAACTGTGGCCCTGAAAAGGGCTCGAAAATGGATGTTTCTGTTACATTTATTAAGCACTACAGAGGTAGGATCTGATTACCCTTAGTTGCAAAATACGCTTTCGGGTACTATTTGAGCCAGCGGCGTGTATGATTGTTGTCTCATTGACTGCGCAAGTGGCAGACGGGCCGAGTGTTATTGAGAAGCACTTATATGTGCACATGAAGGTTTGGAAAGAGGTTTTTCTTCCAATTATGAGTCTGATGTTGGTTTGTCTACATCAATTTTTCACACTTTTCGAGTTAAACATGGTTACTAAACCAATACAGAGAAACTGGTAACTAAAAGATGACTTTAATAAATAGTATCATAATAATCAAATAGCAGGATTTGTATCTAAACTGAAACCTAAATGAAGTATTAGGAAATATGTGTAAACATGATTAAACCCACTAACCGTAAAGAAACCTAGATCATCAATGCTTAGATTTTGCTATTCTTCGACATCATAAATACAATTTTAGGCATTCTTTATTGTGAGACGACAATCAGTTAACTACGTGTTTAAACACGGTAGCTAATCTGATAATGCGACATTAGCCATGAATTGCTCATGCAGTTGCTGACATAATTTTCTCTCCCATACATTCATGACCCAACTTCACAAAGAGTGGAGCTGCGAGTAGGCAGGTCAGTGGCGCCAATTGCGCAAATTTAAAGGGTGATATGTAATAAATTTGTGTTGTACACTAGATTAGCTTTTTCCATTTAATCTGTTAGGTTCAGAATGTGCTTAGATTTTGCTTTGTAATACATTTTGGATGAAACGATTCTCGTTTGCATCATTGCTACTGTTAACATACGATAGGTATTATCTTAAATTACTGTAACGTTAAATGTTAGAGATGGCACCATCATAGCATAGTTTTCAAACTTATTGTGCAGTAAATGTAACGAATTATTTGCATTGTAAACAAGTAAATATATTTCTTCGTTGTAAATTCAGGCTTGTATTATCATTATTATTGCAATCTCCGAAGTAATTGTGTAGGGTTGAATTACGTGTCATTCTCTTAGCTTTGTTTGTTGATCTCTTCATTTTAAGTAGGATTTCGAGAGGCTTAATTTTTAGGATTATTGGCACAGAGACAAGTAAATTTATATTTGAACTGATTAGCACGGATTAGCCGTTTTTAACCTCTCTGAAGTAGGTTAGGGGTCTGCCACTTTTTGAATAAAACGAGTGCTATTTAAATGTAAGCCTGGCCTCTTTACTGTATTTTTGTGTTTGTATTCCTTTGAACTGGTAGTTATGATCTCTCATTATACCCGACACCCCCCGAGTACAGTTTCCTTGTGCATTCCCAGTCCAAGAATGCATTCCTCCC
Organism: Meconema thalassinum; assembly: GCA_946902985.2. Taxonomy (NCBI): domain Eukaryota; kingdom Metazoa; phylum Arthropoda; class Insecta; order Orthoptera; family Tettigoniidae; genus Meconema; species Meconema thalassinum. The sequence continues at coordinate 1,071,724,202 of OX336389.2, forward strand.
CGTCCTATATGTCTTATCGTTGGAGGAGGGTTTCGGAAGGGTCATTTAAAGTCTTTGGCTCCCCGAAATCCTCGTCAAACGGGCACACTATAGTGAGGAAGTGAGGTTCTTGCTAACCAGGTTAAACTGGGGTTCAAACTTCGATACGGTTGCGCCTTGAACCGACATCTGGGCACAACAATATGATACTTATAGGGGGCTGCGTTGCTCAGTCGGTAGAGGCAATAGTGTAACTACGGGGGGCGATTAGGGGGAACAATCCCTACCCCCACTGGATCGAAACAATAAAAATATATAATTCGATGATTATTTTTTAAATAAAATCAATCTTCGGATTGATAACAAACAACTAGATTATGTACGTTTACACTTACTAATTTGAGAATATTTATGTTTACTCGTGTAAAACATTTCTGCCATGGCGATCAAACACAAAAACGAAAACATGTAGATATTTGCTTTCATTGATTATGTATCATTATGCCTAAGTCCTACCTCTGCCCGAATGTATAAGGCGTGATCAAAAAGTTTCCGTTTGAGGGCGTTGAATGCCGAACAAGAACCACACCGGATGGCTGTTTGTCTGCAACACCTGATGCGTTTCAATGTTGTAGGCAATATGTTTCTGGTGTTGCAGACAACGAAAGCTGATGCCACCACTGGGAACCGGAATCGAAAGTGTCGACGATGCAGTGATGTCATCCATCGTGCCCTCGTCCTAAGAAGTTCAAGAGCCAACTAGCGGATAGTTGGCCCATTGCTTATTGATGTCATGGAACCTGACGTTTCCATCACTGGAGAACGGTTTAGCGCAACACTGGAGAAATTATGGCGTGCAATTAGGGCCAAACATTCGGGAAAACTGCGACAAGGGGTGCTGCTGTTTCATGATAACGCACATCTCCATTCCGCAAGGTCGTAACGCACAAGGTGCACCAACTCAAGTGAGAGACACTCGGGTATCCGCACTATAGTCTTGATCTCTGACCATACAATTATCACGCCTTCAGTCCCTTAAAAAGGGCATTGAAGGGTCGACTATTCCTGTCGGACGAGGAAGTGCAGCAGGCGGTTACGGACTTCTTCACCTAGCAGGACACGGTGTTTTACCATACGGGGATCTCCAACTATGTGCGTCAGTGGGATGAGTGCCTCAATAGCATACCGACTCTGGACTGTACGGCCGTCAAACATTTTGATCACGCCTTATAATTTTAACTCCGCCGATATTCCTTCAGAAGCTAATTCTAGCTACGTCACTGGGTAGAGGCACTGCGCTTTTACATGGGAGGGAGTTGGTTCGGTACCCGTACAAAGACTGCTGGATTTGAGAAAAACATACCACTTCCTGGAACTCACTTAGCCCCCAACATAAATGAGTAGGTTACCAGGTTAAAATCTGGGAGCAAGGTTGTCCGGGCTTTCCACTACTTCATGGCCTATACAGGAGGTTGGATTTGCTTTACTTCTATAAAATACATACGAGGGAACATCACGAACGTGAATCTCCTGATATCACTGAAACTCATACTCTCTACCCAATCTTACTACCAGAACCATTCCCTCGGCAGCTTGTGCCTGTGTATAGATCGGACGCTAGTTTTTGATCGCTGCACATTTCAAACGGAAGGCTAAGAGCGAGTTACTTGCTCTGTTGGTGTGAGTAGTGCCTCTAGCCTCTGCCCATATGCTTTGCCTGGTTTGGAAATTCGTAATGGTCTTCCTCCCCCTAGTTGTAAACACCTATCGCTGCTTGTCGCCCTGCCGACATAAAACTTCCTGTCCCTCCCTCAGGCTGTGGAGAGTGGGGTTAGCAAACAGACCGGCCAAGAACTAGCACTCGATCTATACATATACTGTATACCTACTTCGCTATCCTTTTATCCTCCAGGGTTGGCTTTTCCCACGGACTAAACGAGGGATCCCACCTCTACCGCCACTGAGGACAGTGTCCTGGAGCCTGAGACTCTGAATCGGGGATAAAACTGGGGTGTGTGACCAGCACTACGCCCAGGCGGCCTCACCTGCCAAGCGAACAGGTGGCCTGATGAAGGGATGGGAAGAGTGACGGTTAGGCAAGCAAGCGGGAAAGTGGCGTCCGTGGCCTTACAGTAGTTACTGCACCCGAAATTTGAATGTTTTAGGACAAAAATGATGATATTTTTCGAGCCCCATGATAAAATGTAACGTGTAAAGATTGACGCTGGAATGAGACGCAAACGAGTTTTGTTAACAAGCTCAGGCTAGGGGAGTGCGAGATCACGTGATTTGTGACGCTCGAGAGAGCCTAGCAAGGTGAAGACTTGCATCGCAACAAGGATTATACCGTGAATTGATAATAATTATTGTTATAAAATAGATCATTGGAGATTAGCTGACAGCTAATGAGAAGAGGTTTTATGGAAGAGAATATAACCATTACCTAGTTAATGCTATTAACGAATGCATTTAAGCCCCAAGAAGGACTTTTTAATAATTGGGATACTGAAGAAAATTACGAGAGGATATTATCAGTACTTTGAAAGTCGATAGAAGGGAGAAGTACACTGTAATAAGCATTATTCAGGTACGTGCTTTTTATTTTAGGGGGAGATAAAATGGCGCCGGAATTAATACGAGATGGAGAAGGGGAACACAGAGAGAGCGTTCTTAATCCTAGAAGAGTCGTCGTAGACAGACGTGTTACCGGGAGTGTTTGATTCCAAGGAAGTAAAGCCGAGTGAGGAGTTGCACCACTCGAGAAGTCAGCGCCGATCCCGGCCGAGTTAATGTACGGCCGCGCTTACTGCAAATCTAGTGCAAGTTAAGTCGAGATATAAATGCACATTTCTGAATTATTATACAGTACAATTAATACTGAAGTGAATTCTAGTTATACCTTTGTGTATAGACAAACATTTTGTGAACTTTGAACGTCGCAATTTCGAAAATTAAGGCAATTATAGACAGTAAACTTTCCTGCAAGAAAAGTAACGCATTTCAACACGAGAAGCAATTTTGTTCGGCAAGTTAGCAGCGAACGATCTTTCATGCTACAAGACAACGTGAGTAACAGTGTGTTGTATGAACATTGAAGCCTTTGCTTATATGAACATTATGATTACTGCAAACATGAATACAGAAATATTATTCGACATTATGAAGATGTTAGTGATTATGGTATAGAAACTTTATGCGACTGGGATATGATAATGCAGAGCTGTGATTAGACAACATGGAGCAACGTTAATTAACTGCAGATTATATACAACATCTAGAATGTCTACAAAGTCAAGTATACATGAAACATTATGCACATTACCATCTAGTACAATTAATGTATAACTAGGGTAAACCCGTTGAAATTCAACGGAATATTAAGTCCCTTGGTCGGTCAAACTGGAGTGGCTAAATCAGACTCCAGAAATTAACGTATAGACTGAAGTGTGTAGTAACTATTTGTAGAGAAATTTTGGTTCAATGTCTCTTAAATCTAGTGATGTTAGAGTACCTCCTTAAATACAACATTTATTGTCCTATGGCCCGCCGGCTCTATTTGTACTTTCAAACTATCAAATGATCGAACTCGAGACATTGCTACGTACAGCTGGCCATGGCTAAATACAGGTTGGGGTAAATATACACCAACACGGTCTCAAGTCGAGCTTTGTTAATTGTTATACTGAATGCAAGGCGAATAGGAAACTGGCGTCATTAAAAATTAAATGGAAGAGTTGTGTCGGATGCTATTAAATCAATTCTGGGAATCAGCACACTCTGTCCAACACTTAACCCTGTAATGATTTCAAGATCTAAACAACTGTCATGCATTTTTCGCACAATTAATCTTGTTCCATTTAGAAGCCCCTGTGTAGCTTTACGTTTCTTAATAACATTACAATCAGTCCAGGTTTTTAGTTAAGGACATGAGGAGGCAAGCCACTTAATTCTAAGCTGTTCAGTAACTCTATGGGAAATTGGAGAGTTTCATTTTCATCTTCAGTAATTAAGTTATTTACAGTGATGTACGTTCTGGCCGTTCCGGGTAGAAGATCTATAACTTTAGATTTAATTTAAACACAGTGTTCATTTTTAGGGGCAAGAATGGCAATTTTGGAGAAACTTATAGCATCTTATGGTGACTGAAATTTATTCCCGTAAATTTCAGAGACGTGTCCTGTTTCACGATGACAGAGGGTGGTAAATCAATAACAGATTGCTTTGCCGATTCCTGATTCACGGAAGGGTAATCTCCATTACCAATTTTCAGCAAAAAATCAGCGAAGTCTAATTCTTCTGGTTCTGCTCGCATATTTTTAATAGATGAAATATTTTAAATTCTCACCAAAGAGGAGAAAATTTAATGCAGTTCTGAATAACAGCTTGTTTGGAAGCATGCGGAACTACAGGCAAAACTTGTCTAAAATCTCCACCTAGTACAATAACTTTCCCTACAAAAGAGATGGAATTACCCATGATGTCTTGCAAAAGTCTATTAACGTACATCAGGGCATGCAAGTTAGCCATTGGTGCTTCATCCCATATAATCAGTCTTGTTGACCTGATATCATGTGCTCCTTTACTGTTCATTTTTAAAGATGAAACAGAAGCTTCGTGTAATTTCAGCGGTAATTTAAATCTGCTGTGGAATTAGATCTGTGCATAGTATCACCCTCCACTCCCGTGGGCGCTATGTCTTCCACAGCATTAGACCTGTGCGTAGTATCACCCTCCACTTCTGTGGGCGGTATGTCTTGTACAGCATTAGACCATTGCATAGCTTTGGATGTCGCACGCAAAATGGGAGAATTCTATCGCCTTTTGAATGCTAGACGTCGCGCTGCACTTTCCCCACGGCAAGTCAGTGTCTTTCTCCTCTTGCGTGTTTCTTGAACAGTATCATTCACTGCGATTGGTGGTGACCGTTGTAAAATATATGGAATGGAACTCCAAAACACTGTAATGGCCAGCATCAACACTACCCGAAAGAAGAAGGTTGCAAATAATGTTTCCAATACCATAGTCAAAACTTACGTTACTATCATCTCTGTAAACCCTGATTAAATAATCAGGGAATAACTGACCAATACAATGTCATTCAACATGGCCAGCATATTCCCCGTCCAGAGATAACACATTTTCGTAGTCAGTTGAATTACTAACGGCCAGTCTGTAGGATGGGTCACCTACAACAAAATCTTTATAATATTTCCATGCAGTCTTAATTGACTGAACAACTTGTAAGACGCAATGGTACTGTCATCTGTTGTCAGGTACTGTAACTGATTGCGGGTATTCAAACTGCTTTGTGGAGACAACAGGAAGCTCTTTTGATCACATGCTGGAATGGAATGGAATGGAATGGTAAAACGGAAATAAAACGTAATGATGCGGAATGTAGAAATAATATAACTGCCCGTAGGAAGGGTTTCCATCATTGTGAGGGTAGCTGGCGGATTGTATAATTTTCGTATATGGGCGAGGTACTGTCATCAGTTGTCAGTTACTGGAACTATATGGGCGAAGTACTGCCATCTGTTGTCAGTTACTGGAACTGATTGCAGATATTATATAAAATTTAATTGCAGCCGAATGGCCAAAATACAATATTGGTTATTTAGTCTATAGATCTTTGCTATACTCTAAAACTCATTTTGACCTATTTTTTGCATCGGTTGATGTGATAGCGTTCACATCCTTCACCACACAAAGTACACACACACTCATTTCCTACTTGATGGAAATGTGTCGTCGCAAATAGTTTGTGGTAATATCCATGAACCGCTAAACTTGTGATGACATGCCTTAATAAATTCTTGATTTGCCTCCGTCCAGTGTCGGTCCCACATGGCGTCTGTACAATAAAATTCAAGCCAAATATATTGAAACGCTGTATTGGGGACAACCGTTAGTTCCTTTGGTCACATGCTGTAATACAATGGTAAAACGGAATGCACTACGAAGTCAATCGGTTAAGACGTTTTCTCAATCTCGACGTAGATTTCTTGCCTGCTTTATGCAAGAAATACTGTAATTCCAGTCAAATCGTACATAACTCACTTACAAAATGTAAAACGTTAATAATACTCATTGACAAAACAATATTTCAGTGGTAACAAGAAGTTCCGTGACGAACTAAAGAGCCTACTTTTCTTAAAATTTAAGATTCATGCCAATGATTAATCTATAATGATCTATCTAGAATAATGACGAAATTAAGTTGGTAATATCGAAATTTCTAATTAGTTAGAAAAACTGTATACCTGGCATAATGTAGCCTAATAGAGAACTACAGTTGGCAGCCCTGGTGACTGAATATATTCTTAGTTCCATCTCTTAAGGTACAGAATACAAAATTTGGTTGAAGTCCAATGGATAGCATGGACGTTACATGCAGTTAAACATTGGACCTAACAGCGCGCGTAAAATCATGTTGGCAACAATGACATACATGTATTAGTCAGAAATAATCTGAAATAATATGATCTATTGTTGTGTCAATTTTGAATGAAATCCATTAGTTAGTATAGAAGTTACATTTTTTTTTTTTAGTCGTTTACACTCCAGGTTGGTGGAACCCACGGACTCAGCGAGGGAACTCACCACTACCGCCTCTACCGGCAGTGTCCTAGAGCTGGGAACATCGAATCGGAAGGGATACAACTGGTGAGGTGGGATTGGCACCTCGCCCAGGCGGCCTCACCTGCAAAGCGAACAGGGGCCTCATGAGGGAAGGTAAGGGATGGTGAGGATGGATAGGCAAGGAAGAGGGAAGGAGGCGGCCGTGGCCTTGAAGAAGGTACCATCCCGGCATTTGCCCGAAGACGAAGTGGGAAACCACGGAAAACCACTTCGAGGATGGCGGAGGGGGAATCGAACCACCTCTACTCATTTGGGCCACCCGAGGCTGAGTAGACCCCGTTCCAGTCCTCGTACCACTTTTCAAATTTCGTGGCAGAGCCGGGAATCGAACCCAGGACCTCCGAGGCGGCAGCTAACCATGCTGACCGCTACGCTACGGAGGCGACATAGAAGTTACATGCATTTTAAAATTGGACCTATCAGCAGGCTTAGAATCATGTTGGCAACACTGACGTATATTAGTTACTCCAAATTAATCTAGAATGCCAGGTACTATACGGGTGCAAAGTTTAGAGCTATTGGCTTGCATACTTTCTGATATATTGATATTAGGGTGACAAAAATAGAGACAGTATTTATTAACAGTTGGCAGCCCTGGTTACTCTTAAGAATCGGCATATACATATCTGTCATGGTACACATAGCACACACGAAATTTGGTTGAAATCCAAATGATAGTATAGAAATTATATATGTATTTAAAGTTGGACTTCTCAGCAGGCTTAGAATCTTGTTGGTAGCACTGACGTATATAAGTTACTCCAAATTAATATAGAATGTCAGGTACTATACGTGTGCATAGTTTAAAGCTGTCGACTTGCATACTTTCTGATATATTGGTATTTGGATAAAATAAATTGAGAGCATTTATTAACAGTTGGCAGCCCTGGTGGATCTTAAGAATACGTTCAGTCATATCTGTTTATGTACACATAGCACATACGTAATTTAGTTGAAATCCAATTGATAGTGTAGAAGTTATTTGCATTTAAAATTTGGACTTATCAACAGGCTTATATTCATTTTGGCACCACTGTGATGTATGGCCTCCTGGAAATTAAACTGCAATATTATTATCTATACGTGTGCCAATTTTGAAATAGCTCCTATTCATAGCTTCCAAGATATCCAACATGGAGTTCAAATTTCAATTGCGATTTTTCAGCAGTTGGTAGCACTGACATCATTTTCAAATATGGCCGTGAGACATTCAGGTATAGATCTTTACTCCTACCAAATTTTGTTTCGATTGCTGCAGCCGTTTAGGAGTTGATAGGGGGTGGGGACACACACACAGACAGACAGACAGACAGACAGACATTTGCCCGATCTCATAAGTCTACTTTTTCCTAATTTTTGCAAAATGTGAAAAGTAGGCTAAAAATACGTGCAGATATGTGGGATCGAACCACGGCACTTACGATCCACAGTAATTCAATTTAACCACACGGCTATTCGCGCACTTATATTTGGCATGCGGCCCAACCATTCATGATATCGTCATAACACGCTGTGAGGAAAATGTCCATTCGAGTAACAACAAAAAATCAATGTTGCACATTCGTATGGGTTCATACTCTTACTATATTTTATTGTCAGGACTTGGTTAATGTCCGTTTTCAAATACACGGAAGCTTAATACATGGACGCGTACAGTTATTAAATAAATTACATTTTAATGGACTTCTGACGCCATTACTGTCATGAGCCAAGGCGCATGCGCATGCGTGAACGGCAAGAATTCTCATTTTTAGCCTACTTTTCACATTTTGCAAAACTGAGGAAAAAGTAGACTTACGAGATCGGGCAAATGTGTGTCTGTCTGTCCTTCTGTCTGTCTGTCTGTCCTTCTGTCTGTCTGTGTGTGTGTCCCCCCCTATCAACTCCTAAACGTCTGCAGCAATCGAAACAAAATTTGGTAGGAGTAAAGATCTATACGTGAATATCTCACGGCCATATTTAAAAATGATGTCAGTGCTACCAACTGCTGAAAAATAGCAATTGAAATTTGAGCTCCATGTTGGATATCTTGGAAGGTATGAATAGGAGCTATTTCAAAATTGGCACACGTATAGATAATAATATTGCAGTTTCATTTCCATGAGGCCATACATGGCAGTGTTGCCAAAATGATTATAAGCCTGCTGATAGGTCCAAATTTTAAATGCATATAACTTCTACACTATCAATTGGATTTCAACCAAATTTCGTATGTGCTATATGCACATGAACAGATATGACTGAGCGTATTCTTAAGAGCCAACAGGGCTGCCAACTGTTAATAAATGCTCTCAATTTTTGTATATTTTGTATATCCAAATTCCCATATATCAGAAAGTGTGCAAGCCGACATCTTTAAACTATGCACACGTATAGTACCTGACATTCTATATTAATTTGGAGTAACTTATATACGTCAGTGCTACCAACATGATTCTAAGCCTGCTGAGAGATCCAACTTTAAATACATGTACTATCATTTGGATTTCAACCAAATTTCGTGTGTGCTATGTGCACCATAACAGATATGACTATGCCGATTCTTAATAGTAACCAGGGCTGCCAACTGTTAATAAATACTGTCTCTATTTTTGTTACCCTAATATCAATATATCAGAAAGTATGTAAGCCAATAGCTCTAAACTTTGCACACGTATTGTACCTGCCATTCTAGATTAATTTGGAGTAACTAATATAGGCCTACGCCAGTGCTGCCAACATGATTCTAAGCCTGCTGATAGATCCAATTTTAAAATGATGTAACTTCTAAACTAACTAATGGATTTCAATCAAAATTGACACAACAATAGATCATATTATTTCAGAATATTTCTGACCAATACATGTATGTCATTGTTGCCAACATGATTTTACGCACGCTGTTAGATCCAATGATTAACTGCATGTAACGTCCATGCTATTCATTGGACTTCAACCAAATTTTGTATTCTGTACCTTAAGAGATGGAACTAAGAATATATTCAGTCACCAGGGCTGCCAACTGTAGTTCTCTATTAGGCTACATTATGCCAGGTATACAGTATTTCTAACTAATTAGAAATTTCGATATTACCAACTTAATTTCGTCATTATTCTAGATAGATCCATATAGATTAATTATTGGCATGAATCTTAAATTTTAAGAAAAGTAGGCTCTTTAGTTCGTCACGGAACTTCTTGTTCTTTATTAATTTAAAAATATACTGTAATATATTTGTTTATTTTAAAGACACTCTGCTAATCTACAGGCCTAGAGCTTTCGACAGATTGCTCTACGAAGTGAATCGGTTCTACCGTTCCCTCAATCTCGTCGTTACAAAAATCAGCTTAGTGTTTTAAATATATAGATCATGTACATATACTTTTGACTACGATCAATTATTATCATTCATTGACCAACTACATGAACATTAATAACTACGATTGTGATTCGATCTACAACTTACACATTTTATTTGTAGCTATGAAACTATATCCACTAGATTGTTCGAAAATAATGTGGGAAATTCAAATGGAGTCGGCGAATGAAGAGTCATCATCAGGAAGACAGAATATGTCAGGGACTAGGCCCGACAATTTATTAAAACTTGGAATCCATGTACGAGAGACGCAGTTCGATGTCCGGTGGAGATGGCTGTTTTCCGGAGAGAAAATCCTTCCTTATCCGAGGTCGCTGTTCTTTCGCTGGTGTGGACGGATTTGGTTTCAACATTGCATTCGTGGGAAGATGAAACATCTAAGTATTTTCCTAATACCTGAAATGAGCTTCAAGAGTCTTCAGACAAGGTAGAAGTGCCCTGCATTATTATGTAGTTAAAGTATTGTGATGGCATTAAGAGCAACATTTCTCCATATTTCATTTATGTATTTTCACTTCGATGTTTAACAAGTTTATTCAACAAGATCATGTAGGATGATTGTCTTATGTCATCCATACAGGAAAGTTCAACGATTCAGTTTCTGAACTGAAGTTTATTTGTTTGGGAATTTATATTCCACTTTTGAAATTTAATAAATTAGTATTCGTCGTTTTTCGATTTATGAGTTAGGATTTCAGACAGTTTTGTCTTAGATGTCTAGTAAATTCATTTTGAGTAAACTGAATTGGGCATCTTATTGTAAGAAGAATATTAGTACAGGGGAAGCAATCTACGTGTGGTATATTGTGACATATCACTTATTACTATGAACATTTCGTCGATCTGGCAAGTAATATTCGTCACGATTATGATATAAAGTCATGTACTCATGAACATTCTTTGTTTAGAATGGAGATACATTCAGGAGTTATCATACCCATTTATTTGAAGGAAAGCTTTGCTCTTTCATTAAATGTAACATTATTTGAGTCATATCTTCTTGGAAGATAATTCACCCGACAGCAGGGAATTTAGATAAGAGTCTATTCCAGTCGTGATTGATATTTATTCGACACTTAAATAACACTTGTTGTTATTTATACACAAATGAAATGCTACGTTATTTTGTGAAAGTAATATTGCAACCATGTAACATTGAAGCCAAGATCAGTATGGTGAAACGAATTTATGTATTTTTATTACATGTATAGAAGCAAGGAATTGATAACAAAGTAACAATGTTTAGTAAACCTACGTAGATCTTTCACAAGAAACTTCTATGGTCGTTTTGAGAACGTAAGTTAAGTCATAAGAACAGATATTGCTGTTGACAATGTAAGCAGTTGGTTGGAACAACGCTAAGATAAATGCTAGTTGAAGTTAATGCAAGTACTACAGGAGTATTGTTGGAAACAATTACATTGATGTTACAAGAGTTGTTTATTGAATATACGAGGAAGGTTCATGCCGTATATAGAAGTAGTAGAGTCTGCGAGGAAATATTTGTTGGAATACGAAGGTGTTGCCGTATTATTGCATTGTTGTACTGTTGTGTGGAGATCAAAGCATTGTTATATGTTAGTAGAGTTATTGAGAACTCCTATGTGTGAATAGATCCACGATATAGAGGGAGAGATAGAAGCAGAGTAGGCAGAACGATGTTTGGGAAACGTTATTAATCTTTGTTCACTAAACTATTTTTTAAACTTTATTAAACCTGGAACTATCTAATAATAATATGAACTTATCTTAGATGATGGGTCATATGGGACCGGAGATGACAATAAACCTAATACAGACTTAAATGGTATAGCATTTTAACAATTTGAAAGAAACTAGAGAAGGGAACTCTAAATTATAGCTAAAACTAATAATATCGAGTCTAAAATAATACCCAAGTAAACTTGATGAGATAGATGATGATTAACATTGTATATAATAATTTATAACCTTTTAATTAAGGGTTTTATTATTTTTAATAATATTGATGTATGTTGCGTGTTTAATATGTTTACAACGGTTAGGAGTAGATGTTTTAGGATGAAAGTATGTGTTTATTGAAAGACACGAGCAAATGAACTACGTCAGTTGCAAATGACGCTAGTCTTGTAAATAATTAGAATGGTATTGTGTGAAAGTGATTGATAGAGAAACTACAGATTTGTAAAGGATGTTGTCATGTATAAATGAATTAGATTGGTATCTGTTTGTGATCCGGCAATGTTTTACAGTCTCGGCGTGTTATAAAAATGAAACGGGAAGTTGGAGTACAGGTGTAAAACGCGTAAACAGCTTGTTGAATCCCAGGCTCGATTATATAAGCAGAGTGCAGGTGTGCATTGTAGCGAAGAGAGTTCTGAATGAACTGTGTCAATGAAACGAGACGGCAGTCAGGTGTTATTCTCGACACGCGTAACTGTGTGAAATATTTTACAGAAATGTCAGACTCTCCATAACATTGTCGCTAATGTTTTAACGATCTGTAAATGGCAGAGACCACCCAAAATGTAACCAGCATATGTGTGAAGTCGTGTGAATCCAGTGTTTCGAATGGAAGTAAGGATATTTGTGTTAATTAATTAATTCAATTATTATTATTAATATTCTAGGGATTTTTATTTATTTTTATTTTAGGGTATTTTTGTTAATACATTCATTTCGTTTTATAAGTTCTGTGTCGAGTGGCTTATTTTAAACTATAAGCAGAGATGGTGTTATGGAGCATCCTAATCAGGTAAGAAGCCCTTTACCCTACATAGCCCCGAGATGTAAGGTAAGTTTTCTCACTCTACCACCAGTGTATTTTGTTTTATCCATAACATGATCGTAGCCTACTGTGTACAATCCCGGAGACATTGTTGGTGGGATATTGACCGTTTATCTAGCCGGAAACCTTCGTAATTCTACGATCCAGCTGTGCTTTGGATTCCCAGCAAGTAGCTTCTTGATTTTTACGGGTACCGTACCATCCTGGTATTTGCCCGAAGACGACGTGGGAAACCACGGAAAACCATTTCGAGGATGGCGGAGGTGGAAATCGAACCCCCTCTGCTCAGTTTGGCCACCCGAGGCTGAGTAGACCCCGTTCCAGTCTTCATACCACTTTTCAAATTTCGTGGCAGAGCCGGGAATCGAACCCAGGACCTCCGGGGCGGCAGCTAACCTTACGGAGGAGACTGTATACCTATACAGTATGTATATATTGGTGCAGTGTTTCGAGCAATACGATTTGTAGAAGAGAATATGAGAACTCGGCGCGCACATCAGCCTGGGCAGTTTTGAGTTGCACGCGCGCATTTAAGTTCTCAGAATATCGCCTTCATCAGGAGTTGACCAAGTGAATTTAGGGACAAGATCCCATGACAGACGGTTTTCTTGAACTCTGATCAAAATTTGCGTGAAGTTTCACCGAAATATGGCAATTCACGTTCGCCTTGCTCCCTTGCTAGAGAGTTTTTGCTGTTGCTTATTTCAAGGGCTGCGACATCGTGGTCAGATAGCCCCGTGTATTTGGTTTTGTGTGGAATTGTATGATAACATATGTTTTTGTGATGGCTGTACTAGTGCGTCTATCGGGGATAGGATGGGGGAGGAGGCAACCATGGCCTTATGTTAATATCTATCTCAGCATTTGCCTGGAGTAGAAGTGGGGAGAGGGGGGGGGGGACCACGGAGGGAATCGAGGTGGGAATCGAACCCTCCTCTACTCATGTTTGCCTCACGAGGCTGAGTGTACCCTGTTCCAGCCCTCACACCAGAATTCAAATGTCTTGGCAGAGCTGAGAATCGAAGCCGGACCTCCGGGGTACAGCCATGAACGCTAGCCGTGACACAATGAGGTGGTCCAATGTTAGAGAGAAACTTGGAGAAGCTTCCCTTTAATGCTGAACTGAACGAGTGGATGCAATGATTTATATTTAAGCGAGAACGCAGACAATTCTGTCATAAAATAATTAATCACCTTCAGTGTATCAGGTGTATCTGAGGAAATGTAGTCTACAATTTAAACAGGTATATTGTACTTCCCAGCACCAGCTGTTTCCACGAATAATAAATTCAACTTGTGTACTAAAAATTGTAGTTAAAGCCATTTTATATTCTATTTTATATCAATCCGAATTAAAATAACATTAATATTATACAATAAATAAATGACCAACTAAACTTATTGTTAGCAAAGAACCATAGTAGAGGGAGTCTGCCAAACAGTGCTGTATTCTTTAAACCTTTGTGTGTTAGCGCAATAATTTACCATTATAATTGTTTTGAGCATTTTCACTGTCATATTCCACCCACAGGACTTGTTGTTCTCTGTTGGTGGTGCATTTATTTATTGGGACAGGCTACAGCAAAGTATGGCTTTTCACCGATGTAGTGACATGCGTCATACCTTTCGTAAGACTGTTCGTAATTTTTAAGACATTTACTGTATTTTTGTTCTAGTGATATAGGACTTATTTTGTGGGACAGAGGGGGTAAAGACCTTTCATTTGAGCCGACATTTAACTTTTTGTGATTAATAGTTTTGAAGATATAGCCTACTTTCCAAATTGAACTTTTTTGGAAAAATAAAAAAAAACAATGTTTTGTTCTAACGATAAAGGGCATAGGGACCTTTCGTTTAAGCCAATATATGACTTCCTAAGATTTTTAGTTTTGAAAATTTAGCCTACTTTACAAATTGAACTTTTTTGGGAAAATATTAAAGAATACAATGTTTTATGGTATAGAAGAAATGTGTAGAGACATTTTGTTTAAGCCGACATATGACTTTCTAGGATTTCTAGGTTAAAAATATAGCCAACTTTCCAAATAATGTTTTTGGAAAAAATTTAAAAATATGTTTTTGACTAGGAGTGGTATAGAGTAGGAGTTAACACATGACTTTATATGATTTAAAGTTTTAACATATATCCTACATTCCAAATAAATTTTTGTACAAATCTAGAAATATAATGCTTTTGACTAGGCGTGGGATAGAGGTAGGAGTTGGGAGGCAATGCTTAATCTTAAAGTACTCTGGAATTCTTGGAGTCTTGGTGTGTTGTTGTTGTTGTTGCTTGCTTACAAACATGGCGGTAAGCATTATGCTGCCATTAAAAGTGCTGTGATACTTTCCAAGATGAAGAAAATAAACCAACACCTAAGCCGACACATAAGCCGACAAATAAGTCGACACATAAGTCAACACATAAGCCGACAATAGAGTGGGTGTGAAGTGAGAGCAAAGTGGGAGCAAAGTGGAAGCAAAGTGGGAACAAGGGGGAAGAAAATATGGGTGTAAAAGTGGGCACAGTTTAAAGTGGGAGCAAAGTGGGAGCAAAAGTGGGAGCAAAGGTGGGTGCAGTTAAAAGAGGGTGTAGTTACAAGTGGACGCAAATTATGTGGACGTAAATATGAGCAATATAGGACATTAGAGAGTCCATTAAACAATTTGCACTACAATTTAAATGTACTACTCTAAGCCCTGAGGTGATATTTCACAGTAAATCTACTGACACAGCTAACTCGCATCCTCAAGGGAATTCTGGGCCGGGCGTGAAAAATTATACAGGGCTTAGTATTATTACTATTCGTATTACTTTTTATTCTTGTTAGTTATTCTTATTATTTTTATTATGAATTACTATTATTATTTTTATTATTATTGGGTTTGAGATAAGGTATGGGGTAAAGGGTAATGTGTTGGGATGTAAGGTTAGTTGGTATGTATAGGTATTCCTTAACCAGCATAGTGAGGAGGCCTCTACTGTGCATGGCCAATGGGAGAGGTGTAAGCAGTGGGTAGCAATCGTTAACATTTGGTAATCTTTGGAAATGCTCGGGAGAGTATGTATTTATGTGTGTATTGCATACTGCCCTCAAGTGTTGTTAGTTACGTCAAAATCTAAAAATAAAATTAAGTATTGGTATATACGAGACGCTACAGAGGATGTTGATTAGTACTTTGTGATAGTTGAAAGTGTAAAAATGTCTCTCTCTCTTAAGTATTTAGCGTCCTTAACTTATGAGGAGCAGAACTAAGCCTATTGATAAACGGTTTGGTTTGGATTTAGTTTGGTATCGGTTTGGTTCGGCTTTGGTTAGTTATAAAAGTGAGAGTATTTTTAGTTTACATTTGTATTTAATGATGTTTTATGACGCTTAAACAGGTTCACACGCCTTGCATTTCTCAATCTCCTTACACTCTTACAAGTGACATCCTGTTTGCTAATGCAATGGTAGAATGTTAAACACCTGTATCTTATTAAATTTCAGCTGATAGAGCATTCCCATACAATTGCACTATTTAACGTTTTGTTACGTCATGTAACAAATTAAAACTTGTTTTAAACGATAAAGCAAACCCGCTGTCTGTATAGCCTTGTCTGGGGTATATTAGAGGGACCCTTAGCAAGAATATTTTCAGTTTACTGCTACCTGTCACGCTGATTACATCGTGTAGTGATGATGTGGAAGCTACTGAGGTATGGGCAGTGCCTAGTATGGCCCAACTCCGTAGCTGCTAGGCATCAGCCCGAAAGGTCCCGGGTTCAATTCCCGGCCCTGCCTTGGGGATTTTCATCTGTGGTTGATTGCCCTGCCTCCGGGACTGGGTGTTTTTGACGTCTTCGTACTGTAGAGTAATTAAAGAAAATGTAAAATGTAAAATATAATAAAACAAGATGCCCATTTAAGAGCCGGCCCCGTGGCGTTCGGGTATCGCGCCTGCCTCTTACCCGTAGGTCCCGGGTTCGATTCCCGGCTCTATCAGGGATTTTAGAAACTGACGTGAGGGAACGGGGTGCACTGAGCCCCGTGAGGACAATTGAGTAGTTGTTTGAGAGTGAGGCAGGGCCCAGGTCACGATAAACCAAAATTAACGGCCGAGGGGACCCGATGCGCTGACCACTGGCCACTGATATTGAATGTTATGCAATTGTAGTGGAGGAGGTAATGATTGTTGTAAAGGGAGGAACATTGTACTGTAGTCATATACCCCAATTTCGTAATGTAGGCCTCGTTGACTTACAGATCATACGCATATTGATTTCTTACATTCTTATTAAAACGATCTTTAGGTTTTACACCCTTTTAAACTTTAGAGACAGCGAAGAGCCCAAATTTCTCCCAGAAATATATAACATGCTAGTAAATCTATTGAAACTGGTCTATTAAATGTTAGCACCTTCAAATTTGAACTTGCTATGCCGACATTTTATCCTGCAATATTAGACTCAGCAGGTGAGATATTTAGTGATACGCCACACAGCTAGCTGGCATAATACGAATTCATCTTATGAATCGTTAAAATTTCTCTGAGCTTAACAAGCGATATTCAAAAATTATTGAGTTGAAAGAGAAGCGGCACCAACTAGGTCAAGGAGAGGGACATTATTAAATCCAATGCTCGTGCTGATGTTTGGTAAATAAGCTCAACACACTATTTGAATGTAGGAATTGCAAAATTGCACTCTGCTCTAAACAATGGATGCAACGAAAATTGCATATGAGCTTTGTAATCAAATAAGTCAGGAGTAGATTCCAAAGAGTGTTATTGCATTCCTCGTGGGGAATTCCAACAGCTGGCTTTGCTTGCACCCAAATGCAAATATCTGTCTTCTAAGAGTACAGAGAATACTATTTCAACAGTAGGAATGTGCTGTAAACAGGTCATAAAAGCAGACATACATGCTTATTAATTAAGAGGGAAGTGCACTCAGAGAAGTGTTATTGCACTCCTGGATGAAGATTCCCAGAGTTGCACAACTATTGGGAGAGAACAGTCACCGACAGTATTTTATTAAACCAAAGAAATAATTATTCAAATAATACTTCCTCTTGGAGCGGTCATGAGTGACTGTTGAGTGAGACTCGAAAATGCAGTTGTCCTTCTCTACTTCTTTTTTCTTTCGTGGTTGTCACCACTGAGGGCCGGGATCGATTTCCCGCTATCCCAAGGAATTTAATTCTCGTCTGAGGCCTGGAAGGGGGTAAACTTAGGCTCGTGAAGCAAAACTGAGAAGAGGCGGGTTCGATTCCTACCTCAGCCAGCCTGGAAGTGGTTTTCCGTGGTTTCCCACTTCTACACCTGGTAGATGCCGGGATGGTACTTAACTTAAGCCCACGGCCACTTCCTACCCAAATCCGATTACAATTACAAAACCAAGATGTTCAGTAACGAATATATAGCCTACTTTCTCCTGAATGTATGGTTATAGTTATAACTCTTTGTCCTTATCAGGGAGTATATTGGAATGTTCTTGTGATGCATATTAAGTGTTGTATCCTACATAGGACCCCAGTTTACTAATTTCATTGTAATACCACATTATAATCGAGAGGAATTGATTGAAACGATAGAAAAGTATGCACATCCACCATCTTGAATGCATGGAATCGTTTATCTTGCGCCTTCTGGAGAGAAAGCTTTTTATGTGAGACATTTGCTCCGTCTCGTCATTGTAACTATAATAAATAGACGATTGACAATATTAATGTCTTATATATTCAAGATGGCAGCTACGTGCTATATACAGTGTGGTAGTTTTATGATTAATGCAAGCGAGGTATCATTTCTTCTTTTCCTCTCTTACAAAATTTCGTGTCAATTGTGCAATTGGATTCTCAGTTATTGATTTGGAAGTTTCAATATTATGCACAGCCACCAGCTGGAATATATAGCGGTAGTGTTCTTTTGCCTTTGCCATACAAAACCCATATATGGTTCAACACTAATACTAATTTCAGATATTGTATCACCAAAATACATAGAATTATTTGTTTGTTTATTCTTTAATTTCAAGGTGGCCACTGCGCACTAAATTCAGTGTCATATTACTATGAATCATGGTAGTGAGGTCTTTTGTATGATACTCCACATTCACTAAATTTCGCGTTAATTGTGCTATTATATCGTGAGTTAATGGTTTTCGAGTTTTAGGAATACGCCCAACCGCTACCAAGAACGTGTAGAGCCGCTGTCTTTTGACTTAGTCATAGGAATGCACATACGACGTTCTACATTACTGCTAGTTTTCGTTGTTGAATCCTAACACTGCGAGTTATTCTTTATCATATTCTTTATTTCAAGATGGCCGCTTCGCGTTGCATTCAGTTTGTTATTCTCATGGCCTATATCAGCAAGGTCTCTTATATGCTTCTTCTTTCTTACAAAGTTTCGCTATATTTGCGCAATTATATTCTGAATGATTCACTATTACGTTTCAATATAACACCCCGCCGCCATCTTACAAAATTGAAGTCGCTGTTATTTACTTTTGAGTTTACGATATTCCATATAAGTTTAGACCGTTATCGAAGTTGTAAAAAAATAGAAAGTTATTTAGTTATAAATTTTGAAATTTCAGGATGGCTGCTGTGCGCTATATTCAGTTTGAAACTAGTAGTTCCGTGAAGAACTAAATAGCATACTTTCATATATCCTACTTATGTTAATTGCCTCTATCAACATACAAAATTTCAGTCTGATTGCGGCAATAGATTCGTAGATATTGAGAACCGTCTAAATGTTTCGGGTGGTCGCCATGTTGGATTTTTATATATGTATATATATATACATACATACATATCTATACATATGTATATATGTCTGTAGGCCATGGAGGTACATATATTACATGAAGATTATTGCTTAGGTGTATTAATCAAACGTCAATCGCATGATTAGGACACAAGAAATAAATACGAGATTTTAAAATTTTGCACAGCCGCCATCCTGTAGTTATGAAAACAATAATAAATTAGACGTCAGTGGATTAAGATTTGTATAAGCATTTAACGTACTATATTTCACAGTGCTTGGATGGTTAAACCGCGAGAAACGTCCATTTAAATATTTAAATTTCGCGTCACCGCCATGTTGGATTTTTGCTCACCAGGTTATTGAAGGTCCCATAGGTGAACTTACGTTCGTAGCCTTTATCAACATACACAATTTCAGTAGGCATGGAGAACCGTCTAAATATTTCGGATGGGCGTCATGTTGGATTTTTATATATGTAGGCAATAGAGTTACTTACTCTTAAATGACGATTATTGCGTAGGTTGATTATTGGAACGTTGAATTTGATCGCACGATAAGGACACAAGAAATAAAAACTTAATTATAAAGTTTCGCACAGCCACCATCTTGAGGTTACGAAAACGATTTAACTAAATTAGATGCCAGTGCATTTAAATGTGTATAAACATTATTGTTGTGCAAAGTTCCACTGCGTTCGGACGATTAAATCACGAAAAACGTTTTTTTAAATATTTCATCTTCGCTTGGCCGCCATGTTCGTTTTGTACTTAACAGGTTTTTGAAACTCACATATCACCGTGCAAAGTTTCAGTGTGATATCAGTAATAGTTTGCGAGATATAGAATGCACCTGAAATATTTCGCACAGCCACCATTTTGCATTGGTGTGGCGTAATAAAATTTTATGGGCACGGTCGGGGTCGGACAAAGTAGTACTATGACCTTACCGAGTTTCATTGAAATTGCTCCAGCCGTTTATATTTTATTAGGGGGACACACACACCCATACGCACTTACACACTTACGGAAAAAGGTGATCTCATAAGCCTATTTTTTCATAAATGAAAATAGGCTAACGTCTAACGCCTCTATAATAAATTTCTTGTTCCAAGTTTCGCCTTAATTGCCCAATAAAATTCCGAGTTACTAAAGTGCATATTTTGGGAGTACGCTTAGCCGCCATCTTGAATTTATGGAAAATCTATCCTTTTGCATTAGTCTAAGCGTACGAAGCGTCTTATAGGGTTCTTTTTCTCTACTCAATTTTGTTATTATAGGTCTAGAATACCGAAAGTTATTAATTCATTGTGTAATTTCATAGCCGCTGTTCGATTTGTTCAGTGTGATATTTTACCGATCACAAGTCATTTTTTGCAAGAGACGAAAGTAGGCTATTACACACACTACTACAGACATCACAGTGGCACAGGTAATCAGACAAATTCTACACACACCCAAGTACACAGGGCTACATGGGCACGATGACGCCAAGTCCCTAAGGAATCATCAACAACAACTGACTCCGTCCTAACCTTGTTGTTGTTGTTTTATTTGAGCGGCTTGGACATCGTGGTCATTCAGCCCCGTTCACTTGGGTGTGAGTAATTTTTGTCTGACAACCTGTGTTATTGCGTGACTCCATTAGTGTGTGTATTTGTAATTCAGGTCAGGTGTGGGATACCATCCAGGCTTTTGCCAGGAGTAGAAGTGGGAAACCGCGGGAAACCACTTTTAGGATGGTGGAGCCAAGAATCGAACCCGGACCTCCGGGGTGACACCCAAGAATGTTGTGCTAATCACTAAGCAACGAGGCTAGATATAAGTATATAGAGTAGTCATCTGATTTGTCCAATTGTTTTCAATTATTCAAAAATACATTTATGGTTTTACGTCCCATTGACCACTACGGCTGCGGTAAAGAACGCGGGCCTCGGGGATGATAGTACTAGAAGAAGAAAAGGACAAATAAGGGAAAAAGTTAATAAAATACAGCAAGTAGATAAGAAAAAGAAGGAAGATTGTAGTTTTACGTGACCGTGAATCTTGTGATTATGAGCCACGGGACCTCCTTTTTACGTGGAATCCGAACCACAGGACATGGCATTTCACTTCGAAAATCTCACATGCATTGACCGGGAATCGAACCCGGACCGCCTTGGTGAGAGGCATACAGCTAGACCGCTGAGCCACCACGCCCCCCCCAAGTAGATAAGACCTCAACCCTCGAAGAATGAGGACTTAGATAAGCTACTTGAAAAGAAGTACAGCACTGAAAGACAGATAGGAAAGAGCAAAGGGTCCACCCCAAAATCAATGGAAGAAGGGAAAAATGGACCCAGCTCAGTACTCCCTCAGGGTCACCAACTTACGAGCCCACCAGCCCTTGAAGGTGTAGTAGCGCCATCCAGGGTGCACCAGAAGTGCACCCTGCCTCCTTTAGGGCCTTGAGCAGACGGTAGGAGATACCATGAAGAGAGAAGAAGAGCTCTGACCACTCGAAGATTGAGGATATCAGGAAAATGAGACAAGGATCAATTAAGGGGGGGGGGGAATTTGAAAGACACTTTGGTCTGGAATATCCTAATACTGTCGAGGTCGGAAGAGAACAAGAGTTGACCAAGGAAGGTTGACAGGAAAGATGAAAGACAGGAGCATGGCACAAGTAAGTAGAAGCAAAGCGGGACTCCGTTGGGATCCCGTGATCGCTAACGCACGTCCCTTTAGGAGACCCTGGGGGATCGGTAAGTCGGGGGAGCTAATAGTAAATCCTGGTAAATGAGGATTATTTTGAAAATCTGGTCAATTTAAAGAGACATACATTTGGTATTGTCTCAGAGATTGGAATTAGGTCAACAACGAGATAGAAAAGCGCATCACAACTTGGGGAAGTAGTATAATTCGCTAGACTTTGAATATTGCATCATCATGACCAGAAATTGCGTAATCCTGATGACGTCATGGGATGACGTCATGGGTCCTTAGAGCGAGCACGTGGTCCAGGAGCGAGCATGTGCAGTGCACGTGTTAGCGTGGGAAGAGGTTGACCCTTTGGCTTGTTTGTGCGATGGTGATAAAAAGTTAATGGGTGTTGACGTCATGGAGGATGTTTATTAGGATGCTAACTGTCATCTGACACCCATGCGAGTGTGAGCACCAAAACAAAAGGTTATTCGCGGGTAGTGGGGTAGTGTATGTTCTCTTGCAAGTCGCGTGTGTGCTTGAATACGTGTGGCTATGTTGGGAAATGTTTGGTGGCGGGCGAGGACTAGGGTTGAGTGAGGGTTCGTTTAAATGCTATTTTTCCCGCTCTATTTGATGGTGAGGTAATTTTTTAAAATGGGTGGAATTTGGAAACGCAATTTGAGGTAAACGTGCTTTTTTGACATTTTGGCGAATTTAATGAGCTTGTAAGGCTAGAACGATGCATATAGGGTGTCGTAGGACTTGTGGTGAACCACCCCTTGCTATGGACGGGAGTATATCCACCCCAAAATAAATCTACCCTTACCCGGAGGTTAAGTAGTGGTTATTTTTGTATGCATGCGCACTTGAGGGCTTTTGTAAGAGAGCGGAATTTTTAAAAGATTCTTTATAGATGAGGCTTTTTAAAAAATTTATTAAAAAAACAAAAAACTAATAGGTCATTCGATTTTTAGTATCTCGCTAACCAATAATGCGATGTAAACATATGGGGTGTCATAGGACTCGTAGTGAATTCTCCTTTTGTATGAATGAGGTATGTCAACCCCCAAAATAAAAACTACCCTTACCTGGGGTGAAAGAGCAATTTTTGTATGTATGCACACCGGTGGCTTTTGTCAAAAGGGTCTAACTACACATTTGTTAATATTTTCTGAACCCAGGATGGGATTTTCCCATAGGCAGTATCCTAGCACTTGGGGTGACACCTCGTTTTTGAAAGTATCATTCATTTATTTTCTTGTCAAAAGGGCCTAACTACACTTTTGTTAATATCTCGTGAACCAATCATGCTAGGGACTTGTATGAGGGGTCCTAGCACTTGGGGCGACGTCCCCCTTTATGGGGTGAAACTACCCCCCCAAAATTGAAAACTCAATATCTTGGAAACTATGAACCCTAAAATTAGGCGTTATAGCTTTAAAAATAGGTGATGACATAGGCTTTTACCTGGATTGGTCATTTCACCCCTAAAACAGTAAATAGTCATGTTATGGGGAAAAAACGTGTTAAACACCTAAAAATGATAAATGAAACTAAGATCTTTTGTTTTTGATGAAAAATAGCAGGGGGGTGAAAACTACCCCCAAATTGAAAAATCGATACCTTGGAAACTAAGAACCGTAAAATTATGTGTAATAGCTTAAAAAATTCGTTGTGACATAGGCTTTTACCCGGATAGATGATGTCACCCCTAAAACAGTAAATAGTGATTTTACAGTGGGGAAAAAGGTTTTAAACGGGTAAAAATGATAATTGAACCTAAGATCTTTTGTTTTTGATGAAAAATAGCAGGGGGGTGAAAACTACCCCCAAATTGAAAAATCGATACCTTGGAAACTAAGAACCGTAAAATTATGTGTAATAGCTTAAAAAATTCGTTGTGACATAGGCTTTTACCCGGATAGATGATGTCACCCCTAAAACAGTAAATAGTGATTTTACAGTGGGGAAAAAGGTCTTAAACGGGTAAAAATGATAATTGAACCTAAGATCTTTTGTTTTTGATGATTCCAAATAGTGACATTCATAACTCTACTTTAACACATAAACATATTCCTTACAGCATTTCTTTATACCTTCATTGTAATTTCGATAGTGAATTGTGCAGTTTCAAGCTCTTTAGGGGAAATAATTGCATTGAATTGTTTGTAAAGGAACTTTATAGTATTGTGGATAAACTTCAAACATATTACTTATCGGTTAAGCCAATGTTAAAGATGACCGAAAATGAAGAAAGATTATTTTTGTCAAGTAAAATGTGTCACATTTGCGAGAAACCGATTGCAGTTAATGAACTCAAAGTACGCGATCATTGTCACTTAACTGGAAAATATAGAGGAAGCGCACACAATAGTTGTAATTTAAATTACAAAGTAACAAAGGTTTTGCCTATAGCATTTCATAATCTAACCGCCTATGATGGACATTTTATAATTAAAGAAATTTGCGAGAAACGTGATGGAGAGGTGTTACATAATCCTGGTCATATAAAATTGTTAGCGATGAATATGGAACGTTACAAAGGGTTTACAAAGTATGTACGGGCTAAGAATGGATTCATTCAGTTAAGATTTTTCGATACATATAATTTCTTGTCCTGTTCACTAGATCAATGTTCATCTTCGTTAAGCGAAGATTCAAAGCAAATAACACGACGTTATTTTAATGATGATGCACAGTTTCGACTTACTGCGAGAAAAGGTGTGTTTCCCTATGAATACGTCACGAGTATGGATGTTCTTAACGAAACTAAATTACCTGAAATATCCAAGTTTTATAGCAGCCTTAATGATCAAACAATATCGAATGAAGAGTATGAGTTTGCTCAATCGGTGTGGGAAACGTTTTCCTGTCAAACATTAGGAGAATACGCAGATTTGTATTTAAAAGTTGACACACTTCTTTTGGCGGATGTCTTTGAAAAATTTTAGATCGAATGGCATGGAAACTTATGGCATTGATGCAGCTCATTTTTTACACTGCTCCATCTATGTCTTGGTGTGCTATGAAAAAGATAACCAACGTTCAACTTGAATTGCTTCAAGATATTGATATGTTACACTTTTTGAACGATCTATTCGAGGAGGAAATGTTCAGTGTATAACACGACATGCGATTGCTAATAATAAGTATATGAAAACTTATGATGAGAAAAAGCAAGAGTCCTACATAATGTACTTTGACGTTAATAATTTGTATGGATATGCGATGATGGAATATCTTCCAACGGGTGGCTTTAAATGGATTGCAAATGTTGAAGGCTTTGATGTTTTAACTATTGATGATACTTCAGAAATTGGATATATTTTGGAAGTAGATTTGACTTATCCTCAAGAGTTACATGACAAACATTCAGATTACCCTCTATGTCCAGAAAAGTTGACAAAGCTAATGGCTACCCTAGATAATAAAGAACGTTATGTTTTGCATTATAGATTGTTAAAGCAATGTATTCAACTAGGAATGAAATTAGATCGTATTCACAGAATAATTGAATTCAATCAGAGCCAATGGCTAAAACCATATATTGATGTGAACACAGAGAAACGAAAACAAGCCAAAAATGATTTTGAAAAGAATTTTTATAAATTGATGAATAATGCAATTTTTGGTCGTTCACTGATGAATGTGAGGAAGTTAAGGGACATCAAATGGGTCACCAAATGGCATGGAGCTCGTGGTGGTAGGTCTTTAATAGCTAAGGCTAATTTTAAACATAGAATTATATTCGATGAACAATGTATGGTCATCGAGATGAGTAGACTAAAGATTTTTCACAATCAACCAGTATATGTTGGTGCATCTATATTAGATTTGTCTAAATGTAAAATGAATGACTTTCATTACAATTTTATTTTAGCAAATCCTGAATCAAATGTGAGGTTGTTATACACAGACACCGATAGTTTTATGTATATATTCTATTATGATATTTATGACTTCATGAAACAACATTCAAATTTGTTTGATACTGGAAACTATGAAACAAACAATCCTTTTGGCATTGTGAGACAAAATAAAGGTGAAATTGGTTTAATGAAAGATGAAAATGCTGGAAGGATTGTTGAAGAATTTGTGGGGTTACGACCCAAAATGTATGCAATAAAATTGTGTGATGAAATGAATAGCTTGTGTAAGGCTAAAGGCATTAAGAAGAGTGTGAGTAAAAGTATGAATATTGATGAGTATCGAAAGTGTCTTTATAACAGAGAAAAAGTCAACAAAGTTCAAGTTTGTATAATTTCAAAATCTCATTCTGTATTTACTGTTCGGCAAAATAAGTTGGCAATTTCATCAAACGAAGATAAAAGACACATAACTGAAAACGGAATTGATACTTTACCGTTTGGTCATTTTTCTCTGAAAAATGATTAGAAACAAATTGAGATTAAAGCAGTTCATCTCACTTACTTTATTTCTTTCACACACACACACACTTTTATGCTGGTAATAATACTAATTTTTGTGTGTTCCTTTGCTTATGAAATCCTAGACTAGGAGTTCCACATTCGACATGATAGCGGAGTTTCATCTCCCATAAACTCGTCTCTGAGGTGGGTGCCAGAAAAGGCATCCAGCTGTAAAAACGACACCCTCACATAGACTTTCATAACTTCTTACGTTGAGGTTCATAACACTACGTTGATTGATTTATCGGTTTCCTTTTCACAATTCCTGTCTATACATTCCTCTTGAAGGTTGCAAGATGCTTGCAAGGTTCCTAAAATGCAATTAAATTTAATAAATACCTTAAGATGGTTTGATTTGTTTAATGATATGGTGTTAATAGTATTTTTAGGTTTTGACTGGCTTTGCATTAAGAATTGACTAACCAAACATGAGTTACCTATCAGGGAAACATTTTGGCCACTATGTTGGCTATTGACCAGTGAGTTTAGCTGTTTATCATTTTTTTAAATCATAAACAACAGAGGGTTAAACGTATAGATAAACCGTGTGACCATGTTTGTTAAACAAGACATTATACCAGAGACAATTAGAATACTTATGTAGAGTTTACCAAAAATAATGTTGTGTAACAGTAAATGCTAGTCAACAGTTATACACTTCTAAAAAAAATCATCATACAATACCTGAGAGCTCTTCTAAAATTATTGATGTGTAACATGATTCCACTAACTTGCTATGTATTTTTTGGCTTGGGGGTGATTTTCAAGAAATGCAAATGGAACTGAAATGCAATACAAACAATGAGCGTGCCTGGTGGCTGAGATTGATACCACGACGTACTGTCGGTTATGTAGCTATGTGGAATGTATATCAAATATGGTTTACTTCAAGGTCTGGAGATCCCTACAATTCCTACAATAAATGATCTTGAAATGGTCATCCTATGGTGTGAAAATATTTATTAGGTATATATATATTTACTGAAAACAATTATGATTTATTAAATGTTTATATGTTTACAGTATTGTTATTTAATGTAAGCACTTGAGGCACTACCGACCAATGGGAAGCAAAAAGTGGGAGCATATATGGGATGAAATGTGGGAGCAAAGCAAATATAAAAAGTGGGAGCAAATATGCTAACAAATATGTCAACAAATATGCAGGCAAAAGTATATACACAATTCAAGATAGTTGAAAGTAAAGTATATACACAATTCAAGTTAGCATATTTGCTCCCACTTTTTATATTTGCTTTGCTCCCACATTTCATCCCATATATGCTCCCACTTTTTGCTTCCCATTGGTCGGTAGTGCCTCAAGTGCTTACATTAAATAACAATACTGTAAACATATAAACATTTAATAAATCATAATTGTTTTCAGTAAATATATATATACCTAATAAATATTTTCACACCATAGGATGACCATTTCAAGATCATTTATTGTAGGAATTGTAGGGATCTCCAGACCTTGAAGTAAACCATATTTGATATACATTCCACATAGCTACATAACCGACAGTACGTCGTGGTATCAATCTCAGCCACCAGGCACGCTCATTGTTTGTATTGCATTTCAGTTCCATTTGCATTTCTTGAAAATCACCCCCAAGCCAAAAAATACATAGCAAGTTAGTGGAATCATGTTACACATCAATAATTTTAGAAGAGCTCTCAGGTATTGTATGATGATTTTTTTTAGAAGTGTATAACTGTTGACTAGCATTTACTGTTACACAACATTATTTTTGGTAAACTCTACATAAGTATTCTAATTGTCTCTGGTATAATGTCTTGTTTAACAAACATGGTCACACGGTTTATCTATACGTTTAACCCTCTGTTGTTTATGATTTAAAAAAATGATAAACAGCTAAACTCACTGGTCAATAGCCAACATAGTGGCCAAAATGTTTCCCTGATAGGTAACTCATGTTTGGTTAGTCAATTCTTAATGCAAAGCCAGTCAAAACCTAAAAATACTATTAACACCATATCATTAAACAAATCAAACCATCTTAAGGTATTTATTAAATTTAATTGCATTTTAGGAACCTTGCAAGCATCTTGCAACCTTCAAGAGGAATGTATAGACAGGAATTGTGAAAAGGAAACCGATAAATCAATCAACGTAGTGTTATGAACCTCAACGTAAGAAGTTATGAAAGTCTATGTGAGGGTGTGGTTTTTACAGCTGGATGCCTTTTCTGGCACCCACCTCAGAGACGAGTTTATGGGAGATGAAACTCCGCTATCATGTCGAATGTGGAACTCCTAGTCTAGGATTTCATAAGCAAAGGAACACACAAAAATTAGTATTATTACCAGCATAAAAGTGTGTGTGTGAAAGAAATAAAGTAAGTGAGATGAACTGCTTTAATCTCAATTTGTTTCTAATCATTTTTCAGAGAAAAATGACCAAACGGTAAAGTATCAATTCCGTTTTCAGTTATGTGTCTTTTATCTTCGTTTGATGAAATTGCCAACTTATTTTGCCGAACAGTAAATACAGAATGAGATTTTGAAATTATACAAACTTGAACTTTGTTGACTTTTTCTCTGTTATAAAGACACTTTCGATACTCATCAATATTCATACTTTTACTCACACTCTTCTTAATGCCTTTAGCCTTACACAAGCTATTCATTTCATCACACAATTTTATTGCATACATTTTGGGTCGTAACCCCACAAATTCTTCAACAATCCTTCCAGCATTTTCATCTTTCATTAAACCAATTTCACCTTTATTTTGTCTCACAATGCCAAAAGGATTGTTTGTTTCATAGTTTCCAGTATCAAACAAATTTGAATGTTGTTTCATGAAGTCATAAATATCATAATAGAATATATACATAAAACTATCGGTGTCTGTGTATAACAACCTCACATTTGATTCAGGATTTGCTAAAATAACATTGTAATGAAAGTCATTCATTTTACATTTAGACAAATCTAATATAGATGCACCAACATATACTGGTTGATTGTGAAAAATCTTTAGTCTACTCATCTCGATGACCATACATTGTTCATCGAATATAATTCTATGTTTAAAATTAGCCTTAGCTATTAAAGACCTACCACCACGAGCTCCATGCCATTTGGTGACCCATTTGATGTCCCTTAACTTCCTCACATTCATCAGTGAACGACCAAAAATTGCATTATTCATCAATTTATAAAAATTCTTTTCAAAATCATTTTTGGCTTGTTTTCGTTTCTCTGTGTTCACATCAATATATGGTTTTAGCCATTGGCTCTGATTGAATTCAATTATTCTGTGAATACGATCTAATTTCATTCCTAGTTGAATACATTGCTTTAACAATCTATAATGCAAAACATAACGTTCTTTATTATCTAGGGTAGCCATTAGCTTTGTCAACTTTTCTGGACATAGAGGGTAATCTGAATGTTTGTCATGTAACTCTTGAGGATAAGTCAAATCTACTTCCAAAATATATCCAATTTCTGAAGTATCATCAATAGTTAAAACATCAAAGCCTTCAACATTTGCAATCCATTTAAAGCCACCCGTTGGAAGATATTCCATCATCGCATATCCATACAAATTATTAACGTCAAAGTACATTATGTAGGACTCTTGCTTTTTCTCATCATAAGTTTTCATATACTTATTATTAGCAATCGCATGTCGTGTTATACACTGAACATTTCCTCCTCGAATAGATCGTTCAAAAAGTGTAACATATCAATATCTTGAAGCAATTCAAGTTGAACGTTGGTTATCTTTTTCATAGCACACCAAGACATAGATGGAGCAGTGTAAAAAATGAGCTGCATCAATGCCATAAGTTTCCATGCCATTCGATCTAAAATTTTTCAAAGACATCCGCCAAAAGAAGTGTGTCAACTTTTAAATACAAATCTGCGTATTCTCCTAATGTTTGACAGGAAAACGTTTCCCACACCGATTGAGCAAACTCATACTCTTCATTCGATATTGTTTGATCATTAAGGCTGCTATAAAACTTGGATATTTCAGGTAATTTAGTTTCGTTAAGAACATCCATACTCGTGACGTATTCATAGGGAAACACACCTTTTCTCGCAGTAAGTCGAAACTGTGCATCATCATTAAAATAACGTCGTGTTATTTGCTTTGAATCTTCGCTTAACGAAGATGAACATTGATCTAGTGAACAGGACAAGAAATTATATGTATCGAAAAATCTTAACTGAATGAATCCATTCTTAGCCCGTACATACTTTGTAAACCCTTTGTAACGTTCCATATTCATCGCTAACAATTTTATATGACCAGGATTATGTAACACCTCTCCATCACGTTTCTCGCAAATTTCTTTAATTATAAAATGTCCATCATAGGCGGTTAGATTATGAAATGCTATAGGCAAAACCTTTGTTACTTTGTAATTTAAATTACAACTATTGTGTGCGCTTCCTCTATATTTTCCAGTTAAGTGACAATGATCGCGTACTTTGAGTTCATTAACTGCAATCGGTTTCTCGCAAATGTGACACATTTTACTTGACAAAAATAATCTTTCTTCATTTTCGGTCATCTTTAACATTGGCTTAACCGATAAGTAATATGTTTGAAGTTTATCCACAATACTATAAAGTTCCTTTACAAACAATTCAATGCAATTATTTCCCCTAAAGAGCTTGAAACTGCACAATTCACTATCGAAATTACAATGAAGGTATAAAGAAATGCTGTAAGGAATATGTTTATGTGTTAAAGTAGAGTTATGAATGTCACTATTTGGAATCATCAAAAACAAAAGATCTTAGGTTCAATTATCATTTTTACCCGTTTAAGACCTTTTTCCCCACTGTAAAATCACTATTTACTGTTTTAGGGGTGACATCATCTATCCGGGTAAAAGCCTATGTCACAACGAATTTTTTAAGCTATTACACATAATTTTACGGTTCTTAGTTTCCAAGGTATCGATTTTTCAATTTGGGGGTAGTTTTCACCCCCCTGCTATTTTTCATCAAAAACAAAAGATCTTAGGTTCAATTATCATTTTTACCCGTTTAAAACCTTTTTCCCCACTGTAAAATCACTATTTACTGTTTTAGGGGTGACATCATCTATCCGGGTAAAAGCCTATGTCACAACGAATTTTTTAAGCTATTACACATAATTTTACGGTTCTTAGTTTCCAAGGTATCGATTTTTCAATTTGGGGGTAGTTTTCACCCCCCTGCTATTTTTCATCAAAAACAAAAGATCTTAGTTTCATTTATCATTTTTAGGTGTTTAACACGTTTTTTCCCCATAACATGACTATTTACTGTTTTAGGGGTGAAATGACCAATCCAGGTAAAAGCCTATGTCATCACCTATTTTTAAAGCTATAACGCCTAATTTTAGGGTTCATAGTTTCCAAGATATTGAGTTTTCAATTTTGGGGGGGTAGTTTCACCCCATAAAGGGGGACGTCGCCCCAAGTGCTAGGACCCCTCATACAAGTCCCTAGCATGATTGGTTCACGAGATATTAACAAAAGTGTAGTTAGGCCCTTTTGACAAGAAAATAAATGAATGATACTTTCAAAAACGAGGTGTCACCCCAAGTGCTAGGATACTGCCTATGGGAAAATCCCATCCTGGGTTCAGAAAATATTAACAAATGTGTAGTTAGACCCTTTTGACAAAAGCCACCGGTGTGCATACATACAAAAATTGCTCTTTCACCCCAGGTAAGGGTAGTTTTTATTTTGGGGGTTGACATACCTCATTCATACAAAAGGAGAATTCACTACGAGTCCTATGACACCCCATATGTTTACATCGCATTATTGGTTAGCGAGATACTAAAAATCGAATGACCTATTAGTTTTTTGTTTTTTTAATAAATTTTTTAAAAAGCCTCATCTATAAAGAATCTTTTAAAAATTCCGCTCTCTTACAAAAGCCCTCAAGTGCGCATGCATACAAAAATAACCACTACTTAACCTCCGGGTAAGGGTAGATTTATTTTGGGGTGGATATACTCCCGTCCATAGCAAGGGGTGGTTCACCACAAGTCCTACGACACCCTATATGCATCGTTCTAGCCTTACAAGCTCATTAAATTCGCCAAAATGTCAAAAAAGCACGTTTACCTCAAATTGCGTTTCCAAATTCCACCCATTTTAAAAAATTACCTCACCATCAAATAGAGCGGGAAAAATAGCATTTAAACGAACCCTCACTCAACCCTAGTCCTCGCCCGCCACCAAACATTTCCCAACATAGCCATACGTATTCAAGCACACACGCGACTTGCAAGAGAACATACACTACCCCACTACCCGCGAATAACCTTTTGTTTTGGTGCTCACACTCGCATGGGTGTCAGATGACAGTTAGCATCCTAATAAACATCCTCCATGACGTCAACACCCATTAACTTTTTATCACCATCGCACAAACAAGCCAAAGGGTCAACCTCTTCCCACGCTAACACGTGCACTGCACATGCTCGCTCCTGGACCACGTGCTCGCTCTAAGGACCCATGACGTCATCCCATGACGTCATCAGGATTACGCAATTTCTGGTCATGATGATGCAATATTCAAAGTCTAGCGAATTATACTACTTGGGGAGTTGCAAACTACAGGTCTACAAAGCAGCAGGATTTGATAAAATTAGACCAGGAATGGTAAGTGTAGTGGAAAGTGGGATTTTAAAAAAATGCTCGCATAGAATAATAATTGATGTGGGATTTGTGAAATTCAATAGCAGGGGATTAAGGATGGAAACAGAATCATGGCCGAGGTAGCAGAGAGGATGGGAAATAAACAAGAGTGAAGCAGGGGTAGATTAAGTCGGGCGGGAAGTATGATGGCAAGGCGAGAACAAAATGGCTGCATAGAACAATAGTGTTAACATGGACCTCTGCTGGTACCCTCCAACTGGACAAAGACAACAATCTCACGACTTTACAACTTGGAAAGAGGAAGGATTGCTACAATTATCGAGAACTCTCTTTGATTCGTGTAACGGGCATTCTGGAAAAAGTAGAGTGATTATTCACAGAGGTTAGAACTGAATAAAACCTATTCCAAGAATTGGCTTTTGCGACGGTGATGATGCCAATTGGATGACTTTGGCTATTAGGACGTGTATTAACAACATTACGTTGTCTCGGGGTTCGTATTGAGATTTTGGATCCGGAGGTCCTGGGTTCCAATTTCGTCTGTACCAAGAAATGTAATTCAGGTCAGAGGGCTGGAACGGGGCACATTGTGAGGCAAAACTAAGAAGAGATGGATTCGATTCCCACCTCAGCCATCCATGATATCCCATTTCTACTCCAGAAAAAAATGTGAGTGTGGTTCCTGACTTACTGCCACGGCCACCTCCTTCCACATCCTTGTCTCAATTGCCCAAATTACAAATACATAAACTACTACAACCATCAAATTGACACAGGTTAACAAACATATTCCACACACACACACACACACACACACACAGGTATACGGAGCTACATTACCTCGATGTTGCAAATCCGCTAAGTGAATCAAAGATAACAATAACCACTGGTTGTGTATTGTACAAATAGTCCAAGCCATTTAGACGGTATCCTAAATTATAAAACTTAGTTAAAGTCTAGGATAGTACGGTATCTCTGTCTTAATTAGATTTAAGGGGCGTGGTGGCGCAGCGGTCAAGCTGTTGGCCTCTCACCAAGGCAGACCGGGTTCGATTCCCGGTCAATGCATGTGAGATTTTCGAAGTGAAATGCCATGTCCAGTGGTTCGGATTCCACGTAAAAAGGAGGTCCCGTAGCTCATGATCACGAGATTAACGGTCACGATAAACTACAAGCTTCCTTCCTTCCTTTGTAATTAGATTAAGTAAGGTAGTACGTAATAAGAGCCATTATTAGTATTTTGATAAGTGTTTATAACATTTAATACCACTTAAATTATTGTTGGTTCTGTGACTTATTAGCCTATTTTCATTGATGAAAAAATAGAGTTATGAGATCACCTTTTGTCCGTATGTGTGTGTGTACCACCTAATAAAATCTAAACGGCCGAAGCAATTTTAATGAAACTCTGTAGTACATACTACCACCTCGTCCGACCTCGACCGTGCCTTACAAATTTCAACACGTTTCACCAATCTAACATGGCAGCCGCACTAAATGTTTCACTTGCATTCTATATCTCCGCAACTGGAAGATATCACCCTGAAATTATGTACGGAGATAAAGGGTACTACTAGAAGTTCATCTAAGTGACTTTCATAAACCTGTTAAGTACCAAACGAACATTGTGCCCAAGCGAAATCGCAACATTTAAATAAGCTTTTCTCGCAATTTAAGTATCCTAGCTTAGTGAAACTTGGTACAGCAAATATTTATACACATTGTAATGCACTTACATCTAATTTTGTTCAATTATTTATATACTGTTACCTAAAGATGGCGGCTGTGCGAAATCTTAAAATATTTTTTTAAATTTTTTGTATCCTTATCATGCGATCGAAGTGAAAGTTTGAATAATGAACCTACGCAATAATCTTCATCTAATGGTACATAACTCTATGGCCTACATATATAACAATCCAACATGGCAACCATCCGAAATAATTAGACGGTTCCCAATATCTACGAATCTACTACAGCAATCAAACTGAAATTTTGTATGCTGATAGAGGCTATGAACATAAGTTCACCTATGGATCCTTCAATAACCTGGTGACCACAAAACCAACATGGCCGCGACGCAAAATTTAAATATTAAAATGGAGTTTTCTCGTGACTATCATCCGAGTGCTGTGAAACTTGGCACGGTATCTCTGTAACGTAATTATGATTACGGTACAAATATTATTATTATTATTATTATTATTAAAATCAATATGTAATTATTGTTATTATTATTGTAATATCAAAGTTATATCGCTTCATTCACGTATTCATATCAATTTATATTAATGCATACCATACTCACGTCATCACCATAATCAGATATAATATTGTCAAGTGTTTAGAATTAAGAGAGGGTTTTATGGAGGTCTAGAGCTAGTTCATTAGTTAATTTGTTAAGATAGGTTGGACAAGGTTTGAATAAGTTTCGTACGACGAAGCAAGATTTAGCGACATAATGTATTCCTAGACCGAAGCCAGACTGGATGGAGACATTGGTTTTGGTGGCAAGTTTGCGCGCAATATCGGAAGTTAGCGTGCGCCCCAGCAGAATAGCGTTCACGGAGTGGAACATTTAACCATTTAAAGAGCGCGGGCCTGAATTCCTACTCGTCAATTATCAACGCGTTGAGTGAAGCTAGGAAATGATGCTTAGCCGTGAATGGTCTACTTTATGGCGGGGAAATTATACTGCGAAGAAGCTAAGGAAGTGCCATGACTACTCAGAAAGTATAACCTATAAGCTCAGCACGAAGCGACAACTCATTCACAATTATTATTCTCAGTCCCTCAGTGAGAAGGGACTCGTTCAATTGATATTTACTACTGACCAATTATTTCGGTAATGGTGATCAATGATTCTTGAATCTTCAGCGACTCATAATCACTCAATCAAGTAGTCTGGCTTATTCAAATTTGCTGTACCATGGCACTCAAGTATATAAATAATTCTCGGCTCAAGAAGAAGAAGAAGAAGAAGAGTTAGTCAGGTGAAAACATATGTTTTTCACAGGTAGATAAGTGGCCCCCAGCAAAACCAATATTGAAATAAGTGCATATGTCGTCTGTGCATTCAGATTAATGTTAATTAAAAACGGTGAGGTGGTATTATGTGATTTGAAGGCAGCCACGACAAATGGTCGCACAACTAGGAGTATTAATTGTAGCATCCGTTACAAATGGTCGCTCAATTAGAGAGGCAGACTATTATTTAACCATTACATATCTTCATACAAGCCTTAATATACTGACGCTTAATTTAATGTCATTTTATGAGAACTTAAAAATGGCGGCTGTGCAATTCTTTGAAGTCTCGTTTTCATTTCTCGTGTCCTAAATAAGACCAGTAGGATATATGAAAATAGGTCATTTAGTTCTCCAAGGAACTACTTCTTTTCTTTTGGTTAATGTGAGACACTTGATTACATTTAAGTTTAGCCTTACTCCTGATCACGGATTATGTCTCTGACATATGAGAACTGAAAGATGCCGTAATTAATGTACCACGCCCGCAATTGCATGTAGTATTAAAAAATCCGTGATATGACCACATGCATTACCACTTTGGGTGCAGGGATTAGATTTCTGATTCTTTAAAACCCGTGGAGGCTTCCTTTTACATTTTGGCATCGCCATTGTGTATGCTGTCTAAAGTACATATCATACGTTAGGGAATTAATATTTAATATTAATATTTTAATATCTGTCCTTTTGGCAGTGCTTCACATATTGTGTCGACGTGCTCGATTTAGTTCGCAGTGTTCAGTAAATTCCATATCCGTAATGGGTGTTCAGCTAGTTAGAATAATTAACAAGATTGAATTTTTTACAATGAGATTTCTGTGCCTCAAAGGGTAGCTGATCCTATCCCAGGTGATTTAGCTGGGAAGAGCAGTCATTCCATTAGCCTCCCCGCGTGTCTGACGACAGCATCGCATTAAATGTGAATATGTGGCCGATGTGCTTTTCACATTGCCAGACAGGGAAATCAAAACAGTATCCACTAATGTTGACAACTGGCGAGTGTTGCAATTCCGGCTCAAAATTTGAATTTTTAGCCATTTAATTTCATTTTAGGAAAAAATAGGCTTATGAGATCACCTTTTGTCCGTGTGTGTGTGGTTGTTCATTCATTCATTCATTTATTTGCAGTGGGGGGTGTGTCTCCCGGTGGCAAATTGGATATACATAACAAATAAATAATTATACATAACAATTCAATAACAATTATACAACAATTAAACTGGAGTATTTACACAAATAGTCAGTCTTTTCTTAAACACACCTATATGTTTGGGAAAAGGCTCTAAGACTGCGGCAGGTAGAGAGTTCCAGTTATCAATGGCACGGTTTACAAAAGAATATTTACCATAATTTGTTCGCTGTGGTCGGCCCTTAACTTTGAAAGGATGATCGCTCCTACCCATGTAAGTGGGCTTTCCCAATCGTTTGCTAAGCTCACCCCATGCTGGTTGATTTGTATACGTGTTGTACATAGCGCAGAGTCTAGATTTCATCCTCCTAGCCTCCAGTGATTCCCACCCAAGTTTCTTTAACATACGGCTCACACTGCTCCTGGGATTAAAGTCACTGAGCACAAATCTAGCGGCCTTTCTTTGCACCATTTCCAACTCATTGATGAGCCCTACTTGATATGGATCCCAAACCGCCAAGGCATATTCCAGAATGGGTCTTACAAGTGACAAATAGCCTAATTCTTTAGCAGAGGTACTACTTCCTTTTAATACCCTCATTACAAAGTGCAGGGATTTGTAAGCTTTTGAAACTACACATCCTACATGACTACTCCATTTCATATCATTCCTTACGTGAACGCCCAAATATTTGCAAGAATCTTCTTCTACAAGTATTTCCGAGCCAATGTTATATTGAAAATCCTGCCTTCACACTTTCCCTATTTTTAAGAGACTACATTTTCTTGTGTTTATTTTCATTTTATTTTCAATCGCCCACTTACAGACCAGGTTCAGGTCCTCTTGAAGCACTGCATTGTCTTGTGAGTCATGTATCTTTCGATATATTACACAATCATCCGCAAACAATCGACAGTCACTGCGAATCGCATTTGGTAAGTCATTTATAAACGCCAAAAATAACAAAGTTCCGATTACGCTGCCCTGAGGGATACCCGACGTTACGGTAATTTCATCCGAGAATATGCCTTCGACTTTCACTTTCTGTGAACGACCCGTCAAAAATTCTTGGATCCATAAAATTACTCTTCTATCAATCTTCGTCGAAGCTAATTTATGGAGTAGCATGTCATGCGGCACGACATCAAATGCCTTCGCAAAATCTATAACCATGGCGTCGACTGAAACTCCAAGGACTAACGATTCGCTAATGACTTGAAAAAGTGATAGCATCTGACTCTCGCATGAGTAACCTTTCCGAAATCCATGTTGCCTATCATTAAACCATTATAATGTTTCCCACTGTTCCCACAATTAGTCGCAAATGAGATGCTCCATCTGTTTACGAACGATGGACGTAAGGCTAACCGGCCTGTAGTTGCCCAATTCAAGTCTGCTCCCTCCCTTAAATATTGGGACTACCGTAGCTCTTTTCCAGTCATCTGGGATTTGCGCATTGTTAATGGACACATTAAACATCACCTCCAAGTACCGTGCCACGGCCCTACCTCCTAGTTTATGTACTTCACTAACAATATTATCAGGACCCTTTGATACATTGAAACGTAGTTTTTGTATTAGCTTTACAATTGCTGACTGGTTTATTTGGACCAGGGGAGCCCCTGATTCGTCGTTAAGGTCCAACACACAGCTATTGGATTTATTGAACACACTACCGTAAAATACATTTAATTCATTAGCAATGGCCTGTTTCTCAGTAATTAATTTACCGTCACCGGACATTATCATCGACAAATTATTTGAATTTCCCTTTCTTCTCCTAACATAACTGTAATTTTTTTTCCACCCATCACCTCCCGAACCAAGTAAACCTTGCATATAACTGTCATGAGCAGCCCTCTTTTTTAAGACGAGCTCTCTTGATAAGGACTTAAATTTCAACATATACTTGTCACTATCTTTTATTGCATAATTTCCTAATTTTCCGTTTTAGACTCCTAATTTCTCGTGTGTATTACTCAGGATCTGGGTTTTGTTTCAGCAATTTAAATGGGACAAATTTATCAACAGCGCTATTTAAAATTTTCAAAAAGTTAGTCCACAGGATATTAATGTGATTTCCTTCCGATGCCCATCCTACAAATAGCTCATTCAAATACCCCTGTATTTGTGTCCCCCCCCCTATAAATCTAAACGGCTGAAGATATTTCAATGAAACTCGGTAAGTGCATACTACTAACTTCTCCGATTTCGACCGTACCTTTAAAAGTTTAGTGCGTGTCACCAATCGAATATGGTGGTCACGCGAAATATTTCACTGGCATTCTATATCCCCGCAACAGTAACAGATATCACCCTGAAATTATGTACGGTGATAATGAACACTACTAGAAAGTCTATGTGACTTTCATTAACCTGCTAAGTACAAAACGAACATGGCGGCCGAGCAAAGTTGAATAATTTAAATAGACTTTTCTCGCAGTTTAACTATCCTAGCTTAGTTAAACATAGTACAGCAAATTTTTAAACTGTAGTCTACCCTTCAATTAGACGCTCCTCGGATGGACTCTGTCTTCGGGGTCGTACTCAGTTCTTATGCTTGACTTAAATTACATCTAAGGGCTATATGAGTAGGAATCATAGGGTCTTAACCTAGAAATTACGTGCCAGGCTACAATACAAAACAAGAATTTATTCACTGAATTTAACATGTACAAAATAAAAGAAGTTAAAATGAAAATAAAACTCCCCCAAAATAAACTAAAATCCGACGGTGCTTCGCGAGGTCACCCAAACAAGGGCGGCTTGAAATACGTCACTCTCAATACACAATTAGAATGGCAAATCCACTAAATCAGTCACAAAATATCTTGATCACAAAACTCAAAGTTCGAAAGCGGCCTGATTTTGCCACTCTGGCGTTCGTTATATGTTCTGGAATGGCTCCAAAGGAAGAGTACAATTCGCATGGGATCCTTCCCATCGATTGGCTCAATCGTTAAGTCACGATCCCGTGCGAAGTCGTTTGGCACCAAGCGAAATACACAAATTACACAGATTAATAACAAGTAAATTATAATCATCTGACGTGCCCTACCTTTTTTTATTAACAGAAGTCATGACACTTCCACAGAAGTACAACCGAGTACACGCGTGCTCCATTAATAATATCCACCCGAATCATGGGTTCAAGTACAAATCTGATAATTGCACGCACACGATCATCGCCCCTACATAAACCCAACATACCGATCGACCGCTCGTCGCCGCTACGCAAATGACAAAAATACTCAGAACAAATAAAGGTGGAACACAAAGCCACTCATACAATATACATGACAAGCTACGAAAAGCATGCTACAAAATGAGATATAACGCAGCGTAACTAGGGAGACGTCATCTCGGCGCGGATAAAACACTTCCCCTTTAAATAACAAAACACATAACGTTTTAATAAGTCATGCTTTCACATATACCTCACAAATATTATGAATCTTAAATCAGGTCATCCAGGTGACAAATAAATGTCTCAGCCCAGTGATGCTCACGTATTCTCGTGTGAACGATACTAACTCGAAGAAACTGCCCTGGTCAACCATATTGTGCCCACTAACCAAAGCTTCGAGAAAACTACCATAGCTTCCTCAAGAACCGTCGCATAATAATAATTACAGGGGCTCCGCAGACACCTCCCGTGAACGATTCGCAGCATCCAGGGTTCGACCTCTGTCCAATCCCCAGCTAATGAACCTCACCTGTAAAACATCGCGGGCATTTACCTTCCACGGAATAACACACAAATCGAAGACATCGTGGGCATTTACCTTCCACAGAATAAAATCGGGGCACATACACACATGACCAACACCCTTACCTGGCTTCACACATACCCACTTAACACCCGAGATCACTGCCAGCCTTCCAACAAGCTCTCACCGAGCAACAAGTAGAATAACTAGCCTGATTTATTAAAACTCTACCTGAAATCACGTTCATCCCCCAAATCTATCATGACGCTACGTTACCAAAAATATCCACTTACATGCGCCGATGACCACCTATCCCTGACATCGTTGCATATTACACTCCGCGTGTACACATTTCATCAGATGCCACCCACATGTTGGTAACAGAGAAAATGAACTCGAGACGTGTGTGTGTGCGGTGGATTTCGAGACTGCACGTACCTGAACAACACGACACGACTTTCGGGTGCAGGTTTGTTCGAAGTTCAAGTTGATGTTACAGAAAGATGAAGAAGGTGATAACTGATATGAAACATGGCTACATCATTATGATAGAAATGAAATGAAAATCCACAGCCTGCTTCCAGTCTCCGACCGGGTCAGGAATGGAATGAATGAAGCCCCCAACTAGCGGCGAGGATATGAACTGTGCCGGCTGCCGAGGCCTGACGCACTCCTCTGGGGCAATGATTAAATGAATGACAGATGAAATGATAGTGGAGAGTGTTGCTGGAATGAAATTTTGACAGGGAAAACCGGAGTACCCGGAGAAAAACCTATCTGCCTCCGTTTTGTCCAGCACAGATCTCACATGGAGTGACCGGGATTTGAACCACGGACCCAGCGGTGAGAGGCCGGCGTGCTGCCGCCTAAGCCACGGAGGCTTACCATTATGATAGAGCAAACTGCAAAGTTCTGAGTGGAAATCTCCATCATCATCAACACCAAATCAAGGAAAAGTGATGGCTTCTGCTGGTAATGTTGTGGTCATATCATTTTGCGTAAGTCCACCTCGTGACACAGTGGCTAGCATTCTGGAGTCCGGGTTCGATCCCCGACTCTGCTATAAAATTATTTCTGGCCTGAGGGCCAGTGCATTACAGTGCACTCAGTGTCGTGAGGAAGAACTGATGAGAGGTGGGGTCGTTTCTAACTTCAGCTACCTTGGAAGTGGGTTTCCGTGGTTTCCCACTTCTACTCCAAGCAAATGCCGGGATGGTTCCTAACTCAAGGCCACAGCCTGCTCCTTCCTCACCTGAATTACAAATGCATACACGGCTACAGACACCATAATAATACAGGTTATCAGATATATTCTACACTCACCCAAGTACACGGGGCTAAGTAACCACGATGCCCAAGTCCCTCATATGAAACAACAAGAACAACAAACAATTTTCGATATATGTGACGTGTGTCCTTCATCCTCCCTACAGTCATAGCCACGAGCAATTTTTTTTTCTACTCACTACTCTAAAGAGACACCTTCGCCAACAGTGTTTTTCCATCATGAGAATCATTGGTGAAGGCAGCGGTGGTGATATTGAAGGGCCTATCAAATAGGCTTCGATTATCTTTGAAGGCTGGAGAAAATAGAGCAAGTGCATTACATCCAATGGTGACAGCTATTAGTAGGGCCATAACAATTTGGAGCATGAGTAAAGGTGTGTTGTCGGAAAATGAAATTAGGCCTACGATAATTTTTTATTGAATGGCTATCGTACATGGAGATTCTTTTGCTGGAGCGGGGCGGGCGACCGGCTGCC
The DNA here is from genome assembly GCA_946902985.2 of Meconema thalassinum. Classification (NCBI taxonomy): domain Eukaryota; kingdom Metazoa; phylum Arthropoda; class Insecta; order Orthoptera; family Tettigoniidae; genus Meconema; species Meconema thalassinum. Next base: position 1,071,767,097 of record OX336389.2, read on the forward strand.
GGGCGCGCGCGCCTTCCGCCAGCCAACCGAGCTCGGTCCGCGGATAGCACGCAAATGGAAACCGTAACAAAGTACATTAATTAATTAATGGTAAATTCACCAGCAAATCATGATTAAAGAACTTACCTTTTCACAGAAGATGCTGAAAATGTTCTCCTTCTGCTGACAGACAGGCACTGTATCGTGTAATTAGATTAGCGTTTATACGTAGTAATTCCCTTCTGATGTGAGGGATATCTGCTGCCGTATATTGTTCTGCAGCTCCACCAGAGTGCGGGTAATTGATCTGTACACTTTGTATTTTAAATTACCCCACAATTATGCATCTAACGGGCTTAGGTCTGTGCTTCGATTAATTACAGTAACCACGCAGGGGGGATCAGGAGTAGCTACATAATGTAACGATGTAACTTCCAAAGTTACTGTATGTCAGCTGAACGAGAACATTTTCAGCATCTTCTGTGAAAAGGTAAGTTCTAACCTTTAACTGGTGACGTGAGGTCATCCAGATTCCCAAGAAATTTAATAAATAGCATATGTGCTTCTTTAATTAAATTTTGCAAGAAGCTGTTGTTTAAGTTAGCCTCTTATATGTGCGCTGATACTTCACACCCTCGTTGATGAAAGATTAGTGACTTTAATGACACTGGTTATCTCGCCTGCGCGCTATCTGCAGACCGAGCTCGGTTGGCTGGCGGAAGGCGCACGTGCCCGGCAGCTGGCCGCCGGCCCCGCTCCAGCAAAAGAATCTCCAGCAGCGACGTCCAGCCTTTCCACGCTCGGCGTGGAAGCAATAATGCGCCGCACGCCGGCTGGCTGGCTCCTGCCTCTCTTGGCTGGGCTGACTACTGGCGCTGCGACAGTTCTTCGCCGTGCCTGACAGAATCAAGTAGTTAGATTCGCACTTTTCGTACTTGACGATTACGCGCTTAGCATTAAAACAGTCAGAAATACTGATAGGTATCATGGAACTCATATAAGGCATTACAATTTTGGTCACGTAATTTTCCCCCCTAGTTTTGTTTCTTTTTTTTTCATATTTACAATATACTGTATACCATTTCTTGTTCGACCGATCAACCGCAACACAGCGAAGGTAGTAAGAGATGGACTGAGACAGGAAAGCGAGCGAGAGAGACAGTCACTTCCCCCAACCATCCCAGGCCGTACGCGCCAGAAGCACGCCGACGTGCAGCTGGCGTGCTGTATGTCACCTCTGATCTACAGTATGTGCATGAGAAAGACGGAGGCAGTAAATGCTATTTGTAAGCCGTTTAGTAATAGGCCTACTTATTGTTCCAACACTGTTGCCAAAATAGTGCAGAGTAAGGAGTTCTGAGGGATTCCCCTTTCTCTCTCTTCCGTATGGAAATTTCCTTAAGCTGTTGCGCGATGCTGAATCATGAACTTAACGCACGTGCGGTCACTGAGTCATCGCAGCTACATCCTATAAATTTGATAACTGTACGGGTCTCTGTGCGTCATCCTCTGGCTTACACAATCTTGAGCCAAGTTCTACCTCAAGCCTCTATGAATTTCTTATTAAAATATCAAGGGTTCGATCCTCTGTGCTCCCCCATATGGGCACATTATGGAAAGTATTCCTTTACTCTTTCAGCTCGGTGAAATTGTCCTGAGAACCTTCTCGCAGAGTTGTCCATAACACGTGTCCTTTTTCTTTTGCTTGAGTAAGTCCAACGGGACGTGGCTCAGTGATGGATGGTTGTTTACATTTCCTCCCCCTATGGCACGTTCTCAAGAAGACGTGTAGTGAATCTGGCACTTTCTATCCCAAGACGGGGTCTGTGGGATCAATAGCTCTCCCATGGTCCATCCTCTTCAGCTCGAATAGACCCAACTACTCGTAACTGCCAATTATAGCACTCATAGCGTGACCACCTCGTGGTGTAGTGGCTAGCATAATTGGCTTCCCAGGGGATCGGGTAAAATTCCCAGCTCTGGCAAGGCTTATAATTAGGGTCTGAGTGCTGATGCGGAGTTCACTCAGTTTCGTGAAGCGATACTGAGAAGGGGACGGTTTGATTCTCACTTCAGTCATCATGGAAGATTTTTCCCTTGGTTTCCAGCATCTACCACAGGCAAATACCGGGTTGTTTCCTGCATTAAGGCCAAGGCCGCCTCCGCCCCAATCCTCACCTAAAATACACACACTACTTCAGATACAACAAAACAGAGAAATTTTACACACACCTAAGTGCACGGGGATGAAATGGCCATGATATCCAAGCCCCTATTTAAAAAAAAAATGACATTAATGGCGTTAGTGCACATGGGCCATGCAGCCATCCTAATACAAAACTGGTGCAAGAGACAGAGAGAAACCGCAAAGAAGAGTACATGAATACACAAAGACAAAATAAAAATAAAAATGGAAAGTGAGTCTGATTGGTTTAATTGAGAGTCATTGTTCAGAAGGACCTGTGGCCGAGAACGTAAAACAACACAATCTCACACACACACGCACACGTGTACACATTCAAATGTTGATTGCGGACGTCACGAGGGCACGGCAGAAGAGTCTGTTCGGGTCCTGAAGGAGGCTATGTATGTTGGTTGGGAAGTGGAGACTTTAGTCTCGGGATATTTTTTTTACAGAGTGTCTATTGCGTGTTGGTATTCACTGCAAGCGAACAGAATATGGTTAAGGTCAAGCCTCTAAATTAAACAACAGCTCATAGCATCTCTCAAGCAGTAGCGGTTTGACGTAGAGCACATAACATGACATTCATTATATCTATTATTTTTAATGGAAAAGAAGGATTAAAAAGGGTCGTTATATGTTGTAATATGTAATTCTTAGCTATCGTTGTTTGTTGCTTTTGCGCAATATTAGACTATTAATGCAGCAATAGCTTCAGAATACGTCACTTGGTTAAATACGTGAGAACGAAATCATAAGGAAATTACTATTTATTACCATTTACTACAGCAATTTGCCAACGGTGGCTATCCTTCTATGGATGGTGAGGGATTAAATATTACTGATTTCCTTCCAAAGTGTTAAAAGACGATGATATCATGACCGAAATGTGTGTCATTAAAATTCCCATCTGCTTTTCTCGAAAATCGCCATTCATTTACCAAACAAGATGTTCCGTTGTTTCCACTTGTAACTTTATCAATGCAGCCAATGACCTTTTAATTTATTTTCATTACGAGTCAAGGAAATTGGCTGTGGACCCATTGAAAGGAACCGTCTTTGTATTTGCCTGGTGATGAAAATGGGAAACCACGGAAACCTTTTTCAGGACGGTTGAGGTGGGATTCGAACCCATGCCCTCCCAATGCCAGAGAGGCACGAAGTAGCGCGTTAGAACACCCAGGCACCGACGCTGGTTACTTTCCAGTAGGTTATCAAGAGTAGCCGTGAAGTTTGTACCAACTGTTTTCTTACGGGTGGAATAAATTAAATCATTTGAAACATAACTAATTATAAGTTGCTGATGTTTGCTTTTCTCCTTCAAAGTTTCATTAACATTGCATTAGCCTGTTACGCATTATTCCAAGGTAGCTGTTTAGTTCGTACCTCCTATTGCTTACAATTGATAATACTATATAATAATAATAATAATAATAAAAATATAATAATATACGTGTTCGAGGTCAAAATTGTGTCAGTAATTTGCGTGTCTTACAAGAATAACTGTTAAGTTGGTACCATATAATACTAACAGCTTGCATAATTGCTTAAAATCCATACATACATCGTGTGTTAGTGACACGTACTTTGTTTATAGTGTAACGGGTCTGACGTCCGTTACAAGGGCTCTCATCATAATCATGGCATTTGTTTATATTCCTTTTTCAGTATTATTATTACCTTCAATTCAGATCATTTGGTTATGACACATTTTACGTAATTCATATTTATTACTCTTACTAATCGCACGGGCCACATCATTACATCGCATTCCATTTATCATCAGGGTCAGATAGCAAGTATTGTAGTTAAAATGTATTGTTAGAAGAGAATTGGCGATTGATTTAATTTTATTGTATTATACAGGGTCATCGAAAAATAATGCCAACATTTCAAAAAATTATAGCACCGAAACTCTTTCTGTTAAACGTGTAATTCTTTCACTGAACGCCAGCTGGTTAAAGTAAGTTTTGTTTTGGAGGGGACGTGACCTTGCTATGCGCACACTAGATGCGCAGTAGCCAAGGTCGACCGGGGGCGCGCGCACCAATGACTGCACCGCCCGACAAAATGCATCTGATTACAAAGCTGAAATTCGATGGTTTAATCAGTTTAAGGAAACAGGGACTGTAGAGAAAAAATCTAGGCCAGGCCGACCACCAACATCCGCATTGAACGCACGCTTTCCCAATGGCTGGATTGGTACGTGCAATCATTTCAGGAGTAACTGTTGAGATGGCGGCAGAAATTCTCTCCCGCAGGTGCTCGAAATCCCGAATTTTTTCTTCATACACAATGTTTTTAATGTACCCCCAGAAAAAAATCCAAAGGGGTAAAGTCGAAACTTCATTGGCGCGCGCGCCCCCGGCCGACCTTGGCTACTGCGCATCTAGTGTGCGCATAGCAAGGTCACGTCCCCTCCAAAACAAAACTTACTTTAACCAGCTGGCGTTCAGAGAAAGAATTACAAGTTTCACATAAAGGGTTTCGGTGCTATATTTTTTTGAAATGTTGGCATTATTTTTCGATGACCCTGTACAGTCTATCAATGTACTGTATGTCAGTCAGGACAGAGGGTAGAGTTGCATCAGGATGAAAGGGCTTATACATTTCATCGGGAGGTATTTTAAAACGAAACCAAGCTACCAAGCCTATGAACCCTGATTTCGCGGCAAAACCTACCTTCGTGTGCCTACTTGGTGAAACTTCGTGTAATGCAAGGCAAAACGAGAAGTTGGTTTGTGGACTCTCGCCAAAATTGTGGGTCTCGCGAGGATCATCGGGTGCCCTCGGCCGACACGAAGAAGATGACGCTTGCTCGTGATTGAACTTCGTTTCCGCGGCAAGTTAACCCCGCGAAATTGGCGTGGGACGCAACCTAAGTCTGATTTTATATAAAGCTGAAGATATGTTGTGAACTGTTCCATTCTATGACTCCATTCTGTGATTCCATCTTGTGACTCCATTCTGTGAGGCCACTCTGTGAATCTACTCTGAGAACTTACTTTTTGAACTACGACTCAGCGAACTTCCAGTATTTTACTTCCGTGTCACGACTTTATTCTTCATGACGTTCGTTCAACATGGAGATTATCACCAATTAGTCTACCTCAGCTGTTGGACTAAATTAAGAAGCCCTTTGCGCCACAAGAATTCCAGCCAACTTCCGGGTGAGAGAACCAAGTGTAAACATTGACGTCGCGAAAAGACCTAGTGGACAGTTGGGTTTCTACCACCTAGCTCACTGACACATTCTCGTAATCAGTACACCACATCTAAGCCAATTCACATAGAAGGGTATATTTATGTTTTTGTGCATATTCGTATATATATATATTATGATTTTGAGAAGGAGGTATTGTTTAATCATTTTATAAACAAACAGCAGTTCTGACAAGTGAAACATTACCCCACCACTGTAGAGTAGAGTAAATTGTTCTCATCAGTAACGCCGAGGCAATCTCCTATTGATGGAAATATAGGTGGCAACCAGCAAACATATCCTTGTAATAGCTACAAGAGGAGTTGTTACAATAGAAAGCTTAGTCCAAATAGAGGTTGTCCTTAAAGAGTTGTTTAGGAGCAATTCATAGGTTGATACAACCTATTACTACCAGTTGGCAATACAAGATCGAACTTAAAGAGGATAACTTGTGTATTGGTTGAGTGTAATTTGTTCACACAGATGTTTTCGAAATTGGGCCATCAAGGTTGGTGCCACCTAATACAAATAGTTGGCAATATTGGAACCATATTAAACATAATAAATCGTTTCTCGGTGATTTGTACTTTTTTTTCATTCACAGATTAGACCAATTTGAGTTCGTATTTTGCGATGTTCTCAAGAGTAATTGTTAGATTGGTACTACCTATTACTAACGGTTGGCAAAACTGGAAGGGTCAAAGTTTTAATAAATTGTCTGTTGGTGATGCGTACTGCTGTAAGTTCATACAAATGTTGGTCAGGATTGGGCCAGTCGCTTGCGAGTTCTTTGCGTGTAACTGTTAAGTTGGTACCACCAATTACTGACAAGTTGTAAACACTGGAACGGCCCAAAACGTAAGAAATTAGTTATTGGTGGGACGTATTATGTTCGCACATATTTTGGTCAAAATGGGGTCAGTCGTTGGGAAGTTCTTTGTGAATAACTGCACAGTTGGTACCAACCATTACTAACGTTTTTTTTAGCGTATGGCTTTTAGTGCCGGGAGTGTCCGAGGACATGTTCGGCTCGCCAGATTTGTAGCTGCTTCGAGACGGACACCCAATGGGTGAGCTACAAGTACCGTTGGGGGGGAGGGGAAGTTGGAATGTAAGGGCTAGGAATTGGAAGGTGGCGGCTGTGGCCTATACTTGGGGACCAACCCCGGCATTTGCCTGGAATGAAGATGGGAAACCACAGAAGACCATCTTCAAGGTTTCCGGCGGGGGGATTCGAACCTCCGCGCCTCCCGGATGTGAGCGACTGCCAGCAGTCATGCCGTAACGACCTCGGCTAACTCACCCGGTTACTAACGGTTGACAACAATGGAGTGAACTAACCTCTTATAGATTGTGTATTAGCGGTGTGAGAACTACGTTAATATACATTTTGGTCAAAATTGTGTAAGTCGTTTTCGAGTTCTTGATGTGCAACTCTAGAGTTGATATCATCTATTATTAACAGCTGAGAACCGTGGAATTGATGAAAATAGCAAAAAAGAAGTCGAATGCTTGGAGGCAATGTCACCAGAATTCAAATTATTGTTGCGATTAAGAAATAATCAAATTCTATCTACTCCACACCTTGTTAGGGATGGCTGGAATCAAACTCGGGGTGAGACTTTGATACAGGGCGCTTGAGTACTAAAGGGAGAGGAGTACTTGGCACAAGACGGAGCTTGAACGAACATCGGGTTAAATTATGATTATGAGGCGAGAGGATCATAAAGTAAGGGGAAAGGGAGCGAGGACAGCAAATTATAAGAGGGAAGGAGCAATAAAGCCGGAGAACTTTAGCAAGTAGGTCGACAAAGAAGATTTGACTTAAGGCCGGGTAAAATAAAAATGTTTGTCATCGTTATTTACACGCATTAAATGCACCATGATACTGAAGTACACTGAAGAACATTTTATGGTGATGTTGAGTAAGCAGTAATCCAGTCACGTCCAGCCACAACTATGCTTGCGTACTAGGAGGATACCTGCGCAGATTACGTGAGCTCAATAACGAGCACCATGTTTAACAAGGAGTTGTGGTCTGTTTCACACGTTCACATTTATTCACACATTCTCCGCAAATGTTACAATATGACGTAGTACACCTATCCAGATCCGGGTCCCCAAAAAATAATTAACCAGTGTTGACTAAACCCAAGGCACGTGGCGAGTTACTGTAAGTTTGCTCATTTAAATTAATCTATAATTAACATGAATTAATTCCAAACTAGTTGAAACCCGTCAAAACATGACGGTCAAAGGGAAAATATTTACTGAAGAATCTCCTTATATAGGCCTAATGTACATTCTTTGTACGATTATTTTTTGGCTCTATTGAAACTATAAGGGCGTCAAAAGATTGCACTCTTAACATTGCAAAATACTGCTGGCAATGACTGAAAGATTGATGAGGCAAATTGAGACCTGTACGTTCCAGAGTTTCCCCTTGAGCTTTATTGATTTTGATAGAGTATGCCAAACGAATTGGAAAATATTGCCTCTTAAAAGAATTATTATAGTGTTATATCGGATGGTATTAAATCAAGTCGAAGGATTAGACCTCTTGGCCTAATTTTTACTGCACTTATTATTTCCAAATCCAAGCAATATGGTTGCATTTAGGAGCCCTTGGGAATCCTTCAGATTTCTAAGCAGCGTAACTATGGGTCAAGCGTTTAGAGTATGTGGAGGCAAATCTTATAATTCCAAGGAATTCAAGAACTCTGAGGGGTCTAATACAACTGGCTGCAAACCGTCGCTTATAATTTTGGAATATAACGAAGAAATGCGATGATGTGCAAAACATAACGGTCATTGGGAAAATATTTACTGTAGGACTTTCTTATATGCATTCTCTGTATGATTACAGAGAAAGATCGACTTTGCAACATATAACTGGCCATTACTGAAAACTTGCGTTACGTTACGTTTGCGTTAACCTTTTTCTCCTCCAGGGTTGTCTTTTCCAACGGATTAAGCGAGGGGTCCCACCTCTACCGCCTCTAAAGGCAGTGTCCTGGAGCTTGTGACTCTGAGTCGGGGATACAACTCGGGTGTGTGACCAGCACTACGCCCAGGCGGCCTCACTTGCAAAGCGATCAGGGACCTGTTGAAGGGATGGTAAGAGCGGGAGGGTTAGGCAAGGAAGTGGGAAGGAGGCGGCCGTGGCCTTACGGTAGGTACCATCCCGGCATTTTCCCGAAGACGAAATGGGAAACCACGGAAAACTACTTCGAGGATGGCTGAGGTGGGAATTGAAACCCCTCTACTCATTTGGACCACCCGAGGCAGAGTATACCCCGTTCCAGTCCTCATACCACTTTTCAAAGTTCGTGGCAGAGCCGGAAATTGAACTCAGGACGGGGCGGCAGCTAACCATGCTGACCACTACGCTACAGAGGCGAGCTACGGAGGCAAAGACTGAAAACTTGATGAGGTAAATAGTGACCTACACGTTCGAGAGTTCCCCCTTCAGCTTTATTGATTGTGATAAGGTATGGCAAGCGATTGCAAATTGGTGCTCTAAACGAAAATGGAAGTGTTTCATCGGATGGTGTTAAATAAAGTCGAAGGATTAGAACTCTCTGCCCAATATTATCTGCACTTATTATTTCCAAATCCAAGCAATTCTCATGCATAATTCTTACAATTAATCTGGCACCAATTAGGAGCTTTTGAGAAATGTCCAGATTCCTAAGGAGCATAACTGTGGCTCGAACATTAGGAGTATGAATATGTGGAAGCAAAATTCCGAGGAATTCAAGAATTCTGTAAGAAGTATCTGGCTTTCATATTCATTATTTAATCTGTAACAGTGGTGTATGCTTTTGTTACCTTAGTGTTTTAAATATATATATATGGCAATGTCAATCGCGCCGAATTTCTTAGTTTACGGGAATGCTAAGAGTAAAATATGTTTTGTCAATGGAATAGCAATACCAAGAAATAAAAATTCGGAAAAAAAGGTGACGGAGGTGGGACTCGAACAGCTCCCATTGCGCGATGCATAAATTAAAAGTCTCTGACGCTACGACCTGAGCTACCGAAACACTGGTAATACCACGCAATATTAAGTTAGTTAAACAACATAGGCCCTACACACTTAACTGTCAGTATACATATTTCAACATTTTCCTTCGTGTATAATTGTATTCCAGTATATATCGTGGGAACGTCATAAATAATGTTCACTTCTTTTATACTTCTAATAAATAACTGGTAATACTGGTAATACCACGCAATATTAAGTTAGTTAAACAACACAGGCCCTACACACTTAACTGTCAGTATACATATTTCAACATTTTCCGTCGTGTATAATTGTATTCCAGTATATATCGTGGGAACGTCATAAATAATGTTCACTTCTTTTATACTTCTAATAAATAACTATCATGGCCTGTTTGCCATCTCTTGATGAATACAGTACATTTGCATTTGTCAGTTGGCACAGGCTAGAGTAAAAGGTGGCTTTTCACCGATGTCTCAGTCTCACTCATGGCTGTGATTATATGGAAGCTACTGAGGTATGGGTGGTGCTTAGTAATGGCCTTCAGGGCACAGTCAGTGCCTGTGGATGCTGTGAAAGGTTCTACTCATAGGGTTAGGACTACTGTTCTGACTCGGTGAGGAAAGCAATGGCAAACTACCTCACTCCTCTTCTTGCCTAGAATTTCTCAATATAGCGCTGCCTTGGGTTTTTGTGGGTATCTACTCACATAACGTAACGGCGGTGCTTTTTGAGGATCCAACCAGCCTTCGGGCTGACTACCTAACAGACATGACAGACAAATAACTATCAAACGCGATTGTACGCATGCGTGAGGGGCAAGAATTCTATATTAATTTAAAAATATACGAATTCCTTAGTTTAGGGGAATGCCAAGAGTTAAATATTTTTTGACAATGGAATAGCAATACCAAGGAATAAAAATACGGAAATAAAAAAAAACATGTCGGAGGTGGGACTCGAACTGCTTCCATTGCGCGATGGATAAATTATGATTTCTCGCTTCTACGACCTGAGCTACCGAACCACTTGTAAAGATGCGCAATATCAAGACAGTTTAATGACATAGGCCCTACACACTCGACTGTCAGTTTACGTGTTTCAACATTTTCCGTCGTGTATAAATGTATTCCAGTAGCCTATACATCGTGGGAACGTCACAAATAATGTTCACTTCTTCTATATTTCTTATAAATAACTATCAAATTGAAACGCGATGCACTTGTAACCGCCATGACTGTCATGAGGCAAGGTGATTGTACGCATGCGTGAGGGTCAAGAATTCTGCAATTTTCTATATTAATTTAAAATATATACGAATTCCTTAGTTTACGGGAATGCTAAGATTTAAATATGTTTTGACAATGGAATAGCAATACCAAGAAATAAAAATACAGAAATAAAAAAACATGTCGGAGGTGGGACTCGAACAGCTTCCATTGCGCGATGCATAAATTAAGATTTCTTGCCTTTACGACCTGAGCTACCAGACCACTTGTAAGGATACGCAAGATTAAGACAGTTTAACTACATAGGCCCTAAACAGTCGACTACGTGTTTCGACATTTTCCGTTGTGTATAATTGTATTCCTGTATATATACTGGGAACATCATAAATAATGTTCCCTTCCTTTATACTTCTTGCAAATAACTATCAAATTGAAACGCGATGCACTTGTAACAAAATAAAAAAACATATCCGAGGTGGGAATCGAACCCTCTCGATCATGCATAATACAAATTTCTAGGCAGTAACCTTATCCCCTTGGCCATCCAGACAACTATGGGACACTTCAGTATTAAGCTATCTAACCAGTATACACACTCAACCTGCAGTTTAAGTCCTTCAATTTGTTGTTTATTTAATATAATTCTATTTCAATGCATATTGTAAAAACATAATTAACATTATTGGAGACCCTTTTTAATTCTCATAAACAAAGATCTCAGTTAGACGCGACCGGAATCGCCATTTTCCTTGTTGAGAAAGGCCATTGTGCGCATGCGCGGGAGTGTCAAATATTACATATTTCTTTAATCATTTAAAAATATACCGTAACATATATTTTCCTTTTAAAGAAACTCTGCAAATCTGCATGCCAAGAGCTTTCGTTAGAATGTCTTACGAAGCCAATCGGTTAAGTCGTTTTCACAATCTCGTGTGTACAAAAATCACCTTACTGTTTTAAATATATAGATAGATTAATAGGTACAGAATTGCGTAACAGAACAGTTACATCATATCATTGGTTCACTATTCAACCCTTCGTTACGATTGGTTCATTTATTTTTATTTATTTATTTATTTATTTATTTATTTAATTATTATTAGATACAACCATGATATGTCATTTTACACTAATATTTTAACAATTTCAAATAATATTAACAAAAATAACAACAATAACAACAACAATAACAGGTAACAATAGGCAGTGATGGCAGCAAGGGGCAAAACTCGGGAAAGATGCAGGGAGTGATTGGGGTAGTGGGTGATTAGGAGGGTGAGGGGGTAGGAATCGAGGATGAAAGGGATATTCTAATGTTATGTTTGAATGTTCTATAGGGAGAGAATATGCCAAAATTTGGAAGGGAGTTACTAAGGGTAGGTAGACGGTGGAAGATAGAGCGCTTCTGTACTTCAAGTCGTGGGCGAGGTATAGGCCTATGGTGTAAATGGTTCTGACGTGTTGAACGGGAGGGAACAAATGAATACTTTCAAGGATATGCCCATATATAGGGTGGATGATGTTTTACTAGGCAGCCGGAGGCATACGATTCCAAAGGTCAGGAAGCGCCGAAATCCACGAAAAGCAAAGTGAAAGGTGCGTTTTTAGGAGAAAACAGGTGGAAATGTGCGGTGGTTTCGGCAACATTGCTTGCTAGCCCATTACTGTGCGTAAACTCGCAAACAACACGACAAGACGGGTCAAACTGGTTTTGTGCATAAATACCAAGAAGTCTGAGAAACATAAACAAGATAACACGTTACACACATGTTGTAGCTAGTTGATATTGAGTGGAAGGTCACGCAGCAAGGCCATGTGAGGGCCGATCTTGCGGAGAGGGTGTTACCACGTCAATCGTATTTCCGTCACTTCCCCTCACGCACACGCAGCACTTGAAACGCCGTTGTCAAACTGACTACAGTCGACACCTTCCAACAAAGTTATTGCAGTAGCATGGATTTTTAGGAAAACCACTCACCGTAAGCAGATCTAATCCGTACATGATTTCTTTATTTTGTAATACTGTACAACATAGTGCAAACACAAGTGTTTCTGCCCCAAAACATGTTTAAATAATGTAACTATGCATTTTTTCGCTTCACCTCGCACCTCTTATTATAGTTTTTCATGTCTTTCGACGCTTCCTGAACTGGAGAATCATGTTCCCGGCTGTTTAGCAATACCCCACCCATCCAGTATATTAGTACAGGCTCGTCACAGCTAGTTTCTTATCATTATGTCGTAAGGAATAACAAACACATTTAGGAAATTTGTGGGACCATCACGTTGGCTTCATTAGTTTTTATGATTTTGTAAGGTGAGTCTTTAGGCTGAATTTACAATACATTATAAGTTGGCCAATTTCCATTTTGATTCATTTAATAGTTTTCGAGGTATTGAACACGGTATAAAATATTTCGTGGAGACACCATGTTGGACTGATGACGCTTATGGAATTATAATAGAAATGGCCAGAGTTGCCAAAAGTAGAAATAATTCAGTATCAATTTTATTTTAACCCGTCCAGTGGATCAATAGTTATTATGTGGGGACAGATAAACACACTTCCACGGACAAAAGTCGATCTAATAAGCCTATTTTGCACACTTAATCATAACAAGCATTTCAGTGAAGAACTAATCCGCCTATTTTCATATCTTATGCTTTTCTTGTCCCATTAGTAAATTCACAGTTTTACGTTTTCGAGGAGGTCCAGTTCATTGCTGAAGAAGGAGACACCCGCACTGGACAGGACACGAAGAAGGGGGATTATCACTGATGCGATGGTACGATTCGAAAAACAATCAAGATCAGCCTTCAGCGGTCGATCTTGAGAAGACGCAATTTTATGAACCGACCATACCACACTTCCAATAAGCGTCCAACATGAAGGAAATCCATATAGTTGGACTTATGCTAGGAATCCATGGGGCAATCCCGAAATCCATTGTCAAGATTTTCAAATCCGTAGGGATCCAGTCACAGATTTTCAGGGATGCCGCTCACTACGCTCTGAAAGTGTCAATCCGGATCTTGAGTATCCAATTATATACGGTACTACTGAAATCTGATAATTTAAAGAAATCCTCTACTCAATCTTAATTATTATTAACAAGCAAGAGCTAATAATAACTAAGAACGATAGACCCTATACTTATAGATATTATCTCTCTTCAGTGTTTGTTGTTTGTTCAATATGGTCTTAGTTAGCAACCGGAACTGTTCGGGAAGTAGTATTCTAAAACGCTGGAAGCATAAGTTTCCTCTCGTGGGTGTGTTGTGGTTTAATGATAGTAGCCTTGCGGCATGTGCACAGCTCGCGAATGATGTGTATCGTGCTGGGTTAAATAACTCCTTGATAACTTGAATGAGTGAACTTCGCAGCCTGTAAGGAGAGACTTTTGGAGCCGCCTGGCTCTGTAATGAACCTGCAGAATATAATTTGCCGCACGTGGTTCTCGGAGATAAATTACCTTTTTCAAGTTAGTCTTCCATACCATCGAAGTAAGAACTAGTTTAAATTAACGTGTGAGTTGGCAGAATACGTCAGATACCTGTCCCTGTTGAGAATATTGTTAGTTATACTATAGTGACGGCCCGCATGATAATACAGGAATTACGTCAAGAGGATGATATCTCTTTTGTTTCATCTATATTTCTGGGGATAGAGGTATAGATTTCAAGAAAAAAATATACGGAATTATTGTATCTACCAATAGTAACACGACCGAGCAACCAACCAACCAACCACCCGACCATTGGACAAAAATTAGATCGGAATCCGTAGGCTTTAGTCACTGGAATCAATAGAATGCCAGTTAATTCTTTTCCGTGGCGTGGTCAACCCACCATTAAGAGTACAGATTTAACAAAGAGAGATATTGCACCTTTGCTGTGTTAATTTCAATGTCCAGGTGAAGACTGTTCATGGTAATTTAGATTTGATAAGTCATTACGTACAGTACATAAAACTAAATTCTTCATATTTAATTTTGCAAATAATTTCACGAAGAAATGTAATCATAAAAGCAATAATCATCACCATCCACATAAACATCTTCAACATCATAATCAACATGAACATCATCATCATCATCATCATCAACATCATCTACATCATCAACATCAACATTATCATCATGTACTACTATCATGTACTACTATTTTATTCGTATTACCGCTTTTATCATCATTTCCAAGTAATCTCTTAACTTTTTGTGGCGCAGTGGCTAGCATTCTTGACTCTTGTTCCTGAGGTCCGGGTTCGATTTACGGCTCTACCAGAAAATTAAATTCTCGTTTGAGGGTTGAATCAGGGTAAACTCAGCCTCTTGAGGCAAAACTGAGAAGAGGGGAGTTCGATTCCCACCTCAACCAGGCTGGAAGTGGCTTCCCACTTGTAGTAACAGCAAATGCAGGGATGTTCCTAACTTAAGGCCACGGCTGTCTCCTTCCCAATCCTCACCTAAATTACACATATTGTAGGCACCATAATAATACAGGTTATCAGACACACACACCCTAGTACACGGTCTGAATGACCACGATGTCCAATCCCTACAAATAAAGCAACAACTACTACTCAATTACTTATTAAATATCTTGCTTGTTTATGTTAGTAATAAATTATTAATGATACAACATTAGTTCAGGTTGTATGTTATTATTTTTACTATTATTATTATTATTATTATTATTATTATTATTATTATTATTATTATTGTATTCCTGTTTTATGGGTTAGTTTAAGTACGTTATTTCTATTTAATCTTGTAGATTTTACACACAGTATTGTACAGGCCCGGGGGGCTGTACCCCCTGAAAGCCACCCCCCATCTTCTACTAAAAACCACCCCAACTGGCAACATCATAAGACCAGAACAGTACCTTTACACGGCAAGAGGCGACCACCCACCTTGGGAGGTTGGCCAACTACTTGCAACACATAACATAAACATCTACACACCAGCTAACTGGGGCAGCTACGTCAACGGATTGCTGACTAAGCAACGGCAGGAACTATAAGGAGGCCTTTTTTGAGCATTACCTGTCATACAGTGTGCGCCGCCGAAGGCCCTAGCCGACAACTGTGCCAGCTGCCATCATCAGGTGAGACTCAGCAAGTGTTCAGAATCCTTTACTTTGTAAACACCCATCCACAATCTTGTACACTCAACTTGTATCATTACTTACATTCCCCTAAAAGGGACTTACAATTTCACACTCACTGACCAATAAACACATGGTCAGTAAACTACACTTGTATTGTCAAATACACGCCTCTTTACATCCTCATACCCTTCCTGACCTCCGTCACGATTGACCGTGACCATAGTAGCCAGTAATTGCTTGGTCAGACTGCATTGTAT
The DNA here is from genome assembly GCA_946902985.2 of Meconema thalassinum. Lineage (NCBI taxonomy): Eukaryota > Metazoa > Arthropoda > Insecta > Orthoptera > Tettigoniidae > Meconema > Meconema thalassinum. Next base: position 1,071,783,064 of record OX336389.2, read on the forward strand.
TCCTCGCACGCGACCCGACTCGTAACGTCGAGTCGCTGACATAAGCAGGCCTATTACATTACTCATTCCATCCAGCTGGCAGGCCGGCGTAGTAGCTTGCATTCAGAGGTTCATCCCTTAATAGACTCTTGCATCTTTGCAGGAACACCCCCTAGCATTTGAACACCAAACAACACGCTACACTGGTAAGCTCTCCCAGCTACGGGAAGCTGCTATCATTTAGAAACAACCTACCAAATTAGCACAGTGACACTAATGTTTTATCCCTAAACAACCCCCCAACTAAGGGATCTAAAACATATTGGTGGAGGCGCTGCTACCACGCACAATAAGGGTAGGACTCATACAACGAGCCCTCGTGGTAGAAACGACCCCTACCGCACGCAGCCAAGCGAAAAGTCATTTTTTTTTCTGACAGAAAGCATTATTTTTCCTTCACACTAGCTACACAAGGATTTTTTTCCAAACCAACCCCACCCCCCGAAAGAATCAGAGATATAATACATTGCTAAGCATACACAGTTTTTTTAATATATACGTACACTTGATTCAGCATGGCCCCTCTATACCGCCTAGCTGTGCTGAGGAGCATTGGGGAGTACCAGGAGTTAATTGCCTGGCACAAGGTCTTTGAGACAAGACAGGACTACCTCACAAGGTTTCAACAGCTCCTGCACGCCCAGTATATGCGAATTATAAGAGCACTTGTCCGGCCACTCCGCAGCGCTAAGAATCGCAAGATTCGGGCGAAAATCCCCACCCTCCGTACACAAATCATTAAGGCACACTGGCAACTACACTGCCGACACGAATTCATGTTCCAGCAATGGGAAACACTCATCAGGGAACACCAACGGATAGGAACTAGTGGCAAAAAAGTCGCTGAGCAGGCCATATGCCTCAATAAGCAGTACGCCCAAACTTGGGACGAGTATAGGGAGCTCCAGGCTAACAAAGCCATTTTTGAGTTCATGGTAGGGCCACAAGCCCAGTCTAGAGAGGACATAAGCGTAGATACGCTAACGCAGAAATTTGCGAGGATGTCCCTCTCAGACACTTACAAAACACAGGGGAAGGAGTTCACCGTGGCCACAGTCCAGAAGACGGCCAGGTTAGACTCCAACACACTACAGGGCCAAGGTCACATAAACACACGTCCCTCAGATCCGGTTCAGAAGGCAATTTTGCCAAACCGAGGAGCAGAACCTATGCCAACCCCCTCAGAACGGACGAACGAGAGGGAGTTGACGCCAGGACTCTCGGGCACACATGACAACACAGGGAGAAAGCGGGAGGTAAATATGCCATGGGCTGAGGATGCAGAGCCCGCCCCACAGCACATTAAGCCCACACAAGCCTACACACATAGGCAAACACAAGGGCAGGAGTCTACCGTGGCCGTAGGCCAGAAATCGGTTAGACTACACTCCACTACATCACTAGGGCAATCACAGGCAATTAAACGGCCTTTGCCGCTTGTTCAAAGGGCAATTTTGCCAGGATGGAAGCGGGCACTAGCATGTGTACCCCAGGTGCGAAGGCATGAGAGGGTGTTGCCTTCAGGCCCTCAGGGTGCACAACACACACCCGCGCACTCTGACCAGGCGCAGACACACAGTACACGGGGTATAAGAAAGGTCTTATTACCTACCCCACGAGGCCGGGCAGTCAGGAATACACACACCCCTATAAACACTGCTAGGGTAACGCGGAGCGCGATCAGCACCTCAGACACAAACACACTCAGACCAATATCCAGGCAATACGGTGAAAGTAGGCCCAGACTTACTTTGCTACAAACTCCACCAGAAAATAGTAAAGAAGCACCTCAATGGGTTTCAGGGGCCTACGCCTTAGTGACAGGGCGAGAGTATTCACCTTTCCGAGCAAGGACGCTCGGACGTGGATAACAACTTTCACCAGGAATATAATATACACTAATATCACATACATCACAAACATACACACAAGTAGGTTCTTTTACATGAAGGAAACACTACAATTGACACACAAAGGGCAGGTACCACCCCTGTAAACGGTAGACACGCAGAGACTCATGGACAAAACTGCACATTTTGCATGTATATACAGTGGAACATGGATAAGTCAAAATTGTATTTTTTTTCTCTTGGCCCTAGCATTTTTTTTAGGCCATCAATGGTTTATAATTGTGGTTAATTCAGGATATATTTTGGATAATGTAAAGTTTTTAATGTACAAAGACAGTCGGAGGCCAATCAGCGGGCCACGCGGCTTAGGTCCTCAGAGAACTATCCCGAATACAGCCTAAGCAACAAACCACAGCATAGAGCTTAGGCGGGTCTTTCTAAGTAGAAATGACTAAGTTGTTCTATGTTCTGGTCCTACAATTTGCTAGAATCTCTTGTGATGGCCGAGAGCCCTAATCGCAAGAAACAGGCAAGAATCTTAAACTATTTTTGACACACAGTAGATTTCTGCGCGACATAACTGGATTACTGCCTTACTAACGGCGTCAAATAGGTGCCTAGTACACTCAGGTTTCAACTTTCATTTGAAACTTTTGAAATTAACTACGGTACAATCGTTATAAAGTACCATCGTTTGTTAATTTGCTTCAGTGAACGTAAACCACTATGTAAACGTCATACAATGTACTTTCCCTACTCTTTCTTTCTTAATGCGAATGTTTGCATAACTCAATTTTGCTTTCACTAATCCCGTGAAGTGCGAATTATCCAAGTTGAACTGTATATATTTAATCCATGGGTATACGTTATATATATTACACTGCCTATAACATGAATTTTTCTCGTCCCCCATAACAGCGCGCAAACTAAACATAAACACCATAGGGTGAAAATTCCAGACTTTGGGAAAAACCACATATTCCTGGAAGGCACACAGTCAACACACATTGCCACATAACAGTAATACACTAGCAAAGCTGTCCCGGAGACACAAGCCCAAAAGGCAACAGGAATAATTATCCTGGACAAAGACGGTCTCGAACCCGCTACCTCCTGAACACCAGAAATGCAAGGTCGGGTAACTATCCAGTTGCAGGATAGGGAAGTAAGGGATGGTCACACTGACAGACATTTATGTGCATAAAACAATAAAATCACCTCCGACACCTAGTCACCAAACACGCAACTAGCGGCCCGGTGACACACATGCATAACGACATTTAGTACCACTAACAGGGATATATTCACCCCACGCTTACGATAACACAAAATTTGGGGACACAATATATATTTACAGGAAGGTTCTTTTCCATTACGAGAAGCCCAAAGACACGCGGTATAAGCAGACATCAGAGAGACGTATCGACAAGCAAGCAAAGTCCTTCCTACACAGTTGTAACTTTATACCATTGCCATGTCAGCGATAACACACACACAATCTTGCGACCTTCACCAGCGCAGGCGACTTACGAGCGGCCTGGACTGGCTGTGATACACACGGTCATTCACGCTGTTTTCAAAACCCCATAACTCCCAAAATAAGAGTACAAGGGCCTTCACAAAAGCCACAAAACACTCACGCTAAAACATACTTTCATCCGCGTGCCTTAAACACACGATACGTGTGCCATGGTATATACGGTACAGAAATCTTAGCACCAGGACCTTAGAACAAGGCGGGAGCGCACACACGATTTAACACAATACCTTCGTGCCAAAAACAAACTAACCAATGGTATTTTTGGCTCGAAAAACACAATCAAAAGTCACACTGGGGACACACAAATCCCAACAGACAACGCAGACATAAAACACGGAGTATTACACAGGATCGCGGGTCCGAATGCCCAGTAAAAATCGGACGCCGTGGAAAACAAATATCCAGAATCCCAATTAGACTGAAATTGGCCCCATACAAGTACATAAGCGGTTGAGCCACACGATTTTAATGACAGGGAGATCCTTTACCATACATACAGGAACATAGATTCGTTCCAGGATACTCGCTAACACAGCCTACTTAGGGCATTAGCGTCCACAAAATACTTTCCTCTGAACCATAGCGCCCAAAACCTAGATACAGGTAACACCACATCTCTTCCGGCAAAAAGCCATGCAAAATTTCGATTACCCCGAACATGACCAATAGATTTCCTAGATATGGATTACACATAACTACACAAGGCAGAGGTCTTGCGGAAAACAATGTACACACAACATCGGTATGCAAAAACGGGACAGATTAGCACACTGGCCCTCCCGGAATCCCAAACAATGACAACACTCGGACATTGGCAAAAGTCACGTTCCGGCAGCCGACATACGTAACGTCAGAGACTTCCCGTATACAAGGACATGAAAACAAAACACAAAACAAAACACTGACTTGCGAATTCCGAAAGCATTGCAACACTGCTGTCGGCAGACACTATTGTTATAACGGAAGTGACCATGAAATGCAGACATGACCACAAAAACAAACCAATAATAATGGTATACATTGACACGGGATTCAGCGCTGTTACAATAGGCATAACATTTAGCAATGTACAGACATGATAGGCCGGATCTATCATAGGGCCACAGAAGCTTGTTTACAAGTGCGATAACAGGCTACACGCGCCGGCTGACAATTAGCAGCGCGAGACACGATAAGACGTATCCGATAAACGGCACGCGCGACAGCGCGCTGCAGCGGAACGCAACTACAGTCACGCAAACCTCAGTAACCACAGCCACGGGCACCTCCTGCCCACACACGCGACCACTAATCAGGGGCGAACACAGACAGATTCCTTGAAGGAACAACCCCCCCCCAATAACTACTTCTCTTCTTGTTTTTTAAATCCCAAAACCATCATAGGCGATCAGGACATGACCAGTTACACTACGATCACTTGCTACCTTAACATTACAAATGAGAGGCCAGATCAGGCCGTGACGTCATAGCGTCACCACACTTTACCATCCCAAGGAGCGGATAGAAAGCAGATATTGACCAAGTGAGGATGACAGGAGCAGAGATGGATAATGCCAGCGGGATTACCAAAATACCACCTACGGGCTACCATTATACCACCTTTCTCCTTCCATAACCTTGTCACTCACAACATTAGCCAACACAAACACATAAACACATAAAAACAGCTAAACTACATGCCAAAATATACATCGGGGTTGATAGACTTCATGCGTCTAAAGAGAGGGCTCACTACGCCCTGGCTCTCAATGCTTACGCCCGAGTATTAGGGGCGAGTCGGAAAAACGACAATTAAGCGTAATGCGCATCTCTAAGCAAGAGATGAGGCCAAATTTATAATAACAATTCTTTTTTTTTTAAATAATCCCGCATGCAAGGGACATAGGATTATTACACCTCGGCCTATACCTATCCACAAATAAGAGCGGACACGCCTCATATCCAGGCACATGCATGGAATATCCTACCCACACACCTGGATTATTATAATTATTATTCCTGCATGGAATTTTTAAAATTTTTGCAAACCCGGGAAGTACCTACCCCGTCCACTCACTGTAAAAGCATCCTGATAGCATCACCGGCTCCCGGCCACCATTAACATGGAGCCCAACGATGCGCAACCTTCTCCTACCACGCTTTAAGCCCATCCAGCAGATAACACCCCCGGATCCTAATAACAAAGGACCCAACGCCATAAAACCCTATTAACGCCTCCAAGTAAATTAACAAGGCATTACCGCTGGAAGTCCGACGTAGCTACAGAAGGCCTGAAGTAGTCCATGCAGTTAGAACATTCTACAACCCCAGAACACTTAAAAATTTTACATTATTTACACGGTAAATTATTTACAAAGCACACTATTTTTTTATTAACACAAAAGGAATCTGATGACACGCTGAATGGTGATGACAGCGTAAACAGAAGGGCAGAGGCGCCACACAGGAGCAGAGCTGGGGAAGGCGATGATTAGCCCTACCCCAGTTAACTCAATGACCCAGACCAAAAAGACGAACTACGTAAGGTCGAAGCGCCGATGACCTGGCAGGGCAAACTTCGGAGTCCTAGGAGTACCTAGCCTATCCCCGGGACAAATAGATGTTACACCCACTATGTGCTACGGGCATCGAAGCCAGACCTGCAGGGGAGACTTTCTACGGCTGGTGGGAGAATTAGCCAGCTCCATACCGGACTCAGGAGATGACCCTAGGGACGACCAAATCAGAACTAGACTCCTAGTTTAGTATGTAAGTAAGTAGAGCTTCTATGGCGGGAAGTTAGTCTCCTACCCGCAGGAGTGAAGAAGGATCTCAGGATTCAGCGGGATCAATCCTAGATCCGACAAGTCCTTGCCCCGCGTAGCACAGGTGAAGACAACCAAACAAATAAATAGCGGATAAACAAATAATGAATAATATATATGGAATGAATGCGATCATTCGGTCCCGCGCCCACATAAATGGCTGACGGAGAGTCACCAGAGACATTAAATAGGCATTCAGCGAGCTGCCTAAAGGGGTTCGGGTGGGCAAACCCAACAATGCCAATATAGGCGAAGAGGAGCCCGGACGCTCAAATTCCAGGATGAAGGATGACAACACAGGCAAGTATAACGGCGATGCGTTTGCCCTCGTGTGGCGCAGGCGTCCGGAACTTTATTAATTGCTAGCTATTAAGCAATAATGTAAATGTCGACAACTAATATTAAGGGAGCGGAATCCGGTGGTTTTAGAGACAACCGGTGTTTCTAGAATACACGCGGGTGGTGATCTGAGGAAGTAAATTGCCTCAGGCGATCGCTCTGGTCGAAATTTTAGCAAGTAAGACAGTTGCATTTGACACGCAACTTATAATTAAGCAAATTTAATAACCGCTGTTGCTAAATAATAGCACAGCACATTTCGGCACTAGACTAAGTTAAACCATTCGGCTTATAAATACCAATTTTTTTTCCTTTTACTTATCATAATTTAGACTAACCATTTCGGCGCCTGATGACAAACAAACCCGTCATCAGGGTAAGCCCGACAATACGTTAAGTTAACTAAGATTAAGATGACGCGCTCGGCACCTGGTTACCAAAAACCGTTACCAGGGTAAGCCCGACAACGCATAGAATAAGCTAGATAATACCTAGGCTAACCTAGAAGTAAGGTACACCTCAGTGGCGCCACACTTAGTCTTATAAATTAAGCGCCACCGACGAAGTGTTATATATATATATACATGTGATGTATTGCCATGTATTGTAAATGCATTATTATTCATTAATCCACTTTTGCCCACACAGGAAAGCGAGGAAGCAAACGAACATACATGTTTTCCAAATAGATGGCCAATAATCCATTTTTATTTCACAGATGACAAGGAGCACGAGCATGTCTATTGTAAATATGTTTTCCACACCAAATTACACACACCCTTATCTCTGTCACAAAAACACACTGTTCCTCATCGCTCTTCAGTCGCGCCAATAAGGTGACGGCGCCGCGATCAGCGACGTAAGGTGACGTGGGGCACCGAGCGACGCTGACGCAAACACACGTTCGATATGCTTCAATAAAAAAGCAATATTCGGCAGCCAGGGGCGGTGCAGAGGTTGTGAGCACCTACCCTCGCCGCCAAGGTAAATTTTTCCACCCACGGGGAAAATTTACGAAAGGAAAAGTAACGGCATGACCACTAACCTACAGCCATAGGTGAGAGGCACCTACAGCCAGCGGGTAATAAATGAAGGGAGAATGAGTCGACAACAGCGCTACAGAAGGCCTAGGGAATGAGACGAGGTACCAGGCTCATGAGCGAAACGGTATAGCAATAAGGTTATTATTTTATGTCATTTTATGTTACATTATGTTATGTTATATCATCATTGTATAAGCAGAAACTGTAAAGCCAAAGCATACACAAACATAGTGGTGCTCAACTGTGTACCTAAACACATAAATTCACAAATTGTCACACCATTTTACACGCCATAATGTACACACTGATTTTCATTTCTACCCTTCTAACTTAAAATTTGTGAAGGTGTCCCGTTTTACCCCAACACAATAAACTATATTTTACGTATTCCTTTAACTTATACCCTGGGACACCTGTTTTTCTATTCTCTTCCATCTTTTAAACTATATATCACAGGGATCAATTTTTCCTCCACACAGCGCCGGACGGTACAACCACCCGTCCAGCCATGGGTTTTTTCCTCCCTGGACAATGCCAACATGTATACTTCATGTCATGATCAAGTATTCTGTTTTTTTTGTTATTATCAATGCTTCGAATGTCAACTTTCAAAACTTAACTATTTCAAATTTACCATGTATAGTATGTATAACCCACAACCTACCCCTCTGAGCACAAGCTGATCTCACATCACCACGACATCAACACACCTACATCTACACCAACACTGAAGAAAAGAAGAAGAGGTACAAGAAGAAACCAAAAACGATCCATCGTCACCCCCACTCCACGTTCCGTTCCCGTTCGCGGGGACGCGAACTAATCGAAGAAGAAGACTTGTACAGGCCCGGGGGGCTGTACCCCCTGAAAGCCACCCCCCATCTTCTACTAAAAACCACCCCAACTGGCAACATCATAAGACCAGAACAGTACCTTTACACGGCATGAGGCGACCACCCAGCTTGGGAGGTTGGCCAACTACTTGCAACACATAACATAAACATCTACACACCAGCTAACTGGGGCAGCTACGTCAACGGAATGCTGACTAAGCAACGGCAGGAACTATAAGAAGAGAGGCCTTTTTTGAGCATTACCTGTCATACAGTGTGCGCCGCTGAAGGCCCTAGCCGACAACTGTGCCAGCTGCCATCATCAGGTGAGACTCAGCAAGTGTTCAGAATCCTTTACTTTGTAAACACCCATCCACAATCTTTTACACTCAACTTGTATCATTACTTACATTCCCCTAAAAGGGACTTACAATTTCACACTCACTGACCAATAAACACATGGTCAGTAAACTACACTTGTATTGTCAATTACACGCCTCTTTACATCCTCATACCCTTCCTGACCTCCGTCACGATTGACCGTGATCATAGTAGCCAGTAATTGCTTGGTCAGACTGCATTGTATTCCTCGCACGCGACCCGACTCGTAACGTCGAGTCGCTGACATAAGCAGGCCTATTACATTACTCATTCCATCCAGCTGGCAGGCCGGCGTAGTAGCTTGCATTCAGAGGTTCATCCCTTAATAGACTCTTGCATCTTTGCAGGAACACCCCCTAGCATTGAACACCAAACAACACGCTACACTGGTAAGCTCTCCCAGCTACGTGAAGCTGCTATCATTTAGAAACAACCTACCAAATTAGCACAGTGACACTAATATTTTATCCCTAAACAACCCCCCAACCAAGGGATCTAAAACAGTATTCATGGTATAATCTGGTTAGATGGAATGCACCTAACCTAACATACAGTAACGTTACTATCCAGGGCAGTCTCACAGGGCCAAACGATCATAGGGAACTGGTGTAACGAGTCTTCGGGATTCATCCCACAGGACGGGAATGGAGTGAGAGAAAGTAACACACTGTACAGATGGCCACGCTGTACAAAGTATCACGTTGACGTAGTGAAATGTTCGCGTGTGTGGTAGAAGCAGCTAGCTTGGCGTTTCCCAGTTCCATTCAGCACCAACATTCACGTGGTTCAGCTGATATGGTAGCCTATATCCTGACAGGGTATTTCCTCTATGGAGACGGAATGTAGAGCCGGAGGTGTGCGACAAACTTATGCACATATGCAAGAGCTGTATATGCGCGCAACATTTCTTGGCCAACCCTAATTTAAATGATGATACTACCAAACGAGGAACTTGCTTACTCTAGGAAGCTCTCTCCATTCATCATCTTCCTTTGACTACTTCGATATTCTCCGGCAACGTGGGTCATCCCCCTTTCTTTGTACAAAAAGTATGTTAATCTAGTGATACATATTTCATGTAAAATTATTTCAGGTTAGGGTGTTTAAATATGCATGCTCCCCGCCTAATATAACAGGTCACAATCGTGTTGACCGACTGAAAGCATTCTACGATCCATTTTTGCTCGTTTTTTATGAATTTACGGGGTTTCTTAATTACAGTATGTGACTCTACTCAAGTTACGCGTTATAATAAATTGCCGATGAATTGTTGTGTAGGAGCTGTCATAGCCCGCAGGGGTTAATTCACACATGCCAATGGGCAATTATGTTATTTCTCAACACACCGAGCCTTCGTGGCTTAGGCGGCAGCACGCCGGCCTCTCACCGCTGTGTCCGTGGTTCAAATCCCGGTCACTCCATGTGAGATTTGTGCTGGACAAAGCGGAGGCAGACATGTTTTTCTCCGGGTACTCCAGTTTTCCCTGTCACAATTTCATTCCAGCAACACTCTCCACTATCATTTCATTTCATCTGTCATTCATTTAATCATTGCCCCAGGGGAGTGCGACAGGCTTCGACATCCGTCACAGCTCATAACTTCGCCGCTAGATGGGGGCCTTATTAATTCCAATCCCTGACCCAGTCGGTCAACTGGAAGCAGGCTGTGGACTTTTATTTTCTCTCAACACACCTCAGGTACGGGGTCATCATTTTAAATCACCCCTGTACGTGCCACTAGGTTGGTAAAACTGACCTTGGCAGGCGCAGCCCTATCTCCCCAATGAACACACGCGCTGAGCCCAGCAATGTTGCAATAAACTGTCGGTATCTCCGGTGTCGTAAGATTGTGAAGTAGGCCCTACTAGAGCTCAAGTCAGCCAGGAAGGCGGTGCGCGGAACACAACGCTGCCTTTACGTCATGCCTCACTTCCATCCCACCAATCACAGTCAGTCTGTCTTGAGAGTCTGAGCTAGTGTGTTGTCAGAAAAGCGAAGTGATTATATCGTAATATTTAAAGATTCAGTGGAAGAGGTGCGTACATTTTGAGTGCTATCGAAGCAGAGGGAAGTAAATGACAGGTTGCGCATAGTCAAGCCCGAGATATAGTTTACAATGTGCACGAATACTTTAAAAGTGTAAAGCAGCGTGAAAGACACGGGCTCGATGAAGTAAGCGGCGGTGTTGCCACACCGCAGGAACTCACGGCAGCAGCTTGCGGTGTGGGGACTCGGATAATAGAGAGAATTGTCAGTGAGGCAAAATCTTCCCTTACAGCCAAAGGAACCTTGTCTTTCCGCTCGCCAGGAAAGAATCCTCGCCGCCAGAAACCAATAACAGACCTAGACAGTTTTGACCGGAACTTGTTGCGGCGTATTGTTTTTGAAATGTACGCTAATGGGCAAATTTCAACGGCAATAAAACTTGTCAAAAAATGAGACATGTGGTGGGTTCCAAAGGTAGTAAGTCATCACTTCTGCGAATTTGAAGGGATATGGGCTTTAAGTACAAAAAATGAATGATGGGCGAAAACTGTTAATGGAACGCAGTGCTAGAGACCTGTTTCTCAGGATAATGCATGAAATATGACAGGAGGGTAAATCTACGATATTTTATTTAGACAAAACTTTCATAAATCAAAATCACACAAGAAACGCATGCTGTGTGATGAATGACGGGACTGGTGGACTTAGAGTTCCGGTGGGAAAAGGGGCTAGACTTATTCTCTGTCATGCAGGTTCGGCGTCCACTGGTTTCATTCCGCAGTGCAAATTACTGTTTCGCTCCAAGTCAAAAAGCAGTTCTACAGATTATCACTTGGACATGAATTTCACGCTCTTTAAAAGGTAGTTTACGGAACATTTACTCCCTAACATCCCTCTAAATTCCGTAATTGTGATGAACAATGCAAGCATCCATTCACTTCAGTTGGATAAAGTACCGAACAGTAGCACACGTAAAGCAGATATAGTAACTTGGCTGACGAAGAACAACATCGCGTGTACAAATTTGCAAATCTGAGATCAACTTTTACAGTTAGAATGCACAAACCCAGGTCTTTAAAGTACGAGTTGGATTGCTTTGCCACCGGAAAAGGTCACAGAGTTGTCCGTCTTCCTCCTTACCATAGCCAACACAACTCCATTGAACTTGTATGGGCGCAGGTAAAGGCACACGTGGCAGAGAAAAACAATACATTTAAGATAGCCGATGTGGAAAATATCACGCACACAACCGTCGACAGCATTTCAACTGAGGCGTGGAGCGACTGTGTCAGACACGCAGAAAAGTTGCAGGAGGAAGATTTCCCAGAGACACTATCATGGAGCCGTTCATAATCAATCTCCAAGATTCAGGTTCTGAGTCCGAAGAATCCAATACGGAAAGTGACTGAGGAAATTATGACCAAACAGTAAGTTTTAAGACATTTTCTGACGGAAATTTTAATGTACTTTGTGTGAAATCTGGAGTTGGCCTGTAATTGCCTACATTGTTTCCCTTGTGTCGTTACATCTTCTGTCTTAAGATTTTATTACACTAAAATACTACATTCGTATTGTAGGAGGCCTTTTGATTAGGTCTATTCATTCATTATCAATAATTGATTAATAGTAATAATAGTATTCATCACTGTTATGTTTAATAATTAAAATATTTTTGGGGATTCGTGTGCCGAAGAATGCGTTGTAACAATGAATCTAGCTTTCTGCATTAACTATTACGCCGCGTCTGACCTGGTGGACGTGTTGCAACAGTGGACATGTCTCTCTCTGCGCAGTTCCCAGAGAGCCGGCCGCCTTCCCGACTGACGCGAGCTATAGTTGAGCCAGCGAACGGGTGTCAGTGCGAGAGCTTTGCGAGCCTTTATTGGTATCGGAGGGGAGACTTAAATTGATGACCCGATAGCATGTCCCTTAAAGGGTTAACATAACTTTATATGATTACTTTTAATCTCTTAATCATTCGTCCCAGTGGCGTAGCCGTGAGCGTTGAATCGCTCAACACGTCCACGATAGGGAGCAGCAGTAAATCTGGAGAGCGGAGCTTCGAATCCCGGCGTTGACAACGGCTATCCTGATTGTGATTTATCCTCAATTATTTCTATACCCCCTCCATGCAAATGCCGAGATGGTACCGTATTTCAAGCCCCGGGGCACCCACTCCATTTCTGACCCTAATAATTACACTTAAACACACTACTATTGTCACTGCAGGATAACAGTTCATCAGGCAAACTGAACACACCCAAGAACACGGGGCTGTTGACCAACATGTCCCAATGTCTTAAAGCAAATTAACAACAACAACAACAGCCCAATCACTCGATCATCACTACCTGAAGCAGTTGACTGGAGAAAGACAGCCGTAATATGATCGACGAATAGCTAGAGTCTCTGCTGGAAGGAGGCTTCGTCCCACCTCCTCTGACAAAACGGGAGATATGGAACTGCGCCCATAATCAGTGGTATTTCCAGATCCTTTTAATTTGGCCGATTGAACTGCGCTCATAGTCAAGTCGGCCGTTAGCCCAAGTTCGGTTTAAGGGGAAGTGACCGACTGTCTCCCACCACTTGCTTCTGCACTGCTGAGAATAAGAGGTAGTCCCCCGTCCCGATAAGCAGCTGTACTACGGGCCTCCGGGGGTGGCAGCTAATCACACTAACCACTACACCACAGAGGCGAATAATAATAATAATAATAATAATAATAATAATAATGAAAATCCACAGCCTTTTTCCAGTCATTGGACCGGGTTAGGGTTGGAATGAATGAAGCCCCTATCTAGCGGCGAGGATAGGCATTGTGCCGGCTTCCGAAGCCTGTCGCACTCCTCTGGGACAATGATTAATGAATGACAGATGAAATGAAATGATATTGGAGAGTGTTGCTGGAATGAAAGATGACAGGGAAGACCGGAGTACCCGGAGAAAAACCTGTCCCGCCTCCGCTTTGCCCAGCACAAATCTCACATGGAGTGACAACGATTTGAAGCACGGAACCCGGCGGTGAGAGGCCGGCGCGCTGCTGCCTAAGCCACGGAGGCTACACTAATAATAATAATAATAATAATAATAATAATAATAATAATAATACAACTCTCTCTAATCCACCATAAATAACTACCCCTCTAAAAATATAATAATCTTCTAAATGGTAAGATTACCTCAAACTAGATTATTGAACATTTGCAATAACAAAATTATTTTTAAAATATGGTTAGGTTGTCGAAAACATCCCAATGTACCAGTTAATGCTAATATTCCTAGATCAAAAATTAAATATTAGTCTGTTTTGAAAACTGTACCTGTTTTATGTATCCCAGGCCAACACTAATCTCTTGTCCGCAATCTGGACAGGGTATATTTAGTTGTTCGCATTCTGGACGGTTTTTGACTTGTTTGCAATCAAGATACAACTGATTTGAAATGAGTCACTTCAAATTCACACCACTCGACACAACATAATTCGGTAGAGGGGAGGAGGGAGGGACACTACCTGACCGCCCTCAATGGGCGCAGTTCCACTGCCACATTTAAAGGTTGATGCTAATGACCAGGGTCATTAGTGAAGCTTGGGCGCAGTTCCATACAACCCGACAAAACTTATTGCAGTACCCTAAAGCTTAATGGCATTTCTTGAACTAATCATGGTAGATAACTTCTTTAAAGCACCAATAAAGGTAGCTTGATTGAAACACCTTTGTTCCATGAAGGGATAGAACTGTGATTTGTTTCAAGGAGTCACATGAAATCGGTAATCACACAAAGGAAATTTCAAGTTATTAGCTTATCTTAGAATAACAGTATAATCTCCCATTTGCTTTTGATAAGAATTAGCCTTAGCACAAAGAACCATATTTTCATAATTGCGAATCTTATACTTGTTGTTGCTTATTTTAACGGCTGCCACATCGTGGTCATATAGCCCCTCGTATTTGGGTGTGCGTGGGATTTGTGTGGAAATCTGTGTTATTGTGATGGTTCTACTTCTGTATTTTTAGCCTACTTTTTACATTTTGCAAAAATGAGGAAAAAGTAGACTTATGAGATCGGGCAAATGTGTGTGTGTCTGTCTGTCTGTCCTTCTGTCTGTCTGTCTGTCTGGCTGGCTGTGTGTGTGTGTCCCCCCCCCCTATCAACTCCTAAATGGCTGCAGCAATCGAAACAAAATTTGGTAGGAGTAAATATCTATACCTGAATATCTCACGGCCATATTTGAAAATGATGTCAGTGCTACCAACTGCTGAAAAATCGCGATTGAAATTTGAGCACCATGTTGGATATCTTGGAAGGTATGAATGAGAGCTTTTTCAAAATTGGCACACGTATAGATAATAATATTGCAGTTTAATTTCCAAGAGGCCATTCATGGCAGTGTTGCCAAAATGATTCTAAGCCTGCTGGTATGTCGAAATTTTAAATGAATATAACTTTTACACTATCAATTGGATTTCAACCAAATTTCGTATGTGCTATGTGTACATAAACAGATATTACTGGGCGTATTCTTAAGAGCCACCAGGGCTGCCAACTGTTAATAAATGCTCTCAATTTTTTAAAAACAAATACCCATATATCAGAAAGTATGCAAGCCGACAGCTTGAAACTATGCACACATATAGTACCTGACATTCTATATTAATTTGGAGTAACTTATATACCTCAGTGCTACGAACATGATTCTAGGCCTGCTGAGAGGTCAAACTTTAAATACATATAACTTCTATACTATCATTTGGATTTCAACCAAATTTCGTGTGTGCTATGTGTACTATAACAGATATGACTATGCCGATTCTTAAGAGTAACCAGGGCTGCCAACTGTTAATAAATACTGTCTCTATTTTTGTTACCCTAATATCAATATATCATAAAGTATGCAAGCCAATAACTGTAAACTTTGCACACGCATAGTACCTGGCATTCTATATTAATTTGTAGTATCTAATATAGGCCTACGCCAGTGCTGCCAACATGATTCTAAGCCTACTGATAGGTCCAATTTTAAAATGATTGTAACTTCTATACTAACTAATGGATTTCAATCAAAATTGAGACAACAATAGATCATATTATTTCAGATTATTTCTGACAAAATCATGTATGTCATTGTTGCCAACATGATTTTACGCGCGCTGTTAGATCCAATGTTTAACTGCGTGTAACGTCCATGCTATCCATTGGACATCAACCAAATTTTATATTCTGTGCCTTAAGAGATGTAACTAAGAATATATTCAGTCACCAGGGCTGCCAACTGTAGTTCTCTAAGAGGCTACATTATGCCATGTATACAGTATTTCGAACTAATAAGAAATTTCGATATTACCAACCTAATTTCATCATTATTCTAGATTGATCCATATAGATTAATCATTGGCATGAATCTTAAATTTTAAGAAAAGTAGGCTCTTTAGTTCGTCACGGAACTTCTTATTAAATTGGGGATCGGATTGAGAAGGAGGTGGCCGTGGCCTTAAGCGAGGAACCATCCCAGCATTTTCCAAATCTTGTACCGCTCTATGTATATTATTATGTGTGTATGTCTACCCCTCATTACTCCCGTTTTACAACGGGGTCGGGGATGAGATACGACGGAAGTCTTTGTGTGGCGGATGGCTTTTACGGCCGGATGCCCTTCCTGACACCAACCTCATGAGAGGAGTTAATGAGAGATGAAATGAATGATGGTGAATGAAACTGGGCAAGGATGTGGAAGGAAGCAGCCGTGGCCTGTTAGAAGGTACCGTCCCAGCATTTTCCTGGAGTTGAAAATGGGGAAACCACGGAAAACCATTTCAAGGATGGCTGACGGTGGGGCTCGAACCCACGCGTCTACTGAGTCAGCAGAGGACTTGGCCCCATGACCTAGCGCTGAGCTTTAGCGAGCGTAGCCACCACTGTCGGTTATGTATATTACTATGTACCGATGTCAATTCAAGCCGAAACCGTATCGGACAATCAACTCTAGTTCAACCTGACAAGTAAAATCCTAGCTTCTTAAGTAAAAAACCCACTGCTACATGTAATATTATTGTTGATTCATTTAGGGGCTTTGCGACATGGTGGACATGTAGCCCCGTGTACTTGGGTGTGTGTGGAATCTGTTTGATAATCTGTCATAGTGATGGCTGTGGTGTATGCGTACTGGAGATTGGGGCAATGATTTTGGTAGAACTCGGTGGTGGCCTTTATGTAGGTACCGTCCAGGCATTTACCTGGAGTAGATGTGGGAAACCATTGAAACCACTTCTAGGATAACTGAGGTGGGAATTGATCCCACCTCTTCTCAGTTTTGCCCCATGAGGCTGAATGAACCCCATTACATCCCACAAACCAGTAGACTATTGCATTTCTTGGAAGAGTCGAGAATCGAATTTGGACCTCCAAACAAGGATGCTAGTCACTACACCACGAGGTCATAAGTGGGAGTCCATTGGTAGGAGTCAATCAATCGCGGAGATCGATTGTTGGTCAGGAGGTCGGTCATCGAAGGTCGTCGTACATTCGTCAGTAGGACCGTGTGATGTGGCCACGCGAGTGAACAAGGGGGCCCTTAAGAGACACCGTTGCCAGTTAAGTTAGGAGTCAAGCAGCCAAAGCTAAGGGGACAGTTGAGAATTAGTTTGTGTACTTCAGCTCAGGACTTATTTTAAACTCCCCACTAATCCTTGTATCCATGGTAGTGGTTTTCTCAACTCCCAAATTGTAATAAATCGGGTGTAAATCTAACGAGTTCTTTCATTAGAGAATATTCCGTGATACGTAGAAGCTCCCTACTCCCAGCCTTTTCCTCGCATTGCCAGAGGGGTTCATCAAACCCTTCCGGAAGCTATCAGCAGGGATACAACTCCGGTACGCAACCTTTGGAGAATCCTTGACCTGACTATGGGTTAAGTCCTTGGCTTCAGGTGGGGCAATAACAAAAATGTTAGTTTACCTCAGTCCAAGGAAGACTAGTGTACATTGTTGCAGTCGAAATCCCAAGTCTTATTCTCTAGAACATTCGCCAGTAATTGAGTGTATCCCACTATGTTCACCTCATGGTGTAGACTGAAGAGGCTAGCATTCTTCATTGTCACCGCGGAGGTTCCGGTTCGATACTCGGCCCTGCCAAATAATGTAATATTAGTCTGAGGGCTGGAACTGGGTTCACTCTGCCTTGTGAGGTAGAGCTGAGAAGAGTGGTGTGTTCGATTCTAACCTCAACCCTCCTTGGAGTGGTTTTCCCCAATTTCTACTACAAGCGAATGCTGGGATGGCTACCTC
Source organism: Meconema thalassinum (assembly GCA_946902985.2). Lineage (NCBI taxonomy): Eukaryota > Metazoa > Arthropoda > Insecta > Orthoptera > Tettigoniidae > Meconema > Meconema thalassinum. The sequence continues at coordinate 1,071,801,163 of OX336389.2, forward strand.
GTACCCAAATTTTTATCCCAGTTATAAATACACTCACAATAGTGTCAAGCTGTCAAGCGGTCAAGCTGTTGGCCTCTCAACAAGGTGGACCGGGTTCGATTCCCGGTCAATGCATGTGAGATTTTCGAAGTGAAATGCCATGTCCTGTGGTTTGGATTCCACGTAAAAAGGAGGACCCGTGGCTCATGATCGCATGAAAGGTCACGTAAAACTAAAAGCTTCCTTCCTTCCTTTACTATTATAGCCCCCACTATTACACAGGTTATCTGGCAGATTTCACACACTTCCAAATACACATGGCTACATGAACACGATGTTGCAATGCCCCTAAGTGAATCAACAACAATAACGACAGAATCTTAAGAAACTAAAATGAAACCTGAGTTCGTGGGTAGATCTAGATTCACTTTAGATGGCAATAAGGGCCTCTACAAGTTCCTTGTTGTTCTTGCTGCTTATTTTAGAGCCTGCGACATAGTGGTCATATAGCCCCGTGTATTTGGGTATGTGTTAAATTTGTGTGGTAACCTGTGTTACTGTGATGGCTGTATTAATGCGCGTCTTTGCAAATTGGGGATACGATTTGGAAGGAGACATCAATGGCTTTAAGTTAAGTACTGTCCCCGATAATCCGGATAGTAGGCTGTCAGATATCCGCCCCCTCAATCGGATTGCCAATAATCAATCGCACCGGCACAGCTACATCAATGAAAATGGCACTGACAGATACTACCGAGATTAGAGCACAGCAGTAAACAAGAAAATTATTGTGGAACACACCAAAATATACGGGGGTTCATACTTACCTTTACTTACCTCTTCAAATTAATCTCGGGTCTGGGTTGTCAACTGGATCACTTAAAAGTATGCCCTCACAATAACCTCCACCATGATATTTAAAATGAACCAAGACGAAGACAAGAAACTTTAAACTGTACAATAATTTATTTCACATAAAGGGAATCATTTTAACAAAAATTCAACAAAATACACGTGGCAATCAGAAGCCATTGTCAACATAATCATGTCCTCCTGTAGGACTTATAGACGTTACATACAAATATTTAGCTTTCTAGCTCCAAAAGAACGTAATACTAATAATACACTTGGAATGGATAAGGGAGTTGGGACGAGACATATAGCAATTGTTTTCCTTTTTCATAAACATCACACTTTTATTAATAGCCGCAAGGCTACTATGCAGGCGACCTTGGCCTCTATCATACAGTTGTCTGGCCAGCTGCGATCCACCCTGCATCATGTCGCATGCCTACATCGTCAAATGGACTCACCTGTCCAGCCAACGTTAGCATCTGCTAGTTACATCAGAGCCTAGCTCCGTCTCAAAACACTTTAAATGTCCTCAACTCAACTCAAATATTATCACGCAAATCTTTTAAATGCTCCATTCAAATATCACTGGATTACTCTAATAATCCCAAAACTTGTTTAATGGTATAATCCAATTGTTTAATTAGCGTTGTTTAGAGAATAATAGCAAAACGCTTAATGTTTATAACAAATGCTCATTAATTATTTATAACAATTAAAAATTGTTTATAATATTGTCAAACGACAATTGAAAAATTTATACACGCCTCTATTAATTCCTTTCGTTTCAAATTATTATTAAAGATATATACAAAATTATTTACAATGTTTATATTATTTGTTTAGAAATACATTAAACCACACGTTTATCCGGTTGATAATTACACAAATCGGGTTAATATAATCGACCAATGAAGGTTAGTTATATTTAAATGTTATAGATTCAAGTTTAATAAGGTTTAATAATAATTATTATTATTTTTGATGGTAACCTCCATTCAAAATCGTTATCTCAAATTAATTGAACACTCTTGTTAATTATAACAGTAACTTCACATGATTAATTTTCAAAGGACCTGGACAATAAACTCATCGGAAAAATACTTCGCTCCAAAACGCACAAAATTGCACAAAATAGGCCCAGAATTCATCATATATCTCAATATATATGGCATCAAAAACTTCCACAATACATACAATAAACCTCCACTTATAAATTCATTAACTTCATCCTTATTACTGTGGGAACCTCCTTCATTTCTTCAAGGGCATTATTCATCAGCGACTTTTACACGTCCACTGAACTAACGATTATACATCCATAGTTCCTCCTTAAAAATTCTTATATTCCTTAATGGTGTCAAACTGTTATTATATTTAACCTTCGTGGGTTTCATTCATGAATCGATATAAAGTAAAGATTTGCCAATCACAAATAAATTTAATAGCAAATACGATTATAAACGCCTTCCTGGTCTATCAAAATTGAGATTAATATCTTCAAAGTAACGCAGTATAAAAATACTATCTTCAATCAAAGTTCATCTAAACTGCATAATAGTCGAATAGAATCCAATTAGACTGTGGAATGCAAACATTATTGTTCCAATCTAGAATTGAGAAAAACTCCTATCAAATGTTCATTACTTTAGTGTATTCAATAAATTGTAATCAAAGTTCATATTTCATAAAATTGTCTATAATGCAATGGTATTTCAAAATTGACGATAAATGTCTATGTTGCAATCATGTTCATAAAACGACTAGTATTTCCAAGATCGTCGATACAGAAATAGATTTTAACGCTCTAAAATCTTTTAGTTATTCTTCTTTCTTGATGATGACAGAAAATTGGTCAAAGTAATTTTACTGAATAGAATTACTTTAATAAAATGACACGCTGTCTGAATTCAAGTCTGCCATAGAAAATCGTTAACTTTACAGTCAAATCGTGACTACAAAAATATGCAAATTACTGAAAGAATATAAATTATCAGTCTCAACTGATCCAAAATTATTTAACTAAGCCAATGACACAACAATGTCTTAATAAATCGTCGAAAAAGGCATAAATCATCAAAGTGTACTGAGTACAGAAATATCAAGCAAGAAAATGGGGCAAAATATGTGGGACAGAAAATATGGGAAAAATGGTTGCTCAGATATCGCTAAATGGCTCAAATAATACAAGAAACGTTCACGACTACCTTATCTGTTGATCGAAGTTCTAGAGGAAAATCTTCCAAATAAGACTGCTGATGGTTCCATTTCACCAACGTAAAGATGTACTCCGACCTCGAACCTGGAACCAGTGCCCTCGGAGAATCGAACTGCTTCCTCCTCCGGAAATTGCACTGCTCCGTGTAGACGATAGACATCCTTCTGGCAAAACTCTTCTTTGTGAGCCGGGTCTACCCTGGCCTCTCTTGATAGTTCCCTGAAGTTCTGGTAGAAATTCGCCATGAAGTTTATTGCATTTATTTCCGCAGAAATGTTCATAATTGTAGAGTATGAAAATATTTCCACTGCCATTTGATATAATTCAGCGTTGGACTACGATGCATGAGTGTAGTTGGATGTTCACTACATGCTCGCTTTTGTAGAATGGCGATTAACGAAGTTCCATGCTGCTATTTCACTCCATTGATATATGTCCCAATTGCATTAAGGTTTTAGCCTTCCATCTCCACTTCTGTTATAATCATAATTGAAAGTACTGCCAGATTATAATGTTCCATATTAGAATGCAGCGTTGTATCACCAAATGCAATATGTAGTATCACGGTTACAATACACGTGTCAGCCGTAGCGTAGCATGTGATGTTATAAAAGTGCTTCTCAGGTGGCGAGAAAATCACTTTTGTCTGCCGTCTTAAAATGCCAATATCTTCCAAATTATAATCGTGAAAATGTTCAACTTTACTACACACTTTAATACTGTTATGCAGAATAGAATTAGCTTATAGGCATTAGCTAACTCTTGATGTATATTCTTGTAGACTCGTTAATGTGTGCGTTTCAACTTCGCCTAGTTTCAATCACCGTAAAATGGTACTGCTGCACTGCTCCGTGCTCGTTCGATGCGGTGGGCTTTAGCATGCGCTAATAACGACTTGCCTCACTGAATCACTCGAAGTCTGACCATATCAGAAAAACGACTATATGTCCTCAGAAATATGAGACACATGAGATATCTATGAGATATGAGAGCTTCTCTCTGCTGTGCAAGACCTTTTATCAACTTCTTAAGGGGCGTATCCATCCCTTCCATAGCTTGTTCCTCCGTCATTGCTAGAAGTTCTAACTTTGGCTATACTTGACGGATTTTCAAATTTCAAAAACTCAAAATTAATTTCTTCAAAATTCCAAATCAATGCCATAACTGAAAATGGATTTCCACAATTCTGCATTCCAAAAGTAATTAAATATGGTAGTTTCAGTAATCTCCGTCTCCCTCCAAACTATCATTCATTGGTTCGAGCCTCTCCTCCAATAGCGTAACTTCTTCCTCAGCACAATTCCATGTTTCCTGCGACTGCGTCGTAAATCTCAGATCTTTCTCGAACAAAATCATGACGTCACCAAGAATCTCAGCTCAAGCAGCCTACTTGCATAAAGTCTGCGTCATCCGTGCCTACGTCATGAATATCCACGTCACAACTATGACAGCCATAACTTTATTCATATTTGCCAATACAGCCATCGTGGTCTCAATATAATTCAATTTACGGGGGCAGTACCATCCCAGTATTTGTCTGGGGTAGAAGTGGGAAACCCTGGATAAACACTTTCAAGATGGCTGAGGCAGGAATCGAACCTACCTCTTGTTAGTTTTGCATCACGAGGCTGAGTGTACCTCGTTCCAGCCCTCAGACCAGAATTAAATTTCTTGGCAGAGCTGGGAATAGAACCAGGGCCTCTGTGGTGACAGTCAGAAATGCTAGTCACTACGCAACGAGTCGGACCACTACCAGTTTTGTGTCTGGGGAAGGGTTAAACTATATTTCCACGCATTATTATTCCCATTAGTATTATAAATAGACTATTATTATTATTATTATTAGTAGTAGTAGTAGTAGTAAGCCGGTCCCGTGGAGTTGGAGTAGCGCGTCTGCCTCTAACCCGGAGGCCCCGGGTTCGATTCCCGGCTCCGTCAGGGATTTCAAAACTGACGTGAGGGTTGGAACGGGGTGCACTCAGCCTCGTGAGGACAATTGAGTAGCTGTCTGACAGTGAGGCAGTGCCACGATCACGGAAACCAAGATTAACGGCCGAGAGGACCCGGTTCGCTGATCACGCGTCACCCCAATATCTGCAGGCCAAATGGCTGGGCAGCGGTCGCTTGGTCCGTGTATAGTGTATATGGGCTGTATAGTGCCAGGGGTTGTAGTAGTAGTAGTAGTAGTAGTAGTAGTAGTAGTAGAAGTACTGTAGTTGTCTGTCTCTGTGAAACGTAGTTAGTTCTCGGTGCTGGTTTCACGGGCCAACGTTTCATAATTGAATCTTGCCAAGAGCAAAACATTGATTTTCAATGCAATGATATTGCGAATTACAAATATGTAATATTGAAGTATTAGAAGCCATTTTTCTGTGTTGACTGATAATCCTATGTAATATGTACTGTACATGTCATTGCACATTTTAATTATTTCAAGTGCTACGCTCCAAGAGTGCTTAGTGATTCAGCACGCTAACCAAAGCAAACATTCAACACAGATTTGTTGCCAATTGTATTGAATAACCAGGAGAGTAGAAATTAATATTTTATAGGCTTGTGCCGTACATGGCAACTGTGGTAAAGACTCTTCCAGGTTAAACTTTAAAAAATATAATTTTCATGGAAATTATCAAACCAAAGTACACTTAGAAATAATTATACACATACACAATGCAGTTTAGAAATGGTTAATTTTGTTCTTCTACCCATTATTATTATTATTATTATTATTATTATTATTATTATTATTATTATTACCATTTCAAGGACGGTGCATGTAAATGAAGCTACCCCGGTAAGAACAATTCTTCTTCTTTCTTTCTTTCTTTCTTTCTTTCTTTCTTTTTTCTTTCTTCGTCATGTCCATTCATAGAGCGTGTTGTTAGTTGGCTTAATGACTTTTGCCTTCTTCTTCCTCCAAACCTCTTGATGAAGTCACTGAGTTGCTTCTAGCGTTCTTCTGTCCATCTTGTACCAATCCTGCTGCTAGATTTCACCCTAAATGTGTGCTTATTTCCTAGGGTTCTGAAGATTTCTCAGTTTTTCATTATGTTCTCTCCGATGTTCATCTCATTCAGGTCCCCCCCCCCCCCGCCACCTTGTTTTCTCTGCCAATTTATCCTCGAATTGTGAATAAACTTTTTGTTAGTCAATTGTTGTCCTTCCTAAATACGAGGGCAGATCGGAAAATAACGCACAATCATTCTTTCCCCCAAAACGTATAATAGGTAACAAAACCACACAAATCACAAATTAATTTACATCTTTGACCTACTTTTCTTCATAGTCACCAATCTTTTCAACACATTTCTACCATAGTGGTACTAGTTTCAATATTCGTAGAAGTCCGTTTGGTTGGAGTATAGCCATCTGCGGACTGCTGATTTCACTTCCGGATCTGTCGCAAAGAGTTGCCCGGCAAATAATTTCTTCATGAAACCAAACAGATGAAAGTCCTACGGTGCCAGGTCTGGGATCCATGGTGGATGCTAGAGCACCTGCCACCCAAGTTGGGCAATTTTATCACGATCAGGAGCAGCAACATGGGGGCGAGCATTGTCGTGAAGAAGTTTGACACCATCAGCATTAATGTTGTGGCGTTCGTCCGAAGGGCACGACGCAACTTAACTTAAGTTTTAGTGTAGGCTGCAGCATTCACAGTGGTCCCGTGTTCAGCAAAGTCCACCAATAACACACCACACATATCCCATAACACTGTCACTAGGACTTTTCTAGCAGATTGAGTCACTTTATTTTATGTTCGTAATGGGGATCTAGCATGTTTCCACTCCATAGAGGTCTGTTTAGTTTCGGGCGTGAAGTGGTAAGCCCACGACTCTTCACCAGTGACAATTCCTGGAGACATTGCTACGGTCCATACAGTCGTCCCCACAAACGCCACGCATGACCCTGTGAATTTGACTCGGTTTATGCCATTTGGCCCACAAATATCTAACTACACCTCGCCTGCTCTTCACACGTTGACGACAGTAACATGCACGCCATATTTGTTTCGTAGTTGAAGCTTCTCTCTCTAGAGCTGCACATGAAAACAAAATACCCTCTGTAGCGCAACTTCAAGCTGTATAGTCTGAAATTTCAACATTCCAGCTGCAATACCAAGGGAGAAAGAAATGATTGTGCGTTACTTTCTGATCTGCCCTCGTATATGCCCAAAAATGTCAACCGTCTCCTGCGTACAGTCTTTGTGAAACTGTCTGTGAGACTATTGAGTTCTGCAGCTCTTCCCTTGATCCAAATTCCATTTTCTCATGTAGGGCCGAATATCGTTCCAAGAATTTTGCGTTGACGCTATTCAATGGCTGCAATTTTTGAATGGCTTCTTAAGTTATGGTTTCTGATGAATAGAGAGCTTCTGGGAAGACAACGATTTGTATTGCTTATTCTTCTTATTATTGTAAGTGTATTTCTGGTATGTGAGCAATAAGATTTGGGGAAACACCATTGAAAAACCTTTTGAATACCACTGCTCTAGAACAGTGTTCCACAACATTTTTAGCCTATTTTCATTTATGAAAAAATTGCCTTATGAGATCACCTTTCATCCGTGTATGGTTGTGTATGTGTGTGTATGTGTTTGCGTCCGTCTGTGTGCCCCACCCCCCATTAACGAAACTAGGTATGGTCCTATTACTATTTTGGCCGACCCCGACCGCGCCCTTGAAATTTTATTACGTCTCACCAATCCAACATGGTGGCTGTGTGAAATATATTTCATCAGTATTCTATATCTCCGAAATTATTACTCATATCACCCTAAAATTTTGTACGGTGATAAAGGGCACAAATAGATGTTTACTTATGTGACTTTCAAAAACCTGTTAACTACAAAACGAACATCACGGCCAAGCGAAGTTGAAACATTTAAATAGACTTTTCCCGCAATTTAACCATCTGATCGCAGTGACACTTGTTACAGCAAATTACTATAAAAATTGCAATGCACTGACATCTAATTTAGTTCAATTGTTTACATAACCTCACGATGGCGGCTGTGCAAAATTTTAGAATTAAGTTTTTAATTCTTTTGTTCTAATCATGCGATCGAAATCAACGTTTGAATAATGATCGTACACAATAATCCTCATCTAATAGTACATAACTCTATGGCTTACATATTTTAAAATTCATCATGGCGACCATCCGAAATATTTAGATGGTTCTCAATATCTATTAATCGATGACTGCAATCAAACTGAAATTTTGTATGTGTATAGAGGTCATATGCATAAGTTCACCTGTGGAACGTTCAATAATCTGGTGATCACAAATTCAACATGGCGGCTACGCGAAATTTGAATATTCAAATGGACGTTTCTCGCGATTTACCCATCCGAGCGCAGTGAAACTTGGTGTAGTATATATATTCTTATATAAATATTTATCCACTGGAACCCAATTCATTTAAATTATTTTCATAACCACAAGATGGCGGCTGAGCGTAATTTTAAAATCTTATTTTTAGCAAATTTCCATTTTATGAAAAAAATAGGCTTATGAGATCACCTTCTCTCCGTGTGTGCATATGTGAGTGTGTGTCCCGCCGTAATAAATACGAAACGGCTGGAGCAATTTCAATGACACTCGGTAAGGTCATTGGAACATTTTGGCCGACCCCGACCGTGCCCTTCAAATAGTATTACGTCGCACCAATCCAACATGGCGGCTGTGCGAAATATTTCACCAGCATTCAATATCTCCGAAACTATTACCGATATCTCCCTGAAGTTTTGTACGGTCATAAAGGGCAATGCTAGAAGTTCACCTATGAGACCTTCAAAAACCTGGTGTCTACAAAACCAACATGGCGGCCAAGCGAATTTGAAACATATTAATAGACTTTTCTCGCGATCTAACCATCTGAGCGCAGTGAAATTTGGTACAGTAAATGATTATACACATTGTAACGCACTGGCTTGTAATTTAGTAAAATTGTTGTGCGAAATTTTGTAAATTAAGTTTTATTTCTTATGTCATAATCATGCTATGGAAGTGAAAGTTTGAATAATGAAGCTACGCAATAATTTTCCTTTAATGGTACATAACTCTATGACCTATACATATAACAATCCAAAATAGCGGCCGTCCGAAATATCTACGAATTTTTTACAGGAATCAAACTGAATTTCTTTATGTTCATAGAGGCTATGAACATAAGTTCACCTTTAGGACTTTCAGTAACCTGGTGAGCACAAATCCAACATGGTGGCGACGTGAAGTATAAATATTTAAATGGACTTTTCTCATGATGTAACCATCCGAGTGCAGTGAAATTTGTACGTTAAATGCTTATACAAATGTTAATCCACTGGCATCTAATTTATTTCAAGTGTTTTCATAACCAAAGGATGGCAGTTGTGCGAAATTTTAAAATATTGTTTTTACTTCTTGTGTCCTAATCATGCGATTGAAGTTTGAATACCACACGTTCACAATAATCTTCATGTAATAGTACAAAAATAAAAATCCAATATGGCGACCACGTGAAATATTTAGACGGTTCTCAATATCTACGAACCTATTACAACAATCAAACTGAAATATTGTATGATGATAGAGGCAATTAACATGAGTAGGATTTATGAAAATAGACTGTATAATTCTTCACGGAACTACTTGTTATTTCTTGTGTCCTAATCATGCGATTGAAGTTTGAATAAAACACCTACACAATAATCTTCACGTAATAGTACATACCTCTAAGGCCTATATATAAAAATTCAACCTTGCTGACCTTCCGAAATATTTACACGGTTCTCAATATCTACCAATCTGTTCCACCAATCAAACTGAGTTTATGTTTATTGATAGAGGCAATTAATATAAGTAGGATATATGAAAATAGACTATTTAGTCCTTCAGGGAACTACTTGTTTCTTTTATGAAAAAAAAAAGGCTTTTAAGATCACCTTTTGTCCATGTGTGCGTGCGTGCGTCCGTGTGTGTGTGTCCCCCTAATGAAATCTAAACGGCTTGAGCGATTTCAATGAAACTCGGTAAGGGCTTTGTACTATTTTGTTCGACCCCGACCGTGTCCTTCATATTTTATTTCATCTCACCAATCCAACATGGCGGCTGTGCGAAATATTTCACCGGCATTGGCTATCTTCGAAACTACTACTGATATCACCCTGAAATTTTGAACGGTGATAAAGGGCACTACAGGAAGTGTATCTATTTGCCTTTCAGAAACCTTCTTAGTACAAAACGAACATGGCGGCCCAGTGAATTTGAAACATTTAAATGGACGTATCTCGCGATAAACCATCCGAGTGCAGTGGAACTTGGTACAGCAAATGTTTATACAAATTTTAATGCACTGACATTTAATTTAGTTCAATTATTTACATAACCTCAAGATGACAGCTGTGCTAAATTTTAAAATTAAGTTTTTATTTCATGTGTTCCAATCGTGCAATTGAAATCAACGTTTGATTAATATACTACATAACTCCATGGCCTATATTTATAAAAATAGATCATGGCGACCATCCGAAATATTTAGATGGTTCTCAATATATACGAACCTATTACATCAATCAAACTGAAATTTTGTGTGTTGATAAGAGGCAATTACCATAAGCACGATATATGAAAATTGGCTATTTAGTTCTTCACGTAACTACTTGTTTCTAATCGCGGTACACTAAATTATTATGACTCAACACGCCACATCTATCTATTAACTCCCTTATAAAACATTTATACGGTACTCTACTGATGTAAATATATAATGTAATCGCCCAGTTATTTCCCCAAATGAATTAATTAATGCTTTTCAGACTTCTCAAGTGGGTTGCCAGCGTCTCGCCCCAGTGTGGTAGGTCACAATTCACCAAGACACTGGGGAATACATAAGAGCAGGCCACTGCAATGGTATACATAGCATAAGCAGCGCCAATATTCTGCGGGAGAGTCAATCTCCAGTTTCAATAAAATTGTATGTGTGGTGTTTTGAAATTTAAAATAAATCTCTGTTTCCAGAGGAAAACGGCAATTCTCTCACGCTAATTGAGAATATTATTTCAGAGGAATTCAAATTAAGAATTCAGAAAAGAAAATTTAATGTTTTTCAGTCGGTCAACACGATTGTACCCAATTGTAATGGGAGGTTCCCTAATCCTGAATAAAAATGTTCATGAGTTAAAAAAATACACTTGGATGACCAAACTCGATCGTCAAGCGAATATCAACATATCCTTTACACTTAGGCTCCTAAATATTTACTGAGTTATGTGTGTTATTCAGCTGGCCCCGTGGTGTTGGGGTAGCACGCCTGCCTCTCACCCGGAGGCCCCGGGTTTCATTCCCAGCTCCGTCAGGGATTTTAGAAGCTGACGTGCAGGCTAGAACGGGGTGCACTCAGCCTCGTACGCTGATCACGTGTCACCCCACATCTGCAGGCCAAGTGGCTGGGCAGCGGTCGCTTTTTAGGCCTGGGCCCTTCATGGGCTGTCGTGCCAGGGGTTTAATGTGTGCTATTCGACATAGTCAAATAATCCAAAGACTTTCAAAGACACTCAATAAGACTAGTTTTTTTTTTAGATGTATTGCCCGTGGTGTTGGGGTAGCGCGCCTGCCTGTCACCCGGAGGCCCCGGGTTTGATTCCCGGCTCCATCAGGGGTTTTAGAAACTGACGTGAGGGCTGAAAAGGGGTGCACTCAGCCTCGTGAGGACAATTGAATAGCCGTCTGTCAGTGAGGCAGCGCCCCGGTGACGAAAACCAAGATAAACGGCCGAGGGGACCAGATGCGCTGACCACGCGTCACCCCAATATCTGCAGGCCAAATGGCTGGGCAGCAGTCGCTTGGTAGGCCAAGGCCCTTCATGGGCTGTAGTGCCAGGGGTTATTATTATGTTATTGTTATTGCTAATTATAGTGAAGGACGATCCCCAAGATATTCAATTTATAGTATGCTTTAATGCGGGCAAGTCCAGTTTTTTCATAAACCTTGGGATCGCAGGAGTGCGTTTAATATTTTTATTGCTATTTTTTTAATAAAATGCGAATTATTATTTTTAAATATGGATTCTGTCTTCTTGTGGTTATAACTATATTTCTCTCTTATCCTTTACGTGGGATATACTGTAAGGACAGTGTACAGTTTATTAGTCGGCTTAACCCAGTACGCCCTGAGATCAGGACGTCGTGCTTACACTGTTCTCATGGTCCCTCGCATGTGGTCGCCGGTCCGGTGGTGTGTGATGGTTCACTACCCAGCACCGGTGGACAGACGGGCTCAGTACAGACACCACAGTAACATCGATTATCAAAGAGATTCCACACACACAAGTACACGGGATTAATAACCACAATGCCACAAGTTTACAAATGAAAACTACAATAATATAAACGTTTAGGTTTAGTTTCGTCGATAATATTACACAGAAAAGTGAATCATTAAATAACATATTCTCTGGAACTGTTTAAGGATAGATAACACTCTCACAAACAAGAAATTTCTGATCTGCTCCCCGGGCAGACAAACAAGCTCTCCTGCTGCAATGCACGTTAAACAATTACTAGATCACCTCGTAGTATATGTAGCATTCTTGGCTGTTTGTCCCAGAGGTCCGGGTTCGATTCCTACCCCATCCATCCAGGAAGTGGTTTTCCGTAGTTTTCTATTTCAACTCCAGGTAAATGTCGGGATGAATCCTAACTTAAGGCCACGGCTGCCTTCTTCCCAATCCTATCCCAAATTTCTAAATAGACACGCTAATATCACAATGAAACAGGTTATCAGACAAATTAAACGTACACCCAAGTACACGGGGCTACAAGACCATGATGTCGCAAAACTCCTATAATAAGCAATAACAACATCAGCAGCAACAACAACAACAACAAAAACAAGAACAAAAGCAATTACTGGAAACAATGGAACATTTGAGGCATTTTCTTGCGCAGGCCAACTATTCACTACCGGTAGCAATTCATACACTCACTTTCAATCAGTATACAGTAAAAACGATTGTACTTACTTCCATGAGGGAAGAATTTGGCGTATATATCTTTGAAGGAATCTTCGTGTACCACTCCTTCAGGACATTCCTGAAACAAAACAATGGTCGTCATATAATGTTCAACTTTTATTTCTTGACTGAGAGGAAAGGAAGAAAGGAATTAAGTGCAAGGGGAAAGGGGGACTTTGTCAAGTTAGAAATTATTGTAGTATAAATATGTTTCAAGAATTATAAGGAAACACATTGTAACACATGAAATCGTATTTGACATGCCATGTGTCACTGCCATACATAGGATAGGCCTAACAGTCCGGTGGACCATGACAAATAATAATCATTCGGGACATTCAAGTTAAAAACATGACAAAATCAGGAAGTGAATACAGTTTCTTGAAAACATTTAGCCTCTGATATTACTGCTCACAGAATAGGAGAATTCAAAATTATGGAATCAGTTGTCTTTTCACTGCTTTGTACTTTTTTTTGTACGTGTTAAATAACAGAATGAATATAATGCCATTGAGATCTTATTTGAGTTGTAAGATTTAAATGAGAGGGCATGTACACAATTCAGCTAATATAAACTGTTTCAAACATTATGGTGTTTGAGGCTATTTTCAGTGTTGCCTTAGTAATCGAAATTTGATGTTTTTCAGTCGGTCAACACGATTGTATCCAATTGTGATGGGTTATTCCCTAATGCTGAAAGAAATTACATGCGATTAATGAATACACGTGGATGACCAGTTTCGATCGTTTGACACATGTTTGTTATTCACCAATGCTTATGTTATTGTTTTAACGTTGAAAAATAATGTATATGCGATGAAGAAATGTTTTTCTTTGTTCCTTTACATTTTGACAAATGTGCTATACAGCGTTGTTCGTTGGCGTGCTTCAATTACGCTGATGAAATGAACGAAATCGATAACAGGTCTACTGGTAAATATGCACTTCGTTCACGGACTTCCAACAGTTCAAAATTATACGCTTACGCTCTAATGACACTTACAAAAGTAGTCGAAGGTTTAATTTGTTTAACCGTTCATTATGCAGTTTAGGGCGTTTCAAATTGTAATACAATAACTTACTGCACATTTGCTGTCTTAGAGGTGTTCAATTATACAAATTTCTTCTTACGTTAGGGTCAAAGGTCTGTCTAAAAGCTTCGGATACACCCAAAGCTACCATTGTCTCTTACACAAACAATATGACTTCAGCTATCATCATACTGATCCAAATGACCTATTTTTTGACATCGTGTGGAGCTGTAGATGAAGCCCAATACTGCTGATACTGTGTACCTTTTACAGCAGATGGAATTCTCAATTCCTGTTTACGTATAGGCTATTTCTCGATTTTTGGAGTCCAGGGTTGGAAGTGTTTCGTGGCTCAGTAAATCCAATTATACTGAACTTCAGCTCTACGGAAGATGGACCTAGAGCTGACAAATGAATATACCGATAACGTTCACATAAGGAGGCATGATGACATTATTGATGTTGTTGGTCTTACGTCTCTTTTAACTACTGCGGCTTTTAGAGACGCAAGACATGAAAACAACTATTCACACAAAATTAATTAGTATATAGGATAAGGATACGAGGGCTTGCTTATTATTAACATAAATCATTGTAAAACGTACAGACTTCGTAACTCGCGAAATTCCGCGGGAGGTAGGCTATTATTCTTTCAACAGAGTTTTTTTTAATAAAAGCATTATTTAATATTACCATATAGGCTATAGTAATTTAATAATACTATATTAACAAGCGCACAAATACTTGCTGGTGACGTCACATATTCGGAGTACTTAAGCTTTTGGAGGCTTGCACTCACTTCTATTTAAAGACACACTGCATCACAGAGAATGTGGCATTTAATACATTTACGGCCAGTGGAAGAGCTTCAAGGCTAAATATTATCACATAATTGCACATATTTTACATTCAACAATTAATAATAATAATAATAATATGAACGGCCACATTGGCTGTGAGCACCAACGCGCTAGCTTTGGCCTAAATTGCATCGGGAGAGCGTGGGTTCGAATTCCACCTCAGCCATCCTAAAAACGGGTTTCGTGGTTTCCCATTTCCACCACCAGGCAATTTCCAGGACCGTTCCTTTCAACAGGTCCACTGCCGAACTGCTTCCAAAATTCCCGCCTTGACCCTTCCTAACTTAGACTCAAGTTAACGGTCGACTGGGCGATCGGTCTGTCATCATCCCCAGTTGTGTCTGCTGACTAAGTGTGATCAGCTCCCAGACATCGTATTTGCGCCGGTAGAGGAATGATACCTCGCAGAGACCGTGGGTGAAGCCGAGCTGGGAGGATAAGTGATAAAAATAATGCATTAAGGAATTGTTTCATTTTATGAGCAGAATGGCCATATTATTTTAAAGAGTCTTTAACTTTTTAAATATTTTAGTTTGTAGTTTTCTTTCCAAAGTGTACTTCAATTCAATTTGGTTATATTTTATTTCAGTTATTTTATTCTCTGGATTCATTAAAGAAGGAACTTACAAATTCACAACAATTTATGTCTCATATCAAGTAATTTATTTATTTTTAATTGGTCCGTAGGCAGCGTTTCTCTTAACAACCCCACGGCATAGCCGTGAGCATTAAATCCTGCATCGCAACTGCGATATGCGTAGATCGTTGGTTGAATTCCGGTCAACTTGAGAGTGCTTTTTCCGGGATTTTCCAAACTCCCACCTGAAAAATTCCGGAATGGTTCTCGAGTTCAATTCTCTGGTAACCTAATCCAACCCCCGACCTTAATAATTAGACTTACGCACTTGACTACAGCCATCACAGAAGCGCAGGTTATCATACGAATCCAACCCACACCCAAGTACGCAGCCACTAAAATGAATATACTCTTACTGAAACATTACTTTATTGTGAGATTTGTGGCTAATGATCCTGTTGTTTTAGACCCATCCGAAAGACAACACATCTGGCTGAGACCAAAACATCATTCCCAACTTCGCTGAGCTAACGCGCAGTCGATACTATCGCTTCATCAGCAAGGTCTGCCGATGGAAGGAATTCTGGACATCCGCAGTTGCATCTGATATTTGGTAAGATTGTCACACAGCTCTCATGGCTATGTTTGCGTGTATATTACTTCTATTTCCCACTCTGCCAAGAAATGCTATTCTGGTCCGTGGGCGGGTACGGGGTACACTCATGCTCGTGAGGCAAATTTGAGAAGAGGCGGGTTCGATTCCAACCTCAGCCATCCTTGAAGTGGTATTCCGTGGTTTACCACATCTACTCCAGGTAAATGTCGGGATGTTACCAACTTAAGGCCACGGCTACTTTCTACCCAAATCCTACCTCAATTACTGCACAAACACACACACTAGTACAGACATCACAGTGACAGAGGTTATCAGACAAATTCTACACACTCCAAGTACACGGGGATCCATAACCCCGATGTCGCAAGGCCCCTATGGGAATTAACAACAAATAGTACTTCAACACAAGGCAAGCATTTACTCTACACCGCCAGTGATGGCTCAGCTGCAGGTGAAATTCATTTATCTGCCCCCAAGGAAGAAAGTCCCTCATATGAAATTTTATGGTATTTCAGCCGTCAGGCATATCTCCAATAGACTTTAGGGGAGAATAAAACAGCAGTACTTAATTAAGCTTCCACTCCAACTAGGAGTTAATTACTTCATCTGCTTTCTGTGGTCCCGTGGCACGCATTGAGATCTCGGTCCCGCAGATCGTGGGTTCAATTCCTGGCTTCACAAGAAATTTAATTCTGGTCTGAGAATCGGAAAGGGGTACACCCAGTCCCGTGAGGCAAAACTGACATGACGTGGATACAATGTTTACCTCAGCCATCTTAGGAGTGGCCTACCTTGCCTCCAATGTTTACCTTATATCATCTTATACGATCTATGAGATCACTTATTGACCCTGTGAATGTGTGCTTATGTCTCTAATGAGTTTTAATTGGCTGGAGCGATTTCAATGAACCTTGGTAGGGACTTATTGCTACCCCGTTAGAACCCCAACGTGCTTTCAAATTTCAATTAATGTCACCAATGGTGGTTGCGCGAAATATTTCACCGGTATTCAACATTTCAGTAATCTATTTGAAATTTTGTATGGTGATAAAAGCTCACTAAAGAATGTTCACTTATGTGATTTTCAAATATCTTATAAACGAAAAACCAACATGGTGACCAGGCGAAATTCAAATTATTTATATACTTGTAAATGGGCCTTTCTCGCCAATTAATTAACCGAGCGCAATAAAATTTGGCACAGCGAATATTTGCTTAATGTTTAATATAAAGGCATCTAATGTTATTACATTGTTTCCAAAACCAAGATGGTGGCTGTGCAAAATATTTCTTGTGTCTTAATCAAGCGATTTGAGTGAAACATTGTATAGTGAACTACTGCTATAATTATTTCTTACTGGTACACAACTCTGTGGTCTACGTACAGTATAAATAATTCCATCAGGATGGCCACAAGAATACTTCACCAGTTCTCAATCAAAATGAAGTTTCAAAAGGTGGTAGAGAAGTATTGAACAAGTACTTATATGTGACTTTCATGGAACATAAATCAATACACCGGCCACGCGAATTTTAAATATTCAAAATGGCTTCCATGATGATCTGATCATCCTAGTGCAGTGAAACGTGATAGAGTGGATCTTTATTTTAAGCACAATCGAATGTTGTCCAATTATTTCGAAAATTCAAGATGGCCGCTGCTCAAAATTTTAAGAAACTTATTTTATTTCTCTTATCCTATTCAAGCGATCGAATTAAAGTTTGTATGTTTCCGTGTTGGAAGACATTGTTGAGTGTTGACTTAGTAAATAAAATGTATATGCTTTTCAGTCGGTCAACACTATTGTACCAAATTGTAAGGGGTGTTGTTCACTTAACCTGAAAGAAATGATATGAGATTAATTATTAAGCCAGTGTAGAGGGAATGTGTTATTTCAAACAGACACAGTTTGCCGAGAGTCGAGTCATGATATGGGCTTGTAAGGAAATACAAGGCTGATAGCGCTTCGACAAAGGGAAAGCACCCTTCCCTTGTGTCAAACTAAAAGGCATGACATTAAGTGTAGTTGATAATATTGTTGGTAATTTTCTGTAATTGTACTATTTGCCACCGGGGAAGTATTTCCAAATAAAGAAAATGAATGAATGGATGAATGAATAAGCAACTTACTTTTTAGGGGTTAAATTAAGGTGACTCCGACAATAGTAGAGAAGCTGAACCTGAGGCATTTGAGGGAAGGAACCGCGTCGGTAGATTTATTGACACGTTAAAGATTACGGCAACCCTGTCTCTCTGAAATCCACAGTAATTAAAAGAGACGTAAAACCAACAACTTCATCGTGTTGGAATTCATTTTCCAGAGTTCCCTTAATAATCAAAATTTAATGTTTTAGTCAGTGGCCGGCTAGTCAGGCAAATCGCGAAACCATAAGATTCAAATCATTCAGGCTTAAACTCATGAATTTAGACAAGACTATTTGGTTCAACAAAAAATGCATAGGCTAGAACTGAATCTAACCCCAAAATACGTAGTCTACCAATAACAACCATACCGAAAACACCAGGGGAGATCATCCAAATGTATTTATTAATCTCATATCATTTTTTTTCAGGATTAGGGAACCGCCCATTGCAATTGGATACAATCATGTTGACTGACTGAAAACATTAAATTTCGACCAATAACAGGGAGAGGTCCCAAATATCGGATACTTTTTATAAATTGACTTTAATAATATGATATTTTACTACTATATGTCAACAAACCGTATTAATACTGTGCCCATTTACGATGGTTTGGACGGGCGTGAATTTGAAGAGAGCACGCCGTGACGTCAGCGAGCCCTTGACCAGCTGTCGACCCACCATAATTTGAGCCAGCCGCGTGTCCCATGTGTAGCCAACGAACATGGAAAGCTGTATACTTGTAAGGCTTTTGTTATGGAAGAAGATTATATCAGCACTTCAGAATTACATTAGGAGTAATTCACCAATTTATTCCTGATGTTTTTAATGGGAATTGCTAACCTTCTGGATGCTTCTATGGATATGACCAATGGGATAAGATCTAGCATTACGTAATGCGAGTTGAACGATCGATATGTGTCCTTGAGACAGTATAAAAGCCAGCCCTGGTGGAGGTCAGGTACAGTCGACAATCTACACTGTCATCGAACAGTCCAACAGTCGTCATACTAGTCCACGTGTGTGTGTCGCTACGACAGTATAATACGCCGTCATTATGAGCGATTGCTCCTTGGAGATAGGCAATTTTTACCACGTTACTATGTCCGAGTGGACATAGCCTTGTGCTACGTTAGTGGTAACATCACAGTGTTTCCAAGTGCTTCAAAACTTATAATTATTCATCTGGTTGAATACTTCAAGAAATCCAAAGGTATGTGAGTGTGACTTGTTATACACAAGTATTGACTGTTGTCTTGTGTGTTATTTCCACCACTTACACCAAACAAAAGAACTGAGGCCACATTCAAGTTTAGCCATTGAACATTTGCAAGTGCTAATAGACTCCCCTAACAGCTTACATTTGTACGGGGAATATCAGGCCAGATTCCGCCCATGTTTGATAAAGACACTCTCACCAGGAATTGTTACCATTTGCCTGTACCGTCAGACCACTGGGTTATATAAGTGGACTTCATAATTGACAATGGGCCATACTAGCAGCATGCCTTGTGTGCATGAGAACCAGCCCCATGATAGGATAATTTCACTGCCCCAATTATAGAAGATGGTTGGCAGCTAAGGCGGCGGTATGTGAGGAGATCATGCCAGGATGACCCGTTAGGAACGAGGAGCTAGGCCACCTGCGGCTTATTTCTGTGGACGACAGGAGAACTGAACGCTATAACATGTCCCATGCACAGCGTTTAAACTTCACAGATCCGTGGTGCCTGGATTCGATCTGCACCGAGGGAGGTCCAATCGCCACAGAAATTATGATATCGTAGACTTCCTAAAAGGCTAAATATTTTCTAGAGCCATGAATTTTCCGCCGTTCCGATAAAAAAAATCACTTTCTCTATTATTAAGAAACGCCTTTATAGTTAGAATGGTTGCATATTTTTAGGAGTAATTTTTCCTTGTAGTCAAATTAGACTTGCAGCTGAGGTGCAATCCTCAATGTTTCATTTTTATATTGCAGTAAATAATATGGGAAGTCTTACCCCAATCATAACGCAGCAGATTTACGACACAGAATATGCATTAATAATTTTTCTTCTGCATGACAGAATATATTTTTATAATAATAATAATAATAGGTATTTCTATGAATTAATATTGATGAATGCTGAATTCTATGAATAGCTCTGGAAGTAATATTCCTTAAGAATGATAAACATGAAAGACTATGATAAGAGTGTTGAATAATGATTAAACAATTAATTGTTCATATAAATTTGAGAGCTTACGATCTGTTATCTTATAGGGTATTGATAAATGAAGCTGAATTGATGTTATTTTGTGCCAATGCACTTTGTGAAAGTAGTTAAAAGAGCCGTTGATCCTCGTATTGAGTGGATGTTGAGGGAGTCGTATCCTGATCCACAGAAAGCTGTATGCTTTTTAATAAGAAATAAAATGGTAGTTGCGGGAGTTAGATCCTGGCCCATAATGCTTCAATGTGTTCCAAATCCTAAAGATTTCCCCTGAGATATTATCAGCTCAAATTATTGATTTATTACAAGCAATGTTGTCATGCCAATTTTTATTGTGGCCATCTGAATTCATGTTCAGTGCATTAGATCCTGAAATTTAAGAAAGGATATTCAAAGCTAACTTCCACGAAACCAATGCTGGTTATTATTATATCAATGTTCTGCTGTAAATATTTAACTGCTGTTCCCAATAATAGTCACTATGATGTATTTAAACAAACTGCGTTAAGAATTGTGTTATTTCATAAGAGAATCAAGAATCGAATGTGAAACTAATCCATGCTAGTGTCATGATTAATTGTAAATGAGTGAATAGAATTATTTAACAGTGCAACTTAATAGGGTAAATTTTAATATAACTTTATGTCTTCTCGAATTGTATAGATTAACAAATTAGAGTGTGATTTATAAACATAGTCTAGACCAACGGACAATCTTAAATAAGACTATGATTTATACTTATTTTGAGAGGCATAAAATCCGATAGGGAATGCGTGTGCTATTGTTTTGCTTCTGCCAGCAGGCAGTTATTTATTGAATAAATTTTATTTGGTGAATTGGTTTGTTATGAATTATGTCTTTAATTTTCCGTTATATGTCGTGACGTCTTTCCTTTTCCTTTACGGGGAGCACGAGTACAGTGTATAGTAATTACAGCCCAAGCCCAGAACGCCCAGAGTGAGATCTCATGCTAACACAGTATTTACTGCTACCTCGCATGTGGTTGTCTGTTCACTCCAGGTGTACAGACGCGCACAATACGTACTACGAACATTATAGAAGAGTAACACACCAAAAAACATTTATTAATTAGAAATATTTATTTAAAAAATATCAGATACTGTAATATGTGTGCGGACATTAAAATTTTTAGGATGGCTAATATCGGATAGTGACAATAATCAATAAAAAATATTATTCAGTACAATGCTCTTTATATGGCCACAAAAGATTAGTACATGTTTACCAACTGCAGTTTCATTATTTTTGCACTAAATTAAAATAATTTGGCAAAGTTACAAAATGTTCCAATTACAAAATCTAAATCATTGACACATATCACAAACAAAAGATTTCAATCCCGTCTTTTCAACACCAGAACACAGTTCATGAGCCCATTTTAGACACTTGGTACAGCGTATCCACTGTTCCCCACTTTTGTCAAAGCTATAGGGATGATTACAATAAATACATTCTTCATCCGCACTGTCCTCGTCGTCAGTTGGGACCAGGGGCACACAATCGTCCTCAGATGAAGAGGTAGATGAGCTACGGCTCCTTTTTCTTTGTTTTCGCCTCTTCTGTTGAGTAGTTGACGCGGATGCTTTAGGAACAGCAATTGCAACAGTATTGGATGATGATTCCGAAGATAGGGCTGTCAGTGCTCTACTTGATTTGCTAAGCCTACGTGGTTCGCAATTTTTTTGCAGTTTTTCTTCAAGGGCCCTTTTGAATGGGGAGCTTGTTATGGTAGCTGCTGTACCGGAAGGTCGTCCTGATGTGTTAGACCTATTTCACTGATCTAGTGTTGGTGGTGGACGAATTGCGAATGGTGAGACTTTCGCGTTGCTAGCAGGTCTTCCTTCTGGTTCACCTGCCTCGTCAGCAATTTCATAGTCATTTTCTAACGGAAGGAATTCATGATCAGCAAAGATATGCCTGTTAAAGGGAATTATGCCACATGCCTGAAACCCTTTCATAGCAATTTCAAGGGTCGCACATTTGGCATAGGCCTTTCCCAACACTTCACCCACCTGATACGAAGTTAAAGCTCTGAATGGATGTTCAGACATCCAAGACTCTACAGCTTGGTTGTAGTAGGTCTTAAACGGACCCATGAAGGCCACGTCCAAAGGCTGC
Organism: Meconema thalassinum; assembly: GCA_946902985.2. Taxonomy (NCBI): domain Eukaryota; kingdom Metazoa; phylum Arthropoda; class Insecta; order Orthoptera; family Tettigoniidae; genus Meconema; species Meconema thalassinum. The sequence continues at coordinate 1,071,823,794 of OX336389.2, forward strand.
AACTTGTGCGTCGTATGAGGAGGTAGACATGTTGTCGGGCTAGATGGATAACATCGATGTTCCTTGTGTGAGAGAAATGTCCATCCAAGATGAGAACAACTGGGTTTTATGGAGTCGGCTTTCTATGGTCCAAGAAATAATGAAACCATTATGTGAATATATGGAGCTGAATCCATCCGGAAGGGTGACAGCTAGCTACAGTTCCTCGAGGACAACCATCCAGCAGCTCAGCCTTCATGTTTTTTCGAGGGAAGACTATCAACGTGGAACGAACATGCCGGCCGCACCCATGCAGGAAACTATTGTCATAAGAGCCCCTCTTTCTTGTGAAGACGGACTGCCTACCTGTTTCTTCCCTTTAACGCTAATTACTTTCGACCGTCGACTCTGAACAACTGTTATTCCAGTTTCATCCACATTAAACACTTTCGCTGGTTTGAAATTTACTTTCTCCAGCTCTGGCTTTAATATGTCGAAAAACAAATCCACTCTTTCCTTGGAAAAGCCCTTCGCTCTAGCTAGCGACACTGATTCTGGTGTTCTCAAACTGAGAGATGGATGTCGCTTAAAAAATTCCGTAGCCATTTTTTCCCCGCCGCGCCTTTTGAGATTTGAAATGGATGATCAATATTGTTTGTCACAGCGATCTGGAAAGCCAGTTGTCTGATATCGGAAGATCTTCATCCAAAATACCTGCTCTCCATGACCTTGCAGTAGCCTACCTAACTAGCTCTTCCTCCAGTTCATCTCCTAGGGCACACGTTCGTCCAAGCTTCGTATTTATCAAAGCACTTATGTCCTTTGTTTTATGTTTTACACAGTCTTCAAGAGTTGATTTTGGCACATTGTACACTTTCGAAGCTTTCAAATACCCCATCTTTTTCTCCTTGACAGCATTAACAGCTTCGATCATGGACTGCGGATTCCATTGTTTCCGCCGCTTCGCATCGTTTAAAGCTGGCATCTGTAAAATAAAGATGGTAGTATGAGATAACTAATCGAAGCCTAATATCGGATATCCAATATTGCTAACCCGCTAACTATCCGATAATGTGAACCCTCCATATCACAAAAGCAAGCACGCATCGAGTGGAAACCATATTATTTACTAAATAAATCGGAATTCAAATACACACATCAAAAAAAGTTTTGCATCACCTCGGTTCCCAGATCTCCGGCATATAGACGTTGACTGTGTATATTGTATCCAAGATACAGTCCCTTTGACTGTTCATAGATGTCACTAAAACTGCTCAAAGATGTAAACAACCATGCATGAGCAGGGCCTATTAGACGGAGGGGGTACGACAGCCGATCAGTTCCAGTCATTCCACCAGGACGAAGGTACGCTGCTCATGTTGTCTGTAGTTCTACCATGCCTAGAAGGTCAATACCGCAGTTCGATCGCGTCCGCATTGTTACTTTGTGTCAAGAAGGGCTCTCAACAAGGGAAGTTTCCAGGCGTCTCAGAGTGAACCAAAGCGATGTTGTTCGGACATGGAGGAGGTACAGAGATACAGGAACTGTCGATGACAGGCCTCGCTCAGGCCGCCCAAGGGCTACTACTGTAGTGGATGACCGCTACTTACGGATTGCCGCTCGGAGGAACCCTGACAGCAATGCCACCATGTTGAATAATGCGTTTCGTTCAGCCACAGGACGTCGTGTTTCAACTCAAACTGTGCGCAATAGGCTGCATGATGCGCAACTTCACTCCCGACGTCCATGGCGAGGTCCAGCTTTGCAACCCCGACACCATGCAGCACGGTACAGATGGGCCCAACAACATGCTGAATGGACCCCACGGAATTGGCATCACGTTCTCTTCACCGATGAGTGTCGCATATGCCTTCAACCAGACAATCGTCGGAGACGTGTTTGGAGGCACCCTGGTCAGGCTGAACGTCTTAGACACACTGTCCAGCGAGTGCAGCAAGGTGGTGGTTCCCTGATGTTTTGGGGTGGCATTATGTGGGGCCGACGTACGCCACTGGTGGTCATGGAAGGCTCCGAAACGGCTTTACGATACCTGAATGACATCCTCCGACCCATAGTGCAACCATATCGGCAGAATATTGGAGAGGCATTTGTCTTCATGGACGACAATTCTCGACCTCATCGTGCACATCTTGTGAATGCGTTCCTTCAAGATAACGACATCGCTCGACTACAGTGGCCAGCATGTTCGCCAGACATGAACCCTATCGAACATGCCTGGGATATGTTGAAAAGGGCTGTTTATGGACGTCTTGACCCACCAACCACTCTGAGAGATTTACGCCGAATTGTCGTTGAGGAGTGGGACAATTTGGACCAACAGTGTCTTGATGAACTTGTGGATAGTATGCCACGGCGAATACAGGCATGCATCAATGCAAGAGGACGTGCTACTGGGTATTAGAGGTAGTGGTGTGTACTGCAATCTGGACCATAAATGCTGAAAGTCTAGCTGTATGATGGTACAACATGCAATGTGTGGGTCTCATGAGCAATAAAATGAGTTGAAATGTTGTTTGTGTTGATCTCTATTCCCTTTGTATTTAACGGTTCCGGAACTCTTGGAACCGAGGTGATGCAAAACTTTTTTTGATGTGTGTAGTTACTTCGAAACATGTACTTTAAGACTAGATATAACAACACAGGATAAATACTTACATTTGACTGATGTCTTGAGATACACTGAACGCTGTAAAATATTACTTGACTGCCGCACCACAAGACTTCCCACTAAACTAGCACGTGCTTCTCTTACTGCAAGCAAACTCCAAATGGCCGCATAGGAAGGCAAGACAAAGCACCTCATGCATGCTCCGGTAGAGTGCAGCAGTTACAAGAGAGGAACTCCTACTATCCGATAATGGGAAACCATCCGAAAATCGGGTACCCTCCCATAATTCTGTCGATTTTGGCCTACTTGGGACCACGGTGAACAATAGGTCGACTTGCCAATCTACTGTATGTTTCTCCTCCCAGAATTTCTTCATACGGACACTAAGTCGTCTTCTGTTTTCAGACCAGACGACCTTGGATTTCATGCTATGTTTTTCTTGAGACCCTTTGAATTTATCAACCTTCCCTCGATATCCTGTTTTGTTTAGTATATCTTCTGGATTAATTCCAACTTCTTGGATATCCTTTCTTGTTTCTTCAACCCATTTTGTGGGTGGACTTCAACTTGGTAATGTAAATGAAAATCTTTTAGGTCAACCTACTGCTGTTCATTCTTGTGAGGTGTCCATAAAATGCCATCCTCCTCTTACGTATTGTGCCCGTAAGTTTCTCCGCCTGGCAGTATAAATCACTATTTCTCCTTTTCCCTCATAAGCCATCTGCTTTCTTTTCTGGCCCCAATATTTTCCTTCGAATTATTTGTTCTTTCTTTTCTCACTCCTCTATTTCTTCTTCTTTGCTGAGAATCAGGCATTCTGAACTGTAGAGTGCTTGAGGTTTAATCACCATGGTATAATGCCTCAGCTTTACTCTGAAGGTTATTGCTTTTTTAATTTTACCTATTTTGCGTATTTAATATTATTATTATTATTATTATTATTATTATTATTATTATTAGCAGTAGTAGTAGTACCGGGTCATTAATTTAAGTCTCCGATACCAATCAAGGCGCGGCAAGCTCTCACACTGACACCCGCTCACTGGCCGGTAAAAAGTGCGCGACTTCTCCCCGCTATTCGCGTCAACATACAGTCGTTTAATAGCAATTTCTAGTGAAAATAATGATCTACAAACTTACCAGGTTTTGCAGGAAATGTTCAAAGTGTCGTCCGTCAGCTCGCAAGCATGTCTGGCACCTCGTAAACAAGTTTCCAGACACACGGTGAATTTCCCCCTGGTTGACTTTGGAGCGTTTTTTTTTACAATATCGCGTATCGTGCGCCTGTATGGAGGACGGATACCAGGAAATTTCCGTATGAATCGAAAATGGCACTCTCTAACAGAAGAATACTTTGCGTAACAAAGCACAATGAACAGGCGTTGTTCTATAGAAAACATCACTTCGCATAACAAAGCACAGTGAATACACGTTGTTGTATGGAAAACATCACTTTAAGGTAATATACAAGTATAAACTGTAAAATTTCCCCGAGACTGGACTGTATGTTAGGTTATTTCAACTTGCACTTCACAAACTTAAGACACCGGAGATACTGACAGCTTATTGCAACATTGCTGTTCTCAGCTCACGTGTTCATTCGGGGAGATAAGGCTGCACCTGCCAAGGTCACCTTTACCGACCTAGTGGTTAGTACAGGGCTGATTTAAAATGATGACCCTGTAGAAGTAGTAGTACCACATTTCAATCCGGGGCATCAATTCCAACTCATTACCCTTAAACTGCAATTACAGCTACAAACAGTATAAGAGCCAAAACAGGAACAAAGGTTATCAGACAAATACAACACACATCGAAGTGCATGGAGTTGATGACCAAGTTGTCTCAGAAGCCTCTAAAGGCACTGTGTGGGAAACAGCGCAAATGTCCTCACATTAATGTGACTTGTGGCCTTGGTGGTCGGTGTGTTCCAAATAAGAGAAAGCTACTTTCAAAGTGCCTATCTCAGTTTTCTTATGTTAGTGAAATGGTTCGAATTTAGATACAATCGCTCTATTATATGATATGTTTCTAAAACTCAGTGTAAAAAATATTAGTGGAAATACGATTCGGGTTTAGTTTAGCATTTACTTTACGTATTATTACTTATTACACTTCAGACCGTTCCACACTCATGGAGACCATAGTTTGCACAAGGATACGAACCTTGGATCTTGAAACTTGCAGCTTGGCACTATTTTAGTCATGAAGCTTGCCATAACATTCACTGAAATCTATCCTACCATACCTTCCAGGAATATGCTGACACACTTGATTAAAGGAAACTCAACTAACCTTGGCTTCCAGAAAATATTGCATCGGCCATTGTGACTAGGTTTTGCTGCTGCTCACGCGTTGTGAAAAATGTAAGTGTTTATGTGAGATTGTATTTAACATGAGAAAAAATTATCTTTTCATTAATAATGAGTGAGATGGGAAGCTTATTGATTAGAGATAGATATTTGAAATATATTTTAGGAATTTCCAATATTTCCTGAACGCACATATGAAAAGTGTGTTATTGTTCCAGTTAGCTAATCGATAATATGACTACAAAGCCCTCTTGAACGGCCATGGCTTCAAATATGCTGGAATGCCGGAATCACGCCTTTGAGGGGATCCATGATGTTGCATTAATTCTAGTGACACGAGGCTGCTCCATTTAGAACTGAGCAGGGATCGAACCGGCAATATCGGGTTTCGATAACCAGGACTCAACCAGTTGTGCCATTGCAGTCCGATGATGACAATAGAAAAGACTCGATGTTAAGCATATCATCTTGAAGAGATGCTATGTTCACACACCCATATTCTTAGCTACAATGTTCGACCTTAAGATAAGTGTATTAATTATCCGTTACATTTATCTCAGCAGATGGGACGTGAGAGTCTTGACACCTTTCCGGATGTAACATGCCTAGCACATGACTATGAACTAATAAGACTTGAATACCTGTTGGGTATACTCTCAATCTGAGTGGAAGCTCTTGCATAGTTTCAGACTTGCTCCTCATTACACCTGCCCCTGCCTCATTTCTCTAATCACCTCATTAGTGGGCTGAGATTGAATGTGCCAATTATTATTAAGAAGTCTTAGCATCTCGCACCTTTGATCTTACACGGGTGTCTTACGGAAATGTCCATAAAACATCATGTGATTCGAGCCTAAAGCTTCTTAAGTTACGAGTCGTATTGCCATCAAAGACTTTGATGATTCCTGCTCGTTAGAACATGGAGTTTCTGTTTCCAGTGGCATGGTCTCCTTTCTCCACCATTTATGTCTCTAGTCAACCGATTGGCTTGGCATTTCTACTCTTACTTTTGATTTGATTCGTTTCAACACCTATGTAGAGGAAAGACAAGGTGTAAATAGTGTATTTGTCCAATTTCTCATTGATTAAATGGCTGGCAATGGAAACTGGCAGTGTGGAACCCACTAATACTGAATGGAACATCAAAAGGTGTGGGAATCATTGTAGATAATATCTGTTCCAGCTGGGAGATTTTCTACGTCTGGGGTTGTTCTGCCAACGAGAGTGACATAGAGTCTGTGTGAGGTGAATGTAGCTGCCCAGTCTTCCATTTTTTACGATATGGAGGGATGCAGTTTCTACCGCACAACCGCATATTTTGTCTGAGGTTACTCTCTTTAGAGATACTTAAGTCCAAAGAGACTCGTGATACCACATGCATTTCGTAGTCAATACCACGTAGCCTATGTTATATAATTAGCATATGTTCCTTCATTTCTTCTACTTTATAGTGTTTGATTACCATTATGTAGAAAGTATAAACGCATTCCTACAGTACAAACATTTTAACACCCATCTGTGTTTTCTAACGAACATAGGAAAAGAAAAGGCTTTTGATAACAATGATTTGACTAAATTGTTTGACATTTTGAAAACGATTGGAATAAAGTACAGGGACATGAGGGTAATTTACAATCTATACAGAAACCAGACAGCAGTCATTCGAGCTGAAGGGCATGAGAGAGAAGCTGGTATTCAGAAAGGTGTAAGGCAAGGCTGCAACTTATCACTCACACTTTTCAATCTTTACATTGAACAAGCAATGAAGGAAATTGGAGAAAAATTTAAAGTGGGAGTGAAGATTCAAGGAGAAATAATTTCAACTCTGAGGTTTGCTGATGATATCGTCATCTTGGCCGACACGCCTGAGGATTTGAATGGTATTGAACCCGGATGTGCTCATCCTGGTGATATGTTCTTTGGAGGAATGTGTAACTACTTTGCCACTGCATAGAACACACCCGGATGCTAGCTAGAGCTTTGTCATGCTTCGAGACGCTCTTTTGACTTTGGAGAATGATGCTAATGTTTTTCCTTAGAATAGTTTACTGCAGATTATTATTCTACATAACTCAGGATATTTCATTTTGTCATTCTGTGAAATTTACCACATGATTGTGTCCGTAAAATATTTTTGGTAAAGGTATTTCCATCGCAGACATGCGAGCAGGATTTATTAGACACTGCACGACTCTAGTACTTCCTTGGAACCCGGAGCGACAAATCCGGAGACGAACACACCACGTTTTGAGTCTGTTGGAGACAGACGTATACGTCTTGGGTCTGTCGTACCCACGTTTTCTATTACCACCACTCATAGAGTGAAGAACAGTTATATCTGAAAGCATCGTGTATTAATAAACACTTCAGTGTGTGCGAATATCAGTGAAACGCCTAGTTGAGCGTGATTTATTCATATCAGTGATAAAATATGTGAAGCTGTTATTTTCGACATTTTTGTACCCAGAACGTGGAAAATTATATTCAACCACGCTGCTGAAAATCACTAAGTCCACGAGGTGGAGAAATAATCTAAACTGAACTGCAAGTATTGAAATGCATAAGTGAAAAATACGTTACAGTTGAGCAACGATTCGCCACGAGCTGTGCGCAAATTATACCATTTTCGATTACAGTGATATTGAGTGATTTGCATAAGTCATAAATTCAGTGTGCTGATACCACACGAGTATCGTTAAAGCCTGTGGCAGACCTGTGATGGCCTTTTATTAATATTGTCTGCAACTGTGAGTAAAGCCAGTGAGCATTTTAATTAATACTATTCGTAATTCTGCATACATTCTCTGAAAAACGTGTGAAAATTCTACTAGACATGCTTCAATTCAACGACCACGTGTACGACATCTTACGACCTACATTTATGATGTATAATATGGCTTAAACCACCCATGGGAAGGAGATGTCCTATGATAAAGCCCAAATAAGAAGAGGATCCTAAGAAGAGGAACCCATGGAGACCATGGAAACCATGAGGAAGGATGGTTAAGAAGAGGAGAAAAGGCCAGGATGTTGGCCTAGGATCAATCTATTCCCTCCTACCACGAGGAGTCGAATACCCGTCAATTCCTAGACCAGGATGAGGTGAATTACGTATGGCCGTGTGAGTTTTTGTACCTCCTTTCTTGTGATGGAATTTATTATGGTATACTTGAATTAATCAACCAAACTTATTGACAACCATTCAAGTAGGGCTTGTAGATTTGCTTCATCATGTCATTTTAGCCTTTCAGAATGGTCATAATATTGGTGTGACACCGTGTATGTGGATGTATTCCACTGGTGCATTTTTATTGGGCTGCTATCAAACGTCAGTCCTGACCCCACTAATTTTGTCATAGCCTGTAGAGCTATTTTGTTATCAGGTCAGACTGATCTTAAATGGATGAATCGCCATCCCCGTAAATATTTAGGGTATTTTTGAACACCCTGTTCCGTATTTAATTATAATTTCACCACTTTAAACGTCGTATCATTTGGTGTATTGAAGGTTAATCACCACCTTCATAAATGGATCATGTTGAGCATTGTGGAACTCTGACGACACTCTTTTCCAAGTTTGAACAAACAAGTAATGGGTAATAATCATTAATACTATTGAACCAAACCAGCATCGAACCCATAATATCGTATCATTTCAAACAACACAGGAGTAGGAAGTATTGTCAGTTTAACTATTATTTGTGTCAAGGTGTAGACGCGCAAACTTTATTCATGAACATTGCAAATAGAAGAAGTGGGAATGTCTTTGAAAAAGTCAAAGCACTTACGAGATGTGGGGACATCTTTCATTCTAGTCTATCTGACAATTTGTAACTTGTAGCATCGTTGTACTACGTAAATCTGGTATATTCTAGTGTATTATTAAGTGTGTATTTCAATCAACTACGTGTACGGATCTTATCTGAGGACTTTATAATGTGAATCCCGTTACAATTGAGTGTGATCTTTGCCTGCCTGAATGCAAGTTAGTTATGTGCTGCGAGCACGCACAAATGCTGTAAGAACGAGTTTAGCGTTCAATGTCGAGCCAATGAAACAAGTTATTCTACCCAGAATTCACCGCTTTTCCATATGCGAGACTGACTATTGATTAATATTTCCGACGTTATCTGACGTCATTGAACTTTGAGGAATGCTGTTATGTCATGTTGAGGAACGCTGCCGAATGTAGGCCAATAAGCTATTTATGCTACGTTTCCCAAATATAAGTGACCTGCACGTTACGTTTCAAGTTCGCTATTTGAAGGCGACCGTTCTGTTAAGAACATCTCATGATTCTAGAAATGTTATTAAAGGTTTATTTCCCAAGTCATTTATGACCATGATGACATGTATAAGGCTAGTTATTTGTGTAATTGTAGTGCCTAGAGCACGTCAAAAGATGTTCTGATATCCTCGACCATTGTTAATTCCGGGCTGAGCCTTCGTTGCCAGGCTGATGCCGATGTGTTATGCGAGCTGTGAGTTGCAAGTGTTGTTGTTCTTCCGAGCCGTTTGTTAGCTCGTGATATTGTTGTGACTGGAAATCACCTATTTGTGTGAGAATCTCAGAGGAGACTCACAACTTATTTATTTAGCCTCTGTCATGGAAGTCATCAGTAATCGACATAAAACCTGTTAGGAAACCTAAACCTACAATTAAAAACTGCTATAAATCATGTAGACTACTTAATCTAAACCTAGGTGATTAAAATGATGAGTTACTTAAGGAGCTAACTTTGAACCTACATTTTGTTTGAGTGAATACATTTCCAGAAGGAAGTGACATTCGATTTAGCTGACACTAATATTGACCGAAGGACATCGCGGCTGAACCAAAATTTCGTAACTGGTGAACCGCAAATTCATACAACGTTGGACGTAGTTATAACTACTCAATTGTCAACCTAATTACATTCATTTAGATGACAATTAAGGGCAAATAGCGCCTTAATTTGTGTACGCAGGATTGCTAATAAGTAAACCTGTGTGTTCATTGATTTATTTCTGTGTCAATCCTTATTGTACCTGTATTAATGCTTTATTCATGTCGCCATTAGTTTTTTTAATGATTAGGAATTGGTTGTCATGTTAGCTTTTGAAGTAATTGTTTGCTTACAGACGGTTCCCGCCGTAATTTTTATAATATCAGGATTTGTTCGACGAAGTAAATTTAAATGTAAATTTGGAAGTGGTACCATCATAACCTAGGCCTTGCTTTGCTTTCCTGTTAAATGCAAATTCTGATTTGATTAACTTGTTTGTAGTTGTGTAGGGACGACCTTACGTGCCACGTTCCAAGCTTTGCTGTTGTTGTTTAATTTTCTTGCATCAAAGAACTTTCGAGAGGGTTAACCTAGTTTCAGATTGGGTCTTATTTCTCTTTTTTGTTGTTGTTTATTAACTTGGCAGATTAGCCGATATTAAACCCTCCGAAGTAGCATAGGGGTTTGTTTTACTGAATAAACATGTTCACGAAATTTTAGTTAAGCCTGGATGTCTTATTTCTTAGCTTTGCGTCTGAGGATGTGCTTCTTGGGCTGCCTATGACATTATCTCCGTGTGAAAAACCGATCCACAGGGATCACAGAACTCTTGCTGCTCTAGCCTAAAAGAAGTGAATCCGATAATCTCAGGTTGCGTGTTCGACGGGTGGGACTGTCTGGACTACCATTTTGGTTGATGGTACCCTGGCAATCTACTCTGACGGGCACAGTATGGACTCCGTCTTGAGGAAAGAATTCATGATGAAAATTAATAAATGCAAAACAAAAATATTGGAATGCAGCCGAAAAGATGAAGGAAGTAGGAGACTTCTGTTACTTAGGAATCAAAATAACCAGTGATGGACTAAGCAAAGATGATATAAAAAGTAGATTGGCTCAGGCAAGGAAAGCATTTCTACAAAAAAGGAATCTGTTGACATCGAAGATAGAATTAGGTATTAGGAAGTCATTTTTGAAAGCATTTGTCTGGAGCGAGGCACTGTATGGAAGTGAAACTTGGACTATTGGTGCAGCAGAAAAGAGGAGAATTGAAACGTTTGAAATGGTGTGTTACAGCAGAATGATGAAGATCAGATGGGTAGATAGGGTTACAAACGAAGAGGTATTAAGGCGAGTGGGAGAGGAGAGATATTTCTGGCGACTGCTAATGAAGAGGAGAGATAGGTTAATAGGACACATACAAAGACACCCATGAATAGCAAGCTTAGTTATGGAAGGAAGTGTGGAGGACAAGAACTGTAGGGGTAGACCAAGGTTAGAATATGTTAAACAGATTGCCTCGGATGTAGGGTGTGGTAGCTTTGTAGAGATGAAACGATTAACTCAGGACAGGGAGGAATGGAGCGCTGCATCAAACCAATCAAAAGACTGAAGACTCACACAACATAGGAAAAACCTAACAAGAGTTATTCTGTTGGACTCTATATCCACATATGAATGGATAGAGGTGACCGGGCATTAGAAAAGTATTGGAAAAGAAGAAAATTTTTAGCGTAATGGAAATGCAGTTGCAATGTTGGTATGTTGGAAGATAAAGGAGCACGAATGTGGAGTGCACAATTTTCCACTTATTATATTTGATGAGAGTGAAGTCTTCATCTGGTAAGCTTCTACAATAAGGTAATTCCGGGACAGATGCCGCGCCGGGTCTCCCGCATTCACTGTAGTCATAGGTTCCCATCGTTGCAGCTAGATGGTAGTGAGCAAACTATTTCGGTATCTAAGCAATAACCACTGTCTGCGGTATGGTGCAAGTTGCTCGCATATTACAGAAATTGTAGTCGATAACGTGAGGCGAGTGCATGTTTCCTCCTGACAAAGTTTTTTCTTGTGTCAATTCATTGTGTATTAATTTGGTTTCAAACATTAAAATTAGCTGTTTTTAGTGCAGATTAAGCCTTTAACCGTTACTGTAGTAGATGGTAAGCTTATTTTCGGCCATATACGCCTTGAGGTACAACAACAGAAGGGTGCGGCGTTTCTACCTGACATTTGGGAGAGTTGCCGCACAGCAATCCGCTAGAGATGCCTCATTGATATCATATTTTAAAAGTGATTTGGAAACATTTTAACTATTCAGAAGGTACCGGTGTTCCATTAGAGTATTTTATTATCTTATGATTCCAAAATTACCTAATTTATCTCATTGGTTTCATTGTTAACATCATTCTTACTATACATAATTAATTTGTTTTCAGAATTAAAACTGTATTATATCCACGATTCTCATATCGTCCTCTGCAATCTCCAGTATCCTTGAATAATCTTCTTTGTGGTTGTTAAGTCTGTATTTTCCGGTCTGTCACGACTAGATTCACCTCCTGGTGCTTTGCTCTAGTGTTTCTCGAGTGCATTAAAGAACTCGTGTGATCTAGTTTCCTCTGAATTTCGTCACATATCTTCAAACGGTTTGCTCCAGAAGCTATGAGTGTTCACTGAACTTCTATCGGAAATTGCCTCCTTATCGCTTGAATCATCTCCTCTTCGGGTAATGGAGGTTCTAAATATTTAACCTGGCAAACTGCGTTGAAAAATACCCCGCATACTGCGTCGGGTTAGATGTGGAATATTTCCTGGAGAAAATTTCATATCTGATGCTAAGTTGGTCTTCCGAACTCCAGAAATGCCTAAGGAAAGCCTTAGCGAGCTCCTCGTAATTCGCAAAGGTGCATCTGAAAGCTCTAAACCAGGTTATCGCTTGATTCTCCAACGATCTTTCAATAACCCTTATCTCGCGTTCACTTGGGATCCGATTTTCATCTAGATAATCCCCGAGATCTCGAAGGAACTCAATTGGGGTGATAACTCCCACACCACTAAACTTTTCGGCATTTCCTCATGAGTCCTAATGATGGTTACAGGACTAGCCCCATTAAATTCTCCAGGTGTCGAATCCAAATCTCCCCATCGTTTCTCTTGGTTTATCTCTGGTGAATTATTTTCCATCGTTTGAACCGGACTAGTCATCTGTAAGACGTTTTCCATACGCGTAATGCGGTCTAGGTGACTACCCTCTAGTATCTTTACGTTATCATTAACTGACGAAATCGCCCCATCTATTTCCGTTCTGCCTTGTGTGATATTAGTATTGATTGCGTCCAATTTATTTTCCATCTTCCCTGCTTCCTCATCCATGCGTTTTCGATTTACATCCACGTCTTGTGCTAATGTGCCAACATTTTCCTCCATATTATGGATTTTCGTCTCTACTTTTCCTACTTGTTCCGTTAATTCCTTTCGAATGCCCACAGTAGTTTTACTTAACTCTTTCCTTACTTCCTCTATCTCATGTTGGTATTCCCCTTTAAGCTTGTCTACGTGAGCGGTTATATCAGTTCCCAATCCTTTGATGTTTTCATCTAACCGTTTTTCTAGGGTCCTGACGTGTGTATTCAATGCTTCCATGTCTTTCTCTACACCTTTCGGAATTTTCTGTATGCCCTCTATTAAATTGTCGTGCGTAGTGTCCTTCAATGCATCAAGTATTGCGTCCATGCTACTATCCGTTTCCTTTTGACTGTTGGTTATACGCTCTACTAACTTGATTATATCTACCTGTGTTTTTAACGCCTGATTAGCTGCCTCATTTCGGTTTTGGTTAAATTTCTGTCCAATTCATTATGATTTTGTTGGATACTATGATTAAGTCTACCCTCTAACTCCATTTGACCTTGCTTCATGTCGCCTCTTAAATCCTCCTGACCCTGCTTTAAATCAGTTTTCAAATCAGCTAAAAGCTGCCCCAACTCTTCCATATTAGACACGTCAATAAGTACAATACATGCAATAAGACAATACAACATAAGGGAACCATCAAGAGTGACCACACCAAGATTGTACCATACTTTCTACCACTATACCATGGAATTGAACTAATATCAATGATTTGCATAAAAGGATCCTTATCCAATTCTGCGCAATCGGATCATTAAACGAAGAATGATTGGAGATCAAAAACACCAATCCAAAAGCAAAAAGAACTTCAGATTTTGTTGCCTATGTCATAGAAACTAGGAAAAAATCTCATTACCAAAGATAATTAGACCTTCCCACAAGAAAAACCATTAGCCTCCCATTCAAGTACCTCCAATGTGGTAATCCATTTTACTTCAGCCACTCAAATGCAAGTGCCAACGACGAAACAACCCACACTGGCTGTCAAATTACCTCAAAAACAACTAATTGCTACACCATCGTGTGGTACGATTTCTCAATTCGATGCTCTGCACGCTGGGTGCCATTTTATTTGTCCCCGTTAACCGGCAGTGAACTGGATGACCTGGCGAAAACGTCGCAATTCATGCCGATAACGCAAGACATATATCAGATAAAGAACAAAAATGATTTAGGTCTGGGTTCGAATATAAAAAATATGCCGGTGGGTACGAGAACTCAAGTAGTCTCAGGGGTGGTTAACAGGATACAGGTGTAACAGGTTAAATCAACCCACTCCCAAACCTAAATCAAAGCAATAGCACAACCGAAATCAGACGATAAGTACAAATAATAAGATAAAATAGACATCCATTTATTGGGCAACTCATCGACCAACAAAAATATAGAAATCCCAAAAAGCCTAACTTGCCTCGGAGATTCGATCTAAATGAAAGCTTGATGTGGAAATAAGTTTTAAAGGGTCAACGAATATCCTTGGTCCTATCCTTTGATATAAATACAATTAGGAGATACTCGAAGAAAATTAAATAAAATAAAAACAGATTAGAGTTAGTCACATTTGACTATCAGAATCAATTAAACACGCTAACTGTCCGTCAAGTAGTGTCCTAGATCAGTAATATATTCACTCACTTGAGTTTATAATGAAAGAAAAGTTGAATAAATAGCTTGCCTAAAAATAATAATATAGATCTCCTTTCTAACTAATGAGAAAAAAATCAAATATATTTTATCCACCAATTATTAATTACAATTATTGCTGTAGCAATATAGGTCCTACTTGACCACTAGATTAATGTTGAAGTCAGTATTAATATTTATCGTACAACGTGCAACTAACATATTCCTTTAAATATAGGAATAATTTCCATCACTTGAATGTCTATGTTTTTCCAACCTACCAATCACTCATCCAGAGCCTACGTCTCAGTTATCAAATTTTAAAAAAATGTTTTTACAGGTTATTTCAGATTCTCATTACTCAAAATATTTCAAACAAAAGTGCGCCCATTACCTTCCACTTATGAAAAAGTCAAAATTATGGTTGATCATTATATAACAACTGGGAGTTCCCATCTTTCCCAATTCGATGGTATGCTTGCAGTGTATTTCACTCCATCAATTACATAGTGATTAGATTATCGCCTGCTTACGTCTGTGAATACTCAATTCACCATCATCTGACTGCACTTTGCATAGTCATGCTTATTTAGAATGATTTTATACCACTAATTATTATTACATTTTATATTAATATATTCACAAAGGGTGTCATTATCTTTTTTTTAACATCATGATTAATTCTCAGAATATTTTTTTTAGTGTAGCCTCCTGAGAGGCCGAGTGCAGGTCTTTCTAGTCGACGCCCGTGGGCGACCTGCGCGTTGGGATGAGAGATGAGATGAATGGATGAAAGTGGGCAAGGATGTGGAAGGAAGCGGCCGTGGCCTGTCAGAAGGCACTGTCCCAGCATTTGCCTGGTGTTGAAAATGGGAAACCACGGAAAACCATTTCAAGGACAGCCGACGGTGGGGCTCGAACCCACGCGTCTACCGAGTCAGCAGAGAGCTTGGCCCCATGACCTAACGCCGTGCTTTAGCCAGCGTAGCCACTACTGTCGGTCTCAGAATATTGCCATAAAACGTTCAGAGAATATGTGAACTATCATTCTAAATTTATTTTATTACATTCCATTCAATTATCCCTTCTTTATAAACAACTAGACCAACCAATCTCTTTTTTTGCGTGTAGATAAGCTCATTTTTATCTCTTAATTATCATGACTTTTCTTTTAATCACATAACTAGTGTGCATAAATTATTATCTAATGCAAGCCTGACCTGTAGCAATGTCAAATGGACAAGTGTCTAAGCGTAATGACGAGCATGCTTTTAATAATCAAAGTCTCCATATCAATGAATGTGGAAGAAGAAAAAATGGGAACATTTAAAGTTATATTCTTTCAGAGTTCACCTAATTAGATTCACCAACGCTGAAGTCAAAATCGAAGAAAAAATATATATTCAAAACATGAATTCCACCCTATCTCTCGACAGCTAGTCTACCACCTTCATTTATTCCATCATAAATTAAGTTGAGTTTCCACATCGTATTTTTAATCTTATAATTGTAGAAAAAAATCTTATCATTCCAAGTAGTGATGAAAGGAAAATCCACAGCCTGCTTCCAGTCTCCGACCGGGTCAGGAATGGAATGAATGAAGCCCCCATCTAGCGGCGAGGATATGAACTGTGCCGACTGCCGAGGCCTGACGCACTCCTCTGGGGCAATGATTAAATGAAGGACAGATGTAATGAAATGATAGTGGAGATTGTTGCTGGAATGAAATATTGACAGGGAAAACCGGAGTACCCGGAGAAAAACCTGTCTGCCTCCGTTTCGTCCAGCACAGATCTCACATGGAGTGACCGGGATTTGAACCACGGACCCAGCGGTGAGAGGCCGGCGTGCTGCCACCTAAGCCACGGAGGCTTTCCAAGTAGTGATGGATTTACAAATTTCCCAAAAGAAAATATTAACTGGTTCGTGGTACAAAGCATGGTGGATTATTCCTTGCCTCGTGTGATAACCCTTCAATGTGTTCACTTCATCATATAATTTCCTAACAGACGAAAAATAAATGTGGCTATTAATAATAAAAACCATAAAATTAATTAATCAACAAATAATTAATAATTAGTTCAACTCCATGGTATCTAGTACTACTGAGTAGTCACACCACTCACAACTACAAATTGAAGTAATGTTTTAGCTCACCAACTGGCAGAAATAAGAAAATAGAGTACACGCCTAGCATGTTCATAGAGTGCAGAACTTCTGGAACCAATGAAGTCTCCTCCATCTTCAGCCAGGACCATCTTCTTCCCATTCGAGAACCGGCAGGATTCCATCTTCCTCCATCTTCTTCCTCGCCTCCTCCAGGAATCGAAACTGAGAACTTCCCATCCTGGTTCTTGGCGGCATGGTTTTCCATCTCCCACGGTGTGGTTATGTAATGGCATCATCATGGCCTCATCTGGATTCAGATATCACTCCATCCAGTCCCCTCATGTACAAGCTTAGTGCCTCATATTCTCATCGACAAGTTCCATTTCAAAAAAAAATTACCGACACTTCAACACTACAGGTTAGAAAATATCCTTCTTCCATTCTTGAAATCATACGTTCCTGCGCCTCGAACATTTCCAATGCAGACACAATTCTACCTCTCAGCAAATTTGTCACCGGCTTTATGTAAGCAGTAATTTAATAGCATTCACAGCTGTCTATAAACTGCGCGTGTATTATCGAAATATAAATTGCATCAGCAAGTCCTCCTTCGATGATAAGGGCCTAGCCTATTCTCAAATGTTTTCTGTACAAAATATTCCATATTGTAGCTCACATCTAAGGCTAGTTGCGATGGGCTGGTTCTTTCGTTATCAAGAAAATATGCGTTTGCACTATTATACACGTTAGACTCGGCCGTCTGATACAGTAATCGCGCCCGGTATAACATCGGTGACTCGTAATTATATGGTCTCTCTGGACTCCGATAAAATCACGCCCGGTATACGGCGACACTGAGACCTGTGATGACACAGCACACACGGTCCTCCACGATCACGATCAAATAATAAATCACTCACATTCCGCACGGCGGAGCGCTGTCCCGTACGCGCACATAAAAGCATGTGTCATGTGTCCTCGATGTGTCAAGTTGCCGAATGCCAGGACGGAACACGTGGTCAGCGGGAGCGCTCTTGGCAGCGATAATATTCAGATACGCGTGACGTCACTCAACCTTGTCATCTCGCACACAGCGTTAACCTGCTGGGTTGCCAATCCGTGCTAATACTAGTGTAACATGTTGGACACAATATGTAGGCCATAGAGTTATGTACTATTAGATGAGGATTATTGTGTACGTTCATTATTGAAACGTTGATTTCAATCGCATGATTAGAGCACAAAAAATACAAATTTAATTTGAAAATTTCGCACAGACGCCATCTCGAGGTTATATAATCAATTGAACTAAATTAGATGTCACTGTATTGCAATTTGTATAGTCATTTGCTGTACCAAGTTTCACCACGTTCAGATGGTTGAATCGCGAGAAAGGTCTATTTAATAGTTTCATCATCGCTTGGCCGCCATGTTCGATTTGTAGTTAACAGGGTTTTAAATAATGTCACATAGGTGAACGTCTAGTTGTGCCCTATATAACCGTACAGAATTTCCGGGTGATATCAGTAATAGTTTCGGAGATATAGAATGCCAGTGAAATATTTCACACAGCTGCCATGTTGGTGAGCCGTAATAAAATTTGAAGGGCACGGTCGAGGTCGACCGGAATAGTACTATGACTTTAGCGAGTTTCATTGACATCGTTCCAGCCGGTTAGAAGTTATTAGTGTGTGAGTGTGTGTGTGGGGGGGGGGGGGGGGCACATACACGGACGCACTCACACATACACATACACAGACACAAGTTGATCTCATGAGCCTCTTTGTAGCCTACTTTCGATTTTTGCAAAAAATAAAAGTAGACTTATGAGATCTACACCGGACCAAAAATTATGTGTCTGTCTGTGTGTATGTGTGTGTGTGTGGGATTTGGTATGTCTGTCCCCCCTATCAATTCAAACACGGTGAAACCGAATTGAACGAATTTTGGTACAGAGGTAGCACTAGCAAAGGGCACCTCAGTGTCATGTTTTATATAGCAGCCATCTTAACGGATATGTAATGGCGGCCTCCCAAATGTTCAAAGCTTAAATCAAATTACAACTAACCTAATCATCTGATCTCTGTCAAATTTTACAACTATACCTGCATGCAAAAAGCGTCTTTTGACCAAACTACAAGGTCATCAGCCCAATAGTTTGAAGATGGCTGCCGTGTATGTGTGCAAATCGATTCCCCCTATCAATTCAAACACAACGAAATCAAATCGAACCTCCATTGGTACATAGGTAGTACTATCAAGAGACAACTCAGTGTCATGTATTGCCGCCATCATAACAAAAAAGAAATGATGCCCACCCAAATGTTGTGAGCTAAAATCAAATTACGACTAACGTAATCATCCGATCTCTACCAAATTTTGCAACAATATACCTTGATGTGGGAAGCGTCTTTCGCCCAAACGTCAAGGTCATCAGCCAAATAGTGACACGATGGCGATTGTATGAATCATGCAAGTATTATAGCCTAAACGCAACTTATGATTCAACAAGGCCTGGCCTTACCAAATACGCTCATCGTACATAGGGATGTTAAAACTGACCTCAAGGAGGTGACCGGTAGGATATTAGCATTTTAAAATAGAATTTGTAACCGTCTGCCCGTTGGGTCACAACGGCCGATATTGTTTGCTTGTAAATCCATGTATTACCGTAACTTCGTAAGTTTATATTCTTTTAGGAATGTACTGAACAGAATGTTACATATTTAGTATCAAATATTTTAAAGAAACGGCAGAAAACGCTACTGAAATCGTTGATTGCAAGATAAAAATATCATGGAGTTTTGCTAAACCAGTTGTTAACCAAGTACTAGTGTACGGTATATGTGGCGTAATGGTGGCAACCTGGACTCATAATCTGGAGGTTCGTGGATCAAATCCCAGCATGTTGAAATGGTTTTACTTCTTTTTTTTTAATTTATTGATTTATAACCACTCGTACGTTATAATGGTAAGCATATATAGTGTGCATTTGCAATCGAAAATATTATATATATATATACTTATAACACCACTTATTTCAACACTCGACTACAGCGATTAAAATTCGTTGTCCTTGATCGGCGGTAGAGGGTATTGTTGTTGTTGTTTTTGTTGTTGATTCTTTAGGGGTTTTGCGGCGTCATGGTCTAGTAGCCCCGTGTACTTGGGTGTGTGTAGAAGTTGTCTGATAACCTGTGTCTCTGTGATGACTGTAGGCTTACTAGTGTGTGTACTTTTATACGAGGAAGGATTTCGGTCGGAATATGTTGTTGTTGTTGTTGTTCCATTTGAGATGCTTGGACATCATGGTCATTTAGCCCCGTGTACTTGGATGAGAGTTGAATTTTGTCTGATAACCTGTATTATTGTGATGGCTGTATTGGTGTGTGTATATATAATTCAGGTGAGGATTCAATCAATCAATGTTCAATATCAGTATAGCACGTTGTATTTCAACAAGCTACTACAGCCAATATTCAATTATACTCCTTGAAAAGAACAAAGCGTTATAACTATACCCATGCATTTAGAGAAAGTAGGCTATATGTTTTTTACTGAATACCTTGTTAAAATTAACATTCAAACAAAGCTTAATATGGAGAGAAAACAGGTATGTGATATATGGATAGCATTCCCCTGTAAATCTGTAAAGTTCACCTCCTGGTGTAGCGGCTAGCATTATATGCCGTCATCCTGGAGGTTCAAGTTCGATTCCCAGCTCTGCCAAGCAATTGTAATTCAGGTCTGAGGGCAGGAACGGCCGCACACTAAACCTCGTGAGGCAAATCGGAAGTGGTTTTCCTTGGTTTCATATTTCTACTCCAGGCAAATGCCGGGATGGTCCGGGATGGTTCCTAACTATAAGTCACGGCCGCCTCCTTCCCAATCCTCATCTGAATTAAAAATACATATACTACTACAGCCATCACAATAACACAGGTTTTCAGACAAATTCTACACACACCCAAGTAGACTACACGGGGTTAAATGACCACGATGTCCAAGCCCTTCAAATGAAACAATGTGTATAGGTCCCGGGATGTTTTTCCTAGAGCTTATGCATAAAGCTGTTATTGATGTTTTAAGGGGCGGAACAGTTAGGTCATCTGCGCCAAAATGTTGCAAGGACTATTTAGAAACCCTGGTCGTAATTTAAATGAATAAACTTCCAGGTTCCCTTAGTTGTTACAAAAAGCTTTCTTGTGAAATTAGAACACGGAGATTTTATAGCTCACCATAAATGTTACAATATAGAAGTAATATATTCGTGTCTATAAAGTTCCAAGTCTCTCCAAATCGATAAGTTGTTAACGTTCTTCGGGTATCCATAAAACTGTTTACTAAATAGCACCAGTGTCTCTGAATGTGAAATGGTGACAGGAGTGAGGGACGATTTTAAAGTTTCCAGACTGATATATACACACATCAAAAAAAGTTTTGCATCACCTCGGTTCCCAGATCTCCGGCATATAGACGTTGACTGTGTATATTGTATCCAAGATACAGTCCCTTTGACTGTTCATAGATGTCACTAAAACTGCTCAAAGATGTAAACAACCATGCATGAGCAGGGCCTATTAGACGGAGGGGGTACGACAGCCGATCAGTTCCAGTCATTCCACCAGGACGAAGGTACGCTGCTCATGTTGTCTGTAGTTCTACCATGCCTAGAAGGTCAATACCGCAGTTCGATCGCGTCCGCATTGTTACTTTGTGTCAAGAAGGGCTCTCAACAAGGGAAGTTTCCAGGCGTCTCAGAGTGAACCAAAGCGATGTTGTTCGGACATGGAGGAGGTACAGAGATACAGGAACTGTCGATGACAGGCCTCGCTCAGGCCGCCCAAGGGCTACTACTGTAGTGGATGACCGCTACTTACGGATTGCCGCTCGGAGGAACCCTGACAGCAATGCCACCATGTTGAATAATGCGTTTCGTTCAGCCACAGGACGTCGTGTTTCAACTCAAACTGTGCGCAATAGGCTGCATGATGCGCAACTTCACTCCCGACGTCCATGGCGAGGTCCAGCTTTGCAACCCCGACACCATGCAGCGCGGTACAGATGGGCCCAACAACATGCTGAATGGACCCCACGGAATTGGCATCACGTTCTCTTCACCGATGAGTGTCGCATATGCCTTCAACCAGACAATCGTCGGAGACGTGTTTGGAGGCACCCTGGTCAGGCTGAACGTCTTAGACACACTGTCCAGCGAGTGCAGCAAGGTGGTGGTTCCCTGATGTTTTGGGGTGGCATTATGTGGGGCCGACGTACGCCACTGGTGGTCATGGAAGGCTCCGAAACGGCTTTACGATACCTGAATGACATCCTCCGACCCATAGTGCAACCATATCGGCAGAATATTGGAGAGGCATTTGTCTTCATGGACGACAATTCTCGACCTCATCGTGCACATCTTGTGAATGCGTTCCTTCAAGATAACGACATCGCTCGACTACAGTGGCCAGCATGTTCGCCAGACATGAACCCTATCGAACATGCCTGGGATATGTTGAAAAGGGCTGTTTATGGACGTCTTGACCCACCAACCACTCTGAGAGATTTACGCCGAATTGTCGTTGAGGAGTGGGACAATTTGGACCAACAGTGTCTTGATGAACTTGTGGATAGTATGCCACGGCGAATACAGGCATGCATCAATGCAAGAGGACGTGCTACTGGGTATTAGAGGTAGTGGTGTGTACTGCAATCTGGACCACAAATGCTGAAAGTCTAGCTGTATGATGGTACAACATGCAATGTGTGGGTCTCATGAGCAATAAAACGAGCTGAAATGTTGTTTGTGTTGATCTCTATTCCCTTTGTATTTAACGGTTCGGGAACTCTTGGAACCGAGGTGATGCAAAACTTTTTTTGATGTGTGTATAATGTCGATGCAGTTATACAATTTATATATCTCTGCTTCAAATTGAAAAGTATTGATGTAAAATAATACATTAATGTGTTGTATGTCTGGAACCAGGACAGATGCCATGCAATTACAGTTACAAAATGCAAGGAAATCTATTGAATATATCTCTCCCCAAATTCCCAATAATTTGGATGAAGCCACTTTCTGTGGTATTGTGCTTCGTATTGAAACTCCGGACCCTGAGGTCTTGGATTCGTTCCCCGTCTTTGCTAAGGAATTAATTCTTGTCTGAGGATTGGAACGGGATGCACTCAGCCTCGTGAGGTAAAACTCTAAAGTGATGAGATCGATTCACACCTCATCTGTACTAGAAGTTGTTTTCCATAGTTGACTACTCCTAGTTGAGGCAATTGCCAAAAAATATTCCTAACATAAGGCCACGGCCACTTCCTCCCAAAATCCTACCTTGATTCCAAATTTACAGACTACTAAAAACACCACAATAACACAAAATATAAGGTTTTTAATTTTTATATTTTTATACACCCAAGTACACGGGGCTAAATGACGACGATATCCAAGTCTCTGAAATAAAACAGATATTTGTTCTAGAATCGTCATTTAAAATTGTATGGCTGAGTGGTGCAGTCGGCTAATCTTTACCATTAAAAGGGTGGCAGATAGGCCTGGCTCTGTCCAATTGCATTCAAGGCACCACCGAATGGTATGCTGTTTCTGACATTCGATCGGATTATGAATCATGTGATGCGTGGTTTCTAAATTTTCAACAATTATTAAAACGGGACGTACAGTAAAACCATCACATTATCATATATTTAGTCTATATAACATTTATACACCCAACAACACGGGTATAATTATACTACAGTATATATTCCTATAATAGGGTGTAACTTAATATGTGGGAAAGTTCTGGGGATTCGATTGAGGACCTGACAACAAACAAAACATGTCCTGTAAACATATGGTGTATGTGCGTTTGTTGCCGTGTTACAAGCATTGGTTTTGGTGTATATAACACAGACATTTTCATTATGCAGGTTGGTCATTTGTGTTGATAAAGTGTACGTTACTACTTACAGTTCTCTACAGAAGGTGCTCAAAATGGCTACCACGAGCTGTAATGCAGACGTCTATGCGCCACAGCATTGACTGTCTCACACGCTCCTATATTCCCGGCGTCTCTCGTATCTGCTGATATCCTTGCTCTATTTGCTTACGCAGCATGCCCACGTTATAAAGAGGTGTGGTATACACAATGGCCTTTACATGATCCCATAAGTAGAAGTCTAATGGGTTGAGATCGGGAGAACGAGCAGGCCACGGTTTCGGTCCCTGACGCCCTATACATCGCTTATGTAAAATTGCTCTAGCAGCAAGAGCAAAATGAGGCGGTGCTCCATCATGCATGAACCACATGCGCTGAATTGAATCCAGTGGAACGTCTTGCAACAAACCAGTTAAGTCATTCGTTAAAACGGCGCAGTATGACGCTCCTATCAATGTTGCTGGTAAAATGAAAGGACCAATTAATGTGTCAACGATTATTCCAGCCCATACATTAATACTGAACTGTTGTTGATGTCTGGTTTGCACAACGTCTCATGGATTTGCATCAGCCCAGACATGCGTATTGTGAAAGTTCTGCACTCCATCTGGGGTAAACTTTGCTTCATTGGTAAACAGAATAGCAGCGAGGAACTGTTGCTCCTGAACACACGTCTGTCGTAACCAGATACAAAATGCTGCTCTGGGTGGAAAGTCAACTGCACTAAGACCTTGGACTCTTTAAAGGTGATATGGATAAAGGAAATCCACTTCTACAATTAAAATAAAAATAAAAATATTTCCGGGAAACATTACGATGCAAGAGAAGCCATCACCAATGCCGGTAAATGGGCGTGCTGATAGTGTATGACTCTTTTACAAGCTTCGCAGTTGCATGTTCATATTTGAGCCAGGAAATCTACAAGAGAAAGCTGGCAACCAATGTTGTTACTCGTTGAGACCACCTTGTCGTGTAGCGGCTAGCATTCTTGGCTGTTGCCCCGAAGGTCTGGGGTTAATTCTCGGCTCTGCCTAGAAATTTTATTCTGGTCTGAAGGCTGGAACGGGGTACACTGAGCCTCGTGAGGCAGAACTGAGAAGAGGTTGGTTCGATTCCCACCTCGGTCATCCTGTAAGTGGATTTCCGTGGTGTCCTACTTCTACTTCAGGTAAATGTCGGGATGGTTCCTACCGTAAGTCCAAAGCTGCCTCCTTCCCAATCATTACCTGAACAAAGAATTAAAAACACACCAATACAGTCATCATAATAACACAGGTTATGAGAACGATCAACACGCACCCAAGTACACGGGGCTAAATGACTACGATGTCCAAGCCCCTAAAATGAAACAACAACAACAAAAGCAACGTTACCCGTTCAGTGCCAGCCAGGGGATTGCGGGCGCTAGTTACTCCGCGCACCCCTGAGTGAATATTAGAAGATAATCCCCAGTTCCCTATCCACTCCAGTGTATCTCTGCGGCCATCCAACTTATCAGCAGAATCACTGTAATTGGTGATTTGGATGTCAACAGAAACTGATGAAAGATGTGGAATGTTACCATTCTCGGTGAGCATCCGCCAAGAAATCTACCGATATGGAACTGCCATAAAGTATGGGGGAAACACTAAACAGGATCCGGATAGGACATGGAATCTATGAACTACATATGTGGCTTGTAACTCTCTCCTCCCAATGCGAGTGTGGATATGAACGGTAAACAATCCAGAATATCGACGCTGGGCATGCGAGACGTCATAAGCCACGTGCTACTTCCTTCCATGATCCTCCTTATGTCTGGCATACAACCCCTAGCCGTAAGTCAGGCCACACCAACTCAGGTGCTTCCGAGCACCGGCAGGTGCTCTGCTGTAGCGGCAAACACAGCACTGTTGTGGCAGTGGTAGGAGAGGAACGTGTAGTGAGTGGCAGCGCTTAGCGAGGCGGGAGTCGTGCTGTTGTTGTTTGGTGAATGGGGCTGGGCAAATCAGCGCGTGTTAGGCGGCGTACCGGTATGAAAACGAGAAATAATAATAATAATAATGCCAATTTTTTGTACAGACAGAAACAATAGTTTCACTGCGCTCCTGATTTTGGACGAATTTTGAACATTGTTTGTTTATCTTTGGCATCGCTTTGAAGCCAATAATTTTCCGATATTTTGAACAATCGTATTGGCAGTTGCAATATTTAGTACAGCTTCAAAGGAAGCATCAGACAAACTTGATCTTGTTTCTGTTTTGTCAATATTCATAATAGAAAACATTTGTTCACAAACGAACGTTGTTCCGAACCTAGCAACAAATTTCAGGGCAAGGGCATGAATCCTCGGGAATTCTTGTTCCTCAACGCCTTTATAAAATGAAATCAAATCACCATTGTAATGGTAATAACGGTCTGTCAAAATTGAATCGCTCAGTAGTTTATCATCTCAACATGGATACTTGATGGCGCATCCTCTGAGCGCACCGAAAAAGGCGTCATAAAATCTTTGAGTGCCGGTTCTACTTCTTTTATTTCTTCAAACCTATCTTCAAATTCTTGATGCAATGGCTGCAACGCTTTTGTGTACTCACTGATGTGTTCATAAGTAGGCGTACTTACATTCAAGGATTTTAGTGAGGGAAAATTGTCCCTATTTCCTTCTCGAAGCTGATTTTTGAAAAGCACAAGCTGCTATTTGAAAATCCGCAGCCTGCTTCCAGTCTTCGACCGGGTCAGGAATGGAATGAATGAAGCCCCCATCTAGCGGCGAGGATATGAACTCTTCCGGCTGCCGAGGCCTGACGCACTCCTCTGGGGCAATGGTTAAATGAATGATAGATGAAATGGAATGATAGTGGAGAGTGTTGCTGGAATGGAATTTTGACAGGGAAAACCGGAGTACCCGGAGATAAACCTGTCTGCCTCCGTTTTGTCTAGCACAGATCTCACATGGAGTGACCGGGATTTGAACCACGGACCCAGCGGTAAGAGGCCGGCGTGCTGCCATCTAAGCCACGGAGGCTTCCACAAGCTGCTATTTGAAACTTTCAATACGGTCACACATAGTACTGATTGATTTATTAATGCCTTGCAACGAGATATTAAAATCATTTACTGTAAATACCCCGTGTTGTCTTTCATGAAAGCGAGGTCAGCGATCCATTGCTCATCATCCAAGTATGACTGTGGAGAAAGAGGGGAGGGCAAAGGAAAAGCACCGGTGCCGCTCGGTGCGGCATCGGGGCGCGCAGGCACTAAGTGCTCGCGTTGGCGTGGCCTGCCGTAAGTTAATATACACGCCCGTCGAGCTTTAGTTGTCGTTGTTGTTGTTTTCATTTGAGAGACCAGGACAATGTGGTCATTTAGGCCCGTGTATTTCAGTGTGTGGATTTTCCCCCGGATAACCTGTGTTATTGTGGTGGCTGTATTAGTGTGCATATTTGTTATTCAGAAGAGGATTTGGAAGGAGGCGGCCAAGGCCTTAGGTTAGGAACCATCTGACATTTGCCCGGATTAGGAGTAGGAAACCACGGAAAACCACTTCCAAGATGGCTGAGGTGGGAATCAAACCCACCTCTTCTCAGTTTTGCCTCACGTGGTTGACTGTACCCCGTTCAAGTCCACAAGCTAGAGTTAAATGTTTTAGCAGAGCCCAGAATCGAACCTGGATCTCCGGGGGCGTCAGCCAAGAATGCTAGTCATTACACCACGAATTGATCCGTCGAGCTTTATATTTAAGGTTTAGTGTCCTGTGCTCTAGGCTAACGAAAACTTAACTTTGAGTACAATGTACGTCAGGAATGTATATAATGCACACTGACTACGACGTGTATGTGGTATCCCGAGTCTCCCTCTGAACTTAAGTATCTCGAAAGAGAGGTCAGCTCAGCCAAAATATGGAGTTGTGCGGTAGTAACTGCGTCCCCCCATAACATGAACAAAAATTGGAAGACTCAGCTGCCACAATCATCTCACGCATCGTGCCATAGATACCAGAAAAATTCTGCCCTACACTCGATGACACCTCATTGGCAGTACTACCCCGGACGTGAAATATATTCCAGCTGGAGCCGAGCAGACATTATCTACGATGATTCTCGCCCCGTTTGATGTTCCATGCAGGATTAGAAGGCTCAAGAAAGCCAGCAAAATTGCGGCACCCCTGTGTCTCTAAAAGCTACAGCAGTTTAAAGGGACGTAAAACAAATAGCATTATTATTATTATTATTATTATTGGTATAGTATTTCAAGTTCGGGCCATATAGCCTACTCCAACTCATTACCCTAATACTGTAATTACAATAATTGCACACACTACTTCAGTCACCACAGGAACGCAGGTTTATCACACAAATACAATTCACATCGAAGTACATGGTGCTGATGACCAAGTTGTCTCAAGTCCCTTAAATTGAATTAACAACAACAACAACAGTTGAATCAGTTTGTTTATCGCTATTACACTTAAGTTATTGTTCATTGGGTTGCTTTCAAGCATTGGAAAATAACCATATATAACAGTAGACGGGCAATAGAAAGAGACCAGAGCTTCCTCTTAACTTGAGTCCGCAAAACCTCTTAGGTTTGTAAACACGTAAAAGTGTTATTTAATCAATTAAACACCGGAAGACGAAAAACACCGACCAGCGAACACGTTCTATTTTAACAAAACAAATTACTGAGACAATTTATCATCTTTAATTGTAAAGGCACTGCAATGTTGAGTAGGAGGCAGGTAGGTGTGGCCTCCCTAATGACTATTAATCTGCCTTCACGACACAGCCACGGCGGTGCTTCCTGGACTATGGTTGGTGCCAGATAAATTCGCTTTTCTTGATTCATAATTGTACAGGCCGTGTTCTAAATACCTTTGGCTATTTTTCAACTGGATTCGTTCATTTGTCCCCTAACGGCACTAGTTTACAGATGCCACTGTTATAGAACTCGACTTTTTCAGTGCATGACCACCACGTGTTGCCATCATGAAATATCACCAATAGATTTTCGAGAACAATATTGTTTCTTTCCCTTGTAGCCATTAATAGGCTGTTCCAGCGGCTTCGGTGGCGTAGTCGGTAGCATGCTGAGCTTTTATGCCCAAGATCGCGGGTTCAAACCCGGCCGAAGTCGTCGAACTTTTTAAGAACGTTAACATCCTTCAGTATGCTTTACTTCGGAGGGGAAGTAAAGCTGGCGGTCCCATGTCATAGATTTATGGCATGTAAAATAACCTTCCACTAATTAAGCTTGTGTGAAGCTATATCTGCAGGTTAGATTTCGTTGAAACGCTCTATCAAAGTTCCAACGTTCACCACTAGATGGGTGTGACATCTGGTAGCGAAAGTTGGAACTACTTGAAATTGAACGGAACTTGTAGTTCACCCCATGGGTGTCCGCATCAAAGCAGCTACAGCCTTTGGCGAGACGAACATCTCCTCAGACACTGCCGGCACTAAAAGCCATACGCAAAATAAATAGACTGTTCCAAATCCATTTTAAATTAAGACATACGTAGTGTGCAAATTAAGTAATGAGACTCTTATAGCGTAGTATGACGCGGGACTTGGTGAGGAGGAAGATGCACACGTACAGCGTGTTCCGATTCAAGACGGAACTGTAAAACGGGTTGCCTACCCACCCGCAATAGGCTTGAAATCTGCTCGTAGCGCGCTAGCGACGGGGCGGAGTTCGAGTTCACTGATTGCCGCTTTCTTATGCAGCATTGCAAAGTATTTTTACTCTTTCAAATATATTTATACAGGCTTCACAATACGTTTGAACGATTTCTGTTTCAGAACTTGTTATTTACGCTTCTGTTAATGGCTTTTGCGGAGCATTTCTATGAAATAAAATTTTATTTTACAACATAGTTTATTACAACACATTGCATTTTTGTGTTGTATTTTATTTACAGCACAATGCATTGCTTTTTAACCCAATACCACAAAACGAGATACAATTTCGAAATGATTTCTTACAAAATTGAGTTTAGTTACGAATATGTTTCAACGATTTCTATTTCAGAATTATTTACCTGCAACATTGTACAAATGATAGAACGACGAACACAGGCAGTTTAGTTTTACTTCATACTCCAGGACATCTTGGATGATTTTACATTGGTGGAGTTGAACAACATGCTTTTTCAACAAGATAGTCATCCAGCGCACTCCTCCAGACTGTCGAGAGAAGTTTTAAACCGTTTGTTTCCTGTCCGGTGGATAGGAATGGTGGCTTTATCGAATTTCCACCACGTTCACCTGATCTGCCCGTCCTGGATTTCTTCATTTGGGGCTACGCTAGGTCGAGAGTATTTTTAAGATTACCACAAACACCCGAAGAAATAAAGCTCGTCATTACGGAAGCCTTTGCAGAAATTACTCCTCAGATGTAGTCGAACGTAAGAGAGAACTTCATGCGACGAGTGGCCCTCTGTTTGGAAAATGACGGGCGCCACTTCGAACACCTTATGTAAATGTCCATTTGCAGTAGATGTAACGTCTGTGATGAATTAATTATTTTAGTCGCATCGAAGACTGATTACACTTTTGTAACAATTCATTTCCAAGTTGTATCTCGTTTTGTGGTTTTAGGTTACAAAGCAATAAATTGTGCTGTAAATAAAATACTACCCAAAAATACATTGAGTTGGATAAACTATGTTGTAAAAATAAAATTTTATTTCATAGAAATGCTCTGCAAAAGCCGTTAACAGAAGCGTAAAATAACAAGTTCTGGAACAGAAATCGTTCAAACTTATTGTGAAGTATGTGTAAATATATTTTAATAGAGCAAAATAATTTGCAATGCTGCATAAGAAGGCGGCAATCAGTGAAATCGAACTCCACCCCGTCGCTAGCGCGCTGCGAGCGGATTTCAAGCCGATTGCGGGTGGGTAGGCAACCCATTTTACAGTGCCGTGTTGAATCGGAATACGCTGTATATGCAATACTCTATCAGTACGAGTTGGACCTCGCTAAAGTCACGTTGGTTGTTTGTAGCGAATATTTTAGTGGCATCGAAGACTGATTACACTTTTGTAACAAATCATTTCCAAGTTGTATCTCGTTTTGTGGTTTTAGGTTACAAAGCGTTCTGACAATGAGTTACACGAATCTACACTTTTACCGAGAGGTTCTTGAAAGACTTCGTAAAAGTGTCATACTGTACGTGTGAGACCAAACATAAGCGAAACTGGGGGCCGCATCACGACAATGTGCCTTGTCACACAGCGATTTCAGTGAAACAGTATAATATCGTATGGCCTCGGGTGCCTGGGTGCAAGCTTTGTCATTTGCGCCCAGAGGGCAACTTGCATGTCGAATTTTATCGCTCCTTGAAGCGCTATGACAGTCAAGGAGGTTAGATATCTAAGCTCCTTGACACTATAGCGCTTTCTAGTAGGGAAATGAGGAGCTTTGTGTTAGCGAAAAATCCCGAGATTAATTTAGCCATTATGACACGGCCTACTGAATTCAAATAGGTTCTTTAACATGCCAACATCGTATGACATGCGTGATTTTTGTAGCCTTTTCAAAAATCACTTACCACGGCCAGGAGCGAACTTGCAAGCTTGGGGTTAGCAGTCCGACACGATAACCACTCACCCACCCACCGTGGCAAGCATTTGGCCGTTTAGAACATTTCTGTGGCTGCTCCACCACATTATTCGCCAGATTAGGATCCTTCGGACTATTTACCCTTCCAGGGATTGTAAACAGACCTCAAGGGACGTCATTCTAGGGGCAGTGGATTCCATGCAAGTGTCTGTGACCGACCAGCTGAAGGTGATTCCCGTATCCGAGTTCCAGCACTGCTATGAGGAATGGAAGAACTGCCTCCAGCGCTGTGGGTCTTAACACTTTCTTTCTTTCTTTCTTTCTTTCTTTATTCGGCGTATCCCAATTTATTGGTATCACCGGAGCCAACCATGCTCAATTTTGGTTTTGTCCGGGATTTATGGCGTCACGTTATCTTTCAGGTGAAAATTTCACCCCGTTGTCACAGGGATTTGAAGTCCGGCCGTCCGGGTGAAAGACAGCAGCTAAGCCACTGCGCCATCACGATTCCCCACTGTGTGGCTTCCCAAGACAGTTAATTTCAAGGGGACGGTGTTCAGTTGTTATGATAATGGAATAAAACCAGGTAGAAAATCAGTTTATTACTTAGTTTATGTTACCAAGCCTCCGTGGCTTAGGCGGCAGCACGCCAGCCTCTCACCGCTGGATCCGTGGTTCAAATCCCGGTCACTCCATGTGAGATCTGTGCTGGACAAAACGGAGGCAGACAGGTTTTTCTCCGGGTACTCCGGTTTTCCCTGTCATACTTTCATTCCAGCAACACTCTCCACTATCATTTCATTTCATCTGTCATTCATTTAATCATTGCCCCAGAGGAGTGCGTCAGGCCTCGGCAGCCGGCACAGTTCATATTCTCGCCGCTAGATGGGGGCTTCATTCATTCCATTCCTGACCCGGTCGGAGACTGGAAGCAGGCTGTGGATTTTCATTTCACTTAGTTTATGTTCGACGGATACGTACATAACACTTATGTGCAACAGTAGGCCTATTTACAATAATTATTATGTTACAGATGATTTTTGTAAAGAGTCAGATTTTTTAAAACTACTGTTTTTATTCCGTTTGTCTATTACACTTCTGTAAGTGTTCCGTTTTTATTAGTACGTTAGTGTTTAAGAATGTTAACCCTTTGAATCGTCAACTTCTACCGTAGCGAGCTTTTGAAGTGATTGCATTCGAAACTATTTTGCTAGGAACCATTTCAATTGTTTGTTGTTGTTGTTGATTTATTTACGGGCTTTGCTACATCTTAGTCATGCAGCCCCGTGTACTTGGGTGTGTCTGGAATTTGTCTGATAAAATTTTATTATTGCAGCCAATAGTCATTTAGTTTATTTTCAGGACGGGTCAGGGAAGGGATTTTGGAAGGAAATCGGCCGTGGACCTGTTGAAAGGAACCGCCCCGGCATTTGCCTGATGGTGAAAATGGTAAACCACGATACCCATATTCAGGATGGCTGAGGTGGGATTCATACCCACGCTCTTCCAACGCCAGCGAGGCGCAATGTAGCGCATTAGCACTCTCGACCACCGTGGCCGCTGTCTTATTGTGATGGCTGTATTGGTGTGTGTATTTGTAAGTCAATTGAGGATTGGGATGGTGACGGCCGTGGCCTTAAGTTAGGAACCTTCCCGGCATTTGCCGGGAGTAGAAGTGGGAAACCACGGAAAACCACTTTCAGGATGGCTGAGATAGGAATGGAAACCGCATTCTCTCAGTTTTGCCTCACAAGGCTAAGTGTACCATGTTCCAGCCCTCGGACCAGAATTAAATTTCTTGGCAGAGCCAGGGATCGAACTCGGACCTCCGGGGCGACAGCCAAAAGTGCTAGCCGTTACACCATGAGGTGGTCTCCTTACAATTCAAATTTCCTATTTATGTAATGAGCTTTTTTAATTGGTTAGTTAGGTTAATATCTTTGGTATCTTAGACGGCACACACAGGACCACCTAATCTGACTTGAAACATACAGTAGCTCTCCCCGAGGTGAGAGTTGTAAATGTGACCGAAGTGATTCGAACCCGATTTTACTGCTATCAGAGCTTGGTCTCATTGCCCTGCCAGGACAACAGAAGTTTCGGGTTCGAATCCTGAATGTAGTCACATTTTTAAATGCCCCCTCGTTGCGTAGTGGTTAGCATTCTTAGCTGTCACTGCGGAGGTCCGGGTGCGATTCCCCACTCTAGCAAGAAATTTAATTCTAGTTTGAGGGCTACATCGGAGTCCACTTAGCCACATGAGGCAAAACTGAGAATATGCGGGTTCAATTCCAATCTCAGCCATCCAAGAATTGGTTTTCCGTGGTTTCCTCACTTCTACGCCAGGCAAATGTCTGGAATGGTAGTAATTTAAGGCCACGGCCGCTTCCTACCCAAATCCTACCTCAAATACAAATATACACACTAGTACAGGCATCGCAGTGACACAGGTTATCAGACAGCTTCTACACACACCCAAGTACACAGAGCTACATGACCGCGATGTGGCAAAGCTGCTAAGGGAATGACAACATCAACAAACTTGAAACATAGAAATGGGCTTAGAACATAGCGGTCATATCTGTTGGGTAAGAGTTGAATCTCCTGTCGTCAGTGCGTGAAAGAGGCTAAAAGCACCTGCCTAAATAACATAAGTTTCGGCTTTGAAATCTGAATATGATCACATTTCCAAGTCCTACTTAACAGATATGCACCTCAAATTATTACCCGTTATACTGAGCAACTGGACAATGGGGCTGATATACTGCTAACTCACCCTAGCCCACGCAATTTGTCAGTGGGGCTGTTTATTCACGGCGTATTTCTTGTGTTCAACTTAGCGCTCCAAGTGGAGTCATCCTTCAGCGCAACCATCAGAAGAAAACGTTATCTGGCATGTGGGATTTTGCCAGACATCCTACTTACTGTTTGTTGCTAATTAGGGACGTGGGGGTATAGGACGAGTCTATTTAATATCCCACTCGCAGAAACAGAAAAGAACTTTACACAATCATGAGGATGTTGTTGTTGATTCAATTTGGGGCTTGGGGCATCTTTTATAACTGTCATTCGCTGCTCTTCAGTCGGTCAACACGAATTTGCCCAATGACTGGGCGGGGTACAATATATAAAAATGAAAATCCACAGCCTGCTTCCAGTCAACCTACCGGGTCAGGGATGGAATGAATGAAGCCCCCATCTAGCGGCGAGGATATGAACTGTGCCGGCTGCCGAATCCTGTCGCACTCCTCTGAGACAATGATTAAATGAATGACAGATGAAATTAAATGATAGTTGAGAGTGATGCTGGAATGATATTTTGACAGGGAAAACCGTAGTACCCGGAGGAAAACCTGTCTGCCTCCGTTTTTTTCAGAACAGGTCTCACATGGAGTGACCGGGATTTGAACCACGGACCCAGCGCACAGTGGGTCAAAATTGAAATCTAGGGGGTCAAAATTATTTTTACGTTTAAATCATGAATTTAGAGTGAAAGCAACGTATATAATTTGTTTACTTCATAATAAACATCAGCTAAGATTTTTTTTAAGCCACGTCTACACATGCAAGCAATTGTCTAAGACTAGGAGTTGGATAGAGCATTCAGTTATCTCTTCAGAACAATTTTCTACCCCTAATTTACTTTTAACAAAGTCACAAAGTTCCACTTTTGACATAATCGTCGAACCCAGTGCTTCAAACGGTTGTAAACGTTTGAGAACTGGTTTCGCGGCATCTTCTAAAACGTAAAATAACTAAGTAAGTTGCAAAAAGATGCAAAAATCTTATAACAGGCGTAAACTTTATCTACATATTAACATTAAGTAGAAAGTGACGCAGAGTGACGCGACATACTAAAAATCTAAGTGAAAATATAATTTTAAAAATAATAGTTAAATATTATATAATGCAAATATAGCTAAAATAACGTAACAAATACGCCCATTAATAACTGAAACACATTACAAAGATCATACCATCAGCTGCATGTTCCATCTTAAAGCATCACACTAACCACAAAGACAACCAAACCACAGCCACTTACATTCAGCCTCCAATTCAAACTGCTCGAACAGTGGTGACTGATTTACAGTAAGATGCGTTTATATCCCAGAATAGTGAGCGGGAATTTATGAGAATGCTGTAGAAGTAATACATTTTGTTTTTTTAATTATGAAAATAAATCATTTTGTCCTCCTAGATTTCGATTTTGACCCACTGCGCAGCGGTGAGAGGCTGGCGTGCTGCCAAGTAAGCCACGGAGGCTCGGTACAAGATAAAGATATGTAAATACACTCCTGAAAAATTTACATGTATTAGTTAATTATCACTATTAGTTTATTATACTAAGTTACACTTCCATCGGTTGAATAGTTCACAAGTTATGAAATATAGCTTGGGATAGATGCACGCATGCCATCTATAATTCATGAGAGAAACATTGTTTTATCAGTCTAGTTTAATATGTCACCTTCCCGTTGATGCCGATGTTGATAGAGGCTGTCCCCCCAGGGGTTCGGGTATGATCCCAGGCTCTGCCACAAAATTCAATTCTGCTCTGAGGGCTGGTGTGGGGTACACTCAGCATCATAAGGCAGAACTGAGAAGAGGTGGGTTCGATTCCCACCTCAGCCATCTCGGAAGAGGTTTACCGTGGTTTCCCACTTCTACTCGTTGTAAATGCCGGTATGGGTCCTAACTAATGGCTACGGCCACCTCCTCCCTCACCTAAAAGGTGTGCCACGATTATGATATTGCTAATAAAAGTCATTGAAGTGATTTCACTGAATATCTTTTTTCTTTATGAGTAGGTATAATAGGCCGAAGCTGGCGCAGGGGCTAATGGGCAAGATGGCCGCCGCGCGCAATCACTCTATGTTATTCTTATGGAGGGGTCATTCAGAGCTGGCGCAGTGGCTAATGGGCAAAATGGCCGCCACGCCCTGAGACCGTGAATGACGTCACAGAGAGAGGTCGGCCGTGTAGTTGCTAAATGGAATATTTATTATTAATATTATTATTATTATTATTATTATTAGGTAATTATTAATTGATCATGTGCAATCCAGACCAGCCTTATATTGTCCACTTTTGGTGTAGTTGCTAGCATTTTAGCTGTTTCCCTAGAGGTGTGGGTTTCATTCACGCCTCAACCAAGAAATTTTATTCTGGGCTGAGAGCTGGAATGGGGTACACTCAGCCTCATGAGGTGAAAGTAAGAAAACGTGGGGTTTCATTCATACCTCAGCCATTCCGCCTAATCCAACTTTACCTAACCTACCCTAACCTAACTTAACCTAACCTAACTTCGCCTAACTTAACCTAACTTAACCTAACCTAACAAACATTATTTAACCTAACCTAACCTAACCTAACCTAGCCTAACTTCAAAGTGAGAGCAAATATGAGAGAAAATGTGAGAGCACACATAATAAACTAAGTTATAACCTAACCTAACCTAACTTCACCTAACCTAACCTAACCTAACATAACCTAACTTCAAAGTGGGTGCAAAAGTGGGTGCAAAAGTGGGTGCAAGAGTGGGTGCAAAAGTGGGTGCAAAAGTGGGTGCAAAAGTGGATGCAAGAGTGGGTGCAAAAGTGGGTGCAAAAGTGGGAGCAAAAAGTGGGAGCAAAAAGGTGGGAGCAAAAAAGTGAGAGCAAAAAAGTGGGAGCAAAACTGTGGGTAGCAAAAAGTGTGAGCAAATAAGTAAGAGTAAATGGGAGAGCACAAATAATAAACTTAGTTATAACCTAACCTAATGTAACCTAACCTAACCTAACCTAACCCACAGAAACTTCATTTAAATATTTTAGATTCAACATATTAACATTTTACATTTTAACATTTTAGATTTTTGATTTTTCATTTTAGTTTTTTTTTAAATTTTACATTTTACATTTTTGATTTTTTTGTATTTTAGATTTTAGTTTTTTTAGATGTTACATTTTCAATTTAAGATTTTTTGGTTTTAGATTTTACATTTTACATTTTCCGAAAAGAGTATACTACAAGGTCACATACCTAACCTCACCAAACCTAACTTTACCAAATCTAACTTAAGCTAATCCAAAGGCTAATGCACATACACAAAGTATATAAGGGCACATGCAACTATCCTTATGCTAGTCTTATAGGCTACTGTATAACATGATCACTACCCCAACCGGGGTATTTTTTTTTTCATTTTGTTGTTTTCTCATTTGTCAATTTTCCAATTTCCCATTTTCAGTTTTTTTTAAATGTCAGTTTTAAGTTTTTCAATATCATAATATGGAGACATGGATTTTGCATTTTGTTGTTTACACATTTGCCAATTTTTCAATTTCCCATTTTCGTTTTTTTTTTAATGACAGTTTTAGGTTTTTCAATTTCATAATATGGAAACATGGATTTTGCATTTTGTTGTTTACACATTTATTAATTTCACAATTTCCCATTTACAGTTTTCAAAATTTCAGTTTAATGTTTTTTTCTATTTTGTCAATATGGAAACATGGATTTTCCAATTTGTTGTTATACATTATTTGTCAATTTACCAAATTCCCATTTACAGTTTTTAAAATTTCAGTTTAATGTTTTTTCTATTTTGTCAATATGGAAACATGGATTTTCCAATTTGTGTTTTACATGTTCATTTTGCATTAGGAGTGGAGAGAGGTGGGTAGTAATTAAAAATGTACAAGCAGTGTCCATACAATATTTTTTTAAATACATGTACACTATTTACACATAATACATTTTTATATATATTCTTTTTTGTTATAAATTGTACAGTTGTTTTTATTTTGTTTTCTATTTATATTTACTTTTTGATTATGATTACTATTTTTTTATTTTTGTAGTGTTATTGTTTTATTTCCTAAATTGTTTTATGTATTTGCTAGTTGCAGGCAAAAGATTTTGATATTCATAAATTAACTCTTTAAGCATGGTCAATGATTGAGTAATGACCATAGGCATGTGTACCTTTACCATCAGCATCAATCACTCTTTTATCATCACCAGGACACAAAGCAATTTTGTTTAGTCTTATAGATGATATGTCATGTTGTTTAGAAGCGAAAATGTTCATTGGTATTCTTTTTACATTGTTTTTCATGACACAATCCTTATAATCTTGAAAGCTTATACAATTTTTGACAACACCTTTGCTAATACCTTTAATCTTTTTGATTTCTTTACCATTTATGTCTAAAGCGTACATTTTAGCTCTAAGTCCAACAAATGCTTTTATAATTTGTCCACAAGCCTCGTCTTTAAATTTCCCCAACGTTTTCTTGTTTGATGTAGAGTAACATATGTGATTAGTAGGATAATCTGATGTGTCCAGGTGTTCTAGGAAATCCAACTTGTCTTGATATACATCTGGGGTGTTAACCAAATAAATGAACGAGTCGGTATCCATATACATGAGTTTAAGATTGTTCATTCCATAATAGGGTAGCAGGACATCATAGTGTTGGGAATACATGAGTGTTTTTGAAATATCCAGTATACACATTCCAATATATATAGGCTTATTGAATACAATGTTAGGTTTAGCCATGTGGAAAGCAGCTAGGTTAGGACCATAAATTGTTCTGTCGATGAATGTTGGTTTAGCTATTAGCTTTTCTACCTTTTTGCTGTCAGTCATAAGACGTATGTCTATTCTTTTACGGATATTTTCCATTGTTTTCCCAAAAATGGCATTGTTGAATAATTTGTACAGATTTTTCTCAAAATCATTTTTGGCTTGTTTTCGAAGGTTGTTATTAAAATCAACGTAGGCCTTTAACCAAGGTCTTTGCTTAAACTTTAACACACGATGAATTTTTATCAATTTTATTCCATGATCTAAAGCTTGTTTTAATGCCATGTAGTGAACAACATATCGCCTTCGATTTCCAAGATGAGAAATTAGTTTTTTAAGAGACGAATCCTTAGGTTGTGTACACTCTGGTAGGAAAGGTAAATCGTTGTGTAGATCATGAAGGTCAGATGGGTAATCAACATCAACGTCTAGAATGTATCCCACTGGATCGTCTTTCTTTAGTTTTTCTAGATCAACAGTATCTGGAGAAATCCACTGAAATCCACCATAAGGAAGGGAGTGGCACATAGCCCACCCGTATTGGTTGTTGGCATCATCATAGGTAATAAACTGCGATGGTTTCTCAGAATCATAGGTTTCCATGTATTTATTGTTAGCTTCAGCATACCGATGAGACACCTGGCATATGCCTCCACGTATTCCAGACTCGATTAAAAGAATCTGATCGTAATCCTGTATCAATTCCAGTTCAATTCCTGTGTAAAGGAGCATTGCCTCGAAACTTAAACCAGGCGAAGTAAAAATGTGTGCAGCATCCACTCGGTGTGTTTCTAGTGTTTTGTTTCTAAACGTTTGAAAGCTGTCTGCAAGAAGGAGTACATCTGATGTTAGGTAGAGGTCACTATATTCCCCTAGAGTTTTAATGTTGAACTGTTTCAGACAATTTTGGCATGTTCATAGTCTTCTTGACTAACATCTTTTTGACTTAATTTGTTAAAGAATGCCTCTTTTGGAGGTAAACACGTTTCACTTAACTTTTCCCATGAGTCAATGTAGTCATAACAAAATACCCCTTTACGAGTCATGAGCATTGCATTTTCTTTTCCAAAGTACTTGTTTGTTTCAGGGTATGATGTTAAGTTGGAAACTAAGTTTTCCAAACTACTTGGCATTAACCGAAACGTGTCCACAAATCTAAGCTTAATATTTCCTACATATTTGGTAAAGGAAATGTACTTTTCTTTGGAGTTAGCGATAACATCCACTCTCTCAGTAGTACATCCTAATTGGTTTACAATGAAATTTGCGTCGTAGCCACTCATATTATATAGAAACACAGGAACGGGGTTACGTGTTTTACACCTCAAATTACAGTTATTGTGAGCACTTCCACGGTACTCCCCTGTAATGAGGCAGTGGTCTCGAACTTTCTAGTCCTCTTTGGTAAATGGTTTTTGACACAAATA
This sequence comes from Meconema thalassinum, assembly GCA_946902985.2. Lineage (NCBI taxonomy): Eukaryota > Metazoa > Arthropoda > Insecta > Orthoptera > Tettigoniidae > Meconema > Meconema thalassinum. Next base: position 1,071,864,117 of record OX336389.2, read on the forward strand.
ACAGGTTTCAGAACATTGGAACTCTGATTCTTGATCCTGAGTTAAGGCCTTTGGAAAATTTAAGCTGTAAAGTCGATCAATTTCATTAGCTATTGAGATCAAACAGTCCATAAACTTTTCTGCAGCGTCAGGTCCACGATAAATAACAGGTTGCTTGGAAGGTTTGTCTTTAAGTGTTCCACAGCAGGTGAGGGTTTAACGTATATACCAAAGCTCATAGGAACATGACTCTGGTATGGCACTGTATAACTTGCTTCAGGATTGGGTAAACATGTTTGATATGGGAAGAGTATACTTTCAAAATCTGCATAGATAACGTAAGGTATTCTCAGCATTTTTCCACGTTTAAAAATTTGACAATGGGGTTTTTAATAGGCATTTCAACCCTAGCAATGTCATGCTGGACACACAAAGCTCTATGTTCTTTCAATTTTTCCATTCCTTGTTGACCATATCGATTATCGAAGTGAGTAAAACACCGTTTACACGTATATATATCTTATGTCCATGGTGAGTAATCTGATGTCCTACTAGTTTATCAAAATCTTTGATAAAGACGTAGTGGTTCTGGCCGGATGATGAACTTAGCAGAAGGAGGTCGCGATGGTCTTGCAGCTCTTGATCCACAACCTTCAGAGGGAACAATTTGTTGTCTTGTTCCAATCCAAATACATTAATGGATATATCGTTGGCTTTCTCAAATTTGGGAATGTCAGCTAGTAATGTAGGAAATGATATTACAGAAAAATCATACTTGTTTTCCAGGTCCTTGTATTTACTAATGGGTTGAGCATCCTTTTTAACCAGTTTTGCTAAAATGGCATACATAAAATCCTTTTCATCATTCAAATTTTCAGGATTAATGCAGGCTTTTCTTGCTTTTATAGCTGCTGGTAATGGAATATATGTGCTGCCACGCAAGGGATTGTACTTATTTATTTTCAATCGTACTCCTTCCACTGCTAACAAAGCCCAATTACTGCCTTTTAGCTCAGATTCTTCCATTTCCGTAGTTAACTTTGTAAATTGTGTTTCCAAGAAACTACTCAAGTCTGTTTCCAAAAATAGGGCCTGATTTCGTGTTTTAAAAGCACGATCTGTAATTTCATTGGTAGATGTCTGAATGAATCTACATTCAGCCACAAGATTAACTTTTATCGACTTGTGCATTGCTAGTTGTTTCTGCATAGCTTGTATTATTTGCTGTTTGGACTCTTTAAGGTATGAATTTAAATCATTGCACGTATCGCAACGAATGAAATAGGATTTAAGTCGACCTTGAAAAGATGTCTCATATTCAATAAGTCCATTTTTGTAGGGACCAATGACAGTAGGTAATGTTTTGTAGGCTCAGATTTTTATCATTTAGCTGCCGACACAACATTACAACATTCTTCATGACGACGTCCATTGTAGGCATTTTTGAATTTATTGCCACACGTTTTACACTCATGAAATTCACCACACGATACGTCATGTCGCTTTCTATGATAGTCTCGAAGAAAAGTCTTTCCACACTCTTTACACATATAGCTGGGAATGGCTTCTTCCATTATGAATGTTGATTTCTGCAAACAGCTGCTTAATGTGTATCACAAGGCTAGAGGTTGGTCGGTGAGACGGTCTTTCACGATGTGAACACCGTGAGAGGTAGTAGTCAACTGGTGATATTCTTGTAAATGGTCCTCTAATATACCCCTAGTCTAGACCAACAGCTCTTTACAGCGTATGACAAGGCTGTAGATTGGACAGTGAAACGGTCTTTCACGATGTGAACACTGTAACAAGTAGTAGTCAACTGATTATATACTTGGTAAGGGTTCTCTAATATACAATAGTCAAGACCAACAGCTACTTACTGAGTAGTACAAGGCTGTACAATAGTCGTTTTGACAGTCTTTCACGATGTGGTCATTGTGAATGGTGGTAGTCAATTGATGATATTCTTGATAAGGGTCCTCTAATATACCCCTGGTTAAGGGTAACAGCTGCTCACTGCTTATGACAAGGCTAAAGACTGGTTGTTTCAACGGTCTTTCACAATGTAAACACTGTGACAGGTAGTAGTCAACTGAAAATATTCTCAAGGCCTACTCAAGGTTATCAGGTACTTACTGCATATCAAAAGGTTGTACACTCATGTGTTAGACAGTCTATTTTTTTGCTAAAGGCCTTCTATATTCCCTACACTAGGCTATACATGTTAGTTCTAAACACTTAGTGGTTAATTGTATAATAAATTTAAATACACAACATATACGAGAACGTTTTCACTCGGTAAAACTTTACCAAATAGTCAAATGCGACACGCAAAGTATGTTGCCGCTATCTAGCGGAGACTATGAGAACTACTTGAACGACCAGCATGCTACCTAGCGCTCCATTTCAACACTCGCTCACTGAACGACCAGCATGCTATCTAGCGGTCGATAGCAATACTCACTCAACTACCAGCCTGCTACCTATCGGTCAATATAACAACTCACTCAACTACCAGCATGCTACATGTTGGCTTTTGTATTAGCTCTTACATATTTGCTCTTGCTTGTTGGGGCTTATTTGGTCTTGGAAAGTATGTCAGTCCTTTTTATGGCTGCATAATGCTTACAGCCATGTTTGTAAGCAGCATCAACAACAACAACAACAACACACAACATTTCAAAAAAATCGAAAGTACTCTAAGGTTTATCAATGACTCTCAACTCTTACACTTACCTCTATCCCATGCCTAGTCAAAAAAATAGTGTATTTTTCAAATTTTTCAATAAATATTTGGAAAGTAGGCTATGTCATTAATCTAAAATTCCTAAAAAGACATATGTTAACTCCATCACCTACCACTATACCACTCTCAGTCCAAAAATAGTGTATTTTTTCAAATTTTCCAAAACATATCTCCGAAATGGGTTATATTTCCAAAATTAAAAAGTTTACAAAAAAGTTTGTTTGACATAAATGAATGGCCTACACCCCCTCTAACGCCGTACCAAGTCCCAGGTCTCTAGGACAACAAAAATAAAAATTTTCAAAATGGGCTTATATTTCCAAAATTAGGAATTTTACAGAAACGTTTGTCGGACGTAAATCAATGGTCTTTACCCCCTCTATCCCCATACCAAGTCTCAGCTCTCTAGGTCAACAAAAATAAAATTTTGAAATGGGCTATATTTCCAAAATTAGGAATTCTACAAAACAGTTTGTCTAACGTAAATCAATGGTCTTTACCCCCTCTATTCCCTTACCAAGTCTCAGGTCACTAGGTCAAAGAAAATGATTTTTTTAAATGTTCACTATTTTGGAAACTTGGAATTCTACCAAAAAGTTTGTTTAACATAAATGAAAGGTCTCTATCCCCTCTACCAGTAAACCAACTTACAGGTCTGTACGACAAAAAATGAAAAAGTTCAACTGGGAAAGTAGGCGATTTTTCATAAAACCAAACATTCTAAAAAGTGTTCTATGGGCTTAAAAGAATGGCCTCTATGTCCTTTATTTTGTGTAATACAACTTTTCTATTTTTTTACATTTTTTGAAAGAAGTGTAATTTTGAAATTCCACTTTTTTCAAAAAATCTTTTCAAGGTCGACTTAAATCCTATTTCATTCGTTGCGATACGTGCAATGATTTAAATTCATACCTTAAAGAGTCCAAACAGCAAATAATACAAGCTATGCAGAAAGAACTAGCAATGCACAAGTCGATAAAAGTTAATCTTGTGGCTGAATGTAGATTCATTCAGACATCTACCAATGAAATTACAGATCGTGCTTTTAAAACACGAAATCAGGCCCTATTTTTGGAAACAGACTTGAGTAGTTTCTTGGAAACACAATTTACAAAGTTAACTACGGAAATGGAAGAATCTGAGCTAAAAGGCAGTAATTGGGCTTTGTTAGCAGTGGAAGGAGTACGATTGAAATTAATAAGTACAATCCCTTGCGTGGCAGCACATATATTCCATTACCAGCAGCTATAAAAGCAAGAAAAGCCTGCATTAATCCTGAAAATTTGAATGATGAAAAGGATTTTATGTATGCCATTTTAGCAAAACTGGTTAAAAAGGATGCTCAACCCATTAGTAAATACAAGGACCTGGAAAACAAGTATGATTTTTCTGTAATATCATTTCCTACATTACTAGCTGACATTCCCAAATTTGAGAAAGCCAACGATATATCCATTAATGTATTTGGATTGGAACAAGACAACAAATTGTTCCCTCTGAAGGTTGTGGATCAAGAGCTGCAAGACCATCGCGACCTCCTTCTGCTAAGTTCATCATCCGGCCAGAACCACTACGTCTTTATCAAAGATTTTGATAAACTAGTAGGACATCAGATTACTCACCATGGACATAAGATATATACGTGTAAACGGTGTTTTACTCACTTCGATAATCGATATGGTCAACAAGGAATGGAAAAATTGAAAGAACATAGAGCTTTGTGTGTCCAGCATGACATTGCTAGGGTTGAAATGCCTATTAAAAACCCCATTGTCAAATTTTTAAACGTGGAAAAAATGCTGAGAATACCTTACGTTATCTATGCAGATTTTGAAAGTATACTCTTACCATATCAAACATGTTTACCCAATCCTGAAGCAAGTTATACAGTGCCATATCAGAGTCATGTTCCTATGAGCTTTGGTATATACGTTAAACCCTCACCTGCTGTGGAACACATAAAGACAAACCTTCCAAGCCAACCTGTTATTTATCGTGGACCTGACGCTGCAGAAAAGTTTATGGACTGTTTGATCTCAATAGCTAATGAAATTGATCGACTTTACAGCTTAAATTTTCCAAAGGCCTTAACTCAGGATCAAGAATCAGAGCTCCAATGTTCTGAAACCTGTTATTTGTGTCAAAAACCATTTACCAAAGAGGACTGGAAAGTTCGAGACCACTGCCACATTACAGGGGAGTACCGTAGAAGTGCTCACAATAACTGTAATTTGAGGTGTAAAACACGTAACCCCGTTCCTGTGTTTCTACATAATATGAGTGGCTACGACGCAAATTTCATTGTAAAGCAATTAGGATGTACTACTGAGAGAGTGGATGTTATCGCTAACTCCAGAGAAAAGTACATTTCCCTTACCAAATATGTAAGAAATGTTGAGCTTAGATTTGTGGACACGTTTCGGTTAATGCCAAGTAGTTTGGAAAACTTAGTTTCCAACTTAACATCATACCCTGAAACAAACAAGTACTTTGGAAAAGAAAATGCAATGCTCATGACTCGTAAAGGGGTATTTTGTTATGACTACATTGACTCATGGGAAAAGTTAAGTGAAACGTGTTTACCTCCAAAAGAGGCATTCCTTAACAAATTAAGTCAAAAAGATGTTAGTCAAGAAGACTATGAACATGCCAAAAATGTCTGGAAACAGTTCAACATTAAAACTCTAGGGGAATATAGTGACCTCTACCTAACATCAGATGTACTCCTACTTGCAGACAGCTTTGAAACGTTTAGAAACAAAACACTAGAAACACACCGAGTGGATGCTGCACACTTTTTTACTTCGCCTGGTTTAAGTTTCGAGGCAATGCTCCTTTACACAGGAATTGAACTGGAATTGATACAGGATTACGATCAGATTCTTTTAATCGAGTCTGGAATACGTGGAGGCATATGCCAGGTGTCTCATCGGTATGCTGAAGCTAACAATAAATACATGGAAACCTATGATTCTGAGAAACCATCGCAGTATATTACCTATGATGATGCCAACAACCAATATGGGTGGGCTATGTGCCACTCCCTTCCTTATGGTGGATTTCAGTGGGTTTCTCCAGATACTGTTGATCTAGAAAAACTAAAGAAAGACGATCCAGTGGGATACATTCTAGACGTTGATGTTGATTACCCATCTGACCTTCATGATCTACACAACGATTTACCTTTCCTACCAGAGTGTACACAACCTAAGGATTCGTCTCATAAAAAACTAATTCCTCATCTTGGAAATCGAAGGCGATATGTTGTTCACTACATGGCATTAAAACAGGCTTTAGATCATGGAATAAAATTGATAAAAATTCATCGTGTGTTAAAGTTTAAGCAAAGACCTTGGTTAAAGGCCTACGTTGATTTTAATAACAACCTTCGAAAACAAGCCAAAAATGATTTTGAGAAAAATCTGTACAAATTATACAACAATGCCATTTTTGGGAAAACAATGGAAAATATCCGTAAAAGAATCGACATACGTCTTGTGACTGACAGCAAAAAGGTAGAAAAGCTAATAGCTAAACCAACATTCATCGACAGAACAATTTATGGTCCTAACCTAGCTGCTTTCCACATGGCTAAACCTAACATTGTATTCAATAAGCCTATATATATTGGAATGTGTATACTGGATATTTCAAAAACTCTCATGTATTCCCACCACTATGATGTCCTGCTACCCTATTATGGAATGATCAATCTTAAACTCATGTATATGGATACCGACTCGTTCATTTATTTGGTTAACACCCCAGATGTATATCAAGACAAGTTGGATTTCCTAGAACACCTGGACACATCAGATTATCCTACTAATCACATATGTTACTCTACATCAAACAAGAAAACGTTGGGGGAAATTTAAAGACGAGGCTTGTGGACAAATTATAAAAGCATTTGTTGGACTTAGAGCTAAAATGTACGCAATTAGACATAAATGGTAAAGAAATCAAAAAGATTAAAGGTATTAGCAAAGGTGTTGTCAAAAATTGTATAAGCTTTCAAGATTATAAGGATTGTGTCATGAAAAACAATGTAAAAAGAATACCAATGAACATTTTCGCTTCTAAACAACATGACATATCATCTATAAGACTAAACAAAATTGCTTTGTGTCCTGGTGATGATAAAAGAGTGATTGATGCTGATGGTATAGGTACACATGCCTATGGTCATTACTCAATCATTGACCATGCTTAAAGAGCTAATTTATGAATATCAAAATCTTTTGCCTGCAACTAGCAAATACATAAAACAATTTAGGAAATAAAACAATAACACTACAAAAATAAAAAAATAGTAATCATAATCAAAAAAAAAATAGAAAACAAAATAAAAACAACTGTACAATTTATAACAAAAAAGAATATATATAAAAATGTATTATGTGTAAATAGTGTACATGTATTTAAAAAAAATATTGTATGGACACTGCTTGTACATTTTTAATTACTACCCACCTCTCTCCACTCCTAATGCAAAATGAACATGCAAAACACAAATTGGAAAATCCATGTTTCCATATTGACAAAATAGAAAAAACATTAAACTGAAATTTTAAAAACTGTAAATGGGAATTTGGTAAATTGACAAATAATGTATAACAACAAATTGGAAAATCCATGTTTCCATATTGACAAAATAGAAAAAACATTAAACTGAAATTTTAAAAACTGTAAATGGGAAATTGTGAAATTAATAAATGTGTAAACAACAAAATGCAAAATCCATGTTTCCATATTATGAAATTGAAAAACCTAAAACTGTCATTAAAAAAAACGAAAATGGGAAATTGAAAAATTGGCAAATGTGTAAACAACAAAATGCAAAATCCATGTCTCCATATTATGAAATTGAAAAACTTAAAACTGACATTAAAAAAAACTGAAATTGGGAAATTGGAAAATTGACAAATGAGAAAACAACAAAATGAAAAAAAAAATACCCCGTTTGGGGTAGTGATCATGTTATACAGTAGCCTATAAGACTAGCATAAGGATAGTTGCATGTGCCCTTATATACTTTGTGTATGTGCATTAGCCTTTGGATTAGCTTAAGTTAGGTTTGGTAAAGTTAGGTTTGGTGAGGTTAGGTATGTGACCTTGTAGTTTACTCTTTTCGGAAAATGTAAAATGTAAAATCTAAAATCAAAAAATCTTAAATTGAAAATGTAACATCTAAAAAAACTAAAATCTAAAATACAAAAAAAATCAAAAATGTAAAATGTAAAATCTAAAAAAAAAAAATGTAAAATGAAAAATCAAAAATCTAAAATGTTAAAATGTAAAATGTTAAAATGTTGAATCTAAAATATTTAAATGAGGTTTCTGTGGGTTAGGTTAGGTTAGGTTAGGTTAGGTTAGATTAGGTTAGGTTATAACTAAGTTTATTATTTGTGCTCTCCCATTTACTCTTACTTATTTCCTCACACTTTTTTCTCCCCACTGTTTTGCTCCCACTGTTTTGCTCCCACTTTTTTGCTCCCACCTTTTTGCTCCCACTTTTTTTCTCCCACTTTTGCACTCACTTTTGCACCCACTCTTGCACCCACTTTTGCACCCACTCTTGCACCCACTTTTGCACCCACTTTTGCACCCACTTTTGCACCTACTTTTGCACCCACTTTTGCACCCACTTTGAAGATAGGTTATGTTAGGTTAGGTTAGGTTAGGTGAAGTTAGGTTAGGTTAGGTTAGGTTATAACTTAGTTTATTATGTGTGCTCTCACATTTGCTCTCATATTTGCTCTCACTTTGAAGTTAGGCTAGGTTAGGTTAGGTTAGGTTAGGTTAAATAATGTTTGTTAGGTTAGGTTAAGTTAGGTTAGGGTAGGTTAGGTAAAGTTGGATTAGGCGGAATGGCTGAGGTATGAATGAAACCCCACGTTTTCTTACTTTCACCTCATGAGGCTGAGTGTACCCCATTCCAGCTCTCAGCCCAGAATAAAATTTCTTGGTTGAGGCGTGAATGAAACCCACACCTCTAGGGAAACAGCTAAAATGCTAGCAACTACACCAAAAGTGGACAATATAAGGCTGGTCTGGATTGCACATGATCAATTAATAATTACCTAATAATAATAATAATAATAATAATAAATATTGCATTTAGCAACTACACGGCCGACCTCTCTCTGTGACGTCATTCACGGTCTCAGGGCGTGGCGGCCATTTTGCCCATTAGCCACTGCGCCAGCTCTGAATGAACCCTCCATAAGAATAACATAGAGTGATTGCGCGCGGCGGCCATCTTGCCCATTAGCCCCTGCGCCAGCTTCGGCCTATTATACCTACTTTTATGAACAACAGAATATATCGTAATGTTCCAGAACTTAAACTTTGCTACAGAATACTTATTGGTTTTACGCCTTAAAACAAGTTTGGATTATCAATGAGAAACTTGAGTCTGTCGCTTCTTACACAAAAGTTCAATTCATGGTGGAACTGAAGACATACCAACACGCATTTCCTGGTCAACTGAGAGAAGTCTCTCACATTTCTTGCTTTTTATGTTGGTTAGTGCCGAAAATCCCAGCTCACACAGGTAGGTGGTGGAAAAATGCAACAGGGTATTAACTGCTTCTACTGCTGTTAATGAGTATTCTTTCTTCGCTAACAACCAAAACTTGATAAGTGGTAGTTCACCATATTTTAGTGAAAGTGCTCGGTCTCTCTGAAGTTTTGCGAGCTGCCTTCTTCCTCCAGAGAACGGTCGGTGGGGGATTCTGGAGATAAAGCATAACGATTGCGCTCCCAGTCATATCTATTAAAAATGATGGAAGGAAAATATTGTGTATTTGATTCTTCTCAAGAACCATAAAGTGATTTGATAGGAGTTTAGAGGTTGTGTCACCGACTGGATCTACCTCTAAAGTAAGAGGAAACATCTTAAGATTTTTATTTTCCACGAGTGATTTCCACATTCTAAGTTTTTTGAATTACCCTAATACAGCCATCACAATAACACAGATTTATCAGACATAAATCCACATTCACCCAAGGACACGGGGCTGAATGACCACGATGTCCAAGACACTCAAGTGAAATAACAACATGGTTAACTTTCCATATGATACTCAATGTGAACCAATATATACAGGATTGGACACCCCTGGTACACTCACTATATGCTACTCAATGTGAAACAATATAAAATGGATTGGACACCCCTGGTACACTCGCTTATATGATACCCAATGTGAACCAATATAAAGGTTGGGCAGGTGTGCTCTCTACATGCTATTCAATGCTTTCAGTGTAAAATAGGTTGACGTAAGCATAATCCAGGCCCATGTTCCGAACGGGTTTGTCTACCCCTGTTTATTGCTCAATGTGTATATAATTAAAGTTGCCTAAATATCTTTGAAGCAGGGATTTATTATCACGCTAAACAACATTCTCATTTAAAGCTTTAAATGTGTGCTTTAATCCCAGTATGGCTCAATTAAATCAGTGACAGACATCCATTACATATTGCGTCCTTGTCAGCGGTAGTGAGATAGAGATTGCGGTTAGCATGGTGTCCTGGAACACTTTGATCTTTAATTCCCTTGTGTCTCGAACTATATAATCACATTGAGAGTAATAAACTCAGCTTCTCACTACACAGCAGCAGCTTTCCCTTTCAACCTTCTCTCTCTCCCGTAATTGTAATTAATAAAGCTCGTGTATTCCGAATTCCTGGAATAAGGTTGTATTGCAGGCTGCGCATGGTATTCACGTGCATCTTCTTGGATCAATGGACGAAGGAAATCTGACATTGGGTATGAATGAATGAATGAATGAATGAATGGAAAGTGATTTTGGTCTTATTGATGTGTCCTGAACTGGGTTTGTGAAACTTAAAGCCAGAGTTCTGGAACTGTGTGCCGCGAACCCAATGTGCGTCGGTCTTCTCCTGGTGAGTAGACGCAGACATCCTCCGACTACGTTGCTGTTGTTATTAATAATTCGTTCATTTTGGGCTGGGGAAGGGGCGTGGGACATCCAGGTGATCAGCCCGTGTACTTGGGTGTGTGTTCAACTTGTCTGATATAATCTATGTTTCTGTGGTGACTGTGGTAGCGTGAGTATCTGTAGGCTACTAATTGTTAAGTCCACGTCTTGGTGTAGCGGCAAGCATTCTTGGCTGTCACCCCGGAGGTCCGGCTTCAATTCCCAGCTCTGACAAGAAATTCAATTCTGGTCTGAGGGATGAAACGGGGTCCACTCAGCCTTGTGATGCAAAACTGAGAAGAGGTGAGTTCGAATCCTACCTCAGTCATTTTAGAAGTGGTTTTCCGTAGTTTCCCACTTCTACTCCATGTGAATGCCGGGATGGTTCCTAACTTCTGGCTACGGCCACTTCCTTAGTAATTCTCACCTTAATTACAAATACACACATTCATACAGCCACCACTATAACACAGGTTATCAGACAAATGTCCACCCTCACCCAAGTACACGGGGCTAAATGACCACGATGTCCAAGCCCCTTAAATGTAGCAACAACAACTAATTATTATGGTCATGAATGGGATTGGCGTCCCGGGACTTGAAATAAGGTACTATGCCAACATTTGCTGTGAGGGAGTGTGGAGAAACGCGGGGAAAACCACTTTCAGCATAGTAACTGCGAGAGCCAGGTTTCGAACCTCTAGTCTCTGGACTTAGTCGAGCTCCCCATCACGGTCGCGGTTTGCGATTTAACAGGCACGGCTATGCCGTGTTGATTCTCCAACTACACGCTTATTCCCCAATGTGTTGAATGTCATCAATCCTTAATTGCCTGACTACAGTTAGATTACAACTCGTGCGAGGTAATTCTTTACCACTCAGTAATTTAATTAGTGTGCGCCGTAATTCAATCCCATTGTAATTATCGTTTTTTGCTGGGCCAGTGTTGAAGTGTGTGAGGCTGATAATTGTTAAGACCAGATACTTTTCCTGAAGCCAACATCGTGAGAGGTGTTAATGAGAGAGGAAATGAACGAATATTCAAGAAATTGAACAAGGAGTTGGAATAAGGTGGTCGTTACCTATTACCCTAGAAGGTATTGACTGATACCGGCGGTTAGTTATGCACTTGACTTTCAGAACTTGGCAATAGAAGAGGGGCGTGAGGCAGCGCGGTGATCGTGCCGAATAATTCCCTGTCTGAGAATATTGACGCGCGACAGTTGACTCCCGGACACAGCCGAGATTATAATTATGTTCTGTTTCGTCATTCAATATTTAAATGAAACCTATACAGATTAGTGATGGAAATCGAAAATGCCGTGTCCTGTACAGGTGACCTTAATTAGTTAGTGACATTTAGATAATACATTTAAATTTCCTGAAAAACTAAATCCCCTATGAAAAAAAATCTTCAAACAAATAATATACCGGTACCGGTAATAATAATAATAATAATAATAATAATAATAATAATAATAATAATAATAATAATAATAATAATAATAATAATAATCCTAATATTTCAGACATTTTCCTATTTGTTTCCCAAGACAAACCTTCTCTGGAAAATAAAACAAAACAAAACACAAAAGAAATCATGGCTACCAATATTCTTTATACACGATTTCTCTTCTTTAAATTTACTTGTTCTTATTTTTATATTCCGGATGTTCAGGACTAGTGGAACGTGGGTTGGCGACAACAGCACTCCACCTGAGTCCAGCATTGCTTCCACTTACTTGTGACTGGCTCTTCTTTGTCTTCTTTTCTTTCGACCTTCCTTGGTCAACTCTTGTTTTCTTCCGACCCCGACTCTATTATGTTATCTGAGGCCTCGGGAGTCTTTCACTTTCCCACCTTAATTGGCTCTTGTCTTTAACTTTCTAGATACTCTCTTTCTTCGAGGGGTCAGACCTCTTGTTTTTCTTTCATGGTATCTCCTGCCTTCTGCCCTCAAGGAAGCAGGGTGTGTGTAGCCCCACCGATTATGCTGCTCTCTGGATAGTACTACACCCCCAGAAACACACGGCTGGTGAGTTTGAGAGTTGGCGACCCCCAGATATTTCTGAGCTGGGGTCGGTATTCTCCCATTTTCCATTGACTTTGGGACGGAGTCTCTTCTCTTTCCCCCTTCCTATTTGCCTTTGATGGCTCTATTTCTTTCCAAGTCCACCAATACTCATTCTTCGAGGGTTGAGGTCATTTCCTTTCCCTGTCATTCGGTTACCTTAATCCTTCATTTTTATAGTCTACTTTCAAGTATTAAAAATAGGCTAATGAGATCACCTTTTGTCCATGTGTATGTAGCCTATAACAATAATGTTATTCGTTTTAGGTCCCTTTTAACTACTGTGGCTTTTAGAGACGCCGGGGTGCCTGAATTTTGCCCCGAAGGGGATCTTTAACGTGCCATCTACTGACACGGCTCCCTCGCATTTGCGCACCCTCAAATGCCAGCTGATTGTGCCAGAATTCGAACTTGCAACCTTTGCCTCAGCAAGCGAGAACGTTTCTGCTGAGCCACGCAGCCAGCTGTGTGTCTGTATGTAGGCCTACGTGTGTGTGCGTATGCGTGCGTGTGTGTTCCCCCTTCTTAATAAAATCTTAACGGCCGATGCAATTTCAATGGATCTCGGTAACTACATACAGTACTAACACATTCTCCGACCTCGGCTCTGCCTTACAAATTTTTATACGTTCCACCAATCCAACATGGCGGTCACGCGAAATATTTATCTGACATTCTATATCTCCGCATCAGTAACATATATCACGCTGAAGTTTTGTACGGTGATAAAGTGTACTACTAGAAGATCATCGATGAAACTTTCATAAACCTGTTAATTACAAAACGAACATGGCGGCCATGCGAAGTAGAAACATTTAAATAGACGTTTCTCCGAGCGCAGTGAAACATGGTACAGAAAATATTTATATACATTGTAATGTACTGGCATGAAATTTAGTACAATTGTTTACATAACCTAAGATGACGGCTGTGTGAAATGTTTAAATGAAGTTTTTATTTCTTGTGCCGTAATCATAACCTGAATAGTTGCTTCACAATATAGATGACTAATGTAGTGTGTTTGTTAAGTTCTGTTAATGATGTTTTACTTTTTCCTCTCTACTGGAAAGTGATGAAAACTGACTTAAAACTCTCCAGCTCTACCTGATTCAATTGATATTCATGTGTAATTGTTCACAACTCAGTATCATGTATTCTTTGCAGATTTTTGTGTAATATTGTATATACTTGTCCATTATGTAAAATTCCATACGCTTAATAATAATCATGCGATTGAAGCTAAAGTTTGAAAAATGAACCTACGCAACAATTTTCATTTAATGGTACATAAATTTATGGCCTACACATACTGTATAACAAACCAACATGGCGACCATCCGATATATTTAGACAGCTCTCAATATCTATGAATCCATTACAGCAATCAAACTGAAATTGTCTATGTTGATAGAGGCCATTAAGTTCAGCTATGGGTCATTCAATAACCTGGTGAGCACACGCCCAACAATGCGGCGACGCGTAATTTGAACGTTTAAATGGATTTTCTCGCGACTTTTCACCCGAGCGCTGTGAAACTTAGCACGGTATATCTTCATACAAGTCTTAATATACTGTCGTTTAATTTAATGGAATGTTATGCGAACTTAAAAATAGTGGATGTGCATTTTTTAAATCTCTTTTTTATATCTCGTGTCCTAAGTTGGATATATGAAAATAGGGTATTTAGCTCTTCACGGAACTACTTGTTTCTCTGTCCCTTTTATTTTCTAGCAAGTTTAGTTATAAGTTCAGGAGTTAGCTTTAGTTGTAGGTATTCATTTCATCATCATTTTTTTTATAATCGCCCCAACCATTAGGGGCCGATAACCCCTTAAAATAACAATCACCAGCATATTTTTATATTTAACAATTATTTAAAATAATTAAAAATATACTATTAAAATCAGCAGTCTTTCCTGATGCTAGTAGTGTTCTTAGCTTTGTAACAATCAGGAGATCGTGCGAGACTCAGCAGAGAGAATCAGAATACACTGTCTCGCGCTCTGACTAGGGTGTTCCCTCGGACATAGCTACGGCAATGCCACTCAGCGTGGCAAACGTTTTACGGCGGAGCCTTATGCGTGAGGAGTTGAATACTGAATCATTATTTTTTGACCGTCCAGCGGCGTTAATACGCGCACCACAGCCGCGAGGGCTCATGCCACAAGTCCGGAGATCGCAGTTCGAATCCCGGCGCTGAAGGCGGCCATCCTGAGTGTGGTCTTTCCCCGTCTTTTTTCACACTCCACCCAGGAAAATGATCTGATAGCACCTTACTTCAAGTCCCGGGGCACCTACCTCATCCGTATCCCTAACACTTCTTCCACCTTATGGTGTAGTGACTAGCATAATTGGTTGTCACTGCGGAGGTTCGTGTTTGATTCCGGGCACAGTCAAGAAATTTTATTCTGGTTTGAGAGCTGGAACGGAGTACACCCAGCCTCGTGAGGCAGCAACGAGGAGTGATGAATTCAATTCCATTCTCGGCCATCCTACAAGCAGTTTCCGTGGTTTCTCTCACTCTTACTCTAAGCAAATGCTGAATTAGGGCCACGGCTGCCTCGTACCTAAATCCTGGCCCCAATTACACACACTGGTACAGCCATTACAATGACATAAGTTATCAGACAGATTCCGTACACACGCAACTACAACGGGCTACATGACTACGATGTCGTAAAGCCTCTAAATGAAACAACAAACACTATATCACGTGGGAACTGAATTGTGTGTTACTCGATAGAAAATGATTACATGCAGCAATACACTTGCAAATAATATGCCGGAGCATGTGTCCCCATAATTTCGACGTACTCTGCACTGATGTGTTTCATTGCAATAATAACAATACATAATATACTATATTATACCGACAGCGGTAGTCACGCTCACTAACACGCAGCTCTAGGCCATGGAACCAAGCTCTCTGCCGGTTCGGTAGACATGGTTTCGAGTCCCACCGTTGGCCTTCCTTGTAATGGTTTTCAGTGGTTTCCCATTTTCAACTCCAGGCAAATGCTCGGACGATACCTTCTGATAAGGCACGGCCGCTTCCTTCCAGATCCTTGCCCAGTTTCATTCATGTAATCTCTCATTAACTCCTCTAATGAGGTTGGCGTCAGGAAGAGCATCCGACGGTGAAAACTAGCTGCCACATAGCCTTTCATTGCAGCTCATCCCCAACCCCGTTGAAAACGGGAATAATAAAGGATTGCAAAGCAAAGCAAACTCCGTACAGGCCATGGAGGCCCTGGGAGTAGTGGAAAGTAGAGGCTTCCACTTATTGTGACAACAGCACTAGATGTGATGGAGTTGTTAGCTCCACGCCCGACCGTCTTTGATCCCAGGAATTATCCTGGTACTCATTTCTGGTGTAGGCTGAGTGAACCCCAGGGCCATTTGCGTGTCCGAAAGTGGTAGTTCTGTTTCTAAAATCCACTACCTGGGTGGGGATCGAACCCACTCTCTTTCAGTTAGAAGCATTGTGCCTCTACCGACTGCGCCACGCAGCCCCAATAATGGGTAGACATACAAATATTTACTGTATTATTATTATTATTTCCTTTGGTGTCATAATCAGTCTTCCACGGGCGTTATTGACGGCTCCTATACTCTCAAAGGTTGCTCGTGCCCTCTCCTGATAGGGCGCCGTCTACATATTACGTAATCACCTTTTGGTCGATTTTTGAACACCCCTCCCCGATGTTGTTACGCATAATCATATCTCCCCCACCCCTGTATCGCGAATTCACAAAGAAATACCAAATATTTGTGATATCGTCACAATTTATCCGCGTACATAAATGAAACAAGAAACTCAACGCAGAGACTCTGGGACACCAGTTACTGTAAATAAATATAACGCTATAGCTTCCTGAGGTGCTTCGTGGGCAAACAAAAGCACAAGAGGTTTATGAACAACTTTGTTTTTCATAAAAAAATAGGTTTTAAAACCCGTATATGATCTGAATGGAAGTATTCTTTGAACGAAGTAAGGCTTCTGCTAACTTTATTGTTTATTATTTAATTGCGAAGTGAAACAACAATATGCTGCCGTCTTCTGTCAATTCTCATTTGTCTAAAAAATAAATCCTCTGTACATCGTAGAAGCTTTTCCTGGAATAGAAATAAGTCCCACGCGGAGCGCACTTCCTTAGCGCTGTAGTTAAGAAGGGACTTAGAAGTGGAGCATCCCCAGATTAGTGCAAAAAGCACTCCATATATTAATTCCGTTTTCATTATTTTACTTTTACAAAGCTGGGTATTAAGTTGAAGCCAATATTAAAACTAAATACAACGCAGAGCAGAATGTCAAAGAAGAAGAAACGATACGAACGGCTACTTATAAAAAGTCATCACGGTTCCAAGAATTGCGAGAATCAAATGAAGAATAATGTTCTTACTAGCGTGGTGAGAACTGAATTAAGTACCGTATTATGTTTAGCATGCACATCGTCCTAATATTGCCTGAAAATCTTCTTGAGGGGAATGGGAAGGAAAATAGGCAGGCGATTAAGTTATTATTATTATTATTAATAAATTATTATTGTTTTCTAATATTAATATTGCACCGACAATTACGTGATAAGCATTTGCCAATACCCAAAGATGGGATGAATCGCAGAAGATTCACGGTCCCCGGCTAGAAAAATCGTTGTACGACCCTGAAAAATAACACATAGTAAGATACAATAACTAATATTATGTTATGGGACTAAATTACTTCATTTTAGCTTTCTAACTAGCTTGGAGAGTGTGAAATTTCGAATCTTGGGCGTGACGGTTAAGGTGTAAGTATTGGGCGTCTATTATTATCTCCATAGCATAATACGATTCACTAAACTAATGCTAAATACAACACAAAGTTGTCCATAAAAGTTACGAGCAATCGTATTCTTCGTACTCGCCTGATTTATTCATAATCGCAAATTTACAAAATAAGAAAAATGAACTAGTTCATAATCATATCTCAAATAATAACTTCCCAAAATAAAATTCTTCACGGTAATTTAAATTCCAAAATGTGACTTGCATTCTTTATCTAGTCACCTTTCTCATTTTTAAAGAGTTCAAAATGAAAATTATAATAATAACTCACATATGCTGACTATCTTCCATCTAATTTTCTTAAATCCCAAAATTCACAAAATCCTTTACTCTATACAACAACTCCTTTACTAAATTACGCCTCGTAAATATTAATTTCATTGCCCTCTGTTCTAATCTTCAATATATATTGAACCCGCTGAGCTATGGTTCATGTGATATTTTTATAACAGCACATTTATGATGGGATGTAGTACCTTTGAACACACCCAGAAAGCCACGTGGAGCTGAGAGCTCATGCTATACTCTTTGAAGTAGCGGTGAATCGTACTTTTGACTTTGGTGAAGTCTGCTAATTATATATCTGAGATCTTATTAATTAATTTTATCTTTCCACGAGACTCAGAATATTCCATTTCGTCATGCAGCATTATTAAAACATTTTGGAGAATGTTTATTTTCGCTTAAGGTAAGGTAATACCCTTGCAGATACGCAAACAGGAACGTAAGTAGTCGTTCAACGACTTCGGTTTGACGACCTACTTCCTAGAGGAACTCAGTGCCTTGCACTAGGTCTGGAGAATCCGCCCCGTGTAGGCGTGAAATTGCATCCGTCCTATAAGATGTAGAAAATATCCGCTGTTTAGCGTGGGAGTTATTATCAGGTGCCATCGTGCACGAATATACTGCAAATCACTGTTATTTATGCACAGTGAGCAACAAGACGCATATTGGGAAATAATTGGCAAGTATAGTGAATTTTATAACATTACCGTAACAGCACATTTTTGTACCCACATGTTTGTGGAGGGCCGAGTGCCTGGTGAAAAATATAGAGGTAAACGTGTTATAACTACTTTGAATAAGTGTGATTATGAATGTATAACATATTTGAATTGCCACAGTGAATTTTTCAATTCCAAAACGACGCACATTTCACGGATGCCACGTGATGTAAAAGTGGCGTCAGCACACGTGAAGAACCATAGAACAGTGCTTGCTCACGTATTAATTCATATCTGCGAAGTAAAGGCTGTGTTATTAGTTGAAATTAAAGCCTGTAACATTTACTACGAACATTGTGATTTTGAAGTGAAAGAATGAACTACTACACGATTTATTTTACCACCCACGTGATCAAACTATTCTACACCATGTTTGAGACCGACGTCATGGGCTAATACCGCTATGGTATGAGGGTGATGTTTCTATTGGAACCAGCATGATGGTGGAGCTTCCAGAACAGCGAACGAGGAGGAAGGAACCTAGGATGCCATTCCCAGGCATATCCAGTACATCCACGAAGTTGTCGACAGGGACAGATCGAACCCTGGTCTTTGGAGGAGTCCAAATGGGAGTCCTGATGAGGATGATACCGTTCCGGAGAGCCAGGGATGAATTTGTACAACCCTTGTCGTTGAACAGAGGGCTGAGTGAGAGCTCCTCCATTTCGTGAGTTCTTGTACACCCTTTCCCGTTCTAGTTTCTGGTGGTATAGTAGGTTTAATGTAGTTTGTGAACCAACCGAAATCAGTGTCAGCCATTTTTATAGGTAGGGAATGTAACTAGTCTAATTAGATGTCATTTATTTCAGTTAGAGTGAGACACCCTTGGGTCAGACATTTTGGTCAGCCCTGGTGCAGCTTGATGAACGTCGTAGAACGTCAATGCCTATCTTTTGCTAAACGTGACCGTAGTCATTTGAGGCTACTTTGTTCAACCCTATTTGGGGTGATTTTTCAAGTCTTTGCTGACTTAAGTTATGGCAATCAGATGCCATGGATATTACTTAAACTGCATTCTTTGCAGCCAGTCTTTGTTACACCCCTGACTTCGTTAGAATAGTCGTATCAGTTAGGTAATCGACTGTAATTACCAGTTTTGTAACTGCATTATATTTCATATGAAATGAGCTCAGAAGCCATTCTTGGTCAAGTGTGGACCTAATAAGTAGAAGGGATGTTTCGTTGTTTAGCATCGAACCCAGTTCCCAGCGTATCATTAAGCAGATCCAGAGTGTGGAATCTGCGCCACAATTATTATTTTGTTAGTGTCATGTGAAGACACATATTTATTTGATGTTGTACAAGCAACTACTGAATTATATCTTTGTAAGCAAAGAGCTCCAGCAATAGTGACATTGCTATCATTTAGATGTCTTTGGTTTGAAAGACGGAATTATATTATTGTATTCAGATTTATAGCGTGTTTTTATACACGTATTCTTCGAGGTTTATAACCTATGGTAAAGTTTTTATGATGAGGCCAGATGTACAGTTTTTTATTTTGTTTAAATCGCCGGCCTTGATAGTTAGAGTGTTGTGTCAGATGAGCGCAGGAATGTTGTAGCCTGCCAGTGACACAAACTGTTTTGTGACCCAGTGCCCTTGAGAGCACGATTGTATTGTGAGACAGAATTACTTTGACAAGAGACAGAATGCTTGTTGTATTCGCTTTTCCTTTCATTGCAACTTAGCTCATGGAACCCAGTGTCCATTCTTGTATCTGATCACATGTTTTTATAGATTGTGTTTTGTTAGTTAAACGCACTGTTGTGTGTACCGTCGATTGACCTGTACAGTTATGTCAGGTTTTCTATAGTATGTTGTAGGCTACCCTGTTATAGGAGGAATTTATTGTATGGAGGTATTTGTGTGTACCTTGTCCGGGATTGTTCCCGTTGACCAGATGTTACTGGAGGGTTACTGAGTGTGCAGGCCCATCCCAGAGTTATTGAACGCGAGCTTTGCGCCGCTGGTAACTTGTGTTATTGTGTGTCCGAGTTGTTATTGCTCGTTGATTATATTCCGACTTTTGAGTCGAGGCTTTTGGTGGAGAATGATCTCAGTGGAGACACTCCGTGCCCAGGCTATTGTCAGTATTATTCGCCATAAACCAACGATAAACCTAAACCGACATCTTAATAATACAACGCATAATTTTGGTAAAACAAAAGCTAACTAACGAATTCTTTCTATCTAACTTTGTTCTTTTGCATTTGGAACCTGCTGACATGGCCGTGCAGATGAAGGTATTTTCTTTTGAGGAAATGACTAGGACAGCTGATACTCTTGAAGCGACCTGAAGCATGCTCGAACCTTGAGTTCGTAGCTTGTGGAGCGCAGGCCATGCGATGTTAGACGTAGTCTTAACTACGCAGTCGTCACCGTAACTACACACATTAGATGACTATGGCTTACAAAGAGTAAACCAAGGTACAGGCAGGTATTTTAATAAAACTGTTGTCTCTTTCATTACTTATTTATGATGTAAAAGTGTATGAATCCTATATGTTACCCTATTGTGTGCTGTTAGCACCTAGTTACTAAGAATAATTAAATGTTTTTTTTTACATGGCTGTTCACTTAGCTTTGAATGTAATTGTTTTCTGTTACGGACGTCATCGCCGTAAATTTTGTTATTAACTGACAGGACTTAGCTAGACGAATTAACGTTAAATGTAAATGTGGAGATGGTATCATCCTAACTTAGATTTGTTTTGCTACCCTGTTAAATGTAAATTCTGATATTAGCTTGATCTTGTAACTTGACCTAGGGACTTGCGTCGTACCATTTTCCTAGTGTTGCTGTTGTTGCTTTGTTATTGTGAGATAGATCTTTCGCGAGGGTTTTCCGTAACTTCTCAGGTAGGGACCTGCTCTTTATTTTTGTTTGTTTATTAACTTGCGGACTAGCCGATTGAAACCCTCCGAACTAGGCTAGGGGCTTGTGAATTTTAACAATAAATTTTCACGGTGTTTTACGTAAGTCTGGATGTTTATTTTCTCAGTCTAGTTTTTAAGGTGAACCTTTCCTTAGGCAGTCTATGACCATCGTCACCATGTACCACGATCCCTGTGGACTACAGTTTCTCGTGCTGCTTTGGCCTATTTGGAAGTTCACCTGATCCTCACGGCAATTATGTCCGACGGATGAGATGTTAGGGAAGTCATTTCGGCTGTTGGCTATCCTGACAGCTCCACCGACGGGGTCTCAATATATTATATATATTATATAATATTTACATAGATTTCTAAAAGCCTCTCCTGACTTTCAATTAATAAACTTAAATGTTTATTACCTTTACTATACTTTCTCCTTTAATAATATTCCTTCAATTCAGAATTTCACTAACATGTATCGTTCTACTCTTGTTTCATTATCAATAATTATTTCAACTGTCCGTATAGTAAAGTAAGGCTGAATTCAACTGTCAAATCTAATTAGTTATATAATAATAATAATAATAATAATAATAATAAATTAAATATTGCTCCAACAAAGTTATTACTTCCTATTATGCATTGTATAATCGTTCATCATATTAGTTTCCTTCAGCTGCTATCTAATATTCCTTCATAGATCATTCCATAGCATTTCATAATAACTTTTATGTTCGACCCTCACTATTATGTGTCAGAAAACTGTATCATAATGATGGTCATTATAACACTGTTTTTCATTATGATACAGTTTCTCCAGCCAATCAGAGCTCGTTCATTGACCAATTAGGTAACGATACCTTCGCGCATGCGCTCAAAATCCAACATGTCGGACATAAACACAACATCGAACTGTAATAAATTACCGACATGGAATACGCACCGTCCATATGTTCGCGTAAATAAACTGGCGAATATGAGACAAGAAATAGCACTGTACCTTAATATCACCAACACTAATTTCTACACACCGCATTGTCTTCAAATTACTCCGGTGACAATATTACTGAGGGGCGGCAGATGTAAACATATGGCCTGCATATGGCATTGCAAGCACACAGAGCGCATACGTCGGTCGTTCAGAGATCTTGAAAGATTGATTGATTGATTGATTTTATTTTCACGGCTACACTTAGAGCTTAAGAACTCCTTTACAGTAGCGCCCTACATAAAATAAGGTTAGGGCTTATACAAATAAAACATTTCACTTACATTCACAATATAAATAATAATAGTCTAACAATAGTACAAAAAGACAGTAATAATACAATAATAATAATAATATTAATAATTATAATGAAAATATTATTTACAAAAGAGAGCATACAGACACAGTATCAACCCGAAAAGTAAACATCATATACTGTACAAGAAAAGCTATTAAATTGGACAGGTTGTCAGCTATTGTCCTGATGTTATAATTGAACTTAAAAAAAGTATTTTAACATAATGCAGTAATGAAATGTGAGAGGTATACTGCTCCAAGAAGCAGGATGAAAGATGTCTTTTGAAAGCTGCAGTGCTTGCAATGTTGACGAACTTATATAAATCGAAGGTGTTGAAGAGGCGTGAGGCGGTGCAAACAAAAGATTTATTGAACTTCATGGTTCGGTGTATAGGAATCTGGAGTGTTAATTTTGTGTATCTATTTTCTCGATTATGAACAGAATGCATTGGTGTAAAGGCATTGTAGAGATATAACGGGGTCTTGGTATGTAATATTTTATGTGTCAGAATGGCAACTGATAGCTGCCTGCACTGGTGGAGTTTCAGCCATTTCAGCTGCACGTAGTAAGGTGTGATATGTTCATCTCGCCTTACATCCAGAATGTACCGAACACATGCATTCTGGACTCTTTGTAATTTGATGTTCTGTGTTTCTGGTAAATCATTGTATACAGCAGAGCCATAATCAATGATTGGAAAAATGAGAGTTTGGACGAAGAGCTTACGTATGTTAGGAGGGGTGTATGAAACAGTTCTTTTCAGGAGATGCATAGTTGATACAACCATCCTTACCCCATTAGACGTATGCTCTGCCCACGACAGTGTTGTATCAAATATCACTCGAAGATTATTGACAGTGTTGCTATATTTAATATAATTATCTAGTATCTTGATGGGTGGTAGCGAATTAAAATCCACTGAATTTAGAAGTTTTGTATATCCAATGGATATTAGTTGTGTTTTAGATATGTTCAAGTTAAGATTATGATTTAGGGCCCATTCACAAAGCCTGTCAATGTCTTCATTAAACAGATTCATACGATCACATGCAGTGCTAAGCGTGAGGTGAAAATAGGCTTGGAGGTCATCAGCGTATATATGAAAAGAACTATTTCGGAATTCATTCGAAACATCGTTTATATATATCGAGAAGCATAGTGGACCTAAGCCAGATCCCTGAGGTACTCCACTTTCTACCGATTTCCAGTCTGAGGAGGAGCCATCCGCGAGGACCACTCTCTGTGTACGCATGGAAAGGTATGATTTGAACCACTCTGAGAGAAGCCAAACATTTCAGCTTTGCAAGAAGTATATTGTGATTCACACAATCAAAAGCCTTACTGAAATCGAAAAGACATAAGATTGTAAGCTGACGCTTGTCCATAGCTGAGCGTATATCATCGCCGACCTTTAACAATGCAGTGGTGGTACTATGCCCCTTTTTAAACCCAGATTGGTAAGGATTGAATATATTAAATTTAGTTAGGTATTCACATACTTGTTCATGAACAATTTTCTCAAGCGTTTTACTAAGGGCACAAAGGATATTTATTGGTCTAAAGTCACTACAACTAGTGGGGTTTTTATTTTTTGGTACTGGACGTATGTTAGCACACTTCCAAAGAGACGGGTATACTCCACTTTGTAGAGAGAAATTAAATAGATGGATAATTGGGGGTAGAAATACTTCAAGACAGTTAGAAATAAGAGAAATTGGGATGCTATCAGGGCCTCTTGCTTTTGTACGAATTGATTTGATGGCTTTCACAATCTGGTGTGGGTAAACATACATAAAGAAAAATTTTTCATGGGCAGGGGGAGGGGTGGATGTGTATTTCATGACGGTCTCTGATACTCTTAATACATCAGCAATTGACGCAACATTTGAGTAATGTTCGTTTAATTGTGATGCAGAGACAGGCATCTCAACATCAGTGACTGAACTGGCACCAACTCCCAATGATTTTGCAGCACGCCATCTGGCGGAGGTGGTTTTGCAGTCACCGAAGAGGTTGTACATATATTTCACTTTTGTGTTCCTAATTGTTTGTTTTGTCTTATTACGCAGAATTCTATACTCTTCATAGTCAATGGTAAGTTTAGATTTAATAAATGTTATACGTGCTTTATCACGTTTCTTTAAAAGCGTTTTGATTTCTTTACTGATCCACGGAGCAGAGCTATGTTTTATATCCACTTTCTTTTGCGGTGCATGCATATCATAGAGTTTATTTACCCAATCATTAAATAGAGTCACTTTCTCATCTATGTCAGTGGATTGGTAGAAATTCTGCCAAGGGAGTAATTCTGCGTCCGTTTTAAAATCATTTAAATTAAATTTGCTGAAGTCACGTACAAAGATTGATTTTGGTCGAAGTTTCGGGGTAGATAAAGAAAACACTGCATACAGGAGATCATAGGCTGAGAATCCAGCAGCTGGTTCTTGTCCGTAGTCAACAACGAGGTCATTACAGTTTGAAGAGATAATATCGAGAGAGCTGTCACAAGTAGCTGTGTGAAATATAGTATCGAATGGTAAACATTCAACATTTCAGGAACAGAGCACATCACATACCTGTTCAGTTTCAAAAGCTCCACTACCAAACCGAGCATTAACGTCCCCAACAATAAAAACATATTTATAATCAAGAATGAACCTGTACATGTCATTCAGAAAAATATCTAGGTAGCCAGCTTTCGGTGGACGGTACACACAAGCAAAGAGAATTTTAGTTTCGGTAAGAGAAATGTCAAGTATAATGTATTCAGGCCTCTTATTATATTCACCAGGATACTGACTTAGCACGCTATCCCTAAGGTAAACTGCAACACCACCTCCACCGACGGTTAATCTGTCATTTCTAATGACTTTATAGCCAGTGAGAGAGACAGCAGCATTTGGAATTGAGGGCTTGCAAAAGGACTCACTTACTGCAATTATGTCAATAGACGAACCACCAAAGACGTGACAAAATTCAGAATAGTGAGAGGAGTCAACTAATGATTGAGCATTGATATGAGCAATTTTTAGGCAGTTTGTGTTTTTCAGGCTGATAGCGGAAAGTATGTCTGATAAAGTATCGTCAGATACAACCATAGGTACAAGTTAAAACATCTTGTAAAGTAGTGAAAGGCATTGCCTAGTCACTCAGAAGAGAAATTAGTACAGTGACCATTATATGTCGTCATTCATAATCTACAATAGCACAAACTACAACACAATTTAGAAGCTAAAGAAAAAGTTAAGTTATGACAGATGGCACATAAATATATGAGTTAAATAATGACACAGTGAAACACACTGCAATCTTCGGTAACATTTTGGAATTACACAGTCATGTCATCAGATCTGTCTAGAATTGAGCTAGGCATAGTTTAAAGTCACTTGTCACTCACCAACCAACACACCCTGAAAATGCCATTAAGGTTTTATATCTCAAGACATAGTGTACGTTATAGCTATATATACTATACATTTAATTTAACATTTGTGATAGGTTGAATTAAAAACAAACAAAAAAAGGAAATACGAATACAATGAAATTAAAGTTGAATGTGGTTTAAAGCAGGCCTACTAGTCTCCAGCTTGTACCCAATATAGGTCTACTTAAAGAACATAAAATGTATTCACATTGCATGATGCAAGGATAGACAGGAAATGTTAATCTGAAAACATAACAGTGATGGCTACAGGTGGCAGCTGAAGAACTATTATTTATAATAATTACCATCCATTGGGGTTAATCTCACTAAATGTCTGTCAGAGGAGAGAGAGAGGACTCTTGCAGTCCTGAGCTAGCAGCCATTAAATCATCTGCGAACTGGGTTAACTTTGTTTTGCCTGATCTGTATGACAATATCTATGTCATGGAGTAGCCTATAGCTCACATTCACCATTAACATTAACGACGTGCATAGGAGAAGAAAGATGGGTTTGGGCTGGGAGCGAAAGGTGAAAGCGAAGGAAGCTTGTAGTTTAACGTGACCGTTAATCTCGAGATCATGAGCCACGGGACCTCCTTTTTACGTGGAATCCGAACCACAGGACATGGCATTTCACTTCGAAAATCTCACATGCATTGACCGGGAATCAAAGGTGAAAGCAAGTAAGCAAGTAAGTAAAGACGTAAGTAGTGTTTAAAACTGATTAATTGTTGGAAAAGGCTTGGTACTGGTAGGCTACCTAAGAGAGAAGCTTAATATTTATAAAAATCATTTTGCCAACCTGTTCAATAAGGGAAGGAAGCTTGGAACTAATAGCAAGCAGTATAGCCCAGTATTGGTGTCTATTTGATAAAGGCAGATTTACAAACGTTATAGAATTTAGCAGACAATTTTCTAAATGTTGTTGCCTAGGAGGAATGTGGTATTTCTTAAATTTAAGTTTCCCAGCCTTACTTGGTTTCGAGCAATAGGCACCGGTATTATGGTATACAGTTGGTACAATCAATTGGTTAAAGTTAAAATTACATTAGTAAGGGATATAACACTGATCACACTAACTTAGATCAATCTAAGGTCATTGAAATTGTCAGCCTATGGTGAATACCTCGGCTAACTGCAAAGATGACGCCATTATTGGACCAACAATGCTTAACTCTCACCTTGTCGATTGTTTTGTGGAGCAATTCCAACCGTAACTTGGTTAGGTCTTCCCTAATTACAGTCCCAGTTCCCTTCAATTACAGAGATATCATACTTACCACTCGCTCTCCGATCACAAAATTCAAGTGGCTGACTCTCAACAGATATTTATGAATATTTATGTTAAAACATATAATAAAGTTATAATTATCGTCGAACATAAACAGTCGTATGCAACTCGCCCATGATGGTAATTAAGACACTCGTATGGAAATTATAAAACTCGCATACGCTCGTTTTATAAAAATACTCGTGTCTTAATTATAGCCATTATAGGCTCGTTGCATTATGTACTATAAGTAGGCCCTATCCTTGTAATCCACTATGAAATTACACATAAGCACAACATTACTGTATCACTATACCATTATCCATTCCTTTCACACAATATTATTTATCTCATCGAAGACTTCATTTTACCATACTCCTATTTTATTATATTCCTTTACATATTTCTCTCAACAACGTCATATAGATCGATTGAAGATCTTATTCATTCCTTCATAATAGCATATTCATTAACCTTCACATAACATTACAATGCAACCTAAACTGCTCCTATAATTTTGTTCTCCTTAATAACCTTGTGCTTCATAATTCGTCGAATTAATACTTATTTTAACCGTGCAACAATGCAGAATATTAAACTTCTCCGTTGAATGATCGTGTGGCCTCCGGAGAGGCCGAGTGCAGGTCTTTCTAGTTGACGCCCGTGGACGACCTGCGCGTCGTAATGAGGATGAAATGATAATGAAGACGGTACATACACCCAGTCCCCGAGCCACGGGAATTAATGCCAGGAGATTAAAATCCCTGATGGTTCGGCCGGGAATCGAACCCGGGGCACTTTGGGCCAAAGCCTAGCGCGCTAACCATTTAGACACGGATCCGGGCAACTTCTCTGTTAATAACTATCTTTACAATGTAGTAATTCCATAACATGCGTTATTCAAGCAATATTCATCCATTAATCTTCATAATAATAATATCATTCCTTTCTCACCTCACTGATCTATTCGAATTATCAATTATAATGATATGTCATAACAAATGATTTTATTTGACCCTTGTTAAGTATTCGAAAACGTCGCTATTGTAGAAATCTATTAGAATTCATTAAGAATTTCTACAATACTGGATTTATTTGACATTGTCAGCTGTCGACTTCAATTTAATGAATCTAAATTCATCCTCAAATCTATCATCTCAAATGTCTGTTCTCCTTAATATGCCTCGAATATCGATCCTCACCCAGTTCTTTCACTGATCTACAAATGTTCATCAAATCCTTAATTATCCTTAAATAACCTAATATTATAAAAATCTTCAGAATATAAATAAAAATAGTAAACCGAAAATTCTAAACTTAAAATACAAAAACCTAAATTCGAATATAATAAAAATTAAATCCAAAATACAAATATAAAAATTCCTAAATTCATAATAGTTTCAATTTAAAATCCCAAATATCCAAAAATATTAAAATTCAAAAATAGCAAAACATCGGTCTAATGAAATTCAAAAAGTCACTAAAATCTTCTAATTATAATAATAGAATAATAAAATCGTCGAAAATGGTTCTAAATAATATTTAAATGTTGCAAATGACTACGGTGATGAAGTTTTTGTTCTACCTGGTGCTGGGTATGTTTTTTTTTTTTTGAAGAATTCATCATAAGATAGATTTCTCTACCTCCTTATATCTCCAGTCTCCTCCTGCTCCTTCTTGATACTGCTAACTGGATCTCCTTCCCTGCTTTCGGATTCTTCTTCTGACTGTAGTTGAACTGCGTTCTCGTTCAAATCTCGCCCTCGGTCTTCTGTACTCAAACTCGTCTGGTCGTCTGCTTTTTTTTTGTTTCTTCATTCAAGTCGAATCTCGAAGTTCTCTTCATGTTGTTAAATTTGAAAAACGTTCGTAGTGAATTACTAACTCCCGGAATTCTCATCTTCTCACAGGTTATGTTTCCCATTTCATAGTTTACTCCTCCATATCCACAATTTTCGTAAATTCTGAAGATGTCCCTCTCAATTTCGATTAAATTTTCATGGTTAAAATTTTGAAAATAATCCCTTGAAGTTGCCTTATAGATCTCATATAGTGACGTTTCTTCTCATATATCAGCTTTCTAACAATGCTTATATGCCTGTATAATGTTTAAAATGTTCGTAGAATCTGCCTTAGAATTATTCATTGTTCGATGAATAATTACTGAATCTTCCTGATAGATGATTATGCTAATGCTTATATTTATATAATAATTCAGTAGAATCTCGATAATGTTCAATAATTCTGTCAATGTTCATACAATTTCACTCGTAGATTTATATTGTTCAAAAAACTCAACTTACTTTATCACTTCGCAATGTTCAAATATTCACTTTATATCATTTCATAAAATATCACAAGTCCCACTTAATACGATATCTCTAGCACGATGTCTTTCAAAATACTTGGCCGTCAATGTAGCCTCAGCTTCCGATATATGAACTTTTGAAGTCTCCGCACTCGGGTTAAGTTTCGTGACACGTCCATCTCGTTCAGACGTTAAAATACCAATATTCCTGGATCGAATCTCCCCCCCCCCCCTCTTCTCAATTAAAAGCGCCTCTTCTCAATTTGTGTAATAATTTTGCAGATCTTCCTGAAAATATTCTTTTTATACTCAAAACATAGTAATTTACTTAATAATTTTCTCCATCTTCTGGTGAATTTAAATCTCCTCTATGACTTCCGTATCTAATGATATGAGCTCATTACCAAATTATTCAATTCTTCAGCTTTCCATTGGCGGAATCTTACCACGTAATAAATTTCGTTAACACCTCCGCAGTTCTGACGTTAAATGACACGTGTAACCACCCCTTGTCAGTCACGCTTCTACCTTGCATTTTTATTGTTTCATTTCTTTTGTCGCGTGGATCCTTTCAAAACAAGCTCACTTCTCGTTTCATTGTGTGGCGTGTGGCGGTCAGTCGTCCCGTCTTATTGAAAGAAATCATTTGCCGTGCTAACAACCGCCTCTATTTTCTTTTTAATAAAAATATACTCTGCAGTTCAGCATTTCCTTTGACATCTCCAAGCCCCTCTTCTTGACTCGCCTTGTATAAATGAGTTTCATCACTTCATCACTCTCGTCTCATTAACAATATTCTGATCATTCATTCAATGTACAACGAATTACTGTCATTTTAATAAGCAAAGTATGGGTTCAGTACGGAACAGCGCCTTTTCCTACCAGCTCGTCTGAAATAACGGTAAGACCTATCGTGCTCAGAATGGTCCCAAATGTTCTCATTAGCTGTGTATAGAGTGCCTTAAAACAATATCAACTGTATCTACTAGGTAATTTGAAGAATAAGTAGTTCAATGAAGAACTAACTCTGCCTATTTTTATCACAAAACTACCCTAGCAATTAAATAGATTATTCAACTGATGCCTTGTGACCTGCATTGTGATCAAATGTAGGGTAACCATTTGAAACTCGTAACTCAATATCAACACATCGATGCCATTTTTCAAAATGTTTTAAATTAATTTTAAGGTGGCAAAATGGCGTTATTTGGTTGCTGCACCTGTTGCTTAAGATACTTCACATCAATACATCTCTCTTACTGGAAATACAATGAACAAAACATTAAAACTGATCGGGTAATTGTGAACACTACCATAGACATGGGATATTATTGCGAGGAGCCACAGTAGTTCATGTTTGGGAAACACATATGCAGGACTTCTATAATTTATGAAAAGTAAGCTAGAGATTTCTGTACCAGGTAATTATTATCATATATATACCGACAGCACTGGCCACGCTCGCTAAAGCCCAGCGTTAGATCATGGGGCCAAGCTCTCTGCTGACTCGGTAGACGCGTGGGTTCGAACCCCACCATCAGCTGTCCTTGAAATGGTTTTCCGTGGTTTCCCATTTTCAACACCAGGCAAATGCTGGGACGGCACATTCTAACAGGCCACGGCCGCCTCCTTCCACATCCTTGCCCAGTTTCATTCATCTTCATCCATTCCATCTCTCATCCCGACTCGCAGGTCGCCCAAGGGCGTCGACTTGAAAGACCTGCACTCGGCCTCCCTGGAGGCCGCACGAAAAAAAATCATATATATACCTAGGTATATAGGGTTAGCACAAATGATTTAAGCGATTTCATGCACATGCATTATTGAATGTATATAGCTTACGCCATTGACACATATGACAATTAAAAGAGAAACTCATCAAGTTTTGTGAGCCTGCTTGCTACAAATTCTCGATGTGCCCTCTTCGTGGCACACGGCAAATATCGATACGGTAGTCCAACTCCGACCACGCACGCTGAAGCATATCCCGGTCAGTTTTTGCTACAGCCGCATGGATCCGTTTCCTCTTTTCAACATGATTAACTGGCATGGGTGGTACATAAACTCCAACTTTGATAATTCACAATAAAAATAAATCACACGGGATCAGATCAGGCGACCGGAAAAGCCAGCGCTGCGCCCCTAAGGGTTGAACATTAATACAAATACGCGTCAGAGTGGCAGTGGAAGATAAAAGAGGAAGAAACACTTTTGATAGAAAACGGTGACAGGAAATCACGTTCAACTTACTGCTGGGCCCAATGGATCGCAAATTGAACCCAAGAACATTCCCTAAAATGAACACAGTAAGATAAAATTGCTTAAGGCTAAATCCAAAAGAAATATAAAAATCTCATGAAACTAATTAATGAAAACATAGAGGCGTGTTAATCGTGCCTTTGTTGCATCACAAAGACAAGATTGACGAAATCGAGAGAGAGAGGTAAGGAAATTAAGGAAATCTAAAATTATAAAGAATGAAATCGAAACCAAACAAATTACTTATGAACTATGTATTCAAAATATATCAAATAAAATGCGCGCATAAATAAACATACAAATGTAAAGACAGAGGTAAGAATTACTTATACGTAGTCCTAACTAAATATATATTAAATTAAAAGAAAATACGCGTACGCGAACAAACACAGTAATGAAAACAAAGAAAAAGGTAAGCTAAGACAAGATCAAATAATATAAAAAGAAACCCAATACTAAGAATAAAGCATTCAAAGACTTAATAAAATAAAAGCTCGACCGAACCTGACTACAGCTCAATAACTTGAATCCAACGAAAAGATACGAACATAAAATAAATTAAAATTAAATTTACAAAAGGCAGAGAGAAACGACAAACTTGCAAAAGTCAAAAATTGAACTGCAACAAGACGTGAAGCTTTTCATGATGTTATGTAAACATACCGGAGGGAAGGGGGAGGAGCGAGGGGGAGTAAAACAAAGGGGAGAGAGGTCTCACGGAGATCGGAGGAAGGAGAAGAAAAGGGGGATTATCATTAAGATATGTAATACGGCGAAAATCGAAAGAAAAACAAAACAAAAGGAAAATGAAATATACGGAGATACATTACATTACAATTGACTTGGGACGAGAGAGACCAGTAAAAATTGAAAGCACGCTATAAAAAATAGGCTTATACTCCAACATAATGCCGCACAAACGCGACATATAAAAAAAAGAATAATATGACATCGGGGCTGGAGAAATCACAGTTAACCACCGTCACATATATTCTATAAACAAAGGGGGCACGTATTAGTGGGAGACGTGGACATAAGTCCCGTTACCTCACAGATACTGTCCGCAAACAAAGGTCCGATTGCAAACAATCAAACGAAACGTTTGTGTGGCGCAAAAGAGACACCGACGCAAAAAACGTGCACCATGGCTCGACAGAAAACATACATAAGCCAAGAAGAAGAAATGCAACACTTTCGAATCTTACCAAAGAACAGACTATGAGGAGGGTAAATAACAAAAGCAGAAAAAAAGAGACTCCGCCGTATTACATTACGTAAGGTCCCAGGGATCTGGTTCAAGGATTAGAATACAAAAAATCACATCGTGAAAAGAAAAGTGAATTAAGGAAAAGAAGAAACACCGAACTTGAACAATTACATTTACGTTATATAGAAATACACTGAGCCGCACTCACATTCCGCTGCGCCATGAGGGTGGGCCTCTGCCCGAATACACATGTTTGCACTACATCTCGGCACGTCCAAGACTGAATCAGATTCTGTCCCCCAGAGAGGAGAGAAGCCTCCCAGAAATATAAAATGCGTAGTTTGGGAGTGGCCCAAACCCACGTCAAATATTGGCAGAGTCAGTAGCAGATTAACTTACACAATAAAATGCAAGGTAAGCAACAACACTAGCCAATACGAAAGAAATAGGTAGTATGTGGCTAGGGTTTGCACAACGTTAGACAGAGTGATACATACTGGTAAGTTGCGCGCTTTTAAACACGCGTGGCCTAATATAGAGATGTCACAACACATGACAATAATAACAATACATTCTGAAAAGTGGTTCAGCGTATAAGACCTATCTGCACCTGTCACGAGATGGCAATAATCCACGCTATCAATTTTGAACTTGTTGAACTGAGGAATCGGATCCATGTGGCTGTAGCTTAAATTGACCAGGATATGCTCAAGCGTGTGTGATCGGAGTTGGACTACTTTATCGATATTTGCCGTGTGGGACGAAGAGGGCACATCGAGAATTTGTAGCAAGCAAACTCAAAAAACTTGATGAGTTTCTCTGTCAATTGGTATATGTGTCAATGATGTAAGCCATCTACTTTCAATAATGCATGTGCATGAAATAGCTTAAATCATTTGTGCTAACCCTGAATATAAATAGTAAAACGCTAAGGTGTATGTTTAACAAAACTCAAGATATTTAACCACAGAGAGTTAGAAGGTGCGTTTTGTACCAAAATTTTCCAAATCGTCTCAATAGTACAGAAAAAATGTTGCATTTCTTGAATAGTCAACGGAAATTTACGTATTTCTTTATAAAGTGCGTTTGAAATAAATAATCAAGACGATAACCCCTGCCAGAACTGTGTCGTGACCAACCTGTATAACAGTAAAGCCAAGCGGGTGTTATATACACATGGGGGCTCACAAGTAACCAACCGTAACAAATCAGCATTCAAAATAAAGAGAATTTCCCCCCCCCCCCCCACCTAGCAGTGACGATTTGCACTCTGATTTCATAAATATGGACAATTTGTTTAAAAAAGTGCGTTTAAACATATAAACAAGACGATAGCCCCTGCCAGACCTGTGTATCGTTATTATTATTATTATTATGTACGTATTTGTCGCACAATGTTTCCCAAGTATCTCTTCAGTTACGCAACTGCCATCGAAATTAAATTTTAGAATTAAGAACACACAGCACCTAAAATTCATTAATGCAACAATTTAAAATGTACCAGTATATTTTGTTCACCATACTTGCTCATTTTACCAATACTCAGTACGGTAGGATCAAATGACGATACGTAACACGAGTTCATATTAGGGGGTGGAACGAGGCTATCTATATTGAGGAGCTCTCTTCTAAATAGTGATATGTCAGAACGTTTCAGTCATAGTAACGCTGAGATTTAATCATTCCATAACAAATTAAAGGAGGATTTGGCATGAGCGTCACCTAAAATTTTCCAAAACTCACATAGTTTTAGAGCAAACAGGGGTTGATTACAGCGTTGGTTCACTAAACTGGGGTTCACAGTGATCCGATCATTCAGTGACAAATTAGGGAATTAAATTGCTCAGGAATTGTCATCTGTGATTTATTACATGGCAAGGCATGGATGTATTATTAGATAAATATTACAGTGGTGGTTCATTATACAAGGATTCACTTCGATCGCTTAATTAGGATACAGCCCTGCGGCGAAGCCGTGCACGCTTAATCGTGCACCATGGCCGCGAGGGTAGCTGCAGCAAGTCTGGTCATCGTAGGTTCGAATCCCGACGCTGACAGCGGCTATCCTGAGTTTGGTGTCCCCTTGTGTGTTTCCACACTCCCTCCAGGCAAATACCGGGATAATATCTTACTTCAAGTCACGGGGCACGTACCCCATCTCTGTCCCTGATGCAATTACACACACTACTACAGTCATCACAGCAATACGGGTTATCAGACATGTTCAACACACACCCAACTACACGGGACTGATGATAAAGATGTCCCAAACCCCTCAAATGAATTAGCAATAATAAATATGCTACAGGAAATAAAAACGTGTTATAAAAATTTACACAGCCACCATCTTAAATTTTCGTACCGATTGCATTATGTTGGGCACCATTATTTCGCTCTAAATATAGATTTACTTTGACATGTTTCACTGTGCTAGGGAGATACTGTAGAGTAGCCAAATTGGCCTCTTTAAGTATTGGCTGCCATGTTTGTTTTGTGCACAAGGTTTTGAAAGTCACATACTGGTATGTGAACTTAATTTAAAGTCTTCCATCACCATACCCATTTTCAGGTTCATTGCTACAATCGTTCGGTGACGTTGAGTGTCGGTGAAATATATTGCGCTGTCCCCATGGTGGATTGGTGACTCTTATTGAAATTTGAAAGGGTTGGTCGGGATAACAGTATTTTTTACCAAGTTTCATTGAAAACGCTTCAACCAACTAAAATATATTAGAAGAGTACGCTCACACACGGAGAGTATATCCTATTTCATATTTTGAAAATAGGCTAAAAGGTTTTTAAAACTTCACACAGCCGCCATTTTGAATTCAAAACTAATGACTTAGATCAGACGCCGATGAATTAATTACAGCTTTTATTATGCAATGTTTCACTGCGCTCGGATTATTAAGTAGCCAGAGAAGCCCATTTAAGTACCGGTATTTGAAATTCGCGTGACCACCTTGATGGTTTTATGTTTATCAAGCATTTGAAAGTCACATATATGAATTTGCTTTATAGTGATCTATCATCACACACTACTGCAGATTAATTGCTGCAATATTTTTGGAAATATTGTTTAGCAGTTCATATCCCACCACAGTCAACCTAAATGTTGTTCCACGTAGTTTCTCACTTTTATTCCACGCAGGTGATGAAATAGCACACAACTTAACTCTTCCTTCTCCACCCACAACGTAAATATAAGTACACACACTATTACAGGTAATACAGTAACATAAGGTTTGTATGGCATATTCCATACGCATCAAAGTACATGGGGATGAAGACCTTGATGTTTCAGGTCCCTAAATCAGACACAAGTGTCATCAACATAAATAACAAGTAGTTCCGTGAAGAACTATTTAGCCTATTTTCATATATCCTAATTTTGTTAATTGCCTCT
This sequence comes from Meconema thalassinum, assembly GCA_946902985.2. Taxonomy (NCBI): domain Eukaryota; kingdom Metazoa; phylum Arthropoda; class Insecta; order Orthoptera; family Tettigoniidae; genus Meconema; species Meconema thalassinum. The sequence goes on from OX336389.2 coordinate 1,071,900,728, forward strand.
ATCAACATACAAAATTTCAGTTTGGTTGCTGTATTAGATTCGTAGATATTGAGAACCATCTAAATATGTCGGATGATCGCCATGTTGGATTTTTATATGTGTAGTTCTTAAAGTTATGTACTGAACCCTTATTGATCTTCGATAAATAAGTATTCATATTTATTATTATTATTACTACGGCCCAGGCAGTACTTGAGGAAGTCGACATGGATATAAGGGAGGCTAGCATTTCGTAATATTGCAACAGGAGCTGAGCTGGTAGCTATTCTTGGGGGACGGCTAGAATTAGTCGGGTTCAAGGCCAAATTGAGCAACTACTGTACCAAAATTGGAAGCATAAAGGAAGGATCACGAGGCACTTGCAACGAACATACGATTGAATCAGCCAATCACAAGAGACCAAGCCATGACCACGCGGTGGATAGCGTCAGTAGTAAAAAGCCCGCGGAAATGGATATCTAGAGAACCGCCGAACGGATTAATCTCCGCACGAGTGAATTGAGACGTTTGATTTATTTGAAGAAGAATGACACTAGTCCCATCTTTGTGAGACAAAAACTCTGGAAGTTTTTTTTATCCAATTCCACCCCACTCCTCCGCCCAGTCAGTTTCTAATAAATAGTTTGGCATGACGCCACTCTAGGTCATTCTTTGTGGAACCGTGAGAGGCTTACTTCACGCCAGTTTATATTGTGATTTTTACGCTCGAAATTATTAGAAGTCATTCTTTGTAGAGCCTTGAGAGGCATACTTCACGCCAGTTTGTATTGTGATTTTTGACGCTCGAAATTATTAGAAGTCATTCTTTGTGGAGCCTTGAGAGGCTTACTTCACGCCAGTTTGTATCGTGATTTTAACGCTCTGAATTTGGTTAAGTCATTTTATTTGGGAGCTCTGAGGAGCTAAAGTCACAGCGATTGCATTGATCGAATTTTAAAGGTCGAATACTTTTTTAAATTCTGGAATCAACTTTATTTTGTGAGCTAAATATTTCACGCCAGTGCGTGATAACTTGTAACATTTACTTAAAGACGACGATTTCAGCTCTAAGGGGCAAGTCTTGTAACACCCTAATTAGCGCTCACCGGAGCGAAGGTCCACAGTACAGGACGGAAATACCGAGCAAGATAGCGACTGCTAGTGCAGCCAAGATCTTAAACTTGTTAACGAGCCAGTGACGTGGTCTCGAGGTGTATATTTATGTACGTATTGCAGTGAATTTTATATGTGTTTTATTGTGCGTGTGTGCGAGATATTTAGGGCCAGTCTTCGCTATTAATCGCATTAGGACAATTGTGGGTGAACTGAGTAACCTGCAAGCGATTATAGATAGGTAAAATAATTAACATTGAACTTTTCTGCCAAGGAGTCGATACCAAGATGATCAGCACGTGGTTTGGAGTTGGGATGAACTTCAACAGATCAACGCAGACGACTACTATAGAGTGCTAATTTGTCCATAGGGGCAATGGGTTGAGGAGGATGTCCTTAGTTCTACAGGCAGAGCGGTGATGTACAAAAATTGGATTATTTCAATTATGTAGTTAGATTTGGCCGGGGAACTTTGTAAATAGTCATGTTTCCTTTCTTGTTGTTTAGAGTTTTCTTGCACCGACACTCAATGTTTTAAATGTCCGTTGGCGCGTGGCCAAAGTGTTTGTTAGATATTTGTTTTTCCTTGAGTCATATGTAATGCGCGCGGCGTGCGTGCGTGATTTTTATCCTTGCAAATGCGGAACCCGTTACATTCGATAAATGGTGCTTTATTAACGTTAATATTTGAAATAGGAATGGGAGGAAATTACTGTAAGATATTTGCTGAACAGGTTATTATTCATATTAGGGTTGCCAAGCGCACCAACTTTAAAGTAATTTGTAGAACACCTTCGTTCTAATTTTGATAGATTTTTTGAGTCCTTTTCAGGTTGACTAGTCACGGCATAGAACGGTGGCGCCAGCATGTGGAAATTATTTGTGTCTTTTTATTTCAGGGTCTGTCAAAACCCATACGTGTGATTGTGTGTGTTACTGTGTCAAGTGTGTGTTGATTTTACGTGAGGAGGGGGTAGAGGTCCTACCGCTCTCATATTTTTGCTGCTGTTGTATTTTTGGTGGAAAGACAGGGTGCTCTAGGGAGACCGCTGTTTCTTGTCCATATTTTTCTGACACACACACGTATTATTGTGCTTTGGGGCACACTTCTTCGAGATTCGAACCCATGTCCTGGGAGGTCGAGGTTATTGACACGTGGGTTGACAGACATGCAGAGTTCCACAAACCGCCCGTTTTGCCTGGTGACTTATCTTTGATAGGCAGTCCTGTTTGTCCGACTGACCCCTGTAAGCTTTCATGTAGCAAACCTGTTCATTGTGATGGTGATTTTTTTAAGCCATCATTAATTGGGAGTTCGCCATGTGTGTAACGGCTTGTTGTACGTTGTATGGGTAAAATATTGTATTATTAACGTAAATGTTGGCTGTGTGCCTATTGCTTTGTTTATGACTCGATTCATGTAATTTTTGTGTGTCACACCCGTGCGGTGTAGTGGTAGAGTATTTGTAAATTTTGACAGCGGTCATTTTGTGTATTTTTTTATTTGGTCACGTGTTAATGTACTTGTGTTGATTTGTGTGAGAAGTCCTAAGTTTTTAGGCAGTAAATGTTGCTACGGCAATTTGATTCCAATTTCACACGGAAATTTTGTGTTTGTTTATATTAGATTTAGGAAGTGTCGGTTTAGTTTTAAGTATTGTAGTTGTGTTCCCCCGTGTCGGTCTAGCTCTAGAAATGTGGATTCGTTGTCTGAAGGATCATTCTGGATGATGACGAATCACGCATTCATTGTACACATCGTGATGCATGTAGAACGGCATACGCACATATATGGTCACTTTAGTATTTATCTTAGGGACACTTGGTCCAGGTAATTAATCTCTCCAGAGATTTTCGCCTAGTTTTTGGCATTTTTATTAAGTGGGAGTAAGATGGGAGTTTTTGTTGTTTATTTGTTAAGTGTGATTTGTTATTAAATTCATTTGTTTTAACCCTGGCTTCACTCTTTCCTGCGTGTTATTTTGTTATATGTTACCCTGCAAGTTTATGAAGCGCCTTGACAACAACTTACGATATGAACCGTTACACCCCCGAAACTGAGTCTCATATGCTTCTTTGCAAGGGTTCATAAAACAAAAATGGCTGCCCAAGTGGGGTTGTTGTTGTTGTTGCTTCGCTGACCTCATATTTATTTCGTTGAGAAATGATGCCAGGTCAAGCGGACATGTAAATTCAGTAAATTGAGGCGATGTTGTACCGCCATGTGCATTAGTAAAATCACTGAGTTCTTAAAGTTAGAGATATTGAACAAGGTTAGAATTTGATATTGTATTTGTTATAAACTTGTTCTGGCGCCCGGCATTAAAATTAGAAATTTGCATTATTATTGAACTCAGTCAAAGCAGGAAGATGTTGCCTTATATTTGACATTTAATTGACTTCGGTTAATTGGTGTTTCGTAAATTCTGTTGGATAGGAATTTAAAAGCAGATCACCAGGGGTTATCTTGTTGTTTGGGAATAAGTGTCATTGTATTCAGTAAATTTTGTTACTGAAATTTTCATTAAATTAGAGCCAGTAATATTTAAATGTGTGACATGTATGTGTGTATATGGCTGAAACCTTGGCCCATAACCCTGTTTTCTCTGAATATATTTGTGTGTGTGAAATGGCGATTGTTGATGAAATTAAGGAATTGCTGGAACAGATGTCGATCCAAATGTCCGCGAAAACGGAAGAACAATTAGTGCAGATGTCCGTAAAGACGGAGGAACAATTAAATAAACAATTAGAACACATGTCGATCCAAATGTCCGTAAAGACGGAAGAACAATTAAAAGAACAATTAGAAGCTCAGCGGGAGCATAATGAAAAACAATTACATGACATGAGCGGTAATATTTCGGTCCAATTAGAAGTCAAGAAATTAGACACGGACAAACAATTCAATGAACTAAATCAAAAATTGTCACAACAGGCGGTAACACAAACCGAACAATTAGGAATAATCACTAATGACATTAATCAGAGCGTTAAAAAGTAGAGAAACTGGCAGGCGAGGTTGCGGAGAACAACGTCAAACAGTTAGGCGAAATTAAGAAGTTGGAGGCGAAATTTGATAACAAATTAGTACAATTTGACGAGATGGTGGCAGATAAACTCAAACAGATAGAGGCAGCATGTGTCAGTAACACCGCGGGAATGAAGAAAACCCAAGAGAAACTACAGCAGCAAATTAATTCGGTAGACAGCAACGTGCTGGAATTAATAAAGGAAATTGATAAAGTCGAGGTTAAGGCTGAAACCGAACGGATACACTTGCGGGAGAATTTAGAGGAGCAATTAGGCAAAACACAAGAAATCATAAGAAAAGAGATGGAAGGCCAGCTAATAAACACACAAGAGGTCATAAGACAAGAAGTAGGAGAGCAGCTCGTCAAGACTCGGGATAATCTGGGAGAACAGCTAGTAAAAACGCAAGAACAGATACGTGAAGAGCTAGAGAAAAATCAGGAAAGGAACGAGGAGAAAATTAATAGCTTGAAAAGTAGGATCCGGCGAGATTGGGACCAGCAGGCTCACGCGAATGAAGAAGACCGCTTGACAATTTTAAAACGCTTGGGGGAACACAGTTCAAGAATGCAGGAATTGGAGGAAAATATAAAGTCAAAATTACAGGAACACTCAGAGTTAATCATCAAAATCGAGATTAGATCTTTAGAGAATGCGACATTATTTTCGACTGAAAATATACCGGAGAAGCAAACAAGTATTGGAAGTCCTGCAGGTTTGAAGTTGTCTGAGGATACGAGCCGGGGTCAAAGTCCCAGACTAACGAGTAATGCATTCCAGCAATACAGGGGGGAGTCTTCAACACCGCAACCGAACTTGGCACCAGCCCAAGTCATCCAAGTCATTCGGGGTAATGATTTTAAGCCCGATAAGTTTAAGGAACATTCAGGAACTACTCCCAAAGCATTTCTACGACAATTAACTGATTACTTTAATGACCAGCACATCGGCCCTGAGAAACAATTAAGACTAGTGGAGAAATTTTTAGAAGGACCTAGCCTAACCTGGTTTTTAAGCTTCAAGTACACGTTCACAGACATGGCTCAATTCCGCGAGGCATTTTTGAAGAAGTTTTGGAGCCCTTCGTTACAGCAGGGGTTGAGAATGGACCTGTACACGCGCAAATATCATAGTACGCATCCAACCCGTTTTTCAGAATTCTTCAGTCAGCAATTGGTAAAATTCAGAGATTTTGACGACCCGCCTAGCGAGCAAAATATGGTTCTAACCATCGGGAAACAACTCCCAATGCACATCCAACAACTATTAGTCGCAGGGAACATTCAAACCGCAGTCCAAGCCGAAGAATTACTCAGACACTTAGACGAAACGAGTATGGTGAGCTCACAGACAGGAAGAAGGAATCTGGAATGTGTCAACACGGCAGAGGTAGTTCAGGGACTCCAAAGTAACCACAGCCAGGGGAACCAAACTAAGACACAGTCCACAGGGACACAATTCACGCCAAGAAGACAAGATTTTGATGGCCGAAACCAGTTCCACAATAACAATCAGAATTATCAGAATAACCGCGGGAGATACAATCAGAACAATCAAAATCAAAACAATCAGTGGACGTACCAGCGGGAGTACACAAATTGGAGGGGAAACCAGAGACAAGGTAGACCTTACCAAAGAAATGGAGATGGTAGATGGAATAACGGCAGGGACTATCGCCAAGAAAATAGGGGAGATTATCGGAACACCTGGGACGAGCGATATATTGAATCACGTAAATACTTGGGTCAATTAAGTACTGAAGAAGCGGAGAAAGAGAAGTGGGGGCGTGCCATGGCGAACAGACAGAGCCCAGACAACCATCAAGGAGAGGGGGCGGAGAGTTTATTGAGACAACAGGAGCGACAGAATGACAACCGGCGAAACACGACAAATGGGTCCCGGGATAAAAAAAAAAAACAAATGAACTGAAAGGTGATAGGCTGAAAATGGAGGTCGCCAGGGAGCAAGAAGAGATGATAGTGGCCAATATAGAAGAGTGGGTAGCATTCCCGGACGACTGCCTGGAGGAAGTGGTGAAGAACCGTGAAAATGTTATCAGACAGCTACCAATTATTTACGCGCATGTTGGAGGCATGAGGGTGAGATGTTTGATTGATACAGGTAGCCAGGTGAGCTTAGTCACTGAAAATTTGATAAAAGAAATAGCAAGAAAACAGACTTTTCCTATTATGCCGGTACCGCTAATGAAAGTCAGAGGTGTTATTCCTGATAAAACTATGAATTGTAAACAGCAAGCATTTCTAGATTTGGAAATATTGAACCATACTTTCTCACAAACATTCATTGTTATTCCAAAGATGAACTACAACATAATTTTAGGAGCCAACTTCATCTGCGATTTTCATGCTGTAATTGACTTACATAACAACACTGTAAGCTTCAAACAAGTAGAGGGGTTGAATCATGTGGGTTTAAACATGGAAGAGAGTCCGTTGGAGAGAGAGGCCAATACTTGGGTTGTTAAGGAATGCACTAATGAGGCCGGAGATAAGATCTTGATGGGGGAGCGAGTCAGCCAGACAGCAGTGCTAGAAATTGACAGCCGAGATATTTCACAGGAACTGTGGGTGCATTTGGCAGAAGAAGAAATTAGCGGAACCAAATTTGAAATTCTACTTCAGGAGCGACTTAAGGAGGCCATCGTAGGGGAACCTGATAAAAGACGACTGGAAGAAATTTTAAGATTACACAAAGGAGCTTTTGACACCGTACCTGGGAAAGTTTTAAATTTTCAATATGCTATGCAGGTAACAGATTGGACCCCATTTAAAAGTAAATTGTACCCGATCCCAGAGAAACATTTTTCTCAGGTGAAGGACATTATTACTAACTTATTAGATTCTGGCATGATAAGGAAAGCGGCAACCCCTTACCTGAACGCAATATTGGCTGTGACCAAGCCAAACGGATCAATTAGGCTATGCCTAGACGCGCGAGTTTTGAATAACAAACTGCTAGTTGAGCATGACCAAGCACCTAGGATTAAAGATGTTTTGAAAGGCTTCCGTGGGAAGAAGATATACTCAAGTGTTGATTTGACGAATAGTTTCCACCATCTTGAACTTGAAGAAAAATCCCAACTGTTGACGGGATTTTTATTCGATAATCAAAGTTATATCTGGTGTCGAATGCCCTTTGGCGTGAAAACTGCGGGTTGTGCACTCATTAGAGCACTCGATAGAAATCTGACTGAGGAGGTCAAGAACTTCACCACGAGATATGTTGACGACATATTAATTGCTTCTGAGACAATGGAGGAACACCTGATAAATTTAAATAAACTGTTGGACAACTTGAGAACCATGAACTTCAAAATCAACCTAAAGAAGTCACATTTTTGCCAGAGCGAGATTTTATATTTGGGGCATATAATTGATGTCGAGGGCGTGCGGCCCAATCCAGCCAAGATTGATGCTATTAAGAAATTTCCCACACCTACCAAAGTCAAACATGTGAGAGCGTTTTTGGGAGTGACAGGCTTCTTCAAAGAAAATTGCCCTGGTTACACAGAAACAGTAGCTCCTATGCAGGAGATGTTGAAGAAGGCAAATCGATGGTCATGGAACGAGGAGTGCGACAATTCTTTTAAAGCAACGAAGGATTTATTGGAAAACTGTGTGAAACTTGGATATCCGGATTTTGAGAAGCAATTTATTATTCAAGCAGATGCTTCATTAATTGGAATTGGTGCTATGCTGTACCAAGAGGACGCTGAAGAACCCAAGAAGAAATCCTATTTGGCATTTACGAGTCGTAAATTACGGAAACATGAGAGGAACTACACAGTTACGGAACTTGAGCTACTAGCAATTCTCTATTCTCTTCAACAGTGGCGTAAGATGATCTATGGTTATTCCATCATTGTTAGAACCGACCACCATGCACTGACATTTTTATTCAAGACAACAATGGCAAGTGAGAGAGTTACGCGCTGGTCCATCTACATACAGCAGTTTGACATCACAATAGAGCATTGCCCTGGAAGGATGAACGTCATACCGTATGCCTTGAGTAGAAATCCTGAGGACGGAAACGAAGTAACAGCGGAAGTTCCTAATATTACATTAACACCTAAGGCTCGTGAGTTTTTGGCGAGATTGAAGGATATTCGGAAGGAGCAAGAAGCAGACCCATGGATGATGATGATGATAAAATTCTACAGGAAGGAATTACAACCAAATTCACCAGAGTACCGAGAAGCCAGTGCTAAACAAGCGAGATTTCACTACTTAAATAACTTGTTACATAAGTACGTGGATGAGCATCATACTAAACTGCGAATCTTAGTTCCAGCATCACTACAGAGGGGATTAACTTGGCATGTTCACGAGAGCCTAGCACATATCGGCACGGATAAGACTGAAGCTACGATAGGGGAGACCTTTACTTGGCCGAAGATGAGATTCACAATTGTTGAAGTAATTAGAACGTGTGACGCATGCCAGCGCAAAAAACCGAACAACTTTATTCTGAAACAACCTCCAAGACCACTGTTACCTCAGAAACCATGCGAGATGCTCGCTATTGATTGCTTTGGCCCTTTAGTAAAAGGAAAGCGTGGATGCCGACACCTTCTGGTGTGTGTCGACGTATTTTCGAAGATGGTCGTGCTATGTCCTATTCAGAAGACGACATCAAGACAAGTCCTCAGTCGAATTAAGAACAAAGTTATTCCGATGCTTGGGAAGCCGGAATCCATTCTATCAGATCACGGTACTTATTTCACGAGCAATGTTTTTAGGCAAGGTTTGGAGAGCCTAGGAATAAAACACGTATTTTCAAGCATTCGTCATCCTTGTGGAAATCCGAGTGAGAGAACAATTCGCTGTGTTGCTAAGTACTACAGAGTAATGATTCCTAACGAGCACAATAAATGGGTTGATAAAGTAGGGGAAATTGAGATGTGCATGAACACCACTAAGCACGAGTCGACGGGTCAAGTCCCACTGATTGTACACCACAACAGATTGCCAGAAAGAACTTGGGACAAGATCATTCCTTGCCCAAGGGATCCATTATTAGCGCATGATTTGCGAATCCAGCGAACGAGAGAGCACATGAGGAACCAAGCGGACCGATGGCTGAGACGGTACCGAGGAAAGAAGTTTCACCGAGAGTTACAAGAACAAGAACTAGTGCTGGTTCGTAGACCACCGATATCCGACCCTAAGAACAAAGTCTTCGCAAAATTCTGTCCGAAATTTATTGGCCCGTTCCGGGTAATTAAGAATCTGGGTAACAATGCCTACAGGCTGGAAGAAGTGAGCACTGGTGCAAAATCTGTTTTTAATAGCGCCAATTTAAAACCTTACTACAGAAGGGAACCATTTGATGACTAGGAAAGATGATGTGTGCAGAATCAGTATTGCAAAAATTTTAGTTTGAAAGCCAACACTCAAATCCACGGGGAGCGCCAGAGTACGCACTTTGTTTGTAAACAACGAGCAGCTGAGACGACGGGAGTGGCAACTACTTGAGGAGAAGGGGGAGACCTAGTGAGGAAGTATGAATGACATTCCAGCGAGAAGAGGAGAACACTAATTGAGTCAGAGGGGCGTACACTCGAGCAGCTGAGTGAGATTTAAAGAGATGTGTTGTTACTACGGTGGATTTTGTTTTTGAAATCCAAACCAATAAATTGTTTCGAATTTCAAAACCTTGCTGAGGATAAATTAACCCTTATTGATCTTCGATAAATAAGTATTCATATTTATTATTATTATTACTACGGCCCAGGCAGTACTTGCGGAAGTCGACATGGATATAAGGGAGGCTAGCATTTCGTAATATTGCAACAGGAGCTGAGCTGGTAGCTATTCTTGGGGGACGGCTAGAATTAGTCGGGTTCAAGGCCAAATTGAGCAACTACTGTACCAAAATTGGAAGCATAAAGGAAGGATCACGAGGCACTTGCAACGAACATACGATTGAATCAGCCAATCACAAGAGACCAAGCCATGACCACGCGGTGGACAGCGTCAGTAGTAAAAAAGCCCGCGGAAATGGATATCTAGAGAACCGCCGAACGGATTAATCTCCGCACGAGTGAATTGAGACGTTTGATTTATTTGAAGAAGAATGACACTAGTCCCATCTTTGTGAGACAAAAACTCTGGAAGTTTTTTTTATCCGATTCCACCCCACTCCTCCGCCCAGTCAGTTTCTAATAAATAGTTTGGCATGACGCCACTCTAGGTCATTCTTTGTGGAGCCGTGAGAGGCTTACTTCACGCCAGTTTATATTGTGATTTTTACGCTTGAAATTGTTAGAAGTCATTCTTTGTGGAGCCTTGAGAGGCTTACTTCACGCCAGTTTGTATTGTGATTTTTGACGCTCGAAATTATTAGAAGTCATTCTTTGAGGAGCCTTGAGAGGCTTACTTCACGCCAGTTTGTATCGTGATTTTAACGCTCTGAATTTGGTTAAGTCATTTTATTTGGGAGCTCTGAGGAGCTAAAGTCACAGCGATTGCATTGATCGAATTTTAAAGCTCGAATACTTTTTTAAATTCTGGAATCAACTTTATTTTGTGAGCTAAATATTTCACGCCAGTGCGTGATAACTTGTAACATTTACTTAAAGACGACGATTTCAGCTCTAAGGGGCAAGTCTTGTAACACCCTAATTAGCGCTCACCGGAGCAAAGGTCCACAGTACAGGACGGAAATACCGAGCAAGATAGCGACTGCTAGTGCAGCCAAGATCTTAAACTTGTTAACGAGCCAGTGACGTGGTCTCGAGGTGTATATTTATGTACGTATTGCAGTGTATTTTATATGTGTTTTATTGTGCGTGTGTGCGAGATATTTAGGGCCAGTCTTCGCTATTAATCGCATTAGGACAATTGTGGGTGAACTGAGTAACCTGCAAGCGATTATAGATAGGTAAAATAATTAACATTGAACTTTTCTGCCAAGGAGTCGATACCAAGATGATCAGCACGTGGTTTGGAGTTGGGATGAACTTCAACAGATCAACGCAGACGACTACTATGGAGTGCTAATTTGTCCATCGGGGCAATGGGTTGAGGAGGATGTCCTTAGTTCTACAGGCAGAGCGGTGATGTACAAAAATTGGATTATTTCAATTATGTAGTTAGATTTGGCCGGGGAACTTTGTAAATAGTCATGTTTCCTTTCTTGTTGTTTAGAGTTTTTCTTGCACCGACACTCAATGTTTTAAATGTCCGTTGGCGCGTGGCCAAAGTGTTTGTTAGATATTTGTTTTTCCTTGAGTCATATGTAATGCGCGCGGCGTGCGTGCGTGATTTTTATCCTTGCAAATGCGGAACCCGTTACATTCGATAAATGGTGCTTTATTAACGTTAATATTTGAAGTAGGAATGGGAGGAAATTACTGTAAGATATTTGCTGAACAGGTTATTATTCATATTAGGGTTGCCAAGCGCACCAACTTAAAAGTAATTTGTAGAACACCTTCGTTCTAATTTTGATAGATTTTTTTGAGTCCTTTTCAGGTTGACTAGTCACGGCATAGAATGGTGGCGCCAGCATGTGGAAATTATTTGTGTTTTTTTATTTCAGGGTCTGTCAAAACCCATACGTGTGATTGTGTGTGTTACTGTGTCAAGTGTGTGTTGATTTTACGTGAGGAGGGGGTAGAGGTCCTACCGCTCTCATATTTTTGCTGCTGTTGTATTTTTGGTGGAAAGACAGGGTGCTCTAGGGAGACCGCTGTTTCTTGTCCATATTTTTCTGACACACACACGTATTATTGTGCTTTGGGGCACACTTCTTCGAGATTCGACCCCATGTCCTGGGAGGTCGAGGTTATTGACACGTGGGTTGACAGACATGCAGAGTTCCACAAACCGCCCGTTTTGCCTGGTGACTTATCTTTGATAGGCAGTCCTGTTTGTCCGACTGACCCCTGTAAGCTTTCATGTAGCAAACCTGTTCATTGTGATGGTGATTTTTTTAAGCCATCATTAATTGGGAGTTCGCCATGTGTGTAACGGCTTGTTGTACGTTGTATGGGTAAAATATTGTATTATTAACGTAAATGTTGGCTGTGTGCCTATTGCTTTGTTTATGACTCGATTCATGTAATTTTTGTGTGTCACACCCGTGCGGTGTAGTGGTAGAGTATTTGTAAATTTTGACAGCGGTCATTTTGTGTATTTTTTATTTGGTCACGTGTTAATGTACTTGTGTTGATTTGTGTGAGAAGTCCTAAGTTTTTAGGCAGTAAATGTTGCTACGGCATTTTGATTCCAATTTCACACGGAAATTTTGTGTTTGTTTATATTAGATTTAGGAAGTGTCGGTTTAGTTTTAAGTATTGTAGTTGTGTTCCCCCGTGTCGGTCTAGCTCTAGAAATGTGGATTCGTTGTCTGAAGGATCATTCTGGATGATGACGAATCACGCATTCATTGTACACATCGTGATGCATGTAGAACGGCATACGCACATATATGGTCACTTTAGTATTTATCTTAGGGACACTTGGTCCAGGTAATTAATCTCTCCAGAGATTTTCGCCTAGTTTTTGGCATTTTTATTAAGTGGGAGTAAGATGGGAGTTTTTGTTGTTTATTTGTTAAGTGTGATTTGTTATTAAATTCATTTGTTTTAACCCTGGCTTCACTCTTTCCTGCATGTTATTTTGTTATATGTTACCCTGCAAGTTTATGAAGCGCCTTGACAACAACTTACGATATGAACCGTTACACCCCCCGAAACTGAGTCTCATATGCTTCTTTGCAAGGGTTCAGTACCATTACATGAAGATTATCGTGTAGGTGTATTATAGAAACGTTGACTTCGATCGCATGATTATGACACAAGAAATACAAATTTACTTTGAAAATTTCGCACAGCCGCCATCTTGAGGTTATGTAAACAATTGAACTAAATCAGATATCAGTGCATTACAATGTGTATAAACATTTGCTGTACCAAGTTTCACTGCGCTCGTATGGTTAAATCGAGAGAAAAGTCTTTTTAAATGTTTCTACTTTGCTTGGCCGCCATGTTCGTTGCGTACTTAACTGATTTTTGAAAGTCACATAGGTGAACGGTTGGAAGTGCCCTTTATCACTGAACTAAATTTCATGGTGATATCTTTAGTTGTTTCGGAGTTATAGAATGCCGGTGAAATATTTCGCACAGCCGCTAGGTTGGACTGGTGAGACGTAATAAAATTTGAAGGGCACGGTCCGGGTCGGCCATAATAGCACTATGACCTTACCGAGTTTCATTGAAATCGCTCCAGCCGTTTAGATTTCCTAAGGGACACACACACACACATACGCACACACACACGCGCGGACAAAAGGTGATCTCATAAGCCTATTTTTTTCATAAATGAAAATAGGCTAAAAACAGTTCGTGCTACTTCTCTGAAAGAATAAATGGAATGTTACGTATACTGATGGAAATGCACACATTGCACCATACACTGCCAGTATGCTTCGTCCTATGTGTGTGGGTTTCATAACACAGACTGTACTGTATGTGTGTAAAGGGAACGTTAATTGAGCAGGTGAGATATAGTTACCGTAGGTGTGTATGATAGACCACAGCAAACACCCATTGTGTAAATACGTGACTTTGAGTGTGACACTCTGTGCGGTAGCGAGAGGTCTGCTTGGTGTTCCATAGAACTAGAACTCAAGTGGTTCAAGAAGTTTTGGTGATCCAACACTGTTAGAAACGATGAAATGCAGATTTTGTCACATCAGTAGTGGTAAAAATCAAAGAAAAAAACAAGCCTGTAGTTTTCACTTTTATTTGAAACTCTTGACTTGAATCCACGGTACCTCCTTCCCTTAACCGAGGAATCCGAGACACTGGACATGAGTTTTAATTCTCAACATGTCTTACGCATTGCCTGGAAATTGCATTGTCTTGATGAGAAGTGAGCAGCGAGAACAGAATACTTCAATGCTCCACCATGATAACGGTAACCAATGATAATTAGTCAACTGAATAATCAGTGATTTCAGTTTAAATCAATCGACTATAGAATATTTTACTGTTTTGGAAACCAATTCTTGGAGTGGCAGATACAGACCGCTTAGTACGGAGTAATAACGAGAAGTATTGCCTAAGTCAGGCGTTCTGGAGATGTAAGTACCACCTTCATGGCATACCAAGTACCCGAGCACCATTGAATGGAATATAATAATAATAATAATAATAATAATGCAACAAACATGCTCCTCTCTTTCCTTTGCCTATCTCCCTCCCTAAGAAATGCTGACATAGCCAGAGCTTCACCGCTCACTAGGCATGCTGTAACTGCTTGTTGACTCATGCAGATGAGATATATTTATGTGTGAACAGTCCGGTCGAATCATCAGCATATATCGTGCTACACATAAAACAGCGATGTCAATTTATGTTTACTGTAGATTAAAAAGTAGTTCTGACTGTCAAGACTTGTACTGATAATACTAGTATTCCGGTTCATTAAAACAAAATTCTAATTGAAGAATTGGTCTCAGGGAGGCTTGTTCTCGCGAACAACTTTTGGGTCGTATGGCGAGAGCACTAAATGTCATTTAAAGAACACCGTGGTACTCGCAAGCAGCAGGTTGAGAATGCCTGGCCTAAGGGATGGACTATTATAGTCCAGGTAAAATGGCTCCAGATCACATGACGTGAATTAACTATTGGGTCACTTAGTCAGTGCCTGCTCAGCGGTGGTCTGTTGAAGTCAGCATGTACGACATCCCTACAGTGGTCACGCTGCTGGCATAAAAACATGTTCGTTGCCCCCTGGGAGCAGTGTTTGTCTGCTGTAAAGAGAGGTTTCAAGATAATGGTGACGTACTGCATCGTGAGAACATTTTACGTGTCTGAAATCAGCACATTGCAGAGAGGATTGTCATCTTATAATGATGCTGCTTAGTGATTTGTTTGCACTTTTACCCGCTGTAGTGGAACAATAACACTTTACCCAATGTACACAAAGTGGCGTACCGATGTGGGGGTTTAGCGTTTACCCCCCCCCCCCCCCCCCCCCGAGACATTTGTTTACTTGAATACCTATACTGTCCCATCTATCACCTGTCTTACATAACCGCTAGTGAGGTTTCTTTACTCCTGAATATATTTTAAATGCGATCACGTTCTTCACTTGGTAAATGCTCTACACTATAGTCGCAGCAAGACTCCTCCTTCGGCGTTGGAGCTAGCCATGGATCAGTTTTACTGTTAAAATGTGCAATCGGTAACGTCTTTCACGTTGATTTGGGCTGCTTTAAATGTGCATATCTGTGTCACTGTGAGTCCGTTTAGTTAAAGATAATTCGGTACATAAGGAGTTTCTGCAACTTATTCCTATCAATGATGCCGATAAAGCTATCAAGATAGGCAAATTTTGAGAATCAACAGTAGCCTAATGGCAGTAAGAAGATGGAGAGCAAAGCATTTTTTCTCACATAATATCAATATTATAAGCAGTCACGTATGGACCACTGCATCATTTCAGTTTTAATATTTAGTTCCTGTTTTCCAAATTTAAAAAGAAAGATTTTTTAAACAATTTTTTGTGTGGGATAATAAAATAAAAATAGTTTTCTTGCATACAGAATGTTTATTTAATTTATGTTTTTATGAATAATAATCGAAATATTATTTTAAAAATGTACAAAACTACGGTACCCCCAAGAGAAAAATCGTGCGTACGCCACTGTGTATACCCACAAGGGTCTAGTGTTGCAGGTAAAATTATATCACAGAAACATCACTGTAACGGCGCGTTGTTGGCAATTACCCCTTCAATTGGCCGTGAAACATGCTGAAGATCAGCCATAGGTATATAGTTGGGTTTGATTTATTAAGCGGTTTTGCGACATCGTGGTCATGTACTTGGGTGTGTGCGTAATTTGTCTGATAACCTGTGTTATTGTGATGGCTGTATTACTGTGTGGTGGCTCAGCGGTCTAGCTGTATGCCT
Organism: Meconema thalassinum; assembly: GCA_946902985.2. NCBI lineage: Eukaryota > Metazoa > Arthropoda > Insecta > Orthoptera > Tettigoniidae > Meconema > Meconema thalassinum. Next base: position 1,071,916,801 of record OX336389.2, read on the forward strand.
CTCACCAAGGCGGTCCGGGTTCGATTCCCGGTCAATGCATGTGAGATTTTCGAAGTGAAATGCCATGTCCTGTGGTTCGGATTCCACGTAAAAAGGAGGTCCCGTGGCTCATGATCTCAAGATTAACGGTCACGTTAAACTACAAGCTTTTGTATTACTGTGTGTACGGAGAACCACTTCCACGATGGCTGAGGTGAGAATCGAACACGCCTCCTGTCAGTTTTGCCTCATGATGCTGAGTGTACCCCGTTCCAGCCCCCAGACGATTATTAAATTTCTTGGAAGAGCTGGGAATCGAACCCGGGCCTCCATATTGACAGCCAAGAGTGCTAGCAACTACGTAATTATGTATATTATAAGACATAGCCATGATGTCTTGCTGACGACGAATATTATCACACAGACCGTTTGAACGGCGGGTTGTGTGGACAGCCACACTGTGCTGTGAACAGGACCATTCTAATGGATAAAAAGTAATCATAACCATTGTAAAAATCAGTGTGCACGATTAAATTTATCATATTGTGTGTGTCTCTTAAATATTTACAAGTGCATGATACGTAGACGCAAACTTATAATAAAACTTTATGGCAGAATAGGCTAATATTTTCTTATATAATGAGATTCTATGCGTATCATAAATACTAACATTAACAGGACTAGTTATACAATGTATAAAAAATACAATTGTGAGTTTTGTATATAAACCTCAACTTCAACCCTAGTGATCAGGATCTGATGATGACCGCCTGATGGTCGAAACGCGTAATCCTAAATAACCCCTCAATTTAAGTGAATAATAAGTAATACATGCATTTTTTTCAGATTTGTGTTATACGCAGGCAAGTCAATGATTATCTGCAATTAATGTATTACAGCCTGAAATACAGCGACCCGCTATACTAATGTGTTACGTGTGTAGCCTACACAAGGGCTCTCATTTCTCATAGCCTTCCAAAATACGGAGGCATGTAGTTAAACTATCAGACAATATTCACAAGGAATCAAATATAAGGTGCAGCATAACTTTCAGCACAATACGGGGACAATATTTTGCTTGAAGAAAATATGGAGGAACCTGGGGAAACCGCATATTCAAAATGGGCACTGTCCGTGCCGGGAATCAAACCTTCTATCTCCACACTTGCTGCAGGTCCAAATTGCTATCTTATAGCACTACTCAACGCACATTAGCATTTCCTTTTATAAGTCGTCTATGAAAATGAATTTTCGTTCCTTGTACGCCCTCAGAGCACAGTAGACGGATTACGGAACGCTATTCTTCCTTGGTGCAAACAGAGTGGCGTGGCCATCTTTATGCCGCAACAGCGCAAGCTGTACTAATCCAAATAGCTTATATGATAATAGTGGAAACTCTCGCCACTTAACACGCAGAGCAGCGGCGACAGGGCATAGTGCTACCATCTAATGGCTCGAATTGACAAATATTGGAACGAACTATTCAATAACACAATTCGACTTCCAAAACGCAAAGAAATACAGATTTTAAGTCCTTTGCGTACTTCTTGTAGCATAATATAAGGAAAGGAGATGGATGTTGATCCGAAAGGGGCAGTAATAAGAATGACATACATGTATATTGTCATTAAAACATTTAATCGTCATTTTATGACAGCAGTTTGACTAGCCTACTGAACCCGATGGGGTTATGCTGACTGGAATCGAACATGGTTCTCAGAGACTGTGATTTCAGTATAAAGGTTCCACCAGGAAGCGAACCAGAGATCTGTACAGGGAGTTTCTTGGTAAAAACCCCTCGAAAGAAATGTATATTTAATCACTGGTGTGATTTTTGATGAAATGGCATTATTTATTAAAATAATGTAGGAAATAATGAGCAGATTATATCATTATAAGACGATTTGGTGTAAGCTATTGGAGGCTTGAAGCACAGAGGAGGGCAGAGCTGACATTTACTAATTGGCCCAGAATTGTGGGTTGGTCCCAGTGGAGCCACGTCCATCTCAGTCACCCCATTATGTCGTCTGGAGCAGGGGTGAGGCCTGAATAATGACATAGTTATTCCCCGACGGAGAATGGATTTGGAGTAGGGGCGGAGAAATGCCCAGAAAAATCATTGATTACTCGTGATTGGAGTAACGAATCGAGATGAGAGTTGCACACAGGTGAATATCTTGGCAAGAAGATAATTTTAGAGTCTTTTACCTGCGAAATTGGTGCATATTTAATGATGTGCGTAAGGACTGTAAAACGACCATTGTTCGCGGATGGATGTGAAGATGTTGCCGGGGGTTTCCCGTTAGGTAGCGTCCCACGCCATGGAGAAAGGAATTAATATTAATTAATTGAACGAGCGATTCCTTTGCACACAGATAGTTTTGGGACCTGTGAAGAGAGAGGAACACAATGATCATGGTTTGAAGACCTGAATCATGCTGTGAGAGGAGCCAAGATTACGCGGGAAGATGTTGCTCTACTTTCTGTGGAAATCCGATATAAGGGAGTAGACCCCAGGAGGAGCTCTCAGCTATGCTCAGTTGAAACACAGTCGAGACGCAGTCAAGTTCAGTCTACATGCCGCCAAGCGCAGTTACAGCCAGTTACAGTCTTACTCAATTGTCAATTGTAGCACAATGGCAATAAGTTGCAACCAGTATGCAGCAAATATGCAGCAGTACGAGACAGCGTGTAAGCCGCATACAGAAGTCTTCAAGTAAGTAACGTGCAGTCTCCGAGTGAAACTTCAGTCAGCTACAGCCAGGTTGAAGCAAGTTCGTCAAGGCAAAACGCATGACGGATCTATTCATCAAGACGCCGAACAAAGACTGGTATGTGTAAAAGAAACAGTAAATATGCTTGTGTGAATAATAGTCGTGATACAGGCATAATAATGCAGCACGAACTATGACGTGTTCAGTTACGAAGCACCGTATAGACTAACGGTAGAACTATTGTATATAATTATTTGTGAAAGTGTTGAACTTTATTAAGCGCAGTGTGTATAGTATTAACTAATCGTATATGTGTAACTACGATAGAATGCGCTAAAGAAACTCTACTAAGTGTTTGGTATTGCCATGAGAGTACCAGATGTTAACGCTCATGTTTGGGAGCCAGCGTATTGATGTAACGCAGGACGCTTACTGTAGGAGGAATGATATTCATAAAAACTGTTGGAGAGTTCCGAGAGCAGATAACCAGACTTTCAATCAGGAGTTGGTAACGTAAGATGCCGTCGACACCTGCAATTTCGATCTCTGCTAGGGAATTTCAGCATTGAAGTGTGTATAAAGTGACGAGTGTTCAGTGTAATGCATATGTAAAAATATCATTTAAAGTAGTGTTTGATGAAGTGTTTCACATGTTTGGGGAGTGATAACTTCCTGAAAGGTATGCAACGTGTCGTGTTGGTGATAGAAATTATGTGTAATCAAATGTGTGTAAACAAGAGAAATATGTCGCGTTAAACCCATTATGGCGGGCGACATGGAAGAATATGATTGGTCGGAGCCACCTTAGATGCCTATAGAGATGTAAGTACCCCACAAATTATGGTTATGATTATGTAGAAGTAGGGACCGCTGCATGTCTGTGATTCCGTAAAGATATTGTGAATTCCTTATAGATGCCAGTAAAAATCAGTTAGGAGGCTGATCCTCCATGTTTAATCAGTATTGAGTTGATTTTTATAAAGTTGAGATGTTGATTTGCATCATTAAGTGGAGTAATTATTCCCACTATGAATTAAGAATGGCAATCAGTTATGTAAATGCAACGAACGCGATTGTTCGAGTTTAAAACGTCTAGCTATGTCGGAAATTTTGGTAATTTATATGAGATTTATAATAATAATAATAAATAATGATTTTGGTCATTTATGTCAGTGAGAAATGATGATAATAATAATGGTTATTAAGAGTATGAATGAACACATCAGGAAACAAATAAATGTTGTAAGTGAGAATTATTAACGCTAAGTGCAAGACTTATCAATCTAAGCAGGAAGATGTTACAATGAGATTACATTACAGTAACTATGGAAAGAAGTTTTATATCAGAATATTGCAGATATTCAGTAATGATACCAGTAATGAAAGAGCTTTTAGTGGATTGAATTTGCAGCTTAATTGAGAAGCTTATAGAGTAAATGTTAGATTTCTCTTAATATTATAGGTCGGAGTGTCGTAGCATGGAGCATTGGGGCCAGATAGTCTATTCTACGTATGAATTCTCCTATGTCGTGGACATTTGTTGGAGATATTATTTATTCCAGAGTTGTAGTGTTGGACCCTAACTCTGAAGAAAGGATTGAAATGTGTTCCGGATTGGAATCTTGATAGAGTCGAGGAAACAAGGACACCTCGCAGCTCTATGATTTCCCGAGAACTTATTGATGAGTTATTTACGCTCGTTGGCAGCGAAACTCATGGCGACAGTGGTTGTGTGCGCCTATATTATACTTGAGACATCGGTCAAACCGCCAGGCTCATGCATTGCGAACCCGAACCTTCATGTTGAATGGACCCATGTGAGGCCATTAATTAATCGTTATCCTCGACGTAGGAATAATTACAAAAGCTCATTCAATACCTGTTGGCATAATAGTCAATTAAGATCCTTTGGGAACATGTGTGTCGGTCAGGACACAGTATTGGTCTTGTAAATCTTCACTGCTTAGAGAGGGAGGCTTTCAAACTTTTAGGAAGGTCGAGATAATTGGTGAAACGACCCATTCCACTTTCTATTGTGTAGCGACTTCCTTAGCCGAGGGTCGGTGCTAGCCACCCGGGCCGCTCAGGCAAGTTATAAAGGGAAGAGATTCTAGACCTTGTTGAAAGGACATATAATGCATGATTGTTATGTTGAGTATCAGAGCCATGTGGTTTGTGAACACATGGATAATTGTAGTTCATCCTGATGGTTCATTATTTTAGCTATCTGACGAATAGTTGCATGATATATTTGTACTGTCACTGGAGCCAAGTCATGTAGTTGGTGACTAGATGCCAATCGCCATGAGTGCGAGGTAGTCTATCGTACAATCCGACATAAGCTATAACGTAACGTTTTATCTAGGAATCACAGACAGCATGCGGGGAAACCATATAATTGGAGGATGTGTAGGGGGTAGCTTACATAATTATGGAGTTGCACGTCGATTTTGGTGCAACGTCCAAATAGGTAAATGCATGCAAAGCATTTCATTGGTGAGAAGAAAAATATTAAAACACGCACGGCACACATAATTGTTTAACATAAAGAGGTTTAAGGAATAATCCTTGTTGTAATATTAAAGAAGTCACATTGTATGACTGTTATGTTAATGTACAGTTTGTTTTGAAGTCGTAGGTGCATCAGCGCACTAGTATATCCTTGTGAAGTTCACAGAAGGGTAAAGCCTTATGGCTAGGTATGACTTTGTTGTGATTTTATATTTGTTTACTTATGGATTGTGGAAGTAAAAATTTTGTTTGCTTTATTTTATGCTTTTTGGGTATTGTTTTGAGTAGGTATAATAAGCCGAAGCTGGCGCAGGGGCTAATGTGCAAGATGGCTGCCACGCGCAACTCTCTTATGTTATTCTTATGGGAGGGAGAGTCATAGCTGGCGCAGGGGCTAATGTGCAAGATGGCTGCCATTCACAACGAGCTTAGGATTATGGTTGCTCTGAGCCAAGATATTATTTATATTTTGTACGAGGGTGAAAGAGGGGGGGGGGGGGGGGTTGTTCAACGTCTAGTGACTTAGCGCATGATGTTTTTTTTAATAGTCATTTTTTATTTTCATATTTCTCACACGGTTATTTACAATTTGCAATATTGTCGTTTTTTTATTTATTTCATTTTTCAAGTTTTGCACCTGATCAATATTCAAAAGTTGATTTTACATTTAACTGTTATCACTTTTTCAGCTCTCACACACATGGTGGGATATGCTTTACACACATACGTTAAGCCAACCAGGACGTTAAAATGGTAGAAACCGCCGTTAACAACACCGCAAGGGTTGTAGCCTTGTCTTACAGAGTTGTAGCCAGTACTCTACACCCCCTCTGTGAGGGGCTTAACATCAACCAGTCAAAGCTTGAGTATGTCATGAAGCTGATACTCCAGTAAGTTAACTATAAATGCTATACGTAAACTCTTATCACAGGTGTATCAACAAGGTTTGCAATCTTGAATGACGAATACACCTCAAAGGTCTACTCTCCCTTCGTAAAGGGCACCGCGCATTATAGTTAAGTTTAAAGAAGTATATGCTTTTGTGCCTCTCCTCTTTTCTCTGGGCTTGAGACCAGCACTAGGGCTTAAGCCTAGAGGCAGAGTTAACACACACACACAAACACACACACACAGGCGTACGGAGAAATTAATCTAGCACCAGAGGCCCTTAGATTAGATTTTTATTTATCCATTTGATCAATTACATGTATACAATACATTTTTTTTATATAGAACACGTCAAAAATTACAGAGAAATCAATCTTGTGCCATAAGCCTTTCATTCACTCACAGGCTTACAGAGAAATCAATCTCACGCTAGATACCTTTTCATTCACACACAGACTTATGGAAAAATTAATCTTATGCCAGAGGTCTTTTCAATTATAAGTACAAGACCTGAGAGTATGTGTGGAAGGTGACCACTTCCTTTCCACTCCTCATTCCACCACAACATCTGGTAGGTTCCATTGAACACAATGAAGTTTGGGAGACACTGTATTACTTTGTTGACTTGATATGTATAACTTAGTTATTTAAGTGTGGTCAACGGTTGTGTAATGACCATAAGCATGTGTAGCTATACCATCAGAGTCAATTACTCGTTTATCATCACGAGGACACAAAGCAATTTTGTTTAGTTTTACAGATGATATGTTATGTTGTTTAGATGCGATAATGTTCATCGGTATTCTTTTTACCTCGTTCTTCATGAGACAATCCTTATAATCTTGAAAACTTAAACAATTTTTGACAACACCTTTGCTAATACCTTTAATCTTTTTTATTTCTAGTCCATTAATGTTTAAAGCATACATTTTAGCTCTAAGTCCAGCAAATGCTTTAATAATACGTCCACAAGCCTCGTCTTTAAATTTTCCCAAAGTTTTCTTGTTTGATGAAGAGTAACATATGTGATTAGTAGGATAATCAGATGTGTCCAGGTGTTCTAAAAATTTCAACTTATCTTGATAAACATCTTGGGTGTTAACCAAATATATAAACGAGTCTGTGTCCATATACATGAGTTTAAGATTTTCGATCCCATAATAGGGTAGCAGGACATCATAGTGGTGTGAATACATAAGAGTTTTTGAAATATCCAGGATACACATTCCAATATATATAGGCTTATTGAATACAATGCTACGTTTAGCCATGTGGAATGCAGCTAGGTTAGGACCATAAATTGTTCTGTCGATAAATGTTGGTTTAGCGATTAGCTTTTCAGCTCTTTTGCTGTCAGTTACAAGACGTATATCTATTCTTTTACGAATATTTTCCATTGTTTTTCCAAAAATTGCATTGTTAAATAATTTGTAAAGATTTTTCTCAAAATCATTTTTAGCTTGTTTTCGAAGGTTGTTATTAAAATCTACGTATGCCTTTAGCCAAGGTCTCTGTTGAAACTTTAACACACGATGAATTTTTATCAATTTTAGTCCATGATTTAGAGCCTGTTTAAGTGACATGTAATGAACAACGTACCGCCTTCGATTTCCAAGATGAGGAATTAGTTTTTTGAGAGACGAATCCTTAGGTTGTATACACTCTGGTAGGAAAGGTAAATCGTTGTGTAAATCATGAAGGTTGGATGGATAATCGACATCAATGTCTAGAATGTATCCAACAGGATCGTCTTCCTTTAGCGTTTTTAGATCAATGGTATCTGGAGAAACCCACTGAAATCCACCGTAAGGAAGGGAGTGGCACATAGCCCACCCGTATTGGTTGTTGGCATCATCATAGGTAATAAACTGCGATGGTTTCTCGGAATCATATGTTTCCATGTATTTATTGTTAGCTTCAGCATACCTATGAGAAACCTGGCATATGCCTCCACGTATTCCAGACTCTATTAAAAGAATCTGATCGTAATCCTGTAGCAATTCCAGTTCAATGCCAGTGTAAAGGAGCATTGCCTCGAAACTTAAACCAGGTGAAGTAAAGAAGTGTGCGGCATCCACTCGATGTGTTTCTAATGTTTTGTTTCTAAATGTTTCAAAGCTGTCTGCAAGAAGGAGTACATCTGAAGTTAGGTAAAGGTCACTATATTCCCCTAGAGTTTTAATTTTGAACTGATTCCAGACATTTTCGGCATGTTCATAGTCTTCCTTACTAACATCTTCTTGACTTAATTTGTTAAAGAATGCTTCTTTTGGAGGTAAACACGTCTCACTTAACTTTTCCCAAGAATCAATGTAATCATAAGGAAATACACCTTTACGAGTCATGAGCGTTGCATTTTCTTTCCCAAAGTACTTGTCTGTTTCAGGGTATGATGTTAAGTTTGTAACTAAGCTTTCCAAACTACTAGGCATCAACCGAAACGTATCCACAAATCGAAGCTTAACATTTCCTACATATTTGGTGAAGGAGATGTAATTTTCTTGAGAGTTAGGGATAACGTCCACTCTCTCAGTAGTACATCCCAACTGTTTTACAATGAAATTTGCATCGTATCCACTCATATTATGTAGAAATACGGGAACAGGGTAACGTGTTTTACACCTCAAATTACAGTTATTATGAGCGCTTCCACGATATTCGCCTGTAATATGACAATGATCTCTAACTTTCCAGTCCTCTTTGGTAAATGTTTTATAGCATAAATAACAGGTTTCAGAAGATTGGAACTCAGCTTCTTGATCATGAGTTAAAGCCTTTGGAACATTTAAGCTGTAAAGGTGATCAATTTCATTAGCTATCGATATCAAACAGTCCATAAACTTTTCTGCAGCGTCAGATCCACGATAAATAAAAGGCTGGCTCGGAAGGTTTGTCTTTATATGTTCCACAGCTGGCGAGGGTTTAACATATACACCAAAGCTCATTGGAACATGGCTCTGGTATGGGACTGTATAACTTGCCTCAGGATTAGGTAGACATGTTTGGTATGGTAAAAGTATACTTTCAAAATCTGCGTAGATAACGTAAGGTATTCTAAGCATTTTTTCCACATTTAAGAACTTGAGAATTGGGTTTTTAATAGGCATTTCAACCCTAGCAATGTCATGCAGGACACACAAAGCTCTATGTTCTTTTAGTTTATCTATCCCTCGTTGACCATATTGATTATCAAAGTGAGTAAAACACCGTTTACACGTATATATCTTATGTCCATGGTGGGTGATCTGATGTCCTACTAGTTTATCAAAATCTTTGATAAAGACGTAGTGGTTCTGGCCAGATGATGAACTTAGCAGAAGAAGGTCGCGGTGGTCTTGTAGCTCTTGATCTACAACCTTTAGAGGAAACAGTTTGTTATCTTCTTCCAGTCCAAATACATTAATGGATATGTTGTTGGCTTTCTCAAATTTCGTAATGTCAGCTAGCGATGTAGGGAACGAAACGACTGAAAAATCATACTTCTTTTCCAGGTCCTTGTATTTACTAACGCGTTGAGCATCCTTTTTAACCAGTTTTGCTAAAATGGCATACATAAAACACCTTTCATCTTTCAAGTTTTGTGGATTAATGCAAGCTTTTTTCGCATTTACAGCTGCTGGTAAAGGAATATATGTGCTACCACGCAAGGGATTATACTTATTTATTTTCAATCGCACTCCTTCAACTGCTAGCAAAGCCCAATTACTGCCTTTTAGCTCGGATTCCTCCATTTCCATGGTTAACTTTTTAAATTGCGTTTCCAAGAAACTACTTAAATCTGTTTCCAAAAATATGGCCTGATTACGAGTTTTAAAAGCACGATCTGTAATTTCATTGGTAGATGTATGAATAAATCTGCATTCAGCCACAAGATTAACTTTTAACGACTTGTGGTTCGCTTGTTCTTTTTGTATAACATGGATTATTTTATGCTTGGACTCGTTGAGGTATGAATTTAAATCCTTACACGTATCACACCGTATAAAATAGGATTTTAGACGACAATCAAAAGACGTTTCATATTCATTAAGTCCGTTTTTATCAGGAACCATTGAGAGTAGGTGATGTTTTGTAGGTTCAGATTTTTGTATTTTGGCTGATGACATAACATTACAACATTCTTCATGACGACGTCCGTTGTAAGCATTGTTGAATTTGATTCCACAGGTTTTACATTGATGGAATTGTCCACACGATACTTCATGACGCTTTCTAACATAGTCTCGAACAAAAGTTTTTCCACACACTTTGCATATATAGCTTGGAATAGTTTGCTCCATGATGGATGTTCTTTTCTGATAACAGTTGATTTTTTAAGAAATAAATCACACCTGTGAAAAAGAGAGACAGAGCGCTGTACTTTCCCATCAACCTAGTTGAGAACAGTTGTGTAAACTGTTTATAGGATACAATATATTTAAGAGGTAAGATAAACTTTTTTACATTGTTGGCAATAATAATATTTATAATACTATAAAATAATAATAATAAAAATGTATTCTATGACTTACTGCTTACAATCTAACATTGAATTTACAAACATCCCTGACTGTCACCTAAAACAGCGTTTCAATCCCCTGAGCTTTCCTAAACGAATACACATGCTTACAGCTTACATATTCTATGACTGAACATACACTATTTACATGTAAATACCACAGATATGCACGCAGTGGTATTCTTTCATAATAATAACATGGCTTACATTGAGGCCCATGGAGACTAAACAATTATTGCGATTTTTATAAATCTTCAAGTTTCGTTTTGGAAATATACCATCTAAATACGTGAGTCATAATTTTGAACTTACTAGTAGCCTCTAAATTACAGATTGGATACAACCCTAGATGCTATGTTAAAACTTACTGCGTATGATAAGGCTGTAGACTGGACGGTGAGACGGTCTTTCACGATGTGAACACTGTGAGAGGTAGTAGTCCACTGGCGATATGCTTGCTAAGGGTCCTCTAATATTCCCTAGTCAAGGCTAACTGCTGCTTACTGCGTAGTACTGGTGGGTGAGACGGTCTTCCACGATGTGATCACCGTAAGAGGTAGTAGTCAACTGATTGTATTCTTGCTAAGGGTCCCCTAATATACCCTAGTGGAGGCCAACAGCTGCTTACTGCGTAGTACAAGGCTGTAGACTGGTCGGTGAGACGTTCTTTCACGATGTGATCTGTTTGAGAGATCAGAGTCAACTGAAATTATCCTTGATATACATCCCCAAATATACTCTACCCTAATACAACCGGTGGTTAACTTCCTACAGAAATACCACTATAGAGACATGTAGAATCTTAACACAAGGTTTTGAGTGAAAAAAGATATGTACTAACGGTATTATTTTTTCATAAGAATAACATGGTGGTATTTATACCCCCTATACGCTAAACTAATATTTGGATAATTTTAATTCATGAAGTTTTGTTTTGGAAATATACGATCTAAATACAATGGTGATAATTTTAAACGTTCTAGTAACCTCTAATTGAGAGATAGGGATGCAGGCTTTGATGCTATGTTAAATATAATCAGCTACTTACTGTATATCACAAGGCCGTAGAATGAATCCTTAGAACACTTTTAAGACGATGTGATCTGTTTGAGAGATCGGAGTCAACTGAAATTATCCTTGATATACGTCCCCTAATATACTCTACCCTAATACACTCAGGGCTTAACCTCTTACAGAAATACCACTATAGAGACATGTAGAATCTTGTTACAAGGTTGTGTATGACGTTCGACATTTGCTACTTATCAGTGAAAAAAGATATGCACTCACAGCATTATTCTTTCATAAGAATAACATGGTGGTATTTATACCCCTAGACGCTAAACTAATATTCGGATAATTTTAATTCTTGAAGTTTTGTTTTGGAAATATAAGATCTAAATACAATGGTCATAATTTTGAGCGTTCTAATAGCCTCTAAATGGTAGATAGGGATGCAGGCATAGATGCTATGTTAAATATAATCAGCTACTTAGACGACTTTTCACGATGTAACCAGCTCAAGAGCTAACAGTTATCTGAAAATATTCTTGCTGAAGGTCCCTTATATACCACCTTTTTCTAGAAATAAATTACACCTGTGAAAGAAAAGACAGAACGATGAACTTTCACATTAACCTAATAATAATAATAATAATCCCTTACATTTTTTATTTTGTCGTGTGATCTCTTGAGAAGCTGAGTGAAGGTCTTTCTAGTCAACGCCCGTCGGTGATCTGCTTGCAGGGATGAGAGATAGATTGGATGAACATGAATGATCCAGAATAAGGATTTGGGTAGGAAGCAGCCGTGGCCTGTCAGAAAGTACCATTCAGGCATTCTCTTGGAGTAGAAGTGTGAAACCACGGAAAACCATTTCAAGGACTGTCAACACTGAGGTTCGAAATGTAATTGAAGTTCAAAATAGTGACAAAATGTAATTGAAATTGACAATACACAATGTAATTTAGATTGAAAAACGCACATTTTAGATTGTAAATACCGGTACTCACAAAGTGTAATTGAAATTCAAATTACTTACAAAATACAGGTGAAATTGAAAATGCTTACAAAATGTATGGTGGTTTCAAATTACTCAGGTTGATAGGAAAAAAAGGACAGGAGCCGTTCAAGAAAGCGGAAGCAATGCTGTACTCAGTAAGGGTCCTGTGGTCGCTAACCCACGTCCTACAAGTTGCGAGCTCCTGGGAGAGGAAGTTGTAGCCATTAGCTACCTGTACACATTTTCCTGGAGTAGAAGTGTGAAACCACGGAAAACCAAATCATGAACGGTCGACAGTGAGGTTCGAAGATCAATTAAGGTTCAAAATACTGCAAAATGTAATTGAAATTGAAAATACACAATGTAATTTAGATTGAAAAACGCAAATTCCAGATTCTAAATACTCACAAAGTGCAATGAAAATTCAAAATACTTACAAAATGCAATTGAAATTGAAAATGCTTACAAAATGTATGGTGGATACAAAGTACTCAAGTTGACAGGAGGAAAAAGGAGAGGAGCCGATACAAGGAAGCGGAAGCAATGCTGGACTCAGTTGGGGTCCTGTGGTCGCTAACCCACGTCCCACAAGTTGCGAGCTCCTGGGAGAGGAAGTTGTAGCCATTAGCTACCTGTACACATTTTCCTGGAGTAGAAGTGTAAAACCACGGAAAACCATATCAAGAACGGTTGAGAGTGAGGTTCGAAATGCAATTGAGGATTAAGATACTGACAAAAATGCAATTGAATTTGAAAAAACACAATGTAATTTAGATTGAAAAACGTACATTTTAGATTCTAAATGCTCACAAAGTGCCATGAAAATTGAAAATACTTACTAAATGCAATTGAAATTGAAAATGCTTACAAAATGTATGGTGGGTTCAAAGTACTCATGTTCACTGAAAAAAAAAAAAAAAATCGGAGAGGAGCCGATACAAGAAAGTGGAAGCAATGCTGGACTCAGTTGGGGTCCTGTGGTCGCTAACCCACGTCCCACAAGTTGTGAGCTACTGGGAGAGGAAGTAGTAGCCATTAGCAACCTCTACACATTTTCCTGGAGTAGAAGTGTGAAACCACGGAAAACCGATTCATGAACGGTCGACAGTGAGGTTCGAAATGCAATTGAGTTTCAAAATACTGACAAAATGCAATTGAAATTGGAAATACACAATGTAATTTAGATTGAAAAACGCACATTTTAGATTCTAAATGCTCACAAAGTGCAATGAAAATTCAAAATACTTACAAAATGCAATTGGAATTGAAAATGTTTACAAAATGTATGGTGGATGCAATGATCTCATGTTGACAGGAATTTAAAAAAACGGAGAGGACCCTATACAAGAAAGTGGAAGCAATGCTGGACTCAGCTTGGGTCCTGTGATCGCCAACCCACGTCCTACAAGTTAATCCATCTTGGGGGAGGATTGGTAAGTAATCGGTCATGGCATTTAGTTACGGTACCTCCTGGCATTTTCCTGAAGTAGAAGTGGAAACAACAATACCACTTCCAGGAAGGATGAGTGAGAAATCTGACAGACTTTTTCTCGGTTTTTATCAAGATCAACCAGAAAAATACGTCGATTATAATTCATTATTTTTAAATTTGGCGGTTGCGTGCTACCCTTTATGATATGTCAACTGGAGTTAGCTACTTACAAGTCTATATATATTATCACTGCTGAGACACTTACGTATGAAGGTCTTTCTAGATGTCCAATTAGAAGCAGATGATCTCGTATATCTTTCCATTAAATCAACAATAACTAACAGATGTTTCACTTTTCAAGGTCACTTTACTGACACACACACACTAGAACTTACTATGATAAAGTATCCCCATTATAAACTTCGCTGAGTGATTGGCTACCTAAAGGTGGGTAACCGATTATATTCAAATTAAAAATATATAAATAGTAATATCATTCACTTTATAGTAAAGAAAGGCATTGGAAATCATTACAAATCATGCTTTACACCAAAGGATTAGGGTATTATTATTACATTAGTTGAAAAGCGTACATTAGAATAATTATTTTCTTATTTACAAGCCAGCTGATTGCCAGTCCCCCGACACGCTGTGTACGCCGCTCTGTTATCAGAGTTATGTAACTACTGTAACAAGATATATCGAGTACTCAGCACCCTGACAGAGCGCAGCACAATACAGGATATTATCTTATTTCAGTAGTTACATAACTCTGATAACAGAGCGGCGTACACAGCGTGTCGGGGGACTGGCAATCAGCTGGCTTGTAAATAAGAAAATAATTATTCTAATGTACGCTTTTCAACTAATGTAATAATAATACCCTAATCCTTTGGTGTAAAGCATGATTTGTAATGATTTCCAATGCCTTTCTTTACTATAAAGTGAATGATATTACTATTTATATATTTTTAATTTGAATATAATCGGTTACCCACCTTTAGGTAGCCAATCACTCAGCGAAGTTTATAATGGGGATACTTTATCATAGTAAGTTCTAGTGTGTGTCAGTAAAGTGACCTTGAAAAGTGAAACATCTGTTAGTTATTGTTGATTTAATGGAAAGATATACGAGATCATCTGCTTCTAATTGGACATCTAGAAAGACCTTCATACGTAAGTGTCTCAGCAGTGATAATATATATAGACTTGTAAGTAGCTAACTCCAGTTGACATATCATAAAGGGTAGCACGCAACCGCCAAATTTAAAAATAATGAATTATAATCGACGTATTTTTCTGGTTGATCTTGATAAAAACCGAGAAAAAGTCTGTCAGATTTCTCACTCATCCTTCCTGGAAGTGGTATTGTTGTTTCCACTTCTACTTCAGGAAAATGCCAGGAGGTACCGTAACTAAATGCCATGACCGATTACTTACCAATCCTCCCCCAAGATGGATTAACTTGTAGGACGTGGGTTGGCGATCACAGGACCCAAGCTGAGTCCAGCATTGCTTCCACTTTCTTGTATAGGGTCCTCTCCGTTTTTTTAAATTCCTGTCAACATGAGATCATTGCATCCACCATACATTTTGTAAACATTTTCAATTCCAATTGCATTTTGTAAGTATTTTGAATTTTCATTGCACTTTGTGAGCATTTAGAATCTAAAATGTGCGTTTTTCAATCTAAATTACATTGTGTATTTCCAATTTCAATTGCATTTTGTCAGTATTTTGAAACTCAATTGCATTTCGAACCTCACTGTCGACCGTTCATGAATCGGTTTTCCGTGGTTTCACACTTCTACTCCAGGAAAATGTGTAGAGGTTGCTAATGGCTACTACTTCCTCTCCCAGTAGCTCACAACTTGTGGGACGTGGGTTAGCGACCACAGGACCCCAACTGAGTCCAGCATTGCTTCCACTTTCTTGTATCGGCTCCTCTCCAATTTTTTTTTTTTTTTTTCAGTGAACATGAGTACTTTGAACCCACCATACATTTTGTAAGCATTTTCAATTTCAATTGCATTTAGTAAGTATTTTCAATTTTCATGGCACTTTGTGAGCATTTAGAATCTAAAATGTACGTTTTTCAATCTAAATTACATTGTGTTTTTTCAAATTCAATTGCATTTTTGTCAGTATCTTAATCCTCAATTGCATTTCGAACCTCACTCTCAACCGTTCTTGATATGGTTTTCCGTGGTTTTACACTTCTACTCCAGGAAAATGTGTACAGGTAGCTAATGGCTACAACTTCCTCTCCCAGGAGCTCGCAACTTGTGGGACGTGGGTTAGCGACCACAGGACCCCAACTGAGTCCAGCATTGCTTCCGCTTCCTTGTATCGGCTCCTCTCCTTTTTCCTCCTGTCAACTTGAGTACTTTGTATCCACCATACATTTTGTAAGCATTTTCAATTTCAATTGCATTTTGTAAGTATTTTGAATTTTCATTGCACTTTGTGAGTATTTAGAATCTGGAATTTGCGTTTTTCAATCTAAATTACATTGTGTATTTTCAATTTCAATTACATTTTGCAGTATTTTGAACCTTAATTGATCTTCGAACCTCACTGTCGACCGTTCATGATTTGGTTTTCCGTGGTTTCACACTTCTACTCCAGGAAAATGTGTACAGGTAGCTAATGGCTACAACTTCCTCTCCCAGGAGCTCGCAACTTGTAGGACGTGGGTTAGCGACCACAGGACCCTTACTGAGTACAGCATTGCTTCCGCTTTCTTGAACGGCTCCTGTCCTTTTTTTCCTATCAACCTGAGTAATTTGAAACCACCATACATTTTGTAAGCATTTTCAATTTCACCTGTATTTTGTAAGTAATTTGAATTTCAATTACACTTTGTGAGTACCGGTATTTACAATCTAAAATGTGCGTTTTTCAATCTAAATTACATTGTGTATTGTCAATTTCAATTACATTTTGTCACTATTTTGAACTTCAATTACATTTCGAACCTCAGTGTTGACAGTCCTTGAAATGGTTTTCCGTGGTTTCACACTTCTACTCCAAGAGAATGCCTGAATGGTACTTTCTGACAGGCCACGGCTGCTTCCTACCCAAATCCTTATTCTGGATCATTCATGTTCATCCAATCCATCTCTCATCCCTGCAAGCAGATCACCGACGGGCGTTGACTAGAAAGACCTTCACTCAGCTTCTCAAGAGATCACACGACAAAATAAAAAATGTAAGGGATTATTATTATTATTATTAGGTTAATGTGAAAGTTCATCGTTCTGTCTTTTCTTTCACAGGTGTAATTTATTTCTAGAAAAAGGTGGTATATAAGGGACCTTCAGCAAGAATATTTTCAGATAACTGTTAGCTCTTGAGCTGGTTACATCGTGAAAAGTCGTCTAAGTAGCTGATTATATTTAACATAGCATCTATGCCTGCATCCCTATCTACCATTTAGAGGCTATTAGAACGCTCAAAATTATGACCATTGTATTTAGATCTTATATTTCCAAAACAAAACTTCAAGAATTAAAATTATCCGAATATTAGTTTAGCGTCTAGGGGTATAAATACCACCATGTTATTCTTATGAAAGAATAATGCTGTGAGTGCATATCTTTTTTCACTGATAAGTAGCAAATGTCGAACGTCATACACAACCTTGTAACAAGATTCTACATGTCTCTATAGTGGTATTTCTGTAAGAGGTTAAGCCCTGAGTGTATTAGGGTAGAGTATATTAGGGGACGTATATCAAGGATAATTTCAGTTGACTCCGATCTCTCAAACAGATCACATCGTCTTAAAAGTGTTCTAAGGATTCATTCTACGGCCTTGTGATATACAGTAAGTAGCTGATTATATTTAACATAGCATCAAAGCCTGCATCCCTATCTCTCAATTAGAGGTTACTAGAACGTTTAAAATTATCACCATTGTATTTAGATCGTATATTTCCAAAACAAAACTTCATGAATTAAAATTATCCAAATATTAGTTTAGCGTATAGGGGGTATAAATACCACCATGTTATTCTTATGAAAAAATAATACCGTTAGTACATATCTTTTTTCACTCAAAACCTTGTGTTAAGATTCTACATGTCTCTATAGTGGTATTTCTGTAGGAAGTTAACCACCGGTTGTATTAGGGTAGAGTATATTTGGGGATGTATATCAAGGATAATTTCAGTTGACTCTGATCTCTCAAACAGATCACATCGTGAAAGAACGTCTCACCGACCAGTCTACAGCCTTGTACTACGCAGTAAGCAGCTGTTGGCCTCCACTAGGGTATATTAGGGGACCCTTAGCAAGAATACAATCAGTTGACTACTACCTCTTACGGTGATCACATCGTGGAAGACCGTCTCACCCACCAGTACTACGCAGTAAGCAGCAGTTAGCCTTGACTAGGGAATATTAGAGGACCCTTAGCAAGCATATCGCCAGTGGACTACTACCTCTCACAGTGTTCACATCGTGAAAGACCGTCTCACCGTCCAGTCTACATCCTTATCATACGCAGTAAGTTTTAACATAGCATCTAGGGTTGTATCCAATCTGTAATTTAGAGGCTACTAGTAAGTTCAAAATTATGACTCACGTATTTAGATGGTATATTTCCAAAACGAAACTTGAAGATTTATAAAAATCGCAATAATTGTTTAGTCTCCATGGGCCTCAATGTAAGCCATGTTATTATTATGAAAGAATACCACTGCGTGCATATCTGTGGTATTTACATGTAAATAGTGTATGTTCAGTCATAGAATATGTAAGCTGTAAGCATGTGTATTCGTTTAGGAAAGCTCAGGGGATTGAAACGCTGTTTTAGGTGACAGTCAGGGATGTTTGTAAATTCAATGTTAGATTGTAAGCAGTAAGTCATAGAATACATTTTTATTATTATTATTTTATAGTATTATAAATATTATTATTGCCAACAATGTAAAAAAGTTTATCTTACCTCTTAAATATATTGTATCCTATAAACAGTTTACACAACTGTTCTCAACTAGGTTGATGGGAAAGTACAGCGCTCTGTCTCTCTTTTTCACAGGTGTGATTTATTTCTTAAAAAATCAACTGTTATCAGAAAAGAACATCCATCATGGAGCAAACTATTCCAAGCTATATATGCAAAGTGTGTGGAAAAACTTTTGTTCGAGACTATGTTAGAAAGCGTCATGAAGTATCGTGTGGACAATTCCATCAATGTAAAACCTGTGGAATCAAATTCAACAATGCTTACAACGGACGTCGTCATGAAGAATGTTGTAATGTTATGTCATCAGCCAAAATACAAAAATCTGAACCTACAAAACATCACCTACTCTCAATGGTTCCTGATAAAAACGGACTTAATGAATATGAAACGTCTTTTGATTGTCGTCTAAAATCCTATTTTATACGGTGTGATACGTGTAAGGATTTAAATTCATACCTCAACGAGTCCAAGCATAAAATAATCCATGTTATACAAAAAGAACAAGCGAACCACAAGTCGTTAAAAGTTAATCTTGTGGCTGAATGCAGATTTATTCATACATCTACCAATGAAATTACAGATCGTGCTTTTAAAACTCGTAATCAGGCCATATTTTTGGAAACAGATTTAAGTAGTTTCTTGGAAACGCAATTTAAAAAGTTAACCATGGAAATGGAGGAATCCGAGCTAAAAGGCAGTAATTGGGCTTTGCTAGCAGTTGAAGGAGTGCGATTGAAAATAAATAAGTATAATCCCTTGCGTGGTAGCACATATATTCCTTTACCAGCAGCTGTAAATGCGAAAAAAGCTTGCATTAATCCACAAAACTTGAAAGATGAAAGGTGTTTTATGTATGCCATTTTAGCAAAACTGGTTAAAAAGGATGCTCAACGCGTTAGTAAATACAAGGACCTGGAAAAGAAGTATGATTTTTCAGTCGTTTCGTTCCCTACATCGCTAGCTGACATTACGAAATTTGAGAAAGCCAACAACATATCCATTAATGTATTTGGACTGGAAGAAGATAACAAACTGTTTCCTCTAAAGGTTGTAGATCAAGAGCTACAAGACCACCGCGACCTTCTTCTGCTAAGTTCATCATCTGGCCAGAACCACTACGTCTTTATCAAAGATTTTGATAAACTAGTAGGACATCAGATCACCCACCATGGACATAAGATATATACGTGTAAACGGTGTTTTACTCACTTTGATAATCAATATGGTCAACGAGGGATAGATAAACTAAAAGAACATAGAGCTTTGTGTGTCCTGCATGACATTGCTAGGGTTGAAATGCCTATTAAAAACCCAATTCTCAAGTTCTTAAATGTGGAAAAAATGCTTAGAATACCTTACGTTATCTACGCAGATTTTGAAAGTATACTTTTACCATACCAAACATGTCTACCTAATCCTGAGGCAAGTTATACAGTCCCATACCAGAGCCATGTTCCAATGAGCTTTGGTGTATATGTTAAACCCTCGCCAGCTGTGGAACATATAAAGACAAACCTTCCGAGCCAGCCTTTTATTTATCGTGGATCTGACGCTGCAGAAAAGTTTATGGACTGTTTGATATCGATAGCTAATGAAATTGATCACCTTTACAGCTTAAATGTTCCAAAGGCTTTAACTCATGATCAAGAAGCTGAGTTCCAATCTTCTGAAACCTGTTATTTATGCTATAAAACATTTACCAAAGAGGACTGGAAAGTTAGAGATCATTGTCATATTACAGGCGAATATCGTGGAAGCGCTCATAATAACTGTAATTTGAGGTGTAAAACAAGTTACCCTGTTCCCGTATTTCTACATAATATGAGTGGATACGATGCAAATTTCATTGTAAAACAGTTGGGATGTACTACTGAGAGAGTGGACGTTATCCCTAACTCTCAAGAAAATTACATCTCCTTCACCAAATATGTAGGAAATGTTAAGCTTCGATTTGTGGATACGTTTCGGTTGATGCCTAGTAGTTTGGAAAGCTTAGTTACAAACTTAACATCATACCCTGAAACAGACAAGTACTTTGGGAAAGAAAATGCAACGCTCATGACTCGTAAAGGTGTATTTCCTTATGATTACATTGATTCTTGGGAAAAGTTAAGTGAGACGTGTTTACCTCCAAAAGAAGCATTCTTTAACAAATTAAGTCAAGAAGATGTTAGTAAGGAAGACTATGAACATGCCGAAAATGTCTGGAATCAGTTCAAAATTAAAACTCTAGGGGAATATAGTGACCTTTACCTAACTTCAGATGTACTCCTTCTTGCAGACAGCTTTGAAACATTTAGAAACAAAACATTAGAAACACATCGAGTGGATGCCGCACACTTCTTTACTTCACCTGGTTTAAGTTTCGAGGCAATGCTCCTTTACACTGGCATTGAACTGGAATTGCTACAGGATTACGATCAGATTCTTTTAATAGAGTCTGGAATACGTGGAGGCATATGCCAGGTTTCTCATAGGTATGCTGAAGCTAACAATAAATACATGGAAACATATGATTCCGAGAAACCATCGCAGTTTATTACCTATGATGATGCCAACAACCAATACGGGTGGGCTATGTGCCACTCCCTTCCTTACGGTGGATTTCAGTGGGTTTCTCCAGATACCATTGATCTAAAAACGCTAAAGGAAGACGATCCTGTTGGATACATTCTAGACATTGATGTCGATTATCCATCCAACCTTCATGATTTACACAACGATTTACCTTTCCTACCAGAGTGTATACAACCTAAGGATTCGTCTCTCAAAAAACTAATTCCTCATCTTGGAAATCGAAGGCGGTACGTTGTTCATTACATGTCACTTAAACAGGCTCTAAATCATGGACTAAAATTGATAAAAATTCATCGTGTGTTAAAGTTTCAACAGAGACCTTGGCTAAAGGCATACGTAGATTTTAATAACAACCTTCGAAAACAAGCTAAAAATGATTTTGAGAAAAATCTTTACAAATTATTTAACAATGCAATTTTTGGAAAAACAATGGAAAATATTCGTAAAAGAATAGATATACGTCTTGTAACTGACAGCAAAAGAGCTGAAAAGCTAATCGCTAAACCAACATTTATCGACAGAACAATTTATGGTCCTAACCTAGCTGCATTCCACATGGCTAAACGTAGCATTGTATTCAATAAGCCTATATATATTGGAATGTGTATCCTGGATATTTCAAAAACTCTTATGTATTCACACCACTATGATGTCCTGCTACCCTATTATGGGATCGAAAATCTTAAACTCATGTATATGGACACAGACTCGTTTATATATTTGGTTAACACCCAAGATGTTTATCAAGATAAGTTGAAATTTTTAGAACACCTGGACACATCTGATTATCCTACTAATCACATATGTTACTCTTCATCAAACAAGAAAACTTTGGGAAAATTTAAAGACGAGGCTTGTGGACGTATTATTAAAGCATTTGCTGGACTTAGAGCTAAAATGTATGCTTTAAACATTAATGGACTAGAAATAAAAAAGATTAAAGGTATTAGCAAAGGTGTTGTCAAAAATTGTTTAAGTTTTCAAGATTATAAGGATTGTCTCATGAAGAACGAGGTAAAAAGAATACCGATGAACATTATCGCATCTAAACAACATAACATATCATCTGTAAAACTAAACAAAATTGCTTTGTGTCCTCGTGATGATAAACGAGTAATTGACTCTGATGGTATAGCTACACATGCTTATGGTCATTACACAACCGTTGACCACACTTAAATAACTAAGTTATACATATCAAGTCAACAAAGTAATACAGTGTCTCCCAAACTTCATTGTGTTCAATGGAACCTACCAGATGTTGTGGTGGAATGAGGAGTGGAAAGGAAGTGGTCACCTTCCACACATACTCTCAGGTCTTGTACTTATAATTGAAAAGACCTCTGGCATAAGATTAATTTTTCCATAAGTCTGTGTGTGAATGAAAAGGTATCTAGCGTGAGATTGATTTCTCTGTAAGCCTGTGAGTGAATGAAAGGCTTATGGCACAAGATTGATTTCTCTGTAATTTTTGACGTGTTCTATATAAAAAAAATGTATTGTATACATGTAATTGATCAAATGGATAAATAAAAATCTAATCTAAGGGCCTCTGGTGCTAGATTAATTTCTCCGTACGCCTGTGTGTGTGTGTTTGTGTGTGTGTGTTAACTCTGCCTCTAGGCTTAAGCCCTAGTGCTGGTCTCAAGCCCAGAGAAAAGAGGAGAGGCACAAAAGCATATACTTCTTTAAACTTAACTATAATGCGCGGTGCCCTTTACGAAGGGAGAGTAGACCTTTGAGGTGTATTCGTCATTCAAGATTGCAAACCTTGTTGATACACCTGTGATAAGAGTTTACGTATAGCATTTATAGTTAACTTACTGGAGTATCAGCTTCATGACATACTCAAGCTTTGACTGGTTGATGTTAAGCCCCTCACAGAGGGGGTGTAGAGTACTGGCTACAACTCTGTAAGACAAGGCTACAACCCTTGCGGTGTTGTTAACGGCGGTTTCTACCATTTTAACGTCCTGGTTGGCTTAACGTATGTGTGTAAAGCATATCCCACCATGTGTGTGAGAGCTGAAAAAGTGATAACAGTTAAATGTAAAATCAACTTTTGAATATTGATCAGGTGCAAAACTTGAAAAATGAAATAAATAAAAAAACGACAATATTGCAAATTGTAAATAACCGTGTGAGAAATATGAAAATAAAAAATGACTATTAAAAAAACATCATGCGCTAAGTCACTAGACGTTGAACAACCCCCCCCCCCCCCTCTTTCACCCTCGTACAAAATATAAATAATATCTTGGCTCAGAGCAACCATAATCCTAAGCTCGTTGTGAATGGCAGCCATCTTGCACATTAGCCCCTGCGCCAGCTATGACTCTCCCTCCCATAAGAATAACATAAGAGAGTTGCGCGTGGCAGCCATCTTGCACATTAGCCCCTGCGCCAGCTTCGGCTTATTATACCTACTGTTTTGTGTTTGAAGCCATGATTTATTTTATTGAATTAAAGTTTTAGAATAGAGTTGTGCCTTATCATTGTAGAGTTGATACCTTTTAGCCTCAAATCCAGAATATGCACTGCTAAATTGGGGTTACCGTACACGCCTGAGAGCTGATGCTAGTTGGAGGCAGATGCATATTATCCACCGAGATTACTCACATGGGTACATGGAAATTGATGTCCTATACTGTGATTTGAGCTAAAGGTACGACTAAAGTCGGTCAGATTTAATGCACACAACTCTATTAAAGTAAGAATTAACGAAGTAGGGTATGACCGCTTCTAATCCATAGCTAAGTTCCGATACGTATATATAAATTTTGATAGATAGTGATAAATCCCTATAATTTATCATGGCGTGGCCTAAGTGGGGCTTTCGGCAGTAAAAACCACTCCCTGAACAGTTTTTATAGTAAATTAGAATATGGCCGATGTCCTACTAATACCACCCTCTGATCTCATTTATCATGGCGCCCAGGATACGTGGAGCTTATGGGATTTAGGGAAAACCCATAGATTTTTTATGGTATTTCATGGGGAAAACCATAGTAATTGTTTTGCCTCAAACTGTGTTTGAGTGATTTTTGAATTCAGTAGGCTTTTGTGGTAACGCAGAATCTCTCTATTGAGAAGAGAATGGCCTAAGGGTACGAGCGTTACTTACCCAATCCACAATCTACCATAATATTATCAGGTTTTGTACGACTTCACAATATGTGTGCAGTGTTTGATGTTTCTCTTCGAAACGTATCCACATATTTTTCCAGGAAGCCTGCCTGCATACTTAAGTGTGTTATTGGAAAATGTCAGGTACGCAGGAGATCTTGCAAGTTATTGCAGGACTGAAACAGCATTTTGATGCTGTTCACGAGCAGAGTAAACTGGAAACCAAGGCGTTCCAGGATAGTATAAACACTCGGTTAGATGAGAACCAGAGAGAGTTAAATAACAGGTTAGATGCCAATCAGGAGGCAATTAATGCAAATCAGGTTGCAATGGATAATAACCAGATTGAATTAAACAACCGTTTAGAGGCAAATAAAGTTGAATATAAAGTTGAATTAAACAATAAGTTAAGTCAAATGCAAGAGGTTATTAAGACCGAAGTAACAGATACTGTTGTAAGCATTGTATCGGAAATGCAGGTAAATACTGATAAACGTTTCGAGGCTAAAGAAGCCAAACTTGAGGGTAATTTGCAAGCGTGTAGGCATGCTCAGGAGCAAACCAACAGTAAATTAGAGGCGTTGTCTAACGATATTAAGGATATTCAGATCCAAAATGAGGCGAATCTCGAACGCCAAGCGAAACAGTTCGCAGAGTTTACGAAAACAGTAGACCAGAGATTAGAGGAGAACGACTCCAAATGGAACCAGAAATTGAAAAGCTACGCTAGAGCAATTAACGGTGACCTCAAGAAACAGGACCAGAATATATTAGGTCAATGCCAGGAAATAGGCGAAATTAAGGCTATCGCTCATGAAAGTAAGGAGCTGGTAGGCAACGTGAAAAGTCAGATGGGTCAAGTTCATAAAGAACTGGACCAAGTGCAAAGCGACATTGTCATAGTCAATAAAAGACAAGAGGAAAATAGAGGCGAGATCACCAAGGTCCGGAATGAATTGTCTAAAGTCAATGGACACATTCAAGATGAAATTAAAGGTCTGAGAGAAGAACTCGAAATAAGAGAAGGCCAGAAAACAGAGGCAAGCGACAAGACCCTTGCTCAAATTAAAGAGGACGTAGAGGATGAAATATCCCATATCAAACAAAGTCTGAAAGAAGACAAGGTGAAAATTTTTCAAGTAGCCGAGGAAAACCGAGATAGGCTTACAAGAATAGAAAAAGAAGTCATTACTCGCCTAGAAAGAGCAGAAATGCGCCATAACCAAATGGAGACTAGGATAATAGCACAGGAGGAGACACTTCTGAAAGATCCTAAGTCAAGTGAAGGCAGCATAGAGGATATGAGAAAAACAAGGTGGGCAGACCTAGAAACCCAACCTATAAGCAGGAACGCTGCAGGCGCAGGAGAAAGTCCTTACATGACGCCAGGTGTACCAATTGCGGCATCGACGCCACATGAAAACGCGATGCACACCCAGGTGATAAACGTCATTAGGGCAAGCGAAGAAAAACCTAGGAAATTTTCAGGTAGTCACTGTAGTATGACACCAAAATATTGGTTAAAGGAAGTGACTGAATATCTCAATGATGCACGAATACCGCAGGAGCGTAGGCTACGTGCTATAGAGAAGTTAACAGAGGGGGAGTGCGCATTATGGTTTCGCAGCTTCCGTTACACTTTTGATACTGTTGAGGAATTCCGCGAGGCATTCTTGAAGAGATATTGGGACGCCGCGACTCAGCAGAATTTACGGCTGGATTTGTATGCCAAAAAGTACAGCACGAACAACCCGACGAAGTACGCAGAATTCTTCATATCGCAGATGTGTCGTTTTAAAGAGCTGGATCAAAAACCTAGTGAACTGGAGCTATGCATTGCTATCGCCAAACAGCTTCCATACGAGATCCAAAGGCTACTAATCTCGGCTAATGCGAAAACTGCTATGGAAATGGAGACAGTTCTAAGGCAACTGGACCTCACCACAGCAAATACTATGCGTCAGAGTCGAACCGTGGAACAAGTCCACGTGACCAACACACAGACTGACCAACAGCAAGCTCCAAGGAACAACAAGGCTACGAGCACAGAAACTTTAGATTCCTATGGACGGCAATGGGAACAGGAACCCAGAAAATGGCAGTCAAGGTACAAAGGAAATGCTAATAAAGCAGGAAGAGGTCGAAGTTCGTGGAATAAACACAATAACAGGGGCAAACCGTACCATAACAATGGAGGTAATAATGGCCAGGAAGGCAATAATAGAAATTGGAGACCCCAAGAGAGAAGAAGTAACTTCGATGACGAGGCAGAAGAGCGATATCATGCTTCTTTGCGATACCTCGAAGAAAGGGGAGATGAGCCCCAGAAACCACAAGTCCGCTGGCAAGAAGTCATGCAGAACAGGACATCGCCAGACAGATATGGAGATGGAGCTAAGAGTTTGGAACTACAGCGCAGCGAACAGGAGAGAAGGAACTCCAAAGGGGCGGGCGCTGAAGAAAAAAAAACGCCAAAATTAGAAGAGCTCGAGACTGATGGATGGAAGTCTATTAACATCATCAATTGGATAGCCAAACCAGAAGAATTGATTGAGGATACAGGAGGACCACAGGTCATGGTCAAGAGAGAATTGCCTATTATAATTGTGAGAGTGGCAGGATTAAAAGTCAGAAGTCTGTTAGATACGGGATCAACAGTGAGCCTGATGACACAAGCTCTATATAATGAAATAGCCCGGAGAGAGAACATTTTGAAGATACCGATCTCCAGTGTCAAAATTAAAGGGGTAATTCCAGACAGAACAATGATATGTAAATACCAGGTATTCCTAGATTTACAGATAGGAGGCTCTATTTTCTCACAGAGTTTCCTGTTAGTAAACAAACTACCTTATAACCTACTTATTGGGGCAGAGTTTATAAGGGAATACAGAGTAATAATTGACCTAGCACAGGACAGGGTTATGTTCCATGTGAATGAAGAAGCTGAAGGCTTAGAGGTCGCACTCAATGAAATTGAACCAGGATCCAGTGAACAAGTATGGCATACATACAGAGATGTGGCTGATGAAGAAGTGTTAGCTATTGAGCAGTTAGAAGCGGAGCTCAAAACACTAGCCACAGACTTGGAAAAAGATCTGGAACCCAAATTGGAAGAATACATTTCGGAGAAGCTAGAAGAAGCGAAAATTGGGCTAAAAGAGAAGGAAAATTTAAAGCGGTTATTGCTGGAACAGAAGGAAGTCTTTGATTCGAGACCTGGTCGGATAAAGAACTTCACTTATGCGTTTCAAGTCAGTGATTGGACACCATTTAGGCAGAAACCCTACCCTATAGCTGAAAAGCATTATGCTAAAGTGAAAGAGGCAATTCAGGAGATGTTGGAGGCCGGCGTTATTGAGAAAACACCTACGCCTTATGTAAGTCCATTGGTAATTGTACCAAAGTCAGACGGATCTGTCAGAGTCTGCTTGGACCTGAGACGCTTAAATTTGAGAGTTATTCCGGAATTTGACCAAGTGCCACCTATTAAAGAGATCCTCAGGAAGTTTAGAGGGAAAACTATATTCTCAAATTTGGATATCACATCCAGTTTCCACCATCTTGAATTAGAGAAGAAAACTAGTCTGTTGACAGGATTTATGTTTGATCAACATACATTCACATTTTTAAGGCTACCTTTTGGGTTAAAAACAGCTGGTTCAGCCCTGATAAGAGCGTTAGATCGCAATCTATCAGATGAGGTTAAAGAGAGTACCATCAGATATGTAGACGACATTCTACTCACATCAGAATCTCTGGAGGAGCACATGAGAGACCTGAAGAAGTTGCTAGATGACCTTCGAGAGGCGAACTTTAAGGTCAATATCAAGAAATCGCACTTCTGTCAGAGGGAAGTTAAATTCCTAGGGCATGTTATTGATGCAAATGGAGTGAAGCCTAATCCAGATAAATTGGAGGTAATTCGAAATTTCCCTCGACCCACGAAAGTTAAGCACGTCCGACAGTATTTGGGAGTAATTGGATTCTTTTCGAACCACTGCCCAAACTATACTGCGACAGTAGCACCACTGCAGGACCTATTGAAGAAAGGCGGCAGATGGAATTGGACGGAGCAATGTCAGGAAGCATTCGTGAGGTCAAAACAAATGCTTTTGGAATATGTGAAACTGGGATACCCAGATTATACCCAGAAGTTCATCATACAGACGGATGCATCACTTATTGGGATTGGAGCGATGCTATTCCAGGAAAATGTTGACCAGCCTGAGAAGAAAGTTTTTATCGCCTTTATAAGCAGAAGACTGAGAGCCCATGAGAAAAACTACACGATCACAGAGATAGAATTGCTCGCAATTTTGTACGCGTTGCAATCGTGGCACAAACTCGTGTACGGCTTCCGAATAGTTCTGAGAACAGACCATAAAGCTTTAACATTTTTGTTAAAGACGGATTTGTCTAGTCAGAGATTGACAAGATGGTCCCTGTATATCCAGCAATTTAATGTGGAAATAGAATACTGTCCAGGGAAAGAGAATGTAATACCGGACATATTAAGTCGTTACCCTAGAGAAGAAGAAGTACTAGCGGTCCAGATTGAGAATCGAGATCAGAAGACGTTGGATGACTTAAGGAACATTACCAACCTACAACGCGAAGACCCATGGTTGAAGATGATAATCGATTACTTCGAGGGACGCTTAGCAAGGGGAACTGCGATATACAGAGAGGCGGAGGCATTGGCAACAGATTATGTATGGTATAATCAGATATTACACAAGTGGGACGATGTGGATCACACACGTCAAAGGATTGTAATTCCTGCATCTTTGCAGAGGAGATTAGTATGGCTAGCCCACAGAGCATTTGGACATCCTGGAATAGATAAAATTTGTGCTCTGTTGAAGGAAGCATTTACTTGGCCAAAATTGAGAGAAACGGTGAGAAATGCTATTAGAACATGTGATCTTTGCCAAAGGGTAAAGCCGAATCCCTTTTTAATGAGGCAACGACCTATCCCGTTATTGCCAGAGAAGCCAAGGCAGCTATTGAGTATCGACAACTTTGGACCATTGCCTAGAGCACGTAGAGGCAATAGACACATTTTTGTAGCCATGGATGTATTTTCGAAAATGGTGGTGTTGTGCCCCATTCAGAAGACAAGTTCAAAACAGGTCTTGAAGCGCCTGAAAGAGAGAGTTATTCCGATTCTTGGGAAGCCGGATAACATTCTCTCGGACCACGGAAGTTGCTTTACTAGTGCAGAATTTCGTCGAGAACTGGAAACTCTAGGAATTAGGCAGATTTTATCTACCATTCGCCATCCTGAGGCAAGTCCCGTTGAAAGAGTAATGAGAGAGATCCAGAAATACATGAAGATCTACTGTTCTGAAGCGAATTGGCGTTGGATTGAATTTCTAGAAGTCATTGAATACTGTATAAATAATACTGTACATGAGGCGACAGGTCAGGTTCCCGTTACTCTACATCTGGATCAGAGACCAGAGAGACCGTGGAATGGTGTTATTCCATTACCTGTAGACGCACAGCCCGGTAGAGAATTGAGGATCCAACGAACCTTTGAATATCTCAAAGCACAGGCGGAGAGACGTCAGAGAAGGAATCGTGCGAAGAGGTATCATAAACCGCTTCTCGTGGGACAGAAAGTTTTAATTAAGAAACCCGCCAGTTCAGATCCAGAGGCACGGAAGTATAAAAAGTTTAATTTTTCTTACCACGGCCCGTTCGAAGTGATAAGAGACCTCCAGAACAATGCATACAGGTTAAGGCATTTAGAGAATGGAAACGAGGTCGTTATGAACATAGCCAACTTAAAAGTTTATTACTCGCCAGAAGAATTCGACGAACCAGAAGAAGAATTAGTAACGCACACCCAACTCAACGTGGAGAGCGGAGGCAGCCAAGCAGGCAGACCTGAATGTTGGAACGGCGAGACGGGACGAGAAGCAGACAGTTTACCCAGTGTAAGCGGAGAGCAGAAAGAATGCCAGTGTTTGCAAGAATTCTATGAAGAAATGGTCAGAGTGGCCAGAGAGGTTGAGGCTGTAAACGCGACCCTTCGCAGGGAGAATAGACAGCTCAGAAACAAGGCCGAGTGTGGAAGGGGGAACACTACTAACCCACTCGCAGCCAGACAAGGTGAAGGACCCCAGACGTAAACACAGACGGTGGTCGACAGTCAGCTGGTTACTTATATAAGCCACTTGCATTGGACTTTTATAAGTTTTGCAAGGGGAACATGAACCCGATGGGGTTATGCTGACTGGAATCGAACATGGTTCTCAGAGACTGTGATTTCAGTATAAAGGTTCCACCAGGAAGCGAACCAGAGATCTGTACAGGGAGTTTCTTGGTAAAAACCCCTCGAAAGAAATGTATATTTAATCACTGGTGTGATTTTTGATGAAATGGCATTATTTATTAAAATAATGTAGGAAATAATGAGCAGATTATATCATTATAAGACGATTTGGTGTAAGCTATTGGAGGCTTGAAGCACAGAGGAGGGCAGAGCTGACATTTACTAATTGGCCCAGAATTGTGGGTTGGTCCCAGTGGAGCCACGTCCATCTCAGTCACCCCATTATGTCGTCTGGAGCAGGGGTGAGGCCTGAATAATGACATAGTTATTCCCCGACGGAGAATGGATTTGGAGTAGGGGCGGAGAAATGCCCAGAAAAATCATTGATTACTCGTGATTGGAGTAACGAATCGAGATGAGAGTTGCACACAGGTGAATATCTTGGCAAGAAGATAATTTTAGAGTCTTTTACCTGCGAAATTGGTGCATATTTAATGATGTGCGTAAGGACTGTAAAACGACCATTGTTCGCGGATGGATGTGAAGATGTTGCCGGGGGTTTCCCGTTAGGTAGCGTCCCACGCCATGGAGAAAGGAATTAATATTAATTAATTGAACGAGTGATTCCTTTGCACACAGATAGTTTTGGGACCTGTGAAGAGAGAGGAACACAATGATCATGGTTTGAAGACCTGAATCATGCTGTGAGAGGAGCCAAGATTACGCGGGAAGATGTTGCTCTACTTTCTGTGGAAATCCGATATAAGGGAGTAGACCCCAGGAGGAGCTCTCAGCTATGCTCAGTTGAAACACAGTCGAGACGCAGTCAAGTTCAGTCTACATGCCGCCAAGCGCAGTTACAGCCAGTTACAGTCTTACTCAATTGTCAATTGTAGCACAATGGCAATAAGTTGCAACCAGTATGCAGCAAATATGCAGCAGTACGAGACAGCGTGTAAGCCGCATACAGAAGTCTTCAAGTAAGTAACGTGCAGTCTCCGAGTGAAACTTCAGTCAGCTACAGCCAGGTTGAAGCAAGTTCGTCAAGGCAAAACGCATGACGGATCTATTCATCAAGACGCCGAACAAAGACTGGTATGTGTAAAAGAAACAGTAAATATGCTTGTGTGAATAATAGTCGTGATACAGGCATAATAATGCAGCACGAACTATGACGTGTTCAGTTACGAAGCACCGTATAGACTAACGGTAGAACTATTGTATATAATTATTTGTGAAAGTGTTGAACTTTATTAAGCGCAGTGTGTATAGTATTAACTAATCGTATATGTGTAACTACGATAGAATGCGCTAAAGAAACTCTACTAAGTGTTTGGTATTGCCATGAGAGTACCAGATGTTAACGCTCATGTTTGGGAGCCAGCGTATTGATGTAACGCAGGACGCTTACTGTAGGAGGAATGATATTCATAAAAACTGTTGGAGAGTTCCGAGAGCAGATAACCAGACTTTCAATCAGGAGTTGGTAACGTAAGATGCCGTCGACACCTGCAATTTCGATCTCTGCTAGGGAATTTCAGCATTGAAGTGTGTATAAAGTGACGAGTGTTCAGTGTAATGCATATGTAAAAATATCATTTAAAGTAGTGTTTGATGAAGTGTTTCACATGTTTGGGGAGTGATAACTTCCTGAAAGGTATGCAACGTGTCGTGTTGGTGATAGAAATTATGTGTAATCAAATGTGTGTAAACAAGAGAAATATGTCGCGTTAAACCCATTATGGCGGGCGACATGGAAGAATATGATTGGTCGGAGCCACCTTAGATGCCTATAGAGATGTAAGTACCCCACAAATTATGGTTATGATTATGTAGAAGTAGGGACCGCTGCATGTCTGTGATTCCGTAAAGATATTGTGAATTCCTTATAGATGCCAGTAAAAATCAGTTAGGAGGCTGATCCTCCATGTTTAATCAGTATTGAGTTGATTTTTATAAAGTTGAGATGTTGATTTGCATCATTAAGTGGAGTAATTATTCCCACTATGAATTAAGAATGGCAATCAGTTATGTAAATGCAACGAACGCGATTGTTCGAGTTTAAAACGTCTAGCTATGTCGGAAATTTTGGTAATTTATATGAGATTTATAATAATAATAATAAATAATGATTTTGGTCATTTATGTCAGTGAGAAATGATGATAATAATAATGGTTATTAAGAGTATGAATGAACACATCAGGAAACAAATAAATGTTGTAAGTGAGAATTATTAACGCTAAGTGCAAGACTTATCAATCTAAGCAGGAAGATGTTACAATGAGATTACATTACAGTAACTATGGAAAGAAGTTTTATATCAGAATATTGCAGATATTCAGTAATGATACCAGTAATGAAAGAGCTTTTAGTGGATTGAATTTGCAGCTTAATTGAGAAGCTTATAGAGTAAATGTTAGATTTCTCTTAATATTATAGGTCGGAGTGTCGTAGCATGGAGCATTGGGGCCAGATAGTCTATTCTACGTATGAATTCTCCTATGTCGTGGACATTTGTTGGAGATATTATTTATTCCAGAGTTGTAGTGTTGGACCCTAACTCTGAAGAAAGGATTGAAATGTGTTCCGGATTGGAATCTTGATAGAGTCGAGGAAACAAGGACACCTCGCAGCTCTATGATTTCCCGAGAACTTATTGATGAGTTATTTACGCTCGTTGGCAGCGAAACTCATGGCGACAGTGGTTGTGTGCGCCTATATTATACTTGAGACATCGGTCAAACCGCCAGGCTCATGCATTGCGAACCCGAACCTTCATGTTGAATGGACCCATGTGAGGCCATTAATTAATCGTTATCCTCGACGTAGGAATAATTACAAAAGCTCATTCAATACCTGTTGGCATAATAGTCAATTAAGATCCTTTGGGAACATGTGTGTCGGTCAGGACACAGTATTGGTCTTGTAAATCTTCACTGCTTAGAGAGGGAGGCTTTCAAACTTTTAGGAAGGTCGAGATAATTGGTGAAACGACCCATTCCACTTTCTATTGTGTAGCGACTTCCTTAGCCGAGGGTCGGTGCTAGCCACCCGGGCCGCTCAGGCAAGTTATAAAGGGAAGAGATTCTAGACCTTGTTGAAAGGACATATAATGCATGATTGTTATGTTGAGTATCAGAGCCATGTGGTTTGTGAACACATGGATAATTGTAGTTCATCCTGATGGTTCATTATTTTAGCTATCTGACGAATAGTTGCATGATATATTTGTACTGTCACTGGAGCCAAGTCATGTAGTTGGTGACTAGATGCCAATCGCCATGAGCGCGAGGTAGTCTATCGTACAATCCGACATAAGCTATAACGTAACGTTTTATCTAGGAATCACAGACAGCATGCGGGGAAACCATATAATTGGAGGATGTGTAGGGGGTAGCTTACATAATTATGGAGTTGCACGTCGATTTTGGTGCAACGTCCAAATAGGTAAATGCATGCAAAGCATTTCATTGGTGAGAAGAAAAATATTAAAACACGCACGGCACACATAATTGTTTAACATAAAGAGGTTTAAGGAATAATCCTTGTTGTAATATTAAAGAAGTCACATTGTATGACTGTTATGTTAATGTACAGTTTGTTTTGAAGTCGTAGGTGCATCAGCGCACTAGTATATCCTTGTGAAGTTCACAGAAGGGTAAAGCCTTATGGCTAGGTATGACTTTGTTGTGATTTTATATTTGTTTACTTATGGATTGTGGAAGTAAAAATTTTGTTTGCTTTA
This sequence comes from Meconema thalassinum, assembly GCA_946902985.2. Taxonomy (NCBI): domain Eukaryota; kingdom Metazoa; phylum Arthropoda; class Insecta; order Orthoptera; family Tettigoniidae; genus Meconema; species Meconema thalassinum. The sequence goes on from OX336389.2 coordinate 1,071,951,528, forward strand.
TTTTATGCTTTTTGGGTATTGTTTTGTGTTTGAAGCCATGATTTATTTTATTGAATTAAAGTTTTAGAATAGAGTTGTGCCTTATCATTGTAGAGTTGATACCTTTTAGCCTCAAATCCAGAATATGCACTGCTAAATTGGGGTTACCGTACACGCCTGAGAGCTGATGCTAGTTGGAGGCAGATGCATATTATCCACCGAGATTACTCACATGGGTACACTACATATATTCCAAAAGCAAATTACGCGTGTAATATCTTATAGAGCTTGATAATTTTAGTGGTAAGATTTTTCACGGATGAATCATTCGTTCTATTCAGATATGTCTTGGGCTGGCTCAGCGGTAACGTTCACGCCAGCTGTGCCCAAGGTTACAGGATCGAATCCTGGTGGAGCCAGTTGGCATTTGAGGGTGCGCAAATGCGAGGTAGTCGTGCCAGTAGGTTTACTGGCACATTAAAGATCCCCTTCGGGGCAAAATTCCAGTACCCCGGCGTCTCTAATAGCCGCAGTACGGTACTTAACAGAGACGTAAAACCAATAAAAACTAAAATTTAATGCATACCGTATGTCCTAATAAGGACTTTGAAATACCTGTCAGCCAGTAATTTGGTACAGCTGTTACAGATACCTTCATTAGAGTGATTAATTGATAGAAAACAACCAGTTAATCTGCTTCTAATCCCATGGGTGCTTTCAGACAGAAAATGGCAAAAACTATCTTCATGTCCATGACATTTTGGCTGACAAGCCCCCCACACACATTTGGAGACTGCATTTTGGAGTTATCTGCTCTTCACAACCCACTGAGCACACTTGGAAAAGGATTGAATGGAGAGGTTTCATCACAACAATGTTTTAAAGAAAGACAGAGGCGGCCATAGGAATATTTTCAGGAGGTGTGAGATCTCCTTGTGGCGCTCCCTCCCCTGTGAAGACTAAATATAACAAACATTATTAGTAATTAATATTTTAATATTAAATGATATTGTTCGCTTATAGTCGTGCTTAGACGAGGCTAGTCATGATTATTATCTACACAAAAATAAATATGTCTAATATGATGTTACTAATATCATACAGTACATTACATAACAACACCTTAGTATAGTGTAACGTTCTAACAGTAAGTAAAGTTTCAATTTCCCTCGTTGCTTGCAACACAGACACAAATCACAATCCACATGCACCCCCACACGATTGAACGCCAAGAAAACAGGTGGCGGACAGAATATATATAGATATTGGTTTCAACTCGTTAATTTTTATACAACGTTAAGTTAAGTACGAATGTCGCATTATATGTATATACCTTTGAAATGCACGCACCCCAGCTCACTTACAGTACATATAGAATTAATTTTGACGGGTAGGGTTAAGTAGAATGCTAATAAGGTGATTGGGTTTTATTTTTTTGCGCTGTCAGTTTATCGTTGCATTTTCTGCGCCTCCCATATGACAGCGCCTAGTGCGGTCGCATCGTTCGCACCGCGCCCTAGGGCCGCCCCTGAGAGAGTATGGTATGCTTAGATCAATAGAAAAAATACAGGTATGTGACCATTGGTAGGTAGACTCACAGTTGTTGGTTTTGAGGAAATCTGTAACGTGACTTGGAATCACTTTGAATTTTGTAATTAAAACACCCATACATAGCCCAAAAGTTGCACTTCTAACATGTACAGCATATAAACTTGCCAGCTGATTGAAGTCGAGTTCGTAGTTGTCTGCGCGAACCGCTAGATAGCACGCAGAATCGTTGTCGCCAGTTTCTCGCGGCAGTTTCCACTATTATCATATTAAGCTATTTGACTAATCTGATAACGATGAAACCTACAACATACGTGGACAACGATGCCATCTAGCGGCTGAGAGTATACAACGCCATACAGCCAACCTAACGACACTTAGAGCACAATTGCAGATACTTATGGACTTGCATTCGGATATACCAGGTGAATTAGCTGTCCCTAAAAACATTGTTTTATGCAGTCCAACTAACGCGTGTTGTCAGGAAGGTCGATAATTCTCTGCTTGCATCCCGTATGGTACTACTGCACTGTAAGCATATCATGCAAGCGATACTGGACACTACTATTTCTCCCTCGTATTAGTCTGTAGTCACGTCGAGGGAAAAATAATAGTGTTCAGTATCGTTTGCAGGATATACTTGCAGTGCAGTAGTACCATACGGGATGCAAGCAGAGAAATATCGACCTTCCTGATAACAACGCTAGTTGGGCTGCATACAACAATATTATTAGATGATGATGATAATTGTTGTTTTACGGGGCCTAACATCCAGGTTATCGGCCCCGAATTGTCTGTGTGATAGCGAAAATGTCAATTAAGTGGAAACCAGAACGAAAAGTAAGTGAGCAGGAAAATACTTACAAAAAGGAACTCGGATTGAAACTACTCACAAAATGGAGGGCGGTAATACGTACAAAAGGGAATTTCGAACGAAAATACTCACAAAAGGAATAGATCGAAAAATACGCACAAATGTAGGTGAAGTTCAAAATACGTACAATATGCAACATACAGTCGAAATACTTACAAAATGCAAGTGAAATCAAAATACTTACAAAATGCAAATGAGATTGAAAATACGCACAAAATATAATTTAGATTCAAAATACCCACAAAATGCAATTGAGAATTAACTACTTGAACAAAGCGGGGTAGGTTGAAAATACAAAATGCAATTGAAATTGCTTACAAAATGTATGGTAGATTCAAACTTCTCATTTGGGTGGACAATACTTACAAAATGCAATTAAGATTGAAAATACTTACAAAATGTAGTTTAGATTCAAAATACCCACAAAAATGCAATTGAGACTTAACTACTTGCAAAAAAGCGGTGTAGGTTGAAAATACAAAATGCAATTGAAATTCAAAATACTCACAAAAGGACCCCCCCCCCCCTGATATTGAAAGACTTACTAAAAAGCAATTTAGATTATCAATCCTTACAAAATGCAATCGCGTTTGAAAAACACTCACAAAATGCAACGTAGATCGAAAAGACTTACAAAATGCAACGGAGATTGAAAACACCCACAAAATGGAGTGGAGATGCAAAAATAACAGTGCGGGAATCTTAAAGGGAAAAGGAAATATAATGAAAAGAAAAACAACAGGAAAGTGAAAGAGGAGAGGGTCCGTCCCACAGGTAAGGGACAAAAGGGGGAAACCGGACCCAGCTCAGGAATCCCTCGGGTTCGCCAACTCCCGAACTCACCAGCCGTGAGCCCCTGAGGGTGTAGCACTTTCTAGGGTGCACCATAAGTGGTGGGGCTACATACACCCAACTTCCTTGAGGGCCTTGAGCAGAAGACAGGGGATAACAGGAAAAGAAAAAGAAGGCTGACCCCTCCCAGAAGGAAGGGATCAGGAAAGATGAGACAAGGGCCAATTAAGGCGGGAAAGGAAGAGACTCCCTAGGCCTCGGATACCCTAATACCGTCGGGGTCGGAAAAGAACAAGAGTTGACCAAGGGAGGTTGACAGGAAAGAAGACAGAGAGGAGCCCTGCACAAGTAAGTGGAAGCAATGTCGAACTCAGCTGGGGTCCCGTGGTCGCCAACCCACGTCCCACTAGATGTGAGCCCCTGGGGGAAATATTATTAGGGGCAGCTAATTCACCTGGTATACAGTGAGGGCGGCCGAGGCACTTAGTATTGCAGCGTGTCAAGCAAGGCATTGGCTCTAGCAGCAGCGTAGCACCCAACTAGTTTTACACATTTACATTTTTAACGTATTACCGACAGTAGTGGCTACGCTGGCTAACGCGCAGCATTAGGTCATGGGGCCAAGCTCTCTGCTGACTCGGTAGACGCGTGGGTTCGAGCCCCACCGTCGGCCGTCCTTGAAATGGTTTTCCGTGGTTTCCCCATTTTCAACACCAGGCAAATGCTGGGACGGTACCTTCTGACAGGCCACGGCCGCTTCCTTCCACATCCTTGCCCAGTTTCATTCACCATCATTCATTTCATCTCTCATTAACTCCTCTCATGAGGTTGGCGTCAGGAAGGGCATCCGGCCGTAAAAACCATCGCCACAAAGACTTCCATCGCATCTCATCCCCGACCCCGTTGGAAAACGGGAATAATAAGGGGTAGACATACATACATTTTTAACGTATTTAATAATCAACATTACTTACATGAATTTCAGAGAAGTTTCTGGAAATGCTGTCCTTCAATTCCTAAACACACGTTGCACCGACGTAAGAAGTTCGTACACTCGCTGTAATTCATCTTCACTGATATTTCGTATGAGTGCAGTTACCTCGTTCACGAGAGCCTCCAGAGTACGCGGATTATTTCTGTGTACATTTTGTTTGAGGTTCCTCACAAGTAACAATCGCACGGCGCTGAAACTTACGAACACATTTACTGTAAGACTTCTTCTTGAGAAGATAAATTTTCACTAGGAAATTTCGATGGTTTGTTCTATACCCAACCATGTTCACCAGATACTAGGCAGGCTACAGTATTTCACAGCATGTCTTGATTATCACAACTAAGATTTATTGCCAGTTGCGTATGTATTAAATGTTATGGCAGCATCCAGGGATTCCCGACCCGCTGATGTAATCGGTACATGCTATAAATGTGACGGTGAGTCATTGCGACCTGTCCGCAGCACGGCCTCTGCGAAGCTCCATTCTATGGGGAGGGCCTGTATAATGTATTGTACCCCTCTCAATTATAATGGGCAAATAGCGTGTTGACAGACTGAAAAGTATAAATTGATGGTACGTACAGGCCTTACGTCATTAAGAGTAGACACAGGGGGGAAACAAACTGGATTTGGGTTAATTGGATCTTCCCTCCCCACATTCCTTCGAGATATATGTTAGAATAAGTGTTACTCCCCGCCCAATCTAATCGGCCACAATCATGTTAACTGACTGAAAAACATTTACATTATGGTGTTTGAAGCCATTTTCAGTGTTGCCTTAGTAAACAAAAGTTTGATGACTTTCAGTCGGTCAACACGATTGCACCTAAATGAGATGGGTTATTCCCTAATCCTGAAAAGAATTACATGAGATTAATAAATTCACTTGGATGACCAGTTTAGATCGTTAAGCGATCATCATCAGATCCAATACACTTAGGATATATAATCCATTTCTGAAAGTATGGGTTAAAATATTTACAATATATACTCTTATTTAGTTATTATTGACGAGTTGCATTATCTTAACTACTGTAATAGGCTGCAACTAAATGAGTGTATATTTTGTAAATATTTTCACCCATACTTTCAGACATACACTAGATTTTATTGCCTAAGTGTAATGGATCTGATGATGATCGCTGGTCATCCAAGTGTATTTATCAATGTCATGTATTTTTTTCAGGATTAGGGAATAACCCATCTCATTTGGGTACAATCATGTTGACCGACTGAAAATCATCAAACTTTTGTTTTTGAATAACATTTCTTATAATAGAAAGCTTGATTTATCTATAGCCTAGAAATATAGACACTGAGCGTATACGTGTTGAGCCACTGAAAGACAATCTTTGCGTAGGATCTAGCAAGAGAACAGTGAGAAAATGACTTCTACGATTTCTATTATTCATATGCACCAATGAGAGTGTGGAGAGTAAAACCTTGGTGCTGCTCTTCTCATAAAGAGCACTACCAGGATATGGGGAAGTAATACGGGCGTCCGATTTTCATTACCGTCACATTACTCATTGTGTTGCGTTGATGTGCAAGTACACATTGTGCCCCACGCGCATGGACATTCCGTGTTTCTCAAATGTTTCAATATCCTTAACATTAACATACTTATCTCATATTTTACAAAGGCGTGATAGATTAAGTCACGGTTGAGCTATTGCATGACCGATTGGTATTTCTGGCTAGTGAGGTTATCATCCATTCATTCAAGAGACTAATGGGTTTGATTCCCACCGTGAGCCATCCTTAAAATACTCTCTAGTGGTTTCCTATTTCCCACAATTGCATTGATGGTGCCCTTTTTTTAGGTGTCCTGGAAACATTCTTCACAAACCTAGCACCCAATTACAAATGCACCCATTTCTATACACATCACTAGGCAGATTTCACAAACGCGTGAAGTACACTGTACTGACGACCCTCATGTTCCAAACACATTACGTCTGCTACTTGTGTTCAAGGGATACTGGGACTGAGCTTTCTATTGTCTGGTCCCGCGGCGTAGCCGTGCTCGTTAAATCGTGCACCATGGCTGCAAGGGCAGCTGCAGCAAGTCCGGTGATCGTAGGTACGAGTCCCGGCGCGGACAGCGGTTATCCTGACTGTGGTTTTCCCCCGTTTTTCTACACACTCCCTCCAGGAAAATGCCGGGATAGTACTCTATTTCAAGTCCCGGGGCACCTACCCCATCACTGTCCCTAATACAGTTTTACACACGACTACTGTCATCACACCCATACAGGTTATCAGACAAATTCAACACACACCCAACTACATGGGGCTGATGACCAAGATGCACTCTCTGCCACCGTTGTCAGTTGTTTGGAATTATAGCAAAATAATGAAATAATGGCCGGGTTGAATCCGCGTACGGGAGGAGTGGTTCTCCCAAACCTCCATGTTACTGCAATCACTTTGTGGGTGGCTGTTCAATGTAAGTAGTCTGGCAGCAGTGCAATAGTCGTCAGGTGAACATAAATCTACAATGGAACAGCATTTTGAATACCTGCCAGGCAAAGGACGTAAGAAGTTTCTTGCGATTCCTGGAAAAAATATTCTGATGCACTCACAGTCAATTGGTTCTGGACGTCTCATGTAAATTGCAACTGTTCTTCAGAACCTGACGATGGAATGCAAGTGAAGTTACTAAAATCTGAACTTGGCTTTTGATGCTGAAAACCACATCTATTGTCTTCTAAATTGTGCAAAACTCGGTTGCGAGGTATAATTAGATATACTGTAGCGACGATAAAATGGAAGAGAATGAAGGAAGTGACATATGTGAAACCTGATGATTTCTATTAAGTATAATCATATAATATAATGTTTTCTCGCACCAACTCTATTTTACTCGCACGGAAAATTAAAAATCGTTGTTCCTCTTTGGTTAGAATTTCTGACTTTTGTATGGACATTCATAATATGCCTCTCTCCAGGACATCATTATTCAGTTCACATTATTAAAACAAAGCTACTTGTTCAGCGTTTCGTTAACAGAATTCTTAAACGAATATTTAAGCGCCTAAAATAGCTAGATTTTTACAGGTCTGAATAATCTTCACATGTCCTTCGTTGGACACACGCAAAGTCTCTATCACATGCCCTTGGAATCGCATTACATATTTACCTGAAATCTTACTGTTAAATAATTTCCTTTGGCATACGTCTTTGTTTTCTTATCTCACAACTATCGACCTTCTGGGGGAACTTATATGTATATTAAGATTTCCTGATTCACATGCAACGAAAGGGAGGTCCACGCACCAGTCGCTTGAACTCACACAGAGTTAAGAATTGTACCTACTGTACGTTAGAGATCGTATAGCTACACTAGTGAACACTGTGGCTCGATCATCCTTTACCCCCCCCCCCCCCCCAAGGGTAATGTGCTAATCGCGGTAATACAGTTGCCCATGTTAACGATGAGCCACCTGGAAGATAGACCACAGTCTTATAAAATCACTGCCTTGTTTCTTCCAACTGGAAAGTTAGTCTACCTGTTGAACGTCTGTTACGGATGACTAACACTGTACTCATAGCCAAAGCCCTGCGCGGATAAACTCGTGGATATCCGCAAAAGTTTTCGCCATGCGGATATAGTTTGCATAGCTGTGCGGATAGCGGATAAGCTGCAGATAATGTTTGGAGAAAATTTGCGGATAATTTTTAGAATACAATCCGAACTTGTTGAATATCATTATTAGGACCCGGATGTTTATGACATTTTTTTTTCCGTTATGCCTTTTTCGTGACAAATGTAAGAATGATGATTTAAACTAATCTCATTCAAATTATGTCATTAAGCATAATTAACACTTAACACTTTCGAACAGGAAAGGGCTGCAATTCTGGCTGTATAACATTCATTTTCAACATAGCACTTGACATACAAAGCCTAAGGTAACTCTTTAGCCTCAAATATCTAAATTTGTCACTTTAAGTAATTTATGCTTTATCTAATTAAAAATATTATTGTAATGACTGTCGATTCGGATAACAAACGTGCGAATGCGGAAAAAAGTAGCGCGGGTGCGGATAACAGTCGTGCGGATGCGGAGCGTATGGGGATAACATTCGTGCGGATGCGGGGCGGATGCAGATAACATTCGTGTGGATGCGGAGCGTATGGGGATAACAGTCGTGCTGATGCGGGGCGGATGCAGATAATATTCGTGCGGATGCGGAGCGTATGGGGATAACATTCGTGCGGATGCGGGGCGGATGCAGATAACATTCGTGCGAATGCGGAGCGTATGGGGATAACATTCGTGCGGATGCGGGGCGGATGCAGATAACATTCGTGTGGATGCGGAGCGTATGTGGATAACAGTCGTGCGGATACAGGGCGGATGCGGATAACGTTTTGCTTATCCGCGCAGGGCTCTATAGCTACCTTTAAACAAGCCCCTGTCCATAGAAGAGTGGCAACGCCATACACTCGTCTATGTGTGTCGAACGGTAAGCATGGTGATGAATGGTGCGGAACGTGCGACTCCGCACTAAATTGCATATATTCTTTCAACACTCACACTTTTTGCAATAGTGTTTAAAGTAGACCCAAGAGGGAAGGCTAATCAGCTGGTAGACGTAAGTACAGCTCTTAACTCAACGTCGTTATTCTATAATATTAAATAGTACTAAGCTCTCGAATCTTATGACAGTGGTTGCTCTTCTGCATTGTTCTAAAGCTTCTTCCATTATTAATTGTAAACTTCAGACACTTGTTAAAATTGAAATGTGTTATTTATTGTAGTAACTTAAAAGCCTCCGTGGCTTAGGCGGCAGCACGCCGGCCTCTCACCGCTGGGTCCGTGGTTCAAATCCCGGTCACTCCATGTGTGATCTGTGCTGGACAAAACGGAGGCAGACGGGTTTTTCTCCGGGTACTCCGGGTTTCCCTGTCAAAATTTCATTCCAGCAGCACTCTCAACTATCATTTCATTTCATCTGTCATTCATATAATCATTGCCCCAGAGGAGTGCGTCAGGCCTCGGCAGCCGGCACAGTTCATATACTCGCCGCTAGATCTGGGCTTCATTCATTCCATTCCTGACCCGGTCAGAGACTGGAAGCAGGCTGTGGATTTTTCATTGTAGTAACTTAAACCTGTAACAACAATTGTACATTGATACAAGTGGGGACTGACAATCAGTGGCGTAACTACGGGGGCTGATCAGGATGATCAATCCCTCCCCTAGAGCCAATTAATAAAAGTCGTAAATTTGTCGAAGTTTTTAATTTTGAATAAAACCAATCTTCAGATTGATGACTGATGATTGGAAGATGTAAGTTAATACTTACTAACTTGAATGCATTTCTTTTCACTCGTGTTAATTGTTTAGCGTTATCCTAACTCAACACTTACTGAATGAGCAGAATAGTCAGCTGTTTAGTTAGCCAGAGAGGAATCAGTGGGGTGAGTGTGACAGTTTTTTTCTTCGAACCTTGCCAAATATACACCACATGTCAGTTGCCTTCCTGATAGTATGCGGGGATTAGTGTAATTTTGGAAAGTGAATACCGATAGTAGTGTGTTAAGTTGAATTTCTGTTTTATGTTATGTACATTGATAGAGCAAATACAACGCATCAAATGCTAAACAAATAAAACATTAACAAACTGTATATAGGAGGTTTTGAAACTTCAGTATCATATGCTTGCATTCATTGGATATGTCTCATTATGTCCGAGTCCTCAGCCCTCAATGTAATGTACATTCAGCTCATCCCCTTCCAGAAGCAAACACTAGTTACTCCACTGCTGACTGTCTGTTAGGTAGTCAGACCGAAGGCTGGTTGGATCCTCAAAATGTACCGCCGTTAGGTTATGTGGGTAGATACCCACAAAAACCCAAGGCAGCGCTATATTGAGTCGTACTAGGCAAGTTGAGGAGTGAGGTAGTTTGCCATTGCTTTCCTCACTGAGTCAGAACAGCAGTACTAACCCTATGAGTAGAACCTTTCAGAGCATCCACAGGCACTGACTGAGTCCTGAATGTCATTACTAAGCACCACCCATATAATCACAGCCATGAGTAGGACTGAGACATCGGTGAAAAGCCACATTTTGCTATACCCTGTGCCAACAGATAAATGCAAATGTACTGCAATCATCAAGAGATGGCAAACAGGCCACACTGCTGACAAACCTCGTCAATAATTTCGATCGATCATAACCTACGATAGCTACTTTTCTCATGTCTACGTTGGCATTTAAGCAGTGTAAGTAAAACAGAAAAACATCCTGTAAATCATTGATATGGGCGTACTAATTTGTCATTAATATATAAATAGTGAATTTATTGCACGAGGAAGTTACAAGCGCAACCGGAAAGAGCAACCATATTACATTTCACACTGATGCTAGTGTGACACACAGAAGGATGCTTTCTCCTTACTTAGTGAATTGTTAGTGTTTTCTGACAACGTAATGAGGGCTGCGTGGCGCAGTCGGTAGAGGCGCTGAGCTTCTGACTGAAAGGGAGTAGATTCGATCCCCACCCAGGTAGTGGATTTTAGAAACAACACTACCACTTTCGGAAACGATTATGGCCCTGGGGTTCACTCAGCCTACACCACAAATAAGTACCAGGGTAACTCCTGGGAGCAAAGACGGCAGGGCGTGGAGCTGACAACTCAATCCCATCTAGTGCCGATGTCACATAGAGTGGAAGCCTCTACCTTCCACTACTCCCAGGGCCTCCATGGCCTTTGCAGAGTTGGCTTTGCTTTGACACCGCTATGCGTCATGTCGTTGAAGATACGTGTATCTGTGGCATGCAACTTCATAAAACATTCTTCTCAGCAATTACTCTTAAATGATGACAGACCCACTGAATACTTCAAATGAAATAAAAACGTAAATTGTTAACACTTGTATGAGGTATTTATTTGTTTATTGCCATGTCAAATAACTTATATCAAAATCTCCTTTTGTCACCTTTACGCACCTATCCCCGTCCATACACAGTTTATTAGTAACTTCTTTCCAATAATCCGATATCAAATTAGAATGTCGGCCGGACGTATGAAGCTGGGGAGGCGGTGTTGCAATTCGGTCTGGACGAGGCCTGTTTATATGTAGCTATGCTACTGGCACGTTAAAGATCCCCTTCGGGGCAAAATTCTGGCACCCCGGCGTCTCTAAAAGCCGCAGTTGTTAAAAGTGACTTAAAGCCAATAGTCTTACGTTATTATTATTATTAATTAAGGAAGGTTTAGGGAAGGGATTCTGGAAGGAAGTCGGCCGTAGATCTGTTGATAGGAACAGCCCCGGTATTTGCCTGGTGGTGAAAATGGGAAACCACGAAAACCATTTCCAAGACGGCCGAGATGGGACTCGTACACACGCTCTCCCGGCACTAGGCTTCATACTGTGGATACAAAGCATAAGTTGATTCCATATACTACAACAACAACAACAACAACAACAACAATAACCGTAATAATAATAATATTAATTCCAACACCTCATCCCCTAACTTGCAAAAACTCTTCGCTTATGTATTCCACCATCCTACTGTGCCCGTTTAGACCGGAGTCCGCACGACCACATATGCATTTTACCAATAATCAGTCAGCACGAGAATCAAAATATCCCGGAGCGCCAGATGGGTTAAAGCAAATCGCAAAAACGACATCAAATTTATAAAAATGCTTTGCTGATTTTTGGCTCAATGCAACAATAAGGATAGAAGGAGATTTAATTGGGTGAAACACATCTGGTAAAATTATCTCAGTTTATTTAAAGTTAAAATCTGACTGCAAGAATAATGCTCAAAGCAGCATCATCCACGTGTGGCGATCCACACTCTTATTTACACACAATATACAGAAATCTTCCAAACACATTTGACAATCTTTTTGAAAACACAAGTCCGATTGTTAGTCCTGTGGACTGTGTTCCAAAATTATTAACATTTTAACTCCAGTGCAAAATGAATTGTCCATACTGGAAATAACGTAGATCACTGTTTGACTATTTACATGATATTAACACTCGTAGAATAAATGTTTATAGAATTTCTTAGACTTTCATTTGTTTTCCAGTTTTCAAAAATATATCGTTGAAACTATTATTATCATCGTAGCAACACAAATTATTAACACATATTAACAACATCTGAAACGTATTTGACCATTGAGCATAGCATCGAAGAACTGTGCGAAGCACAACAACAATTAATTGTTCTTCTGACATTAAACATTCGAGAAGTGACTCGATTATGAACTTCAAGTTCCAAACAAAACATATGATTTCTGAATCATCAACTTGATCAATAAATGGTTGAACCATTCAACTATTAGATTTTCCACTTGGAATTATTATGAAAAAAATATTTATATTTATGGCCATTTCTAGCAACTTTCACAACTTGCAATTCTTCGACAGAATGCGGAAATAAGAATTGTAGTCTTATAATGAATTCATTTAGTTCATGGCACTAGGATTGAAAATATCCTTCAAATTATTCGTGGTTAAAGAATTATTTTAAATTGGCAGTGGCCCATTCTACTATTTGTGTAAGGACACAATATTATAACAACAACAACAACGGCAAAGGTCTTCCTCTGAAGAAGAATAAACTACTATCATGACAAATCCGGGTTCTAGCAAAATCAAATTCTAAATGGAATTCGTAAACAAGGTTGAAATAAGAACTGATGGTTTCAAAGAAATAACCTTCGGGTTATTCATACGACGAAATGTGTGGATCCAATACTCCTACTATAAACCTGAGCCATCGAACCTGCTATTTGATTGATGCTCGAAAAAGCCTTCATTCCTGCGACTTAAGATGCGCACCTGGGAATGGCATTACAACTATTCCACACACATAAATTATCTTCCCAAAATTTATACAATAAATCAAGCCTCTGCTTGTTATCAACACTGGAAGATTAATAAACTTACAAGTTTATTTTATTTTACCATTCAGTTTAACCCGTGATTTTACCATACTTATGAAAAGCTTCATTTCACTTTCGAGTGTATTTACGTCATGATTTTATATAAATACAAAAATATCCTATTTGATACAAATATCATTTGCTTCCCGTTTCATGCCTCTCCGTGTTATCTGAAACATTATACTTTGCTCATAGCAAATATCAACTGTTCAACCAGAACTGAAATGTAGGTTGAATGCGGGCTTGCGCTAACCACTCTCCTTCGTAAAATCTCCTGTTCCAAACTAGAAATGTTTCAACTACTTCATAGGCTCTTTCTCTCAATACATATGATTATTATAAAATATAATATCCAAGAATTATTTAGAAAAATAATAAAATTATTATTATTATTATTAGTGGATTATTATTATTATTATTATTATTTCAAATATGTTTAATTATCATCTCATTATGTGAGAATCCACATGTTCGAACCTTCGAATATGGAAAAAATATCCATTCCTCAACAAAAATTAAATTTAACTTTTACAGTTACATCGGCTGATTACCGTGATTTCCCAAAAATATGAAAAATTTAAATAAATGCTCAAAATGCTCGGTCATCGATCCTAAACTGTTCTGAGTGCTGAAAATGCTCAGAATAAATCTAACAAGTCTTGCGTAAATCATTACAAGCTTTAAATACGACGAAAAAAATGTGTTGGTCATCTGCAGAAAAATAGTTTGTTCCAATTAGCTAGGCATAAAATAATTCAAATGTGGCTTACATTTCTTGATGTTCTTGAAGTGTAGTAAACCTGGTCTATACCAGATTTATCCGTAGACATGCCCTATCGGACAAGCACGTATAATCCTTGTATCGGCCGCCATTGTAGACCCACAAATCGTCTAGTCAGACATAGTGGTAGTATCTTTCGACGTTTTAAATGACTGTGGTTCCATTTTAATATGGGCTTCTATCAAAGCCATAACAGTTTGTTTTGAAATAGGGTCAGATCTAAGTGATCTCTTCTTAAATGTGTCAGTTGTAACCTAACTCACTGTAATCTCATCAGTACAAGAAAAACGTTGACAGTCTAAGCAGTTAACGGCTGTTCTGAAGATCGTTCCCTGGGCATGGTTTGTATATCACCATCTGCCATGCGCTAGACAACTTGCAGTTTCCCTTGCGTAGACTAATGAACGCCACCGTTATAGACTATTCTTCAATGTACTGACGGATCGAAGTGGTTAAATAGTTACAAAATATGAAAACTGACTTTAAATGGATCTAAACATCCAAGTATTAATTTACTATTGGACTGCGACAATACTATTTTCTAGACCAAGTCTAGCATATGTCCTTTAAGAAATATAAATATTTCCACCAATGTCTGTAGAAAAACAATCACCTCAGTGATTCTCCTCACCAGAAACTTACTAAGTTCCAACTCGTTTGCGCAGCACTTCTCGTGACTATCACGATTTGAAAAGTACTTCTTCGTAGAGGCGGCAACCATGTGCCTTGGCTCAGCGTAGACGCAACTTGTTCGCCAAGTGCTTGTGATGAATTGAGCTAACTAAGCCTGCTCCAGCTTGCTTTTATACAAAAACGGTCAGGGTCACGCGTCATCGCCTGATATCTAGAAATCCTCATATCTCTTGAATCCCTGGTCCGATTTACTTGATACTAATTGCATTCTCTTTCATTTGGCCGTGCCAGTAATCTGATCCCAGTCTCAAGTCTCTGCTCCATAGTTAACTATTTAATCAATAAATAGTCTCCACCTCTGCTGTTACTCGCTACGTCATTTACCATCCAACTATCGGTAATTTCCTTCGAAAGGCTTCGAGAAGCAATGTAGCGCGATATTCAAATATCTGAACTTTCAAAAGCTGCTACAGCCTTTCCCTTGATATCTAGGTGTCTGAAACTTGGAATACCCATTCCTAGAGTTGGGCACATCCACCCCACACCTAGCAAAAAATAAAAATTGAAAAATTTTTATTTTTCCTATCTACACATTAAATTATCTGGTTCTTGAATAATAGATCTTCAGATTCGATGCATTGTAAGTTCCCACGATGTTACCAGTTCGTGTATTAGCTACTTCATAGCTTCCATTATTGTTTACTTCCACAATATTCAAAATCCTTAATTTTACCATTCCCCCGGGATTGTTGTGTTCCCGATGGACCTGGATCATTGGGCCTCTGCTCCACAAATTGTAAGTTATCTTGGTGTCTTGCTTCCAAATTTTTCCTCGTGTCCTTGTTAAACTCTTCATTGGACTGACGAGTATCTACATTCCCTCTGTTATTATAGTTTCTACCATAGGATCTTCTTTCCTGGTACCTTCCTTGAGTATCACGTGGTCTTCTCCATCGAGTGTTGTATCGATTACCACCATCCGGTCTTGCATATGGTTTGTAACTGTATCTGTTACGGTATTGGTTCCATCCTCTCGTATTGGAATCTTCCCTCGGCGATTTCTCTTCTCGCTCCTCTCGAATCTCTCGAGGTGTCTGAGAATAACTGTCAGCCATAACAGCATACACAGCGTTGTTACTCTTTACTCCCTTCTGATGAAAGAATTGAGCGTTTATATGATCCAGCTTTTGCAATACTTCATCAAACTGTTCCATATTGTAGATGTCAGCAGCGATCAAAGTCCTCTGGACGTCTGCTGGAAATTGTCGTATCAAAGCAGTAATCAACTCGTTATCTGGCATTGGCGGATCTAAATGTTGGAGTTTAGACAGCTGTCCAGAAAAGTATGTAGAGTATCGAGTAGGTTGTGACGTCGAGAATCTCTTCGAATACAACTCTGCTCTAACTTGCTGTTGGGTTTCAGGGGACCAAAACTTCTTCAATAACCCACGAGAAAACTCCTCAAAAGTATTTAGAGTGGATCTAAATGCTCTAAACCACAAAAGTGCGGGACCTTCCAAGAACTTCCCTATTACCCTGATCTGTCTTTCTTTAGGGATCTTAGAATCTTTCAGGTAATCACCTGCTTCTCTCAGAAATTCCACGGGTGTTACAGAATCTCGCCCTGAAAATTTAGAAGGCTTGTCTTCTATATTCTTAAATACAGTTATGGGGTTGGATTGAAATATTGTCCTGACCTCATCCTGTCTATCAGTCTCTCTAGCTCCTCCTAGATTTATCTGTATCTGTTCCTTTCCCCTTACATTCGGCATTTTCAAAATATGATCAGACTGTTTCTCATCCTTTATTTGAGTTTTCATAGCCTCAAGTTCCTTCTGGTTTTCTTCTGCCATCTTCTTGATTGCTTCAGTCTCCTTACAATTGTCCTTAACATCAATGGATATCTGGTTCATAACAGCCTCATGACTTTTCAATGACCCTGTCATATCTGATATGTCCTTCTGAGTTGCTTGAATATCCTTGGCAATTACTTCAATGTGGGATGACAAAGATTCCCTAATCTCCTTGATTCCCTCTTGATTCTCCAGCTTGAGTGTGTCTTTTATTTCATTGACAACTGTGGTTTTAATCTCAGTTTGCAATTCATGAATCACTCCTTCTCTTATTTCTCCCATGACAAGTTCCTTGAATTGTTCCGTTAAACGCTGAACAACTAGAATTCCCATCTCGTTACTCTCCTTCTTCACTCTGACTTCCAGGTTGACCATGTCTTCACCAACTTTCCTAAGACCATGTTCTATCCTATCAGCTAAGCTTTGGGATCGAAGATCGGCATCGCGAAATTTATCGTCCATTAAACTTGCGTTAGTAGCTAACGAAGTTTCGAGCTCATGTGTTTTATCGCATAATTTATTCATTTTACTTTCAAGTGTCATTTTCAAAATTTCAGAATTCTCTTTAAATTTACTTTCCATTGAATTAAATTTACTATTTAAATTTTCTTTCAAATTACTTTTTAAAGAATCAGAACTTTCTTTAAGTTTATTTTCCAAAGAATCGGAATTTTCTTTAAGTTTTTCATCTAAACTTTCTTTCAAATTATCTTTTAACCTGCTTTCTAAAGAATCAGAATTTTCTTTAAGTTTATCATTCAAATTTTCTCTAAGTTTATTTTCTAAAGAATCAGAATTTTCTTTAAGTTTATTTTCTAAAGAATCAGAATTTTCTTTAAGTTTATCATCTAAACTTTCTTTCAAATTATCAGAATTTTCTTTAAGTTTCTTTTCTAAAGCCTCAGTATTCTCTTTCATAATGGCTGCTACACGAAGTCCAGCCTGTTTTGAACTCTCCTCCAAACTCCTCATCATTCTCATCATTTCTTCCATAATTTCAATTATTCAAAACTTAGGGGTATACAACAGTGGCAAACACAAGCTTATAACTAGAACAAGAAATATGAATAGCTAATTGGAACACTATAATAAAATGAGATTTGTCCTAATATCGACGTGATGGAAAAACAAAATTCTTTACTTTTACGAATTACATTTACCATAATATCACAAGAAAAATATGCTAGTTCTCAAATATCCTCCACCTGGATTCTAATAATGTGTATCTCCAGTCATCGAACGTTTACTACTGAATTTACTTGACGCCCTAATGGTTAAGCCATTATCAAAAATAATCAAACCCATTCTAATTATTAACCAGTTAAATTTTTAATTTTCCCACTAATTGGGTTTCCTACTAATTTATTCATCCAAACCAGACATCTCTCAACTCCCAAAATATTTCTATAAAAATTATCACAATTTCAAATCGGCATGCGATTGACCATGTCTAAATCGGGACCCACGTTCGAAGCCATTTCTCTCTCTATCTTATTTTATGTGCCCGTTTAGACCGGAGTCCGCACGACCACATATGCATTTTACCAATAATCAGTCAGCACGAGAATCAAAATATCCCGGAGCGCCAGATGGGTTAAAGCAAATCGCAAAAACGACATCAAATTTATAAAAATGCTTTGCTGATTTTTGGCTCAATGCAACAATAAGGATAGAAGGAGATTTAATTGGGTGAAACACATCTGGTAAAATTATCTCAGTTTATTTAAAGTTAAAATCTGACTGCAAGAATAATGCTCAAAGCAGCATCATCCACGTGTGGCGATCCACACTCTTATTTACACACAATATACAGAAATCTTCCAAACACATTTGACAATCTTTTTGAAAACACAAGTCCGATTGTTAGTCCTGTGGACTGTGTTCCAAAATTATTAACATTTTAACTCCAGTGCAAAATGAATTGTCCATACTGGAAATAACGTAGATCACTGTTTGACTATTTACATGATATTAACACTCGTAGAATAAATGTTTATAGAATTTCTTAGACTTTCATTTGTTTTCCAGTTTTCAAAAATATATCGTTGAAACTATTATTATCATCGTAGCAACACAAATTATTAACACATATTAACAACATCTGAAAAGTATTTGACCATTGAGCATAGCATCGAAGAACTGTGCGAAGCACAACAACAATTAATTGTTCTTCTGACATTAAACATTCGAGAAGTGACTCGATTATGAACTTCAAGTTCCAAACAAAACATATGATTTCTGAATCATCAACTTGATCAATAAATGGTTGAACCATTCAACTATTAGATTTTCCACTTGGAATTATTATGAAAAAAATATTTATATTTATGGCCATTTCTAGCAACTTTCACAACTTGCAATTCTTCGACAGAATGCGGAAATAAGAATTGTAGTCTTATAATGAATTCATTTAGTTCATGGCACTAGGATTGAAAATATCCTTCAAATTATTCGTGGTTAAAGAATTATTTTAAATTGGCAGTGGCCCATTCTACTATTTGTGTAAGGACACAATATTATAACAACAACAACAACGGCAAAGGTCTTCCTCTGAAGAAGAATAAACTACTATCATGACAAATCCGGGTTCTAGCAAAATCAAATTCTAAATGGAATTCGTAAACAAGGTTGAAATAAGAACTGATGGTTTCAAAGAAATAACCTTCGGGTTATTCATACGACGAAATGTGTGGATCCAATACTCCTACTATAAACCTGAGCCATCGAACCTGCTATTTGATTGATGCTCGAAAAAACCTTCATTCCTGCGACTTAACATGCGCACCTGGGAATGGCATTACAACTATTCCACACACATAAATTATCTTCCCAAAATTTATACAATAAATCAAGCCTCTGCTTGTTATCAACACTGGAAGATTAATAAACTTACAAGTTTATTTTATTTTACCATTCAGTTTAACCCGTGATTTTACCATACTTATGAAAAGCTTCATTTCACTTTCGAGTGTATTTACGTCATGATTTTATATAAATACAAAAATATCCTATTTGATACAAATATCATTTGCTTCCCGTTTCATGCCTCTCCGTGTTATCTGAAACATTATACTTTGCTCATAGCAAATATCAACTGTTCAACCAGAACTGAAATGTAGGTTGAATGCGGGCTTGCGCTAACCACTCTCCTTCGTAAAATCTCCTGTTCCAAACTAGAAATGTTTCAACTACTTCATAGGCTCTTTCTCTCAATACATATGATTATTATAAAATATAATATCCAAGAATTATTTAGAAAAATAATAAAATTATTATTATTATTATTAGTGGATTATTATTATTATTATTATTATTTCAAATATGTTTAATTATCATCTCATTATGTGAGAATCCACATGTTCGAACCTTCGAATATGGAAAAAATATCCATTCCTCAACAAAAATTAAATTTAACTTTTACAGTTACATCGGCTGATTACCGTGATTTCCCAAAAATATGAAAAATTTAAATAAATGCTCAAAATGCTCGGTCATCGATCCTAAACTGTTCTGAGTGCTGAAAATGCTCAGAATAAATCTAACAAGTCTTGCGTAAATCATTACAAGCTTTAAATACGACGAAAAAAATGTGTTGGTCATCTGCAGAAAAATAGTTTGTTCCAATTAGCTAGGCATAAAATAATTCAAATGTGGCTTACATTTCTTGATGTTCTTGAAGTGTAGTAAACCTGGTCTATACCAGATTTATCCGTAGACATGCCCTATCGGACAAGCACGTATAATCCTTGTATCGGCCGCCATTGTAGACCCACAAATCGTCTAGTCAGACATAGTGGTAGTATCTTTCGACGTTTTAAATGACTGTGGTTCCATTTTAATATGGGCTTCTATCAAAGCCATAACAGTTTGTTTTGAAATAGGGTCAGATCTAAGTGATCTCTTCTTAAATGTGTCAGTTGTAACCTAACTCACTGTAATCTCATCAGTACAAGAAAAACGTTGACAGTCTAAGCAGTTAACGGCTGTTCTGAAGATCGTTCCCTGGGCATGGTTTGTATATCACCATCTGCCATGCGCTAGACAACTTGCAGTTTCCCTTGCGTAGACCAATGAACGCCACCGTTATAGACTATTCTTCAATGTACTGACGGATCGAAGTGGTTAAATAGTTACAAAATATGAAAACTGACTTTAAATGGATCTAAACATCCAAGTATTAATTTACTATTGGACTGTGACAATACTATTTTCTAGACCAAGTCTAGCATATGTCCTTTAAGAAATATAAATATTTCCACCAATGTCTGTAGAAAAACAATCACCTCAGTGATTCTCCTCACCAGAAACTTACTAAGTTCCAACTCGTTTGCGCAGCACTTCTCGTGACTATCACGATTTGAAAAGTACTTCTTCGTAGAGGCGGCAACCATGTGCCTTGGCTCAGCGTAGACGCAACTTGTTCGCCAAGTGCTTGTGATGAATTGAGCTAACTAAGCCTGCTCCAGCTTGCTTTTATACAAAAACGGTCAGGGTCACGCGTCATCGCCTGATATCTAGAAATCCTCATATCTCTTGAATCCCTGGTCCGATTTACTTGATACTAATTGCATTCTCTTTCATTTGGCCGTGCCAGTAATCTGATCCCAGTCTCAAGTCTCTGCTCCATAGTTAACTATTTAATCAATAAATAGTCTCCACCTCTGCTGTTACTCGCTACGTCATTTACCATCCAACTATCGGTAATTTCCTTCGAAAGGCTTCGAGAAGCAATGTAGCGCGATATTCAAATATCTGAACTTTCAAAAGCTGCTACAGCCTTTCCCTTGATATCTAGGTGTCTGAAACTTGGAATACCCATTCCTAGAGTTGGGCACACTACTTCGTCCTATGATTATGGCCAAGATTTTAATCAGTTCATTATTGGTCTCGAGTAGATGATACGGATTTGAAAATCGATTCCACAAGCAAGCCAGACCACTTTAATATGTTTATATGAAGTTAATCCTACCTGAAAACGTTATTCATCCAGGAGGCGCACATTCGGTTAGTAGCATTTTTTTTCTTTCTAATAAGACCACCTTGTGATGTAGTGGCTAACATTTTTGGCTCTCACCCCGGAGGATTCGGTTCGATTCCCAGCTCTGACAAGAAGTATAAATCTGGACTAAGGGCTAAAACGGGGTACACTCAGCCTCGAGAAGCAAACCTGAGAAGAGGCGGATTTGGTTCCCTTCTGAGCCGTCCTGGAAGTGGATTTCCGCGGTTTTCCACTTCTTCCTAACTTAAGGTCACGGCCGCCTCCTTCCCAATCTTCGCTTGAATTACAAATACACACACAAATACAATCATCGCAACAACACAGGTTATGAGACAAAATTCCACACACACCCAAGTACACGGGTACCTACCATGAAATTAAACAGGGGGCATGGTGGCTCAGCGGTCTAGCTGTATGCCTCTCACCAAGGCGGTCCGGGTTCGATTCCCGGTCAATGCATGTGAAATTTTCTAAGTGAAATGCCATGTCCTGTGGTTCGGATTCCACGTAAAAAGGAGGTCCCGTGGCTCATGATCTCACGATTAACGGTCACGTTAAACTACAAGCTTCCTTCCTTTGAAATTAAACAACAACTTTTCAACTACGGTAACTTCAGACTTCCAACTGTTAGTTTTTGTCTTACCATTCTTAATGAGGGAGGTCATGTAACAATATAATAAACTCCATACAATACGGTAGACCGCCTCGCTCGTGGCGCAGTGGCTAGCATTGTTGGCTGTCAACACCGAGGTACCGGGTTCGATCCCCGGCACTGCCAGGAATTTAAAAGTCTTGGTAAGGTCTGGTACGGGGTCTCCCAACCTCGTGATGCATAATGGGAACCTGCCGGATGCTATGGCATGGAGGAGGAGTGGAAAGGAACTGGCCACCCTACCACACGCATACTCCGGCTCGGGATGCCTGGTTAGTGATCCCTTGACGAAGTCAAGGCCTCTAATTCAGGTCGCCTTCGTCCCAGGAGGAGTTATGGCACTCTAATTTTAATACAATACGGTATTTAAACCCTATATATCGAACCGAAGAATGAGAAATGCTTCACATTCTGAGGCTACAGAGGGCTTTGACTTAACTCGTACAGTGCCTAGGTTAAGTGTGGGTTTTTGTTTTAAATTAACACTGCCGACAATGCCGAC
The DNA here is from genome assembly GCA_946902985.2 of Meconema thalassinum. Taxonomy (NCBI): domain Eukaryota; kingdom Metazoa; phylum Arthropoda; class Insecta; order Orthoptera; family Tettigoniidae; genus Meconema; species Meconema thalassinum. The sequence continues at coordinate 1,071,974,059 of OX336389.2, forward strand.
AATAAGGAGTTCCGGAATTGTCGAGACTTGATAATCTCGCTTAGAGCAGAGTCCTGACTTTCAGCGCCCTTGGTGGGGGACGAAACTGGCAGCTTACGGCCGGAGCAGGTCTAGAGGTAATTTGCCCGGCTCTAATTAACAGTAATAACTGAATCAAATCCACCTCGATTTAAAGGATTATCAATGAGTAAGGGCAGAATTTGGATTTCTTACATCAGCTCAAACAAAACAAAAAACTGAATTACGATGTTTTTACAGATTTAAGAACACGTTCATTGACTTAGGTCGTGATTTATTTGTCCTGAAGTGCGACGATGCATGTTCGAACAGCGTGGCGTTATCAAGTGACTTTGCCTCTCCCCCAGGTATATTATCCTCCTCACATCATGTGAGGCAATTAATTATTTGAGGATCTCGGAGCGCCCGCCGTTAATAGTCTACTGAGCCCCATTTGACTTCGAGGTGAAGAGGAATTATAATATCCCTGACCATTTTGAGAGAATGATGACATAGGGTACCCATTTAAAACTGATGTATTACGATGGTCGCCTCCGTGGTATAGTGGCCAGCATGATTAGCTGCCACCCCGAAGGTCGAAGGTTCGATTCCCGGCTCTGCCACGAAATTTGGAAAGTGGTATGAGGACTGGAACCGGGTATACTCAACCTCGGGTGGTCCAATTGAGTAGAGGGGGCTCGATTCCCACCTCATCCATCTTCGAAGTGGTTTTCCGTGGTTTCCCACTTCATCGTCGGGCAAATGCCAGGGTGATACGCAACGTAAGGCCACGGCCGCCTCCTTCCTTCTTCTTTGCCTATTCCTCCCACTATTCCCATCCCTTCATAAGGTCCCTGTTCGCTTTGCAGGTGAGGCCGCCTGGGCGAAATGCTAGTCACACTCCCCAGTTGTAATCCCAGACTCAGAGTCTCAAGCTCCAGGACACTGCCCTCAGTGGCGGTAGTGGTGGGATCCCTCACTTAGTCCGTGGGAAAAGCCAACCCTGGAGGGTTAAACGATAACGAAAAAGAAACGGTAATAGACGGGGAATATCTTGACAAATGGAGACTTTCAGCTATAAGGTGGAGTATAGTGCTTACAAATTGTAAATTGCATACCGGTGGAAGGTAAAAACCAACAAACTAAACCCACGATTGGGTCCAGAAGGTTGCGCGAATCCATAGACGACTGCCACCTACCACATACCCTCCGGGTTTAAAGAGGGGCGCGTGGTCAGCGCAACGTCACCCTCATCACCATAACCTTGGCCTTAGGCTATGAGATATTACTTAACATATCAAGCAACTGATCAATTATCCTCACGGGGCTGAGTGCACTCCGCTCCAGCCCTCACATCAGTTCTTAAATCTCTGGAGGATCCAACAAACGAACCCGCGGCCTGCTAGGCAAGAGGCAAAAGTGCCACCCTTTATACCATGGGTTCAGCATAAATAGGTCAATAATAAAAATTTTTGAACATTTTAATTCTCTTACTTCATATACATACAGTATACGTAAGGCAATTCATTGCAACTATTTCTTAATTCCTAGCAATCTGCCAACACACGAAATTAACTATATACAGTAGAAAGTATGACCTTAGTTAGTCAGTTATTTTTGTTTTACGGGGAGGAACCACGAGGTCATCTGCCCCTAAAAAGTATGACCTGCGTAAAGTTGCCACCAGGTTGAGTCTGAATGAGCACAATCCCCATATCCTGTGTTGACAGTGGCGCGTAATGGAGGTAAACAAATGTGCGTGCGTAGTGTACATCAAGATAGCCTCTCTCCGTTGCTGCAGAGCACAAAAATGGCAACGAAACGTGGACAGCGTAGGCGACTACTTTGAAGGATGTTAACCATCGACGTGCATCAACTATCGCCAAGACGTAACAAGTCGACAAATGCTGTTTAACAGAATTTACGTGCATAAAACAGTGATTTCAGAATGATATACGTCTTTTGGGTGTTCAACAGAATTTATGTGAATAAAACAGTTATTTAAGAAAGTTCTATTAGACCTTGTCCGATTCCATCGAATCCTGCATCCATACCCAAAAGTTGTTGATATTGATTCATTTAGGAGCTTTGCAACATCGTGGTCATGTAGACCCGTGTAATTGGGTGAATGTGGAATTCGTCTGATAGCCAGTGTTATTGTGATAGCTGTACTAGTGTGTGTAGTTGTAATTCATATGAAGATTGGGAAGGAGGTGGCCGTGGCCTTAATTTAGGAACCATCGCGCCATTCACCTGGAGTATAAGTGGGAAAACACGGAAAACTACTTCCAGGAAGGCTGAGCTGGGAATCAAACCAGTATCTTCTCAGTTTTGCCTCACGACGCTGAGTGTTCACCGTTCTAATCATCAGTGCAGAATTAAATTTCTTGGCAGAGGCGGGAATCAAACTCGGGTCTCCGCGGTGACAGCCAAGAGTGCTAACCACTATGCAATAAGGCGGAGCATTCCTAGATGACGTGGCAACATTATAAAGGTCGTAAAACTTACTTAACAATTTATGTTGTTTATTTCGTGTGTTGCCTCATTGTCGGGAAATAATAATAGTTGCCATGACTTATGATTCGTCCCTCGTATACAGCGCGTTTACTAACTCTACGACTTGAAGCGGTTGAAGCTTTCTTTCAGTGTTGCCTAATTCTAATAAAGAAAACTTTCCAGTCAGTCAACACAAATTGTGGCCAGGTACTGTACCAGAATTCACGTAACTACCAAACATTATTCGAAAGATGTAGAGGATCGCGAAGGACGTTGATCCCCAGCTAGTATACCCAACTGTTCCCTGCTGGCTGGTAAGTTTGGAACTCGTCGCACACACATGTTTATTAAAAATACGAATGTACTATATTCTAGCTACATTGGTTCACATCCACTGTATCCACACAAGGAGAGTGAGATTCTAGACACTTCGGGGTGGGAGTTTATGAAGTGTAATTGTAGATCCACATAATTATGCCCATCTGCGTCTAAGTTTACGTTTATATCCCTCCAATAATTTACATATTATTATTGGTTTAGTTTCCCTTCCATATATTCAGTACTTAGAGTTCATTCCCTTCGTCTTCATAATAACCATATTCAGCTTCCTCGTAGACTCGATCTTATAATTTATACTGGGTATTCTGTAGTAATAATCGTAGATAATATTTCTATATTCGTAGTTATTTGCACTGAGTATTTGCTGCTGGCCGTTTTTTAATAACTCTCGTAGATTTGTTGTAGCCTCTGGCTTTCAGTTGCTTTGGTATAATGTTCTTCACGAAGTCGAATTGTAATATTCAGATGAGTAGCATTTATAGAATTATTATTGCGTCGATCAATTTATAATAGCAATGTTCAATTGTGGTGATATCTCTTCAATAGTTGCTGAAATATTCTACGTCCCTATTTTAAGCTATGGAACTTTCACCGTCTATAAAGTCGAACTTGACTGCCGAAGGCCGTCAAATATTCTTGCTATCGTCATACTAATTTCTGCTCTGGACCAACACGTCCATTCGATACACTGATTTATAACAAAAGGCCTCGATGGCAGGACTCCAATCCCCCTCCTTCCTGTTCTGATAGCGTCGTTTCAAGCAATTTACGCGGTTAAACTCCTGGTGACATTTTAAGTAAGTTTTCTAGCTTAATAGGGCTTCTCCTTTATATTCTGAAGATAAGAAACTGTTCCTTTTAAATCCCATTAAATGTATTACCAGCATATCGTTTCCAAATAGTTCAGAGTAATTACTGTGGCCTAATTACTTTTCATGAGTTCCAATTATTTGATTGGCTCTGGTAGTCATGTGCCTTATTTCTGGCGCGTTTCGTGCACGTGTCCGAAAGTTAGACGCAAGTGTGGCGTGTGTCTCCCTCTCGTTAGTCTTTTTTATATCGGCGGGATATTGAAACTCTCAAAATACGCTTTCAGTACATTAGCCGGAACACAACTTCAGTATTTACTTACCCTTACCTGATAGAAATGAGATATTATTACACACTAACACGATTTTATGTACATAATGGGGTACGTAATTGGATGACATGTTTCGAACGTCAAGCGTTCATCCTCAGATCCTATTCACTTGGGCTTAATTAGTATAGGATGTATATGAATTACACTTATGCAGAAATATATATAGACTACAATGTTTAGTTTACAAATCACAAATATATATACATTGTTTGGATTATATAAGTTATTAAAAACTATTGTAACACGTCAAACTTATTTATAGACAGTATAGTTCACTTCTGAAGCCTCCGTGGCTTAGGCGGCAGCACGCCGGCCTCTCACCGCTGGGTCCGTGGATCAAATCCCGGTCACTCCATGTGAGATCTGTGCTGGACAAAACGGAGGCAGACAGGTTTTTCTCCGGGTACTCCGGTTTTCCCTGTCAACATTTCATTCCGGCAACACTCTCCACTATCATTTCATTTCATCTGTCATTCATTTAATCATTGCCCCAGAGGAGTGCGTCAGGCCTCGGCAGCCGGCACAGTTCATATCCTCGCCGCTAGATGGGGGCTTCATTCATTCCATTCCTGACCCGGTCGGAGACTGGAAGCAGGTTGTGGATTTTCATTTTCATAGTTCACTTCTAGAGTTCTTGCGTTATTATTATCAATGAGGTTGCCTGTGATCTATTGAATTATTATTGTGAATAAATTCAGTAGTTATGTTGTCTACAGTATTTTGTTATTTATGTTCTAAATCAGGGTTTCCCAAACTTTTTCTGACTATCGCCCACTTTAGAGATTTATAATTTGTTTTCGCCCGCCTCATTTCAAAAAACGCACAAATCTTAAAATTACTAAAACATACATTCAAATACCTACATATAAGTTGAGAAATTAGGATTTTTACGAACAATTTTCTTAACAGGTACATCATGTTTATTTAGGTATAATTATGTACATTAAAAATTTACAAATAATAGGTCAAAAAAGGAGGCAAAAACTTCTCATTCATATTTTATATATAAAAACTGAATTATTTGCCCACCACTTTTTTTTCTTTTCAAATCGCCCATCGAATTCACATTCTGTCAGTTTCGCTCACTGGCGTGCTAAAATCGCCCACTACTGGGTGAATTCGCCCAGTTTTGGAATCTCTGTTCTGAATGAACCGTTCCTATTTAAACTAGTGGCCTATTCGTATTGTAATTTCTCATGGGACGAATAGCTTGCCACGGTGGGTGAGTGGATAGCGTGTCGGTCTACTAACCCCAAGATTTCAGGTTCGCTTCTGGCCATGGTAAGTGATTTTTGAAAGGCGGCCAAAATACGATGCGCATGTCATACGATGTTAGCATGTCAAAGAACCCATTTGAATTCAGTAGGCCAAGTTCATAATGGCAAAATTAATCTCGGGAGTTTCCGCCAACACAAAGTTCCTCATTTCTCTACTAGAAAGCGCTATAGTGTTCAAGGAGCTAAGATATCTAACCTCTTTGACTTTCATAGTCAAGGAACAACGAAATTCGACATGCAAGCTACCCTCTGGGTGTCAAATAACAAAGCTTGCACCCGGCTCCCGAGGCCATACGACATTATTATTATTATTATTATTATTATTATTATGTGACGAATACACAAATGATACACTGCACTAAATTGAAATACACTTATGCCAACTTCTCTGGTTTAGAAACTGCTCCTTGTAGCGTCCGTTCTCGATGCAAGCACTCCTCGACCTCGGACTCGTTCCTTTCAGGTTAGGTTAGGTAAATACAATTCTTGTTTCCCGCCTAATCTAACTGGGCACAATTTGTGTTTTACCGACTGGAAAGCTTTCTAAAATACGAAGTTATCATTTAACAAGAAGTTCCGTGACGAACTAAAGAGCCTACTTTTCTTAAAATTTAAGATTCATGCCAATGATTAATCTATATGGATCTATCTAGAATAATGATGAAATTAAGTTGGTAATATCAACATTTCTAATTAGTTCGAAATGCTGTATACCTGGCATATTGTAGCCTAATAGAGAACTACAGTTGGCAGCCCTGGTGACTGAATATATTCCTAGTTCCATCTCTTAAGGTACAGAACACAAAATTTGATTGGAGTCCAATAGATAGCATGGACTTTACATGCAGCTAAACATTGGATCTAACAGCGCGCGTAAAATCATGTTGGCAACAATGACATACATGTATTGGTCAGAAATAATCTGAAATTATATGATCTATTGTTGTGTCAATTTTGAATAAAATCCATTAGTTAGTATAGAAGTTACATGCATTTTAAAATTGGACCCATCAGCAGGCTTATAATCATGTTGGCAGCACTGGCGTAGGCCTATATTAGTTACTCCAAATTAATCTAGAATGCCAGGTACTATACGTGTGCAAAGTTTAGAGCTATTGGCTTGCATACTTTCTGATATATTGATATTAGGGTAACAAAAATAGAGACAGTATTTATAAACATTTTGCAGCCCTGGTTACTCTTAAGAATCGGCATAGTCATATCTGTTATGGTACACATAGCACACACGAAATTTGGTTGAAATCCAAATGATGGTATAGAAGTTACATGTATTTAAAGTTGGACCTCTCAGCAGCCTAATATCATGTTGGTAGCACTGACGTATATAAGTTACTCCAAATTAATATAGAATGTCAGGTACTATAGCCTACGTGTGCATAGTTTAAAGCTGTCGGCTTGCATACTTTCTGATATGTATGGGTATTTGGATTTTAAAAAAATTGAGAGCATTTATTAACAGTTGGCAACCCTGGTGGCTCTTAAGAATACGCTCAGTCATATCTGTCCATGTACACATAGCACATACGAAATTTGGTTGAAATCCAATTGATAGTGTAGAAGTTATATGCATTTAAAATTTGGACCTATCAGCAGGCTTATAATCATTTTGGCAACACTGCCATGTATGGCCTCCTGGAAATTAAACTGCAATATTATTATCTATACGTGTGCCAATTTTGAAATAGCTCCCATTCATACCTTCCAAGATATCCAACATGGAGCTCAAATTTCAATTGCGATTTTTCAGCAGTTGGTAGCACTGACATCATTTTCAAATATGGCCGTCAGATATTCAGGTATAGATCTTTACTCCTACCAAATTTTGTTTCGATTGCTGCAGCCGTTTAGGAGTTGATAGGGACACACACACACACACACACACACACACAGCCAGACAGAGAGACAGACAGACATACATTTGCCCGATCTCATGTCTTTTTTTTTCCTCATTTTTGCAAAATGTGAAAAGTAGGCTAAAAAGTGAAACACGTATATTTTTCTATCATACTGAAAACTAGAGGTACAGTATAGTGCTAACAGAGTTGGTTTATTTTTCTTAACTTCTAATTTTCTGAAACTTTCAAAATTGTTGTTGTTGTTGCTTATTTTAGGGGCTGCGACATCGTGGTCATATAGCCGCGTGTATTTCGGTGTGTGTGTGATTTGTGTGATAACCAGTGCTATTTTGATGGCTGTACTAGTGTTTGTGTTTGTAAATTGGAGATAGTATTGGGAATGAAGCGGCCGTGGCCTTAAGGTAGGAACAATCCCAACAATTGCCTGGAATAGAAGTGGGAAACAACTGAAAACCACTTCCAACATGGCTGAGTTGGGAATCTAACCCTCCTCTTCCCAGTTTTGCCTCACGAGGCTGAGTGTACTTCAGTTACAGCCCTCAGACTAGAATTAATGTTTCTTGGCAGAGCCGGGAATCGAATCAGTAACTCGACGGCGACAGCCAAGAAAGCTAGCCGCTACACCACGAGGTTGTCTAAACATTTGAAGGGTGGCGACGTAGACACTCTTTGTGGCGTTATACAAAGAGTGTGGCACTGTATACACAGCAAGTGTTACTTGCAATGTTCTGCACTAAAGGAATACATTAAACCAGGCTTTCAGCACTGGACCGCCCTGGGGCAACAGCCAAGGGCAGCAGTAAGCCATGTTTGACGTGCGGGTCACAGTGTGCACATTGACTCCTAAGTGCATAGAAGATCCACTGTATAAGGGCAACCCCTTCCTCTGTTCGGCCTCATGCGAAGGAGTGAATCCCGTTATAGCTCTCAGGCCCGAAATAGATTTCTTGGCGGAGCCGGGAATCGAATCCGGACCTATGAATGCAAGTCACAACGCCACAAGGTAGGCGTATGTACGGTATATACATAGCTATGTCTTGATTCTTCTACCGGCCATCTCGTGGGATTCTTGGCTGTCGCCCCGGAGGTCCAAGTTCGATCACCCACTCTGCCAAGTAATGTAATTCTGGTTTGAAGATTGGGACGGGGTACACTCAGTCTCGTGAGGGCAAACTGAGAAGAGGTAGGTTTGAATCCCACCTCAGCCATCCTGGAAGTGGTTTTCCGTGGTTTCCTACTTCGTGCAAACGCCGGGATACTTCCTAGTTAAAGGCCACGGCCGTCTCCTTCCAAACTCTCACCTGAATTACAAATACATATACTATTACAGCCATGAAAATAACACAGGTTATAAGACATAATTACGCCCACACAGGTACACGGGGCTAAATTAACACGATGTCCAAGCCCCTCAAATGAAACAACGAAGCAAACAACGATTCTTCTACCAATGAAGTTGTTAAAAAACATGAAATGAATGAAATACCTAGCTCTATTTCGTCTCCTTGGGTGAAGGTTTTCCACGGACTAAAACTAAACATTTATCGTTCAGCCATAAGCACTGAGCACTTAAGGAATCAGAGCTCCCAGGGGACAATAAACGGATATTTGAGCTCGGAGGTAGTTATTCACAGCTCGTTAATGTATAGAATGAAAGCCATCTAAATGGAGTCGTAACTTCCTGGGATGTTTAATTCCACACCGTCCCCCCAGAGGGATCTCGTAAACATCACCATCGTCGTCATTATTATTATTATTATTATTATCATTATTACTAATATTAATATTAAATATTATTATTGCTGACCGATGTAAATAAGCACGCGTAAGCGAATCCCTATGAACTTGAAGCCAGGCATTATTCAGCCCCAGTTGATAAGTGGTATCAAGTTAGTTAGTTATTGAGGTTTTAAGGGGCGGAACAGCGAAGTCATCAGCCCATAGCAAGCGATCAAACCCCACCGTCTGCAATCCATGAAATGATTTTCCGTGGTATCCCATTTTTAGCCTATTTTATTTATAAACAAGTACTGTAGTTCCTTGAAGGACTATATAGCCTATTTTCATATATCCTACTTATGTTAATTGCCTCTATCAATATACAAAATTTCAGTTTGATTGCTGTAATAGATTCGTAGATATTGAGAACCGTCTAAATATTTTGGATGGTAGCCATGTTGGATTTTTATTTATAGGTCTTAGAGTTATGTAGCCTAATATTAGGCCTACATAAAGATAAGTGAGTAAGTGTTTTTCTTAAACATCAATCGCATGATAAGGACACAAAAAATGAAAATGAAATTTCACAATTTTTTCTTCAGCCGCCATTTTGTGGTTATGAAAATAATTTAAATGAATTAGATGCAAGTGGATTAAAATGTATATAAGCATATATCATACCAAGTTTCACTGCGCTCAGATGGTTAAATCGCGAGAAACGTCCATTTGAATATTAAAATTTCGCGTCACCGCCACGTTAAATTTGTGCTCACTGGGTATATGATTAGGTGAACTTTTGTTTATAGCCTCTATACACATACAGCGTGCGTATTGGGAAAGAGGTGGTCGTTGCCATAGAATTAAAGTTGTCCTAGCGTGTTCCAGCACAATGTGGGTGATAGAATCTCTTACATCCCGTTTTGTATATGCTAACCTGTGTAATTCTAGTGTCTGTAGTAGCGTGTGTATTGGGAAAAAGGTGGCCGTTACCTTAGAATTAAAGCTATCTTAGCGTGTTCCAGCACAATGTGGGTGATTAAATTTGTTAAATTCCGTTTTGTATATGCTAACCTGTGTAATTCTAGTGTCTGTAGTAGCGTGTGTATTGGGAAAGGGGTGGTTGTGACCTCAGAATTGAAGCTATCCTAGCGTGCTCTAGCACAATCTGGGTGATTAGATCTGTTACATTCCGTTTTGTTTATGCTAACCTGTGTAATTCTGGTGTCTGTAGTAGCGTGTGTATTTGGAAAGAGGTGGCCGTTGCCTTAGAATTAAATCTATCCTAACGTGTTCCAGCACAATGTGGGTGATTAAATCTGTTAAATTCCGTTTTGTTTATGCTAACCTGTGTAATTCTAGTGTCTGTAGTAGCGTGTGTATTGGGAAAGAGGGGTTTGTGACCTCAGAATTAAAGTTATCCTAGAGTGTTCTAGCACAATGTGGGTGATTAGATCTGTTAGATTCCGTTTTGTATATGCTAACCTGTGTAATTCTAGTGTCTGTAGTAGCGAGTGTATTTGGAAATAGGTGGCCGTTGCCTTAGAATTAAAGCGATTCTAGCGTGTTCCAGCACAATGTGGGTGATTATATCGGTTAAATTCAGTTTTGTATATGCTAACCTGTGTAATTCAAGTGTCTGTAGTACCGTGTGTATTGGGAAAGAGGTGGTTAGGGCCTCAGAATTAAAGCTATCCTAGCGTATTCCAGCACAATGTGAGGGATTAAATCTGTTAAATTCCGTCTTTTGTATCCTAACCTGTGTAATTTTAGTGTCTATAGTAGTAGTGTGTGTATTGGGAAAGAGGTGCACTGGGTCTTAGAATCAAAGCTATCCTAGCATATTCCAGCACAATGTGGGTAATTGAATCCGCTAAATTCCGTTTTGTTTATGCTAACCTGTGAAATTCTAGAATCTGTAGTAGCATGTATATATATTGGGAATGAGATGGTCCTGGCCTTAGAATTAAAGCTATCCTTGCGTGTTCCACCACAATGTGGGTGATTAAATCTGTTACATTCCGTTTTGTTTATGCTAGCCTGTGTAATTCTTGTGTCTGTAGTAGCGTGTGTATTGGGAATGAGGTTGCCGTGGCCTCAGACTTAAAGCTATCCTATCGTAATCCAGCACAATGTGGGTCATTAAATCTGTTAAATTTCGTTTTGTATATGCTAACCTGTGTAATTCTAGTGTCTGTGTAGCATTTGTATTGGAAAAGAGCGGGTAGCCATGGCATTAGAATTAAAGCTATCCTAGCGTGTTCGAGCACAATGTGGGTGATTAAATCTGTTAAATTCCCTTTTGTGTATGCTAACCTGTGTAATTCTAGTATCTGTAGTAGCATGTGTATTGGGAAAGAGGTGGTCGTTGCCATATAATTAAAGCTGTCCTTTCGTGTTCCACCACAATTTGGGTGATTGAATCTGTTTCATTCCGTTTTGTATATGCTAGCCTGTGTAATTCTTGTATCTGTAGTAGCGTGTGTATTGGGAAAGAGGTTGCCGTGGCCTCAGAATTTAGGCTATCCTAGCGTAATCCAGCGCAATGTGGGTGATTAAATCTGTTAAATTCTGTTTTGTATATGCTAACCTATGTGATTGTAGTGTCTGTAGTAGCGTGTGTATTAGGAAAGAGGTGGCCGTTGCCTTAGAATTAAAGCTATCCTTGCGTGTTCCACCACAATGTGGGTGATTAAATCTGTTACATTCCGATTTGTATATGCTAACCTGTGTAATTCTAGTGTCAGTAGTAGCGTGTGTATTGGGAATGAGGTGGCCGTGGCCTCAGAATTAAAGCTGTCCTAGTGTGTTCCAGCGCAAAGTGGGGGATTACATCTGTTAAATTACGTTTTGTATATGCTAACCTGTGTAATCTACTGTCTGTAGTAGCATGTGTGTATTGAAAAAGAGGTGAGTATTGGGAAAGAGGTAGCCTTGGTCTTAAGTTAGAAACCATCCTGGTGTTAATGTGGGAAACCATGGAAAACCATTTTTAGAACAACCTAGCTAAAATTCTATGTCTAAAATTTACATAAATATGTCTGTCTCAAAGCCGACAATCACATCTTGCACCTCAATGGTTACTGTTTCTGATGTGTATTTCTTATCAAAACAAGCATTGGGTTTCAACTGACGCAGCTTCCGCTGTCACCTCTCTGCTAGACTGCACAGTAAGACTCAGTCTGGTTCGTTGTGTGCTTGTTAATGAAACGTTATAATAATTTGCTAGCATGTATTTCAACGCATTTCTGTCATTATCCCCGTGTACTTGGGTGTGTGTGTGTAAAACTTTAAACATCTTAGTTCTCAGCCACGTATACTTGGGTGTGCAGAAAACTTTGCGATGTCGCTGTCATCAGTTCTGTGAACTTGAGTTTAGTGCTTTTCAGTCGGTCAACACGAATGTACCCAAAAGAGATGGGTTATGCCCTAATCCTGAAATAAATTACATGAGATTAATAAAACATCTCATGTAATTTATTTCAGGATTAGGGCATAACCCATCTCTTTTGGGTACATTCGTGTTGACCGAATGAAAAGCACTAAACTCTTGTTTACTAAGGCAACACTGATAATATGGCTTCAAACACCACAATGTTCTGTGAACTTGTTGTTCAAGAGAGGGTTAATGACATCCTAAGATAATTTTAGGAAATTTAATTAAATAGTATATAATTTACAGATACCGTAAAACGTGTGTAAGTTGTCAGCGCTGGTTAACTAACATCTACTGTTATATTATAGTGGTTTAAAGAAGCCCAGGATGCTGTCAAAGATTTGGTATCCTAGGCCTCGACTTCCCTAATATTGTTGGTTTTGCTAAACAGCTAATGTTGCCTTCCATGAATATCAACACGTAAGATAATTCCTGTACAGGTAAGTGTTACCAATTCTATATTATTAGGTAAATATATATAAAATTTTAAAATTATCCGTTCGGGTTTGCTGTCATATTAGCTAGGTTAAAAACATGTCTTTAAAACTACAGTATCACCGTTGCTGTGTTTTGGGTAAATCGGGAACTTGGAACACTAGGGTCCTCATCCCCGTGTAGATGGGTGTGTTTGTGTTAAGACTTAGAAACATTTTTGTCATCAGCACTATCCACTTTAGTGTTTTATGAGATTAAAATTATATCGGTGATTTCTCATTAGTTCTGTATAGCTAAAACCTAGGGATGTATACGTCATCAGCCTCGTGTAGCTGTGTGTGTGTGGAATATGGCTATCACGGCCATTAGCTCCATACAGTTGCTAGTGCTTAATTCATTTTAGAGGTTGATGTAATATGAAAGTCATTAAGCCGTGTAGTTAAAGGTATTTGAATATAACTGTTATTAGCCCTGTATAGGTCTTATTATAATCGTGTGTACCGTCTTGAGAATTATAATATAACTGTTCTACAACCAGGTAATACACTGTAAGTAGCTGATTATAATTAACTTAGCATCTAGAATAATTATACTCGATCTCTAATTTAAAGACCGCTAGCAATTTCAAAATTATAACCGATATATTTAAAGGGTATATTTCCGAAACGAAACTTGATATTTATATTTATCCGAATATTAGTGTAGCCTCTAGGGGGTATAAGTGTCTACCATGTTATTCTTATGGGTGAATAATACTGTCTGTCTGGATGTGTGATTTACAAGTAACTTGCATGTGTTCAGTTTATGAGAATCGTAATGTAACGCTGTTTAATATTTATCAGAGCAATGGCATTTTTGTAGGGGTGTACGACCAGAGGTTATTAGGCTAGGGTATATTATGGGCCTGAGAGAGATTTAGTCTTAACCTACAGAGTAATCATCTTTGTACATGCTTTGCCATGCGTAAAGAAAGACCCCCGTGAGTTAAATAATAATATTAATAATAATAATAATAATAAGCGGGTGATCATCCTGAATCCAGCCATCTTTGCTCGACCGATTAAATATACTCCCTGCTCGGCTACCCTGACAAATAAACAAATAAATAATAACTATTAAAATAAATAAATAAATAAATAAATAAATAATACCACCCTCACCATCCCCCGCTAGTCACCACAATCTTTGATTGACCGACTAAAGATACTTCCACTCAGCTACCCTCCTGCTATCTTGAATGCTCTGCATCGTCTCTGAGAGCCATCTTCGGGGATGTGCAGCAGGCAGTCATCTTGTCCTCTTGCCCCTGTGCCAGCCATTTTGCCCAGTAGCCTTTGGCCCAGCTTTACCTCACCCTCCATAAGAACAGCATGGTGGAGTTGCGCACGGCAGCCATCTTGCCCATTAGCCCCTGACCCAGCTTCGGTTTATTTACCCTACTCATTTGATAGAAAAGGGGTTGTAACACGTTTGAATGTCAAATAGATAAACCCCTATTTAAAACAGGCAGACCATTGGAAATGGTTGTACCTCGTAGCGTAGTCGTGTGTGTTAATTCAAACTGCAGTCATCACGGGAACGCTGGTTATCAGACAATTAAACCACAAGCCCAAGTAAACGATGCTGATGAACAAGATGTCCCAAGCACTTAAATGAATTAACAACATCAATCCATGGCCAAATTCCGAACTAAGGGATGAGCTCTTCTAGCGACTTCTATCCCCAACCCCATACGTTTCGGGGCATAAAACTGATATACAGACTAAATTCAACTCAGTAAGTTTGATTGCCTTCAGTAATAGGAATTTCGGAAAGTCAGATGCAGTCTTAACCACTGGTGTGTGGGCAACGTCTCTGCTTGAGATGTACAGCACATCTGCACGCTGCCAACACATCAGGGGTTTAGACTGTACATCTATTCTACCAAATGGGAAATAATCACGGAAAATCAACTCAAGAACAGCTGACGATGGAGTTTAAACTCATTCGTCTCCCGAGTGAGGGCAAATTTGGTAGTATAGAATTACGATTAGCATTTCAAATATGGTAATTTAATCGATAGGAAAGGGGTTGTAGAACATTTGATTTTCTACGATAATAATACTACTGAAAACAGCACTACTTCCTGGGTTGCTTATAGTCTATGTATCTGTTTTATGTTCTCATACGTCTCAAGTTGGGGAAAAAGTCGCTAGACAATCTCATCTCCTCGTTGCCATCTGCAGATGTGCGTATCTGGTACACTCCGTATACATGGAACTGAAAGACAAGCTAATTCTTAATATCCCGCCAGAATTAGGAACTACAGTATACTTGTATTCGTTGCAGTGCCTTTTTCTTAAGCAATCTGCTTTACTTGGCTTGTCTCATAACCCCAACCTAGCGATGTTCATCAGCTGGGGAGTTCTCTCCTTGCCAGAATTTTCTGGCATCCAAATAAAACCTATTTTGGTTACGACCCCCTCTGCTCTGATTTATGTGTGGAATTTTGATTTACGAAATCTGTATTTGAACAATGTCAAATTATTCGTGCGCGACGTATGGCTGGTGTGGATTAATGAGGGGTAATATACTTGAAGAGTACGAAAGATCACACAATTATAGTAATAAAAATAATAATCTTAGTAACAATAATAATAAAATAGCTGGCCCCGTGGTGTTGGGGTAGCGTGCCTGCCTCTCACCCGGAGGCCCCGGGTTCGATTCCCGGCTCCGTCAGGTATTTTCAAACTGAAGTGAAGGTTGGAACGGGGTGCACTCAGCCTCGTGAGAACAATTGAATAGCTGTCTGACAGTGAGGAAGCGCCCCGATCACGAAAACCAAGATTAACGGCCGAGGGGACCCGATGCGCTGATCACGCGTCACCCCAATATCTGCAGGTCAAATGGCTGGGCAGCGGTCGCTTGGTTGGCCTGGGCCCTTCATGGGCTGTATAGTGCCAGGGGTTGACTTTTTTTTTGAATAATAATAATAAAATGCTGGCCGCATGGCTCAGCGGTTACGTTCACTCCCACTGTGTCCAAGTTTGAAGGATCGAATCCTAGCACAGTCAGCCGGTATTTGAGGGTGCGGAAATGTGAGGGAGCCGTGTCAGTAGATTTACTGGCACGTAAAACATCCCCTTCGGGACAGAATTCCGGCATCCCGGCGCCTCTAAAAGCCAGAGTAGTTAAAAGGGACGTAATACGAGTAAAATTATTATTATTATTATTCATGTTATTATTATTATTAATAATAATCTTA
Organism: Meconema thalassinum; assembly: GCA_946902985.2. Lineage (NCBI taxonomy): Eukaryota > Metazoa > Arthropoda > Insecta > Orthoptera > Tettigoniidae > Meconema > Meconema thalassinum. The sequence continues at coordinate 1,071,990,017 of OX336389.2, forward strand.
CAAAATTTCACACCGACACTGTGCCAGATCTTATGATTAAACATGTAGTTCCGTGAAGATTGAAATAGCCTATTTTCATTTATCGTACTGATCTTACTTAGGTCACGGGAAATGAAAACGAGATTTAAAATAAATGCACATCTGCCATCTTTTAGCCAATTTTTTGTTAAGTTCTCACAAAATTCCATCAAATTAGATGTCAGTATATTAAGGCTTGTATGAAGATATACCGTGCCAAATTTCACAGTCCTCGGATGAAAAGTCACGAGAAAAATCCATTTAAATAATTAAATTTTGCGTGACCGCCATGATGGTTTTGTGCTCACAAGGTTATTGAATGATCCAGAGGTGAACTTATGTTTATAACCTCTATTAACATACAAAATTTCAGTTTTACTGCTGTAATAGATTCGTAGATATTGAGAACCGTCTACATATTTCGGGTGGTTGCCATGTTGGATTGTTGTATGTGTAGGCCATAGAGTTATGTACCATTAGATGGGGATTATTGCGTAGGTTCGTTATTCGAACGTTGACTTCGATCGCATGAATAGGACACAAGATATGAAAACAAAATTTAAAAATTTTGCACAGCCGCAATCTTCCGGTTGTCAAGACAATTGTGTTTAATTGGATGTCAGTAGATTCATTGTTATATGAACATTTACTGTACCAAGTTTAACTGTGCTCGGGTGATTAAATCGCGAGTAAATTCCATTTAAATTTTTTTAAGTTCGCTTGGCCGCCATGTTAGTTCTGTGATCACCAGGTTATTTTATATCCCATGGATAAACCTAAATTAATAGCATCTATCAACATTAAAACTTTCACTTTGATTGCTGAAATAGATTCTTAGATGTTCAGAACCGTCTAAATATTTCGGATGGTCGTAATGTGGGATTGTTATACGGTATATGTAGGCCATAGACTTATGTACCATTGGATGAAGATTAGGTTCATTATTCAAACTTTCACCTCGATCGCATGATTAGCACACAACAAATAAAAACTTAATTTTAAAGTTTCGCACAGCTGCCATCTTGATATTATGTGAACGTACCTCAATTTTCGCAAAAATTGCGAAATTCGTTTTAAAGTATTTTGGTGTTCTTTGGCATGTGTACGACATGACAACAATTTTTATTTCGGTAAAATCGCATTACAAGTACTCATAAATCGCATATTTCTTGGCCTCTGTCATCTAAAAGAGCCACACCCCCTTCTGCACGAATAACTTTAATATTTGATAACTTTCGAAAAATTTTAGGTGTATTTATGAACATAGCCTCGTTTTGAAGGCAATTTGTTGCTAAGCTACTGTCAACAACGTGTGATGCCGCTGCGATTGTTTATATTTGATTAGTTTGGTGCATGTTGTTACGGTAAGGCCTATTCCAAGTGTTTATTTTCAATATGCCCAGGATAAAGAAGTTCGGCAGAAGAAAGTGCCGTGGGAATCAATTTAGAAACAAGAAAAAATGCTTGCAGACAGAGAAGGTTGACGCTTTTGCTGTTACGAGCAGTGAGTATTTGCCCACCACTCCCTTAACCTCATACAACAGTGAGGAAGGTTCAATTAGTTCTCCTATAAGTTCGTGTCATAAAAAGCTGGTAGCTTCTGAAAATGTATAGGTATGTAAGGAGTATGATTCAGGTAGCGCCTTTACTGGTGCAAATAGTGAAAAAATTTCAGTAGGATACCAGGTTATAGACGTTTAGCTCTTGTGTTCTGCTGTGAAATCGTTTCAGCAGTGCAAATTTTGTAAAAATATTGATTGTGTGACAGTTTCTGAAAAGACAGCATTTCGTAAGGGCCTAGCTTGTATCATAGTTCTTTCATATGAAACTTGTGGAAAAGAAACCGAATTTTTCACCTAAAAATATGTGAACCGTGGACAAGAGGTGAATCATCGATTTGTGTATGGCCTCAGGTCAATTGCTAAGGGGAAGGCAGGGGGTGACATGCTATGTGCTATAATGAATTTGCCTAGTTCTCCTACTAGATTTTATAGGTTCACAGACATTATTAGTGAGGCAGTAGAGAAAGTCAGGGAACCCAGCATGAAGGTTATAACTGAAAATGAGGAGGTTCTAACCTAGATCTCAAGTAAGATTTTTATGAGTTAAGCTTTAAAGTTAATTTTCTCAGATTTTTTTCCTTTAGGTACGCTCAGTTAAAAAACTATATGAGATAGAAATCTGAAATAAATGTCAGTGATACATCTATACCTGACCTCTTAAAACCAGCTACTTTATTTTTGATATGTTAATATATGGGAACAGGAACAAATTTGATTCCCCAAACTTTTCATGTAATTTTTGAAGTTTCGAAAAAAAAATCCCCCATAAAATAACTGTGCATTTAATCCAAAATCAAAAGCCAACAATGAATAGCAGAAGCTCTGTACATCAATACTACAAAGTTTCAAATATGTAGGACAAAGGGCTTTCAAGCTGAGCGTACCTAAAAATGAGAAAAATAGCATTGGCAGCATAGGCAGTACGTACTCCCCTTACTAAATTAGATAGTGCATTACCATGTATATAAACATTTGCTTCAGGCGTACATTGTTTCACTGCGATCGGATGATTAAATAGCGAAAAAAGTATATTTAAATGATTCAAATTTCGTTTGCCGCCATGATCGTTTTGTAGTTAACAAGACACATATATGAACTTGTAGTAGTGCTCTTATCGTCACACACAATTTAAGGGTGATATCTTTTATTGTTGCGGAGATATGGAATGCCAGTCAAATATTTTGCGCGGCCGCCATGTTGGATTCGTGAATCGAATTAAATTTTGAAAGGCACGGTCGAGGTCGGACGAGGCAGTAGTATGCACTTACCGAGTTTACATTTCATTGGGGGAAACACACACACACACTATTGGTGACCTCAGCAGCCTATATTTTTCATAAATGAAAATTGGCTAAAAACAAAATAAGAACTGTCAGTGCATATGGTATTATCATTTTAAATTACTCATTCGGTTTTCTGACATTGGCAACTGCAGAACTGGAAAGTATAGAGAGATAAGAACAGGAACCATGTTCATCAATCATTAAATACATCATCATCCACGAAAATCTAGGAATCCCTGGAGTGCTGAATTTCAAGCGTTCACACCACAGGAAAGTTTATCATTAGCAAAGGTACTTCCATCAAAAAGAACAAAATAGCCTACTTCACAAAGCTGTACTACTTACTGATAAATGCACTGTGTTGTGACATCAAACCCCTTTCTCTGAGCAAATGATATACAGCAGCATGTCAAAGAAATATAACAAGTATGGGCATTACAAATTTCTCATAGAAAATATCAGAAACTAACCCAGATGGCCTTAAACAGAGATACATCAAGCATATGACTAATAATGGATCCTTATTTGGAAAAATAGAAGGCTATGCTGCTGCCATACAAGAGCGGTCCATTGCCACTGGAAATTACAGGATGTAGCCTACTTAATCAAAGATGACAATGTGCTATCCGATTAATGTGGATCATGTTGCATTCATCTGGGGAATATGTGTAGACCACATCACGCCATCTTGTCCAACGCTAGCCCACCTCATGGCGTAGTGACTGGTACTCTTGGTGTTCATTACGGAGGTCCGTGATCGATTCCTGACTCTACCAAGTAATTTAATTCTGGTCTGAGGGCTGGAACCTGAGTACACCAGTTTGTAGTCACCCATTCAGTAGTCTAATATAAACAAATGTTTTAAAATTGAAATTTAAGCTATACACTAAATTAATACCTCACAAACACAATTGAAACCATTAGACACATTCCTCGATACTTTATATTCTGCACCAACGCCTGCACTCAACACAGGCGGAATGCACTGTGCTCTGTATTGTAAATAATACTACAATACTTTCTCTGTGTCACTGGTTTTGATACATACAGTACTATTTCCTCCAGGAAACATATGAGATGTAGATATTTTGGCAATTGCTATCTTTCTCACGTAGACACTTCAATGGTTGTTAGTTTTCATTTTGTTGTTATTTAATTTTCTTATATGATATTACGAATTTATTGTGCGGTTGGAATTTTATAATTATTTTTCATTTAATTATTTATCCAATAATCTTGTGTTTTAAATGCCAGTTTGTTTAATTGGACTAGCTCCTTGGGATGTATAGTCTTGTCATTTAATCACATGCAATAATGCACAGACGCATTGTTTTTCTCATTCATGATGATGAGATATCGAGTGTCATATTATCGGCCCTCTTGTTTCGATTTGTTCAATTGCTATAAGTGTTCTTACGTTTTCATTTCATCCAACAATCTCAATTCAGTGGAAATTTAAATTACTACCCTCGGAGCGAGTTTACAGGCTAGCAATCGAGCCTATCACCCCAGCTTCGGCCAGATTTAAACTGTCGAGTTGAGACTTCAGAAAAGAGTATATGTGTTTGAAGTTTCGCTGTTCACCTCGACTTTTCTGAATTGCGTCTGGGACCTGCCGTCCGTACGCCTTTAAGCTTACGCTGGGTAAACCGTTAAAGATACCGGGCGAAGCCGCGGTGGGTTGCTTGTTGATATACGAGTATATAACGAGGGCGACATTTTATATTTTTAGAATTTAAATGGAAATTGGAGTGATAGAAGCCATTTTTCAGTGCTGCCTAGTTCTATTAAAGAACGCTGGAAAGCTGGAAAGCTTTCTTTAATTTAAATGGACGTACAATGCTTATTAACTGGAGGACTCGAAAGGTTTGTCGTCAAGGATTGAATACTTGAACAACTTTATTGCAGATACAAGTTGTTGGATTATTTTTCATAATTATATACTCCTGTTACTATGACCGCAGAAAATTCAAAACGAAAATTTAAAAGAGGTGAATTAAAGGCGCTGCAAAATACCAAGTGAGTAAAAGTCTAGCGTTCTATAAATAATTCCAGACAAGAAGTTGCGTCTAAATGCCATCGAATTAATGAGAGCAACTATGTACAGAAATGAAACTTTTGAAGGGAAGATTGTCGCGCTTAACAATAGATGCAAGTTAACGACGAAATGAATGAAGTTAAGGGTTAAGAGCAATGTGAATGGATAATAATTGTCGAACTAAAATGCTGTCAGCAGGAAGACACATTGTGAGTGCTGAGTGTCCACTCAACCACATTCTAAGCATCTCTAAGCATCTCGCTTGCAAATTGAGTGAGTTAGTAGAAAAAGAATATAAGTTTAAGAACAGCGAAAGCAGTCAGCAGAACTAGAAGTATGTTTTAAACACCTAGTGGAACTGTTGTATTGTTACAAACTCCATAATGAAATAGACTCAACGGTAATTGATTAGAAATCACTGAATTTGTTGGAATCAATAAGTGATTGGCGTAACAGATTCAGTTAATTAAACTGTATTAAATTATGACGGAATGTTATTATCACAGGGTCCCTCAGTTTATTACTACTGATTCGGACTTTGGCAGCAATCCAGCAATAATCATACACTCAAACATTATGCTACGGGAAATTTGTTATACTCAAAACGAGCAGACTATTTATATACAGTGGATAGTAGAGACATTAACCTTGCCCCGTGGTGTTGGGGTAACACGCCTCCCTCGCACTCGGAGGCTCCGTGTTCGATTCCTGTCTCAGTCAGGGATTTTAGAAACTGATGAGAGGGCTGAACGGGGTGCACTCAGCCTCGTGAGGTCAATTAAGTAGCAGTTTGACAGTGAGACAGCGCCCCGGTCACAGACCATGATTAACGGCCGAGGGGACCTGATGCGTTGACCACGCGCCACCCCATAGCCTGAAGTCGAAATGGCTGGGCAGCGGCCGCTTGGTAGGGCTTGGACCTTCATGGGATGTAGCGCCACGAGGTTTGGTTTGGGGTTTGGCCTCGGAATCTTAAACCCTCAAACATATTCAGTCGTAATTTAAATACATCAAACTACGATAATTTTGTTCCACAGGGATTCTTTATGTTTCAGTGAGTCTATTGAAACAAGGCTCGCTTTAAAGTCGCTTAAGAGTCCTGTCTCACTTTCGGCATAGGGAAGCTGCGCCACTCTTAGCTCTCACATGAATTTCACAAGTTATTTTTCACTCTTGTAGGCCTCCTCTTAGAGGAAAAAGATGGCACTAACCCAGTACGGTACGTTATTTCAAGTTTAACTGTTCACGAATGCTAGGTAATTTGCCCAAAGCTGAACACTCTCCTGCCCGCTTAAAGCTGCACTCACGTGCTTTCCTCTCTTCTTAATTGAGTTTAATGCGAGTCTTGTTTCAATAGACTCACTGGACCATAACGAACCCCTGCTTTTTGTGTGCACTTCGCATGGCCTTCAGGAAGGATCGGGATTGCAATAGGGCCCTTAATACACAATCGTGCACAGACTGGGGTGCGCATTAAGGTGCAAGGCCATGTCCAGCTAAAGTTTCGGAGGAGAGTGTATTCGAGCCCCACAGTCGGCCTTACTTCAAATGGATTTCGTTGATTTACCACTTTCAACTTGAGGTAAATTCCGGGATGGCACCTTGTAATAGCCCTCGGCCACGTGCGTCCAAGTTCTTGCCCAGTTTCATTCATATTCATTAAATAATCTGATGAGATTGGCGTACGGAAGGTCGTTAGCATTGGTCCCGTCTGTAAAGATGGATGACGTGGTGGGTGGTCGAGGTCACCCGCCGCGAAATTCTGCCACATACAAATATGACATGCAATCCAATTAGATCTAAGACAGAGACTGTTACTCTCGGGTCGTGTCGGGTTGGCAAGTGAGTTAAGAACTAGCCCGAAATACACGTCAGAAAGAAAAATGAGCGATTATACAATCATAAAATTGATATACTTCAAGACAAAGATTCCTGACCTACTCTTTTGTTGGGAGATAGTGCTAATCTTTAGAAATCTAACTAAATAAGCATTCTTCAAATAAGTAACATCTTACTCGTAAGTCCTATCAATTCCCTCAAAGACGTCCTATGATACGGAACGTAAATAACGCAAACTAGACAAATGACGCGGAATACCCTATACAAAAGTAGGCCTATAATGAGATAATAAATGATAGCCGGCCCCGTGGTGTTGGGGTAGCGTGCCTTACTCTCACATGGAGGCCCCGGGTTCGATTCCCGGCTCCGTCAGGGATTTTAGAAACTGACGTGAGGCCTGGAACAGGGTGAACTCAGCCTCGTGAGGACAATTGAGTAGCTGTCTGAGAGTGAGGCAGCGCCCCGGTCACGTTAACCAAGATTAACGGCCGAGGGGACCCGATGCGCCGACCACTCGTCACCCCAAATTCCGCAGGCCAAATGGCTGGGCAGCAGGCGCTTGTTAGGCTTTGGCCCTTCATGGGCTGTGGTGCCAGGGGTTATTATTATTAATAATAAATAATAATACTAGTAGCATTGATACTACAGCCAGTCGCTATTGCCAGATAAATTAATAACTGGAGTCAATAAGCAATACATTAATACGATCAAGATGTTCAGTAAAGATCATGTGGCCTTCTCTCTTCTCTTCTCTCTTCTAAATGATTGGGTATAGTTAAAACTCTTCGTCCTTATCAAAGAATATACAGTGATTGAACGTTCTGTGATAAATGTTAAGTGTTGTACCCTACATACAGTAAGACACCCCGTTTACTAAGTTTCGCTGAAATTCCACTTTTGCATCCAGAGAAATTGATTGGTACATTAGAAAAGTACGCCCATCCACCATCTTGAATGTATGGATTCGTTTATCTTGCGCCTTCTGCAGAGAAAGCCTTTACGTGAGACTACATAGGCTATTCGTTGCGTTTCGTAATATTGTAACTTAAATAAAAAGCGGATTGTCGATATTAATGGCTTCTATCTTCAAGATGGCGGCTACGTGCTATATACTGTTTGATGGTCGTGTGTCTAATGCAGGCGAGGTATGTTATATGTTTCTTCCTTCTTGCAAAGTTTCGTGAAAATTGCGCAATTGGATCCAGACTTATTGATTTTATGTTTTAGCAGTACGCTCAGCCACCATATAGTCTGGCCCCGTGGTGAATTGGTCAGCGCGCTAGACTTTCGCTTGATGAGTCCCGGATTCGCATCCCGACTGGGCCATTGGGGATTTTAATCTCCTGGGGTTAATTCTCCTTGGTTAAGAGGTGGGAGCATGTGGATCTTCATCATCACTTCATCCTCATACGGACGCACAGGTCGCCCATGGGTAATACATGCACTCGGCCTCCCAGGGGGCCATACGACATATTATAGCAACAATCATAAATATATGGCGGGGATGATCTTTTGCCTCTACATTTGTGCCAATTTGAGATATTGCGTATCTTAAGTATAACACTATATATAGCCTAACTCCTGGCACAACAGCCCATGAAGGGCCTAGGCCTACCAAGCGACCGCTGCCCAGCTATTTTTCCTGCAGATATTGGGGTGACGCGTGGTCAGCGCATTGGATCCCATCGGCCGTTAATCTTGGTTTTCGTGACTGGGGCGCTGCTACTCAATTTTCCTCACGAAGATCAGTGCACCCCGTTCCAGCTCTCACGTCAGTTTCTAAAACCCCTGGCGGAGCCCGGAATTGAACCCGCGTCCTCCGGGTGAGAGGCAGGCGCAGTACCCCAACACCGCGAGGCCAGCAAGTGTAACACTATTTGTATGATTATTTTATAATTTCAAGATAGCCGCTGTGTGCTACATTGAGTGTGATATTACTATGGATAATGGTAGCGAGGTATTTTGTTTGGTACTCCCCTCTCTCTAAATTTCGCGTTAATTGTGCTATATCGTGAGTTAATGATATTCAAGTCTTAAGAATACGCTGAAATTGACTCAAGTTAGTGGAAAGTCGTTTTATTGATGGAAGAAAGTAAGAAATGAAAGAAAACGTGTAGGCTAGTACAGTATATGTAAATATTAATAATAGTTCGAAGTGTATAGTTAACATAATCGTATTTAGACTACGGTTAGTGTAGGAACCAGGAGTCCTGTTTCGAGTAAGAATTAGTCAATGTAATAGCGACAGGCCATCGATAAATAGCATCTTCAAGTCGATTTTAGGTAATTTTAGTAATTTTATTTTATTGATACTCCTGAATACTAAGACACAGCAGTGAGTTGTCAGAAGTAAGTTTTTTTTATTTGCGCAGCGTAAGGTATTTAGCTAGCAATGATTTGGAGGTTCTTGATTTTGATATTGATATTGAATTTGATATTTATTTTAAATTTGATTTTATTTTCAACTAGCAGTAGTGCCCGGCTTCGCCCGGTGGATTGATTAATTTTATGGATGATAATAATGAATACTATTACAGAACTGGCACATGATACTTAAACTAACAGAAGAAATAAACTAACAGAAGAAATATATATATAATATAACCTTTTGTGGGGGTGGTAGAGCGAGTGATAAGTAGTACAGTATAATGGACGTAACATCCAGGTCTTTTTCCCGTAATGATAATAATGAACAGGGGGACGGCTATTTACTAACTACAGAACTGACAAATATAATTTAAAAACGAATTTAAAAATATGATTAGAAATAGGAGTAAGTGAAATAAAAGACACTGCCTAGGCCCTATATCTCATTGGCTGTTAAAAATGAAGGGACCAACAGTGTCGTCATATGTCGCATAGCGCAATAGAAAAATAATCAGAGCACTTTGGAAAATTTCGGCTGTCCCGAGCTCCTGAGGTAGCAATAGTGTTATTTATCGCCACATAGCGCTCAAGGGTGATCGGAATAAATGAAAGTAAATTTGAAAGCACCAACGCTTATTGCATTTGATAACCTCAATGTACTGCACCAACACCTTCGTTCTTATACAGAGGCATAATATTTTCATTATGATAACTGTTTTAAGGGGCATAAACTCTTTTTGGACTAATTTCTCCCCGTGACTGCAATTTATAAGCTGCGCAAGATGTAACTAATTTTGCAATTCTGCACCAGAACACAGTTAGGGGCGGCGTGATGCAGCCCGCATTGTCAGCCAACACTAGACTTATTAAAATATTCTTACAGTTACTCTACTACGGACATGAATGGTTATAGGATCTTAAAACATTGTTTTCAAGTTCCTCTTGTCTGTTATTCTAAATGTAGGTAATGGAGAAGGCAATCGAAAATATCAGCAGGGTTTCAAAGGGTATGTAAAATTTGTTGCAATTAGGTGAAAAGGTGCAGATTTGAACTAACGGACCTAAATAAGGGAATGGAGTGGTCTGACCGATATTTAAAGTGGGCAGTGTTACCCACTGGGTTCCAAATGGTAGGCCTAAGTATGTAAAATTTGGTTCAGATCAGTGAAAAGGTATAGATTTGTGCCAAAGGGCTAAGTGCAGGGAATGGAGTGGTCTGTCCGAAATTTCAAGTAGACAGTGTTACTCGTCGGTTTTCAAAGGGTAAGTATGTAAAATTTCGTTCAGATTGGTGAAAAGGGGTAGATTTGTTCCAAAGGGTCTAAATGCAGGAAATGGAGTGGTCTGTCCGAAAATTCAAGTTGACAGTGTTACTCGTCGTGTTCCAGAGGACAAGTGTGTAAAACTTGGTTCAGATTGGTGAAACGGTGTAGATTTGTGCCAAAGGACCTAAATACAGGAAAATTTAAAGTGGACAGTGTTACCCGCAGGGTTCCAAAGGATAAGTATACAAATTTTGGTTCAGATCGGTGAAACTATGTAGATTTGTGCCAAAGGACCTAAATACAGGAAAATTTAAAGTGGACAGTGTTACCCGCAGAGTTCCAAAGGGTAACTATACAAATTTTGGTTCAGATCGGTAAAACGATGTAGATTTGTGCCAAAGGGCCTACATGCAGGGAATGGAGTGGTCTGTCCAAACTTTCAAGTGAACAGTGTTACCCGCGGGGTTCCAAAGGGTAAGCATACACATTTTGGTTCAGATCGGTGAAATGGCGTAGATTTGTGCCAAAGGGCCTAAATGTAGGGAATGGAGTGGTCTGTCCGAAATTATAAGTGGACAGTGTTAATCGCAGGGTTCCGAAGTGTAAGTATACAAAGTTTGGTTCAGATCGGTGAAACTGTGTAGATTTGTGCCAAAGGGCCTCAAAGCAGGGAAAGGTTTGGCCTGTCTGAAATAAAAAGTTGACAGTAATACCCGCAGGGTCCCAAAGGGTAACTATACACATTTTGGTTAAGATCGGTAAAACGGTGTATATGTGTGCCAAAGGGCCTAACTGCAGGGAATGGAGTGGTCTCTCCGAAATCTAAAGTTGACAGGGTTACCCGCAGGGTTCAGATAGGTGGAACGGTGTAGATTTGAATACTTAACAGACAAACAGGCAGACAATCTTTGTGCTTTATTCAACCTGTGACAATAAAGTTCGGTGAATAGTCCTGTACTATCAACATAGATGAACAATGCACGACAGTAACCCTACTGTCCTTCGAAATAGTCCCCTCCCGTAACTATGCAATGCAGAGATAGGCAAAACATGTCCTGGAAACTTTGCAAGAAGGCGTCCTTTTGGATGGTGTTCAAAAGCCTCGTCACGTTGCGTTCGTTCTGACCAAAAAGTTCGGATTGTTGGCTTACCTGAAACAGCAGTTACTGTCCTTCGAAGTAATCCCCGTGGATGGTTATGCACTTCTGAGAATGTCTCTACAAGTCCTGGAAAATCTTTAGGGATAGCCTTCAGTCGGGTCGTCACATTACGTTGGATGTCCGAATGGCCCTTCAGGGCTTTTCGGTGACCCTGGACCTGGACCCCGCCACTCCATACTTTGACGCTTGACTTCGAGGTCGTACCTCAGACACCAGGTCTCGCCGCCCGTGACGATAGTTTTGAGAGCCATTCCATTCCACAGAACATTCACCCTTCTCACTGCAACCCGCCGAACAGGTTAGGTTGCATAAATTCATCCTTCTCAGTGCCACCCCCGAACAGGTGTGCATGGTAGGTTGCATAAATTCATCCTTCTAAACTCGCACTGTGTCAAACAGGTCTTACACGATGCGTTGTGTGTCGCCAATGTTTCCAGGTCGACCGTTCTGACATTATTCACCGAACGCAACGTGACGAGGCTTTTGAACACCATCCCAAAGGATGCCTTCTTGCAAGTTTTCCAGGACATGTATCGCCGATCTCAGCATTGCTTAGTTACGGGAGGGGACTACTTCGAAGGACAGTAGGGTCACTGTCATGCATTGCTCATCTATGTTGATAGCATAGGACTATTCACCGAACTTAATTGTCACAGGTTGAATATATAGATTGCTAATTGTTCCCTTTTTATGAATAAATCTGACAGGCACGTATTAACGAATGCTTGTAATATTTTTCTAGAACTTCTGCGTAATCTTTCGCAATAGTTTTGGTTAAGTTAAGAATGCTATGGTAGTAGAATAGTGGCACAACCCCATATCCTATTCCCGTTACGCCCGAGATTCGAAAGTTTCTCACTCTCCTGTGTAGTTAGTTAACCGAAACTAGTTTAGTAGAACAATAGCATGTCTTTTGTCAGCATGTTCCTTATTCCGGTGTGTGTTTGCCAGTAGCTATTTGTGGTTATTTCTAGCCGGGCACCACAAGTTACTGCGGTCCTTCTCCATCTTCGGAGTTTGGTTGATACATTACTTGGAAATAAGGGTACAGTACCATCTCAATATCTAAGAAGGATCTTCGAATTGTTACTCAGACTAAAATGTTTGGGGTTTGCTAAATTACAGAGAAGGCCGTCTTATCTGCAATCGACACACCGATAAGTTCGGGAGTGCACGAAACAGAAAGAACGGAGTTATTTATACATTTCAATCTGCGTGCAGAACAGAGCATAATGAAATTGAAATAGAATGTTATTGCAGGAGTAACGGTTCACGGGGAAAGAATTATGGCTCATAAGATCTGCTGATGTACGTACTCTTTATAGAAATGGCCTAGAAATCGCATGGCAGCGTCATAGCCTTGAAGAAAATAAACGACAAAAACATGAAAAAGTTAGAAAAATGCAAATTTAAAAAGATTGTAAAGTCAAGTTTACGACTTTGAACTTAAGAATCACACATACATACAAACCTCTGTAACTAAGTTATTAAGACACGCTTCATCTTGGTACTGAATAGTCGCTGTACAAGTGTGGCACATTCCTCAGTTCTTCATCAAGACAATACTTATTTTGAAAATCAAGGTAGATCTATGACAATTTTGGTCAAGCAACAACAATAACAACAACAACAACAAATAATAATAATAATAATAATAATAATAATAATAATAATAATAATAATAATAATAACAACTTCAAGCAATTATCACTACATAGTATAAAATAAAGTCCCCATTCTTAGATGTAACGAATAATCTCGAGAACCACGGGATGGATTTTAATGTGGTTTTCATGACTCTGTAAAGGATTTCTCAAGAAAGGTTTATGTAGAAAAACATTCATTTATGACCAAAGAAAGCCGAGCAGTAACGATATCAGTGAATCGAATCGAAGAAACCCCTGCCGTCCGTGCGCCTTTTAAGCTTTCGCTGGGTGACCGTTAAAAATATCTATATAATATGAGTGTAAGAATTGTTCAGCATGGAACGTTCTACAAATAGGTCCGCGTCAGCATTATCTCTAACTTTAATACATCGCCCACTATAAGTGTTTTTTTCGTTTTCATCTCTTCCTACAGCAAAAGAACCACCCTGTACAATCTCCATTCTGTGGAAATTTAAATTACCATCTTCGGAGTGAGTTTACGAGCTATCGAAGTGGGCCTACAAACCACATATATGGAAGATAAAAGTTAAAACGTACCAAACATGTGGGACACAACTATCTTATCGCCAGCCTCAAACTGTCGAGTTGTGTCGAGTTAGGACTTTCTGAATTGCCTCTGGGACCTGCCGTCCATGCGCCATTTAAACTTACTCTGGGTAAACCGTTAAAGATACTGGGCGAAGCTGGGGCGGGTTTCTAGTTATTATCATTATTATCATCATTATTGCTATTATTATCATTAGTATTTCATTTCTTATAATTATTATCAAAATTATTGTTATTATTACTTATAATTCCATGAACAGGACTTCTACACTAATAATGTTTGACTTGCCTTTGAGCTGCTGTGGGTTTAAAGCTGCCGAGGTGCCCTGAAGACGTCGATTAGCGTATTGTGATGACATATTTAAAATCACGTACATACCATCAGATGAATCTACATCTGGGATTCTAGGGCTATCAGTTAACCAAATAATTCTATATACTCATAACCCTGCAAATAGCACAGCAACACAAATTATCAGGCAGATTTCACACTCGCACACACACTCATGTACATGGGTTTCAACTTCTGGCAAACAACACGACAATGCCAAACTCTGTCACCAATAAAAGCCCGAAATTAAGTACGTATACATCACCTTCTTAAGCTGTTAAAATTTCAAATGTTACACAATTTAGGAAATGTACGAAATTAACTGTGCACTATACGTCATCATACGCACTGGTGACCCAATGAATCAATGTTCACAGTACTTGGCATTCAGATGGTTATATAATAGGAGTCGTCCATTCCAACCTGATGAGTATACTATAAATAAATAACTCTCAACACATACGAAAATTAGTGATAAGGTAGGAAATATTTATGGAGTATTGCTGGCCAAAGAAAAATAAGATGGCGACCGGGCGTACTATTAAAACGTTATAGTGAATCATTCAGAATGTAATTGCGCAATTGAAGCGAAACAGTAAGAATTTCAATAGGAACCAAGATAACCCTAAAATCGTAAATTTCGCATGGTTTGTACGTAATTTATGAAGACTTTGAAATGCATATCTGTTAGCCTGTTTTATAATCCTCTATCGCGTTGCACAATTTCAAACTACACACCGAAATAGTGAAAATGATGATATAATTCAAGTAGCCACCATATTTGACTTGTGACGATTACGGAATACCAAAAGACACTGTCTAGGTGTCCAGATATGGAACTAGCTTACTACCAAATTTCATTAAGACCAGTTCATACCGGCCGCGGTGGCCGAGAGCGCTAACGCGCTACCTCGTGCCTCTCTGGCACCGGGAGAGCGTGGGTTCGAATCCCACCTCGGCCGTCCTGAAAATAATTTTCGTAGTTTTCCATTTTCACCACCAGCCAAATGCCGGGACGGTTCCTTTCAATAGGTCCACGGCCGATTTCCTTCCAATATCCCTTCCCTGACCCATCCTGAAAAGAAACGTACATGGCCATTGGCTGCATTAATAAAAAAAAAGACCAGTTCAATCGATCAAACGTCATTTTGGGGGGGACCAACACATTCACATACACATACACGGACAAAATTCGATTTCACAAGCCTACATATTATAAAATGTTACATTTGGCGTTAATTTAATGCTCACTGGTAGCGTTACATGTATAATTGTCTAAATTCGAAGGACCGTTTGAGGATAATTCTCTCATTTACATTATGTTATGTACGTAAGTGATTGATAATATTAAAATTAATAATAATAATAACACTATTAATATCGCTCGATTATCTCAACTTCTGTCCTTTCCTCCAAGATTTTGTATATACCCCTATTTTGTTAAATGTATAACAGGTGACGTGAATGCCTGTCATTTGAAACTTCTGCCTGCATAATACAGTGCATGTTTTCTGAGCAGCAAATATTCGTGTGGCTGCCCGTACGGCGCGCGTCCACACAAATGCCAGCGAACAATGATTATAAAACATGCAAATGAAGGGGCCAGTCTGTGTCAAATCGTACAGGATTTGACGTTGAGTTCTCTAACTTCCTGGAAAGTCTTTGTGTTATCCAGACTTGGAGGAATATACATGTATGTTATTATATATAGCACATACAGTACACTTCACAAAATGGAAATTGCAACACAATGAAGTGGTAAGTTGTCCACGTGTTGAAAGAGGTATTATTATCAATGTCCGAGGTTGTCCAGGGCTTGCTCTATATCTGGCGTGACTACCTGCAACACCAATTTTATACCCAATTCATCGAGTCAATGCGAGCTGGCATTTATTTCTGTGGAATCTCATCCCATGCTCGGCAAACATTGTGTCAATAACTGAACAATTTCCGTCCGTTAAGTTATCAACCCGGTGGTTGGCTTGATCCTCAAGGCACTGCTATAGATTATGAGGATAGAAACACCAAATGGCCAGCGCTATAATAATGCGTACCAGACAAGAAGAGGAGTAACATATAGAAATAGCTTTATGATATAGCTCTGTTTCGGGTGAACTTATCTGCTGAGTAAGATGTTGTTGTGTCGTGTCGCCACCATGCTGGTTTTGTGCTCATCAGGTTATTGAAAGTGCCATAGGTGAACCTATGTTAACTGCCTCTATTAATATAAAACATTTCAGTTTAATTGCTGTATTGTAGATATTGAGAACTGTCTAAATATTTTGGATGATCGCCATGTTGGGTTGTTCTACACGTAGGCCATAGAGTTACATACCATCAAATGAAGATTACTGCGTAGGTTCATTATTTAAGCCTTCACTTCGATCGCATGATCAGGACACAACAAATTAAAACTTAATTTTAAAATTTCGCACAGCCGCCATCCTGAGTTTATAAGAACGATTAAATTAAATTAGATGCCTGTGGTAAACATTTTATATAGACATGTAGGGTGTTAACTTTCACTGCGCTCGGTTGATTACAGTTTGCGAAAATTCAATTATGTATTTAACATTAGCTTGGCCACAATGTTGGTTTTTGACATAACTTATTTTATACGTCAAGTAGTTGAACTTATCCTAGTATGTTCTGTCACCATACAAAATTTCAGGGTGATATCGGTAATAATTTTGGAGATATTAAATGCCGGTGAAATAATTCGTGCGGCCACCATGCTGGATTGCTGAAACGTAATAAAATTTGAGAGGCACGGTCGGGATTGGACAAAACAGTACTATGCCTTTACCGAGTTTCACTGAAATCGCTCAAGCCATTTAGATTTTATTAGGGACACACACACACACGGCCTATTTTTAGCCTCTTTTCATGTATGAAAAAATAGGCTTATGAGAACACCTTTTGTCCGTGTGTGAGTGTCCCTAATAAAATTTAAACAGCTAGAGCGATTGTAATGAAACTTGGCAAGGACATAGTACTACGTGGTCCGCCTCCGACCATGCCCTTCAAATTTTAATACGTCTCACATATCCAAAATGGCGGCTGTGTGAAATATTTCACCGGCATTCTATATCTCCGAAGTCATTACCATGATCACCATGAAATTTTGATAGAGACTATTAACATTAGTTCACCTATGAGCTTTTCAATAACCTGATTAACACAAATCCATCATGGCGGCGATGCGATATTTAAATAATTATATAGATGCTTTTCGTGAACTATTTATCCGAAAGCAGTGACACTTAGTACGGTAAATATTCATGCAACGCTTAATATATTGGCGGCGATTTGAATTCAATTTATATGATAACTTTAACATGGTGGCTGTGCAATATATTTAACATTACGTTTATAATTCTCGTGTCCTAAACAAGCGATACAAATTTGGTTGGTACAATGAAGTAAAGTAAGTTTTTAGTTTTACGTGACCGTTAATATCGCTATCATGAGCCACGGGACCCCTTTTTTACGTGGAATCTGAACCACAGGACATGTTTGCGGGTATGATGCAAGTTGCTCGCATATTACGCAAAATATAGTCGGTAACGTGAGGCGAGTGCATGTTTCCTCCTCACAAAGTTTTTCGTTGCGTTCATTTATTGTATATTAAGTTGGTTTCAAACGCTTAAATCAGCCATTTTAGTACAGAATAAGTCTTAACCGTTACTGTAGTAGATGGTAAGTTTATTTTCGGCCATGTTAACTTTGAGGTACAACAACAGGAGGGTGCGGCGTCTCTACCTGGCATTTGGGAGAGTTGCCGCGCAGCAATCCGCTAGAAATGCCTCATTGATATCACATTTTAAAAAACGATCTGGAAACATATGATCTATTCAGAGGGTACCGGTATTTTATGTCAGTATTCTATTATCTTATGATTTTTAAATACCTAATTTATTGCATTGATTTCATTGTTAATATCATTGTTACTATATAGTGTACAATTATATTATTTTCAGAAATACACATTGATGACATGCCTACTCAGATCATAAGATAGGGCACAGTCAAAGGAGCTCAGTGGGAAAGGAAACTTAAAGAGAAGTTGGGAAGAGGCTGAAAACAAAGGAAATACTATTCAGGGAGGCAAACAGGTGAAATGGAATTCAGGCACGAACATTTAAAGAGGAATGGATTCCGGAAAGTCGGATAAGGCACAGTGTTTGTTAAATGAGGTCTGTGTAAACACAAATAGTCCTAACATTTATAATGCGAATTCAAATAAAACGTAGTTTGTATTGACTTGGTGCAGTATTTCCAAAATATAAAATCTATTTTAAAATATAATTGTCGTGGACTAGGTTCTAATACTGAATTGTATTAGAGTTGATGAAATTGGCATTCATTTGATTTTGTTATTAATTATTTTACTTGCGGCATCTCTCCAGACCAAAGTCGGCATCTATACCGGGTACCAGGGAGAGACGCCGCTGATGCAACAATTTCTTTGTTCTCTTTTCGCTGATTCAATTTCAATTACTAATGCTTAACTCATTTGTGATCTTTTTCAAACATTTCGAAATTTATGTTCTATCAATTTGCAACAATTTTGAACGGAATTTTACTGAGATATAACACAAGTTATAAAAATTACGGCAACACTCCCGGATTTACATTATATACAGTATACTGTATGTGGTTACTTATCTGAGCGCTGACGTTGGTTTCACTGGTGTTGCACTTTCGCGTGTCTACTCACAGTTGGAAGATATCGTACCCCGCCCAGTCATTGAGCAAATTCGTGTTGGCCGAATGAAGAGTTACAACTGACAGTTTGTATAGGCAACACTAAAAGGATGGCTTCAATACTTAACAAATCATATAAGAGTCCTAGCTTGAATTAGGCATTAGTTCATCAAACTGAATATAGAGCGCAGCTGCCGTCTGGGTAATATATGACTTTAACATCGATAATCCACAATCTGTTAGACCTCAAATGATAAAATTTCACAGGAAGGTAGACTCGTACGACATATTTTATTTATGCAAGGTATAAGACGCCAGTGGTTTAATGAAATCACACGAAACTTGGTATACTAGGAGTACTATAAAACATACCTTGCTAACACTAGTCTTAAGGCTATGTATCACGCAGTCACAATCTTGAACATTTAAGATATTAAAGCTGTGATTTCAGATTTTCAAAATAAATTGTTAACGAGTTTTACCTAAATCTGGACTAATTATTTCGAGTTTTGTGTTTATGGGGGTGTGTTTTCTCGGGCTCGTCTTTGACTTTTTCCTCACTTATCTGATCGCTCAGATCTATCAGTTTTCGTGCCGGAGCTACTGTAGTGTGAGGACGCACCCGATCCTCTCAGTGTGTGGGTTCGGAGGATAAGGAAACCAGTAAGGTTATCTGCGGCAGATGATCCCCTGGTGACCTTGTTTAACAGGCACAATATATCATAGTAACAATCAATATTTCCCAACCTCCTTGTGTCCATGCACTCTCCTCGATCAGTTTTTCCCCATTATTTTCATACGCCTTACTTGCTTCATCTCTCTTGTGTTATAAATTGCATTTTGTTAAAGCAGTCTCAATAAAAATATTAAGTTATGTTCCATAATGTTATACGTTTACATGGTACCACAGAATATACGTTAGTTCACAAATAATACATTATGTAGTTCAGCGCATACATATATTTTTCATTTCGTTGAAAAGTAATAAATAATAAATTCGTGGCATACAGGCAGACCATTGGAACAAGATGTCTCTCTGAGTTCCATGGAGGCCCGATGAGAGGGATGGGCAATCAGGGCAGCAGCATTTCTGAGGGGCCCGAGATGGCTTACAGTTGACAATTTCACTCAAGTGGATTTGAGTTCGTTGATTTAGAACACATGATCACAGGCTAGCATAGGCCTACTTAAACTACCATAAAAATAAAGCAATACCATACAAGTGAGCAATACTGTCTGTAAATAAGTTTGACGCGTTACGCAAGTTTTTACAAACTTATTTAATCTAAACATTGTATATATTAGGATTTCATGAGTAATGTCTTTTTTAAAGTTTGGTATTTTATATGATAGAATTGGTTTTCCTTGGTTCGCCAATTCTATTTACAGGAGGCCATGACTAGAATTGCGTATATCGCGAGAATGTAGCAGTCGTCAGTTGTTCATACACAATCACAAATGGAACTTACAAAGTTGGAGGTTAGGGTCCTTCTAAAGCACTACTGGAAACATGATTACACAGCTACTGCCACTCCTCGAATAATATGTGTAGTGGAAGGAGAAGGTGTCATTAATGAGCGTGTGGCAGAAGGATGGTTCCAACGCTTCAACACTGGAGAAGAATACACTAATGATTTGCTGCGTTCTGGAAGACCTAACTATGGGATGTTGAGAATACACGCCGAGTTTTGGAAGAAAATCCGCCAAGAAGTACTCGTAGACTGTCGGAAGAACTTGGTGCATCAAACGATGCCATACATCGCCAAATTAAGTAACTTGGAAAATCATACAGAAGCTGTAGATCTGTAGCTCATGAATTGACCTGAACAGGCTCAATGTAGAGTGGATATCTGTCGTCAGCTTTTCGGCAACCCCATGGATGATAGATTTATCAGGAAAATTATCACATGTGATGAAAAATGGGTCGATTACCACAACGCTGACGCCTCTAAACAGTGACTCAGTCCCCATCAACCTGCCAAAGTCAGTGTTGAAAAGGATCGGTTCGTCCCTGAAGTAATGATGTGTCAGGTGGAATTTTGAAGGAGGGATTCACTGGGAGTTTGTTGCAAACGGGCGTGCACTGAATGCGGATCTCTATTCTCAACAACTGGAGCGAGTTCATGAAACGTTGGGACGGAGAAACCCAGCATTAGTTAACCGAAATAGAGTTCTCTTGCAGCAGGACATTGAGAGACCTCATACTGCACGAACAACCATGGCAAAAATTCAGGAATTGGGAGGAGTCGAACTGCTACCACATCCAGCATATATCCCTGATCTTGCGCCTTCAGATTACCAACTTTTTTGATCCATGTCCCATTTATTGCGTGGAAGATATTTTGAAAACGTTGAAGCTGTGGAAGTGGGTCTTGCTGACTTATTCGCATCAAAACCCAGAGTATGGTACCGTCGCGGGATAAGAAACCTCGCTGAAGTATGGCTCAAGACCATACAATCTGATGGTCTCTTCTTTGAAGAATAGTTTAATTTCTCGTCAGAAAACTTTCTAAATAAAATTTTCTTTAAAATACGACATAACTTACTGTATATATACTTATATATACCTGTATATTTGTGCATAAGTGTAATACATAAACATCGAAAATTAATTAAGATGAATGACGTTGGAAACATGTCTTCCAATTAAGTACCCCATTTTGTACATAAAAGCGTGCCATTTTGTAATAATATCTTATATCTGTCAGATTAGGGCATGTAAATACTTGTTACCCGCAAAATGTAATTGGGCACCATTTGTGTTGACCGACTGGAAAGCTTTCTTTGATATAACAAATTCATTTGTAAACCATTTTGATTATTTTAATTAGACTATGTTTAATATAAATGCAACCAATGAATGGTTTCCAAAACATAACAAATCAAATAAATATTCATTGTGTATTTTACTTCTCAGCTGGGTTCTCCGAGTTGTTTATGGAAAAGTACGGAAATTGAAGATTTTAAGGCGATAGGACGAATGTTAAAACTTTCATCTCCCTCAATGTAGGGATATTTTGAGTATAGCCTGTGATTGTGTGGTTTACTGATTATTTTAAAATCATCCTAACATTTATCAAACTAACATACAAAATTTCAATCTTTCAGTCTTGCATACATTAAAATTCATTGCTATGCACAATGAAACGTTTTTTCTTTACATTTTTCCCTATATACGACAATTCATTAAGACAAAGATGCAAATAGAAAGATAAACTCAAAGAAAGCACGTATTACATGAACCAGGGATATCTCAATTATATCAACACAGCAAACACAATATGATCGCCGTAAAATGTGCGTAGTAACAATGACAACACTGGTCGGCCCACATCTTTCACCACATGGCCAAGATCAGCGGCAATTGGTCAAGAGGGAGGCGAGCCCCCAAATACTTCATTCGCAGTGACGTCAACCCTCTCAGTGTTACGCACACACTAATAACAAGATGCTCAGTAAAGAAAATATGGCCTACTTTCTCCTAAATGCATGGGTTTAGTTATAACTCATTGTCATGTTCAAGGTGTATACTTGAATGTTGGTTGTAGTAGCTTGTTGAAATACTGCGTGCTATACGGATATTAAACGTTTATTTATTGAGTCCTCACCTGAATTATATATACACACACTAATACAGCCATCACAATAACACAGGTTTTCAGACAAAATTCTACACTCACCCAGGTACACTGGGCTTAATGACCATGATGTCCATGCATCTCGAATGAAACAACAACAACAACAGCTTCCTACCCAAATCCTACTTCGTATATAAGTACACACACTAGTAAGCCTACAGACATCACAGAGACATAGGTTATCCGACAACTTCTACACACAAACAAGAAATCGGGACTACAAGACCATGATGCCGCAAAACCCATAAAGCTTCAACAACAAAATCATCAACAACAATATTCTCTACCGCGGATCAAGGTCAACGAATATTGTTCACTGTATTTGAATGTTGAAATAAGTGGTGTATAACGGTATACAACATTTTCGATTGCAAATACACACTTTATATGCTTAACATTATAACGTGTGAGTAGTTGTAAATCAATAAATACAAAAAAAGTAAAATATTTGAACCTACAGGAATTTGTTCCACGAACCCCAGACTATGAGCCCAAGACGCTACCAATTCGCCACGGATGCGCTACGATAATACTTGATAAACAACTGTTTTAGTATAACTGTATCATATTTTGTGTTGAAATCAAGGATCTCATTAGCGTTTTCTGGCGTTTTTATAATAATATAAACCATTTGGTACTAATATGTATTATTTTGTTCAGTGAATTCGTAAAAGGATACAAACTTAGGAAGTTACGGAAATATGTGTATTTACGAGGAAAAATACCCGCCATTTTGACAACGGGATGGCACGGGCCCACAACGATTTGGCACGGTAATCCTGACCTGTTGGTCACTTCTACGGTTACATATTCTATTATAATATGCTAATATCCTACCGGTCAGCTCTTTGAGGACACATAAAAACCTCCCTATGTACGATAAGCTGAATTGCTGAATGCAGGCCCTGTTTAATCGTAAGTTACAGTTAGGCTATAACACTTGCATGATTCATACATCCACCATCTTGAAACTATTTGGCCGATGACCTTGTAGTTTGGGTAAAAGTCGATTCCCACATTAAGGTATTTTGTTGCAAAATATGGTTGAGATCGCATGATAAGGTTAGTCGTAATTTGATTTAAGCTTTGAACATTATGGTGGCGGCCATTATGTTTCCGTCAAGATGGCAGTGATATAAAACATGGCAATGAGGTGCCCTTTGCTAGTGCTACCTCTGTACCAAATTTCGTTCAATTCGGTTTCAAAGTGTTTGCATTGATAGGGGGAATCGATTTGCACACATACATGGCCGCCATCTGCAAACTATTTGGCTGATGACCTTGTAGTATGGTCAATAGAAAGCTTCCCGCATAAATGTATGTTGTTGCGAAATTTGGTAGATACCAGATGATTAGGTTAGTCGTAATTTGATTTAAGCTTTGATTATTTGGGTGGCCACCATTACGTTTCCGTCAAGATGGCGGCGATATTAAACATGACAATGGGGTGCCCTTTGCAAGTGCTACCTCTGTACCACATTTCGTTCAATTCGATTCCACCATGTTTGAATTGATAGGGGGAATCGATTTGCACAAATACATGACCGTCATCTGCAAACTATTGGGTTGATGCCCTTGTAGTTTGATCGAAAGATGCTTCCCACATAAATGTATGTTGTTGCAAGATTTGATAGAGATCAAGGAATTAGGTTAGTCGTAATTTGATATAAGCTTTGAACTTTTGGGCGACCCCCATTACGTTTCCGTCAAGATTGCGGCGATATAAAACATGACACTGAGATGCCTTTTGCTTGTGAGACCTCAGTACCAAATTTCGTTCAATGCGGCTTCACCGTGTTTGAATGGATAGGGGGAATTGATTTGCACACATATATGGCCGCCATCTGCAAACCATTGAGCTGATGACCTTGTAGTTTGGTCTAAAGATGCTTCTTACATAAAGGAATGTTGTTGCATAATTCGGTAGATATCAGATGATATTTCACTTGGTGTGTAGGATTTATGAAACAGGTGAGGTACCCCCTGATTTCAAGAAGAATGTAATCATCCCTATACCAAAGAAAGTGGGAGCTGACAGATGTGAAGATTACCGTACAATCAGCTTGATTACTCATGCTTCAAAGATCCTGTCTACAATAATTTACAAGAGGATTGAAAGCCATATAGAAACGGAGTTGGGTGAAGACCAGTTTGGTTTCAGGAGAAATGTAGGAACAAGGGAAGCTGTACTACAGTAAGTCTTAGGCTGATTTTGGAAGGTAGAATAAGGAAAGATAAGAGAACGTTCATGGCTTTTGTAGACTTAGAAAAGGCTTTTGATAACGTTGATTGGACTAAATTTTTTGACATTTTGAAATCGATTGGAATAAAGTACAGAGATAGGAGGGTGATATACAATCTATACAGAAACCAGACAGCAGTCATTCGAGTTGAAGGACATGAGAGAGAAGCTGGTATTCAGAAAGGTGTAAGGCAAGGCTGCAACTTATCACCCATACTTTTCGATCTTTACATTGAACAAGCAATGAAGGAAATTAGACAAAATTTAAAGTGGGAGTGAAGATTCAAGGAGAAATAATTTCAACTCTGAGATTTGCTGATGACATCGTCATCTTGGTCGACAAGCCTGAGGATTTGAATGAGTTTTTGAATGGTATGGACTCCGTCTTACGGAAAGAATTCATGATGAAAATTAATAAATGTAAAACAAAAATACTGGAATGCAGCCGAAATAAATCAGAAACCTCTATAGAGATCAAATTGACAGGTGAAAAGCTGAAGGAAGTAGGAGACTTCTGTTACTTAGGAAGCAGAATAACCAGTGATGGACGAAGCAAAGAGGATATTAAAAGTAGGTTGGCTCAGGCAAAGAAAGCATTTCTACAAAAAAAAGGAATCTGCTGACATCGAATATAGATTTAGGTATTAGGAAGTCATTTTTGAAAGCCTTTGTCTGGAGCGTGGCGCTCTATAGAAGTGAAACTTGGACTATTGGTGCAGCAGAAAAGAGGAGAATTGAAGCATTTGAAATGTGGTGTTACAGGAGAATGATGAAGATCGGATGGGTAGATAGGGTTACAAACAAAGAGGTATTAAGACGAGTGGGAGAGGAGAGATGTTTCTGGCGACTGCTAATGAAGAGAAGAGATAGGTTGGTAGGACACATACTAAGACACCCAGGAATAGCAAGCTTAGTTATGGAAGGACGGGTCGAGGACAAGAACTGTAGGGGTAGGCCAAGGTTAGAATATGTTAAACAGATTGCCTCAGATGTAGGGTGTGGTAGCTATGTAGAGATGAAACGATTAGCTCAGGACAGGGAGGCATGGAGCGCTGCATCAAACCAGTCAAAAGACTGAAGACTCAAACAACAATCAGATGATTATAGGTTAGTCGTAATTTGATTTAATCTTTGAACATTTATGGTGGCCGCCATTACGTTTCCGCCATTTGTTAGAGCTACCTCTGAACCAAATACCGTTCAATTCGGTTTGACCATGTTTGAATTGATAGGGGGGGGACATACATGCAGAGTACTCACACACTCACAGACACACAATTTTTGGTCCTGTGTTGTTCTTATAAGTCTACTTTCATTTTTTGCAAAAATCGAATCGAAAGTAAGCTAAAATTCTTAGTATAAAAGCACAGTGGAAGGCGCCTGCTACACAGAAATATTCACTTGATTATGTCTTGGTGAGGTAACTGACAAATTCTTGGTTACGTGTCTGAAGCGTTTAACACTTTGAGACAGTTGCTGTTGTTGCTTCATTAAGGGTCTGCAAGTTATTGTGGTCGGGCAGCCCTGTGTACGATTTTATACTTGTGTGGAATTTGTCTGATAACCTGTACCATTGTGGTAGATGTGAGAGTGTGTGCATTTGCAACTGAGGCTAGGATTTGGAAGGAGGTAGCGATGACCTTAAGTTAGGAACAATTACGGCATTTGTCGGGAGTAGAAGTGGGAAACCACGGAAAAGCAATTCTAGGATAGCGGGGGTGCTAATCGAACCAATCTCCTCTTAGTTTTGCCTCACGGAGCAGAGAATGTGTCCCGATACAATCCTCAGACAAGGCAGAGCCAGGAACTAACACCCAAGACCTTTGGATCCGGAGCCTCAATACGTATGGTACCCGACACCACAGAAGGAGGAGTTTCTCTACACAATATTGTAAGACGTTCTGTGGCGTTATTTCTTATTATTGTCGTATTTGCAGCTAGAGACGTTGATTTACGACGAACAGACACAGACGTCATTATTCAAATGGAATTTGACATTCTAGTTCTACAATAATGAACCGCTTTCGTGAGAAATAAACGCTGTCAGTTGTACCTCTTCATTCGGCCCAACACGAATTTGCCCAAAGACTAGGCTGGAACATTGTATATACAAATAATATATGTAATCTCTACTTACTGTAGTATAAAACAAAGTCCCCGATTCTTGGATATTACGGGGAAACTCGAGAACCACTGGATGGATTTTAATGCTCTTTTCACCATTCTGTAAAGGATATCTCGATGATGATTTCTGTAGAAAATAATTTATATATGATCAAAGGACGCCTAGCAATAACGATTTCAGTGGAAAAGTCGAAAAAAAAACTAGCGTCCGGGCGCTTTGTAACCTTACGCTGGACAAACCGTTAACAATATCTAAATACTACGAGTGTAAGAATTGTTCAGCATGAAAAGTTCTACAAAAAAGTCCGCGAGAGCATATGTCAATCTTCAAAACATCGCCCACTATAAGCGTCTTTACGTTTTAATTTCTTCCAAGCGTGTCCATTCAACTACTGAGGCGACAGTTGACGAGCTAGCTAAGGGCGAGTCTATCATCTCTGTTACAGCCTAGCTAGCAGGTGAACCTATTGCCCCAGATACAGCCAGCAGCAAACCGTTGAGTCGTGTTAAGTTAAGACTTCTGAGAAGGGTGGTTTTGTTTGAAGTTTCCCTGGAAGTGCAACTCAGGGTTTCTTCATTTTGCCTGTGAAACACAGACAAGTTAAGATTGGCCGGAAGGGGGATTTGAGTTTCTTTCACCTCGCCATTCCCTGGATGTGCAACTCTCATTTCGCCTGTGAACTTTTCGTTCCGCAAAATTCACAGTCAATTTACGATTGGACGGAAGGGAGATTATATTAAATTATACTGATTGGCATATAATCTCTACTTAGTATAAAACAAAGTCCCCGATTCTTGGATGTCACGAGTAATCTCGAGAAGCACTGAATGGATTTTGATGCGGTTGTCACCATTCTGTAAAGGATATCTCGAGGAAGGTTTATGTAGAAAATAATGTATTTATGAACAAAGGAAGTCAAGCACTAACGATTTCAGTGAAAAGGTCGAAAAAAAACTGGCGTCCGTGCGATTTTTAAGCTTACGCTGGGCAAATCGTTAAAATATCTATATACTATGAGTGTAAGAATTGTTCAGCATGAAAAGTTTTACAAAAAAGTTCGGGAGAGCATATCTCTATCTTCAATACATCGCCTAGTTTAGTGCTGTTACGTTTTTATTTCTTCCAACAATCTCCATTCAGTTACTGAGGCGACAGTTTACGAGCTACCTAGGGGCGAGTCTATCACCCCAGTTACAGCTTAGCTAGTGGTCGAGCTTATTGCCCCAGATACAGCCAGCAGCAAACTGTCGTGTCGTGTTGAGTTAAACACTTTAGAGAAGAGTGGTCGGGTTTGGAGTTCCCATGGATGTGCAACTCGGCTTTTCTTCATTTCGCCTGTGAACTTTTAATTCCGCAAAATTCACAGTCAAGTTAAGATTGGTTGGAAGGGGGATTTGTGTTTCATGCACCTCGCCATTCTTAAATTACGCCTGACAAGAATTTGTTGCACATGCATCTCCATGATAATATAATTAATAGTCCAGTTAGTGATTTTAACCCATCATGCCGAAACGTAAAACGGATATTGGTCGTTGTTCATTGACATTGGAAAAAAACGCTTATCACGTAATGCATTCATAACTGTTTTCGGGCGAAGCCGGGTCGGGTTGCTAGTATATATACACACTATATACTAATATAATAAAGCTGAAGAGTTTGTGTGTTTGTGTGTTTAAACGCGATAATCTCTGGAACTACCAGTCGTATTCAAAAAATTCTTTGTTTTATATGATAGCCAGATTCAAGAGGAATAGTTTAGGCTATGTTAAATTTCGGACAGACCTCCCCATTCCCTGCAATTAGGCCCTTTGGCTCAAATCTACACCGTTTCACCGATCAGAACCAAAATTTGTATACATAACCTTTGGAACCCTGCGAGTAACACTGTCTGGATGAAATTTATGACAGACCGGTCCATTCCCTGCATTTAGGCCCTTTGGCACAAATCTACACGACAAAACAGCCCGACAACCAAAGGTATTCCTTCCACCCAGTCAACACCCACGCGTACCAACCACCGTTTATTTTCCGTGGGCGCTCCCCATCCAGTTACCACAGGCTTCTGGAGTACCTTTGGCTCAACCTCAAAGACATTACCGACCTACGGTCGTGCAAGTATACTTGCGCATTGCAATACGTACCCATGGCCAGTAGGTAGTAATGTTCTGTCTTCGAGAGTTATAAGCTTAGCCTAGGAATCGCAAAAATCATATATGTATATATTCCATCATGGCATTCCACATCACATACGAGTGTTAAGGTATTAGCGCCAATTAAAAATTGTTGGTAAATCTAAGACACTAAACGCCAATTGAATATTGAAGCTTGAAATGTTGTACACCAAACGCAAATGAAAAATAATTCATGCAGTCGAGGACACAATTATGATGTCGGGGCTCGCCCGACACACGACTGGAACGGGAAATTTGTTATGTCGGGGCTCGCCCGACTGACGAGGGTTAAGGGTTAAATATGTTTGCTCGCCTTAAACGGACCCTCATGTTACTCTTCCTATTGCTACTATTGATGTTCCGACGAAGGATCCATGTGATATTAGCAACTCTACCACGGGATATCAGGATTAGGGCATAACCTAACTCATTTGGGTATATTCGTGTTGACGGACTGAAAAGCACCAATTATTTGTTTACTAAGGCAACACTGAAAAATGGCTTCAAACCCCATAATTAGTACATTTGCCTGGAATAGAAGCAGAAAATTATTTCAAGAATGGCTTCGGTGTGAATCGAAATCAATTCTTCTGAGATTTACCTCACGAGGCTGAGTATACCTCGCTCTAACCCTCAGACCAGAAATGCAGACCTTGGCAGAGTCAGTAATTGAACCAAGGCCTTTAACAACCAGAAACTACCGAAGAAAGCCTGAAATATTACATTGGCTCTTGTTTCCATAATACTGAATATCCATACAAACTGTAAAAGCATATGATATGTGTATACGCGTTGGGCTCAAACGGTGATAACAGTCATTGCCTGAATGAAATGTTCATTTTGTGATGTGGTTCCACTGATATGTTCATGACCTGAACTATTCACTTGGTTAGCGTTGTGGTAACGCATACCGGGATTTGGCTGAGTGACTTTTTGTCACACTGCAATATTGATGGTTTCAAACAATCACAGCTTGAAATATGTATGGTCTGAGATGATTATATTTCTCCGTAATACACGACTAAGTGAACACATCCTCAATTTTACAATAACTAACTTCGGGAAAGTACCAGTATCTGGGGAAGACGTACAGATCTATGTTTTATAAAAGTTCAACAGAAGTCATTCCCAAAAGTTGGTGTAAATTAATTAAGGGGCTGTGCGCTATTGTAGTCATGTAGCCCCGTGTACTTGTGTGTATGTAGTGAATTTGCCTGGTAACCTTTGTCACTGTAATGTCGTAATTAGTGTGAGTATTTGTAATCGAGGTAGGATTTGGGTAGGAAGCGGCTGTGGCCTTGAGTTAGACAATCTCGGCATTTGCCTGGAGTAGAAGTGGAAAACTGCGGAAAACCACTTCCAGGATGGCTGAGGTAGGAATCGAAACTGTCTCTTCTCAGTTTTGCCTCACGAGGTTGAGTGTACCCCGTTCGATTCCTCAGGCCAGAATAATTTATGACAGACCAGTCCATTCCCTGCATTTAGGCCTTTTGGCACAAATCTACACCTTTTCACCGATCTAAATCAAAATGTGTATACTTAGCCTTTGGAACCCCACGAGTAACACTGTTTACATGAAATTTTGGACAGACCACTCCATTCCCAGCATTTATATCCTTTGGCACAAATCTACACCGTTTCACCGATCTGAACCAAAATTTGTATACTTACCCTTTGGAACCCTGCGAGTAACACAGTCCACGTGAAATTTCGGACAGACCTCTCCACTCCCTGCATTTAGGCCCTTTGGCACAAATTTACACCGTTTCACCGATCTGGACCAAAATTTGTATACTTACCCTTTGGAACCCTGCGAGAAACACTGTCAGCATGAAATTTCGGACAGACCATTCCATTCCCTGCATTTAGGCCCTTTGGCTCAAATCTACACCGTTTCACCGATCTGAACCAAATTTCACATACATACACTTTGGAACCCGACGAGTAACACTGTCTGCTTGAAATTTTGGACAGACAACTCCATTCCCTGCATTTAGGTCCATTGGCACAAATCTACACCGTTTCACCGATCTGAATCACATTTTGTACACTTACCCTTGGGAACCCTGCGGTTGACACTGTCCACTTTAAATTTCGGACTGACCACTCCATTTCCTGCATTTAGGCCCTTTATCACAAATCTACACCGTTCCTCCTAATTTCACCAAATTATACATAAACTTTGAAACCCTGCTGGTAACACTGTCCACTTGATATTTTGGACAACGCTCTCCATTCCCTACATTTAGAATAAAAAACAAACTGAACTTGAAAACCAAGTACTAAGGCCCTAGAATCATTCATGTCCGTAGTAGTGTAACTATAAGAGTATTTTAATAAGTCGATTGTCAACTGGCAATTCGGGCTGCATCACGTCGCCCCTACCAGTGTTCTGGTGCAGAATTGCGAAAATAGTTAAATCTTGGGCTGCTTATAAATTGCAGTCACGGGGAGTAATTAGTGCAAAAAGATTTTTTTTGCCCCTTAAAACAGTTATCATCATGAACTTGTTATCCATCTGTATAAGTGTAATGGTGTTGGTGCAATACATTGAGGTTATCAGCTGCAATAAGCGTTGGTGCTTTCAAATTTACCGTAATTTATTCCGAAACTTATCGTTGAGCGCTATGTGACGATAAATGATACTATTTCTACCTCAGGAGCTCGAGACAGCCGAAGTTTTCCAAAGTGTTCTGATTATTTTCCTACGGTACTATGCGACAAAAGACGACACTATTGGTCTCTACATTTCTAACAGACAATGAGATATAGGCCCTAGGCAGTGTCTTTTATTTAACTTACTCCTCTTTCTAATCATTTTTTAGAAATTTGTTTGTAAATTACATGTGTCAGTGTTGTAGTTAGTAAATAGCCATTTCCCTATTCATTATTATCATTAGGAGAAAATTATGTAGATGTAACGTCCATCATACTGTACTGCTTATCACTTTCACTACAACCACAACCCCCACCGCCACCAAAAAAAGTTATTTTTTTCTGGTAGTTTAAGTATCATGTGCCAGTTCTGTATTAGTATTCATTATCATCCATAAAACAAATAAATACACCGGGCGAAGCCGGGCACTACTGCTAGTATATATATATTGTGCCCATTCAACAATGAAATATGCAAATCACAGTTTGCCAGCAATGCTCAATCGGGAGTATCGGGGTTCATGGTTTGTTCTCCCACTCTGTGACTTACACACTTTGGATTAAGCAGAGGATACACTTGCAAAAATAAACAAAAATCAACTCCTACTATTAAAACATTTAATTATCCAAATATATGGCGCTACAAAAATTAAACAAATAAAATACTGACACTCCACTTCACACTTGTCCAAAGTTGAACAAGGAATTCATATTAAACAATTATAAGATCATAATGACTGGTCTTCCAAAAACCAGCAATCTTCTACTAAGTTTCACTTCCATATAGTGTCACTTCAAATTCTTTAAAATCAAGAGCTCCAAACGGCTCGGTAATGTTTACCTACGCTGTGTTATCCATTTAATACACATCCATTTCTATTTATATGAGTATATCTTTTAATCATAAATATCAAAATTACCAAAGTATTGTTAATCGTCACTTAATTTTGGACTTTCACAATGCTCATATGTTACCATCCCTCTCTCTCAAGTTAACAACTCACTACTGTGATTGGGAGAAATTTGCGTACTCCCGAGCTACAGAAGACTACTGAACAAGTCAAAATTAAGATTACTCCCGGAATCTAATGTCTTCAATAGAACTCGTGAATCACTGAATAATATAATCATAAAGTTAGGGATTTATCATTATTTGTCTTAAAAGACCATTATATTATAAGAAAGCAACGATCTGAACTCTGCAAGCGATAATAATTTATATAAAAGGACCTCGGTTCCAAGACCGGGTCGTTCAAACAATCTCTAAACACTTCTGTGTATTATAACTCAAACAGACCGTTCCCCGACCTACCATAATACATCGAGGGTGAGGGTCTAGCCTTAACTACTTAGCGTTATTTATTGCAGGGAGACAGAGAGTTCACAGTCTCGCTTCTACAAGAGACTGGCTACCATCAGCTTTCCATACAGCTGTTTCAAATGCAATTCTCTCAATGACAAGGCTTCTAATACAGATTCTTAAAACAACATATTTAGGCTCAACAGACCTATTCTCTTGGCTTCGGTATATAATAACTATGAAGTGTCCTCATTGGCGGGTAAGAAAAATTCAATAATACAACCAATATTAAGGGGCTTCAACACGGACGACTCTGAGTTCGATCCTTTCAAATGCCTCGGGAACAGTATCCCAAATTGGAGGACTTATAACATTAGCGACTTAGGGCAGGCCTCGCCTTATACCAGCGCTCATAATACAACATAAATAGCACCCTTTTTAACATACAACACACAATGCCTCGTGATCACTATTACAACTTTTGAGGACTTATCACAGTTCAATTACCACGACCAACTCTCCCTCATAATTAGTTTTACCGAGCATTTCAACGCATTCCTAGCGTGACAAATTACTTCAATGCGCTACATGGCGCTTATACATTAATTAGCCAAGTTGCCTTCAAAGAACTAATAAATTCAAAATCAACGTTTGATCTATCTCAAATATATACTACTCTCCTCCCTTGAAAATAATCATTTTTACCATAAAAACATGTATTCATAACATGTATTAATTCATTTAAAGGAGCTCGGAAGCTACTACTTTCAATATAAAATTCATCATAATATTCATTCATTTATATAATAATTATTATTATTATTACGCTTGCTTTCTCATATTTATATCTTTTATCATTTATACTGCTATATTACTGAATACATTCCCCAAGGGATTCATTTACATTTCACATATTTATTATATTTTTCTCAAATTAATCGTTCAGATCGCGCACTCATTCTTTTACTTGTTATTCAACATCCCTACTCTCTCTTTCTCATGAGGATTATATGCAAATCTTCTCATGCACATATCATAATGAAATAGTTACTCACATGACTGTACGGTCAGCGACCGAATCCTCCAGCGATGGAACATTTTTGCCAACTCACTGCTTTTTAAGCCATTTCCATGGTTACACTTACACTCAATGACACTTCTTTAACAGCACATAAATATTTAACTTAATCACTTGGAATATGATGAATACCATTTTGTATTCCTTTCACATAACACAATACAAATTCACTAAAATATCACACTAAAAAATTTCACTATATTTACATTACATAACAATTTTATCACTTGGGCGTTGATTATTCGCCTTACACACGTGATTTCTTTTTTTTTCCCCGTTTCCAAGGGTGGCACTTATAGAACGTCGGCTTCCTAATCTGACGAGATGATGGAAAGTCTCGATCGAACTACACCTCACTGGAACGGCTGATCTTCAAATCCGGGGTTTGACTATCGGCTTCTATACTTTACTGCACGATGTAGTTTCTTGCTAGACGCTAACTTGTTCGTCTAGATAAAAGTCTGTCCTTAATGTATTACTATTACGACCGCTCGAATAGTTTATCGGTGACCTAGTAATTTCCTTGTATTACTTGCTATTTCTTTGATTCGTAGCTTATTGGAGTATTCCCCAATGTTTACTGTTCATTTGTCTACCTAGACAAAGCCTGGAACTATAATTCCTAATTTTTATCGTCCTGCGCTCTAGTCCCTACATTTCCGGAACACTAGGCGTTATTTATTTCATTCTACCCTGATCGGGTTCCTTAACGTCGATAGAACTGTCTATTTCACTTCCTTGGGTACTTCGAAACCTTATGATGCGTTGGTTTTTTAACTGAACTATTATTCGAGTACCTATCACCTGTTATTTCTTCAAGTCCACAGCCTAACTTTGACTGTACTAGTGAACTTTAACGATAATTGTTTCTGCGTGCAGCGTCTACGCGCTCACTAAAATAACTTTTTATACTTTGCGACACAGTATTACGCTCTCGGGCATCTTTTATAACTGAATATACTTTGATGCAGCACTTTTGCACTAGGAGTTTACTTGTAGCTGATCTTGTAGTTGATGCTTCATCGTGCAGCGCCCCTGCGCTCACGGAACTGAATTGCTGTGATACAGCGACGCCCGTCGGGCTGTCGGAAGACTGCATTTACGATTATAGTGACACAGTGTCACGTCACAATAACTGCATGCTCCTCCTGGCACATCCAGGGTTTTTATACAAATCGGCGGCAAAAAGATAAAATCCACATCTTCTCCAGCACTAACTTTTGAAGTAATAGTCGTATAATTTTGAAAAATATATCTCTGGAAAGCTCTTGTTCTAAACGTAAACTGATTTCTTTGATCATGAAAATCGATCACACAATTCCAAGATATTAAATGATTTTGCACTTCAGATACGTGGGTGTTGCGGTTTATTTTTCCATCCCTACCAACTCTGGTCTCGGGGAATTACTAACGACGTCATGCCACGTCGGCACTTCTTTCCTGTGCAAATATTATAAACTTTTTCCCCACACAAAAATCTCTATTCCAGAATGATCAACAATGATGTGTTTCTTTCATTAATTAAATGCTCGCAAATGGCTTAATTCTAATTATTTCTCTTCTTGCGCAATTGCGAGGTTGTCATTTTATAGCTGAGTAAGGTCTATTTCCGAAACCTCTTCTCTCTTACAAGCTGTGGAAAGTTTTTGTCGTTCTATTAATAATCATGAGCCAGCTCTTTATCGATGCGTCAAGCATGATCTCACGTCCGCATGACTCGTGGTCACCTATTCTTGCGCCACGTTATAACAGCCTACTCCTAAAATCTTTCTAAGTCATTCTAAAGACTGTATTTTTTCCTCTCTTCTTTTGCAAATAAAATATTGATTCGACGCTTGAACCAATAGTATATGGGTTCAATATACACACACCAAAAAAAGTTTTGCATCACCTCGGTTCCAAGAGTTCCGGAACCGTTAAATACAAAGGGAATAGAGATCAACACAAACAACATTTCAGCTCGTTTTATTGCTCATGAGACCCACACATTGCATGTTGTACCATCATACAGCTAGACTTTCAGCATTTGTGGTCCAGATTGCAGTACACACCACTACCTCTAATACCCAGTAGCACGTCCTCTTGCATTGATGCATGCCTGTATTCGCCGTGGCATACTATCCACAAGTTCATCAAGACACTGTTGGTCCAAATTGTCCCACTCCTCAACGACAATTCGGCGTAAATCTCTCAGAGTGGTTGGTGGGTCAAGACGTCCATAAACAGCCCTTTTCAACATATCCCAGGCATGTTCGATAGGGTTCATGTCTGGCGAACATGCTGGCCACTGTAGTCGAGCGATGTCGTTATCTTGAAGGAACGCATTCACAAGATGTGCACGACGAGGTCGAGAATTGTCGTCCATGAAGACAAATGCCTCTCCAATATTCTGCCGATATGGTTGCACTATGGGTCGGAGGATGTCATTCAGGTATCGTAAAGCCGTTTCGGAGCCTTCCATGACCACCAGTGGCGTACGTCGGCCCCACATAATGCCACCCCAAAACATCAGGGAACCACCACCTTGCTGCACTCGCTGGACAGTGTGTCTAAGACGTTCAGCCTGACCAGGGTGCCTCCAAACACGTCTCCGACGATTGTCTGGTTGAAGGCATATGCGACACTCATCGGTGAAGAGAACGTGATGCCAATTCCGTGGGGTCCATTCAGCATGTTGTTGGGCCCATCTGTACCGCGCTGCATGGTGTCGGGGTTGCAAAGCTGGACCTCGCCATGGACGTCGGGAGTGAAGTTGCGCATCATGCAGCCTATTGCGCACAGTTTGAGTTGAAACACGACGTCCTGTGGCTGAACGAAACGCATTATTCAACATGGTGGCATTGCTGTCAGGGTTCCTCCGAGCGGCAATCCGTAAGTAGCGGTCATCCACTACAGTAGTAGCCCTTGGGCGGCCTGAGCGAGGCCTGTCATCGACAGTTCCTGTATCTCTGTACCTCCTCCATGTCCGAACAACATCGCTTTGGTTCACTCTGAGACGCCTGGAAACTTCCCTTGTTGAGAGCCCTTCTTGACACAAAGTAACAATGCGGACGCGATCGAACTGCGGTATTGACCTTCTAGGCATGGTAGAACTACAGACAACATGAGCAGCGTACCTTCGTCCTGGTGGAATGACTGGAACTGATCTGCTGTCGTACCCCCTCCGTCTAATAGGCCCTGCTCATGCATGGTTGTTTACATCTTTGAGCAGTTTTAGTGACATCTATGAACAGTCAAAGGGACTGTATCTTGGATACAATATACACAGTCAACGTCTATATGCCGGAGATCTGGGAACCGAGGTGATGCAAAACTTTTTTTGATGTGTGTATATATATATATATACTATTATGAATAATATGTACAGTAAATTACACTCCTGGAAAAAATACATGTATTAGTTATTATCATTATTATAATGGGTAATGTTTTAGGAAATTAACGCAGTAAATCACCACAAATAAGGGACAAACATTCATTTTTTTAACTTAGCCTACTGGTGCTTCTCTGCAGCGAATTGTCGTACACATTGTGCTATGTGCATCATGTAACATGGCTATAGGTATAATGTTTTGTGCAGTAGATACCTTCCACTCTGTATAAGAACAGTGGATATGGGACTGATGATCAAGATATTCCAAGCCCCTAAAATGAATTAATACAACAACAACAACAACAAATGCGAGTGACGAGCTTTGGATTGATGTGATCTGAATGCTTAATGCTATTTTGTTATTATTGCAGCCAATGGCCATTTATTTTCCTTTCAAGACGGGTAAAGGAAAAGAAATCGTGCGTGGATCTATTGAAAGGTAGAGTCCCGGCATTTGCCTGGTGGTGAAAATGGGAAATCGTGAAAATCATTTTCAGGAAGGCCAAGGTGGGAATCGTATCCACGCTCTGTTGATACTAGCAAAGCTCGAGTTAGCGCGTTAATGCTCTCGGCCACCGTAACCGGTTGCTGAATACTATCGAGATCGGTTAAATATGTTAGTCGGAAGAGAACTTGCAAGTCTCTTCCATCATCCTCAAATCATTGTCAAACAAACCATTTGGTGTGTCTTGATAAGGTATACTCTTCCCATTCCTGACTAGAAGGGCCGGTTCTACCACATCCGGGCAAAGGGGCCGATAACTTGCCCGTCGGAATAAGTAAGAATTTCCGTTCGACCATCAACGGGTAGCGCTATCGGCGGTATAAACTTCGTCTACCCGGAGTGTAAATTTTCGGGAGCTTAGAGAGGCCGATAAAGCATTACCAGCCAGATTTGAGCCGTGCGTAAGGGTTTCTTTGCATCATCTATGCTGTACATAACCTCTTCATAAATTACTAATAATACAATTAGAATCATTTGGTAATTTTGTTGTCACATAATGATATAATTACAATTATTAATTAATTATAAGGGATGTAACAGTTAGGCCTACTGATCATATTTTATTTTAAGGCACAGAGCTAATTGACGTCCTGGAAATGTATAACTTTTTTGTCGACGTAGAAGAAGACGCAGTCACACGTCCAAGACGGAACAGAGATCGACTGGAGCATAATGAAATTTGGTCGAATGAGAAATTCTTCGCCCGGTTCAGGCTGCAAAAGCCAACAGTTTTATATTTGATGCGGTTGATTGGACATGAAATACGACCGCCTAGTGATTACCGTACGGAACCATCATAGATTTCAAAATATTATCTCTATTACATGTTTAGGAATACTGTATGAAGCGCTCATATAATTTAATAAATTCGCACACGTGTGCATGAGAAATACAGAGTGTACAGGACATTATTCAGGTTCTGTACCGTACTATACATTGTCATTGACTTGGTGTTTTGCTTATGCAGCATAAGACCTGATATTTAGGGCATTGCATTTTGTAGTTTTCTACGTCACTAAAGCCTTGACAAACAGAACTACGATCTTAGGCTTGTGGTGACGCGTTATACGGTCAATGGCTTTCATCATAAAATATGTGACAAAATCATTCCATCCGCCAAACGAAAAGTGTAAATGTGAACTTTGCAACATGACCTATCCAAGATACCTTCTATAGCTGTGCAAGAAGAGTGAAATCTCTCGTAGAATACAGCAAAGAGAACTATCTAATTATGCACAAATGTCCGCATTCCGTTCCATTCATTTTACAGAGTTTACAAACAAACTTGTCGCCTGGAGTGTGATAATTTGATTTAACATACATTTTATGATTGAACCTATGCACTGCAAGCCTTGTCACAGCATGTCTGTAGCTCATATAGGCCTAAGCCTGTTTTCAGACTGCAAAGCAGCCTATTGCTAGAAACATATTTCACAGGCTATTAATCCTTGAAAAGCACTGCATGCTTGTCTAGTTTTCGATTATTGAGTTTAGGTATGGTTATTCAGTTGCATTCCTCCGAGATCTGAATCACATGCTGCCCACAAGTGTCGCGAGAGGTTTTGGTACTAGGCCTATATCTTGTTGAAACCAAAGAACACGTGATATCAACAAACAACGGACAAAAGCGAAACGAAAAGAAACTTAACGCATCTAACGATAGGTGGCTCACTCATCGATTACTCAAATTTAACAAAAATCAGGCTAGCCACCATCTGTATTTTGCTTTTAGGTTCCTGGCAGCTGCCCGGAACTTGCACGGAAGTGGTAGAACGCTGCCCAAGATGCACAGAGGTTTACACCGGCAGATAGTTTATCACCCGGGTTGCTGCCCGCAACTTTTACCCGGATGTGGTAGAACCGGCCCATAATTATAAGAGAGTGTATCTCTACCTCAGTGATGTGTATTTGCATCAAACCTGTCGAAGTTTCGTCCACAGAAATGTGAAACCAAGTGTTTTATATTAAAATGTTGGCTAAATTTGCAACCATATTGTTGTGATTCCATCACTTTTCCATGCAAGTTACACATTGTTTGCCTGATAGGCCGACTAAGTAACTGATTCTTATTGATCCAATGTCCAGTTCCGATGTTTTTGTGCATTCTTAAGGCGCTTTCGGGGAAGGACAGGGACTAACGTAGGTACTCGGACAAGCCTGCAGCTACGTGGCAGGGATCGATGTTCTGTGTATTGTGACTCAGTTCCTCCGGGCCCTGGATTATGGTGTTGTGTAATTTGATCAATAGTAGCCATTCTGTTGGCTCTCCCCACCCTCTGTATCTCATAGCCTTGAAAATGGTTCGTGATTTGCCCATTCCCACCCATCGTTAGGAAAGAGCTCGCCTCAACTGAACGCCATAACAAGCCGTCGGAAATATTCAGACCAAGTCCACTTTCCATAAAAACGCGACCACTTTAAGTTGCGCGAATCATTTTTATTTCCCAACTTTCAATACAGCTAACTCGATGACGTCATACGAGGGAATACGCGACGATAAATAATATTTCCGTGAATCTATTTTGGATTGTAAGCATTCGTACAGAATACACATTTGTATCTGGAAAATAAGCTTCTCATGTTTCGTTACTGATATTTCAGTAATTAAGAGTAATTTTGAAACCTAGCCCATAGGAAAGTGAATGTTCATTTCTATAACTTGCATGGTCCGCGATTCGAACATTGGCCACTTTGGTGAAAAGACAGTA
Organism: Meconema thalassinum; assembly: GCA_946902985.2. Taxonomy (NCBI): domain Eukaryota; kingdom Metazoa; phylum Arthropoda; class Insecta; order Orthoptera; family Tettigoniidae; genus Meconema; species Meconema thalassinum. The sequence continues at coordinate 1,072,030,595 of OX336389.2, forward strand.
AGAATGCCAAAGCGAATCTTGCACTCAATGCCTTCTCTAACAAGGAAGCATAATTGTTTAATATAAAATTGAACACCTAGAAATGGCCCCCAGATATGCCAGACAAGACTTTTCATAAGTTTAAAAGGCGAACTCTAAGGTAGAACACTGAACAAGTTACCGGTATAAACTACCAGATAAATAATGACGGCATTAGTAGCGAAGGAAATAAAAATTCATCCAGTGCTTAAATTGTTATTCATTACTAAGAAATAATGGCCTGGCCGCTAAATCACGTAAACTGCGATCATTACGGCACAGTAAGTTCACTGTGGAAATAATAAAAATGAGCTTTACATAAACAACGGTAGAATTTATCTGAAGAACAATTAAAATTCAAATGACACGTACACTCTCCCAGGTCACGTACTGTATTTGAAACGTGCCCAAGTACGATAAATCCATTCTCCTGCCCACTAAGCACGGTGATCGCTCTGGTACCGTAATTCAAAACGCATAGTATTATACTTTAAGTCTCTTTTCGTCGTAAGCCTGTCTGGCTGTTACGGCCACTGCTCGTGACTGGACAGCATACCCGAGCAGAGGAGTCGGAGACAAGTTCCTGCTCCCTGGGATCTCAGCTCATAGATTGTCTAGGACAGCGGTTCCCAACCTGGGGTACGCGTACCCCTTGGTGGTACGCAACGAACCGGTTGGGGGTACGCCAAAAATAAACGGTAATGGCGGACACCATGTTCCCATCGTACGTGTCAGTCGTAATGTACCGGCGTGCAGTGCCATCTTATGCATGCACATTAACGTCACTGCTCCCCCTTGACAACCCAGTCTACCCAAACCCTAGTCACTTTCATCGCTGCAGTGCTATTGTCTTGAATTGTCTATTCTATTTGCCAAACTAATCGCTAGAATTAATTGGTTTTAAATAAAATCAAAATTAAACTATCGTATGTACTGTAATTGTTTATTTTCCTCACCTAAATGTTTATACGTCTTCATTTGCACAAGTAAATAAAAGTATAACTGGAAATTATATTTAGCATTTTTTAAAATGAAATGCATACTAACAGCAAACAAATAATAAATTAAGAATATTAGTTATACTGTATTTTAAAAAATAAGTTATAAATAGTTTAAAGTTATTTTTTGTAATTAATGTGTTTATTAAGTTATGTACATATTGCCCGTAAAATATTAAACGTTTGAAAAGTTTACTTTTTAGGGGTACTATTTTAGACAAAAATGTATAAAGGGGTACGAAAGGCGAAAAAGGTTGGGAACCACTGGTCTAGGATGACTCGGATGATCAAATGTCCACAAGGGAAGTAGGCGACCTGATTAGAGTCCTTGGCTGTGTCAAGGGATCACAAACCAGGTGTCCACCTCGTTACGTTGTGGCTAGCATTCTTGGCTGTAACCACGAAGGTCCGGGTTTAATTCCCGGCTCTGCCAAGAAATTTAATTCTGGTCTGAAGGCTGGGATGGGGTACACTCAGCCTCGGGAGGGAAAACTGAGAAGAGGTGGGTTCGATTCCTACCTGAGCCATTCTGGAGGTGGTTTTCCGTGGTTTCCCACTTCTACGCTAGGCAAATGCCGAGATGCTTCCTAACTTCAGGTGATGGCCGACACCTTCCCATTCCTCATCTGAATTACAAATTCGTACACTAATACAGCAATCACAATAACAAAGGCTATCAGACAAATTACACACACACAAATACACGGCGCCACAAGGCCTCGATGTCATAAAGCTCTACATAATCAACAACAACAACTAACGTGTCCTGAGCTGGAGTTTACGTGTGGTAGGATGGCCAGTTCCTTTCCACTCCTCATGCCACAGCATCCGGTATCTTCCCAATTAGCATCACGAGGCTGGGAGACCCCGTACCTGGCCATACAAAGACATTTAATTTCTTGGCAGTGCGGTAAACCGAACCCGGGACCTATGGGGTGGCAGCCAACAATGCTAGCCACTGCGCCATGAAGTGGTCAGTCATCTGTTGCTTAACAAGAATTGACAGTTGACACCATCTACTCGTGAAACGTTTGAGGTTCAGCTCAGTTTGAAACAGGCTCATGCAAATGCCACAAAAATGAGCAAGAGCACTAGCGCTGACTCAGAAATCATTGAAAATTAGAGAATTAATGTTTATACATCTATATACACTTGTCATGAGAACTGGAGTGTCCCTGTCTTAGCTCAGTGGTAAAACAACAGATTCCAAAGCCAGAGGTTGCAGGTTTGAGTCCCGCATGCGTGGAATATATATATAATTTAGTTCCAAAAATTTAAACCAATTGTACTATTTGTATATTACTTGACCAAGTAGCTAAAGGCTTCCATTTGTTACCAATACGCTCGTAAAAATCCAATTCCAGACATTGTCATGTTCTCACCAACGCAAAATTATAATTAGAAAAGACAATACAACGTAGAAAGGCACCATAAATAGTGCATTGTGCAACGAGCCTATAATGGCAATAATTAAGATACGAGTATGTTTATACTTAATTACTATTATAGGCGAGTTGCATGCGACTGTTTTATGTTCGACGATAATTGTAACAATTTTATATTCGAACATAAATATTCATAAATATCTGTCGAGATTTCGCCAGTTTTATGTACTGAACAGAGCGCACGGGACGCAGAGAATACCTTGTATTAGACCATGGCCTCCTCAAATACTCCTCTATAACACAAGCCACGCAGTGGAATTTAAAATAGGAGGCCGTGGAAGTCAGCGCAGATGCAATGCTATCCTTACCTAATTTGTTCACTCAACTATTTCTTGAGCTCTGATTGGCGGAGAAACTGTTTCATAATGAAAATAGTTTTATAATGACCCTCATTATGGTACAGTTTTCTGACATATAATATTTACATTTCGACATCGTCGAACATAAACTAACTTAAGGCATGTGTTCAGATCCACCACCTAGTGCAGTGACTAGCATTGTTGGCTGTCATCGTGGAGGCCCAGATTAGATGCCCCACTCTGCCAAGAAATTTAATTCTGGTCTGATGACTGGAACGATGATCGCAGAATTGAGAATAGGTGGATTCGATTCCCACCACAGCCATCCTAGAAGTGATATTCCGTGGTTTCACTTTTCTACTCCAAGAAAATGCCGGTATGGTACCTGAATTAAGGCCACGGCCACCTCCTGCTGAAATCCTTGGCCCAATCACATGTTCACACATTAGTACAGTCATTACAATGACGCAGGGTATCACACAGATTCCACACACCCAAGTACACGAGACGTAAAGACCAGGACGTCGCCAAACCCTAAATGAATCAACAAGAAGTATTTAGATATAAATTTACGAAACACTATACAGTGCTCTCTCGGTAATCCGGCAGATATCGGACCAGAGCACTGCCGGATTACCGAAAACGCCGGATTACTGGAAAATAACGAGAAAAATGCAGATAAATCATTTGAAAATCAGTTTTAATTACATTGTACTATACAAAGTAAAAAAGTACGAAAATTCATCAGCGCTTACGTCACATGAAAGTTTCTCACCCGTTGTACTTAGCAGTCTAATTCCATAACTTTGTTTGAATTTCTGCAACCAACCCTCGCTGGCTTGGAAATCATCCTTTTTTTTGTTGTAATTTTCCTGTAAAATTTCCTAGCCTTTCCTTTAAGGATTTCACCAGAAATTGGTGTATGCCTACCACGTTCTTGTAAAATCCAAGCATAGAGGCAAACGTCAACTTTAGGATTTTCACCAGTTTTCAATGTCTGTCGTTTACTTTTTATATTTTCACTCGTCTTAAGAAACGACTTTACTTTATCACTGTTTTTTCTTAAGTCATGAACTGTAGCTCAACCAATACCGTATTCGTTAGCAACACTAGTTAACGTTTCGCCCTTTTCAAGCCGCTTTAGGATTTCATGTTTATCTAACAAAGATAGAGTTTTATGTTTACGTTTTTTTCTGCACGGATGCCATCTTCAACACAACACTACTAAGCACCTGAGAGGAGGGGGGGGGGGGGGCGGCGTGTGCGTGAGTCATCGCTCTTGGCGCCAGTACATTGTTTACTCAGACACTAGTCTTTTTCGCTGCGTGGGAAACATTGTACAGTATTGGGGACACATTATCAAATCAAGTGTTGAGCTCGTACTCGAATACAAAACGCCGGATTACCGGGAGTGCCGGAGAGCTGAGATGCCGGATTACACAGGGAGAACTGTATACTGTAAATAAAATATTAACTAGTTGGAACCCGTCAATACATGACGGCCAATAAGAAAATATTTACTGAAGAATTTTATTATATACTTTCTTTGTACAATTATTTTTTGGCACTATTGAAACTTTAAGGGCGTCAAAAGATTGCACTCTAGACATTGCAACATACTGCTGGCCATGATTGAAAACTTGATGAGGCAAAATGAGACCTATACGTTCCAGAGTTCCCCCTTGAGCTTTATTGATTGTGATAATCAATTGTGATAGTTTTATCCGGTGGTGTTAAATCAAGTCGAAGGATTAGACCTCTCTGCTAATTTTAACTGCACTTATTTCCAAATCCAAGCATTTTCAGGCATATTTCATATAATTAATATGGAATCAAGTCGAAGGGTTAGATCTCTCCGCCTAATTTTAACTGCACTTATTACTTCCAAATTCAAGCAATTTTCGTACATATTTCTTATAATTAATATGGTAGCATTTAGATGCCCTTAGGAAACTTCAGATTTCTAAGGAGCATATCTATGGGTCAATCGTTTGGAGTATGTGGAAGCAAATCACTTAATTCCAAGAAATTCAAGAATTCTGAGGAGTCTAATATATACAACTGGCCGCAGGAACCGTCGCTTATAATTTTGGAATATACATTAACGAAGAAATGCGATGATGTGCAATTCCATACATTTTAAAACAATATGGACCGTATGCATGTGGCACAGTGACATTGGCACAAAATGAAACCAAGGACATAGGATTTGTTCTACTGCCGATTATTCTCTCTTAAATTCCTTGAGATATCATTTCCAGTGAAAAATTGTTGCAGTCTGTCAAATATTTTATATTTTGTAAAATTAATTTTGCCATTACAACACCAAAGGTCAAAGTAACCAAGCGTAGATTTCTCGCTACAGAAATACAGTACAGAAAAATGTTTACATTTGTTCGTCAAGGACCATACACTGTACGGCATAATATCTGGAATTGTTTCTGAAATGGCATTTTTATATTAGATTTTAAAAGTGGCTTCGTATTTTTCTACGATTTCCCACTTTTTTGTGGCTAATATTCCTTTTCGTCAAATGGGTATATTTATTGCAGCATTTCTCTCCAAATTAACGTCATATTCAATAACATTATAGTGGCCTGCCTCAACGCAGCCGCCAAATTTTAAATGGCAAATAATACTTCCATTGCCAAAATCAACAGCGTGGTTAGATTCATTGTTATGTACTCTAAACAAATAATCAATAAACAATAATATTCACGTATACAATGAAGTTCAGATACTTTCATTCTCAAGTTTGTTGCTGATGAGAATGCGATGATACTGATCGTCAATAATAAAATCCTTACAATTATTCATGCCAGCAAAAATTTTTGCAATTTGCTTGCAAACGCAGCTCAGGATAACGTCCTGCATTCTGGAATAAACACTACGAAACTGCTCTAAATAAGCAATTTCCATCACCTGATGTAGGTACAATCCTTTGCATTTCCATGACAGTAAATTAAGCAAGGGAGCATACTTCGCCAACTACTGGAATGAGCATAGATCACTTCGACAGCCACCGTAATGGAGGGAGTTTAAGAGTTAGAATGTATGTTCAGTGCTTGTCAAAAATCGTACTAACACAGGAAAGCCCAATCTGAAGGCTACAGTACATTCTGAGCTATCGCCCCGGATTCCAGGTTCGATCCCTGGTTTGCCAAGAAATTTACTTCTGGTCTGAGGGCTGGAACGGGGCGCACTCTTGAGCCAAAACTGAGGAGAGCAAGGTTAGATTCCTATCTCAACAATCTGGGATGTGGTTTTCCGTGGTTTGCCACGTCCACTGCAGGTAAATACCGGGATAGTTCGTAACTTAAAGCCTAGGTCGTCAATTCCCTATTCCCCACTTGAATTACAAATGCACACATCAGTACAGCCATCACAATAACACAGGTTGTCAGAGAAAATTTTACACACACACACACACACCAAAGTAGACGGAGATGAGTGACCACGATGTCTGAGTCCATCAAATGAATTATATTCGTCAATTGTCTCTCATGGCGAAAGCGATTGTGGCCATCTTTTTTTTTTTTAGTCGTTTATCCTCCAGGTTGGTGGAACCCACGGACCCAGCGAGGGAACTCACCACTACCGCCTCTACGGGCAGTGTCCTAGAGCTGGGAACATCGAATCGGAAGGGATACAACTGGTGAGGTGGGATTGGCACCTCGCCCAGGCGTTCTCGCCTGCAAAGCGAACAGGGGCCTCATGAGGGAAGGTAAGGGATGGTTAGGGTGGATAGGCAAGGAAGAGGGAAGGAGGCGGCCGTGGCCTTGAAGAAGGTACCATCCCGGCATTTGCCCGAAGACGAAGTGGGAAACCACGAAAAACCACGTCGAGGATGGCTGAGGGGGAATCGAACCCCCTCTACTCATTTGGGCCACCCGAGGCTGAGTAGACCCCGTTCCAGTCCTCGTACCACTTTTCAAATTTCGTGGCAGAGCCGGGAATCGAACCCAGGACCTCCGGGGCGGCAGCTAACCATGCTGGCCGCTACGCTACGTAGGCGACTCTTCTTTTATTTAATAATTTAAAATTATATGGCAATGTAAATCGTGGAAAATTCCTTACTGTACGGGAATAATAAAAGTAAAATATGTTAAGACAATGAATTACCAATAGCCAGAAAGAATAATTAGGAAATAAAAATACATGTCTGAGGTGAGACTCCTTCGACTATGCAAAATTCATTCCTGGGTAATCAATGTTACCCCTGAGCCACCCAGTCAACAGACTTCTAAACCAATATTAAGTTACTTAAACAACAAACGAACTCAAACGCCTGTTGGAAGTTCTTCAATCCCCTCTTTTTAATTCTCAAAAACAAAGATCACACTACGATACGGTGAATCCTTTATCCGCCATTTCTCTAGAAATGTAATTCTGGTCTGAGGGCTGGAACGGGGCGCACTCTTGAGGCAAAACTAAGAAGGGCAAGGTTCGATTCCCATCTCAACAATCTGGGATTTGGTTTTCCGTGGTTTGCCACTTCCACTGCAGGTGTAATTCTGGTCTGAGGGCTGGAACGGGGCGCACTCTTGAGGCAAAACTAAGTAGGGCAAGGTTCGATTCCCATCTCAACAATCTGGGATGTGGTTTTCCGTGGTTTGCCACTTCCACTGCAGGTAAATACCGGGATAGTTCCTAACTTAAAGCCTCGGTCGCCAATTTCCCATTCCCCACTTTAATTACAAATGCACACATCAGTACAGCCATCACAATAACAGAGGTTGTCAGAGAAAATTTGACACACACACCAAAGTAGACGGGGCTGAGTGACCACGATGTCTGAGTCCAACAAATGAATTATGTTCGTCAATTGTCTCTCATGGCGAAAGCGATTGTGGCCATCTTTTATTTAATAATTTAAAAGTATATGGGAACGTAAATCGTGGTGAATTCATTACTTTATGGGAATAATAAAAGTAAAATATGTTAAGACAATGTATTACCAATAGGCAGAAAGAATAATTGAGAAATATAAATATATATCGGAGGTGGGATTCGAACTGCTTCCATTGCGCGATGCATAAATTAAGAGTTTTGAACGCTGCCGTCTGAGCTACCGAATCATTGGTAGAAGTGTGCAATATTAAGTTACTTAAATAACATTCACTCTCAACAGTCCGTATAAGTTCTTCTACATTTCCCGTTTTTTATAATATTCTATTCCTGTTTAGATCGTGGAAACTTCATAATCAATATTCCCCTCCTTTATTATAATTCTTATACATAACTATTACATTAAAACGCGGTGGACATCCGCCATGTCTGTCATTAACCAAGGTGATTCTGCGCATGCGCTTGAGCCAACAATTTTGCAGTTTTGTTTATACATTTAAAAATATGTGGTAACATATTTGTTTATTTTTAAGACACTCTGCAAATCTACAGGCCTACAGCTTTCGACAGATTGCTCTACGAAGTGAATCGGTTCTACCGTTCCCTCAATCTCGCGGTAACAAAAATCAGCTTAGTGTTTTAAATATATAGATTGAAATTGATGTCGAGTCATAACTTGCTTGATAGGAACAAAGTTGATATCATGACAGCTGGTAACTTGGCGATGCTATCTGATAACGAGGCACACTTCGGCCACTTTGTCACGCTATCTAAGGACTGGGTATCGACCACTGCGGGACACACAACTCGTATCATTATCGCAACATACACTCACGAAAATTGAAAAGAAAAATATTATGAAGACATTAGTCTTTGTTAGCTATGTTAGTCCTTCAACAGAGGATTCCACGACCATATACTAGCCGTGCGCGTTAAATCACTCACTATGACCACGATTCAGAGCTTCAGCAAGCTTCGAGATCGGAGGTTCAAATCCCGGCACAAACAACGGCTATTCTGAATGTGGTTTTCACTTCCCACACTATCTCCAGGTGAATGCCGGGATAGTAGGCCTACCTGATTTAAAGTTCCGGGGCTTCTATTCCAATCCCAAACTTAATATTTACAGTTAAAGACTACAGTTACCACAGAAAAACAGGGTTATCAGACAAATTGGAACTCTCGCTCAAGTACACGGTGCGGATAACCAAAGGGTCCAGAGCCACAAATGAATTAACAACAACATCAAATCTCCAGCAATATTCTTTTAGGTTTTTGACTTGTATGTTGTGGGATTTCGCCTAGGTGCACGAAGTCAGGCTTATCAGCAGGCTCTTGGTACACCCTGCCCAGATCACTGCTGGGGTAGCGCATCTTGCACTACATCCCATAGCCTACTTCTAGTAGTCTACTACACCACAGTGAGATGATACATGGCAAAAACCTAAAACTTTCAAACGAGCATGTAAAGATTTCCTCTTCAATTCGTTGGCCAACTAGAACCATTTGTGTATGAATGTGTGAGTGAATACCATAGTAAAACTCCATGTATTGTTATTACTGTATGTAATTTGTATAGCTCAGTTAATATCACGCAGTTGCCAATTTCATTCTAGTATTTATGTTTTCCTAGTATTTAAGTTTGGTAGGTTAAGAATAACACATATGAGTATTGATGTAAGTTGCATTGTGTGGGGTTAAGTGTAAGAGAGGGCCTAGAGCCCTAATGTCGCCACAATAAAGGCACCAATAAATAAATAAATAAATAAATAAATAAATAAATACATAAATAAAGAATTTACTTGATAATTAATTGTCGTTGAAGTGTTAACAAGATCTATAGTTGAACTCAGAGACGGGTAAATAGAGCAATTCGGGGACATGAGCAGTAGATGAGTCAAAGAGCAGTGATTGAGAGAATATTGACACTTCACAGCTTGCCACACGGCAACAAATATACAACAAAAGACAGGGCGTAGTGGTACAGTGGTAAAACTACTTGCCTCACACCATGGCAGACAGGATTCAAATCCCAGTCAATGCATGAGGGATTTTCGAAGTGAAATATCATGTCCTGTGGTTCGGAATCCTCGTAAAATGGAGCTCCGTTGACTCTTGAGCACAAGAATATCGGTCACGTAAATCGACAAGTTCCCTGTTCCACAACGAAAGAAAGTTAGATAAATTTTGTTGTTGTTTCATTTAAAAGCATCATCAGCGTCGTGTACTTTTGTGATGTAGAATTTGTCTAATAGCCTGTGATACCGTGGTGTCTGTATTAGACTATTAGTGTGCGTGTATTTGTCATTGATGCTAAGATTGGGAATTAGGCATCCGCAGTTTTAAATTAGTACATTTCACAAAAGTTTGGTGCTTTTCAATCGTTCAACACGAATGTACCCAAACGAGTTAGGTTATGCCCTAATCCTGATATCCCGTGGTAGAGTTGCTAATATCACATGGATCCTTCGTCGGAACTTCAGTAGTAGCAATAGGAAGAGTAACATGAGGGTCAGTTTAACGCGAGCAAACATTTTTAAATCCCAACCGACAAGCACGGCTACCGTGCTCTCAAACCATAATCTTACCGCAGATTGTGTTTTGGGAGCACGTCTGAGGGACCATGACTTTACAAGGGGACTCAGGCTCGCCGTGTTTATCAAGGTAGCCGTGCTTGTCGGTTGGGGTTTAACCCTTACCCCTCGATTTAAAATTCTCTTGGCTCTTCCTACAGCTCGTATTTAACCCTTTACTGGTAAGTTTTACGGCAAACCATCAACGTCCATTCAATTGTGCACTCATTCAAACACACATACCAGTGGTGCCTTGTTTTTTTTATACATAACATACGACAAAACAGCCCGACAACCAAAGGTATTCCTTCCACCCAGTCAACACCCACGCGTACCAACCACCGTTTGTTTTCCGTGGGCGCTCCCCATCCAGTTACCACAGGCTTCTGGAGTACATTTGGCTCAACCTCAAAGACATTACCGACCTACGGTCGTGCAAGTATACTTGCGCATTGCAATACGTACCCATGGCCAGTAGGCAGTAATGTTCGGTCTTCGAGAGTTATTAGCTTAGCCTAGGAATCGCAAAAATCATATATGTATATATTCCATCATGGCATTCCACATCACATACGAGTGTTAAGGTATTAGCGCCAATTAAAAATTGTTGGTAAATCTAAGGCACTAAACGCCAATTGAATATTGAAGCTTGAAATGTTGTACACCAAACGCAAATGAAAAATAATTCATGCAGTAGAGGACACAATTATGATGTCGGGGCTCGCCCGACACACGACTGGAACGGGAAATTTGTTATGTCGGGGCTCGCCCGACTGACGAGGGTTAAGGGTGAAATATGTTTGCTCGCCTTAAACGGACCCTCATGTTACGCTTCCTATTGCTACTATTGATGTTCCGACGAAGGATCCATGTGATATTAGCAACTCTACCACGGGATATCAGGATTAGGGCATAACCTAACTCATTTGGGTATATTCGTGTTGACCGACTGAAAAGCACCAATTATTTGTTTACTAAGGCAACACTGAAAAATGGCTTCAAACCCCATAATTAGTACATTTGACTGGAATAGAAGCAGAAAATTATTTCATGAATGGCTTCGGTGTGAATCGAAATCAATTCTTCTGAGATTTACCTCACGAGGCTGAGTATACCTCGCTCTAACCCTCAGACCAGAAATGCAGATCTTGGCAGAGTCAGTAATTGAACCAAGGCCCTTAACAACCAGAAACTACCGAAGAAAGCGTGAAATATTACATTGACTCTTGTTTCCATAATACTGAATATCCATACAAACTGTAAAAGCATATGATATGTTTATACGCGTTGGGCTCAAACGGTGATAACAGTCATTGTCTGAATGAAATGTTCATTTTGTGATGTGGTTCCACTGATATGTTCATAACCTGAACTATTCAATTGGTTAGCGTTGTGGTAACGCATATCGGGATTTGGCTGAGTGACTTTTTGTCACACTGCAATATTGATGGTTTCAAACAATCACAGCTTGAAATATGTATGGTCTGAGATGATTATATTTCTCCGTAATACACGACTAAGTGAACACATCCTCAATTTTACAATAACTAACTTCGGGAAAGTACCAGTATCTGGGGAAGACGTACAGATCTATGTTTTATAAAAATTCAACAGAAGTCATTCCCAAAAGTTGGTGTAAATTAATTAAGGGGCTGTGCGCTATTGTAGTCATGTAGCCCCGTGTACTTGTGTGTATGTAGTGAATTTGCCTGGTAACCTTTGTCACTGTGATGTCGTAATTAGTGTGAGTATTTGTAATTGAGGTAGGATTTGGGTAGGAAGCGGCTGTGGCCTTGAGTTAGACAATCTCGGCATTTGCCTGGAGTAGAAGTGGAAAATCGCGGAAAACCACTTATTCCAGGATGGCTGAGGTAGGAATCGAAACTGTCTCTTCTCAGTTTTGCCTCACGAGGTTGAGTGTACCCCGTTCGATTCCTCAGGCCAGAATAATTAAATTCCTTGGCATAGCTGGGTTTCGAACCAGAGACTCCGCGGTGACAGCCAAGAATGCCAGTCAGTACGCAACGAAGCGGACAAACTGTATCTAGACAGCCATAACACTCCGTCGACTTCAGACGTGCATTTGAATAACAATAGGTAACTATAGACTCGTGCACTCAGTGGTGTAACGTAATCTATGAACGTCGTAAGGCTTTAGACGTCTTTCTGGTCTGGATTAAATAAGTTCAATAAAGAGTACAAATTCAAGGAGAAATAATTTCAACTATGACATTTCCTGATGACATTGTCATCCTAGCCGATTCACCAGAGGAATTGAAAGCGTTTTTAAATGGTGTGGACTCCATACTGAGGAAAACATTCATTATGAAAATCAATAAATATAGAATAAAAATAATGGAATGCAGCCGAAATAAATTTGAAACCCGTACGGACGTCAAATTGGCAAGTGAAAAACTAAAGGAAGTAGGATACTAATCTTCTGTTAGTTAGCAAGCAAACTAACCAGTGATGGACGAAGCAAAGAGGACGTAAAATGTAGGTTGGCTAAGGCAAGATAAGTATTTCTATAAAAAATATATCTGTTGACATTGAATATAGATTTAGGTACTAGTAAGTCATTTTAGAAAGCCTTTATCTGAAGCGTGGCGCTGTATGGAAGTGAAACTTGGACTGCTGGCACTGCAGAAAAGAGGAGAATAGGAGTGCTTGATATGGAGTGTTACAAGAGAATGATGAAGGTGAGATGGGTAGAGTAACAATTGAAGAGGTATTAAGACGAATCGGAGAGGAGAGATGTTTCTAGTGACTGCTAATGAAGAGAAGTGATAGGTTGGTAGGACACACTCTAAGGCCCCAGGAATAGCAAACCTAGTTATGGAAGGAAGGCTCGAGGGCAAGGAATGCAGAGGTGGACCAAGCTTAGAATATGTTAAACAGATTGTCTCGGATTGAAGGTGTGGTAGCCTTGTTGAGTTGAAGCGATTACCTCAGGACAGGGAGGTATGGAGATCTGCATCAAACCAGATAAAAGTCTGAAGACTCAAACACACACCTCCCTCAATTCGGGGACTGAGAATACAGCATATCTTTTTTATAACTTGAATTATATTTTATATGTTCTGGGTAGTGCCATAAATGTTAACAAATGGAGTGGGAAATGAGTAGAGAACCGATTATTCTGTACAAAACAACTGGATAACATTAGAATAAACGAGGTGTTTGAGAACTGTGGTACCTCTTCAGCAGATGCTTTTGTGGATTCTTTGTGGTCATGTAGCCTCATGTACTTGGGTGTGTGTAGAATTTGTCTGATAACCTGTGTCACTGTGATGTCTCTACTAGTGTGTACATTTGTAATTGAGGTAGGATATGGAGAGGAAGCGGCCGAGGCCTTACGTTAGGTACCATCCCAGCATTTAAGTGGAGTAGAAGTGGGGGAAACCACAAATACCACTTCCAGGATGGCTGAGGTAGGAATCGAACGCCCTCTTCTCAGTTTTGCTTCGCAAGGCTCAGTGTACTCTGTTCCAGCCCTCAGACGGGAATCAAATTTACTGACAGAGCTGGGAATCGAACCCGGGCCTCTGCAATGACTTCCAAGAGCGAGGCGGACCCTTAGCAGATTATTTTGTACCGGTACATATGAGTCTAAATCCGAAGGGTCCCACGGCGTGGCCGTGCACGTGATATCCTACACCATAGCCACGAAAGCAGCTACGGCAAGTTCGGAGATCGTAGGTTTGAAATCTGGGGCTGGCAGCGGCTATCTTGAGCGTTGTTTCCCCGGGCTTTTCCACATTCCCTCCAGTCAAATGCTGGGATAGTACCTTACTTTAGTCCCGGTAAACCTACCCCATCCCTGTCCTTAACACAGTTAAGCACTACAGTCATCATATAAATACAGGTTATCAGACAAATTCAACACACACAACTACATGGGGCTGATGACCAACATGTCCCAAGCCCCTAAAATGAATAAACAAATAAGACTCTAAATCCGAAGTCGTATCGCTTGCAGTAACATTATTCCGGAGTTACAAGAATTCAAATACTACTTCGTTCTGATTTTATTGGTATTAAAGCAATATAGTAGTTAATTCCGAGCTTCCGTGGCTTAGGCAGCAGCACGCCGGCCTCTGACCGCTGGGTCCGTGGTTCAAATCCCGGTCACTCCATGTGAGATCTGTGCTGGACAAAACGGAGGCAGACAGGTTTTTCTCCTGGTACTCAGGTTTTCCCCTGTCAAAATTTCATTCCAGCAACACTCTCCACTATCTTTCCATTTCATCTGTCATTCATTTAATCATTGCCCCAGAGGAGTGCGTCAGGCCTCGGCAGCTGGCACAGTTCATATCCTCGCCGCTAGATGGAGCTTCATTCATTCCATTCCTGACCCGGTCGGAGACTCGAAGCAGGCTGTGGATTTTCATTTTCAGTAGTTAATTCCACTGAAGCAAAGCAGCATGTTGGGATGATTCACTAGAGCGGCGTACAGCCTTTGCACACTCTGCGTGCTAGCTATGCTGCCCCAAACGGCGGCAAACTGGCTCCTGCCTCTCTTGACTGGGCTGCCTGTGCTGACTGCCAGCGCTGCGACAGCTCTTCACCGCGTCTGGCAGAAACAAGTTGGGATCGCCTGCGCACCAGACGTAAGGTAAACATGCATGCTGTTTGTCCAATGCGTTTGTTGTCCGACACATCTACATTGTGTTTCGCGCGTTTCTCCACATACCAGTACTTAAAGATTACTTGCTTAGCATTAAAACACTCAGAAATACTGATAAGGATAAGGTATCAAGGAGCTCTTTTACGGCATTGCAATTTCGGTCACATTCTTGCATTTTTTTCTTGTTTTTATTTGTTGCCATTGTTTTCTTATTTACAATACGCTGAATACCGTTTGATGTTCGACCGATAAACCACAACACTGCGAAGGCAGTACGGGAGGGAGTGAGAGGGGAAACCATACCCCTCGCTCCCCAAGGAGCTTGTTAAAGGATATGGGAAGGACACGAACTCATTTCTCTTCACAACTATCCTTTCTGGGCAGAGTGCATGTCTCCTCCATATTTTAGTCTTTATTCTCCGTGGCAAGGGTGGAAATTGCTGAGTCGGTGAAAAGCATAACTTGTTACCTTCCGAGACGATCGTAACGAAACTTGGCCTGATATTGTACATATTCTGCCAAATAATTCTCTAGCTTATAATAACAATAATAATGATAATAATAACAATAACGACGTGTGGCCTCAAGATTTTGAGATTTATTTTCACCACATTCATCATTTTGAAAATTCTGAAATGACTACGATGTCCAACAACATCAACATCAACAACAAAAGTCATCAATAAATTGCTCTTACAGCTGGTTTGCTATTCAACCATACGTGTTTGCTCTTGAAAACAGTTCCGTTCCTAGCTGTCACCGTGGAGGCCCGGGTTTAATACCAGCTCTGCCAAGAAATTTAATTCTGGTCTGAGGGCTGGAACGGGGTACACTCAACCTCGTGTTGAGGTGAAACTGAGAAGAGGCGGGTTCTATTCCCAACTCAATCATCCTAGAAGTGGTTTTCCGTGATTTCTCACTTCTACACCGGGAGAATGCTGGGATGGTTCCTAAATTAAGGCCACGGTTGCCTCCTTCCCAATCCTCATCTGAATTACAACTACACACACTAATACAGCCATCAAAATAACACAGGTTATCAAACAAACAAATTCCACACACTCCCAAGTACACGGGGCTACATGTCCACGATGTTCCAAAGCCCCTAAGTGAATCAACAACAACCTCTTGAAAACAATATGTAAGAATCAACACTCGTTTTCTTAGAAAATACTATAATGATTTTAAAAATAATTACACCACTAATTTGTTGTTGTTAAGATATGCAATACTTGCTGTAAACATTAGGCTGGTACAGCTCTACTTAAAATATGAACTTAGTATCCATATCTCAGTGATCAATAATACTACGCAATTTCGTTGTACGTTGTTCACGAACACCCTATTACAATTCATAAAATTGAAAACGGTATGTATATCTAAAGTAGATCAGAAGATATTTTGGATGACTCATCCTATCCCATCCCATTGAAGAGTCAAACGCGAGGTAGAACTAGACAGAGAAAGTACCGTGCTGGTACCTTTGAGCCCTTCAGCCAAAGAATTATCATCTCCTTTCTTTTCTTTCATCCCATCGGCTCGCCACAGCCTCGCTTGGATGTTGGCAAATATCCCATGAAAAAAACATTTGTGTCAACACCGCCATACATCACGCGTAATGTTCCTTTCATTTCACACCTTTACTGCATGCAACAGGAAACACTATTTGCTGGATCACTTTGCTGTGAACATTCCATCAACAGTATGTTGCCTTGAGCGTTTATTCAACAAGTCCGGGACATCACACTAGCAACCAGCTGAACTCTGGCTCTACTACATTCATTAACTTTGGTCAACTCTGTGTACTCTGGTCACACCACGATGAGCAGGAACACATGCACGCTACACCATGGATCTCCAATGATGAGAGCTACATGGGACCACCTCATGCTGTAGTGCAGGAGTTCTCAACCCTTGAAAAAATGAAAATCCACAGCCTGCTTCCAGTCGACCGACCGGGTCAGGGAATGGAATGAATGAAGCCCCTATCTAGCGGCGAGGATATAAACTGTGCCGGCTGCCGAAGCCTGTCACACTCCCCTGGGGCAATGATTAAATGAATGACAGATGAATTAATGAAATGATAGTGGAGAGTGTTGCTGGAATGAAATTGTTGACAGGGAAAACCGGAGTACCCGGAGAAAAACCTATCTGTCTCCGTTTTGTCCAGCACAAATCTCACACGGACCCAGCGGTGAGAGTTCGGCGTGCTACCGCCTAAGCCACGGAGGCTTCAGTTCTCAACCTTTCTAAGACTATAATTAAAGCCCTGAGCGGATGCTGTTACCCGCTGATAAACCTGCGGATATCCACAACATTTTTCACCCTGCGGATATAGTTTGCATAGCTGAGCGGATAGCGGATAAGCTGCGGATAATGTTTGGATTAAATTTGTGGATAGTTTTTAGAATAGAATCCGAAACTTGTTGAATATCATTGCTAGGACCCGGATGTTTGTGACATCATAATTATTTTTTCCGTTATGTTGTTTTCCATGACAAACGTAAGATGATTATTTAAGGTAATCTCATTCAAATTATGTCATTAACACTCTGAATTGAAAAGGGTTGTATAATATTCATTTTAAACATAACACATAAAACACAGCCTAGGGGAACAACTCTCTCCTTAACTGTCTAAATGTGTCGCTTTAATGCTTTATGCCTTATCTATTAATAGTACATTATCCAACGAGCCTGTAATGGCAATAATAGAGACACGAGTGTCTTAATTGCCATATAGGCGAGTTGCATACGACTGTTAATGTTCGACGATAATTAGAACTATTTTATGTACGAACATAAATATTCATAAATAGGCCTATCAGTCGAGATTTCACCAGTTTTATGTACTGAACAAAGCACATGGGACGCAGAGAATACCTTATACTTAACCATGGCCTCCTGCAATACCTCACTATGACACTCGCCACGCAGGGAAATTTAAAATAGGAGCCATGAATGTGATCGCAGGTGCGATACTATCCTCACCTAATTGGTCACACAACTGTTTCTTGAGCTCTGATTGGTGGGAGAAACTGTATCATAATGAAAACTTGTACTATAATGAGCCTCACCAGGTAACAGTTTTACTGGTTGGTCTGAGGAAATTCCACGGCAACCCTCCCTCTAGACTGACGAATGAAATTTTAGTTAAGAAATTGAAATAATAATTGATTGTAAGATATTGAAAATGGATAAATTAATTACTCGGTGGGCGCCATGGTCATGTAACATATGACCAAACATATAGTCACTTACACAATTTGTAGAGCAGCTGAGTTCTCTTCTTCTCAAGGACGTGGTAAGACTCCGTCTTTAACCGAGACAGTATTTGTTTTGGGAATAAGGGATGACTTAAAGCTATTTCTAACTACTAGGGAAGAAAAGACCTGCATCAAATAATACAGAAGATTTAATAAAGTTAAAAACAAGAAAATGACGATAAAAGTTAAATGATAAATGATAAAAATTAAATGACTACTGAATTTACTAAGGCTCGGCGAAAATAGCAACTGGAGGTGGTCTATAAGTTAAAGTTAAAAAACAAAAGCTGGAATTTACCTGCCGATGAATTTACTGCAAATAGAGACTTTGCGTAATTCGCGTCATTTGGCTTACCAATGTAGATCATCTCTCGTCCTCGTGGTTCACGGCAGTGATGGGATGTTGGGCTGGTTCGTTGTCGTCCCTCCTCTGCTCGTCATGATGCGCTGAATTATGTTTATTGCATTTAACAGTGATTTGATATCTGCTCTGATGTATGGTTAGTGATGGGCTATAATCCCTAAAATCACTCTTATGGTGATAGCCCAGACACGACTATCCCCATTGCTGCATATAGGCATGAATTCGCCTACCACACTCGACCGATATACTGTCTTACTTCCGAGCTCATAGAGAACCCTCTCTGTTGTGTCCTCTAGTCGAAGAAGTCGCTCTTGTAATATCCAGCAGCCTGCCTCCCCCCTTGTCCTCGGCATTTCAATCTGCGCCACCCCTTCCACCAGCGTTTTCACCCTCTTCCAATCGACTCTTCGTCACACCCAATCTCCAGACAAAGCACTCACGTCAGTGCTTTGTATCCATGTCCCAACGAGCAGCGATAGACCTGGGACAAAAGGCCTGTCACCCCGGCGAGTTTCCAGGAACGAGCACTCCCTTAGTCTTCAGCGCAATGGTTGGGGACATTTCATGCAGTTAATAGTCGTCCCAGTAATCCTCTTGGTGTCAGCCTTTCAACCCTAAAATCTTGAAAACTACCACTCTTCCCATCGCTATGTTCCTCCAGCCAAATGAAATGAATTCCAATGCATTGAAATGACGGCTAAATGTCTTTACAAAAAAGCTGATAATCAAAATGATAATAATATAGGTAATAATAATAATAAGTGAATCAAGGTATGTCACCTGACATGTAAGCCAATATATGAAAGCACTACTACTAATAATAATAATTCAACGAGAATCATTGATAATAATAACAAGCAAGTTCAACATATTACATTCGCCCTGGGAGATCGCGTGACATATAGAATCCCTATATTCCCGCGATATCCCAAGAAAACGCATAAAAGAAACAAGAAACCCTAAAATACAGTATATACATACATACATATAAAACAATACAAACATTCCAGTATACCCTTAGATCTGACAATTTCATCATCTTCGACGCCTCGCGTCGTTGTCTCTTTCTGTCAACCAGCGTGGGTTGCGCGTAAATTGTTCATAGTTACATCATTTCATTACGATATATTCGCTTTTCATTGTCTTTATTTCCTATGTGTTAGGAGAGAGATACATTTATGTGTCACACTATGTATCATTATTCCACTTCACCTAGCTTCATTTAGTGACCTTATTGTACCGTCACGTAACTTCCATGCCACTGCATGACATTTATCACACTCGGTCGCTACCGGTGTCGACCTGGTTGGCCGAACTCAAAACACACGCCATGGTGGTGTATGATACTCCACCCATACATGACACACTTCATACGCTCATAGATCACACGTCGGAGAAGGTGCCTCCTGACTGAGTTAATCAAAATCTTTGTAAGTTTTACATTTTTGATCCTACAAAATAATACACAAATATAGAAATGTCCTTAAAGTCAAGATATTTCTGTGCAATTGTCGTCACAATTAAGTTCCCTTCGAGCCTCATCACATAACAGACCTAAGCGAGCTCCACTTCTCGCTATGCTTATCTTATCTGACCATCTGTAGACAGCACCACTCACCCTTCTCTCTCTGTCTCGTTCCTTTAAATACCTTAAATGGCAATCTTCCAGACCAGTCGACCTTCGTGACAATGACCTGCCTAGCATTCCTTTAAATACATAACACGCAACGTCACGCTATGTCACTCACCTGTCGGTCTGTTGACTTTCTCACCACGTAAATGGGTACGCAACTGACCACGTGCTAAGATGCGTATACTCTCCATGTATGATAATCGTTAAGAACAGTCTTAACTCCAAAATACATGGTTTTGACCTCTCATTGCCTGCCTTACTTTACGAAATATATTTTCGCAAGCTTTGTATATTGCAGTTCCATAAAGTTTCTCTCCTAGCTCATTCTCCAGAACATAAGCGGTGTTACCAATCCTCCTGGACACTATATATGGTCCAGAAAGCAATAAAAAGAACTTCCTCGTGACTTTATCGAAGGCATTCGACTGTTTTGGGACTCTCAATAATACGCGATCTCCCTGATTGAAAAGGTCGAATTTGGTCTGTTTTTGTTGACGAATTCTCTTAGCTGCTGATTTCCTTAAATTTTGTTTCGCCAACTGGACAAAGTAGTCCATCCCCGGTTGTTTCCCATAGATAAACCCAGAGTACACTCGCTAGCTCATTTTGGGGTCTCCTTCCAAAATGAATTTCATGGGGCGTCAACTTCGTGCTATCATGCTGGACAGAGTTTAGCCAGGTCTCAACTTTGGGAAGTTGTGCCACCCACGCCGTATGCTTATCGTGCACGAGAGCTCGGAATAGACGGCCCACCTCTCGCATCGGTCGTTCCGAAGGATTACCTTGTGGGAATCTTACCGATGAGTGAACGTGTGAAATGCCGGCTTTCTGCATATTGGTTTTCCATTTCTTTGCAGTGAACTGCGGCCCACTATCAGATAAAATCCTGAGTGGAGTGCCAAACTCAGGAATGTACTTTTCAATAATCAGTCGGCTACATGCGAGTCCCGTGGATTTCCTTGGCGCATAAAGTTTGATGTATTTACTGAATGCATCAATCACAACAAAGATGTATTCGTAGCCGTACTGACCTTTAACTACAGGTCAAAATAGGTCCGCACACAGTAGTTCCCCGGGACTACTGGTGAGGATCGCCTGCATTTCCCCTTTTAAATACTTAACAGGATATTTACTCTTCTGACAGAGGTCACACCTAGCAAGTGTTTTTCTAACATCCCTTCCCATTTTCCCCATATAAAATCACGTGAAAGTTCATAGAACACTTTGGTCGCTCCAAAATGTCCTAGCTCCTTGTGTATGAACCATATAAGTTCTTCCCGTAGGGTGGCCGGCACGCATATTGCCCAGCGGTCATTCTTACACTTTCGTGCAAGAAGCCCGTCCTGCATTCTATATGCACACCGCCCGACCTTCACAACCTGTGACTCACCCGCCTCCAACCTGGCCAGTGCCTCACCCAAGGTTGCGTCATCCCGCTGCTCAACCAACATTTTACTCAAGGTTTCAAGCGATCTCCTGTTGCTCGGATCCACACACGCGCAGAGCAAAATTCCCCCTTCTGCTTTTACAAGTGAATTGTCCTTATTTAAATTCGAATCCCTAGATAGCATATCCGCTAAGACATTTTCTTTACCCTTGATGTGCTTTACCTCAAAATCGTATTCTTAGGGAGCAAGAATCCACCTGCTTACACGGTTTGAGCTTAGCTTGGTCTCTGAGCGGATACTTCAATACTACTGCTTGCTCGAAACCACGTTTCAGAGCACGGAACGCTTTGTCATGACTTTCATCCCACCTCCATCTGCTTCCTGATTTAAGGAGCTCCCTAAATGGTTCAACCAGTCCTGAATACCTTAACACGAAACGACGAAAATAAATACAGACTCCCAGATAACTTATAAGCTCCTTAACGTTTTTTGGTACACTTGCATCGATAATTTTGTCCACTCTGCTTGCTTCCAGCGTAACTCCTAATCGGGACACCCTATGACCCAGGAACATGACTTCTGTTCTGCAGAAAGATGACTTCGATAATTTTAAAGTAGAGGCTGCTCTGTCTAACTTCTGGAAAACTATGTTTAAGTGATCTAAGTGTTCTGAAAATGTTCTAGAACTGATCACTAGATCGTCTACGTAGATCGTGACGTAATCTCCTGTATCATTCCCTAGCGCTATGTTTAGTGCACGGATAAGTGCGGCTGAGATACTTTTGAGATCATATGGAACTCTCTGAAATTGAAAGAGGTTTTACTGGTGGCTAAATGCCGTAAATGGACGGCCTTCTTCCCTTAGAGGAACCTGCCTGAAGATAGAACTTAAGTCCACGCACGTAAAATACTTTTTTCCTTCAAAACTCTGCATGAGCTCTTCAATGGACATGGATTTTAATTGGTCAAAAGAGATGTGTGCATTTACCAGGCGTGCGTCCAGACAAATTCTGTCTTTTCCATCGGCTTTCGGGACAGTAATTAAAGAATTTACGTAGGGACTTCTGGAATACTCTATTATTCCATCCTCGAGCATTTGCTTAATCTGTGCTTCAACTGCCTGTTGGTATTTAAATGGTATGGGATACCTGTGGCCTGTAAAGACTGAGTAATTATGGACGTTTAAAGAGTGCACATAGCAATTGGCCTTGCCAATCCTGTTTTCAAAAACTCTCTGATTCTTCATCAAAACTTCGTAAAGGAGATCACACTCATCTTGTTCTATATTCCCCTGATCCGCAGCCTGACGTAACGAGTCCTCAAGATCAATGTTGGTCAGCACACTGCTCACAAAATTGAAATACACAGGCTCTATGTTCTCAGACACCTGTTCTATATCCCCTACATCTCTTGCTCTCGACACGTCGTTTATCGTACATAAACAACTAGAAATATAACTCCCCTTATTCTGATTTACGAATTCCATGATTACTTCCTCTTCACCCCACCTGAGTCTAATGCACCCTTCGTCATAACATATTTTACCCTGAACTTTGGTTAACCAGTCACACCCAAGTATCATTGCATAAATTAAATTTGGAATAACTAGGCACACCTGGTTCTCTATATGACCGTTAATATTGATTTCTACTATAACCTGCTTGCTAATTAACTGCGACTTCTTTCCAACTGCAGTTATAACGTACGTAGTCTTAATTGGCATTTATTCAAGCTCCACCCCTGCTTCTCTTATTTAATTATAAAATTTCTGGCTAACGCAAGACGATCCACAACCAGTATCGATTAAAACTGCGTGTCGCGCCCGCAACACGCATAATTCTACGACAGGGCTCACATCTAATGTTTTAGCTACAGTTGCCTCCTCAATAAATTCTCTTAACAAATCATCTCTGACATTCAGGTCATAGGGTTCCTGTACTAGGGTTATAACAGGGATCAGCGCAGACTGTGATTCTGACCTCACATCGCAGCCTGGCGCTCGTTTAAATTACGGCTTCGGTCCTTCTCTTCCCCCCCCCCCCCCATTGTTCACGCCACTGGTCTGGTTATTGTCATTTGGTTCCCTCTCCTTTCTCTGGTTACCGCTATTGCATCCAGCGTTTCCCCTTCCAAAACCTCGGTTGTTCTGGTTGTAGTTGGAGTTCTGGTAGCCACCGGTCCTTTGACCCCACTGTGGACCATTACCTTGACTCTGATTACTCCTTTGATTGTAATTGGGACCCTGAGCGTTATTGTTTCTACTGTACTGTGGATTCATCATGTTCCCACGGTTTTGGAAACTAGGATTTCCACCACCCCTATTCTGGAAATCCTGGTCACCGAAATTCTGACCGCCGCCACTGCCTCTGCCTTGTGAGCCTTGGTTCCTGACGTCCTGGTTTCTGGCATAGTTTGCATTTTGCTCTTCGCCGTTCCCCCTACCCAAAGTATCAAACGTCCCTACTAATTTCTCGAGTTCCTGTATACTTCCGACTTTTTGAATACAGGCCGCCTCCTTCACCCTATAAGGAAAGTGTCGCAACAACAACCTGACCACGTCTCCTTCCCTCGATAACCCGTCCAAATGCTTACATACCAACACCTGGCTCAGAAAGTATTCGGTCATATTTTGGCTCCCCCTCGCATTGTGTCTCCCGCACGCCACTGCCTCTCTGTGTTGTGACTGAATGGCTTCATTCCAAAACTTTTCGTGAAATTTAGCCACGAAGTCGTCTAAGCTTTCAAGAGTGTTTTTGTAAACCGCATACCAGCTTTTTTTTCTCCTACAAAAGCTTGCTCTAAAATTTATAATACCTGTCCCCATTCGATACTGCGCTCATCCAATCTTTCTTTAAATTTGTTCTCCACAGCTCCCAGAAATTCCATCGGGCAACCTTGCCGATTACTGAGCTTGGCCAGCTCTATTTCCTTGTAATTACAGCTGCCGGAAAAACCTGTTCTCTCCCTCCCCGTGTCTTGACTCATTTTGACCCTTATTCTGGCTTCCGCCTCAGCTACCTTCTCAGCTATATTCCTGTCTGTTTTCTTTCTATATCCTCAAATCCCTCTTTCATATTTCGATCTCTCTCTTTTCCCATCTCCGTCAGCACACCCTGCTTCTCCCTAATATCTTGAATGCTCTCATGATTCTTCTGATTGCAATCCTCTACCTTCTTACTTAAATCTTTCTGAACTTTACTAATTTCTCCCCCCCCCCAGCTGTTCCTTCACCTGTCTTGTCTCCACCTGCACTAATTCCCTGAAAATTTCCGTCTGAGTACCACTCCTCTCCTGATTTTCCTCTTTTTCCTTTGCCAATTTCTGATCTACAATTTCTATAATTTTCCTAGCCTCTTCTTCCACCACCCCTTTAATTTCTCCCCTAATTTGTTGCTCTACCCCCTTAATGCTTTCCTGCAGTGTTCCATACTTCCTGTTCAACTCCTCATTCACTTTGACCACGCTGTCCAACCTATCCTTCATCTCCCTGCTATTTCTATCCAATTTTTCCGTCATCTCCTGATTGTTTGCATCTATCTTGTTATTTGTGGCTTCTATTTTGCTATTTGTGGCCTCCATATTGACGCTTAAGTCCTGCATGAGTTTCAACATTAGGTTTTGAAAACCTTCCTGACTTTCTCCCTCCTTGTCAGTATCAAGGTCTACCTCCGCTAACCCTGTACTATTCTCACTCCCCCCTGCCAACTGATCATGCTCATCTACGCTCTCCTCCGTCATACCACCGCCTAACTGTTGCCCGCTTCTCAACAGCATATCGCTGTCATCAGCCATGCTGTTATAGTAGCACTCACTGTAAAAACCCCAAAAAACACTTGAACAGAAATATAACTTCTTCCCTCCACAAATACCATCCGGTTTTCGGCCTTACGTTGTGGTGCCAAATGTAACAGTTTTACCGGTTGGTCTGAGGAAATTCCACGTCAACCCTCCCTCTAGACTGACGAATGAAATTTTAGTTGAGAAATTGAAATAATAATTGATTGTAAGATATTGAAAATGGATAAATTAATTACTCGGTGGGCGCCACACAATTTGTAGAGCAGCTGAATTCTCTTCTTCTCAAGGACGTGGTAAGACTCCGTCTTTAACCGAGACAGTATTTGTTTTGGGAATAAGGGATGACGTAAAGCTATTTCTAACTACTAAGGAAGAAAAGACCTGCATCAAATAATATAGAAGATTTAATAAAGTTAAAAACAAGAAAATGACGATAAAAGTTAAATGATAAATGATAAAAATTAAATGACTACTGAATTTACTAAGGCTCGGCGAAAATAGCAACTGGAGGTGGTCTATAAGTTAAAGTTAAAAAACAAAAGCTGGAATTTACCTGCCGATGAATTTACTGCAAATAGAGACTTTGCGTAATTCGCGTCATTTGGCTTACCAATGTAGATCATCTCTCGTCCTCGTGGTTCACGGCAGTGATGGGATGTTGGGCTGGTTCGTTGTCGTCTCTCCTCTGCTCGTCATGATGCGCTGAATTATGTTCATTGCATTTAACAGTGATTTGATATCTGCACTGATATATGGTTAGTGATGGGATAAAATCCCTAAAATCACTCTTATGGTGATAGCCCAGACACGACTATCCCCATTGCTGCATATAGGCATGAATTCGCCTACCACACTCGACCGATATACTGTCTTACTTCCGAGCTCATAGAGAACCCTCTCTGTTGTGTCCTCTAGTCGAAGAAGTCGCTCTTGTAATGTCCAGCAGCCTGCCTCCACCCTTGTCCTCGGCATTTCAATCTGCGCCACACCTTCCACCAGCGTTTTCACCCTCTTCCAATCGTCTCTTCGTCACACCCAATCTCCAGACAAAGCACTCACGTCAGTGCTTTGTATCCATGTCCCAACGAGCAGCGATAGACCTGGGACAAATGGCCTGTCTCCCCGGCGA
Source organism: Meconema thalassinum (assembly GCA_946902985.2). Taxonomy (NCBI): domain Eukaryota; kingdom Metazoa; phylum Arthropoda; class Insecta; order Orthoptera; family Tettigoniidae; genus Meconema; species Meconema thalassinum. The sequence goes on from OX336389.2 coordinate 1,072,056,980, forward strand.
GTTTCCAGGAACGAGCACTCCCTTAGTCTTCAGCGCAATGGTTGGGGACATTTCATGCAGTTAATAGTCGTCCCAGTAATCCTCTTGGTGTCAGCCTTTCAACCCTAAAATCTTGAAAACTACCACTCTTCCCATCGCTATGTTCCTCCAGCCAAATGAAATGAATTCCTATGCATTGAAATGACGGCTAAATGTCTTTACAAAAAAGCTGATAATCAAAATGATAATAATATAGGTAATAATAATAATAAGTAAATCAAGGTATGTCACCTGACATGTAAGCCAATATATGAAAGCACTACTACTAATAATAATAATTCAACGAGACTCATTGATAATAATAATAAGCAAGTTCAACATATTACAACTATAGTACAGTTTTCTGACATACACACATCAAAAAAAGTTTTGCATCACCTCGGTTCCCAGATCTCCGGCATATAGACGTTGACTGTGTATATTGTATCCAAGATACAGTCCCTTTGACTTTTCATAGATGTCACTAAAACTGCTCAAAGATGTAAACAACCATGCATGAGCAGGGCCTATTAGACGGAGGGGGTACGACAGCCGATCAGTTCCAGTCATTCCACCAGGACGAAGGTACGCTGCTCATGTTGTCTGTAGTTCTACCATGCCTAGAAGGTCAATACCGCAGTTCGATCGCGTCCGCATTGTTACTTTGTGTCAAGAAGGGCTCTCAACAAGGGAAGTTTCCAGGCATCTCAGAGTGAACCAAAGCGATGTTGTTCGGACATGGAGGAGGTACAGAGATACAGGAACTGTCGATGACAGGCCTCGCTCAGGCCGCCCAAGGGCTACTACTGTAGTGGATGACCGCTACTTACGGATTGCCGCTCGGAGGAACCCTGACAGCAATGCCACCATGTTGAATAATGCGTTTCGTTCAGCCACAGGACGTCATGTTTCAACTCAAACTGTGCGCAATTGGCTGCATGATGCGCAACTTCACTCCCGACGTCCATGGCGAGGTCCAGCTTTGCAACCCCGACACCATGCAGCGCGGTACAGATGGGCCCAACAACATGCTGAATGGACCCCACGGAATTGGCATCACGTTCTCTTCACCGATGAGTGTCGCATATGCCTTCAACCAGACAATCGTCGGAGACGTGTTTGGAGGCACCCTGGTCAGGCTGAACGTCTTAGACACACTGTCCAGCGAGTGCAGCAAGGTGGTGGTTCCCTGATGTTTTGGGGTGGCATTATGTGGGGCCGACGTACGCCACTGGTGGTCATGGAAGGCTCCGAAACGGCTTTACGATACCTGAATGACATCCTCCGACCCATAGTGCAACTATATCGGCAGAATATTGGAGAGGCATTTGTCTTCATGGACGACAATTCTCGACCTCATCGTGCACATCTTGTGAATGCGTTCCTTCAAGATAACGACATCGCTCGACTACAGTGGCCAGCATGTTCGCCAGACATGAACCCTATCGAACATGCCTGGGATATGTTGAAAAGGGCTGTTTATGGACGTCTTGACCCACCAACCACTCTGAGAGATTTACGCCGAATTGTCGTTGAGGAGTGGGACAATTTGGACCAACAGTGTCTTGATGAACTTGTGGATAGTATGCCACGGCGAATACAGGCATGCATCAATGCAAGAGGACGTGCTACTGGGTATTAGAGGTAGCGGTGTGTACTGCAATCTGGACCACAAATGCTGAAAGTCTAGCTGTATGATGGAACAACATGCAATGTGTGGGTCTCATGAGCAATAAAACGAGCTGAAATGTTGTTTGTGTTGATCTCTATTCCCTTTGTATTTAACGGTTCCGGAACTCTTGGAACCGAGGTGATGCAAAACTTTTTTTGATGTGTGTATAATATTTACATTTCGCCAGGGTCGAACATACATTTTTATTTTTTATGTCAGTAGATTCGGATACCAAGCGTGCGGATGCGGGGCGGATGCGAATAACAAGCGTGCTGCTGCGGATAACGTTTTGTTTATCCACGCAGGGATCTAACTACAGTATAATAATATTGCTACTAGGTGAAACCCATCAAAACATGACGGTCAATGGGAAAATATTTACTGAAGAATTTTCTTGCATTCATTCTTTGTACGATTACTTTTTGGCATTACGGCAACTTAAAGGGCGTCAAAAGATTCCACTCTCGACATTGCAACATACTGCTTGCCATGACCGAAAACTTCATGAGGTAAATAGAGACCTATACTTCCCCGAGATTCCCTTTGAACGTTATTGATTGTGATAAAGTACGCCAAGCTAATTGGAAATTGTTGCCTCTTAAAATAAAATGGAAGTGTTTTACCGGATGGTGTTAAATCAAGTGGAAGGATTAGACCACTCTCCATAATTTTAACTGCACTTATTATTTCGAAATCCAAGCAATTTCTTACATATCTCTTACAGGTAAATAGGAGCCCTTGGGAAACGTTCAGATTTCTAAGCAACATAACTAGGGCTAAAACATTTGGATTATGTGGAAGCAAATCACTTAATTCCAAGCAATTCAAGAATGCTGTAGGAAACTGAAGTACATGGCTTTCATCTTCAGTATTTAATCTGTTAACGCTGGCGTATGTTCAATTTTTAGAGTAAGAATGCAAACTTTCGAGAAATGTATTATATCCTTCGCAGAAGTGAATGCTTCGCCGTAAATCTCAGTCACGATATTCTCATGCGTAAAAAGGCTGGCTGGTAATTCAGTAAAATTTGATTCCTCACCATCCACAGTGGAGTATTCGCTGTTAACATGTGGCAAAAAATCAGAAAATGCCATTTCATCTGGTTTTGATCGCGTCTTTTTATGTAAGCGGCGTATTTTGCAGAACGGCCAGACAGGAGAGTAATTAATACAAGATTGTGAATAACTGTTTGGCGAGAAGCATGTGGCACAACAGGCAAAACTTACCTAATGTCTCCTCCAAGAACAAAAAACTTTCCCACAAAAAGGAATAATGTCGTTACGTATCTTTTAGAAATCGATTCACGCACATTAATGAATGAATGTTTGCCATTGGGGATTCATTCCATACTTTGAGCAATGCTAATCGAATATCGTCAGCTTTATAGCAATTTAATTTTGAGGTATTTGAATGTTGAATGTTGAGGTTATGCTCTTGCAAAATATTGTTTAAAATATGAAGTTTGCCCTTACTGATGCAAGAAATCGCTTGATTTGCGAATCTGATTTGATTAGCTTTTGAGGTGTCTATTATATATATACAACTGACTGTAAGAATCGTCACTTCTATTTTTGGAATATACGGAAGAAATACGATGATGTGCAATTGAATATATTTTAAAACAATTCGGACCGTATTCATGTGGCACGGTAACATTGGCACCAAAGGAAACGAAGGACAGCGTTGTTGTACTCCCGAATATTTTCTCTGAAATTCCTTGAGATATCATCTCCAGTGAAAAATTGTTGTTGCCTCTCAAATATGTTATATTTCGTCAGATCCATTTGACCAACGCCACCAAGCGTAGATTCCTCGCAAGAGAAATACAATGCAGAACAATGTTTACATTTGTTCGTCAAGGACCCTACACTGTACTGCCTAATATCTGGAATTGTTTCTGAAATAGCATATTTATAATGGATTTTAAAAGTGGCTTTTTATTTTCCCCGATTTCCCCTTTTTTGCGGCTAATGTTCTTTTTCGTCAAAAGGGTTCATTCATGGTAGCACATCTCCCCCAAATTAATGTCATACTGGATGACACTATAGTGTCCTGCATCAACGGAGCCGCCAAATATTTAATGGCAAATAATATTTCTATTGCCAAAAACAATATCGTGCTTAGACTAATTGACAAAACAAATAATCAATAAACAATTCGCTTATACAAAGAAGTTCCGAGACATTCAAACTCAAGTTGGTTGCTGAGGAGAATGCGATGAGACTGACCGCCAATAATAAAATCCTGCCAGCAAACATTATTGCAATAGCTTGCATACGCAGCTCAGGATGACGTTCTTCATTTTGATATAATCAGTACGAAACTGCTTTAAATAAGCAATTTCCATCACCTGTGACAGGCACAATCCTTTGCGATTCTATGACGGTAAATTATGCAGGGGACCATAGAATCACTTCGCCAACTACTGGAATGAGCATAGACTCACTTCGCCAGCCACTGTAATTGAGGCAGTTTTAGAATTACATGTCCCGCACATGTCAAAAATCGTATTAACACAAGAAAGCTCACTCTGAAAGCTACATTCTTGGCTATCGCCCCGGAGGTCCGGGTTCGATTCCCTGCTCTTCCAAGAGATTTAATCCTGGTCTGAGGCCTGGAACGGAGTGCACTCAGCCTCTTGAGGCAAAACTAAGAAGAGGAAGAGTCGATTCCCATCTCAACAATCTTGGATGTGGTTTTCCGTGGTTTCCCACTTCCACATCCATACCAGGATAGTTCCTAACGTAAGGCCACGGCCATCAACTTCCCATTCCCCAGCTTAATTAGCCCAAAAGTACACACATACAGCCATCACAATAACACAGGTTAACAGAGAAAAAATTACACACACAAAAGTACACGGGGATGAGTAACCATGAAGTTCGAGTCCTTCAAATGAATTATGTTCGCCAATGTTCTCTCATGGCGACGTAATTCGTGGAGAATTCGTTACTTTACGGGAATAATAAAAGTAAAATATGCATGGACAATGTAATACCAATAGAAAGAAAGAATAATACAGAAATAAAAAAGCATGCCAAGGTGGGATTCGAACTCCTTCGACGATGCATAATATAATCGTTCAACCTGCAATGTTAACCCGGAGCCACCCAGACAATGGATAGGAAGTTCAATATTACGTTTCGTAAACAACATACGCACTCAACTGCCAGTTGAAGTTCTTCAATATTTCCCTTCTTTTATTCCAGTATATATCGTGGAAGCATCATATACAATAAGTTATGCCCCCCCCCCCCGCCTTTTAATTTTTATAAACAAAGATCACACTACGATGCGGTGGATCATTTATCCGCCATTTCTCTCGTGAAGGGACGCCATTGTGCGCATGCGCGAGTTCCACAAATACTACATTTTTCTTTAATAATTTTAAAGTAGCGTAGCGTAGCGTAGCGGTCAGCATGGTTAACTGCCGCCCCGGAGGTCCTGGGTTCGATTCCCGGCTCTGCCACGAAATTTGAAAAGTGGTATGAAGACTGGAATGGGGTCTACTCAGCCTTGGGTGGTCCAAATGAGTAGAGGGGGTTCGATTCCCACCTCAGCCATCCTCGAAGTGGTTTTCCGTGGTTTCCCACTTCGTATTCGGGCAAATGCCGGGATGGTACTGTACCCGATATCCGGATAGTAGGCTGTCAGATATCCGCCCCCTCAATCGGATTGCCAATAATCAAACGCACCGGCACAGCTACATCAATGAAAATGGCACTGACAGATACTATCGAGATTAGAGCACAATAGTTAACAAGAAATTATTGTGGAACACACCAAAATATACGGGGGTTCATACTTACCTTTACTTACCTCTTAAATTTATCTCGGGGACTGGGTTGTCAACTGGATCACTTAAAGTATGCCCACACAATAACCTCCACCATGATATTTAAAATGAACCAGAACGAAGACGAGAAACTTTAAACTGCACAATAATTTATTTCACATAAAGAATGATTTAACAAAAAAAAAAAAAAAAACGTGGCAATCAGAAGCCATCGACCAGATAACCATGTCCTCCTATAGGACCTGTATTCTCTACATATAATGTTTCAGCTTTCTCAAGCTCATACCAACGTAAAAAAATAATAATGCACTGGGGATGGAAACAGGATTTGGGATGAGACACATATATCAATTGTTTTGCGTGTTTATATACTTCACATTTTATTTATAGCCACAAGGCTATTATGGAACGTCCTTGGCCTCAGTAACACAGTTGTCCGGGCCAGCTGCAATGCACCTGCATTGTCAAAGCGGACTCCCATTCGTTCAACCCTAGCATAAGCGTGTTACCTCAGAGCTCGGCTCTCCTTTTCAAACACGTAAATGTTCACATCTCAACTGAAATATTATCACGCAAATGTCTTACATGCTTCATTCAAACACCAGTGGATTATTCCAACAATCCCAAATCATGATTATTTGTTTAAACCACTTGCTTAACTTGCGTTGTTTAGAGTATAAAAAAACTCTAAATGTTAATAACAAAAGTTCATTAATTATTTATAACAATAATAAATTGTTTATAACAATGTCAAATGACAATTGAAAATTTTATACACGCCTGTATTAATCACTATCATTTCAAATTATTTAACAAAGATATTTACAAAATTATTTCACAATATTAAATTGTTTATATTATTTATACAAGAAATACATTAAACCACACGTTTATCCGGTTGATAATTACTTAAATCGTGATGATATAATCGACCAATGAAGGTTAGTTATATTTAACTGTCAAATTCAGGTTTAATAAGGTTTAATAATAATTATTAATATTTGTGTCGGTAACCTCCATTCAAAATCTTTATCTCAAATTATTTAACACTCTTGTTAATTTTAACAGTATCTTCATATGAATAACCTTTCAAAGAACAAGAACAATACATTCAGCGGGAAAATACTTCGCTTATAACGCACAAAATTGCACAAAAATTGGCCCAAAATTCATCATATATCTTCATATATATGGCATAAAAATCTTCCAAACTATACACAAAAACATCCACTTATTAATTCATCAACTTCATTAATTATTGTGGGAACCTCCTTCATTATTCAAGGGCATTACTCAACAGCGACTTTTACACGTCCACTGAACTAACGATTATACATCCATTGTTCCTCTTTAAAAATTCTTGTATTCATCAATTGTAATAATGACTGTTATTATTTAACCTTCGTGGGTTTCATTCATGAATCGATATGAAGTAAAAATTTGCCAATCACAAATAAATTTAATAGCAAATACGATTAGACACTCCTGCCTGGTCTATCAAAATTGAGATTAACATCTTCAAAGTAACGCAGTATAAAAATACTATCTTCAAACAAAGTTCATCTAAACTGCAAAATAGTCGAATAGAATACAATTAGATTGTGGAATGCAAACATTATTGTTCCAATCTAGAATTGAGAAAAACTCCTATCAAATGTTCATTACTATAGTGTATTCAATAAATCGAAATAAAAGTTCATATTTCATAAAATTGTCTATAATGCAATGATAAATGTCTATGTTGCAATCATGTTCATAAGACGACTAGTATTTCAAAGATCGTCGATATCGTAATAGATTTTAACGCTCTAAAATCTTTTAATCATTCTTCTTTCTTGAGGATGACAGAAAATTGGTCAAAGTAATTAACTGAATAGAATTACTTTACTAAAATGACACGCTGTCTGAATTCAAATCTGCCATAGCAAATCGTTATCTTTACAGTCAAATCGTGACTACAAAAATATGCAAAATACTGAAAGAATCTAAATTATCAGTCTCAACTGATCCAAAATTATTTAAGTATGCCAATGACATAGCAATGTCTCAAAAATCGAAGAAAAAGGCATAAATCATCGAAGTGTACTGAGTACAGAAATATCAAACAAGAAAATGGGGCAAACGATAGGACAGAAAATATGGGAAAATGGTTGCTCAGATATCGCTACAAGACTCAAATAATACAAGAAACGTTCACGACTACCTTATCTGTTGATTGAAGTTCCAGAGGAAAGTTTTCAAAGAAAACTGCTGTTGGTTCCATTTCACCAGCGCAAAGATGTGTTCCGTCCTCGAACCTGGAATCAGCGTCCTCGGAGAATCGAACTGCTTCCTCCTCCGAAATTGCACTGCTCCGTGGATACGAAAAACATCCTTCTGGCAAAACTCTTCTTTGTGCGCCGGGACAACCCTGGCCTCTCTTGAAAGTTCCCTGAAGTTCTTGCAGGAATTCGCCATGAAGTTTATTGCAGTTATTTCCGCAGAAATATTCATAGTTGTGGAGTACGAAAATATTTCCACTGTTATCTGGTATAATTCAGCGATGGATTCACGACGCATGAGTGTAGTTGGATGTTCACTACATGCTTGCTTTTGTAGAAAGACGATTAACGAAGTTCCATGCTGTTACTTTACTCCAACGATATATGTCCCAATTGCATTAAAGCCTTAGCCTTCCATCTCAACTACTGTTATAATCATTGAAAGCACTGCAAGATTATAATGTTCCATAGTCGAATGTATCGTTGTAATAGCAAACGTATTCTCCAATATAACTGTTGCACTCCACGTGTCAGCCGTAGTGTATAATGTGGAATTTTAAACGTGTTTCTCATGTGGCGAGAAAATCACTTTTGTTGGCAGCCTTAAAGTTCCAATATCTTTCGAAGTATAACTGTGAAATTGTTCAAATCTTGTACACACCTCAATGTTATACTGCCCAATAAAATTATAATACAGGCTGAAGTTAGCGCTTGATATCTTAACTGGTGGAAACGTTAATGTGAGCGTTTCAACTTCACCTAGTTTCGAGCAGCGTAAAATGGAACTGCTCCGAGTTCGTTCGATGCGCCAGGCTTTAACCACGCTAAAGACAACTTTCTTCACTGAATTACTTGAAAATAACTATATATCACCAGAAATATATATGCGATCTGACATATGAGATCTGAGTTCTGAGATCTGAGATTATGAGTTCTGAGAGCTCCTCTCTCCTGTGCACGACCTTTTATCAACTTCTTAAGGGGCGTATCCATCCCTTCCATAGCCTGTTGCTGCGTCATTGCTGGAAGTTTTAACTTTGGCTATACTTGACGGATTTTCAAATTTCAAAAACTCAAAATTAATTTCTTCAAAATTCCAAATCAATGCCATAACTGAAAATAGTTTTCCACAAATCTGCATGCCAAAAGTAATCAAATATCGTAGTTTCAGCAATCTCCGTCTTCCTTCCAAACTATCGTTCATTGGTTCGAGTCTCTCCTCCAATAGCGTAGCTTCTTCCTTAGCACAATACCTTGTTTCCTGCGACTGCGTCGTAAATCTCGGATCTTTCTCAAACAAAATCATGACGTCACCAAGAATCTCAGCTCAATCAGCCTACTGGCATGAAATCTGCGTCATCCGTGCCTACGTCATGAATATCCACGTCATAACTATGACATTCATAACTTTACTCATATTTGCCAATACAGCCATCGTGGTCTCAATATAATTCAATTTCCGGGGGCATTCTCCCTTCACCACGTTTTAAAAACAGTTGCAAATTGTTTTTAAACTCTGTGTTATAAATATCTCAATTCACTTGAACACGAAATTGAATTATTATTGTCTTACTCTTGTATGATATTTCTACTATGTTCCTTAATCATAAGTCTCTTCTTCTCTGGTTTGTGTGTGGCTAATGCATTCTCTCCTCTCTACTTTCTCTTCTGTCCTGAATATCTGTTTTCCAAGTTCTGCTGACTTGTAGAAGGACCAGGATCGATCACTACATCCTGTCTTTTCTTTTGGTTTTCAGCTTCCTTTTCTCGTAATTCCTTCAGATACTGCTGACTTTCCTTCTCTCTTTCTTGATACTTGTCGGGTGTCATAACCTGACCTTGAGAATTCTGATTCTGATTCTGGTACTGGTTATTTCTGTTATAATTTCGATTATAACCATTGTTGTAGTATCTACCTCTTCCGTTGTTGTAATTCCCTCTATTATTACTCCAGCCTCGTCTTTGCTGATATGGACGATAACCTTGGGATCTGTGGTTGCGGAAATAATTATTCCTGTGAGGACCTACATTTTCAGTTTTTCCTTCCTCAGGCTTATCAGTTTGCTGCACTTGATCCATGTAGACCGTATTAACGTCTTTGAATTCGTGCCTCTGACCTTTTTGTACCAAATTTGGCATTGGACTCGTGTAGTCAAGCCTTCTCAACAATTCGTCCATACTTGTCAAATCTCTAATGTTTGACGATATGATCAGTCTTCTTACCTCCACAGGCAGCATACGTGAAATCGCATCTATCAACTGCTCTGTTGACAATGGGGGTTGCAAAAATCTCAAGCGTGATAGTTGACTCGTGAAGAAATCAGCGTACCGTGTTGGAAGAGTACCTGAATACTTCCTCGAGTATACCTCAGCTCTTAGTGAATTCTGAGCTTCAATTGACCAGAATCGTTTAATCAGTGCCTCTGCAAATTCGTCAAAGTTGCTGAAAGTGTACCGAAATGCTCTAAACCATTCGAGGGGTCCTCCAGCTAGAAATCTTTCTACGATTCTCATCTCTCTCTCTCTAGGAATGTGGGCTTCTATGAAATAGTCTTTAAGATTCCTGACATATTCGATCGGTGTGAGACTATCAGTGTTGCTAAATTTTTGAGGTTTGTCTTCAAAATTCCGGATGACTGTCACATTTCTCGGATATGAATCCATATAATTCCTCCCACTATCACGATACTTCCATTCGGGTTCAATATTCCGATCCTCTTCTTCTTCCCTGAATCTGGATATACGTTCCTCAGGACTAATATCTCTCTCTTCTGTATTAAGGTTACCTCTTCTCACGTAATTTCTCTCCACCAGTCAATCCTTCGGTATCCTTGTCTGTGATTTCCGTGATGACTTTCCTAATCAACTCTTCCTTATAGGTTTCCATCATGCTAGCTTCTCCTAGTTTCAAATTCTGCAGCTTGCTCGTAGTTTCATTAACATCAGAGACAACCTTATGAATTTGTTCCTTTAATGTTTGCACGTCCTGACCTATCTGTGTTCTATCCTCTACCTGCTTTTCGGATAGCGAATCCATCCTTACATTCAAGTCTTTCCTAATCTGAACTACTTCGTTATTAATGTCTAATTGTGTACTGGCAAGTTTTCTTTCAATTCGTTCCTGAATCTGTTCTACATGTTCCCCACTTGACCTGTTCCATTCATCTTTCCACACTGTTACATTTGCAGTTAACATTTCTGCAATATCTACTTCGATGTCCTCCTTAAGTAAACGATTGTGATCTAATACTTGGGTTCTCATGACCTCTACATCGTATTTTAAACCAGCTAAAGAAGCCGTTGTCCTAACAGACTCGTCAACTAACCGAGTTGTTAATGCACTAATGTTACGAGTACAAAGTGTTTTTGAAGTTTCAATTTCCTCCCTAACTTTGTTAACATCAGTCTGAACTTTAGCAATGTCTACAAAAACAGTATTGACTTCTCCTTGTATTTTATTGATATCGCTTTGCATATCGTTAACATCTGAATGAACATTATTGATGTCTACTTGAACATTTGACACATCAGTTCGAACATTACTAACCTCTCTTTGAACTTCTTCTACTTTATCCCGTACAGTAGCAACATCATTCCTTACAACAATCACTTCAGCTCTAGCACATGAAATATCACCCCGGACATTGGCAACATCAAGATTCAACATGGTAAGATCTTTTTGTACCTTAGACACATCAATTTTAACCTCAGAAACATCTTTATGCACATTGAATAAATCTTTATGGACATTGGACACGTCTGTGCGCATGTCAGTTACAGCATTCTCGATTCCCTGCGTATTGATCTGTAAACGCGACATATCATTTTCTAGGTTTGCAGAACTGGTCTGAAGAACTTTCAAACTTTCATTCATGCTAGCTTTCATCTCCCTTGCACTTTCATCCAGCCTAATAGACAAATTAGCTGACAAACTACTAGAATTCTCCTCCATCATCTGCTTCATACTGCTATTCATGCTAGCTTTCAAGTTAGCAGACATCTCCTCTAACATCATTCTCAGACTTTCATCTGCCATTTCAATAATATTTCAATAATAAACTGCTTTAGGGACATACATCAAACAGAGCAAAATAACAACATCTGAGCAACATTTTTCACCATATATAAGTTTGAGCAATTTTCTGTCTTAAATCTAACTTATAATTACCTTATAATTAACCCTCGTAGACACTTCATGTTGAAATAAACTCAAGCACATGTTCAAGTTTCTCTGGTTCATTTTAAAATATCCTAACACAAATAATTTACATTTATAATCCAAATAGTTAATTTTATCTTTAATATGACTATACCTGTCATAAGCCGGTTAAATAAAATAAGATTCCAGATCATAGGCGCTTTTTCTAAGTTTCCAGCCTATTTAACCTCTCTCAAGTTGTATAAGATCTGATCTTTTCTGAGTGTAATTTTCCTAATACAACACAACATTTTATTCCTATATAATCACACTCTCAAATTCTACAATTGGCCAAGACATCTAACAAAGAATCAACCTCTTTATTTGAGTCTTCACAATCCCTTTGACATCGATAACTTGGTAATCCAATGTTATTCGAACACTCCACAAAAATTGCGGTGTCAATTCTACTGCAATAACTTGGTAATCCAATGTTATTCAGTCGAACGTGCCAATCGAGACAATCGTGCCCCACACGTTGATTGCGCCAATCCTACTTGGTAATCCAGTTTTGTAGAACAATCCCCACGTTTTAGGGTCGCCAATCCTACTGTACCCGATATCCGGATAGTAGGCTGTCAGATATCCGCCCCCTCAATCGGATTGCCAATAATCAAACGCACCGGCACAGCTACATCAATGAAAATGGCACTGACAGATACTATCGAGATTAGAGCACAATAGTTAACAAGAAATTATTGTGGAACACACCAAAATATACGGGGGTTCATACTTACCTTTACTTACCTCTTAAATTTATCTCGGGGACTGGGTTGTCAACTGGATCACTTAAAGTATGCCCACACAATAACCTCCACCATGATATTTAAAATGAACCAGAACGAAGACGAGAAACTTTAAACTGCACAATAATTTATTTCACATAAAGAATGATTTAACAAACAAAAAAAATCAACGTGGCAATCAGAAGCCATCGACCACATAACCATGTCCTCCTATAGGACCTGTATTCTCTACATATAATGTTTCAGCTTTCTCAAGCTCATACCAACGTAAAAAAATAATAATGCACTGGGGATGGAAACAGGATTTGGGATGAGACACATATATCAATTGTTTTGCGTGTTTATATACTTCAAATTTTATTTATATCCACAAGGCTATTATGGAACGTCCTTGGCCTCAGTAACACAGTTGTCCGGGCCAGCTGCAATGCACCTGCATTGTCAAAGCGGACTCCCATTCGTTCAACCCTAGCATAAGCGTGTTACCTCAGAGCTCGGCTCTCCTTTTCAAACACGTAAATGTTCACATCTCAACTGAAATATTATCACGCAAATGTCTTACATGCTTCATTCAAACACCAGTGGATTATTCCAACAATCCCAAATCACGATTATTTGTTTAAACCACTTGCTTAACTTGCGTTGTTTAGAGTATAAAAAACTCTAAATGTTAATAACAAAAGTTCATTAATTATTTATAACAATAATAAATTGTTTATAACAATGTCAAATGACAATTGAAAATTTTATACACGCCTGTATTAATCACTATCATTTCAAATTATTTAACAAAGATATTTACAAAATTATTTCACAATATTAAATTGTTTATATTATTTATACAAGAAATACATTAAACCACACGTTTATCCGGTTGATAATTACTTAAATCGTGATGATATAATCGACCAATGAAGGTTAGTTATATTTAACTGTCAAATTCAGGTTTAATAAGGTTTAATAATAATTATTAATATTTGTGACGGTAACCTCCATTCAAAATCTTTATCTCAAATTATTTAACACTCTTGTTAATTTTAACAGTATCTTCATATGAATAATCTTTCAAAGAACAAGAACAATACATTCAGCGGGAAAATACTTCGCTTATAACGCACAAAATTGCACAAAAATTGGCCCAAAATTCATCATATATCTTCATATATATGGCATAAAAATCTTCCAAACTACACACAAAAACCTCCACTTATTAATTCATCAACTTCATTAATTGTTGTGGGAACCTCCTTCATTATTCAAGGGCATTACTCAACAGCGACTTTTACACGTCCACTGAACTAACGATTATACATCCATTGTTCCTCTTTAAAAATTCTTGTATTCATCAATTGTAATAATGACTGTTATTATTTAACCTTCGTGGGTTTCATTCATGAATCGATATGAAGTAAAAATTTGCCAATCACAAATAAATTTAATAGCAAATACGATTAGACACTCCTGCCTGGTCTATCAAAATTGAGATTAACATCTTCAAAGTAACGCAGTATAAAAATACTATCTCCAAACAAAGTTCATCTAAACTGCAAAATAGTCGAATAGAATACAATTAAATTGTGGAATGCAAACATTATTGTTCCAATCTAGAATTGAGAAAAACACCTATCAAATGTTCATTACTATAGTGTATTCAATAAATCGAAATAAAAGTTCATATTTCATAAAATTGTCTATAATGCAATGATAAATGTCTATGTTGCAATCATGTTCATAAGACGACTAGTATTTCAAAGATCGTCGATATCGTAATAGATTTTAACGCTCTAAAATCTTTTAATCATTCTTCTTTCTTGAGGATGACAGAAAATTGGTCAAAGTAATTAACTGAATAGAATTACTTTACTAAAATGACACGCTGTCTGAATTCAAATCTGCCATAGCAAATCGTTAACTTTACAGTCAAATCGTGACTACAAAAATATGCAAAATACTGAAAGAATCTAAATTATCAGTCTCAACTGATCCAAAATTATTTAAGTATGCCAATGACATAGCAATGTCTCAAAAATCGAAGAAAAAGGCATAAATCATCGAAGTGTACTGAGTACAGAAATATCAAACAAGAAAATGGGGCAAAAGATAGGACAGAAAATATGGGAAAATGGTTGTTCAGATATCGCTACAAGACTCAAATAATACAAGAAACGTTCACGACTACCTTATCTGTTGATTGAAGTTCCAGAGGAAAGTTTTCAAAGAAAACTGCTGTTGGTTCCATTTCACCAGCGCAAAGATGTGTTCCGTCCTCGAACCTGGAATCAGCGTCCTCGGAGAATCGAACTGCTTCCTCCTCCGAAATTGCACTGCTCCGTGGATACGAAAAACATCCTTCTGGCAAAACTCTTCTTTGTGCGCCGGGTCCTCCCTGGCCTCTCTTGAAAGTTCCCTGAAGTTCTTGCAGGAATTCGCCATGAAGTTTATTGCAGTTATTTCCGCAGAAATATTCATAGTTGTGGAGTATGAAAATATTTCCACTGTTATCTGGTATAATTCAGCGATGGATTCACGACGCATGAGTGTAGTTGGATGTTCACTACATGCTCGCTTTTGTAGAAAGACGATTAACGAAGTTCCATGCTGTTACTTTACTCCAACGATATATGTCCCAATTGCATTAAAGCCTTAGCCTTCCATCTCAACTACTGTTATAATCATTGAAAGCACTGCAAGATTATAATGTTCCATAGTCGAATGTATCGTTGTAATAGCAAACGTATTCTCCAATATAACTGTTGCACTCCACGTGTCAGCCGTAGTGTATAATGTGGAATTTTAAACGTGTTTCTCATGTGGCGAGAAAATCACTTTTGTTGGCAGCCTTAAAGTTCCAATATCTTTCGAAGTATAACTGTGAAATTGTTCAAATCTTGTACACACCTCAATGTTATACTGCCCAATAAAATTATAATACAGGCTGAAGTTAGCGCTTGATATCTTAACTGGTGGAAACGTTAATGTGAGCGTTTCAACTTCACCTAGTTTCGAGCAGCGTAAAATGGAACTGCTCCGAGTTCGTTCGATGCGCCAGGCTGCGATCTGACATATGAGATCTGAGTTCTGAGATCTGAGATTATGAGTTCTGAGAGCTCCTCTCTCCTGTGCACGACCTTTTATCAACTTCTTAAGGGGCGTATCCATCCCTTCCATAGCCTGTTGCTGCGTCATTGCTGGAAGTTTTAACTTTGGCTATACTTGACGGATTTTCAAATTTCAAAAACTCAAAATTAATTTCTTCAAAATTCCAAATCAATGCCATAACTGAAAATAGTTTTCCACAAATCTGCATGCCAAAAGTAATCAAATATCGTAGTTTCAGCAATCTCCGTCTTCCTTCCAAACTATCGTTCATTGGTTCGAGTCTCTCCTCCAATAGCGTAGCTTCTTCCTTAGCACAATACCTTGTTTCCTGCGACTGCGTCGTAAATCTCGGATCTTTCTCGAACAAAATCATGACGTCACCAAGAATCTCAGCTCAATCAGCCTACTGGCATGAAATCTGCGTCATCCGTGCCTACGTCATGAATATCCACGTCATAACTATGACATTCATAACTTTACTCATATTTGCCAATACAGCCATCGTGGTCTCAATATAATTCAATTTCCGGGGGCAGTACCTACTGTAAGGCCACGATCGCCTCTTTCCCCATTCCTCGCCTATCCATCCCAATCTTCCATCCCTTCCCATCCCTCATGAGGCCCCTGTTCGCTTTGCAGGTGAGGCCGCCTGGGGGAAGTGCTGATGACACCTCCCCAGTTGTATCCATCCCGAACAGATGTTCCAGGCTCCAGGACACTGCCCATAGCGTCGGTAGTGGTGAGCTCCCTCGCTGAGTCCGTGGGAACCACCAACCTAGAGGGTCAATTGACTAAATAAAGTAAAATTTAAAAAAATTAAAGTATACTTAACATATATCGACCTTTTAAAGATACCCTGCAAATCTACAGGCCAAGAGCTTCCGTTAGAGTGCTTTACGAAGTCAATGGGTTCAACCGGTTTCTCAATCTCACCATAGTGTTTTAAATATACAGATTGGGTTTACGTCCCTTTTAACTACTCTGACTTTTAGAGACGCTGAGGTGCCGGAGTTTAGCCCCTAAGGGGATCTTCAACGTGCAAGCAAATCTACTGACACGGCTCTCTTGCATTTGCGCACCCTCAAATACCTGCTGACTGCGCCAGGATTCGATCCTGCAACCTCGGCCACAGGAGGCGATAACGTTACTGCTGAGCCACGCAGCCAGCTCTTTTAAGACTGTAAGCACCATTAAATCGAATATAATAATAAAAATTATTATTTTAATTATGTAAGCCTCCGTGGCTTAGGCGGCAGCACACCGGCCTCTCACCGCTGGGTCCGTGGTTCAAATCCCGGTCGCTCCATGTGAGATCTGTGCTGGACAAAACGGAGGCAGACAGGTTTTTCTCCGGGTACTCCGGTTTTCCCTGTCACAATTTCATTCCAGCAACACTCTCCACTATCATTTCATTTCATCTGTCATTCATTTAATCATTGCCCCAGAGGAGTGCGACAGGCTTCAGCAGCCGGCACAGTTCATATCCTCGCCGCTAGATGGGGGCTTCATTCATTCCATTCCTGACCCGGTCGGAGACTGGAAGCAGGCTGTGCATTTTCATTTCATTATTTTAATTATGTGAAACAAGTGTGTGCCTCTCGTTCCTTTTACTGTCTCCCTCTTCGTCTGAAGTGCTGAAATTCAATGCTCACCAGGCACGCTTCAACTGTTTGCATGATTCATGCAGGAAGGATAGGCTACATTTACGCGTGGACAGTCAAGTCGAATCAGCATCTTTCATGATATTCATAAAACAGGGATGTCCAATTATTTTTACAGTAGTTTAAACATGCTATTTTACAAAATGATAATATTCTGACTGCCAAAACTTGTAATGAAAACACTATTATTGCGGTTAGTGCAACTAAATTTCAATTGAAGAATTGATCTCAGGGGAGCTTGTGCTCGCGAGCACCTTTTGGCTCGTATGACGAGAGCACCAGATTTCATTTAAAGAGCACTGTGGTGCTCGCGAGCACCAGGTTGAGAACGTCTTCTGTAGTGGCTAGCGTAGGGTACGGGCGGTATGATTGGTGGAGAGCCAGAGCGCTGAAGGAGACCCCCACGTAACTAAGCTGAGTTCAAGACGATTGCATGCACAGATTTTATGCAATAACACGCAATGTCGACAGCACGGCGGATGACGAGTGACCCCTATCACTCTTCCCCCACCACTAAAACGTGGCTGGAAATCTGTCTGCCCAAAGCAGTCAGCTTGATCTTCAAGCCTTACCACATACCATCCCTATTCTACTTGGCTGTCACTCCTGAGGCCACGGCCAGTTCTTGCCTAAATCGTACATCAATTACAGGTACACGCACTAGTACAGACACGCAGGATATCAGGCAATTTCTACACACAGCCAAGTACACGGGGATACATGACCACGATGTCGCAAAGCCCCTAAAGAATCAACAACTACATCCGTGTTGGGAATCAAGAGTAGTCTATTTGTTCATTGACACTCCAATTGGCAGAAAATTCTTGTCAAGCCACGTTGTATTGTCTGTCCCAAAACAATGTAAGCCCACCTTGCGGCTTAGTGGCTAGCATTGTTCGCTCTCACCGTAGAGGTCCGAGTTCAATTCTCGTCTCTGACAAAAAATAAATTAAAAAAATACTGGTCTGAAGTCTGGAATGGGATTCACTGAGCCTCGTTAATTATAACTGAGACCTCAGACATCCTAGAAGTGATTTTCTGTATTTTCTCATTCTTACTTCAGGAACAAACTAGAATTGTGCCTAAATTAAGACAATGGCTGCTTGATTTCCTACGTCAGTGAAATCCGTGATATGGTACTTCATTCTTAATAAATTGCATTTTAAATGCGCAATTATATTCTGATTAAATCATTATTAAATTTTAATAATACGCACAACCACCATCTTGAATGTATGCAATGTTTGTAAGTTTGCCACAGGCCTTCATAGCATCCTACATAGTTCTACGTTGTTACTAAGTTTCGTTATTGTAGCTCTGGTACTTATTCGTAAAGTTTTAAATTTCAAGATGGCCGCTTGCAGAGTATTGAGTATGATATTGATTACCAACGCTAATAAGGTCTGTAATCTGATAGTTTATTCATATCAAGTTTGGTGTCAATTGCCCAATTACATCCCAATTAAATGATGAAAATATTTTGATAGTACGCCTAGCTTCCAGCATGAATAAATGGAGTCAGTTTTACAAAAAAGCTTATATGGCTTTACTTTATTGCTAATTTTCATTATTATAGTTCTAAGATACTGGGAGTTATTAATTATGTCTTAATTTTCAATATGGCCACTGGACGCTGTATTCAGTGTAATGATCTTATGGCAAACAGTATTGAAATATCGTAAATGATACTTCTCTATTGACAAGATTCATCTTAACTGCGCATTTATGTTCATAGTTGCCTATTTTAATGCTTTAATATTACATTCAGCCGCCTTCTTGAATGTATGAAGTCACTGTTGGTTTGTCAAGGGCATACACGGTCACTTATGCGGTTCTACCCTGTCTAAAGTTTTATGAATTCAAGATGGCGACTGCGCGTAATAATCCATTTCATAAAGTTATCACGTTGCTAACACAGGCACCTTGTATAAGACTAACAGAATGCCAACTACTGTGAGCATTGCTCCATTGGATAATTTGTTACCGATTATAGTGCTTGAAGTTTTTGCACAACCGTCATCCTGAATTGGCCTTTTAACCTTGTAGTTTGGGCCTGGGACCGTTTTCTGGAGGAGATTTGATATTTCAAGATTTAAATGAGATCCAATGATTAGTTTAATCGTAATTCTATATAGTCATTGAACACTTGGGTGTCCTCCATTTTGCATTCATTGATATGGTAGCAATATAAAACATGAAATTGAAGTGCCCTACCTCTGTACCAAATTTTATTGAATTCGGTTTCGTCGATTTACAATACGTTTTGTGAAATATACACTTTAGCGTTTTTATATATTATTATTATATTCGATTTAATGATGTCCGGGTACTTGGTATGCCGGCCTCTTGTTGAACTTGTATCGCTGAGTTTCAACTCGTCAGCCCGTCTGCAATCTGCATTATGAAGACAGCTAGTAGCGGAATGTTGAAAACACGAACTCACAACAGCTCCACTCCAGATCCAATCTAACCAACTGACCTTAGTGAATGTGTTATACGCTGGCTCTTGTTTAACCGGTAGTAATGTAAGGAAGGTATTCCGTTCTCAACAATTGCAACCAATGTGTTCGTAACATAGGCTGATAACTCTCACGCGGCGTCCGGGAATGACGATTTAGCTGAGTTAGCAAATTATTCACGTTGGAACTCAATATTACATAATATATTTATTACAAAATAAGCGGCTTAGGTGGCGTAGTTGGTAGCATGCTGGACTGCTGTGCCCAAGATCGTGGGTTCAAACCCGGCCAGAGTTGTCGGATTTTTTAAGAGCGTTAAAATCCTTTAGTATGCCATCCTTCGGAGGGGAAGTAAAGCCGGCGGTCCCATGTCATTGATTTATGACATGTAAAAGATCCTTCCACTAACTTAACTTGTGTAAACCTAAACTTCTAGGTTAGATTTCGTTGAAACGCTCTATCAAAGTTCCAACGTTCACCACTAGGTGTCAGTGACATCTGGTGGCGAAAGTTGGAACTACTTGAAATTGAAGGGAACTTGTAGCTCACCGCATGGGTGTCTGCTTGAAGCTGCTACAGCCTCTGGTGAGCCGGACATGTCCTCGCACACTCCCGGCACTAAAAGCCATACGCTAAATAAATTACAAATTATGTACATAAATATGGCGGGGGTGTACTAAATTGAATGATATGTTTCGATCGTCAAGCGATCGTCATCAGAACCTACTCACTTAGGCTTATTTAATGTACGATGTTTATGAATTGCAGATATGCATAAATATACCGGTATATATTACCCTTTCACGAATTGAATGCCGGCGGTCGAGATGAGAACTATTCTTTGTTTACTTGTGTCACACGTCAGACTGCTTCGTTAACAGGTACAGCTGCGCGAGTAGGATATGACTCAGCTCCAGTAGCCTCACTCATCGTTTAACTGTCCGTGGTAACATGAGCTCCTTTGACGCTTATCTGACGCAATTATGGTTGACTTCTGTACATACTGCACTCTGCCATCGCTGTGTCCTCCGTTTCGCCCCACGGGGCTCATGCTAAATCAACAACAAACGCTAGCGCAGCCACGCTCAGCGGCAATCAAATATTGAATGGGTAATATCTAGGTTAATCGTACAGTGTTTAGATTATCTACGTTTGTAAAACGTGTGTAACGTGTCAATTTTATTTACAAATATCCTAGCTCACTTCTATAGTTGTTGCGTTGTTATTAATGTAGTTTAAGTGTGTTAACCTGTGATCTATTGAATTATTAGTGTGAATAACTTCTGGAATGATGTTTACACTAATTTGTTAATTAAGTTCTAAATCAACCGTTCCTATTTAAAACTGGTGGCTTGTATAATTTGGTCATCATTTGTACATAAAGGCGTGTTATTTTGTGATAAATACAGCTCATGTAACATTTTTTTTTCAGATTAGGGTGTTTATATATTTGTTTTCCCTCCTAATGTAATTGGGCACAATTTGTGTTGACCGACTGGAAAGCTTTCTTTAATTGAACTAGGCATCACTGAAAAATGGCTTCTAACACTTCATATTTTCCATAGTTCATCTGCTTCTAATGAAATTCAAATGTTTTGAGAAATTTCAAGATGGCAGCCGTCGAATTTTAAAATTCATATTTTTCTTGTCTCCTAATCAGGCAATCGGATTGAAACTTTGTTTAATGAACCACTACTATAATATTTATGCACTCACGCATATGTGTATGGCTTACATGTAATAAATTATATGGTGCGCTTATCAGTTTCTGAGATATGAATTTCCCTAACTCGTCAAGGAATGATACGATAACTGTGAATCTTGGTATAGTCTAAACCTACATACATTGCATATGGCGCATGATTTCATCCAATTCCTTACTGAACGAGACATGAAACAAACCTCGCGTCATGCCGTGTTAATAAAATGTCAGCGCAAATAATCTGGCACCAACTAGAATGGAAGAACTGAAGTAATTAATTTTCCTATGTATTTGCCTTGTTAGAATATGACCTACGTTTTTATATGAACGATTTGCGTTTTTTTCCCCTCTTTTTTAGCGTATGTCTTTTATTGCCGGGAGTGTCCGAGGACATGTTCGGCTCGCCAGAGTTTGTAGCTGCTTCTATGCGGACTCCAATGGGGTGTGAGCTACAAGTACCGTCGCATGTGGAGTGTTGTCTGGGAAGGAAAGTGTGAATGTAATGACGAGGAACTGGAAGGTAGCGGCTGTGGCCTATAGTTAGGGACCGAACCCGGCATTTGCCTGGAACGAAGATGGGAAACCCCAGAAGACCATCTTCAAGGTTGCCGGTGGGGGGATTTGAACCTCCTCGTCTCCCGGATGTGAGCGACTGCCTGCAGCCACGCCGTAACGACCACGGCTAACTCACCCGGTTGCGGTAATTCTATGTACCGATTATGAAGTTTTCCTGGGCGTAATCCATTGTTTATGAAGCCTTCGTTACGTGAGCTATGTGCATCAATAAATGCCCTTTACTTTTCTTGCTTATAATAAGTATCACCCTAGCTCATGTAGGCCTAGTCATAAGACAGAACATTAATACATTCGAATAATGCGCAACGAAAACGAGAAAGAAACAAACGATTTTTAAGGTATTTTTATTTAGTATCAACATTAATTTTATTGATTCATATTCAATTTAACCATGATAGATTTCTATGAAGTAGTAATGCACATGCTGGGAATTATTCCACTGTCCACTGCACTGTGGGTCAAACTCGAAATCTAGGGGGACAAAATTAATTTTACGTTTTAATCATGAATTTAGAGTGAAAGCAACGTATATAATTTGTTTACTTCATAATAAACATCAGTTAAGACCTTCTTAAGCTACGTCTACACATGCAAGAAATTGTCTATGACTAGGAGTTGGATAGAGCATTCAGGTATCTCTTCAGAACAATTTTCTACCCGTAATTTACTTTTAACAAAGTCACAAAGTTCCACTTTTGACCTAATCGTCGAACCCAGTGCTTCAAACAGTTGTAAACGTGTGAGAACTGGTTGCGCGGCATCTCCTAAAATGTAAAATAACAAAGTAAGTTGCAAAAAGATGCAAAAATTCTTATTACATGCGTAAACTACAAGACTTTATCTACATTTTAGCATTAAGCAGAAAGTGATGCAGAGCGACGCAACATACTAAAAATCTAAGTGAAAATATAACTTTAAAAATAATAGTTAAATATTATATAATGCAAATATAGCTAAAATTACGTAACAATTACGCCCATTAATAACTGAAACACGTTACAAAGAGCATACCTTCAGCTGCATGTTCCATCTTAAACATCACACTAACCGCAAAGACAACCAAACCACAGCCACTTACATTCACCCTCCAATTCAGAGTGCTAGAACAGTGGTGACAGATTCACACTAAGATGCCAGAATAGTGAGCGGTAATTATATGAGAATGCTGTAGAAGTAATAAATTTTATTTTTTTAATTATGAAAATAAATAATTTTGTCCTCCTTGATTTCGATTTTGACCCACTGTGCACTGGTGACCTAACTAACATTAGTTTGTAGTATACCAGTTATACCTGTACTTTACACAGCAATTCATAAATTTTCAGATCCCCTTTTCTCTGGAGCGCTTGAGAAGTACGATCACTTTGGAAAAATATGTATTATTTGTGCATAGTGAGAACTGAAAGCTCACTAAGTTTGACGTGATTCGAAAACATAAACGAATGAGCTTCGTCGTGTAAGTTAGAGGGGTTTTACTGGATCAGATCGTAGTACTGGCTATTCGTCCCTATGGGACACTGGTTATATAAAAGTATTAAACCCTAGTGCAACCCGAGTAATACGTGTAGTCATAGTGTGGCAGTCCGAGAGTTGTCTGTGTCAATCCTGCGTTGGCAGAGTCAAATTTCACCCAGATAGACCCATTTCAAAGACGCCCGTTGGCGGGGCTCGAACCTACGGCTATCGAGTCCGCAGAGAGCTTGGTCCAATAATAATTCCAATAATAATGTTGAGGTATGTTTTCAGTTGGTCACCACTTAATTATTTGCAAAAAAAAACATGTATCACACCACTTGGGTGTAGATACGCTATTTCCTCACAGAATTAATTTTCTTGGCCGAATTGAGAATTGAACCAAGAACCCCTGAGAGGATAGAAGGCGACCTGACCAGGAATACGTTGCAGCGGATAGACACCGACGAACGCTATGACCAGGATAGAGTTGTTTGATTTCGACGGTTGCATATCATAGTCATATTTGGCCTTTAGATACGCTATTCCCTCACAAAGTCCCAGTGTGTAGGCTATACAACTTGTCTGATAACCTGTATTATTGTGGTGGTGGTAATAATGTGTATGTTCGTAATTGAAGCTAAGATTGGGAACGTGGTGGCTGTAATTTTAAGATGGAAGCCAACGTGGCCCATTTCTGGAGAAAAGCTGTGAAACCATATAAATTCACTTCTAACTTACGATGGCTGAGGTGGATATCAAACTCACTGAATGTGTTCCGTGCGCAATCACCGAACAGAATTAATTTTCTTGGCTAAATCGAGAATTGAACCCAGGACTGGAGACTTAATACGGACCGCCGAGAGGACAGAAATTGGCCTAACTAGGAATAGAACCACTGACTTTCAGTTTGAAATCTTCTCGTGGTGCGAGAATTGATGCATGGGACTATTGAGGTATGTATTAATAATTTCAGTAAATTAATACTATTTTCATGCCAGTTCATTATGCTTTGGATACGCCATTTCCACACAAAGTCCCAGGTGTTTGATGTCCCACACAAAGGCCTCGCAGCATGTCTAACCACGAACAAATAATCACCTTTCGCATCAAACGTGACTAGCAGCTCTGCGGCGAGGAGAGGAGAGAACCTGACCGCGCATGTCATTTTAAACAGGAGCCGTATAATGCTAATGCGACGAATGTCATAGAACTGTAACTCTTAACAAAGACTGTCAATGGTGTGACATTTCCTCACTTGCAAGCCAGCGTTATCGCGGTGGAACGAAATTCTCTTCTTATGCACCTATTTGTATTGTGCTCGGCGAGCGTTCTACAGGAGAATGAAGGGGGTATTTCTAAGCTGCCGGGAATATACGATACCTCACGTCAGGAAGCGCTGAAAGGCGGCACGTGGTTTATTATGTTAGAATGCTTTACAGGCAGTCAACACTATTGTGCCCAATTACATTAGGTGGAGAGTACAAATATTTGAACACCATAATCTGAAAGAAACATTACATAAATTAATATTAACACACAAAAAAGTGGGTGGGGCGTAAACATTGGATGATATGTTTCGATGGTTCCGCCATCGCCATCAGATCCTGTTCATGTGTTGTTGTTTGAGTCTTCAGTCTTTTGACTGGTTTGATGCAGCCTTCCATCCCTCCCTGCCCAGAGCTAATCGTTTCATCTCAACATTGCTACCACACCCTACATCCGAGGATATCTGTAAGGGGAGTTCCAATGGCCTATCTTCTTAATGTTAATATGTAATAACTTCATGTTCCTATTTCGTAGAAACTACTGGGTAGATTTAGATGAAATTTTATTGTCCTACTTAGTGATCATTTCTTATTACTTTAACACGGGCGTTTGGTGTTTCTACTACTGTGACCATAATAATATTTTTTTCTTTAATCCCAAATCCATCGTTTAAAAAATCTATATAATTATTTTTTTCATAATGTATTTGAGCTAGAACAAAATCGCTGTGTTAAAATCTCATTTACAAGCCAAGCTACAGGTGGTAACAATTTGGGACTTCTGTGATAAGTAGCAACTGAAAAATACGGAACATTTATTTGCAAAAGTTAAGTTCTGAGAAAATGCTTTTGTTTGTTCTAATTTTCAATGTTTTCTAATGCGCACTGCATTATTTAAATAAATAGTACTCATGTTTTGCAAATAGCAATATCAAATGTTATACATCATTTTAAACGTCACATTATATGAACATCTCAAAATTGATATATTTTCATATTTAATCCATTGGAACTCCCCTTCATAATCTAACCTTGGTCTACCCCTACAGTTCAGGTCCTCAACCCTTCCTTCCATACCTAAGCTTGCTATTCCGGGGTGTCTCAGTATGTGTCCGACCAACCTATCTCTTCTCTTCATTAGCAGTCGCCAGAAACATCTCTCCTCTCCCACTCGTCTTAATACCTCTTCATTTCTTACCTTATCTACCCATCTGATCTTCATCATTCTCCTGTAACACCACATTTCAAACGCTTCAATTCTCCTCTTTTCTGCTGCACCAATAGTCCAAGTTTCACTTCCATATAGTGCCACACTCCAGACAAAGGCTTTCAATAATGACATCCTAATAGCTAAATCTATATTCGATGTCAACAGATTCCTTTTCTGTAGAAATGCTTTCCTTGCCAGAACCAACCTACTTTTTATATCCTCTTTGTTTCGTCCATCACTGGTTATTTTGCTTCCTAAATAACACACGTCTCCTACTTCCTTTAGATATTCACCAGCCAATTTAATGTTTGAGGTTCTGATTTATTTCGGCTGCATTCCAATATTTTGTTTTACATTTATTGATTTTCATCATGAATTTTTTCCTCAAGACGGAGTCCATACCATTTGAAAACTCATTCAATTCCTCTGGCGTATTGGTCAAGATGACGATGTCATCAGCAAATCTCAGAGTAGATAAGTAGGCTATATGTTTACACTTATGTAATAAAATGCACACGAAAAGAAGTTTTGCATATACTTACCAAATCGAATGGCGGTGGTACAAAACTTATTTTAGGAGTCCGCCATTGCACGAATGGAATAGACTGCGACGTCGCCGGACATAAGCTGTGCCGAACATGTCTGGGATATGCTGAAGCGTACTATTGCTCAGCGTTCAGGCACTCCCATAACCCGCCAAGAGTTCATGGAGGCCACCGTTGAAGAGTGGGATCGCCTGCCTCAAGAGGATCTGGACAACTTGATCTGTGGGTTGCCACGGCGAGTAAGAGCCGTGCTGGACGCCCGTGGTTGCCATGTTCCTTATTTATACGTCACAGGATGACAATATTACAACACATATCAGTCCCTGTATTCCTGTTTGTAATTTTTTGTTTACACATGAATGAAGTCTGCAGCATTTGTCAGAGAGCCGTCTCTTTGTAATAACCTCACCACATAATGTTCTGCATCTTGGCAAACAAGTGTTATGCAAAACGTTTTTTGATGTGTATATTGTATTTACGCGTTGAGCCTTGGGCAGCCTCTGCCAGAACTGGGTCTCGTGGAACCCGCATAACAGGAAAGACGGGCACACACCCAGCCCTTGACAGAACTGTGGAATAACAGGAAAGCAAGGCACACAGCCAGCCCTTGGCAGAAATGTGTCGCATCGAGCCTTGGGTAGCTCCTGTTTGGACTGTGTCGCGTCGAGCACGAATAACAGGAAAGCAGGCACACAGCCAGCCCCTACCAGAACTGCGTCGCGTCGAGCCTTACTGTTTTGCGAGGCTAATGCACAACAATGATATTGAAATGCGATATTTCTCTCACGGGTCCACTAGTAAGAATGTAGCCTATTAAGTTACAAGAGAATGAAAACAGCACGACTATGTCTAACAAGTGTATGAATGGGGCTATAGAGCCTTGCGGGGACAAACAAACCGTTATCTGCATTCGCACGACTTTTATTCGCATCCGCACATTTGTTATCCGAATCTACTGGCATTACAATATATTTTTCATTATACTATAAAGCATGAAGAAACACATTTAGACATTTGAGGAGAAAGTCGTTCCCTTAGGATATGTGAGTCATGTGCTATATATAAAATGAATGTTATTACAGCCAGAGTTGCAACCCTTTCCATTTCGGAGTGTTAAATATGCTTAATTAATGACATTATTTGAATTTTATTAACTTAAATCATCATCTTACATTTGTCATGAAAAAAACATAACGGAAAAATATCTGTCATAACATCCAGGTCCTAGTAATGATATTCAACAAGTTCGGATTGTAATCCAAAACTATCCGCAAATTTACTCCTAACATTATCCGCAGTTTATCCGCACAGCCATGCAAACTATATCCACGTGTCCAAACATTTTGCGCATATCCGCGGATGTCCACATCCACGCAGGGTAAGGAGCTATAGAGCTTCCACGAGTCAAAATGACACCGAAGCTTATGCATAGCGAACTTCCGGTCCGTGAATCTCCATTTGATTTTCATTGGCAATGAATCGTCCGTGATTATTTCCATTATTATTTCGGATTGTGGTTTTGTTTTTAGGTGTTCCACTTATGAAATAAGAACTACAGTAGAGGGTTGGCCTTTCTCGAATATTCCAAAGACAAGTGTCTCCTAAAAGAGTACTAAGTTAAACTTCGCAACAGAAAGGACCATAACAAACAGCTTGCCTACAAAGTGTGCGATTTGCTCATTTAAAACGGCAGTGGTCTGACATATCTTTGATTACAATTGTATTAAGTCGGTGCCAATTTAATATGTTGTATGTGAGAATATTATAATCAGTTGCTGTCCGGTTTTTACATTGGTATATTATGGTTTAACTTGACCCGTTTAAATGCTAAAATGAGACGAAAACTACTAGTTATAAGCTATACTCCGTACCGGTAACATTTACTAATAACTCATCATTTTTTCTTTAATATTTATTTAATCATTATAATTATAATAGCCTATCTATTAACACTCATTTAACCAATAATCATTTTATAATTATATACATATTCCTGGTATTACAAGAAAGAGATATTTGAAAGCATATGCGGTTCCATCTTAGAATCCAGCCGTGCCCATTTTTCAGTACGGAAAATTTTAAGTTACTAGACCAAACATGTGGCCGCAAAACTTTCAAAAATTGCTCATTTATATCTTCATCGTAGTCTACGTAAAGTAGTATACGGAAATCACTGAAAGGGAAGGGGGTTTATGGCCTGAATTTCACGAACTAACGAACCTCATTTTGCATGAATTATGGAATCCGATACCTTCTAATGGAGATTTGGATTGTCTGTCTTTGAAAATATTTTAGTCAATAATTTTAAACAAGTTGTCAGAAAACTAAATACAAAAAGCTGCGTGCCAACTACGGTGCAAAGTTGCTCTGTGATAAAAAATAACAACCTTGCCAAGATTTTACGACTTGCATACCGTACAGTAAAATACAGTAATCAATTAGAGAAACAATTTCTTCGTCACGATCTTTAAAAAATATTCAAACATAATCAGTTGTAAATTGACGGGAAAATGGGCACAATTTAGAGACTACGCGTGTTGTATGCAGCACAACGTTAACTGACATTTCGCACCATAATGAATAAACACATGCAGAGCATTTTCATTGTACACAGCTGAAGATCGTATCATTATTGGTGCATTTTACAACTTTTATTTCTCCTAACAACAATAATTTGTTTAGTTACATGCAAGGAAACTTTTAGTACACAGTTCCCATTGCCTCCAGTACCTGACTACTAAACCGGAAGCCGGTTATGCATAACCATACGCCAGTAGCGCGTCCTATGGCAAGTGAAAAAAGGAAAGAAAGTGTTAGCTCTATAGGTAGGCCTAATTGATGCTATCTGAGCAGACATACGCATTTCCCGCGTGACTGTACCTGGCGCCATTCCAAGCTGACTGCAGACAAACAAAGATAATTTCCTAACTTGACCTCAAACGAGTTACACCATACGCACACATTTACACGGGTCTGACAGCCAGTGATGTACCTAGCCACTTGTTGAAGCTACTACATCTACTACTACAACAACCAGTAAAAACGTAGGCCTACCGTACTTACTACTTTCACGTAGAACTAAACCGTTTGTTGTTGCTGTTAATTCATTTTAGAAGCTTCGGATATCTTGTAGCATCACCCCCGTGCATTTTGCTGGGTGTTGAATTTTAATAATAATAATGTATGCATGTATGGATGTATGTATGTCTACTCTTTATTATTCCCGTATTCCAACGGGGTCGGGGTTGAGATGTGATGAAAGACTTTGTGGTGGATGGTTTTTACAGCCGGA
Source organism: Meconema thalassinum (assembly GCA_946902985.2). NCBI lineage: Eukaryota > Metazoa > Arthropoda > Insecta > Orthoptera > Tettigoniidae > Meconema > Meconema thalassinum. The sequence continues at coordinate 1,072,086,935 of OX336389.2, forward strand.
TGCCGTTCCTGACGCCAACTTCATGAGAGGAGTTAATGAGAGATGAAATGAATGATGGTGAATGAAAATGGGCAAAGATATAGAAGAAATCGGCCGTGGCCTGTTGGAAGGTACCGTCCCAGCATTTGCCTGGAGTTGAAAATGGGTAATCCCGGAAAACTATTTCAAGGTCGGCCGACGGTGGGACTCGAACCCACGTCTACCGAGTCCGCAGAGAGCTTTGCCCCATGGCGTAGCACTGCGCGTTAGTGAGCGTAGCTACCGTTGTAGGTGATTTTAATAATAATAATTATAATGTTATTGGGTTTGCTTCCTTTTTAACTCGTGTGGGTCTAAGGGCAGATAACCTCGAAGTTCCGCCCCTTAAAACAACAATAACTAACTCGTGTGGGTTTTAGAGACTCCAGGATGCCAGAATTTTGTTCCGAAGAGGGTCTTAAACATACCAGTAAATCTAATGAAACGGCTCCCTCGCATTTGCGCACCCTCAAATGCCAACTGATTGGGCCAGGATGCGATCCTGCAACCTTGGAAACAGCAGGTGAGAACGTTACCGCTGAGCCCCGCAGCCAGTTGTGAATTGAATTTTGATTGATAATAATGTAAATGTAATTGTAGTTATCAAGGTCGATGATTGGGGTAGGTACCATATTGGCATTTGCCTGTAGAGTGTGTGGCTGCTTTCAGAGCCAAGATTCGAATCTTTGACCTCCGGAATTCCTGCGTCCCATAGCAATCATGGCTACGCTGCGGGGTACTGAATGGATACAATGTCCGAGTGTAACTAAACTCCTTCCCCGATATACTGAACCAGCAGTGAAACATTCCGCTCATGCAATCCAGCTGTTCAATGATGAACACGGGACGGATAACGCGTGAACTCAGCGTGTAGCCTAACCACTGAGGCGAGGGTAAGGATTTAAAAGGTGGTGTTAGTAGTAAACGAATGAATTATCATGTTGGAAGCCATTACTCAGTATTGCCTTAGTAATCATAATAATGCTCTTCAGTCGGTCAACATGATTGTACCCCATTGAAATTGTTTTTTCCCTAAACCTGAACAAAAATGATTGAATGATATTAATAAATTCAGTTGGATGACCAGTTTCGATCTTCAAGCGATCATCAACAGATCCTTTACACTTAAGCCTAAATGAAATTTACTTATTAATCTCATGAAATTGATTTTCAAGTTTAGGGAAACACCCATTACAGTTGGGTACAATCACGTTGACCGACTGGAAAGCACTATTGTTGATTTTAGTAACGTATGCATTTGTAACTGAGGCTAGGATCGAGAAGGAAGCGGCCGTAGCCTGAGGTTAGGAACTCTACTGGAGTAGAAGTAGGAGAACACAAAAAATACAGTACTTCCAAAATGGCTGAGGAGAAATCGAACCAACTTCTTCTTAGCTTTGCCTCACGAGACTGAGTGTACCTTGTTCCATTTCTTAGACCAGAATTAGGTTTCTTGGTAGATCTTTGTCGAGATCGTGTAATTGTCAAGCTGCTTGCCTCCCACCAAGTCATGTGCAAATTTTGAGGTGAAATGTCACGTCTCCCTTCCTTCCTTCCTTCCTTCCTTCCTTCCTTCCTTCCTTCCTTCTTTGCTTCCTTCCTTCCTTCCTTCCTTTTTTTCTACCATCCTTCCATGGCAGAGCCAAACATCAAATCCAAACCTCAAGGATGACACCAAAGGATTCTGGCTACTACACCAAGAGGTGGTCAAACTCCAGTCTGAGGAGCGAAAAGGAAAGCGCCTAACCCCCTGAACATAACGAAAGAGATTCTCACCTCAACCACCTAAGAGTTGACTCCAGTTACAAGTGCAGACACAACAATAATACTGGTTAACATCCAGATCCCCGATCTTACACACACACACACACAAGAAGAAGAGGCCAATAACCGGAAGCCCGCAAATGAATTAAACATACACATATAGTTTCAAATTGATTTCAGAACTGTACATTCAATATACAGTATTTCAATATATTGGTTCATTATCAATCGTTTGGCCCCCGTGGAGATGTGAAAATCTAGTCAAATTTCTACAACCTTCACAGGTATTTTTAAGGCAAAATATAGTTGGAATAATGTAGAAAACATCCAAATGTTCAAAAATTAGAAGAGTAGGATTTCAACGAATGTTCCAATATTATACTCGATAAGAATGTTAATCCTAATGGTATAATGTCCCCATTAACTGCCGTATTTTTTAGATGTCAGGTATCCACGATAACGAACATGAAGGACAGTATCAACCTAGATGATAAAGAAGACCTTCTTTTATTATTCTTTACGAGATTCACCAATCCAGGCATAAACTCAAGAGGTGAAACTCTCACCCCACATTTTACATTCACTATGGACTTGTCATAGCGCTCATTAATATAAAGTACTGACCGTAATGAGGACACGCAGGCTCTGCTACCTCAGAACAGTGTAAAACAATGACGGAATATAAAGCTTCTCCTTTATAAAGGAGAATCCTTTGGCTTGACAAAAGACATAACCATTACCAGTCTTCCAGGACTAACCATACGTCTTGGCTTAGTCCTTTCCCTGCCCTCCTACAGAAAAAGAAAGATGATGGTGTATGTTTTACTTCTAATTTCTAGTTCCCCCCTGAAGTTGATCTCTACATAATGATAGCTTTCTAAGTTTTAAAGAAATTAATCAAACTGTAGGATGACACCAAACGATTCTGGCTACTACACCAAGAGGTGGTCAAACTCCAGTCTGAGGAGCGAAAAGGAAAGCGCCTAACCCCCTGCTTCTAAGATATTGAGATTATAGATATGTAGATGTTGATCCCGTGCTCGTATCAATTTCATACAAAAAACATAATAATTATGTTATTGGTTTTACGTTCCTGTTAACTACCGAGGCTTTTAGAGACGCCGGGATGCTGTAATTTTACCCCGAAAGGGATCTTTAACGTGCCAGTAAATCAACGGACACGGCTCCCTCACATTTACGCACTCTCAAATACCGAATGACTGCGCCGGGATTCGATCCCGCTATCTTGATTTCAACAGGCCATAAAACAAATACAGTAGTTCCATGAAGAACTAAATAGCCTATTTTCATATATTCTACCGGGTGTTTCCATTTAAAAACTCTTCCGCCTATTAAATGGACATTCCGGGTGGTGGATTAAGTAGCTTTTGGATCATGAGCTACATTGCGGTGCAGTATAGAGAAACAATTTCAAACTCAAATTCAATATTCGAACGTTGTCGTCATTTCCCACAATACTTAGAATGATGATTATTTTAAGATAGCAAAATTGTCTTTTAATGGTAATAGTGTACGCCCTGCCTTAAATCAAAGCATTCATCGTTGCTCAAGATATCTCACATCAAATAATTTCCAGCACTGGAAAATATGTGTCCAAACGTCACACCATGCGGTTTGTCTACAGCACATACTGTAAATAAAACACTAAGGAATTGTTTAACAGACAGGTTTATCAACTTACTGCGAGACTGGTTCAATAGAACAGTAAAATATGTTCCTTTTCAAAAATGAACGTGCGTATTATTTGGGGGGCGGAATACCTCGGTGTTCTACCGCTTTAAACAGTCACCACCACCACAAGTAACAAAAAAGACGTGCTTGAATATATATTCCTTACAGTATCGGTTAATTGTGACCCCTACCACTAAATGACATTTTGCTGTCACAGGAGTTAGTTTTAAGAAATGTCAAATGCACGGCTTCAATAATTTACAAGAGCATGCATGCTACAAAAGTCACTACTATTAGATAGTGATTATGATAATGGCTCATTTTACGATGCTTCACTTAGAATGCTTGAATAGGACATGTAAAATAAGAATATCATTTTAATTTTTTTGAACTGAAAACAATTGAGCAAATTTATATGCCAAGAATCACTGCTCTCAGAGGATTAGATAACCATGGCATAAATCCAGTCTTTCAGCTAAAATGAGGTATTTGAGCTACAACAAACTACTCCAATTTCCATAATAATCAGAACATTCATCCCCCTTTTTTATACCAGAATGTCACTACACTAATATCACCCTATATGAATAACTGTCTCCCTAAAATGCTCATAAATCGACTAATAAATGAGTGCTACTTCAAATTGATAATGCCGGCGATAAATCCAACAAATATTTGACATGAGCATCATCCTAAATCCTATCACACATCATCTGATCTTCAATGCATCCGTCATTGTTAATAATCACTTTAAAAATCTCTAAGGAGAGTTAAGATATGGAAAATAAAAATAATAATCTCTTACATAAATCTTCTTCCAATCGCTCAGAAATATCCTTCACTGTGTAAACACTGTCACTGATAATAAAAGCATCCAAAATCTTCTTTTGGTGACTTGGTCTATCACTCATTAATAATAAAACAAGATGTTCAGTAAAGAACATATAGCCTACTTTCTCCTAAATGCATGGGTATTGTTATAACTCTTTGTCCTTTTCAAGGAGTATGATTGAATGTTGGTTGTAGTAGCTTGTTGAAATACAACGTGCTATAGGGATATTAAACATGAATATGAGGTGCCCTTTGCTAGTGCTACCTCTGTACCAAATTTCGTTCAATTCGGTTTCACCGTGTTCGAATTAATAGGAGGAATAAATTTTGACATAAAGATGGCCGCCATCCGCAAACTATTGGGCTGATGTTCTTGCAGTTTGGTCAGAATATGTTTCCCACATCAAGATATGGTGTTGTAAAATTTGGTAGAGACTAGATTATTAGGTTGGTCGTAATTACATTTTAGCTTGTAACATTTGGGTGGCCGCGATTACGTTTCCGTCATGATAGCGGTGATATGAAACATGACACTGAGGTGCCCTTTGCTAGTGCTACCTCTGTACCAAATTTCGTTCCATTCGGTTTCACCGAGTTTGAATTAATAGGGGGAATCGATTCTGACACAAAGATGGCCGCCATCCGCAAACTATTAGGCGAATGACCTATTAGATTGGTCAAAGGATGCTCCCTCCATAAAGGTATGTAGTTGCAAAATTTGGTAGAGATCGGATGGTTATGTTAGTCGTAATTTGATTTAAGCTTTAAACATTTGTGTGGCCGCCATTACGTTTCTGTCAATATGGCGGCGATAATAATCATGACACTGAGATGCCCATTGCTAGTGCTACCTCTGTACCAAATTTCGTTCCATTCGGTTTCACCGAGTTTGAATTAATAGGGGGAATCGATTCTGACACAAAGATGGCCGCCATCCGCAAACTATTAGGCGAATGACCTATTAGATTGGTCAAAGGATGCTCCCTCCATAAAGGTATGTAGTTGCAAAATTTGCTAGAGATCGGATGATTAGGTTAATCGTAATTTGATTTAAGCTTTGAACATTCGTGTGGCCGCCATTACGTTTCAGTCAAGATGGCGGCGATATAAAACATGACACTGAGGTGCCCTTTGCTAGTGCTACCTCTGTACCAAATTTCGTTCCATTCGGTGCCACCGTGATCGAATTAATAGGGGGAATCAATTTTGACATAAAGATGGCCGCCATCCGCAAACTACTAGGCTAATGACCTATTAGATTGGTCAAAGGATGCTCCCTCCATAAAGGTATGTTGTTGCAAAGTTTGGTAGAGATCGGATGGTTATGTTAGTCGTAATTTAACTTAAGCTTTGAACATTTGTGTGGCCGCCATTACGTTTCTGTCAATATGGCGGCGATATAAAACATGACACTGAGATGCCCTTTGCTAGTGCTACCTCTGTACCAAGTTTCGTTCCATTCGGTTTCACCGTGTTTGAATTAATAGGCGGAATTGATTTTCACACAAAGATGGCCACCATCCGCAAACTATTAGGCTAATGACCTATTCATTTGGTCAAAGGATGCTTCCTCTATAAGGGTATGTTGTTGCCAAATTTGGTAGAGATCGGATGATTAGGTTAATCGTAATTTGATTTAAGCTATGAACATTTGTGTGGCCACCATTACGTTTCCGTCAAGATGGCGGCGATATAAAACATGACACTGAGGTGCCTTTTGTTAGTACTACCTCTGTACCAAATTTCGTTCCATTCGGTTGCACCGTGTTTGAATTAATAGGGGGAATCGATTCTGACACAAAGATGGCCGCCATCCGCAAACTATTAGGCGAATGACCTATTAGATTGGTCAAAGGATGCTCCCTCTATAAAGGTATGTAGTTGCAAAATATGGTAGAGATCGGATGATTAGGTTAATCGTAATTTGATTTAAGCTTTGAACATTCGTGTGGCCGCGATTACGTTTCAGTCAAGATGGCGGCGATATAAAACATGACACTGAGGTGCCCTTTGCTAGTGCTACCTCTGTACCAAATTTCGTTCCATTCGGTTCCACCGTGTTCGAATTAATAGGGGGAATCAATTTTGACATAAAGATGGCCGCCATCCGCAAACTATTAGGCTAATAACCTATTAGATTGGTCAAAGGAGCCCTCCATAAACGTATGTTGTTGCAAAGTTTGGTAGAGATCGGATGGTTATGTTAGTCGTAATTTAACTTGAGCTTTGAACATTTGTGTGGCCGCCATTACGTTTCTGTCAATATGGTGCCGATATAAAACATGACACTGAGATGCCCTTTGCTAGTGCTACCTCTGTACAAAACTTCGTTCTATTCGGTTTCACCGTGTTTGAATTAATAGGGGGAATTGATTTTCACACAAAGATGGCCGCCATCCGCAAACTATTAGGCTAATGACCTATTCATTTGGTCAAAGGATGCTTCCTCTATAAGGGTATGTTGTTGCAAGATTTGGTAGAGATCGGATGATTAGGTTAATCGTAATTTGATTTAAGCTTTGAACATTTGTGTGGCCGCCATTACGTTTCCGTCAAGATGGCGGCAATATAAAACATGACACTGAGGTGCCTTTTGTTAGCACTACCTCTGTACCAAATTTCGTTCCATTCGGTTGCACCGTGTTCGAATTAATAGGGGGAATCGATTTTCACACAAAGATGGCCGCCATCCGCAAACTATTAAGTTGATGACCTATTAGTTTGGTCAAAGGATGCTCCCCCCATAAAGGTATGCTGTTGCAAAATTTGGTAGAGATCGGATGATTAGGTTAGTCGTAATTTGATATAAGCTTTGAACATTTGTGTGGCCGCCATTACGTTTCCGTCAAGATGGCGGCGATATAAAACATGACACTGAGGTGCCTTTTGTTAGTACTACCTCTGTACCAAATTTCGTTCCATTTGGTTGCACCGTGTTCGAATTAATAGGGGGAATAAATATTCACACAAAGATGGCCGCCATCCGCAAACTATTACGCTGGTGACCTATTGGGTTGGTCAAAGGATGCTCCCCCCATAAAGGTATGTTGTTGCAAAATTTAGTAGAGATCGGATGATTAGGTTAGTCGTAATTTGATTTAAGCTTTGAACATTTGTGTGGCCGCCATTACGTTTCCGTCAAGATGGCGGTGATATAAAACATGACACTGAGGTGTCCTTTGCTAGTGCTTCTTTTGTACCAAATTTCGTTCAATTCGCATTCACCGTGTTCGAATTGTTAGGGGGGGACAGACATTCAGAGTACACACACTCACACACAGACACACACACACAGACTCACACACACACATACACACACACACACACAGACTCACACACACACATACACACACACAGACAGACACACTTTTTTCGCCCTGTGTTGATCTCATAAGTCTACTTTCATTTTTTGCAAAAATCGAAAGTAGGCTAAAATGCGTTAAAAGTTCCTTATTCTAATCACTCCAAGAATTATCAAACTAACTATCCTGTCACTAACGAATATTTACATCCTCAAGAAAAATAATTGTTCACTTATCATCTATCATCTATATATATAAAAATCAATGTAACGTGATAGTTTGTCTGTGGGTGTGTGTGTATGTCTCCTATGCGTTCATATACCATTCGTCCGATTGCGATGAAACTTGGGTGAGATGTTGATTACACTCCAAGGAAGGTTTCTGACTTAGTAAATCCATTTTACAATAGGTAGCGCACGCGTAGATTCAACAAATGAGCGACGATGCGCGAAGCATTTCAACAAAGTCCCGTATGTGTTCATATACCATTCGTCCGATTGCGATGAAACTTGGGTGAGATGTTGAGTACACTCCAAGGATGGTTTCTGACTTAGTAAATCCATTTTACAATAGGTAGCGCACGCGTAGATTCAACAAATGAGCGACGATGCGCGAAGCATTTCAACAAAGTCCCGTATGTGTTCATATACCATTCGTCCGATAGCGATGAAACTTGGGTGAGATGTTGAGTACACTCCAAGGAAGGTTTCTGACTTAGTAAATCCATTTTACAATAGGTAGCGCACGCGTAGATTCAACAAATAAGCGACGATGCGCGAAGCATTTCAACAAAGTCCCGTATGTGTTCATATACCATTCGTCCGATTGCGATGAAACTTGGGTGAGATGTTGAGTACACTCCAAGGATGGTTTCTGACTTAGTAAATCCATTTTACAATAGGTAGCGCACGCGTAGATTCAACAAATGAGCGACGATGCGCGAAGCATTTCAACCAAGTCCCGTATGTGTTCATATACCATTCGTCCGATAGCAATGAAACTTGGGTGAGATGTTGAGTACACTCCAAGGAAGGTTTCTGACTTAGTAAATCCATTTTACAATAGGTAGCGCACGCGTAGATTCATCAAATGAGCGACGATGCGCGAAGCATTTCAACAAAGTCCCGTATGTGTTCATATACCATTCGTCCGATTGCGATGAAACTTTGGTGAGATGTTGAGTACACTCCAAGGAAGGTTTCTGACTTAGTAAATCCATTTTACAATAGGTAGCGCACGCGTAGATTCAACAAATGAGCGACGATGCGCGAAGCATTTCAACAAAGTCCCGTATGCATTCATATACCATTCGTCCGATAGCGATGAATCTTGGGTGAGATGTTGAGTACACTCCAAGGAAGGCTTCTGACTTAGTAAATCCATTTTACAATAGGTAGCGCACGCGTAGATTAAACAAATGAGCGACGATGCGCGAAGCATTTCAACAAAGTCCCGAATGCATTCATATACCATTCGTCCGATAGCTATGAAACTTGCGTAAAATGTTGTGTACACTGCAGGGAAATTTTCTGGCTTAGTACATCCACTTTACAATAGGCAGCGCACGATTAGATTCAACAAATGAGCTACGACGCGCGAAGCATTTCAACAAAGTCACGTTTGCGTTCATATACCATTCGTCCGATAGCGATGAAACTAGGCTGAGATTTTGTGTGCACTCCAGGGAAGGTTTCTAGCTTAGTAAATCCCTTTAAAAATAGGTAGAGCACGAGTAGAATCAACAAATGAGCAACGGCGCGCGAAGCGTTTCAACAAAGTCCCATTTAATTTCATATACCATTCATCCGATAGCGATGAAACTTGGGTGAGATGCTGTGTACACTCCAGGGAAGGTTTCTGGCTTAGTACATACATTTTACAATAGGTAGCGCACCAGTAGATTCAACAAATGATCGATGACACGCGAAGCGTTTCAACAAAGTCCCGTATAAAGTCATATACCATTCGTCTGATAGTGATAAATGTTTGGTGAATTGTTGTGTACACTCCAGGAAAGGTTTCTGGCTAAGTAAATCCATTTTACAATACGAAGCGCACGTTTATGTTCAACAAATGAGTGACTACGCGCGAAGCGTTTCGACAACGTCCCGTATACGTTCACATACCATTCATCCGATTGCGATGAAACTTGGGTGAGATGTTGTGTACACTCCAGGGAAGGTTTCTGGCTGAGTACATCCATATTACAATATGTAGCGCAAGAGTAGAATCAACAAATGAGCGACGACACGCGAAGCGTTTCAACCAAGTCCCGTATGCATACATGTACCATTCGTCCGTACCTAAGAAACTTGGGTGAGATGTTGTGTACACGTCATGGAAAATTTCTGGCTTAGTAAATCCCCTATACAATATGCAGCGCACAAGTTGATTCAACAAATGAGGGACGACGCGCGAAGCGTTTCAACAAAGTCCCGTATAAGGTCATATACCATTCTGCCGTTAGCGGTGAAAATTGGGTGAAATATGGTTGACACTCCAAGGAAGGTTTCTGGCTTAGTAAATACATTTCACAGTAGGTAGCACACGAGTAGATTCGACAAATGAACGACGATAGCGATGAAACTTGGGTGAGATGTTGTGGACACTTACGTGACGGTTTCTAACTTAGTAAATACATTTTACAGTAGGTAGCGCACGAGTAGATTTAACAAATGAGTGACGGAGTGCGAATCGTTTAAACAAAATCAGGTATGCGTTCATATACTATTCATCCGATTGCGATGAAACATTGATCAGTTATTTTGTACCCGCCAGGGAAGGGGAGTTAGTAAATCCATTTCACAATAAGTAGCGCAAGAGTAGATGCAACAAATGGGTGACGACGCGCGAAGCATTTCAACAAAATTCCCTATTGCGTTCATATAACATTCTTCGATTGCGATGAAACTTTGATGAGTTATTGTGTACACGCCAGGGAAGGGCTTCGACTTAGTAATACATTTCTCAATAGGTAGCGCACGAGTAGATTCAACAAATGAGTGACAGCGCACGAATCGTTTAAACAAAAACCCCTATACGTGCATATACCATTCATCCGATTGCGATGAATCATTGATGAGTCATTGTGTACACGCCAGGGAAGGGTTTCGACTTAGTAAATCCATTTCACAATAGGTAGCGTACGATTAGAATCAACAAATGAGTGACAGCGATGAAACTTTTTGAAAGTTGTTGTGCACGCTCCCTCGAATGGTTCTAAATTAGAAAATCCATTTTATGATAGCTTAGAGGCAGTTAACATGTTGTGTATCCAAAAGCACTTCAAGAAACAGAATTTGAACGCCAACACTTTCTTTGATTGGCATTGCAACGCATGCCGGGTACAGCTTGTTCTAAATAAAAGACTTATTTACTTCATGCCATTAGAATTATCAACAAAATCTTCTCTTCATAAATCAATCGCACTCATCACAATCCATTGCTTATTTAGTTGAGGAATTTTATTAAGGAAAACATTGAGTTCATTCCACATCACAAATCCACTCATATTGTCATATTCTATCTTGTGTTCAAATGGTAAAAGTCTCTACCTGACATAACCTCCAAATCAGTTGAGATCAGACATCGAATTCGTCAACATCGTGTCTATAATAATACATAAAACTTCTCATTGCGTTATTAACACACAACAGCTGATCCTGAATGCGTCTATCATATCAATCATCACCTTAAAAATCTGTCACGTATTTATCATTTTTTTTTGTCGTGTGGCCTCCTGAGAGGCCGAGTGCAGGTCTTTCTAGTCGACGCCCGTGGGCGACCTGCACGTCGGGATGAAAGATGGAACGGATGAAGATGAATGAAATTGGGCAAGGATGTGGTAGGAAGCGGCCGTGGCCTATCAGAAGGTACCATCCCAGCATTTGCCTGGTGTTGAAAATGGGAAACCACGGAAAACCATTTCAAGGACGGCCGACGGTGGGGCTCGAACCCACGCGTCTACTGAGTCAGCAGAGAGCTTGGCCCCATGACCTAACACTGCGCTTTAGGCAGCGTAGCCACTGCTGTCGGTACGTATTTATCATAACTCCAGAGAGTAAAATATCAGCCATTACAACTCTTTTATAAATGGTGTTCAATAATAATATTACTCGATGACTTCATTTCTCTCACTTAAAGCACAATAACATGACCTCTTAACACAATTACATTTCAAAGACATAACCCTATAAAGCCCAATAACATTCCACCTCATAAAGCCCAATAACATTCCAATTTGCAGACATTTATGAACACACTTTTGTCTAAATTAATTCGCAGATCTACCTAGCTGCAGCAATAACTTCTCCATAATGCAGTGTCACAATCCTTCATAATGGTAATTGACCACGGGACAATTCCCATCATTGTGGTATACCATAATAATTAGGGGTGGTGTTATTTCGCAAATGCGATAAATCGTTAAATACTCATAATGGCTTGCACTCTTGTATTTTCACTTTTTGCGATCTGAAAGCCACTCTTTAATATGTTTTGAGAAAGAGACAAAATGCGAAATTGACCCAAAATGCGAAAATTATACCACAATGCTACATAAATGCGAAATCTACGATTTTTTAACATAACGTCTTTTATTCTTTCATTTCGTATGGAAACTCAAATGAGGAGTTTCTGCACCCTTTAAATGTTTATAACGGCTTGACCACTGGTCGTGAATGCGGAAAATATTCCCTAATGCACTATTCGCCCATCCGTCCATCACTTAAAATTCCTTCGCGTAGGTCAACTTAACAAGTGCTGAGATAGTGAGACCAAAAATGTCTATAAAACAGCTCATTCAAGAACGTTAATGATTCATGAACTTCCATGCACTTACCCACTGTGTTAAGTAATACCTGTGTAATACTTTGACTTCTAACCATTTTTCTCCGTGTTACATTAACCAAATTAATTTAAAATAAATTCATAATTTATTACATGCATATTTATCTCACGATTAACCTTTCATAAGTGTATATTTAATTTCACATTAATGTCATTTCAAAATTACTCATTTGTTACATTTTACCCAAATTTGAATTTTTTTTTCTTCAAAGTGCTATAGAATGGTAAATTTCAAATGTATAAAAGCTACAAAATGCTAACTGTTCAAACCAAAATGCTCAATTTCTGATTTCAAAATTCTAAACATCACCCACCCTAACCAAAATACATTTATATCACTGCAGTCGCCATGGCTAAAATAACCATCATGCTTTTATATCTATGATACCATGATCCATCTAATAATTATCGTCCTTGTTCAAAATCCCTGTATTCATCATAATAGTTAGCATAATGATACGTGTCCGATCTTTCCTTCGAAATTATTGTGACACTTTTCAAATAAAATTAGCTCAAATAACTTCTGTCGTCTAGTACCAGCCAACTTGTTACAACATTCCTAATCATGAAAAGAAAATTACAGGAGATTAATTAATAATTAATAAATTAATTAATTTCCATGTCCTGTATAAAGGAGTACAAGGAGGACTGAAAGGATTCTCGCCAGCGTAAAACACCAGGAAACCACAGCGGATAATTAATTTATAATTAATATTATTTAATTAATTATTATTTATTTAGTCAATTTACCCTCTAGGCTGGTGGTTCCCACGGACTCAGCGAGGGAACTCACCACTACCGCCTCTATGGGCAGTGTCCTGGAGCTTGGAACATCTGGTCGGGATGAATACAACTGGGGAGGTGTGATCAGCACTTCGCCCAGGCGGCCTCACCTGTAAAGCGAACAGGGGCCTCATGAGGGTTGGGAATGGATGGAAGATTGGGATGGATAGGCGAGGAAGAGGGAAGGAGGCGGCCGTGGCCTTAAAGTAGGTACCATCCCGGCATTTGCCCGAAGACGAAGTGGGAAACCACGGAAAACCACTTCGAGGATGGCTGAGGTGGGAATCGAACCCCCTCTACTCATTTGGACCACCCGAGGCTGAGTAGACCCCGTGTCGTGACCTACCTGGCCTGTGAGACGTTCTGGCAGGTTGACAGCTCCTTGGCGATTTTCCCTTCTAGCCGAGCGGTTTACTAGATAAGGGAACTTGAGGTTCGTAGAAGTGCACTCAGGTCTGTATTAGCGCTACTAAGTCTTTACTGCTACTTGACATCTAGCATGTCTCCGCGAGGCTGAATTCTGCTCGCGCGCGTTACGACGTTACTCGGGCAAGAACTGAGGCGTGAGAACTACTCCAACTACTCTGCAAGTCTCTGCGACAACTTTGCAACTCTGCCGCTCCGCTACTCTGTAACAACTCTTGCTACTCTGTAATAACTCTGTCGCTCGCCATTTTGGATACCATTATATCCAACTAGAGATGACCTCGAGTCCATCTCTCCCTTCCACTGAGACCTGTGGTCCATTCCACTCCCAGTGCCTAGCAAGTGCTGCTCCCTCAGCCAGCGGCGACTGTCCGTACTCGTGTCTACGTGACTTCCAAGGTTCAATTTCTGGCCTGGCTTGTGACTATGAATCACTCTCTCTACAGTACAGAGTACCGGATCAAGTGTCCTTTTGTACCATCAATATTTACAGACCTCGGAACACATCCTGGCTCCAGCAGTCTTACTCCCTTAAGAAATACATTTCTGGCTTACAGAAGCTCACATCCAACTTAGTAATAATAATAATAACTCTATTGCCCTTATGTATAATGTTCCTTCGAACCGCAGTCCTGGGTTCTGAATCATGGAGGTTCACAGTCACGACACCTCCCTCCCCAGGGAAGAAATGGGTGCAATCCTCCTTGCATTCATTTCTGTCCCAATATTATACTCGGTTACTGTCGAGTCGTAATGATCTGCGACTTTGCGTTGAGGGTGAAGGCTGTAATGCGACCTGACTCGCACTCATATCTGAATCTACAATAGCCCTCGTAGGCGTACTGAAGCGTCCTCCAGCAGGCCTAGAGTGTAATTCCAGGATTTCCTCAGACATCTCCGGGCGTCCCCGAAGTTGCCTGGGACGTTGGAATATCGTGATGTCTTCGTCTGAAGTCCTAGCCTTGCCTTCCCTCGTAATTACTGTTTGCCTTATGCAAATATTTGGGCAATGCGACCTTGCATCATCAAACCATTTTTTGGCTGGAAACCCTAATTTAGGACAATCACAACAACAATTGCAACAATAGCACCATAAAATTATCCCAATTGTACCTGCTATAGTTAGTACAATATACTTATATACGTTGAAATGTTTATACATCATCTGACTTTGTATTTCTTCTTCTTGTTTTCTTACAAAGTCCTCCACCTCTTCTGTTTTGTGCGTGGTCCACTTTAAATCATTCACATGATTTAACAAATTATTCAGCGGCAGTTTATTAACCTCCGGTACCTGCTCTAACTTAATCTCACTACCAATCTGCTCGCAGCAGTCATAATTAAGTATCAAATCTGGCACTAAGTCCTTACCTCGAGTAGTGTTTATTTTACCTACCCCTTGTACCTTACTATGTGGGCTGTACAACGTACACCCTGGACTTAACACAACAATACCTGTGCCAGTTAATCCCATATCACTTGTAGTGTCCTTACACATGCAGGTGATCCTTGTCTCACCTGGAGACACATAAATATACCTGTTTTCCCTTATAGGTATCCACAGCAATCGCTGTACTGGTAGTACTCTCCTATCACAATTCTCCGGTACTTGGCTAACTCCACTGAGTATCTTCACTGCGCAACTGTCTTGCGAGTGAACCATATTAACAGGGAACTGAGCATGACACAACCTCCACGTGGCAGACACTACCTTACACTGCCTCACCTGTTCCCTATCTAATTGCGCAAATGTCTGCTTTTCTTTGTCCATCAATATATAGTCCTTGGCCTCTTGAATGTACACAAAATGGTGGGGATTACTCTTCATGTAGGTGGGGAATGGGATCATGTGATACACACTATAAACCACTCTGTCTGTAAGGGGTGTTCTTATAACATACACAATATCATTTTCACTTGTAAACACTTCCACTGTGGCCACCTTGTAGACTAGGTAACCGTAAGCTGACCTTAATTCAAATGGCAAGGATAACCCCTTTGGAAAATCCTCCTGGGCTTTCTCATAACTTTCTATGATGTCATCCGGTGATATTATCTGTACCTGGATGACTCCTACCTGTGCATTCATGATGCCTGACAGTACCACACTGTACTGCTCATACAGCTGTACAAGTAAGCCTTCTATCTCAATTAAATACCTGTTTAATGAGATTTCTAACTCTGCTTGCTCAAATGCTTCTGTAATCCGAAGCGTACTATTGGACAAATATGTCCTGATTTCATTTAAACCCTGAGTCAACCTCTGCTCGTTTGCAGTTACATCGTAGATGGTGCTGTTCATTGTTTGTAACGTGGACTTAACATCACAACAAACATCTGTTCTTTAGTGACCTTAATCATTGAGAGTTGCTCTCTGACTCACTTATTTGTGACTCATACTTATCTGCATCATCCTGACTTAATGTTCCAAATAACGCTTTGGCTATTGAACCTACAGCATTTATCAATCCCCTTTTCGGTCTGGTATTATCCGTCTCCCCACTTGGTCTAGTGATTTTGGCTATCGTTTCTTTAGATTCCTTAATCCGTTGCAAATGATTACTTAACATCTTAACGTCATGCTGACATGTCAAATTTGTTTTCTGCTCTAACAATATACATGCCAATTGTGTCCAGTGTATATGCTCCCTGATATTCGAAAATACCTCACTTAGCTGATTCAAATTCACATAGGTAACTAATGTCCATTCCATGTTATACAACTGTATCTCACCCTGGTTGTCGAAATATACTCCAGGTGTATTCTCGTATGGTGTCACTTGTACGTCTAGTACTTCTCCGGTTATGCCGTGGGGTGATGACGTCACTGTTACCACCGCCACCATGGTGTAGAACCATCCTACCATTCGTGCCATTGCCTTCTGCCTTACCTGCAAGGTAGACAGGTTATTCGTTACCTATTTTACTGATTTTCCATCAAAATTTTAATCTACTCCAACATCTAAAGTCTCAAAAGACTTTGCTTCGCATCCTGGCTTAGGCATGCGGCTACAAAACTATCAGCAGTGTCATACACTAAATTCGAAAACTTGCTCGCTTAACTTCGAGTCCTGTTACATAGAGACTCGGCTTCACAAATCGCCTCGGGACTGTGGCTACACTATCGCCGTTTGCATTTGACTGAATGCTCTCAAAATGTGCCTTTCATGGCTCGGTTTCTGTTTCATTTCATCTAAGCTAAGCTCCGGTTTTCCCTACCCCTGTCCTAACGGGTGCGTATCCGCGACTACCCTAGGGGTGACGAGTCACATATAGGCTGCACGCTCGCCTTCGTGCAACCCTTTACTTACGAGCACCTCAGTGCCACCCGTCGAACCTCTGTTCGTCTGACTGTTTAAAATTTCTAATACGACCCAATTTTGTTTTCCGTAGCTTGGCGGGGTATTAATGAACCCTACCAGCAGCTGTCGCTATGTCCTAGTTGCCATTGAGACGAAGGGGTGTGTAACTTCGTCGTGGCCGAAATTTGAGGTTCTGACTCTTCGCTTTTCTCAAATGTGCCTCTTAGAGAACTTCTTCTCTACTCGCAATACACACGTATGCGTCCCTTAATAATTTGTACCTTTAACACAGGTGTCTTTGATTCACCCTTATGCCATTGATTGGTTTCCATATATTATCAAAGGCAGGCCTTCGCATACCTGGGGCTGCCATTAATAACATATGGCTCAATTACACAGAGCTACTCACCGGGATTCGCGCCTGCCTGACCAGTAGGTCATCGAGGTCATCAGGCTACGCCTCTTTTCTGTCGCCTCTTACGACACAGCAGGCTCACTGTTGGGGGTATTCTAACACCAATGATCACGTGTCTACACGTACCAATGGTCCCCGCCACCCACACGGGGGGTTTTGTTTCCTCAGGATGGCCGCTCCGGGGCCATTATGGACATCCCTGTATTTCGCCTTACATAACTCATGTCCACCGGTGCATTATCTAGGCTGCTCGCCTCAGTTGTCCGCTGTTCAAATATTATTGTGTGCCTACTGATAAACCACATGGACTCCATGCGCACACAATCTCTTACAGCTGTGTTACCCTTAGCTATCGCTGTATCTGCTAACCGTTACACATCCGTACCCCTTAATCCGTTCTGTGCTGCTTCTGCACCCACCCGGGTTCTAAACCCGTTGGAGTCCTTTTACAAGTACATTTTCAACCGATTCTTATGCACCTTGACTCTTCTGCCTTTCTTACTAAGCAGTAGGGTACAATTTACCCCTGAAACGTCGACGACCTCATAAGGCCCTACAAATGGCGGACTCAGCTTTTTAGATCGTCCTCTTCGCAATGCATCATTACGCAAGAGTACCTTGTCACCAATTCGAAATGTGACTTCGTTCTGCTTTTTATCGTAATTAGCCTTTTCCAGTTCTTTACGCTCAACTAGCGTCCTCCTAGCGGCTTCATGATTCCTCCTGAGCTGTGACGTCAGCTCCTCTACCACATTCTTATGTTCGTTATAATCCACCTCAGGTGGCTTTTGCAATACACCTGGTATATTTGCCTTCTTTCCAAAAATAAGTTCATAGGGCGTGAACCCTGTACTAGTTCTCTTGGTGGTATTATATACAAAGCTCGCTGTGGGCAGATACTTATCCCAGTCATTTTACCCGCCTGAGCAAACATAATGCCTCAGGTACTCTGCTAGTACCTTGTGAGATCTCTCTACGCTACCGTTGGACTGTGGTCTGAAAGGGCTTGTGTTTGTTTTCCTAATTCGCAGTTTCTTGCAAAGTGCTTTGAAAACTTCGCTCATGAAGTTACTACCCTGGTCAGTGAGAATCTGCCCCGGTATCCCGTAAATGCTTATAACATTATTAATGAGCGTCCGTGCCACTGTTTCAGCCTCCTGATTCGGCATGGCACTAGCTACCAAGTACTTCGACAGTTGGTCCTGGCATGTCAAAATATACTTATTGCCAAGCTCTGTCACCGGAAGTGGACCCACCACGTCCAGAGATACCTTCTCAAAGACCGTGCTAGGGGTGTCCGTAATTACCATTGGCGCTCTGACGTCTGGTCTAGTCCCCTTATTCTTTTGGCATGAAGGACACGAGCGTATATAACGCTCAATGTCTCCTTTCATTCCCTTCCACTGTAATCGTTCGCGTACCCTGGCGTACGTGTGGGCTATTCCCTGGTGTCCTCCAACCATGGAACCATGACACTCCTTCAGGATGGCCAATTTCTCAGCCTCCTGCAACTCGGTTACCTCGGGTAAGCTGTCTTCGGGCGTGGACTCCTCTGCGTTAGCGTCCTCGGAGACCTCACTACCGTCTGCTTCAATTCCCTCTACCGTAGCGTCCTCGGGTTTTGAAGTCGTTGCTACCCTCCTAAGAGTTTCCATATGAGTGGCCACGGCCGCCCCCTGCCGTAACTCGTGCCCAGCCGAGTTGATCACTCGCGCTTGACACTGTGCATCAGTGGGATTCCTGCTAAGGGCATCAGCATTGCAGTTCTGCTTGCCCTGCTTGTAAATGATTTCAAAATCATACTCTGCCAATTTCAATCGGAACTTTAGCAGGCGTGACGATGGGTCTTGAACATCGAACACCCACTTCAGCGGCTTGTGATCTGTCACCACTGTGAAATGCCGTCCGAACAAATACGGCCTGAAATACTTTACACCCCATACAATGCCTAATAATTCTTTTTCTGTGACGCTGTAATTTCTTTCTGCCTTATTAAGCGTCCTGCTTGCATATGCTACGGGGAGATCTTTACCCACGGGCCCTTGTGACAATACGGCCCCCACTGCTTCGTTGCTAGCATCTGTGGTAAGAACGAATGGCTTTTCAAAATCTGGGTACTGCAAAATAGGCTCTTCAATGAGTTTTTGCTTTAGCGTTTCGAACGCTTGTTCCTGTGCATCTCCCCACACGAAGGGAACGTCCTTCTTCACTAATTCATATAGTGGCTTCGAGATCTTACTATAATTGGGTATAAACCTCCTATAATACCCACTGAGTCCACAGAATTGTTTAATCTGGCGGCTCGTGGTAGGCCTCGGAAAATCCTTCACGGCCTGCACCTTTCGTGAGTCTGGTAAGACTCCCCCTTCAGTAATTACATGCCCTAAGAATGTCACTTCAGTCCTCAGGAACTCACACTTATCTGGCTGGAGCTTCAACGTATTTTCTCTCAGCCTTTGAAAAACATCTCTTAACTTAGCATTGTGCTCCTCTATTGAGCTACCATACACTATTATATCTTCTAGATAGCACAGACACTGAATACCTGTCAATCCGGTAAGCACTGTATTCATCAGCCTTGTGAATGTGGCTGGCGCATCCTTCAACCCCATGGGCATCTTTGCAAATTCGTACTTGCGCCCTAATGCTGAAAAAGCTGTCTTGGGCCTGTCTTCAGGTTTTAATAACACCTGATAATAACCGCTGCAAAGGTCAAGTGTACTGAAATACCTGGCCTTACCTAGAGCATCTAATAGCTCTGAAATGAGTGGGAGGGGATAACTAACCCCTATCGTTACTTCGTTCAATTTTCGGAAGTCAATCACAACTCTCCACTTTTGCTTACCTGACGCATCCATTTTCTTCGGTACTAACAACAATGGTGCGTTCCAAGGGGAGGTACTAGGTACAATAATTTCATCACCTAGCATCTTATCTATCTGCGCTTGTATTTCTCCCTTTTGTGCCTCCGGCAGCCTATACGGCCGCACATTAATCGGGGGTTGATCCCGGGGCGTTGGGATCTCGTGACGTATAACGTCCGTGTACGTGAGCCTATCTCCCTCAAGGTGGAAGATGTCATTGTATTCCGCACAGATGGCGTATATACCCTCCTTATCTACCTGCGTGAGATGGTCTACTCGCAAGCAGTCTATCACTCGGCGTGATCTGGGTTTCTGAGTAGCCGGTTCTCCGGTTACCGCCCTACTGCCCTGCTGTACCTTGCGTACTCCTGCCAGGCAGGTGTTGTCCACCTCCTGCATTCGCACTCGAGGGCAGTACAGAGTCACTTCTTCCTCAGTAGTGTTCATCATGCTGACTACTGCCTCGTTGTGCTCTGACCTAGTTAGACACTCTGCGAGGTAAACCCCTGGTGCCACCTCGGCCCTCTCAATAATTCCCACTGGTAGATTCTTATCGACTTCAATAACTACTACCTTCTGGGTTCGAGGCTCGAGGCTGATTATCTTCGCCTCCCTCACTCCCAGCGGGTATCTTTTACCGTGGATCGTAACATGACCCTCCCGGTAGTCGATCACGCTGTCAGCTAGGATGTCTCTCCCTATTATACCATCCTGGCTTAGTTGGAAATCACTGCCCACCACATGCACTGTGTGTTTAGTACCTCCAATAACAAACTGAACGGTCCCTTGGGTGTAAATCGTTCCCTCGCTTACACCCGTTAATTCGATCGTGGTGCCTCTACTGATTGTGACTGTTTTAGGCACTGATTGCCTCTTCACTAGGCTGACATCGGAGCCAGTGTCAATTAAAAACCTCAGAGGCCCCCCCACAATGCATTAATATAGTGCCCTCCATGTCACGTGCCTTGGGACTCCTTAAATTACGGGATTCCATAGCTGTCCCTGTGTTATGGACCCGTTCCAGTTTGTCGCCCCTGTCTGAGTGATATTTCTCTTATTACCTTTCCCACTCTTGAACCAACAGTCCTTGGTTCCATGTGACCACCGGTCACAAACATCGCACTGGCGTCGGCCTTTCATGGCCTTGCCTCCCGTGCGCCTACTCTGGCCCTGGCCTTTCTTGGCCTCCTGACAATTTCGTTTTATGTGGCCCTGCCGGCCACAGGTATAGCACGTCCGCCGGTCCACTTCTGCTTGTGGTACCTGGGCTGTCTGTCGGCAATTTTTTTGTACGTGCCCTTTCTTCCCACAACGGTAACAGGTCCTACTCCTGTCCGATTCCATGTGAGGCTTCCCCCTAACCATGCGCACGGCTTCCGGCGCCACGGCTTCGTTATCTTTCTGCTTCTTTCGGCAATCGCGCTCTATGTGTCCCGTTTTTTGCAATATCTACATATGATCTTAATTGGGGTGCCCCCTGTCTGTACTTTGGGTGTACTACCTAACGCGGTGCGTGCACCTCGGGTTCGTGCCTCCTTGCACTCCCGTGCGATGTGGCCTTCCCTGTTACAATTGTAACAGACCATCCTAACACTTGCTTGTGATGGCTTAGTATGCCACCTTAGTGGTGCCTTCCTTTCCTGATCGGGTTTACCTGCTCTTACCCCTGAGCTATGTTTCGTGTGCAACCCTTCTCGTGCCTTCTTTGAGAGTATTACCGCCTCTTCTTGCCTTGCTGTGGCTACCGCTTTCTCGAAAGTAATGGCCCCGTGGCCCTGGACCCTAGCTTGGATTCGCGGGTTACTTAACCCCTGTATGAAGCTAGCTACGCATATTTTTCTTGTGATTCTTAGCTGAGCTTCTCTATCCTCCCAGCTCTCTCCGTCGAGGACTGCTTCCCTGAATGCAGCTGACAGAGTCTCTACCTTATGCGCCCATGTCGCCACTGATTCCCTCGGATCCTGCGCTGTTTGAAACATCTGGCAAATATATAAGTCTAATGTGCCCTGAAATCCGTAGTATTCTCGTAATACCTGCTTGGCAGCCTCCCAATGATTTATGTCTCTTCTGACTAACAACTTGTCTCGGGCCTTGCCCGTGATTTTGGTCAGGATATACTTAAAGAACAGCTCTTGATCATCGTCTTTTACCATGCGAATGTTAGCGTCTACATTGGCCACAAACTCACGTAATCTGTCGGGCTGTGTTCCATCGAACTCCCGACCTATCAGGCGATGTCCTTCAGTCACTGATACAAAAGGCCCACTTGTACTTACCGTATCTACTTCTGCTAACCCCTCCTCTACCTGGACACCGGTAGCTGCACTTGTCTGTCTTGCCATTGTAATAAGGTTAGCTTACCTGGCGGCTACTTCTTCTTCTTTGTTGTCTCTGCTAACTGGATACTGCGGCTTATCGGTTCTCCCCTCTGCTGGCGGCACGGCTCGCTACTGCACGGCTCCTTCTGCTTAGTAGGCTTCTTCTTCTCTCTTCTGCGTTGCGCGGCACTCGGTACGATTTACGCGGATGCGCGGACGGACAATCTTCTGCGTTGTCGCGGTCTTTATCGGACAATCTTCTGCGTTGTCGCGGTCTTTATCGGACAATCTTCTGCGATGTCGCGATCTCTCCCTTTATTCCGTAGTTGCTCTGTTCAGTGCGTCGAACTCGGGACCCCACATCTGACACCAAAAAGTTAGGTCTGTCGTGACCTACCTGGCCTGTGAGACGTTCTGGCAGGTTGACAGCTCCTTGACGATTTTCCCTTCTAGCCGAGCGGTTTACTAGATAAGGGAACTTGAGGTTCGTAGACTAGTCCCGGAACTTCCGGAATAAAAGATGATATTCCCTTGGACTACTGCCGATTTATTATGCCCTTGGCAGTCGAAATATATATACACTATATACAAATTATGTGAAGTTACTGCTGGAAGTGCACGCAGGTCTGTATTAGCGCTACTAAGTCTTTACTGCTACTTGACATCTAGCATGTCTCCGCGAGGCTGAATTCTGCTCGCGCGCGTTACGACGTTACTCGGGCAAGAACTGAGGCGTGAGAACTACTCCAACTACTCTGCAAGTCTCTGCGACAACTTTGCAACTCTGCCGCTCCGCTACTCTGTAACAACTCTTGCTACTCTGTAATAACTCTGTCGCTCGCCATTTTGGATACCATTATATCCAACTAGAGATGACCTCGAGTCCATCTCTCCCTTCCACTGAGACCTGTGGTCCATTCCACTCCCAGTGCCTAGCATGTGCTGCTCCCTAAGCCAGCGGCGACTGTCCGTACTCGTGTCTACGTGACTTCCAAGGTTCAATTTCTGGCCTGGCTTGTGACTATGAATCACTCTCTCTACAGTACAGAGTACCGGACCAAGTGTCCTTTTGTACCATAAATATTTACAGACCTCGGTACACATCCTGGCTCCAGCAGTCTTACTCCCTTAAGAAATACATTTCTGGCTTACAGAAGCTCACATCCAACTTAGTAATAATAATAATAATAACTCTATTGCCCTTATGTATAATGTTCCTTCGAACCGCAGTCCTGGGTTCTGAATCATGGAGGTTCACAGTCACGACACCCGTTCCAGTCCACATACCACTTTTCAAATTTCGTGGCAGAGCCGGGAATCGAACCCAGGACCTCCGGGGCGGCAGCTAACCATGCTGACCGCTACGCTACGGAGGCGACTGATTATTTAATTAATAATTAATTAATCTCATGTAATTGTTTATCAGGATTAGGGAAAACCCCATCACAGTTGGCTACAATCGTGTTGACCGACTGAAAAACATCAAACTTCGTAACACCGTGTTGTTCTCATTCTCTCAAATTGCCATATTTAGCTATATCAATTCATCATTTTATCAAACTGAATACTATCATAACTGTTCCATAGCATTTCCGTGCATAAAAAGCTGTGTACTTAAACACAGGACCCAAACATCACATCTGAATAATAAATGTTCTTCACCTAAGCATCAGTGGGACGATGAACCCATGCATTATAAAGCTAGTGACCAAAAAGCTAGTACACAGTTATGAGAGGCTTGGATAATAAATGCCTCATAAGCTGCAATGCAAGGTGGCTTAATTCGATAACATGCTTATTATTGCTTAAGGATCCATGTGTGTTTGAATGTACAGTATGTACTCGTATGCCATGGTTCTTTATCTAACAAATGGCGGCTGGAATGATGCTTGTAGTTTTACGTCACCATTAATCCTTCGATCATAGGTCACCAAATCTCCATTTCGAGTGGTCATTTAACCTCGAATGACCCATATGCTCTGACCGAGGATTTTACCTAGCCCGAAAGGCCGCATTTTAATATATAGGAGGGGGCGTGCTGGCGTAGCGGTCAAGCTGTTGGCCTTTCACCACGGCAGACCAGGGTCGATTCCCGGTCAATGCATGTGAGATTTTCAAAGTGAAATGCCATGTCCTGTGGTTCGTATTCCACGTTAAAAGAGGTCCCGTGGCTTATGATATCGAGATTAACGGTCACGTAAAACTACAATCTTCCTTCTTCTTAATATATAGCCCACAGTAAATGAAGGAATGTGTTTCAACAGTTTTCTTCCAAACATTTGATGATAATAATATTTGGATTTTATTATTTTGATATGCATGAGACAGTGTACCTTCGTCTTATTGCTTTTTATTTGGATGACAATACCGCATATCTATGAAAATGGCAGAATGATAGATAAAAGTTAACTAGTCAACCATTAAAGCGGTCCGATAAGACGCACGGAGTGCAGGTCTCCCCCTGCAGATATGCTCTCCCGGCGAACACAAATCAGAGAAATACTTCTCATGAGAATGACGTGACAAAACACGGATCCTGCCAACCACTGACCTTAGCGGTCCATGCCAGGTGTAAATTTCATCAATACAGGGAGAACTGAAAGGGTTGTCGCGAGCGTAAAACACCAGAAATCCACAGTGAATGAACCTGATCGCAATTGACTCTTCAATACCGTAGGTATTTTATTTAAAAAAATAGACTCCACCCAAACCCCGCCCCTTTCATCCGTATAAACAATAGCTTCAATGTATGGAGAGAGTGTTCTATTTCCTTGCCCATACAAGAGCACATATGAGGCGATCCGTAAGAGAAGGGTGAGGCCACCACATGTGAATATGGAGAGCTCGCCCATCTCTTACGGAACGCCTCATATGCGGTCCTAACTTGTCACTAAGTTTCGTTACTTATTTTTTATTTTATGTCTTCAGTAGTGGCGATGTTAGGGCTCATGGCCCTCTCTTACACTTAACCACGCAGTATGGTACCAGTAGATATGAGACAATTTTTGAAATACAAAAAATAATTGTGATGATAATTAAGGAGTAAATTAATTATGCTAATACTAATATTAATAAAAAAAGGCACGTGAATAATGATAATAATAATAATTATAACAATAAAAATAATCATAATAATAATCACTATGTCACAGATCTTTCTATAATAGGCTATCCTAGATATAATCCTAGCTCAGTCATACATCCTATCATCCATCACCATTCACACGGGGTAATCAGCAGTATTCAACAGGTAATCTCGGCATGCGGCCTTAAATTTCTTTATTGTTATAGAATTTCTGATATCGACAGGAGTTGAATTCCATAGTCGAGACCCAGCTACAGAAAAAGAGCGGTTGAACTTGGATTAGAGGTTCATGGGGATGGCGAGGGAAGAGCCAGATCGAGGGCTTCGGTTATGATATGAGGACAAGTAACTAAATTTTTGACATGTACGTGGGGGTGCTTTCATACAGAAATCGATAGATGGATGTCAGCAAGTTAAATTTACGGCGTTCATCAGGTTTAAGCCAAGAAAGAGTACGGTAGCTTGGAGAAAGAGTACGGTAGCTCTTTAGTGTTGATAATTATTTTTATATTTAATATGGCGGCTGCGCGTAACATACTATATGTACAGTGTTCTGAGGTTATCACGTTGACTACAGAGTGTTCTTACATAAGACTATCTGAATGCCAAATAGTGTGAACATTGATGCATTGGCTCGTAAGTTAAGGATTATATTGATTTTATGATTCAGACGGCTGCCATCCTTATCTGGCTGATGACCTTGTGGCTTGAACAGCAGAGCATCCCACATGAAGGTATATTTTTTACAAATTTTGGTAGTGATTCGATGATTAGGTTATTCGTTTTTTGATTCAAGCGTGGAACATTTGGGTAAGATGGCGGCGATGTAAAACATAACACAGAGGTATTCTTTGCTAGTGCTACATCTGTACCAAATATTGTTCAATTCGGTTTCTTCATGTTTGAAATGATATGGTGGTGGGGAACTGACATACACACAAACACAAACACAGACAGGAACACGGACATTTGACCCGTATAGATCTCACAAGACTACTATAATTTTTTCAAAAAATCGAAAGTAGGCTTAAACTAATGCCCGAACAAGACAGCGGAAGCCAGCACTTTATTTCAAGAGTCCACTTCGACGTGTATCGGCTATCATTCTTGGCTGTTACTCTGGAGGTCCGGGTTTGATTCCTGGCTCTTCCAAGAAATTTAATTCTGGTCTGAGGGCTGGAACGGGGTACACTCAGCCACGTGAGGCAAAACTGAGAAACGGTGAGTTCGAATACCATCCTGGAAGTGGTTTTCCGTAGTTTACCATTTCCACTCTAGGTTAATGCTGGGATGGTTACTAACTTAAGGCCACATTCGTCTCCTTCCCAATCTTCATCTGAATTAAAAATGCACACACTAATACAGACACCACAACAAAACAGATTATCACACAAATTCTACACGCACCCAAGTCTGGTTGAAAGACATGAGAATGCACAGTACGCCTGTGGAATAATGTTTTAGTCGTACACAAAAGGTTGTTGAATATGTGATGCAGATATGCTCCTATGCACACGCGAGCTTTGATAGACCAGTTCCCTCATCAATGAACTGCATGTGCATTTTTAGCCTATTTTCATTTTATGAGAAAAAAAAAAGGCTTTGAGATCATCTCATGTCCGTGTGTGTGTGTGTGTGTGTGTGTGTGTGTGTGCGTATGTGTATGTGATGTGTGTCTGTGTGATGTATGTGTGTCCCTCCCCCCCTCCCTAATGCATTCTAACTGGCTGGAGCAATTTCATTGAAACTCGGTAAGGTCATAGCACCATTTTGGCCTATCCCGACCGTGCCCTTCTAATTTTATTACGTCTCACCAATCCAACATGGTGGCTGTGCGAAATATCTCACCAGCATTCAATATCTCCGATACTATTACCGATATCTCCCTGACATTTTGTTGACATTTTGTACGATGATAAAGGGTACTACTAGAAGTTCACCTATGAGACTTTCAAAAGTCTGGTAACTACAAAACTATCATGGCGGCCAAGCGAATTTGTCACTTTTAAATAGACTTTTCTCGCGATTTAACCATCCAAGCGTAATGAAACTCGGTACACGAAATGTTTATACAGATTGAAATGCACTGGCATCTAATTTAGTTCAATTGTTTACAAAACCTCGAAATGGCGGCTATGCGAAATATTTCACTGGCATTCTATATCTCCGAAGTAGGTAGGCTGGGGGGGGTTTGACTCAAATACCGTTATTTATGCAAATTAGGGGGGCGTGGCAAGGTCAATGACCTTGAGGTAGGTCATGATCAATGACCTTGAGGTAGGTCATTGACCCCAAGGTCGCCGGGATCCCGGAAGGTAAACAAACCTTGGAGGGTCCAGGAACCGGTTTGAGGGGGTGTGGGTGGAGGGGGGGGGGGGGAGGAGTGGGTGTGGGGAGGGGGGAGGGGGGGAGGGGGAGGGGGGGGAGGGGGGTATTGGCGATGGTGGGGGATGAGGGGAAGGATGGAAGAGGCTCTGCACGAGACCCTCCTCGACCCAGTCTCTCTGTTGGACTGAGCGCCTTCTCTGTTATTATCCTGGGCTATATAGCTTTGCTTTATGCCCGATGAGATCCGAGTGTTGCCGAAGGTTTCCGAATCCTTGGTTGTGAATGAATTGTCAGAGAATTGAACGGTCAACTGGTGTGTGTGTGTGACGTCACAGCAGATTACGGGATGTGAGGTAGGTCACGAACGGGAGTGTTTTGAATGGAAAACATTAGTGTAACTGGTGTGTGTGTGTGACGTCACAGCAGATTACGGGATGTGAGGTAGGTCATGAACGGGAGTGTTTTGAATGGAAAACATGAATGGCGGTGGATGGCGGTGGTTGTTGAACCCTGACGTGGTAGGTTGGTTAGGTGTGAATGGGTCTGAGAGACAAACAAGATGGGGTTGAAAGCGCTCAATGGTAAACAAACATCGATGCGTGGGTGGATGTTTAATGAACATAGGTGTTTGTGTGAATGAATAAACAGATTTGAACGGTTAACCTGTGTGTGACGTCACATGGGATTGATTAATCCTGAGATTGACAACGGGTTGTATGGTAGGTCATGTCTGGGAATGACCTTACGGTGATTGAGAGGGTGCGGGACAAATGATGAGGTAAACGTGTTTGAATCATGAATGGAGATGGATGGTGGGTGTTGAACTCTGGCTTGCTTGGTAGGTTGAATGTAAAAACAAATAAAACCTGAAGCAAAAAAAAGTAAAATTATGTTTTATTATGTGAACTGTTACTACAATTTAATTTGCCTTTTATCACCAGCTTCTTCTTCTTCCTCTTCATCTTTCTCTTCATCATCATCTTCCTCTTCTTCTTCACCTCTCCCACGCCCTTCCATCGCTGTCATTAAATCAGCAAAAAACCCCACCAAAACTGGATCATTTCCAAAGCTATAAAAAAATGTATACAATAAAGAGTACAACAAAATTGTTTTATAACGCTTGTTAATCTAAATATTGTATTGTGAATTGCTGGGAGTGTGTGAGAGCAAGTACAGTTCACCTAAGTCTGCATCAGCTTCCAGCGGACGCCCTTAGGGTGAGCTACAAGTTCTGTTAATTTTTAAGTAGTTCCAAAATATTGCTACTAGATATTAATGATACCTAGTGGTGAATGTTGGAACTTGAGTATGGGTTTCAGTGCTGGAAGTGTCCACGAACATGTGTGACTCACTTGAGTATGTAGCTGCTTCCAGCGAACGCCTTAAGGGTGAGCTACAAGTTCCAAGTTTTTGCTACCAGATAATAATGCCATCTAGTGGTGAATGTTGGAACTTGTTTTGACAAAATCTAACCTGTCAATTTAGCTTCACACAAGTTTAGTCTGTGGACGGATCTTTTACATGTCATAAAGTGAGAACATGTAACCACTGGCTTTACTCCCCCTCCATAGGAAGGCATACTGAAGGATTTTAACACACTTAAAAAAAAATCTGACTTCCTTCCCAATCCTTTTTTTTATTAATACATTCATCGCAATAACACGGGTTATCAGACAAATTCTACTCACACCCAAGTAAACATGGGCTACAAAAGGCGGTAACTACGCTCAGTATTTCTAATCATTTTGAAGAAGAAAAAAAAACACCGCTTGCTTCCAGTATTTGACCAGATCAGGAATGGAATGAATTAAGCCCCATCTAGCGGCGAGAATAAGATCTGTGTTGGCTGCCAAAGCCTGTCTCACTTTAGTGAGTCAATGATTAAATGAATGACAGATGAAATGAAATGATAGTGGAGGGTGTTGCCGGAAGAAAATTTTGACAGGGAAAACTGGTGTTCCCAGAGAAAAACCTGTCTGCTTTTGGTTTGCCCAGCACAGATCTAACATAAAGTGACTGGAATTGAACCACGCACCCAGCGGCAAGAGACTGGCGTGCTGCTACATAAGGCTTTAGTAAATAAAGTAAATAAATAATACTTACATTAACACATCAAGAATCGAAACCTCATCGTTGTCTTCTTCATCCAGCCCCATAATTTCCTTGGTCTCTTTGGCAGACATTGCAGCGAATGATATGTTTTGAAAAGGAACAACCTCTTTATATACTGTGTTTTCTGGTGAAAGGTGGATTAATTAGGAGTGTTTAAGGTAGTTGTGCAGGGTTATACAGTGTTGAGCTAATTCTGGTGAAAGCAAGGTCAGTAACGATTCCTGTATTAATGCAGGGTAATGCCGTATGGAGGTCATTTTTGTGTGAAAGAAACGGTAATCCATGGGCGTTTCCTGTATTCGGCTGGGTATAAATAGTCGAGCAGAATTGAAATGAAAGTAGAGTTAACTGCGAGTTTACAGCGTTCACACCAGATTGCAATTGGATCCTTGTCTATCAGGTAATATTCAACATACTTAAGTATATAACTTTAAAGTATATCCTAGTGTATATATTTGACTATGTGCTACTGGGAGACTAACTCAGCCGGATGGTTTACAAAATAAGTGATTGTACTGCACATTACAGTACTTGTAAATGATGAGATTGTAGGTTTAAATCCACATGAAGATGTTAGAATTTTAATAGTATAATGGCCTATTGACAAAGCTGGTTTAAAAGTTAGACGGTATGAATCAGACAAGCAATAATTACTTCAAGTATGAAACGAGCAGAATTCATTGCATGTAATAAGATTGGTTTTAACGTGACATGCATCTTAAACCATTAGCTGCCTGGAATATATAAAATGAATGCAGCTTAATTATATATAATTACTGTTATTATCCAATTAAATGTTGCCGATTTCACTGCATAGTCCGCGAGATAATTACAGTGCTCGACACAGTCACAGAAGAGATCTCTTATGTATTGCAAAGGTGAAGGATATATTTAACATTAGCACCTGGACATGCATTCACTTCTATACATCAGCTCCAGGTTAAGTAACCTATTTAGTTAAGGACATTTAAATCATCATCTCCCGACTAATGTAGCCCCCATGCACTTGGGTGTATTGAACAGGTAAATTATTTAAGCAACCTGCCCCGGCTTCGCCCGGGAACAGATATAATATACAAACAACCCGACCCGGCTTCGCCCGGAAACAGTTATGTTATACCAGAAACCCAACCCGGCTTCGCCCGGGAACAGTTATATATTATTCTAGAAACCCGCTCTGGCTTCTCCCGGGAACAGATAAATTATAGAAGCAATCTTCTCCGGCTTCACCCGTGAACAGTTATATATTATAATAGAAACCCGCTCCGGCTTCACCCGGGGGACAGTTAAATTATACAAAAAATATCCGCCTCGGCTTCACCCGAGAACAGTTAAATTATACAAGCAATCTGCCCCGGCTTTGCCCGGGAACAGTTAAATTATACAAACAATCCGCCCCTGCTTCGCCCGGGAACAGTTATATATTATACTAGAAACCCGCTCCGGCTTCGCCCGGGGGACAGTTAAATTATACAAGCAATCCACCCCGGCTTCACCCGGGATCAGATATATATATATTATACTAGAAACCCGCTCCGGCTTCACCCAGGGGACAGTTAAATTATACAAAAAATATCCGCCTCGGCTTCACCCGAGAACAGTTAAATTATACAAGCAATCTGCCCCAGCTTCGCCCGGAAACAGTTATAGATTATGCTAGAAAACCGCTCCGGCTTCGCCCGGGAACAGTTATATATTATTCTAGAAACCCGCTCTGGCCTCTCCCGGGAACAGTTAAATTATAGAAGCAATCTGCTCCGGCTTCACCCGTGAACAGTTATATATTATACTAGAAAATCGCTCCGGCTTCACCCGGGGGGACAGTTAAATTATACAAAAAATATCCGCCTCGGCTTCACCCGAGAACAGTTAAATTATACAAGCAATCTGCCCCAGCTTCGCCCGGAAACAGTTATAGATTATACTAGAAAACCGCTCTGGCTTCGCCCGGGAACAGTTATATATTATTCTAGAAACCCGCTCTGGCTTCTCCCGGGAACAGTTAAATTATAGAAGCAATTTGCTCCGGCTTCACCCGTGAACAGTTATATATTATACTAGAAACTCGCTCCGGCTTCGCCCGGGGGACTGTTAAATTATACAAGCAATCTGCTCCGGCTTCGCCTGGGAAACAGTTATATATTATACTAGAAACCTGCTCCGGCTTCGCCCGGGAACAGTTATACATGATACAAGTAACCTGCTCCGGCTTCGCCCGGGAACAGTTATATATTATTCTAGAAACCCGCTCCAGCTTTGCCCGGGAAAAGTTAAATTATACATGCAATTTGCTCCGGCTTCACCCGTGAACAGATATAT
The DNA here is from genome assembly GCA_946902985.2 of Meconema thalassinum. Lineage (NCBI taxonomy): Eukaryota > Metazoa > Arthropoda > Insecta > Orthoptera > Tettigoniidae > Meconema > Meconema thalassinum. The sequence continues at coordinate 1,072,119,342 of OX336389.2, forward strand.
ATTATACTAGAAACCCGCTCCAGCTTCACCCGTGAGACAGTTAAATTATACAAGCAATCTGCTTTGGCTTTGTCCGGGAACAGTTATATATTATACTAGAAACCCGCTCCGGCTTCGCCCGGGGGACAGTTAAATGATATAAGTAATCTGCCCCGGCTTCGCGCGTAAACAGTTATATATTATACTAAAAACCCGCTCCGGCTTCGTCCGGGAACAGTTAAATTATACAAGCAATCTGCCCGGCTTCACCCGGAAACAGTTATATATTATACTAGAAACCCGCTCCGGCTTCACCCGGGGGACAGTTAAATTATACAAGCAATCCGCCCTGGCTTCGCCCCGGAACAGTTAAATTATACAGGCAATCTGCCATGGCTTCACCCAGGAACAGTCATATAATATACTAGAAACCCGCTCCGGCTTCGCCCGGGAACAGTTAAATTATACAAGAAATTCACCCCGGCTTCACCCGGGAACAGTTATATATATTATACTAGTAACCCTCTCCGGCTTCGCCCGGGCGACAGTTAAATTATGCAAGCAGTTTGCCCCGGCTTTGCCCGGGAACAGTTAAATTATACAAGCAATCTGACCCGGCTTCACCAAAGTACAGTCATGCCCATTTAAATCATCAGCTCCTGACCATGTAGCACCTGGGTGTATAACTTGTTTGATAACCTGTGTTCTTGTAATGGATTGAGGAGAAGTAGGAAAATGGTGAACGCAAGCTGCTGACAATTAAATTAGTGGCTAGCGATAATGGGTGTGTAGAAGGGTTTTGATAACTTGTGTGTGTGTGTGTATATACATATTTGCTAATGGCTTAGGTATACTAAAACACTATTATAGATATCAAATTCGATTTCAGAATGTCGGCAATAAAAAATGCGAATTCCATAGGGAAAGATGCTGGACCAGAGACTAAACGACTACAGGATCTGCAGGTAAATGAGTCTTATTTGGTAACTGCTGTTCGTCGAGTCAAGACCAAATTTGGGGAACGTATTCTTTGCGAACTGGAGGACTTTGCAGTATTTCTACCGTCGAGATTCAAGGAACTCAGCGAGGAAGATGTATCCGATCTCAACAGAGGGACCATCTATTTAAAATATTTGGGACTGGAAAATAAAAGATGTCTGGTGGAATTCATAGAAGAAAAAAATAAAATTTAAAATTAGTTTATGTAAAAACGGAATTTGCAGGGAAAATAAACTTTGGTTCACTCTCTCTGCAAACCGTTCAGTTTTTGTAATTGTTAAGTACTAAGGGACATCATGTCGCCACCGATACAAAGTTGGCAAGATGTGGATAGTTGTTTCAATAACAATATCTGTTGCACTAAAGTCAATAATGATGCAAACATCTTAGATCTCAATGAATATTTAAACACTAGTTACAACATTTTTCAAAACAAAATACAAGACTGTTTAAGAGAACATGTAGCGTTAAAAGTTAACGCTGAATTATTATGTGACTTTGCTATTTTGAAACAAGGTGAGGAGATCATACAGCCAATCTCTTTACACACACACATGACTAAATTATACCGCACTGATAATATACACAGTTGGTATAGTAAAAACATTGTTGATAAACTCACAACACGCTTTGCTGAGTTTCAAGAATTAGAAAGCGGCAAATCGCTGGAAGCTATCAATCATCTTAAAATTAATGTATGCACCTTTGATCCCATAAATAGTGGGTCATCTCGTGTTAATTTGCCTAAACAGTTGGAAAACCGTCACGCAGTTATCAATGTGGATAATAATGATGTTTTCTGCTTTATTTGGTCCCTGGCTGCTGGGTTATGTTCTGCAAGTAAAAATGTTCACAGAATGGGCAAATATCACCAAACATTTATGGAATTAATGATCAGTCTAAATTTAGCAGACATAGAATTCCCAATGGACCTCAACGCCATTTCTCGTTTTGAATCTAAAAATCTGCTTTACTCCATTAATGTATACGGAGTTGAAGGGGACAAAGTTATTGGGCCACTCTATGTGACAAAGGAAAAAAAAGAAAAGCATTTTAATTTATTGTACATTGAAGGGGAATTGTGCAACCATTATTGTTATATCAAAGATCTTTCCAGACTAGTTCGTTCACAAGTTACAAAGAGTAAAAATAGGGTATATATATGTGATTGCTGTTTGCAATATTTTACTAGCAATCAAAAGTTGACAGCCCATACTATTGATTGCATTACACAACCAGCTGTAAAAATTACATTCCCAGAAAAGGATAAAGCCAGTATGAAATTTCAAAATGTGTCTCGTCAAGAACCGCTTCCATTTACAGTATATGCAGATTTTGAATGTTTAACCACACCCATTGACACATGTAACCCGGATCCAGCACGCCCGTACACTCAACAAGTACAGCAACATGTGCCATTCAGTTGTGCTCTAAACGTGATTTGCTCATATGACCCTTCGCTATCTTACTTCAAATCCTATCGCGATGCAAATGCTGCTGCTTGGTTTTTAAATGAATTGGACGCCTTGGCAGATCGGGTGTACAATATCCTGGAAAACCCAATTCCGCTTCAAATGTTGGATGCAGACGAGGTGGCTTTTGCAACAGCAACCACTTGCCACATTTGTCAAAAACCAATAGCACCTTGTGACACGCCGGTGAGAGACCATAATCGGTACACTGGCAAATTTAGAGGAGCGGCTCATAGTGCATGTAATTTGGCCTATAAAAGAGCACGCTATATTTCTTGTTTCTTACACAAAATGTCTCGGTATGACAGTCATCTAATTATTAAGGAATTTGTTAACCTTGAAAACCAAAAGTTTACTTTAATTCCACAAAATCATGAAAATTTTATTTCGTTTACAAAATGGCGAAATGGAATTAGTATACGATTTTTAGATTCGTACAGATTCCTCGCATCATCATTGGATGCGCTTGTTCAAGGGCTTCACCCAAACAATTTGCATTCTGTACGTCAAAACTTTACTGGTGACGAACAATTTGAATTATGCATTCGAAAAGGGGTGTTTCCCTATAATTATGTAAACAATTGGGCATGTTTGCAGGAAACTGCTCTCCCTTCAAAGGATAAATTTTACAATGACTTAACAAAAAGTAATATTTCTGAAGAAGACTATTTACACGCCCAAAAAGTATGGGACGTGTTCAAGATATCAACTTTGGGCGAGTATGCTGATTTATACCTCAAAATTGATACACTACTTTTGACAGACGTGTTTGAACACTTTCGCAAACTGTGTCTTGAAATCTACAATCTAGATCCAGCCCATTACTACACCCTTGCCGGATACAGTTGGGACTGTATGTTGAAGGTGACTGAAATAGAACTGGAACTATTAACAGACATCGACATGTTGCTCTTTTTTGAACGCGGGATACGTGGCGGGCTTGTATCGCTTGTGCAAAAGCATGCCAAAGCAAATAATCCATATATGGATACATACAAACCAAAGCAACCTACAACATACCTCACCTACCTGGATTGTAACAATTTATACGGATATGCTATGGAAAAACCGCTTCCGTATCAAAATTTTCGATGGCTGACTTCAGACGAAGTTTCAAATTTTAATTTACAGGACGCGTTGAGCAATAACACACGTGGCTATGTCCTAGAAGTTGACATATTATATCCCCGCGAGATACACAATGATCATTCTGATCTACCATTTTGTGTTGAAAAACTACAACCTCCCAGTTCACGTTCCAACAATAAAAAGTTGCTGGCAACGTTAAATCCGAAAAATCGCTACGTCATACACATCGAAAATGTAATGCAATGTTTGAAACACGGTTTGAAGCTAGAAACCATTCACCGCATTATTTGTTTTGACCAGAAACCATGGTTACAACCGTACATGCAATTAAATACTCATTATCGGCAGCACGCCAAGACTACATTTGAGTCAAATTTTTATAAATTAATGAACAATGCATGCTACGGTAAATCTATGGAAAATATTAGAAAGCATAGAACTATTCATTTGGTAAACCACTGGGATGGTCGATATGGCGCACGAAAATATATTGCTATGCCCAATTTCCATTCAGTACGAGTTATTGAAACTGATTTAGTAACCATTGAATTGTCAAAGACAGAAATCATGTATAACAAACCAATTTACTTAGGAATGGTAATACTTGACTATTCAAAATTTGTAATGTATCAATTTCATTATGAGTTTGCCAAACAAAAGTTTGGAGATGTAAAATTACTGTATATGGATACAGACAGTCTTATTTATCAAACCAATAAGACGGATATTTACTCTGTGATGAGAGAACATCCAAGTTACTTTGATACCTCAAACTATGAGGTTAACAATATGTTTGGCATAATTCCCATGAATAAAAAACACATTGGTCTATTTAAGGATGAGTGTGCTGGTGATGTTATGACGGAATTTGTGGCTTTGGCGCCGAAAATGTACGCATTTTCAACACAAAAGAATAAAGGTCAATGCAAAGCGAAGGGTGTTCTTCGTAGCGTCACACAATTCCTCAATGTTGAGGAATATCGATGTGTACTCTACACAAACACCTCTCGCTTGTACCAGCAAACACGCATTCTTTCAAAGAACCATAATATATTTACAGTAAATCAAAATAAAACATCGCTGTCTACATATGACAATAAACGGCTGTGGGATGGTGTAAATAGCTTGCCTTTTGGACATTTCCACACCTAGTAAATAAGAACACACTTTCATTTTTCAATTCTTTTTTTTAATTACAATTGTATGTTTTTACAAGAAGAAACCAAAACATCTTTTGTGAATGCTGTAATCTGGTGGACTGACTCTCAAATAAATACTTAACAATATTTGATTCATGGTTATTTCTTTGTCCTTTTCCTCGCTAATCCACAACCACCACCAATCATTAGCTTTGACTTCATAGCTCCTGCCACGATCAAGGCTGCAATCTTTTCACCAATGGAAGCAGTAGATGATGTCACGCACTGCACAGCCTTTCTTAGAAGAATGCGGTCTGCAACTCGACGTACTTCTGCATTCTTGTCGCTGTAAGAAATGTCATGATCTCTACACGCAGCATCCAATTTGTTGATTCCAGAATTCCCTTGTGCTAGACGTTGGTTTAGTTTAGTCCCAGGTCCACAAAATTGATAGCCGGGAATATGCAGTTCAATGGGAAGTACATCAATGGCCTTGTTAACTAGACCATGACCAGCAAAGGTCTGATATATCTTTTTCAATCGTTGTCTTACTTTTTGGTGCTGGCGATACTGCCGCTGCTGCCTCTTCTTCCTCTTCTTCATCGCAACCATGGAATGATGAAGCAAAGTCTTTACAGGACGGTATATTTGTATGGCCGTGGTACAATTTGATGAGCTGACACGTTCCACACTGTCTAATGGATGGCATTTTAGTAATAGACACTTGCTGGTGATGACTAAAGTCAGTGCATGGTTGTAGTTCACGCAGACCAGGATCTCTGCTCCATTCACTAGGTACACTGTGCCAAATATTTTTCACCGCGTTTGAAGCAACATAAAAAAGGAACGCCTTGGGCAAAGCGTTCAATTCCTCATCTGTGAAACTGTCAAGCTTTTTTTTACAGGCAAAAAACTTGACAATAGCTCGCTCTGTGGGGTTGGAGTCCAAACCTTCAATTGCAGCCATATTACTACACGTCCACACTGATCACTGGTATGTCTCACACTGAAGCTGACGTTACAACGCTTTGCACTCAACATGCAAGTTTTGACATGCTCTGCGAGCTAGCCAATCAAAAAGCTTCCAAACATTTTGAAGTGTTTTATTTTGTAGAGGTTCATCAGGCACGGACAGGTTGTACAGTGCAGGACATCCCAGATCATGAAGGTCAACAAGTTGACATGTTGAATTAGCATACTGACGCAACCATTCCTTTTTTTCACTTCCCTTTACAAATACAAGGTCAGCACCAAACAAGTGAGCTTTCAGAACAAGTGATAGATGCTGGTAAGGAATGTCGCCTTCTTTCCAGACTAGTCCCAAATTGCGTTGCAACCACTCTGTTTGTCTTCTGTCCTCGTCTGACTGCAAATGCAATGGAAACGGTGGTTCAAAGACAAAACTGGTTACTCTTGGTGCCCACATGGTTGTGCAGTCAATAATTCCTACTTCTTTAAATACAAACTTGTTTCCGTTCACCTTGAAACCCTGCACGTCGACAATCAATGTTTTCGGCATGGCGACGGATATCACACCTTCCACTACCGCTGCTTCTTAACAACTAACTGATTGGATAGGAGCGGGAAAATAATATACACACAAAGAATCAATTACACAATTTTATTCATAAAGTTATCAGTACATCGCTTACAATTTTTTATCATAGGATTTGGACCATCCCAATCACAGTGAGAATCTCCTCGATGCATAAAGTGTCTACGACACGGACGGCAGGCTGCAACATCCGCCGACATACGGAGGTGTAATGGTAGCTTATCCCAATTAAGGTCAATGTCGTGTGCACCGTACGCGGTCAGAAATCCAGCTGGTAAATAGGCAATCAGATGCTGCGGCATTTCACGAAGAAATTGTGCTTTATGGTAGGCGCGTATTGCTAAACTCACCAGGGTGCGATAAATCTCAAATGCTGCATCAGCGTCTCGACTTGTTGAGCAACGATCGCATTTGCAGTCCATACAATCTACCCGCTCTCCAACATGACAAGATGAAGCTTTGGCAACGCCATCGTCCACATTATTTGTTTGATTAGTGATGGGCTTGTTGTTGTAGCCCCTGTCATGAATACCAAACGTAGACATGAATCCATCTGGTAAATAGTGAACCAGATGCGGCGGCATTCTAAGCACAGTATGATTCTTGTGATAGGCAGTTATAGCTTCACTCACTAGGGCGCGATAAATGGTAAACCTTGAATCTTCATCTGAACCTGGTGAATCACTTTCACATTTGCAGACCCACCTCGCAGAGGGGGTTGTGACTTCATCGTAGCTTTCCATGACTGTGAAGGGCAATACAGGAAGACATGCTATTTATACTCTGGTCACCATATTGGACAGCGGTTGATAAAACACTTGCGCCTCGTGAACAATAAGGCAATAGGCTGTTGTTTTTTCTGGAATAACTGTCGATGTTTCAAATTCTAGTCTGATATCAATTGTTGTTTCCTTCATCGACTCCTCCAAATACGAACAGTCCATCACCACCAGAGGCGCCTTGGACTTGAAGTCTTGTGGTGATAATAGCGGACATGCCTCTTTCTGATAATAGGAAGACTGAAAGTTTACAAACATGTCATAGAGCTTACCATATTTGTTCTTGTTAAAGTTTAAATCCATTCCCTCATAGGGAAAGGTAACTCCGTTCAAAAAGAGTCGTATATTTCGTAATTGGATGTGGTCAAATTGTGATGCATCTTTATTCTGTTGATATTTGCGATCTGTTTGAAATCCAACCAGGACGTAGAGTGGCCGCTCTGTATACCGTGAGGTTTTTATAGACCAAGTATGTGTATCGGAGAGTGGTAATACCGGGTATTCATGCAGCTCCCAGCTTCTAAATTGAATGGGTAAAGCTGTATCCTTCTCCACAATCTTGAGCAGACTCAATTTTTTCTGATCTGATAGAGTAACGTGCGGTACTTTCCATAGAATTCGTTGCAGTAGAATTTTTGTATCTATTGGCGCTGTATCAGCTCCCTTTAGCGCATTATAATCACTCCTGTCTCGTACAAGAATCAGATCCTGTCTTGCGTTCACAACAATGCGCTTATGATCCTCTGCAAAGCCTAGTATTAATTTTAGAGGTAAATGTCCAGTAAATGTACCATCATCGTTAATCATCCAGTCGTTGGTTGAGTTGGGACACCAACCAGCCATACAAAAAGCTTTACTCTCTTCGCTTCCGTACGAAGGATAAAGTTTCATGACACTTGTTATGCCAACATTTCGAGTAGTATCCACTTCAATACCGTTGATCACGTAGCGAACCTCAGAAAACAAAAAGGCCAAAGCATTGTTGGCCAACTTTGACGTTGTTGGAATGGTGCCATCCAATTTGGTGAGTTGCCCTTCAATCTGGATGTAACTTTCATGTGGAAGCGTGTAGATATCTTGTTGGTTAATAGTAATTCGAATCTCATCATTATTATTTAGTCCCTGAGTATACGGTTGGTAGGAATGGTGTTCAATTCTTACAATACCCTCCTGTACTTCGACAGGGTTTGTCACGTCTAGAATAGAATTCATGACGTAAGATGTAACCAAGTTGTTGTAGGATCTGCTTGTTGACACGTGTTAACCTGTACACGTGTTGAGCACAACTAACACCTGCTCTTGACAGCGTTGCCGCTTTATACACTTGTTTCATGCTGGCTTCAGATACAGTTTGTAGGTCACAGGTGTATGAGGGTCTAACCGGATGAGACGTTGGTTTCTATTCACCAGTCTTAAGGTAATATTCCTGATGTTGGTCACACTCACAGGATGATAGAGCACCACCGACGGGTTTTCGCGGATGATATAACCACCAGGTGAAGTAACAATAAAATCATAAAGCGAATGCGAGGGATCTTGATTGGTGTAGACGTCTGTAATAATATTACACGTGACAGATATGTGATGATCTTCAATTATTTTCACCGGTTGGTCAGACTTGTGTATCACGTTTGGTACTAACACTTGTGGTGAATAGCCTAACAATGACCCAATCGAATCTGGTTGAGATTTAAAATCAATCCTAAAAGAAGAAAGAATACTGCAGCGATGTGTCACGTTGTTGGCTATGAGTTCAAACTTGCGTGTCCCGTCCAGAAATGCTTTCAGACTAAATTCCTTGGTGAGAGTTGTGTAGATGTGATCGTGAATATCATCTACGGTGTAGCTGCCAGACGCTAGAGTTAACACATAGTCATCGTAGTAGAACTTATCATTGACGTCTTCAATTATGTTGCAGATTCTATTATAGCCTTCAAACGAAACAAGTCCCAACACGTAGGGTCGTCGTCCCAATTCAATAGGAGGATAAAAGTCAACAGTTACTTCCGCACCTTGTCCGTGCACTGTAAACGTTCTACTTTCTGTTGTCATAATGACCACGTCACCCGCCGTGCTCGGTCTTATATAGAAAAGTCAAACATAGACGACCGCACTGTTGCGTGTTAAAATTTTGCACTCGTTTCACATTATAGTGTATTGTTGCACTGCTTCCAAAATAGCGAACAAGCTCTGTCGGAGGAGGAAGATTTCCAAAACTGTCAAAGTACCACACGGTTCGCCCATGCTTTATGTAGGCCACATAATGCGTTCCCGGTCCATGACTGTCATCCAAATTGACAACTGCACTTTCATGGCTCCGTGGTCGAGACGGTAGTTGGTTGCGCATAAACACGCCTCGAAAGTGGGAGATCTTAAGCTGTTTTGCATATCTTATAACTTCCTCATGCGTCATGGATCGTCGTGGCAGTGCATCGATTAACCGTTTTTTGGCGACATGTAAATGCCGAGTCCTTTCTTGTAGGGTGCTAGCTTCATGTTCACACCTTTGCCGCGCAGTGCTATGGCCTCCATAGTTTTATTATGCCTTTCACTTTCCTTCAACTGTTGCTTCGCCTCCTCAACAGCTTTCACCGTTCGTGCTACCGCACTTGCTCCTCCAAGAAGTGAACCCAGGGCTGCTAGTCCAGCAAACAGTGCAGGTAAAAATCCACCACGTTTCGGCACAGGAATAATTCGGGCACGTTTTCTAAAACGTAGTTTATTTTTGGGATTCGCATGCAATCGTGCTGCTCGGAGTGCTTTCTTAATAGCCAACTCACTATTTGTTTCTCCGCGCGAAGCTTGACGTGCCGCATGAAGAATAGCTTTAAAACCTCCCTTTCTGGACAACTTATTCCTCTTCTTCACCACATATCTCTGTTTCACCATCGCGACCAAAGAACAAGACAACCTCACACCACAAAGTATAGAACACAACTAACGCTCCTCAGGAAGGGAACCGGTAGTTATTTATTCAATGGTGGCTGTATATTCAAGTTCTATATACAGAGGAAAATCGTTCATCGTTTTCCCCGCCTCTTTTTCTTCAGACGAGAGTTTCAAGTGAAAGAATAATTTGTCTCCGGCTTTCACCGGTTGATCAATAAGTGGTTGAACACTACCGTTTAATCGTACCTCTAAATGTTTCAAATCTGGTGCATACTCAATTACACGAATGGCACCATCATACATTAAACGGTAATTGTCATACCCCGAACGTAGTATGTAGGCGAGGTTATTGGGATCTTTTACCGGTTGTTGGTTTACAATGTGAAGCAGAAATATAGAGGGTATTGATTTAATAAAAAGCGATAACCGTTGTTCCAAAAATCGTTTGGTCGTCACGTCATGAGGTTGCACAGGATCAGCAACTTCGGCTATTCGTCTTCGCTTCATCTGTAGAGCGTTCTCCTTAATTTCCCACACCTTTTCCATTTCAGAGCTTAAAAACCGTTTTGTACAAACATCTTGATCATCTTCAGGATCGGCCACATGCACAAGGCGTGCATTATTTGCTGTATAGCCCTTTACAGTTAGGGTGGGCACAATACTGAGCACCTGTTTCACCTTGTTATCTACATAGTCCTTTCTAGCAGCGTCCGTGTTGTTTGTTGGAAGAGCCAGCTGAGTGATTCGACGTTGGTGTACATCATAGTCCTTTGCTTCTGTTAACACCACAGCATTGGTTAACACATAGGCTTTGGTGCACACATCTTGATCGTTCACAGGATCTGCAACGCCCGTAATACGTTTATTCTGAGCCTCATAATCTCCTTTGATACGTCGTAAGCGGTAATAATCTACATACTTTTTTGAACATGCGTCCGAGGGTAATACGGGTTCTGTTATATTGGTCAATCGCTTTCCATTAAAGTTGTAATTGCCATCTGTAGTGCGTGGCAATACATTAGCATCGACATATCGTTTAGTAGCCGGATCTGTATCATGTTTTGGATCGTTTGTCAAAGCAAATCGTTCATTTGTTTTAAGAGTTCTTCCAAAGGCGTCCATGGTTACACTGGAACTGAAACACCCGTTTGCCTCATGTATATAGAGACCAGCTCTTCCCCTTTCACATTTAGTTGATATGCAGATTATTAAGCAACAACATTCACTTCCGGTGGGAGACTTGGTTTCACACCTCTTCTCAACATCGTCTGAACAACGTCATGGATCACTCTTCCCATCCTCCATTCGCTGTCTCATCGCCGGCCCGTCGGGATGTGGAAAAACCAATCTTCTGCTTACCCTCATCACCTCCTTAAACGGAGTGCGCTTTCAAAATATCTATATTTTTGCCAAATCGCTGTATCAACCGCTGTATGTGTTCTTGGAACAGGTCATGTCAGGTCTGCGCAACATGGGCTATTTCACATTCGCAGCGCACGAAGATGTAATTTCTCCAGACAATGTTCGCCCCCATTCGCTTATGATTTTTGACGATGTGGCCACAGAACGACAGGGCATTATTCAGGCTTACTTTAGCATGGGACGTCATAAATATATTGATTGTTTTTATCTCGCTCAAACCTATTCGCGAATACCAAAACAGTTGATTCGTGACAATGCCAACGTGATTGTTTTCTTCCGTCAGGATGAGCGCAACATGCATCACGTCTACGATGATCACGTGAACCCAGACATGACCTTTCAAGCCTTTACACAGTTGTGTGCCATGTGTTGGAACGCTCATCACCACAGTTGTCTTGTTATTGATAAGCAGAGCAACATCAACAATGGACGCTACCGCATGGGATTTGATCATTTCATTCGTATTTAAGTAGCTGCATTGCTTTTCTGAACATCATTAGTTCAGATGTCATGGCGACAACAGGGAGTCAATTAAAAAAGCACATAATCCGTGCGCGAAATAGCATTCGACAAAAGTTTCGCTATCTAAAACGTGCACATGCCGACAGTGAACTGTTTGTCGAAAAACATTTGAAATCTCCTCTGGAAGCTGTGTTGAAAGGAACATCAAAGCCTAGTACACGCTCAAAAGAAACACAAACAATTGAAGAGGAGGAGGAGGAAGAAATTGATGAAGAATCTGACGATGTTTTTTCTCCATTGCTTCCGTCTTCTGGCTCCAAAGAATCGCCGCTGCCCCAGTTTTTGAAAACATCAATAATTGCTGAAACACCCACTAGAGCCAAAGAAAAGCAGCCTACTCTTAAAGAAATATTGAATACGCCCGAACAATATGTGCGGTTAAAATCCATTTTACTACAAAATTATGGTGCGTTGGTTACCCCCGTCCTTGAAGATCTTTTTACTAAGAAAATTGATACTACCTACGGTGTTCGCTATGAAACAATAGATTTCGAATTGGCGATTCACCAATCAAGATAAGTGACAATGTTTTGATTGTTTTAGTTCGTTACAAATTGACGGCAGGTCTTTTAGAACTTTTATTTTCACGTATACCTTCTACCGAGGACTATGATAAAGAAGATCTTGAAAAGTATAAAGACATCTTGATGGCTACAAATGGTTTTAGACGTAATTATAAACGTTCTGAAGCAATAAATGCTAATAAGGGCTTCAAATATAAAACCATCATATCAAAATTGTTTCCCACCTATGCAAGTGTTCGCCGTGCAAATTCAGCGTCCGGTATCACGTTTAATACTTTGAAACCATTCATCGATTTCGCCTATTGGAACAATCCAAATAAGTTGGTTAAACGTCTGCAACTGTTGCGTGCATCAGAACAGGCCGGTCATACCGGACACGAGGCAGAAGTTTTAGAAATAGAAGAGGAGCTTCGTCATGCTGGCATTATTGTCTAATGAGTCAACGTGTTCATACACCCTCGCCTGTTAAGGCTGCCATTGCTCGCGAGTTGCATAGACCAGCTCGTCGTCTCTACCATCGTCGTCATGTCATCACACGGGGCGTTGACGATCTTTGGCAAGCTGATCTGGTTGAAATGATTCCCTATGCCAAAGCTAACAACGGGGTCAACTATCTGCTCACCGTCATCGACGTTTATTCCAAAATGGCCTTTGTTGAACCTGTTCGGAATAAATCTGCACAACTGGTCACCGCTGCATTCAAGACCATCGTTCAGCGGTCAAGACGACAACCTCGTTTGCTTCAAACAGATCAAGGCAAAGAATTTTTCAACAAGACTTTTTCCGCTTATCTCAAATCACTTGACATCCATCACTATTCCACTTTTAGCAATCTAAAGGCAAGTGTTGTAGAACGTTTCAACCGCACAGTCAAGACGCGCATGTGGGAACAATTTACAGCAAGAGGATCCTATCGCTGGCTTGAACTTGTAGGCGACCTGGTGACACGTTACAACAACACTAAACATAGAACAATCAAAATGAAACCACGCCTTGTAACCAAGAACATTGCGCAATTGGATCGCATTCATCACAAAATCAAAACAGTAGATCCGCGACGTCATCAATTACGTATTGGTGATTATGTGCGCATCAGTAAACATAAAACAATCTTCGCCAAAGGATACACACCAAACTGGAGCACAGAAATATTTCGTATTCGCAAGGTAAAACTTTCTAATCCAGTTGTTTATTTACTTGATGACCTCAACAAGCAGCCAATCCAAGGAGGATTCTACATGGAGGAACTGCAAAGGACGCAATATCCCAAGCATTATCTTGTTGAGAAAATTGTACAAAAACGTGGCAATAAACTTTTTGTTAAGTGGCTAGGTTTTAATGCCACATATAATTCATGGATTAATAAATCAGATCTGGTGTACACTTTCTTGTTTTTATTTCATGTCGAGCTGGCCGACTCAACATGCCATGCGATTTGTATCCTACCCCCACCCTACCATTTACAGGAAATACTACTCCAGATTCATTGATGTTTGTTAACCATTGAGCACATTCAACAACCAGTTCATTCCCCCTCTCTCTCAATCCCATTCACTACTCTCGATACCATTGATGTTTGTTTACCATTGAGCGCTTTCAACCCCATCTTGTTTGTCTCTCAGACCCATTCACACCTAACCAACCTACCACGTCAGGGTTCAACAACCACCATCATCCACCGCCATTCATGTTTTCCATTCAAAACACGCCCGTTCATGACCTACCTCACATCCCGTAATCTGCTGTGACGTCACACACACACACCAGTTACACTAATGTTTTCCATTCAAAACACTCCCGTTCGTGACCTACCTCACATCCCGTAATCTGCTGTGACGTCACACACACACACCAGTTGACCGTTCAATTCTCTGACAATTCATTCACAACCAAGGATTCGGAAACCTTCGGCAACACTCGGATCTCATCGGGCATAAAGCAAAGCTATATAGCCCAGGATAATAACAGAGAAGGCGCTCAGTCCAACAGAGAGACTGGGTCGAGGAGGGTCTCGTGCAGAGCCTCTTCCATCCTTCCCCTCATCCCCCACCATCGCCAACACCCCCCTCCCCCCCTCCCCGCTCCCCCCTCCCCACACCCACTCCTCCCCCCCCCTCCACCCAGACCCCCTCAAACCGCTTCCTGGACCCTCCAAGGTTTGTTTACCTTCCGGGGTCCCGGCGACCTTGGGGTCAATGACCTACCTCAAGGTCATTGATCATGACCTACCTCAAGGTCATTGACCTTGCCACGCCCCCCTAATTTGCATAAATAACGGTATTTGAGTCAAAACCCCCCCAGCCTACCTACTCTCCGAAACTATTACCGATTTCACCCTGAACTTTTGTACGGTGATAAAGGGCACTACTACAAGTTTACATATGTAACCTTCAAAAATCTGTAAAGTACAAAACGAACATGGCGACCTAGCGAATTTAAAACATTTTAATAGACTTATCTCGCGATTTAACCATCTGAGCGCAGTGAAATGTGGTACAGTAAATGATTATACATATTGTAAAGTATTGTTATCTAATTTAGTTCAATTGTTTACATAACCTCCAGATGGCGGCTGTGCGAAATTTTAAAATTAAGCTTTTATTTCTTGTTTTGTAATCATTCGATCGAAGTGAAAGTTTGAATAATGAAGCTACGCATTAAATTTCCTTTAATGGTACATAACTCTATGGCCTAAACATATAACAATCCAAAATGACGACCATCCGAAATATTTAGACGGTTCTCTGAATCTACGAATCTTTTACTGCAATCAAACTGATTTTTTAATGTTCATAGAGGCTATGAACATAAGTTGACCTATTGGACTTTCTGTAACCTGGTGGACACAATTCAAACATGGCGGTGACGCGAAGTATAAACATTTAAATGGACGTTTCTGGCGATTTAACCATCCGAGTGCAGTGGAACTTTGTACGGTAAATGTTTATACAAATGTAAATCCACTGGCATCTAATTTATTTCAGTTGTTTTCATAACCACAAGATGGCAGCTCTGCGAAATTTTAAAATCTCGTTTTTACTTCTTGTGTCCTAATCATGCGTTTGAAGTTTGAATACCACACGTACACTATAATCTTCATGTAATAGTACATACATAAAAATCCAACATGGCGACCATCAGAAATATTTAGATGGTTCTCAATATCTACGAATCTATTACAAAAATCAAACTGAAATTGTGTATGTTGATAGAGGCAATTAACATGAGTAGGATATATGAAAATAGGCTGTATAGTTCTTCACGGAACTACTTGTTAATAGTATTTTCACTGCAGAAGGTTTCTTTATGTAAGTGAGCTTATTTCTTTTTTCTTACTGAAAAGTGTTATGTGTCAAATTTCCCTATTTCTCTATATGCATAGTTGCACACTCTGATTCTGCATATCTTGCTGGCATCGGCAGTGCAAAGTCATTTATCACCCCCACTTACTCCCCAGAATTACATAAAATCAGAAGTTCTTCAAGTGCATTTCTTTTAATTTTTACCAAATAATAATCAAAATGATAATAATAATATTTTTGGTTTTACGTCCCATTTAACTCATGCGGCTTTTACAGACGCGGGATGCCGGAATAAGGCCCTGGAGGGGATCTTAAACGTGCCATAAAATCTACTAACACGGCTCCCTCGCATTTGCGCATCCTCAAATGCCAGCTGACCGTGCCAGGATTTGATCCTGCAACCTTGGTCACACCAGGCGATAACGTTACCGCTGAGCAACGCAGTCAGTTCAATTTTATCAAAGGGCGTTCATGTCAAGTTGAATGTTTCTAGCTCAAGCGGTTTCAAAGAAAGCCAGTTCTCTCATGTTATAGTTTACATTACCCCTTAGGAATAAAATTTGTATTCTATGCGTTTGAACAAAAAGAACCGTCATTCAAGATGTTTTTAGTTCAGTACAGCCCTCGAAGTGGCATCAGGAAATTGAATTAAGTGCATTTGGTGAGCTCGAGTTTTTGTCAACGTATGGGACTAACCGTTTGCCCATTATTTCGGATTTTAATAAATACTTGATGTGTGTATCGTTTAATCTCAATACGTTTGCTATTCTAACCTGAGTACATAAACACTGAATCGAATGAGAAAATTTAGCAGGGAGAACCGAGGGCAAGGATGAATATATGCAATCTACTATGGATACCTGTTCGCCGGGCTGGACGCGGCAGCGCCTGCTACTGAACTGAAACGTAATTGTTGCCACTTTATAGAAACCTTAATTTACTTCAAAACGGCAATAGTCCTATGTTTGTCCCTGGTATATAAAGTATGTCCATGCTAAATGTTAGCTAAATAGGTTGAGTAGTATTTACGTCAGAGTAACTTTTATACTGCACATTAGTACAGATGACATGGACAAGTTCAATAAAATCTTTCTTTCTTAGTCGTTTAACCCTCCATGGTTGGCTTTTCCCTCGGACTCAGTGAGGGATCCCACCTTTACCACCTCAAGGGCAGTGTCCTGGAGCTTGAAACTTCGGGACCGGAGATACAACTGGGGAGGTGGGACGAGTACCTCGCACAGGCGGCCTCACCTGCAAAGCGAACAAGGGCCTTATGAGGGATCAGAAGGAATGGATGATTGGGAGGGATAGGCAAGGAAGAGAGTAGGAGTTGGCCGTGGCCTTACGTTAGGTACTGTACCCAAAAATACCTACTCTTAACCTGTTGATATCCCTCGATGGTAACTGGATCGTAGAACCTGAAAACCCCCGGCTCAGAAAAATCCCCAGATCCTACCAACAGGAGAAGGGAGTATCAGGGTGCAGCAAATCCTAGCAGAGGTGGCATTAAGCAAGACCAAAGCATAGCAGCAAACTGCTCTAAGAACACGAGAATCGTGGGAAATCACCCTCTCAGGAGTGTGGGAAACTCTAGAAATATCTAGCTGTGGCCCTCCTAATGCGACCTCTTTATACTTCTGTAAATCATCACATCGCGCGATTAAAAGAAATGACAAAAATATTTATTTCCAAAAAGAAAATCTGACAGGTCAGACCAAAACGTCCTTGGCTGGACACAAAAACAAAGAAAGTAGGCGCTAATATCATGCCAATAAATGCATCAGCAGTCCCCATGGACCAAGAATGCATTTGACCCTCAATTGAAATTATTAATAATATGAACAACAGGTGATCCAATAAAAAGCAAAACAAAAAAAAACAAAATCACCTTTATGGTTCTTCCACCGATTTCAACATTCTCAAACACGCGAATTAATTCAGATATATATTTACTTATTTACAGCGAAATCATTATTAATATTATTACACCCTCTGATATAAATGCCTTCCCAAACAGGTAATTCTGCACTCCTCATTGGTGCTTTGTCATAACTGATATTGTATAAATTATATTGCCTTAGCAATGTAGTAAAAATCTCTTTTATCAATCAAGCACTTAAGCTAAAAAGACGTGAAATTCGTAATTCAAAAACTCTAAAGATTCAATAATTTCTCAGTATTAATGCACTTATTTAAATTCATCCAGAATTTATAGTATATCGATCATGAATCATATCTAACATTTGCTTAAATCTTATAAATTGAGTACAACCGAAGAATTAATTAAATGGGGATGCCACACAAAAAAAACTCTGAGGCTTGACAAAAACTAGATCCATAATTGGAATTACCAATTTATCAATAAATCGTAACAAGAAATGCAAAAGAGAACAAACACTATGTTCTTTCAAAAACATTCGGAAATTAGTATAACCTTGCACTGAAATACTGTCATTATAATGGTCACTCATGACCTCGATTTCTGAATACAGGTGGGCATTACCACCAACATCACAAAGATTATACTTTAATAAACGCATTACACATTATGCTTTCACTAGCATCATAACATTAACGTACTTCAACGAGTACTACCGTAAATATAATATTATACGCCCATTGACGTTTCTTCACACATTATCACCCACATGGTGATTATTTTATTCAATAACTAGTATTCAGATATATTCAGCTGTGTTTCTTAACTATATGTTTTCTCATTCCAATGCATCATAAATTTAACATGAGTGGCTACTTAATCAAGTCCACTGGATTACAAAAAGCTTGCCTTACAGAGTTGTATTTACAGTCACATAAGAATACGCTTCCCCTTAAAGTTAATCCCTGGGATTTATCTCAAAAAAGATTCTTGTTCTTCAAATAGTACTCTTAAGCAACGTTCTAATCAAGAAAAACTCGAAAGACTGAATCAAAATTCAGTTATAGCAATATTAATTAATTTGAAGATCATCAAGGTGTATCCAAGTACACGTGGCTACAAAATCAAAAGTTAAAGTTTATCAGACGAAAATAGAAATGTCCCCTCAAGAGAATTCACGAAAATCAGACTGGGTCTACAGCATGTATCCAGGTAACGACTCAAGTTAACTCCTGTTGACACATTAGAATCCAGTATGACAGCGTTCACTCTCAAGAGAAAAAATCCCCATTCTAAAAGAATGATCAAACTTCACATTCTATACTGTATTGTAATAATTATAATGCAAGAGCGCATAGGCAAATTCGAATCTCGCAATTGTCGAACACAAAGATAATAGAACGACGACCCCTCAAGCCATAGCTTGATTAAAAAAAACACCAAGAAGTACTCCAAAAAATGGAAAATATCAAATCCACTAAAAAAAATCCCCTTGGGAATAACGTAACTTTCTTCCCCTATGTAGATCTGTTCTCCACAATCAAGAAGTTCGGAAAAAATTAATGAATTTAATTAATTAAATGATTAAGCTGAAAAATAAACAATTAATTCATAATAAAATATTATGAAATGAATGCACCTGAATAACCAGGCCTAAACTCGACTGCAAATGAAGTCACACAGACCATGGGACGGTCATGCATAAAATTCACTCCACAATCATACTACTCAAAATGTATAACCGGTGGCAATGTGTTTTCACTGGACTATCTACTTTGCAACGCTACGTGAAAAAATATTCCTCTACCTGGCTGAAGACTCTCGAAGGCGATATGAAGCGTGAGGATGCCCACCACCAGATTCCAACATGGTATGGCAGGACTGCACGGATCCATTCCAATTTCCAATGAACGAACTGGGAACTTTTTACTCCAATGTCCCAAATCCACCGCTGGTAAACGAACTGCTTCCTCATCTCGGAAATTGTCCTAGCCCGAATTCCGAATTGTTCCAACCCGGCCCGAAAATAAATCACGCGCACGTATGCAACATCGCGATAATCAGGTGGACAGATGACGGTAGCCTGAGTTATTTTCGGCTGCATGTTACCAAAAGTTTATGTTTCGCAAGCCAATAGCCCGCATCGCGAGTAGGCTATGTTCCACTTCGCAGATAGCATTGTAGTCATCCGTAACGTCCACTGCATTTGCTTGGAGAGCGGTGTCCACACTTAAATACCTAGCCGCACATGGCTGATATGTTTATACACATCGAAAACATCTCTCCCAACACCTCAGGTTTCCATGCACTATACCTGGTTAAATATCTTCACTCGGAATGTACATGACGTTGAATTGCAATAGTCTTGGTGTGAGTAAAAGAAAGAACACCTTCTCAGTGAGCATAGGCTCCAGTAACAAGCCCCATAATGTATCACTGCACTTCGCTTCTCATCTACACATGCATTTAAATAACATGAAATGAGACGGATTCCTATAACTGAATGTCGCCCGCATACAATGCCAGGCACGGTGCACATTCAAGTTCTTATTCGACACTGAACTTGATGTATATTGGCCTCAATACGTCACAACACGTAGTATAACCAGAAACTGGCACCACCGTGAACTTGTGATAACTTGGCACTTTTTCTTGCTGCCGGAAACAACATAGCGATACGAATCTTTGCTTAGATGTACATTCGTCTGAGTGTAAAAATGATCTGTCTGTCACCCGCACGTGTTCGTTCGCAGGCCACAGCTGGCACGCTGTCACTCCTGCGCATGACGTAACGATCTACCTGTAATAGGTCGATTTAATACATCCATATTCTTGACGTTACAAAGGCTATTTCCATAAAAGCAAGACAGCGCTGTCTCTCTGCTGTAATATCGTACTTCAATATACATTTGACATCATAACTGTGCCTTATTTCCATATAATGTTCGATTACAAACGCCAATCTTCCCACTACTGCAAGGATCAAGGTCTCCCGCACTCCTCGTGGTCTAAATGAGAAACACTCTTCCGAAGGTTGTCGTTGAGACTCGAGCTGAGCCGAATGATCACATGGCTATTCGCGCACTCCAAACTAGGTCAAAACCTGTCATTTGCGGCAGCGGTTCGCAAAGGAAAATGTACCGTAAATCAGACCAAATAAAAAAGAAAACGGTACAGTACCATCCCGGCATTTGCCTGGAGTTGAATTGGGAAACCACGGAAAACCACTTCGAGGATGGCTGAGGTGGGAATTGAACCCTCTCTACTCATTTGGACAACGCGAGGCTGAGTAGACCCCGTTTCAGTTAAATTACTATTTGTAAATAGCGGCTATTTTGTTGTGGTTGACTATTTCAAAACCCGAATGAGTCTATACGTTAGCCAGGCATAGAAACTATACCCTGTAAAATCTCTGCTCAATTGGTTGTTTCAATATGTGAAAGGATCTGCAATGCAAGGTTTGAAGTAGCATGCAGTGCTCGTGAGAGTTGTTAAGAAAATGCACATGAGTTTTCTCGAAGAAAATTTTATTTTAAGCACACCTGATGGGCTTAATTTCGTGATAGAACTCACCGTGGGATTTAACAAAGACATGAGCAAGTTCTGCAAAAACTGCATATAAATGGTAGGCATTTTAAAATGGTTGACCATATCACTATCTGACAGGCCATTGTGTTCGTTAACCATAAAAACTACACACATGCAGTATGATGCCCTAGCAGCTTTTGCGTGAAAAGAACACTGACAAACAAACCAACTCTTAATTTGTATGCCGGGTATTAGCATGAGATGCTTTATTAATAATTACCGTTCATTACAGCAATGTTTTATGAAATATTTTAAAAAGTACATGCTATTTGGAGTATAATTTCAACCGGCGGAAAATTCTGACGAACAGATTGTACGACTAATCCACTCACACCTAAATCAAACCAAAACCCGTGGCACCACAGCCCATGTAGGACCCTGGCCTACCAATTGACCGCTGCCAAGTCATTCGGCCTACAGATTGCGGGGTGTTACGTGATCAGCGCAGCCGTTAATCTTGGTTTCCGTGACCGGATCCCCTCACATCATTCTTTCGATTTGGGTAAATAACGTGTAAGAATTTAAATAAAATCAGAGCTCTGATCACACCTTCCCATTCCTGACTGGCTGCGTGGCTTAGCGGTAACGTTCTCACCTGCTGATCCCAGGATAGCGGGATCGAATCCCGGCGCAGTCAGTAAGCATTTGAGGGTGCGCAAATGCGAGGGAGCCGTGTCAGTAGATTTACTGGCACGTTCAAGATCTCTTTCGGGATAAAATTCCGGCACCCCGGCGTCTCCAAAAGCCGCAGCAGTTAAAAGGGATGTAAAAACAATAACATTTTTAAAAACCCTCCCCTTCCGCCTGCCGTCATTCTTTTGTTCACTCAAGATAAGTGGATTTATGGTCGTCTCTATTGATTTCTTCAGACAGGTTTGAATGCTTTGGCTATTAGAAAATCAAGACCGTAGAATGTACGTCGTCAGTGGAAAATCCAGGCCTTGCGGGGCCCTGGGCGATATGATAAGGTGGGGTCCACAACAATAGGAAATAAAAAATAATCAAATCAAATGGAAAATAGTTTTGTAATAATAATAAAATAAAGAATAGTTCAATATTTTGAATGCACTACAGTACATTTTTTTAATAATATGAAATAAACCTTTAAGTCCCCTTAAAGAAGATTATCTCAAGTATGAAATATTAAAATATTACTTTGCGACTTCTTTCCCGGTTGAAATCTTCTATAATTTCACTGAAATCTAAACTTGCTAAACGGTCACGGTAGGTCATAGCTGCACTGAAAAAAGGAATATGAATTATAAATTAGTTTGAAAATTTGAAAAGTATAATTAATTAAAACTCAGCAATTCTTCTAGGTTTGTGCCGTGTCTTGTGTGGGGTTTCGCCTAGGACACCAAGCTAGGCTCATCGGCGGGCTCTTGGTGTCCCCGCCCGGACCCCCACAGGAGTGACGAACTGCGCGCCACCTCCCTTTATATAAGGTGCAACTGCACCACTTGACTACGAGAACTAAAAGCTCAAGCAGCCTTAACCTCCCTATGAAGGCTTCCAAAAAGATGGTATATTGGCTTTCACGGCCGGTGAATTAAAACTCAGCAATTCTTCTAGGTTTGTGCCGTGTCTTGTGTGGGGTTTCGCCTAGGACACCAAGCTAGGCTCATCGGCGGGCTCTTGGTGTCCCCGCCCGGACCCCCACAGGAGTGACGAACTGCGCGCCACCTCCCTTTATATAAGGTGCAACTGCACCACTTGACTACGAGAACTAAAAGCTCAAGCAGCCTTAACCTCCCTATGAAGGCTTCCAAAAAGATGGTATATTGGCTTTCACGGCCGGTGAATTAAAACTCAGCAATTCTTCTAGGTTTGTGCCGTGTCTTGTGTGGGGTTTCGCCTAGGACACCAAGCTAGGCTCATCGGCGGGCTCTTGGTGTCCCCGCCCGGACCCCCACAGGAGTGACGAACTGCGCGCCACCTCCCTTTATATAAGGTGCAACTGCACCACTTGACTACGAGAACTAAAAGCTCAAGCAGCCTTAACCTCCCTATGAAGGCTTCCAAAAAGATGGTATATTGGCTTTCACGGCCGGTGAATTAAAACTCAGCAATTCTTCTAGGTTTGTGCCGTGTCTTGTGTGGGGTTTCGCCTAGGACACCAAGCTAGGCTCATCGGCGGGCTCTTGGTGTCCCCGCCCGGACCCCCACAGGAGTGACGAACTGCGCGCCACCTCCCTTTATATAAGGTGCAACTGCACCACTTGACTACGAGAACTAAAAGCTCAAGCAGCCTTAACCTCCCTATGAAGGCTTCCAAAAAGATGGTATATTGGCTTTCACGGCCGGTGAATTAAAACTCAGCAATTCTTCAAGGTTTGTGCCGTGTCTTGTGTGGGGTTTCGCCTAGGACACCAAGCTAGGCTCATCGGCGGGCTCTTGGTGTCCCCGCCCGGACCCCCACAGGAGTGACGAACTGCGCGCCACCTCCCTTTATATAAGGTGCAACTGCACCACTTGACTACGAGAACTAAAAGCTCAAGCAGCCTTAACCTCCCTATGAAGGCTTCCAAAAAGATGGTATATTGGCTTTCACGGCCGGTGAATTAAAACTCAGCAATTCTTCTAGGTTTGTGCCGTGTCTTGTGTGGGGTTTCGCCTAGGACACCAAGCTAGGCTCATCGGCGGGCTCTTGGTGTCCCCGCCCGGACCCCCACAGGAGTGACGAACTGCGCGCCACCTCCCTTTATATAAGGTGCAACTGCACCACTTGACTACGAGAACTAAAAGCTCAAGCAGCCTTAACCTCCCTATGAAGGCTTCCAAAAAGATGGTATATTGGCTTTCACGGCCGGTGAATTAAAACTCAGCAATTCTTCTAGGTTTGTGCCGTGTCTTGTGTGGGGTTTCGCCTAGGACACCAAGCTAGGCTCATCGGCGGGCTCTTGGTGTCCCCGCCCGGACCCCCACAGGAGTGACGAACTGCGCGCCACCTCCCTTTATATAAGGTGCAACTGCACCACTTGACTACGAGAACTAAAAGCTCAAGCAGCCTTAACCTCCCTATGAAGGCTTCCAAAAAGATGGTATATTGGCTTTCACGGCCGGTGAATTAAAACTCAGCAATTCTTCTAGGTTTGTGCCGTGTCTTGTGTGGGGTTTCGCCTAGGACACCAAGCTAGGCTCATCGGCGGGCTCTTGGTGTCCCCGCCCGGACCCCCACAGGAGTGACGAACTGCGCGCCACCTCCCTTTATATAAGGTGCAACTGCACCACTTGACTACGAGAACTAAAAGCTCAAGCAGCCTTAACCTCCCTATGAAGGCTTCCAAAAAGATGGTATATTGGCTTTCACGGCCGGTGAATTAAAACTCAGCAATTCTTCTAGGTTTGTGCCGTGTCTTGTGTGGGGTTTCGCCTAGGACACCAAGCTAGGCTCATCGGCGGGCTCTTGGTGTCCCCGCCCGGACCCCCACAGGAGTGACGAACTGCGCGCCACCTCCCTTTATATAAGGTGCAACTGCACCACTTGACTACGAGAACTAAAAGCTCAAGCAGCCTTAACCTCCCTATGAAGGCTTCCAAAAAGATGGTATATTGGCTTTCACGGCCGGTGAATTAAAACTCAGCAATTCTTCTAGGTTTGTGCCGTGTCTTGTGTGGGGTTTCGCCTAGGACACCAAGCTAGGCTCATCGGCGGGCTCTTGGTGTCCCCGCCCGGACCCCCACAGGAGTGACGAACTGCGCGCCACCTCCCTTTATATAAGGTGCAACTGCACCACTTGACTACGAGAACTAAAAGCTCAAGCAGCCTTAACCTCCCTATGAAGGCTTCCAAAAAGATGGTATATTGGCTTTCACGGCCGGTGAATTAAAACTCAGCAATTCTTCTAGGTTTGTGCCGTGTCTTGTGTGGGGTTTCGCCTAGGACACCAAGCTAGGCTCATCGGCGGGCTCTTGGTGTCCCCGCCCGGACCCCCACAGGAGTGACGAACTGCGCGCCACCTCCCTTTATATAAGGTGCAACTGCACCACTTGACTACGAGAACTAAAAGCTCAAGCAGCCTTAACCTCCCTATGAAGGCTTCCAAAAAGATGGTATATTGGCTTTCACGGCCGGTGAATTAAAACTCAGCAATTCTTCTAGGTTTGTGCCGTGTCTTGTGTGGGGTTTCGCCTAGGACACCAAGCTAGGCTCATCGGCGGGCTCTTGGTGTCCCCGCCCGGACCCCCACAGGAGTGACGAACTGCGCGCCACCTCCCTTTATATAAGGTGCAACTGCACCACTTGACTACGAGAACTAAAAGCTCAAGCAGCCTTAACCTCCCTATGAAGGCTTCCAAAAAGATGGTATATTGGCTTTCACGGCCGGTGAATTAAAACTCAGCAATTCTTCTAGGTTTGTGCCGTGTCTTGTGTGGGGTTTCGCCTAGGACACCAAGCTAGGCTCATCGGCGGGCTCTTGGTGTCCCCGCCCGGACCCCCACAGGAGTGACGAACTGCGCGCCACCTCCCTTTATATAAGGTGCAACTGCACCACTTGACTACGAGAACTAAAAGCTCAAGCAGCCTTAACCTCCCTATGAAGGCTTCCAAAAAGATGGTATATTGGCTTTCACGGCCGGTGAATTAAAACTCAGCAATTCTTCTAGGTTTGTGCCGTGTCTTGTGTGGGGTTTCGCCTAGGACACCAAGCTAGGCTCATCGGCGGGCTCTTGGTGTCCCCGCCCGGACCCCCACAGGAGTGACG
Source organism: Meconema thalassinum (assembly GCA_946902985.2). Taxonomy (NCBI): domain Eukaryota; kingdom Metazoa; phylum Arthropoda; class Insecta; order Orthoptera; family Tettigoniidae; genus Meconema; species Meconema thalassinum. The sequence goes on from OX336389.2 coordinate 1,072,145,186, forward strand.
AACTGCGCGCCACCTCCCTTTATATAAGGTGCAACTGCACCACTTGACTACGAGAACTAAAAGCTCAAGCAGCCTTAACCTCCCTATGAAGGCTTCCAAAAAGATGGTATATTGGCTTTCACGGCCGGTGAATTAAAACTCAGCAATTCTTCTAGGTTTGTGCCGTGTCTTGTGTGGGGTTTCTCCAAGGACACCAAGCTAGGTTCATCGGCGGGCTCTTGGTGTCCCCGCCCGGACCCCCACAGGAGTGACGAACTGCGCGCCACCTCCCTTTATATAAGGTGCAACTGCACCACTTGACTACGAGAACTAAAAGCTCAAGCAGCCTTAACCTCCCTATGAAGGCTTCCAAAAAGATGGTATATTGGCTTTCACGGCCGGTGAATTAAAACTCAGCAATTCTTCTAGGTTTGTGCCGTGTCTTGTGTGGGGTTTCGCCTAGGACACCAAGCTAGGCTCATCGGCGGGCTCTTGGTGTCCCCGCCCGGACCCCCACAGGAGTGACGAACTGCGCGCCACCTCCCTTTATATAAGGTGCAACTGCACCACTTGATTACGAGAACTAAAAGCTCAAGCAGCCTTAACCTCCCTATGAAGGCTTCCAAAAAGATGGTATATTGGCTTTCACGGCCGGTGAATTAAAACTCAGCAATTCTTCTAGGTTTGTGCCGTGTCTTGTGTGGGGTTTCGCCTAGGACACCAAGCTAGGCTCATCGGCGGGCTCTTGGTGTCCCCGCCCGGACCCCCACAGGAGTGACGAACTGCGCGCCACCTCCCTTTATATAAGGTGCAACTGCACCACTTGACTACGAGAACTAAAAGCTCAAGCAGCCTTAACCTCCCTATGAAGGCTTCCAAAAAGATGGTATATTGGCTTTCACGGCCGGTGAATTAATCAATTAAATGTAAAACAAACCGTGGCGCGGGGCTTCCCGGACCGCAGGGCCCTGGGCGGTCGCCCTCTTTGCCCTCCCCTAGATCCGCCACTGTACGCCGTAATGTACAGATTGAACTCCTTAATGATATTAAGTTAAAGGAAGCTCAAACCGGTGCATTGTATTGGCTATCCAACTTCCTTGATCCTCCAACGGTTGATTCTTATGTTACCTTCGGAGTCTTGACGTCATTTCAAAGAAGCTGATAAACTATTACTACAAAGCTAATTCTCACATTGGTTTCAGAACATTGACGTAATGGGACTCAAAGCATTTCATGGACTTGGGCAGCTTACCCTATAACAGCAGATTTTAATTTTGTGCGAGATATTATACCGAAGAATACCTCTGCTGGTAGTAGTAATGACGTTGCAACCTCTTTGGATTTGCTTCTACTGTAAGCTTACAGTACGTTGGCAACACATTTCCTCACTATCTTCTTTACAATAATCATATGTTTATGAATACATTAAAAGGAGCTGATGTTGCGCAGAATTGAAACACCCACTAGAATGTATATGTTGTTGTTAATTCTCATAGAGGCTTTGCGACATCATGGTTATGTAGTCCTATGTACTTGGGTGTGTGTGGATATTGACTGATAACCTGTGTCAATGTGATGTCTGGACTAGTGTGTTTACTTGTAATTGAGGTAGGATTTGGGTAGGAGAAGCCTCCGTGGCTTAGGCGGCAGCACGCCGGTCTCTCACCGCTGGGTCCGTGGTTCAAATCCCGGTCATTCCATGTGAGATCTGTGCTCGACAATACGGAGGCAGACAGGTTTTCCTCCGGGAACTCCGGTTTTTCCTGTCCTAAATTTCATTCCAGCTACACTCTCCACTATCATTTCATTTCATCTGTCATTCATTTAATCATTGCCTCAGAGGAGTGCGACAGACTTCGGCAGCCGGCACATATGTGGACTTCATTCATTCCATCCCTGACCCTGTCGGTTGACTTGAAGCAGGCTGTGGATTTTCATTTGGGTAGGAAGTGGACGTGTACTTAAGGAAGGTACCATCTCGGCACTTGCCTGGAGTAGACGTGGGAACCCACGGAGAACCACCTGCAGGATGGCTGAAATAGGAATCAAACCCACATCTTCTCAGTTTTTCATCACGAGGCTGAGCATATACCGTTCCAGCCCTCAGACCAGAATTGAATTTCTTGGACGAGCAACGAGGTAGACCTAGAATTTATACGATTTCGTTAACCATTCCTGTTTATTCGAGAATTAATTACTATAAATGCACTTTGGAATTTGAAATCCTCTAGGTAAGCGACCTCTCAACTTTGTCACTTGGACACAAATCCAAAATTTCAAAGACACTCGTTGCATTACGGATGATGAAGTTGCCTTTTATTTTATTAACATGTTTTCGGGATTTTATCGATAGTTGTCAGCAAATTTTCAGTAACCTGTAAAATCGCAAGTAATTATTTCACGAGGTTTCTATTAAAGTACATGTCGTAGCCATGCGAGTAAAGTGAGTCACTACGACCGCGTTGTAGTAAGTCCAGAGATCGGAGGTTCGAATCCTAGCGCTGACAGTGTGGCTTTCCCCCAGGTTTATCCTCATTTCCTACAGACAAATGCCAGGATACCAGTGTACCTAATTTTACATCCTTTGGTACCTACCCTATCCAACCCTACCGTCCCCACAGAAACAAGGATTATCAAAGATAACCAAGTACACAGTGATGATACCCGACATGTCCTTATCTCCTAAATTGAGTTTACGACACCAATATACACAAAATGGTCGCAGAGACGTCCATAAGATTCAAAGCATCGGTTGAATCCGGTGTTAAAATGAAGATAACCAATGATCTTCTTTTGTGACGATTTTTTTTTTTTGGTCGTGTGGCCTCCTGAGAGGCCGAGTGCAGGTCTTTCTATTCGACGCCCGTGGGCGACCTGCGCGTCGGGATGAGAGATGGAATAGATGAAGATGAATGAAACTGGGCAAGGATGTGGAAGGAAGCGGCCGTGGCCCGTCAGAAGGTACTGTCCCAGCATTTGCCTGGTGTTGAAAATGGGAAACCACGGAAAACCATTTCAAGGACAGCCGACGGTGGGGCTCGAACCCACGCGTCTACCTAGTCAGCAGAGAGCTTGGCCCCATGGCCTAACGCAGCGCTTTAGCCCGCGTAGCCACTGCTGTCGGTTTTGTGACGATGGAATACATAAATGGGTGTGCGTTGGATTTGTCTGACAACCTGTGTTCCTGTGGTGACTGTAGTAGTCTGTTTAACTGCAGCTATGAGGGCAAGGGATTGGGACTTGAAAAAAGGTAACAACCTGACATTTACCTGGAGGGAGTGTGGATATATCTGGTGAAAACCCACACTGGTATTAGAACCCCCGATCCATGGAATTGCAGCAGCAACTCCTCATGGCAATCGTCATTTGCGATTTAACCCACACGGCTACAAGCCGGACGTTTGATTTAGAGGATTGCCCTCGACCTTGAAGCTTGCGGGTGAGCCTGTGCACAGTCACTCTTTCACCCTCTCACTTCACAGTTGTCACCACCGGTCTGATGTAATGGAATTCCAGAATTGAGCCCGTGATGACACCACCGTGCAGAACAATACAGTCCACGTCAAGGTATTGTGTAGCGCGGAAGTACACGTCACATAGTTACGAACAGAACGCCATTATATTTGCCAATAACTGTACTACAGCAGTAGCTTGAGAGAGGTTTGTCCATCATCTGACCGCATGGGTCAGCTGCCAAAAACACAGGCACAGTAGTAACTCGCCTCCCGGCTTCCATTAGGGTTTTCATTCGTCTTAAACAAACGTCCGACCTGACGATGCGGTGACTCTTTGTATTGAGACTACTTACAGTAATTAGTGTCAAAATAAAAATCTAGTGTAAAAATGGTGTGTGATTTCCACCTGGATATACGAATTTACTCCACAAGGAGACTAGGAAGCAAGATTTAATTGACTTGATCCCATAACTTGGTTACTACCATTGGACATCCAGAGTTTCTTACACACACCAGTAGTAAGTTACACACAACAAGATATGGTACCGCAGATTTATATACACTGCTCACAATAATTAGAGGATATTGTAAAGTCAGCTCATAATGGTGCAATAATATACGAGATCAATTAGTTTTTCAACCATTTATTACTTACATAATGCTATACTGACAGATAAAGCAGCCCATGATTCCAGAGAGCCCCTGATGAGTGTTTGAATCAAATACCAAGAATGAAGAGAGAATATGGCAAACAAACAAAGCAACATTAACACTACCATAATCGTGGGCCATGGGTGAATATTGTTCTTCAGTATGGTGTATGGTCTCCTCGAACGGCTAGCACTGCTGCACACCTCTGTGCCATTGATGCAATGAGATGATCAATGATTTCTTGGGGGATACGTGGCCACTCGTCCATAAGAGCAATCTGCAGCCGTGGAACAGTTGTGGGAGGTGCTGGTCTGCCTGCAATGCGCCTGCCTAATGCATCCCACACGTGCTCTATCGGATTTTAGTCCGAAGAGGAAGCTGGCCACTGCTTACGCTGGATACCCTCCTCCTCCAGCATGTCGTCCACCAACCCAGCTCTGTGGGGACGTGCATTATCGTACATAAACACAAAGGAAGCACCTATGGCACCCGCATACGGCACGACAAAAGTTCGGAGAATCTCGTCTCGATACCTTACAGCGGTCACAGTGCACGTGCGATGATGTAGAGGTCCGTACGTCCACCCAGGCTAATTCCAGCCCACACCAGCAACCCACAACCGCCATATGGGGATCTTTCTTGTACAAAAGATGGGTTGTTGCGTGTCCCTCGTTCCCTCCAGATGCGAACACGTCGACTATCCGATTCCACGTTGAATCGCGACTCATCAGAAAACAGAACTGAGCTCCATTCGGCATGCCTCCACCCATGATGCTCCTCCACCCAGTTTCTGTGACCTCTACGGTGTTGTGGAGTTAACCTGGTACACACCATGGGTCTACGGGCATAGAGGCCACGTGCATGAAGTCGGCTAGGGATATTTTGGGTTGATACTCTGAGTCGTGTTGCTGTTAGAAGGGCACTTCTCAGTTGAGTTGCATTCTGCCGTCTATTCCGGTGGGCTGTTACCACAAGGTAACGGTCATCCCTTGCTGTTGTTGCCGTGGGCTACCTTGTCCTACCCGTCTCTGAACAGTAGCTGTTGTTTGGACGCGATTCCACAGTCTTGAGATCACATTTTGAGACACCCCAAAGGCTCGAGCCACAACTTGTTGTGTCTGTCCAACTTCCATCCGTCCTATGGCAATCCAAGCCATTGATTCAGGTAAATCACGTCATGGAGGCATTGCTGTCCCTAAGTCACGTCATTGACTAACTGACAACGGGAATGAAATGGCTCTGACCTCAGCAACAAACCACCGCCGTGTGACCCTTCGACAGCAACAGTACGGACAGTGCCCTCCGTCATGTGGTGTATGTGCAGGGGTGACGAAAACACATGTTTACCTTCTCTGGGAGTAAAGGAAAGCGATTGCATCTAATGCGGTACGAAACACATAGCATACATAGCTGAGTTTACAATATCCCCTAATTTTTGTGAACAGTGTACATTGCTGATCACTTTATAGTATTTTGTCTATATTGGTGTTCAATTTAAGGACTAAATATATTTTGGTCAAGTCACTGAAGAGAGGAAGTGTGGATGTAGTTTATTTATATATTTATTTATTTATTTATTATTTATTTATTTTAGTTCAGTTTAAGGACTAAGGGTATTATTTTGGTCAACCGTCACATGTTCCTTAACGTATGTTCTTGTAGTGTATTTAAAAATGTGTATAACTGTAATTAATACGGGGCGTAAATGTTAATTGAAATCGTCACTAGATTCCCACAAATCCAGCTGTGGTTCAAATCCCACTCAAGGCATGTGAAAATGAAAATCCACAGCCTGCTTCCAGTCTCCGACCGGGTCAGGAATGGAATGAATGAAGCCCCCATCTAGCGGCGAGGATATGAACTGTGCCGGCTGCCGAGGCCTGACGCACTCCTCTGGGGCAATGATTAAATGAATGACAGATGAAATGAAATGATAGTGGAGAGTGTTGCTGGAATGAAATTGTGACAGGGAAAACACGAGTACCCGGAGAAAAACCTGTCTGCCTCCGTTTTGTCCAGCACAGATCTCACATGGAGTGACCGGGATTTGATCCACGGACCCAGCGGTGAGAGGCCGGCGTGCTGCCACCTAAGCCACGGAGGCTTACCACTCAAGGCATGTATGATTTTTTAAAAGGGAAAGGTCAGATCCCTGTTGGTAGTAGCTTATATTCATAGTTTCTATGGCTTATGATCACTAAAATTAGTAACGTAAAATTGCACGAATATTTATTTATAATCGACTAGGATTGAGACAAGCAACCCGAACATTGCTATAAGGTACCCGAACAAAAGGTACTATGAAATCCAATGCTACGGAGCTGATGACCATTATGCCACTGAAGAGAGGAAGTGTGCGAGTGATTTATTTATAGTTTTTTTTTAATTTTAATTTTAATTTTAGTGGTGAAGAGGTGTTGCAGGTAGCAGCAGATCGCGCCGCTCCGCGCCACGCGGCTTAGCCCGTGAAGTGGGGCTCCGGAACTGATGACCGAGGTGTCCCATGTAGTGCTACTGGGAGTAGGCTCTCATCACACCATGCCGAACCGTGGTACGTGGTCCGGGCCGTGCTACCGGGTAGAGCTTGCAGCCTGCTTGCTCTCCCTCCCCGATCAATAGCTTCCTTGGGCCTGCCTGGACAAGCAGTTCGTTTGAAAAACATTGAGTCATGGAATGTCATGACCACTACACGCTCAAGGTTGCCGCATGACCCCGATACGAACCCTCCATCACGTGTCCGGCAATTTAAGAAGTACTGTAATACGGAAAACATGACAATATCATGTCCTGTATGGGGTTATTACCTTATTGCAGTACGCTTGAAAACTTAACTAATGTTAATAATATAACATTTTAATCCACATCATTTTAGTTAGTTTGTTAGTTATTGGAGTTTTAAAAGGCGGAACATCGAGGTTATCTGCCCCTCTAAACTCAGATTATAGTATACAAATTTAGAATTAAGTTAAAATTTTTAAATATGAAAATGACCTCAAAAATAATAAAAGAAGAAATAAAATAAAAATAATAGACCAAAATATAATCATAAACAAAAATTACAGGAAAACAAACATTCAGAATTCAAAAGGGTACAAAGTCTTTGTGTCAATGATCATGTGAAAATCACTTTAAGAGCCATAAAGGTGACCAAACTCCAAATCTAAGACATTTGAAAAAATCCTATTTCCCAAAGTTCTCTATTAGTCTTTATATAGTCATTGAATAACATTTCACACACGAAGCAATGTCGGTTTATGAGAAAATGTTCGTTATATCATTACAAAATTTTGAAAATTTCATTTTGCATAAAATAGACAAGCATATGGTATTCTTTTAACACATGTTTATGTGCATGGTATGTTTGGTGAAGGTACAGTACAGAACCTGTAGAACAGGCTGAGGTATGGCCATAGATCTTTTATACTGTATTTTCGCATACATCTCCCCTTAAAGCTAATTGAACTCCAAAATGGAAAGGTTAATAATTCGATTCATAGAGGACTTAAAAGTCTCTTTGTGTGCATAGCATATTTGAAGCCCCATTTTCTAGTATTGTCCAGCTAAGCATTTGCATGGGTTCCTATTCAGTGGGGAAGACGTTAACAGTCGCCCAGTTGTGGTAAATAATTTTCTTGAAGGAAGTAAAACACAAGATTCTCATAAAATAACGATACTTAAACAGCGTACATTTTGACATTGCCACTTCAAATGCCTGAGGAAGTTTTACAGGGCTTATTGAAGGTGTCTTCTCCTTCTTACGTTTCTAAAACACTTGGGACACCGATTAATTGGTTTCATTTATGAAATGTTCCGCATAGCTAGCGCCTGGCATAATGAAACTATAGTGTTTACTCCACCGTAAATCCCGCGCGAAGAGCTACAGAGCAAGAGGAGTGGGAAGAGGAAACCCCCGATATGTGATCTAGTCACATTCCACTACAGCACGCTATATGAAATAAATAGCGATAACCATTTTGCTGGTATTTATTGCAGCAAACGAACAGATTAACTGTTATAAATCAGTGAAAATAGCATAGACTAACAAGAGAATGGAACGCCAGGTAGGAGGAATTAAATTGGAGCAGGTGGACCGTTTTAAGTAATTGGGCTGTGTTTCCTCTCAGGATGGTAGCATATTGAAGGAGATAGATTGAAGGTGCAGAAGAACCAATGCAATGAGGTCTCAGTTGCAAACTAATTTATTCTGAAAAAATAACAGGTTCGTGCAGCCACGAAACTCTCCTTACGTCGCACAGTATTATACCGACCTTGCCGTATGTAAGTGAGAGCTGGGTAGATTCGGGATATCTGTTAAGTACGCTAAAGGTAACTAATATGAGCGTAGCACGAATGAATGCTGGGACAAATGGGAACAATGTGGAAGGTATTCGTAATGAAGAGATAATGGCTAAGTTAGAAATGAACACATTAGGTGTGACTGTTCGTACGAGCCGACTCAGATGGTGCGGTCTTGTGATTAGAATGGTGAAGGAGAGATGTTATAAGAGGTTCATAAACTCGACTATAGAGGGTAAGAGAAGAAGAGGTAGACCTGGAAGGCGATGGTTAGATTCAGCGTTTGACGGTTTCAAGGTAAGAAGTGTAGAATCAGAGGAGGCCACAGAGCTAACTGCAAATAGGGGATCATAGATGCGACTCGTTTGCAAATAGAATCTTAAGACTAGACTGAACGCTGAAAGTCGAAACCGTCCCAAGTGAAAATGAATAAATGAATGATAGCATAGACCTACAAGCCTGCATATCTGAAGAAGGGATACAAAGAAAGTAGAATACGGTGCACATTAACGACACGAATCACCTACATTATTATAATTCCTGTGTATGGTAATGTATCTCCATAAGAGTAGACTAGTGTATAATATAGGTGAATATCGTACCAGCTGCATACTACGAAATAGTGACACCATGTTTATGGTTTATAGCGTCACACCCAGAAGAAATGTTGAAATTTATATCTAACACATTCTTGAAAGGGATTTTCATACTTTGTGACTTACTGTATCTAGATGCTTGTCATGCGTACCAAAATTTCAAGGCACTTACAGCCCACGTAAGACGTCAATGATGGGTTGCATATGTCCTGGGCGCTAGCAGCGTCCTAGAAATCGGCAAAGAAATGTCAAGATGTGTGTTCCAAACGTTCCCGAAAATATGCCACAATCCGTTATGAAGCTTGCGTTTCCTAAATTGGTAGTCAATTACTATTATTATTATCATTGTTATTATGACTGTTATTATTGTTGTTATTACTGCCATTGTTTCTTCCAGTTCCTACGGGGTTTTCGATGAGGTGAGATGTGTTTAGGTATGGCAATTGTTTTTAAGGCCGGATGCTATCCTTGCCTTCAACCTCATGAGTCAATGAGGAATGAAACGAAGATGTATGAAACTACTGTCGACCAAAGTGTTATGTGCACTCGAGTTTGACGGTTGTTTGAGAAGTAACCAATAGACCTACCTAAAATCCAATAACATTATCAATTTCGTTGTTCTATTTTACGTTAGGTAGTTCTTGTAGGTTTGGAATTTTTAATTTATATTTTAATATTTTTGATCGCAGTTGGAACAAAAAGAGTGTCCGTTTTTAAGCGTGTTTCAACCATGCGTCACATTTAAGAATTATTATCTCAAAAACCCGTCATCAGAACGAATCCAAATTTTAACACAATATACATTAGAATGTTGCATAACTGGTTTATTAATTTAAAAATGTTGTGTGTCCAAGAAACAAAGTTGTTATCATTATTGTAAGGTAACTTTTTCTCGGCTCGGGGTGGTTGAGAAATGTAGTTCTTGGTCGCGTTGTAATCCTTATACACCAAAAGGTTATGCTGTATGACTGTGAATTACGTAAATTAATTCACTTATTTTATGAAGCCTCCGTGGCTTAGGCGGCAGCACGCCAGCCTCTCACCGCTGGGTCCGTGGTTCAAATCCCGGTCACTCCATGTGAGATCTGTGCTGGACAAAACGGAGGCAGACAGGTTTTTCTCCGGGTACTCCGGTTTTCCCTGTCAAAATTTCATTCCAGCAACACTCTCCACTATCATTTAATTTCATCTGTCATTCATTTCATAATTGCCCCAGAGGAGTGCGTCAGGCCTCGGCAGCCGGCACGGTTCATATCCTCGCCGCTAGATGGGGGCTTCATTCATTCCATTCCTGACCCGGTCGGAGACTGGAAGCAGGCTGTGGATTTTCAATTCACTTATTTTATATTGGTTTGTATTTGTACGGGGAAATAACACATGGTTCACCAGCTAGCCGCTCCGGGGAAAGCTGTACAGCGTTGCTGAGATGGAGCCCTTCACGCGTCATGGCGCGCCTCTCTCGCAAGTGATGGGCTCCATCTCCACCTTATCCGGGATAAATACAAAGTTTCAGCCAAGAATTCAAACTGTTTACAGAGAATGCTTACTTTTTATATCGATATCGGGAATGATTTCTGTTCACAAAACATAGACTACTACTGTATCTATACGCGAGGGCTTGATTGATTATACTTTGAAATTACGATGATGTATTTATGTATTTGTTTATTTACTTATTTATTTAAATTATCGCTTTGGAATCCATTTTCCAGTGTTGCTATAGTAATCGAAATGTAATGCTTTTCAGTCGGTCAACACGATTGTACCCAATTATAATGGGTTGTTTCCTAATCCTGAAATAAAGTATATGAGATTATGTATTTATTAATCTCTGGTAAATATTTTTCACGATTAGGGAACTACTTATTACAATTGGGTACAATCGTGTTGACCGACTGAAAAACAGTTAATTTTGTTTATTATTATTACATCATTGTTGCCCTTATGGACAGTGTTTGAACTTAAGTATCTCATGATGTCACAATTTTCACTTCTTTCCCTTCTTCTCTTCCCAAAATCTCTTCATCCTTTGACTGTGCTCCTGTTTCCTTTGTACCGTCCACAATGTTCCTATCTTCTTCCTTTCACTTACTAAAAATTTGGCGTTCTTAATTTTGTTTCTGAATTTTTCTCTGTCTTCTATCATTTGCTTGTTGATCCCTAATTGCTTTAAGTCGTCTTCTATTTCATGATACCAATTTGTTTTCCTTTTTGAACTGTTTACTACATCAAAGATTTTCTTTGTAAGTCGTTTATTGTTCATTCTCTGTATGTGCCCGTAGAAAGTTAGTCTGCGTTTTCTAATGATATCTGTGAGTCTGTCTGTGTGTTCATATAGCTCTTTGGTAGGTCTTTTCATCCATATCCCATCTCTGTGTACTGCTCCAAATATTTTTCTCAGAATTTTACGTTCAATTTTTTCTGTTTCTGTGATGCCAGATGCTCCAATTGTGGTCGTTTCTGACGCATACAATGCTTCTGGTAATACAACTGTTTTGTAGTGTCTAAGTTTGGCCTGTCTTGATATGCTTTTCTTATTATAATGTGACCATGTAAGTTTGTATGCTTTCTGGAGTTTTTCCGTTCGTTCTATGCTAGACATCTTGTTTGATCCTCCTATTTGTATATATTCTCCTAAGTACTTAAATTCTTCAACTCTTTGTATGGACCCATATATGGTATGCATGGTTTGTACATTGTTGGTGTGTCGTTCCATGTATTGGGTCTTCTCATAAGATATCTTTAAACCTGTTTTAGCAGCTATTTCATGTAATCGTTCCAGTGCTTCCTTTGCCTCATGTGTGTTATTGCTGAGTAAGGCTACGTCATCTGCAAATGCCAGACATTTTATGATTGTTTTTGTTTCACGGGTTCTTCCTAGCTGTATTCCTTTAACTTGTTCCTCCCACTGCTTAACAATTTTGCCTAAGACCATGTTGAACACGATTGGTGAGAGGCCGTCTCCTTGTTTGACACCTGTGCGTATATGAAAGGGTTCTGAAATTTCACCCATGAACTTAACTTTAGAGGTGGTGTCCGAGAGCGTTAGTTGTATAAGAGCCCTGTTTTTTTTTGTCAATGCCATATTCTTCCAGTACTGCAAATAGCGTTTGTCTATCAATGCTGTCGTATGCTTTTTTAAAGTCCACAAAGGTAACTACAGTGTTTTTTTTGTCTGTCTGACTTTCAGTAGTGTTCTCAAGTTCCAGATCTGTTCGATGCATGATCTCCCTTTTCTGAAGCCTGCCTGGTATTCTCCTATTTGTGGATCTGCTTGTGGTTCTAGTCTGTTAAATAACACTTTAGAGAATATTTTGTAAGCGACTGGCACTAGAGAAATACCTCTGTAATTATTTGGATCTGACTTATCACCCTTTTTATGTAATGGGTGGATCAATGCACATTTCCATTCCTCTGGCATTTTCTCTGTGATCCAAATGTCTGTGATGATCTTATGAATTGTTTTGGTGATGTTTTTATCTTGAAGCTTCCATACTTCATCAATAATGCCATCTTCTCCTGCCGCTCTGTTATTTTTCATTTGTTGTATGATCTCCTCTATTGTAGGTGGAGTAGAATCGGGATTGGATGTGGTTTTTTGGAAGGTCAATTTCTCCGTGGGTTCTGATTGGTCTAATCTTGACTTGTAACAAATAATGGTCAGACTCGAAGAACCCTTTACGCGTTCTGACATTTAAAATTTCCTGCGTATTTTTGTTAGAAATGGCCACATGATCAATCTGGAATTCTCCCCATACGGTGTTGGGTGCTTTCCACGTTGTAAGTTTTCGTCTTGGCTTTTGAAATTGTGTCGACATAATTTTGAGGTTAAAATTTTGACAATATTTTATGAAGCGGTCCCCATTTTTGCTTGTGCGATAGTGTGCTGAATGAGGGCCTGTGCTTTTTCTGTATTTTCTCTTCTTACCTAATTGCGCGTTCAAGTCTCCCATTAAAATTTTAACATGCCTTTCTGGTATGTTGTTTGTTACTTCTTCCATGTCTTCCCAGAAGTCTTCAACTTCTTGTGGTTTCTTTCTATTATGCTCATTTGTAGGTGCATGTGCATTGATAATCGTGTAACCTTTATTACCTGATTTGAAGGAGAGTGTGGAGATCCTTTCTGATATGGAATTAAAGTCAATAATGTTATCCATGACTGATTTGTGTACTGCAAATCCTGTTCCAAACAATGATGGTGTACCTCTTCTGACAGCAGGTTTACCTTCATAAATCCTATAATTTTCTGTGTTGAAATGATTTTCATCTTGAAAACGAGTCTCTTGAATCGCAAGAATTTTTATTTGAAATTTTTCTAACATGTCTGTGAGTTGTTTTAGTTTTCCAAGTTTGAAGAGAGTATTAACATTGAGAGTGCCAATGTAGTGTTTGTGTAGAGATTTTGAGAAGCTCCGACTCTTCTCCTCATGATGTTCCTGGTCCCCCAGAATCCGATGACCAGGAAAGTCCAGCACGGTGACTGGGGCCTGGGGTAGCGGATTTCTTTCCTTTTGTTCCATCATGATTACTTCAAGTTGAAGGTAGTTGTGGCGATCTTAAAGAAAGATCACGATGATTGCTGACTTGATTGTTGAGATCAAGACATATTTCACAGCCGCACCAACTAGGTGAACAGACGCTGACCAATAATCGCTGGATACCAGAACAGACACTATTGGATTTTGTGTGTTTGGTCCGCGAGAGCTATTTTATTTCGCTCAAGTCCGCCGGCAAGCTGGTGAGGACCCCCCTATCCGCCACCTGGGACGCGCCACGTCGGAGTATCACCTCTCCGCCTGCTACGACAACGTAGTAGGTTCGTGGAGTTAATTTTGTTTATTTATTTGTTTACTTATTTGTTTATTAGCAAGCTCTTCACTATCGATGCAACAATTATATTACTTTTCTCGACATATTTCAATACCTGGATGGAAAGAGTGGCTATTTCAATTAAATTCAGACCAATTGAGATTTAATTAGTCCTTACAAATACCACGCAATATTTTCATTGTCACATTTGTTCGAAGGAATTGACTCCAAGAGGGGTATGCGTTTCACACTGAATACATTACGGGGTGTACCAGTGTGTATTTGTTCTGACATTCACCCTGAGGGAGCTGCTAGTGTGTGCTCCTCTTTGAATACGCTACGGAGTGTACTGGTGTGTAGCCGAACAAACCACTCAAGTGACAACTGGTGCAAACTCACTGCAAGTCCCTTGACCCGATAGTAACTGAACGCACTCAAACCATAAACAAAGCAGCAAGTACTCTGCCGCTTAAGAGTTTTGATGTGTAACATCTTTCCACTCGGTATCTGGATATTTTTGTAGCAATCGGTAGTTGGACATTTTTGTGGGAGTGATTTTGGAAAAGGGATGGAAGTGGATGGGACGGAAACAATGAGCGCGCGTGGTGGCGGAGATCGGTACAACGACGTACCGTAGGCCATGTTAAAGAAATCCCTACAATAAATCATCTTCGAGTCGCCGTTCTTTGGTGTGAAAATATTCATTATGTCATATTTGCTGAAAACAATTACGATTTATTAAATCTTCATACTTTTGCTGTATTCTTATTTAATGTGATCACTCGATACCTCGAGTGCTATATCGCAACAACCAACACTCCAAACAACGTAGGAATTCAGTGTATTAACACCGACTACTAACAATAATTGAAACTTCGCTGGTATCACTGTGAGAAACACATTTAATATACCTACTACACACCTAATTTTTAATTGCGCCTATACTTGGCAGTGCGCTATATCGGCAAAAAGAGGCCATTTTCATTAACACCGCTGGCATGGGTTCACTAACTGGCCGGTATAAAGCACAGCTCGCATCAGGTAGGCAGTGGATTGCTCCCGCATACAGTTGCAGTTATATGTCACTACTGCAAATGCATTGGAGAACTTTGTTTTAATTAAATATATATTTTCCATTGCAAAATCCACAATATAACGCTCAATTGTATAACGCCTCAGCACTCAAAACATTATTTAATGCAAGCACTCGAAGTACTGTCGCCGGCCACGTTGTGTTCGGGTAGCACACCTGCCTCTCACCCGGAGGCCCCGGGTTCGATTCCCGGCTCCGTCAGGGATTTAAAACTGACGTGAGAGTTGGAACGGGGTCCACTCAGCCCCGTGAGGACAATTGAGTAGCAGTCTGACAGTGAGGCAGTGCCCCGATCACGAAAACCAAGATTAACGGCCGAGGGGTCCCGATGCGCTAATCACTCGTCACCCTAATATCTGCAGGCCAAATAGCTGGGCAGCGGTCGCTTGGTAGGCCTAGGCCATTCATGGGCTGTAGTGCCAGTGGTTGACTTTTTGTTGTTGTTGTTGACTCGAGGTACTGTCGGCCAAAATACAGCACTATGTGAAATGTATATAGCATACGGTTTAATTCAAGGTTTGGAGGCCCCATTAAAGAAATTCCTAAAATAAATCATCCTCAAGTTGTCGTTCTTTGGTGTGAAAATATTCATTAGATCATATTTGCTGACAGGATTTGGCACAGGAGTTTTACAAGTAGCGCGCGGTGGCAGAGATTGGTACAACGACTTACTGTTGGCCATGTGACTATGTGGAATGTAAATCGCATGCGGCTTACCTCAAGGTTTGAAAGGCTCCATTACAGATATTCCTACAATAAATCATCTTCAAACTGTCGTTCTTAGGTGTGAAAATATTCATTATTTCTTATTTGCTGAAAAAAAATACAATTTATTAAATCTTACTACTTTTGCTGTATTCTTATTTAATGTAAGCACTCGAGGTACTGTCGGCCAAAATACAGCACTAGACTATTATATCTTATTTGCTGAAAGGATTTGTCACTGGAGTAGTTATTGCAGAAATAATAGTAATGAGAACTTACCGATGATAATAACACGAAGGAATCCTTCATGTTTGCTGGCACAAGGTAGCACTATGAGTTCATTCTTTAAAACATGCGAGTAAGTAATATGGAATTATTCGATTAACATGTCAGATGTTACGCATGATATGCGACTACTGTAAGGCTCGTAATTTTTATTTGATCACCTTTCAAACGAAAGGAAACTGAGTTAAACTGAGTTAAGAGAAACACTGTAGTTTTCCAGCCAGTTGACCCCGGTTTGATTGATCGGTATGCCGTTGAGGATTTTAATTCTGGTATGAGGATTGGAAGGGGTACCACATAGCCTAATGAGGATGACTGAGAAAAGACCTACTCCTGATTCTCACGTTTAATCGCTATGGTTAATGATTTCTGCGGCTTTGCACTTGACCTCCAGGCAAATGTTGGATATAATCTAACTAAAGGTTAGACCACCTCGTTTCCAATTGCTAGAATACACACTCAGGCAAAACAATAATGGCGTCTCTAAAGCCTTAACGGATAAAGAGTACGTTAAACCATCAACATCCACATTATTATCATTATCACTATAACCACTATAATAATAATAATAATAATAATAATACAGTCAGGGTAAACAGTGCGGTGGTCGAGTGGATATATTCGTGAACCACGACTGCGCTAGGGAGATTCCGCAAATTAGGAAATTGAATGTTCGAATCCCAGCGCCAAAAGTGGCCGTCCTTGTCGTGGTTTTCACCAGATATTACCACACTGCCTCCTGCAAAATGCTGGGATGGGAACTTTTTGAAGTCCCGGAGAACCCCAGAGGAGGCCAAATTATTATGGGAAAGTTGGTTGACTAGAACCAAATTCTTTATTACAAATTAAGAAATAATGCATAAACATACAGGATTTTATTTGAGTGCGAGTCTCAGCGGCAGGACATTTCTTGGTTGCATTTTGTTATGTATTCACCAAATGTACTCCATGGGATCATTTACAAAACATCATCAAATGCATATACAAACTTTTATACCGGGTGAGTTAGCCGTGGTCGTTACGGCATGACTGCTGGCAGTCGCTCACATCCGGGAGGCGAGGAGTTTCAAATCACCCCGCTGGGAACCTTGAAGATGGTCTTCTGTGGTTTCCCATCTTCCTTCCAGGCAAATGCCGGGGTTGGTCCCTAACTATAGGCCACAGCCGCTACCTTCCAACTCCTCGTCCTTACATTCAAACTTTCCTCCAGAGACAACACTCCACACGCGACGGTACTTGTAGCTCATCCATTGGGTGTCCACCTCGAAGCAACTACAAAAACTGGCGAGCCGAACATGTCCTCGGACACTCCCGGCATTAAACGCCATACACTAAAAAAATTATGCTTTTAACTTTAAAGTGCTTTTATCTTCTTTTATAAAAAAAACAGATATTAAAAGACCAGTCTTGAAGAAAGATAAACTGTGTGGTGTCGGAACTTACCCTGTCCCGCGTCGTTCAAGCCAATTTTTAATAAAGGAGCAACATGCTCAGTAAAGAACATATAGCCTACTTTCTCCTAAATGCATGGGTATAGTTATAACTATTTTTCCTTTTCAAGGAGTATAATTGAATGTTGGTTATAGTAGCTTGTTGAAATACAACGTGCTATACGGATATTAAACGTTGATTGATTGAATTCTCACCTCAATGTTATATACACTAATACAGCCATCACAATAAAACAGGTTATCAGACAAAATTCAACACTCACCCAAGTACACGGGGCTAAATGAACATGATGTCTAAGCATCTTAAATTAAACAACAACAGCTTTCTAACCAAACCCTTCCTCGTATAAAGGTACACACACTAGTAAGCATACAGACATCACAGTGACATACGTTATCAGACAACTTCTACACACACCCAAATAACGGGACTACAAGACCATGATGCCGCAAAAACCATAAAGAATCAACAACAATAGTGTCTACCGCGGATCAAGGTCAACGAATATTAATCGCTGTATTCGAGTGTTGGAATATGTGGTGTTATAAGTATATATATATAATATTTTCGATTAGAAATACACACTACGTATGCTTAATATTATAACGTGTGAGTAGTTATAAATCAATAAATGCATCAAAAATGAAGTAAAAATTTGAACCGGCAGGGATTTGTTCCACGAACCCCCAGACTAAAAGCCCAAGTCGCTATCATTACGCCATGGATACGCTACGTTAATACTCGATAAACAACTGGTTTAGTAAAACTGTATCATGTTTAGTGTTGAAATAAACGATTTCATTAGCGTTTTCAGGCGATTTTATAAACCATTTGATATTAAATATATATTATTTTATTCAGTGCATTCCTAAAAGGATATACACTTAGGAATTTACGGAAATATATGTATTTACGAGCAAAAATAGCAGCCATTTCGACAACGGGACAGCACGGGCCCACAACGATATGACCTGTTAGTCACTTCTTCGGTTACATATTCTATTATAATATGCTAATATCCAACCGGTCACCTCTTTGAGGACAGTTTAAACCTCCCTATGTACGATAAGCTGAATTGTTGAGGGCAGGCCTTGTTGAATTGTAATTTACAGTTAGGCTATAACACTTGCATTATTCATACATCCACCATCTTAAAACTATTCGGCTGATGACTCTGTAGTTCGGGTAAAAGACGCTTCCCACATAAATGTATGTTTTTGCAAAATATGGTAGAGATCAGATGATTAGGTTAGTCGTAATTTGATTAATGCTTTGAACATATGGGTGGCCGCCATTACGTTTCGGTCAAGATGGCGGTGATATATATCATGAATATTAGGTGCCCTTTACGTATGCTACCTCTGTACCAAATTTCGTTCAATTCGGTTTCACCGTGTTTGAATTGATAGAGGGAAACGATTTGCACACATGACCACCATCTGCATACTGAGCCCGAATAGCTCATGCTGGTGATAGCTTGTACGCGAACCATGGAATTTATAATGTTCAAGAATTATGAACGCATCCACAGATGTATGCCACTACATCAGCTGTTCTTTTGTCTTCATTAAGACGCTATGAAAATTACCCTACATGATCAAAGAAGTTTTCTTTGATGTGCAATCGAGAATTTATAATAAGAAGTTATTCAGCTTAATTAGCCACATTTTCATGGGCTGATAATATTTATTGAAGGTATACCCCCGCAGACACGCGGAAGGAATGAACTTATTCGCTAAATGACACGGAAGTGATCGAACTGAGCACACCTACTTCCGTGAAGGAACGACTCTAATCCGTGCTTGCATGGCGAGCAGACGTTAAATTGTGAAGGTCCAAGGTGACCGAGTCTTAGTATAATCGACATTCAAATTTGTGAAGTGAACACGACTAAAGTATTGGTTATAGCACGAAGTGTGCTGGTGACGCGAAAAGTCCGTCCAAGATCTTGAATTTTGTTGTATTTCCACTCAGTGAAGTGATTGACCACATGGTTGCAGCATGCTTAATGGCTGACCAGTGTGACATGTGATTTGTGTACCAGCAATACACGAGTGGAGAATCTGATCGAAGTATTCAGCAGTTTCAGTGAAATATTTACGAGCCGTGCAAAGACCGAATGTGAAACGATTAAGATTGAGCAGATGCACTTAGATAAGATATCTACAACGTGTGAAGTTGTTAGCTTCAGTGGATAGACACGTGTTTGGTGTCAAAGCTAGTTTCTTTGATCTTAGCAGACAAGGCCATTTTTGAATATAGTCTGCTGGCTAGAAAGTGTAAAAGCTGTGAATTTGAAATACGCTAGAAGCAGTGTCTAAAATTCTACAAATTTCTACGATTCTACAAGATGCCTTCATTTAACCATGTGCTGGGGCATAATAGTCCTGTACTCAAGAAGAAGATGACTATGGCTTAAACTTCCAAATGGGAGGAATGCCGAACACCTAAGTCGCACTACGACTATGGAGAACCACCAGTGGATAACCATGCTTATGGCCAAACAGAGAAGATATTTGTGGACTGCCAGGACGAAAGGCAAAATCCTCAATCCTCGTGTCTGGATAAAAAACTGCAATAGCTGTGAGTCATGATTTTCTAATCTATTTCTGTACGGTGGATGGTCATGGGTGGATTAGTTTGTAGCATCCGTAACTTATTGTCAGTCATCAAGGTAGGATTCTTTCATTCTTTTTGACCACCTTCTTAAGGTGATTTTCACGCTTCTAAATGCTTCTTTGCATTTCGTTACTCAACACTGAGTTAAACACCTGATTGTGTGCGTTTACACGGTGCAATATTGTTCTTGAAAGGTAATTCCGCATGACGGAAGACCATTCAGTCAATTTGTGACATGGGCATGTTTTTAAGTCAGCTCCAGCTGATTATTTGTCCAAGTTTTTTGAAGTCCCCATTTTTCTATTATTTTCTACGCCACTGACGACTTTTATTTAACATTATGGCGTATCTTTTAGGCATGGAAAGGATCCAGCCCAATTGTTATTGTAATGTACAATTTTTAAAGAGTGAGCAGTTTGCCACCAGAATTCAGATATTTCATATTGCTGTACATGAGTCAAGTAATGTTTTGAACTGACTCATAAATTTTCTGTTACACGATATTCGTATCATTTCGATTATTTCCACCTAAGGTCAAGGTGTGAGACCAGTATTTATTTTCATTTAAACGTGTTTTGTACGCAGCACCCATTTGCTGCGAGCTTCAGTGGTGCTACACAATGTCAAAGACTTTCAAAGGGAGAGAGATATCTTTCCGTTACGTCTATTTGGTTTTTAGAAGCCAAACATATCATTCTTATTGTAATTTATTCGTCTTTAATGACATCATAACCTTTCTTTCGTGTGTATAATCTTATAGAGTGAATGCTCAGAACACTCAGCCTACATTTATTATGAATTTAATGTGTTTTAAAATATCAGTGAAAGACATTTCTTTGAGAACTCACTGACACGATATAACGGGTAGTGCAGGGCGCTGGGAGCATAATGACAGATGCGTGTCCAGTTCACGCCGATGACGTTGCCCAAGGTTATTTACGATCTCTCTTGTGAGACAATTGACTAACGACTTCATTTTTATTTTTATTTCTAGACCTGGCTAGGAATGTTCTTACGGGCCATGCTTTGTTTATGCCCATGCTATTGACCTTGATTAAGTATAGATTGTTGTAAAGTTGTTCTGGTACAGGTGTACTAATAAGTGATGCTAAATATTTAATATACTCGCAGGTATTTGTGAGCGAGCCCCAATATGTTTTGTCATGATTTATATTTTAATATGAGTAACCATTTGATAGGTTGGACCCTTAAGGCCATTGTGTATTCTCACTTGTAAGCAGTGATTTAGTTGGAAAAAATATTTACAGGAACTCACCTTATTAATTCAGCAATTTCCAAATGGACTCGTATTGGGTGTCAAAATCAGCGGCCTCGTGTTTCCGACAAGTTGTTTCATCAGCTGAACGTCTCCTCTTTCGTAGCCATGACTTGACATAAATGGTTGTGGGTTAAATAAATGCACAGGAGGTCCTACGCTGCTTATGAAAATAAGTCCGCTTGATCTTTCAACCAGCAGCCTATTTCTCTTTTCGGTGTGGATCTCATTCATGGTACTGAAAGCTCTTTCAGCTTCTGCTGAAGAGATGGGAATGGTCTGTACAGTCTTGATTAAAGGCATCAGCTCCACTGGAATTTCCTTGGTCTCGACATACTTTCTAAAAGCATTAATGTACCTCCTCTTGTCGGACATGTGGAAAAAGTCACAAAGGTTGCCGACACTCTCATCACCATAGCAGATAACCAAAGTAGAAGTTGAGGGCCAATTATTTTTGTATAGTACCTTTGAATCACTGATAACTTTTGTCATTCTCTCATGTCTCTGCTGACTAGAGCTGGAACCAAGATGAGATGATGGACACATTTTCCATAAGCCTGTTATTTAAATTGTTCACAAGACTTCTGAAAAACTGCTTTCTGTCAATTTTTACAACTTTTTTAGAATCATGTAATCCTATGTTTCTAAACTTTTTGTTTTCTGCTGCTTTACGAACTGTTCTGTAGTATTCTCCAGAAGCTGAGTTACACATAGATTCAAACACTTTTATAGTGCGCTTGATTGCATTTTGAGCCTCTGTCAGACTTGTCTCTCTTTTCTGCAACTCTAATGACAAATCAGCTAACTCAACAAGAGCATCATACATAATTGCAATATTTTCTAGAAATTCCACACAAGTTAACATATTTTCTAGACCTTGGAATTTTGCCCTTTCTTTGGAGTCTCTCTGGTGGTCATTTTTGGCCTCACTAAAATGTTTTACTAGAGCACTGTAGTTTTCCCAGACAGCTTTTACAGTTCTCTGGCTTGAAACTACCCATCTTATTGTAAATATTTTCCCAATCTTCTTAACTCTTTGTTCCAGTAAAGCAGCACAAATGTTGAGTTCCCTTTGATTTTTGAGAGACATGCTGTATAAAGAATACAATTTGTCAAAGAAAGAATGGAAATGGTTAACACCTGTAACTTCATTCCTTGTATCAGAAACGGCCAATTCCAAGCGATGGTTTAAACAGTGCCAGATTACTTTATCTGGAAATAACTTTAGAAACTGTGCTCCAACTCCATTTTTTCTACCTAACATTACAGAGGCCCCATCACATGCTAGACCAACTAAATGTTCTGCCAGAAAGTTTTCATTCATCCCACATGAAGAAAGATTCTTCAATATCTCTCGAGTAGTAACATCTGCTGTAGTTGATTCAAGTTCTATCAAGTCCCAGAAAAAGGAAACAACTTCCGAGTTATCTGAAAGAGCACATCTCAAACATAATACTAACACAGATTTTACACTAACTCTTGTTGATTCGTCAATCATAATACTGATTTTCCTCTGTTTTTCTGTTATAGATTTTGCTATTTTATTTCTCATTTCCTGTGAAATGTGTTCAATAATATTAGCACAACTAAAATTTGTATGAAGAACTCGTCCCACATCTAAACCATTTAATTGTTGAAGTTCAAAATAAGCCTGTAGGTCTAGGAAGGGTCTATTTCTTTTCGCAATTGAGTATGCTGTTCGAAATACTCGAACGGTGGTTTCTAGGTGTTTGACATTCATAGTGTCCAAGCAACTTTCAAATATCTTTTCATTGGATTCTGATTTTTGTAACATAGCTTTTTTGTGAGATTCTGAATTTTTGTGCTCAAATATTTTTTTCCTAAGGCTTGTTTGTTGTTGATTAATATTATTTCCGTTGGGATGAACCTTGCATTCTACCCATACTTTCATTAGCTTAAGTCCTGCCCCTTTAGAAACTCCTAATCCTAATTTACTTTCCTCTTTACATATATTGCAGCCTCAATTTTTATTTCCTGCAAATAACCACTCGTTCTCTGACAAAAAATAACGGTACTGAGACTCGTTCCAACAGTCTGGAAAATCTTGTTTTCGGTAGGTGGGTCCTTGAATTTCACAGTCGACGGTAGAAGGTGTAGAACCATAACCTAGATTCTCCCTTGAATCTGCATCACACGTTTCAGCAACATTTAACCCAGGGTCTATCTCTATACTCACGTCTTTAATGAAACTAATGTTCTCGGAACTCCATTCAGTTTCGTTTTTACTTGAGTCATCACACACCTTTTTAGTATTCTTTGATTCTTCATCTTCATCCCCAGCACGTTTTTTTGAACCCAGCCACTTAAGTAAACTGATTGTCACAAGTTGTGACTCACAACTCACTTTCACAGTCACTGGAAAACTTGAAAGGTACTACGGGGCTACTGATGTTCATTAACTGCAGAGAGATTCCGTAATATCTGCTTCACAGCAACACATCGAGCAAAACATAAAATAAAACTTGGATTCACACAAACATAACGAGCGGAAGAAAGTTGTTGTGCTCACTTCTCGCTCTCCGTATCCAATAGCAGTGTAGCCAACCTTAGAGAACCAGAAAAACGCCAAGGAGTGTAAAAGTGACCGTATTTTATGAACATAAAACCGTAAGGTTCGATATTAGTCCACTAGAGTACACCAGTGACGTTTCAGCGCTATGTATAGATTATAAACGATTTTCTTACTGAATGTAAAATTGTTACGTCATTCTAAAGCGGGAAGATATTTTCCGGAACGGCGTTCCGGCCCGTTCCGGTCCAACTAAACCACTGCTTGTAAGTGAATGGTTATTTACCGTGTTTTAATACACGTCGTCGGGTTGGTTACCATGTTTGTTAGAGAATGCCGGCAAATCTATGTTACAGAACAAGTTTGACCGATGAGGAAAGGTATGGTCTCTTACGAGTACCGATTGTGTTATTGTTAACGTGCGAGCCACGTAATCTTTGTTGAGGTGTACCAAGTGCTGGTAGCACGCTCTTGCGAAGCCTTGCATTTGGTCAACTATCTTAATAATAATGGACTCATAAATCTACGGCATTAAACTTAGGACTAAATCATGAACCATCAATTTATTTCCTAAACCTACGATGCTAATAATACAATTAAACGTTAATCGCTGTTAAATCTTGATCTTGTTTCTTTAGTCGAGCGGACCAATGCATTGAGCTTTCGTTTGTTCTTACTAGTAAGTCTAGTAGCTAACACTGGTAGACTTTTGACAGAGATCGCACGAACCCAAAGTTCAGAACTCGTGGGTCGTGACCCGATCAAGGAGAATGCTGTTCTTGCACAGTTGGATTCTCAAGTTTAAATACACTGATAGATGACGGTGGACAACAAACAGTTGTTCATCTGATCGTAGGCAGGGATAGTAAGATGATTATTTGTGTGTACAACTTATTTATTTACTGATATGTTTTCCCACTGTTACCCTACTTTCTCTTGTAATATAATATATTTGTTGTTGTATATAATTGTACCATTGTACTGTAAATGATGACTGACAATCATTAGTTTTTGTTTAGTTTGTTTATCACGGACGTCTAACGCCGTTGATCTGCTTAATGCAGGCTTAGTTCAAATTAATTAGAGTATAAATGTAAATATGGGGTGGTACCAGTCCTTTAACTTTGCTGTCATGTTTGACATGTTTTGATGACATGATGCCTTCTTCCTAGAAGAATCATTTATTCTTGTATAACGATTTTTCTTGCGGTACCATTTCCCCAGCTTTGCTTTGTTTTGCTGTATTTAGGACCTATCGAGGGGATTCTACGTTAACTTTAGGAGTTGTTTATTTTTTTCTTTGTTTATTAGCTACGGAATAGCCGTTTTACCAAACCCTCCGACCGTAGGACAGGGGTTTGGCATTTCAAATAAACAAACCATGAGTATGTCTTAAGTCTGAATTTAATTATTTAGTAGTTTTGACCTTTTGGGGGTGCATTTTCTTTGGGTGTCTATGACAATCACTGTGATGGGAACCTGATCCTTAGGGAAGCAGAGTCTTGTGCCGGCTAGTCCCATAAGAAGTGCATTCCGATCCTCTCCGGCAATGTGTCTCGAGGTAGAGGTCATCTGGGAGGCCACGTTACGGTTGGTGGTAACCAGATAACCTCGTCCAACGGGCACATAACCATTTCTTTTGGCGCCCAACCTGGTAAGCTGACGTGGACATGTAGGCCATCAGCAACATGTCTTTTTTGAGAGGATCATGTATTTTGATTATTGACAAATTTGTCTGGACTGTGACGAACTTTAAAGTTCGTACAGCCGTACAAAAGGTCACATGGCATTCTGTTTAGATATTAGAGCATGGCGTGAAGTCTAATAGAGTTAAAATTAAGTCGAGGTATTTTATATTGCCAGTACTTCATCCGTAGTAAATGTAACTTGTTTTGTATTGCTTTGCCTGTTGTTAAATGAAAGTGTCGAATCATTCTTTGTCGTCGAATCCAGCAAAATTCATGGGTGTTTATTGGGGACGGCCAAGCATTCCGCCATGGCCATTCATCCATTAAGTAGTGTTCGCTGGGTGTAAGGTGTTTCTTCCTCATCTCATTAATTGAATTTGTGTAATGGAGGAGGAGCGGTTCCAAGTGTTGATGAACCAAATAGTGGCTCAACTTAATGCCAATATGGAGGCAAACATTACAATATTACGAGCTGATTTTAATGAAAATACAGCGACATTAAGAAGCGATCTAGGTTTAGTCCGAGCAGATGTGACTAATGTAAATCGATCATTAGGTAGAGTGAGGCGCATCATAACTGATAATGTTGCCAACATAAATGAGGCGATGGCAACTAATACTGCCAACCTTAACGAAAACATAAACAGTAAAGTCACCACACTTAACAACACACTGACTGAGGTCAGAGGTGACATGGCTACAAATGTCGCCACAATTAACAACACACTGACTGAGGTCATCTTCTTCATGCACATCCATCGGAATATGATCAAATGGCTTGAAACAAATCGTATTCTGGCCCATATCGATGATTCCATCATGTGTCCTCATAAAATCTGCCCCCAAGATGGCTTGATATCGTAGATCTCTCAACACAAGGAATAGATGTAGGTACACGTGGTTGGCAATCTCCACGGTACAATAAACTTGCACAGTGCAGTTGACACTCTATCTGGGATAATTCCTCGCACTTTCACTGTTGCTACTGGCAGTTCAGTCAACTTGATGTTGATCTTTAGTATGGCATGAAAATCTGCTGACAGAACACTGATCATGGCTCCTGTGTCTATCAGTAATGTTACAGGGTAACCGTTAATTTTGCCGGATATAACTGGTAATCTCGTCAGTTATACGTCGTTCGTCGTTTGCCTCTCATAACGTAGGTCTTCCTGGATGAGTTCCCAAAGAAGTATGACAGCCCTTACTTTGGAACTCGTCTCCTTAGACAT
The DNA here is from genome assembly GCA_946902985.2 of Meconema thalassinum. Classification (NCBI taxonomy): domain Eukaryota; kingdom Metazoa; phylum Arthropoda; class Insecta; order Orthoptera; family Tettigoniidae; genus Meconema; species Meconema thalassinum. Next base: position 1,072,171,849 of record OX336389.2, read on the forward strand.
CATTGAGATTTTGGCGTGTTTTTTTTGTTTAGCCTTACCATTATTAGAAGTACTAGGTTGGTTAGGGTCTAATCGCTGTTATATCTTGATCTTGTTTCTTTAGTCGAGCGGACCAATGCATTGAGCTTTCGTTTGTTCTTACTAGTTAGTCTAGTAGCTAACACTGGTAGACTTTTGACAGAGATCGCACGAACCCAAAGTTCAGAACTCGTGGGTCGTGACCCGATCAAGGAAAATGCTGTTCTTGCACAGTTGGATTCTCAAGTTTAAATACACTGATAGATGACGGTGGACAACAAACAGTTGTTCATCTGATTGTAGGCAGGGATAATAAGATGATTATTTGTGTGTACAACTTATTTATTTACTGATATGTTTTCCCACTGTTACTCTACTGTCTCTTGTAATATAATATCTTTGTTGTTGTATATAACTGTACCATTGTACTGTAAATGATGACTGACAATCATTAGGTTTTGTTTAGTTTGTTTATCACGGACGTCCAACGCGATTGATCAGCTTAATGCAGGCTTATTTCAAATTAATTAGAGTATAAATGTAAATATGGGATGGTACCAGTCCTTTAACTTTGCTGTCATGTTTGACATGTTTTGATGACATGATGCCTTCTTCCTAGAAGAATCATTTATTCTTGTATAACGATTTTTCTTGCGGTACCATTTCCCCAGCTTTGCTTTGTTTTGCTGTATTTAGGACTTGTCGAGGGGATTCTACGTTAAATTTAGGAGTTGTTTATTTTTTACCTTGTTTGCTTTTTAGCTACGGAATAGCCGTTTTACCAAACCCTCCGACCGTAGGACAGGGGTTTGGCATTTCAAATAAACAAACCATGAGTATGTCTTAAGTCTGGATTTAATTATTTAGTAGTTTTGACCTTTTGGGGGTGCATTTTCTTTGGGTGTCTATGACAATCACTGTGATGGGAAACTGATCCTTAGGGAAGCAGAATCTTGTGCCGGCTAGTCCCATAAGAAGTGCATTCCGATCCTCTCCGGCAATGTGTCACGAGGTAGAGGTCATCTGGGAGGCCACGTTACGGTTGGTGGTAACCAGATAACCTCGTCCAACGGGCAAAATACTATTGGGCTGATGACCTTGTAGTTTGTTCAAAAGATGCTTCCCACATAAAGGTATTGAACTCGAATTCAGTTCGACCTAAAGCATTGTCATAGCCGATGATCGAACCGACTTGCGCACCAATATGATGCAAGAATTGGAAATTAGGAATGGAACAATATGTGATTCACATAGTTATTTTATGAGGTGAATGGAAAATATTGATGATTTTTTGTAAAAATATGGAACATTTTTGGAGAATTATATTTGGAAATACAGGTATTTCAGTGAATATTATTTTAACCAAATGAGAGTGCAATCTTCGGACACTGGAATATGACCAAGGCTTCAAGTTGGCAAGCCTAGGACCGGTTTTTGTTGGCCGAGTCGACAATAACAAAATTGTGCACACGACACTTTGATAAGAGGCTAGAACAATGAGTTTTTCTGGATAACTCAGGAGCCAATCAGAATGAACCACAAAAATATTGAGGGAATCGCTATTATATTAAATCTCATTATATAAAGCGATATAAGCACTTCTACGGTTAGCGAAGACAAGATGACATTTTCTTATCAAAACAGAATTAAATAATTATGTATAGAAGAGAAGATATGAGCGAATTACAGTAATAGGGACTGTGTTTGAGGCTAGACCGCCATTTCAGACAGCTACAAGCAGGGCAATGAAGAGCGCAGAATTCATTCCTTCACTGCGACAAGTAGAGAGCAGACCTATGTCACTGAACGTCTGAGAAGAGCTCGCATGTATAAGCGAAATACGGCAAGGAGATCAAGACTTGACCGCAGGGAGACGCCACACCAGCCGGGGAAGTATAGGAGATGCCGGCAAGAAATGAAAAGCAATAACTTGAAACTAGAACGACAGTTTTATAATTCAACGCTCAGAAGAAGAAGCTTTCATTATTAAAGCAATACAACTACTACAGCATTACAAGTAGCTCACTATACATCGACAGCTACTTAGAACAATTTATTATAAAACATATTTATCAAGCTATACGATGATGAAGATTACAAGTCAGGGGGGAAGTTCCCTATTCGACATTGTTAAGAAGATTGTAATGCAGCACTAAAAACCATGGAGGTATGCTAATCTACATTTACGGAGTGGAAATTCAGAGTGGACCAGACAGCATTGAGTTCATGATTCTAGGACTGCACTTCCATCAAGCAGTAATCTGATTTTACAAATAATGATACTACACAGATTGCCAGTACCAACTTGGGAGATTGCAACAATGAACATTCGATCCATTATGAAGAAGAGATACTACTAGAGACCAACAGGGAGAAGAGTTCGTTCGTCCCGGTTACGCGTTTCCAGATTTGATATCGAGAAGACTGAAGACCCGTTAGCGATGTGCGAGTCCGCAGAGCCAGGTGTTCACGGAGGAGTGAGGGCCGCACAGCTGATTTCTCGCCAGCAGGCAGGAACCCGTTCCCGAGCGCACGACGGACGCGTGCCAGACCAGGAGAGGAACATCTTGAATATCAGGCCAGGTATCGCTTCAGCTGATCAACACGAAAGGTAGACGAATGATTGCTCTAATATCTCAGTAGTTTGTGGTATTTTTGGAGGGTATTTCAGATGTGACCAACTTACATGTAGATTTTCCTTTACTCATAACCCATGTTATTATGTTGTCATTTTTATAAATTTAACTGTAAATTTAAGCCACGTCACCGTGTGTCATTTTTGACGTATTTTTACTATCGTTTGGATTTTAGATATTTTATATTCTAATTTTGCTGATAACTTTTTATTATACTGACTTTAAATCGAAACTGTTTTATAAATGGAATGCTTCGATAATAATGAAAGCGTAACTAACTACAGTAAGCGTCAATATTGCCAAATCGCATCGAGTTATAGAGAAAGCATAAATGAAATATGCTAATGTATTTGTTATTAACAATTTAATATGTCATGAGATAAGTGCAATATTTTTAAAATACTTTTTGAAGTACCCAACAATTCCAATAGCGGAATATTGTTGATATATAACATTGTTATAGTCAGTGGTGACTAACATAACGCAGAAATAAAGGAAAATAGGATCATAACGTTGACAGATAGAGTCAAGATGATGCCTAAAGTTGTAAACAATTATAACAAATTAAATGAAGATTACGAAACAATAAACCAGGTGATTTGTAGATCAACCTGTGGTTTATTTGGAAACGAAACACATTTGCAAAAGAATAATTGATTCATTAAGGAACACTAGAATGGGAGGAAATGTTTTATATTTATTAAATACGAAGACGAGCGGACTACAATCTATTAATGTTGAGATTATTATTGTAACGTGGAGAATATTATGTTATGAAGGTTTTTAACGGAATTTTGTCAATTAAAGCACAGTGGAATGTATTGCAAGAATGTAATAAAGTGAACAGAGATATCGTTGAAGTTTATGGAAGCACGAAGGTAATTTGTTTGTGGAGAAGAGTTGGTAGAGTGCACCATGAAAGGTATTTCACAGGTTAGTGATTATCTAGTAGGGTCACTGATTCTTATACATGTTTGGAATGTATTAAGATGGGTTTTATGAAAGAATGCCGTGAAATATTATAGTCGGAAGGAAAGTAATATGTGGAGAAATGTTTGCGTGAAGTTAACGCACTATTGTAAAGATGTTCACCGTACATGAAGGTTTATAAGTGTATTGCCAGTGAGAGAAAAGTGTTTGATACAGTATGTCGAAGAAGTTAACTGACAACTGAGTTGTTATTTGTGTTGTATATGTCAATAAAGTGTAATTCCGAGATCCACGCAATAAATTAAGGTAACAGATTAGTCCCGCGTCGTTCTTCAAGTATCGCAATTATTTATTGATGTTGCCATTTCAGAACCGTAGTTAGCTTAATTGTTTGTTACGAAGGTTCTATTGATATTGACAGAAACTATTAGAGAAAAGTAAAAACATTGTTTGCGAACAGTATTGAAATAAATATATTTGTAGACGGAAAAGCAGTAAAATTGTCAGATCACGCTAGATCTTGTATATAGTTTGTTAGAATATCGTGCGGGTCAAGATAATTCGACCTTTGTAAATATTTAAATAATTAATAATTCTTATTTATATAATGTTAATATTTTTACAGACGATAGATGTATAATTTAGGGTGTTATTTGTTGTAAATTACGATTTTATTATAACAGCTGAATATATCAGGCTGTTGATTGCAACCGAGTCACAGTCAGACTGTCAAAAGAAGTATTTAGTAATTATTATTTGCGAATAATTGTTGTTCAACGAATGCTTTCACTTGGAAAGTATTTCTAGATAGAAGGACTATCTACTCATGTTATTTTTATTTTATTTTGATCTTAAATATTTGTATTGATGTTAGGAAATGTTTATACCATGTAAATTATTTTAGTTAATAAACTTACAGGCACTGGTTAGTTTGCCTGCCTTTTTATAGAAATTGATCATCTTTTCATTTCGCAATCGACATGCGGTACTACTGCTGAATAGTTACTAGAACTCACTTAGTCTCAACTTCACCGTTCACCGAGATTCTCGTCCTACCATCATGTTTAAGATGTTTGTTTGATAGTAAAAGTGTAACTAATTAGTAGTGCTATTGCATGACCGATATATGCCGAGGGTTTCCTAGTTATCTACCTTGTAGGGAAGTGTTGATTTATCTGGCTGTGTATCAACGTCAGTAGTAAGTGTTTGTTAGACTCTAAATATTGCATCATCATGACCAGAAATAGCGTAATCCTGATGACGTCATGGGATGACGTCATGGGTCCTTAGAGCGAGCACGTGGTCCAGGAGCGAGCATGTGCAGTGCACGTGTTAGCGTGGGAAGAGGTTGACCCTTTGGCTTGTTTGTGCGATGGTGATAAAAAGTTAATGGGTGTTGACGTCATGGAGGATGTTTATTAGGATGCTAACTGTCATCTGACACCCATGCGAGTGTGAGCACCAAAACAAAAGGTTATTCGCGGGTAGTGGGGTAGTGTATGTTCTCTTGCAAGTCGCGTGTGTGCTTGAATACGTATGGCTATGTTGGGAAATGTTTGGTGGCGGGCGAGGACTAGGGTTGAGTGAGGGTTCGTTTAAATGCTATTTTTCCCGCTCTATTTGATGGTGAGGTAATTTTTTAAAATGGGTGGAATTTGGAAACGCAATTTGAGGTAAACGTGCTTTTTTGACATTTTGGCGAATTTAATGAGCTTGTAAGGCTAGAACGATGCATATAGGGTGTCGTAGGACTTGTGGTGAACCACCCCTTGCTATGGACGGGAGTATATCCACCCCAAAATAAATCTACCCTTACCCGGAGGTTAAGTAGTGGTTATTTTTGTATGCATGCGCACTTGAGGGTTTTTGTAAGAGAGCGGAATTTTTAAAAGATTCTTTATAGATGAGGCTTTTTAAAAAATTTATTAAAAAAACAAAAAACTAATAGGTCATTCGATTTTTAGTATCTCGCTAACCAATAATGCGATGTAAACATATGGGGTGTCATAGGACTCGTAGTGAATTCTCCTTTTGTATGAATGAGGTATGTCAACCCCCAAAATAAAAACTACCCTTACCTGGGGTGAAAGAGCAATTTTTGTATGTATGCACACCGGTGGCTTTTGTCAAAAGGGTCTAACTACACATTTGTTAATATTTTCTGAACCCAGGATGGGATTTTCCCATAGGCAGTATCCTAGCACTTGGGGTGACACCTCGTTTTTGAAAGTATCATTCATTTATTTTCTTGTCAAAAGGGCCTAACTACACTTTTGTTAATATCTCGTGAACCAATCATGCTAGGGACTTGTATGAGGGGTCCTAGCACTTGGGGCGACGTCCCTCTTTATGGGGTGAAACTACCCCCCCAAAATTGAAAACTCAATATCTTGGAAACTATGAACCCTAAAATTAGGCGTTATAGCTTTAAAAATAGGTGATGACATAGGCTTTTACCTGGATTGGTCATTTCACCCCTAAAACAGTAAATAGTCATGTTATGGGGAAAAAACGTGTTAAACACCTAAAAATGATAAATGAAACTAAGATCTTTTGTTTTTGATGAAAAATAGCAGGGGGGGTGAAAACTACCCCCAAATTGAAAAATCGATACCTTGGAGACTAAGAACCGTAAAATTATGTGTAATAGCTTAAAAAATTCGTTGTGACATAGGCTTTTACCCGGATAGATGATGTCACCCCTAAAACAGTAAATAGTGATTTTACAGTGGGGAAAAATGTCTTAAACGGGTAAAAATGATAATTGAACCTAAGATCTTTTGTTTTTGATGAAAAATAGCAGGGGGGTTGAAAACTACCCCCAAATTGAAAAATCGATACCTTGGAAACTAAGAACCGTAAAATTATGTGTAATAGCTTAAAAAATTCGTTGTGACATAGGCTTTTACCCGGATAGATGATGTCACCCCTAAAACAGTAAATAGTGATTTTACAGTGGGGAAAAAGGTTTTAAACGGGTAAAAATGATAATTGAACCTAAGATCTTTTGTTTTTGATGAAAAATAGCAGGGGGGTGAAAACTACCCCAAAATTGAAAAATCGATACCTTGGAAACTAAGAACCGTAAAATTATGTGTAATAGCTTAAAAAATTCGTTGTGACATAGGCTTTTACCCGGATAGATGATGTCACCCCTAAAACAGTAAATAGTGATTTTACAGTGGGGAAAAAGGTCTTAAACGGGTAAAAATGATAATTGAACCTAAGATCTTTTGTTTTTGATGAAAAATAGCAGGGGGGTGAAAACTACCCCAAAATTGAAAAATCGATACCTTGGAAACTAAGAACCGTAAAATTATGTGTAATAGCTTAAAAAATTCGTTGTGACATAGGCTTTTACCCGGATAGATGATGTCACCCCTAAAACAGTAAATAGTGATTTTACAGTGGGGAAAGAGGTTTTAAACGGGTAAAAATGATAATTGAACCTAAGATCTTTTGTTTTTGATGAAAAATAGCAGGGGGGTGAAAACTACCCCAAAATTGAAAAATCGATACCTTGGAAACTAAGAACCGTAAAATTATGTGTAATAGCTTAAAAAATTCGTTGTGACATAGGCTTTTACCCGGATAGATGATGTCACCCCTAAAACAGTAAATAGTGATTTTACAGTGGGGAAAAAGGTCTTAAACGGGTAAAAATGATAATTGAACCTAAGATCTTTTGTTTTTGATGAAAAATAGCAGGGGGGTGAAAACTACCCCGTATATGAAAGGAGTGTAGACTTATTGATGTTGCAGATTGGAAACAGTGAAAGTTATCACTTTTGTTTAATTAGAAATCTTGCTCGCCTTGTGCGTTCAAGCATCACTAGCACTCAGAGAAGGATTTATATATGTAGACGTTGTTTGTCATATTATCTTCTTGAGGATGAGTTAAATGTTCACTTTGCAGACTGTAAACAGTTTCCTGTTGCAAAAAGCATAATGCCGACTGATGAACAAAGATTTGTTAATTTTACAGAATTCCGAGTTAAAGATACAGTTCCATTTATAATATATGCAGACACTGAATGCGTTTTGTCTCCAATTTCCTCCTGTTTTCCAAATAGTGACATTCATAACTCTACTTTAACACATAAACATATTCCTTACAGCATTTCTTTATACCTTCATTGTAATTTCGATAGTGAATTGTGCAGTTTCAAGCTCTTTAGGGGAAATAATTGCATTGAATTGTTTGTAAAGGAACTTTATAGTATTGTGGATAAACTTCAAACATATTACTTATCGGTTAAGCCAATGTTAAAGATGACCGAAAATGAAGAAAGATTATTTTTGTCAAGTAAAATGTGTCACATTTGCGAGAAACCGATTGCAGTTAATGAACTCAAAGTACGCGATCATTGTCACTTAACTGGAAAATATAGAGGAAGCGCACACAATAGTTGTAATTTAAATTACAAAGTAACAAAGGTTTTGCCTATAGCATTTCATAATCTAACCGCCTATGATGGACATTTTATAATTAAAGAAATTTGCGAGAAACGTGATGGAGAGGTGTTACATAATCCTGGTCATATAAAATTGTTAGCGATGAATATGGAACGTTACAAAGGGTTTACAAAGTATGTACGGGCTAAGAATGGATTCATTCAGTTAAGATTTTTCGATACATATAATTTCTTGTCCTGTTCACTAGATCAATGTTCATCTTCGTTAAGCGAAGATTCAAAGCAAATAACACAACGTTATTTTAATGATGATGCACAGTTTCGACTTACTGCGAGAAAAGGTGTGTTTCCCTATGAATACGTCACGAGTATGGATGTTCTTAACGAAACTAAATTACCTGAAATATCCAAGTTTTATAGCAGCCTTAATGATCAAACAATATCGAATGAAGAGTATGAGTTTGCTCAATCGGTGTGGGAAACGTTTTCCTGTCAAACATTAGGAGAATACGCAGATTTGTATTTAAAAGTTGACACACTTCTTTTGGCGGATGTCTTTGAAAATTTTAGATCGAATGGCATGGAAACTTATGGCATTGATGCAGCTCATTTTTACACTGCTCCATCTATGTCTTGGTGTGCTATGAAAAAGATAACCAACGTTCAACTTGAATTGCTTCAAGATATTGATATGTTACACTTTTTTGAACGATCTATTCGAGGAGGAAATGTTCAGTGTATAACACGACATGCGATTGCTAATAATAAGTATATGAAAACTTATGATGAGAAAAAGCAAGAGTCCTACATAATGTACTTTGACGTTAATAATTTGTATGGATATGCGATGATGGAATATCTTCCAACGGGTGGCTTTAAATGGATTGCAAATGTTGAAGGCTTTGATGTTTTAACTATTGATGATACTTCAGAAATTGGATATATTTTGGAAGTAGATTTGACTTATCCTCAAGAGTTACATGACAAACATTCAGATTACCCTCTATGTCCAGAAAAGTTGACAAAGCTAATGGCTACCCTAGATAATAAAGAACGTTATGTTTTGCATTATAGATTGTTAAAGCAATGTATTCAACTAGGAATGAAATTAGATCGTATTCACAGAATAATTGAATTCAATCAGAGCCAATGGCTAAAACCATATATTGATGTGAACACAGAGAAACGAAAACAAGCCAAAAATGATTTTGAAAAGATTTTTTATAAATTGATGAATAATGCAATTTTTGGTCGTTCACTGATGAATGTGAGGAAGTTAAGGGACATCAAATGGGTCACCAAATGGCATGGAGCTCGTGGTGGTAGGTCTTTAATAGCTAAGGCTAATTTTAAACATAGAATTATATTCGATGAACAATGTATGGTCATCGAGATGAGTAGACTAAAGATTTTTCACAATCAACCAGTATATGTTGGTGCATCTATATTAGATTTGTCTAAATGTAAAATGAATGACTTTCATTACAATGTTATTTTAGCAAATCCTGAATCAAATGTGAGGTTGTTATACACAGACACCGATAGTTTTATGTATATATTCTATTATGATATTTATGAGTTCATGAAACAACATTCAAATTTGTTTGATACTGGAAACTATGAAACAAACAATCCTTTTGGCATTGTGAGACAAAATAAAGGTGAAATTGGTTTAATGAAAGATGAAAATGCTGGAAGGATTGTTGAAGAATTTGTGGGGTTACGACCCAAAATGTATGCAATAAAATTGTGTGATGAAATGAATAGCTTGTGTAAGGCTAAAGGCATTAAGAAGAGTGTGAGTAAAAGTATGAATATTGATGAGTATCGAAAGTGTCTTTATAACAGAGAAAAAGTCAACAAAGTTCAAGTTTGTATAATTTCAAAATCTCATTCTGTATTTACTGTTCGGCAAAATAAGTTGGCAATTTCATCAAACGAAGATAAAAGACACATAACTGAAAACGGAATTGATACTTTACCGTTTGGTCATTTTTCTCTGAAAAATGATTAGAAACAAATTGAGATTAAAGCAGTTCATCTCACTTACTTTATTTCTTTCACACACACACTTTTATGCTGGTAATAATACTAATTTTTGTGTGTTCCTTTGCTTATGAAATCCTAGACTAGGAGTTCCACATTCGACATGATAGCGGAGTTTCATCTCCCATAAACTCGTCTCTGAGGTGGGTGCCAGAAAAGGCATCCAGCTGTAAAAACCACACCCTCACATAGACTTTCATAACTTCTTACGTTGAGGTTCATAACACTACGTTGATTGATTTATCGGTTTCCTTTTCACAATTCCTGTCTATACATTCCTCTTGAAGGTTGCAAGATGCTTGCAAGGTTCCTAAAATGCAATTAAATTTAATAAATACCTTAAGATGGTTTGATTTGTTTAATGATATGGTGTTAATAGTATTTTTAGGTTTTGACTGGCTTTGCATTAAGAATTGACTAACCAAACATGAGTTACCTATCAGGGAAACATTTTGGCCACTATGTTGGCTATTGACCAGTGAGTTTAGCTGTTTATCATTTTTTTAAATCATAAACAACAGAGGGTTAAACGTATAGATAAACCGTGTGACCATGTTTGTTAAACAAGACATTATACCAGAGACAATTAGAATACTTATGTAGAGTTTACCAAAAATAATGTTGTGTAACAGTAAATGCTAGTCAACAGTTATACACTTCTAAAAAAAATCATCATACAATACCTGAGAGCTCTTCTAAAATTATTGATGTGTAACATGATTCCACTAACTTGCTATGTATTTTTTGGCTTGGGGGTGATTTTCAAGAAATGCAAATGGAACTGAAATGCAATACAAACAATGAGCGTGCCTGGTGGCTGAGATTGATACCACGACGTACTGTCGGTTATGTAGCTATGTGGAATGTATATCAAATATGGTTTACTTCAAGGTCTGGAGATCCCTACAATTCCTACAATAAATGATCTTGAAATGGTCATCCTATGGTGTGAAAATATTTATTAGGTATATATATTTACTGAAAACAATTATGATTTATTAAATGTTTATATGTTTACAGTATTGTTATTTAATGTAAGCACTTGAGGCACTACCGACCAATGGGAAGCAAAAAGTGGGAGCATATATGGGATGAAATGTGGGAGCAAAGCAAATATAAAAAGTGGGAGCAAATATGCTAACTTGAATTGTGTATATACTTTACTTTCAACTATCTTGAATTGTGTATATACTTTTGCCGGCATATTTGTTGACATATTTGTTAGCATATTTGCTCCCACTTTTTATATTTGCTTTGCTCCCACATTTCATCCCATATATGCTCCCACTTTTTGCTTCCCATTGGTCGGTAGTGCCTCAAGTGCTTACATTAAATAACAATACTGTAAACATATAAACATTTAATAAATCATAATTGTTTTCAGTAAATATATATACCTAATAAATATTTTCACACCATAGGATGACCATTTCAAGATCATTTATTGTAGGAATTGTAGGGATCTCCAGACCTTGAAGTAAACCATATTTGATATACATTCCACATAGCTACATAACCGACAGTACGTCGTGGTATCAATCTCAGCCACCAGGCACGCTCATTGTTTGTATTGCATTTCAGTTCCATTTGCATTTCTTGAAAATCACCCCCAAGCCAAAAAATACATAGCAAGTTAGTGGAATCATGTTACACATCAATAATTTTAGAAGAGCTCTCAGGTATTGTATGATGATTTTTTTTAGAAGTGTATAACTGTTGACTAGCATTTACTGTTACACAACATTATTTTTGGTAAACTCTACATAAGTATTCTAATTGTCTCTGGTATAATGTCTTGTTTAACAAACATGGTCACACGGTTTATCTATACGTTTAACCCTCTGTTGTTTATGATTTAAAAAAATGATAAACAGCTAAACTCACTGGTCAATAGCCAACATAGTGGCCAAAATGTTTCCCTGATAGGTAACTCATGTTTGGTTAGTCAATTCTTAATGCAAAGCCAGTCAAAACCTAAAAATACTATTAACACCATATCATTAAACAAATCAAACCATCTTAAGGTATTTATTAAATTTAATTGCATTTTAGGAACCTTGCAAGCATCTTGCAACCTTCAAGAGGAATGTATAGACAGGAATTGTGAAAAGGAAACCGATAAATCAATCAACGTAGTGTTATGAACCTCAACGTAAGAAGTTATGAAAGTCTATGTGAGGGTGTGGTTTTTACAGCTGGATGCCTTTTCTGGCACCCACCTCAGAGACGAGTTTATGGGAGATGAAACTCCGCTATCATGTCGAATGTGGAACTCCTAGTCTAGGATTTCATAAGCAAAGGAACACACAAAAATTAGTATTATTACCAGCATAAAAGTGTGTGTGTGAAAGAAATAAAGTAAGTGAGATGAACTGCTTTAATCTCAATTTGTTTCTAATCATTTTTCAGAGAAAAATGACCAAACGGTAAAGTATCAATTCCGTTTTCAGTTATGTGTCTTTTATCTTCGTTTGATGAAATTGCCAACTTATTTTGCCGAACAGTAAATACAGAATGAGATTTTGAAATTATACAAACTTGAACTTTGTTGACTTTTTCTCTGTTATAAAGACACTTTCGATACTCATCAATATTCATACTTTTACTCACACTCTTCTTAATGCCTTTAGCCTTACACAAGCTATTCATTTCATCACACAATTTTATTGCATACATTTTGGGTCGTAACCCCACAAATTCTTCAACAATCCTTCCAGCATTTTCATCTTTCATTAAACCAATTTCACCTTTATTTTGTCTCACAATGCCAAAAGGATTGTTTGTTTCATAGTTTCCAGTATCAAACAAATTTGAATGTTGTTTCATGAACTCATAAATATCATAATAGAATATATACATAAAACTATCGGTGTCTGTGTATAACAACCTCACATTTGATTCAGGATTTGCTAAAATAACATTGTAATGAAAGTCATTCATTTTACATTTAGACAAATCTAATATAGATGCACCAACATATACTGGTTGATTGTGAAAAATCTTTAGTCTACTCATCTCGATGACCATACATTGTTCATCGAATATAATTCTATGTTTAAAATTAGCCTTAGCTATTAAAGACCTACCACCACGAGCTCCATGCCATTTGGTGACCCATTTGATGTCCCTTAACTTCCTCACATTCATCAGTGAACGACCAAAAATTGCATTATTCATCAATTTATAAAAAATCTTTTCAAAATCATTTTTGGCTTGTTTTCGTTTCTCTGTGTTCACATCAATATATGGTTTTAGCCATTGGCTCTGATTGAATTCAATTATTCTGTGAATACGATCTAATTTCATTCCTAGTTGAATACATTGCTTTAACAATCTATAATGCAAAACATAACGTTCTTTATTATCTAGGGTAGCCATTAGCTTTGTCAACTTTTCTGGACATAGAGGGTAATCTGAATGTTTGTCATGTAACTCTTGAGGATAAGTCAAATCTACTTCCAAAATATATCCAATTTCTGAAGTATCATCAATAGTTAAAACATCAAAGCCTTCAACATTTGCAATCCATTTAAAGCCACCCGTTGGAAGATATTCCATCATCGCATATCCATACAAATTATTAACGTCAAAGTACATTATGTAGGACTCTTGCTTTTTCTCATCATAAGTTTTCATATACTTATTATTAGCAATCGCATGTCGTGTTATACACTGAACATTTCCTCCTCGAATAGATCGTTCAAAAAAGTGTAACATATCAATATCTTGAAGCAATTCAAGTTGAACGTTGGTTATCTTTTTCATAGCACACCAAGACATAGATGGAGCAGTGTAAAAATGAGCTGCATCAATGCCATAAGTTTCCATGCCATTCGATCTAAAATTTTCAAAGACATCCGCCAAAAGAAGTGTGTCAACTTTTAAATACAAATCTGCTTATTCTCCTAATGTTTGACAGGAAAACGTTTCCCACACCGATTGAGCAAACTCATACTCTTCATTCGATATTGTTTGATCATTAAGGCTGCTATAAAACTTGGATATTTCAGGTAATTTAGTTTCGTTAAGAACATCCATACTCGTGACGTATTCATAGGGAAACACACCTTTTCTCGCAGTAAGTCGAAACTGTGCATCATCATTAAAATAACGTTGTGTTATTTGCTTTGAATCTTCGCTTAACGAAGATGAACATTGATCTAGTGAACAGGACAAGAAATTATATGTATCGAAAAATCTTAACTGAATGAATCCATTCTTAGCCCGTACATACTTTGTAAACCCTTTGTAACGTTCCATATTCATCGCTAACAATTTTATATGACCAGGATTATGTAACACCTCTCCATCACGTTTCTCGCAAATTTCTTTAATTATAAAATGTCCATCATAGGCGGTTAGATTATGAAATGCTATAGGCAAAACCTTTGTTACTTTGTAATTTAAATTACAACTATTGTGTGCGCTTCCTCTATATTTTCCAGTTAAGTGACAATGATCGCGTACTTTGAGTTCATTAACTGCAATCGGTTTCTCGCAAATGTGACACATTTTACTTGACAAAAATAATCTTTCTTCATTTTCGGTCATCTTTAACATTGGCTTAACCGATAAGTAATATGTTTGAAGTTTATCCACAATACTATAAAGTTCCTTTACAAACAATTCAATGCAATTATTTCCCCTAAAGAGCTTGAAACTGCACAATTCACTATCGAAATTACAATGAAGGTATAAAGAAAAGCTGTAAGGAATATGTTTATGTGTTAAAGTAGAGTTATGAATGTCACTATTTGGAAAACAGGAGGAAATTGGAGACAAAACGCATTCAGTGTCTGCATATATTATAAATGGAACTGTATCTTTAACTCGGAATTCTGTAAAATTAACAAATCTTTGTTCATCAGTCGGCATTATGCTTTTTGCAACAGGAAACTGTTTACAGTCTGCAAAGTGAACATTTAACTCATCCTCAAGAAGATAATATGACAAACAACGTCTACATATATAAATCCTTCTCTGAGTGCTAGTGATGCTTGAACGCACAAGGCGAGCAAGATTTCTAATTAAACAAAAGTGATAACTTTCACTGTTTCCAATCTGCAACATCAATAAGTCTACACTCCTTTCATATACGGGGTAGTTTTCACCCCCCTGCTATTTTTCATCAAAAACAAAAGATCTTAGGTTCAATTATCATTTTTACCCGTTTAAGACCTTTTTCCCCACTGTAAAATCACTATTTACTGTTTTAGGGGTGACATCATCTATCCGGGTAAAAGCCTATGTCACAACGAATTTTTTAAGCTATTACACATAATTTTACGGTTCTTAGTTTCCAAGGTATCGATTTTTCAATTTTGGGGTAGTTTTCACCCCCCTGCTATTTTTCATCAAAAACAAAAGATCTTAGGTTCAATTATCATTTTTACCCGTTTAAAACCTTTTTCCCCACTGTAAAATCACTATTTACTGTTTTAGGGGTGACATCATCTATCCGGGTAAAAGCCTATGTCACAACGAATTTTTTAAGCTATTACACATAATTTTACGGTTCTTAGTTTCCAAGGTATCGATTTTTCAATTTTGGGGTAGTTTTCACCCCCCTGCTATTTTTCATCAAAAACAAAAGATCTTAGGTTCAATTATCATTTTTACCCGTTTAAGACCTTTTTCCCCACTGTAAAATCACTATTTACTGTTTTAGGGGTGACATCATCTATCCGGGTAAAAGCCTATGTCACAACGAATTTTTTAAGCTATTACACATAATTTTACGGTTCTTAGTTTCCAAGGTATCGATTTTTCAATTTTGGGGTAGTTTTCACCCCCCTGCTATTTTTCATCAAAAACAAAAGATCTTAGGTTCAATTATCATTTTTACCCGTTTAAAACCTTTTTCCCCACTGTAAAATCACTATTTACTGTTTTAGGGGTGACATCATCTATCCGGGTAAAAGCCTATGTCACAACGAATTTTTTAAGCTATTACACATAATTTTACGGTTCTTAGTTTCCAAGGTATCGATTTTTCAATTTTGGGGTAGTTTTCACCCCCCTGCTATTTTTCATCAAAAACAAAAGATCTTAGGTTCAATTATCATTTTTACCCGTTTAAGACCTTTTTCCCCACTGTAAAATCACTATTTACTGTTTTAGGGGTGACATCATCTATCCGGGTAAAAGCCTATGTCACAACGAATTTTTTAAGCTATTACACATAATTTTACGGTTCTTAGTTTCCAAGGTATCGATTTTTCAATTTTGGGGTAGTTTTCACCCCCCTGCTATTTTTCATCAAAAACAAAAGATCTTAGGTTCAATTATCATTTTTACCCGTTTAAAACCTTTTTCCCCACTGTAAAATCACTATTTACTGTTTTAGGGGTGACATCATCTATCCGGGTAAAAGCCTATGTCACAACGAATTTTTTAAGCTATTACACATAATTTTACGGTTCTTAGTTTCCAAGGTATCGATTTTTCAATTTGGGGGTAGTTTTCAACCCCCCTGCTATTTTTCATCAAAAACAAAAGATCTTAGGTTCAATTATCATTTTTACCCGTTTAAAACCTTTTTCCCCACTGTAAAATCACTATTTACTGTTTTAGGGGTGACATCATCTATCCGGGTAAAAGCCTATGTCACAACGAATTTTTTAAGCTATTACACATAATTTTACGGTTCTTAGTTTCCAAGGTATCGATTTTTCAATTTGGGGGTAGTTTTCAACCCCCCTGCTATTTTTCATCAAAAACAAAAGATCTTAGGTTCAATTATCATTTTTACCCGTTTAAGACATTTTTCCCCACTGTAAAATCACTATTTACTGTTTTAGGGGTGACATCATCTATCCGGGTAAAAGCCTATGTCACAACGAATTTTTTAAGCTATTACACATAATTTTACGGTTCTTAGTTTCCAAGGTATCGATTTTTCAATTTGGGGGTAGTTTTCACCCCCCCTGCTATTTTTCATCAAAAACAAAAGATCTTAGTTTCATTTATCATTTTTAGGTGTTTAACACGTTTTTTCCCCATAACATGACTATTTACTGTTTTAGGGGTGAAATGACCAATCCAGGTAAAAGCCTATGTCATCACCTATTTTTAAAGCTATAACGCCTAATTTTAGGGTTCATAGTTTCCAAGATATTGAGTTTTCAATTTTGGGGGGGTAGTTTCACCCCATAAAGAGGGACGTCGCCCCAAGTGCTAGGACCCCTCATACAAGTCCCTAGCATGATTGGTTCACGAGATATTAACAAAAGTGTAGTTAGGCCCTTTTGACAAGAAAATAAATGAATGATACTTTCAAAAACGAGGTGTCACCCCAAGTGCTAGGATACTGCCTATGGGAAAATCCCATCCTGGGTTCAGAAAATATTAACAAATGTGTAGTTAGACCCTTTTGACAAAAGCCACCGGTGTGCATACATACAAAAATTGCTCTTTCACCCCAGGTAAGGGTAGTTTTTATTTTGGGGGTTGACATACCTCATTCATACAAAAGGAGAATTCACTACGAGTCCTATGACACCCCATATGTTTACATCGCATTATTGGTTAGCGAGATACTAAAAATCGAATGACCTATTAGTTTTTTGTTTTTTTAATAAATTTTTTAAAAAGCCTCATCTATAAAGAATCTTTTAAAAATTCCGCTCTCTTACAAAAACCCTCAAGTGCGCATGCATACAAAAATAACCACTACTTAACCTCCGGGTAAGGGTAGATTTATTTTGGGGTGGATATACTCCCGTCCATAGCAAGGGGTGGTTCACCACAAGTCCTACGACACCCTATATGCATCGTTCTAGCCTTACAAGCTCATTAAATTCGCCAAAATGTCAAAAAAGCACGTTTACCTCAAATTGCGTTTCCAAATTCCACCCATTTTAAAAAATTACCTCACCATCAAATAGAGCGGGAAAAATAGCATTTAAACGAACCCTCACTCAACCCTAGTCCTCGCCCGCCACCAAACATTTCCCAACATAGCCATACGTATTCAAGCACACACGCGACTTGCAAGAGAACATACACTACCCCACTACCCGCGAATAACCTTTTGTTTTGGTGCTCACACTCGCATGGGTGTCAGATGACAGTTAGCATCCTAATAAACATCCTCCATGACGTCAACACCCATTAACTTTTTATCACCATCGCACAAACAAGCCAAAGGGTCAACCTCTTCCCACGCTAACACGTGCACTGCACATGCTCGCTCCTGGACCACGTGCTCGCTCTAAGGACCCATGACGTCATCCCATGACGTCATCAGGATTACGCTATTTCTGGTCATGATGATGCAATATTTAGAGTCTAACAAACACTTACTACTAACGTCCATTACAATCTTTTCCATCTCTTCGGATATAGGCGGTGGTAGGCACAGTATGTTGTTGCAAAATTTGGTAGTGATCAGATGATTACGGTAGTCATAATTTGATTTAAGCTTTGAACATTTGGGTGGCCGCCATTACGTTTCCGTCAAGATGGTGGCAATATAAAATATGACAATGAGGTGCCATTTGATAGTGATACCTCTGTACAGAATTTCGTTCAATTCGGATTCACCGTGTTTGAATATATAAGGGGTATCGATTTTCACACATGGCCGCCATCTGCATACTATTGGGCTGATGACCTTGTAGTTCGGTCAAATGACGCTTCCCACATAAAGGTATGTTTTTGCAAAATTTGGTAGGGATCAGATGATTAAGTTAGTCGTAATTTGATTTAAGCCTTGAACATTTGGGTGGCCACCATTACATTTCCGTCAAGATGGCGGCAATATAAAACATGACAATGAGGTGCCATTTGATAGTGATACCTCTGTACAGAATTTCGTTCAATTCGGTTCCACCGTGTTTGAATAGATAAGGGGAATCGATTTTTACACGTGGCCGCCATCTGATTACTATTGGGCTGATGACCTTGTAGTTTGGTCAAATAACGCGTCCCACATAAAGGTATGTTGTTGCAAAATTTGGTAGCGATCAGATGATTAGGTTAGTCGTAATTTGATTTAAGTTTTGAACATTTGGGTGGCCACCATTACATTTCCGTCAAGATGGCGGCAATATACAACATGACAATGAGGTGCCATTTGATAGTGATGCCTCTGTACTGAATTTCGTTCAATTCGGTTTCACCGTGTTTGAATAGATAGGGGGAATCGATTTTCACACATGGCCGCCATCTGAATACTATTGGGCTGATGACCTTCTAGTTTGGTCAAATAACGCTTCCCACATAAAGGTATGTTGTTGCAAAATTTGGTAGCGATCAGATGATTAGGTTAGTCGTAATTTGATTTAAGCTTTGAACATTTGGGTGGCCACCATTACATTTCCGTCAAGATGGCGGCAATATACAACATGACAATGAGGTGCCCTTTGCTTGTGCTACCACTGTACCAAATTTCGTTTAATTCAGTTTCACCATGTTTGAATTGATAGGGGATTCGATTTGCGCACACACATGGACGCCATTTGCAAACTATTGGGCTGATGTCCTTGTCGTTTGGTAAGAAGAAGACTCCGGAATAAGTTTATGTAGTTGGAAATTTTGGTAGAGATCAGATGATTAAGTTAGTGGTAATTTGATTTAAGCTTTGAACATTTGGGTGGCCACCATTACGTTTCCGTAAAGATGGCGGTGATATAAAACATGACAACGAGGTGCCCTTTGCTAGTGCTACCACTGTACCAAATTTCGTTCAATTCGGTTTCACCGTGTTTGAATTGCTAGGGGGAATCGATTTGCGCACACACATGGGCGCCATTTGCAAACTATTGGGCTGATGACCTTGTCGTTTAGCAAGAAGATGACTCCGGAATAAGTTTATGTTGTTGAACATTTTGGTAGAGATCAGATGATTAAGTTAGTGGTAATTTGATTTAAGCTTTGAACATTTGGGTGGCCGCCATTACGTTTCTGGCAAGATGGCGGCAATACAAAACCAGACACTGAGGTGCCCTCTACTAGTGCTACCTCTGTATCAAATGTCGTTCAATTCTGTTCCACCATGTTGGAATTGATAGGGGGAAGCGATTTGCACACATACATGACCACCATCTGCAAACTATTGGTTGATGTCCTTGTAGTTTGGTCAAAAGACGCTTCCTACATGAAGGTATGTTGTTGCAAAATTTGGTAGAGATCAGATGATTACGTTAGTCATAATTTGATTTAAGCTTTGAACATTTGGGTGGCCGCCATTACGTTTTCGTCAAGATGGCGGCTATATAAAACATGACACTGAGGTGCCCTTTGCTAGTGCTACCTCCATACCAAATTTCGTTCAATTCGGTTTCACCTTGTTTGAATTGATGGGGAGGGGGCGGGGGGAGGCATGCAAAGTACTCACACATACACACTCACAGACACACGGACAGACACACAATTTTTGGCCCTGTGTTGATCTCATAAGTCTACTCTCATTTTTTGCAAAACTCGAAAGTCGGCTAAAAACATAGGTTTATGAGATCACCTTTTGTCCGATTGTGTGTGTATGTGTGTGTGCGAATGTGTGTGTCCCAAATGAAATATATACGGCCCAATCGATTTCACTGAAACTTGGTAAGTACAGTACATACTATTACCTTATCCGACTTTGACCGTGCCTTTCAAATTTTAATAAGTTTTACCAATCCAACAGGGCGGCCGCACAAAATATTTCACTTGCATTCTTAATCTCCGCAACGGTAAAATATATCACCTTGAAATTGTGTACGGTGATAAAGAATACTACTAGAAATTCATCTATGTGACCTTCAAAAACCTGTTAAGTACAAAACAAACATGGCGGCCAACCCAAGTTGAAACATTTAAATAGACTTTTCTCGCGATTTATCCATCCGAGCGGAGGGAAACTGGAAACTGATACAGCAAATGTTGAAACAAATGGAATTTACTCGCGATATAATCATCTGGGCTCAATAAAACTTGGCACGGTTTGAGTTTATACAAGGTTTAATCTACTGGCTTCTAATTTAATTCAACTGTTTTGATTACCTCAAGATGGCGGCTGTGAGAAATTTTTGAATTAAGTTTTTATTTCTTGTGTCAACGTTTGAATAATGAACCTACGAAATAATTTGCATTTAATGGTACATAACCCTATGGTTTACACATATAACAATCCAACATGGCGGCCATCCGAAATACTTAGACAGTTCGAATCTATTACAGCAATCTAACTGCAATTTTAAAGGTTGATTGAGGCTATCAACTTAGGTTTACCTATGGATCATTCAATAAGCTGGTGAGCACCAAACCAACATGACGGCGAAACGAAATTGAAATATTTAGGTCTATAAGGATTTTACTCGCGACTTTTCATCCAAGCTCTGTGAAAGTTGACACGGTATATCTTCATATAGGCCTTAATATATTGACGTCTAGTTTAATGTAATTTTATGAGAATTTAAAAATGGCGGCTGTGCAATTTTCAAACATCTCGTTTTCATTCCTCGTGTCCTAATTATGAACTGTTGAATATATGTAAATAGGCTATTTAGTTCTTCACGGAAACATTTGTTTATTTTGTTACGCGTATTGTAAGGCATACGAATATCTTAAATAGAAGGAATTATTTCTACAGCAAATAATCGACTGGAAATCATTAATTTAGTTATTTCCCAGCCGTGTTAGCTCAATTGGTGGCCAAGTCTGGTCTGGTTACGATGCCCCAAAATCATATTATCTGCTTCATTGTACATGAAATATATATATTGTTGAAGATTCTGTGAACCAATTAACAATAAGGATATTGTTCTATTTAGTTTTACCTTAATTATTTGGCCTCCTGTGTACTCCAATCCCTTACCATTACCTAAAAGTAACATTTACGCAGTTTGAAGGCCACCAAGCTGGTCTTCACTAGATTCTCATGATATTCTGTGATGGTCTCTTATGTGTTCAACTTTGATATTCTTATTTTATTTTCAGGGAATGGGACATGTTGGTCATCAGCCCCGTACACTGAGGTGTGGTAGATTTGTCTGAAAACCTGTGGTAACTGTGGCAGTGTAACTTTAATTATCAGGGTCGAGAATTGCCTGGAGGAAGTGTGGAATAACTCGGAGAAAACCACACGGGGGATGGACGCTGTTAGCACTGGTATTCAAACCCCAATTTCCGAACATACTGCAGCTCCTCAGTGCAGTCTTGGAGCGTGACTCAATACACTCGTCTTAACCACTGGGTTATGCAATTAGTGACGTAAAAACTGGTAGCAAATTTAGACCTGGTATGAAGTTACTTTGAAGTTATGTTATGTTACGTTGTGTTCCCCATATTTTGAGTTTGACGTTGAGGGAAGTCTCTCGCAGTACAAACTTAGTTTGAGTGGCAGGCAGAGAAACTTTACATCCAAGTTATTGCACATGTTCAGTACTGTATCTTGTGATGCACTGCAATTTTGATTTCAACTAGAAGATTTTAACTTTTAATTAATTCAGTATATTTACATAACATAGAGGAACATATCTAATATACACAACTCAACAAAAGTTTGGAATAGCAATGGTTCGACTATATTGGCTCTAAATATCAACCCAGTGACGTGAATTGTACTCATACAACCCGTATGGAAGATTATTATTTTGTTCAATGCTTCTTGTATACAGGGTGTAACTAAATATGTGGGAAAGCTCCGTGGATTCAATAGAGGACCTGACAACAAGCAATACATGTCCTGTAGACATATGGTGTATTTGCTTTCATTTCCGTGTTCCGTGTTACAAGCAATGTTTGTGTTGCACGTTACTACTTACAGTTCTCTACTGAAGGTGCTCAAAATGGCTACCACGAGCTGTAATGCAGGCGTCTATGCGCCGCATCATTGACTGTCTCACACGCTTCTATATTCCCCGCATCTGTCGTGTCTGCTGACATCCTTGCTCTATTCCCTGACGTAGCATGCCCACGTTATGATAGGTGTGGCATACACAATGGCCTTTGAGTGACCCCATAAGTAGAAGTCTGATGAGTTGAGATCGGGAGATCGAGCAGGCCACGGTGTCGGTCCCTGACGCCCTGTGCATTTGTTTAGGAAAGCACACAGACTTGAATAGTGACGAAACGTACAAGTGGCCTATGTAATCACCACAGATGACCAACTAGCATCGTGCCACTGTCTGTGTTATGCACACCACAAACAATGTTTGTAACACGGCAATGAACGCACTTACACCATATGTTTACAGGATATGTTTTGCTTGTTGTCAGGTCCTCTATCGAATCCCTGGAGCCTCCCACATGTTTAGTTACACCCTGAATACAAGAAGCATTGACCAGAATAACCATCTTCCATACGGGTTGTATGAGTACAATTCATGAAGCGCCTCCGACAATCGGGTACGAAATATCTCCAACTACACTTTATGACAGTGTTCCAAACTATTTTTGAGGCGTATATTTTCCATGTGAAACTCCGACTGTTGGTGCAGCACATAGAGAAGAATAGAGGCGTTTGAAATGTGGTGTTACAAGAGAATGATGAACATGAGATGGGTAGATAGAGTAACAAATGAAGAGGTATTAAGCCAAGTGGGAGAAGAGAGATGTTTCTGGCGACTGCTTATAAGGAGAAGAGATAGGTTTGTAGGTCACATACTAAGACATCCGGGAATAGCAAACTTAGTTTTGGAAGTAAGGATCAAGGATAATAACTGTAGGGGTAGACCAAGGTTAGAATATGTTAAACAGATTGTGGTAACAGTGTGTGGTAGCTACATCAAACAAATCAAAAGATTGAAGACTCAAACAACAAACACATTTTCCATAACATGTCGATTTATTGTAATACATAATTCAGGGTGGAACGCACCAATTCGCATTCTGGATGATGCAGCGTGTTTTTAACTTGCTGCCGTGAAGCGCTGGTAAGAAGAGTGCATGCCACAGGATTGCAGTATTTACCACTTCAATGGCTCAAGATCCGTAGCGCAAAATGTGCAGGTCGATCTGAGCAATGTTGTCTGGTTCCCTTTGACTGTCAAACCCATGTGAAAACAAAAAGTGGCAGTCAGTCTGAAAGACTAGACTTTGTATCATTTTAAATGCTACAAATGCTGAAAAATATTAGAAAGACTCTTGCCATGTTAGAAAATTATCTGCATAATACGTATCTTGCTTATCTTGTTTCAAATTACTCGCGAACGGCAAGTGCAAAGCAAGGTCAAGCGTGCGGGATGCTCACTAGAGCGTGCGGGGACGTCCATCCAGTCTAAAAACACTTATAGTGGGCGATGTATTGAAGATAGAGATATGCTCTCGCGGACTTTTTGGTAGAACTTTTCATGCTGACCAATTCTTACGCTCATAGTATATTGATATTTTTAACGGTTTGCCCAGCGTAAGCTTAAGAAGCGCACCGACGCCAAGTTTGTTTTCGACTTTTTCACTGAAAGCGTTACTGCTTGGCTTCCTTTCATCATACATGAATTATGTTCTACAGAATCTTTCCTCGAGATATCCTTTACAGAATGGTGAAAACCGCATCAAAATCCATCCAGTGGTTCTCGAAATTACCCGTGACATCCAAGAATCGGGGATTGTTGTCTTATACTAACGAAGTAGAGATTGTCGGGGAACACATGCACCAAGCAGTACTATGACGTCACACACCTCAGTGCATCTGGGTACATTTCGTCCCGTCACCGTAACGTAACGCCAGACCCCAGCGTAACGGCGAAGTCGACAAGATCATTTAAAATGATAAAAAAGTGAATACGGCGTTAATACGAAACTAGGCCGAGGAACTCCTTGCAACGTTAGCTTGACAAAATCACAATAATTGACTACAACCTATATGCATCTATGAAAGTATACTGTGAAAACACAAGGACCAATATTTACAACTGCGGTACAAGCGCTTAGGCGCATGTGCTCAACAATTAACAAGTAGCCTAATTCCGTGAAGGACTAACATTGACTATTTTCATATATAATGGTCCTTTTATCAGAAAGAGAAACCCGGTCAATTAAATAGATTATCCACGTGATGGAATAAAAATATGGGTTAACAATTTCATGCATTGTAGTCACTTTAGACAATGAGCATAAATAAATAAATAAATAAATAAATAAATAAATAAATGTAATGATAGCCAAATGGTGTTATAGGCTTAGGGTAAATTAGATTAGATTTATTTTGCCTGGCATGATCAGGGCCATTGGGTCCCTCTTTCCCACCTAACCATAATATACTATATCTGTCTGTTAGGTAGTCAGCCCGAAAGCTGATTGGATCCTCAAAAAGTACCGCCGTTAGGTTATGAATAGAGGATAAATAATACAAATATAAATATAGAACTTAAATGTAATGAAAAATCAGAAATACAATATTATTGCAGCTGATAATAATGATAACAAAAATAATATTCCCGCAAGGATGGGTGTGCAGTGGGATAGGGATACTGAGGGAACTGCGGAGGGTGTATTCACGAATGCTGGCTATCTTGGCGTTTTATTGTCTGTTCTTTGAGACCTAAGAATTAGACCACATTCGTGATTTAAACAAGAATTTCGTGCATTCTGGTCAGGCACGTTTAGTCTACCATGACCTCGCCACGACCGAGTCCAAAATTATGAGAGCACTTGAATAATATCCTTGGATATCACTAAGATGACCGTGATTTTACAACCAGAAGTTGCCACAAGGGGTACATAGATTATTCTTGTATACATGGATTGCATATAATTTGGGCTTGAATTGTGATTTCATCGGTAAGTCTTAATAAACAGTTCTGACTACTCCAACGGGGGATATTCTGCAAAGTCATTTCTCTGATTACTGTATATCATTAGTTACGTCGGAAGTGTGTGCTTGTGCTAGAAGAATGGAAGTACAGGCCAAAACGGAGTCCTGCTCCACTGCAGACTGGACGTACTTCCGAAGTAGCTGGCAGTAATAGACACGTCAAGAGTAACGCTACGGGCACGTACCTGCGTCAATCCTTTCTCCGAGATACTGTATATTTAAGTATTTCTTCTCGTGCAATAAGTACTTCCCACTCTTCTTGCTTTGGTGTTTTGGTTTTAAAACAGTAATTTCATAGACACCGAACTGCACCGATCCACTTCCCATGCAGTACTCATTCCCTTTCCTGCCGCAGCGATATATTGGAAATTAATTGCATGTCCTTCAGGTATGATTTTAATTGCATGATATTTATATAAAACGACTAAAATTACATGTACTCGTATATTTCCTAACAATTTATTTAACATTTTGAAATTGTCACATATCGATAGCCTGGAATGGAAACCCGTATCTCCTATTCGTCAGTTACACGGATGTTTTCCGTATCTGACTGTCGCTTCCTGGCAAAGGTGAGGTACGAAGTTTTCATTCTAGCCCATCGATATGATATTTTTCTTTGCATAGATTTTTAAGACATAACGCAATAAGCACATCCATACTGATCGCACCAAACAAGGACATTCAGCATATCTTTTCGACGGGATAACATGACACACGCCGAGAAACTTGGTTCTTATATGCAGTTCCATACGATGATCTAACAGTAGTTTTAAAAGGACCTACTACACGATATGATGTATTTTTTCCAGTCTGATTATTTAATGAGATTCATCAGGACTAGAGCAGCACAGTACTAACAACGGGATTACTATTTCGTAGGGGAGAAATTACTAGTGCCAATATAAACTGAAAAGCTACACTTAGAATGGCTTCAGAGTTAATAATAAAATAGAAATTGATATACTTTGAAGTGTACGAGTTGAAAATGGGACCAGCGCCTTGATGGTACACAAACACGATACGTGGCATTCTGGGCAGGTAAGTGAATCAATAGTCTATCTCTCTACCACGATCGAATTACGCCTGAGTTTATGCAACTATTCTAACTTCAGATCTCTAAAATGCAGCTCCCGATTGAAGTTGTGGAGCGTGATTTATCGTGTTCGGCTACGTTGCTGGGTGGATCATGTTTATAAAGCGCCCAAAGGTATTCACCAGTATTTATTGCCAATCACTCCCTACCTACAAGTCACGGCAGGATTACTGAACGCTACCCACGTTTTCTCCCTTTATAAACTTGATTTCGTATTGAATTCAGTAAGCAATTGAACACGTGTCCAAATGATGCAAGTAAACTGTCCCGGTTTGCTCCCACTCCAGACATACAATACCAATCATTTAACTGGTGTTGTTTTGGGACGCTGGAAGGCCGAGTTTTGGCCAGGAGGGAATCGTTAATGTGTTACTAAGTGTATTGACTCGCGGTTATCATTTTCAAACACCTAAATGCCTTCATTCTGCGTTAGGAATGAACCCGCAATCCTGGGTTTTGAAGACCAAGGCTGAACTTACTGCCCCACGTTGCCAACCTTCAGCCTTAGACAGACTATAAAAATTGCAAGATATTTTAAGAAATACTTGAGAAAATATTACTTTAATAAAAGATAAACATTGCAATCATCAGCCATTAATCTACATAACGTAAAATATTTCAACGTGGTTTTATCATAGCTTTGGATAATCGAGCCTTTATATGTAACGTATTGGTGAGTTAAAAACGGAAATTCACGGTTTCATTTGGTGGCATGCTATATGTTAAAAATCTATACAGTTTAGTTGACATACCCTAGACAGAGGACTTGTAGTCAGTAAAAAACACCCTAGAAGTGAGTGTGCGTATCATATGCAACCCAGACACCAGTTAAACGGTTTCCCATTGTAGCAGCCTAAGTACGCCGAGAATTGTAGAGTTAGAACTACAGACTACTGTAACCGTTAATTTCAACTGCCTTATCTCTACTTAGTATAAAACTAAGTCCCCGATTCTTGAATGTCACGGATAATCTCGAGAACCTCTGGGTGGATTTTGATGCGGTTTTCACCATTCCGTAAAGGATATCTCGAGGATGATTACTGTAGAAAATAATATAATTATGATCAAAATAAGCTGAGCAGTAACGATTTCGGTGGAAAAGTAAAAAATAAAAAATTACGAGCCTTACAGTAGTCGCATATGATGTGTAACATCTGACATAGAAGAAACCTCACGTGAAATTGTTGATACACCGGTATTTTATAGTATTATTGGCACAAATATTAATCTGTTGTAAAAGGGAGTGTTTTACAGATATTGTAGTTTATAATCCGGAACTCATTTTATTAGATGATTTGTAGCTTCCACCAGCACTAGGCTAAATAAAGAATACGATATGGATCAACTAGATTAATAGACGCGACACCGCTCATAACCTTAAATTCCTTATAAACAGGTCCTCTTGATTCACAGACCAACAAGTAATTTCATATGGATTCTGTTAAAATGAGTCATATTGATATAATAAATATCGCTTAAAATGATAATCTGGTAGCAAAAATATCTATCCCGCCCAGGATTCGAACCCAAGATCTCTAGATTATCAGTCATACGCAATAACCCCACAGCTATTTCGACTACGCAAATATTGTGCACAAGATGGTGACTTATTTCCACGTTTCAATAATACTGCATTACGGAACTAAGTTTCATTTATATTTTGCTTGTTTCGATAATGTTCCTGAGTGACATTGAGTTTAAAATGCCTTATGCCAATGCAATGCCAACTACTTACAATGTTTGATATTAAGGCATTTTACCATTTAAATACTGATACGAAGACTTCGAACATGTACCATGCCATTTGTTTAAATCACTTGACACCAGAGTTAGCATGAGCGTTTTCCGTTCAGTATGTCATATACATTCCACATGGCCGAGAGTGAGTCATGGTATCAATTTTCGACACCGCGCGCTGATTGTTTCTCTTACCAGTGCCAGCTGGATCGATCGATCGAGTTGGCAGTGCGTCTTATACTTCCGTTTGATCCACCACTGCCAGCTAGGGCACACTTCCATTCAATCGATCGAGTGGGCAGTGCTTACTTCCGTTGTCCACCACTGCCAGCTAGTACACTTCTGTTTGATCGATTGAGCGGGCAATTCATACTTCCGTTTGATCCACCACTGCCAGCTCGATCGTTCCGATCCACTTCCGTCCCCAATTTTCAAAATCACTCCCACAAAACTATCCAGCACATCAAAAAACCTGGCGTCTGAGCGCTTTGTAAGCTTACGCTGGACAAATCGTTAAAAATAACTAAATACTATGAGTGTAAGAATTGTTCAGCATGAAAAGTTCTACAAAAACGTCCCGGAGAGCATATCTCTATCTTCAATACATCGCCCACTATTAGTGATTTTACGTATTCATTTCTTCCTATCATGTCCATTCTAACACTGAGGCGACAGTTTAGCTAGCTATGGGCGAGTCTATCACCCCTGTTACAGTCTAACTAGCGGGCGAACCTATTACTCCAGATACAGCCAGCAGCAAACCGTCGAGTCGTGTTGAGTTAAGACTTCAGAGAAGGGAGCTTGTGTTTGGAGTTTTTCCTGGAAGTACAACTCGGCTTTTCTTCATTTCACCTGTGAACTTTCCGTTCCGTAAAATACTCAGTCAAGTTAAGATTGGACGGAAGGGGGATTTGTGTTTCATGCACCTCGCAATTTCCTGGAAGTGAATCTCAGCTTTTCTTCATTTCGCCTGTGAACTTTTCGTTCCGCAAAATACACAGTCAAGATAAGATTGGACTGAAGGGAGATTTGTGTTTCATGTACCTCGCCATTCCCTGGCAGGGCAACTCTTCTTTTCGCCTGTGAACTTTCCATTCCGCAAAATACACAGTTAAGTTAAGATTGGACGGAAGGGGATTTGTGTTTCATGCACCTCGCCATTCCCCTGGAAGTGCAACACGGCTTTTCTTCATTTCGCCTGTGAACTTTTCGTTCCACAAAATACACAGTCAATTTAAGATTGGAGGGAAGGGGAATTTGTTTTTCATGCACCTCGCCATTCTTAAATTATGTCTGACAAGAATTCGTTATAATTAATAGTCCAGTGATTTTAAGCCATCATTCCGAGATGTAAGACGGATATAGGTCGTAGTTCATTGACATCGAAAAAAAAAGCGCTTATCACGTAACAATTCCCCCAGGGGCTCACATCTAGTGGGACGTGGGTTGGCGACCACGGGGCCCCAGCTGAGTCCGGCATTGCTTCCACTTACTTGCGCATGGCTCCTCTCCGTCTTCTTTCCTGTCGACCTCACTTGGTCAACTCTTGTTCTCATCCGATCCCGACGGTATTAGGGTATCCGAGGCCTGGGGAGTCTCTTCCTTTCCCGCCTTAATTGGCCCTTGTCTCATCTTTTCTGATACCCTCCTCCTGTGAGGGGTCAGCCTTCCTTTTCTTTTCATGTTATCTCCTGCCTTCTGCTCAAGGCCCTCAAGGAGGCCGGGTGTATGTAGCCCCACCACCTTTGGTGCACCCTAGATAATGCTACATCCTCAGGGGCTCACGGCTGGTGAGTTCGGGAGTTGGCGACCCCGAGGGATTCCTGAGTTGGGTCCGTTTTCCCCTTTTGTCCCTTACCTTTGGGGAGGACCCTCTCCTCTTTCACTTTCCTATCTGCCTTTCATGGCTCTCCTTCCTTCCTAGTCCCTCAATCCACATTCTTCGAGGGTTGATGTCATTTCTTTTCCTCCTGTCCTTTATTTGCCTTATTCTCCTTTAGTTTTCCATTTTTTCTTCTAGTATGTAGGTTAGTAGTTAGTTTTAGTTTTAAGTTTGCATTTCATTTTCATCTTCACGATCACCCTAACCATCAGGGGCCGATAACCTAGATGTTAGGCCCCTTAAAACAACAATTATCATCATCATCATCACGCAACAATGAAACAGAGCAACAAATACTTTCTCGATTGTCACAAGAGAAAAAAGAAGACTTCGTCGTCGGCTCCTTCAAACCGTTCCTCAAGAATAACACCGTCTGAACCACGATCAGAAACAAGATTATGACACCATCATATCTAGCATCACAAAGAAGGTAGGTAAGATATTTTTTTCTCGATGCCCCTGGTGGCACAGGCAAAACGTTCTTGATTAATTTGTTGCTCGCCAAATTGAGGCCTGGTGGTAATATTGATCTTGCCGTCGCATCATCTGGAATTGCAGCCACTCTTTTGGAAGGGGGAAGAACAGCACATGCAACACTTAAACTTCCTGTGAAAGTCAGCAGTAATGATGGAAGCGTATGTAATATTTCAAAAAAGGAAAGTAACACTGCCAGTTTAATCATAAATTGTTCTTTAGTTGTATGGGATAAGGCTACAATGTCGCACAAAACTTCCGTTGAAGCTGTAGACAGGACCTTGCGATATCTAAGGAATCGGAACACACCTATGGGTGGCTGCACAGTTTTGTTCGCCGGATATTTTCGTCAAATGTTACCAGTTGCTACCATAGGAACGAGAGCCGATGAAGTGAACGCCTCATTAAAAAGATCTTACATCTGGCCGGATATATCAAAATTGGCACTCAAAACTAACGTGAGAGCACTCTTATCTTCAGAAGATAATAGTCTGTTTGCCAATTTGTTGAGGGCGTGGTGGCGCAGCGGTCAAGCTGTATGCCTCTCACCAAGGCGGACCGGGTTCGATTCCCGGTCAATGCATGTGAGATTTTCGATGTGAAATGCCTTGTCATGTGGTTCGGATTCCACGTTAATCAGAGGTCCCGTGGCTTATGATCGCGAGATTAACGGTCATGTTAAACTATAAGCTTCCTTTTTGTTTGCTAATTTGTTACTTAGAGTCGGAAATGGAGATTTACCGGTCATTGACGGGAAAATTACCCTCAGTCACGATTTCTGTGTTTAGTTAGCAGCATTCAACAATTGCTTGATAGCGTTTATCCTCAAATCCATGACCTATCTAACAAGTCTCATTGATGGTTTAAAGAAAGAGCAATATTATCGCCGACAAACGAACAAGTTGTGAAAATTAATGACTTGGTGTTCTCAAAATTCACTGCCCAGGCTCACGTAGACCCAATAGTCGATAGAGAAGAAGGTGTTCATTACCCTACAGAACTCCTAAATTCTTTACTTCCTTCTGGCTTGCCACCACCCAAGATTACTTTAAAAGTGGGAGTGCCTATTAAATTGCTACGTAATTTACACCCACCAAAGTAATGCAATGGGACGCGATTGGTAGTGAAAACTTTGAAATACTGTTTCATTGAAGCAAATATCTTAACTATCTGTGGTACAGGAGAAACGGTCTTAGTACCAAGAATCCCTATGATTCCTTCAGATTTGCCTTATCATTTCAAACGAGTACAATTCCCAGCAAGAGTCTGCTTTGGCATGACTAAAAACAAAGCACAGGGTCAGACACTTAGCGTGACTGGAGTTGATCTCAGTGGAGAATGTTTTTCTCATGGACAGCTTTACGTGGTTCTATCGTGTGTTACATCAAACCGAAATCTTTTCGTGTTCACTGCTGGAGGGAAAACGATT
This sequence comes from Meconema thalassinum, assembly GCA_946902985.2. Classification (NCBI taxonomy): domain Eukaryota; kingdom Metazoa; phylum Arthropoda; class Insecta; order Orthoptera; family Tettigoniidae; genus Meconema; species Meconema thalassinum. Next base: position 1,072,204,251 of record OX336389.2, read on the forward strand.
AATGTCGTATACAAGGAAATCTTATAAGACCTCGGTTAAAAGTAGTCTATCACCTTGCATTATTAACTGTTCCCGGGCGAAGCCGGGGCGGGTTTCTAGTAGATATATAAGTTATGTCAGGTGGATGTAGCTTAAATTCCGAAATGGTTTGATAGTTCATATTTAAGTTACAACCACCATATTATTAGATCATGTAACGTGGCGTAACACTTCGAATACACTTTCTGTCTTTTTGTATGTTACCGTATGCCTCGTATTATGTAACAGTTCATCTTTGATGTAACAACATTCCAGATGTTATGTCCACCATTTTAGATTCTAACTAGCCAATTATTCTATGGAACATAATATGATCCTTTATCAAAGAAATCTTATTTTTCTTCTTCTTTTCTTTTCTTAGTCGTTTACCCTCCAGGTTGGTGGAACCCACGGACTCAGCGAGGGAACTCACCACTACCGCCTCTACGGGCAGTGTCCTAGACCTGGGAACATCTAATCGGAGTGGATACAACTGGTGAGGTGTGATTGGCACCTCGCCCAGGCGGCCTCACCTGCAAAGCGAACAGGGGCCTTATGAGGGAAGGTAATGGATGGGCAGGATGGATAGACAATGAAGAGGGAAGGAGGCGGCCGTGGCCTTGAAGAAGGTACTGCCCCCGTAAATTGAATTATACTGAGACCACGGTGGCTGTATTGGCATATGTGAATAAAGTTATGGCCGTCATAGTTTTGACGTGTATATTCATGACGTAGGCGTGGATGACGCAACGCTCGAGCAAGTAGGCTGGCTGAGCTTAGATTCTTGCTGACGTCACGATTTTGTTCGAGAAGGATCTTAGATTTACGACGCAGTCGCAGGGAAGCAAGTAAACGTGCTGAGGAAGAAGTTACGCTATTGGAGGAGAGGCTCGAACCAATGAATGATAGCTTGAAGGGAGACGGAGATTACTGAAACTACCATATTTAATAACTTTTGGCATGCAGAATTGTGGAAAACTATTTTCAGTTATGGCATTGATTTGGAATTTTGAAGAAATTAATTATATGTTTTTGAAATCTGAAAATCCGTCAAGAATAGCCAAAGTTGGAACTTCGAGTAATGATGGAAGAAGAAGCTATGGTAGGGATGGATACGCCCCTTCAAAGTTGATAAAAGGCCTTGCACAGCAGAGAGGAGTTTCTCACTTCGTGGTTTTATTCTGACTTCATAGTCTGACTTCGTGTTCTGATAGAACAAGCATATCGTCATAAGCAAGCGTGGCAGAGCCCACCGCATCGAACAGTATTGGGTATCCAGCAGTGCAATTTTACTGTTACTAAAACTAGGCGAAGTTGGAGCGCACACATAAACGATTCTACAAGTTTATCTATCAAGAATTAGCTACTGCATTTATACTAATTCAATAGTGCATTACAATATTGAGGCGTGTGCGAAAGTTGAACTTTTTCATTATAATACTTCAGAAGATATTCGCATTTAAAGACTGCAGAGAAAAGTGTTTTTCTCGAATCCTGAGAAGCACTTTAACTACCACATTCTACGCTACGGCAGACACGTGTATTGCAACCGTGATACTGAAGATTACATTTGGTGATACAACGCTACATTCTACAATGGAATTATACAATCTGGGAGTACTTTCGACTAACATTATAATGGAAGTGGAGATGGAAGACTAAAACTTTAATGCAATTGGGACATACATCAGTAGTGTGAAGTAGCAACATGGAGCTTCGATAATCTTCATTCTACAAAGACGAGCATGTAGTGAACATTCAGCTACACTCATGCATCGTAATCCATCGCTGAATTACATCAAATGGCAGTGGAAATAAATTCATACTCCACAATTATGAACATTTCTGCGGAAATATTTGCATTGAACTTCATGGCTGATTTCCACAAGAACTTCAGGGAACTTTCAAGAGTGGCAAGGGTTTTTCCCAGCACACAAAGAAGAGTTTTGCCAGAAGGATGGCTATCGTCTACACGGAGCAGTGCGATTTCCGGAGGAGGAAGCTGTTCTATTCTCCGAGGGCGCAGGTTCCAGGTTCGAGGTCGGTGCACATCTATCCTGTGGTGAAATGGAACCAGCAGCAGTCTTCTTTGAAATTTTCTTCTAGAACTTCAATCCAACAGATAAGGTAGCCGTGAACGTTTCTTGATTTATTTGAGCCATTTTAGTGAGATCTGAGCAACTATATTTCCCATATTTTCTGTCATATATTTGATTGCCCCATATTCTTTTGCTAGATGTTTCTGTACTCTGTACACTTTGCAGCTTTATGCCATTTTCTTCGATTTATTGAGACATTATTATGTCATTTGCATATTTAAACATTTTGGATCAGTTTATACTGAAGTTAAATATTCTTTCGAGAATTTGAATTTTTCTTGTAGTCACGATTTGACTGTAAAGTTAACGATTTTCTATGGCAAGTTTGAATTCAGACAGCGTGTCGTTTTATTAAAGTAATTCTTTCCAGTAAATTACTTTGACCAATTTTCTGTCATCCTCAAGAAAGAAGAATGATTAAAAGATTTTAGAGCGTTAAAATCTACTACTTTATCGACGATCTTTTAAATACTAGTCGTTTTTATGAACATGACTGAAACACAGACATTTTTAGTCAATTCTGAAATACCATTGCATTATAGACAATTTTATGAAATATGAACTTTGAATACGATTTATTCAGTACACTATAGTAATGAACATTTGATAGGAGATTTTCTCAATTCTAGATTGAAACAATAATGTTTGCATTTTCTAGTCTATTTGCATTCTATTCGACTATTTCTGCAGTTAAATGAATTTTGCTTTAATATAGTATTTTTATACTGCGATAATTATGATGAGATTAATTCATTTTGATAGACCAGGGAGGCGTGTCTAATCGTATTTGCTATTAAATTTATTTGTGACTGGCAAATTTTTATTTCATATCGCTTCATGAATGAAACCCACGAAGGTTAAATATAATAACAGTTTTCGATACAATTGATGAATATAAGAATTTTTAAAGAGGAACTATGGATGTATACTCGTTAGTTCAGTGGACGTGTAAAAGTCGCTGATGAATAATGCCCTTTAATAAGTGAAGGAGGTTCCCACAGTAATATTGATGATGATGATGAATTTATAAGTGGAGGTTTTTTGTGTGTATTGTGGAAGATTTTTATGCCATATATAATGAGATATATGATGAATTATGGGCCAATTTTGTGCGTTTGTGCGAGGTATGTTTCCGCTGAGTTGTATTGTTCAGGTCCATTGAAAATTAATTATGTGAAGTTACTGTTAAAATTAACAAGAGTGATAAATTGATTGAATTATAGATTTTGAATGGAGGTTACCGTCACAAATAATAATTATTAAATCTTATTAAACCTGAATCTAAAATTTAAATATAAGTAACCTTCATCGGTCGATTATATTACCACGATTTAAGAAAATATCAACCGGATAAACGTGTGGTTAATGTATTTCAAATATAAATAAAATATAAATAATGTAAATAACTATGTAAATATCTATAATAATAATTTGAAACAAACGGGATTAATAGAGGCGTGTAAAAATTTTTCAATTGTCGTTTGACTAAGTTATGAACAATCTAAATGTTATAAATAATTATTGAACACTATGATATAACATTATGCGTTTTGCTATTAACATTTAAACAACGCTAGTTCGATATTTGGAATAAACATTTAAATAAGATTTGAGATTAACAGAGTAATCCATTGCAATGTGAACGGAACTTGTATAAATTTTGCGTGATAATATTTGAGTTGAGATGTGAGCATTTAAATTGTTTTGAATGAGAGCTAGACTCTGCGTTGGCCAGCATATGGTGACACTGGTTAGGCAGCTGCGTCCATTTGACGAAGCAAGCATGCAACACTGCTTAGGGTGTATTGCAGGTGGCCAGATAACTGAATGGTGGAGGTCAAGGTCAACTACTTAGCGGCCTTGCGGTTATTAATAAATGTGTGTCAATGAACTAAATTATGAAGTTCATGAACAAGGAAACAAATGCTATATGTCTCGTCCCAGCTCCCTTATCCATTCCAATGTGCATTGTTGTTATTATTTCGTTCTTTTGAGCTAGAGAAAGCTGAATTTTTGTATGTGAAGTCTACAGTCCTACAGGAGGACATGGTTGCATTGGCAATGGCTTCAGACAGCCATAACTATTTTGTTGTTAAATTTTGTTTAAATATTTTTTTTTCTTTATGTGAAATAAATTATTGTGCAGTTTAAATTTTCTGGTCTCCGACTTGGTTCATTTTAAATATCGTGGTGGAGGTTATTGTGAGGGCATACTATTAAGTGATCCAGTTGAAAACCCAGACCCGAGATTAAATTGAATAGGTAAGTAAAAGGTAAGTATGAACCCCCGTATATTTTGGTGTGTTCCACAATAATTTCATGTTAACTACTGTGCTCTAATCTCGGTAGTATCTGTCAGTGCCATTTTCATTGATGTAGCTGTGCCGGTGCAATCGATTATTGGCAATCCGATTGAGGGGGCGGATTTCTGACAGCCTACTATCCGGATCATCGGGGACAGTACCATCCCGGCATTTGCCCGAAGACGAAGTGGGAAACCACGGAAAACCACTTCGAGGATGGCTGAGGTGGGAATCGAACCCCCTCTACTCATTTGGAACACCCGAGGCTGAGTAGACCCCGTTCGAGTCCTCATACCACTTTTCAAATTTCGTGGCAGAGCCGGGAATCGAACCCAGGACCTCCGGGGCGGCAGCTAACCATGCTGACCGCTACGCTACGGAGGCGACAAAGAAATCTTATAAAATCATTTATTATAAAATATTTCCCCATTAAACTGTCATTAAGTAATATTCCATAAAGTGTACAGGTATTTTGACAACTACCTTTGACAGTGTAATCCCTAATATTAGCCTTACACGCAAGCATTGGAGCTACGGCTACGTCAGAAAGATAGAGTCTGACTTATCTATTATAGAAAATAACGTCGGGGAATCTTTCAACTCCACTTACATGCCCAGAAACTGACGTCCAGCAAGTTGCACCATACATACCTGAAACAAAGGGAATACAGATTAGTAAGTGGACTCAGAACGAACATTTGTAAAGTATCAGCAGTGGTTTGTGGCCATTATACTGAGTGTTACAAGTTTCTAGTGGGCTGACTGGCAGTCAAGTCCTGCTATGAACAATACCGCGAAACTGACATTTATCCTTCTCTCAGTCTTGGCCCTTGAAGAACAAATATTAGTCTAAGGATTATTTTCACTTGTCTTACAAGGGAACATCGCGAATGCGAATCTCCCGATTTTGAAAAATCTTTCCAGATTGCAAGGAAAACATCTGCAATTGTATTTAATACCCAAATTCCTTTCGGCCTTCGCTAGAGGGGGGTAATTATGCGAAGTTAAAAGCCACTCGCTTCTTTGGCAGTTCATATGAAACCATGCACCAGGTTCTCACATTCTCTCCAAGCAGTAGCACTGATAGGGCTGATTGGAGATCAGCTGTGTTACGACTCTGGTGGTCCATATTAATGTTGAGTAAGAAACGTTTGGTGAACTTCTTCTATTGACGATAAAAGTATACAATACATCCTAACGTTCAACAAGGAACGTTGCAGCCTGTGGAATGGTTGTTACAGTAGCCTATATGCTTATTCATAATGACGAACAGATTTTGTTGATGGAGTAAACCAGTGGCGTAACTAGTATTTACTTCTGGAGGGGGATGAGCGGAGTCCAATCAGAAGAAATTGCGTTTTTGGTTTTGTATTTGTTGTTTTCTACGTTTTTTTAAAGCGTTGTGTTTTTATAATTTCAAATGATCTTGTCAACTTCGTCGTTATGCTTGGGTCTAACGTTATGCGTTACGGTTACGGTTACGGCGTGTATGACGTCATCATGCTGTTCAGTGCATATGCACCGAGTCTGAGTATACTCCTGGGAGACGGCGAGTGCGTGACGTCAGACAGGAAAACAGGGTGACTCCTAAGAGGTGTGCAAGATGTCAGACAGGAATACAGGGTGACTCCTAAAAAGATGTACACAAGGTCAGACAGGAATACAGGGTGACTCCTAAAGAGGTGTACAAGATGTCAGACAAGAATACAGGGTGACTCCTAAAGAGATATACAAGACGTCAGATAAGATTACAGGGTGACTCCTAAAGAGGTGTACAAGATGGCAGAGAAGAATACAGGGTGACTCCTAAAGGGGTGTACACGGTGTCAGACAGGAATACAGGGTGACTCCTAAAGAGGTGTACAAGATGTCACACAAGAATACAGGGTGACTCCTAAAGAGATATACAAGACGTCAGATAGGAATACAGGGTGACTCTTAAAGAGGTGTACAAGATGCCAGATAAGAATACAGGGTGACTCCTAAAGAGATATACAAGATGCCAGATAAGAATACAAGGTGACTCTTAAAGGGGTGTACAAGATGGCAGAGAAGAGTACAGGGTAACTCCTAAAGGGCTGCACAAGATGTCAGACAAGAATACAGGGTGACTCCTAAAGAGGTGTACAAGATGTCAGATAAGAATACAGGGTGACCCTTAACAGGTGTACAAGATGTCAGACAAGAATACAGGATGACTCCTAAAGAGATATACAAGACGTCAGATAAGATTACAGGGTGACTCCTAAAGGGGTGTACACGGTGTCAGAAAGGAATACAGGGTGACTCCTAAAGAGGTGTACAAGATGTCACACAAGAATACAGGGTGACTCCTAAAGAGATATACAAGACGTGATATAAGAATACAGGGTGACTCCTAAAGAGATGTACAAGATGCCAGATAAGAATACAGGGTGACTCCTAAAGAGATATCCAAGATGCCAGATAAGAATACAAAGTGACTCATAAAGAGGCGTATAAGATGGCATAGAAGAATACAGGGTGACTCCTAAAGAGGTGCACAAGATGTCAGACGAGAATGCAGGGTGACTCCTAAAGAGGTGTACAAAATGCCAGCTAAGAAAACAGGGTGTCTCCTAAAGAGGTGTGCAGGATGTCAGAGCAAAATACAGGGTGACACTTAACGAGGTGTACAGTGTGTTAGATTCACTTCAAATACAGGGCGACCCTTAAAGAGGCTTGCAAGATATCAGATTCAAATAATGGGTGACTCTTAAAGAGTTGTAAAAGATGTCAGACTCAAATACAGGGTGACCCTTAAAGAGGTGCCCGCGCGGGAAGCCTAAGTTAATGGGTAATGGAGTCTGTTGAAAGAGCCCTCCTGAGCCTTTCTAACATGTGTAGCGTTTGTAGCATGGGTCATTTGAAATTATATCAAGTATAGTCTCTCAGACTGACTGTATCTTCTTGGTTTACGGTTTTGTGTTCGTTCTCTGCTTTTATTTTGTTTTGGATTTTTCCTTCTTGCTTTTTGTTTTTTGTTATTGGTTTTGTGTTTGTTTTCTGCTTTTGCTTTTGTTTTTGAATTTGGTTCTTGTGTTCTGTTTTTTGTTTTTGGTCTAGTGTTTGTTTACTGCTTTTGCTTTTTTTGAATTTTTGTTTCTTGCTTTCGATTTTTTGCTGTTGGTTTTGTGTTTGTTTTCTGCTTAAGCTTTTGTTTTTGAATTTTTGCTTCTTGCTATCCGTTTTTTGTTTTTGATTTTGTGTTTGTTTTCTACTTTTGCTTTTGTTTTTGAATTTGATTATTCTTTGTGGTTTTTTTTTGTTATTGGTCTTGTGTTTGTTTTCTGCTTTTGCTTTTCTTTTTGAATTTTTGCTTCTTGCTTTCTGTATTTTGTTATTGGTTTTGTGTTTGTTTTATGCTTTAGCTTTTGGTTTTGAATTTCTGCTTCTTGCTATCTGTTTTTTGTTTTTGATTTTTTGTATGTTTTCCGCTTTTGTTTTTGAATTTTGGCTTTGTGTTTTTCTGTTTTTCGTTTTGTGTTTGTTTTCTGCTTTGGCTTTTGTTTTCGAATTATTCATTTTTGCTTTCAGCTTTTTGTTTTTTGTTTTGTGTTTGTTTTCTATTGCTTTTGTTTTTGAATTTTTCCTTTGCGTTTTTTGTTTTGTGTTTGTTTTTTATTTTGCTTTTGTTTTTGAATTTTTGCTTTGTGTTTTTCTGTGTTTGTTTTCTTCTTTTGCTTCTGTTTTTAAATTTCCCTTCAGTTTTTGTTTTGTGGTTGTTTTATTCTTTTGGTTTGTTTTGAATTTTTGCTTTGTGTTTTTGTTTCTGGATTTGTGTTTGATTTCTGCTTTTTTTGTTTCTGTTTTGGTCAAGTGTTTGTTTTTGTATTGTGTGGGCGGAAAAATAACACAATCAATGAAAGCAAACCTAAACTATAACATATGATACGTTTGAGTTGCTAAGTGCAAAAGCTCGGAAATGAACAGATTTGGTTGGTCTAACAGTAAAGATAAATGTTCTCAAATTATTAAGTATAAACGTAAATAATCCAGCCTATGTCATCAACCAGAAAAAAATTGGTTATTTTTTCTAATTAAAAATGTCATCAAATTACGTGTTTTTAAAATTATTTTGCTCGGGGGGATTGATCCCCCTAATCACACACCGTAGTTACGCCACTGGAGTGAGCATCAGTTCAGTGCCCTAATGATTGAGCATTCCTGGAAAGAAGCTACATTACCAGCTGGATCTGATGCATTTGAAGCGCCTGACAATATTACTAGGACATGGAAGATGGGAGGTGCTCAAAGGCATCCAATGTGTTTATTGTCGTTTACATTTGAACTTGCCAGATTTCTACATCGCTACCCATGAACATTGTTAGGTACAGTATATGTACGGACAGCTGTAATTACTAGAAGAGGTCCGCCGCATTGCGTAGGGACTAGCCTTCATGGCTGTCAACACGGATGCCCGGGTTCAATTCCCAGCCCTGCAAGGAAATTTAATTCTGGTCCGAGGGCTGAAACGGGGTACACTCAGCCTCGTGAGGTAAAACCGAGAAGAGGCGGTTTCGATTCCCACCTCAGACATCCTAGAAGTGGTTTTACCACTTCTACTCCAGGCGAATGCCAGGATGGTTCCTTAAAGCCACGGCACCCTGTTTCTAAATCCTGAAATCAATTTAAAATACACCCACTAGTTCAGCCATGACAATGACCCAGCTCTTCAGACTGATCCTCCAAACACCCAAGTACACGGGTCTACGAAACCGCGATGTTGCAAAGCCCTTAAATGAACCAACTACAACTTAAATGTATGCAGTTAAGTCTCAATTTCCACGGGTCATTAAAGAGAATTCCTGTCTGATGTACAGCTTGTACTCGAGGGCTGTACAAGCTGTTGGCTAGTTCTTGCGCAGTGCCTTTATGGGATTAACAACCTTTTGCTTTTAACGTGCCAGTTCGTGCTCGTATTTAATATTCACGAGTCGTTAATGGAAAGTGGTGTTGCGTCAGCTGGCGCTTGTTCAACACTATCATTACGGCCACCAAGTGGTCCTTTCTCCTCATAGCCTCATTTCCATACCAAGATCTTCCTTACTCTCCAGTATTGACCTTTAAATAAAACTGAAATGTTATTCCTACACTTCCAATCTGAATGAGATCCGTAGCGGACAATTTAGTTGAGAGTGGAGGAGGCGGTATTCAGGTAGAATGTAGGGAAATCATGGCAAGGACGGACGAGATTGGAAAGCAGTGTAATGCGAGATCACTTGGAAAATGATAGCCGTTTTCAGAGGTACTTGATTAAACTCGCCCTTAATGAAAGGTTATCGTTATCACTGCGCCATTCATAACGAATTAAAGAAGATCACCATGCTTCTAATACGTCTCAATGTTGAGGCGCAGATTGTGGTCAGTCCTGAGGGAGTCGTCAGTACAACTATGTTTTGCTAAACGCTTATCCTCCAAACTCGACTTCACCCACGGACTTTGCGAGGGATCATTCCTCTACCGTCACAAGGGCAGTGTTTCAAAGCTGGACACACTTTGTCAGCAGATATAACTGGGAACGGTGACAGGCCGATCGTCCAGGTGACCACTAACCTCGGTCTAATGAAGGAAAAATCAAGGAAGGGAGTGGGAAGGAAGTCGACCGTGGACCTGTGGAAAAGAAACGTCCCGGCATTTGCCTGGGAGTGATAACGGTAAACCCCAAAAACCTATTTTCAGGACGGCCGAGGTGGGGTCGAACCCACGCTTTCCCGATACTTGCGAGGCACGAGGTAGCGCGTCAGCGGCTCAGCACTCTCGGCCACCACGGCCGGTCAGTACAACAATGTACCTTAAAGAAGAGTGAGCTGCTTATACGGCTTTATGACATAAAACTGGGTCGTTATAAGACTCAAAGCAATAGGAATGAGGCATGAAGGGAGTAGGAAACGAGATATGGAACGACGACCTGTTGGTATGTAAACGTTAACATTGTCAGGCCAATTGAATTGTTTATATAAGTGGCCATGTGTCCAAGTCATACTCCATACTTCTTTACAATTTTCGTCTGGCTTATTGTCTCTGGCGTAGTGTCGAGAAATATCAGCTTCGGTCGACAAATTATTAGTTTTGTCTTAAGTGATGAATCACGCTTCTATCTTGCCCGGAGAGATCGCCGCAATCGTGTGCGACGACGTGCCAGCGATAGAGGTTGCTGAGACCTTATTGTTGACAGGCATACAAGGTATTACGGTCTGTGGACCTATTGGCTTTTAGGGCGGTAGGTACAGATTTGAGCATGTAAATTAGCAATATGCACTACTCTCTTCCTCAGAATTGTACATATAACTCTTAGAACATTCTAATTTATTTCATGGAAAAACTACTGTCTCATCTTACATTTAGTAAGTCTATTTACGTTTCCGTTAAACACAGTTAAATGAACTAATTAATTATTCGAAATGGTGGCTACGAACTGTACTTGCGTGGAGAATATTCCTGATTTGTGTATTTGTTGATTGTACATAACAGGGAAGAGCAATACAGATCATGTTTGCTTTATTCTTTTTGGAATTTCAAGCTTAAACGTACTTGTAGGGAAATGACCAACATCAGCTTCCAAGTTGGAAAAAAATCCATTCTATAATTGAACTTAATTTGAGGAAGCATATATCTACATATTTTTACTTTAAAAGAATGCTATAGAATAAACTATTGAACAGAGGAACATAATTCCAGTCATTTCTCTACATCTGTTAAAATGCACAAATCGTTCTGTTGAAATATATTCATTATATGAATTATTAAGGAAAATATTTCAGAAAATATAGTTCACGGGAAATTTGCATTGACATTTCTCTTACTCTTTCATCTCCTGTGACTGACTAAATCGCCTCCAGGTGCATAGGCCTATGTTGTTCCTTCCTGTAGTGATTTCTTGGCTGAAGCATCCAGTTCAAAAGTTAAAATATGCTTCTCAGATTGGAATCTCGACCTTAAGTGTATCGCGTTCCAGCCCTCAGACCAGAATAAGATTTCTTGGAAGAGCAAGGATTCGAACCTGGAACTCCAGTGTGAAAGCCAAGAATGCTAGCTGCTACAATAAGAGGTGTACCTACGGAAAACTATTTCAAAGAAGACTGACGTGACGGTGAGGTTGTCTCCCCAGTCCAGAGATAACATGGCCCTATAGCCTTGCGATTTAACATGCGTAGCTACCGCTGTCGGTAACTATAAAATTCTGTACTTCAAATAATTAGTTTTATCATTTCAACTATTTATATTTCCCATGCAATTCTTCCACTCTTAACTGGCTACTACGAACCTTACATTCTTGCGAGAATCATTACGCAATAAATTACTAGAGGATTCTCGCGTGTTGTTGGCTAGGTCAGCTGTAGTACAGGTATCCCTATAGATCTGATGACCCTGCCCTACAAATTCCTCATATATCTGCAACTAACCATTCTTCTACACATGTAGAGGCCATTGGCAGGAAAACAATAGGAGTAGGAGCATTATAATAATAACTAGCGGACCCGTGGGTTGTGTGCGCCCCATGTGTACAGACTACCCGCATAGCCCCAGTGCTATGCAGGCTGTACACGATACAGATCTCGCAGGGGCTATCGTCTTGTTTACTTGTTTAGCACTTTATAAACAAATACATATATTTCCGTTGACTTATCAAGAAAAGCAAGATTTTTCCTGTACTATTGAGACGATTTGGAAGATTTTGGTACAAACCACACCTTCTGGTTTAGGAGCTTGAGTTTTGTGAAACATCATCTTACGTTAGCGTATTATACAGTACTAGCGGACCCGTACGAGAACTCTCGCATAATAATGGGTTGTGTACGCCCCATGTGTAGACTACATACTACCTGCCCAGCACTAGTGCTACGCGGGCTGTAGGCGACAGAGTTCTCACAGGGACTATCGCCTTGTTACTTAGTTATTGTGGTTTTAAGGGGCGGAACTACGAGGTGTCATCTTGTTTATTTGTTTAAGAGCACTTTATTAACAAATAAATATATTTCAGTTAACTTTTCAACGAATGCAAGATTTTTCCTGTACTATTGAGACGATTTGGAAGATTTTGGTACAAACCCCACCTTCTAACTCTTTCTGGTTTAGGAGCTTGAGTTTTGTGAAGCATACACCTTAGCCTTAGCGTATTATATAATAAGATAATGAGATAGCAAGGTAATTTAACTTGAAGCATTATACGCATCAGAAGCCCTAATTATTGGAGGCAGATGACTAACAAATAATTTAGAAAAACATGAAAGGAAAATCCTCAGGAAAATTTTTGGCCCAGGGTGCATAGAACAAGTGTGGATGAAAAGGAGAGAGCTCACGAGCTATACCAACGATTCGAGAAAATATCAGACACTAATAATAAAAGACGATTGACGTTTTATGGACTCATTCAAAGAATGGACACTAGGAACCTCCGTGGCTTAGGCGGCAGCAAGCCGGCCTCTCACCGCTGGATCCGTGGTTCAATTCCCGGTCTCTCCATGTGAGATTTGTGCTGAACAAAGCGGAGGCAGACAGGTTTTCCTCCAGGTATTCCGGTTTTCCCTGTCACAAATTTCATTCGAGCAACACTCTCCACTGTCATTTCATTTCATCTGTCATTCATTTAATCATTGCCCCAGGGGAGTGCGACAGGCTTCAGCAGCCGGCACAGTTCATATCCTCGCCGCTAGATGGGGTCTTCATTCATTCCATTCCCTGTCCCGATCAGTAGACTGGAAGCAGGCTGTGGATTTTCATTTTCAAAGAATTGACAATGAAAGATTTACTAAAAGGGTATTTCAGCATGCCTCTTCATTAAAAGCCAAGAATAACTTTATAATAGAAATTGAAAATGACCTTCAAGAATTCCACGTAACAGAAGAAATTTTACGGGACAGGCCTAGATTCAGATCGTTGGTGAAGAAACATCATTTTGCTGCCAACCCCCGAGTGAAAGCCACCACGGCATGGACAGCACAAAGGAAGAAAAATCCTAGTGAGAGAATGAAGAGATTTTGGGCAGAGAAGAAAGCTAATTCAAATTCATTATGGTGTTTGAAGCCATTTTCACTGTTGTTTCGGTAAACAAAAGCTTGATGCTTTTCTGTCGGTCAACACGATTGCACCCAAATGAGATGGGTTATTCCCTAATCCTGAAAAAAATTGCATGAGATTAATAAATACACTAGTATGACCAGTTTTGATCGTCAATCGATCATCAGACCCATTACACTTAGGCTATATGTCTGAAAGTATGGGTGAAAATATTTACAATCTACACACTGAAAAGCATCAAACATTTTAATTCAAATTCATCTGTGAAATAGATTAAATCACGCTCCTTAGTTGGGCATAACACCGTAAATAATAATAATAATAATAATAATAATAATAATAATAATAATAATAATAACGTAACGAGTTGCAGGGATCACTCGTGAATAATCAAACACAGCATGTATCTCACTACATTTATTCTATAGCTACTACAATACATATAAACCAGTATATAACTTACAAGTTCCAATTAATTTACACTACACTCCATGCTGTACGCCTATCCACCTCCTGGCGTAGCGGCTAACATTCTTAACTGTCGGCCCGGAGGTCCGAGTTCGATTCCCGGTTCTGCCAAGAAATTGAATTCTGGTCTGATTGCTGGGACGTGGATCACTCAGCCTCGTGAGGCTCAGCCATCCTGAAAACTGTTTTCTGTGGTTTCCCCAATTCTACTAGAGGCAAATACTGGGACGCTACCTAAATTAAGGCCATGGCCACCTCCTTCCCAAGCCTCATCTAAATGAGAAATAAACACACTGATACATCCATCACATTAACACAGATTATCAGAAAAATTCCACACACACTCCCATGTATGTAGGGCTACACGACCCCAATGTCACAACGCGAACCAATTATTTCGTTGTCCACATCAGTGAGCGCAAGCCTCTATTTATCTTGTAATGGAGCTGAAGTGTCTATGGGGTAAGTCCGCCTCGTTGCATAGTGGCTTGCATCCTTGGCTGTCACCACATGGACCCGGGTTCGATTACCGGCTCTGCCAAGAAACTTAATTCTGCTGGAAAGGGGTATACTCAGCCTCGTGAAGCAAAACTGAGGAGAGGCGGGTTCGCTTCCTACTTCCATTATTACTATAATTATAATTGTATTATTACTGCATTTTTCTTACTATCAGTGTTAGACTATTATTATTTATATTGTAAATGTTTGTGAAATGTTTTATTTTTATAAGCCCTAATCATATTGTATGTATGGCGCTACTGTAAAGGAGCTCTTAAGCTCTAGGTCTAGCCGTGGAAATAAATAAATAAATAAATAAATAAATAAATAAATCAATCAGCCATCCTCGAAGTGGTTTTCCGTGGTTTCCCACTTCTACTCCAGACAAATACCAGCCGCTTCTTACCCAAATCCTACCTCAATTACAAATGCACACACCAGTGCAGACATCATAGTGACACAGGTTATCAGACAAATCTACACCTACCAAAGTACACGGGACAACAGACCTCGATGTCGCAGTGCCACCCAAAAAATCTACAACAACAACAGCTTTAGGGTAAAATATTTGTAACGTATTATCTGAGTAGTATAATTAGGTAAATATGAAATTCTGCCAATGTCAAATGAGGTTATTTAAATCCGAGTGGACATATTTGCAACTTGAATTTCAATGCAGACATCAAGCTTAATTGAAAATTATTTCTAGTGAAAATGATGGATATGTAATTGGGACTCGAGGCGTTTATCAGGAAATTGTACAGGAATTGAACGGAAATTGTACAGTGCGATATCTGACTGCTGTTACACGCGAAGTCGTAATTAGCGCCAAATGAGCACAGCTACAGAACGTGATGGGGAAACGCTTGACCTGAACATTCACTGTATCCACTTTTCATTCGTATTAAAGCCAACATCTGTCAAGTAAGTTAACCAACCAAACCTATATTAGGATGGCGCCATCCATCACTTGACCAAGCGCCAGACGCTGGTCTCCAACTTCTCCTTTAAGCTTGCTTTAATACTAGAACCTTCAAGGTAGTTTTTGTATAAGATCAGTCCACCTCGCTGCCTAGTGGCTACCAATCTTGGCTGTCACCACAGACGCCCGGGTTTGATTCCCGGCTCTGCCAAGAAATGTAATTCTTGTCTGAGGGCTCGAACGGGGTACACTCAGCTTCGTGAGGCAAAACTGAGAAGAGGCGGACGTGATTCCTACGCCAGGCATCATGGAAGTGGTTTTCCGTGGTTTCCCACTTCTACTCCAGGCAAATCCCGGGATGGCACCCGTATCCACGTGGTCTTACCAGTTGAAATCCGATGGAACTGCAGGATCGTAGAATCTGGAAGCGCCCGGCTGAAATGCCCCTAAAATTCTACCAACTCGGATCAACCAGGGATAAGGATACCTCTCTTATAAAGAATGCGATAGGAAGATGCCAGTGGTCGATGAAATGAAAACGAAAAATAACTCAAAGTGAGCTAACGAGACTCTAAAAATGACTAAATTAATCTCTAGCGTGGCGCTAGGCATCCTAAAAACTGACCCACTGGTCCTCGTAGCGCATCCTATTTCTAGTATAAATGACCAAGACATCCGAAGTATTTAAAATTGACCAACAGTTAATTAATCTAAAGACTGTTGCATGGTGGACTATCTCTCCACTGAACAAAATAATTCGCCTCTACTGAAGCGTAGAAATCTCATAATGACATTAGCATCGAAACATAATCAAAAATGCTATCAAAATACAGCATCCTAATCGCACGTAAAGACAGTTTCAAAAATATTTAAACATTTATTATATACACTCGTTACATATTTAAATGATCCTCAAAGTTTATGATATTATTTACATTTATACATTATTGTACACGCTCAAATTCTTCATCAGTAATAAATTCGATTCCATCAATAAGCATTCTATAGTATTAGTTAAAGTCAAATCATGGCATGTTCGACGAATGGTTAAGTTTTTATCGAACGCATTATCATAGCATAAAAATGTTAACAACATTTTAAATCACATAGTTATTCATGTTATTATTATTATCTCTAAAGCTTTTAGTGGTTATTATTACAGGATTATATCAATATTATTACTCGTCTTTCCAATTAACCTTTCTCCAAAAACAAATGTTATTAATTTGAACAATCCATTCTAGTACAATTATCACAATGCCGTTTTACTTAAATGTTGGATGTATTAACCTCATACTAGCCTTATAGTATTAATATTCGTGACTATACTGCACGTTCAAAATATAGCCTTCACATAATTGTATTCAGCCATAGCTCAATGGCTAATTTATACTGGACAGAAAAATGACATAGATCATCCATTGATGTCTAATATCTCATTATAACAATCAAATTCGCAATCACACGTTGCTTCATTCATAGATACGCTCTCCATAGCTTGTAAACATTTTTCCAAACATCATTAAGTTCAAATAAGCTTTTACATAAAATTCATGAAATATCGTGCATCAAATTAACATAATTTAAAGTATCATGGACAATTTTTATCAGAACTAAGGCAAATATAATATAATCAGCTGTTCAAATAGCAGTGCTTGAGAATTTTCGATATTATCATTTCGCTTTGTAACGAAAATATTTTATACAATCATTTTACAATAGTAATTTATTTCTCATCATAATCTCATGTTCATAACTATATCTTTCAAGAAATTGTGGATAGATCACTGTAAAAAGAACGATTCAGCTCTACTAGACAAAAACTCGACTGGAGATCCTCACCCAAAGAAACACGGAAGATCCTACACCATAGTAATGAGCCTGTCTTAAGAAGGTACACGAAAACTATTAGAATCCAACGCTTAACCAGGATGGAGTTCAGCAAACGAATCATGAACAAAACAGAAACTGAACGATCCAACAGTGTCTAAGAAAACTCCAAAAAGAGAAATCTCAAAAGCTGTAGATTGCCAAAATTAATCCATAAATCGCAAATATCTGCTCTATAAATCATTATGTTTCCATATTTATACTGCACTTGATGAAAAATAGACCCGCACGTCTATTAAAGAAACTCTCATGAAATGCATAAGTGTTCAAATTCAAAATTCGAAATTCATAGATATGTCTATTCAAATAATCTTCAAGTATACGTAGCGTATTGATCGTCTGCTTGCTAACTACTATTCTTATATAAAGTTATCGTAGTCTTCTCCCTACTCTTCATATTAATCTTCTCAACAAGTTATATAATTTCATTAAATGCTCAAATTTAGAAAGAAAAAGAAGTGAATTAATGCATAAAAAATAGCATTATAAAATATTAATGTTAACTACAAAAATAAAATACACTACAAGACAGAAGCGATAGAAAATCGGGTCTAGCCCTGGAGTGCATTTTCTAACTACTAAGAAAAATTGGTGAAAAGGAACACTCTAGAGTATGTCTAATTCATACTGTTGAGTTTGAGTCTTCAGTCTGTTGACTGGTTTGATGCAGCTCTCCATGCCTCCCTGTCCTGAGCTAATCGTTTCATCTCTACATAGCTACCACACCCTACATCTGAGGCAATCTGTTTAACATATTCTAACCTTGGTCTACCCCTACAGTTCTTGTCCTCGACCCTTCCTTCCATAACTAAGCTTGCTATTCCTGGGTGTCTTAGTATGTGTCCTACCAACCTATCTCTTCTCTTCATTAGCAGTCGCCAGAAACATCTCTCCTCTCCCACTCGCCTTAATACCTCTTCGTTTGTAACCCTATCTACCCATCTGATCTTCATCATTCTCCTGTAACACCACATTTCAAATGCTTCAATTCTCCTCTTTTCTGCTGCACCAATAGTCCAAGTTTCACTTCCATAGAGCGCCACGCTCCAGACAAAGGCTTTCAAAAATGACTTCCTAATACCTAAATCTATATTCGATGTCAACAGATTCCTTTTTTGTAGAAAGGCTTTCCTTGCCCGAGCCAACCTACTTTTTATATCCTCTTTGCTTCGTCCATCACTGGTTATTCTGCTTCCTAAGTAACAGAAGTCTCCTACTTCCTTCAGCTTTTCACCTGCCAATTTGATCTCCATAGAGGTTTCTGATTTATTTCGGCTGCATTCCAGTATTTTTGTTTTACATTTATTAATTTTCATCATGAATTCCTTCCGTAAGACGGAATCCATACCATTCAAAAACTCATTCAAATCCTCAGGCTTGTCGGCCAAGATGACGATGTCATCAGCAAATCTCAGAGTTGAAATTATTTCTCCTTGAATCTTCACTCCCACTTTAATGTTTTCTCCAATTTCCTTCATTGCTTGTTCAATGTAAAGATTGAAAAGTATGGGTGATAAGTTGCAGCCTTGCCTTACACCTTTCTGAATACCAGCTTCTCTCTCATGTCCTTCAGCTCGAATGACTGCTGTCTGGTTTCTGTATAGATTGTATATCACCCTCCTATCCCTGTACTTTATTCCAATAGATTTCAAAATGTCAAACAATTTAGTCCAATCAACGTTATCAAAAGCCTTTTCTAAGTCTACAAAAGCCATGAACGTTCTCTTATCTTTCCTTATTCTACCTTCCAAAATCAGCCTAAGACTTAGTACAGCTTCCCTTGTTCCTACATTTCTCCTGAAACCAAACTGGTCTTCACCCAACTCCGTTTCTATCTGGCTTTCAATCCTCTTGTAAATTATTCTAGACAGGATCTTTGAAGCATGAGTAATCAAGCTGATTGTACGGTAATCTTCACATCTGTCAGCTCCCACTTTCTTTGGTATAGGGATGATAACATTCTTCTTGAAATCAGGGGGTACCTCACCTGTCTCATAAATCCTACACACCAAGTGAAATAACCTGATCAGACCTTCATCTCCTATGCAGCGTAGCAACTCAATCGGTATATCATCTATGCCTGGTGCTTTGTTCCTGCCTAAGTCCTCTAATGCTCTGTCAAATTCTGATCTCAATATTAAATCTCCTTTTGCATCCTCATCAATTTCCTCCTCCCTTTCCATTACATGATTCTCTATCTCCTTTCCCTTATACAAGCACTCTATGTAAGCTTTCCATCTCTCAACCTTTTCTTCCCTATCTGTCAGAGGCTTTCCATTTGTGTCCTTAATATTACAGCACTTAGTCTTCTTTGCCCCAAAAGTATTCTTAATCCTTCGATAAGCTGTGTCTACTTTTCCTAATTTCAGACAATTTTCTATACCTGCACATTTCTCTTTCAACCATTCTTCTTTCGCTTCCTTGCACTTCTTGTTAACCTCATTTCTCAGACGTCTGTATTCTGCTTTCCCCTTTTCATCTCTTAGATTCTTGTGTTTCCGCCTTTCATCCATCAATTCTAGTATATCCTGAGTGATCCACGGTTTTCTACCTATTCTTTCTTTCCTACCAATGTTTTCTTCTGCGGATTTTGTTATTTCATTCTTCAAAAGTGCCCATTCGTCTGCAATTGAAGTTTGTTTAGGGGTTTTGATTAGTCCTTCCTTTATACTCTTCTTGAATCTTTCGTTTACATCCTTTACTTTCAGTCTGTCTATTGCCCACCTTTTTGGCTTTTGACTTTTCTTCAGTTTCTTCAACTTTAATCTGCATTTCATTACAACCAGATTGTGGTCAGAGTTTATGTCAGCACTAGGATATGTTTTACAATCCAAAATCTGGTTTCGAAACCTCTGCCTGACCATAATGAAGTCGATTTGGTAACGCCCTGTATCTCCTGGTCTCATCCATGTGTATATTCTTCTATTGTGGTTATTGAATAAGGTGTTAGCTATGACCAAATCATGTTCGGTGCAGAATTCCATCAGCCTGCTTCCTCTATCATTCCTTTCACCTAATCCGAAATCTCCTACTATCTTCCCTTCTCTCCCTTTTCCTACCACAGCATTCCAATCTCCCATTACTATAACATTTTCATCACCTTTGATATACCTCAGAATGTCATCTATTTCTTCGTAGACCTTTTCAACATCCTCATCATCAGCTTGACTGGTTGGCATATAGACTTGTACCACTGTGGTGCACGTAGGTTTAGTATTGATTTTTGCTACAATAATCCGTTCACTGTATTGCTCATAATATTCCACCCGATGGCCAAGTTTCCTACTCAATATGAGACCAACCCCTGCTTGGCCATTGTTTGATTTAGTGCTAATGACCCTATAGTCTCCTGACCAAAAGTCCTGCTCTTCCTGCCAGCGCATTTCACTAATCCCAACCAAATCCAACCTCAACCTATCCATTTCCCTTTCTAAGTTTTCTAACTTTCCACTTCCTAGCAGACTTCTATCATTCCACGCTCCGATCCGTAGAATGTCAGATTTCCTCTTTGTCACTGCTGTGATGTTAACCCCCTCTCGAGTAGTCCCCACCCGGAGATCCGAACGGGGGACTAGTTTACCTCCGGATTGAAATTTTACAAGGGAGGAGGCCATCATCACATGTAATTATGCATAGTGTACCCGATTGTCACCATGTGGACCATGTGTTCGTATCCCAACTAGCTCACGGTCTTTCGAGGTATGGGACGTTCCTGCCCACAATACGACCACATGCTCAGGATTTGAGTCTACCAGGTAACTACTTCTACAGGAAATACACAACATTCCTACAAATAAACATTTACTGGTCTAAAATCATGGCTATACAACAAATACAAATCAAAGGACAATTTACATTTAATTCCCACAAATAAAATAGGGTTATTCTGTGAGCTTTCTTCTTAAAAAATAGTGCTACACTGCACTCAAACCTAATTCTAACATCCTGTCAATAATAGTTCAGATTACAAGGTTTCCATAGTGTTCATCATGTGACACAATTTTAGTTAATGGGAGTATCTTAACACAAAAATCACATGTCACATAAAAATGATATTACTAAGACATTATTCCGTCTCTTACGGCATTTACTTTAACTAGCAAAAATTCATTATATTCTGAATTTACTAACAAATATTTGTTGTGTCGTGCGAATCATCTTCTTTCTTTCCATCCCTATGAACGATCTAGGACAGTGGTACATGCTCCTTAAAAAAAATAAACATGGATAGAATATTTTATAGTTTCACCATATAACGATTTTTCTGGGTCTTGTCGGGCTTACCATAGTTACAACTGTGTCATGTTCTGGGAAAAACACATACTCGTATGCATAAATTAGCATGAACTGGCTAAATGCATTTTAAAGAGGATGCCTACATTACTTTGGTTCGGCTTTCCTCCTCAGAGGATAACTTCGCCAAATATTATCTGATTTCTATGATCCAACAACGTATGTGACTTGCCACACACCATTCAATTCAATTGGCATCATTATAATACTCATATCTTAATTGCATATTTAAATACCGAGATTCCTCAGTGTCCTACTGTGACTGTAAATGACAAGGGATCGGTCGACGGACCTTTCTCCCCCTCAGTAGGTCATAAAATTCGTTCCAGCTGGCTAACCAAGATGGCCGCCACGGAAATGATCCACACTACCTTTCTCTCTCTATCGTCAAGGTCAAACTTGTTTACAATTATATAACAGTACAGATACGCTAGGCGTGATTCCTAAGTAATTGAGTCATTTAATTAATTAACACCTATCTTTATAGTGTATTTGGGCTCAAACTGGCTCCTTAATAAACATTCATGGCTGGGGTGGAATTCTAGTGATAGCCTTGCCGTTCTATGGTGATTATGTGGCTTTAAGACGCGCATCATAGTGAAACCCCACGGTTTTCACCAGCAGCTGTCAGTAATATCTCAGGAAATCTGCGTTCCTAGACGACGAATATGATCCTACCTATCAGGGTAGACCATTGGTACAAATGCTCACTGCGTCTCGACGGACGTCAATAGTGGCCATAATTCATGCAAGCGTTGGAAATAGACAGGATCTATCCAAATCGCTGCGTATAATACAGTATGCACAAAGGCGATACTCCTCGAAGATTCAGCCACCTCTTCACCTAACGCGCAAGCTATACTAGTCAAACCCCGCGATTATCTTACGTAAATCACTGGATTCTACGTTAATCTGCACGCTATACATGCGGCTCAAACAATCTTTCATATAGATGACTCCATTATTAAGGCACCTGCGTTCTCTCTGTTATACTACTTAAGCCAAAGCTTTACATAGCTCCTAACACAAATGTATAAATTTACTGGCTTACTTTAATTTAATGGTCCTCAAACATAATCCTAAGGATTGACCATATCAAATATTCATTCAAATTTTCACTGACACTGAAAAAGCTCTCGTATTTCACTATATTCCACGTTACATTTTTACTGTTTACCCAATTACAGTATCTTTAAATTAGACATGACACTATTTGAACATTATTTAGGCCAAATTTGCCCATTACTTTATTGTTGCCGACCCCAGTTTATTATTATTATTCATTTACCGTTACCGTTAGATTCATCACTATTTTTGACCTAAAGGGTCCTAAACAAATCACCTTCCAAGCCATACTTTATTCAAGACGAGTGGTGAAAACTCGTTCAGTAAGTGACTATTACATCTTTTAATCTTAAAGTGATAAATCGTTACATGGTGAACTATTCAGTTATAAGGATATAATTGCATGTGTACTCACTTTTTCCTTCTTGCTGGAAAATGCCAGTTCTTCCGCTTAAGCGCTACCATGATGTTTGGTTTAAGCCATCATGATATCCTTAACACAACACTGAGATTCACACACTTGCCACATGATACACATATTTTTATAAGTGGCCTTTACCACTGCTATACACTGATTATTAACCATTAGACACATAAACACTTTAAATCATTATTTCACAATTTATGTACACTTGATCCATTACTTCACATTTTGATCCTTAATCCGGACTTCTCCTACGCTTGATCTCAGAGATGCGATGCAATTATGACAACCGCTGGTCTACGTGAAATCTAGTAGCGTTTTACGGATGTTCGATCCTCGTTCCCTGCAATCACGTTCAGCTCACTATCCTGGTTAGGTGGCAATGACTTCCACGCTCCCATCACTGTAGTGATCCTGATGATAATGTCATACAATTCTGACAATACCTCCCGGTATAAGAACTGTTCGAAAACATTATAAGTTCCTTTTCGCTGTAGCGAATTTATATCTGCGTCAGGTAATAGATAAATATCTGCATTACTTTACTTTCGACGCACTTCATGATTATTTATGAAGCTTATAACTTGCTTCCATTGTCTTCAACGGCGGAGCGTTGATATTTTAATACTTGGCGTGCTTACTGCAGAGCGAATGTAGACAAAGACTTCAACTCGAGCGACTGTAGATCAACTGCTTTCAACTGACTGCTTTCAACTCCTTTCAACTGACGCTTAGCGTGAGCTGCTCTCCCTTATAAAGGTTTCTTGCACAAAATAGTTCACGGGTCACGCGAGAGCGACTCCCTTCTTGAAATAATCCCTCTTCAGCCGAAATGACATCTGCATCTTGTTTATTTAGGTGTGGAGGTTTCAAAAACATTCGCGTGCCGGCGATCGCTTCGGCCAATTAATTACGATTAATTGCCTTAGTTCAGCGCGTTATGACGCCACGGTGGGGGTTCCCCGCTGGCTGGTTACAATATCCCTGCTCTTGAGCGTGAGTTAGGTTGTAATGCGGTCATTTGGAGATATAGGCATTAATTTAGGTGAAAAACCACTCCTAAATTACTTCTCCGTGAATATATTCATCTGTGTGTATATTTCAATGCATTACAATGTTCCATTTAGCTGGAATTAATTAATTTCGTTGTGCATGCAGCTTGCCCCGTTGTCGAATGGTGGATTCCCGGGTCATTAATTTTGAGCTGTCTCTCCGCTCCAGACGTAAGTAGTGCGGTTGGCGCCTAGGCTACTCCGCCCACTCGCTAAGGGTCATTTGTAAACTGCCAAACTCGCCCTCTCTCGTTTTCGTATGCTCTGAAAACGTATATTTCCTTTGCATTTGGCTACAATTCCTCCTTTAATTGCTATGATTTTCACGTATAAATCGTGAAATCACGCTAGACTATTATATGTCAGTATACCTCTCATTGCTCTGTGGGTTCCCTATAATTGCTCCCCCTTAGAGACCAATGGTTCGACCCTAGGCATAACCATGTGCCTGGTCTTCTCTGATGAGACCTGAGTTCGATGCCAGACTGCCGTGACTAATTGGGCACAATAGAGAGGTGCATATCCTCGGGAATAGCATTACGGCTGTAGTTTCCCGTTGCTTTCAGCCGTGCAGCAGAACGCAGTGTAGCCATTAGTTGGCTTATATTATCAATATCTTAACCGTCTATTAGACTAGTAAAGAATTGATTTATTCTGAAAGGCTGCTACTCCCTTTCAGAATAAGTAAAGAGCAATTCTACTACAAAATACTAACCTTCTGCTAACAATTAAATACCAATATTCTACTAACGAAAAAAATACTAAAGTTTCACCAACAAACAAATACTACCACTAAAACAGTCTCTCATCAGGCCCACTCACATGCACCCTCACCAGACACATTCACACACCACAGTCTAATAGAACAATGACATATCTAATAAACAAATTAACTTCATACTTACAACTAAAACTAACTACATACTTACTGTACTGTAATTTGAATTGACAATATTTACAAAATTTAAAATGATAATCTGGTAGCAAAAATATCTACCCCGTCCAAGATTCGAACCCGAGATCTCTAGGTAGGTCGGTAGATACCCACAAAACCTCAAGCAGACATTATAAAATTAAATTTAGATGATAATAATAGGTGTATATTCAAGCAATGTTAATGTGAAAAAAAAGGGACTTTGACAATATTTTATACTGTATTATAAAAAGAAGGGACAACATTTTAAAAAACCTCATAAATAAAAATGTAATTAATGAAACATCAATGAGTTGATGCCACCCCACACCATAACTGAGCCACCTCCAAATGGAGTCCTGGAGGAGAAAGCAACAGGGCTGAATCCTATCTCCGCGCCATCTCCACACTCTTTCTCTTCCATCAGGAGATCTCAGATCTAACATCCTGATCATGTAAAAAAATATAGGCAGCATTTATCAACAGCTGTCAGCCCCGATTGCTCTCCAGAATCCAAACCCTAAGATACCCTACCCAAGTAGCGCAGAATTACATAAATTAATAAGCCAACAAGAAAAGAAGCCGAACAAGAAACACACGCTGAACCAAACCCGACGAAACTAAACAAAGTCCCCCCCCCCCAAAAAAAAAATAGCAAGAAAAGAGAACAGGAAGTCAAAGTCACCCAAATCCCAGCAGAAAGAGGCAGGGCAAGGCTTGACAGGGGAAAGTAGGTTTCTCCCCGAGAGGGAACAAAACACACAACGAAATGCCCTTCCCAATATAAAGACTTAGAGCTCCGTCAGAATAAAAAAGACCTAAGTCCCTGACCACAAGACACGAGAAAACACACACAAATTTACCCTCAAAAATCCATCTTGACACAACAATCCCTCTCGGAGAACGAACAGACCAGAAATAAATTTACCCTAATCAAGGCAAACGCCGAACATCAAAATACAAGTCCGATTCTTTGAGATGTTTTAAAATGTTGAGATGGGTATTCTATCGAAACAAACCTCGCTTAATTTTGCAGTGTTATTGTGGTGTCTAGTGTGCGCATTTGTAATTCAGGCGAAGATTGGGAATGAGGCGACCATGACCTTAATTTAGGAATACAGAAATAAAAAAAACGAAAAGAAAAAAAAAACACTCTCAGGATGATCGAGGTAGGAATCTGACCACGCTCTTCACAGCCTCACGAGGCTGAATGTAGCCAGTTCCAGCCATTAGACCAAAATAAAATTTCTTGGCAGAGCCTGGATTCGAATCCGAACTACCATGATAGCTAAGAATGCTAGTCACTACGCTACGAAGTATCAAACATACAAGCTACAATATACCGTAGCTTCAGGTACTAGAATAGTACACCCACCTACCTGTCCTGAAACGGCAAGCATCAGCTATAGGTAGGTATAGATTGACTTACCCATCTCCAAGCATGAGCTCATACTGTCTACTATGAAAATGGGTGGTCAGCTACCTTGTACGTTGCCATCTGGTTGAAATATGAGTATGCGAGAAACACACTGTCCTCGTTCTGGAACTGAACCCTCGTTCATCAGGTCGCGTAGTCCTCGATACGACTGGATCTTGTAGAGAACCGAACCCGGGTCCGAACGTTTGAAAAGGAAAAACAGCTGTTCGCGAAACAAGTTCATCGCTCTCACACATTTCTAAGATATAGCTGGAGCTTATTCGTAGTATGCCATCATATTTCATGCAGTTACAGTATGAATGTACAATAAACATCTCCAAGACGTTTCCACCTCTTCTTAAAGAGTTTTCTGCTGTTATAATAATCCATGTTTGGTGCTGGTGATCATCCTAAGTAGTCAATTCCTCTATTGCATCGCATTCCTGCTTTCCATTTTAGCCCATAAGTGACATAGTCATGTCTTGGTGAAGTATCCGGTCAATCAACTTCTGTTCTGAAGTCATAATGATAATATGCTTGTATACTGTAAACTGTACTGTTGTAGAATAAAGTCTTGTACTGGCATATAAAATATCACACAAGTCCTGGTGAATACAAAGTTCACTGCTCCTGATGATGAAGTTTAACACAGTCTTCAGCTATAATAAGCTGAGACACAAAAATTTGCGGTAGGAACTGTCTAACTTTAAGTAAATTCACGTCCGCGTTGCTTGCGCACGATATGAGTGTCGTACTTCCAGCGAAGTATATTGCAATCTCGTGTCTCTGCCTGGGCAGATCTTTGCTCACTGCTCTGCGAAACCTACAGTGCTGTTCGTTGAGGAACGATATTGACTATCGATATCGACACTGGATCATGTTCGATAATATTCTGATATTTTGTTATCTGCATTTGTGTGAGATACACTCAAGTTTCCTCTTCTCTAAACATAATGCATTTGTCAATTACTATTCTGTTTCATGGCTACTATATCAAAGTATATCATGTTGCATCAGATTGACGTTACTGCCGCCTCCATTTTGTAGACCTCTCTTGTACTAAAACAAAGCACGTGCTCAAGGAAGTAGAGCGGGCTACCTATTTGCGCCTAACCTCGCCACAGAGGATCCATGCGCTGTGTGCCGTGCAAATAGCGCCGCAGGAATGCACCTGAGTACACACCTGTCCAACATAGATCCAACTCATTATAAAATACGGTCTCAGTACCAACGTAAGGTCACGGCCGCTTCCTACTGAAATCCTACCTCAATTACAAATAAACACACTGGTAGACATGACAGTGACACAGGTTATCAGACACCTTCTACACACACCCAAGTACACGGGGCTACATGATCACGATGTCGCAAAGTCCCTAAGGAATCAACAACAATGTATAAGTTGTGCATTTTACGTATTCTTGGCATAGGAAAGCAAATTACAATATCCTTGTCAAAACAATAAAATTTTGAATTTTTTGTACTGTATTATGTTACATCATGCTTCAATAAGAAGTAATCACATTAATTTTAGAAGACATTTCTACTATGTCTAATAAAATATTTGCCTTTCAGTCGGTCAACACAATTATGTAAAACAATTATTTATCACACTAACTTGGAGAGAATAATGCGGACTAATTATTCGCTTCTACACTTTGTTACACTTTGCTAATCAACGTCTTAATTAAGACAACATGCACGTTCACTAACAGTAAGTTGTGGAGCTGATTACCACGTAATCCACTTCAGTTCTGTTTTGTTTAAACATTTGTTTATAAGCAAACTGTCGTTATTTATCCTAACGAGTGAAATTCATCACTGCTCCGGGTAATTCCCATTCATTTAATCGCTCATTTGTTACGACCGGATGCTTGTGAGCTATACTACTCAAATAAGAGTCCTATCTATCTATCTATCTATATATATAAAAATCAATGTTACGTGATAGTTTGTCTGTGGGTGTGTATGTCTCCTATGCGTTCATATACCATTCATCCGATTACGATGAAACTTGGGTGAAATGTTGAGTACACTCCAAGGAAGGTTTCTGGCTTAGTAAATCCATCTTGCAATAGGTAGCGCATGAGTAGATTCAACAAATGAGCGACGGCGCGCGGTGTGTTTCAACAAAGTCCCGTATGCGTTCATATAGCATTCGTCCGACAGCGATGGAACTTGGATGAGATATTGAGTACACGCCAAGGAAGGATTCTGGCTTAGTATATCTACTATACAATAGGTAGCGCACGAGTAAATTCAACAAATGAGTGACGAAGCGTTTCAAAAAAAGACCCGTATGCGTTCATATACCATCCATCGGATAGCGATGAAAATTGGGTGAGATGTTGAGTACACTCCAAGGATAGTTTCTGGCTTAGTAAATCCACTTAACAATAGGTAGCGCACGA
The DNA here is from genome assembly GCA_946902985.2 of Meconema thalassinum. Taxonomy (NCBI): domain Eukaryota; kingdom Metazoa; phylum Arthropoda; class Insecta; order Orthoptera; family Tettigoniidae; genus Meconema; species Meconema thalassinum. The sequence continues at coordinate 1,072,233,063 of OX336389.2, forward strand.
GTAGATTCAACAAATGAGTGGCGACGCACCAAGCGTTTCAACAAAGACCCGTATGCGTTCATATACCATCCGTCAGATGATGAAAATTGGGTGAGATGTTGAGTACACTCCAAGGGAGGTTTCTAGCTTAGTAAATCCATTTTACAATAGGCAGCGCACGAATAGATTCAGCAAATGAATGACGGCACGCGAATCGTATAAGTAAAATCCCGTATGCGTCCATATGCCACTCATCCGATTGCAATGCAACTTGGGTGAGTTGTTGTGCACACTGCAGGGAAGGTTTCTGACTTAGTAAATACATTGTTCAATAGGAAGCGCACGGGTAGATTCAATAAATGAGTGTCGGCGAGCGAATCGTGTAAATAAAATCCCGTATGCGTTCATATAGACTACCATTCATCCGATTGCGATGAAACTTGAGCGAGTTATTGTGTACACTGCAGGGAACGTTTATGATTTTGTAAGTCCATTGTATAATAGGTAGATAGCACACGAGTAGTTTCAACGAATGAGTGACGGCGCGCGAATAATTTCAACAAAGTTCCATCTGCGTTCATATAGGCCTACCATTCATCCGATTGCGATGACATTTGAGTGAGTTATTGTGTACAATGCAGGGAACGTTTATGATTTAGTAAATGCATTGTGCAATAGGTAGCGCACGAGTTGATTCAACAAATGAGTGATGGCGCGCGAATAGTTTAAACATAATCCTGTATGCTTTCATATGCCATTCATCCGATTGCGTTGAAACGTTGATGCTTTGTTGTGTACACGCCAGGAAAGGTTTTTGACTTAGTAAATCCATTTTACATTATGTAGCACATGAGTAGATGCAACAAATGAGTGACGACGCGCGAAGGGTTTCAACCAAGTTCCATCTTCGTTCATATACCATTCATCCGATTGCGATGAAGCTTTGTTGAGTTGTTGTGCACGCTCCCACGAATGTTTCTAAATTAGTAAATCCATTTTACGATAGCTTAGAGGCAGTTAACGGAAATTGAACAAAATATTGTGTATCCAAGAGCTTTTCAAGGAATAAAATTACAACGCCAACACTTTCTTTGGTTGGCATTGCAAGGCATGCCGGGTACAGCTTGTATATATATAAATCAATGTTACGAATAGTTTGTCTGTATGTATGTCTCCTATGCGTTCATATACCATTCGTCCGATTGCGATGAAACTTGGGTGAGATGTTGAGTACACTCAAAGGAAGGTTTCTGACTTAGTAAATCCATTTTACAATAGGTAGCGCACGCGTAGATTCAACAAATGAGCGACGATGCGCGAAGCGTTTCAAGAATGTCCCGTATGTGTTCATATACCATTCGTCCGATAGCGATGAAACTTGGGTGAGAAGTTTACGTGAATGTTTCAAAATTAGTGAATACATTTCACTGTAGATAGCGCACGAGTAGATTCAACAAATGAGCGACGACACGCAAAGCGTTTCAACAAAGTCCCGTATGCATTCATATACCATTCGTCCGATAGCTATGAAACTTGCGTAAAATGTTGTGTACACTGCAGGGAAATTTTCTGGCTTAGTACATCCACTTTACAATAGGCAGCGCACGAGTAGATTCAACAAATGAGCTACGACGCGCGAAGCATTTCAACAAAGTCACGTTTGCGTTCATATACCATTCGTCCGATAGCGATCAAACTAGGCTGAGATTGTGTGTGCACTCCAGAGAAGGTTTCTGGCTTAGTAAATCCCTTTAAAAATAGGTAGAGCACGAGTAGAATCAACAAATGAGCGATGACGCGCGAAGCGTTTCAACAAAGTCCCATATAAGGTCATATACCATTCATCCGATAGCGATGAAACTTGGGTGAGATGTTGTGTACACTCCAGGGAAGGTTTCTGGCTGAGTACATCCATATCACAACACGTAGCGCAAGAGTAGAATCAACAAATGAGCGACGACACGCGAAGAGTTTCAACCAAGTCCCGTATGCATTCATAACCCATTCGTCCGATAGCTATGCAACTTGGGTGAGATATTGTGTACACATCATGGAAGGTTTCTGCCTTAGTAAATCCACTATACAATAGGCAGGGCACAAATAGATTCAACAAATGAGGGACGACGTGCGAAGCGTTTCAACAAAGTCCCGTATAAGGTCATAGAGCATTCTGCCGTTAGCGGTGAAAATTGGGTGAAATATGGTGGACACACCAAGGAAGGTTTCTGGCTTAGTAAATACATTTCACAGTAGGTAGCACACGAGTAGATTCGACGAATGAACGACGACACGTGGAGCATTTCAATACAGTCCCCTATGACTTCATATCCCATTAGTCCGATAGCGACGAAACTTGGGTGAGATGCTGTGGACACTTATGTGACGGTTTCGAACTTAGTAAATACATTTTACAGTAGGTAGCGCACGAGTAGATTCAACAAATGAGTGACGGGGTGCGAATCGTTTAAACAAAATCCGGTATGCGTTCATATACTATTCATCCGATTGCGATGAAACATTGATCAGTTATTGTGTACACGCCAGTGAAGGGTCTCGACTAAGTAAATCCATTTCACAATAAGTAGCGCAAGAGTAGGTGCAACAAATGGGTGACGACGCGCGAAGCGTTTCAACAAAATCCCCTATTGCGTTCATATAACCTTCTTCGATAGCGATGAAACCTTGCTGAGTTATTGTGTACACGCCAGGGAAGGGCTTCGACTTAGTAATACACTTCTCAATATGTAGCGCACGAGTAGATTCAACAAATGAGTGACAGCGCACGAATCGTTTTAACAAAACCCCGTATACGTGCATATACCATTCATCCGATTGCGATGAAACATTGATCAGTTATTGTGTACACGCCAGGGGAGGGTTTCGACTTAGTAAATCCATTTCACAATAGGTAGCACACGAGTATATGCAACAAATGGGTGACGACGCGCGAAGCGTTTCAACAAAATCCCCTATACATTCATATAACCTTCTTCGATTGTGATGAAACCTTGATGAGTTATTGTGTACACGCCAGGGTAGGGTTTCGACTTAGTAAATCCATTTCTCAAGTAGGAAGCGTACGAGTAGAATCAACAAATGAGTGACAGCGCACGAATCGTTCAAACAAAATCCCGTATACGTTCATATGCCATTCATCCGATTGCGATGAAACTTTTGAAAGTTGTTGTGCACGCTCCCACGAATGATTCTAAATTAGAAAATCCATTTTACGATAGCTTAGAGGCAGTGAACGGAAATTGAAAAACATGTTGTGTATCCAAAATCACTTCAAGAAACAGAATTTCAACGCCAACACTTTCTTTGATTGGCATTGCAACGCATGCCGGGTACAGCTTGTATATACATATAAATCAATGTTGCGAGATAGTATGTGGGAGTGTGGGTGTGTATGTCTCCTATGCATTCATATACCACTCATCCGATTGTGATGAAACTTAGGTGAGATGTTCAGTACTCTTCAGGGAAGGTTTCTGGTTTAGTAAATCCATTTTACAATAGGTAGCGCACGAGTTGATTCAACAAATGCGCGACGATGCGCGAATCGCTTTAAAAAGGCCGTTATGCGTTCATATACCATTCATCCGATTGCGACGAAACTTGGTTGAAATGTTGTGCATACTCCATTGAAGGTTTCTGGCTTAGTAAATCCATTTTACAATAGGTAGCACACGAGTAGAATCAACAAATGAGCAACGCCACGTGAAGCGTTTCAACGAAGTCCCGTATGCGTTCATAAACCATTCGTCCGATAGCAATGCAACTTGGGTGAGATGTTGTGTACACTCCAGGGAAGGTTTCTGGCTTAGTATATCATTTTACAATAGGCAGCACACGAGTAGATTCAACAAATGAGCGACGACGCCCGAAGCGTTTCAAAAAAGTCCCGTATGCGTTCATATACGTTACCATTAGTCCGATAGCGATGAAACTTGGGTGAGATGTTGAGTACACTCAGGCAAGGTTTCTGGCTTAGTAAATCAATTTTACAATAGGTAGCGCACGAGTAGATTCAACAAATGAGTGACGACGCGCGAAACGTTTCAAAGAAGTCCCGTATGCGTTCATATACCATTCGTCCAAAAGCGATGAAACTTGGGTGAGATATTGAGTACACTCTAAGGAAGGTTTCTGGCTTTAAAAATCCACTTTACAATACGTAGCGCACGAGTAGATTCAACAAATGAGCGACGACGCGCAAAGCGTTTCAACAAAGTCCGTTATGCGTTCATATACCATTCATCCGATTGCGACGAAACTTGGGTGAGATGTTGAGTACACTCCAGGAAAGGTTTCTGTCTTAGTAAAACCATTTTACAATAGGTAGTGCACGAGTAGATTCAACAAATGAGCGACGAAGCGTGAATCGCTTCAAAATGGTCCCGTATGCGTTCATACACCATTCATCCGATTGCGATGAAACTTGGTTGAGATGTTGAGTATACTCCAGGGAAGCTTTCTGGCTTAGTAAATCAATTTTACTTAGGTAGCGCACGAGTAGGCTCAACAAATGAGGGACGATGTGCGGGTTGCTTTAAAAAAGTCCGTTATGCGTTCATATACCATTCATCCGATTGCGATGAAACTTGGGTGAGATGTTATGTATACTCCATTGAAGGTTTCGGGCTTAGTAAATCCATTTTACAATAGGTAGCACACGAGTAAAATCAACAAATGAGCAACGACGCGCGAAGCGTTTCAACAAAGTCCCGTACGCGTTCACATACGTTGCCAATGCAACTTGGGTGAGATGTTGTGTACACTCCGGGGAAGGTTTCTGGCTTAGTAAATCATTTTACAATAGGCAGCACACGAGTAGATTCAACAAATGAGCGACGACGTGCGAAGCGTTTCATAAAATTCCTGTACGCGTTCACATACTTTACCGTACCATGAAAATTGAGTGAGATGTTGAGTACACTCCAAAGAAGGTATCTGGCTTAGTAAATCTATTTTACAATAGGCAGCGCACGAGTAGGTTCTACAAGTGAGCGACGGCACGCGAATCGTTACAACAAAGTACGCGTTCATATACCATTCGTCCGGTAGCGATTAAGCTTGGGTGAGTTTTTGTGCACACTGCAGGGAAGGTTTTTGACTGAGTACATTAATTGTACAATAAGTAGCGCACGGGTAGATTCAACAAATGAATGACGGCGCGCGAATCGTATAAATAAAATCCCGTATGCGTTCATACACCATTCATCCGATTTCGATGAAACTTCAGTGAGTTATTGAGTGCACTGCAGGGAACGTTTCTAATTCAGTAATTCCACTGTATAATAGGTAGCGCACGAGTAGTTTCAACAAATGAGTGACGGCGCGCGAAGCGTTTGAACAAAGTTCCATCTGCGTTCATATACCATTCATCCGATTGCGATAGAACATTGGTGAGTTGTTGTGCACGCTCCTACAAATGCTTATAAATTAGTAAATCAATTTGACGATAGCTTAGAGGCAGTTAACGGAAATTGAAGAAAATATTGTGTATCCAAAAGCATTTCAAGAAACAAAATTACAATGCCAACACTTTTCTTTAATTGGCATTGCAACTCATGCCGGGTACAGCTTGTCTATATATATAAAAATCAATGTTACGAGATAGTATGTGGGTGTGTGGGTGTGTAGGTCACCTATGCATTCATATACCACTCATCCGATTGCGATGAAACTTGGGTGAGATGTTGTGTATACTCCATTGAAGGTTTATGGCCTAGTAAATCCATTTTACAATAGGTGCCACACGAATAGAATCAACAAATGAGCAACGACGCGCGAAGCGTTTCAACAAAGTCCCGTACGCGTTCACATACGTTGCCAATGCAACTTTGGTGAGATGTTGTGTACACTCCAGGGAAGGTTTCTGGCTTAGTAAATCATTTTACAATAGGCAGCACACGAGTAGATTCAACAAATGAGCGACGACGCGTGAATCGTTTCAAAAATGTCCCGTACGCGTTCATATACGTTACCATTAGTGGGGGCGTGGTGGCGCAGCGGTCAAGCTGTATGCCTCTCACCAAGGTGGACCGGGTTCGATTCCCGGTCAATGCATGTGAGATTTTCGATGTGAAATGCCATGTCCTGTGGTTCGGATTCCACGTAAAATGGAGGTCCCGTGGCTTATGATCGCGAGATTAACGGTCACGTTAAACTACAAGCTTCCTTAGCTTTTGTTACCATTAGTCCGATAGCGATGAAACTTGGGTGAGATGTTGAGTACACTCCAGGGAAGGTTTCTGGCTTAGTAAATTCATTTTACAATAGGTAGCGCATGAGTAGATTCACCAAATGAGCGACGACGCGCGAAGCGTTTCAATGAAGTCCCGTATGCGTTCATATACCGTTCGTCCAAAAGCGATGAAACTTGGGTGAGATATTGAGTACACTCTAATGGAGGTTTTTGGCTTAGTAAATCCACTTTTCGATAGGTAGCGCACGAGTAGATTCAATAAATGAGCAATGACGCGCGAATCGTTTCAACAAAGTCCCGTATGCCTTCATATACCATTCGTCCGATAGCGATGAAAATTGAGTGAGATGTTGAGTACACTCCAAAGAAGGTATCTGGCTTAGTAAATCTATTTTACAATAGGCAGCGCACGAGTAGATTCATCAAGTGAGCGACGGCACGCCTATTGTTTCAACAAAGTACGCGTTCATATACCATTCGTCCGGTAGCGATGAAGCTTGGGTGAGTTTTTGTGCACACTGCAGGGAAGGATTTTGACTGAGTAAATCCATTGTACAATAAGTAGCGCACGAGTAGATTCAACAAATGAGTGACGGGGCGCGAATCGTTTCAATGAAAAACGGGAGAAAAACGGATGCACGCCAGTTACACATCATTGTCACGAACTCACGAACTCACCAGCTGTGACCTTTGAGGGTGTAGCGTTATCAAGGTGCACCATGCGGGGTGGGCTGCGAACACTCTGCCTCCTTTACAGTAGAGCCTAATACAGTGAGTAGGAGATGCCATGAAAATCAAGAAGAAGTCTGATCCCTTGTCAAGTAAGGCTCTCAGAAAAGAATATACAAGGTCCAATTTAGGAGGAAAATTAATGACTCTATAGGTCTTGGATACCTTATTACCATCGAGGTCAGAAGAGAATAAGAGATGACCTAGGGTGGTCTACTGTACACGAAAGATGAAAGAGAAAAGCCTGGCACAAGTAAGTGTAAGCAATGCTAACTCAGCTAGGGTCTCTTTGCCACCAACCCACGTCCCACTAGATGTGAGCCCCTGGGGAAAACATATTTTTTCTCAATATATCTTAAGAATCCTCTTACTTGGGAATGGTAATGGCTTTCACGTCTCCTTAACTGCTTCAGCTTTAAAGACGCCAATATTTCGGAATTCAAGTTTAACAGAAACCTTTAACCCAACAGAATCCATAATTAAAATGCGGACACTTTAAATATGGACAACAACGTAATATTTGTATTTTCCTCTCGTTGATTATTTTCACTGTATCTCTGACGTGTACGCCTTGCAGTTTAGTTCTTCGCTTAGTTGGCTACTGTCCAGAAGGCCTAAGTTCGATTCCCGGCTCTTCCAAGCTATGTAATTCTTATTTGAACTGCTGAAACAGTATTTTTGGTTAGGGGCCGATAACCTAGATGTTAGGTTCCTTAAACAACAATTTTCATCATCATCATCAGTATTTTTTGGCACGCAAGTCACCGAAGTGGTGTTAATTTCGAAGACTTGCAAGAGACCGATGAGCTACACGAGCTTCCATTTTCCTCCAAGATTTGTCGAGGTTATTTCATGCATCATCGTTCAATATCTCTTGTCGCGTTTACACTGGGTTTCTCATGTCGGACGGTCGAGGTCGTTTCGAAGAGATAGTAAGAATTTCAATGTCCGCTGCTGCTGGTTGCCTGCGCAGATAATAGATGGCTGTCCTTTCTTTAGTACCTCGTTCTCTGGAACTTTTCTGTGACCTTGATTAGGCGCCTGTCGTTCCCTTTGGTAGTTTGAACGTCTGGCTCTTCTGCTGCCCCGTTTATGACCCTGTTAGCGTTTCTGCCACTACTGCAGAACTTCGTCCATATATCCCTTGGCAAGCTTTACTGCTCTGTCCAAAGCTCTATTCCTAACATCATTGATGATCCTTTGTTGAAGTCCTGCACGATATTGAAACTCGTGCTCACCAATGGCGGTTCGCAACTTAGAATGAAGGTGTGAGGTGGAATGTCTCAACGTGTGCCCTTGGGGATATTTATTTCATCATAATAATTAAGCACCATTTAATACTTAACTTATTTGGATCATGGCGCGGCAAAGTGTTCAGCACTTAGGAAACAGTATTTCAGAATTTGTAGTTACGTCAACCTGTCCAAAAATTTTAAAGAAAGCTTTTCAGTCGGTCAACACAAATTGTGGCAAAGTATATTAGGCGGGAGAACAAGTATTTATATTCAAAACATGAAAAAGATATTTAACTCAAAATAACACGCTGTTATGTACAAAATGGGGTGCTTTATCCTCAGTTCCTGTTCACTTAGGCTTAATTAGTGTACGATGTTTATGAAATACACTTATGTACAAATATATATACACTGTTTAGATTATACAAGTTTGCGAAAACTTGTGTAATGCGGCAAACTTATTAACAGACAGTATATTTCACATCTATGGTTGTTGCATTATTATTATTATTATTATTATTATTATTATAAGGTAGTTTAAGCATGTTGCCTGTGATCTATTGAATAATGTGAATGACTTCAGGAATGATGTTGTCTACACTATTTTGTTAATTATATTCTAAACTAACCGTTCCTATTTAAACTGGTGGCCTATTGTATGTGGTTGTATACAAAATATACATTGCACTATAATGAAATACGTTTTTTTTTTCTTTTTTTGAAAACTGAGTCCTATGGAGACCACTCCTGTTCACTACTCTCCTCGGACTGATGTCTGCGAGATCTGTTAGCTTCTATCTCACTATGGTGCTGCACTCTACGTGTAGTTCTGTGGACTGTGTTACTTATCGCTACGCCTAAATGTTGTCCACGCCATCCGTTTTTGTTTCTTCAAATCTTGTTTGGTTGTCATGAGCCGACAATGATCGAACCTGTGATGATGTATGCCAATTGAAAAGGATGATCTCAACTATTAACGACCAATCTCTTCCCCGCCTCGCATAAACGAATGAGTTATATTTAGCGCTCTAGGTCTAATTGGGGTTTCTTGAACTCGTTAAAACTGCCTAACTTAGACCTTGGTTTATTGAGAATATGGAACAATGTACATCCTTCCCGGTTACCATTTTTCCCGTGTTATCCCCCATTTTTATTCATTTCCTGGCTTCTTGTGTTATGTTGTTACCATTTTGTTTGTGGGATTGTTGCCTAATAGTGCGAATAGGGGTGAACTCTCTAAGAATGTGTGTTCATTTAGATTATCTGGGTTGTTTAGTTTAGCTGAATGCATTTCTATGGCTTCTTTTATGCCAAGTTGCCAACATTTTATTTCGTAGTGTATGATGGAGATTTGATTATATGATGACCTAAGCCATCTCGGAAGTGTTTTGTGTGATATCCAACTTCTACTCCAGATGATTGCCCGGATAGTCCCTAACTTAAGGCCACGCCTTCTTCCAAATTCTACCTTCAATTACAAATACACACACAACTACAAATATCACAATGACACAGGTTATCAGACAGATTCTACGCACACACCGAGTTACACGGGATTAGATGGCCACAATATCTCAAAACCTCTAAATGAATCAACAATGAGTGGCAAGGAACTGACTTAGTGTATCACCAGTATAAATGCATGCCTTGAACTGAGAGAGTTGGTCGTCAATCCCACATACGTTACTGACTTGCCTAACGAGCTAGTAGCCTATACACATGGCAATGGTTTAGTTTCCTAGTCAGCTCCCTAATCACATTCCTGAAGATTGCCATAGTGAAGTGTGTTGCTGACTGCGTTCCGCAACGGTATGGTTTCACCTGCTGTGTCCAAGGTTTTAGGATTGAATCCTGGTCCCTGTCAGTAGGCATTGGTGTTTGGTTAATGTTAAATGCCCGTGTCAGTAGATTTACTGGCACGTTAAAGATACCCTTCATGGAAAACATTTGACTCCTCGGCGCCTCTAAAGTCACAGCCTTAACACTAATTGCATAGTTAAGTGAATGACGCTGTATAATCATGCACCCTCCTCGCTCAGACTGTATAAACTACTTAATTTCTTATCTTTTTCTTCGCGGTCACATTTGAATAGCTTTCCCTATTACTGTATTGATTCCTCATTTCTCTTTGTAGCGCAATAAAACATCAATTTATTGTTTTAGAATTCTACTATCATCTGGACTGTAGAGTTCTGGTGCCCTTTTAGCACTCCACATTTTTACCTTGCAAGTTTCCTCACACGTGTCTTCTCTTTATGCTCCACTTTCATGGTTAAAAGTACAGGGTCTTTCATATAAAGTAAGAACGCCAAGCGGCGGGTTTGTTATCCGCTAGTGTGGTGGCCTTGACCGAGCTAGTGGCGAGCCGTGGCCCCCCGCTCTAAGCGTGTGTACAATCCTCTATGAAATATTACCTTATAAAAGTTGCTGGAAGTGTCGTCCTTCCTGGGTTATACAGGCATTGTATCTGGTAACCACATTTTGGCTGACGCGAGTGAGTCATGCCACTGTATTTTTTCTGATTTTTTATTTTGTGTTTTATTATTGAGCACTGAACCAGTAGTGTCAAAGTTATTTACAATTACGTGAATCTGTGCTAGTGAAGGTGGCACTTCATCAGGAAATTGCTGAACAAATGCATCACGTACCCGCCGAGCCGAATCGTAATTAAAATAAATTTTACATACAAAAATACGATGTTGCAATGATAACTGTCTCAACATGTTACCAGCTGTGGTTCAGACTGGCGACTGACAACACCTGCACGCTTATTGCAAGGTCAAGTTTGTACTATGCGTGCGCTTTCAATACTACAGCAGGGGGCCGTGGTGCGTCACAAGCTCGGCCAAGCCGGCTTCAGCAGCGAATGACAAAACCGCCGCTCGCCGTTCTTACTTTATATGAAAGACCCTGTAGAACAACAAAGAAATCTGCATATATGTAGACCTATCTATCGCCTTCTCAATGAAAGTACACCGCACTATACCTCTGATAATTTTCGTTTTCTTTCTTCATTCCATGATCGTCACATGCGATCTGGCTCTATAGGCCTAATTGCAATTCCTCTACCTCTGCCTTCAGTAACTCTTTCCTTGTGTCGTGAACTCGAATTTGGAATAATTGTCCTCGTGACTTTATAAATCGTACATCCCGAACAACTTTCAAACGTGCATGTAAAGATTTTCACTTGAATTCGTAGGACAATTAAAACAAATGTGTGTGAATGAATAGGCTATAGTGAAACTTTGTTAACATTTCATAATTTATTACGTACTGAAAATTGTATTGGCCTATTGGTTTTATACTATAAAGTGTCAAACATGCCACTTCAATTCTAGTATTTAAGTTTGATTAGTATTCAACCCTTCCAGTGTCATTGAAATATTGTACTAGGGTGATATATTTTTAAGGAAAACTTTTAAAACAATGTTTCTCTTTATATTGTTAAGAAATACATAGAGTAACAATAGTACAAATAATGATAATATCAGGGAATCAATGGAATTTACATCACTGAAAGCAGACATGCAATGACATACTAAACTTTAGGAATCAAACCCGCCTCTCCTCAGTTTTGTCTCCCGAGGCTGTGTGTACCCCGTTCCAGCCCTCAGACCAGAATTAAATTTCATGGCTGAGCTGGGAATTGAACCCGCCCCTCCACGGTGAGAGCCAAGAATGCTACACAACGAAGCAGTAGTTGAGTTATTGTAACGAAAAACAAACAACAAACTGGGAATTAAAAGAACTTCAGTTGAAAATGTATCAGGAATTCATAAAGTAGTAAGGACAAGAAAATAATAACATAAAATAAATATACGAATTCCTACAGATCTCAACCGTAGAATTATTTTTAGCAATCTGTGCTAATTATGTATGGCTACTGTACCCTACTTAATTCATATCTGAATGAAAGGAATTTAAGAATTTTTCTTATTTTAGTTGCGAAGGATGTGAGGCAATTGAGGAAGCTATCACAAGGGAACATTCAGCAGTTGGGCGCAAAAGGATTCGAACAGAACTTAGAGGGAAGTAGAGGTGACGAAATCCGGTTCATTCCTACCTAGTTACACCAAATCCATCCTTTTATACTGGACGTCAGATAGCTAGGGACCCTGATTTATGGTGAAAAAAAGGCTCCAAAGCGGTGAAATAAAATATTGAAAGTGGTGATATAAAAAAGTGAGGTGTGAGTGTGCTTAATAACTGTGTGTATTGTGCATGGATTCGGTTAAATAATGAAAAATATGCAAACATTTAGAGGAATAAGAAACATTTTTTGTGTTTAAAATTTAACCTAACATTTACTTCAACAAATACTCTCCACGACTCCTTTTCTCACTAACTCATAAAACTTATGTTGTCCTCAAAGTATAAGCAGAGCATTGTCTCCATGATTTCGGGACGCAGATTTGTAGGCCTATTTGAGTAGCCAGAAAGCCTCTTTCACTGTGTTATCTCATAACACATTTACATTGAAGATTTCTCATTTTCTATCGCATGACAGATAGTGTAACTATTTCAATTTTTTTTAAGTAAATATTTAAGCAAAACTATCTTATTACCAGCATTTCGTTGGTATTTAGCATTTTAGGGAGAAAGTGACACATTTCGCAAATTAATTGTATTTCGCCATATTTCACGAGTTCAATATCGAGAAAGAATTGCATATTTGCTGTAACTATACCATTGTGATAACGTATAGATGTTTGCTGATAAATTTCGCGGATATCGTTAAAACCAATGAAGGTGGAATGGAAATTCAGCAAAAGACTACTGCAAGAGACCTTACTACAAAATTTGTGTGTGAGTCATTAAGAAAGCTTGTATTCCGGTACAGTTCACAGAAATGGGCCCAGATGTGAAAGTTGTGTGGCAAGAGAACATTTAGCAGTTGGACGGAAAGGGATTAGGAATGCACTTCGAGGGAAGGGAGTTATCAGCTTACATTGTGGTCAGTCGTGGTAACGAAATCCGGCTCATTCCTTCCTAGTTACTGTAAATCTATCCTCTTACGCGGAACGTCAGTTACCTTACCTCGGTTCGATTTCCTTGTGGTTCTCAACATGGAAACCATCGAAGCTAGCGAGATGAGCCTTGCGCATTTTACAGAGGGTGCCTTGACCAAGTTTAATAACAAACAAAACATTAAGTCTTGGAGAAGCATCAGCAGTATCAAGTGTAAAGAACATAAAGTAGCAATACTGTTTTGAATGGAATACCGCACACCTGTGTATTCTACGAGATATTCCTTCCAAGTTCAGGAAGAGAGTAAGACAACTTACCGCAGCCAAATCTAAACTGAGTGGGCAGATAACCTACATGTTAGGGAGTCCACCTCGTTGCATAGTGGCTCGCATTCTTGGCTGTCACCGCGGAGGCCAGGGTTCAATTCCCTGCTCTGGAAAGAAATTTAATTCTGGTCTGAAGGCTGGAATGGGGTCCACTCAGCCTCGTGAGGCAAAACTGAGGAGAGGTGGGTTCGACTCCCATTTCATCCATCCTAGAAATGGTTCAACTTGGTTTCCCAATTTTACTCCAGGTAAATGACGGCCACTTAAGGCCACGGCCGCCTAATTTAATTCCTCACGTGAATTACAAATACACACACTGGTATAAACATCACAATAACACAGGTTATCAGACAAATTCTGCACACTCCCAAGTACACGGGGATAAATGACCAAAATGTCGCAAAGCCCCTAAATGGATTAACAAACTTGTTAGGGATCTTGAAACAATAAAATTATCATTATCATTAAACTTAGGGTGTGCATGAAGCAGGCAAGGATTCCCCTAATAATTTGTTAAGAGTATAGAACACGGGATGTTTCAAATATGGTTCCACAATATTCTTGGCATGTCCTTTGGGAATATACTGTACCTGCTTTAATCTGTTCATTGCAGCAACACTGTATATTTCCACTTCAAATGTCCTGGATGTGATTTTCCGATGTTTCCCAATTCTACTCCAGCCAAATGCCGGAATGGTTTCTATCTTAAGGCTTCGGTTACCACCTTCCAAATCCCGACCTCAATTACAAATATACACACTACTACAGCGATCACAATGGCACAGGATATCAGACATTTTTTACACCAACGGGGCTACATGACCACGATGTCGGAAAGCCCCAAAATGAATCAAGAACATTACTTACAATTAAGTTACATTCTAGAAGAAGAAATGGAATGAGGGAAATAAAACACAGGGGAAAAGAAATACACTCAGCCCGAGGAATGAGGGACTAGGAAGGAAGTAGAGTCATGAAAGGATGATGCTGATGATAATTGTTGTTTATAGGGACCTAACATCTAGGTTATCGGCCCCAAGTCATGAAAGGCAGATAGGAAATTAAAACATGAGAGTCTGTTCCAGAGTCAATGGAAAAGGGGTAAACATCGGACCTACATCAGGAATACTCGGGATCACCATTTCTCGAACACACTAGCCGTTGTAGCACTATCCAGGAGGTACAATGAAGCATGGTGGGGCTAGACATCTGCGTTCTTTGGGGCCTCTTGCAGAAAGCAGGGGATATAATGAAAAGAAAAGAAGAGGTCTGAAATGTAAAAGAGACGAGCTCGACACCAGTAAGTCGAAGCAAAGCTGAACTCGGCTGGGGTCCCGTAGTCGCCAACCCACTTCCCATACGTCGTGAGCCTCTGAGGGGTTCAAGGAGAAGAATGTATAGTTTTAGCCAGTTGCCAATTTAAAAGCAATGGCTACAAAAATATAACTGGGGTGTGCGGGAACATGCTACCTTTGTAACTATTGATTTCATTTGGGTCTGGCATTTAGGAATCGATTGGGGGAGGAGGGCATAGAATAAATGTGTAATCTATACCAAGGAAGTACAGTATGCACTAGAATATTTAACTTCTAGTATAAATTTACTGTACTTTTTTCAATCAGATTGGTTCATCAGGCTATGAGTTTGAGCAATTCCTTTCTGGGACATCCACATTCCCACATTCGCACCACCAATAGCAATGCAACTATGCTATGGTATTATACACTAGAATATTTAAGTTTCAATGTTAGTCAACTATACGATGTTTCGCTCTGATCGGTTGATATACTAAGGGATGGAACAATTATACGAGTATATTACATATTCACTCAGCCAGTAACATCAATTATTGATAAAAATATTGATGGATTGTTAGTTGTGGCGATTGTTGTTTTAAGGAGTGGAAAATCGAGGTCATTTACCTCTAAACTGAAGACAATGCCAGTAAATTAAGCGTGTAGAGCAGGTTTACTTAATCAAATTTCGTTTCGATAGGATTAATAAATAAGAATACTACTTCATTATAGAACTTCGTTCAGCCATAATTTTAAATTTTAGACAATATTGAAAGCCATAACCCTTTATAGGTCAGTGGTCCACATATTAACCACCTACTATAAGGACATTTTATATTGTCAAAGATGTTGACGGTTGAGTCTTTCAGCTGTGGATCAACGAAATCTCTTTTGGAAGTTTCAAAATTTCTAAGAAAGAACCTACCACTACAATTGGTATTGTGTAGCCAAAATTTGAAGGTTACTTGGTTAAAAACGCTCTATTAAGTTTCAACGTTCGCCACTGTGTGTCAATGACAGTGGCGTCTGGTAGCCAAATTTGGAACTACTTGAAATTGAACTTGTTGCTAGCCTACGGGCGTTCAACTGAAATGCCCTGCTATAGCTATTGGCTACAATTGAAATATAATAATAGAATTTCTAAAAACAAAATATTATATCCTTGTCTCCTTGACCTAAGATGATTGATACAAATTTATTATTTAAATAAAAATATAAAAAAGTAAAAAATTAAGTAGAATTATAAAAAATATACTTATAAAATTATATAAAATTAAATTCATAAAAATAAGTATGAGCATGAAAATGCCAAAGAAAACAAAAAATACAAAATATTAATAATAAAAATAGGCTAAAATAATTAAAATTAAATTCAAATAAATACAAATAAACTGCCTTCAATATTATTCTGCCGTATAAAGGGTTAAATGAGCTTCTTCGGAGGTAGAGAAGTAGTGTGTCTGCCTCCAAATCTCCAGTTCATGGGTTCATATTTCCTCCTGAGTAGGTCGGGCTTTTGTACTCTGAGTCGTACGATGTCAGCTCGTAAGGATCTCTTGTATCATATTTGGTGATTACAGGTGGCCCAATAGAGTTCCGAGGGTAGGTCACTTGAATTGCTTTGACACCACGTTAACTCAGGTCATATGGTTATTATTACAAGGAAATTAACATTTATTTTGTTAGTTTGATGTTCTTTGATAACATGCAGCATGTCCAATTTTATTTTATGCCGTATTAGCATTTTTATTACACTCCGATGTTCTATCGATGACAAATAATGCCTGAATACCACCATGATTAACAATGATCCAATGTTTTTATAAAATGATTCGTTGAGCATTGACGTAGGCCTACCAAATAATTTTTAATGGTAAAGGTACTAAGTCCTGGCCCCTAAATGTGTTCCCTTATTTTGAGGTAATATGTTTTTAAATTAAAAATTAGAAATAGAAAATATCTGTCTGTTAGGTAGTCAGCTCGGAGGCTGGTTGGATCCTCAAAAAGTTCCACCATCGGTTATGTGGGCTGAAACCCACAAAAACCAATGGGAGCACTATAATGAGGCGTACTAAGCAAGGTGAGGAGTGAAGTAGTTTGCCATTGCTTTCCTCACCGAGTCGGTACAACAGTACCATCCCTACGAGTAGAACTTTTCACAGCATCCACAGACACTAGTGTTGTGCCCTGAAGGTCATTACACAGCACAACTTATACCTCAGTAGCTTCCATATAATCACAGCCATGAATGAGACTGAGATATCGATGAAAAGCCAAAATTGAAAATAAACAAATTAAAAAAGAATTAAAAAAAATAAATTGACAAATTGAAAATTTAAATTAAAAGTTAAAAGTTGTATGTCTACCCCTTATTATTCCCGTTTCCAACAGGGTCAGGGATGAGATGAAATTCTA
This sequence comes from Meconema thalassinum, assembly GCA_946902985.2. Taxonomy (NCBI): domain Eukaryota; kingdom Metazoa; phylum Arthropoda; class Insecta; order Orthoptera; family Tettigoniidae; genus Meconema; species Meconema thalassinum. Next base: position 1,072,250,221 of record OX336389.2, read on the forward strand.
TGTAGCAGATGGAGTTTCCGGCCGGATGCCCTTCCTGGCGCCAACCTCATGGGAGGAGTTAATGAGAGATGAAATGAATGAAGATAACTGAAACTGGGCAAGGATGTGGAAAGAAGCGGCTGTGGCCTGACAGAAGGTACCATCCCAGCATTTGCCTGGATTTGAAAATGGGGAAACCACGGAAAACCATTTCAAGGACGGCCGACGGTGTGGCTCGAACCCATGTCTACCGAGTCCATGACCTAACGCTTAGCGAGCGTAGCTACCACTGTCGGTAAAATTTAAAAGTTATAAATAAAAAATATGAATTTTAAAATAAAATTTATAAAAAAATAAGACTTAAAAATTAAAATTGAAAAGTTAAAAGAAGTTATAAGAAATTAAAACATAAATAAATTCAAAAATAAAATTTATAAAAAATAAAAAATAAAAAATAAATATTAGAAACTAAACATTTAAAGTTAAAAATAAAAATAAATGAATTTAAACATTAAAATTCATAACAAATTGAAAATTAAAAATTAAAAATAAATATACAGTAGAAATTTTAAAATATTAATACCTATGTTATTTCAAAAATAAATATAACAAAATTAAAAAAACATACAGTAATATATATAAAATTGAAATAAACATTAAAATTAAAATATCTCTACACAACATCTGTTAGCTGCGTGGATTAATGGATACGTAAATGTACTTAACTGTACAATTTAAAACAAATTGTCAAAAGAGGAAGAAATGTAAAGAAACCCTGTAACCCAGGAACCTTTGCTCGAGTTGCAACGCGACCCTCGGGTAGAGAATGGTTGATGATCCATCGATTAGCCGTCTTCCATATTTGTACACCATTCCAGAACGCATAAGTTTTGGTCACGACAGAGCTGTGGCATGCTACAGTGTCGCTATGAGTGACTGCAGTATTAGGTGATAAGTTGTTTATCTTCAACGTGTTATAATTTCACCACATGACATCACCTTTGTATTGGTTTGTTTGTATACTGCGGATAATTTGTGTGGTTTTCATTTTGACCTTTGTTCGTTTATTAGATTAATTATGCTAATGGTTGCTGGGTAATATCGACCTTCATGACTGAAAACCTTTCTAAATGTCAGTGCATGGTATTCTATTTTACCGCGACTTTAATGAGTCTTTGCTCGAAATCGTGGAGTACGAAATGCTAATTGGTTACACACCCAATAATAATAATAATAATAATAATAATAATGGGGTGTGGCATCCGGAGAGCCCTGTAGTATGTATTTCGAGTCAACGCTCGTATGACACCTATGCGTCGCAATGAGGATAGACCACCTCATGGTGAGTGGCTAGCATTCTTGCCAGTCGCCTCGGAGGTCCTGGTTTGATTCCCAGCTCTGCCAAGAAATGTAATTCTAGTCTGAGAGCTAGAACTGTGTACACTCAGCCTTGTGAGGCAAAACTGAGAGGCGGTGGGTTCGATTCCCACCTCAGCCATCCTCGAAGTGGTATTCGTGTTTTTCTACTTGGACTCTAGGTAAGTGCCGGGATGGTTCCTAAGTTACGGCCATGGATTCCTCCTTCCCAATCCTCACCTGAATTACAAATACACACACTAATGCAGCCATCACAATAACACAGGTTATCAGACAACATTCTACATACACCCAAGCATACGAGGCTAAGTGGCCACTGTGTCCAAGCCCCTTAAATTAAAACAACTAAGAAACGAGGATGAAGTGTATGATGAAGTCGTCACAAACACCAAATCCCTTTTTTTTTTTTTTGCGTATGGCTTTTAGTGCCGGGAGTTTCCGAGGACATGTTCGGCTCTCAAGTTTTGTAGCTGCTTCGAGACGGACACCCAATGGGTGAGCTACAAGTACCGTTGGGGAGGGAAGTTGGAATAGAAGGACGAGGAATTGGAAGGCAGCGGCTGTGGTCTATAGTGAGGGACCAACCCCGGCATTTGCCTGGAAGGAAGATGGGAAACCACAGAAGACCATCTTCAAGGTTGCCGGCGGGGGGATTCGAACCTCCTCGCCTCCCGGATGTGAGCGACTGCCAGCAGTCATGCCGTAACGCCCACGGCTAACTCACCCGGTACCCAATCCCTAAAACAATGGAATTACGTATAAGAAAACTAACCCCGCGATTGGACCGCATGAATCCATGGACGACTACCACCTTGCCTACGGATTGTATGGCCAGCGCAAAAACATCCTCAGCCTCATTACCTTGGTGTTAGACCTTGGGGTGCTATTCCTTACATCATGCAGCTACTCCATTGTCCTCACTAGGCTGAGTTTGCTCAGTTCAGGCCTCACGTCAGACCTTAAATCTTTGGCGGAGATGGGGCCTCCTAGGTAAGAGGCAAATGTACTACTCCCAAACCGCGTGGAATGCTGGAATTATTTAAACACAAATTGTGCTAAATGTTCCTGCATAACTCAACAAAATGACAGTGTTTCGCCCCGGTGTGCAATTGGGCTCTTCAGTTGGTTAATGCACACCTCACCAAGACACTGTCTAGTACACACTGGGAAGGCCATTGCAAGACGTATTTGATACATGTGTATCCACGTCACGAGCAAAGCCAGTGCACTATGGGAGTCGAAACTCCACTCCAAAGCAATTATAACCGTACCTTGGCATTGAATATATTATTTTCCAAAGAAAAATATGTATTGTCCGTTGAGCCATTATATATTTAAACACAAATTGTGCTAAATGTTCCGGCATAACTCAACAAAATGAAAGTGTTTCGCCCCGGTGTGCAATTGGGCTCTTCAGTTGGTTAATGCACACCTCACCATGACACTGTCTAGTACACACTGGGAAGGCCATTGCAAGACGTATTTGATACATGTGTATCCACGTCACGAGCAGCGCCAGTGACGTGACGTGGATACACATGTATCAAATACGTCTTGCAATGGCCTTCCCAGTGTGTACTAGACAGTGTCTTGATGAGGTGTGCATTAACCAACTGAAGAGCCCAATTGCACACCGGGGAGAAACACTGTCATTTTGTTGAGTTATGCCGGAACATTTAGCACAATTTGTGTTTAAATATATAATTGCTCATCGGACAATACATATTTTTCTTTGGAAAATTATATATTCAATGCCAAGGTAAGGTTATAATTGCTTTGGAGTTGAGTTTCGACTCCCATAGTGCACTGGCTTTGCTCGTGACGTGGATACACATGTATCAAATACGTCTTGCAATGGCCTTCCCAGTGTGTACTAGACAGTGTCTTGGTGAGGTGTGCATTAACCAACTGAAGAGCCCAATTGCACACCGGGGCGAAACACTGTCATTTTGTTGAGTTATGCCGGAACATTTAGCACAATTTGTGTTTAAATATATAATGGCTCAACGGACAATACATATTTTTCTTTGGAAAATTATATATTCAATGCCAAGGTAAGGTTATAATTGCTTTGGAGTGGAGTTTCGACTCCCATAGTGCACTGGCTTTGCTCGTGACGTGGATACACATGTATCAAATACGTCTTGAAATGGCCTTCCCAGTGTGTACTAGACAGTGTCTTGGTGAGGTGTGCATTAACCAACTGAAGAGCCCAATTGCACACCGGGGCGAAACACTGTCATTTTGTTGAGTTATGCCGGAACATTTAGCACAATTTGTGTTTAAATATATAATGGCTCAACGGACAATACATATTTTTCTTTGGAAAATTATATATTCAATGCCAAGGTAAGGTTATAATTGCTTCGGAGTGGAGTTTCGAATCCCATAGTGCACTGGCTTTGCTCGTGACGTGGATACACATGTATCAAATACGTCTTGAAATGGCCTTCCCAGTGTGTACTAGACAGTGTCTTGGTGAGGTGTGCATTAACCAACTGAAGAGCCCAATTGCACACCGGGGCGAAACACTGTCATTTTGTTGAGTTATGCCGGAACATTTAGCACAATTTGTGTTTAAATATATAATGGCTCATCGGACAATACATATTTTTCTTTGGAAAATTATATATTCAATGCCAAGGTAAGGTTATAATTGCTTTGGAGTGGAGTTTCGACTCCCATAGTGCACTGGCTTTGCTCGTGACGTGGATACACATGTATCAAATACGTCTTGCAATGGCCTTCCCAGTGTGTACTAGACAGTGTCTTGGTGAGGTGTGCATTAACCAACTGAAGAGCCCAATTGCACACCGGGGCGAAACACTGTCATTTTGTTGAGTTATGCCGGAACATTTAGCACAATTTGTGTTTAAATATATAATGGCTCAACGGACAATAAATATTTTTCTTTGGAAAATTATATATTCAATGCCAAGGTAAGGTTATAATTGCTTTGGAGTGGAGTTTCGAATCCCATAGTGCACTGGCTTTGCTCGTGACGTGGATACACATGTATCAAATACGTCTTGAAATGGCCTTCCCAGTGTGTACTAGACAGTGTCTTGGTGAGGTGTGCATTAACCAACTGAAGAGCCCAATTGCACACCGGGGCGAAACACTGTCATTTTGTTGAGTTATGCCGGAACATTTAGCACAATTTGTGTTTAAATATATAATGGCTCAACGGACAATACATATTTTTCTTTGGAAAATTATATATTCAATGCCAAGGTAAGGTTATAATTGCTTTGGAGTGGAGTTTCGACTCCCATAGTGCACTGGCTTTGCTCGTGACGTGGATACACATGTATCAAATACGTCTTGAAATGGCCTTCCCAGTGTGTACTAGACAGTGTCTTGGTGAGGTGTGCATTAACCAACTGAAGAGCCCAATTGCACACCGGGGCGAAACACTGTCATTTTGTTGAGTTATGCCGGAACATTTAGCACAATTTGTGTTTAAATATATAATGGCTCAACGGACAATACATATTTTTCTTTGGAAAATTATATATTCAATGCCAAGGTAAGGTTATAATTGCTTTGGAGTGGAGTTTCGACTCCCATAGTGCACTGGCTTTGCTCGTGACGTGGATACACATGTATCAAATACGTCTTGAAATGGCCTTCCCAGTGTGTACTAGACAGTGTCTTGGTGAGGTGTGCATTAACCAACTGAAGAGCCCAATTGCACACCGGGGCGAAACACTGTCATTTTGTTGAGTTATGCCGGAACATTTAGCACAATTTGTGTTTAAATATATAATGGCTCAACGGACAATACATATTTTTCTTTGGAAAATTATATATTCAATGCCAAGGTAAGGTTATAATTGCTTTGGAGTGGAGTTTCGACTCCCATAGTGCACTGGCTTTGCTCGTGACGTGGATACACATGTATCAAATACGTCTTGAAATGGCCTTCCCAGTGTGTACTAGACAGTGTCTTGGTGAGGTGTGCATTAGCCAACTGAAGAGCCCAATTGCACACCGGGGCGAAACACTGTCATTTTGTTGAGTTATGCCGGAACATTTAGCACAATTTGTGTTTAAATATATAATGGCTCAACGGACAATACATATTTTCTTTGGAAAATTATATATTCAATGCCAAGGTAAGGTTATAATTGCTTTGGAGTGGGGTTTCGAATCGCATAGTGCACTGGCTTTGCTCGTGACGTGGATACACATGTATCAAATTTGTCTTGAAATGGCCTTCCCAGTGTGTCCTAGACAGTGTCTTGGTGAGGTGTGCATTAACCAACTGAAGAGCCCAATTGCACACCGGGGCGAAACACTGTCATTTTGTTGAGTTATGCCGGAACATTTAGCACAATTTGTGTTTAAATATATAATGGCTCAACGGACAATACATATTTTTCTTTGGAAAATTATATATTCAATGCCAAGGTAAGGTTATAATTGCTTTGGAGTGGAGTTTCGACTCCCATAGTGCACTGGCTTTGCTCGTGACGTGGATACACATGTATCAAATACGTCTTGAAATGGCCTTCCCAGTGTGTACTAGACAGTGTCTTGGTGAGGTGTGCATTAACCTACTGAAGAGCCCAATTGCACACCGGGGCGAAACACTGTCATTTTGTTGAGTTATGCCGGAACATTTAGCACAATTTGTGTTTAAATATATAATGGCTCAACGGACAATACATATTTTTCTTTGGAAAATTATATATTCAATGCCAAGGTAAGGTTATAATTGCTTTGGAGTGGAGTTTCGACTCCCATAGTGCACTGGCTTTGCTCGTGACGTGGATACACATGTATCAAATACGTCTTGCAATGGCCTTCCCAGTGTGTACTAGACAGTGTCTTGATGAGGTGTGCATTAACCAACTGAAGAGCCCAATTGCACACCGGGGAGAAACACTGTCATTTTGTTGAGTTATGTCGGAACATTTAGCACAATTTGTGTTTAAATATATAATTGCTCAACGGACAATACATATTTTTCTTTGGAAAATTATATATTCAATGCCAAGGTAAGGTTATAATTGCTTTGGAGTTGAGTTTCGACTCCCATAGTGCACTGGCTTTGCTCGTGACGTGGATGCACATGTATCAAATACGTCTTGCAATGGCCTTCCCAGTGTGTACTAGACAGTGTCTTGGTGAGGTGTGCATTAACCAACTGAAGAGCCCAATTGCACACCGGGGCGAAACACTGTCATTTTGTTGAGTTATGCCGGAACATTTAGCACAATTTGTGTTTAAATATATAATGGCTCAACGGACAATACATATTTTCTTTGGAAAATTATATATTCAATGCCAAGGTAAGGTTATAATTGCTTTGGAGTGGGGTTTCGAATCCCATAGTGCACTGGCTTTGCTCGTGACGTGGATACACATGTATCAAATTTGTCTTGAAATGGCCTTCCCAGTGTGTCCTAGACAGTGTCTTGGTGAGGTGTGCATTAACCAACTGAAGAGCCCAATTGCACACCGGGGCGAAACACTGTCATTTTGTTGAGTTATGCCGGAACATTTAGCACAATTTGTGTTTAAATATATAATAGCTCAACGGACAATACATATTTTTCTTTGGAAAATTATATATTCAATGCCAAGGTAAGGTTATAATTGCTTTGGAGTGGAGTTTCGACTCCCATAGTGCACTGGCTTTGCTCGTGACGTGGATACACATGTATCAAATACGTCTTGAAATGGCCTTCCCAGTGTGTACTAGACAGTGTCTTGGTGAGGTGTGCATTAACCTACTGAAGAGCCCAATTGCACACCGGGGCGAAACACTGTCATTTTGTTGAGTTATGCCGGAACATTTAGCACAATTTGTGTTTAAATATATAATGGCTCAACGGACAATACATATTTTTCTTTGGAAAATTATATATTCAATGCCAAGGTAAGGTTATAATTGCTTTGGAGTGGAGTTTCGACTCCCATAGTGCACTGGCTTTGCTCGTGACGTGGATACACATGTATCAAATACGTCTTGCAATGGCCTTCCCAGTGTGTACTAGACAGTGTCTTGATGAGGTGTGCATTAACCAACTGAAGAGCCCAATTGCACACCGGGGAGAAACACTGTCATTTTGTTGAGTTATGCCGGAACATTTAGCACAATTTGTGTTTAAATATATAATTGCTCAACGGACAATACATATTTTTCTTTGGAAAATTATATATTCAATGCCAAGGTAAGGTTATAATTGCTTTGGAGTTGAGTTTCGACTCCCATAGTGCACTGGCTTTGCTCGTGACGTGGATGCACATGTATCAAATACGTCTTGCAATGGCCTTCCCAGTGTGTACTAGACAGTGTCTTGGTGAGGTGTGCATTAACCAACTGAAGAGCCCAATTGCACACCGGGGCGAAACACTGTCATTTTGTTGAGTTATGCCGGAACATTTAGCACAATTTGTGTTTAAATATATAATGGCTCAACGGACAATACATATTTTTCTCTGGAAAATTATATATTCAATGCCAAGGTAAGGTTATAATTGCTTTGGAGTGGAGTTTCGACTCCCATAGTGCACTGGCTTTGCTCGTGACGTGGATACACATGTATCAAATACGTCTTGAAATGGCCTTCCCAGTGTGTACTAGACAGTGTCTTGGTGAGGTGTGCATTAACCAACTGAAGAGCCCAATTGCACACCGGGGCGAAACACTGTCATTTTGTTGAGTTATGCCGGAACATTTAGCACAATTTGTGTTTAAATATATAATGGCTCAACGGACAATACATATTTTCTTTGGAAAATTATATATTCAATGCCAAGGTAAGGTTATAAGTGCTTTGGAGTGGAGTTTCGAATCCCATAGTGCACTGTCTTTGCTTGTGACGTGGATACACATGTATCAAATTTGTCTTGAAATGGCCTTCCCAGTGTGTCCTAGACAGTGTCTTGGTGAGGTGTGCATTAACCAACTGAAGAGCCCAATTGCACACCGGGGCGAGACACTGTCATTTTGTTGAGTTATGCCGGAACATTTAGCACAATTTGTGTTTAAATATATAATGGCTCAACGGACAATACATATTTTTCTTTGGAAAATTATATATTCAATGCCAAGGTAAGGTTATAATTGCTTTGGAGTGGAGTTTCGACTCCCATAGTGCACTGGCTTTGCTCGTGACGTGGATACACATGTATCAAATACGTCTTGAAATGGCCTTACCAGTGTGTACTAGACAGTGTCTTGGTGAGGTGTGCATTAACCAACTGAAGAGCCCAATTGCACACCGGGGCGAAACACTGTCATTTTGTTGAGTTATGCCGGAACATTTAGCACAATTTGTGTTTAAATATATAATGGCTCAACGGACAATACATATTTTTCTTTGGAAAATTATATATTCAATGCCAAGGTAAGGTTATAATTGCTTTGGAGTGGAGTTTCGACTCCCATAGTGCACTGGCTTTGCTCGTGACGTGGATACACATGTATCAAATACGTCTTGCAATGGCCTTCCCAGTGTGTACTAGACAGTGTCTTGGTGAGGTGTGCATTAACCAACTGAAGAGCCCAATTGCACACCGGGGAGAAACACTGTCATTTTGTTGAGTTATGCCGGAACATTTAGCACAATTTGTGTTTAAATATATAATTGCTCAACGGACATTACATATTTTTCTTTGGAAAATTATATATTCAATGCCAAGGTAAGGTTATAATTGCTTTGGAGTGGAGTTTCGACTCCCATGGTGCACTGGCTTTGCTCGTGACGTGGATGCACATGTATCAAATACGTCTTGCAATGGCCTTCCCAGTGTGTACTAGACAGTGTCTTGGTGAGGTGTGCATTAACCAACTGAAGAGCCCAATTGCACACCGGGGCGAAACACTGTCATTTTGTTGAGTTATGCCGGAACATTTAGCACAATTTGTGTTTAAATATATAATGGCTCAACGGACAATACATATTTTTCTTTGGAAAATTATATATTCAATGCCAAGGTAAGGTTATAATTGCTTTGGAGTGGAGTTTCGACTCCCATAGTGCACTGGCTTTGCTCGTGACGTGGATACACATGTATCAAATACGTCTTGCAATGGCCTTCCCAGTGTGTACTAGACAGTGTCTTGGTGAGGTGTGCATTAACCAACTGAAGAGCCCTATTGCACACCGGGGCGAAACACTGTCATTTTGTTGAGTTATGCCGGAACATTTAGCACAATTTGTGTTTAAATATATAAAGGCTCAACGGACAACACATATTTTTCTTTGGAAAATTATATGCTGGAATTAACCACACGAATTGAAATTCCCACAACCTGACCCAGAATTGAACCTGTAGGCCTTAAAAACCAGCCATCGTCCTATCCATTTAGCCCAAATTCCGGACATTACATATCTTAGATGAATACAAGATACAGTTAGTAGGCCTGCACAAATGCATTTGGGCAATCACTCGAGTGGGTGAAATACTGCGAACTTTGGTTGGAGCAATCAATATGGAGGTCACTTTAGGAGCACTGAGTTTAGAGTGGCGCATTAGACTGTACCTAGGGTAAATAAACTGGGCGGATAATTTGAAAGCTTGTATTAATCTAGTTTGTAACTCAATTCGGATCCAATTCTAACATGGTTCGTTTCAGGTCAATGTACTGCATTACATATCTTGTCAATAACTAACTGTACTGTCCATCACTTCATGCAGTATATAATCATTTATTACATGCCTGATCAGTAGTTAAGGGTACAGTCTGCAACAAACGATAGGCACCGTAGTGATCAGATTTTAAGATTACATCAGGCTTGGCCAGGAAATTTACTTCCGTGAAAAGTTATTGCACGCGTGCATAGATCTGCCAGCATGCCGCATACTAACACCAAGCAGTAGCCGCGCGCGTTAATTCAATTCTTTAAGAATCCATCGATTTTGTCATTCGTAATGTTTCTTCTTTAGTTTTTGTTACCACTTCTTTCTAGACTCGGAAATGCTTCCATTGTCTGAGCCACTTCCAAATTCTCTCATGGACTATTTTATTTTCTTCTCTAGACAGTTGAAATTAGCCATGCTCATTACCTGCATCCCGACCTGTGCTTCAATTATTAAAATGAATAATTTTGTTCACTTTATTCATGACTAGCAGTAGTGCCCGGCTTCGCCCGGTGGATTTATTTGTTTTATGGATGATAATGAATACTACTACAGAACTGGAGCGCTCAGGGATAAGGATCGGAAAGCACCAACGCTTATTGCACCTGATAACCTTAGTATACTCCACCAACACCATCGCCCTTATACGGAGGCGTACTATTGTCATGATGATAACTGTTTTAAGGGGCCTAAGAAATCTTTTTGCACTAATTACTCCCCGTGACTGCAATTTATAATCAGCTCGCAATTCTGAACCAGAACACTGGTAGGGGCGACGTGATGCAGCCCGCATTGCCAGGCAACAAGAGACTTGGGTATTATTGAAGCTGTTCGGGAGGGCTTGTTCTTCCTACTTACTGAACAAAAATCAATCTTTAAGGTTACCTGAGAGGTGAGGCCTAATGCTACATAGCCTAAACTATTCCTCTTGAATCTGGCTATCATATACAAAAGGAATTTTTCAAATCCGACTGTTAGTTCCAGAGATTAGCGCGTTTAAACACACAAACAAACAAACTCTTCAGCTTTATTATATTAGTATAGAAGTATAGATATAGATAAGAACACACCATATTATTTTACTTCATAACTGCATTTCATACGCTCTGTTTTTAATTATGTTAGGTAGGTACTTGTTCCGCACGCCGGCCACTCACCGCTGGGTCCGTGGTTCAAATCCCGGTCACTCCATGTGAGATTTGTGCTGGACAAAGTGGAGGCAGACAGGTTTTTCTCCGGGTACTCCGGTTTTCCCTGTCCCAATTTCATTCCAGCAACACTCTCCACTGTCATTTAATTTCATCTGTCATTCATTTAATCATTTCCCAGGGGAGTGCGACAGGCTTCGGCAGCCGGCACAGTTCATATCCTCGCCGCTAGATGGGGGCTTCATTCATTCCGTTCCCTGACCCGGTCGGTCGACTAGAAGCAGGTTGTGGATTTTCATTTAGGTACTTGTCCCGCAGCGTAGGCGTGGTCGTTAAGTCATGCAACCCGGCCGCGAGGGCAGCTGCAGCAAGTCCGGACATCGCAGGTTTCAATCCCGATGCTAACGGAAGCTATTCTGCTTGAGGTATTTTCCCGTTTTTTTCCACACTCCCTCCAGGCAAATGCTGGGATAGTACCTTACTTGAAGTCCCAGGACACCTGCTCAATCTCTGACCCTAATACCATTAACAATGTCATTGGTTTTACGTCCCTTTTAAGGGGGCACATACAGCTTAAGGAGCCACAACAATAACGATTTTAATATTATAACTGTGCCTGTCATAAATCTTGTACAACAATGATATAGATTTCCAAGGAAACACACACACCTTGCTATTAGAAACAGAGTTAAAAATTTTCAAAATTCAAATGGTAATTATTTTTATTAGTTTTTTCAAAATTGGTTCTTGTTTTGTGCTGACCTTCACCGTTTCCCTGATATCTCCCGTGTTTATAGGAATTTTTGGAGTTTTCTTTTTTTAAATGTAGGTGGTAAACCTTCTGATACAAAATGAATCTCACTCAAAACAGTTTTGACCTTAATTAGTAATTCTATGAAACGTTAACATTCTTTTTTTAGTTTGCTCAGAATAAAAATGAAAATAATTACGCTTAATTAATTAATTAATTAATCATGTGAAAATATGCGAGATTCATTTTGTAGCAGAAGGTTTCACACCCACATTAAAAAGGAAAACTCCAAAAATCCCTATAAACACGGGAGATATCAGGGAAACGGTGAAGGTCAGCACAAAACAAGAATCAATTTTTGAAAAAATTGATGAAAATAATTACCATTTGAATAATGAAAATTTTTAACTTTGTTTCTATTAGCAAGGTGTGTGTGTTTCCTTGGAAATGTACATCATTGTTGTACAAGATTTATGGCAGGTACAGTTATAATATTAAAATCGTTATTTTTGTGGCTCCTTAAGCTGTATGTGCCCCCTTAACTGCTGGGGCATTTAGAGACGCACGGGTGCCGGAAGTTTGGCCCGAAGGGGATTTTTAACACGCCAGTATATCTACTGACGCAGATCCCTCGCATTTGCGCACCTTCAAATGCCAACTGACTGCGTCAGGATTGGAACAGGTTTGGAACAGAAGTCGAGTACGTTACCCTTGAGCCACGCAGCCAGTCGACTCTAATACCGTTACACACACTACTTAAGTTAACAGAGAAATACAGGTGATCAGACAAGTTCAACTCACACCCAACTACACGGGATTGATGACCAAGATGTTCCAAGCCCCTAACACGAATTTACAACAACAAAATAACATATAGTTACTTCTGTCTTTAAGTGTGAGACCCGTATGGTCGCTTTCATTGCACACTCTCCATGACGATACTGACCAAGTATGTCGTACTTAAAGCCAAGCTCTATGCACCCAACATTAATTTCCAAGTTCTATGTACTCTTTCTGTTTCAAGCGGATTGCATGACCATTTAGCAGATTGCTCTTTCCCCACCTCTGTCTTGGTAATTTGGGGACAATGCGTTTAAACTAACTGAGACATGAAATTGCTGTGAGAAAGGAAATTATACTTTTAATTAAGGTCGCTTCCGGCTAAATGCTTCTCCAAACTCCAGGGCACGACTTAATTGCTCCAATCTAACATGGAGAAATGCCAAGTCTTGTAGTTTCATGCTTATACCTCTCGTTAAAGTTAATATAGTTTTTTGAGCAAATTCACGTAATCACATTACTGCAGAATAAAGACGACAACGCAACTGTGTAACATTTCGTAACATGTATGTCTTCCCTCTTACTCAATAAAAATCTAAACCAGATATCAATGTTTCATGGCCAGCATCACGCTTCAAATTGTATTTCACTATTATTATGCTATTGCTCTAGACCAGGCGTCATCAACCCGGTGCTCTTTAAATGATAATTGCTGCTCTCATCATCCGAGCCAAAATATGCTGGTGAGCACCACGGTGCTCTTTAAATGAAATTTGGGGCTCACATCATACGAGCCAAAAAGTGCTCGTGAGTACCACAGTGCTTTTTAAATGAAATTTGGTGCTCTCATCATACGAGACAAAAGTGCTCTTGAGCACCACAGTGCTCTTCAAATTAAATTGGGTGCTATCATCAAACGAGCCAAAAAGTGCTCGCGCATGCCAATTCCCTGACATCCACTCAAATAACGTATGTTCCACGAACAGGATTAATAGTGTTTTCATTGCAAGTTTTGACAGAGAGATTTTTTTTTTTCATTTTGTAAATTGCCAATAGTAAGCATTTTTAATCTACGCTAAAAAATAATTGGATATCTCTGTTTTATGAGTAACACGAAAGTTGCTGATTCAAATTGACTGTCCACGCGTAAATGTATTGCGACCGTTAGATGGGATTGTCAGGGTACCACCAACCGCAGATGCAATTTCAGACACCCCATCCTCCAAACACACACTCTAAGAGAATCGGATGTGTTCCTCAGGCCGGCTCCAGAACGAGACTGGGTATAACGGGGGGGGGGGGGGAAGTCTTTGACATGTCCAAGGAAACACACCCCAGAACGTAAAGCTAGCAATAAAAAGATCCAGGCTTAGGTAAAATTCCTAAAAAATGTAATCAATTAAATCACAAACCCCTATCCTACTTCGGAGGGTTGACAATCGGCTAGTCCGCAAAGCTAATAAAAATAAATAATTCGTTCCTTAACTGACGTTAAGTTGTACCCTCTCGAAAGTCCTTCTTACAAAAAATCACACAGCAAGCAAGCATGGAATGTGGCACGAAAATGAAATCCCTACGCAAGAACAATAAATTGTTAAGAATGTGAATAATCACATCATCGAATTCACGGCAAAGCAAGAATACTAATCGTCCACGTGCCACAAGAATAAAATTATATTTAATGCACCAATGTAAAATAGGCTAAGTTACGGTGGTACCACATTCAACATTTACCTTTACGTTAATCAGTTAGCTGAGCCCCAATTTACGTTAAATATCGGTGAGAAGCATCCGTAACAAAGAAAACACAAAATCTAAAATAGTAACCATATCCTAACGTGATAAACAAACAAAAAAGACAAATCTCAAGAATACACACAATAGTACAGGGAACATGGATAAACACAGATAAAATGAATACACTCTTAATTATTAAATAATCCTGTCAACGCTAATTAGACTGCTATTTGCATCTAATCGTCATCTAAGTGCATGTGATTAGGTTGGAAATTGCACAGTAAAAACAGCGTCGGACATTGCATTAGTCACTGGTGCCCACAAGTTACGAACTATAGTTGCGTTAGTGACCTTCGTCGTCTCAAATTAGTATCAGCTAGTCCTAATAATGTCCGTTTCACCAAAGCAGATAGGCTCAATGCGTTGGTCAACAATTAAAAAAAAAGGAAGATCAAGTTAAAAAAATCACTTTAATCATAAACTGCTTAAGACCGTCGGTTTAAGATAATTTGGCTTCATGATTTAGTGGTTCTTTTAATTCGTTGTTTTAATCCCTCACAGTGTAGTTTAGATTCCTAATGACCATAAAGACACATGCCAAAAACAAGCGCACACTACTTAAGTGTTGTCTCTAGCAATAACTCAACTGACTACCACCTCACGGGTAGCACAATAACACAAGCTACAAACAGCACAATACATGCGGCTCTCAGTCTCGATGAACTTCGGTTAAATGCGATTATAAAAGCAATCATCATCACCGGAAAACATCAATGAACAATGTGGGTGAGCAACGTGTATCCCATCATCTGCCTCCAATAGGCACTCCAGTAACACATGTCACTAGCCTTTTACACGGTCTGGTCCTTCCTCAGACACAGGGAATAATTTCCTCTCATAGGTTAGAGATTCATGAAAACAACAACGATTACCTGTCGTAAGCATACACGACTTTCAAATGTGGAGAAACATTCTTAGAATGAATTCCAGCGATCAGCTGTGACCTAAATTAATTCGTAACCTAGCATTGAAACATAACCCTTATGGGAACGATTCGTCGTGTTTCAGAAAATACTGCAGTGGTCTCGCTATAAGAATCACTTTGATTGCTGGGTAATATTAGCTCGTAAACAGGTGGCTCGCCCTTGAGTCAACAGTTACACACTTCCACTAGATTGGCATTGTTCGTGGCAAGTTCTTGCCGTCTTAAATCGGAATGCAATAAGATTTTGAGCTCACTAAACGCCAGTCCTATCTGTGGGTCATATAACTGAAATCTACACACTGTTGTAGGCTTATTAAAACTCGAGCTAGTCTCACACTCAGCTCACCAAGAAAAATAGAAGTTGATGTCAAAGATGACAAAATGACAGATATGTCAGAGCACATCAAATGCTTTGCAATATAAAAATACTGCTTTCACCCCCACGCTTCGTATTCAAAGGTCTCACACACCATCTCAATTAGAATTACACCTCCTAATGTGTCTCAAAAACGTTTAGTGTCCTCCTCGACACGAAAATAACCAATAATAACAACACTTCCACTTCTCGTGTTAAAACTGATACGATGTCATAGCAAAGACGAAAACACGGCTTCTGAAGCCAAATACATGAATCCTGCTGATTCCAAACTCTGGAATAATGTGGCCTCAGAGCTCACAAACAAAATAACCATTATTTAAAGCGACGGGTGAACCTTCACTTCTGTCAAACGATACACCGATAATTAGGGTGTCCAAGTGCATGGGTGGATGCCTCTGCATTCCATAAGAATTAATTAAACATATCCAGGGTATTTAAATAATAGATTTTCTACCTCGTATACTGGAAATATAGCTCACAAGGGCTAAAAATTCATGGGTGTCTCCCAAAATTACATCAGTGCATAGTAGGTTGCACGTGGCGTAGTTGCGCCACAGGGTGTCACTAAACTAAGTGATAGGACCAGGGCTGTCTCGAAAGCTTAAGATCAGTAAATATCATGAATAGAACAGGTCGTACCTAAATAGTCGCTATCAAGTGCGGTTCTACAACTACTCAACTGAAGCAGAAACCTTAACAATTGGAAATTATTAGACTCACATGGTCGGCGATCTGGATCTCATGTTACCTTGGGATTAGAATTGTCTCCAAGTCCTGCCTTCGATCCTTTTACGTCCTCCGAATCCATCGTTTCCTTTTCCTTCTAGTTATGTGATATTTCCCCAAGTATCCCCCTCACTGGGTAATTTACTCCATCTTGGGCACCATTCTAAGGTTGATGATAGAACGTCCACGTGGTAATTGAAAAATTCCATTTTTGGAGTTTCGCTGAATATTCGTGGCACAGAATTTACAAATAATTATACTGAAATATGACCAGACACTGACTTTGCACTCTTACAGACCGGTATAAATTGTCTCTATTTCTGCCAATGGCTTTAATGAACACGCGGACCGTGTTCAACTCACTGAAGTTATTACTATAGCCAAAATCGTCGAAAATCGTTGTAATCGTACACAAATATTAGTTTCAGAAATTGTTTCCGTTCAAATCACAAGTCAATGTGGTTCCAAATTGCTTTACAGAACACTCACAGGATTTCTGTGATGAATGTTAGCACCCCGGGGTGTGACCACGCTGAAATCGCACAATGGAGTCGTACAAAAATTCCAATGTGTTAGCAAAAATAACACTGTTTCCACAAAATCGTGCTTCTTTTGCACACTACATTTCCAGTAAGGCGTTATACTCTAACTTTAGCACAATTAAGTCGATACAATTCACAGTTATGCTCTTTTATAGCGTTGTTTCCAGTTCACTTGGGAATCTCTCCCAAAAATAGGTCTGCTCGACAATCAAGCAGACACTGTTGTGACGTCAGTTTGGTCAAGGTTCCGGGTTCTTGAATAAACCCAACAAGTCGTGTAGCGACTTATTAACCATCATTCACGTATCTGTGAGGAAAATTAAGATCCAATGTCTCCATAAATCAATAAATTCATCACTGTAGTAGGATATGCAGAATAACGTTATATAAAATCGTAGTATGTCAGAATTGATGATATAAATTGCTTCCTCCCAGTCAGAAGGTTGGAATGCAATACCAGAGTCAAAATAAGGGTATGAATTAGCTCAAAGTTTTCACGGTGTGTTCTGTCCATCGTTGGGTGGATTACCAACTCATACTCATCAAAGTCATCACCAACATTACCCATACGGGCTCAGTATCTTATTTGTATGAGTAATGCAGGAAGTTGCAGCATGCCTGGAGAGTGGTGAACCCTTAGCTCTTACAGCACTTCTGAGGGAGAGAGAGAGCCATAGGAAAAGGAATGAGAGGCGCTTCCATTACAGAAAACAGTTAGTGAACATTAGAAGGGGTTAAATTGTGATTTTAGTCTCATTGGAGGGCTACGATCATTACGATCATCATGTTAATGACAGATTACCCGGATAGTTTGCTCGTCTAAAGCTACCATCATCACAACTAAGTCATCATTTCAGTGTACTTGGTTTAGTATGCTTGGTTTGCATTTGATAAGATGCTATTACGGTGTCCACTAGTGTAAGCACTTCCTAAAGATCTAAGAAACGGTATCGAATCCTGGTGCAGTCAGCTGGCATTTGTGGGTGCACAAATGCGAAGGACCCATGTCAGTTGATGAACTGGTACGTTAAAGATCCCCTTCAGGGGCAGATGACCTCGTAGTTCCGCCCCTTAAAACAACAATAACTAACTAACCAAAGATCCCCTTCGGGACAAAATTCTTGCACCCAGCGTCTCTAAAAGCCGCAGTTGTTAAAATGGACGCTAGACCAAAAACATTATTATTATTATTATTATTATTATTTTTATTATTATTATTATTATTATTATTATTATTATTATTATTATTATTATTATTATTATTATTATTATTATTATTATTATGATTGTCCCAGAAATTCTTCGTGCTACTGACGTAACAGTTCCCTCCAGCCTATGTCCACAATCTACAAAGTTCTTAATCCTGTGCAGGAAATAATAATAATAATAATAATAAAGTAATAATATTATTTTCATTTTCATTTCATATTTATTTATCAGGGTATGATTACCTGGATAGTTTGCTCGTCTAAAGCTACCATCATCACAACTAAGTCATCATTTCAGTGTACTTGGTTTAGTATGCTTGGTTTGCATTTGATAAGATGCTATTACGGTGTCCACTAGTGTAAGCACTTCCTAAAGATCTAAGAAACGGTATCGAATCCTGGTGCAGTCAGCTGGCATTTGTGGGTTCTTGAACGAGCCAGTACATCTACTGTCATGGGCCTCTCACATAACTAGGTATATGCACTCACAAATGTCAACCGAATACGCTAGGTTTCAATCCCCCCGCTTTGTTACAGCTGACGAGGAACATACACGATATTTACAGTACACTGAAGGGTGTCTCTGAAAAGAGCAAAGCCCCACTTCGCATTCGGGATGCGTCAGAGCCCCCAATATATATTAAAAAATTAATTGGTATTCTGCCCGAAGGCAGGTCCGAGCCTCCGAAGAGGCTACCCCCAGCCGGAGTTTACTTGCGGTAGGGTGGCCAGGGCCTCTCCGCTCCTCCTTATGTTGGCCAACAGCGCGCAGTGTCTGGAACCGGCATACCATCCAAGTTCCGACTGCGCCCGATGTTGCTTAACTGCGGAGTTCTCATGGGATCCGGTGTTTCAACACGGCTAGGCCGTTGGCCCATTATATACACACTGGGTTATATTTATTATTACTACTAATATTAATAATAATCCAAGTTTTACGTCCTTTTCATCTTCTGTGGATTTAGAAACGCCAAGGTGCCGGAATAATTCCCTCAACAGGTTCTTGAACGAGCCAGTACATCTACTGTCATGGGCCTCTCACATACCCAGGTATATGCACTCACAAATGTCAACCGAATACGCTAGGTTTCAATCCCCCCGCTTTCTTACAGCTGACGAGGAACATACTACACCACGTAGCCGACCTATTATCATTATTATTATTATTATTATTATTATTAAAACAATTATTATTATTATATTATTATTATTTTCCTGTCTGTTAGGTAGTCAGCCCGAAGGCTGGTTGGATCCTCAAAAAGCACCGCCGTTAGGTTATGTGGGTAGATACCCACAAACACCCAAGCCAGCACTATATTGAGGCGTACTTGGCAAGAAGAGGAGTGAGGTAGTTTGCCTTATTATTGACTTCATTTTCCAGCTGACATTGAAAAGGACATCATGTTTCCCCGGAGCTAGTTTTGCTCTACCTTCTTCACAAAACGTACATACCTACAGTACCTTAATACACTTTGCTGTATGAGACTCGTCTTCAATTGGTTTACCGTAACACTATTGAAATACTATCACGGAGATGTGAACCTTGGAATTGAATCATAATACTACACGAACTTCAATGATATGCATATTTTATGCACTGCAGAGAATGCTATCACAGACTTGATATTTGCAGCCTCATATCCCTGTGTTTTTACTCTCCATATGTCTCTCCAGTATCATGCTCATGGATTTCACAAAGTGAGTAGGCTGAATAAAGCCGCCTAGAATTGCACCCTGAGGCCATGGCCCGCACTTAGAGCAGACAGCAGCGGGACCTACTCTCCGAAACTTACAACTCTACTCTATTTTCTCTAGTTAGAAGTTAAAAACGCTCAGCAAGATGGGCTATATTTTAATGTCAGCTAATACAGATTAACATGAATTTAATATTAATAAGTCATCTAAGAAGTCATAATTATTTAAAAGCCCAATCCTCTTGTGTAACGGATAAATAATTCATGAAGATGTTTGCTTTGCAAATTGTTCATTTGAAAGCTTCATAAACCACAGTACAATGAACAACAACAAACAAGATGTCCTGGGAAGAACTAAATAATGGATTGATATGAATGTAACAAATTATTGAATTAGCATCGTATAAAGAATTACGGGGGATTAAGGAATGGTAGAAACATAAATCTATCAAAATACCACCTCCGTGAATACTAGTCTCAATACTCCTCAGGGACTCACAACTAGTAGGCGACTACGGGACTCCAGATGATTTCTGCATTGTTTCCACTGACTAATCTTTCCTCTCGCCAATGACGTTTTGGGCAGAAAATCTCATATTTCCCTTTTCTATCTGCCTTTTATGGCTCTGCTTCCTTCTAAATCATTCAATGTTCATACTTGGAGGATTGAAGGCATTTCCTTTCCTTGTCTTTTATTTCCCTAATGCTTTTTCTATGCCCCTTTTTGTCTTCTACAGTAATACCTGCCTTCAACGGACCCTTTATTAAAGGGAAACTTGTCTTAAATGGGAATATTTGAACATAGGGGTGAAAAACGTGTTACATTCCCTCCATTTAACGGAATCTGTGTTACGCAGACAACGGAAATCAAACCACGCATTTTATCGGAAACTTTATAAGTTCATGAATGCAGTGTGTAAAATATTTTAGGGCACTCTCACTGTTGATTCTGTAGCCAACAAGGAATGTGCAAATAGGTCTTCCTCATTGTGTTCTCCAACTTACACTTAGTTCGAAGTGTACGATTGTTTGGCTGTTTCCTGTTTGCCTAGCCTTTCCCAATGCTCGCTTTAATGAGCTGTCAACCAACCAACAAATGCCTGGCTATTTGTTCATTGTATGTTTACTTTCGTGGAAGAAAAATATAAATACAACACCCAATAAAGTATGTAGGCCTACAATATTTTCTAAGTATGTCCATTATATGCATGTTCATGGTTTAATTATTTTAGCATAGGCCTACCTCCATAAACCGGAAAGATTTGTGGGTCCCGTACGTTTCCGTTCAAGGCAATAAGTCAGTATGTATAGCCACTGTCAATAGTTAAGGAAGCTTGTAGTTTAACGTGACCGTTAATCTCGCGATCATGAGACACGGGACCTCCTTTTTACGTGGAATCCGAACCACAGGACATGGCATTTAACTTCGAAAATCTCACATGCATGGTATGGTGAGAGGCATACAGCTTGACCGCTGCACCACCACGCCCCCTCGGTCAATAGTTACTCATAGTAGTAGTAATAATAATTGTATTTATCTTCATTGTCTTAAGGGGCAGATGACCTACGTAGGCCTAGTTGTTAATTCCCTTAAAACAAATATCACAACTACCACCGATCACTATTAGTCTCAACAATAGTACATTATGCAACGAGCCTATAATGGCAATAATTAAGACACGAGTATGTTTATAGAACGAGCGAAGCGAGTTTTATAACTTCCATACGAGTGTCTTAATTACCATTATAGGCGAGTTGCATACGACTATTTATGTTCGACGATAATTATAACTTTATTATATGTTTTAACATAAATATTCATAAATATCTGTGGGATTCAGTAACTTCAGTTAGTGAACAGAGCGCGCTGGGTGGTTTGCTGACTGAACAGAGCGCATGCATGGGTCAAAGAATTTCGAAGGCAGAGACCATTTACTTTGCTTGGCAATGCTATTGTTTACAGCCTGCATGATGTCTAGTGCCGATGAGAACTAGCATTCACTAATATTGTCACCGAAGTCGTTTGAAAGCAATGGGCTGTGTAGAAACTTGAGTTGGGTATATTACGGTACAGTGCTATTTCTTGTCTCATGTTCGCCAGTTTATTTACGCGAACATATGGGACGGTGCACTTTCCATGTCGGTAATTTATATAGAAGGATGCTGTGCTGCTAACTTCCGGACGTAGATTCATATTTTTTTGCATATGTCATAATATTTTCTTGTTACCGTAAAGGTTCGTGCTGATTTTGTCTTTGTGTTTGGGATTGTAACTACAATGGTTGATCCGATATCCAATTTGAACTTTAAAATCATGTAATTCATGTCCGATATGTTGGATTTTGAGCGCATGCGCGAAACTATCCTTACCTAGTTGGTCAATGAATGAGGTCTGATTGGCTGGAGAAACTGATCATAATGAAGAATAGTACTATAATGACCCTCATTATGATACAGTTTTCTGATATATAATATTTACATTTCGACATCGGCGAACATAAAGACCATTAAATGGCAAACGTTGCGGGAGGAGTTTCATATCATCTTCTATGGCATACTAATATTTCACATATACTCAGTAATAATGGACCCCATGACATTAAGGAGGTCACCACCACCACGATAAGGCAAGCTGCTGCAAGTTTAGAGATGGGAGTTTCGAATCTCAGCGCTGATAGTGGCTATCCTGAGTGTGGGTATTTCCAGCTTTTGCCACACTCCCTCCGGGATAGTTGCTTATTTCAAGTTCCGGGGTACATACCCTTTCGTCGACCCTAATAATTACCATTATAAACACTACTACAGTCATCACAAAAACACTGGTTATCCGACGAATTGAACACACACCTAAGTACATGGGGCTGAAGACCAAGATGTTCCTAGCCCCTAAAACAAAATTGGCCCATACTAGTAGACATAGATTTAATAGCCTGAGTGTTATGGATCTGATGATGATCGCTTGACAATGAAAACTGGTTATCGAAGTGGATTTATTAATCTCAAGCATTTTTTTCAGGATTAGGGAACCACCCAATACAATTGGGTACAATCGTTTTGACCGACTGAAAATCATTAATCTCGATTACTAAGGCAACAATAAATAATGACTTCAAACACCATAATAAACAACGCTTTCTTCTAGTTTGGGGAAGAGATTGAAGTCACAAGGACTCGTGTCCGGTAATGATGATCGTGTGGCCTCAGGAGAGGCTGAGTGCAGGTCTTTCTATTTGACGTTCGTGGGCGGCCTGCGCGATGCAATGAGGATGAAGTGATGATGAAGACGTCACTTACTTCCAGTCCCCAAGCCACGGGAATTAACCCCAGGAGATTAAAATTCCTGATGGCTCGGCGGGAATCGGACCCAGGGCACTTCGTGCCAAAGCCTAGCGCGCTAACCATCTAAACACGGAGCCGGTCGTGTCCGGTGCATAGGGTGGATGCTTCAGGACATCGCACCTCCAATCATGCCAACATTTCCCTTACAGGAGCAGCATATACGCAGTGAGCATTGTCGTGCACCCAATAATGAGTTGTTGTTGATCCATTGAGGGGCTTTGCGACATCGTGATCATGTATCCCCGTGTACTTGACTGAGAGTAGAATTTGTTTGATATCCTGTGTTATTGTGATGACTGTGTAAGTGTGTGTATTTGTAATTCAGATGAGGATTGGGAATGAAACGGCCGTGTCCTTAATTTAGGAACCATACCGGCATTCCCCTGGAATCGAAGTGGAAAACCACTTCCAGGATGGTTGAGATGGGAATCAATCCCGCTTCTTTTCAGTTTTACCTCAAAAGGCCGAGTTTACCTCGTACCAGCCCTCGGACCAGAATTACGTCTCTTTACAGAGCCAGGAATCGAACCCGGGTCTCCGCAGTGACCGCCAAGAGATCTACCCACTACGCAACCAGGCGGATGCACCCAATAAGCAAACGCAGTACAGGAGAACGATGGTACTATAATATTAATACTATCGTATGGCCTCGGGTGTCGGGTGCAAGCTTTGTTAATTGACGCCCAGAGGCCAACTTACATATCGAATTTTATCGCTCCTTGGAGCGCTATGAAAGTCATGGAAGTTAGATATGTAAGCTCCTTGACACTATAGCGCTTTCTAGTAGACCTTTTTGTGTTGGTGGAAAATCCCGAGATTAATTTTGACATTATAAACACGGCCTACTGAATTCAAATGGGTTCTTCAACATGTCAACAACGTATGAGATGCGTACCGTGATTTTTGTCGCCTTTAAAAAAACTTAGAACGGCCAGGAGCGAACCTGCAAGCTTGGGATTGATAGTCCGACACGATAACCACCCACCCACCGTGGCAAGTAACGATGCTACTGCACACTATGTATGTTTAGGCGATATATTGCTGTACTTACATACACACAACTACCTTCTTCCGAGTCTTCCTCGTTGCGTAGTGGCTAGCATTCTTGGCTGACACCGTGGAGGCCCGGGTTTGATTCCCGGCTCTGCTAAGAAATTTAATTCTGTTCTGATGGCTGGAACGGAGTACACTCAGCCTCGTGAGGCAAAACTGAGAAGTGGTGTGTCCGATTCCTACCATCCCCGAAGTGGTTTTCCGTGTTTTCATATTTCTACTCCAGGTAAATTCTGGGATGGTACCTAACGTAGGGCCTCGGCCGCTTCCTACCCATATCGTACCTCAATTATAATTAGTCACACTGGTACAGACATCGCAGTGACACAGGTTACCAGACAAATTCTACACACGCCCAAGTACACAGGGCAACATGACCACGATGTTGCAATGCCCCTACAAGAATCATCAACAACAACAACACCAACTTTCTTCCGATTACATGGAGGAGTAGAGTCCAAAAATAATTGTATTGTACATGTAAGTGCATCATGCGAAGCCTCCGTGGCTTAGGCGGCAGCACGCTGGCCTCTCACCGCTGGGTCCGTGGTTCAAATCCCGGTCACTCCATGTGAGATCTGTGCTGGACAAAACGGAGGCAGACAGGTTTTTCTCCGGGTACTCCGGTTTTCCCTGTCACAATTTCATTCCAGCAACACTCTCCACTATCATTTCATTTCATCTGTCATTCATTTAATCATTGCCCCAGAGGAGTGCGTCAGGCCTCGGCAGCCGGCACAGTTCATATCCTCGCCGCTAGATGGGGGCTTCATTCATTCCATTCCTGACCCGGTCGGAGACTGGAAGCAGGCTGTGGATTTTCATTTCATGTAAGTGCATCATGCCCATTATTTTCATGTATGTGGCGATTCGAGTTGTGTGTGTGCCTCACTACCAAGCAATCAAACGATGGATATCCGATCGATATATTTTAATTCCGTGCAAGGGACTGGGTGTTTGTCATTAGTCTGGAGAGGAGATCTTTGTGGTTTCCAGAGGACAGCCTATTGTGTAGCCTAGTGCAAATGTACCTCAACTGTGCATGTCTAATGTGTCTGTCCGCCTCATTGCGTAGTAGCTAACACTCTTGGCTATCACCATGGAGGGCCGTGGTCGATTCTCGGCTCCGCCAAGAAATTTAATTCTGGTCTGAGAGATGGGACGAGGTACACTCAGTCTCATGAGGCAAAACTGAGGAGAGGCAGGCTCGATTCATACCTCAGCCATCCTGGAAGTTGTTTTCCGTAGTTTCCCACTTCTCTCCGGGCAAATGCCGGGCTGGTACCTAACGTAAGGCCATGACTCAAATCTTACCTCGATTACAAGTACTCACACTAGTACAGACATGGCAATGGCACAGGTTATCAGACAACCTCTACACACACACAATTACCCGGGGATATATGAACATGATGTCGCAAAGTACCTAAAGAATCAACAGCAACATCAACTCTAATGTGTCTGGCTTGAAAACCGCCACTGGCATTTGTCCTCGATTTCCTATGCCCGGAGTGCGAGCAATGCCTCTGTGGATGAAGAATCTCCCATTTAAAGAGTGTAAAATAAGATACAGTGATGATGAATAATTGTTGTTTTAAGGCGCCTAACATCTAGGTTATCGGCCCCAAAAATATACAGTAGTATGGGGCAGGTATAGTATATAAAGTCACGTCTCAAGACTTAAAATTGAAGCAAACACAACAAATTCAAGATACTCTGCTGGAAATTACTTGAAATTATAATAATAGTCTAATAATAATTATAATAATTTGGCACTAACATCCACAGGATGGCCACCTCCAGATTGCCAAATAAACTACTTGGTATCATAACACAGAGTGAATGCGGCACAGAATGGCTTAAAGAGGTACAGAGAGTCTTACAAGTATTCAGTATACAAAATTTCGAAACCGAACTGAATGCCAGACGAAAATCGCGAATGTTATTGAAGATGATAATTGTTGTTTTAAGGGGCCTAACATCTAGGTTATCGGCCCCTAATGTTTCGGGTGATCGTGAAGATGATAATGAAAGGTAAACTCTAACTAAAACTAACTACTAATTTATATACTAGAAGAAGAAATGAAAAAAAAGAGAATAAGGCAAATAAAGGACAGGAGGAAAATAAATGCCCTCAACTCTCGAAGAATGCGCATTGAGGGACTTGGAAGGAAGGAGAGCCATGAAAGGCAGATAGGAAAGTGAAAGAGGAGAGGGTCCGCCCCAGAGGTAATGGATAAAAGGGTTAAAACTGGACCCAGCTCAGGAATCCCTCGGGATCGCCAACTCCCGAACTCACCAGCCGTGAGCCTCTGAGGGTGTAGCAGTATCTAAGGGTGCACCAGAAGTGGTGGGGCTACATACACCCTGCCTCCTTGAGGGCCTTGAGCAGAAGGCAGGAGAGAACACGAAAAGAAAAAGAAGGCTGACCCCTCGCAGAAGGAGGGTATCAGAAAGAATGAGACAAGGGCCAATTAAGGCGGGAAAGGAAGAGACTCCCCAGGCCTCGGATACCCTAATACCGTCGGGGTCGGAAGAGAACAAGAGTTGACCAAGTGAGGTCGTCAGGAAAGAAGCCGGAGAGGAGCCCGGCACAAGTAAGTGGAAACAATGCCGGACTCAGATGGGGCCCCGTGGTCGCCAACCCACGTCCCACTAGATGTGAGCCCCTGGGAGGCGCGAATGTTAAGTTTGAACCAAGATCATTACGACAACCTGTGAAAAAGTGAACGGATGAGGGGAAGATGGAGTAATTCGCGCGAATGAAGAGATTTTGGGAGGAGCGGAAGAGACACGCCTCCAAATGGCATCATGTTATCAAGATTAATCGCTCTCCTGTAGGGGAAATAAATAAATAATTGTAATAATATATGTCTGCCAATTATTATTCACGTTATCAATGGAAGTTGGGGATGAGACACGATGAAAGGCTATGTGACGGGTGGTTTTTACGGTCGGATTCCTTTCCTGATGCCAACCTAAAAAGAGGACTTAATGAGAGATGAAATGAATGAAGATGAATGAAACTGAGCAAGGATGTGGAAGGAAGTGGCCGTGGCCTATTAGAAGATACCATCCTAGCATTTGCCTGGAGTTAAAAATGGGGGGAAACCACGGAATATCATTTCAATGATGGCCGACGGTGGGGCTCGAGCCCACGTCTACCGATTCCACAGATAGCTTGGAAAGTTGCCCTAACGCTACGCGTTAGTGGGCTTAGCTACGTTGTCGGCGAAATAATATATTGTTATTATTACAAATAATAATAATAATAATATTAATATACAGTTTTTCCTTATTTTTATGGCACTGCGGAGCCTGTGCTGGCCAAGGGCTGGGTTTGCTACGGAGTGCGCACGCACCAATTCGCCACTTCAAAACCCCTTTTTGGAACATTAACATTATAAAGCCAAAGAGTTGTAATATTTCAAATATACTTCTCTGAGGTAAAACTGAGACAGAATTTTATAATCTCAGCACTTTCTTTATTATTATTCTAGCTAATGGAAGGCGAGTTCTTAAAGGCATTTCTAATTAAAAGAATATTTACTTCACATCGTTTAAGAGTTCAACAGGTAAACATCAAGAAAAGTTTCATTCTAGTATTCATTTTTATAGAAATTCAAACCTTCATGTTAAATCGACACTCTAAATGTTTGCGGTGTTGTTGCTCACTTTATGATGATGATGATGATGATGATGATTATCATTGTTGTTTTAAGGGTCCTAACATCTAGTTTATCGGTCCCTATTGGTTTGGGTGATAGTGAAGGATGAGATGAGAATGAAAACTATAACTCACATAATACTAACTACAGACTTACATACTAGAAGAAGAAATGGTAAACAAATAAAGAACAGAAAGAAAAGAAATGCCCTCAACACTCGAAGAATGAGGATTGAGGTACTTGAAATGAAGGAGAGCCATGAAAGGCAGATATGAAATGGAAAGAGGAGAGGGCCCACCCCAAAATCAGTAGAAGAAGGGGGAAGAATGGACCCAGTTCCGGAATCCCCCGGGATCGCCAACTCCCGATCTCACCAGCCGTGAGCCCCTGAGGGCGTAGCAATATCGATGGTGCACTAGAAGTGGTGGGGCTACATACACCCTGCCTCCTTGAGGGCCTTGAGCAGAAGGCAGGAGGAAACATGAAAAGAATAAGAAGGCTGACCCCTCGCAGAAGGAAGGTATCAGGAAAGATGAGACAAGGGCCAATTAAGGCGGGAAAGGAAGAGGCTCCCTTGGCCTCGGGTACCCTAATTCCGTTGTGTTCGGAAGAGAACAAGAGTTGAACAAGAGAGGTCGACAGGAAAGAAGACGGAGACGAGCCCGACACAAGTAAGTGGAAGTAATGCCGGACTCAGCTGGGGTCCCGTGGTCGCTAACCCACGTCCCACAAGAACATTCCAACTTTAAAATGACCAGATCATATTTAAGGTAATGCATATGCAGTTGCCAGATGCCTTCGAAGTAAGTTTTCAAGTGAATTGCAGATTGGGCATTCAAGCAGTACATTGTACATCTCATGAAGCACACACAACGAACAAACATTACAAATACATTCATATTTGATTTTAACTTATAAAGAAAATCCTTTGAGTTATAAAAATTACAAATTCCTTTTGTCTTTAAATCTTGAGAGCAACACAGCAATTTTATAAGTTTTTATAGGATGATTTATATTTATTGGTTATATTTTTGGTTAAATTGTAACAGATTTTATTTCGATAGATTGGGAATACGTTAAGAGAAGCTCAAAATTACTATACTGTAGTTTCAATTACTTGCAACTTGATATTTTTTAATTTTTTTCCGACAACTTAAGATTGCTGATATGACCATATTGTGGACGAAACTAATCCTGGTGGGCTATATTAAACACCTTATTATATATGAATTGCAGCCAATGGCCATAGCAGGGTATTTTGATTGAACGCCTTTAGGCTCCCAACAAGTACAATTTCAAGTAGTTCCAACTTTGGCTACCAGATGCTACTCTCACTAACACCTAGTGGCGAACGTTGGAACTTGATAGAGCGTTTCTAACAAGCCAAATATAACCAACAAATTTTTCTACACACTACCAAGCAGTGGTAGGTTCTCTTACGTTCCATTAATCTACGACATGAGCCCGCCGGCTTAACTTCCCCTCCCAAGGAAGGCATACTGAAGGATTTTAACGCTCCTAAAAATCGGACGACTTCAGCTGAGTTTGAACCCGTGATCCTGGGCATAGCAGTTCAGCATGCTACCGGCTACGCCACCGAATAACATATTTATTGAATATTGGTGGTTTTATTTAATACCATTTATATTTCAACAAACATAATAGTTCAATAGGAACCGAAAAATAAATTATAGAATCAAAATTAAACAGGCCTACGTACTGAATCCCAAAAAAGTTGTATAGTTTAACATTGCTGACTAATCTGTGCTGATAATTTCTCCCTGTCAAGTTTTAAAATTAGGGAGAAATGCGATTAAGATGGGTAATTAAAGATTGTCTTCTACCACTTTTGTGAAGATAAGGCATAAGGTGGGAATTTCTTTATTTCTTGGTAAAACTCACTATAGAACAGAACCAGTAAATTTTCAGCAACCTGTGGTCTCCAGATTATGCCTACTTGTTTGATGCATGTGTACAATTTTTTTCAATTCTATCTGGTATTGTCTCGAAAGTGGTCGTTGCCATGAGAAAAGCATCGTCGGAGCTTTATCATGGAAAACCATCTCAAGTCTTGCCCACGCATCGGCGAAGATTGAACTCATCCGTCTACAAACAAACAAATAAATAAATAAATTTATAAAAATAATTTTAAAAAAATACAGAAATAAAAAGTAAACAAATAAATAAATGTACCATTGATGAGTGCTTGGACTCGCTGTGATATTCTTGAAGGTTACTAACAAATACACATCGCTATTCATATTAAATGGAAAATAACGCATTCAAACTAATTATCCCAAATAAATTTGTATTAAGACGATTAAAATATATTTTGTTTTTAACTAACAAAGCCCCATCCGTTTTAGCTTCAATTAGAGGGGATCATAAGAGCTTCGCACTTAAAAATAGAACAATTATTGCTGCTGCTAATTGGAAGGATGAATGAATATATGGTGCCCGGAAGTAAATGTTGTTGTTGGATGATTTAGCGGCCTTTCACTAACGGTACATGATCATGTAACTCCATGTACTTGGGTGTGTGTAGAATCTGACTGATCACTAGCATCGGTTTGATGGCTGTAATGGTGTGTGAATTTGTATCCGGGGTAAGGAGTTTTGGTAGGAGGTGACTGTCGCCTTAATATAGATACCATTCTGGCATTTACCTGAATTAGAAGTGGGGAAACCAAGGAAAAAATAACTTCTAGGATGGCTGAGGTAGGAATCTTGTCAGTTCTGCTTCATGAGGCTAGTGTAACCTGTTCCAACCCTCAGGCAAGAATTAAATTCTATGTCAGAGTGGGGAATCAAGCCTGGAACTCAGGGTTGACAGTCAAGCAGCGTCCCTGTACGTAGGCAACACCTACTGCAGTACCGTATAGTGGGTAGTCTATACTGTGGCAGATTTCAAAAGGGGTGTTTGTAGCGATTGCATGTAAATGACGGCAGGTGGTAGCATTGTTAGGTGCTAAATGTCAACAGAATACTGTTGTACAGCTAAGGTGTATCTCAACAATCCACATAGTCTTCAAGAATGCATCAGAACATTTCTGATGAGATTGCAGCAATTCCAGCGGTCCAGCTGCGATCTGCCTTCCGCAACTTGCTGACCAGGGTTGAAAAGAGCCAATAGATGAATGGTGATCAGTTTCAACATCTGCTATAAGCAGGTTAGTGAACTATTTCCATTCCTTTGGTGTGTTTCTTTGCAACCTGGAACTATGTTACCCGGGCCACTTTTATTTGCCACCCCTGTATAGCGACAGGATGGATGTGCAAGATGTGTTATCAAACTCAGTGAAACAGTATCATTCCGGTTTTCATGGTATGGCATTCGTACCGTACATCTCAGCAACTCTCCCATAAAGTTTTACTAATGAGGTGACCATCATACGCAAACACCGGATCATACTATGCTCTTCCATGTTTGACCATGTTTCCTTGTGTTCAGCTATCTTTCTACTGTTATTGCGAGGGTTTGAATCTTCATATATAAAATCTGATGCCTGCATGTTAAACCTGTAACCCTGGCGGAATATTCATACACGAGGAGAAATATGTTACCATGAGAGAGCTCCTGTTGCATTTTGTATTGAAACTCTTTTTTACACGGATTTGATCCTAGCGGAACTGCATGAGCAGACTTTCCCAATGAGATATATATGAGAGGTATATGTGTTTCGACGGAAAGAGACACGCAGGCATTTTGTAAAGTTCAGAAAATAATAATAATGTTATTGGTTTTACGTGCCTTTTAGAGACGCTGGGGTGCCAGAATTTTGCCCCGAAGGTGAGCCTTAACGTGCCAGCAAATCTACTGACACGTCTCACTCACATTTGCGCAGTAGGATTCGATCCTGAAACCTTGGGAATAGCAGGTGAGAACGTTACCGCTGAGTCACGTAGACAGCCAAGTTCAGAAAAGAAAAGAATGATATTTGTTAATAATACAGTATCTTATATAATCCCACACGTTTGTAGTACTTTATGTATGCATTAACTTTCAGCGTCCATTTTGCACAAGCAGGCATTTTTGTAGTCAGGTTGACAGTGTGTTGGTTTCATACATAGGGAGTGCGAAGTTTAAGGTTGTCAAATTACCCACCGACCGACGCTGGGGTTCTATTTGGTTCTTCAGTTGATTGATAGCAAAATGAGGAAGATGGAAGGACGGTTGGGAGAACTAGCCATCTCTTTCCAGGACAAGATTGAATGCGTGCGTCAGATACCAAAGTCCATGAAGACTGACGATTCACAATTCTCACTCTATAATAATTGGAGTTTCCTTAAATCTGAACGTCAGATCTGTACACCATCGTGTGTGTGAAGTTAGATTCCTCGCATGCGGCAGGTTTTTACGAGGAGCTTATGCAAAACTACGCTAAATCAAATATTTAAATAAACATTGAAATTACCGGTATGTGAAAATATACTTTTAGGTACGTTGAATGAGATTTTAAGAAATCAGTCGTCCAATATTATTGATAATGCATAATGGACGTTACTTCAAAATACCTCTCATCATTATGTAATAAGGGCACGTTCATAACAGATAATTAATGGCTCTTTGCACATAATTGATTCAATTCAAGCGACAACAAATATTATTATTGCGTGATCGAGACGCTTTGTGTGATACTGCTATAACCATATGGAGCGTGAGTTTCGTCATGCGGGATGTATATTCAATATAATGATGTTATATGAAATGAACCGAATTCCTCACCATTATATACCTTTGTGCGCGATTAGAGATAATTAGATCAGAACAATCATATCACCGGCCTTATACATTCAGACCCATTACAACATTTTCAGGAAATTCCTCTCTGATTGTTATGAAAATGAAGGGACGTATTGATATATAATCAGAAAGAGAAGTCAATATTGTGTTTCAGATTGGAGCGACTGGTTTTCTAGAATTCTGAATACAGTGGATTTATGTAGAATATAATCTTTAGCAAACGTATTACTACGTACCTTGCAACAGAATGTTACTTTGAATGAATTTCATAAAAAGCCAATGATTCAGGATTGTAACCAATCCAAACATACCGTACATATAGTGCATACACAAGACAAATGTAACACTCACTTTGTCCTTTATCTAACATTGAAAGGCAGATATCGAAACTGTGTGCATTGAGTAGTCAACAATCTGAGAACGAAGCACATCCTCGTGGTAAGTAACAACTACTGATGAAAATGAAAATCCACAGCCTGCTTCCAGTCGACCGACCGGGTCAGGGAATGGAATGAATGAAGTCCCCATCTAGCGGCGAGGATATGAACTGTGCCGGCTGCCGATGCCTGTCGCACTCCCCTGAGGCAATGACTAAATGAACGACAGATGAAATGAAATTATAGTGGAGAGTGTTACTGGAATGAAATCGTGACAGGGAAAACCGGAGTACCCGGAGAAAACCCTGTCTGCCTCCGCTTTATCCAGCACAAA
Source organism: Meconema thalassinum (assembly GCA_946902985.2). Taxonomy (NCBI): domain Eukaryota; kingdom Metazoa; phylum Arthropoda; class Insecta; order Orthoptera; family Tettigoniidae; genus Meconema; species Meconema thalassinum. Next base: position 1,072,283,640 of record OX336389.2, read on the forward strand.
TCTCACATGGAGTGACCGGGATTTGAACCACAGACTCAGCGGTGAGAGGCCAGCGTGCTGCCGCCTAAGTCACGGAGGCTCTAACAATTATTGATACAAGTAGCAATTGATGATCTTGATCAGAACATTTATTTATGTATATATTTATTTATCGTATGGCTTTTAGTGCCGGGAGTCACCAAGTATTTGCTCGGCTCGCCAGAGGCTGTAGCTGCATCAAGCGGATACACATGGGGTGAGCTACAAATTCCGTTCAATTTCAAGTAGTTCCAACTCTTGCTACCAAATGCCACTGACATCTAGTGGTGAACGTTGGAATTTTCATAGAGCGTTTCAATGAAATCTAACCTAGAAATTTAGCTTCACACATGTTTAGTTAGTGGAAGGATCTTTTACTTGCCTTAAATCTATGACATGGGACCGCCGGCTTTACTTCCCCTCCAAAGGAAGGCATACTCAAGGATTTGAACGCTCTTCAAAAATCCGACGACTTCGGCCGGGTTCGAACCCGCCATCTTGGGCACAGCCGTTCAGCATGCTACCAACTACGCCACCGAATGAAACCATATGCCTAGTCATGAGTAGAGTGAGACTTGGAACTGAAAACACTGTGGAACTCGTACACGAGCAACCTGCAATTCGGGCAGGTGCTCTTTGTAGCTACATCACACACAGTACTGTCCACACCACGATCGTGGGGGTCTACGTTGCTTCACGTCCGTAGGTATAACCTTCAATTACCCTACACGTGTCCCCCGGGTGGTGCTAAGAAAGCAACAGCGATAAGATGAGACCGAACTGTCGGAAAAGACCTCTCGGTCAAAGAAAGAACACGAAGGAAATGTGCAGTCCTTTTCAGGACCCACAAGTTCGTAGAATTGGACCATCTCTGCGCATCTGTCAACTGAATATCGAAGGGATAAGTCGAGCGAAATGTGATTATCTTTCCAGGCTCTCGCAGAAATATGCAGTTGATGTCATCGTGCTCCAAGAAACACACACAGCAGACGAACTACAGTTACAGAGTAGAGGTAAAATACCAGGCTTTAAATTGATAGCCTATAACTGCCATCAAAATTACGGCCTTGCAACGTACGTCAAGAATTATATAACAAATTACCAGCCACTCTCAGTAAACTCTGAAAATGAAATTTTTACTACTGCAGTCAAAATTGAAAACTTGACGATAGTTAATGTTTACAAGCCACCAAATACTAATTGGCCTAATCCCCCTCTACCATCTCAACAACATCCTACTATATTCCTTGGCGACTTCAACAGTCATCATCATCTTTGGGGATACAACAAGAATGACCTTAACGGCAAAGCTCTTGTGGACTGGATGGAAACGGAAAACCTGAAATTGATTTATGATGCTAAAGACCTGCCTACTTTTAATTCAGCTCGCTGGTCTCATGGCTACACCCCAGATCTATGTTTCACAACTCAGCTTCACAATTCACTCACGCAAGCTCGACGAACGGTGCTCAACGATTTCCCACATAGTCAACACAGACCTGTTATCTTGGAGGTGGGGATGTCTATACCTGTTATACAATCACATCCTAAACCGAGATGGAACTTCAAGAAAGCCAACTGGACTGAATTTGCAAAGCAAACAGACTCTAATATCAGTTGGATCAAACCAACATACAACAACTACAGCAGATTTGTTGGGGTCATTAAAGGTGCAGCCAGGCGATGCATTCCTAGGGGATACCGCAAAGAGTACATCCCTGGTTGGAGTGCAGAGAACGAGGAATTGCTAAGAGAATATGAAGAACATCCTACTTCTGACAATGCAGCAGGTCTCCTCCAATCCCTGGATGAGAGTCGAAGAAAGATCTGGCATGAAACAGTAGAATCCCTAGATTTCACCCACTCTAGCAGGAAAGCCTGGTCTATCATTAGGAAATTAGATTCATCAAACCCTGCAACTAAAAGATCGGAAACTGCCATCAACCTGAATGATTTTGCTAAACATCTAGTATCAGTTTCCAAGAACACAAAAGACAATCAAACCAAAAGGGATATCAAATTACAGTTGAACACCAAGAAAAGAGCAGCCATACAGTCTTCTGAATTCTCCATTGCATTCCAAGAAGAGGAAACTAAAGATGCAATGAAAAGTATGAAACTAGGGAAAGCAGCTGGATTTGACGGAATATACCCTGAATTTCTGGTTCACTGTGGACCAGCTACAGTAAAATGGCTAACCAACTTCCTTTCAAATATCCTGCAAACTGGAAACATCCCACCTCTGATGAAGAAAACAAAAATAATAGCCATACTGAAACCAAATAAAGATCCCACAAAAATGGAAAACTATCGTCCAATAGCACTTCTCAGTGTCACATACAAGCTTCTTGAGCGCCTGATCTATAATAGAATTTTTGAAACAATCAACAACCACATTCCTATAGAGCAAGCAGGATTCAGACCTGGGAGAAGTTGTAGCGATCAGGTACTTTCTCTCACTACGCACATAGAGAATGGGTATGAGAAGAAATCAATAAGTGTGGCTGCCTTTTTGGATCTGTCAGCGGCCTATGATACTGTTTGGCGAGAAGGACTCCTATTGAAATTTGTGAGTGTTATCCCATGTCGTAAACTTGTGGCCTTACTTAACAATATGCTAAGTAATAGGTACTTTCAGATCTACTCTGATAATGACAGAAGTAGAGTGTTTACATTAAACGATGGTTTACCTCAAGGATCTGTCCTGGCTCCCCTCCTTTTCAGTCTGTACATACACGACTTACCGGAAACATCTTCAAGAAAATTCATTTATGCTGATGACATTTGTTTGGTGACTCAGTGCTCCGAATTTTCTGACGCTGAAACTACTTTATCCGCTGATCTGGAAGCCTTGGGTGTATACTTCAAGAAATGGTGCCTCCACCTAAATCCTCAGAAAACAGTTGTATCTGCATTTCACCTACGCAACAGACAATCTAATTACAAACCAGAAGTCGAATTCAGAGGCCAAGTGTTACCGTACTGCAGTACACCAAAATACTTGGGAATAACACTAGACAGAACTCTGACTTTTAAGCAGCATCTATCAAATGTGGCTGCTAAAGTCAAAACTAGAAATAATATACTTCAGAAACTTGCTGGTACATCATGGGGAGCTAATACTCAAGTTCTAAGATCCACAGCTTTAGCCCTATCGTATTCTGTTGCTGAATACTGCTGTCCAACCTGGATCAATAGTGTTCACACTAAGAAGATAGATGTGCAACTCAATCAGGCAATGCGAATAATCACGGGATGTATTCGGAGCACGAACACACTATGGCTGCCTGTTCTCAGCAACATTCCACCTCCAGCCCTAAGAAGATCAGATGCTCTCCTAAATTTATGGGAAAACATTCAGCAGAATCCCCAGCTACCCATTCATCACGATATTGCACAAGCAGAACATCAACGCTTGAAATCAAGGAAACCACCATGGCGCTCAGCAGTCAACCTTGAAGGATCCTCTTTCAATGTTAACAATTCATGGAAAATACAGTGGGAGCAGTCTTCAGTAATCAACAAACATCTAGTTGAGAACCCTTCTAAGCGGATACAAGGATTCGACCTCCCCAGGCGACAGTGGAGGATCATCAACCGGATTCGAACTGGACAAGGCAGATGTGGTTACCTACTGCACAAATGGGGATGGGCTAGCTCTGCAAATTGTGACTGTGGTGCCTCCTTACAGACAATCCTTCACATTGTTGCTGACTGTCCTCTTCGAGCGTTCGAAGGAACGATAATAGACGTCCACCATAAATCGAAGGGAGCAGTAGAATGGGTCAAACAACTAGACCTAGAATTATAAAATTGTACGAGCTTGTGACTGCACATTTGTCCATTCATTTTGTATATATATATATATGTAAAATCCATCTACATGCATTCTTCATACGATAAATAATAAATAACCACGATCGTAGGTTACTTCTGGACGATCTACTGTGTAGTGATTTCAATAGGTAACAACGGTCACTTTTGTGTGTGGACTGAGATTCTCACTGCAGTAGATTCAGGTTCATGTCTCGACGACGATATCACTTTCAATTCTTAAAAGATTGTTTGTGATGTTTGAAGCCATTTTTCAGTGTTGCCTATGTAAACAAAAGTTTGGTGCTTTTCAGTCGGTCAACACGAATGTACCCAAAAAGAGTTGGGTTATGTCCTAATCCTGAAATAAATTATATGAGATTAATAAATACACTAGGATGACCAGTTTCGATCGTCAAGCGATCATCATCAGATCCATTACACTTGGGCTATAACATCTATGTTTGAGAATACAGGTGAAAAATATTTACAATATGTACAATTATTTAGTTGCAGTATTGGTAATACAACTGTCGGTGTATGCTATGTTAGGTGAAATGCTAAAATGGTGATAAAAATCCGGAGTTTGTCTGTTTGGGGTGATTATATGGTTATACAAAATCAGCTATGGTTATACTGTAATAATACAGGCTGATACTTATCCGGTTGTCTTCCTGACTGGAACTTCGAGTAGTTTCGTGTTCACTCTAGCACCAGTTTTGGTCGACTAACCCGGGTGTTAACTGGACGAAACTGGTTTTTCCTTTCTCCCCCCTTTGTTCCTGTGTGCTTTCTGAGGTCAGTGCTATGCTTATTTGTGTGACGTTGCCAAATCTAGATAAGAATGTATGTTATTGAATACAGGAAGATTTACAACAATTAAAGACCGTGGAACTGTCTTCGCCACGCGTGGACTAAAAAGCCATTCAACTAAGCGCTGCCCGGTCTATTGAAGACGTCTTGGCACCTTTAATATTGCCGCACATACCGGCCTAGGTTTATTGCAGAAAAAGTACATAACTTAGTACACCTGATCCAGATAACATTTACCTATTAACCACCGCTATTTCCCCCCTTTTTTTTCTAGCTTGGCTGTATCGCTAAGTTGTGTCTTGTTTCCTACAGGGTGTGTTTTTAGTAGAGTGAAAAGGGGTGAACTCTCCATAAAAGTGTGTTCATTTAGATTGTTGGGATTGTTTCGTTTGGCTAGGTGAATCTCGATTGCTTCCTTTATGTCGAGAGCTCTGCCTTTCGATTCGTGATGAATTATTTTTAGGTCAGTCTCGATTTTAGTAAAGCTGTGCCCCGTGTCACACATATGTTTGCATACGGCTGAAAAGCACCAAACGTTTGTTGTCTTAACAGTTTCATTCTCATTCACGACAAAAATGCCTCAGTTATCAATTTCCGAGCTATGGTTATTCAATAAGACATATTTCTACCAACTCTAGACGCTTCATTACTGGATCCTTTTATAGCCTGCATATTCAACCTTACTACTATTTGCAAACATAGGGACAAATGAAGGCGTACAGTATGTCAAGCTTCTGTGTTGGTGTGCACCTGGAGTAGGAACTGCACGCGTGTGTTGCCAGACCCCTTCATGAATGTCCAGGACTCATGCCCTAAGGAGAGTTCAAAATTGGTCTTCAAGTGTCGAAATGTTTATTACATTTGATCACAAAAAATTCTATGAGAAAGAGAGCATTGAATGGTCTGGAGGCGCTTACAATCCGGACAGGACCACTGCCATGCACACAAGGTCCCATCTGGAGGAATACAAGCAGTTCCGTGACGAACTAAAGTGCCAACATTTTTTAACATTGAAGATCCAATCCTTATTCCTCTATTTAGAGCGATTTAGAGTAATAAATTTATCTAAGGAATTATTCTGGTGGCACTAGCATTATAAGATTTGCTACAAATAAAACTGAAATAGTGCAGCCTGATAGAGCAGTACTGTATGTCCAAAATTGTTTCCCTGTATGAATTCTGAGATATTGTGAGTTTACGTGTCAAATGCCGAGGTTGACTGTACCCCTCAGACCAGAATTTAATTTACTGACAGAGCCGGGAATCAAACCCGGACCTGAGAGGTGACAGTCAAGAATGATAGTAAGTACACCATTAGGTGGTCTTGCACATGTCAAGCAAGGTCTATGGTTTGATTCCTTTCACATAGTAATTATTATTTTAATGTTATCTAAGTTGTTTCTTGATTATGGGTCTAGAAATTTGTTACAAATTAGTAATGCGGTATATCAATTTCTACTGGTAGAAGACCCCACGACGTAACCGTGCGTGTCAATTCGCGTGCTACGACCGCGATGGGTAGCTGCAGCAAGCCCGCAGATCTGAGGTACAAATCCCGACGCTGATAGCGGCTATCCTGAGTATGGTTTTCTCCCACACTCCCGCCAGGGAAATGCCGGGATAGTATCTTATTTCTAAACCTGGGACATCTACCCTCTCCCTATCCCTAATACAGCACACTACTATAGTCACAACACACACCCTAGTACACGGAGCTGATGACCAAGATGAATTATTATCGGCTAAGAACAATTATTTATCGCCGGCCCTGTGGTGTTGGGGTAGCGTGTGTGCCTCTCACCCGGAGGCCACGGGTTCGATTCCCGGCTCCGTAAGGGATTTAAGAAACTGACGTGAGGGCTGGAACGGGGTGCACTCAGCTTCGTGAGGACAATTGAGTAGCTGTCTGACAATGAGACAGCGCTCCGGACACGAAAACCAAGAACAACGGCCAAGGGGACCCGATGCACTGACCACGTGTAACACCAATATATGCAGGCCAAATGGCTGGGCAGCGGTCGCTTGGTAGGCCTAGGCCCTTCATGGGCTGCAGTGCCAGGGGTAAAAGAACAATTTACCCGAAGAGGGCTCTGTTATTGTTGTATGTGGTTATCCTTTCCCTGACGATACCGCTTGTTTCAGTTGGTAATGCGTATTTCATGCTTGTGTAAATTCAAATGCTAAAATCTCGAGAGTATGCTTAAATGAGTATTTATTTGTTACCCATACAAGACCTCTTGTTTATGATGATTCTTTTATGATCTTAGTAGAAGTGGGAAACCACGGAGAACATCTTCTAGGACAGTTGAGGTGGGAATCGATCCTATCTCTCCTCAGATTTACCTCACGAGGCTGAGTGTACCCTGTTCCAACCATCAGAGCAGAATTAAATTTGTTGGCAGAGTCGGGAATCGAACCCAGGACCTCTGGATACGGCATCCCAATACGTAGCCTGAGACCACATACGGTGGCCATATGGGCCCAGTCTGGCCTTGCGAAAGATCGATAAAATCGGTGTCTGATACACTGTGGACTTTTCTTTTGAATTAGCCTATGTGGCGCACCGAAACGTTCTCCGGGTCCTGCCCGCGATCTCAAGATTCTTGCGATGGTTCGGTCCGGAACCCTGAAAAAGTAGCGGAGAATAACAAGCAGCTCGAATACTACTGTATTTATGTAGCATGATTGGGCGGAACAAAACACAACAAGAATAAATTCGTAGCAAAGAAGATATACCGACATTACCAATTGGAGTGGGGTGAAGACAATAGCTTCGTAGAGCCAATGGGAGTACCAATCGAGTTATCTGCATTACTAATCTGAATAACTAACCTGGTCTAGGGACGGTCAAGGGTCTAGGGTCTAGGTCTAGGGGCGGATTTCAAACTTTAAGGGAGAATGTATCCCGTATGTCGGCAATGTTAAATCATCATCATCATCTTGTACAGTTTCCAGCCCCAGGCTGGGTCTGTTTGGAACATAAGCCTCGCCACTTAGTCCTTTCTTCCCACCACCTCTCCGCTGTCACTTTAGTCCAGTACTCGCCTCTCTTCTTGACACTGGCTCAGCGGTCTAGCTGTATGCCTCTCACCAAGGGTTCGATTCCCAGTCAATGCATGTGAGATTTTCGAAGTGAAATGCCACGTCCTGTGGTTCAGATTCCACGTAAAAAGGAGGTCCCGTGGCTCATGATCTCTAGATTAACGGTCACGTTAAACTACAAGCTTCCTTCCTTCCTTTCTTCTTGACACATTCCTCCACTCCTTTCAGCCATCTATCTCTTAGTCTTCCCCTTGGTCATTTCTTCCGCATCTGTATCTCATGTATCCTCTTGGGAATCTTCTTCTCTTCCATTATCTTTAAGTGTCCATACCACCTCAGTATTGATGTCTCAATCCTACCCTGCAAGGGCTCCTCTTTCACTATTTCCCTGACCTTTCCATTCCTCACCCTGTCTCTTCTTGTTACTCCAATCCTACTTCGTAGGAACATCATTTCACTTGCCTGTATTCTGCTTATGTCTCTTTTCTTCATTATCCACATTTCTGATGCATAGGTCAGTATCGGGGTATAGTAGCTCCTGTATAACACTTCCTTGATTTTTTGTGGGACATCTTTATTCCATACTAAGCCCCTAATGCTTCTCAGAAATGCTTCTGCCTGTCTACCACGTTCCGTAATCTCTTTGTCACTTCTCCCATTTTCCTCCACTATACTTCCCAAGTACTTGAGACTTTCCACCTTCTTCAGCTGTCCACCTCCAAGTGTTATCCCACTCATTGGTCTGTCCCTTTTCCTGGTCGATAACAGGATCTCACATTTACTGATGTTGAACTTCCATCCGTACTCTCCCACTGTTTCTTCCCAAGCAATGTTAAATATAATGTTTAATTGTCGTCTCATTTCAATCGACAACTATTTGCAATACACACAATAAATTCTTATGATACATATATAGATGAGACCTTTTGATACATACTGACATTCTTTTATAATTATAAATGCTATTGATTAAAAATTATGAATAATTTCATTATCTTATAAAATATTTAACATTATTTGTACCTGGGTCTAGGTTCACAAATTAACTCGTGTACAATCTAGAGTCTTGGAAATATGTCCATAGCTGGTTAGATATTAATATAATATCCTGTGATAATCTTCATGGCACTGCTTGATACAGAACCCGATATAATGGTTCACATTTCTCAAACGTTATGTTTTTGAGAAAATGGCCATTGAAATTTTACATGATACTAGCGAGCGGATCCATACGAGAACTCTTGCATGTGTAGCCTATAAACCATGCGACACAGATCTGGCAAGGGATATCGTTTTGTTCATTTGTTTCTACGCACTTCATTTTACACATTCTCAATATTTATGAAATCAGAGCGTAATTCATCAATACTGCGGGCAATTCCCTTTCTTTTGAATGCTCATCTGTTACGATTGGTTTCTTGTGGGTGCCCCATTTGAATATGCCAACCACCCGACGTTACTGTTATGCATATTCGAGGCGACAGTTCGGGCATGGGCTACCGTCTTGTTTATTTCCTAAAACGCACTTCATAAATAAATAAATATATTTCCGTTGACTTGTCAAGAAATGCAAGAATTCTCCTCTACTATTGAGACGTTTCTGAAGATTTTGGAGCAAACCGTACCTTCTAACTGCCTGGGATTTAAGAGCTTGAGTTTTGTGAAACATACACAGCGTTTTAAATAATAGTCTATGATTGTAGTGACCTCAAAACATTTCTCCTCCATGAACTGGGTCAGCATCATTATCTACCTACATGCTCTCTAGCTCTTCTCAACTGCCGGGCATGCTGTCTAGACGTTCTATTCAATATTCCAACTCCTTTGCAGCCTTTTGTACGCGAATGTTATTCGGTTCAATGGAGTATTTCCTCGAGGCTCAATATTCATGTTTCTAATTACTTTGATACTCCTGAAATTCCCTTCAATAAATGCTAGTACTGCCTCATGCACATCTAATAATAGTGTGCCTTATCCAAAAAACAAACTTTTGGGAATCCTGTACCATATCGCACTGTTGAAGGATCCTTTTTGATTTCTGGTTCGTCCATATGGGCACTCCTGTGACAGAGATTGATAGGTTATAACTCTGTAGGCTTGGAGAATGCGATTGACTGTCCTCGTATCGCCATGTGGTCTAGAACAGGGGTTCTCAAACTTATTCTGTCACGCCCCCCTTGTGAAACATGAAATTTCTAGCCCCCCCCCTATTCTCATTTCCTTTCTTAGCACTTCCCATAGGCTACTTCCCACCAAAAAAATCACACAAGATCTACTGTGGATTAGGATTTCAACTACCAGTTACATTAATAATAGACTAATAATAATAATAATAATAATAATAATAATAACACACAATTCATTGTTCTTAGAGCACATAAAAATACAAGAACGTTTTGTAAAAAAAATGCATATGTATTACTATTGCTTATAAAAATAAAAACAACTGCTGCACGTGCAGTTATTGGAAATGAGCAAATTTTGTTTGTTTCACGAATTAGCTCTTTAGCTGTGGCACCTGTATTCAGTAATGCTTTTCATATTTCAAAGCTCGTGACTTATAAATGACAATAGAAATAATATGTACAATTTTCAACATTTCACTGAGAATTTGAAAATGTTATGTTAAAACTCTTCACCCATGGAAAAGTAAAACAGGAGAATAAAAGTGTACATGGATCAGAATTCGGTAATTATCAGACACTTACGGAGTTAGAGTGATGTGTGAGCAAGAATTTGAGATGAAAGTAAATCCAGTCTTGGTTGGATGTTTGAAACAGCAACCCCCAGATCCCCTTCCAGCTGCAGCCGAGACCGATGCTTCGTCTTGACGGATGCCATTGCGGAAAATGTTGACTCACAGAAGTAAGTTGAAGCGAAGGGTAATAACAGGTCCACTGCTTTTCTTGATAAAATAGGATATTCATTCCGAATCTGCACCCAAAAATTTTCAAGAGACTTCGACTTAAATTCATTTCGAAGTATTCTGTCACTTGAGAGTTCTATTAGTTCCTCCTGTTCTGCCGTTGACAGGTGGGCTGTTACGTTCGTTTCAAACGGACTGCCAATCCAGTCATTCTCAGTTGAAGGTTGTGGAAATCTACCCTCGAATTTTTGACGAAGGTTTTGGAGGTGTTCTACGACAATTCCACTAATTTGACAAAAGATATCTATCTCATTTTCTTCCAGGAATTCATTCAGACAATGAAACATCCCAAAGTTACCTTTGTCCATCTGGGCTTTCCAAAGTTCAAGTTTTCTTATAAAAGCAAGCACGTTGTCGCTTAGAATGAAAATATTACTATTACGTCCTTGAAGTGGCACGTTACGTTCAATCAGTTTTTCAAATACGTCAGTCATGTAGTACAGTATTAGAAGCCATTTCTCAACAAGAAACAGGGTTGCGAGTGTAGGACTGCTGTCCAATAGAAAAATACGAAGTTCATTCTTCTACTCCACAACGCGACGAAGGACTCGACCACGAGACAACCAACTTACCTCCGTGTGCAATAGGGTAGATCCCATCTCCTCTCGAAGATTGGAAAATAGCCGACTGTTTAATGCACTTGCTTTCACAAAATTTACAACACTGATTACATCGTTCAGCACTTTATTGACTTCCGGTTGTAGTACTTTTGAAGCCAATGCCTCCCTGTGTAACATGCAATGTGTGAATTGAACAGAATTTGTAACAGCACTCACTATTGCTCTGAAACCCTTTTTAGTTCCAGTAAATGCCGATGCCCCATCAGTACATATACCAACACAATTAGTCCATGAGAGATTGTTGTCAATAAAAAAGGAATTCACAAGAGAAACAAGTAGTTCCGTGAAGAACTATACCGCCTATTTTCATATATCCTACTCATGTTAATTGCCTCTATCAACATAAAAATTACAGTTTGAAGGTGGTGATAGATTCGTAGATATTGAGAACCGTCTAAATATTTCGGATGGTCGCCAGGCTGGATTTTTATTTATGTACTATTACAAGAAGATTATTGTGTACGTGTGGTATTCAAACTTCAATCGCATAATTAGAACACAAGAAGTAAAAACGAGATTTTAAATTTCCGCACAGCTGCCATCTTTGGTTATGAAAACAATTGAAATAAATTAGATCCCAGTGGATTAACATTTGTATAAGCATTTAACGTGAAAAGTTTCACTGCACTCGGATGGTTAATTCGCGAGAAACGTCGATTTATATATTTATACTTCGCGTCGCCGCCACGTTGGATGTGTGCATACCAGGTAACTGAAATTCCTATAGGTGAACTTATGTTCATAGCCTCTATGCACAATTAAAAAAACAGTTTGATTCCTGTAAATGATTCGTAGATATTGAGAACCGTCTAAATATTTCGAATGATCCCCATTTTGGATTGTTATATGTATAGGCCATAGAGTTATGTACCATTAAAGGAAAATTATTGCGTGGGTTCACTATTCAAACTTCGATCGCATGAGTACGACACAAGAAATAAAAGCTTAATTTTAAAATTTTGCACAGCTGCCATCTTGTGGTTACGTAAACAATTGAAGTAAATTAGATGCCAGTGCATTACTATATGTATAATCATTTACTATACCACATTTCACTGCGCTCAGAGAGCTAAATCACGAGAAAAGCCTATTAAAATGTTCCAAATTCGCTTGGCCGCCATGTTCGTTTTGTACTTTACAGGTTTATGAAAGTTACATAGATAAACTTGTACTACTGTCCTTTATTAGCGCACAAAATTTCAGGGTGATATCTTTAATAGTTTCGGAGATATAGAATGCCAGTGAAATATTTCGCACAGCCGCCATTTTGAGGTTATGTAAACAATTGAACTAAATTAGACGCCAGTGCATTACAATGTGTATAAACATTTGCTGTACCAAGTTTCATTACGTTTAGATGGTTAAATCACGAGAAAAGTCTCAAATTCGCTTGGCCGCCATGTTGGTTTTGTAGTTACCAGGTTTTTGAAAGTCTCATAGGTGAACTTCTAGTAGTGCCCTTTATCACCGTACACAATTTCAGGGTGATATCGGTAATAGTTTCGGAGATACTGAATGTTGGTGAAATATTTCGCACAGTCGCCATGTTCGATTGGCGAGACGCAATAAAATTTGAAGGGCACGGTCGAGAACGGCCAGAATGGTGCTATGATTTTACCGAGTTTCATTTAAATTTCTCCAGCCGTTTAGAAGTTATTAGGGGGAGAGACACACACACACACACACACAGACCATCACACACACACACACACACAGACACACGGACAAAATGTGATCTCATAAGCCTATTTCTTCATAAAATGAAAATAGGCTAAAAATATCTTCGCCTGTAGTCCGCCCTTCCAGAGCTTTACAAAATAGAAAATCCTCGTGCATTTCATTTTCATGGCAGTAGTGTACAAAAACAAGAAGCTGGGCACTGTTTACGATATCAGTACTGTCATCAAGTTGCAGGTCAGATTTTGGGCTATCATGAAGACGTGGTAGCAATTGATTTTTTTTATGTCGGAGGCTATTACATCAATACGACGAGGTACTGTATCATTTGAGAGCGGTATCGACTTCAAACACTCGCCGAACTTTCCTCCATGCATGATCGCGCACATTTTTATGGCTGCAGGAAGAAGTAATTTCTCACCAATAATATGTGGTGATTTGGATTTTGCAATTAAATAGGATACCTCCAAGGATGCTCTTAGCGCTTTCATAGGAACTGTTGCGTGCTTTTCTAAGAATCTAACATTTCCTTTTAGTTGGTGCTTGTGGCGCTTAAAAAATGCTAAAGGTTTACTTACACAGTCTGGATGTTTAGTCTGCAAGTGTCTCTTAAGTTTCACATGCTTCAAACTGTCGTTTGCTAAAATCTCCAAACAAAGAACGCATTGAGGTTGTTCCTGATTATTATTCGAAAGAATGCTGGTAAAGCCTAATGTCAGATAATCGTCTTGATACTTACGCACTTTCACTTTGTTGTAGAATTAATAATCCTGATGGGAGCAGAAGTAGACGCGGAAGAACAATGGACTTTGTTTAAATTCGAACCTTGTTTTTTTTTCGAAGGAGGGCAAGCACTATGACTTTCATGGGGTCTCTTTTTACCACTTCTAATAAGCCACTTATCCATGGGTAATGGCGTCACTCGTATCAGTTTATTGTTAAGTTGGCTAAGCACGCACTAGAATTGACCTGTTCACTGACTGTCTTTGAACTGACTTGAAAGTCCTAGCTGAATTCGAATCGGCAACGGCAGAAATAGAGGAATCCATTCTTGAAAGGATAGTAATATTTGTTACGGAATATGAAATATAAATATTTCAATCAAAGCCGGCGCCCCCTTTTATCGATCTCTGCACCCCCACCCCCCTCCCACTTTTAGAACCTCTGGTCTAGAACGAGGTTGCCGAACTGTACAAGCCAGATATACCACTGACCAGGCACTGCAGTATTATGACATCAACTATGGCAGACTGACGTGGAATTGCCGGCAAAATGTCAATCCCTTTTTTTAAGCGTACAGAGTAAGGGCTTCTAAATACTGGCTTGATTGCATCACGGATATTAATGATCGTGTGGCCTCCGGAGAGGCCGAATGCCGGTCTTTCTAATTGACGGCCGTGGGCGAACTGCTCGTCGTAATGAGGATGAAGTGATGATGAAGACGTCGCATACACCCTGTCCCCGAGCCACGAGAATTAACCCCAGAATATTAAAATCCCAGATGGCATGGCCGGGAATCGAACCCGGGGCACTTCGGACCAAAGCCTAGCGCGCTAACCATTTAGCCACGGAGCCAGACATCACAGTTATTGAGAGGCAAAGAATGTTGGTAGACCAGTCTGCAGTCTCACTTGCTCTATTGAATTTTACCATGCGTAGTGGCTAGCGTACTGACTCTGCTAAGAAATTTAATTCAGATCCGAGGACTGGAACGCGGTACACTCAGCCTCGTGAGGCAAAACTGAGGAGAGGTGAGTTCGATTCCTAACTCAGCCATCTTCGAAGTGGCTTCTACTCCAGGCGAATGCCAGGATGGTACCTAACGTACTGTAAGGTCACGACCGCTTCCTTCCCGAATCCTACCTCAATTTCAAATACACACACTAGTACAGACATCACAATGACTCAGGTTATCAGACAAATTCTACACATACCCAAGGACTGATCGAGTCTAAGCTCCATGAACCTGAGAGGAATGTGGATCGTGGACTATGAGGAGTGATGGTGACGATTGATGTCGGTTTCCGGTCTGTGCGTAGTAACAGAACCAAATACATTGGTTGGTGACTCACTCACTCATTCGCGACACCACAGTTGTTTGAGCAACGGCCCTATGTTAGCAGTATTGGAATAAACATAAATTCAAGGTAACACAGCGGGCTGTCGTCAGACCCTTCTCTTCCCGCCTGCCACTTCACCTCACCCCGCAAGCTCACAGAGCTTGGACCCGAGCAGTACATAGGGCTACAAAGCCCCTAAATCATCAACAACAATTTACCATTATGACGCACCCTTAGGACTCGGGTAATGTGACATAAAAGGTGGGTGCAGTGAGACATTTAAACGACGTTCTAAACCAATTATTAGAGATGTGTTTAGAAAATCAAAGCTACCTACATGACGAATAGAAACAAATAGTGTTATCACTCACCGAGTTAAACCGCGCCCCGCTCGGCTAGCGCTAGCTGCGCTGATCTCCAACGCTACACAGTCAGCTGTTCAATAGTGGGATACGCGCTGGACTACGTAAACCTCTTTACGAAGGCTGCGGTTACGCTGATTACAACAAATTGTGTGTTTAGACTTATGAATAATACTTTCAAAAAGTTAGTATTAATATTCTCAGTCCCCATGTAGAACTATCGTTTAAAACCCTCCGTTAGTCGCGCATTGATCTGACAGCTCCATGGTTCGTCATATTAGTTTTAATATCAAGCCAACAGTTCAAGTTATGATCTTATCGTCTCGTGACATCTTACACCAAACCTTAGTAAGCATTTCTCTGGAGTTGTGAAATAGCGTGCCTAAAAATAACTTTAACACGTGTAACATTTTGTCAGCGTGAGATTGATAGTACCAGCGCTCCCAATGATGTTACATTCTGTCAGTGAGTGGCAGGTGTGCTGTTATACCGATTATTTGGCTTAGTATGTTGCCTTAGTTAATATCAGTAAGGAGATTGCGCCTTACGAAAACCTAAGGATGCAGATGAAGCGTGTCACCTTCTGCTGAAAGATAACGAATAGCTAGTTCATGATTCAGTAATTTCAAAGGAATTTGTGACTCTGATACTGAAGACAAAGTTGAAACAAGATCCGAGGAGGACGGTAACGGAAGCGAAGAATTGGATGACCGTTTATTTTATTGGCAGGTTGGCCATTATTATATGTCCGACTCATTCTTGGCCACTTGGCTATCACCACGGAAGTCCGGGTTCGATTCCCAGCTCTGCCAATACATTTAATACTGGTCTGAGGGCTGGAACGGTGTTCACTCGGCCTCGTGAGGCAAACATGTTAAGAGGCGCGTTCAATTCCTACCTCAGCTATCTTGGAAGTGGATTTCAGTGGTTTCCCACTTATCCTCCAGGCAAATGCCGGGATGGTAACTAACTGAAGGACACGGCCGCTTCCTACCCAAATCCGACCTCAATTCCAAATACACACACTACTACAGACATTATAATCACACAGGTTATCAGACGAATTCTAAACAAACCCAAACACACGGGGCTACGTGGCCACGATGTCGTTAAGTCCCTAAAGAATCAACAACTTTTATTATTTTAGGCCTATTATTATTAAGACGGATTTTTTTTCGTTTTAGGTAAGGATGGCACGAAATAGAACAAGTAACCATGGAAGGCTGCCTTCATTCCGTAGCCTACTGGGCGGCTTTCGTGATTTTACATCAGTGGATAGATATTTCGGTAAATTTTGAAAAATGTGAGGTACTGATCCTGGGTTTAATTTCCACTTCACGCGAGGAATTTCCACGTTCTCATAGTTCACTACGAAACAGTCCGCCTTTATAATAATTTAATCTTCCGAAAACCGCTCGTCACAGATTCTATTTTTGATCGACAATTGGTTATCTTTCCACGGAATAACTCTCGCCTATTTCGCAAACAGATTTGTTTCTTTTGGCGGTGTGAAAAAATGTCTACCATCAGATTTTCTTCGTAACCCGATTTACTTCCACGAACAAAACATTACGGCATTTTCCCGAAACAACAGAAAACTTAGTTGTTTGCACACACAGAGCACTGCACAGACATTCGTAAACTATTACAAAGAAACAAATTCCCTCGCATAATATGACTTCTCGCGCACAGGATATTACAGTACTAACCTCGTGGGTTACTGTCACACGTGCTTATGGTTCGGCGCGTTCCGCGCCACACACTGGCTGGACCATGAACTACAATGCTTAAGTAGCGGAGTGATGACACTGTTTATTTCTATTCGTCATGCTACCTATTTGTAATGGTAAGTCCAAATTTAATAAAAAATCCACAGCCTGCTTCCAGTCTCCGACCGGGTCAGGAATGGAATGAATGGAGCCCCCATCTAGCGGCGAGGATATGAACTGTGCCAGCTGCCGAGGCCTGACGCACTCCTCTGGGGCAATGATTAAATGAATGACAGATGAAATGAAATGATAGTGGAGAGTGTTGCTGGAATGAAATGTTGACAGGGAAAACCGGAGTACCCGGAGAAAAACCTGTCTGCCTCCGTTTTGTCCAGCACAGATCTCACTTGGAGTGACCGGGATTTGAACCACGGACCCAGCGGTGAGAGGCCGGCGTGCTGCCGCCTAAGCCACGGAGGCTTGCTCCAAATTTAATAATAAACACAAAAATGTGTTTTTTTAACCAAAACCAACTACTGTTTCTCGTTAACTGTTGATGATGTTGATTCATAAGGGGCATTGCGAAATCGTGGTCATGTGGCCCCGTGTACTATGGTGTGTCTAGAATTTGTCTGATAACCTGTGCCACTGTAATGCCTGTACTAGTGGGTGTATTTGTAATTGAGGTAGGATTCGGGTAGGAAGTGGTCGTGGCCTTACGTTGGGTACCACCATCCCGGCATTTACATGGAGTAAAAGTGGCAAACCACGGAAAACCACATCCAGGGTGGCTGAGCTAGGAATCGACACCACCTCTTCTCAGTTTTACCCACGAGGCTTAATGTTACAGCCCATAGACCAGAATTACATTTCTTGGCCAAGCCGGATTCAAACCCGAGCCTCCGCGGTGGCCGCCAAGAATGTTAAGCACTACGCGACGAGGTGGTCCCCTTAACTATGCGTCGAGGATGCACAAGAGTAAGCCTCCTAGAATTTACTCACAGATGTTCCCATGTTGCTGTAGCCATGCTTCGAGGAAGCTCTAGATTGGGATTGCTGATCTTTCTTTGAGGGACTTGAACATCATGGTCATGTAGCCTCGTGTACTTGGGTGTGTAGAATTTGTCTGATTCATCTGTGTTATTGTGATGTTATTGTGTTATTGTGATGTTGTGTTCGTAAGTCAGGTGAGGATTTGGAAGGTGGCGGCAGTGTTCTTAAGTTAGGAACAATTCCGGTATTTTCCTGGAGTATAAATATGAAACCACGGAAAACCACTTCCAGGATGGCTGAGTAAGGAATAGAACCCACCCCTTCTCACTTTTGCCTCACGAGGCTGATCGTACCCCGTTCCAGCCCTTAGATCAGATTTAATTTCTTGGCAGTGTCTCGGAGGGGCCAGACTAGAATGCTTACCGCTACGCCACGAGGTGGTCTTGGGATTGCTAGGACTCGCATATATTCTTATCTGTTCCCAGCCCGTTGTTAATGTAAGCACATGTCGAGGATACACTCGAGCGAGCTTTCTAGGAGTCACATATGTTGTCTGTCAAATGCTCATAACTGATCCTAATCCTGTGTTAAATTAGCACATGTCGAGGAGGATACACTGGAGTGAACTTCTTAGGACTCGCACATTACGTCTGTCAAATGTTCATATCTGTTCCCAGCTCTGTGTTAAGGTAGCATGGGGAGGACTATAGCAATAATTCTATATTTTTATGAACCCCAGGAATTGGACTTTTTCACGATCATCTTGATGACGAAGTCGGCTTTCAACTACGTATATTTTATATCGTGTTGTGTAGTATGAGTGCCTATACTGTAAATTTAGAGTCCTACACTATTATATGTGTCGTAGAGGGTAAAGCTTTGCAGACAGTTTGGCAGATCATCAGCCAAAACGAACTTCTGTCAACATCCAAAGAAACATTAAATTGATGGATTCATACGTTCTCTCGAGATGATTTACAAATTCCATCAAATTAATTCCCAGACACTGTATTATCCTAGTTTGAATTAACATTTACCAACGTTTACGGACATAACCATTTGAACTGCAAAGCGATAGTTAATATAAATAATATTGTTATACTTCAGAATATTGTTATATAGTTTTTGAGAAATTATAACAATAACTGTTATTATTACCATCATTATTCGTACCAGTTTCAAAACTTCAGAAGGCAATATAAACAAATAAAATCCCTCGAAAAAAATGTTTATTTATCTATTTATTAATTTCAAAGACTTTTGCTGAATTGTTGGTACAACATCCCCACCAGGAGTTAAAATGGAATGTCAATGCGTTCAAGAATGTTGTTTGGACATCGCGATCATCAACCCACTGAACTTGTGTGCGTAGATCTGTCTGACGATCTATGTAATTGTGATAATTGTACTGGTTTGTGTTCCTTGTGATTTGTGTGGAATATGGAAGGATGAGACTGTGGCTATAAGTTTGCTACAATTGTGGCATTTGCTTGGAGTTGAAGTTGAGACGACGGAAACCTCATCAAGGATGTCTGAAAATTGGATTTGCCATCTCCATTCTCGCTGGCTGAGTGGGCCCATTTTAATCTCCACACAGGAATTCACTGTAAATACTCTAAGCCAGAGCAGGAAATCCATTCAGAGATGTCTGTGTATCTGTAATAAATTGTCCCTTCATCACCACGGTGGTGCATCTTCCATTACAAGTCTTCGATGATAATAATGTTATGGGTTTAGCGTTCCTATTGGATGCTGTTGCTTTAGACTAGAGTAACCTCGTGGGGGCGTCTAAACTTTGCCCTAGAGGGGGATTGTAAATCTACTAACACTAATATCTTGCATTTAATCACTCATAAATGCTTGCCGACTGCTCCACGATTGAATTCCTTAAACTTGGGCACTTGACACTATCACCTCAATGAGCAGAGCCAATCATTATTGCTAGAGAAGTTCAGCTTCCTGTGCGATCTTCCTTCATATTGCGGCCACTTCAGTGCTAATGGAAGCTATGATGCTGTGCAGTAATTTCATAAAACAATATTAAAGTTCTTGCCTCTGGCTTACAGTATATAACTTCGGCAGCTGATGCAGACTACTCCAAGTTATCTCGTAAGCGACTAGCTTCTACCCTGTTCACCGCGAGGAGGGGGAAAGGTAATGAAGGTCCTGTCCAGAGTATACATGGCAGTAAAATCTCACAGGACCTGATGCAGTTATTAAGACCAAATTAAAATGCTTCTCAGTCGGTCAACACGATTCTATCTAATTGCATTGGGGGTTATTCCCTAAACCAAAGCAAATTACATGAGACTACTATTTTTAGCGTATGGCTTTTAGTGCCGGGAGTGTCCGAGGACATGTACGGCTCGCCAGGTTTGTAGCTGCTTCGAGATGGACACCCAATGGGTGAGCTACAAGTACCGTTGGGGAGGAATGGTGGAATGTAAGGACGAGGAGTTGGAAGGTAGTGTCTGTGGCCGATAGTTAGGGACCAACCCCGGCATTTGCCTGGAAGGAAGATGGGAAACCACAGGAGACCATCTGCAAGGTTGCCGGCGGGGGATTCGAACCTCCTCGCCTCCTGGATGTGAGTGACTGCCAACAGACATGCCGTAACGACCACGGCTAACTCACCCCGTATGAGACTACTAAGCATAGTACTTATTATTCCCGCTTTCAATGGGGTCGGGGATGATATGCGATGAAAGTCTATGTGGCGGTTGGTTTTTACGGCCAGATGCCTTTCCTGACGCCAAGCTTATGAGAGGAGTTAATGAGAGATGAAATGAATGAAGATGAATAAAACTGGGCAAGGATGTGGAAGGAAGCGGCCGTGGCATATCAGAAGTTAACGTCCCAGCATTTGCCTGGAGTTGAAAATGGGAAATCAGGAAAAACATTTCAAGGACGGCTGTCAGTGGGACTCGAACCCACGTCTACCGAGTCAATGGATAGCTTGGCCCCATGGCGTAGCACTGCGCGTTAGTGAGCGTAGCTACCGTTGTCGGTATGAGATTAATCATCCTCATTTATTAATCTGTTATAATTTACTTTGGTTTCGGGAATAACACCCATTACAACTGGGTACAATCGTGTTGACCGACTGGAAAGCATTTAAGATTCGTTAACTAAGCCCCCCGTCACGCAACAGCCCATGAAGATCCTAGGCCTACCAAGAGACCGCTGCCCAGCCATTTGGCCAGCAGATTGTGGGGTGACGCGTGGTCAACGCTTTGGGTCCCCTCGGCCGTTTATCTCGGTTTTCGTGACCGGGGTGCTGTCTCGTTGTCAGACAGCTACTCAATTGTCCTCACGAGGCTGAGTGGATCCCGTTCCAGCCCTCACGTCAGTTTCTAGAGACCCTGAGGTAACCGGGAATCGAATCTGAGGCCTCCGGGTGAGAAGCAGGTGCACTACCCCAACACTGAAAAATGGTTTCCAACACGATAACAGTTATAAGAACTAGAACTCTTCTTTTCTCGTGAAAAATCTCACACAACCGTCCATGTAATTTGATAAGATGGTGGGAAGCCATTTACCTATCGAAAATAGTGTTGAAAGATAACATATATAGCCTTAGTTATCGAAATTTAATGTTTTTAAGTCGGTCAACACGATTTTACCCAATTGTGATGGGCGGTTCCCTAATCCTGTAAGAAAGTACATGAGAATTATTTAGGTATTAATTAGGTCTAATTAGGCTAAATCTTGATCATTACAGAAGCCTCCGTGGCTTAGGCGGCAGCACGCCGGCCTCTCACCGCTGGGTCCGTGGTTCAAATCCCGGTCACTCCATGTGAGATCTGTGCTGGACAAAGTGGAGGCAGACAGGTTTTTCTCCGGGTACTCCGGTTTTCCCTGTCCCAATTTCATTCCAGCAACACTCTCCACTGTCATTTCATTTCATCTGTCATTCATTTAATCATTGCCCCAGAGGAGTGCGTCAGGCCTCGGCAGCCGGCACAGTTCATATCCTCGCCGCTAGATGGGGGCTTCATTAATTCCATTCCTGACCCGGTCGGAGACTGGAAGCAGGCTGTGGATTTCATTTTTCTTGATCATTACAATTTTTCGGCATGAAAATACAGAAAATTTTGCGCAAAACAGCAATTACGCATTTTATATGTGTAGACGTCGAAGCAAGTCCACAAATTGAAGCTCATGTTCTTTTGATACTCCCTATTTGATGATTAACTATTAGACACTGTAATATTGCGTGGTATCTCCTAAGAGGAGCGACTGTGATGGGGAACTGCAGAAACCCGGCGATTGGCGGTGCTGATAGCGGCCATCCTGAGTGTGGTTTTTCGAGGGTTTTTCCACACTCCCTCCATTAGAATGCCGAGTATGGTACATTATTTGAAGTCCCGTGGTTCTCCCAAACAGCCAGGTTGCTGTATTCACTTAGGATACGTTCAACTGTTCAACTGTCTCCCAGAAAGTGATTTGGGAGAACTATTCGCCGTACTCCCTTTTTGATGACTATTAGACACTGAAATATTGCGTGGTATCTCCAAAGAGGAGCGACTGAGCCACATTATTTGTTTCATTTTGTTGCACAACGTAGTGCTAACACAAATACTTTAGAACGAACTATTAACCTGCTACACATGTTTAAATACTTACCAAACGTTCTTTACGACTTTCGGCACTTCCTTACCTGGGGAATCGTAGGTTTCCTGCTGGTTAGTTATATTCCAACCATCTTATATAGTTAACTCATTGTTCTCAGTACCACCCCGCGGTGAAACCGTGCTCGTTAAATCGTTCACATACCGTGGGGGCAAAAGTAGTTAGTCTGGAGATCGCGTTGTGAAGCTAAAGAATGCACGTGTTTTCCAATAGAATAGCATTTCTACATTCGCAGCTCTGTTTCTGGATGAAAAATAGTTTCTAATACTATGCTACTTGGCTGAATGTGTTTGAGAAACAGAAATATCTTAACGTATTACTTGAAGGTCGAAATAGTAATATTAACCCCTTAATTGAGAAAGGGATGGAGAAAATTGGAATTTAGAAAAATTAGATTGAGAAAGATACCTGAGTGGTGTTTTCTTGTCTTCATTAATTTTTGGTAGAAAATGAGTTGAATTTTCGTAAAATTCCTGGAATTACCGTAATACATCTCAAAATTCTTCGTGAAGAATTCAAGGATAAATTTCGCAGATCTTTAGCTGAGTATGGCTAGATTTGTTGTCCGTTCGATGTGAACGTAGCAGCCAAGTTGTCAATAGTACAACAGGAGGAGCTAGTAAAATTCTGAGGTGACACAAAACTTCGAAACGAAATTGAATCAAAGCCCCTTGAAAACCTTTGAATGCAGATTGGGAAAGAATATTTTAATTTAGAAAAAAAAACATTGGACGAGGTATTAGTCTACCATTCACAGCAACTTACTTGTCGGAGTCAACATTTTTCCATAATGGAACTCATCAAACACGAAGTATTGGCCTTGACTGTAGCTGTGACGTCATGGTGATGTCACTGGGATCGAACCACGGCCACCAGACAGCGCTGAGGAGAGAGACCGTGACGTCACATTCGCTGTGAAAAGAAGCTACCACATCGCTGAGCCTGGTCGTAACTATCCACCTGAAAAAGCTGACACGTGGTAGCGAAACTTGAAGCGGGAACTTCGGTAACTAAATAATATGACGTGGTGTACCAATATTTTAGTGCACATGAATTATCTCCTCTTATTAATTGTACAATCAAATCGCGGAATAATCGCACCCGCATTACAAACATTTGTATAAGCACTTAGGCCTATTCAGGTACTTACTTTTTTATCAGTGCCCATAAAAGGTTTTCTTCTAAGAAAGGAAAGAAAAATAAAAGGGGCACTAAATAGTTTATGTTTCAAAAGTGGAGAGACTAAGATTAACTTAGAAAACCCCTGGTCTATGGTTACGTATCATGCATCCTCTGCTAAATGTCCTCCAATATGATTAGGGCTAAAATTGAGAACGAGAAGGCCGTGGTTTTCAATTGGCAGCCATCGTGACACTCACCTCAGAATGTACAGGAAAAAAGCAGAATATCACTTCTAGGGTAGGTTAGAGTGGGATTTAAGACCAGGTCTCAACTCAGCAGTTCCCAGGACGCTAAGTGCATCCCGTTCCAATCCTCCAACTATCATACCATGTTTGTAATCCTCTTTAGCAGAGCCGGGATTCACATCCGAGGCTTCTTGTTGCGGACTCAGGCTGAGTGGTGCAGTTGCTAGCCTTCAAAATTCAAGGCTCAATCCCGGCTTAGTCCCATGGTCTTTAATGGAGTGTAAATGCAACAGCTTCTTATCAGTAGACTTATTTGAATGTTAATGAACCTCTTCAGGGCAAATATTATTTTGTCTCCCTGTTATCGGTGAAATTACATCATTTACTGTAAAATGTACGCTAACCTTACAACATTATTCATTCGGAGATTTTTTTTTTTTTTGCTAAGAGTTGACCTTAATCAAAGATTCGATATTCTTTGAGGTCAACTACATTTATGAACAGCTACTTTTATGATGAATTTGAATATTTAACGTCCCTTTTAACTTTTGTGGTTTTGGAAATTCTGGAAATATCACCCTAGAGAGAACCTTTAAGGTGCAGCAAATCTACCATAAAACACCAACTGTCTGCTGCACACAGCCAACCTGACTGCAACTTCACTTGTATGAGCATGACCTGTAC
Source organism: Meconema thalassinum (assembly GCA_946902985.2). Taxonomy (NCBI): domain Eukaryota; kingdom Metazoa; phylum Arthropoda; class Insecta; order Orthoptera; family Tettigoniidae; genus Meconema; species Meconema thalassinum. The sequence continues at coordinate 1,072,308,356 of OX336389.2, forward strand.
TCACACCAATAGATCTGTGCGTTGAAACGACAGCCAGATTCTGGAATAGGGAGAGTGTTCAACGTAATGCTATCATCATTCATACATGATATTATTCTCCGTTGTGTCCCACTTGAGCTCTAGGCAATAACTGCTATTGTACGACGGTGCATGACGATTTCTTCAATGTCAGGGACACGACGTTTATAGTTTTTGGTCCAATTAAAAACGCAGGTTCAATAATAACACTGAATATCAGATGAGAATCGCACATGCAATATATACCCAGGTCTGACAACCATGGCAGATGTCAAGATTCTAATGTATTATTAGATAATGGACAAGAAATTAATGTCCTTCGACAACATTTCAGGTGCGAAAATATCTGAAGATCGTCGGATGTTATTAGGAAGTAAATTACTAATATAAATATTATTATTATTATTAATAATGCCTACCTCATGGTGTACGGATAGTGGACTTGTCTCTTATCCAGAACGTTTCGCGTTCAATTCCCGGCTCCGACAGAGATTTAAGCGATTTTAGATCTGTCACGGAGGGCTTCAACGTGATGCACTCAGCATTGTGAGGACAATTGAGTATCTACTTGATATGACACCGGCCCCATGGTATTGGGGTAGTACGTCAGCCTTGCACCCGGAGGCCCCTGGATTTGATTCCCGGCTCCGTCAGGGATTTTAGAAACTGACGTGAGGGCTGAAACGGGGTGCACTCTGCCTCGTGAGGACGATTGAGTAGCTATCTGACATTGATGCAGTGCCCCGCTTACGGAGAACAAGATTAACGGCCAAAGGGACCCGGTGCGCTGACCACGCGTCACCCCATAATCTGCAGGCCAAATGGCTGGGCAGCGGTCACTTGGTAGTCCTAGGCCCTTCATGGCCTGTAGTACCACGGGGTTTGGGGTTTCATATGACAAGTTGTACCTTGTGAAATAAAACCAGGGTAATACTACTGAGGGTGACGTCGCACTGGAATCCTTTTTCTATATTTTGGGTGAGAGTCGCTCATGGTTACACATGGTCCTCTGACGCTCTATCGCATGGTTAATCTTTACCTTCTATTGTCATTGCTAACAAAAGTAGCAGCATCAGAATAAAATTACTATTTGCTCCAAATACTCTGATTATATTCAATACCATCCACATGTGCAAAATGCCATATAACATTCAAACAGATTCACTGATCTCATTCCACTGATCAGGATAAAGTTGTAACAACACGATACAGCTGATGCGCAAACGAGTCAATGTAATACAATAGAATGGCATACGCTGTTATGGGGTGTTACTGATTACAATAAGGTAGTCAGATTATTTTAGGTCACTGATAATATGATTTCAGTAATGAGAATGATCACATCTATAGGCACTAGCGAGCATACAGTTTCACAATATTCACTATATGTGTTATTAGTTGACGGAATTCCTTGAATTTGGCCACTATTTACATAATTCTTGGTCGATTTATATAGCAAGAAATATAGTTGTTGTTTCATAATGCGGCTTATCCCAGTGTACTTGGGTGTGTGTAGAATTTGTCTGATAACTTGTGTTATTGTCATGACTGTATTACAAAGGTGGTCAAATTGGTATGGTAAGCCTGAGCAGAACCGAATTGTTTTTTTTTTTTTGCAAATTAAGATACGATGCATTAAACTGGAAGATTTTATTTGAGTCAGAGTCTCCATTTCAGGGCATTTCTTGATTGTATTTTGTCATCATATTTACCAAATGTGTTGCAAGAAATATTTTTCGAACCAACATCGTATGAATTTACGCATTTTAACGCAAATAAATTTAATGCGCTTTTGTCTTGTTTTATTTTCTATTAAACAATAGACATTGATATACCATATTTCAGAAAGCAAAACGTCTGCTGTCGAAACTTAACTTGTCCTATAATTAAATTATGTAATGTTACGAGTAGTGTATAGCAAACGAATATCTTAAATACAAAGAATTATTTCACAGCAAATCATCGATTAGAAATCATTAATTTTATTAATATCCAGCCGCGTTAGCACATTTAGCGGTCAAGACTGATCTGGTTTGGATGCCACAAAACATATTCTCGTCATCAGGGTACAGGAAATTGTTAAAAGTTTTGCGAACAAAGTAACAATAAAGAATTTGGTTTTATTCAGCTTTACCATAAAAATGTGCCCACCTGTGTAGTGTGTGTATTTATGTTCGACGATGTCGAAATGTAAATATTATTTGTCAGAAATATGTATAATAATGAGGGTCATTATAACACTATGTTCAATTATGAAACAGTTTCTCCCACCAATCAGAGCTCAAGAAACAGCTGTGTGGCCAATTAGATAAGGATAGCATCGCACCTGCGCTGACTTCCAAGGCCTCCTATTTTAAATTTCACTGCGTGGCCTCTAGTGTCATAGTGGGGTATTCCAGTAGGCCATGGTATTCTCTGCGTTCCATGTGCTCTGTTCAGCACATAAAATTGGCGAAATCTCGACAGATATTTATGAACATTTATGTTCGAACATAAAATAGTTATAATTATCGTCGAACATAAACAGTCGTAGGCTATGCAACTCGCCTATAATGGTAATTAAGACACTCGTATGGAAAATATAAAACTCGCCTCGCTCGTTTTATAAACACACTCGTGTCTTAATTATTGCCATTATAGGCTCGTTGAATAATGTACTAGTGTAATTCAGATGAGGATTGGGGAGGAGGTGGCCGTGGCCTTAATTAAGGAACCATCCCGGCATTCGCTTGGAGTAGAAGTGGGAAACCACAGATAACCACTTCCAGGATGGCTGAGATGCGAATTGAACCCTCCATTTCCCAGCTCGGCCTCACGATGCTGTGTGTACCCCGCTCCAGCCCTCAGACCTGAATTAAATTTCTTGGCAGAGCCGGGAATCAAATCCGGGCCTCCGAGGTATCAGCTAAGAACGCTAACCACTACGCAGCAAAGTGGTCACCAAAAATTAAATGAGGGTAGCAGAAATATTTGCTGGTACAAATAGATGGGAGCAATGGAAGGAGGTTCCTTGTAATGGAGAGAAAAAGGTTAAATAGTGTGAGCCGACTCTGATGGTGGGGTCATGTCATGATAATTGGGAAAAAGAGATTACCTAGACTGTTAATGAACTCATTTACAGAAGGCGAGAGAAGCAGAGGTAGACCTACGAGGCGATGGTTAGATTCGTGTCAACGATGTTGTAACCTCCCCAGGTTTCAAGGGATCGAACCCTTACTTTCGTGACGTACGATTTTCTTAATCGACCATAAATTTTTAGTTGATGCCTTTTTATGTTTTATAATTATTTAATGTTGTATATAATATAATATGATTTATTTCCGATTAATTTGTTTAGGTTTAACGAGATTATAATTGGCAGGATCTGAGTCTAGGTATATTCGAATATTGTAATATTGTAATAATCTTCAGTCAGGAAGTCTGGAATTGTGTTCGTAACCAGGAAGTAGACTTGTTGTTGACCTTGGGTTTTTTCTGTCGCCCGCTCGAGTGCAAGGTGACTCATAGGTAAGAAGCTTGGCGACCCTGTGCTAAAGGTGTGTATGGGGTATTTTGGAGACGCTCCGTATATGGTCATATTATGTTTTGTGTTGTTTTGATTGGCTGGACCCCGTGAGGGAAGCTTGGAAGACTAGTGAGTTATGGGGGGGATGACGACTGATATTAGGACTTGTCGAGGCAGTGGAAGTTGACTCATTCTGTGGACCGCATGTTGGGCGGTGGGACTTATTCTTAGAACTCCGTGTGGAGTAGGTCTCATTTTCAGAACTCCGTGTGAGGAGGACTAATTTTTCGGACCGCGTGTAGTGCGGCGGTAATTCTTGTGGTAAACTCCGTGAGGAAGTAGAATTTTTATTTTGTACTTGTGCGTTGGTGGAGAAGGAAAGTATTTCAGACGATCACAAGATGGTGTTCAAGGTGCAATTACTGAGTTGCTGGCTATACTTTCTCAAGGGAATTATGAGCCTAGTTTCAAACTAATCGCCTAGATTGTGTGTCTCGAAACGCATGAAGTATTGTAAACTAAGGTCTGTGTACCAAAATTCTGAGACCATAGCAATAAATTATTATACGACAAATACTAGTAAAATATGCTATGTATTAGTAAACTCAGGATCGAGCTAGTTGCGATAATCCAACACACGGATTTAAAGCATCTTTTATAATCAGATCCACGAAACAATTTAAATCGTTGGATGTGGACCGTCAAAGTAATAATGTACATAATCTTCATAGTTGAGAGGCATGCGTGTGAAACATAGAGTAATTGTGCTGCGAGTAAGTAGATCTGATTCTTTGGGAGCAAGTAACCCTAGAATTAGTAGAGTTAAGTCGCCACAGCTGAAGTCAACGCCTGTACGTACCAGTCATCATTATTCCCGAGGGTCATCTATACTATGGCATAAGTGTGCCTGTGTAAATATGATAGGGAGTGTAAATTAGTCTGTACGACTCGATCCTGAGGTTGTGTATTTCATATCTGTTATCAGAATACATTGCAGATTTTACCAGATCTCTAGTGCTTTTATTTATGAGGTAAACAGTGTAGTTAAGAGTGAATGTTCATTGCTGCTGCTTATACCGTACAGGTGTTTAACCCCCACGCACCCCGATATATAGTTATAGGGTGAAACATTACAATGTTATGGTGAGTTGCAGGAGCAGAGGAGGCTTGCAAACTAGACTGGAAGCTGAAAGGCAAAACAGTCTCAAATGAAAATGCATGAATGGTTATTACCTAATAAAATATATGTTTGATGTATACAACTAGCCTGAGGCGAGGGTCAGTCGGGCAGCAGGCGCAACCACAATGTTCCATAGTTTGATCTGCCTGCTCTTTTATCCTGCAGGGCGCGGACCACTTCACTGGTCTGTGTGTCCCTTTGACACTTGATACTGCAGATAACATCGCTTGGTCTCTACTCTATAGCGTTTACATCGCCCTGCGGGTCAGTTGAGTCCAGTTTCACGTTCCCAGAAACACCTGCAGTTGCATGGTTTTTCATCAATGACTTGAACATGCATACTGCAATATTAGAGATAAAAGGGAATATAATGATAATAATAATAATAATAATAATAATAATAATAATAATAATAATAATTTTATTTGAGTCTTTTGCCTGGTTTCGTAACGATCTCCATGTCATCCTGTCCTGAGCTAATCGTTTCAACTCTACATAGCTACCATATCCTGCATACGAGGCAATCTGTTCAACATATTCTATTCATGGTTTACCCGTACAGTTCTTATCCTCGACCCTTCAGTCCATGACGTAGTTTGCTGCCCTGGGCGTCTTAATCAAGCTATTCACACTCCAGCTTGCTGGCCACTCGGCTGGAAGAGCCTAGCTCATTCACGCTCCAGCGCCGCGTCCAGCTTCATTTCACGTTTGACAGTCAATGCGATAGGCTTCCTGTGTGAAAATGTCACTGACATTGCTATTAAAATGACACAAACTAGCACTTCTTTGTATTTATTTTTTGTCGTTACAAAAGAAAAGAAAGAAAGTGAGGGTGAAAAAAGTTACCTGAACGGGTGAATTACTGCGATGGAAAACTGCTTACAGTTAGTGACATTGATAAGTGCGACTAACAGAACTACTTAAGAATGAATAAGTTGTCGTTTAAATTGTTGCTGAATATAATATCACCTAGCCTATGGTATCAAAGAAAAACACCTTTATGCGTGAAAGTATTACAAAAGAACAACGTTTAATCGTCACTTGACAGTTTTTGGCAACTGACAGAAACTATGAAGATTTAAAATTCAGCTGCAAAATATCACCACAGTTACTGTGGAAAATAAGACCGGAAATTACAGTAGTCTATTATGGTGTTTGAAGCCACTTTCAGTGTTGCCTTAGTACACGAAAGTGTGATGCTTTCCAGTCGGTCGACACAATTGTACCCAAATGAGATGGGTTATTCCCTAATCCTGAAAACAATTTACATGAGATTATTAAATACACTCGGATGACCAATTTCGATCGTCAAGCGATCATCATCAGATCAGTGTCGTCTTATTTGTAATTGTAAATGCAAACTATGAATTCACTTATATAAATGTTGGAATGAAAGGTAGAATTTCCGACAGCACAGTCATTAAACATACTGAATTCTATAGACTATTGATGAATAGGCCTAATTCATTAAATCTCCCTTCACCATTTGATTTGCCTACTTCAGCAAGAAACGTGCCTTTTGTCTTCATAGGAGATCTGCATTCCCACTGTCTCAAGTGTTATTAAAACTGTTTCCAGAACAGAGTGCTTGTAATGAACAAAGAAATTTTAATTACCGACTTTTTCGTGCAAGATGAGTTACTGAAAATGCCTTTGGCATAATGGCATCTAGATTTTGATTCTACCACCAGCCACTTCAAATGTCAGTTGAAAATGTGGACTATATTTTATTAGATAGTTGTGTCTTACATAATCTACTGAGAAGACAATGTAGGCATTCTATCACTGAGAGTTGTTTGATTCGAGAAAAAGTAGCAGTTTGTTTCATACTTCAAGGCGAATGTACAAACGATACAATGGATCCACTGCAAGCAAGAAATCCTCCCACATTTGTAGAAGGAAGAAGAGTTCGAGAAACATTTAAGAACTACAGGTACTTTACTAATGAAGGAAAAGTAGAATCTCTACTTAATATAAAACTATGTCCCCGATTCTTGGATGTTACGGGTAAACTCGAGAACCACTGGATGGATTTTGATGCAGTTTTCACCATTCTGTAAAGGATATCTCGAGGATGATTTCTGTAGAAAATAATTTATTTATGATCAAAGGAAGCCGAGCAGTAACGATTTCAGTGGAAAAGTCGAAAAAAACTGGCGTCCGAGCGCTTTGTAAGCTTACGCTGGGCAAACCGTTAAAAATATCTGAATACTATGAGTGTAAGAATTGTTCAGCATGAAAAGTTCTACAAAAAAGTCCGTGAGAGCATATGTCTATCTTCAATACATCGCCCACTATAAGTGTTTTGCGTTTTAATTTCTTCCAACCATGTCCATTCAACTACTGAGGGGACAGTATACGAACTAGCTAAGGCCGAGTCTTATCATCCCTGCTAGCGGGCGAACCTATTGCCCCAGATACAGCCAGCAGCAAACCGTTGAGTCGTGTTGAGTTAAGACTTCTGAGAAGGGTGGTTGTGTTTGGAGTTTCCCTGGAAGTGCAACTTGGGTTTTCTTCATTTCGCCTGTGAAACATAGTCAAGTTAAGATTGGACGGAAGGGGGATTTGAGTTTCATTCACCTCGCCATTCCCTGGAAGTGCAACTCTCATTTCGCCTTTGAACTTTTCGTTCCGCAAAATTCACAGTCTATTTAAGATTGGACGGAAGGGGGATTATGTTATATTAAATTATACTGATTGGCGTATAACCTCTACTTAGTATAAAACAAAGTCCCCGATTTTTGGATGTCACGGTTAATCTCGAGAACCACTGAATGGATTTTGATGCGGCTTTCACCATTCTGTAAAGGATATCTCGAGGAAGCTTTCTGTAGACAATAATGTATTTATGACCAAAGGAAGTCCAGCACTAATGTTTTCAGTGAAAAGGTCGAAAAAATACTGGCGTCCGTGTGCTTTTTAAGCTTATGCTGGGCAAACCGTTAAAAATATATGTATACTATGAGAGTAAGAATTGTTCAGCATAAAAAGTTCTAGAAAAAGCACGGGAGAGCATATCTCTATCTTCAATACATCGCCTACTATAAGGGTTTTTACGTTTTCATTTCTTCCAACAATCTCCTCGGTTACTGAGGCAACAGTTTACGAGCTAGCTAGGGGCGAGCCTATCACCCTAGTTACAGCTTAGCTAGCGGACGAGCTTATTGCCCCATTTACAGCCAGCAGCAAACTGTCGAGTCGTGTTGAGTTAAAAACATTAGAGAAGAGTGGTTGTGTTTGGAGTTTCCATTGAAGTGCAACTCGGCTTTACTTCATTTCTCCTGTGAACCTTTCGTTCCGCAAAATTCACGGTCAAGTTACGATTGGACGGAAGGGGGATTTGTGTTTCATGCACCTCGCCATTCTTAAATTACGTCTGACAAGAATTTGTTGCACATGCATCTCCATGATAATATAATTAATAGTCCAGTCAGTGATTTTAACCCATCATGCCGAGACGTAAAACGGATATTGGTCGTTGTTCATTGGCATTGGAAAAAAAGCGCTTATCACGTAATGTATTAATAACTGTTCCCGGGCGAAGCCGGGTCGGGTTGCTAGTTTCAAGATAAAATGATCAATGCAAGACGTTCTTAAGGGGAGTCGTAATATGGGACAGAACTTTATCTGTAAAATAACCAAGACCACGGCCTTCTATATCAAATGCAGTAGTTCTTGAGATATGAAGTCCGACATGAAATGTTGAGTCGAATTTTCCGTCACGATAATATCGCACCAGTACCGGTATGCTTAAAAATAAATTTAAACTAGTAAATAAGGGACTATTTCAATAAAACTATTAGCAAATTAAACGGAATGATCTTTATACCGCTAGTCATGAAATGTAAAATAGTGAAAATAACCAATTTATCATAAGGACTCCCCTTACATAAATTAAATTACCTAAACTAAAGATACGTGTAATAATAATTATTAATTTAAACTTGCCTGTATTTCTTCGTTTGCAGTCCTAACTAAAGATTCCATTCCATGCCACGTCTGGTGATTTCATATGCCTCCGACAAAAACTTCAATTTTTCGTAGTACCATAAGCTTGGTATATAAACTTCGTCGGTTGAAGTCCCCGTAACGCTAGAATTCTCAACTTTCTCCCTTTCTCTGTTGTATTTTGTTCTCAAAATAACAATTTTTGAACGCACTGAATCAATGTTGGCATTAGAATCACGTTTTAGCAAAATTTCCAATAAATCCTCTAAAGCAGCTCTCCTAATTTGTCTATTTTAATAATTTTGGGAACTGGGATTAGAAAGGTACGGCTTTTCTTTGTACGCTTGTATGAATTCTCCCGAAGTCTATTTATCCTTTATTGCTATTCCACTAACCGACTATCAACCGATTACTTTATTGTCACACACTTAACGTATGCGGCTGGATGTTCCGCTGACCGCCTCGACTCAAACAATCCATCAGGGCGGATGGCAAATGGGCGGGAAAGCAGGCTTGACGAACTCATCATCCAGCACGATTGTGCTGGACGCTGTGCTGTCAGCAACGCCATACCGAATCCAGCAACTGGTTAGCGACCAGCCCGGCGGCCAGCAAGCTGGAGTGTGAATGGCAGGCTTTAATATGTGTCTAACCAACCTATATTTTTTCTTCATCAACAGTCGCCAGAAACACCTCTCCTCGCCCACTCGTCATAATACTTCTTCGTTTGTTACTCTTATCTACCCATCTGACCATCATTTTCCTGTAACACCACATTTCAAATGCTTCCATTCTCATCTTTTCTGCTGCACTAACAGTTCAAGTTTCACTTCCATAGAGTGCCACGCTCCAGACAACGGCTTTCAAAAATGACTTTTCAATTTGATGTCAACAGATTTCTTTTCTGTAGCAAAGCTTTCTATGCCTAAGCCAATCTACTTTTTATATCCTCTTTGCTTCATTCATCACTGGTTATTTTGCTTCCTAAGTAGCAGAAGTCTCCTACTTCCTTTAGATGTTACCTTTCAATTTGACGTCAATAGGAGTTCCTGACTTCTTTCGACTGGATTCAATTAATTGTGTTTTACATTTAATGTCTATATTGTATGTCTATGTATGTCTTATTATTCCAATTTCCAACAAGGTACGAGATGAGATTCAATGAAAATCTAAGTGGCAGATGGCTTTTTACGGCCGGATGCCCTTCCTGATGCCGGTCTCATGAGAGGAGTTAATGAGAGTTGAACTGAATGAAGATGAATATAACTGGCCAAAGATGTGGAAGGAAGCGGCCGTGGCATGTCAGAAGGTACCGTCCCCGCATTTGCCTGGAGTTTATAATGGAGAAATTACGGAAAACCATTTCAAGGACGGCCGACGGTGGGGCTCGAACCCACGTCTATCGAGTCTGCAGAGTGCTTGACCCCATCTCCTAGCGCTGCGCTTTAGCGAAGGTAGCTACTACTGTCAGTTGTGTTTTATTTTTAATAATAATATTAGTAATGATAATAATAATAATAATAATAATATTGTTTTTATGTCCCTTTTAGCTACTGGGTATTTTAGAGACGCCACGCTGGGACTAGGTTATCGGCCCCGCAATTAGAGATGGGAATAGCGTTGGAACAGTTGTTAATTCTCGTGACGGGGAGCTGCAGCAAGTCCGGGGATCAGAGGTTTGAATCCCAGCGCTGACAGCGGCTATCCTGAGTGAGGTTTCTCCCTCTTTTCTTCCACACACGCTTCTTGTAAATGGCGGGACAATACCTTATTTCAAGTCCCGGGGCACCTACCCCATTCTTGACCCTAATTATTACAATTAAACACACCACTACAATGACCACAAAACTCAGGTTATCAGAAAAATTCAACACACACCCAAGCATACGGGACTAATGAACAAGATGTCCCTACCAATCAATAACCGTTGTCAATTCATTCAAAGGTATTGAGACATCTAGTTTTGACATAGAAATTTCTATCTTTCAATCGATGTTGTTGTTGCTGCTGCTGCTGGTGCTTGTTTTATATAATTCATTGTAGAGGTCTTGGGCATCTTGAATATTAGCCCCATATACTTGGATGTGTGTTTAAATTGTTTGGAAACCTATGCGCCCGTGGTGTTTGTAACGATGTGTGTAGCTGTGATCATCAGCAATGGTGCATGTGCTCCAAATCTACAATAAGGTAGCCTTTCTTCCGAGGATTTTCCTGAAGGGAGTATAGATCAACCCTTGGAAGAACCACATTGAGGATGGCCGCTGTGAGCGCCGACATTCGAAACTTCTATCATCGAAATCTCGAGCTCACACTTGATGTATGTCTAGTGGACTGTGAGTTAACACGCACGGCTTCATCGTAAGGTTTTAGTGAGTATTTCTGTCAGTATCACTGTGTCAGTGAACTGTCAGAAATTTGTGGATACATTAATTCTGTTTAGGTCTATATGCTTAGGAATGATATAGACTGCTCACTATCATTAACGGGGTACCGGTACTCTAAGCCTCGTGAGGCAAAACTGCGAAGAGGTGCTTCCGATTCCCACCTCAGCTATTTTAGAAGTGGTTATCCGTGGGTTTCCACTTCTACCCCAGGCAGATGCAAAGATGGTACCCAAATTAAGGCCACGGCCATCTCCTTCCCCGATCCTAGTCTCAGTTACACACAATAATATGGCCATCAGAGTAACACAGGTTATCATATAAATTCCACACACACACACACACATGTACAAGGTGCTACATGACCACGATGTCTCAAAGCCCCTAAATGAATCAACAACAACATTGAGAATTATGATGAATAAAATGTACTTATGAGAAAGTGGATTTACATTGGATTAGATAAAATGAATCAGTCTTTTCACTACAAATAACTTCAAGTTACTCTAGTTTTAGACGACAGAATGTCGCCTTTCTTTTCCTCTCACATTGATATCTTCGTTCTTTCAAGTTAAAATACAACTTCCGACCTTAAACGATTCGCATTTGGAATTTCTTCATTTATTAATAGTCCAATATAGGTTTTTCTGCCATCTGTTGGCAAGCGTCCGCGCAGTGTTTGCGTGACTTGCATTTGGATTGTGTGGTGGTACCAATTCCCAATGAATCACATTCCAGACCATTTTCCACATGTTCTCTATAAAGTAGATCCCTAGAGTAGCTCAACTTTAGATCGGGTGGTGAAGACTCCGCCATATCCACATCAATTCTCAAAACTTTCATTTCACTCAAAAATACCTGGCATAATTGCCACGCTTTTGGAATAAGTGACTGACTTGCAACGATGACACTAATGGGGTTCATAGAGCGGGAAAATGTTCTTAAGGTTTCGGGATCTCATCCTGGTGCAGTCAGTTGGCATTTGAAGGTAGATTTATTGGTGCGTTAATAACCCCATTCAGTTAAAAAATATCAGGTATGGCTCCCTACTGTCTCTAAACCGCAGTTGTTAGAATTATGAAACACCTATAACATTAACAATGGGTAGTGTTGGACTACCGTCCCTGCCTATCACCCAGAGGCCCCGGGTTCGATTCCCGGCTCTGTCAGGGATTTTAGAAACTAATGTGAGGGCTGGAACGGGGTGCACTCAGCCTCGTGAGGACAATTGGGTTGCTGTCTGACAGTGAGGCTGCGCCCCTGTCACGAATACCAAGATAAACGGCCGAGGGGACCCGATGCGCTGACCATGCGTCACCCCAATATCTGGCCGGGCATCGGTCGCTTGGTAGGCCTAGAACCTTCATGGGCTGTAGTGTCACGGGGTTTGGGGTGTTATAACATTAACCATATCACTTCATAGAACATGTTACCTTAATAGCTAACAAAATAAGCATGACAGGTTTTGGCACGAAGGGTGCTAGATTCAATTCCCAGCCAGGTCGATGGGGTATGGTAAATGATTAATTTCCCTGTTCCTGTCCCGAGAACAGGGTGTATTGACGTTTTCTTCAAATAAATCCAGAAAATAAAAGAGGAACTAAAAGGAAAGGAAAACAAAAATATTAACAAATCGGCAAACAAATAAACCTTTTGATTGGGACAGATAAAAGGTTAAATGATTCAACCAGGATGTTTGTAATGAGTGCTTCTACAATTGTTCGCGACGCGAGTAGGCTATGTTTACTTCAAGAGTTCAATGTAACTTGCCATAAATAAGAGCAGGGAAGGAGATGATGTTAGGTTTTAAGTCTGAAGAATTCAAATTTCATTCGAGTGCCAAAGGCTCATATAAATTCAAAGAAAATATTTTAAGCATTTGTTTTCAGCAATTTTGACGCAATACGTATGATGGCATATCCTGAAAAACATCCTGAAACTACATGCCTCAGAATTCCAGCTATCCCTCTTTTCGCAATTTCAAGGCGCTCAACAGAGCGATCGGGTGCTGGCTGGATAATCAGAAAAAAATCTTCCACAACACCACGACTATTGCTTTAATAGTTTAAAAGGACTCTGTCTTAATGTGAATAAGTGGCAGGTATTAGGTGTAGTTGGCGTATAGCAAAATTATGTTTTTACTCACTCCTTTATTTTGTAGGATACCATTACTACATGCTACGTGTACAGGAGTAACCGCGTTTGGAGACGTGTAATATTCCTGAAAAGCTTCTATTTAGGTAAAAAAAATGTTTTCTTCACACTTAAAACCATTCATCATCCCCTCTTATTAAGTGTACAATTGACTTGAAAAGCAATCACTCTCGCATTACAAATATTCTTATAACCACTTATTATGAGATTACAAACATGTAGGTAGATAAAATTAACTTTTGCTTTTCTGCCCCCCCCCCCCCCTCCCCTTCCCCAAACAGAACGTTTGATTGCAGGCTTCTTGCAACTTGGAACTTTCGGTTGTCAAGCAACCAGGTGAGACAAGGCCACACACTATTCCTCCGCACTCCACTCCTTGGCGCGTGCCATGATTGAGCGAGCCATTGAAACATTTTACACGCCTTAAGCAGCGTAAAACGAAATTCCGGCAACAAAAAAAAATAGTTCACAGCAGGACTGCAGTTGAATATGACCACGGTTATATCAAGTCTCGTCAGAAACGTTCACTGGGGGTAGATGACCTCGTAGTTCCACCCCTTAAAACAACAATAACTAACTAACTAACTAACTAAACTTTCACTAGATTTATTATACGTCACCTATTGACTGGGATTGTCACGATTTGGAGTTCCTGTCTTGGAGCCTTACCGGGAGTGTACTTCCGTCCCGAAATTTCCTCAGTTGATTGTACATCACCGTTCTGAAGAAATACGGCATCACTCCGATTTTGCAGCTTGGAATGCAATACTTAACTTACTTCTTCCTGCCTCAAAATAAAAGTTTGGAAGTTCCCATGGACTGAAATCCTACTGGTTTGATAAAAAAATCTGAGCATTATCACTCTATAGAGTAGTGGTGGTTAATTCATTTGAGGGGTTTGAATATCATGGTCATCAGCCCCAATTCTATAAAGCAACATCGATACGATATAAAGGGTCATTCGTGAGAGTCAACCCACACATGGCAATCAGACAAATTATTTCCAGTGATATACCTGCAGAGAGCGTGAAAGCAAGTTCTGACCGAGGAGAGTTGATCCCTGGAGAGAATGTGAGCTAGCACGGTGACGTAAGCGCACTGCACTGAATTACCGTATCGACTTGTTAAGTTCAGTTGTCAGTTGGGTCACGTACGTCTAATATGCAACTGATGGAACATAAAGGAACAAAGGTGTTCATGGGGAAGCTCGGCGTTATTTCCGATGTTATTAAGTTTTGAGATCGAAAGACGATACAAGGTATGAGAATACCTGTTACAAATGCCACTGAACGTGCTATTGCCTGTACCGGTTATAATAAGAAAACAATAGGCTATGTAAGATACGAAAGGAGGTCAGTTTGAAGAGAGTGGAACGATCATAATTAAGTCACTTCTTTACAAGGGCAAACCGCTTGCAACTAACATTGTACTGGGTGATATGAATAAGTGTATTATTTGAAGGAAATTGCAGGAAACTCTCACTGCTGCCTATAGGTGCTGCGCGGGACTGGACCACAATACGCTCAAGCAGCTAAGTTCGCAAATCCACTCCAATCTGACCATTAAAAACAATCACATAATGACACTAAGCAAGCAAACTTGAAGGTCAATCACCACTATCAGTATCTTAACTAAAAGAATCACATATAACTAACAAATCTTGACTAGTTGTATTAGTTTAATAACTACTGCAACTAAATAAGTGTATATATTGCAAATAGGCCTACAATCATCCATACTTGTAGACATAGATGTAATAGCCTAAGTGTTAAGGATCTGATGATGATCGCTTGATGATCAAAACTGGTCATCCAAGTGTAATTATTAATCTCATGTAGTTTT
Source organism: Meconema thalassinum (assembly GCA_946902985.2). Lineage (NCBI taxonomy): Eukaryota > Metazoa > Arthropoda > Insecta > Orthoptera > Tettigoniidae > Meconema > Meconema thalassinum. Next base: position 1,072,323,384 of record OX336389.2, read on the forward strand.
TTCAGGATTATGGAAACATCATTACAATTGGGTACAATCGTGTTGACCGACTGAAGAACATTACATTTCGATTACGACTTTGTAATTGGCACCCTATACTTTATTATAACCATACGTCATTTAGTCCATCACATGGCTAATCTATTTAATTGACAGAGGACTTTTGTGACGTGAAAGACCAGTGAGACTTATGAAAATAGACTTGCGAAATCATATGTTTGTGAATGCGAGGTTCACATATTAAATTAAATACCCTACATACTCGAAGAATAAAGTTTCAGAGCCTATGCACTTATTTCACCTCATAACTCTCTTAGAGCTATTGGTGCTCAGAGGTTCACTTATATCCAAAGACGAGTGCCGCCCGCCTAGTAGCCTTTGTATGATGGGAGACGTATACCCAGTGCGACAACACCCTCAGTCACATTCTTTATTTGAGGTCTTCGAGCTCTGATTATTTTTAACAAGCAGCTTCTTATTTATCCTCAAGATACTGACTTTATCTTGTTCCAGCTATCACTTCAGAGTTCAAACCTCCACAGGAGTCATCAATTGGCGAGAGGCCGTAATACTACATCTACACCAATATACAAGTCTGAACAGAAACAGTTATTATTCGATGGAAATATCAAAATTCACACGCAGATGATACGGCCATTGGTTCGAGTTCCGTACTTGAAGTTCAAAAAGCCATAGAAATTCTAGACGGTCGGGCAAAGGATAACAAGATGACAATCAACACAGAGAAAACAGTGAAAATGACGTTTCGGAAAGGAGATAGAGATGCCGCAGGAGACAAGCTATACCTAGGATCAACTCCCCTCAAGTCTGTAAATGCATTCACATTGACAATGGAAACAACAGCCAGAGCCTACAGAGTTCACATAAATTGTAGAGCAACGGCGGCCACTAAAGCCATATACGACATTAAAACACTCACGAAGCTCTCACTGGGAGTCGATATGAGATTATTCGACGGGTAAATAGCGCCCATAGCCACATACGGACTAGAAATCATCTGGGAAAAACTGACCCTGACAGACCTGAGGACGCTAGAAGCAGTCAAGTCACGCTTCCTGAAAGCTACCCTGGGAATATCGAAACACGCAAATGAACGTGCCAAGGAGACCTTCTTCATTGAGGACCTCCGGATGAAGAAAGGGCTACCATACACTGACGCCTGGGAAATACGTACTATTGCAGGACAGAATGAAGAAGGAATAAAACTGGCACGAGTTTTACACAGTGGAGGTCATGATGAACAGGACATGGACAGACACTAACCAAGACCTGCGACACTTTGTTAACTCGATGGCGGTACATCGGTACCACCATAAACTGGTTTTCTTTTGTGTGTGGCTTCCTGAGAGGCCGAGTGCAGGTTTTTCTAGTTGACGCCCGTGGGTGACCTGCGCGTCGTAATGAGGATGAAGTGATGATGAAGACGTCACATACACCCCGTCCCCGGACCACGGGAATTAACCCCAAGAGTATAAAATCCCCAATTGCCCGGCCGGGAATTGAACCTGGGACCCTTCAGACCAAAGCCTAGCACGCTAACCAATTAGCAATGCACAATAAACTGTGCAACACCGAGTACTTCAATGACCCAGACGACTCCTGTGTATGTAAATTGTGCGGTGTGCATCGCTGCCGATACCACGTAATCACATGTAAAATTCGGGGTTCATTCATTGTGACCTATTGTAAAAGTGAGAGGTGACAGTACGCATGATAATTCAAGTTTGTTATCAACACTATGAACAATTTGTGCGCTGTATCTTCAATAATAATTAAGTGGAGAATGTTTTTAAGCTGCAGTGTTCATTGCTGTATTCAAACTGCCCGTTATATCAAAACCTTGCAATTGTGAGTTAGTTAGTTATTGTTTTTTATGGTTCGTAACTACGAGGTCATCTGCCCCTTTGCAATTGGGAGTTTTGAGATTGGAGGAATCTTAAGCTTTCAACACTGCTGCAAATTAGATCACAGAACTCTCACTGGGAACCGCTATGGGATTATTCGACGCACAAATAGCGCCCATAGCCACATACTGTACACACTGAGAATCATATGGGAGAAACTGTTGACAATTGTAGATATGATTAGACTGGTCGCATGATCCATGACTCTGACACTCGACCCCTTCCCGCTTTCGACTGCCACTGGTGGAAAATGATGATCAATCACAACAGTACCAATGTAGAAGTTTCATTACACTAACCCTTCAACGACGGGTCTTATTTCGCACACAAATAGTGTGGTAGTTGCACATGCTAACTTCAACACTCACGTTTGCAATATTTTAATCAAGAAATACAATGTATGATATTGGGATATAGTCTAGCTCAATTACTAGCCCGAAAGTTAAAAAGAACAAAATAGCCCTGATTTATAATGTGGATAGTATAGACAGGAGCCAGAATATGAAATGAGGGTTGCATTAGTTGAAATGTGATTGCGATTGGCATGTATGTAATGGCAATACTAAATGCAAGTTGGATGCTATCAGCATTTCAATAGAAATTATTTTTGTTTGATGTATTTCGAGAGATCACCCAGAGCCCTGGTTTTATTCCGCTGTATTAAAACGCAATGAATTATCAAATTACATTGTGATTCGCTAAAAAGCTAAATTAACGTTTATAATTCATTTACAAATTAGATTGATTTGAACTAGGAAACAGGACTGTAGGTGTCATTATCACAGACAACAGTGGTTTTCATACAATTCATTAAGTGTAGGTGATTATTTTCTACATTTCAGAGACAAATTCCATTCCGCGGAATGCAGTCAGCAGCTGGTATTGATCTGTCTCGACAAGCTACAAGAAGACCGCAAGGGGGTTATGTGGTGTGGGGGAGGGTTACCAGCAAAGGATTGGAGTGCCACCCAAACTTCAAACGAAACACTTTCTAGCCTTGATGTTTCATCTGTACCATCAGACAATGCATTTCACTAACATCGGACACAATTTTCACAGCCCTACAAAACGCAATTCCATGTGAATTACTTAGGGAAGGTGTTACATACCTCTGGCACCTATGTGATCATGTGTTCAATGTTTTGCGTTTATATCAGAATAAACCAGGGCAGAGTCTGGGGAAAACTCCACTTTATGATAATATCGGCTGGTGTTGATGCAAGGATTCAATCCACTGACCTCAAGCGAAATAGAAATTGGCCACTTTTACATTCACTGGACTATTTAAAAAACATAGGCCTGAATAAAGCACCTACTTATGCACAGCCGATCAGACCATTACGGTGCCGGCCGGGAATGGCTTTTGACTCGCTGTCTGCTAGACCGACACGGCATCTGTCTAAAATAATGTCACGCGCAGGGTCCAGGTGTAGCTGGATCTCGCAAATAAGTAAATGTACACTGTGTGGATGAATGATAAGAGAAATGCATCGTGGAGCACTTCACATTCTTTGAGCATTGTTGTTACTGTTTGATTGATTTAGGGGATACGCGACACCGTGGTCATGTAGTCCCGTGTACTTGGGTGTGTATGGAGTTTGATGGTGATGATGATGATGATGATAATTGTTGTTTTAAGCGCCCTAACATCTAGGCTTTCGGCCCCTAATGGTTTGGATGATAGTGAAAGATGAGATGAGAATGAAAACTATAACTAATACTAACTACAGGCTTACATACTAGAACAAGAAATGGTAAACAAATAAAGGACAGGTAGAAAAATACCCTCAACCCTCGAAGAATGAGGATTGAGGGACTTGGAAAGAACGAGAGCCATGAAGGGCAGATAAGAAAGGGGAAAGTGGAGAGAGCCCGCCCCAAAGTCAGTGGAAAAAGGGGAAAAACGTACCCAGCTCAGGAATCCCTCGGGATCGCCAACTCCCAAACTCACCAGCCGTGAGCCCTTGAGGGTGTAGCACTATCCAGGGTGGACCAGAAGTGGTGGGGCTACATACACCCTGTCTCCTTGAGGGCCTTGTGCAGAAGGCAGGATATAACATGAAAAGAAAATGAAGGCTGACCCCTCAAAGAATGAGGGTATCAGAAAAGATGAGACAAGGGCCAATTAAGGCGGGAAAGTGAAGGACTCCCTAGGCCTCGGATACCCTAATACTGTCGGGGTTGGAAGAGAACAAGAGTTGACCAAGAGAGATCGACAGGAAAGAAGACGGAGAGGAGCTCGGCACAAGTAAGTGGAAGCAATGCTGGACTCAGCTGCGGTCCCGTGGTCGCCAACCCACGTCCCACTAGATGTGAGCCCCTGGGGGGTGTATGGAGTTTGTCTGATAATCTGTGTTATTGTGATGGCTGTATTAGTGTATGGATGGGGAAAGAGACGGCCGTGCCCTTAAGTTAGGAACCATCCCGCTATTTGCCTGGAATAGTCGTGGGAAACCACGGAGAACCACTTCCAAGATAGCTACGAACCCTCCTCTCAGTTTTGCCTCATTAGGCTGAGTGTACCCTATTCCAGCCCTCTGGCCAGAATTGATATTGTCCACTTTCTGGTGTAGCGACTAGCATTCTTAGCTGTCACCCCGGAGGTCCGGGTTAGATTCCAAGCTCTGCCAAGGAGTTAAATTGTGGTCTGAGGGTTGGAACAGGGTACACTCAGCCTCGTGAGACAAAACTGAGAAGATGTGGGTTCGATTACCACCTCATCCATCTTGAAAGAGTATTGAGTGGTTTCCCACTTCTACTCTACGTGAATGCTGGGTTGGTTCCTAACTTAAGGCCACGACCGACTCCTTCCCTATCGTCACCCCTATTACAAATACACACACAAATACAGCCATTACAATATAACAGGCTATCACACACAACTTCCACACACACCCAAGTGCAAAGGGCTACATGAACAAGAAGTTGCAAGGCACCCAACCAAATCAACAACTACACTACACTTTTTGCAGAGCCGGGAATCGAACCTGGACCTCTGGGGTGACAGCCATGAATGCCAGTCAGTGAGCATTGGAACTGGTTATGCAGTTCCGTTACCGGAAATAGTAACTGTTACTAATAATGACGATACTCCCCGCATGTTTGTGCTGCTAAGTAGAAAATTTTATTCTTTTGCAGTATTCGTCAAACAGCGTTACATAAGTCACGACTTGGAGCATTTTGGAAAAAATAGAAGATTTCTTTTGCCGCTTTGTTGTTAATTAATTTTCAGGGCTTGGAACATCTTGGTCATCAGCTCCGTATTCTTGGGTTTGTTTTAAATTTGCTGATAACCAGTGTTTCTATGATGGCTACTGTATTGTGTGTAGCTGTAGAGTAGGAGATGGGGTAGGTGGCCCTGGATATTAAATTAGGCACCATGCCAGCATTTTCCTTGGAGGGAATGCGCCGCGGGGAAACCTGAGAATTAATCACACTCAGGATATCCTCTGTTAGCGCGGGATTCGAACCTCCGATGTTCGAACTTGATGCAACCCACCATCATCGTCATGGTGGCTGATTTAACGCTCACGACTACACCGCGGATAGTAGGAGATTAATATAGAGTAGCCTACATGTGTCAACGGCCTGGCCATGTTGAAACACCAGATCCCATGAGAACTGCGCTGTTAAGCAGCATTGGGCGTGGTTGGACCTTGAATGGAATGTCGGTTCTGGGGGACTACGCGCTGATGGCGGGGAGAGGTCAAGAGGGAGTGGAAAGGACCTGGCCACCCTACAGCACGTAAACTCTGACTCAGGATAGCCTCTCAGGAACCATTTTACAAGTTAGATACTGTTTTTCAGTCGGTCACGGATCCTGAGCCACTGAAAAGCAATATTTTAAATAGCACGTGAGTATTATGAATCAAAGGTAGTATATTGTGAACTTGTATCGGTTACATTCTTTGTTCGGTACCTTCTCTTACTTGGCAATGTTATATTTAACTTGGATGAGAGAAAATGAGGCTGCTTGCATGCCTAAGAGAATTACGTAGATTATTTAGAGACAATTCCCAGCCTCCGTGGCTTAGGCGGCAGCACGCCGGCCTCTCACCGCTGGGTCTGTGGTTCAAATCCCGGTCACTCCATGTGAGATCTGTGCTGGACAAAACGGAGGCAGACAGGTTTTTCTCCGGGTACTCCGGTTTTCCCTGTCACAATTTCATTCCAGCAACACTCTCCACTATCATTTCATTTCATCTGTCATTCATTTAATCATTGCCCCAGAGGAGTGCGTCAGACCTCGGCAGCCGGCACAGTTCATATCCTCGCCGCTAGATGGGGGCTTCATTCATTCCATTCCTGACCCGGTCGGAGACTGGAAGCAGGCTGTGGATTTTCATTTTTCATTTAGAGACAATTATTAGGTTGCTTACAGGAAATGTTTTCAGTGCTGCCTTTTTAGATACTATGTGAAATTGTCTTTCAGTCAGTTGACTAGCATCAGAGAGCACAATTAGGCCTACCTTGGGTGGTTAAAGCAAATTTACTCTGAACTCGCATGCCTGAAATAATAAAATTACAGATTGTGTGCCTAACCAGCTACAGGGGATGTTTCATAAGTAGGCCTAATGTAGTTTTTTCAAGACAATTTTATTTGGAAAGTTTTCTGACAAGACAAACTATTCTTCAAAGTACGAGTAGGGACCAACAGATTCTATGGTCTTGAGCCATCTTTCAGCGAGGTTTCTTATCCCGCGATGATACCAGTCTCTGGGTTTTGATGCGAAGAATTCGGCGAGACGGGTTCTACTGCTTCAAAGTATTCGTATGTACTGCAAAAAGCATTGGCGAACCAAAGAAATCCAATACTATCTTATATAAAACTAAACTTAATAACAAAACTTATGGGGCATTCTATTATTTATTGTTTATTATTGATTATTGATTATTGATTATTTATTATTTATTAATTATTATTTATTAATTATTATTTATTATTTATTATTTATTATTTATTATTCATTATTCATTATTCATTATTCATTATTCATTATTTATTATTTATTATTTATTATTTATTATTTATTATTTATTATTTATTATTTATTATTTATTATTTATATATACACCGCGGACAGGCCAACAAGGACCACGCAAATATCACTTCTTTATAGGTCTAGTTTCCTTCTTTCTCTTCCAGAAGTCTTTCATCCTGGTCGACTGTGCAGCTATTCTTTCAGCAGTCCATTCTCCTCTGTTGAGATTTTTCTTCTCCCCGACAAGAATTTTGAGACCAAATTTTTTTTCTGTACTCTGTTCGATTTAGACAATCTTCTTCAGTAATTTTGAATTTTTGAAGTTCTTCTTTCATTTGTTTTACATAGCCTCCTTGTCCTTTATATTTCCAGATTTTATCAAAAATTTGTTTGTTTAACCTTGAGCAATCCATGCGGACCATATGTCCGTAGAACTGAAGTCGCCGTTTTCTGATCATCACTTCAAGGTTGTCGATTTTACTATAAATGTCTGCATTCGATCTCAGTCTATAACCTTACTGTGTTTTCCTAGGACCATAAATCCTTCTTAAAATTCTTCTTTCTATCTTGAGCAAATTCTCCATTCCGGTTATATTTGTAGTTTCCATGCCGTACAAGATGACTAGTCTAACAACAGTATTAAAATGTCGTAATTTTGCATTGATAGACAGGTTCTTTTTATTGTATATATTTTTTGTACAAAAATTTAATCTTTCCAATTTCCCTTTTTTGTTCTCGATTGCCAATTTATCCGTCCCATTGCTACTAATTATTTCTCCAAGATATTTAAATCGGTCAGTGACCCTGATGCTCCCATAATTTGTTTTTATCATTTTCTTAGTGTATTTCTGATCACTTGTCATCATCTCTGTTTTTACCAACGAAATCTGTAAGCCCGCTTTTTCCGCCGTTTCTTTTAACTGATCAATTTGGTTAATAGCTTCTTGTTCTGATTCAGCAAACAACGCTACGTCGTCAGCAAATGCTAAACCTTTGACTTTGAGGTTCTTATTCTTTGTACCAATTTTAGCACTTGAATCGTTCTTCTCCCAAAACGTCCTCATGACTTTATCCAAGACCAAATTGAAAAGCAGTGGTGATAGACTGTCCCCTTGTCTTAGCCCAGTTTTTACCTCGAAGGGCTCGCTAACTTCATTTAAAAATTTGACTCTGGAAATCGTATTAGTTAATGTAAGTTTTATTAAATTTATGGTTTTTTGATCAACTTGGTATTCCTTCAATGTGTCAAAAACAGTATCCCTATCCACTGAATCATACGCTTTCTGAAAATGAACGAATGAGATAAAGATATTCTTTGGCCTGTTGTTGTAATATTTTAATATCAATTTTAAACTAAGAATTTGTTCTGCACACGATCTATTCCTTCTGAAACCTCCTTGGAACTCGCCAAGCTGTGGTTCGATCAGTGGTTCAAGTCTGTTTAAAAGTAATTTGGCAAATATTTTATATGTGACAGACAACAATGAGATCCCCCTATAACTATTGACATCAATTTTTTGAGCCTTTTTTATGTAGTGGATGAATTAAGGCGATTAACCAGTCTTCTGGAATTGCTTCCTCAATCCAAATTTTCTGGAATAGATTTGTCGTCGCTATTAAAAATTCATCATCTACACGCTTCCACATTTCTGCAATTATTCCATCCTTGCCTGAGGCTTTATTATTTTTAAGTGAGTTGATAATACATTTAACTTCCTTTACATCTGGGGGCGTAGAGTCAAAATGTTGTGTTGTAAATTTGAAACTCAACTTGTCTGTCGGTTTTGGACAATTTAACAACTTCTCAAAATACGCAGCCAAGATATCACAATTTTCCTTGTTGTTTAATGCTAGCGTACCATCTTCCCTTTTGAAATTTAAACTCGACGCTGAATATCCAGTGATTTCATTCTTAAATGCTCTATAAAACAATCGGGTGTCATTTTTCTTAAAATTGTCGTCCATTTCCATTATTTGGTCCTTCATATATTTTCTTCGAATCGTTCTTAAAGTCTGGTGGGCCGTTTTCCTTAATCTTTCTACTTCCTCTAAATTTTCTGGAGTCTTGTTCCCGTTCCACTTGTGCCAAGCACTATGTCTTTCTTTGATCACTCTTTCACATTGTTCATTCCACCAAGCATGTTTCCTATGAAAGTTCAAAGGTGCAATTTCCTGAGCTGGTTCAAGAAGGTTATTAGTAACATCATTCCAATTGGTTGGTATTTTAAGTTTTCCTTGAAATTCTATCTTTTTTTTCATTTGTAAGAACCTCTCTATTAATTTTCGGAATTTTAATTCTAGTTGTATTTTGTTTGCGTGTAAAAGGTATGAAATTCATCTTGATTTGAGAAAGGTAATGATCTGAAGTTACATTAATGGATTTTCTGACCTTGACATTTTGAATTTCTTTGAAACAATTTCGAGAGATAGCTACATGATCTAATTGAAACTCACCCAGCAACGCATTTGGGGAGACCCATGTTTTCTATTTACTTGGTTTTGCTTTAAAATGTGTGGACATAATCTTTAAGTTTAGATGTTCACAGAGTTTAACCAATCTCTCACCATTCCTGTTGATTCTATTGTGAGCGGGATATTTACCTATTATATCAGAAAATTTTCTCTCAGATCCAAGCTGAGCATTGAAATCTCCAAGTAAAATTTTTACATGATTAGAAGGAATTTTGAGAATTTCGGCTTCTAACTCGTCCCAAAATTCATCAACTTTCTCTGGATTCGTTTTATTATCCTTATTTATAGGAGCATGGGCGTTGATTAGCGTGTATCTCTTATTGAGAGATTTTATAGTTAGAAAAGATAGTCTGGCATTCACACTTCTAAAAGCGATAACTGCGTCCAAAAATTTCTTGTTGACCATAAAAGCTGTTCCAAGATGTGGCATGTTCTTCATCAATCTCTTCCCAACTTTTCCTTTGAAAATTCGGAAGTTGTCAGATTCAAAGGTGTCCTCATCCAAGAACCTGGTCTCTTGAAGGGCTAATATTGTAATGTGATGTCTATGAAGTTCTGTTGTTAGTTGTTTTAATTTTCCAACCTGAATTAAGGAATTCACATTGTATGTTCCAAAAAAATATTTTCTAATTTTCTTGAATCTTGAACTGTTCTTGTGGTGCTCCGATTCACCATAATGTAACCCTAAACTGCTAGGCACCCTGGAATCCGATTTACGCCTAGCATTGTCTTCAGGGTAATCATGACCATTAGAAGCTAAATCCATGATATTAAAGTAAATGTGGGTTGGACAAAGTCCAACGTTATACAACTAAGATTGTGAGTCCTAGAGGTTGCCTCAAGATGTGTTCTGGCTCTTATTTTACGGCTTAAGCCAACCCTCCTCCTTTCTCCGGGCTTGGGACCGGCAACAGAAACTACTGAGCTACTCAATCCACCCAGTAGATCCTGCAGGCGGAGTTTATTTATTATTTGAAATGAAAATCCACAGCCTGCTTCCAGTCTCCGACCGGGTCAGGAATGGAATGAATGAAGCCCCCATCTAGCGGCGAGGATATGAACTGTGCCGGCTGCCGAGGCCTGACGCACTCCTCTAGGGCAGTGATGAAATGAATGACAGATGAAATGAAATGATAGTGGAGAGTGTTGCTGGAATGAAGTTTTGACAGGGAAAACCGGAGTACCCGGAGAAAAACCTGTCTGCCTCCGTGTTGTCCAGCACAGATCTCACATGGAGCGACCGGGATTTGAACCACGGACCCAGCGGTGAGAGGCCGGCGTGCTGCCGCCTAAGCCACGGAGGCTTCTGTATTTATTATTTATTATTTATTATTTATTATTTATTATTTATTATTTATTATTTATTATTTATTATTATTTATTATTTATTATTTATTATTTATTATTTATTATTTATTATTTATTATTTATTATTTATTATTTATTATGTATTATGTATTATTTATTATTTATTATTTATTATTTATTATTTATTATTTGTTATTTATTATTTATTATTTATTATTTATTATTTATTATTTACTATTTATTATTTATTATTTATTATTTATTATTTATTATTTATTATTTATTATTTATTATTTATTATTTATTATTCTTTCCTCGATTCGGCCAACTAGGGACCACGTCAGTTCAACTGTCTCTTCTTCCGAGGTCTAACTACTGCCCAGTGTTCCCACATTCGTCTCCGGTGTTGTTGTTTTCTCTCTTGGGACCACGCCTTCCCTGTCTTCAGCTTCGGCTTTTCCTGGAAACCTTCGTGCGTACGTAGTTTTTCCTGAAGTGGAACACGCTCCTGGATATCTTTAGGGGAAATTTCCATTTCACGTAGATCTTTCTCAACTTCCGTAAACCATGCCCCTTTGGTTTTCTTATCTAGAAAGTACGTCAATATCCATTTTGATATCCTGCCTGGGCTCATTCGTGTCACGTGGCTATAAAAAGAAATCCTTCTTTTTCGAATCGTGTCACTGATCTTCTCCACGTGCTTGTACAATTCGTGGTAGTGACGCCTTCTGTACTCGCTGTTTTCTTTGATGGGACCCAGGATTTTCCTCAAAATCTTCCTTTCTTTAGACTCTAGATTTTCCATCAGACCTTTCTTGTTCATTATTAGAGTCTCAGCCGCATACAGGGCCTCTGGTCGAATAACAGTGCAGTAATGTCTAATTTTGGCGTTTAAGGATATCGATCTCTTATTGTAGATGTCTTTAGTCAGGTTGTATGCCATTTCCATTTTATTAATGCGTGACATGAAGTCTTCCTTCTGTGATAGGTTAGGCTCTATCCATTCACCGAGGTATGTAAACTTTTCTGCCTTCAGAAATTTTCCTAGTCCGACCTCCAGTTCCCTGGGCGCTGATTTTATGTTTGTCATGAATTGTGTCTTCTCAAAGGAGATTTGAAGCCCAGCCTTCAGTGCTTGATTATTTATTATTTATTATTTGTTATTTACTATTTATTATTTATTATTTATTATCTATTATTTATTATTTATTATTTATTATTTCCTTTCTTCCAACAATCTCCATTCAGTTACTGAGGCAACAGTTTACGAGCTAGCTAGGGGCGAGTCTATCAGCCCTGTTACAGCTTAGCTAGCGGACGAGCTTATTGCCCCAGATACAGCCAGCAGCAAACTGTCGAGTCGTGTTGAGTTAAGAACATCAGAGAAGAGATGTTGTGTTTGGAGTTTCCCTGGAAGTGCAACTCGGCTTTCCTTCATTTCGTCTGTGAACTTTTCGTTCCGCAAAATTCGCAGTCAAGTTAAGATTGGACGGCAGGGGATTTGTGTTTCATGCACCTCGCCATTCTTAAATTACGTCTGACAAGAATGTATTCCACATGCATCTCCATGATAATATAATTAGTAGTTCAGTCAGCGATTTTAACTCATCATGCCGGGACGTAAAATGGATATTGGTCGTTGTTCATTGACATTGAAAAAAAAGCGCTTATCACATAATGCATTCATAACTCTTCCCGGGCGATGCCGGGTCGGGTTGCTAGTAAATAATAAATAATAAATAATAAATAATAAATAATAAATAATAAATAATAAATAATAAATAATAAATAATAAATAATAAATAATAAATAATAAATAATAAATAATAAATAATAAATAATAAATAATAAATAATAAATAATAAATAATAAATAATAAATAATAAATAATAAATAATAAATAATAAATAATAAATAGTAAATAGTAAATAGTAAATAGTAAATAATAAATAATAAATAATAAATAATAAATAATAAATAATAAATAATAAATAATAAATAATAAATAATAAATAATAAATAATAAATAATAAATAATAAATAATAAATAATAAATAATAAATAATAAATAATAAATAATAAATAATAAATAATAAATAATAAATAATATCACGGATAATCTCGAGAGAAAAGGTCGAAAAAAATCCTGGCGTCCGTGCGCTTTTTAAGCTAACGCTGGGCAAACCGTTAAAAATACCAATATACAATGAGCGTAAGAATTGTTCAGCATGAAAAGTTCTACAAAAACGTACCCGACAGCACATCTCTATATTCAATATATCGTCCACTATAAGTGTTTGTAGATTGGACGGAAGGGTGATTTGTGTTTCATGCACCTCGTCATTCTTAAATTACGTCTGGGAAGAATTTGTTGCACATGCATCTTCATGATAATATAGTTATCAGTGATTTTAACCCATCATTCCGAGACGTAAAACGGATATAGATCGTACTTCATTGACATCGTAAAGAAGCGCTTATCACGTAATGCATTCACAACTATTCCCGGGCGAAGCCGGACCGGGTTGCTGGTATAATATAATCCCCCTTCCGTCCAATCTTAAATTGACTGTGAATTTCGCGGAACGAAAACTTCACAGGCAAAATGAGAGTTGCACTTCCAGGGAATGGCGAGGTGAATGAAACTCAAATCCCCCTTCCGTCCAATCTTAACTTGACTGTGTTTCACAGGCGAAATGAAGAAAACCCGACTTGAACTTCCAGGGAAACTCCAAACACAACCATCCTTCTCGGAAGTCTTAACTCAACACGACTCAACGGTTTGCTGCTGGCTGTATCTGGGGCAATAAGTTCGCCCGCTAGCTTGGCTGTAACGGGGGTGATAGACTCGCCCTTAGCTAGCTCGTCAACTGTTGCCTCAGTAGTTGAATGGACATGGTTGGAAGAAATTAAAACGTAAAAACACTTATAGTAGCCGATGTATTGAAGATAGACATATGCTCTCGCGGACTTTTTTGTAGAAATTTTCATGCTGAACAATTCTTACACTCATAGTATTTAGATATGTTTAACGGTTTGCCCAGCGTAAGCTTACAAAGCGCTCGGACGCCAAGTTTTTGTTTTGACTTTTCCACTGAAATCGATACTGCTCGGCTTCCTTTGATTATAAATAAATTATTTTCTACAGAAATCATCCTCGAGATATCCTTTACAGAATGGTGAAAACCGCATCAAAATCCATCCAGTGGTTCTCGAGTTTACCCGTAACATCCAAGAATCGGGGACTTGGTTTTATACAAGTAGAGATTATTTACTGACAGCAACAGCTACACTCGCTAACGTACAGTGCTGGGTCATGGGGACAAGCTCTTTGCGGATTCGGTAGACGTGGGTTCGAGTTTCTCCATCGGCCGTCCTTGAAATGGTTTTCCGTGGTTTCCCATTTTCCACTCCAGGCAAATGCTGGGACGGTACCTTCTGACGGGCCACGACCGCTTCTACCACTACTGTTTATTTGATATGTTAATCATTTGCTAAACGACAAACACTGGCTTGGTGGGATTCTATTATGTGGAAACCAGGTAAACAGTCTGGCTTATGCTGATGGCTTGATTATAATAATAGTCTCCGTCGAAAGCCTACATGTTAACATATTAGAACTTGAGCAGAAATATCGGGAATATGGTATGAAAATAAGAATTTCAAAAACGAAGGTGATGTTGGCAGGGAAGAAACACAGGATGCCAGGTAGGAGGAACGAAATTAGAGTAGGTGATCCGTTTTAAGCACATGGGCTGTGTGTGCTTTCTTTCAGGATGGTAGTAAAGTGAAGGAAACGAATCAAGGTGCAGAAAAGCCAATTCAGTGAGTCCTGGGCTGCAATCTATTGTATTCTACATGAAAGGGTTAGTGTAACGACGAAACTTTCACTACATCGTTCAGTATTTTGACCGATCTTGCTGTATGGATGTGAGAGCTGGGTAGATTCAGGATACCCTGATACATAAAAATATATCATTACATAAGCTAATTGTAAATGATATGACGGAAGCTTGAACGATTGCTGGGACAAGTAGATAGGTGCATTGTTAGGAGGGTACTCGTAAAGAGAGGTAAAGGCTAAGTTAGAAATGATCACGTCAGATGAAGCTGTTCGTTTGAATCGACTCTGATGGTGGGGTCATGTGATGAGAATGCGGGAGGAGAGATTATCTAGGAGGGTAATGGGCTCGGCGACAGAGTGTAAGAGAAATAGTGGTAGACCTAGGAGGTGCAGTTTAGATTCAGTAAGTAACGATTTTTAGGTAATGAATAATGTAACTGTATTGGCTTTACGTCTCTTTTAACAACTGCGGCTTTTAGAGACGCCGGCGTGCCGGAATTTTGTCCCGAAAGGGATCTTTAACGTGCCAGTAAATCTACAGACATGGCTCCCTCGCATTTGCGCACCCTCAAATGCCAACTGGCAGCGCCAGGATTCGATTCTGCAACCTTGGGTACAGCAGGCGAGAACGTTACCGCTGAGCCACGCAGCCAGCCAAAGGTAATGAAGCAGAGAAGAGCACCGTGTTAACTGCTAATAAGGGATCATGGAGATGACATGTTCACAAACAGGAGACTTGCAGACTAGACTGAACGCTGAAAGGTAAAAGAGTCTCAAAGGAAAAGGTATATAATGAATGAACATAGAAAAAAGGGTGGTAGTAAAATAATAATAATAACTCGTGTAGTTCACTGACCTGGTGCTGCCACTTGACCAGGTGATTTGCATGTCAACGATACTGTTCCAGTACTTCAAATTCAGAATTAAATTTCTTGGCATAGCCAAAAAGCGAATAAAGGTACTGTGCCCGTTTAGACCGGAGTCCGCACGACCACATATGCATTTTACCAAGAATCAGTCAGCACGAGAGTCAAAATATCCCGGGGCGCCAGATGGGTTAAAGATAATCGCAAAAACGACATCAAATGAAAAAATGCTTTACTGATTTTTGGCTCAATGCAACAATAAGGATAGAAGGAGATTCAACTGGGCATAACACATCATGTAAAATTATCTCATTTTATTCTGAATTTAAAATTGACTGCAAAATAAAATGCTCAAAGCAGCATCATTCATGTGTGGCGACCCACATTACTATTTACACAATGTACAGAAATTTTCCAACACATTGGACAATTATCTTTGGAGACACAAGTCTGATTATCAGTCCTGTAGACTGTGTTCCAAAATTATATCCATTATTTATGATTAAATCCAGTTCAAATTTAATTGTCTTTACTGGAAATACTGTAGTTCACTGGTTGAATTTTTACATAATATCAACACTCGTAGAATAATTGTCCATAGAATTTTTAACTTTAACTTATTTTACCAGTTTCAAAAAATATTGTCAAAAATATTATTATCTCTGAATCAACACAAATTATGTACACATATTAATAACAACATCTGAAAAGTATCTGACCCTTGAGCATAGCATCGAAGAACTGTGCGAAGCACAACAAAATTAATTGTTCTTCTGACATTAAACGTTTCGAGAAGTGACTCGATTATGAACTTCAAGTTCCTAACAAAATATATGATTTCTGAATCATCAACTTGATCAATAAATTGTTGGACCATTCAACTATTCGATTTTCCACTTGGAATCATTATTAAGAAAAATATTTATATTTGTGGCCATTTTAGTAACTTTCACAACTTGCAATTCTTGAACAGAATGCGGAAATAAGAATTGTAGCTTCATAATAAATTCATTTAGTTCATGACACTAGGATTGAAAACATCCTTCAAATTATTCGTGGTTATAGAATTATTTTTAATTGGCAGTGGCCTATTCTATTATTTTTATAAGAACACAATATTCCAACAACAACGGCAAAGGTCTTCCTCTGAAGAAGAATAAAATACTATCATGACAAATCTGGGTTCTAGAAAAATCAAAGTCTTAATGGAATCCGTAAACAAGGTTGAAATAAGAACTGATGGTTTTTAAGAAATAACCTTTGGGTCATTCATACGACGCAATGTGTAGTTCCAATACTCCTTCTTTAACACTGAGTCATCGAACCTGTTATTTGATTGATGCTCAAATAAAAACCTCCTCATTCCTGCGACTTAAACATGCGCACCTGGGAATGGCATTTCAACTACTCCACACACATAAATTTTCTTCCTAAAATTTATACAATAAATCAAGCCTCTGCTTATTATCAACACTGGAAGATTTATAAACTTACAAGTTTATTTTATTTTACCATTCAGTTCAAATCGTGAAGTTACCACACTTATAATACTCTCTATTTCACTTTCGAATGTGTATCTACGTCATGATTTTATATAAATACAAAAATATCCTAATTGATACAAATATCATTTGCTTCCCGTTTCATGCCTCTCCGTGTTATCTGAACAATATACTTTGCTCATTGCAAATATTAACTGTTCAACCAGAACTGTAATGTTGGTTGAATGCGGGCTTGCGCTAACCACTATCCTTCGGAAAATCACCTGTTCCAAACTAGAAATGATTAAACTACTTCATAAGCTCTCTCTCAATGAATGTGATTACTAGAAAATATAAGATCCAAGAATTATTTAGAAAAGTTATGAAAATCATTATTATTATTATTATTAGTGGATTATTATTATTATTATTAGTTATATTATTGTAAATGTGTTTAATTATTATTTCATTATGTGAGAATCCACATGTTCGATTCTTCGAATATGGATAAAATATCCATTTCTCAACAAAAATAATTATTAACTTTTACAGTTACCTCGGCTGATTACCGTGATTATCAAAAAAAAATGAAACATTCAAATAAATGCTCGTTATGCTCGGTCATCGATCCTAAACTGTTCTGAGTGCTGAAAATACTCAGAATAACTCTAATATGTCTTGCGTAAATCATTGCAAGATTTAAATACGAAGAAAAACAAATGTGTTGGTCATCTGCAGAAAATTAGTTTGTTCCAATTAGCTAGGCATAATATAAAAGTCAAATGTGGCTTACATTTCTCGTTGGTTTTGAAGCGTAGTGAACCTGGTCTGTACCAGATTTATCCAGATACATGCCCTATTGGACACGCACGTCTAATCCTTGTATCGGCCGCCATTATATACCCACAATCTGTCTAGCACGATATAGTGGAAATATTTCTTGAAGTTTGAAGTAACTGCTGATCCATTTTAATATTGGCTTCAATTAAATCCATAGCAGTTCGCTTAAATGGGGTCAGATCCAAATGATCTATTCTCAAATATGTCAGTTGTAATATAACTCACGGTAATCTTTTCAGTATAAGAAAACACTGACAGTCTAAATCAATCAACGGCTGTTCTGAAGATCGTTCCCTGGGCATGGTTTATCACCATCTATCATGCGCGAAGCAACTTATAGTTTCCCTTTGTCGGCTAATGAACAACACCGTGATAGACTGGCCTTCAATATACTGAAAGATCGGAGTGGTTATCAAGTTAGAATTTATGAAACTGACTAATTGGATTAAAATATCCAAGTATTGAATTATTATTACTGGACTGTGACAAAGTACTTTCTAGACAAAGTCTAGCATGTGTCCATATAGAAATAATGTATTTCACCAGTGTCCGTAGAAAAATAACAATCACCTTAGTGATTCCCTCTGCCGGAAACTTACTATGTTCCACACGTATCGTAGTACTTTTGTGACTATCACAATTTAAAGATATCTTCTGCGTAGATCCGGCAACCATGTGCCTTGGCTCAACGTAGCAGCAGCACCTTGTCATGCAAGAGCTTGGTTCGAAGTGAGCTGATGATGCTTGGGCCGGTCGGCTTTTATTCAAAACGGTCGGGTCCACGCTGGATCACGCTGAAATCTGGAAATCCTCATATCTCCGGTGTCTCTGGTCCGATTCACTTGAGACTAAGTGCATTCTCTTTCATTTGGCCGTGCCAGTAATCTGATCCAAGTCTCAAGTCTCTACTCCATGGCTAACTATTTAATCAACAAATAGTCTCGACCTCTGCTACTACTCGCTACGTCACTTAACATGCTCTTGGCTGCACAAAGTTTCCACTCCATTCTAGAAGTAATGGAGCGCGATATTCAAATATCTCAACTTTCAAAAGCGGCTGTAGCCTTTCCCTTGATATCTAGGTGTCTGAATCTTGGAATACCCATTCCTAGAGTTGGGCACATCCACCCCACACCTAGCAAAAAAAAATGATTTTTTTTTATTTTTCCTATCTACTCATTAAATCATCTGGTTCTTGAATAATAAATCTTCAAATTCGATGCATTATAAGTTCCCACGATGTTACCAGTTCGTGTATTGGCGATTTCATAGCTTCCATTATTGTTTACTTCCACAATACGATAGGGTCCAGCGTAAAGGCTTGCAAACTTCGAGTACACTCGATTTTGCACGTCAGAGGGTGTAGGTCTTTTCACTAAAACAAGAGTTATTACGCGCAAGGGTCTGCGAAAACGCTTTCCTCTCACTCTGCGCTCTCTTTTCTCAGCTTGGCTCCTCAACTTGTCTAAAGCTAGAGTTTCCCTCATCTGACGACATGGTTCAATCTCAGGTTAACTTGAAAAACCTTAGATGTAGACTCCACTGCTCTACTCAATAAATCGGCCCCAACGTTCAATTTTCCAGGAGTGTGTTCAATAACTAGGTTGAATTGTTGAATAAAAAGTGACCATCTAGTTATCCTATCACTGGCAAAGTTTGTTCTCAAGATAAACTCCAATGCATGGTGATCAGTCCTCACAATTACTGAATGTCCAATTAACATTTTCTTCCACGACTCCAACGCGAAGATTACAGCAAGGGCTTCTAACTCTGTGGTGTAATAATTCCTTTCTGATGGACGAAGTTTCCTGCTTATGAACGCCAGGTAACGTCTCTTGTGATCGTCATCTTCTTGAAGAAGAATAGCTCCAATCTCTACGGTGGATGCATCGGATTCTATGATGAAATTCTTGGTAAAGTCAGGATACTCTAATTTCACGCTGTTTACCAATAACCTCTTGGCATCTTGAAATGATTGTTCACAATCTTCATTCCATTTCCATTTGTTTCCTTTTTTTTAATAATTCCTGCAATGGAGCAACCGTCTTGGTGAAGCTTGGACAATGCCCTGCAAAGAATTGGCATGTCCCGAGAAAACTGCGGACATTCTTAACTCCAGTAGGTCTAGGGAAATTTGCAATCACCTGTATCTTTGTCTCATTGGGACGGTATCCTCCACCATCCAAAATGTGGCCCAAAAATTTTATTTCCTTCCGAAAGAACTGACAGTTTCGAAGGTTTACTTTAAAGTTCGCTTTTCTCAAATCTGCGAATAACATCTGAAGATGTAACAAATGTTCCTCCTTAGTCTCAGATGCAATTAGGATATCATCTATGTAACGAATTGCTATCTCTTTTACTTCAGGACTCAAGTTTTGTTCCAGTGCTCTGATCAAAACAGATCCAGATGTTTTGACCCCAAATGGTAGACGGCGGAACACATATGTCTGCTGGTCAAACATAAACCCTGTAAACTTTTTGGAATCTTCACTAAGACTAATGTGGTGGTAGGACGAAGTGAGATCAATGTTAGAGAACCAGACCTTGCCTTGGAATTTCCTTAACAGTTCCCTAATGATTTGTGGTCTGTCATACTCTGGCAGCAATCTTGAATTCAAATTTCGCGCGTCTAAACATAGTCTCAGACTTCCATCTGGCTTAGACACTACTGCTAATGGATTGACATAAGAGGTAGTGTACTTTTCAATCACATTGTTACTTTCCATCTCTTTGATAAGCACTCTTACCATTTCTCGATGCTTGTCCGCTACCGGATACAATTTAGCATGGAAAGGTGCATCATCATTTACACGAATACGATATTCAAAATCTTTAATTTCACCAGGTTTAATATCAAAAATATCGTGGTACTCTTCCAAAATTTTTCCTAGCTCTGGGGATTCCTTCTCAGTGTAGACTTCTCTTCCTTCAGCTTCATGAAAAATCAGAGACTATTGAGCATCTCCCTCGATGTCTTCCTCTTCTTTTCTCTCGAAGTTTATCTCTTCGGTATTCTTGAATCTGATCGTCTCTGTCTTCATGTCTATCACTGCTTGATATTTCTGAATGAAATCCGCTCCCAATATCATGTCAAAAGCCATGTCCTTCATTACTACAAACACATGTCGGAAATCATGTCCTCCAATAGTAACACATAAGTATAATTGTGTTTTACACAGAGATATTTTGTTGGGTATTATTCCTTGGATTTTAATTCCTGATACTGGAATCTCCTCTAAATTCTCTTTGAGCTTCCACAGAATATAAAGCTTCTCGCTCACAAGACAAAGCATAGCCCCAGTATCAATTAAAGTATCGACAGGCATACCGAATACTTCGCATGATATGATTGGCATTTTAATTCTTGTACCCATTTCTTTCCGTTCGTCATTATGTTGAATTAAGTCATCATCCTCTGCTTGCCATTTAATAATCCTGGAAGTGAAAGTGTTTAAAGTTCTATCTTCTACTGTGAATTCGAAGTTTTTTTTTCTTTTTCATTCCCCCGGGATTGTTGTGTTCCCGATGGACCTGGTTCATTTGGCTTCTGTTCCAAGAACTGCAAGTTTTCTTGGTGTCTTTCTTCCAAGTTCTTCCTCGTCTCCTTATTGAACTCTTCATTGGACTGACGAGTGTTCACATTACCTCTGTTATTGTAGTTATTGTTTCTACCATAGTACCTTCTTTCCTGGTACCTTCCTTGATTATCCCTTGGCCTTCTCCATCGAGTATTATATCGATATCCACCATCCGGTCTCGCATAAGGCTTGTAACTGTATCTGTTATTGTTCTGATTCCATCCTCTTTTATCGGGGTCTTCCCTCGGCGTTTTCTCTCCTCGCCCCTCTCGAATCTCTCGAGGTGTTTGGGAATAACTGTCGGCCATAACAGCGTACACAGCGTTGTTATTCTTTCCTCCCTTCTGTTGGAAGAATTGAGCGTTCGTGTGATCAAGTTTCTGCAATACCTCGTCAAATTGCTCCATATTATAAATGTCAGCAGCGATCAAAGTTCTTTGGACGTCTGCTGGAAACTGACGTATTAATGCGGTAATTAATTCATTCTCTGGCATCGGCGGATCTAAATGTTGTAGTTTAGAAAGCTGTCCAGAAAAGTACGTAGAGTATCGAGTAGGTTGTGACGTCGAGAATCTCTTTGAATATAATTCTGCTCTGACTTGCTGTTGGGTTTCCAGGGACCAAAACTTTTTAATAACCCACGGGAAATCTCCTCAAAATTGGTGAGAGTGGACCTAAAAGCTCTAAACCAAAGAAGTGCGGGACCTTCCAAAAATTTCCCTATCACTCGGATCTGTCTTTCCTTAGGGATTTTGGAATCTTTTAGGTAATCACCTGCTTCTCTCAAGAATTCTACGGGTGTCACAGAATCTCGCCCTGAAAATTTAGAAGGCTCATCCTCTACATTCTTGAATACAGTTATGGGGTTGGATTGAAATACTGTCCTGACCTCATCCTGTCTTTGACTATCAGTTTCTCTAGCTGCTCCTAGGTTTATCTGTATCTGTTCTTCTCCCCTTATACTTGGCATTTTCAACAGATGGTCAGACTGTTTCTCGTCCTTGATTTGGGTTTTCATAGCCTCAATTTCCTTATGGTTTTCTTCTGCCATTTTTCTAATTTCTTCGGTTTCCTTACAGTTCTCCTTGACATCAGTGGATATCTGGTTCATAACAGCCTCGTGACTTTTCAACGACCCTGTCACATCTGATATGTCCTTCTGAATTGCTTGAATATCTTTGGAAATTAGTTGAATATGGGATGACAAAGATTCCCTAATTTCCTTGACTCCCTCTTGGTTCTCCAGCTTGAGTGTGTCTTTAATCTCATCGATAAATGTGGTTTTAATTTCAGTTTGTAATTCATTAATCACACCTTCTCTTATTTCTCCCACTATGAGTTCTTTGAATTGTTCTGTCAAACGTTGAACAACTAGAGTTGCCATCTCATTGCTCTCTTTCTTCATTCTGACTTATAGGTTGATCATGTCTTCACCAACTTTCCTAAGACCATGTTCTATCCTATCAGCTAAGCTTTGGTATCTTAGATCGGCATCGCGAAATTTATCGTCCATTAAACTTGCGTTAGTGGCTAATGAAGTTTCGAGCTCATGTGTTTTTTCGCATAATTTAGTCATTTTACTCTCAAGTGACATTTTCAAGATTTCGGAATTCTCTTTAAATTTATTTTCCATAGAATTAAATTTACTATTTAAATTTTCTTTCAAGTTATCTTTTAACCTGCTTTCTAACAAATCGGAATTTTCTTTAAGGTTATCATCTAAACTTTCCTTCAAGTTATCTTTTAAAGAATCAGAATTTTCTTTAAGTTTATCATCTAAACTTTCCTTCAAGTTATCTTTTAAAGAATCAGAATTTTCTTTAAGTTTATCATTTAAACTTTCTTTAAGTTTATTTTCTAAAGAATCAGAATTTTCTTTAAGTTTATCATTTAAACTTTCTTTAAGTTTATTTTCTAAAGAATCAGAATTTTCTTTAAGTTTCTTTTCCAAAGCCTCTGTATTTTCTTTCATAATGGCTGCTACACGCAGTCCAGCTTCTTTGGAACTCTCTTCCAAACTCCTCATCATCCTCATCAACTCTTCCATAATTTTCAATTATTATTCAAAACTGAGGGGTATACATGTTGGCAGACACAAGATTATAATTAGAACAAGAAATATGAATAGCTAATTGGAACACTCTAATAAAATGAGATTTGTCCTAATGTCGACGTGATGGAAAAACAAAATTCTCTACTTTTACGAATTACATTTACCACAATATCACAAGAAAAATATGCAAGTTCTCAAATATCCTCCACCTGGATTCTAATAATGCGTATGTCCAGTCATCGAACGTTTACTACTGAATTTACATGACGCCCTAATGGTTAAGCCATTATCAAAAATAATCAAACCCATTCTAATTATTAACCCAGTTAAATTTTTAATTTTCCCCACTAATTGGGTTTCTTACTAATTTATTCTTCCAAACCAGATATCTCTCAACTCCCAAAATATCTATATAAAAATTATCACAATTTAAATCGGCATGCGATTGACCGTGTCTAACTCGAGCCCCACGTTCGAAGCCATTTCTCTCTCTATCTTATTTTATGTGCCCGTTTAGACCGGAGTCCGCACGACCACATATGCATTTTACCAAGAATCAGTCAGCACGAGAGTCAAAATATCCCGGGGCGCCAGATGGGATAAAGATAATCGCAAAAACGACATCAAATGAAAAAAATGCTTTACTGATTTTTGGCTCAATGCAACAATAAGGATGGAAGGAGATTCAACTGGGCATAACACATCATGTAAAATTATCTCATTTTATTCTGAATTTAAAATTGACTGCAAAATAAAATGCTCAAAGCAGCATCATTCATGTGTGGCGACCCACATTACTATTTACACAATGTACAGAAATTTTCCAACACATTGGACAATTATCTTTGGAGACACAAGTCTGATTATCAGTCCTGTAGACTGTGTTCCAAAATTATATCCATTATTTATGATTAAATCCAGTTCAAATTTAATTGTCTTTACTGGAAATACTGTAGTTCACTGGTTGAATTTTTACATAATATCAACACTCGTAGAATAATTGTCCATAGAATTTTTAACTTTCACTTATTTTTCCAGTTTCAAAAAATATTTTCAAAAAATATTATTATCTCTGAATCAACACAAATTATGTACACATATTAATAACAACATCTGAAAAGTATATGACCCTTGAGCATAGCATCGAAGAACTGTGCGAAGCACAACAAAATTAATTGTTCTTCTGACATTAAACGTTTCGAGAAGTGACTCGATTATGAACTTCAAGTTCCTAACAAAATATATGATTTCTGAATCATCAACTTGATCAATAAATTGTTGGACCATTCAACTATTCGATTTTCCACTTGGAATCATTATTAAGAAAAATATTTATATTTGTGGCCATTTTAGTAACTTTCACAACTTGCAATTCTTGAACAGAATGCGGAAATAAGAATTGTAGCTTCATAATAAATTCATTTAGTTCATGACACTAGGATTGAAAACATCCTTCAAATTATTCGTGGTTATAGAATTATTTTTAATTGGCAGTGGCCTATTCTATTATTTTTATAAGAACACAATATTCCAACAACAACGGCAAAGGTCTTCCTCTGAAGAAGAATAAAATACTATCATGACAAATCCGGGTTCTAGCAAAATCAAAGTCTTAATGGAATCCGTAAACAAGGTTGAAATAAGAACTGATGGTTTTTAAGAAATAACCTTTGGGTCATTCATACGACGCAATGTGTAGTTGCAATACTCCTTCTTTAACACTGAGTCATCGAACCTGCTATTTGATTGATGCTCAAATAAAAACCTACTCATTCCTGCGACTTAAACATGCGCACCTGGGAATGGCTTTTCAACTACTCCACACACATAAATTTTCTTCCCAAAATTTATACAATAAATCAAGCCTCTGCTTATTATCAACACTGGAAGATTTATAAACTTACAAGTTTATTTTATTTTACCATTCAGTTCAAATCGTGAAGTTACCACACTTATAATACTCTCTATTTCACTTTCGAATGTGTATCTACGTCATGATTTTATATAAATACAAAAATATCCTAATTGATACAAATATCATTTGCTTCCCGTTTCATGCCTCTCCGTGTTATCTGAACAATATACTTTGCTCATTGCAAATATTAACTGTTCAACCAGAACTGTAATGTTGGTTGAATGCGGGCTTGCGCTAACCACTATCCTTCGGAAAATCACCTGTTCCAAACTAGAAATGATTAAACTACTTCATAAGCTCTCTCTCAATGAATGTGATTATTAGAAAATATAAGATCCAAGAATTATTTAGAAAAGTTATGAAAATCATTATTATTATTAGTGGATTATTATTATTATTATTAGTTATATTATTGTAAATGTGTTTAATTATTATTTCATTATGTGAGAATCCACATGTTCGATTCTTCGAATATGGATAAAATATCCATTTCTCAACAAAAATAATTATTAACTTTTACAGTTACCTCGGCTGATTACCGTGATTATCAAAAAAATATGAAACATTCAAATAAATGCTCGTTATGCTCGGTTATCGATCCTAAACTGTTCTGAGTGCTGAAAATACTCAGAATAACTCTAATATGTCTTGCGTAAATCATTGCAAGATTTAAATACGAAGAAAAACAAATGTGTTGGTCATCTGCAGAAAATTAGTTTGTTCCAATTATCTAGGCATAATATAAAAGTCAAATGTGGCTTACATTTCTCGTTGGTTTTGAAGCGTAGTGAACCTGGTCTGTACCAGATTTATCCAGATACATGCCCTATTGGACACGCACGTCTAATCCTTGTATCGACCGCCATTATATACCCACAATCTGTCTAGCACGATATAGTGGAAATATTTCTTGAAGTTTGAAGTAACTGCTGATCCATTTTAATATTGGCTTCAATTAAATCCATAGCAGTTCGCTTAAATGGGGTCATATCCAAATGATCTATTCTCAAATACGTCAGTTGTAACATAACTCACGGTAATCTTTTCAGTATAAGAAAACACTGACAGTCTAAATCAATCAACGGCTGTTCTGAAGATCGTTCCCTGGGCATGGTTTATCACCATCTATCATGCGCGAAGCAACTTATAGTTTCCCTTTGTCGGCTAATGAACAACACCGTGATAGACTAGCCTTCAATATACTGAAAGATCGGAGTGGTTATCAAGTTAGAATTTATGAAACTGACTAATTGGATTAAAATATCCAAGTATTGAATTATTATTACTGGACTGTGACAAAGTACTTTCTAGACAAAGTCTAGCATGTGTCCATATAGAAATA
This sequence comes from Meconema thalassinum, assembly GCA_946902985.2. Taxonomy (NCBI): domain Eukaryota; kingdom Metazoa; phylum Arthropoda; class Insecta; order Orthoptera; family Tettigoniidae; genus Meconema; species Meconema thalassinum. The sequence continues at coordinate 1,072,349,990 of OX336389.2, forward strand.
AAGTATTTCACCAGTGTCCGTAGAAAAATAACAATCACCTTAGTGATTCCCTCTGCCAGAAACTTACTATGTTCCACACGTATCGTAGTACTTTTGTGACTATCACAATTTAAAGATATCTTCTGCGTAGATCCGGCAACCATGTGCCTTGGCTCAACGTAGCAGCAGCACCTTGTCATGCAAGAGCTTGGTTCGAAGTGAGCTGATGATGCTTGGGCCGGTCGGCTTTTATTCAAAACGGTCGGGTCCACGCTGGATCACGCTGAAATCTGGAAATCCTCATATCTCCGGTGTCTCTGGTCCGATTCACTTGAGACTAAGTGCATTCTCTTTCATTTGGCCGTGCCAGTAATCTGATCCAAGTCTCAAGTCTCTACTCCATGGCTAACTATTTAATCAACAAATAGTCTCGACCTCTGCTACTACTCGCTACGTCACTTATCATGCTCTTGGCTGCACAAAGTTTCCATTCCATTCTAGAAGTAATGGAGCGCGATATTCAAATATCTCAACTTTCAAAAGCGGCTGTAGCCTTTCCCTTGATATCTAGGTGTCTGAATCTTGGAATACCCATTCCTAGAGTTGGGCACAGTACGTCTCCTGTTGTAGTATCTAGCATGTTTGGCTACCATTGCAGTGGTCTGGAATTGATTCCAGGCTAGAACTACCTGTGACATATTATTTTGGAGAGAAGACATCGACTTGGTGTGTTTTGGATTCCACCTTTTCATTTCATAACATGTTAAGTGCTCTCCTTGAATAATCCCAGAGTTTCTTCTTTTAAAAGTGCCCCTTCTCCAGCGGCTCACAGTGTAAATATCAGAGTTTGTAGAAAGTTCAGCTCGTAGCGGAAGGCAAACGACGAAATAAATTGAAGCAGGAAACACAATGGCAGTCTGCCAGAATTCGGTCCTCAGTGTAGATGTATCTCTGACCTGGTTACAATGTGCTGTTTATTTCCCTGATCCTGGACAAAGTGGTCATCAGATCTGTGTACTTGAGCATGTGGAAGGTCTGTCTGATGATGTGTGGTGTACATTGCTATATGGACTCGTGTTTACGAGAAGGTCGTTTCTTATTTTAGGCACGATGTTACATTTGCCAGGATAAGAAGCATTAATTCAGAGGATACTTCTCAGACTTCTCAATTTAATGGCCATCGTTTAGCCCCAGTGTGCCATTGGTCGTGTTAGTTGGCATGGTACGCCTCCCAAAACTCTGGTTGGTATTTGTACATACAAGGCTTTGTTGCTGTTGTTGTTTCATTTGAGTGATTTGGACATCTTGGTCAGCAGCCCCATGTAGTTGGATGTGTGTTGAACATTGATAACCTGTATATATGTCATGACCTGATGACTGTAGTATTGTGTGTTACTGTATTAGGGACAGGGATGAGGTAGTTGCCCCGGGACTTGAAGTAAGGTGCTATCCAGGCATTTTCCTGGAGAGAGTGAGGAGAAACTCAGGGAAAAGCCACACTCGGGATGGCCACTGTCAGCGCCAGGTGTGTGTGTATATGTACAGTAGGCTATATATTATGTATAGGCCTATTCTTTTATAATCTGTCGGGGAAGCGTGATGGCGGAGTGGCTTAGCTGCTCGTATTTCATCCGGACGGCCTGGGTTTGAATCCCGGTGACAGCTGGGTGGAATTTTCAACTGATCAATAACGTGGCGTCAGGAAGGGCATTCGGCCTTAAATCCCCGGCCAAAACCAAAGTGAGCCTGGTTGGCTCCGGCGACCCCAATTAATTGGGAAAAGCCGAAGGAGGTTACTCTTTTCATAATTTGTATCATAGCCTGTGTTATTGTGATATCTGAAGTAGTGTGTGTGTTTGTAATTCAGGTGAGAATTGTGAAGGAATCGGCCGTTCTGAAATTCATTAATTCTTTTAAATTAACATTAATTTACTCATTTACTATTCCTGGTATGTTCGGAGGTAGATCCGAACCAAACTTTATTGTGAGGCTGGGTGAATCTAGTTCTAGTCCTTAGACACAAATTAAGTCCTTATCACAACCATGATTCAGATATGTAACTGTGTAACTGTATTAGGGACAGGGATGAGGTAGTTGCCCCGGGACTTGAAGTAAGGTGCTATCCAGGCATTTTCCTGGAGAGAGTGAGGAGAAACTCAGGGAAAACCCACACTCGGGATGGCCACTGTCAGCGCCAGGTGTGTGTGTATATGTACGGTAGGCTATATATTATGTATAGACCTATTCTTTTATAATCTGTCGGGGAAGGAGTATCAATACGCTCACCTAAGGCCCATTACACATTTAAGCGGATTCCTGCCCTCCACGAGCGTAGCGCGACGTACGGATGACGTGACAGGTCTTTCACAGCGAAGCGGATATCATTCTGCACCAGTGCTTCATTTTGCTGCCTGGTAGCATAGCATATTTGCGTCCACATATTTAAGTGATCAGTTTTCACTGCCGAAACCGTGCGAACCAAACCATAGAGACCATAACTTAAAATGTATTCTTCGTCTGTGTGCGAGTTCGAATTTGGCACCGATGTTAAAACAAAATGTTGAAAGTCGAAGGATTAATAAATCGTTATAAAGAAGCAAAGGTTCACAATAAAGTTAAACTCTGGTGAAACGAACAATGTACGCACTGTAAAATACTGCTCGAGTCCAAGCTCTATGAACTTGCGGGGTGAGGGGAAAGAGCAGGGAAGGGTCGGGCGAGAAGAGAAGGATCTGTCAACAGCCCACCGTGATACATGGTATTCCTTTCTATTCCAATACTGCTGACATCGGGCCGTTGCTCAAACCACTGTGGTGTTAGGAATGAGTGAGTGAGTCACCGACCAATGTATTTGGTTCTGTACTATGCACGGACCGAGAAACCTCATCACTCGTCAACACCACTACTCAATAGTCCGCGATGCACATTCCTCTCAGGTTCACGCAGCTTAGACTCGAGCAGTAAGTATCTCTTTATAAAAGGATAACGGAAATATTTATTTTACTAATCCCCACTAGAGTTTGAAAACTAATACAAATGTCATGAAATACAGAACAGTGTCTTTTTTTCGCTATTTTGAGTGACCCGAACGCCGCGCCGCCGCGAGTATTTGAAGTTGGCGTGCGGTAGAGTTTCAATATGTTAGGAGAGACAAGAGCACCTGCTTCAGACGGATCAAATGAGGTGGAGTTTACGTCAGCGCGATGACAATCCATGATGCCTAGCTAAGGAGTCAGACAACCGCAGGATTTATAGAAATTATTTTTGTAGTAACAAGATGTATACTCGTATTCATCTGTAAATCAGAATAACTAACTACTATGGGATTATGTTGGAAATATGTTATGTTGGAAATTAATTGCCAAATTTTGTTACATTCCATGAACTTCCGTATAGGTGTTGTTAATTCATATTAGGGGCTTAGGATATCTTGGTCATCAGCCCCGAGTAGTAGGGTGTGTGTTAAACCTGTCTGATAACCTGTGTTAATGTGATGACTGTACTAGTGTGTAACTGTATTAGGGACAGGGATGAGGTAGGTGCCCCGGGTACTATACCGCCATTTGCCTGGTAGATATGTGGGAATTCTCGGGGAAAATTCACACTCAGGATAGACACTGTTAAGTCGGGTTTCGAACCTGCAATCTCCGTTCTTGCTTCTGCTGCCCTCATGGCCATGGTGCAGAATATGAAGAGCATGGCTACGCCGCGGGCCTTTCCGTAAAGAGGGATATACTGCTCGGGTCTAAGCTGCGTGAACCTGAGAGGAATGTGCATCGCGGACTATGAGAAGTGGTGTTGACGAGTGATGAGGTTTCTCGGTCCGTGCATAGTACAGAACTAAATACCTTGGTAGGTGACTCACTCACTCATTCGTAACACCACACTGGTTTCAGAAAAGATCCTATGTTAGCAGTATTGGAATAGACGAGAATGTCAGGTAACACAGCGGGCTGTCGACAGGCTTCTCAATTCTCGTCAGCTCCTTCCCTGCCTCTGCCCTTCATCCCGCAAGTTCACAGAGCTTAGACCCGAGCAGTACTGGGAAGTATAAATGGAGTTCACCGGGTGAGGCCTGACACAATACAGAGACAGTACATCGATTGCCAATACATCAGCGAGTGATGTGAGACAGCCGTGCTATTATGCCGGACAAGTGACGAGTGATAGAATCACGAGTAAAACGTTGTTACGCTGAAGGACTTACAGTAGGCTATAAGAAGAGCCCTGCAAGGATAAACAAAACGTATCCGATCCGCCCCGCATCCACACACTTGTTATCCACATCCACCCCACATCCGCACGACTGTTATCCGCATCCGCCCCACATCCGCACGACTGTTATCCGCATCCGCCCCACATCCACACGCTTGGTATCCGAATCTACTGACATAAGATTTTTTTTTAGCGTATGGCTTTTAGTGCCGGGAGTGTCCGAAGACATGTTCGGCTCGCCAGTGTTGTAGCTGCTTCAATGCGGACACGCAATGGGTAAGCTACACGTACCGTCGCGTGTGGAGTGTTGTCTGTGGAGGAAAGTTTGAATGTAAGGACAAGGATTTGGAAGGTAGCGGCTGTGGCCTATAGTGAGGGACCAACCCCGGCATTTGCCTGGAAGGAAGATGGGAAACCACAGAAGACCATCTTCAAGGTTGTTGGCGGGGGGATTCGAACCTCCTCGCCTCCCGGATGTGAGCGACAGCCAGCAGTCATGCCGTAACGACCATGGCTAACTCACCCGGTAATTTATTAGATAAGGCATAACGTATTACCCTTTCACGAATTGATTGCCGGCGGTCGAGATGGGAACTGTTCTGTGTTTAATTGTGACACACGTCACTCTGCTTCGTTGACAGGCACAGCTGCGCGTGTAGGATATGACTCAGCTCCAGTAGCTGTCTGTGGTGACATGAGCTCCTGTGACGCTTATCTGCACTTCTAAGACAGGTAGCGCGCGCAATGCTGCTTGACTTATGTGAGAACTACACTGTGTCATCACTGTACCCTCCTCCTTTCCCCGCGGGGCTCCTCTACAATAGTCAACAAAGGGTGGCACAGCCATGCACAGCGGCAATCAAATCTTAAATGGGTAATATCAAAGCAACACATTTAGGCATTTGAGGAGAAAGTCGCTCCCCTAGGCTATGTGTTATGTTTAAAATGAATATTATACAACCCTTTACAGTCAGAGTGTTAATGAAATAATTTGAATGAGATTAGCTTAAATCTTCATTTTACATTTTTGTCATGGAAAGAACATAACGGAAAAAATATGATATGTCATAAACATCCGAGTCCTAGTAATGATATTCAGCAACTTCGTATTGCATTTTAAAAACCATCCGCAAATTTACTCCAAACATAATCTGCAGGTTATCCGCTATCCGCACAGCCATGCACACTATATCCGCATGGTGAGAAATGTTGCGGATATCCGCGAGTTTAAAGCCCTCCACGGTTGCTGATATAGTTTGTATGGCTGTGCGGATAGCGGATAAGCTGCGGATAATGTGTCAAGTAAATTTTGCGGATACTTTGTAAACACAATCTGAACTTGTTGAATATTATTACCAGGACCCGGATGTTTATGACATAGCCTACATGTTTCTGTTATGTCTTCTTTTTTCATGACAAATGTATGATGATGATTTAAACCAATCTCATTCAAATTATATCATTAAGCATAATTAACAATCCGAACTGAAAAGGGTTGCAATTCTGGCTGTATAACTTTCATTTTATACTTAGCACATGACATACATAGCCTAGGGCAGGGGTTCTCAACCTGTGGTACGCGTACCCCTTAGCGGTACGCGAAACATTTCAGGGGGTACGCGGCAGGCCATCCTTCTACTCGATCCACATGCGCAGTGAGCTTCGTGCCGTGACTACTGTGTGAGTTATTTACGGCGCGTGTATTTGAACTCCACAAAGAATTGCATATTTTCTTTACCGCGCACAATTCTAATTTATCATCAGTACTCAATGACTTTGGTTGGATTTTAAAATTGGCCTATTTAAGTGATATTTTTGAAAAACTGAACATTTGGAATAAGTGTATGAGTAGGGGAGTGAGGCGGTTTCTGCCCCACCCCCCACTACTCCCAATGCGAGCCGATGACTCCCGAACCCGTGGTCGGAGATTCACGACTGAGGTGTCGTTGGACTCGGGATGACGGGGGATTTGCTATGGACCACTCGTTATATTTTTCAAAAAAAAATTGAAAAATTTTGTTTTTGAAAAAGGGTGATAGTTTGAAAACCAAACATGATAGAACGTTGTGCCATGGCTCAAACGAATGGTCTTTATGACCTTTATTTTTTGTAATAAAACTTTTTTATTTTTCATGTTCTTTTGAAAACACTCGAATTTAGAAATTTTTATATTTTGGAAACTAGGAATTATACAAAAACGTTTGTTTGACATAAATGAAAGGTCCCTATGCCTCCTACCCCAGAAATAAATTTCAAGTCTCTAGGATGAAAACCTGACAATAGTGGGATGACGGGTTCTGTCCACTAACTTCTTGAACCCTCCTCGTATTTGCCCCGAACCTGATATCTTGCTAATCAATCATGGGATTTGAACATACAGGGTGTTCTAGCACTCGTAGTGATGCCCCCTACTTTCCTATAGGCTCTTTATTTAAATAAAAGACCAAAACTAATAGGTCATCCGCTTTTAATATTTCCTAAACTCATGGTTGGATTTGAGCATATGGGGTGTCCTAGGAATCGTGGTGAACCCCCCTTTCGTATGGACGTTTTATTTCCACTCTCAAATAGTGCTAGGTTGTAGGTTCTGCTCTACTTAGGAAGTTGTGATCCCCTGCGACCTTGGAATGGAAGGGGTCATGCTAGGAGGGCAAGCTTGGATTCGATTTTTTCGTCTCGTTGCGCTCTTTACGGGAATGTAGGTGTCAAAAAGGTGAAATGCTGGAAACATGGTTTTCTTGGGGTAAAACCGTGATTTTAGACTTTTTGCTCTATCTCGCGAACCAATCTTGCTAGAGGCGTGTACGACGGGTCCAAGGACTCGGGGCGATGTCCTCTTTGCTATGGACCACTCGTTATATTTTTTTAAATTGGAAACTCGATTTTGGGGTAAACAAGTGTTTTTTTGTGATTTTTGCTGATTTCTCACGAACCAATAACGCTAGAGACGTGTACGAGGTGTCCTAGGACTCGGGCTAACGCCCCATTTTTGAAACTATTTTTGAAATTTTGACAAAGGGCCTAACGACACTTTTGTTGAAAAAACTTGTTTTTTCTTTACCTGTTTACAATGTTCATGAAGCGTGGTGGTTGAGAGAGACGATACTGCTGGGTGTGTGTTTCAACGAACCTGTCGCTAACCACAAGGACCATGCTTAATAGAACAATCGCTATTTCGGCGGGTCGGTTTATGACAGAGCGAGGGTTCGTTTTTTTTCACACATTTTACCCTCGAAGGGGATCTTTGACGTGTAAACGGTGATGAGAACTTGGTTCTATGTTGGTCGAAGCGAGTAGAGAAAACAAACTTGCCAAGGAGCAGAGGAGCAGGAGGTGAATATCATTTGAGCTTATTGGAATGCGCTGATCTGACTTGACAACACGTGCAATGGAAAATGACAAAGACGCTTGAAGGTGAAATAATCTGACCATCGTGGTGGCAGGGAAGTGCGAAATGCATGCATACACATGTGAAGCCACATGAGGGCTAAACAAGTCCAATTCTGTCTTGCTTCGTACGTGACAAAATGCAAGTCCATGTGAAATTTGACCTGCCACAGGGGTTCAACTTGGACGTCAGCTGTCCACGTGTTTGATAACAGGATGTTCAAAGCGTGAAAAAAATTGATTAAACATGCAACGTAACATATAAAAAGACATGTCATTATCATTTCCTCTCTCACTTAGGTGACTACCTTTGAACACATTGCGTTGCGTGAAACCCCTGGTCTTGTTTAACAGTTTTGCTGTTGGTGGAAAATACTTAACCTTGTTGTGAAGTAGGTATATATTTATTCATTTATATATTTATTGATTTATAAATATTTACAAGCAATTATTTATTGATTAGGTAAATAATGATTTTATTTATTTATTTGTTTGCAGATAACTGATATACCTTACATGTCTGAGAGAGAAGAAACCATTGCACTTTTGAGCCTACTAGAAGGAAACAGCAACAAGCCACTGCAAGTGAAGGTGAGATGATTTTTTTAAACTAACTTGTTTCATTTTGTTTTGTTTTATATTTTATTTTATGAAATGCATGTATTAACCTGAATTTGGGTATTTATAGCGGTTTATTTTATTTATTTTTAGAAACTTGGAAAGAAAAGCCTTACCGCCGTAGCAGTTGCTGAAAAAACCCGAAACGCACTAAAGCGAAACCATTGCCAAAGAGTGAACTGTTTAAAACTCAGGTAAGTCTAACTTAAAAATGCTATTCCATTTTACCACTACTGAAAACTCGTAGACAAAAAAAATTCATTACCTGTACGTGACTGGGACAATGATTGCTTTCTTGATTAATGGCTATGTTGTTGTTGACTGGGAAAAGTACAAGGCCATGTTGGATTTTCTAAAAACAAAACAAAAAACAAAACAAAATTATGGGTGGTTCCCTATGAACTCAACGAATATTCACAGGTTTGAACATGATAATCTGAACAAATTGACATGACATTATTATTTTTTGTTTATGTATTGGTTAAAGGGGAATGTAAATGACTACAGCTTTATAAAAAGAAAATAAGTACATGGGTTACGTTAAGTTATGTACTTGTCCACTTTACAATACAAAATATCTTTTTATTTATACATTTTGATACATGTTTCGGCCCTGTGAGCCTTCTTCAGTCAAAATCAATAAAATTCTCCTAGATCATTCTAAAGGTTGGTCTCTCATAAAAATTTTTGTATATCAATTTTACATCGTCAGGATGCTTAAAATACATGAATATAAAATGCTTAAAGGAATTAAAAGATTTAAAAATGCACGAAATTTTGAAACATGGGCTCCATTCTTGTTAATCTATTTCCAAAACGAGGGACCTGGAACAATAAAAAATTACCTAACAATCTATGGTTCTTACTTGGAAACATGAAGAAATGTTGACTTAAGTTATGTAGAAAACTTACCCCATTGTACAAGCATCTTGAAAAAGGAAAGTAGAAATAGGAATCGAACGTTGTTTATTTAGAGCTTTGCCAAAATGTTTTTCAACAACCTGTAAAGCGAAAAACTAAATGAAAATGAAAATTTGAAAAATTGAAATAATAACAAAACCCCACGCATAAATGACCAATGTTTACATACCGCAGTTTGGAAACCATAAGCTGTCACCTCACAACTTGAAAGAGCTACTACAAATGTGTCCGTCTTGTTGTTCACCTTTGATCACATGTTGACTAGAATACTGCAAGTGTGAGGTCAACGGTCGCAGAAGGGGAGGTGTAGCATACGTCAGAACCTTACGTTATGGAGGAGGGAGGGCCGCTTCTTGTTTATGTCGGTCTCTTCGCCTTAATTTCGAGATCGTGTTAAATAATATGTTGTCGTTGAGAGTTAATTCGTTCAAATTGTTTACAGGGTCTGTTTTTTGGGCGATATAAATTTCTATGTTCTCTAATACATTAAGTTTTTTACTTTTATTAACAATATGTACAATTTCCAAATCCTTATCTATCGAACTGAAATTATGTTTTTTCTCGTCCATGTGGTTCGCCATGGCCGAGAACTTGTTATATTTCAGCGCACTGGTATGTTCCCCGTATCTTACGTTGAACGCTCTACCCGTTTGTCCAAAATAGGTGGAATCGCAATCCTTACATTTTAGTTTGTACACTCCCGATTTGCTGAATTTATTGGTCTTATTTACACTATTATGATTAAAGAAGATGTTGCTGTTATTATTTTGTGTTTTGTATGCAATGTTAATATCAAATTTTCTAATTGAGTTTGTTATTGTATGTGCTTTTGGGTTTACATACGTGAAAGTAGCGAACTTTTGGTTCTTTTTGCGATCTTTTTCTAAAGTTGTTTCAAATTTGTTAATAATCTTATTTTTGATTCTGTTTACGTAATTTTGTGAAAATCCATTTTTCTTTGCGATGTTGGCTATGATTTTTAGTTCCTTGTTTAAACTTTCTTCACCGAGTGGAATATTTAGCGCTCTATTAATTAAGCTGTAAAAGGCGGCTTTCTTATGGCTCTCTGGGTGATTAGAATCTTTCTTGATTGTTATGTCTGTTTGGGTTGGCTTGCGATATATATCAAAATGCAACTTATTCTGTGTTTTCTTTATTTTTAGATCTAAGTAATTTAAGCAATTTTCTTTTTGGGATTCTAGCGTGAATTTTATATTATCTAACTTGTTTAACATGTTCAATAATTCGTCTGATTTTACCATTTTTTCGTCTATTATAGTGAACACATCGTCCACATATCTTCCCCAGAACACAATACCTGGTAGATGGTTAATGATTTTATTTTGTTCCAAGTTATCCAAATAAACGTCTGCTATAATACCGGATGCCGGAGATCCCATTGCCAAACCATTGGTTTGTTGATATATTTTATTATTAAAGGTGAAAAAAGTGTTTTCTAAACAAAAATTAAGTAGTGACATAAACTCATTAATTTCTATTGCACTTATTTTTCCATATTTTCGTAAGTTATTTAGGATTATTTTCTGTGCTTTCTTTATTGGAATATTGGAGTACATGTCTTGTACGTCAAACGAATGCATAGTGTGTTCATCTTCTATGATTAGGTCTTTTGTTTTTTTGCTGAAATCGATGGAATTAATAAAGCCTGTATTAGCTTCTAATTTTATATGTTTTTTTAGAAACTGCTGTATGTACTTTGCTAATTTATACGTTGGGCTGTTCTTAAAGTTAACTATGGGTCTAATAGGTATTTCGTTTTTATGGGTTTTGGGTAGTGCCCTGACTGTGGGTAGTCCGGGATTCATGTTCACTAAGTTTGGGGGTTGTTTACCGTCAAACAGGACTTCTACATTTTTAATTACTTGTTTTAGCTTTTTTTGGATATTCGTAGTTGGATCTTTGTTAACCGCTTTAAACTTTGAGCTTTCGTAAAAAAAATCCGTTTTTTCTATGTATTGTTCTTTTTTTAAAAGGACTATTGTATTACTTTTGTCTGATTTTGTGACTATTAAATTGTTACTGTTAATTTTTCGTTTTAGTTGTCTGATGCTTTGCTTATCAGATTGCGTTATGGGTTCTGTGTTCTTAAGAATAGGCTTCATTAATTCCATCGATTTCAGCAAAAAAAAACAAAAGACCTAATCATAGAAGATGAACACACTATGCATTCGTTTGACGTACAAGACATGTACTCCAATATTCCAATAAAGAAAGCACAGAAAATAATCCTAAATAACTTACGAAAATATGGAAAAATAAGTGCAATAGAAATTAATGAGTTTATGTCACTACTTAATTTTTGTTTAGAAAACACTTTTTTCACCTTTAATAATAAAATATATCAACAAACCAATGGTTTGGCAATGGGATCTCCGGCATCCGGTATTATAGCAGACGTTTATTTGGATAACTTGGAACAAAATAAAATCATTAACCATCTACCAGGTATTGTGTTCTGGGGAAGATATGTGGACGATGTGTTCACTATAATAGACGAAAAAATGGTAAAATCAGACGAATTATTGAACATGTTAAACAAGTTAGATAATATAAAATTCACGCTAGAATCCCAAAAAGAAAATTGCTTAAATTACTTAGATCTAAAAATAAAGAAAACACAGAATAAGTTGCATTTTGATATATATCGCAAGCCAACCCAAACAGACATAACAATCAAGAAAGATTCTAATCACCCAGAGAGCCATAAGAAAGCCGCCTTTTACAGCTTAATTAATAGAGCGCTAAATATTCCACTCGGTGAAGAAAGTTTAAACAAGGAACTAAAAATCATAGCCAACATCGCAAAGAAAAATGGATTTTCACAAAATTACGTAAACAGAATCAAAAATAAGATTATTAACAAATTTGAAACAACTTTAGAAAAAGATCGCAAAAAGAACCAAAAGTTCGCTACTTTCACGTATGTAAACCCAAAAGCACATACAATAACAAACTCAATTAGAAAATTTGATATTAACATTGCATACAAAACACAAAATAATAACAGCAACATCTTCTTTAATCATAATAGTGTAAATAAGACCAATAAATTCAGCAAATCGGGAGTGTACAAACTAAAATGTAAGGATTGCGATTCCACCTATTTTGGACAAACGGGTAGAGCGTTCAACGTAAGATACGGGGAACATACCAGTGCGCTGAAATATAACAAGTTCTCGGCCATGGCGAACCACATGGACGAGAAAAAACATAATTTCAGTTCGATAGATAAGGATTTGGAAATTGTACATATTGTTAATAAAAGTAAAAAACTTAATGTATTAGAGAACATAGAAATTTATATCGCCCAAAAAACAGACCCTGTAAACAATTTGAACGAATTAACTCTCAACGACAACATATTATTTAACACGATCTCGAAATTAAGGCGAAGAGACCGACATAAACAAGAAGCGGCCCTCCCTCCTCCATAACGTAAGGTTCTGACGTATGCTACACCTCCCCTTCTGCGACCGTGGACCTCACACTTGCAGTATTCTAGTCAACATGTGATCAAAGGTGAACAACAAGACGGACACATTTGTAGTAGCTCTTTCAAGTTGTGAGGTGACAGCTTATGGTTTCCAAACTGCGGTATGTAAACATTGGTCATTTATGCGTGGGTTTTTGTTATTATTTCAATTTTTCAATTTTTCATTTTCATTTAGTTTTTCGCTTTACAGGTTGTTGAAAAACATTTTGGCAAAGCTATAAATAAACAACGTTCGATTCCTATTTCTACTTTCCTTTTTCAAGATGCTTGTACAATGGGGTAAGTTTTCTACATAACTAAAGTCAACATTTCTTCATGTTTCCAGGTAGGAACCATAGATTGTTAGGTAATTTTTATTGTTCCAGGTCCCTCGTTTTGGAAATAGATTAACAAGAATGGAGCCCATGTTTAAAAATTTCGTGCATTTTTAAATCTTTTAATTCCTTTAAGCATTTTATATTCATGTATTTTAAGCATCCTGACGATGTAAAATTGATTTACAATTTTTTTTTATGAGAGACCAACCTTTAGAATGATCTAGGAGAATTTTATTGATTTTGACTGAAGAAGGCTCACAGGGCCGAAACATGTATCAAAATGTATAAATAAAAAGATATTTTGTATTGTAAAGTGGACAAGTACATAACTTATCAAAATCAATACGGAAAAACTTGAAAAAATGACTAAAGTCATAGATATTCATACATGGGTTACTGTTAGTGCCGACATACAGTTTATTATAATTTTTATGGTGTTTTGATATATTAATGCCAATTAACGTTAAAGTTTTATTTACAAGTATTGATTGATTGATTGAGTGATTGGTTATTTTGTTTGCTTTTAGGTGTCGTCATGCGCCATTAACGTAATGAACAGACAGTGAACAAGCATACATTGTGCTTTAAAGTACTCTGTCCAACGTTAATAACTTACAATAAGAAAAAGATTTATTATAACACATGGCGTTAGTACCAAATACAACAAGTGAGCAAGTTGGTTTACCACGTGGGTTAAATTTAAAATCAGAACATGACCGTTGGTTAACATTTGAATCCTGGCCTGTAGACTTTTTGTCGACACATGAACTTGCAAAAGCTGTTTTTTTTTTACTTGAACCGAGAAGATGTGGTGCGCTGTGTGTTTTGTCGTATTGAACTTTCACACTGGGAAGAAGGGGATGATCACTTTAGAGACCATTTGCGATGGTCTCCTTGTTGTTCTTACATGCTTGGAAAACAAGTGGGTAACATACCCGTGTATTCATTTTACTGAACCACAAGACCATTGGCCGCTACTTACGTTGCTGAATCACAAATAAATATTAATAATAATGTTGTATTACCTGTCAACAACGGTAGTGTCGATATATGTGGTCCATATGTCATAGACAGTGTTGAATGGGCATGAGCTTTTGAAAAATTGGGAGTTTGCAAGACTAAAGCACTAGCACACCCAGAGTACAGCTCTGTTGAAAGACGTTTAGAATCTTATAAAAATGTTTGGCCATTAATATTAAAACACCTTACCAAACAGCTAAGTGAAGCTTGATTTTTTTATACTGGTGAAGGAGATAAAACAATATGTTTTATTGTGGATTTGCTTTAAAGGATTGGCAAATGACTGATGACCCTTTTGTGCAACACGCTCGTTGGTTACCTAACTGTAAATACATGGTGTTGCCTAAAGGGCAGGAATTGGTGAACACTATTCGTAAAGAAAACGTGATTGCAGCACAAGACATAAAAGTGCCTTTAGAGTTAGAACATGCGGAGCAAATACATGAGGCTGAAAAGAAAGACTTGTCTCACGAACAGATACAAAAGTGTGACCAACAATTAGGTAAAATTTGTTATCAAGATGAACTAGGTGTTGTATTTTTGCCTTGTGGACACATGATAGCCTGTGTCAAGTGTGCATTAGAACTCAACACTTGTGCTATATGCAGAAAAGCAGTATCTGCTACAGTTAGGGCATTTCTTGCATAAATAGTAAAATTTATCAGCCATGCATAGTGCAAAATCCCTAATTGCACAATATTATTAAAGCTGTTTTAGAGTGTAATAGATATGCTTTTCTCTTGTTTATAGACTACTACAATGAATGTTTTGAATGCTGTGGGTCAAGCATGTGGCTTAGAGACAAAGAAGCTCAGCGAATTGCCAACGCATATTCCATTCCACATTATCAAGATTCGGAAATTGAAAACAGCATATGGTGATCGTGTACTTTGTGTATGTGAAAACTTTGAGACATTTCTGCCTACACGGTTTAATGATATGTCGGAGAGTGTTTTTGATGAAGTCAATAATGCTGTACAACCTGTACACTTAATTTATGAAGGTTTTAAAAACAATAGGTGCATGGTTCGTTTTAATTAAATAAAAAAACAAATGTAAAATAATAATAATGGTAGATATAAATCATGACAATGGACTGAAAGAAAAATATGTGTATAGAATAATAATGTTTTAGTGTTTAGTATTGTCTTAAAAATATTATCATGAAACCAAAAAGATGTATATTAAGTTTGTAAATAAATGAAAATAATGGTACAATGTTGTTTTATTTTCTATAGAAGTCAGAAAAGGAAAATGTTTTTGTGTAATAAAAAAAGTCATGTCCAGCCTCCCACCGCCATTCATCTGTGACGACATAGCCAGTCTCAAAGCAAGTCTATACTTGTAGAACATGTCATGTGACAAGGTTAGGTTTAGTGAGCTGAGGTTAACTTAGGTTAGCTAGCTCTATCTCACTCCTAGCCAATCATTAACCTTAAAAGTACTCTAGAGTTCTTGGAATCTGTTCATGTAATTATTATTCTTGACAGTACTTTGGAAATTACACCCTGAAAAATATCAATCCCCTTGAATTTTTTTAAACTGTTATTATTATTATTATTAGCCAAGTCACTTTACTAAAATTTAATTTATGTGTATTAGTTGATATGAAAGTCTCAACAACCAGCCATGCTTGCACCCACTTTTTGCTTTCACTTTTGCTCCCATATTAATGCCAACTCTTATAACTATAAGCAACAGCAAAATGTAAATGGACTAATATTTCTGATAATGTTCAAAACAAAAGTCCTGAGGTCTTGGGTTTGAATTCTCAACTATGGTTGTCAGCCAATGAGTTACACTACAGGAAACTTTTATTTTTATGTTGTGTTGCATGATAATTTGACCATCTCGCGGTGTAGTGGCTAGTATACTTGGGTGTTATCCCACAGGTTTTGGGTTCCAACTCGACTATGGCCAGAATTTAATTTTTGATCTGAGAGTTGGAAGGTTAGGTTAGGTGAAGTTAGGTTAGGTGAAGTTAGGATAGGTTAGATTAGGTTAGGGGAGATTGTTTTAGTAAAACACCACATTTGCCCCCACTTTTTACTCACACATTTTGTTTGCACTTTGTGCACTCACTTTTGCACGCTCTTTTTGCTCTCACTTTTTGCTCCCACTTTAGCTTTCACATTTGCTCCCACTTTCTGCTCCCATATTTGCTCACACTTGTTTGCTCCCACTTTTGCTTACACTTTTTTCTCTCACTTTGTGCTCCTACTTTTGCTTTCACATTTGCTCCCATACTTGCTCCTACTTTTTTGCTCTCATATTTGCTCCCACTTTTGCTTACACTTTTTTGCTCCCACTATTTTCTCTCACTTTTTGCTCCCACTTTTGCTTTCACATATGCTCCCATACTTGCTACCACTTTTGCTTTCACATTTGCTCCCATACTTGCTCCTACATTTTTTTTGCTCCCACCTTTTGCTCCCACTTTTTGCTCCCACTTTTTTTGCTCCCACATTTGCACCCATATATGCTCGCTCATTAAACTATTGTTCTATTACCAAGTTGTCTTTACTAGAGCTTAGTCTAAGCTTGACAGTTGATATGGAAGTATCTGTGACTAGGTATGGTAAGCCTCATGCATTCTATAAAGGATATTCATATATTGTGAAACGAACCAATAAAAATGGAACAGTTATTTGGCGTTGTTCAAAACAACGTTCAAAACAATGTCGCAGTGAGCTAAAAAGTAAAAATAGTGAGGTTTTAAGTGTCAGTGATCATCAATGTAGTGTACTGCATGAAACACTGTTGCTGTCAACAGAAAATCATGAAAATGTTAAAAAGCAGTGCAAAGCATGGCCAAACATTTTTATTAGATTCTAAACGTCTTTCAACAGAGCTGTACTCTGGGTGTGCTAGTGCTTTAGTCTTGCAAACTCCCAATTTTTCAAAAGCACATGCCAATTCAACACTGTCTATGGCATATGGACCACATATATCGACACTACCGTTGTTGACTGGTAATACATCATTATTATTATTATTTATTTGTGATTCAGCAACGTAAGTAGCGGCCAATGGTCTTGTGGTTCGGTAAAATTAATACACGGGTATGTTACCCACTTGTTTTCCAAGCATGTAAGGACAACAAGGAGACCACCGCAAATGGTCTCTAAAGGGATCATCCCCTTCTTCGCAGTGTGAAAATTCTATACGACAAAACACACAGCGCACCACATCTTCTCGGTTCAAGTAAAAAAACGGCTTTTGCAAGTTCATGTGTCGACAAAAAGCCTACAGGCCAGGATTCAAATGTTAACCAACGGTCATGTTCTGATTTTAAATTTAACCCACGTGGTAAACCAACTTGCTCACTTGTTGTATTTGGTACTAACGCCATGTGTTATTTACATTCCCCTTTAACCAATACTTAAACAAAAAATAATAATGTCATATCAATTTGTTCAGATTATCATGTTCAAACCTGTGAATATTCGTTGAGTTCATATGGAACCACCCATAAATTTAATTTTTGTTTTGTTTTTAGAAAATCCAACATGGCCTTGTACTTTTCCCAGTCAACAACAACATAGCCATTAATCAAGAAAGCAATCATTGTCCCAGTCACGTACAGGTAATTAATTTTTTTTTTGTCTACGAGTTTTCAGTAGTGGTAAAATGGAATAGCATTTTTAAGTTAGACTTACCTGAGTTTTAAACAGTTCACTCTTTGGCAATGGTTTCGCTTTAGTGCGTTTCGTTTTTTTTATCAGCAACTGCTACGGCGGTAAGGCTTTTATTTCCAAGTTTCTAAAAATAAATAAAATAAACGGCTATAAATACTTAATTCAGGTTAATACATGCATTTCATAAAATAAAATATAAAACAAAACAAAATGAAACAAGTTAGTTTAAAAAAATCATCTCACCTTCACTTGCAGTGGCTTGTTGCTGTTTCCTTCTAGTAGGCTCAAAAGTGCAATGGTTTCTTCTCTCACAGACATATAAGGTATACCAGTTATCTGCAAACAAATAAATAAATAAAATCATTATTTACCTAATCAATAAATAATTGCTTGTAAATATATATAAATCAATAAATATATAAATGAATAAATATATACCTACTTCACAACAAGGTTAAGTATTTTCCACCAACAGCAAAACTGTTAAACAAGACCAGGGGTTTCACGCAACGCAATGTGTTCAAAGGTAGTCACCTAAGTGAGAGAGGAAATGATAATGACATGTCTTTTTATATGTTACGTTGCATGTATAATCATTTTTTCCCACGCTTTGAACATCCTGTTATTAAACACGTGGACAGCTGACGTCCAAGTTGAACCCCTGTGGCAGGTCAAATTTCACATGGACTTGCATTTTGTCACGTACGAAGCAAGACAGAATGGGACTTGTTTAGCCCTCATGTGGTTTCACATGTGTATGCATGCATTTCGCACTTCCCTGCCACCACGATGGTCAGATTATTTCACCTTCAAGCGTCTTTGTCATTTTCCATTGCACGTGTTGTCAAGTCAGATCAGCGCATTCCAATAAGCTCAAATGACATTCACCTCCTGCTCCTCTGCTCCTTGGCAAGTTTGTTTTCTCTACTCGCTTCGACCAACATAGAACCAAGTTCTCATCACCGTTTACACGTCAAAGATCCCCTTCGAGGGTAAAATGTGTGAAAAAAACGAACCCTCGCTCTGTCATAAACCGACCCACCGAAATAGCGATTGTTCTATTAAGCATGGTCCCTGTGGTTAGCGACAGGTTCGTTGAAACACACACCCAGCAGTATCGTCTCTCTCAACCACCACGCTTCATGAACATTGTAAACAGGTAAAGAAAAAACAAGTTTTTTCAACAAAAGTGTCGTTAGGCCCTTTGTCAAAATTTCAAAAATAGTTTCAAAAATGGGGCGTTAGCCCGAGTCCTAGGACACCTCGTACACGTCTCTAGCGTTATTGGTTCGTGAGAAATCAGCAAAAATCACAAAAAACACTTGTTTACCCCAAAATCCAGTTTCCAAATTTAAAAAAAATATATAACGAGTGGTCCATAGCAAAGAGGACATCACCCCGAGTCCTTGGACCCGTCGTACACGCCTCTAGCATGATTGGTTCGCGAGATAGAGCAAAGAGTCTAAAATCACGGTTTTACCCCAAAAAACCATGTTTCCAGCATTTCACCTTTTCTACACCTACATTCCCGTAAAGAGCGCAACGAAACGAAAAAATCGAATCCAAGCACGCCCTCCTAGCATGACTCCTTCCATTCCAAGGTCGCAGGGGCTCACAACTTCCTAAGTGGAGCAGAACCTACAACCTAGCACTATTTGAGAGTGGAAATAAAACGTCCATACGAAAGGGGGGTTCACCACGATTCCTAGGACACCCCATATGCTCAAATCCATCCATGGGTTTAGGAAATATTAAAAGCGGATGACCTATTAGTTTTGGTCTTTTATTTAAATAAAGAGCCTATAGGAAAGTAGGGGGCATCATACGAGTGCTAGGACACCCTGTATGTTCAAATCCCATGATTGATTAGCAAGATATCAGGTTCGGGGCAAATACGAGGAGGGTTCAATAAGTTAGTGGACAGAACCCGTGTCATCCCACTACTGTCAGGTTTTCATCCTAGAGACTTGAAATTTATTTCTGGGGTAGGGGGCATAGGGACCTTTCATTTATGTCAACCAAACCTTTTTTGTATAATTCCTAGTTTCCAAAATATAAAAATTTCTAAATTCGAGTGTTTTCAAAAAAACATAAAAAATAAAAAAGTTTTATTACAAAAAATAAAGGTCATAAAGACCATTCGTTTGAGCCATGGCACAACGTTCTATCATGTTTGGTTTTCAAACTATCACCTATTTTCAAAAACAAAATTTTTCAAACATTTTTTGAAAAATATAGCAAAGCCCCCGTCATCCCGAGTCCAACGACACCTCATTCGTGAATCTCCGACCACGGGTTCGGGAGTTATCGGCTCGCATTGTGAGTAGAGGTGGGGGGCAGAAACCGCCTCACTCCCCTACTTGTATGCAATGTAGTGTTTCTGATATTTTCTATGTTGAAATGAAAACTAACGCAATGATTGCAAAAGTCACCCTTTGGGAAATGGTACTGAAAAACAACTACTATATTTTTTTATTAAAATATCTTTCCTTATAAAATTACAAAGGTTAAACCATACTAACTAAATACCTTTTACATTTTTAATAACCATTATTACTACCTAAGAAAGGTTTGTATGGGGTACGCAGGATGTTTAATTTTTTAAAGGGGTACGATGGTTGAAAAAGGATGAGAACCCCTGGCCTAGGGGAACGTTTTTCTCCTTAACTATTTAAAAGTGTTGCTTTATCTTCATCTAATTAAAAATATTATTTTATGGCTAGCAGAATCGGATAACAGTCGTGCGGATTCGGGGCGGATGCGGATAACAGTCGTGAGGATGCGGGGCGGATGTGGATAACAGTCGTGAGGATGCTGGGCGGATGCGGATAACAGTCGTGAGGATGCTGGGCGGATGCGGATAACAGTCGTGAGGATGCTGTTCGGATGAGGATAACAGTCGTGAGGATGCTGGGCGGATGCGGATAACAGTCGTGAGGATGCTGGGCGGATGCGGATAACAGTCGTGAGGATGCTGGGCGAATGCGGATGACAGTCGTGCGGATGCGGGGCGGATGCGGGGCGGATGCGGATATCAGTCGTGCAGATGCGGGGCGGATGCGGATAACAGTCGTGAGAATGCTGTGCGGATGCGGATAACGTTTTGTTTATCCGCACAGTGCTCTACTTATAGGCTAGGCTAGGCGTACGTGTTGGTGCATCGTAGCGGATAAGTATCGACATGGAACTTATAAGGTTTCCCAGTATTCATCGTAGTGGACCTTAGAAAATGTACTTATAAAAGTTATTAACTTTTGCAAGTGTGACGACAAGTAAAAGCATGAACTTTTGATATGAATTGCCATGCTGTTAAACGAATGTGGATTCAGCCAGTGATAAGAACTGTGCACATCACTCAACAGTGAATGTCTAACATTTATAATTTGATGTCTGGATATTTATTTCTCATGACTTGCCACATGAAACTTAATATTGGATTCACGAGGCATGTCTATAAGATTGAAATGTGCATAGTGCAATGGGATGCAGTGTGAAGTGATGGTGTCACTGTGAAGAAAGCCCAAGTGAAAGTTTACACACCACAATAGCTATCAAATTATTGCATATTTTATTTGTGAACTGGAAACATCAGGCAAGTGGAACGTGGAACTGTTATATCAGGTGTTCTCAAACTTTTTGATACTGTGAGCACCACCTTCATGCCATACCAAGTACCCGTGCACCAATAAATCCAATATAATAATAATGATAACAATAATAATTATAATCTTATTATATAATACGCTGAGGAGTATGTTTCACAAAACTCAAGCTCCTAAACCAGAGGGAGTTAGAACGTCTGGTTTGTATCAAAATCTTCCAAATCGTCTCAATAGTACAGGAAAAATCTTGCATTTCTTGATAAATCAACGGAAATATAATAATTTGTTCATGAAGTGCTTCAAACAAGATGATAGCCCTGGCAGAACTATGTCGCGCACAGCCCGCATAGCACTACAACCGGGCGAGTAGCCTGAACACATGGGGTGCACACAACCCAGATAGCCCCTGGCAGAACTGTGTCGCGTACAGCCCGCATAGCACAACAACCGAGCAGGTAGTCTGTAAACATGGGGCGCACACAGCCCACATACCCCTGGCAGAACTGTGTCGCGTACAACCCGCATAGCACTACAACCGGGCGGGTAGTCTGTACACATGGGGCGCACACAGCCCAGATACCCCTGGCGGAACTGTGTCGCGTACAACCCGCATAGCACTACAACCGGGTGGGTAGTCTGTACACATGGGGCGCACACAGCCCACATACCCCTGGCAGAACTGTGTCGCGTACAACCCGCATAGCACTACAACCGGGCAGGTAGTCTGTAAACATGGGGCGCACACAGCCCAGATACCCCTGGCAGAACTGTGCCGCGTACAGCCCGCATAGCACTAGGGGAAGGGCGGGTAGTCTGTACACATGGGTCGCACACAACCCATTATGCGAGAGTTCTCGCACGGGTCCGCTAGTAGTAATACTGTAATAATGCAAAAAGCATGCGCCTCTCTTTCCTTTTCCTGTTTCTCTCTCCCTCAGAAGTGTTGAAATAGCTAGAGATTCACCGCTCACCAGGCATGTTGCAATGTTACAACTCCTTGCATGACTCATGCAGATAAGATACATTTATGTATAGACAGTCGTGTCGAATCAACATATTTATTGTTACTCGTAAAACAGAGATGTTCAATTAGTTTAACTGTAGGTTAAAAAGTACTACTGTATTTCACAAAACTATAAAATTTCTGACTGACAACATTTGTAATGAAAACACTATTATTCCGCTTCCTGCAACAAAATTTGAATTAAAAATGAATCTCAGTGGAGCTTGTGCACGTATGGTGAAAGCACCAAATTTTGTTTAAAGAGCGCCGTGGTGCTCGCGGGCTCCAGGTTGAGAACGCCTAAGTTATACTGTCAGCATGGTCCACTTATGATGCTGGCGGAGCAGTCAAACAAACGTTGGTGGGACATCATGAAGGGAAACAGAGGAGTCCAGAACTATAAGATCATCATCGTCAACAGCATGGAGTTTTAGACGCAGGAACGATCAGGGGCGGATCTAGGGGAGGGCGTAGAGGGCGAGGAGGGCGACCGCCCAGGGCCCCGCGCCATGGATTTTTTAATGTAATTAATTAATTAATTAATTATCCTCTTCAAACTTTTCAAACTAATCTTTAATTCTTTTTTTTTTTTCGTGCAGCTATGACCTCCCTTGACCGTTTAGCAAGTTAGTGAAATAATAGAAGACTTCAACCGGAAAAAAGTCGCAAAGTAGTATTTTAATATTCCAGAGTTTACATTATCTTCTTCAAGGGGTGGAGAAGTATAAATTCTGTCCTAAAACTTCCCCATACGGGAGAACGAAACGCATCAGGCGAAAGCCTGGCCAAAATAACTACTGTGGTCAAGAAAATTAGACTGAAACGGTGCGGGGGTATTGGGCATGAAATACGTGACTAGAAAACCAATATAGGGAGCAATGCATTAACAATTTTTATTCCTAATAATAAATTTATAATGAACAAACAAATTGCACTTAAGTGCTTATTACAGAAATTAACAATTATAAATGTAGCAAAGTGTGAGGGCCTGATTACAGAACCCAGATTATAGAAAGGTCCATGAAAAGCTTGCTTGATTGGAGAAAAGTTGAACTTAATATATAAAAATGCAGTTTATAAAAAGAGAGAACCATAAAAAATAATTAAGAGTGTAATAACTGGTATGATATAAGCTCTTTATAAAATTAAACTTATCTTTGAAGAGAGTTGAAGAGAGTTGAAGAGCCAGCTCCTTAAAAAGTTCCAGCTAGCACACGTTGATTTAAAAGTCTTCACGGTTTTCTTGGAAGGAGGCGTACATGGCCTAGAGTTATGTGCACCATCGATAAAATGTCAACTTTCTTTTCTTGCGCAGGAATGACATTTATAGTTTCCAAGAGCTGATCCAGAGATATTTCGAAGGACGATTCCAAGTATCCCCTCTAAGGTGAAGTTGAAGAGTACAGCGGCTGGCAATTATTCTTGCCATCTTGAGCAATACGTCATGGTGCAGATCTTGTGACGTAACTGCTCGCTAGCGTAGATATCAGCGATGGTGTCATGAGAGGTAGCGGTGACCAGCTGGTTGAAGTGATCAGCAGTGGTGAATCAGAAGTGTTGAAGTGGTTCAGAAGTGGCGGTTGACCCGAAGTGATGAAGAACGCCAGCAAGCGGCGCCTTAAATAGGGACCATAGAACTCTCTCGAAGTTTGGAGATCGCCCGACCAGACAAAGACCTGCCATTGGTCGAACGAAAGTCAGGGTGACGTCAGTCGACACTACTCAGCAGACAGTGGATCAACCAGTAGATGTCTGGTATGTCATGAGTGAGGACGCCTGAGATAGCGAGCGACTGAAACACTCGAGGTGAGAACTATAATATCTATGAATAAGTGATTGATAACAAGATTATGCATATGGATTAAGCAATTAACAATTGTAAATAAGTAATTACCATTCGGGGATCTCAGTAACAATAAATAAAATTTGACCGACAAATGGGCCAAGCTAAACATTGAAAGTATCACAAAAGTGATCATGCTCCGAGAACTCCGAATGAAAACAAACAAAAGAATCAGTCAAAGCAAAACATGGATAACAGACGAGGAGAAACTAAGACTCGAAAGGCAAAACAGAAATAGCAGAGATGGGTCTAGTATAATGACCTTTACTAGTTAAAACATTAACAACTCTGACACGTTTATCACGGCCAAAGTGGCAGTGAATAACTCTACCTAGGTTCCACACGAGAGGCGGAGATGGGTCTCGAAGAAGAACCATGTCCCCCACTCGTACATCTGGTTGAGGAAGCCGCCATTTCTCACGCCTATTTAGCAAGCTGAGATATTCTAACTTCCATCGGCGCCAAAAAGAACAGCGCAAAGATTCTACTTTTCTCCAAAAGATAGGTAAGTTAGGATCACAGCGTCGAACCAGCAAAGGCGGAGTAGCAGCAAGCGAACAGCCAATCAGGAAGTGACTGGGTGTTAAAGGTAAAAGATCCTTAGGATCGTTTGAAAGAGGGGTCAGAGGTCTGGAATTTACAATACCTTCAATTTGAATGATCAAAGAGTTGAATTCCTCATAAGAAAGTATGGTAGGACCAAGAGTTTTCTTAAGCTGTCTTTTAGTAAGTTTGATGCAGGACTCCCATCGGCCCCCATGATGGGGAGCATAAGGCGGGGTGAAATGCCATTTGAAACCTTTAGAATAAGAAAAGTTGGAAATTTTTTCTTTAGCAGAAGGGGAGCTTAACACTTTTTTCCAGAGATCAGAAGCGCTTACAAAAATTTTTGCATTATCTGAAAAAACTTCAGATGGAACACCCCTTCTAGCAGCAAATCTAGAAAAGGCGGCCAGAAAGTAGGATACAGAAGCGTTCGTAACCAACTCAAGGTGGATAGCTCCCGTCACCATACATACAAATAACGAGATGTAGAGTTTACCTAAGATTTTGCGCTTAGATGAAGAGGGATTGGTCTGATATATGTAAGGACCTGCGTAATCGATCCCAGTAAGAGCAAAGGGCTTACTAGGTTCTGAACGAAATGGAGGTAAATTACCCATAATCTGCGTGGCGGGCCTTGGTTTAACCTTGAAGCAAGGTATACACTTTTTGACAACAGAAGAAACCTCATGAACGCCATTGATGATCCAGTAGAGTTCACGAATTAGACAGAGCAAGGTGCGAGTGCCAGCATGAAGGTGTTTATAATGAAACTTTTTTATTATAAGGGTAGTGATAGGATGCTTTGAAGGAAGGATGATGGGATGCTTTTTCCCATCCTCACAACTAGACATAGCTAATCTTCCACCCACACGTATTATGCCGTCCTGGTCTAGAAAAGGAGTGAGTGGTGAAAGCCTGCTAGACTTGGGTAAATCTTTACCACTTATAAGAGCTTGCTTTTCAGGAGCAAATACTTCCTGCTGAACAAGTAACAAAATCTTGCAAGTAGCAAATTCTAACTCTACTCTGGAAAGAAAGGGTTGAGGCTTCAATGGTTGATCAATTACTAAATATTTCCATCGGAAGATATAAGACACTACACGAATCAATTTATCAAATGAAGAGTATCTATGAAAAAGGCTAGTAGAAGTAGAAGTAAGATGCGACGTGACAGGGTCATTACGGGCATCAGGTATTTCTTCTGCAGATTGATTAGCTAAGCGAGGCCAGCAAGATGATTCCTGACTTAGCCAAGGAGGACTATTCCAGTACAGGTCTGAAGAAATCAATTTTTAGGCGTGCAACCACGTGATATTATATCCGCGGGGTTTTCATGGCTAGGAACATGTCTCCATTGTTCAGAATGAGAGACTTCATGAATCTTAGAAACGCGATTTGCCACAAAGGTATTCCAATGAGAAGAAGGCTTGGAAATCCAAGCTAATACAATAGAAGAATCGCTCCAAAAAATGTGCGGGAAAATTTTAACTTTAAACTGACATTTAGTTTAGTAGCTAATTCTGTTGCCATTAAAGCAGAGCATAATTCTAATCTCGGCAATGATACTGTTTTAATTGGAGCAACCTTAGATTTAGCGCACACTAAATTAGAAAATCCAGGGAAAGTATCTGAGGAACGTCCTACTATGTATGCACAACAGCCATAAGCTCGTTCTGAACTATCAGAAAATACATGCAGGTCATACTGCTGGTATAAGGGATTAGAAATTAAAGAGCGGGGTATAGAAACCTTGGAGAGATCCAGCAAACTGCTGCGATACTCTAACCATTCTTCTACAAGAGGAAGGGGGAGATTTTCATCCCAGTCTGATTTTAATGACCAAAGCTTTTGCAAGAACATTTTTGCAACAATAACTATAGGAGCAATATATTGCAAAGGATCAAAGATCTTTGCGATTTCTGACAGAACTTGTCTCTTAGTTACAGGGGGAGATTCTGACAGATGTACCTGATAAGAAAAGGTATCAGAGGAAGGACACCAAAAAACACCCAATGCTTTTACGGCTGCTTCATCAGTAGGAATGGCAACAAATTCATCAACTGGGACCTCTGATGAAAATTTTGATATAAATTCAGTGGAATTTAAAGTCCATTTATGGAGCGGAAAACCACCTCCTAGGAGTAGGGATTTCAAATCTTCGCACACAAGGAGCGCTTCAGAAATATTAGGGAAAGAGCACAAGAAATCGTCGACATAAAATGCCGTTTTTAATGACTCAGAGGCCAAAGGATGATACAGATGACCATCTTGCTCGGCTAACATGTGGAGAGACCGAATCGCAAGAAAGGCTGAAGGCTTCAGGCCATATGTCACAGTCTTCAATCTAAATATCTTTATGGGTTTGGAACTCTCATCGCGCCACAATATTCTTTGCAGATCTTGCTGCTCAGAATTTACGAGAATCTGCCGATACATCTGCTTAATATCTGAGATTACAGCAATAGGAAACCTTCGAAAATTAAGCAAAACAGAGGTGAGATCTGTTTGAATCGCGGGACCACATTGTAAGATATCATTTAAAGAGATTCCATTGGAATCTGGTGATGAGCCATTGAAAACTACTCTTATATTGTCTTGTGTTAAGGAATTTTTCCATACCGGATGATGATTTAAATAAACTATTTCATTTAAAGGATGGTCAATTTCTTCTGATTTAGAAATTACCTCCATGTGATTGGATGATTCGTATTCCTCCATAAAGGAAGCATACTGAGTTTTAACCGAAGCATCTTGTTTGAACCGATTTTCAATAGCAAATAGTGCCCTAAGTGCTCTGGAATGCGAGCCCGTAATGGCGGGAGGATTGGGAATACGTGGAAGAGTTACTATAAATCTGCCTTCAGTATTACGGACAGTGGTTTCCTTATATAACTTTTCACAAATTTCGTTAGAAGAAGAAGAAGAAGAAGAAGAAGAAGCCTGAACATTCTCAAGATCCCAGAACTTGGTTAGCTCTTGGCTCAAATCGGTACCAACAAAATAACAATTCGATACAGTTTGAATAGGATTACGGTATATTTGGCCAGTAGCAATCCAACCAAAATCAGTTTCGCGGAAGAAAACATTAGGAGCAATTTTTACTTTATTGGAATGAAGACATTGCCAAAATACGCTTGAGCTGAAAAGAAGCTCTACGGGTGAAGCTCTGTTGAAATGAGGGTCAGCTAGCTGGACAAAATTCGGGATATTCCAACTTTGAATAGGATAAGAAGTGCCAGGAATATTGTTGCCTATAGACTTGATAATCAAACAATCTAATTGCAACTGCGTACCAAGATTATTAGAGTCCTTCAGATCCACTTTAGCAAAGCTTAAGGATTGTGATTTAGAGCAGTTTATTCCTGTAACCTCTATTGAGGTAGGATGTTTTGGAAGGCCTAACTTTTGTACCAACGATTCATTAATAAAATTGTTGGTAGCGGCATTATCCAATAATCCCCTAACAGATACCCATTTTCCGTGAGAATGTTTCAATAGAACCTGCACGGTAGATAATAAAACCTGGACTTTGCCAAGCGAGGTAGAACTTTGAGCATACGACTGCGCACTATTTTGAGAAGTCTCCGAGTTAGACTTGGTATTGGAACTGCTTGGTCCTGATAACCGTGGTCTTTCATGCCTGTGCAAAAGTGAATGGTGTCTTGCCCTACAATGAAAGCATAAACGTTGTGAACGGCAATTGTATAACATATGCGTTCCTGACAAACAGTTGAAACAATGTTTTTTGTTCGTAATGAACTTTCGTCTTTCATCTACTGATAAAGATTTAAATTCATCACAATTGTATAAATTATGCGATTGCTGACACAGACCGCACGTTTGCATTTGGTTAGGTGACCGAGCATCAACAGGAAGAGCCTGTGATCTTAAAATTCTTTGATTAGAACTGCTAACCTTATGTTTTGAGAAGGCTTTTGAATCTGAACTACTAGTTTTTTGATTAGCTATGGCGGAAAAGACTTGGCTTCTGGCCTTCAAAAGGTTAATAATCGCCTCATAAGTGCATTGCAAATTCTGGGAAAGTTCTGTTTCCCAGGCTTTTAATGTATTTGCATCCAATCTTGCAGAAATTAGGTGAACTAGAAATAAATCCCAGTGATTTACAGGTTGGTTTAAATTGGACAATGCTCTGACGTGTAACTCTGCGGTGTCAATCAACTTACGAAGTGATAAACTGTTATCTGCTTGCACGTTAGGTAACTCGAATAAGCTTTGTATATGGCGTTGAATAGATAAACGAATGTTCCCATATCTATCCTTAAGAAGATTCAGAGCAACTTCATAATTATCACTGGTCAAAGAAAGTGCTTGAATCAGGTTAAGTGCGTTGCCTTGAACTGCCAGACGCAAGTAGTGAAATTTTTGTATTACTGGTATAGAAGTATTCTCATGTACTAAAGAATTGAATAATTCAAAAAATGGTTCCCATTCTATGTCTTTACCAGTAAATTTGGGTATTTCTAATTTGGGTAATATAATGCGTGAAGAAGATGTAGAAGATGCTGCAGAAGTTTGATCTTCTTGTTTTTCTTTTAAAGTTAAAGCCCTAATAAGCTGTTTAGCTTCAGCAAATCCCTGATAGTATAATTTTACAACTTCCAACCTATCACTTTGCTGGTCCGGATGCTGAGTTTCTATACTGCATTGTATCTCATCATATTTCTCAAAGGCTTGTTCATAATTCTTAAGCCTCTGCGAAATTATGCCAAGATTATGCTCTTGGGGTTCGAGTTCCGTTAAGAAAGTACGAAACCGTGTGAGCTTGCCCTTACAAGAGGCTCTGGAGTTGCTAAGTTTTTCATCAAGGTTAGGCATATTACAAGTTGTTTGTTACTCACGTCAATATTGTGACTTCGAGTACTGGAAGTCAGAGGATGACAGCTTGCTATGTAGTAAGGTTTAGTCTGATGCGGAAGAAACCGGCTTAGCTTACGTTTCTCTCCTCTGCCGCACATGCGCCTTAAGCTGAAACGCACAATGTGAATTAGTGTTGAAACACAATGAACAAAAATTGTTAATGCAAAATTCACAATATTAAACTTATATAGGGATCCAGGGTGCAACAGATATGTTTCCCGGGGGTGAGGCACCAATAAAAGTGCAAGAAAATTAGACTGAAACGGTGCGGGGGTATTGGGCATGAAATACGTGACTAGAAAACCAATATAGGGAGCAATGCATTAACAATTTTTATTCCTAATAATAAATTTATAATGAACAAACAAATTGCACTTAAGTGCTTATTACAGAAATTAACAATTATAAATGTAGCAAAGTGTGAGGGCCTGATTACAGAACCCAGATTATAGAAAGGTCCATGAAGAGCTTGCTTGATTGGAGAAAAGTTGAGCTTAATATATAAAAATGCAGTTTATAAAAAGAGAGAACCATAAAAAATAATTAAGAGTGTAATAACTGGTATGATATAAGCTCTTTATAAAATTAAACTTATCTTTGAAGAGAGTTGAAGAGAGTTGAAGAGCCAGCTCCTTAAAAAGTTCCAGCTAGCACACGTTGATTTAAAAGTCTTCACGGTTTTCTTGGAAGGAGGCGTACATGGCCTAGAGTTATGTGCACCATCGATACAATGTCAACTTTCTTTTCTTGCGCAGGAATGACATTTATAGTTTCCAAGAGCTGATCCAGAGATATTTCGAAGGACGATTCCAAGTATCCCGTCTAAGGTGAAGTTGAAGAGTACAGCGGCTGGCAATTATTCTTGCCATCTTGAGCAATACGTCATGGTGCAGATCTTGTGACGTAACTGCTCGCTAGCGTAGATATCAGCGATGGTGTCATGAGAGGTAGCGGTGACCAGCTGGTTGAAGTGATCAGCAGTGGTGAATCAGAAGTGTTGAAGTGGTTCAGAAGTGGCGGTTGATCCGAAGTGATGAAGAACGCCAGCAAGCGGCGTCTTAAATAGGGACCATAGAACTCTCTCGAAGTTTGGAGATCGCCCGACCAGACAAAGACCTGCCATTGGTCGAACGGAAGTCAGGGTGACGTCAGTCGACACTACTCAGCAGACAGTGGATCAACCAGTAGATGTCTGGTATGTCATGAGTGAGGACGCCTGAGATAGCGAGCGACTGAAACACTCGAGGTGAGAACTATAATATCTATGAATAAGTGATTGATAACAAGATTATGCATATGGATTAAGCAATTAACAATTGTAAATAAATAATTACCATTCGGGGATCTCAGTAACAATAAATAAAATTTGACCGACAAATGGGCCAAGCTAAACATTGAAAGTATCACAAAAGTGATCAAGAGGACTTAAAGGTTTCTTTCAAATTATTAAAAAATATACTGTAGTGTATTCAAAATATTGTAACTATTCTTTATTTCATTATTACCGGTATTACAAAACTACTTTCCATTTGATTTGGTGTTCTTTTATTTCCTATTGTTGCGGGCCCCACCTTATCATATCGCCCAGGCTCCGCAAGGTCTGGATCCGCCACTGGGAACGATGGTAGGCTGATGATTATGATGGTGAGTTCCAGGATGGCGAACAGACACTGTAGGTTGTTTTCCAACAGTTAGTTAGTGCAATACACGATATGTAGTCGATTAACCATTGAGAACTGACGTGAGAATTATAACACGAGGACTAGCGCCGGG
Source organism: Meconema thalassinum (assembly GCA_946902985.2). Lineage (NCBI taxonomy): Eukaryota > Metazoa > Arthropoda > Insecta > Orthoptera > Tettigoniidae > Meconema > Meconema thalassinum. Next base: position 1,072,381,244 of record OX336389.2, read on the forward strand.
TCACTTTGACCCATAGTGTCACACCGGGTTTTATCATTTCAAATGATCTTGTCGACTTCATCGTTATGCTTTGGTCTACCGTTATGAGTTACGGTTACGGCGTGTATGACGTCATCATGTTGTTCAGTGCATATGCACCGAGTCAAAGTTTACTTCTGGGGTCTGGTGTTATGCGATACGGAGACGGCGAGTGCGTGACGTCATGCAGCAGAGTGCACCTCCCGCTCTCCGTGCCCCGCGCGGGAAGCCTAAGTTAAAGGGTAATGGATTCTGTTGATTCTGAGTTTACTCCAGGGGTCTGGCGTTATGCGATACGGAGACGGCGAGTGCGTGACGTCATGCAGCAGAGTGCACCTCCCGCTCTCCGTTCCCCGTGGGGGAAGCCTAAGTTGATGGGTAATGGAGTCTATTGAAAGAGTCCTGGGGCTTCGAGCGAAGCAAGAAGCCCTCCTGAGACTTTCTAACATGTGTAGCATTTGTAGCATGCGTCATTTGAAATGTTATAAAGTCTAGTATCTCAGACTGACTGTATCTTTTTTTTGTCGTAGTCGTACGGAATTTAATGAAGAAGTTTTACACCCGGTGTCTTCCTATGAACTATTCCCAATATAAAATGAGGTTTGTTTATATTTTTCAAAGTTAACATGCAGTAAAATGACAATAATTTTCGTAACAGTATAATTGACCTTGATAGTAACGGTAAAGCAGTCACTTCGATATTTTTGAACAAAGAAGCTGATGACCAAGGTTTTCCTAGACCCTAAACATGGATCAACAAGAACGTGAGCTATGTTCTTATGCTGCTCAAAAATAGTTGGATTTTCCTCCGTATTTTTTACGAATTTTCCCGACTAACGTAAGCGGAAAATTGTCACGCGAGGACTGGCGCCATGGGTAAATCTGACCCGTCCGTATTTAATATAGAAATAACTTGAGTGTTCAAACAGCTATGGATATGTTTCTTTTGCAGGGGAGGTTCAAGGCTAGGAAGGAAGGTACAGTAAGCGACAGGAAATAAGAGCTGACCAAAACGAAAATATAAGGTATTATTTAATCCTCGGTTCAAAAATATCCATGCGCCAGTCCTCGTGGGTTAAATACTTTGCTTTCGTGCGATAGTCAATTTTCTTTAAAATCATGTTATTCAAAATTGAGCTTCCTCCTTAGCCTCCTTGTACTGTAGCTATCACAAATACTATATTTTATGATTCATGGGGCAAGATGTTCAGTAATGGTGAATGTTTCGCCAAGAGGTGTGCGTCCCACCATTGTGCTGGCATGTTCATACAGAATTCGTGCTGAGACTCGCAATAAGCTGCTGCTCTGTGTCACCGTGCTATCGTGCCCGGAGTGATTGCGACAAAGAGCATGCTAGTGAAGGTGACCAATTAATTTTAAGCATGAAATCATGCGACCCGTAGCGGGTGAGCGATCACGCGGAGAGCCAAGGACCACGCGGGTAGCACCCATCCGCATGGTAGCTCCATTTAGCCCATACGTCCAAAGCTATTATGTATGCGTACTAATTGTGGAGACCGAAGATCCGTTTCTCGGTGTAACGGGATTAAACCAGACTCACGATGTGCACACCTCGGAGAGTGAAGATCCGCTTCTCTGACAAGTGAGTACTGGGAATAAATCAGGCTCACAATGTGCGCACCCCGAAGAACTGAGATCCGCTTCTCTATGCAATAGGACTAAACCAGGCTCACAATGTGCGCACCCCGAAGAGCGGATATCCACGTCTCTGTACAACGGGACTAAACCAGGTTACAATGTGCGCAGCCCGAAGAGCGGATATCCACTTCTCTGTGCAACGGGACTAAACCAGGCTCACAATGTGTGCACCTCGAAGTGTGGAGATCCGCTCCTGTGTGCAACAGGGCTAAACCAGGCTCACAATGTGCGAACCCAGAAGAGCGGAGATCCCCTTCTCTGTGCAACGGGACTAAACCAGGCTCACAATGTGCGCACCCCGAAGAGCGAAGATCCACTTCTCTGTGCAACGCGACTATACCAGGCTCACAATGTGCGCACCTCGAAGAGTGGAGATCCGCTTCTCTGTGCAACGCGACCAAACCAGGCTGACAATGTGCGCACCTCGAAGAGTGGAGATCCGCTTCTCTGTGCAACGCGACTATACCAGGCTCACAATGTGCGCACCTCGAAGAGCGGAGATCCGCTTCTCTGTGCAACGCGACTAAACCAGGCTCACAATGTGCGCACCTCGAAGAGTGGAGATCCACTTCTGTATGCAACGCGACTAAACCAGACTCACAATGTGCGCACCTCGAAGAGCGGAAATCCGCTTCTCTGTGCAACACGACTAAACCAGGCTCACAATGTGCGCACCCCAAAGAGTGGAGATCCGCTTCTTTTTGCAACGGGACTAAACCAGGCTCTCAATGTGCGCAGCTCGAAGAGCGGAGATCTGCTTCTTTGGGCAACAGGACTAAACCAGGCTCACAATGTGCGCATCCCGAATAGCGGATATCCACTTCTCTGTTCAACGGACCTAAACCGGGCTCACAATGTCACCCCGAAGAGCGGATATCCACTTCTCTGTGCAACGGGACTAAACCAGGCTCACAATGTGTGCACCTCGAAGAGTGGAGATCCACTCCTCTGTGCAACAGTACTAAACCAGGCTCACAATGTGCGCACTCCAAAGAGCGGAGATCCGCTTCTCTGTGCAACAGGACTAAACCAGGCTCACAATGTGCGCACCCCGAATAGCGGATATCCACTTATCTGTGCAACGGGACTAAACCAGGCTCACAATGTGCGCACCCCGAATAGCGGATATCTGCTTCTCTGTGCAACGCGACTAAGCCAGGCTCACAATGTGCGCACCTCGTAGAGTGGAGATCCACTTCTCTGTGCAACGGACCTAAACCAGGCTCACGATGTGCGCACCTCGAAGAGTGGAGATCCGCTTCTCTGTGCAACGCGACTAAACCAGGCTCACAATGTGCGCACCTCGAAGAGCGGAGATCCACTTCTCTGTGCAACGCGACTAAACCTTCCTCACAATGTGCCCACCTCGAAGAGTGGAGATCCACTTCTCTGTGCAACGTGACTAAACCAGGCTCACAATGTGCGCACCTTGAAGAGCGGAGATCCACTTCTCTGTGCAACGCGACTAAACCAGGCTCACAATGTGCGCACCTCGAAGAGTGGAGATCCGCTTCTCTGTGCAACGGAACTAAAGCAGGCTCACAATGTGCACACATCGAAGAGCAGAAATCTACTTCTCTGTGCAACGCACAGTGGGCCAGATAGTGAATCTGAGGGGATATTTTTTTTTGTAGAGATTACATTTCTTTCTTGATAATTTTGTTAAAAATAACAATTCTAATTATTTACAGCCCTCTGGAAAGGATATTTTAAAATACTGTAGATAGATTGATAGATAGAAGAATGAACTTAGGACCATCTGAATAGCCCGATGCACTTCGTTTTAACATCCTTCTAGGTGTAGATTTTTCTGCACATAAGGTATCAATGAGGTCAACGTCCCTTCCTTGCTGCTCAAAACCTCGTACCCCTACGCGTCAAGATAGTGCGAGTCCCCTGCTGGTGCGTCTCTGGAATCAATAATTATTTTCTACTATAAGAGCAATAAACCGCAATAACTGTTACTTGCCACGAAAGTTAAAATTTTATCCCTAAATAATAACATAAAAATCATGGTGCGATATTGAACATAGTTTTTTTTAACCTTGGTGAAACTGAAAACATCAGACAAAATAAACGAATGTTTCATGTCATAACCTTAACTGAATATAGAAATTCTATATCTGATCATTTAAAATATAATTATACCCGCAATAAAGAGCATACCTGAAGGATTACATTCCATATTCTCTCACAGGAAATATATAATCGGAACTCTCACAAAACTCTGATCACACTTGACATCTGAACCACGAATGGCTTCTTGCGGGTAGCGGGAAGACGGTACGTTTCCGGTCACAAGTTCCTATGCTAAACTTAACCATCCTGGACCCCAGTGTAAGCCCTCAAATTCTGTAATAGGCAAAACCACTATCACAATTTCCTTCCCCGTTTCACAGTTGATGTAATTGTGCTATCAAGCCTCACTCAACACAGCGCTGAATACTGCAGTCGTAGTAACTACGGCACGATCAGACCTCGACGTGCCGAGGACAAGGCCGAGCCCCATCAAATTTTAACGCTCAAAAATAGTCCAACTCTGCCACGAAATTTGAAAAGTGGTATGAGGACTGGTACGGGGTTTACTTAGCCTCGGGTGGTCCAAATGAGTAGAGGGGGTTCGATTCCCACCTCAGCCATCCTCGAAGTGGTTTTCCGTGGTTTTCCACTTCGTCTTCGGGCAAATGCCGGGATGTTACTTAACGTAAGGCCACGGCCGCCTCCTTCCCACTTCATTGCCTAACCTTCCCATCCCTTCATCAGGCCCCTGTTCGCTTAGCAGGTGAGACCGTCTGGGCGTAGTGCTGGTCACACACCCCAGTTGTATCCCCGACTCAGAGTCTCAAGCTCCAGGACACTACCCTTAGTGGCGGTAGAGGTGGGATCCCTGGCTTAGTCCGTGGAAAAAGCCAACCCTGGAGGGTAAAACAATAACGAAAAAAGAGTCCAAACTTTCAACCGTAATGAAATCCCTTTTTATGTTGTTGTTAATTCATTTTGGGGGCTTGGGACATCTGGGTCATTATCCCCGTGTAGTTGGGTTCGTCTTGAACTTGTCTGATAACTCTAGTAGAGTGTGTGAAACTGTATTAGGGACATGAATAAGTTAGGTGACCCGGGACTTGGAGTAAGGTACTATCCCGGCATTTAACTGGAGGAATGCCAGTTTAGAACGAGTTGATTGTTCCTTGTTAGATCGAAATGATTGTATGCAATAACACAGGAATCATGAAATCACAAGTTCACGGAATTTTTAGCACAGATTTCCCAGCTTCTAAATGAAGACACCACATTAAAATATTTGCTTTGACGTACCGGTACACGAAAATAATTTCCAATGTCATGATTTAATTCAGTTACTGGCAACCCACATTTTGCCCTATAATAGAACTTTTAACATTACAATTAATCTACTCACACTTAAATAAACTGAAATATAAAAGGATTGTGCCGTGATAAACGACAGTGTTTGGCACAGGACGAGAATTGTCGTTGTTGTTGATTCATTTAGGGGCTTTGCAACACCGTGGTCATGTAGCCCCGTGTAATTGGGTGAGTTTGAAATTTGTCTGATAACCTGTGTTATTGTGATGGTTGTATTAGTGTGTATTTTTAATTCAGATTAGGATTGGAAAGGAAGCACCCGTGGCCTTAATTTAGGAACCATCCCGGCATTCGCCTGGAGTAGAAGTGGGAAACCATGGACAACCACTTTCAGGATAGCTGACGTGGGAGTCGAACTCGCCTCTTCTCAGCTTTGTCTCTCGAGGGTGAGTTTACCCCGTTCCAGCCCTCAGATCAAAATGACATTTCTTGAAAGAGCCACGAATCGAACCCGGGCCCCCGTGGTGACAGCCAAGAGTGCTAGCCACTACGCAACATGGTGGACAGGACGAGATTACTTCAGTAAATTGATTGGATATTCCGAACGAGGGCGGCAACGGGAGTTCTTGGGTTGACCATCAGAAATTTGCATCAAGACGTCTGCGTACGGCGTGACCTAGCTGTAGCAATCAATACGTCATTATTAGTGCTAATCACTACGGGAATTTGATTTTACCTGGAGCCGGAAATTAATTAATTAAGTTTGCTTGGAGGCAAAATGTCCAATGAAGCATCTTCCACTCTCCATACGAGGTATATTCATAGTCTACCCATCTGAGACGAAGACGTATGAGGATATTTCTTTACCGTATATTGGAATTCCTAATTATTATTATTATTATTATTATTTGTTGTTGTTGTTGCTTGGACATCGTAGTTATTCAGCCCCGTGTACTTGGGTGAAGGTGTCATTTTGTCTGATTACTGTGTTACTGATATGGCTGTATTAATATGTGAATATTTAATTCAGGTGAAGATTGGGAAGGAGGTGGCTGTGGCCTTCAGTTTGGAACCATCCCGGCATTCGCCTGGAGTAGAAGTGGAGAAACCACAGAAATTTACTTCCAGGATGGCTGAGGTGGGAATCAAACCTTCCTCTTCTCAGTTTTGTCTCACGAGGCTGAGTGGATGCCGTGCAAGGCCTCAGACCATAATTAATTTTCTTGGCAGAGCCAGGAATCAAACACGGACCTCCAGGCCGACAGCCAAGAAAGCTAGGCGCTACAACACGAGATAGATTATAATAATAATAATAATAATTATTATTATTATTATTATTAAAATTAAGTTTAATAGTCTCAGAGCCATCTGCCTGCGTTATGTGCGAAAATTTCCAGGCAAACAACGTATCTGGTTTCATCTTAAGCGCTAAGGTTATGCAAATTCTCTCTCCGTTTATATAGCCCGATTACTTGATATCTGGTCAACCATCGGCAAGTATTTGAATAGATTCTGCCATTACATCACGAAATGACAAATGCACCACCATCGAGTGTGGTCCTTTCGCGGTGTAGTTGGTTGGAGCTCTAACTGTGCTTATTTTCTACTCTAGCGCTTCAAAATACGTGAAAACATGTCTATCTCTGATTAGTTCTTTCAAAGATCAGCTCGAATAAAGAGATATTTTGCTAACATTCGGGCTGAAGACAATAGTTACCTGTGTTAAATTGGGACCGTGATTTGGGCAACTTTGAGCCATGCTGGAATCACAGATGGGAAACAAGAACTTTGTCCCCACGCATGATAAAAGAGTCAAAAACTCCGGTTTGTTTTCCGCAAGAGTGGCTGAGGATCAGAACGTGAGGTATGCGATTCGTTTGCAGCTGGTTTTGGTCCTGCGTTGGTTACGAGTGTTCGTGTTGTAGCTACATGTAGGCCTATATGATTGTGTGTTCATTGTATTCACGTGTAAATTATTAATCATTACGACTCCTATCATAAATTAGAGCAGGTGGCCCATTTTAAGTACTTGGGCTGTGTATTCTCTCAGGATGGTAGTGGATAAGCCATTGCAGTGGTTTCCTAGTTGCGGTCTACTTTATTCTGTAAGAAAAAAGTTAGTGTAGCAACGAAACTCATTCTACGTCTTAGTACTGTATTTAGACCGACCTTGCTGCATGCGAGTGAGAGCTGGGCAATTCAGGATATATCATACATAAGCTAGAAGTCACTGATATCAGGGTAGCACGATTGAGTGCTGGGACAAGTAGATGGGAGTAATGGCAAGAGGGTACTCGTTATGGAGAGATAAAGGCTTGGTTAGAAATGAGCACATTAGACGAGGCTGTTCGTATCAGCCGACACAGATTGTGGGGTCATGTGATGAGAATGAGGGAGGGGATATTTCCTAGGAGGTTAATGATGATGATGATAATTGTTGCTTTAAGAGGCCTAACATCTAGGTTATCGGCCCCTAATGATTTGGGTGATAACGAAAATGACAATGACCACAACGAAAATTAAGTGAGAAGGAAAATACTTACAAAAAGGAACTCAGGTTTTAACTACTCACAAAATGGAGAGCGGTAATACTTACAAAAGGGAATTTATAACGAAAACACTCACTAAAGGAATAGATTGAAAAATACGCACAAAATGTAGTTTAGGTTCAAAATACGTACAAAATGTAGGTTAGGTTCAAAATACGTACAAAATGCAATGTAGAGTCGAAATACATTACTTACAAAATGCAAATGAACTTCAAAATACTTACAAAATGCAAATAAGTGTGAAAATACGTACAAAATGTAGGTTAGGTTCAAAATACGTACAAAATGCAATTGAACTTCAAAATACTTACAAAATGCAAATAAGTGTGAAAATACGTACAAAATGCAACTAAGGTTCAGAATACTTACAAAATGCAATTGAAATTGAAAATACACAATGCAATTTAGATTGAAAAAAGCGCATTTCAGATTACAAAATATCACAAAGTGCAATTGAAAGGAGGTTAATAAACTCGGCTATAGAGGGTAAGTAGAGGTAGGACAAGTGTTCGTTGGTGAGATTCAGTGTTAAGATTTGAGGGTGATGGGCATGGAAGCAGAGGAGGCCACAGTGTTACTGCTAATGGGGGATCATGGAGGTGATTCATTCGTGAACAAAGGCTTGGAGATAGACTGGACAACGAAAGTGACAGTCAGTCTGAAACACTAGACTTTGTATCATTTTAAATGCTAAAAATGCAGAAAAATGCTGGAAAGGCTGGAGGCTTCCCGCTTCGCTCGAAGCCAAAGACTCTTGACATGTTAGAAAATTATCTGCATAGTACTTATCTTGCTTATCTTGTTTCAAACTACTCGCGAACGGCAAGTGCAAACCATGGGCAAAGCAAGGACAAGCGCGCGGGATGCCGTCACGCTCACCAGAGCGCGCGGGGACGTGCCCCTTCCATCCAGTCTAAAAACACTTATAGTGGGCAAGGTATTGAAGATAGAGATATGCATTTTTTGTAGAACTTTTCATGCTGACCAATTCTTACGCTCATAGTATATTGATATTTTTAACGGTTTGCCCAGCGTAAGCTTAAGAAGCGCACGGACGCCAAGTTTGTTTTCGACTTTTTCACTGAAATCATTACTGCTTGGCTTCCTTTGATCATACATAAATTATTTTCTACAGAATCTTTCCTCGAGACATCCTTTACAGAATGGTGAAAACCGCATCAAAATCCATCCAGTGGTTCTCGAGATTACCCGTGACATCCAAGAATCGGGGATGTTTGTCTTATGCTAACGAAGTAGAAATTGTCGGGGAACACATGCACCAAGCAGTACTATGACGTCACACACCTCAGTGCATCTGGGTACATTTCGTCCCGTCACCGTAACGTAACGCCAGACCCCAGCGTAACGACGAAGTCGACAAGATCATTTAAAATGATAAAAGGCTTAACAGTCTCAATTGATAATGAATTATTCAATGAATTAGTTAATATAACAACATATGCAGTAGGAGCTGGCTGCATGGTCGGAAATCCCTGGCTTACTTGTCTGGTTTTAACTGGTTATCGCACATATGCCAGTCGTGGTGTCCCACGCCAAAAACGCCTCTGTTCGACGCACAGCGTGCGTTTTATATGAATAGAATGGCATGAGCTTTGATCTGCATAAAGAACTTTTTTCTTTTCATGTAAAATGATTTTATTGTGGATTTTTAATCAACTAACTCAAAGCATATTAATTTAACAAAGAGATACGTCCCATGGTTGACGGAATACAAAAACATTAGCGGTGTATTCAGCCCCAAGCGTCAGATACTGAATGTGAGTTTCACTCTGGGAAACACGACACCTTTAAAGTCTATTCGCCGAGTCGAGACAGTGCCCCTGGCTACCCGGACAGGGAAACAAGTTCAGTTCACGTCATCGGCCCTGCCGGACAGGGGTAGCCAAGAAGCTCCGAGATCATTAGTCATGCCGTAGCCCTAGAAAAGACAAGACTTGTTGCACTTAGTGCTGTGCTGCACTGGTTACTGTTGCCTGTCATAAGCAGTTAAGAACTTATGAATGAATGAATGAATGAATTAATTAATTAATTAAATAAATACCATACATAAGCGAACAATAAATAAAACTCGCTGTAGCATGTAACCGATAAGTCAGCCCGCTTCACATGTAGGCTGTACACAGCACTGAAGTTGGTGTGCGTTCAACATGCCAGCTCTATGCACCCCTTGCGGACAGCCCTGCAATCACGTGTACAACTGTGTTTACTTCCACTATCTCGACTCGCCGAACAGATTTTAGAAGGAGGAGCAACATGCTACTTCGTTATTGTTATTTCATTTGAGGGGCTTGAACACCATAGTAATGTCATCGTGTGTACTTGTGTGTGTATCTTTTGCCTGATAGCCTGTGTTATTGTGATGACTGTATTAGTGTGTGTATTTTTAATTCTGGTGTGGATTGGAAGGGAGGCAGCTGTGGTTGTTCCGTGACCTTAAGTAAGGAACCATCCTGGCATTCGTCTACCATAGAAGTGAGAAACCATGAAAGGCCACTTGCAAAATGGCTGAGGTGGGAATCGAACCCACCTCTTCTCAGGTTTGCCTCACGAGGCTGAATTTAATTTCTTGTCTGAGCCAAGATTGGAATCCAGGACCTCAGGAGTGGGAGAGTGGGAGAGATCAAGCACGAGATATCTATGTGGCATGAAGGGATGTTAAAGTTTAATAATGCCTCCAAGCCCTTCTCCCACAATACATGCATTAGCACTCGTTTACATGAGTTTCTATCTGATTTTTAATATCAGGACTGATTGCGTGGCTCAGCGGTAACGTTCTCATCTGCTGTTCCCAAGGTTTCAAGATCGTATCCTGGCGCGGGGTGCCCAAATGTGAGGGAGCCGTGTCAGTAGATTTACTGGCACATCAAAGCTCCCCTTAAGACAAAATTCCGGCACTCCGGCGTCTCTACAAGCCGCAGTAGTTAAGAGACTTAAAAACCATTATTATTATTATTATTATTATTATTATTATTAATAATATTATTATTTATTGTTTTAAGATCAAATCATGCTTCTGAAGCCCGGTTCAAATTCACATATTTTACAGACGCATTTAAAAGAAGTCTTTTTTTTTGGTAGTACAAATAACACAAATAGAATAACATTCAGATTTCAGATTGTTCAGATTGTTGTAATGTAGGCCTATACAGTCTTTCGGAACACAATTCGCCGCATTATTTGAAGAGGTAGGTCCTAAATTGCATCCCACTTCTACCATGAAGTTCAGGTCAGGAAATCTTTGAGAAAGTATGGCCACATTCATAAGACACATGTTAGGCGGTGCTCCAGGTAGACCTGGGTTAAGAAGATCGAAAATAACGAGTTAACGTTTGCTGTAGTTTGCTGAAGCGTGCTGGTGGTGGTGATGGTTCCCTTAAAGGGCGGAACATCTGTGTAATCTGGCTCTAAGTATTTGGCCAACTAAAATGTAATATTAAAATGTTTATAGTTGTTTTTGTTGTTGATAGATTTAGGGCCTTACATGGCTCTACATTTTGCCAAGTCCCTCAACCGTCATTCTTCGAGACATTACTTTTCTCCATTCTTTATTTCCCTTATTACCTTCTTTTGTCTGTAGTGGTTGATGAGTTTTTAAATGGTATGGACTGTGTATTGAGCAAAGAATTCATGATGGAAATTAATACAGTAAATGCAAGACATAAATATTGGAATGCAGCCGAAATAAATCAGAAACCCCTATGGACGTCAAAATGGCAGATGAAAGGCTAAAGGAGGTAGGAGACTTCTGATACTTAGGAAGCAAAACAACCAGTGACGGACGAAGCAAAGCGAATATAATAAGTAGGTTGGCTCAAGCAAGGAAAGCATTTCTACAGAAAAGGAATTTGTTGACATCGAATATAGATTTAGGTATTAAGGAGTCATTTTTGAAAGCTTTTGTTTGGAGTATGGCACTCTATGGAAGTGAAACTTGGACTGTTGGAGCAGCAGAAATGAGGAAAATTGAAGCGTTTGAAATGTGGTGTTACAGAAGAATGATGATTAGATGGGTAGATAAGGTTACAAATGAAGAGTTATTAAGACGAGTGGGAGAGGAGAGATGCTTCTGGTGACTGCTAATGAAGAGAAGAGATAGGTTGGTATGACACCTATTAAGACACCCAGGAACAGCAAACTTACTGATATCGCGCCAGGAGTTGGCAGTTGGGTTTGAACTGAAGATGTGTTCCCGCTCATTGCTTATCGCGCATTCCAAAAACATTAAGTTAAGCCATTACTTGCTTCACTCACTCAGCACATTCCTTCTCTCTCTGGCTGCGTGTTGTGTGCTGCGATGACAACGATTGGCATGCAGGGAGCCGATATATTTAGATCTGGAATACGTGGACCGCGCATGCGTACTGCGAGACCCCCCGCACCCCGTCGAGCGTGTTCAACTGCCATCTCCTGCCGCGATGACTTTAGTTATGGAAGGAAGAATTGAGGACAAGAACTGTATGGATAGACCAAGGTTATACTATGTTAAACAGATTGCCTTGGATATAGGGTGTGGTAGCTATGTAGAGATGAAACTATTAACTGAGGACAGGGAGGGAAAGAGAGCTGCATCAAACCAGTCAAAAGACTGAAGACTCAAACACAGTACTCTTGTTGTTGTTGATCCTTTTAGGGGCTGTTTTTCACGGTTTCACACTTCTACTCCAGGCAAATGTCGGGGTTGTACCTAATTTTAAGCCATGGCCACTGCCTACCTAAATCCTACTTCAACTACAAATACACACACTAGTACAGACATCACAGTGACACAGGTTATCAGACAAATTCTACGCACACCCAAGCCCATGGGGCTACATGACCTCGAAATCGCAAAGCCCCTAAAATAATCAATAACAACAACATAATGAAAGGACAAAAGGGAAATAAAGAACGGGGAAATAAATATCTTGAAGATTGAAAGTTGAGGGACTGGAAAAAAAAAGGTATAGCTATGGAAGAAATTTAGAAAACGGAAAAAGGAAAGGTTGCGACCCAAGCGCACTTGAAAAAGTAGATAAAAGAAACCTTTTGAGGAATCCCTCCGGGACTGAAACTCCCGAGCTCAACAGCCGTGACCCCTTGAAGATACAGCATGCGTCGTGGGGCCACACAAATCCTTCTTACAGAAGGCAAGATTGTCCATGAAAAAAGGAAGAAACATGAGGGCATCAGGACAGAACAGGTCCCCGACTTGTAGTCGTGCACGTTAAATCGCTCACCAGGACCGCGATGGGGAGCAGGAAGTGCGGAGATCAGAGGTTCGAATCCTGGCGCTGACAGCGACTACGCTGAGTGTGGTTTTTCTCAGATTTTTCCCACATTTCCTCGAGGCGAACGCTTAGATAGTACCTAATTTTGAGTCCCATTGCACCTACCCCTTTCCCGATTTACAAACACTACTACATTCACCACAGAAATCTATGTTATCACTTAACATCAACAAATACCAAAGAACATGGGGCTGATGATCAAAGATATCCCAAACCCTAAAATGTATTGACGACAAAGACTACAATAACAGAAAAGAACAGGATCAATTAAGATGGGCAAATGGAAACCTCCTAAACCTCGGATCCCTAATACCGTCGCAGTTGGAAGAGTAAAAGAGTTGACCTCGAGAGTCGAAAGGAAATATGTGAGATATGAGCCGGTCACAAATGTAAGTGGAAGGAAATGCTGGACTCAGCTAGTCGCCAACCCGCGTCCCACTGTAAACTTAATTTGGGGTTAGCAAAGGAGATGGCTCAAGCGGCAACGCGCAGCAGAGGTCCCTATCGGACGGATCTTGTTGGATGTAATACATTTCCAACACCGAAGATATAACGCTAACAGCTGTGGAACTGTACGTATTTATCGGGTTGTACAAGGGTACCGTAAAACCGTCGTTTGTTGCTGTTGCTCTTTCATTTGAGAGGCTTGCACATCGGGGTCTTTAAGACCTGTGTACTTGTGTGTGTGTCTATGCAGGTGTGCATACATAAAAATTGTCTCATAACCTGTGTTATTGAAGCAATGCATGTATTCGTAAATCAGGTGAGAAATGGGAAATAAGCAGTAGTGGTCTTAGGTAAAGAGACCATCCCAGCATTTGCCTGGAAAAGAAGTGGGGAAACAACGGAAAACCACTTCCACGATGACTGACCGGGAAATAGAAACCCACCTCTACTGAGTTTTGCATCACGGGGCTGAGTATATCCCAATACAGCACATAGGCCAGAATTAAATTTCTTGACAGAGACGGGAATCGAATCGAATCCTGAACTCCGGAATGACTGCCAAGAATACTAGCCGCTACACCACGCGGTGAATTACAATCAGTGTCCTGTCTGGACGAGTGACCTGTGCTCTACTGGGAACAGTCAAGTCAAGAGGCTGAGCAACTCCTCGTGTGTTTGGTCGAGTGACCTGTGCTGCACTGGGAACAGTCGTGTCAAGTGGCTGAGCAACTCCTCGTGTGTCTGGTCGAGTGACCTGTGCTGCACTGGGAACAGTCGTGTCAAGTGGCTGAGCAACTCCTCGTGTGTCTGGTCGAGTGACCTGTGCTGCACTGGGAACAGTCGTGTCAAGTGGCTGAGCAACTCCTCGTGTGTCTGGTCGAGTGACCTGTGCTCCACTGGGAACAGTCGTGTCAAGTGGCTGAGCAACTCCTCGTGTGTCTGGTCGAGTGACCTGTGCTGCACTGGGAACAGTCGTGTCAAGTGGCTGAGCAACGCCTCGTGTGTCTGGTCGAGTGACCTGTGCTGCACTGGGAACAGTCGTGTCAAGTGGCTGAGCAACTCCTCGTGTGTCTGGCCGAGTGACCTGTGCTGCACTGGGAACAGTCGTGTCAAGAGGCTGAGCAACTCCTCGTGTGTCTGGCCGAGTGACCTGTGCTGCACTGGGAACAGTCGTGTCAAGTGGCTGAGCAACTCCTCGTGTGTCTGGTCGAGTGACCTGTGCTGCACTGGGAACAGTCGTGTTAAGTGGCTGAACAACGCCTCGTGTGTCTGGTCGAGTGACCTGTGCTGCACTGGGAACAGTCGTGTCAAGAGGCTGAGCAACTCCTCGTGTGTCTGGTCGAGTGACCTGTGCTGCACTGGGAACAGTCGTGTTAAGTGGCTGAGCAACGCCTCGTGTGTCTGGTTGAGTGACCTGTGCTGCACTGGGAACAGTCGTGTCAAGAGGCTGAGCAACTTCTCGTGTGTCTGGTCGAGTGACCTGTGCTGCACAGGGAACAGTCGTGTTAAGTGGCTGAGCAACTCCTCGTGTGTCTGGTCGAGTAACCTGTGCTCCGCTGGGAACAGTCGTGTCAAGAGGCTGAACAACGCCTCGTGTGCCTGGTCGAGTAGCCAGTGCTGCACTGGGAACAGTCGTAACAGACGGCTGAACAACTCTTGTAGCTGGTCGAGTAACCTGTGTCCACCTGGATGAGGTCGTATAACACGGTTGAGCATTTCATTCTTACACAACATGGTTGATAGGTTTATGCTTTCGATGCAAATCAAAATTTGGTTTCAGTTTTTATTATGCCACTTTATTCAGTAAACATACTTACCCTTTGGAACCCAACGAGTAACACTGTCCACTGTCCACTGTTCGGACAGACCACTCCATTCCCTGCATTTAGGCCCTTTGGCACAAATCTACTCCGTTTCACCGATCTGAACCAAAATTTGTATACTTACCCTTCGGAACCCTGCGGGTAACACTCCATAGCATACTTTGTTTGAAATATATTGGTATAATTATACATTTTGTTCCTTTTCCAAGGTGTAAAATTGAATATTCTCGTGATTGACGTTAATAGTTGTCATCAATATAAGACTCCCCGTTTGCAACGTTTCGTTGTAATTCCTCTTTTGAACCCAGAGGAATTGATTGGAAGATTAGAATAGTACGCCCATCCATCGTGTGGAATGTATTCAATCGATTATCTTGCGTCTTCTGCGGAGAAAACCTATGTGAGACTGCATATTTGCTGTGTTTCGTGATTGTAATTGTAAGAAATAATTCATTGTCGATATTACTGTCACATAATTATTATTAAAGATTGCGGCTGCGTGCTATATGCTGTATGATAGTGCAATGACTTACGCAACCAAGGTATCTACTCTGTTTCTCGCCTCTTACAAAGTATTGTGTTAACTGCGCCATCGGATCCTGAGTTATTGATTCTTAAGTTTTAATAGTATGCTCAACATCCACCTGGAATACATGGCGGGGATGTTCTTTTGCTTATGGCACACAAAGCCCAAATATGGTTCTGCATCAATGCTTATTTCATATATTGCATCTACAATATATATAGAGTGATTTGTTTGTATATTTTTACTAGCTATACTTGGCATACGTTGCAATGCAAATCATAGACAGATAGATAGAAATATAATAATAATGATATTGGTTTTACGTCCCTTTTAACAACTATGGCTTATAGAGACGCCAGGGGGACGGAATTTTGGCCTGAAGGGGAGATTTAACGTGCCAGTACAGCTACTGATTCGGTCCCCTCGCATTTGCTCACCCTCAAATGCCAACTGACTGCGCCAGGATTCGATCCTGCAATTACTGAATTTCCTTTTAATTGCGCAATTAGAGTCTGAATGATTCACAATTACGTTTAATCACTACGCCCATCCGCCATATTGAAATTTTAGAGTCTCTGATATTTTTCTTTGGACATACGATACTCCATATAGGTTCCTATCAGTAACTTTCTTTGGCTTTTCCCAATTAATTGCGGTCGCTGGAGCCTGCCAGGCTCATTTTGGTTTTGGCCGGGTATTTAAGGCCGGATGCATATAGGTTCCTATCACTAATTTTCGTTATTGTGGTTCTCAATTATATAAAACTGTTTACCTTTAAATGGAGAAATTTTAGGATGGCCGCTGCACGCTATATTCAGTGTGATAAGTTTGTCACTAACGGTACTGTTGCCTTTTATATAATACTCCTCTTCTAGCAAGTTTCCCCCTTTAATTGTGCTATAACCAGAGTTACTGTTTTGAATAATTTAAGAATATGCCTAGCCACCATATTGAATACATTGATGCACTGTTCTTTTGCTTTGGGCGTACGAAGTGACCTATTAGGTTATATTTAATTTCTAAATGTCGTTATTACAGCTTAAGGATACCGGATTTATTTTAAACATTTAAGTGGCTACTGAGAAGCCTCCGTGGCTTAGGCGGCAGCACGCAGGCCTCTCACCGCTGGATCCGTGGTTCAAATCCCGGTCACTCCATGTGAGATCTGTGCTGGACAAAACGGAGGCAGACATGTTTTTCTCCGGGTACTCCGGTTTTCCCTGTCAAAATTTCATTCCAGCAACACTCTCCACTATCATTTCATTTCACCTGTCATTCATTTAATCATTGCCCCAGAGGAGTGCGTCAGGTCTCGGCAGCCGGCACAGTTCATATCCTCGCCGCTAGATGGGGGCTTCATTCATTCCATTCCTGACCCGGTCGGAGACTGGAAGCAGGCTGTGGATTTTCATTTCAAGTGGCTACTGAGCGTTATATTCAATGGCGATATTATTGTGACTAACGCAATTGACAGCTCTTGTATGACTCATTTTTTGGAAAGATTCTTCTTAATTACCCACTTTCATTCTGAGTTGTTGATTTTAATGTTCATTATTTTGCGTAGCCACCATATTGGATGCATGGAGAGTCTTGGCCATACAAAGCCACATATACTGTCCTCAGTTGTCACTAATTTTCGTTACTGTAGCTCTGAAGTGTAGAGTGTTAGGCCTATTTATTTTTAGCCTAATTTTCACATTTTGCAAAAATGAGGAAAAAGTAGACTTATGAGATCGATCCGGGAAAATGTGTGTCTGTCTGTCTGTCTGTCTGTCTGGCTGGCTGTGTGTGGGTCCCCCCCTATCAACTCCTAAACGGCTGCAGCAATCAAAACCAAATTTAGTGTGAGTAAAGATGTGCACCGGAATATCTCACGTCCATATTTGAAAATGATGTCAGTGCTACCAGCTGCTGCAAAAACGCACTAGAAATTTGAGCTCCATGTTGGATATCTTGCAAGGTATGCGTGGGAGCTATTCCAAAATTGGCACACATGTAGATAATACTATTTCAGTTTAATTTCCGGGAGGCCAACCATGACAGTGTTGCCAAAATAATTTTAAGCCTCCTGATAGGTCCAATGTTTAAATGCATATAACTTCTACACTATCAATTGGATTTCAACCAAATTTTGTATGTAATATATGTACATAAACAGATATGACTGAGCGTATTATTAAGAGCCACCAGGGCTGCCAACTGTTAATAACTGCTCTCTCTATTTTTTTTTATCCAAATACCAATATATCAGAAAGTATGCAAGCCAACAGCTTTAAACTATGCACACGTATATTCTGACATTCTAGATTAATTTGGAGTAACTTATATACGTCAGTTCTACCAACATGATTATAAGCCTGCTGATAGTACCAATTTTTAAATACATATAACTTCTATACTATCAGTTGGATTTCAACCAAATTTCGTATGTGCTATGTGTACCATTACAGATATGACTATACGTATTGTTACGAGCAATCAGGGCTGCCAACTGTTAATAAATGCTGTCAATATTATTTTTACCCTAATATCAATATATCAGAAAGTATGCAAGCCAACAGCTCTATACTTTGCACACGTATAGCACCTGACATTCTAGATTAATTTGGAGTAATTAATACAAGGCGGTGCTGCCAACATGATTCTATGCCTGCTGATAGGTCCAATTTTAAAATACATGTAACTTCTATACTAACAAATGGATTTCATCCAAAATTGGCACAACAAAATATCATAATAATTCAGATTATTTCTGACCAGCACACGCATGGTATTGTTGGCAACATGCTTTTACGCGTGCTGATAGATCCAGTGTCTAACTGCATGTAACGTCCATTGGACTTCAACCAAATTTTGTATTCTGTACCTTAAGAGATGGAACTAAGAATATATTCAGTCACCAGGGCTGCCAACTGTAGTGCTCAATTAGGCTAAATTATACCAGGTATATTTTGAACTAATTAGATATTTCGATGTTACCAAGTTAATTTCGTCATTATTCTAGATAGGTTCATATACTGTAGAATTATCATTGGCATGAAAAGTAGGCTGTATAGTTCTTCACGGAACTTCTTGTTATATTTTAGAACTTCAAGATAGCGGCTGTGCGCAATATGTACTCTCATTTACTCATCACATTGGTAACAGATAGTATTCATTTAAGCTATCTGAATGCCAAGCACAATTAGTATTGATTCTTTGGAACATATGTTATGGATCGTAATTCTTGAATTATTTTAGTGATGACCTTGTAGTTTGGGTGCCAGATGCGTTTTTCTATAATTTGGTAGATATCCGATGATTAGTTTGGTCATAATTTAATTTAAGCCTTGAACATTTGGGTGACAGCCATTTGGTTTTCGTTAAGATGGCGGCGACATAAAACATGGTAATAACGTGCCCTTTACTAGTGCTACCTCTGCACCAAATTTGGTTTAATTTGGTTTCGTCGAGTTTAAATTGATAGGGAGGGAGGACAGACATACACACATATATATACGGTACTTACAATCACACACATATATATCGTACTTACAATCATACACATACATACAGACAGACACACAGACATTTTACCCATGTTGATCTCATAAGTCTACTTTCATTTTTTACAAAAATCGAAAGTGGGCTAAAAATAACACATATCTTTTTCCGAGCAGCCCGCCGAAATTTGAAAATGAAATCGTGGCTTAATTGTTGATTACATCTCTCTATGGTCTCTAGAGCCAGCATTCTTGGCTGTCGCCTCAGAGGTCCAAATTCGATCCCAGCTCTGCCAACCAATTTAAATTTGGTCTGAAGAATGAAACGCGGTACACTCAGCCTCGTGAGGAAATGTTGAGTAAGATGAGGTGTGTTCGATTCCTACCTCAATCATTCTGGAAGCAGTTTCCGTGGTTTTTCACTTCTACTCCAGGAACATGCTGGGTTGATTCCTATTTTAAGGACCCGGTTGGCTCCTTCCCAATCTTCACCTGAATTACAAATATACATACTATAACAGTCATCAGATTAAGATAGGTTGTCAGACAAATGCCACACTCACCCAAGTTCGCGGGGCTGCATAACCACGATGTTGCAAAGCCCCTACACAAATTCGCAACAACAGTTTATACTGTAACTAGCAACTAGACCCGGATCGCCCGGGATCAGTTATGAATGCATCACGTGATAAGCGCTTTTTTTTCGCTGTCAATGAACTACGACCTATATCCGTTTTACGCCTCGGCATGATGGGTTGAAATCACTTACTGGACTATTAATTATATTATCATGGAGATGCATGTGCGACGAATTCATGTCAGACGTAATTTTTGAATGGCGAGGTGCATGAATCACAAATCCCCCTTCCGTCCAATCTTAACCTGGATGTGTATTTTGCGGAACGAAAAGTTCACAGACGAAATGAAGAAAAGCCAAGTTACACTTCCAGGGAAACTCTAAACACAACCACTCTTCTCTGAAGTCTTCACACAACACGACTCGACAGTTTGCTGCTGGTTGTATCTGGGTTTACTTGCTCGCCCGCTACCTGGGCTGTAACTGAGGTGATAAGCTCGCCCCTAGCTAGCTCGTAAACTGTAGCCTCAGTTATTGATTGGAGATTGTTGGAAGAAATAGAAACGTAAAATCACTTATAGTGGGCGATGTATTGAAGATAGAGATAAGCTCTCCGGGACTTTTTTGTAGAACTTTTCATTCTGAGCAATTCCTACACTCATAGTATATCGATATTTTAACAGTCTACCCAGCGTAAGGTAAGAAAACGCACGGACGCCAGGATTTTTTTCAACTCTTTCACTGAAATGGTTACTGCTTGGCTTCCTTCGATCATAAATTAATAATTTTCTACAGAAACCTTCCTGGATATATCCTTTACTGAATGGTGAAAACTGCATCAAAATCCATCCAGTTGTTCTCGAGATTACCCGTTACATCCAAGAATCGGGAACTTTGTTTTAAACCAAGTAGAGACAAGTTCATGTTCAATGGTTACAACAATGATAGTCACGCATTAATTTCATATTTAATCATATTTGTTAATTTCAAAAGGTTTAGGTTCACTCGAACTACTACTCAGAGAGACATTGTCCATAACGTGAGAACTGAGCATAACACAGAGATGACGTTTGTATGGTGATACTTGTTTTGATTTTGATGACATTTAAGGGAGACACAGCTAAATACACAATATTAAAAGGTTGGTGGTAAACATGTTAAATTAAGGGAAAGGGTTTCAGAAAATGAACATAGAAATTAATTTACTTCATATTTGTGACATAAATTCAGTTCTTAACATTTAATCTGTCATGGGTTGTCTAAATCATCTAATAATCTACTTTAAATGACACCCTCGAAGAATTCTGAAATTAGTTACATTTGGGGATTTTTGGTTGATAGTAGTGATAGGGCTAAATCCACTAAATTCATAGTCAAGGGGAATTGTATGGTTACTCAGCATAACTGGGGAGATGATCTCGTCTCTTGCACTGGGGGTATCTCTGAAGAAAAAGTAATTTTCGAGTACTGTGGAATTAGCCGTACTGAGACTTGGCAAAGTCTCCCGCACATAATTTCCGCTACATGTTTGGAATAGCATTAGGAACGCAATTCTCATTATCATGCTGGTGATATTTTTTGTATACTATTTTACCTAACCCCAATTATAATTACTTAATGTCCATGTGAATACGTTGTACCAGGTAAATGGGAATGACAGAGCTACATTTTACATCCAGGTTCCATTGGACGAAGACACCATGTTCTTGTCCGTCGATAGAGAGCAAGAGTGCTAATTTGATTCAGAAATAATTTACTTTCTTTCTCATCAAGAATATTAACTTGAAGCGGATATGCCTCAATTTAATATGTGTGGGCTCAGAGCTCATGCCGTCTCACTTTCTGCTAGCGCGCTCATTGATCCAAAGAGTTAAATACGACAAGGTAAGTAAGCAATTAACTGTGTTTCCCGATGTTTACGGCTAGTAGTTACAGGAAGACAAAGGAGAGCACCTCTGTTTATGTTGCAGAGAAGGTGGCAAACCCAGTGCGGTGTACCACAAGGATAGTCTTTCTCAACCGAATCGTCCCGCGTTAAGGATTTGAAACAGTTTACACCACTATCAATACCATGCGGGCTGATGCACAAATTAACGCACCCACGCTTTCAAGCGTTCGACAAGGACTATAAAAAAGTGTTTCATGCTTCATCCTCCTCCGACCAATCTGGTTACATCTTTACCACGTTATTCCGTATATTTATTAAGTTGTTCCCTCGTAGATTGATAGACTCTCATATGGTATGCAGTGAATGTACAACCCAGTTTATTATGTTGTCCGTGTCTTCTGTCATTTATATGTTTATCTCCATCTCATGATTCTGGTGAAGTTCACTGCTCGCTGGAGCCTTCCACAGCCTTCTGATGCACCTTTCTCTGTGCAATATCTTCTTGAAAATACTCGGCTTGCAATTTCGGGGTATAATTCAATGTCAGATGTTCTGACGTAGAGCGATATAGCCTATCGACGTGGTTTATGAACAAGTGAACGGGGACAATACATATTCATTTGAGATTGTTTTGCCTTTCAGCGTTCAGTCTAGTCTGCGAGCCTTTGTTAGCGAATGAGTTTCCCCCATGATCCTCTATTTACAGTTAGTACTGCGGCTTTATTCTGCTTCTACACCTCTTAGTTTGTAATAGTTCATCAGTGTATCTAACCATCATCACCTATATCTACCCCTGCTTCTTTTACCATTTACAGCGCAACTCATTAACCTCTTAGGTAATCTCTCCTCCCCCATTCTCATCACATGACCCCACCATCTGAGTCGGCTCATACAAACAGCCTCATGTAGCGTATGGATTTCTAACGTAGCATTTATCTCATCATTACGAGTCCTTTTCTGCCATTGCTCCCTTCTATTTGTGCCAGCAATCTTTCGTGCAAACCTCCTATCAGTTACTTCTAGCTTATGTATCATATATCGTGAAAATACTCTTCTCTCACTTCCATACAGCAAGGTCGGTCTAAATACTGAGCGATGTAGGGAGAGTTTCGTCATTAGACTAAGTTCTTTCTTGCAGAATACTATTGATTGCCACTGCATTGGCTTTTCTGCACCTCGACTCTACTTCTGTCCCCATACCACCATCCTGATAGAATGCACAGCGTAAGTATTTAAAATGATCCCCCTGCTTCAATTTAGTTCCTCATATTTCTTCTACTTATATTTTCTTGCGTTCCTTCCCTAGTGACATCGCCTTCGCTTTTGAAATGCTGATTATCCCTCATAATTCCTACATATCTGTTCCAGTTCTAACATGTTGGCTTGTAAGCCTTCGACGGAGTCTGTCATTACAAATAGGTCATCAGCATCAGCCAGACTGCTTACCTGGTTATCACCTGATTAAATCGCATACAGCCAGTTTACGCCCTACAGCCAATGGTCCATAAATACAATAAACAGTAGTGGTGAAGTATTACAGCCTTTCCGCACTCTTCCGATTATCAACATGAACAATTTTGATTGCCTGTTGTAGCCTTCCTTCGATATCATAATCCCTCAGGATCCTTTCCCTTGGTACTGTATCGCACGGCTTCTGTATGTCTGCAAAACACAAACACAAATGTCTATCCTCTCGCAGCATTTCTCAATAACTTGGCACATACTAGAACATTGACCCTGGCATTCTTGTTGAGGTCTAAAGCCACAATGGTTTTCATCCACCTTGCACTCGGCTAATGATGGAACTTTTCTTTCAACAATGCCTGAGTATACTTTCCCGGGACATATAAAATAATTGGTGCAATGTTTCCAGTTAACTTGTTTATAAAATTGTTATTGACAAATACATCTTTCCCAGATTTCGTCATGAAAATTATTATCAACCATTGCAACATTTATGTCACTGAAATCTTTCCTGGAGTTCATATGATGATGTGTGCATTCTTTGATTGTTACTAGCTTCATCACACTTCATGCCGTTCCTGTTTAATGATAAATCTCCTGTTGCTGGATGTTTTCGTTTCTAGCTGTGAAGTTTCAAATACTAACTTTGCAGCATTAAGAGTATCAACTTCTGGTTTTTATTTCTCCATCAAATTCTACTCATGGACAATTGAGGCTGGGGCATGTTACAAAATGATTAATTAGGCTATTTATGGTAAAAATTTGTTGGCTATATGCCAGATGGGGAAATAAACGTTTTCCTTTTTCATAAAATCCTAAAATTTAAAATATTGAACTAGGGAATGAAAATAATAAATGATCTACTATACACAAATGAAGATTAGTTCATAATGATAATGAGCATGTAGTTGAGCCATACCACTAACACTTTAACATTGAGCTATAGCTAAAGAGCTTAGGGAGCCTCTTTGTCACTCGCTTAACCTGATCCAATTTATAAAAGCTCTAATACATTGAAGACGAGGTGCTCTCGTATTAGCCTCCTAAACCTACCGCCTTAAACTGTTAGAAGTATACTTTCATCTCACCAAAGTCCAATTAAATCATCGGTTAAGGGTGCGCAGTGTCCAAGATATTTTCGGTTAGCTCTCAATTCTGGCAGTAAAAAGTTTTCTACTGGATGATAAATGTACTCCCTCGAGTGCCAAGATGCTTTTGGCACAATTGAACTAATTACCACGCCCACCACATGTTCTACAGCACTGGAAATATTTCTCCTGGCAAGTGGAGATAATACCTCCTAACCAAGTACCTTTGCAAAGATTGGCGGGCGTGTTAATTGGAGCATGCCGTTATTCACAGAATCATGCCAGATCGAAAATTAACCTAGCCCATCGAACCGCAGAACTATTCAAATTATTCCACCTGTACACGGGTCACCAAAAGATACTTGAGCCTTACAGTCTCAAAAACCCCATCATGAAATATAATTTTATGGTATGCTAACAGGTGTTTGATAATAATAATAATAATAATAATAATAAAAAAATAATAATCTATATATATCATACGCTAAGGTGTATGTTTCACAAAACACAAGCTCCTAAACCAGTGGGAGTTAGAAGGTGTGGTTTGTACCAAATCTTCCAAATTGCCTGAATAGTACCGGTACAGGAAAAATCTTGAATTTCTTGAAAAGTCAACGGAAATATATTTATTCGTTTATAAAGTGCTTTTAAGCAAATGAACAAGACGATAGCCCCTGTCAGAACTGTGTCGCGTACAGCCGCATAGCACTATCGCCGGGCGGGCAGCAGTGATGAATTGCTCTCCGTTTTCATAAATATCGACAATTTGTTTAAAAAGTGCGTACAAACAAATAAACATATTTATAGAAGCCCGCATAACAGTAAAGCCAGGCGGGTTGTTTATACACATGCGAGATTTATCGCATGGGTCCGCTAGTAATAATATAAATGCTTTATATGCCTCAGAAACCATATCTCTTGTTGGTCACTTTAAAACTCTAGGCATAGAAAATCAAGAACGGAAAATTCTCCGGAAAATGGACGAGAGGAAAATGGAATGTGCATTAGGACAAAACAGCGGACCTTTATTCCTTAACTCACAGGTTCACTGATACGGTATGCAAGAGACGCCTGAAATTACATGGTCATATCTATATAATGGACAGCGAAACACTAACCAAAATATTGTTTAGTCAACTCAAAGAAGGTCAAAGTAAACTCGCTATAAGAAACTAAAGCGGGCCTCCAAGAAATAAATATCATAGACGATGTCATAGTAAATCGTGGAGCCTTTAGTACTGTCCCCGTTATCAGGATAGTAGGCTGTCAGATATCCGCCCCCCTCAATCGGATTGCCAATAATCAAATGCACCGGCACAGCTACATCAATGAAAATGGCACTGACAGATACTATCGAGATTAGAGCACAATAGTTAACAAGAAATTATTGTGGAACACACCAAAATATACGGGGGTTCATACTTACCTTTAC
Source organism: Meconema thalassinum (assembly GCA_946902985.2). NCBI lineage: Eukaryota > Metazoa > Arthropoda > Insecta > Orthoptera > Tettigoniidae > Meconema > Meconema thalassinum. Next base: position 1,072,406,809 of record OX336389.2, read on the forward strand.
TTACCTCTTAAATTTATCTCGGGGACTGGGTTGTCAACTGGATCACTTAAAGTATGCCCTCACAATAACCTCCACCATGATATTTAAAATGAACCACAACGAAGACGAGAAACTTTAAACTGCACAATAATTTATTTCACATAAAGAATGAATTTAACAAAATAAAACAACAAAAACCACGTGGCAATCAGAAGTCATTGTCCACATAACTATGTCCTCCTGTAGAACCTGTATACTCTACATACAATGTTTCAGCTTTCTCAAGCTCAAAATAACGTAATTAATAATGCACTTGGAATGGAAACGGGATTTGGGACGAGACACATATATCAATTGGTTTGCGTGTTTATATACTTCATATTTTATTTATAGCCACAAGGCTATTATGTAAACGTCCTTGGCCTCTATCATACAGTTGCCTGGGCCAGCTGCAATGCACCTGCATCGTCAAAGTGAACTCACCCCTCCGTTCAACCCTAGCATAAGCGAGTTACATCAGAGCTTAGCTCTCCTTCAAAACACGTCAAATGTCCACATCTCAACTCCAATATTATCACGCAAATGTTTTAAATGCTCCATTCAAACACCAGTGGAATACTCTAATACTCCCAAATCATGTTTAATTGTTCAATCCACTTGCTTAATTAGCGTTGTTTAGAGTATAAAAACAAAACTCTTAATGTTAATAACAAAAGTTCATTAATTATTTATAACAATAATAAATTGTTTATAACAATGTCAAATGACAATTGAAAATTTTATACACGCCTCTATTAATCCCTTTCATTTCAAATTGTTTAACAAAGATATTTACAAAATTATTTTACAATATTATATTGTTTATATTATTTATACAAGAAATACATTAAACCACACGTTTATCCGGTTGATAATTACTCAAATCGTGGTGATATAATCGACCAATGAAGGTTAGTTATATTTAAATGTCAAATTCAGGTTTAATAAGGTTTAATAATTATTATTAATATTTGTGACGGTAACCTCCATTCAAAATCTTCATCTCAAATTATTTAACACTCTTGTTAACTTTAACAGTATCTTCACATGAATAACTTTCAAAGAACCAGGACAATACATTCAGCGGAAAAATACTTCGCTCAAAACGCACAAAATTGCTCAACAATAGGCCCAGAATTCATCATACATCTTCATATATATGGCATCAAAATCTTCCAAATTACATACAAAAACCTCCACTCATAAATTCAACAACTTCATTTATTACTGTGGGAACTTCCTTCATTATTCAAGGGCATTACTCATCAGCGACTTTTACAGGTCCACTGAACTAACGATTATACATCCATTGTTCCTCTTCAAAAATTCTTATATTCATCAATTGTATTAATGACTGTTATTATTTAACCTTCGTGGGTTCTATTCATGAATCGATATAAAGTAAAAATTTGCCAATCACAAATAAATTTAATAGCAAATACGATTAGACACTCCTCCCTGGTCTATCAAAATTGAGATTAATATCTTCAAAGTAACGCAGTATAAAAATACTATCTTCAATCAAAGTTCATCTAAACTGCACAAATAGTCGAATAGAATACAATTAGACTGTGGAATGCAAACATTATTGTTCCAATCTATAATTGAGAAAAACTCCTATCAAATGTTCATTACTATAGTGTATTCAATAAATCGTAATCAAAGTTCATTTTTCATAAAATTGTCTATAATGCAATGATAAATGTCTATGTTGCAATCATGTTCATAAGACGACTAGTATTTCAAAGATCGTCGATAACGTATTAGATTTTCACGCTCTAAAATCTTTAATCATTCTTCTTTCTTGAGGATGACAGAATATTGGTCAAAGTAATTTACTGAATAGAATTACTTTAATAAATTGACACGCTGTCTGACTTCAACTCTGCCATAGCAAATCATTAACTTTACAGTCAAATCGTGACTACAAAAATATGCAAATTAATGAAAGAATCTAAATTATCAGTCTCAACTGATCCAAAATTATTTAAGTATGCCAATGACATAACAATGTCTCAACAAATCGAAGAAAAAAGGCATAAATCATCGAAGTGTACTGAGTACAGAAATGTCAATCAAGAAAATGGGGCAAAAGATAGGACAAAAAATATGGGAAAAATGGTTGCTCAGATATCGCTACATGACTCAAATAATACAAGAAACGTTCACGACTACCTTATCTGTTGATTGAAGTTCTAGAGGAAAGTTTTCAAAGAAAACTGCTGTTGGTTCCATTTCACCAGCGTGAAGATGTGCTCCGACCTCGAACCTGGAATCAGCGTCTTCGGAGAATCGAACTGCTTCCTTCTCCGGAAATTGCACTGCTCCATGTATACGAAAGACATCCTTCTGGCAAAACTCTTCTTTGTGAGCCGGGTCCTCCCTGGCCTCTCTTGAAAGTTCCCTGAAGTTCCAGTCGTAATTCACCATGAAGTTTATTTTAGTTATTTCCGCGGAAATATTCATAATCGTGGAGTATGATGATATTTCCACTGTCATTTGATATAATTCAGCGATGGATTCACGATGCATGAGTGTAGTTGGATGTTCACTACATGCTCGCTTTTGTAGAATGACGATTAACGAAGTTCCATGCTGTTACTTCACTCCATCGATATATGTCCCAATTGCATTAAAGCCTTAGCCTTCCATCTCAACTTCTGTTATAATCATTGAAAGCACTGCAAGATTATAATGTTCCATAGTAGAATGTATCGTTGTATTACCAAACGTATTCTCCAATATCACGGTTGCGATGCACGTGTCAGCCGTAGTGTATAATGTAGAAATTTAAAAGTGCCTCTCAGGTGGCGAGAAAATCACTTTTGTCTGCAGTCTTAAAGTGTCAATATCTTTCAAAGTATAACTGTGAAATTGTTCAAATCTTCTACACACCTCAATGTTGTACTGCCCAATTGAATTATAATGAAGGCAGAAGTTAACTCTTTATATCTTATCTGGTAGAAACGTTAATGTGAGCGTTACAACTTCACCTAGTTTCGAACAGCGTAAAATGGAACTGCTCCGTGTTCGTTCGATGCGCCGGGCTTTAACCACACGCTAAAGACAACTTGCTTCACTTATTCACTCGACAATGACTATCTGACATCAGAAATATATATGCGGTATCTGCGGTATGAGAGATATGAGAGATATGAGAGATATGAGAGCTCCTCTATCCTGTGCACGACCTTTTATCAACTTCTTAAGGGGCGTATCCATCCCTTCCATAGCCTGTTGCTCCGTCATTGCTAGAAGTTTTAACTTTGGCTATACTTGACGGATTCTCAAATTTCAAAAACTCAAAATTAATTTCTTCAAAATTCCAAATCAATGCCATAACTGAAAATAGTTTTCCACAAATCTGCATGCCAAAAGCAATCAAATATCGTAGTTTCAGCAATCTCCGTCTTCCTTCCAAACTATCGTTCATTGGTTCGAGTCTCTCCTCCAATAGCGTAACTTCTTCCTTAGCACGATACCTTGTTTCCTGCGACTGCGTCGTAAATCTCAGATCTTTCTCGAACAAAATCATGACGTCACCAAGAATCTCAGCTCAACCAGCCTACTTGCATGAAATCTGCGTCATCCGTGCCTACGTCATGAATATACACGTCACAACTATGACAGCCATAACTTTATTCATTTTTGCCAATACAGCCATCGTGGTCTCAATATAATTCAATTTACGGGGGCAGTACGCAAGCACAAACTCATTTAAAAGCCTAAGAGGAAAACTGGTAAGAAGAGGTCCACAGATCGTAAGATGCAACACAATGCACTCATGAAAAGATTTTTGGAGGATAGGAAGGCGAAAAATATCAGGCCAACTAACAAGTCTCTTTGAATGGGCAGAACTAAGAAGAATAAGAATAAAATGTCAATAATGACTTTTGTAGCAAAATTATCGGAAAGGCTAAAGAACTGATCCCACACAAAAGGAAGACCAAACCTCCATGGTGGGATTCCGACTGTGATCAAGCCATAGCCAATCGTCGAATCGCCTTCAGAAAATACAACAGTAGCAATTCACCAGGAACTCTGGAACGCCTTCTCGACATCCGCAAACAGACAAACAAACCCGTCAGGAAGGCCAAACGTGATTATATCCCCGAACAACTGAAGTCAATCGATAACGATTCTAGAAACTCCGATAGCCGGAATTTTTACATACATTTGCGAATAACATTCGAGGTTATGCACCAACAAATTTGACCTTCACGAAACAGGGAAGTAAATTCGCGCTCACTAACCGAGAAAATTGCGACGAACTGGCGCGCTACTTTTCCGGCCCCCTCAATTTCCCTGAACCACCTGAACGATTCTCACATACGATTTCAGAATACGCGAAGCCCGACGCTGACCCACCAACACAAGGAGAAGTCCTTCGCCATATCAAGAAACTTAAAATGAAAGGACGTCAAAAGAAGGAGGAATTGTCGCGGAACTGCTGAAAAATCTTGGACCACGAAAACTGCAGGAAATTACACAGATCATTCAAGAAATTTGGCGAAGTGAAAAACTCCCGGACTATTGGAAATGTGCATTCATTCTACCCCTCCATTAAAAGAGAGACAGATCGGATGTGAATAACTTAAGAGGAATTTACCTCCTTTCTGCCTCTTACAAAGTCTTCTTCGCTTGCCTAATACAACGCACACAAGAAGAACTCGAGCCCCTAATTGGTGAATACCAGGCAGGGTTCAGACCACATTGATCGAGTACTGAACAAATTTTCAACCTCAAGTCCACACAAACTTCGAGCCTGAATAAATCTCCCAACCGTCTGCGTATTCGTCGATTATCGGAAAGCTTACGACTCCATTGACTGCCAGTCTCTCTTTCATATTCTCGAAGAAAAAAATCTCGACCCGAAAACGTGCCGACTTATCCAACAGATCCTAACTGACACAACGTCCAAAGTCAAGTTCGTCGGTGAAGTATCTGAACCTTTCCTCATTGGGTCAGGTGTTCGACAGGGCGATGGACTCTCCCCACTACTCTTTAATATCGTTCTCGAGAAGGTCATCAAAGAATGGAGAAGAGAACTGAAAGGCCGGAACGTATGGAAACCCGTCATACTGGGAAGGCAAAGGGATAACATCAATGTGACAAGCTTGGCCTTCGCGAAATATCTTGCAATCCTATCTGCAGATGAACGAACGGCAATCCATCAGATCGAGGTCTTTTTTTTTTTTTTTAGCGTATGGCTTTTAGTGCCGGGAATGTCCGAGGACATGTTCGGCTCGCCAGTTTTGTAGCTGCTTCGAGACGGACACCCAATGGGTGAGCTACAAGTACCGTTGGGGAGGGAAGGAGGGAAGTTGGAATTTAAGGACGAGGAGTTGGAAGGTAGCGGCTGTGGCCTATAGTTAGGGACCAACCCCGGCATTTGCCTGGAAGGAAGATGGGAAACCACAGAAGACCATCTTCAAGGTTGCCGGCGGGGGGATTCGAACCTCCTCGCCTCCTGGATGTGAGCGACTGCCATCAGTCATGCCGTAACCACCACGGCTAACTCACCCGGTATCGAGGTCTTAAAGGAATGTGTCGAAAAGGTTGGACTGCAAATATCCATCACAAAGACCGAATTTTTTGTCCACAAAACACATTCTAACACAGAATTTAAACACGAAATACGGCACGATACAAGAGGTTAATCACTTCAAGTACTTGGGAGAAATCATCGAACCTACAGGCATGGAAAGAGTTGCACGAAAAACACGTATACTCAAAATGCGGAAAGTATACGGGAAAATCGCGAACATCTACAACAAGAGATGCATGAGCATCAACACAAAATGTCGGCACTACACGACTGGCATTAAAACCGAGACACTCTTCGCCAACGAGACCTTAAACCTCAACTACAAAGGGGATCTCAAAAACATCAAGAAGGCGGAAAGAAAAATAATCCTGAAAAACTTGAAGGATATCGTCTAGAATCGCACACAATCACAGAGACATACTCCAACATCGAGACAGATTTCCGCAAACGACGACTGAGATTTTACAGCCACATCATGAGACTGAATGACGACCGATTAACAAAGAGAATTCTGACATACTTAAGAAAATTTTGAGTGACAACAGTCTCTGTTACACAGGTCCAAATTGATCTGAGAAGTGCCAATATCACACCAACAGACATCGAAGATAGAATGACATTCGGACAAAAGATACACAGTTGGGAAGTTACACGTGAAGATCGACCAACGAGAACGGGGAAACGATGGACTGAGGAACGTCGAGTTCGTCATATCAAAACGATGAAGGAGTTTTGGAAGACCGATAAAAACAGTAGGAGACCATAATTTGTTTTATGTGATACTATGGGTCTACAGAAAACAGCTTAAAAATAAATGATAAATAATAATTATTATTATTATTTATTATTATTACTATTATTATTATTTATTATTTATAATGTTATTGGTGTTAAGTCCCTTTGAACTACTCTGACTTTTAGAGATGCCAATAGTAATAATAATAAAACTAATAATAATAATAATAATAGTAACAATTATAATAATAATAATAATAATAATAATAATAATAATAATAAAATGATAATATTCATGTTATTGTATGTGCGTCCCTTTTAACTACTTTGGCATTGAGAGACGCCGGGGTGCCATAAATTCCCCCCAAAGGGGATATTTAACGGGCTAGCAAATCTACCAACATGGCTCTCTCGTATTTAAGCACCCTCAATTACCAACTGACTGCACCGGGATTTGATTCCTCAACCTAGGACACAGCAGGTGAAAACGTTACCGCTGCGCAACGCAGCCAACCAAAATGTAGGCTATATTTTTCCAGTGCCCCTATTCTTCTATACTGACTATATCATAAACACAGTCACGAAACCAGTAAATATTACATTTCAATGTCGTTTTACAGTGCTTTTCTGCAAAAACTAAAACCGGAATATGTGAACTCAAAATGTTTGGAATCACCATCAGGTCATCAGGGTATTCGAACAGAACATTCCCGTGTCACTTTTACATTCACTGCAAAAAAAAGCACTGAGTGCTGAGGTCATAGAAACTTTTCGAACAGTCAATAGGATGGGAGCAGACGACCTTGGTGTTCTGCCCCTTCAAGCAAAAATCACCACCATTCACTATGGGAAGTGAGATATTCTGTAGATCATACAGAATCTTTCTTGGTTCTCACTGAAATATCTAGCCTTTATGAATTCTAGATCATGGATTGCACTGACCCAGCTCATAGTTCACACGCTTGAAAGTTGTAACTCATAGAAAACTGGCAGCCTTTGTCTTTGGTACATTTTTGTGCATGTATTGCGAGGAATCCATTTCTTGATCATCATCCTTTAATCACACAAAAGAGGGGTCACCTCACATAATACTCCGGAGGGGCTGCACATAAAGCAAATTGATGCGAGGTAGCCATGTCGGTAGATTTAATGGCCCGTAAAATATCCCCTTCGGGGTGTAATTATGGCACCCGGGCGTCTCTAAAAGCCGAACTAGTTAAAAGGGACGTAAAACCGTAACATGAATATTATCATTATTGATTGGAAACGGGCAGTGAAGGAAACGCTGTTGATGCAGACGTCACTGGCGCCCTCTTACAAAGGTGAGATTAAATGTGATTTATGCCGTGCCTTTGTAGCAGGAAACATACCGTTTGAAACTGCATAACATCCATTTGAAAAACAATTTTGGAAAATTATTGCCACCACTCAATCCCATCAGAGCCGTAACTTAATAAGACGTATTTGGAACCTACTTAGAGATCCGACCAGCTAGGAAGGAGTTTGGCCGCGCACGCGCACTTACGACGATCCAGCGCAGCGTAGTCCCGCCTTCCAGAGCTCGTGTTGCAAGGACACTTCAGTGCATAAGTTTATACTCAGCTGTTTAGACGTGCGCGCTGCCTTTCTAATTTCCCGTGGTGTAACTGTGGTGTGTGGTGCACGTTAGGCCTGTCTGTGACAGTATGGAAGGCGTTAAAAGTAACCTGCATCGTAAGGTGCTAAAGAGTCAGACTCGTGCAGCAATCTCGAACGTTATGGATTTTATGGAAAGGGAGGCATTATTATTATTATTATTATTATTATTATTATTATTATTATTATTATTGACTCCCGAAGCCTGCTGTTATGCCAAACCATATTATTATACACCATAGATCTACAGCGTCGTAAAGTTAATTCTACATCTATTTATAATTTAAACCATTGGCTGTGCAAATTGATACACGAAAAATATTTTGACAGTTACTAGAATAAGTGGTTAAATTATGTTCTAACTCCTTAATCTATCCACCATCTGTAACTCTTCTAAATAAATACATTTACAGCTCGAAGGGAATTCCACTAACTGGAGTTACACGACCGCTATGACAAAAATTTCGGGTCGACTGTACGTCGCCACAACACCGAGCGAGAAGGGGAAGTCTGCGTTCTCACTCCCACGGTTCAGCTTTCTCACTCGCACATTTCTCCTCACCAGCCGTCTTCTTAAATGGCCTGATCTCTACGAAGAAGCTATCACCAGGATCAAGCACGATCTTGAAGATTCTTACTTATGGATCTCTGTCGGCCAAACAACAGGCATCCTTGGGCGTTGTATAGCAAACTTAAGTGTTTGAAGGTTTAATTCCGAAATGCCTAGCGGACCTTATTTAATCTGTAGTAAGCATTTGCCTAAAACTAACCAGGATACAGTGGCTCACTTTGTGAATAATGGGGTGAAGGTATTAACCCTAATGAAGATAAGGAATTGCAGCTTTTATGGATGCTGCTGGTCCCTGTCACACGCATTCTTATTGCATTTTTCCTTCTCTTGTTTGTATGACCTGCTTGACACATGGACTACATCAAATAGCAGAACAGATCAGAAAGGAATTTTTAAAGGTGAAAAAGCTTATGTATTTTCTGAACACCATTGAGGATGCAGGCTTTCGGCATAAACTTCCTCCGGAACCTGTGCTTACCCATTGCTGAACATGGCTATGAGTGGTTGACTACTATAGTGAACATTAGGAAGAAATTAAAGAAATTGTTGGATCCTTAAAGGATGATGCGTTTAGTGTATTCGAAGCCAAGAAAACAGTAATTGACTACTGTACAGATTTACGTGTAATATAAAATCTCAACTCACATTCATTGAAAACGTGATTACTGGCTTTGAAAGTAATTGGAAGCGTCTCTATGATCGACTTGACCTACTGAACATAGCCAAGTAGAAGATTTCTGAAGTACCATGAACTGCTGGAGTAAAAGTGGAAAATGATTCGGACACGGTGCCCTGTAGCTGATTGGCTAGCATGCTAGGCTTTGGCCTGATGGGTCCCGTGCAGGGCTGGCATGCGAAATTAAATTCATGGCCGTGGGGGCGAAAATAATTTAATTTCGCCGTGAGCGCGATATTCGGGAGCGAAATTATAATGATTGTCGGCGCGTAATTAAATCAAAGCGAAACTTAATTCGAAGCGAAATTAATTTCGTTCCTGATTTTTAATTTCACTCCCGGCGCGAAATTAATTTCGTTCCAGACTTTTAATTTCGCTCCTGGCGCGAAATTAATTTCGTTCCTGACTTTTAATTTCGCTCCCGGCGCGAAATTAATTTCGTTCCAGACTTTTAATTTCGCTCCCGGCGCGAAATTAATTTCGTTCCTGACTTTTAATTTCGCTCCCGGCGCGAAATAAAAATCGATACGGACATTTAATTTCGTTCCCGAGGCGAAATGAAATTTCCAAACGGTATTTAATTTCGTCCCCTGACGTGAATATGAAATGCATGAAACATTTCATTTCGTTGTTGAAATTAAAATATATTCGTTTCGAATTAAATTATGTTCGGTACGATGTTCAAAGTCCCGACATTGGCAATAGTATTATTAGCGTAGACTACCTGCACAAAATGCTGGGCCGCAACAGCAACGTGAGTCATTCAATGGTCATCACTCCAGTGTAGGAGAAAATCAGTGCTGTGGCATCAACATCACCATCGTCGTTGACTGAACTTCGGACTCGGGGTCAGCCCTTCCTGACGTTCATAACGCGGTACTTTGTTGTACCTTTTCCATAGCGTACAAGAAAACTAATGTGCCTTGCGGACAGACATTGAAGGTAAGTGAACAACTCCCATTTGGCTGCGTCGTCTGGGGGTGCCGCCCCATTATACAGGTGATTCATACGAGTAATTCCTATTACAAACGTCTGGGGGTTGTAGAGGGGACTAAGTAGATCACATTTTGATTAGGAACCCATGTCTGGACATGTATCGTTTCAATACCAAATCAGTTTGACTCGATTGCATATATCCGACTTCACTACAGACACGTACAGTATACACTACAAGAGTTGTTCCACGTGGTGACCCTGCTGTTCATTACATAACGTATACCTACGCAGTATTTTGTCATACATACGTCCCACGAGACCTGGTGTGTGTTCAATAATGTGCACTGCCGGAAGAACGCGTGCATCAAGATCTTCTTACGACTCGAAAGGAGTCTCATAAACAAGGTTCTTCATGTTGCTCCACAGAAAAATGTCGAGGGGAGTTAAATCTGGCAATCGTGGTGGCCACGAAATTGGACCACCATGAACTATCTATCTTTCCCCGAATGTTTGGTCGAGATGTTCTCGGACTGCACGTGCAAAGTGCGCTGGTGCGCCATCATGTTGGTACCACATTTGCTGACGCAGTGCCAATGGCAAATCTTCACAGAACTCAACCAGTACCTCTTGCAGGAAGAGGACCCGTTAGGCGGTACGGAAGAAGGTACGACCCAATCAGATGGCCAGCCCATACATTGATGCCGAACCGTTGCTGAAATCCACGTGGCTGTGGGCATGCGGATTTTCTTCAGCCCATATGTGACAGTTTCGACAGTTAAAAACAGCTTCCCTGGTGAATTGAGCTTCATCGGTGAAAAGAACGTGACGCGGAAAGTGGGGTGTGTTAATATACTGGTGTAGAAACCAAGCACAGAAGTTGGCAGGTGGCACGAAATCTGCCGGGCCCATTGCTTGAACTTTCTGTGGGTGGAAAGGGTGCAGTTGTGGTCGAGCAAAACACGCCAGACGCTCGATTGGGACCCATTCACGGCATCGGCAATGTTTCGCGTACTCATCGACGGGTCCTCTTCTCCGTGATGAAGGACGTCCTCTTCAAAGTCGACAGTGCGACGCGTCTGTGGAGCACCACAATCCGCCCTCCTCGGTTGGAATGTACAAGTTTCTCGCAGCCTTTATTGTAGTTACACAAAAATGTATGTGATGGGGTGGGGCGATACGGAAAACGTTCATGATACATGTATTGTGCAGCTCGACCATTACGTCCAGCTTCACCGTACATTAGTAACATCTCGGTGTACTCATCAAAAGTGTATGCCGCCATCCTGTGTCGTTGAATGACTGGATCACAACTGCTGTCAAAGCGGACTCACTGTCACTACCGTTTGTAAACGAACAGACGACACGATATCATTGGACTGCGGTCTCGTCCTGTACTGCGCCCTGACTGAATCACAACTGCTGTCAAATCGGACTCACTGTCACTACGGTTTTTTAAACAGATGACATACGTAGCCTACTGTATGACATAAGGGGACTGCAGAGGTTGCCCTAAGCCAATGTTATTTGCGTTCCGTGAAGCGGGCGATGTAAAATGAAAGTGATCTTCAAACCGATTTGGTATCGAAACGATAAATGTCCGGACAAGGGTTCCTATTCAAACTGTGATCTAGTTAGTTCCCTCTACAACCCCCAGAAGTTTGCAATAGGAATTGTGAATCGCCCTGTAGGTAGAATGGGGGTAGTGTGGAGAGGAGGTCTTGCCGGTTAACCGGTTTAGAAGTCGCCAGTAGGTAGAGGCAGAAGAAAAAATTCGGTTTAGTCGGGAGTAGATGGTGTGCCACGAAAGGCATTGACTCCCAAAGTGACTGTCAGTGGTGCTGTAGGAAATAGCGGTCACGGGTCCGTAGATATGAAGTGTAGTAGGAGTGGGATAAAGTGAAGAGACGACGTGCCTTGGGGGGGATAGTGGGACGGAACGGAGTCGTTGGGATGAGGGTGATGGCTAGCTGGGAGGCTTGTTTTAGTGCAGTTTCTATGTGTGCAGTATATGCATCGACCGTCGACTGTTCATCCAGTGGGAGATGGTCCGTACGGCGGTGATCGTTGATGTGGGCGCGGTATTCTTGCCAGTTTACTGTGAAGAAATTCTGGACCATCCTGGGAGGTGATAGTGGAGTATTGCGAGGGGGAAGGGGGAAGGTGAGTAAATCGGGAGCGTGATCACCTATGAGGGACAGGACAGACACGTCAAACAGATGGAGGAGGGAGTTATGAGCAATGACTGCGTCGGGGGTGGTATTGGAGGAAGGACGGGTAGGTTTTGGGAGAGGGACGAGGGTGACGTCTAAGTGAGGTAAGTAGATGTCTAGGCTACGAAGTTCTAGGACCAAACGGGAATGAAGGTTGAGGTGGCCCATTAGAATGAAATGGAGGAAGACTTCAGCCACGTGGGCAAGGAAATCTTTGGGGATGGGGTGGTAGGGACGAATGTAGATGGTGGCTAGGTGTAGGACGCGGCAGGAGAAATAGACGAAGCAAAAAGGCTTTCGGGGAAGAAAAGAGACAGATTTCATTTCAGACTCGAAATGAAATGCTCCATGCATTTTAATTTCAGGTCGGGGATGGACTAAATGCCGGGAAAGAAATTGATAGTCGTTAACAAATTGTATTTTTGCGCCAGGAGCGAAATAAAAAAAAGTCTGTAACGAGTTTTATTTCGCGCCAGGAGCGAAATTAAAAGTCTGTAAAGAATTTCATTTCGTGCCAGGAGTGAAATTAAAAGTCAAACGAATTTTATTTTGCGCCAGGAGCGAAATTAAAAGTCAGTAACGAATTTTATTTCGCGCCAGGAGCGAAATTAAAAGTCTGTAATGAATTTAATTTCGCGCCAGGAGTGAAATTATAAGTCAGTAACGAATTTTATTTCGCGCCAGGAGCAAAATTAAAAGACTGTAATGAATTTCATTTCGCGCCGGGAGCTAAATTAAAAGTCAGTAATGAATTTAATTTCGCGCCAGGAGCGAAATTAAAAGTCTGTAAGGAATTTTATTTCGCGCCAGGAGCGAAATGTTATTCCATTGAACAATTTAATTTCGCGACGCTAAATTAAATTGATAATACATTTCGTTTCGCATGCCAGCCCTGGTCCCGTGTTCGATTGCTGGCCAAGCCGTGAGGATTTTAATCTCCTGTGATTAATTCCCATGCATATGAAATAAACAGAAAAACGTAAAAAAGTGAAGAAAACAAAAGAAAAAGGTAATAAAATTTAAATTTAAAAAATAAAAATAAAAAACACTACACCCAAAACATTAATCACTGCTGCTAAAGTTCTAATGTATAGGAAACAAGGGAGATGGAATTGAATTGCCGGTTTGTCTCATAATAAATCTAAAATCGGCTACTATCCTGTTTCTTCAGTCGATATAAAGCGCACGTTTTTGGCGCACAAAATAATTCTGAGCGATAAACGCTGTAACTTCTCCATATAAAGTCAAGAATAGATGCACTTCATCTGTTGTGAGGTGAATTATGAGCGTAGTAACCATGAATAAAAGCACCGCAATATAAATATGTAAGCTATTCAATTTGAGTGTAAATGTCAAATTATACACTTTGAAAGTGAAAAATGTATGTTTTATTGAGGTGCTCATTAAATAAATGAGGTATCTTGTCATACAAGTGTTATTCTTTAGCAAATAATAATTAGTGTGTTTTACATTTTATAGAATCTACCTAGAGCTGTATAAGCACTTCTTATTGACACCCAGGATGCCACTTTTAGAGCCTAATGTACTGAAGTACGGGTAGACACTTGCCGTACAAAATATGAAATTCAGATTCATTGAAACTACACCTTTAAGTACCAGTAGTGATCTTAATTTGGGTAGTTGCAGAAATTGTATTACGTCCATGAAAATGAATCTATTCCCCTACACAGACAATGGAGGACCATGGAGTAGTAGAAGTAGAGAATTCCATACTTTCGAAACATGGGCACTAGAAGGGATAGTGTTTACAGCACCAAACCCGACCATTTTTTGCTATTTACCTTACCCTGATAGTCATTCCCTGTATAGACTAAGAGATTGCTAGGACCATATAAATTTCTAAATTGTACTACCTGGATGGGAATCGAAACCACTCCCATTCAGTAAAAAGCACAGTGCCTCTAACGACTGAGCTACGCAGCTCCTGTGATGTCTAGCAGGGTGACTGAATCAAAATATAAAATCTTGTTATTTACAAACAGTTTCAGTTTAATTTCATTTTTTTAAATGCCAGTATTATTGAATTTGAAATATTTAAGGGTTTGTAGCTGTACACAAACTCATTTTCAGACCACTACTTTAATGTATAGTTTGAATGGAGCTCTTATTCTCATTTCTTACATTAATACGGTACTTACTGCTATGAAATGCAACTGGCATGGGAAGTCTTCGAAAGGTTTCACTCAGATTTCCTTTAAATACGTAAAGCCGCATAGGTAGAATTTAATATTAATGTCAATTCTTCACAATTCAAGTTCGCAACTTTGAAGGAGGCGAACAACTTAGTGATATACTGAGTAAGTTGATTGGGAAAAGGTGAGGCTAAAAACTATTCGGGTCAAGCATACCTCGTGAATAATGTAAATAAAACGTAATCTGGTCCGTTGAGTTCATTGTACCGCTGTCCACCCTGTGGCGTAGTGACTTGCGTTATTGACTGCCAACCCATAGGACGGGGTTCAATTCCTAGGTCTGCCAAGAAATTTAAATCTGGTCTGAGGGCTGAAACGGGGTTCACTCAGCCTGGTGAGGCATAATTGATAATAGTGGTTTTCCGTGGGTTTCAACTGCTTCTCCAGGCAAATCCTGGGACGATACCTAAATTAAGTCCACGCCCGTCTCCTATAAAAATCTTAGCCTTAAATGCAAATACGCACACTAGTACAGCCAACACGATCACACAGGTTATCAGGAAGTTTCCGCTCACACCCAAGTACACGGGGCTAAATTACCACAGCATCGCAAAGTCCCATAAATGGATCAACAGCAACAACAATGTTATTTTGAAGTGCACCATATTAACGAGTACATTGCACACAGCTCAATGTAAAGATGAAGAACAAAAGCCCCACATCATGGAGGCCAGTGATGTGGTTGGAATCATTGGAATGAGAGAGGTTTAGTCAGTATTGTGGTGAACTGCTACATTTGTCCTACCGATGTTCCAGTACCATAACGGTAGAAATCTGCTGGTTAGTCGGACAAGTACTGTTTCAACTTGTTCGTTGTTTGAAACTCTTTTTCTCCCAGACTGGCAATTGCTCGGTGCAAGTTCTGAACTGTATACTAGTCTTCCATGTGTCCTAACGAAAACTTTGAAGTAAATCATGTGTTGTACGTGCTTTGATTTCATGTGATCAGTAAAGTGATAAAAATTCTGGGTGGAAAACGATTTCCTAACTAATAACATGTTCAAACAGTGGTTCCCCGATGGCTTCAGAATCAGAAACTGTACTTGCATTCTCAGAAAATTGGCATAACGGTAGCGCGTTTAAACCGTTGTTTACAGAGACTTGGTCACTATGACTACCTGTGGGACTTAGCACAGTAAAGTAATATTCAACTGACCTCCCATAATCACATGCAATTTAGTTTTAGAATGGTCCTCGTACCATGTGTAATGAGGTCAATACCTTCCTTTATTTGGGCTTAGGCCAACTCACCATTCCCCAACATGTGTAGCTTCTTGTGCGAATTCACCAGTCCCCAACATGCTTACCATCACGTGTGAACTCACCTGTAAAGAGCAAAACATACTCGGTTAGTCTGGAAACAATGTTTGGCCCTGCCAAGGGCTTTACAAACAAATAAATCTACGTGTGTTAACTCTTTCAGGTCATGTGGTACAAAAATGAACCACCAGCTGTCATCACTTCATTGCAAGGTGGTTAGTTAGTTAGTGGTTAGTTGGTGGTACTAGTTACTTCTTTCCCTCCATTTTGTGTCTGTTGTCTTGCGCACAAAGCTAATTGTGAATGAATAAATAAATATATTGTGCCTTAAAGGGCAGAATTCCTGTCAAATTAAAATGCTTGAAAGAAGGGCACTTGCCCACATGAACAAACTTTTGAAAATAAATCATGATTTTTTCTTTTCTAATTTGAATAACTCTTCTCAATTGCAGGGCTCCTCAGGCGCGTGAGTCCGCGACAGCAAGTGCCGACGAGGCGGCCTCCCCTGGACAACCATGTGCAAGGAAACACTATAGACTGGCATTTGTATATTATGGGCTGAATGTCAAAACGTACAGATTCAAATTCGGACGATTACAATAGTATAAAGGTTATTGTAGTTTTTAATTCGTGTTAATGGCTTAGGACCATTTATTTGAGTGTGTACTGAAATTGTCATACAATTAAATCGCTACATTAAATCGCTCACCATGACCCCGACGGGGAGCAACAGCGTGTTCGGAGTTCGGAGGTTCGAATCCCGGGGCTGTGAGCGGCTACTTGAGTGTAGTTTTCCCCAAGATTTTCCACACTCCCTCCAGAAAATTGCCAGAATAGTACCGGGACACCTATCTCATCCCCAACACTACTAATTACAGCTACACACACTACTAGATTCACCACAAAATCAGAGGTTAACAGACAAATTCAACATATACACAAGTGCACGGGGCTAATGACCAAATATTTCCAAGCCCCTAATACGAATTAACAACAACATACAGAGTCTTTATTTTTATTTTTTTGCTTGGCAAGGCGATTCCGTTCGACCTTGGCCGCCGGTCCCCACCAATAGCCGGCTGTTACAGGTTGGCGCGCGTGGTTTCCGGCCGTATCACCAATACTCATCAGCACGCACAGTTATTACTGTGGTTCTGCATTTTCATATGTGTTCATCTTCTTCGTTTCCGAATATAAAGTTGTATGCAATACATAAATATCCATTTCAATATAAGTTTATTTGCATCCAATCTTCAAACAACTATGGAGAACATTGCAATCAACCCTGTGTGTCGTGTTGTAAGTAAATATTCTCAAATCGTGTACTGCTATGATGGCTTGAACTCTTGGCTGATACTCCTGAGGTCACGGATTCGATTTCCGGCTCTGAGAATAAATTTGATTCTGGTCTCAAAGACAGGGTGCACTCAGCTTCGCAAAGCAATATAAGGCAGAGGTGGATTTGATTCCCACCTCAGCCAACCTAGAAGTGGTTTTATGTGATTTCCCACTTCTGCGTCATGTATAAGTTGGGATAGTTTCTAACTTAAAGCCATGGACATATTTTCCCATTCGTAGTCTCAATTACAAATGCACAACAGCAACAAAATATATACTCAAACGAAAAATTTTCATTTTATGAAGCTTTGGCAAGAGAGGGGGACGTACGACTTGTGGAAATTATAAATTTGCTTATCATCAGTATCATCATCATCATCATCATCATCATCATCATCATCAACAACAACAACAACATTGTTGCTTCACATGATTATAGAACAATATTCTAACTAGTAGCAGCTTTTTGCAGTCGATAGCTTCTCTTGTAGTGTTTCATTAGTTCGCAAATCTATCTGACATTTCATCTTGATAGAGTTTGAATCTGGAGGGCTGTTGGCTGAAGAAATAATTTGTGGTTGGCTATAACAAAGGAAAATTTCAACCACTATTTTTCAAATCATTGGTACTACCGAGAGTTGAACCATGGTCATTGCTGTTCGATTTGTGTTTATTTTCTCAGTTAGCATTCTGAGAACCCCAGTGGCTAAACAGGTATTCCCGACAGGAATGGCCATTGTTAAACTCTCAGTAGTGGCAAGGATTTTAAAAATAGTGTTTGTAATTTTCCTGCGGTATAGCCAATCACGACCTATTTATTCAACCAACAGCCCTCCAGATTTGAACTCTAGATGATATGTCAGATAGATGTGCACACTAAGGAAATAGTACAAGAGAAGCTATCAGATGGGAATCATCATATTGGAAAGATGAATTTGTTGCTTCCATCAAGTCTCTGCATACATTTGGCACTATGCACATCAGTATCTTCATGCGCTCCATACCAAATGTAACTAATGGTCAGTATATTTTCCCGTTGGAAAGAAAACTAGTTATTCAAATAATGTAAGATTCAACTGAATACGCAATGCGGATACGACTGAGGCAATAGAGTGCTGTATGTGACATATTTCTTTGTTTTGGAATGTATGTTGACATTCTGAAACTGCACAAACTGATACATACTGGCGTTGTATCGAGCTCGTCAAACTTCTTTTTGACTCTGAGAGTCGCACATTTTCTTTTTCCGTATTGACTGAATTATATTAAGAACCATTTGGAACTTTGTTCTCGTCAACCTTGGAAGTAAGTTTCATTGATAAATGCAGTTAGCGGAGGTGAGCCGCAGTCCACAAAGCATGTTATACATTTTAACGTGACACTCTGTACCACAAGCCCCGACACAGCAGCAGTGAATAATAGCAAAGGTGACTGAGAGTGCGATAACTGGAATATTTCAAACTAGCGCCTAGTAGTGCCATCCCATAGACATCTAGCAGTATAAAACAGGCTATAGGATACCGGTTGCTTCTAACATTCAGGAGTTATTGCATACCAGCTGTTGTATCCGTCGTCGACGGGGTTATTTGTTGATTCATTAGGGGGCTTGTGGCATGGAGGCCATGTAGACTCAGTGTGTGTGTGTGTGTGTGTGTGTGTGTGTGTGTGTGTGTGTAAGATTTAAATGATTACCCGTTTTATTATGGTGTCTGCAGTAGTATGCTTATATGTAACCAAGACTAGGATTAGGAAGGAGGTGGCCATGGCTTTTATTTAGCAACCATTTACCTGGAGATGACGTGGAAAACCTACTTCCAGGATGGCAGAGGAGGGAAACGAATTCACATCTTCTCAGTTCTGCCTCACGAGGCTGAGTGTACTGTACGCCTGTTCTAGCCCTGAGACTTTTTTTTGCAGAGCCGGGAATCGAATCCGAAACTTAGAGGTGACAACCAAGAATGCTAGGCACTACAGCATAAGGTGGCTCTATAAAATATCTATGCCTGTACTCTATACTTTAGGTGTAGGTCACTCGTAATAATACTAATACATCATCTCCCACCAATGCCCGTTCATGGGGAGAGGGGTGTCCTCCACAGCCTTTAAATTTCTATGGTACACATACGCACACACACGGACAAAAGTTGATCTCATAAGCCTATTTTTCATTTATAATAATAGGTTAAAAATAATGTAAAATAAGTGAATTGAAATGAATATAAATTACATTCAGTATAAACAAACAAACGAACAACTAATACAGTTTATAAATGTTTGCTGCCTCCGAAGAATAATCCTTGCCTTTGTTTTTATTCGAAAAATACTCGAATGTGTTTCATACCAGTCATTGGATTTGCTTACATAAAGATTTAGTAGCCTGTCTTTTCTTCACAGAAACACTGCTACTCTTTTGGGTAGGCCTATCTCTCTCGGGCACAGAACCAATGGTGTTCGATCGAGTATTACGCGTGGTCACTGAACCACGTGTGCTCATCTGAGGAACGATTGTGTGCACTGGTTGATTTAATTCACGACTTTCTGGTGCTTTAATTTCCAGGATTGATTCACGAGGCCTCCGCATTGTTACAGAAAGCCATCTGAAAAACAGTAAACTTCAAAAATAAATGAATTCATGAAGTACCGGTAAATATGGCAAGAATTACAACATTGCAGCAAGGGTTTCTCTTTGAAACTGGGAACTTTAAGCAAAACTTCCGCTTAATGACCACTACCCATCGCTAACTACTGCAGCTCTCCTGTCGAGTGAGAAGCACTTGTAAGGGGATGGAAATTCTAGCACGAGCCGCTCCCTTTACTTACAGGTGGGTATCCGTAGGGCGTCACAACTTTTATTGGATATTTCCACCATCAGTCCAGAAATATACAACGGTGGAAATTTATTACAAGCTAAAGGGAACTTGTCCTAATCTCACACCCACAGTTACTTAAATTTCTGCAGTAAAAACACCTCGGCTTAACAGACGGTAGGTTGGCTAGGATGCTTTTATGATCTCAAACATCAATCAGCAAATTTGGATCATTATGAAAAGGAATCATTCTTGAGAATTATCTTGAGAAACTTGGTGCATTTTGGTAAATGAATTGTGTGTTAAATGGCAGTTCGTGCGTCAGGAGAGCATAATGATCCTAATGAACACAAGATATGGAAAGTACCAAGCTGTATCACAGCCTGAGGAGACAACCCGATCTTCTGGGTATGTCAATAGGTTTCCAGAGGTAGTCTCATCAATGGATCACTTTTCAATCGGCCAACACAGGGATTGACAATTGTTTTAACACGATTACTTCCCTGGAGAAATAACATGGATTAATTATATACTTCTCCATTTTGATACCTCATTCTGAAAAATGAGGTAAACAAGAAGTGTGAGGAAGCGAAAGAATAATAGTTGAAAGAGAAATGTAAAAGTATAGAAATTAGTCTGAAAAAAACGAAAAGTAATTACAACTTATCGAAGGATTAAGAGTAGTTTTGGGGAAAGGAAGATTAAGTACTGTAATATTAAGGACTCTCATGGGAAACCTCTAAGATGAAGAAGAAAAGAAGAGATGGAAAGCTTACATAGAACATTTGTATAGGGGTAAGGGGATTGAGAATCATATAATGGAAAGGAAAGAGAAAACTGATGATAGTTATGACAAAGGATATTTAATACAGAGATCAGAATTTGATAGAGCACTAGAAGATAAGTAGCAACAAAACACTAGGCTCCGACCGAGTTGCTACGTTGCATAGGAGATGAAGGTCTGTCCACGTTAATCCAATTGGTAGCTAGGATTTATGAGTGAGGCCCCTCTGATTTTAAGAAGAATGTTATCATCCCTATACCGAAGAAGGCAGGAGCTGACATTTATGTGACTATTACCGTTCAATCAGCTAGATCACTCAAGCTTCAAAGATCCTGACTACAATAGGATGGTAAGACAGAAACCGAGTTCGGTGGCGATCAATTTGGTTTCAGGAGAAATGTAGGAACAAGGGAAGCAGTACTAATTCTTAGGCTGGTCTTGGAACGTAGAATAAGGAAAGATAAGAAAACGTTCATGGCATTTGTAGACTTTTAAGAGCTTTCAACAACGTTGATTGGAGTAAGTTGTTTGACATTTTGAAAGGGATTGGATAAAGCACAGAGTTATGAGGGTGATCTACAATCTACACAGAAACCAAGCGACAGTTATTTGAGTTGAAGGATTTGAGAGAGAAGCTGGTATTCAGAACGGTGTAAGGCAATGCTGCAACTTTCCACCCATAATTTTCAATCTATATATTGAACAAGCAATGAAGGAAATTAGAGAAAAATGTAAAGTTGGAGTAAAGATTCAAGGAGAAATAATTTCAACTCTGAGATTTTCTGATGGCATTGTCATCTTGGCCGATTTACCACAGGATTTCAATGAAATTTTAATTGGTATGGACTCCGCTTTGAAAAAATCATTCATGATGAAAATCCATATATGTAAAACAAAATTGAATGCAGCTGGAAGAAATCAGACTCCCATATTGACTTCAAATTGGGAGGCAAAAAGCGTAGGGATGTAGGAGACTTATGCTAGTTAGGAAGCAAAATAGCCAGTGATGGACGAAGCAAAGAGGACATAAAGAGTAGGTTTCCTCAGGCAAGAAAAGCATTTCTAAAGAAAAGAAATCTGCTGACATCAAATATAGATTTAGGTATTAGAAAGTCATTTTTGAAAGCCTTTGTCTGGAGAGTGGCGCTCTATGGAAGTGAAACGTGGACCGTTGATGCATCAGATAGGAGGCGAATAGAAGTATTTGAAATGTGGTGTTACAGGAGAATTATGAAGATCAGATGGGTAGATAGAGTTACAAATGAAGAGGCAATAAGACGAGGGGGAGAGAAGAGATGTCTGTGACAACTTCTAATGAAGAGAGGAGATAGGTTGGTAGGACACATACTAAGACACAGAGGAATATCAAACCTACAGTAGTTATGGAAGGAAGGGTCGAGGATAAGAACTGTAGGGGAAGACCATGGTTTGAATAAGTTAAACAGATTGCCTTGGATGTCAGGATGTAAGGACGAAGCGATTAAGATCAAGACAGGGAGATGATTATAATTGTTGTTTAAGGGGCCTAACATCTAGGTTATTGACCCCTTATGGTTTAGATGTGATGGTGATAATGAATGATAATGACATGAAACCTACAACCAAAACTATTTACTGACTTACCAACTACCTTACATACTAGAAGAAGAAATTAATAAAAAAAAAAGGAAAAGAAAAGAAATAATGGACAGGAGGAAAAGAAAAGCCCTCACGCCACGAGGAATGTGGACTGAGGGACATGGAAGGAACGAGAGCCATGAATGACAGATAGGAAAAGGAAAGAGGAGAGGGCTCGCCCCAATTTCAGTGAAAAAAGGAGAAGAAATGGACCCAGCTCAGGAATCCCTCAGAGTCACCATCTTCCAAACTCACCAGACGTGAGCCCTTGAGGGTGTAGCACTGTCCAGGGTGCACCAGACGTGGTGGGGCTACATACACCCAGCCTCCTTTAGGGCCTTGTGGAGAATGCAGGAGATATCATGAAAAGAAAGATGGCTGATCCCTCGAAGAATAATAGTATCAGGAAAGATGAGGCACGGGCCAATTAAGGCGGGAAATTAAAATACTCCCTAGGCCTCAGACACCCTAATACCGTCGGGGTCGGAAGAGAACAAGTGTTGACCAAGTGAGGCCGACAGGAATGATAACTGAAAGGAGCCCGGCACAAGTAAGTGGAAGCAAAGTCGGACTCAGCTGAGGTCCCGTGGTCGCCAACCCACGTCCCACAAATTGTGAGTCCATGAGGAAAAGACAGGGAGACATCGACAGCTGCTTCAAACCTATCGAAAGACTAAAGACTCAACACACACAGTTGGAAATGTGTATCGAAGTGTGATGTATAGTTGTTTATTCCTGCCCAAATTGGGCTCATAACTTTGTTGACCTACTAAACAGCTATTTTTGAATTAGATATCAAAGGAAACACTGAATAAATTGCTTCTAAATCTTTAGTGTTCAGAGGTTGGCCAACTTGTTTTCACATAAGGATAGTCCACCGAAGGAAGAAATACACTCATAAACAAGATTTGTGTCAAACTGTGGACTAGGGAAATTAGGTTAAATGAATCGCTAATTGCAGAAATCACCTAAGTGACACTTTTTTCAAAATGGAGTTTTTGACGGGATGTTGCCATTCGGAGGTAAATACATCGTTTTTTGCAGAAATAACCTATGTTCCATATAAGCAATGCAGTTAGGCAGCTGTGTAAAAAAAATGTGTTTATTTCAGAAAGAACCCAAGCGCCGTCGCTAAGGTACTTTCTGCGGTAAATTCATTCCTCCACTCAGGACAGTGCAGAAGCAAACACATGTCCAGATGAAGTCTGTTCTATGCTGCTACATTATTTTGACACTGAACTTCCATTTAATGTCAAGCACCTCATATTGTTTTCTGATGGACCAACGGGCCAAAATAAGAATCACACAGTTGTGCGTTTTGGATTGAATCTGTGTGACAGAGGTCGATTTGAGACGATTACGCATAACTTGCCTGTCTGTGGGCACTCTTTTTCTCCTTGTGACAGGGATTTTGGGAGTATTAAACGGCTCTTGAGGTAGGTAAAATAATTTATACTTCAGATGAGTATGCTGAGGAGTATTAAACGGCTCTTAAGGAAGGTAGACAGAATTTATACTCCAGATGAGTATGCTGAGCTCATCTTAAAGGCAAGTGTGTCTGGACTTTTTTACCGTTTATCACCTTACCTCGGACGATGTTTTAAGTTTTAAACATTGGTGGCCTACATCATACAAGAAAATAACAAACTCTAATGAAACATCAGGCAGGGCAGTACCAAGAGAACGTAAGGAGCCATTCAAGGTTTCTAGTTACAAACAGTTGCTGTACTCTAAAGGTACTCCAGGACAAGTTGTGGCAAAGGCGTTTATTGGAGGTTTTTCATCTACTTTCGCACTACTGAAAACCGACAGCCCACCTGAACTACCTTCCGAGAAGGCTTATCCTTTGGGAAAAGTAAGTTGATGACAATAATATTATTAAAGGATATAAAATTATCGAGCAAGTAAAAGCAACATTTTGTAGCCTATAATAACTTTATAAACTTTTACTGGGTTCTGCTCAATGTAATTTTTGGTTTTAGGTTCCAATCAACAAAAAGAAAGTTGAAGACTTGAAACAATTAATGGACTACACCGTTGGTTATGAAGAATTTTACGACAGCATCATTCAATGGCCAACAGCCGAGAGAGAATGTGCCGAGGATGTGCTAGACGCCGAATAAAGCCAGAAAGCCTTTTATTGTTCTAATTTGTATTTTGTGGTTTATTAACTGATATCTACTAAATTTTTAAGAATAGAATGGTGTTATTTACTTAACCTTTCATCTTAAAACTCGCATAGATTAATAAATTAGCTAGTTTTTTAAATAATTGCTACAGAAATTAACAGGAAACTGACAGGTAAAGTTGTTTATTTCAGAAACAACCTAAGTGCAATGTTAAATATATATATATAGCATTTTTTTAAATTATTTCATGTTTACTACACTTTTCTAGCATATTAAAATTTCATTTAAAAATGTACAAGGAGGTCAGACTTCAACTTACACTGGCACACAGTTTTTTTCATTTTCCCAACAATTTGAAAAAGTGCACTTAGGTGGTTTCTGCAATCAGCGATTAATAACATCAATTTTCATACTCACCCATTATTTTAAAAACTCACCGGGGTATCAAAATTACTTTTAGATGCGTAGAAAGGGTTATTTCAAATGTATTGGTGAAATCGAGAATATTACTAATCTATGTATTAAAATGCAAAATGTCAGGCCTTTGGCCCAAAAGGTCCTAGATAAAGACAAGTACTAACGCAGACTATAATCACTGTCACTGGTGACTTAGATCACAATAAACAGCACATACCTAAGTATTAATTTAATATTAACCTCACTTTAAGAATGGCTTAGATTGCCACTGCAAACATTCGTGCAAAGCTACTAGAATGCTGTGTCTTCTGTAGTCTACGTAAGTTGAATTGGTATCTCAAATCCAATAATGAATATGCAACAGGTATCTCAAGTGTCGTTTGAGGGAACAAATTGAAAAAGCTTGGAGTCCGAATGAGAGACACACTCAATAAAGTTCTGAACGAAGCAAGCGATAACAATAGGCGACCATTACAAAGAGCAGCATTTCCAATTACACTGCCCCTCTTCACAAGCAGACCAGCTGAGCCTTCCCTATGATACGACACAATTATACTTACTATTAAATGGTGTTGAATAAATGAATAACATTTCTTGGGTTTAACTTCAAAGGAGCCTTAGAGTCTGGATTTAGACAGCCCCTTAACCCGGTCCATGAGGCAATTATAATTGGCTACATGGATAATTCTTTCCAGGCGCGTCCACGTCGCGGGGGTGGGCAACGGTACTGTAATATACCATGGAACTACAGTACCGGCTAAGTTCTGGTGAGGACCCAGTCCTATGGGGTATAACATAGGTCCCGTGCACAGGGTCACGTGCGAAGACATCAACGGAATCTCCAGCGGAGAAGATGGACTTCGGAACGGTGGAGATTGCGGAAGAGGCAACCCAGTACTCAGGGAATAGTATGAGTACAGCATCAATCGGCAGCGTCTGTTTCCCAGGTTAGGGGCGGCTGCAAGGGCGTCTGTTTCCCATGTTAGGGGCGGCCTGTATAATAGCTGGCAGTAGCTTCATAAAATGCCTTTGGGAGTGGCGACCCCATCGTAATAATAGCCTAAAATGGAAATGGCACTTCAAATGATTCGGAGAAGGTTAGGGCGTACCCTGCAGGCGACGCGCAGTTCTTTTGGTACTGGGGGAACTGTGAGAAATGGGCGACCAGTAACCGAAATGAAAGTGGGAATCATGAATGTCATGTGACCTTGACAGGCAAGGTGGAGGAGGTGGTAGACTTCATGGAGAGGGAGAATGTTGGATTGATGGGGCTGAGTGAAGTGAAATGGAAAGGTAAAGGAAGGAAGAAATTGAGGAAAGGATATACATTATACTGGAGTGGTGGCCAAGAGGCATAAAATGGCGTGGGACTGATAACCTCGAAACAACTGGAGGAGTTTGTTGAAGTGGTCGAGTGTGTGAGTGACAGAATAATGAAAATTAGAATGAAGATGAAAAATGACGTGATGGACTTCATACAAGTGTATGCACCACAGACTGGAAACAGAGAAGAAGATATTGAAGCATTCCTGGAGGCTGTAGAAAGAGTAATTTCAGATGTAGAAGTGGTGATCATGGGAGATATGAATGCAAAAGTCGGAAACGAGAGACAAGGAAAGGAAGAAGTCATTGGACCATATAGATATGGGAAAAAGAACCGGGAAGGAGAGGAACTTGTGAACTTTTGTGAAAGGAATGGACTGATAGTGGGTAATTCATGGTTTCGGAAGAAAAACAGCAGGAAAATTACGAGATATGGTTGGGGCGATAGAAGAACAAAATCAGTAATTGACCACTTTCTGGTGGAAAGGACTAATCGCAGAAAGCTGATAGATGTGACAGCTTTACCAGGAGAAGCATTTGATGGGGACCATAGAGCTGTGGTGGCAAAATTTAGATGGGAAAAATTGGAAAACCTAAAGGAGATCAGAGAAAGTAAAATAAAAGTATGGAAATTGAAAGACAAAACTGTACAGGAAGATTTTCAGGAGAGATTGAAGCAACAAATCCCAGTTACTGAAGTGGAAAACATAGAAGAGGAATGGTCCCACTTTAAAGAAGGCATTTGTTGGTGCAGCAGAGAGTGCTTGTGGTAGGACGTCAACAAGAGTGAAAGAGAAGGAGACACCGTGGTGAAATGAGGAAGTGAAGAAAGCAGTGAAAGAAAAGAAGTCTGCATGGAAAGAATGGAACTGTCAATGATTGGTAGGCTTCAGGATACATAGGAGTGACTTCTATTCAAACGATCATACTTCAAGTGCAATAATTGAAAATGCTAAAACCAGGGCTATCCAGTCTGTGTGTGCATTCTACCAGCCGAACAAATTCTCCTAATCACTTGGTCTGTGACACAGTAAGAAAAAAACTAATTTTCCAGCTCATGTTCCATTTGTATTGACGCTATGTCCCCGTCAGAGGAGGTCATTTGGTCACCACCAACCGTGTGTGGCCTCCCAGATGATCCCATCCTTCTGACACATATGCCAAAGAGGATTGGAATGCATTCCTGATAGGGCTGGCCGGCACGAAACTCTCCGTCCCGTAGGATCAGGTTCCCATCAAAAGCATAAGTCAAAGTCGCCCCAGGAAATACACCCTCAAAAGACAAACTACTAAGTAAATAATCCAGGCTGACGTAAAATTCACGGGAACAGATTATTTTGAATAAACAAACCCCTTGCCTACTGTCGGGGGGTTTGCAACTCGGCTAATCTGCTAACTATAAAAAAGAAGAAACAATCCCTAAGCTAATGTAAATATACCCCCTCGACTGGTCCTAGTTACAACAGAAAATAGAAGGAAAGCTGGGGCAATGGTACAAAAATCCCTAGTTGAAAATACATGAAAGAGGTTATGATGCTTCTCGAAAGAAAACATCATGCCATAAAAGTCAAACCTGACTGAAAAGAGCAAAATGACGCTGGTACAATTCCCATATTTACAGTTATTATTCATTAAATTAGCTAAATCCGGGCTTAAAAACATCGGCGCTAAGCGTCCGTGTTAGCAAATAACTAATTACAAAGTTGATAACAGTCATTGCATTACATAACAAATATTACAAACATAGTAGTACAAATAGTCACTACCGAAGAAATACAGTAGGGTTACACGTGGGAGTATGCACATAAATAAGTAATATAACACATTATAATGAAAATCCACATCCTGCTTCCAGTCTCCGACTGGGTCAGGAATGGAATGAATGAAGCCCCCATCTAGCGGCAAGGATATGAACTGTGCCGGCTGCCGAGGCCTGACGCACTCCTCTGGGGCAATGATTAAATGAATGACAGATGAAATGAAATGAATGTGGAGAGTGTTGCTGGAATGAAATTGTGACAGGGAAAACCGGAGTACCCGGAGAAAAACCTGTCTGCCTCCGTTTTGTCCAGCACAGATCTCACATGGAGTGACCGGGATTTGAACCACGGACCCAGCGGTGAGAGGCCGGCGTGCTGCCGCCTAAGCCACGGAGGCTTATAACACATTATACACATTGTTATTATCCAGCCTGCAACAAAATGAGGAACTGTTTGTTCTCATTCGTCATATGACGTGTGTGAATTGAATTAAGAACTACACTACACTTTGTGGTAAACAAAGGTCACTCGGTCCCCACGTTGAGAACTAGTGGTTCGCCTGTGATCTCCTGTCATGTAAAAGGTGTGTTGTATCTATCTAAAGTCACTCCTTCATGAGTTGAATCCAAAAAGCACAATGCATTGGGCTGCTGTAGGTTTGCAAGATTAACATACACAGTCAGTTATTAAGTAACGATGGTTTTAACCTGTCGGTTTCGAGAAAAATTGAGCTTTCATGATTATTACAATCGTATATTTATGAGTATTATTTATGACGAATGACCAACTATGCAAGGTTTCCTATCAATTGAGTTGCCTCAGCAGGCATTCTCAACAAAATAAACGGGGACATCCCGTCTCTCTGACCAACCTAACACAAATTAACCGTAAGTCCAGATGCTTACGAGACGTGTAATCCAATAAGCTACAATCGTCTTGAGCTCAAACATGGCTCCAATAACACGTAAAATATGGTCCACAATAACACTACTTCTTACGGGCGTTCAGACGCTCCGTTTAACCATAACAGAAGTTGCCCTGCGTCATCCAATATGATCACAGTCGCATTAACCTCGGTAGTCCAGCGCACAGCTTTCAGACATACTGGCCATCACAAAAATAATGGTAACCAACCCTTCACATCGTGATAACACACGGAATAAATCAATCACTCTAAGGTGAGAACAAATAGCCTGATTAAATACAGAAGTCAGGTTCATTCATAATATAAGATCAAATTGTACTCAGCTCAATAGCATTAACATGTAACATTCGCTTCTAATGATAGCGAAGAAAATATTATAAAGCTCATAATTTGTGAGTCATACTGTACTCAAAAAAACTGCTGTTAGATCATGGACATTCCGTCGAGCGTACAAGATTGGCTCATTTGGAAAAGATTACCTGTACGAAATGCAAATAGAAATACTCCGTCGTTATGTCAAGGTCTCTCTTGGAGTTTGCCCGGAGGTTTGGATAATAACTGTGGATTTGGCCTTGAAAAAGGACATCTGTCATCATGTACTCGCACAAATTGAGTGTTCCTTGGTACTGGCTAGTCCAGTGCAGTAGGCAAATACATTCATCGTATTTTAAACACGTACAATAACTTTATAATTGTCCACAGGATATTTCCTTACACTTTCAAATAGTAAACCGTGATTCTACAAGAGTGAGGCGCTGTAATAGCTCACGAAAAGATAGTAACAAAAATGTGTTGGCTTCAAATGAAGCAAAGAGTAGCTGAATAAAGATATGTCTACTCGTGAATGTCTTTGACAAATATGTTCCACACCACTGTGGAAAGTTACAATGCAAAAATAGTGCTCTCAGGGCACAAAATAGTACATTATGCAACGAGCCTATAATGGCTATAATTAAGACACGAGTATTTTTTATAAAACGAGCGTATGCGAGTTTTATAATTTCCATACGAGTGTCTTAATTACCATTATAGGCGAGTTGCATACGACTGTTTATGTTCGACGATAATTATAACTTTATTATATGTTTTAACATAAATATTCATAAATATCTGTTGAGAGTCAGCTACTGGAATTTTGTGATCGCAGAGTGTTATACCTTCGTCTTTCAAGAGCTTTGAACGGCCGACGCATGCGCTCTGCCATATGCAGCCATATGTTTACATCAGCCGTCCCTCAGTAATATTGTCACCGCAGTCATTTGAAGACAATGCTCTGTGTAGAAATTAGTGTTAGTGATTTTAAGGTACTGTGCTATTTCTTGTCTCATATTCGCCAGTTTATTTACGCGAACATATGGACGGTGGGTATTCCATGTCGGTAATTTATTATAGTTCGATGTTGTGTTTATGTCCGACATGTTGGATTTTGAGCGCATGCGCGAAATTATCGTTTCCTAATTGGTCAATGAACGAGCTCTGATTGGCTGGAGAAACTGTATCGTAATGAAAAACGGTGTTATAATGACCATCATTATGATACAGTTTTCAAACACATAATAGTGAGGGTCGAACATAAATGATTCTTTAAGTTTGTCCAACACCAAACCTATGTTGTTATTAATTTAAATGATACGCTGCATGTGTAATCCGGGATTCAGGATGTGTCACTACTGCAACACTCAATTACACTGTTATAAAGATTCCTCCGAATCGTACTTGCTCTTGGTTCCAAGACGATTATAACATATTTACAAATAATATTGTGGATGAGTTAACTTCTCCCACTCCAAACGATACGCCCGCAACAGTGGCGTACAGAAAAGTATATTAGGGGAGCATTGAATATATCAATTAAGTATCAATTCACAGCTGATTACTGAAAAACTATAGCTCCTTGTTTAAGACATTTTCCATGATGTGGAATACATAAAGATTACAGGATTGCACCCGTGCTGAGCACGTGAGGTGTCTAACACTCGAGCTTAACCACAACAAAATAGTGCAGAAGCTCACGAAGTTGGAAAAACACCATGAGTTGTAACTACAAGGAGAAGAATCCTACCTAAGAATGACTGTTATCGAAAGTACGGTTGCTAAAAACTAAATCCTACCCTGACCATAACCTTTACAAGCAGAATTAACCAAAACTCACGGCGACCCGTTGCTCACCTCGCCCTTCCAAGGGATACTTTAGAGGGGTAATTCCTTTCATCCTGGTATTTGGTAAAGCCAATGGTTCCATGGCCATGATGCTGGTTACTTTCTTGTATCGGCCTCCATGGTGTAGTTTCGTCAAATGGTCGACAACTCCTCCATATAATAGTTTAAGCTACCATCTTCCTCGGGGTGAAGCAGGAAATGGACAGTAGTGGATATAGTTGAAGCATGTTGAATTCAGTCGAGGAGATGGTGAAATTATTGTGGAAGTCACTGATTTTATATCGTAGGTTTCACTTTATCAAAACTGAAGCTACACTGGCGCAAGCGGTATTGCAAAAATTGATCATGTGCTTGCCACTGAAGCTAGTTTTTTCACACAGAATTTACACGAGGTGAAAATCACTATCACCAAAATATCGGTGTGATCTGATACTGAAAATTCTCGGCCTTTGCACGGCACGATTAATATACGTTGGATTGCAATTGTAGAACGCACTGTGGATGATTGCTATTTCTTGCTTTTGTAAGATATTTCGATGCACACTTTCTTACCATTTGACGTCACTCGGACCATGTGCTCTGTAGCACAAAAATATGAAAACCACCGTTTTAGGTGAAAATAATTCACTCGCGTTACTCAAACGCCTTAAATATGACTGCACAAGTACTGTGGTGCTGAAAATATAATTGGTGTCAGGCGATTTACGCCGATAATGGACTCCTTAGTCCTTCAATGTTACTGGTGCACTCGTGGTCTACACGACCGGCACAAAATCACGTTGTTACGCGTCAAACGTACAGCAGGGAGTAAGCTGGGCTCGGAACGACAGGTTCCGGGGTCGATAACTTCCGTAGTCGAGTAGTGACTACTTAAATGAGCGTCGCGTTTCTGCGAGGATATACCGTTATTATTACCATAATTAAATGATTATTAGGCCTATTCATATTGGCTAATTATGCAGAATTACCATATATTAATTGCTCAAGTATGCACATCCGAGATTAAATCTCCAATCATGTAGAAAAATCTTCCAAGCATCAAGACAAAGTCAAAGGAGCTCCTGAAGCGGTGGCGTGCTTCGAGGATGCGTCCACATATTCTCTGTTAGAAAAATCCATGCTTCTTACAAAAACTATCACCAGCATGAGCGTTGGCGGGCTCAATATGCACATACATACAACATTCTGGTACCGACAGTAGTGGCTACGCTGGCTAAAGCGCGGCGTTAGGTCATGGGGCCAAGCTCTCTGCTGACTCGGTAGACGCGTAGGTTCGAGCCCCACCGTCGGCTGTCCTTGAAATGGTTTTCCGTGGTTTCCCATTTTCAACACCAGGCAAATGCTGGGACAGTACCTTCTGACAGGCCACGGCCACTTCCTTCCACGTCCTTGCCTACTTTCATCCATTCATCTCATCTCTCATCCCGGCGCGCAGGTCGCCCACGGGCGTCGACTAGAAAGACCTGCACTTGGCCTCTCAGGAGGCTACACGAAAAAAAAAACCATTCTGGTATTATGGTAATTTGCAAATGGCAAGGAAATTTATTTCTTAATGTCAGGAATTTGAGATAGTTTACTCTCCAGAGTCGCAGCGTGCTACAAGCAGACACGAGACTTGACAACCATTTAATTGCTATTTGAATAATCAAATGAGCAATGGTAGTTTTATTATTCCCTAAGGAATTCTGTCAAGAAAATTAAATGAGTGTATTAAGAAAGCTTTATTCAAGAAATCAATAGTATTTCGAAAGTCGGTTACTGTCTGACTGAAATATATTGACTGAGTTATTGGCATCACACCCATGTCGGCACGGGATTTAATGTATGTCACATATATCAAATGTTAGTAGACTCTTTGACGATTTCTAACCGATTTGAAAATATCTTGGTGTGACTGAAGTTATTGTTCTCGACATATGATCGCCACTCTCATTGTGGATTTGTATTTACTTAGGAATAGAGGATTTGAATGAGTTTTTAAATGGCATGGATTCTGTCTTGAGGAAGGAATTCATGGAAAAAAATAATAAATGTAATACAAAAATATTGGAATGCAGCCGAAATAAATCAGAAACCCCTATGGACGTCGAATTGTCAGATGAAAAGGTAAAGTATGTAGGAGACTTCTATTACATAGGAAGCAAAATAACCAGTGACGGACGAAGCAAGGAGGATATAAAACAAGATGTTCAGTAAAGAACATATAGCCTACTTTTTCCTAAATGCATGGGTATTGTTATAACTTTTTGTCCTTTTGAAGGAGTATAATTGAATGCTGGTTGTAGTAGCTTGTAGAAATACTATGTGTTATACGGATAATAAAAATGAATATGAGGTGCCCTTTGCTAGTGCTACCTCTGTAAAAAATTTCATTCAATTCGGTTTCACCGTGTTTTAATTGATATAGTGAATCGATTTGCACACATAAATGGCCGCTATCTGCAAACTATTTGGCTGATGACCTTGTAGTTCAGTCAAAAGATGCTTCCCACAAAAAGGTATGTGGTTGCAAAATTTGGTAGAGATCAAATAATTAGGTTGTTCATAATTTGATTTAAGCTTTTAACATTTGGGTGGCCGCCATTACGTTTCCATCAAGTTGGCGGCAATATAAAGCATAACACTGAGGTGACCTTGCTATTGCTACCTCTGTACCAAATTTCGTTCCATTCGGTTTCACCGTGTCTGAATTAATAGGGGGAATAAATTTGCACACAAACATGGCCGCCATCCGCAAACTATTGAGCTGATGACCTTGTAATTTGGTCAAGGGATGCTCCCCACATAAAGGTATGTTGTTGCAAAATTTGGCGTAGATCGGATGATTAGGTTAGTCGTAATTTGATTTAAGCTTTCAACATTTGGGTGGCCGCCATTACGTTTCCGTCCAGATGGCGGCGATATAAAACATGACACTGAGGTGCCCTTTGCTAGGGCTACCTCTGTACCAAATTTCGTTCAATTTGGTTTCACCGTGTTCGAATTGATAGGGGGGGGGGCAGACATTCAGAGTACACATACTCACAGACACACAGCCTCACAGACACACACACAGACAGACACACAATTTGTTTGCCCTGTGTTGATCTCATAAGTCTACTTTCATTTTTTGCAAAAATCGAAAGTAGGATAAAAATAGGTTTGCACAGGCAGGGAAAGCATTTCTACAGAAAGGAAATCTGTTGACATCGAATATAGATTTAGGTATAAGGAAGTCATTTTCGAAAGCCTTTGTCTGGAGCGTGGCACTCTATGGAAGTGAAACTTGACTGTTCGCGCAGCATAAAAGAGTAGAATGAAAGCGTTTGAAATGTGGTGTTACAGGAGAATGATGAAGGTCAGATGGGTAGATAGGGTTACAAATGAAGAGGTATAAAGACGAGTGAGAGAGGAGAGATGTTTCTGACGACTGCTAATGAACAGAAGAGATAGGAGGTAGGACACATGGTAAGACACCCAGGAATAGCAAAGTTAGTTATGGGAGGAAGGGTCGAGGATAAGAACTGTAGGAGTAGATCAAGGTTAGAATATGTTTAACAGATTGCATCGGATAATGGGTGTGGTAGCTATGTACTGTAGAGATGAAACGATTAGTTCAGGACAGGGAAACATGGAATGCTGCATCAAACCAGTCAAAAAACTGAAGAATCAAACAACAACAACAACAACAAGGAAGATAAATTTTTCACAATTGTCTTTCCCGTTCTTGAATGATTTGATCTATTGTGCTCAGTTTGTATTAGTTATCTTCGCTACGCGTCTCAAACGCTTCATGAAGTTGTCCAAAGATAATTCGATGTTTTCTGCTTATAACTGAGTTAGTTATTGTTGTTTTAAGGGGCGGAACTACGAGGTCATCTGCCCCTTAACTGAATTAAAGCGTGCCAATGAAGTGTGTTGGATGTTCATGGCCATTCACGATAATTGGAATAAAGTATACTACAGTTTGATATACTAATTATAATATCGCTGGCAACATACTCATATTATGTTAATGAATGTGATTTTTGAGCCTATTTATCCTCAACCCTTCCTTTTTTAACTAAGTTTGCTATTCCTCAGTGTCTTAGTAGGTGCCCTACCAACCTATATCTTTTCATTAGCAGTCGCCAGAATCTTCTCTCCTCTAACACTCGTTAATGCCTCACTGTTTGACCCCCCTTCTACCAAACTAATCTTCATCATTATCCTGTAACACCACATTTCAAAAGTTTCTATTCTCTTTTCTGCTGCGCCAACAGTCCAAGTTTAACTTCCATAGAGTGCCACGCTCAAGACAAAGGCTTTCATTAATGACTTTCTTACACCTAAATCTGTATTTGATGTCAACAGGTATATTTTCTGTAGAAATGCTTTCCTTGCCTGAGGAAACCTACTCTTTATGTCCTCTTTGCTTTGCCCATCACATGCTATTTTGCTCCCTATTTTACAGAAGTCTCCTACTTCCCTTCACATTTTGCCTGTCAATTTGACGTCAATAGGGGTTTCTGAATTCTTTCGGCTGCATTCAATTAATTTTGTTATACATTGTATTGATTTTCATCATGAATGATGTTTTCAAAGCGGAGTCCATACCAATGAAATCTTAATTGAAATCCTGTGGTGAATCGGCCAAGATGGCGATGTCATCAGCAAATCTCAGAGTTGAAATTATTTCTCCATGAATCTTTACTCCTACTTATCTCTAATTTCCTTACGATGCTTGTTCAATATATAGATTGAATAGTATGGGTGATAAGTTGCAGCCTTGCCTTACACCTCCCTGAATACCTGCTTCTCTGTCGTGTCTTTCACCTCGAATAACTGTCGTCTGGTTTCTGTGTAGAATGTAGATCACCCTCCTAACTCTGTACTTTATCCAATCCCTTTCAAAATTTCAAACAACTTACTCCAATCAACGTTATAAAAGCATTTTCCAAGTCCACAAATGCCATAAATTTTCTCTTAATTTTCATTATTGTACCTTCCAAGATCATCCTAAAGCCCGTATTACACCACACTCGTTGGCATGGAAGCCTCTACTAGTACGGGTATACACGCTGTTATAGTCGCATCTCTTAACGTGTGATTTGTACCTTCTACGCTAGGTTCTGCCTTCGATGACAGCTTCCATACAACTCATAGAATTAAACAGGTGCTATTTTTCCCGGCAGTTTGCATGGAAGATTGAGTGCAAGAGCCAATCGGATTGCTTTTATTTTTCTAGTCGAGTTCCTTGCGGCAATATTAGCAAATTGATGTGTTATGTAGGTAGACCTGCGAAGTAAATAGACCAGAACGATGTTATATTTTCTCTGAAGGGCGTCAAGCCCTTACCATATATAGTAAATACAGGAAGTGTCTTATTAATAATCTGGGATAAAATACTGTGGTATTTAAATTCTAATAGTTATCACGAATTTTGAATTTGATTTTGGATTTTGAATAGGAATTAGAGAAAATATAAATTCAAATGAGAGAAAAGAACAACTCTCCCTACCAATGTTTAGGCTATCGTTCAAATCGTTCTCGTAGATTATTTGAATAAAACTGGACTGAAAACTTGCAGTATGAGTTAGGTACTATATAATAAAATAATGAAAAGGAAGTAAAGTTTTTCTACGTTGTATAACCTAGAACCCGGAAGATTTTAGTCAGTGAGAAGGAACGATACCACTCGTACATATTTCCAACTAACTTAACCCGTATGTTTAAATATCCAATTACTACACTATGATCTTAAATACTGATTAGAATGCATTCATTCAGTACCTGACATGTTTTCAAATTTACTTAAAGCAAGTTTCAGGACCGCTTTGCGTTAATAATGCATGTACCAATTTTGCAAATCGGTACATGTTCATCTTATCTTCGAGACGCAGCAAGAGCTCCAGGTCTGACCAGATTATCATGAGGGCATACACCAGGCCCCTTCTGAGAATTCCTTCGCCAATCCGGCGCCTGACTGTTTGTGAAATGGGTTCGCCGAGCCCTTTCTGCCAGGATTTGTGCCTTTGTGTGTCCTGTCACTTATAGGCTTATCGTGATAGACACTTGTCAAGGGAGATAAATCGAGCTTTGTGTCTGCAAACTTTGGAAAAGCGAACATTTACTGCCAGCTTCATTCGCCAAGCTCTTATTCTGAGAAAAATCTTACAAAGGACATTGTGTAACGCCTCGACTCCTAGAAGGTTTCTACGCAGTAACCTGTATGGGCTGATATTCTATAGTACCCACTCAAGACCTTGAACTCTGGCTTTGTTTTGGCCGGTTGAGCGACTGGTCGCAGTTGGTACTACTGGAGGGTTGTGGTGGGGGTACGCTGATATACAAGGGTGGAATCTGTGACTAAAAGGACAGTACGAGAGGAAGGTTGGTGACGGAAGGACTTAAAAGCGATCGCCTCCGGGGGAACTAAAGCCAGCTCCTCCGGAGGGCTGAAATAAACCAGGTGGTATGAACTTTTGGTTAGAAGG
The DNA here is from genome assembly GCA_946902985.2 of Meconema thalassinum. Taxonomy (NCBI): domain Eukaryota; kingdom Metazoa; phylum Arthropoda; class Insecta; order Orthoptera; family Tettigoniidae; genus Meconema; species Meconema thalassinum. The sequence continues at coordinate 1,072,444,326 of OX336389.2, forward strand.
GGCAACCTTTCGGTGGAACACTAAACTGTGTCATTTTGCTATGTCGTTAAGACCATGTGACGGTGGACCATACTGACATTTTATTCTAGTATATTAGCATGTAATATTTTGGAAGGGTTTGTATGATTTGGGGGGACCTTTATATGTAATTACTGCAGTATGGGTTATTATTGCCCTATTTCCGGTTAGCTGGATGGGAACCTCGTGGACTTAACCTTGGTCAGATAGGCTTCAGAAGACAGTCAGTGCTGGACTCTGAAGTTTCTCAGACGCTTTCGTTCACTAAGGAACACGTTTGTTGCTTTATGCAATTTGTTTGTGAAACGCCACCAGGCCTAAATTTCATGTTGTTATTTTCCTTGTATCCTTGCGGGTGAAACTACCCTCAATTCTGTAATTATATTAATCGTATGATGGGGAAAAGTAATTCTGCCAACTGGGCAATGTCTGACTTTTATTTTATTCACAGCATTATCCGTAACTTGCATTACCTTTAAATATAAGCCTAAGTTAAGTGGTTTAGGGTTTTAGTTGTAATCTAATCATGATTTAATTGTATCTTTTGATTTTCATTATAATTTGTTATTGAGATGTTTTTTTTTTTATTGACGGCAGTCAGTAGGAAGATTGTTTCTTTTCCCTTCATCATGTGTGGCAAGATTAGAATTATCGCCCTTTCTGGGTACGCCCAGCTTTCCATTCAACAAGCTGGTCTTGACACATGCTTCGTCCCGCCTTATCTTTTCTCCTAATTCAAATCGGGGATGTTCTTGAAAACCACGAAAATTTGGAACATTCACTCCTAGGTTTTATTTGCTGTGAACTCAGCTGACCTAGTGAGTAATTAAATTAGCCTTTTCATGTGTTTTTTTATTATTAATTCTGGGTGTGGTAATGTCATGTGATCATTTATCTCGATACGCTGATATTATTATTATTATTATCACGTCTTGGGTAATCAGAAGAGAAAGGGGGGGGGGGGTGAGAGCCTGTTACAATGGTAGCAATGAGCATGGTTTGTTCTGTGATCTTGCCATTAGCAAATAATCCTTCCTATTGACTGATTGCAGTAATTAATTAAAAATTAAATTCAGTAACTTAATTATTAAAATTAAATTCCGTAACTTAATTAATGTAGATTGGGCCCTCCTTATTAATCTTTTCTCCACATAGGTAGGATTGATTTAAACTCTGTGTAATGATTAATTTGTGTTCTGTTACATGAAATTTATGTACGATGGCTTCCCGCAAAATCATCGTGAAATACTTATCGGATGAAGAGGTAACCTACGAATTACTGTTACGTAACCTTGAAGTGCCCAGGGACGCAGAACAAGCGCGCCAGAGTCTAGAGTATGCCGTGAATTTTGCAGCAACCCTTCCAAAGCTGTCAACTGCTGAATTCAAACTCGGTGAGTCAAGGTTATGTGATGCAATTAGGGAAATTTGTAATGTAATTAAGTATTGTTTCAGTGAAGTAGAATGTAGCCCTGTTGATCTCACCAAATTGAAAGCTAGAATTGATTACCTATATCTCCGATGTGGGGATTTGTTACAATCTGATGAAGAACGTCCCATCGCCGATTTGAAAGGTCTATTAGAGGCCGAAGTTAATTTAGTGGAATGTGCTCAGACTTTGGACACTGTTAATCGTGTTAGTGGAAGTGGGGATTTATTGAATTCAACTCCTGCATGTAGCCGTAATGTCTCGACAAATCTAGGCGACAGTCTGGCTGAAAATGCCACTGGCCAAGTTGGTAATCCTGTCGCTGAACCTGCCGCGCTCCGTGGCAATGGAATAGCTCGCCTGCCCGACAGCTGTGAGAGTCGAGAGATTTTTCCTATTGTCGGTAACCGTGCTTTTAGTCATGAAACTGTGACAACAAATTCTGGGTTTGACCAGGCGCCGTTAGGTCCTGATACGGTGATACCAGTTTCGAATACCATTAACCCTAATGCTGTGATGACTTCTGTGCCAAATAATACCGGCAACGTAACTTTCAACCTCCCCGGACGCGAAAATTGTACTTGTAGTTGTAACTGTGTAACTTGTAACTCCTTCTCTGCTGTTGTAGGCTCGCCTCGTGTAAGGAGGTCGGTAATCGAACCCCAGTCTGTCTTAAATATCCCATCATCTAGTTGTAATCCTGTTAGTGTCGGTGCTCGAGAAGTAAATTCTAGAGATAATTCCGGGTCTGTTTCATCATTTAAAGTGCCGGGTAACTCAGGTCATCAGGGGCCTACAGTGACACAAAATTCTCCTCCCGAACCGGTTAGGGATTTAAATTCTGTTTATCGAGACTCTCAGGGGAGTGTTTCAAATTCAGGGCGTAACCTCGTTTCTTCATCTTGTTCCGGAAACCAAAATTATGTCCAAGGAAACCCCTGTGCCGAAATGCCGGGTCGTGACGTGTCCAATGTCGAGCATTCTAATTATTCTGTTTTTTCTAAGGCCAGCTTTGGTTCTGTCAGTCACCCCATTTTGGGTTTTGTTTCAAAGTTATCGGGTAAAAGTATGGACACGGTTGAAGGCGTTGTTGATTTTTTGAGAATATTGGTCGATATTCATGAGTGTGCTATCCAATTCGGTGTCAGCGACCAAGTGGTCTTTCAATTAATATCCTCCCATGTGTCCGATACGTTGGGGGCCTATGTGACTAGTGCCATGTGTGAAGGTTGGAGTGTGGAGAATTTTATGTCCGAGGTGTTGCGAGTATTTGTGCCCATCAGGTCGCTCGATACTGTGAAGGGACGTTACCTGTACCGAGCACAGGGTATTAACGAGGCGTTAAATTCATACATTGTGGACATATCCAGGTTCGTAAAAGTCTTTAGAGTAGATATGCCAGAGGCAGAAGTGGTAAGGCTTATTTTGGCTGGTGCTACGCCGGAATTTCGGAATTGCCTATGTGTTGGAACTAATCCAAGTACGATTAGGGAACTACGCGAAGCCGCTATTCAGGCCGAATCCGTGCGTTCGGTTGATATCATAAGGTATGCAACTAGCATGCCCCCTCCTTTCATTAACCCTGTTCCGTTTGTTCGACCTCCCTCGGTTCGACCACCACCTGGGGCCGGTCGTCCTTCCCATAATTCGCCTAGGGGTAGTAGTAATCGTCCTGTGACGTGCTTCAACTGTGGGCAGCAGGGCCACATAGCATGGAACTGTCCGGTAAAAAGAAATTGACTATTCCGAGACAAGCATCCTGAAATCCTCCTTGCCAAGGATCAGCGATGTGCATTGGGAAATAAGGTGACGAGGGATGATGCCAAAGTTATCGGAGCAAATGGTGTCTGTTCTAAAGTTTCTGATCTAGTTCTACCCTCTCCTATGGTTGAAATTGCAATTAATGACGCTTGTGTAATAGCTTTGTTAGACTCGGGAAGCGCTGCTTCATTGTTTAGCGAAAATTGGTATTTGTCTATGAAACTCATTTGTAAATTCAGTAACCTGTCAAATGTAGATGTTAAGTTGGTTTCTGCCAACGGTGCTCAATTGAACGTTCTTGGTTGTGTGAAGTTTAAGGTTCGGATTCATAAATTTTGTTGGAAATTTTCCTTTTGGGTCATTAAGAATTTGTCATGTCCTATTATTCTGGGCGCTAATTTTTTTGCTCATACTGGCTTACTGCTAGATATGCAACACGAATCATTCTGGTTCAGGTTTTGTTCTGAGGTAAAATTTAAATTCTTTTCTACTGCTGTCCCTAGCGCGACTGCTCATGTTGCCAACCGTGATGCTGAACCCGTCTTGTCCACCGGGGTTGAATCCTTGGATTTAAGTAATTTATCTGACGCTCAAGCTAAAGAGATTCGAGATTTGTGTGGGTATTTTCCCGAGGTGTTCACTGACGAATTAGGAATGACTAAGATCCTGGAGTATAAAATTGAACTGACGGATACTATACCCGTCAGGCATCCTCCCTACCGTTTGAGTCCACCCAAGATGTTGGAATTAAAGAAATTAATCGATCAGATGTTGCTAGATGGAGTGATTCGACCCTCTACATCAGCATATTCCTCACCTGTGTTCTTAGTACCTAAGCCAAATGGTGGTTTTCGGCCAGTCGTAGATTATCGTAGGTTAAACAAAAAGATTGTTTTAGAATCCATCCCTCTTCCTGATTTACATAGCTGTTTTTCCTGGTTCAAAAACGCCTCCTATTATAGCCTCATTGACCTGACGCAGGCATATTTCCAAATTCCGTTAGCTGAAGAATCTAAGCATCTGACTGCATTCGCCACCGATTGGAATCTCTATGAGTATTGCAGATTACCTTTTGGCATCTCTACAGGGGGCGCTGTGCTTAGTAGGCTTCTTGATCACGTGTTTTCTGGCATCAAATTTGATTATTTGTATCACTACCTGGACGATGTTGTTGTTTATAGCGAGACGTTCGAAGACCACGTGCGCCATCTTCGTGAAGTATTTGAGAGGTTAAAATCTGCTGGTCTAACCGTAAAGTTGTCTAAAGTGTCCCTTGCTAAACCTAAAATTGCCTTTCTTGGACATGTTGTTTCTGCTGAAGGTGTTTCGGTCGATGACTCCCGAACCCAAGGAATTAGAGATTTTGCACCCCCTAAAAATGTGAAAGGAGTAGCCCGATTCGTGGGAATGGTTGGCTTTCTGCGCAAATTTATACCCAATTTTGCACAGCGGGCGTTGCCACTTAATCATCTGCGAAGGTCTGACGTGAAATTTGAATGGGGTCCGTCGCAGCAAGCAGCTTTTGACGATTTGAAGGAGGCTCTGTGTAGCGCTCCTGTCCTCGCTGTCCCTGATTTCGGTAAGAAGTTTATAATCCAGACTGATGCGTCGCTCGGTGCTGTAGCTGCTGTGTTGTTACAAGAAAGTGAGTTAGGTAGACGACCTATTGGTTTTGCTTCTCGAACTCTGTCCCCTGCTGAAGTAAATTATTCCGTGTATGAGCTTGAGGGGCTCGCAGTGATGTTTGGACTGGAGAAATTCCGGATGTATGTCGAACATGTTCCTTTCGAACTTGAAACCGATAACCAGGCCCTGAGCTGGGTCCTGGCTAGACCTCGAACCACTGGGCGAATCGCCAGGTGGGCAACCCGTATTTCATCATTTCAGTTCACCGTTCGTCATATAAAGGGTTGTGAAAATGTCATAGCCGACTCCCTTAGCCGCATGTATGAAGAAGTTCCTAATAAATGTAAGAATCTTGTTCCCGAGGAAAATCATGAAAATATTTGTGCTGTGTCACTTAAGCGTCTCTATGGAGAAATTCCTGACAGGCGTGAAACTCCCTCTTTAGAGGAACCTGTTGTTGTTGGGGCTAATTCAGCTCAACACATGTTAGTAAATTCACCGTTATTGTTTGGAGACATTGCTAACCATCAGAAGGAAGATCCCGTCTTGTGTGATTTAATTGCTCGATTAGTTTCTGGAGAAGAGATAAAGCCTTATATTTTAAAGTCTGGTGTATTATGCTGTGTAACTAGGCGTGATAGAAAGCCTAAAGTTGTTTTGCCTACTCAGCTGATAAATGGCATGCTAATGTATTTTCACGAGTCACCCGCTGGAGGTCACCTAGGAATTTTCAAAACTCGACAGAAAATAAGGCAGTCTTTTGTTTGGAAGGGTCTCGATAAGGATGTGAGAAGGTTCGTGCTGGGGTGTCATGATTGTAAAGTGAGTAAGCCTACCGTCAGTGGTAAGGTTGGTAAGTTAGCTTCTGAATCTGCGTCTAGGCCCATGGAACGCTTGTATGTGGATTTCGTTGGACCCCTGCCGAGGTCTAAACTGGGTAACCGTTTTGCCTTTGTTTGTGTCGATGGTTTCTCTGGCTTTTCATGGATTTTTCCCACTAGAAATTGTGACTCTGCTACTGTCATAAGATGTTTAAAGTCTGTTTTCTCTTCCTTTGGTCCTAGTCAATACTTGGTGTCAGATAATGCCAAGGCCTTTGTTTCTCATCAGTTTAGAAAATTTTGTTTTGATTATGCTGTTTCCCATGTCACCACGACACCCTATTACCCCAACCCTAGTTTGGCAGAGAGAGTTAACCGAAATTTGAGAGCTGCACTTATCGCATATCATCGTGACAATCATGCCAAGTGGGATTCGTCATTACATTGGTTACCCTACGCTTTTAATACTGCTGAGCATGAATCCCATGGGAAAACGCCGTTCTCACTTATGTATGCGTTCGTCCCAAATTCCCCTCTAACGAATCTGTGGTCACTTCATGATCTGCTTCCTGACCAACCCTCTCCAGATCGTGTCAGAGAAATCTGGAAGGAGGCCAAAGCTGCTATAAAGATCTCGCATGATAAGCTGGCTGAGAGATATAATTTGGGCCGAAAACAGGGTGGATATTCTGTCGGAGATTTTGTCTATGCAAAAAACTTCTGGGCTAAGGCCCCAGGTCGTCAGGTATCAGGTAAGCTGCAGCCAAAATATGAGGGCCCCTATGAGATTCTGTCCTTTCCTTCTGAAGTAACAGTGTTATTAGAGGATCTGTCTAGGAAACGTGTTTTTAGGACTCATATATCGAATTGTAAACCTGCTAGTGAACGAGAAACTCGAGATGTGTAAAGGGTGAAATTATGGTGTTCTATTTCCTGTGAATGCGATGATATGAAGTTCAGAGCGATGGGAGATGGTCTAGTTGTTCCGCTGAAGTCAAATCTCTTATGTCATTTTTAGTAATCCTCAAGAAAGGCTGTGATCTGCTTCTGTTAGCTGAGTTTTGTTCATCGTATTCGTGGTTGATATTTTTGAGTAAATTTTTGGATAATTTAGTGATAATTTTGTTAGGTTGGTAGTGAAATTTCGATTTTATGTGAAAATAAGGTGTAATGCTTCAGAGTGATGCTCATTTCGCTGTGTTGTTCAGCTGCTGACGTGAGGGCTTTAGAAATTGTATCAGTGATCTGGAAAATCTTCGAATTGCAATCTCTTGTCGGTTGAAAATGTATCTGGTTAGGTTAGTCAGTAGGTTACTTGTAATCTGCGGTATATACTGTTAGACTGCTGACTTGCTGGTATTGTCACAACGTTCATGTGATTGTAGTTGGAATCATAGTTCATGTATCCCCGTATACTTGGGTGTGAAAAGAAAAAAAATAAGTTCGATTAGCATCAGCTTCGAGCTGGTAGCCAGGCTATAGCGTTAGTCAGTTGTTCTATGCATCGAGATAGTGTTGCACTGGGGATGTCGTACCTGTTCTGGAGAAATTTGAGGTATCTATTAGTTGGTGAGCTAACTCTGGTTCTGTGTAAGGTGCATTTTCTTTGGGGACTATTAACCACCCCGTGCATTTTGAAAATTTATCATTTTTGTCACCTCAGTGACCTTGTAATTCTGTGTGTGGAACATGATGCAGTGTGTGCGAGATGTTAAAGGTGGAGAACATGTGAATTTGGGGGGCAGTAACCGCCCCGTGCATTTAAAAAAATTATCATGCCATCACATCTGTGATCCTGTAATTCTGTATTTTGAGCATGCTGTGGCATGTCGAGGACCGCTAGGTTAGAGAATCTGAAGTTTTGAGGATATTAATCACCTTGTGTTTGTAGAAATGTGTCACATGACACCTATGGGTGTTCGTTGTAGTGAGGTAGATCTGTGTATGGGACCATGGAAGTGGTTTGTTGTCTGTGTGGGAGTAAACGTTATATGTAATTTGTGTTTTTTTTTATTTTTTTAAATGGTGGAGCCACGTTCGTTTAGGTATGTCTTGAAAATTGGTTGGTACCAACTTGAATTTGTGTCTAATTCTGCTGAGCTATGTGCTTTGGGTGTAGAATTAGTGTAGCCTCTGCACCGGGCTCGTAGTTGTTGTTGGTTTGATATTGGTTGGGTTCCGTGCCTAGAAGATGGCATCTTGATTTTGAGAAGATGTTTTAATTTTGAACACTTGGTGTAACTGTAGTAAGTTGGTTCTCAGGATAGGTGTGATCACCTTGGTGTCCTGAGTTCGGTTGGTCATCCTACAGGAACTCTTGGGAGTTTGTAGACTGTTAGGATGCGTTGGCGAGTAGCGATGAAGTTATTTGGTGAAATTTGGTTAGGTGCTTGTATGTGAATTGGTTGGATCGTGGTGTCTATTGTTTAGCGTGGTCTCCCCATTTGGTTATTGTTCTCGTGGAAGGTAGTTGCTGTTTTCTGTCGTTCGTCGGATGGCCACCGTGGACGGTTAGGGGCAGCGACTGGTGAAATGAGACAGTGGCTTTTGATATTCATTATGCTTTTATATGTGTCACATACCTGAGACGATCCATATGGTTTGATTATGGTATGTTGTGTTTCTTTTAAAATGTTTTGGTGTTTCCTAAATGTGTTCTGTTTTCCTACGGTACTGCGTGAGGCCATCAAAGTAAATGTAAATTCATTTTTGAGTATGTTTAACTGTTTTGGAAGGGTACCAGTGAGTTCCCCCTTGCTTTATTTCTATTTTGATGGTGTTGCCCATGAAAATTTCAGGGAATTTCGGTGGGAAAATATCTGAAATTTTGTAAATATTATGGTTTCTGGATGTTTTAGTCAAAAATTGATTGATATAAGTTGATTTAGTTATTCTTGCTAAGTATTGTAGTGAACTTTCAATTAAGCTTGTTAACGTCAGTCATATCGTATAGTTGGTTGCCCCTTTCGTGTGTTTTTCATACTTCAGTGGACCTTTAATTATGCCCTGGACACTATCTCTTTGCGCAGAACCTTGTTTGAAGCATCAAGTATCCCTTGTGATTTGAAAGACTCTTAAGTGTACTTCGATGGCACACTAATGCTTCGTGTGATGTTTTTTTTTATCCTTCCTGGGATAACTTCAGCTGTTATGGGCTGGTTGGCTGGCCTGGAACGTTTGTTCCCTCTAAGGGAACTGTATTTGGACCATACGCTGCTGTTCTGATGTGTGTTTCAGTGGTCACTATGTGGGACGTGTACTACCAATCTGGGCCCAGTTTGGAGGTACCATCTAGGTCCCATGGCATCATTCTACCCGAGGTAGCTACTTCAAGGTCCGCTGGCGGAGATTGGAGTAGCCTCTTCAGCTGCCAAGAGACCAGCTGGACACCATCACCCTGTTCATCATCTCCCCATCGTCTTCCTTTGGAGGAGGAGGATGTACCAATTTTGCAAATCGGTACATGTTCATCTTATCTTCGAGACGCAGCAAGAGCTCCAGGTCTGACCAGATTATCATGAGGGCATACACCAGGCCCCTTCTGAGAATTCCTTCGCCAATCCGGCGCCTGACTGTTTGTGAAATGGGTTCGCCGAGCCCTTTCTGCCAGGATTTGTGCCTTTGTGTGTCCTGTCACTTATAGGCTTATCGTGATAGACACTTGTCAAGGGAGATAAATCGAGCTTTGTGTCTGCAAACTTTGGAAAAGCGAACATTTACTGTCAGCTTCATTCGCCAAGCTCTTATTCTGAGAAAAATCTTACAAAGGACATTGTGTAACGCCTCGACTCCTAGAAGGTTTCTACGCAGTAACCTGTATGGGCTGATATTCTATAGTACCCACTCAAGACCTTGAACTCTGGCTTTGTTTTGGCCGGTTGAGCGACTGGTCGCAGTTGGTACTACTGGAGGGTTGTGGTGGGGGTACGCTGATATACAAGGGTGGAATCTGTGACTAAAAGGACAGTACGAGAGGAAGGTTGGTGGCGGAAGGACTTAAAAGCGATCGCCTCCGGGGGAACTAAAGCCAGCTCCTCCGGAGGGCTGAAATAAACCAGGTGGTATGAACTTTTGGTTAGAAGGGGCAACCTTTCGGTGGAACACTAAACTGTGTCATTTTGCTATGTCGTTAAGACCATGTGACGGTGGACCATGCATTCATTCAGTACCTGACATGTTTTCAAATTTACTTAAAGCAAGTTTCAGGACCGCTTTGCGTTAATAATGCAAATCAACAGCAAATATTACTCTGAAACGACAACCCTCCTCCATGTTTTATTTCTTACAACTTGGCGCACAATATGCTAGCGTATGATATACTTCGGTCATAAAAGCAGGAGTACTGACGAGTGTGAACAGAATCATACTGAATTTTCTACCAGACATCACAACAGCTTCCATGCCAGCGAGGGTCGTGTGATACGGGCTTAAGACTAAATACAGCTTCCCTTCTTCCTACGTTTTCAAATTGGTCTTCACCCAACTCGGTTTCCATTTGTCTTTCCATCCAGTTGTAAATTTTACTTACAGTAAATTCATCTATTGAAACTTGTAACGTAACAAAGTAACTGATTTACGTTGCAAAACAGCGAATTCGCTACTTCACCATAGCCAATTGCAGAAACGCCTAATATTCGAACGAGTGGGCGAGTTCATTGCAGCTCTTCACTTTGCCACGACATCCGCGACCCAAAACAGCATCGGAAACTGCGGGAAAGAGAAGGTCAATTTGCTGCAAATTCATTAGTTTATCTCCGTATCTTGGGAGTATGTTTGTGGTCTGGTAAACGTTCCATCCTTAACTTTATTAAGTGCTGAAATCCATTACGTATTAATAATCAGTGTTCTTCATCTTAAGCCTACTTCTCACATTTTGGACGAAAGGTTAAAATGTGGACATATGAGATCAATTTGGGGCCATGTGTTGTGCCTGACTGTCTGTCTGTGCATGGATCTGTCAACCCTATCAGATCCTATCAAACCCAAATTTAGTTTGAGTGATGAACTATGTCAGGACACCTCAATGCCAATTATAAAATAACACAATTTAAATTTGAACTCAAAGTTGGATCTCATAAAGTAAGTATGAAACCTGTTCCAAAATTAGCACGCATATAGTCTATACTATTCATATTCATTCAGAGCAGCCCCTATATGAGGGTCTTGCCAATGTGATTCTACGAGGGCCAATAGTTCTAATTTTAACTGTATGTAACACATGTACTATCTGATGGACTTCATACAAATTTTGTAAATGCAATGCATAAATGAACATATTTTTGGAGTCGCCAGAGCTGTCAACTGTTCATAATGCAGGGGCGTGTTGGTGCAGCGGTCAAGCTGTTGGCCTCTCACCAAGGTGGATCGGGATCGATTCCCGGTCAATGCATGTGAGTTTTTCGGAATTAAATGCCATGTCTGTGGTTCGTATTCCACGTAAAAATGAGGTCCCGTGGCTCATGATCGCATGATTAACGGTCACGTAAAACTAAAAGCTTCCTTTGTTCATAAAGCTCGCTAGAATTTTGAACTATAGTCTCAACATCGCAGAAAGTATGCATGCAAACAGTTCCAAACTCCGCATACGTAAAGAACGTAATATTTCTGACTAATTTTGAGCAACTCATGGACAGTCCTGCCAACAATTCTACGCGAGCTGATGGATTCAAGGCTTAACTCCATCTAACTTCCATACTAACAAATTGATTCCAAGGAAAGTTTGCATATGCAACGCATATCTTAGGAGATATAATTGTACAGTTACCAGTGCTGCCAACTGTAAAAAATAATGCTCACAAGTCATTTGAATCCTTACTCAGTATCTCAGAAACTATGCATGAAGCCAATTTGAGTCTTCGTACTCTATTGGGCCAAGTTGGTTTGGATTTAATGTCAGTGTTAACAATATTACATAAGAAGTTCACGTTTAAATACACTTACCTCCATACGAATTGATGGATTTCAACCAATTTTCGCAAGTGCATTGCATGATTATCGTGTTCGAAGTCGTTTTTAGTTTTGCCATAACAAACGAAATTTAAATGTGTTTTAGTCGGTCAACACGATTGTACCCAATTGCAATGGGTGCGATCCCCTAACCCTGAAAAAGAGTATATGAGATTTAAAATATCACTTGGATGAATAGTTTGGATCATCAAGTGATCATCATCAGATCCCTTACACTCAGGTTATTAGATCTATGACTACGAGTATGTGGGTGAAGATATTTACAATATTTATAATATTAGTTACCGGTACAGAAGGTTTTTGTAAACTTGCGCAACTTGTCAGGATTTGTTAGTTTTATGTGATTGGTGTTCTGATATTATTGGTGGCTGTTGACCTTCAAGTTAACTGTTAAGTGTGATAATCTGTAATGGTTATCAAATAGTCTGGTTGGTGCTTGTAATTTGGAAGTGGATTAAATAACTTAGCTGGTTATTTGGGTGAAGTATTATCAGTTCTCGATACAGCTTCTGTCACTGTTCGTTACTGTACGAGAACACATAGAAGCCTACTGCTTTATTAAGACAAATAGTTATAACTATACCCATCCATTTGGGAGAAAGGAGGCTATAATACTGTATGTTCCTTACTAAATGTCTTGTTGCAATTCATCCGGTACACCTGATGATACTGTTGTAAAAATAAATGTTCTAAATTCCCGCAATATTTCTTCGGTTATGAAAGATCATTTAAATGGTGCCCTCAAGTTTTCATTAAAATATATTATTTAAATTCTGTGAGACTTTTAGCGTAGAAAAGTATCAGGGGATGATTATGTTCTTAAAATTAATTGGGCAATCCAAGCATCATAAAATATTTAACCATGCCTTCTTGAACGCAGGCTGGGAAATCCAAAAATGTGATTCCACCTGCGTTGGCCGGAGTGATCACAATCGATGGTCTCAGTAGAAAAGTAGATTCGATCCTACTGTTCATATGGTGTATTTCTTACATATATTACGTTTACCTTAAACGTGCCGAACACTGTAGCCAAACATTCTAAAGCATGAGAACAGTGTTTGGAATTTCCAGGTTGGAATTCCGGAGCTGAGAGTGTCCCTCTAGAGTGCGGTTTTCTACACTTCCTCCGGGATGCAATGGAAAATTACAGTATTTCGATTCCTACGGCACCTGCCCTATCCTATATCCCAATAACTATAACTATAACAGCACTGTTCCAATATCAGTGATATACTGCATGTATTTCAGTACACTTGCAATGTTAATGTTCCTAGTTGCTCAGAGCTTGCCTAACTTCACATATGGCATGATCTAGTCGGCATAATACAAGACACATTTTCAGCGAGTAGTATAAACTCACTACTGAAAGTGAATAAGTCAGAGTTCTTCGACACAACTCTACTTTTATTAACACGGCCTCGCGCACGTTACAAGTAGGCCTATGCTAGCGATACGTATTGTGAAAGACGCTAGATTGCTGTTCTGCCCTCGGCAGAGATACTTAATAATCTGTCTTCCCCATGCAGTCCGCAGTTTCACGAAGGGTGAACAGCCCCCTCTCCAGCGGTGCGTAGATCGATAAATCATGTCCTTAGCGCATAATCAAAATGGCTTTCATATTTCATAAAATCTTGCAAATGAAAGTAACACTTCAGAAATGTTATACAGTATCAATACAACTTGAATAAATGCTGAAAAGCATAAATTAACTTCTCTTCCTCGTTGTTATCAATAAAATAATCCTTCATTAGTCAATCAATAACTTGGATCTATGCGTAACACATGTTCTGAACATCGGGCTTGCAACTGAACTTCGGTAGTTCTCGGCACGGCTCGGAGATCGCTTAACGGCACTCACATCAGCTGCCGTGACGTACCTCGCCTGCCAAATTCCGCGTTGCGTTTCAAAACAAATCTCGCAGTGCAATGTACTACAACTTACGCTTGAGGATAATGGTACATTTTCCTCCTGACATCTTACATAAAAGAAAAAAACTGCTTTTATGTATACGTCATAATGCATTCTTATGCTATGTAGCTTATCCTCAATGCGTTGTTATACAATCTTCTTGTAGTACCTCCGCATGTTCTTTGCATTGTTTCGACCGATGATTTCTGTACCATTTATGTTAGTCACTTCGTAACAGTTGTTACCAAATACACGAGATATTCGATAGGGGCCGTAGAAGAAAAATTAGAACTTAGTGTAAAAATTCTTCGCTACGTCTGCCTTGGTGGGTTTTCTGATAAAAATTAAATAATTTCTTCGAAATGGAGGTCGATAGCGCTTAAGTCTGACCCGTTTTTGCCGCTTCTCGGCTGCGTTCATAAGGTTTTCACGTACAGCGTGAATCCTTTCCTGCCTAGTGGATTGAACATCCTCAGGAATGTAACTCGTTGCGTTCTTCCACGCTCTGACGGGTTTTATGTTAAGGTGAACGGTCATGGGCACAGTGCCATCCCGGCATTTGCCCGAAGACGAAGTGGGAAACCATGGAAAACAACTTCGAGGATGCCTGAGGTGTGAATCGAACCCCCTCTACTCATTTGGACCACCCGAGGCTGAGGAGACCCCGTTCCAGTCCTCATACCACTTTTCAAATTTCGTGGCAGAGCCGGGAATCAATCCCAGGACCTCCGGGGCGGCAGCTAACCATGCTGACCGCTACACTACGGAGGCGACCTTGTAGTAAGTTACCAAGGTATTCTGTAAGAGAGCACAGACTGCGTGCACTTTCAATCACTCTTGACGACCCACGTAAGCCGGATTCATTTATCTAAGAGGTACTCATGGCAAGAGGACTTGAAGAACTTCGAGTGTTTGAGCTTCTGATATTGATTGGATGGTTCCTCCATGTTCTTGTTCCTGTTGTTTGAGTCTTCAGTCTTTTGACTGTTTTGATGCAGATCTCCCTATCCTGAGACAATCGTTTCATCCCTACATAGCTACCACACCCTACATCCCAGGCAGTCTGTTTAACATATTCTAATGCGATAAATGAACGATCTCCAGTAGGAATGGCAGGTACCGGAATGTGCATTAAGCTTACCGTAGGAGAAAACAAAACAGAGAATTCTCTGTTGTAAACATTCATTCTTTGAAGGTTCGGAATTATGTCTTTTTCAGTCTCCATTAACAGTGATATGCTGTCTCCTAAGTTTGGTTATTGTATATCATTTGTGGAATGACCACCTTGTGGTAAAGCGGCTAGTATTCTTGACTCTCATCCCTGAGGTCCGGGCTCAATTCCTGACTATGCCAAGTAATATAATTCTGGTCTTAGTGCTGGCACGTGGTACACTTGGACACCTGAGACAGACCTGATAAGAGGTGGGCTTGAATGCCGAATCAGCCAACCTAGAAGTGGTTTCCCAGTTCTACGCCAAGCCAGGATGGTTTCTAACTGAAGGCAATGGCTTCCTCCTTCCCAATCCTCACCTCAGTTAACAATTACACACACTACTACAGAAACCACAATAACACAGGTTATTAGACACAGAGACTAAAAGCACATGGGACTGAAATGACTACGAAATAAAAAGCCCTTAAATGAAACAACAACAACAACATTAACAAGATTCGTGAATTAGTCCAGATAAAAGGTACTCATGGCTGCGGTTTTCACCAGATAGACATGTTACCCTCGCAGCTTCACGCTACTGCTCTTATCGGTAAGCTCAGAACCCTGCGAGACAATACCTCAAACAGTTTACTAGAATTACAGTAGGCTATGTCTTGATATTACCAGTAAAACATTATGTATTAGCTGCGCACTTGACCTTGAGAAGCTCAGTGGTAAGATAGGGGCGGTTAGCAGTGCGGAAATCGTGCCGAATATTTCACTGGCTGAGAACATTGATACGCGCGACAACAGCAGGTTCCCTTAGACATTACTAGTCTAAGCCAGTGCCGCTTAGCGTGGTAAATGTTTTACACTGCAGTAGTATGCAGGAGGAGGGAGATGGGTAAGTGCAGAGCTAGCTGCCGGTAAATATGGTTACTGCGATTTCACTTGTATAGCCGCAAATAAATGTGCTTTCCACATTAAGGTCTACGAGGTAACTGTGCAGTCGAAATGATTTGAATTTGAAGACCAAGTCGATCTTCTATTGCCCCTTTTTTAAGCCCCGCAGTGTAGCCGTGTGCGTATGGTTGCCCACAATGACTACGATGGGAAACTGTAGCAGAGTCAGATATCTGTGGTTCGTATCCCACCACCGACAGCGACCAGCCTGAGTGTAGTTCTCTGCATTTTACTTCACACTCCTGCCACAAAATGCTCATTTTTAGGGGCGTGAAGGCGTGATGGTTAAGCTGTTTTCTTCTCACCAAGGGGGATTGGGTTCCATTCCCGGTTACTGCATGTGACATTTTTGAAGTGAACTGTCACGTTCTGTGATTCGAATTCCACGAAAACATTAGGTCCTGTGAGATTAGCGGTCACGTGCACCAATAAACTTCCTTCCTTTGTTTCAGCACCTTATTTAAAGTCCCGAGGAACCTACCCCAAGCCCTTACCTTAATAACTATAGTTACTTACACTACTATAGTCACCACAGAAACACAGGTTACAAGCTAATGGCAACACACAACCAACTATAAGGGGCTGATGACCACGATGTTCATAGTCCCCAATATGGAGCCCTGTTGTCAGTTTTTGTGTGTTTAGCGTATTTGTATTTATGAAAAAAAGGCATATGAGGTCACTTTTGTCCGTGCGTGTGTGTGTGTGTGTGCCCCCTCATAAAATCTAAATGTCCAATGCGTCTTCAATGAAACTAGGTAAGTACAGTACATACTACTACATCGTCCGACCTCAACCACGCGTTTTAAATTTTAATACGTTTCACCAATCCAACATGTCGGCCGCGGGAAATATTTCACTGGCATTCTATATCTCCACAAGAGTAACAGATATCACCCTGGCATTTTTTACGTTGATAAAGTGCACTAGTAGATGTCCATCAACGGTGAATGTTATAAACTTCTTAATGTTACGGCTGTGAGTTTGTGTCATCGCTCGCCGCATGAGTCACAACTGCCCCAGGGCTGGGCTGTGGCCTGCCTCCTGTATTGCGTGTGCCTTATGCAACAGGGCTACTGGACAAAGGGGTAGTCCAGAATATTCGTGACTGGACCAGCGATGGAAACCTCGAGAAGCCGTGAACCCTGGATGGATCTAGAAGCATTTATTGAGTCACCGGCCTGCTATATAAGTGCGACCTGTCTAGCAGTTGTTGTTGTTGTGTTTTACGAGCTAGTGCGAGCGATTATCTTGTGCGACATAAGTGTGGTGACGAAGTGCTGTGCGAGTTACGAAATCCAGTGACATTGTTTCTCCAGCTTGTGGACAGCGAAATAGCCTGCAGCAAGTGATCGTAAGTAATTGTGGTCGGTGAACATAATGGAGAGGAGCAGGTAGTTTCTGTCAAGGCCACCGTACTCATTAGGACGGATTAACTTCTGTGATCTGTTGACAAGTGGAAGGGCCAAGAGCGCTCAAGGAAGAGACTTGAGGAAACTGGAGTAAGGCTCCTAATTGCTTGTATTTGCTGATTAGTGTAATTTTCTGGCCACAATAAAGTTAATTATTTCTTTAAGCAGTAATTGGTGTTGTGCTTTGTACCCCCACCGTAATCCAGTTAACAAAGGTGCCACTAGGGGGTGGCACGTAACAACTGGTGTCAGAAGCGGGATTACGAGCTCATGCACAACACCTGACGGTCCTGGTTTCAAAACCCGAGCAGGTCATTTTCTCTAATTTTCCTGTGAGTGCATGCCCTTTACAAGACAAACAACTAAAATGGAGGAGAAATTGGCAGCATTGCTAGAAAAGTTAAATGGCATGGAAACCAAGATGGAGGACGGCCAGAAGAATTTAACCAAGGAGCTAACTGCCAAATTACTGTAGAAGACGGCCAGAAGAAGCTAGAAGACGGCCAGAAGAAGATGGAGGACGGCCAGAAGAAGTTAGCCGAGGACCTAACTGCCAAACTAGAAGACGGCCAGAAGAAGATGGAAGACGGTCAAAATAAGCTAGCGGAGGACCTGAAGAGGATAGAGGACGACCAGAAGAAGATGGAAGACGGTCAGAATAAGTTGACACAGGACCTGAAGAAATTAGAACTGGGTCTGCGTGAGGAAGTCACGGCAGTGGAAAAGAAGTTCGACACCTTACAAGTGGAAGTTGCCGAGATGCGCCAACGCCCGCTGATGGGGGTGGAGGAGAAATTCAACGTCTTACAAAAGGAAGTTGCCGAGCTGCGCCAACGCCCACTGACGGGGGTGGAGGAGAAATTCAACGCCTTGCAAGTGGAAGTTGCCGAGCTGTGCCAACGACCGCTGATGGGGGTGGAGGAGAAATTCAACGCCTTACAAGTGGAAGTTGCCGAGCTGTGCCAACGCCCGCTGATGGGGGTGGAGGAGAAATTCAACGCCTTACAAAAGGAAGTTGCCGAGCTGCGCCAACGCCCACTGACGGGGGTGGAGGAGAAATTCAACGCTCTACGAGAGGAAGTTGCCGAGCTGCACCAACGCCCGCCCACCGTTACACCGGGAATATCAGGAACGGGACATAGCAGAGTGACGCCCCCAACCTTCGACGGAAAGGTCCCGTGGAGCACCTACTTACGTCAGTTCGAGGCGGCCTGTTCCATAAATAACTGGAACAACACAGAAAAGGCTACAGCTCTCATTGTAGCGCTGAGAGGTGACGCCCTTAACGTCGTTCAGGCCATCCCGACTGGATCCCAGGACTACGCTTCCCTGATCGCCCATATGGAGTCCCGATATGGAGATAGCCATCTTCAGCAGGCCTATCAGATGCAGCTCCGGACCCGGGTAGAGAAGAACGCGGAAACCCTGCAAGAGTTCGAGATGGACATCGCACGCCTCGTAAGGCTCGCCTACCCAACAGCGCCGGCCGACTTTCTGGAGCAGATAGCGACGCAGACTTTCACCGACGGGCTACGGGACTCGGACACTCAACAGGCGCTGCGTCTCGCGCGCAATAAGACCCTGGCAGATGCGCTGAGCCACGCACTTGAGTTCGAGACGGCAAAACAGGTATCTAGAATGCGCGCGCGGGTGCGGCAAGTGGACGTCGACGAACCAGTAAAAAACAACAAGCCCCTGGCCGACGAATTGATGGAGGCGCTAAGCCGTTTCTTCAAGAATCGCAGTACCACGAACAAAAACGTTGCCGAAGGACAACCGGAGAGGCGGCCCGGAAGAGGACTACCGACCTGCTGGACCTGCCGTAAGAGAGGCCACCTGAGCAAGGACTGCGGTGATCGCCGCCGCCAAGGGTTTCCGTCGGGACAGTCAGTCGTAGGGAAACCGCGCGGCCCAGGAAAGCAAGTATCAGCCAGCCTGGGGGGGGGGGGGGAAGGTTGGCTTGTGACAGTCGTCAAGCCCCGGCAGTCCAAGTTCGTGTGACGCAGTTACGGAGGGATAATAGCAGCCTGATGGTCGACGGAGTCGTCAACGGAGAGAGCTGGCCCATGCTAATCGACACGGGAGCATCGAGGACCATCGTCAGCCCCACCGTGATCCCGAATTGGAGAGTTCAACCCACACAAAGGAACCTCCAGCTAATAACCGCGACCGGAGAGACCGCACCGGTACATGGCGAAGCATCACTGGAGTTCGTCATTGGTCGACGGGCGATAAAGCATCCAGTGCTTGTGGCCGACGTATCAAATGAAGTGATCATTGGACTGGACTTCCTGGACCAGAACATCATCTTGGATCTGAGTACCAACACTCTGCACTTCGGAGGTGAGGAACTTGCTTTGCAACCTGAGCACGAGTCCATCACCGCACGTCGAGTAAGGCTGAGAGAAGACGTCATCGTTCCCGCCAGGACGGAGGTCAGCGCTGCCGTAATTGTCGACGGAACTGCTGAGGGAGTGGCGGCTGTCATCGAGCCAATATATGAGGACATCCAGACAAAAGGATTGCTAGTTGCCAAGACTCTCATCAACACGACGTCTCGGCCGTACGTCCGCCTGTCCAACCTGAACGACTACGACATTACGGTTCACCGGGACACCAACCTAGGAGTCTACGAGCCCGTTACCTGGATTGCCCGCATCACAGATACGACGGACGGACAGCTGCAGACGGACAACCGAAGAAGACGCGCCCTGCCAGAAGAACTACAGAAGCTGTACCAAGAATCCCAGGACCATTTAGACGAAGAGCAATCACGCCAACTTCAGGACCTGCTACGCGAATTCCAGGATGTCTTCTCCGTGGGGAGCAAAGACTTCGGCTGGACAAGCTTGGTCCAGCACAGAATCGACGTTGGGGACAGCGCACCGATTAGGGCCCCATTCCGACGTGTCCCGCTCGCCAAGCAAGCCGAAGTCGACCGGATGGTAGAAGAGATGAAGGAGCAAGGGGTGATCGAGCCATCACATAGTCCTTGGAGTTCTCCGGTCGTGCTAGTGAAGAAGAAGGACGGTTCCACCAGGTTCTGCGTGGACTACAGGCGGGTGAACGACGTCACGAAGAAGGACAGCTACCCTCTACCCCGGATCGACGACACGCTGGACACCATATCAGGGTGAAGATGGTTCTCCACCTTGGATTTTAAGAGTGGCTACTGGCAGGTGGAGGTCCACCCTAAGTACCGCAAGAAAACGGCGTTCTCTGTGGGCAGCGGGCTCTGGCAGTTCACCGTCATGCCATTCGGTCTGTGCAACGCCCCTGCGACCTTCGAAAGGCTAATGGAGTCCATTCTGAGGGGACTACACTGGAAGACCTACCTGGTCTGCCTAGACGACGTCATCGTTCTGGGGAGAAGCTTCGAGGAGCACTACAGCAACCTGATGGAGATCTTGTTGAAGCTACGGGCTGCCCAGCTGAAGTTGAGCCCCAAGAAGTGTCAGCTCTTCCAGAAGCGGGTCCAGTACCTTGGGCATATCGTCTCCGAGGAAGGGGTGCGCACCGACCCAGAGAAGACCGCAGCTGTGAGGGAGTGGCCAGTTCCGAAGGACAAGTCCCAACTACGAAGCTGCCTGGGACTCTGCACTTATTACCGTCGCTTCGTGAGGGGATTCGCCGACATCGCCAAACCTTTACATCGACTGACTGAGAAGGACCAACTCTTCACGTGGACAGCAGAATGCCACAGTGCCTTCGAACAACTCAAGCAGGCTCTGTGCACCGCGCCTATTCTGGCCTACCCCAGACCTGGAACAAGGTTCATCGTCGATACCGATGCCAGCGACTTTGGCATAGGGGGAATCCTGTCGCAGGTAGTGGACGGCGAGGAGAGAGTAGTGGCCTACTTCAGCAAGGCCTTGTCAAAGCCAGAAAGGAACTACTGCGTCACCAGGAAGGAGCTGCTCGCCATCGTGAAGACCATTGAACACTTCCACAAGTACCTGTACGGGCAAGAATTTCTCATCAGGACCGACCATGCATCCCTGCGGTGGCTCCTGAATTTAAAGCAGCCCGAGGGTCAACTCGCGCGGTGGTTAGAGAGGCTTCAACAGTACAACTTTGAGATTCAGCACAGGAAAGGCCAACTGCATTCTAACGCCGACGCCCTGTCACGAAGACCGTGCCCCGAAGACTGCACTTTCTGTGCCCGAAGGGAGGAGAACACCGAGATACTGTGCCGACGGACTACTATGGAACTTCAAGGGAACTGGAGCCGCGAATCTTTCACGCGGGCACAAGCAGAAGATGATGACCTGGGACTGATAGCCGAATGGAAGGGGGCCTGTGTCCCCAGACCCGGGTGGAACATTGTGAGTGACTGCAGCCCAAAGTTTAAGTCCTACTGGGCACAGTGGGACTCGCTGATTGTAAGGGATGGCCTAATCTGCCGTACCTGGGAGAGCACCGACGGGAAGACATCTCTGGAACAACTCGTCGTTCCGAAGGCTATGACGGAGGAAGTCCTGAAGGAAGTACATGGAGGATCATCTGGTGGACACCTAGGGATAAAGAAGACCCTGGAGAAGCTGAGAGAGCGGTTCTACTGGATCGGATGCCGAACAGACGTGGAGAACTACTGCGCGAGGTGCCACGATTGCGCAGCCAGCAAGGGCCCTGGACGAAGACGACGGGGTCCACTGAAGACCTACAACGTGGGCGGCCCCATGGAGAGAGTGGCCATCGATGTTGCTGGGCCATTCCCGTTAAGCGAGGCAGGGAACCGCTACATATTAGTCGTCAGCGACTACTTTACCAAATGGCCGGAGGCGTATGCGCTCCCTAACCAAGAAGCCGCGACGATTGCAGAGACCCTGGTGAAGGAATTTGTCAGCCGGTACGGAGTACCCCTGGAGCTGCACTCCGACCAAGGGAGGAACTTCGAGTCGCAGGTGTTCCAGAACCTATGCCAGCTGCTGGGAATCCGGAAGACAAGGACAACGCCACTACACCCTCAGTCCGACGGGATGGTAGAGCGATTCAATCGCACCATCGAGAACCATCTCCGAATAGTCGTCAGCGAGCACCAGAGGGATTGGGACAAGCATCTTCCACTATTTCTCCTGGCCTACCGCGCCGCCGTGCATGAAGCCACCGGGTGCACACCAGCCCGGGCCATGTTTGGGAGGGAGCTCCGTCTACCTGTCGATCTTGCCTTCGGCCGACCTGGGAATGATCCGATCCCGGTAAGCCAGTATTGTCAAGAACTGGTCGACCAACTGGAGGACATACACGCGTTCACGAGGAGGAAACTACGGATCGAGACCGACCGAATGAAGACCCGATACGACTAGCAGACGGATGCCGGCGGATTCCACGAGGACGACCGGGTCTGGCTCTTCAACCCATTACGGAAGAAAGGCCTGTCACCCAAACTGCAGAAGTCCTGGGAGGGCCCGTACCGAGTCATGAAACGGATCAACGATGTCGTCTACAGGATCCAGCGGAGCCCGAGGGCGAAGATGAAGATCGTGCACCGAGATCGCCTGGCAGCCTACGGAGGGACACTGACGGACCAATGATTGATCGGGACGATCAGCCTTTTTAGGAAGGGGGTGGTGTTATGGCTGTGAGTTTTTGTCATCGCTCGCCGCATGAGTCACAACTGCCCCAGGGCTGGGCTGTGGCCTGCCTCCTGTATTGCGTGTGCCTTATGCAACAGGGCTACTGGACAAAGGGGTAGTCCAGAATATTCGTGACTGGACCAGCGATGGAAACCTCGAGAAGTCGTGAACCCTGGATGGATCTAGAAGCATTTATTGAGTCACCGGCCTGCTATATAAGTGCGACCTGTCTAGCAGTTGTTGTTGTTGTGTTTTACGAGCTAGTGCGAGCGATTATCTTGTGCGACATAAGTGTGGTGACGAAGTGCTGTGCGAGTTACGAAATCCAGTGACATTGTTTCTCCAGCTTGTGGACAGCGAAATAGCCTGCAGCAAGTGATCGTAAGTAATTGTGGTCGGTGAACATAATGGAGAGGAGCAGGTAGTTTCTGTCAAGGCCAACGTACTCATTAGGACGGATTAACTTCTGTGATCTGTTGACAAGTGGAAGGGCCAAGAGCGCTCAAGGAAGAGACTTGAGGAAACTGGAGTAAGGCTCCTAATTGCTTGTATTTGCTGATTAGCGTAATTTTCTGGCCACAATAAAGTTAATTATTTCTTTAAGCAATAATTGGTGTTGTGCTTTTTACCCCCACCGTAATCCAGTTAACAAAGGTGCCACTAGGGGGTGGCACGTAACATTAAGTACAAAACCAACATGGAATCCAAGCGAAGTTGAAACATTTAAATAGACTTTTCTCGCGATATAACCACCCGAGTGCAGTGAAACTTGGTACATCAAATGGTTATACACATTGTAATGCACTAACATCTAATTTAGTTCAATTATTTACATTACCTCCACATGGCGGCTGTGCGAAATTTTAAAATTAAAATTCTATTTATTTTGTTCTACCCATACAATCGAACTGAAAGTTTTAATAATGAACTTACGCAAAAATCTTCATCTTATATAGTACATAACTCTATGGCATATATGTAGAAAATCCAACATAGCTGCCATCCGAAATATTTGGACGGCTCTCAATATCTACGGATCTATTGCAGCAATCAGACTGACATTGTGTATGCTGATAGAGGCTTTTAACGTAAGTTTATCCATGGTACTTTAAATAACCTGGTAAATCACGAAACCAACATGGCGGCCAAGCGAAATTTAAACATCTGAATAGAATTCACTCACGATTTAATCATCCAAGCGTAGTGGAACGTGGTACGGTAAATCTTCATGAGAAATTTAATCTACTGACATCCAATTAAACTCAATTGTTTTGATAACCCCAATATGGTGGCTGTGCGAAATTTTAAAGTTGTTATTACTTGTTCCCTAATCATGCGATCAAAGTGAACGTTTGAATAATGAACCTAAGCAATAGTCTTCATCTAATGATACATAACTCTATGGTCTACACATATAACAATTCAACATGGCGACCATCCGAAATATTTAGTCGGTTTTCAATATCTACGAATCTATTACAGCAAACATACTGATATTATGTATGTTGGTAGAGGCTATTACCATAAGTTCACCTATGGTACTTCAAATAACCTGGTTATCACAAAACAACATGGCAGCAAGCGAAATTTGAACATCTAAATGGAATTCACTCACGATTTAATCATCTGAGCGCAATGAAACATGGTACAGTAGATGATCATGTAAAGTTCAATCTACTGACATCCAATTATACTTGATTGTTTTGTTAACTCCAAGATGGCGGCTGCGCGAAATTTTAAAATTAAGTTCTTATTTCTTGTGTCCTAATCATGCTTCCGAAGTGAACGTTTGAATACTGAACCTAGGCAATTGTCTTCATCTAATGGTAGACTACTTAAACCTATGGCCTACACATATAACAATCCAACATGGCGACCATCCGAATTATTTAGACAGTTCTCAATATCTACGAATCTATTACAGCAATCAAACTGAAATTGTATATGTTGGTAGAGGCTATTAGCATAAGTTCACCTATGGATCATTCAATAACCTGGTGGCACTAAACCAATATGGCGGCGATGCGAAATTTAAATATTTAAATGGATTCTTCTCGCGACTTTTTATCTGAGCGCTGTGAAACATGGCACGGTATAACTTCATACAAGCCTTAATATACTGACGTCTAATTTAATGGCATTTTATGAGAACTAAAAAATGGCGGCTGTGCAATTTGTTAAAATCTCGTTTTCATTTCCCGTGTCCTAGGCCATTTAGTGCTCCACGGAACTACTTGTTTTTATAATCTTAAATCGAATTTATAAAAGCGTTATAATTTTGATTTGTATAAGCGTATTTATTTTATATTTATACACGCATTGCTATCCTTATTTCCAATTTTTATAATCATATTTTATTTTTAACTTTATTTGTTTTTAATTATAAAATATCAAGCACCTTAGGTCAAGGAGATAAAGAAATAACATTTGGATTTCAGAAATAACAACACTCAAAAGAAAATTCGTGGATATATGACTGGAAGTTTCAAGGATCTGCATCATTGAAAATATAAATTGTTTTTAAAGTAGGTGGTTTATATACAGACCACTAGGTCTCAGCGCACTTAGTGACAAACCAACATTTAATGTTTACTGCAATGTTTTCCAGATTTTATCAACTCATGTTGCTTCGCGAGAATGTTCTTATTCATATGTTGGCTGCACGTTCCTGCTCTATGCTTCTCATTTTCTTTCTCCGTGCGTCTTGTGTATATCGTCTATGATTAGCGAATGTTTTAAATATATTTCTTTCGGGTTGATTGCATAAAATATTCAAGAAAGGTAAGCGAGAGCTTAGAATGAAAATACTTAAATCAGAGTTCTCTGTGCAGGGTGTAAATAATGTCGTTAATATTCCAGTTGCTGTCGATAGCGAATGTGGAGCTAATGAAAGTAGTCTACTGTTAGGCTAGGTGGCACTGTTGCTTCAACTATGAGCAATGTAAGTGACGACCTCGTGGTGTAGAAGCTAGCGTTCTTGTCTGTCACTTCGGAGGTTCGGGTTCAATTCCCGGCTCTACCAAGAAATGTAATTCTGGTCTGAGGACTGGACCGGGATACACTCAGCCTCGTGAGGCAAAACTAAGAAAAGGTGGATTCGATTCCCATCTCAGTCAACCTGGAAGTGGCTTTCTGTGGTTTTCCACTTCTGAAAAAAATTAAAATCCACAGCCTGCTTCCAGTCTCCGACCGGGTCAGGAATGGAATGAATGGGGGTTTTCCACTTCTACTCGAGGCAAATTCCGGGATGGTTCCTAACTTAAGGCCACGGTCGCCTCCTTCTCAATCCTCACCAGAATTACAAATACACACACTGCTTCAGACACCATAATAACACAGCATATCAGACAAACCACACCCCCAAGTACACGGGGTCAAATGACCACGATGTCGCAATGCCCCTTAATACTTCAACAACTCCAACAACAACAACAACAACAACAGACTTCGCTCCCTACGGTCTAAAGCTGCACATTTCGTCACGCGAAGATTTCACCTTTAGACTAGATCGTTCCCTGCCCACGTCAAGTAGAGAAGTTGTCAACATATCAGGGGCTTGAAATCCGTCTCGGTCCACTTCTGGTTTAGCGGCTAGCATTCTTCGCTGTCGCCCCGGAGTTCCGGGTCCAATTCCTGGCTCTGCTAAGAAATTCAATTCTGGTTCGAGGGCTGGAAGGGGCTACTCTCAGCCCCATGAGGCAAAACTAAGAAGAGTTGTATTCGATTCCCACCTCAGCCAACCTGGAAGTTGCCTTCCGTGGTTTCCCACTTCTACTCCAGGCAAATGCCGGGATGGTTCCTAACTAAAGGCACCGTCTGCCTCCTTCCCAATCCTCTCCTGAATTACAAATACACACAAAACTTCAGACACAACAATAACACTGGTTATCAGATACATTTTACGTACATACTGCACTGTATACACACCCAAGTACTTAGGGCTAAATGCCCACGATGTGTAAGCCCCTCAAATGAAACAACAACGTAATCATATCTTATTTTCCAAAGCCCGTGCAGTTCTTCCCTCCCTGTAGCTCCGAAGTTCGTAACACTGGGGTTGATGAGTGTCAATGACCACCATTGGGAATTACTTGCCCGCATACCGGAGGTCGGGTGCAGTAGAAAGTTCCCGGCCCATATTCCAATTACCATGAACCACCATAATAATCTTTATTAAAACGAATGCAACATGGACGCCACGTGAAGTATTTCACCAGTAGTCCACGCAATTCCTTCTAAACAATTTCAACATTTATACTGATATCAAACATGGTGATATATGTGACTAATACAACATGGCAGTCACGATATTTACAAATATTTTAAATGACTTTCCTGGCAATCCTATCACCCGAGGGCAGTGGAACATACGACAGAGAATCTTAATTTAAAGTTAATATGTCGGCTTCTAATATTCTTCAATTGTTTCAATAACACATGATGGCAGCAAATTGAAATTTTAGATACATGTTTTTTTTCTCGTATCCTATTCAAGTGGCATACGTGAAGCTTCGTTAGTTTTCGTAAATCATCGAAGCCGTGTATGTAACTTCCTCGTTACAGCAAAGGAAGAAAGCTTGTAGTTTTACGTGACCGTCAATCTCGTGATCACGAGCCACGGGACTTCCTTTCATTCTTTACGTGGAATCAGAACCACAGGACATGGCATTTCACTTCGAAAATCTCACATTAACCAGAAATCGAATCCGGTCTTCCATGGTGAGAGGCAAACAGCTTGACCTCTTTACATAGAGATGCCACATCAATGGGAGGGGTCTTACTTAACCGTTACTGAAAGTTATATATCCTAGCATACAATTTTCGTTGTAGTGGTTGTACTGATGATTGCTTTCAGGGGTTGAATACCTGCCGCGATGTTTAGTGAAAGTATCGTAAAATTTTCATCATAACCATGATGTTTTATTAAAAGGAAAATCCCTTTTGATTTTCTATTAAATCAGTATGTCGATAAGTTCAAAACCCAGCACCATGAACTAGGTATACTGGTACACAATCCCTTAGTATTGTATTCATATCCTGTACGTAACGCCTCATCTGGTGACTATGTACACATATTTTCCAGAGCTGGAGGTGTGTTGATGCGAGTTATATTGGGCAAAGATTAAAGTTTTGGTATAAGACTACAACGACAGACCATTTTGCTATCTTACAATATTAATTTATGTCTACTAACTTATAATGACAACAATGTTCAGACATTGAGCTATGATTTTAAAATTGTTGGCTTATACTTTATATAAATGTAGTTCAAGTACCAATGGCTATTAAGACCATCACACGGAAAATCCATTTAGTCGCCGGTAGAATTTTGGAATAGAAACGATTATTTGCATATGTGAAAGTTGGCCATTGAATTCTGCACGGAATTACTTATCGTTCTGGTAACCTTATTATTTGAGAGGTCAGACCGTATCTCCTACCTATTGAAATTGGCACTAAAGGAGCAGGGTGTGAGTGGTGCACTACGAATGGTAAATCCTCATTCTTCGAGGGTTGAGGGTACATCTTGTTCCTGTGTTTTACTGCCTTCGTTCCTTCTTTCTTTAGTGTCTTCTTCTGGAGTCTTAGTTTCATGCATAAACTGTTAATAGTTGTGATGAACATCTTAATTATCATCCTGATCATCAGGGGCAGATATCCTCGATGTTTGGCCCCTTAAAACAACAATCACAACCACTACCAATTTATCAGTGAGATTTCACTCTCACTTATAGACATGGGACTGATGATCATACCATCCCAAACTCATCATTGTTGGAGAGACAAATAAACGGTCCGTTAATGAAACGTTTTACTGTGCTTCAATTATATCCCTGTGCGATATTTTTCATAAAGCCTTGGAGACCCTAATCCAGATGACTGCAAGTGGCACAATAGCACTGCTCTAACTCTTCACTTTACCCATCAAATGCCAGCAGGTGATTATTCTCTAATTGAAATCAAATTTCAAATCAGAGCGAGGATGACTTCATTTACCTGGTGGTTGCTAGAGGAAAGCCAATCAACTGAGTGGGATTACTCACGAACTTCACTGGGCTTCCATGTCCAGCGCCATAGGTCACATCGGATAAAGTTTTAAATACGTTACGTTGACTGATGATGTTCCATTTGAGGGCAAATACAGCGTGTCCCATAAGCTGTGTTAGTGTAATGTATCTAGTAGTGTGTTTGTGATTGATGTGAGGATCAGGAAGGAGGGAATGTCACAAACCATCCCAACATTTGCTTGAAGTAGAACCACAGAAAACATTTCTAGGATACCTGACGTGAGAATCGAACTTACCACTTCTCACGTTCACCACGCGAAGCTGGCTATCCCGATCCAGACTTCAGACCATTTCCTGGCAGAGGCAGTGTTGCTGATGCTCATTAATTTAGGGGTTTTCTGATATCGTTGTCATTTAGCCCCGTGTATTTGCGTGTGTGTAGGATTTGTCTGATAACTTGTATTATTGTGACGTCTGTAGTAGTGTGTGTTTTGTAACTGAGGCTACGATTGGGATGGAGGAGACCATGCTGTTCAGTTAAAAACCATCCCGGCATTTGCCTGGAGTAAAAGTGGGGAAACCACGGAAAACCACTTCCAAGATGCGTGAGGTCGGAACCAAACTCATGTGTTTTCAGTTTTGCTTCATGGGCCTGAATGTACACCGCCTTATGAGGTCAGACGGTACGTATCGTGACTCAGGATCGAGAGATCCAGGGTCGATTTCCAACATTGCATAGAAAGTTTATTCCAAATAATAATAATGATTATGTTGTTGGTTTTATGTCCCTTGTAACTACTGCTTAATTAAGGGACGCATTGGCGCCGGAATTTTACCCCGAAGTAAATTTCTTGTTGTTGATTGATTTAGGGGCTTTGCGACATCGTGGCCATGCAGCCCCGTGTACTTGTGTGTGTGCGAGTGGTATTTTTATGATAACCTGTGTTATTTTAATGGATGTTTTAGAGTGTGTATTTGTAATTCGGGTAAGGATTGGGAAGGAGGCAGCTGTAGCCATATGTTAGGGACCATCCCGGCATTTGCCTGGAGTAGAAGTGGGAAAGCTAGGATATCCACTTCCACTTCAAAGTTGAGCCTGCTGAGGCAGACAAGTGAACGGATTGCAGTGTAAAATTCTAATCCGGTTGAAATTTAGTGCAAAATATTCCTACAAAATAGTACAAAGGCGTAGTGAAAACCGCACGGGCCACTTTCAATTTTCAACGCCAATATTGAACTCCAAAAACCTGCCGGGCGACGGCATGAGCGAGGAGGTGGGAAGAGATAAAGCTGACCTTGAATTCTAGCAGCATGCGATGGCTCCCGGCCACCAGGCAGCGACCTGCCGTGTCGCCTGGCAGGTTTTCGGCGTTCAATAATGGCGTTCAAAATTGAGAGTGGCCCGTGCGGTTTTCACTACGCCATTGTACAATTTTGTAGGAATATTGTGTACTAAATTTCAACCAGATTAGAATTTTATACCGCAATCCGTTCCCTTGTAAGTGTAGCCTACTCTGTGCCAGCCCTCAGAACAGAATTACAATTTCTTGCCAGAGCCGGAAATCAATCCCGAACCTCCAGGGCAACAGCCAAGAACACTAGCCGCTACACCACAAGGTGGTCCTGAATAAATCAATGAACCCGGCTCCCTCACATTCATGCACCCGCAAATGCCCTCACATTCATGCACCCGCAAATGCCAACTGTCTGCACCAGGATTCGATCCTGCAACCTTGGGACAGCAGGCAAGAACGTTGCCACTGTGCCAAGGAGCCAATCAAATTTAACTCTGGTCTGAGGGTTAGAATGGAGAACACTCAGCCCCGTGAGGCAAAACTGAGAAGAGACGGGTTTGATTCCTACCTCAGTCATCCTGGAAGTGGTTTTCGTGGTTTTGAATGTTTACTCCAGGCAAATGCCGGGAGGGTACTGTGACCGTTTTTGTATTCCAGATAAAAGGTGTTTTGAGAAACCGTCTTGTGGCGCGGCGATATGCATTTGTTACTTGAACTGGTTTGTTTCCAACATCTGTTTGTGACGTAACTTGGGGCCATCGCCCCCTTGCTATGCTCGGAACACATGACAGTCGGCGAGTGAAGGCCGGATAACGTCAGGAAATCTCCGTGGGGAGGGTAGTCTGGCGAGGTATGGAAATGAGGGATAGATACTTACTTGCTTGACCGGAGCGGAGTCGTGTCGTGCGCTGTTCGTACTGCGTATTTCGTAAGTTCCTTAAAGAGGACTAAAGCTTGCCGTGGACTTGAGTGAACACATGATACCGCAGTACGTGAAGTCGCTATACGCACGCGAGGAGAACTCTGTATGATTCAAACCTTCATAAAATTTGTTTAAACGTGTGCACGACTGCTTTCGAAGCTTTATCTTGCATTGAATCTGATCTGCTGATATTTTATTCAGGCAACTCGCCATGGAAAACAGGACTGAAGTGAATTGTGAGAATTTAACGCTGCTTGAACTTTATTCACATTCTAACATGCATTCTAAGCGGTTTTCGAAAGGAACAATTTCTTGGTGTTCTGTCTATACTACCATGAACGTTTAAAATGGAATACAGGAACGCAGTTTGAATGAGTAGAGTACTGACATAATAAAGTAACCGTGGAGTACATCTAGCCAGAGATGTTTTAGAGAGTCTCCTGAATACGTTCGACATGAAATGTAACTCAGTCAAATTCATGGATGAGACGGGGGTAAACCACGGAAGTACTTTGAAGTTACTTTTGTGCTACCATATAAAAATCGTCAATGATGAATGATGCTGTCTACAATATTCGTGTAAGAACTTCTAGAATATGCCAGATCTGGTGCATAGTTCCAGCTTAGGGGTGGTCAGAGGGAAACGTGTATCCAGGTTCGAGGCCAGGATGATGAGTCAATATACTAAAGGCCAGGATTCTTCTAGAAACCGGACTTGGGCAATTTCGTCCCGAATGACACCTATCCATCATCTGAAAATAACGTAGAAATCTGACATCATTGGTAGTAGTCGAGCATTTGCATTTGTTGTTTCCAGTTGCCAATAATTTGTGTAATTAGATTATGTGATGACGGGATTTCATGTCAGATAAATTCTTTTCTTTCTAGATCCCAGATTCTTCTTTCTTTCGTTCGTTTGACGAACCTTATTATTCATGTCTTGACAGGATATAATATTTCCTTCTTTGCTTCTGCGTTAATTTTCTGCTTCATCGTATATTTCTGTAATTTTCAATCGTTGTGAAGACCAACAGCTAGGAGAAGATTTGCGTTTAGTAATTTGATATTTTAGCAAATTTTTCATCGTTATGGTTTTTGATACTGTAATTCCCAGTAAGTTAATTTCCTACACATTTAATTCGTTTGACGTTCTAAAGAACTTGAGCATCATGGTTATGTGATGGGTTTTGATTGACATTTATTCTAAAATATTATATTGATTCCAAACTCAAATTTGAAGATGTATATTTAAATCGTGGTGGTCTTACAGAAAGAATTATTTGAAAATGTATTTTTGCTAAGCCATAAAAGAATTTGATTCCTGGATAATACGGTTATAAAGATTTTTCTCGTTAATTATCTGTAGTGTTAACATTATTATTGAAGAATAATTGATTGTGAAAATGAGTTCGCGGATTATTGGAACCACGTGATACATGGTTAAGTTTGAGAAAGTTTTTGGATCACTGTGAGAGTGATGAGGATTATGAAAATTATAAAATGGATTTGATAGAAGTACAGTGTTACTGATAAGTGTTGAAGGATATGTAATTCAAGTTTGTAGAATTTTTCGTCGAGTTGTAACGTACTTTAGGAAGGTATGTTGAAGTTTAATGGGTGTACTTGGTGTACACAATTTCGACTTGTTTAAACACGTCATTGTGTGGCGTTTGTAATTTTTTCAAATCAATAGGAGGTAGTATCTCGAAGATATTTACTGTTGTATAACTTTATCTCCACTTCAAATTTCATATCTATGAAATTTAATGAGACCTGTGGCGAATTCCGAGAGATTTCATGAGTACAGTCATATCCTTGTATTCTTTTCCTAAATTTATTTGCATTTTCGTTTACCACCGAGGGAACTTAATTATATTTGGCTGAGCTTTGCCACTTGGCTAAATTGATTCTACAGTGACGATATCATATCGTATTTAACCAAATAGGATGGTGTATTAACAGTGAAAGTGGTCATTGTAGTTTGTTTCATTGAGAAACATTTAATATATATGTATATATGTTTATCTTATTGTAATATACGTTAGGGTAATATTCTAAGTTTTGGATGAATTTCATTCACCGTTCTTTGTGCTCAAGAACGTGAGGTGACGTTTCGATTCCATGCAGGACAAACTCTTGTAGGGGTTTGTTTAACACGATGCAAGGCGTTTCTTAGACGCTTTAAAGTTTTTCAGTTTTCGTCATTACAATTGTTCGGAAGGTGATGGGATACCTTCAATAATACTTTTTATTGAATAAAATTTTTATCTTACAGCAGTTCAATTCGAGAGTTATAATTCATAATAATTGCATAAATTGTGTCGGGAAGATCAATGTGTTTTTTTCTTCTTAATTGCTCACTCCTCTCTGAGATAAGTTGTATCTTATTTGAGTTTCGTGTCACGTCTTTTGACCTGAGCTAATTTTCTTTGTATGCACTTTGGTCTGTCTTTGCACAATTTTGGTTAGTTGATGTGCACCCTTTATACTTCCTTCTCCTGTTGGTAGGATCTGGGGGGTTTTCAGCCGGGCATTTTCAGATTCTACGATCCAGTGTTCCTCGTGGGATTCAACAGGTATTGGTAAGTTATAAACGGGCACAGTACCAAACTTAAAGCCACGGCCACTTCCTACCCAAATCCTACTGCAATTAAAAATACACATACTAGTAAAGACATCACAGTGACTCAGGTATCAGAAAAATTCTACACACATCCAAGTACAAGGGGCTACATAACCACTATGTCCCAAAACAATTCTGTTGTAAATAATGTAAAGTGTTGAAGCCATTCGTTTGGTGTTGCCTGTAGAAATTGTCAGTTAGCACTATTCAGTCGATCAACTCGATGCATTCCAATGACTATGTATCAACGATGGAGGATGATGGATAGCATCTTCCGTTTCTAGCATAAAGAGAACCGACGCAGTGTCCATCGATCCTCCTCAATTTACTGTTCCTACCATGATGTCATAACAGTGCAATGGAGGGTAGTTATGAAGTCTGTATTACTCTACTAGTGAGTTCATACTCTACTGTAAAACTGATAATATGTGACTGCCCAAACCTGTAGAGCAGTTCACTTGTTGAGGAATAGCGCAAACGTATAACATTATGGTACAAATGTTGGAGTGAGGAAAGACAGTCGACGTCAAGGCTCTACCGCAAAAAACCACATCGACCACACACACACACACACACTCACACACGCGCACACACACACACTCGACAAGACAATAAAACCGAAATTACTCAGCGCTGTCACATAAGCCTACTGAGACATTCCCATTCCTGTGAGAAAAAAAGAAACCCCACAAGTAACGTTCCGTAAAGAGATCACAGCCTTCTTACAGCTGGCTCTCACAGAATCAGATTATTTCTGTCTCTCAAACACACAGAATTGGCACTGTGTCGTTAATGCAAGACAGTACTTAAGTTACCGCGTGAGTTAGCCGTGGTCAATACGGCGTGGCTGCTGGCAGTCGCTCACATCCGGGAGTCGAGGAGGTTCGAATCCCCCCACCAGCAACCTTGAAGATGGTCTTCTGTGGTTTCCCATCTTCCTTCCAGGAAAATGCCGGGGTTGGTCCCTAACTATAGGTCACAGCCGCTACCTTCCAACTTCTCGTCCTTACATTCCAAACTTTCCTCCCCAGGCAACACTCCACACGTGACGGTACTTGTAGCTCACCCCATGGGTGTCCGCCTAGAAGCAGCTACATACTGGCGAGCCAAACATGTCCTCGGACATTCCCGGCACTAAAAGCCCTACGCTAAAAAAAAATACGAGCCCTACAGTAGTCGCATATGATGTGTAACATCTGACAGAGAAGAAACCTCATGTGAAATTGTCAATACACCGGTATTTTATAGTATTATTGGCACAAATATTAATCTATTGTAAAAGGGAGTGTTTTACAGATATTGTAGTTTAGAATACGGAACTCATTTTATTAGATGATTTGTAGCTTCCACCAGCACTAGCCTAAATAAAGAATACGATATGGATCAACTAGATTAATAGACACGACACCGCTCATAACCTTAAATTCCTTATAAACAGGTCCTCTTCATTCACAGACCAACACGTAATTTCATATGGATTCTGTTAAAATGAGTAATATTGATATGATAAATATCGTTTAAAATGATAATCTGATAGCAAAAGTCTCTACCCCGCCCAGGATTCGAACCCAAGGTCTGTAGATTCACAGTCATACGCAATAACCCCACGGCTATTTCGACTACGCAAATATTGTGCACAAGATTGTGACTTATTTCCACGTTCCAATAATACTGCATTACGGAATTAAGTTTCATTTATATTTTGCTTGTTTCGATAATGTTCCTGAGTGATATTGAGTTTAAAATGCCTTATGCCAATGCAACGCCGACTACTTACAATGTTTGATATTAAGGCATTTTACCATTTAAATACAGATACAAAGACTTCGAACATGTACCATGTCATTTGTTAAATCACTTGACACCAGAGTTCGCATGAGCCTTTTCCGTTCAGTATGTCATATACATTCCACATGGCCGAGAGTGCGTCATGGTATCAATTTTCGACACCGCGCGCTGATTGTTTCTCTTACCATTGCCAGCTGGATCGATCGATCGAGTTGGCAGTGCATCTTATACTACCGTTTGATCCACCACTGCCAGCTAGGGCACATTTCCATTCGATCGATCTAGCGGGCAGTGCATACTTCCGTTGTCCACCACTGCCAGCTAGTAAACTTCCGTTTGATTGATCGAGCGGGCAGTGCATACTTCCGTTGTCCACCACAGCCAGCTAGCACACTTCCGTTTGATCGATCGAGCGGGCAGTGCATACTTCCGTTTGATCCACCACTGCCAGCTCGATCGTTCCGATCTACTTCCGTCCCCAATTTTCAAAATCACTCCCACAAAACTATCCAGCAACCGAGCGGAAAGATGTTACACATCAAAAAGAACGTTAGTTGTGAACTACCCTCCTTAATTAAGGATCTTCCATATAACTTCGTACCCATCAAAATAATGAATTACTGTAGTGTTTTTATAAATGATACCTTGGCACTTGCAATGGGGAGAACGATCAGCAAACATTGGCTACATCAGGGTGTGTGGAGTAATTTTACAACCCTAATTCCTCATTCTGCAACAATTTTCCTCAACTTCGTGTTCATATTAATGTGCAGTGTACGAATGCTAAGTAGTAATGTCTCCAAGATTTCGCATGCTTTCGCTCGACTGAATTCCTAAAAGCGGTATGTATGTTCACATCCCGTCCATTTGGAATACAGTATAACACACAAGTTATTTGCGTTTATCTTACTGTGTGTTCTGGTTTCTGTTGGGTATTGTAAAATTATCAACTCGGATGTGATGACACACTTTCTCTTCAGATTTACAACTCTACTTTAGAACTAC
The DNA here is from genome assembly GCA_946902985.2 of Meconema thalassinum. Lineage (NCBI taxonomy): Eukaryota > Metazoa > Arthropoda > Insecta > Orthoptera > Tettigoniidae > Meconema > Meconema thalassinum. Next base: position 1,072,480,602 of record OX336389.2, read on the forward strand.
TGTACTTGAGCAATTCAATGACACTGTAAAATTAAATCCAATAAACTCCTTTGAGGATTTAAGAGCCTGTATCTCTGGTTTCATGTTCAGCATGGTGACCACGAAGAGAAATAATAAATTCCTGAACTCTTATTGTTTTCAAAGTCTTGAATAATCATGAAGTTCCTGGAGGTGTACCTAGACGGTATACTGTTGCAAAACAATCCCTCCTGGGACTGCGTAGCACTTCCTGACAGCCCAACTAAGACATTGCTTATATGAGTAATATAAATCATACAGTGCCCCTTTCCTTCCATCCGTCCCAACAATTAGGAAATGCTGAACAAACTGTACGTGTGGATAGCAAGCAGTGGTGATGGCAGAAGCGCGGGAACGGACCACACATCAATCAAGCAGCTAAGTTCACAATCCACACATAGCTGGCCATAAAAAAATATGCGAGCCGTACAGTAGTCGCATATGAAGTGTAACATCTGACATGTTATCCTACTCGTATACTACACAGCTTGGACATTCTTAAAATGTTAATTTACACTCCATTTTCATACTGGTACTATGATGAATGTATAGATTGAATTAGAGATGCTACTGTCACATTTGTGGCGCAGCGGTCAAGCTGTTAGTCTCTCACCACGGTAGACCGGGTTTGATTCCCGGTCAATACATGTGAGATTTTCGAATTGAAATGCCATGTCTTGTAGTTCGCATTCCATGTAAAAGGGAGGTACCGTGGATCATGATCGTGAGATTAACGGACACGCAAAACTGCAAGTTTCCTTCCTTCCTTTTACATTAATAATTCATAATAACAAAGTGACACACAACGTCGACAGTACTCTCAAATACTGTGAGCACATTCCTCAGTAACTATAACATTCCTTATTCTCAAGGCTCTCATACAGTTCGTCGTAAACAATCAAAACGTAACTTTCTACAATCATGAAATGACCTAGTCTCACATATGATGAAAATACAGCTTTTAATCAACTCATATAACAATATTCTATTATGCATTTAATATTTGACTACTCACCCACAGCTTGACAATAATGCCGCTTACTTAAATGTCATTTATCGTCTTTGCCCTACCCCATGTGATATTCAACCTTGAACGTGAAGCTTCATAAACTGCTCAATGACAAAATGAAAGTCGGTGAAACATTTCCCACTGTGCTCGTCAAACCAGTGCCTGCTAAATGCACAGCCTACTGTATTGCCATAACATTCTCGCGCTACAGAGCACACACTGCCTTGTTTCCAATGCACACATTTTCAATTGTACATCCAGCTGGCAGTGCGTCTTCACTTCCGTCCGATCCACTTCCGCCCGATTCACTTCCGTCCCATTTTTCTGGCAGTGCGTCTTCACTTCCGTCCGATCCACTTCCGTTCGATCCACTTCCGCCCGATTCACTTCCGTCCCATTTTTCTGGCAGTGCGTCTTCACTTCCGTCCGATCCACTTCCGTTCGATCCACTTCCGCCCGATTCACGTCCGTCCCCAATTTCAAAATCACTCCCACATAACTATCCAGCAACCGAGCGGAAAGATGTTACACATCAACAATCACATAATCTCTGTAAGCAAGCAAACTTGAAGATAAATCACCACCATCAGTATCATAACCAAAATGACCGGGTGAGTTAGCCGTGGTCGTTACGGCATGACTGCTGGCAGTCGCTCACATCCGGGAGGCGAGGAGGTTTGAATCCCCCCGCCGGCAACCTTGATGATGGTCTTCTGTGGTTTCCCATCTTCCTTCCAGGCAAATGCCGGGATTGGTCCCTAACTATAGGCCACAACCGCTACCTTACAACTCCTCGACCTTCCATTCCAACTTTCCTCCCCAACGGTACTTGTAGCTCACCCATTGGGTGTCCGTCTCGAAGCAGCAACAAAACTGGCGAGTCGAACATGTCCTCGGACACTCCCGGCACTAAAAGCCATACGAAAAAAACAAACAAAATGAAACATAAAATAAATAATAACCCCTGGTACTGCAGCCCGTGAGGGCACAGACCTACCAAGTGACCGCTGCACAGCAATTTGCCCTGGAGATATTGGGGTGACGCGTGATCGGCGCATCGGGTCCCCTCGGCCGTTAATCTTGATTTTCGTGATCGGGGCGCCGCCTCACTATCAGACAGCGACTCAATTGTTCTCACGAGACTGAGTGCACCCCGTTATAGCCCTCACGTCAGTTTCTAAAATCCCTGACGGAGCCGGGAATCGAACCTGGGGCCTCCGGGTGAGAGGCAGGCGCGATACCCCAACACCACGGGGCCGGCAGAAAATGAAACATATAACTAACAAATATTGACTAGTTGTGATAGTTTAATTACTACTGCAACTAAATATGTGTATATGTTGTAAATACTATCACCCATGCTTGTAGACATAGATTTAATACCCTGAGTGTAATGGATCTGACGATGATTGCTTGACAATGGAAACTGGTCATCCATGTGTATTTGTTAATCGCATGTAAATATTATTCAGGATTAGGGGACCACCCAATACAATTGGGTGCAATCGTGTTGACTTACTGAAAGACATGAAATCTCGATTACTAAGGCAACACTGAACAAGCAGTTCCGTGAAGAACATAAAAGCCTATTTTCATATATACCACCGTTGTTTAACATTAAAACTCTCCGGCCAATTAAAATGATATTCCTTGTAATATACTAAATAGCTTTTGGTTTACCAAAACCAACACTACTGCAATGAGAAGTTATGTGCTAAAATATATAGCAATCAATATCAGTGATTTAGACTCCTCCAACGAGTTGGCATCTTTCTGCATCTAACCACGGGAGTTACTTTTTCGAAAAGTCAAATGCACGACTTCTATGATTTACGAAAAGTAAGCTACAGAATTTAGGGCCATTAGATAATGATTGTTATCATAGCCCATCATAAGAATCATTTTTTCAATCGCCAAAATAAGAGACGATAAATAAAAAGTAAGGTTTTAAAACTTCAAACTGATGCCATCTTGAGTTTTTTAGAACAGTTGAAGATCATTAGATGACTCTACACTAAGCTCTGAATATAGATTCGCTGTGCCAAGTTTCATTGCACTCGGGTAATTTTGGGAAAATTTTATTTTAAATATTTGAAAATAATTTGTGCGGCATGATGTTTTTGTGTTTCTCAGGAATTGGAAAGTCACAAATATGGACTTAACAGTCCTCTATCACCTTGCAAAATTTCAAGTTAATTACCTAAATAGTTTCGGACATATTGAGCACCGGTTAAGTGTATAGTATGAACGTCATATTGGATTGTTTTATATACAGTGTGGTCCAACCGCCCCTTATTATTTAGTTTTATGAAACCCAACTAACATAGCATTTCTCCCGATGGTCGATATTGCTCTGCGCTCTGACTGTGTGACAGCAATGTACTTGGGTCATGGGTCTAGCAAAGGAAAACCGACCTTAAACTTTTCCCCGCCAAATACTGCGGCTCATTCTACTAACATATGACTTTCTGCTCCTTGAAATAACACACATACACGTAATACGATCGAAATAATAGCTTACGCCACGTGATCTGTAATAGTAGAAAGTTAAATCAACACCACAAACCGTGATTGAAGACTTTGAGATGGACTTAAACGTTTGAGGTGGGACGGCTACAGTAACTAAAGCACGTTTAGCGTGCTGTATTTACCATGTCTTGGTGGCTGCGAGGTTCAAAGCCTGACCGTACTTGGTGGGCGCGAGCGGGTAGAATGCTGCTTCGAATCCAGTAGTAGGCATACTTTTTTTGAACGAAAGCCCACATTCCATTTTAGTCGGGATGTAACTACATTGCCACATTTATTGCCTTACGACGAATTTTTGTGAAGAGTTCGTTGAATTTTGATGATTTATAAAGAGAACACGATCGAATTGGTACGTTATGCCACGTGACCTGTTATGGCAGAAAATTTAAAAACTGGCATGAATATTAACATAACATCTCGAAGTGTTGCTCCGGAAGTCCGGGTTCGATTCCCAGCTCTGCCAAGAAATGTAATACTTGTCTGAAGGCTGAAATTGGGTACACGTAGCCTCGTGGAGAAAATATGAGAAGAAGTGGGTTCGATTCCCACCTCAGCCACCCTGGAAATGGTTTTCCGTGGTTTCCAAATTCAGGGACGGATTTTATCTTAAGGCAACGGCCGCCTCCTTCCCGATCCTTAATTGCAAATACACACATCATTACAAGCCCGCAATAACTCAGGTTATCAGACAAATTCTACACACACACACAAGTAAACATGGCTAAATGTTCTAGGCCCTCAAATGAAACAAAACAACAACATATCGAAGGATATTCTGATCGCCAGTGCTTGCATCGAAGTATACGTATTCCGTAGAAATTCCCATTGTATTATTACAAAAAAATCGTGTGTCTATCTGTGTGTGACGTTGTGTGTGTGTGTGTGAGTGTGTACTCTGAATGTCTGCCCCTCCCTCCCCCCCCCCCCCATCAATTCGAACACGGTGAAACCGAATTGAACGAAATTTGGTACAGAGGTAGAACTAGCAAAGGGCACCTCAGTGTCATGTTTTATATCGCAGCCATCTTGACGGAAACGTAATGGCGGCCACCCAAATGTTCAAAGCTTAAATCAAATTACGAATAACCTAATCATACGATCTCTACCAAATTTTGCAACAACATATATTTATAAGGCGAGCGTCTTTTGACTACACTACAAGGTAATCAGACCAATAGTTTGCAGATGGCGGCCATGTATGTGCGCAAATCGATTCCCCCTATCAAGTCAAACACGGTGATACCGAATTGAACGATATTTGGTACAGAGGTAGCAGTAGTAAAGGACACCTCAGTGTAATGTTTTATATCGCCGCCATCTTGACGAAAACGTAATGGCGGCCATCCTATTGTTAAGAGCTTGAATTAAATTACGACCAACCTAATAATTTGATCTCTACCAAATCTTGCAACAACATACCTTTATGTGGGAAGCATATTTTGACCAAACTACAAGATCATCAGCCCAACAGTTTGCATATGGCGGCCAAGTATGTATGCAAATCGATTCCCCCTATCAATTCAAACACGGTGAAACCGAATTGAACGAAATTTGGTACAGAGGTAGCACTAGCGCAGAACACCTCAGTGTCATGTTTTATATCGCCACCATCTTGACGGAAACGTAATGGTGGCCACCCAAATGTTCAAAGCTTAAATCAAATTACGACTAACTTAATCATCCTATCTCTACCAAATTTTGCAACAACGTATACTTGTATAGTGAGCATCGTTTGACTGAACTACAAGGTCATCAGCCCATTAGTTTGCAGATGGCGGTCATGTATGTGTGCAAATTGATTCCCCCTATCAATTAAACACGGTGTAACCGAATTGAACGAAATTTGGTACAAAGGTAGCACTAGCAAAGGGCACTCCAGTGTCATGTTTTATATCGGCGCCATATTGACGAAAACGTAATGGCGGCCATCCTAATGTTAAGAGCTTGAATCAAGTTATGACCAACCTAATAATCTGATCCCTACCAAATTTTGCAACGACATACCTTTATGTATAGAGAATCTGTTGACCACACTACAAGGTCATCAGACCAATAATGTGCAGATAGCAGCCATGTTTGTGTGCAAATCGATTCCCCCTATCAATTCAAACACGGTGAAACCGAATTGAATGATTTTTTTTACAGAGGTAGCACTAGCAAAGGGCACATCATATTCATGTATAATATCCGTAAAGCACGTTGTATTTCAAGAAGCTACTACAACCAACATTCAATTATACTCCTTGAAAAGGACAAAGGGTTATAACCATACCCATGTATTTAGGAGAAAGTAGGCTATACGTTCTTTACCGAACATCTTGTTTTGTTATTAAATTTTAACAAAAAGTCTTAGCATATCTTTAGGCCCGTATCACACGACACTCGCTGGCAAGGAAGCTGGTGTGATCGCTGGTACAAAATCCTGTATAATTCTGTTCTCTTCGTCAGTACACCTGCTTGTATGACCGAAGTGTATCACACGCTAGCATTTTGGACGCTAAGTTGTATGAAATAAAACCGAAGGGCTGTCGTTTGAGGGCATTAGTTGCTGTCCTTTCGCCTTATTAACGCAAAGCGGTCGCGAAAATTGCTTTAAGTAAATTAGAAAACCTGCCAGGTACTGAACGAATGCATTCCAATCAATATTTAAGATCTAACTGTAATAATTGAATATTTTACCATACGCGTTAATAAGAAGCGCAACAAAAACCTCTAGAGTATGCTGGAAATGTGTGCAAGTGTTATTGCGCCCGCTCGCTCTTTCGAAGATCCCGGGTTCAAGACTATCCAACGGCAGATTTTTTAAATTCTTTTTAACTATTTTATTATACCCTCCCTACCTCGTACAGCAAGATTTCAACTTGGTTTTGTTCACATTATCTACGAAGACGATAGGTAAAGTTATTTTCTTTTCTCATTTAAATGGTTATTTTCCCTAAATACTGTTCTAAACCATGTCGCCTCCGTAGCGTAGCGGTCAGCATTGTTAGCTGCCGCCCCGGAGGTCCTGGGTTCGATTCTCGGCTCTGCCACGATATTTGAAAAGTGGTATGAGGACTGGAACGGGGTCTACTCAGCCTCGGGTGGCCCAAATGAGTAGAGGGGGTTCGATTCCCACCTCAGCCATCCTCGAAGTGGTTTTCCGTGGTTTCCCACTTCGTCTTCGGGCAAATGCCGGGATGGTACCTACTGTAAGGCCACGGCCGCCTCCTTCCCTCTTCCTAGCCTATCCATACAAATCTTCCATCCCTTCCAATCCCTCATGAGACCCCTGTTCGCTTTGCAGGTGAGGCCGCCTGGGCGAAGTGCTGATCACACCTCCCCAGTTGTATCCCTCCCTACCAGATGTTCCAAGCTCCAGGACACTGCCCATAGAGGCGGTAGTGGTGAGTTCCCTCGCTGATTACGTGGGAACCACCAACCTAGAGGGTAAATGGACTAAATAAAATAAAAATTGTTCTAAACCGTGACGCCTCCGTAGCGTAGCGGTCAGCATGGTTAGCTGCCGCCCCGGAGGTCCTGGGTTCGATTCCCGGCTCTGTCACGATATTTGAAAAGTGGTATGAGGACTGGAACGGGGTCTACTCAGCCTCGGGTGGCCCAAATGAGTAGAGGGGGTTCGATTCCCACCTCAGCCATCCTCGAAGTGGTTTTCCGTGGTTTCCCACTTCGTCTTCGGGCAAATGCCGGGATGGTACTGCCCCCGTAATTGAATTATATAGAGACCACGGTGGCTATATTTGAAATTATAATGAGAGTTATGGTTGTCATAGTTATGACGTGGGTAGTCATGACGTAAGCACGGATGACGTAAATGTTATGCCAGCAGGCTACTTGAGCTGAGATTCTCAGTGACGTCAGCATTTAGTCGAGAATGTTCCAAGATTTACGACGCAGTCGCAGGAAACGAGGAATTCTGCTGAGGAAGAAACTATGCTATTGGAGGAGAGGCATGAACCAATGAACGATAGTTTAAAGGAAGACGGAGATTGCTGAAACTATGGTATTTTTATTACTTTTGGAATGCAGAATTGTGGAAATCCATTTGCAGTAAGGGCATTGATTTGGAATTTTGGTGAAATTTATTTTCAGTTTTTGAATTTTGAAAATCCGTCATGTATTAACGAAGTTAGAACTTCTAGCGATGACGTAGTATCACTCTTTGGAAGGGATGGTAACGCCCCTCGTGAAGTTAATAAAAGGGCTTGCGCAGAAGAGAGGAGCCTCCTTCGTTCTCTGATCATTCTGAGATCTCATTCTCAGATCATCGAAGTCGATTGTGAAAGTTCTTTTCTTATACATTCATTATAGTGAGACGTCGAAGTGAACAGCAGTGAAAAGAATCGTCTTTATAACGCGTGGCGAGGCCACTATATTAACGAGATCCAAGTCAAACTAGGTGAAGTTGAAACGGACCTTAGAAAGCTTCTACAAGTTTAGCTTCGAACAGTTAGCGGTCTCCGATAAGCTAATTGTATTGTGCAGTGCTACATGCAGTTATAGAGAAAAGCTGAACAATTTCGACCGATTAGTTCGAAAGATATTAGCAGTTTTATACGACTGAGAAAAGTGATTATCTCGCCACAAGAGAAGCACTTTCGTATAGCCAGAATCAACGCAACGGCTGACGCTGCGAGTGGAATAGAAAGACTTCAGATTGCTTGGTTACACAACGATACAGTATAATGGAGCAATTGAATACGGCAGTTTGTTCTTCTAACACTACAACCGAAGAGCAGATGGAAGGCTAAGGGCTTATTGCAATTGGGACATACTTCAACGGAGTAAGATAGCGACATGGAACTTCGCTAATTGCTATTCCACACAAGCGAACATGCGGTGAATACCATCTACACCCATGTTTCGTAATTAAAGGCTGAATACCATCGAACAGCCATAGAAACAATTTCATACTCTGAATATGAATAAATTCTTCGGAATTTTCTACAAAACTTCATGACGATTGTCTACTGGAACTTCAGGGAATTTTTCAAGAGAGGTCAGGGATATCCCGACTCACACAGAAGATTATTGCCGGAAGGATGTCTATTCGTCTTCGAGGAGCAGAGCGATTCACGGAGAAGGAAGCAGTTCGATTCTCCGAGGGTGCTATTTCCTATTTCGAGGTTGGAGCTCAGCTTTAACGAGGTGAAATGGATCCATCAGCAGTCTTCTTTGCGGAATTTTCCTCTGGAACGTCAATCGGCAGATAAGGTAGTCGTGAACGTTTATTGTATTTGAGTATATTAATGATGTTTGAGCAACCATTTTTCCCATATTTTTATCATCATGTTTTTTGCCCGATTTTCTTGTTGAGATTCTTATTCTCAGTACACCTTGATGAGTTTTGCATTTTTCGACATTGTTATGTCATGGGCATAGTTAACGATTTTGAATCAGTTGAGACTGATATATAGATTATTCTGTAATTAATATTTTTGTAGTCACGATTTGACTGTAAGTTAATGATTTTTATGGCAGATTTAAATTCAGACAGCGTGTCACTTTATTAAAGTAATTCTACCCCTGTTTAATTACTTTGAACAATTTTCTGTCATCATCAAGAAGGAAGAACATTTAAATGATTTTAGAGCGTTAAAATCTCTTACGTTGTCGACGATCTTGGAAATACTAGTCGTTATTTGTATTGATTGCAACACAGATATTTATCGTCAGTTATGAATGAACATTGCATTATAGACACTTTTGTGAAAGAGTAACTTTAATAATGAATTATTGAATGCATTAAAGTCTAGAACTTTTGTTAGGAGTTTTTCTCAATTAGAGATTTATAGAACGATGTTTGCATTCCCCAGTCTAATTGGATTCTATTCGACTACTTTTCATTTTAGTCGCACTTTATTTGAAGATAGTATTTTCATACTACATTTCTTTTAAGATGTTAATCTTAAAATTTTGATAGACCAGACAGGCGTATATAAGCGTATTCACTATTAAATTTGTTTGTGATTGGCAAGTTTTGACTTCATTTCGGTTCATGAATGAAATTCACGAAGGTTAAATAGAAAAACAGTTTTGAAACAATTAATGATTATAAAATTTTTTAAGTGGAACTATGAATGTACACACATCAAAAAAAGTTTTGCATCACCTCGGTTCCCAGATCTCCGGCATATAGACGTTGACTGTGTATATTGTATCCAAGATACAGTCCCTTTGACTGTTCATAGATGTCACTAAAACTGCTCAAAGATGTAAACAACCATGCATGAGCAGGGCCTATTAGACGGAGGGGGTACGACAGCCGATCAGTTCCAGTCATTCCACCAGGACGATGGTACGCTGCTCATGTTGTCTGTAGTTCTACCATGCCTAGAAGGTCAATACCGCAGTTCGATCGCGTCCGCATTGTTACTTTGTGTCAAGAAGGGCTCTCAACAATGGAAGTTTCCAGGCGTCTCAGAGTGAACCAAAGCGATGTTGTTCGGACATGGAAGAGGTACAGAGATACAGGAACTGTCGATGACAGGCCTCGCTCAGGCCGCCCAAGGGCTACTACTGTAGTGGATGACCGCTACTTACGGATTGCCGCTCGGAGGAACCCTGACAGCAATGCCACCATGTTGAATAATGCGTTTCGTTCAGCCACAGGACGTCGTGTTTCAACTCAAACTGTGCGCAATAGGCTGCATGATGCGCAACTTCACTCCCGACGTCCATGGCGAGGTCCAGCTTTGCAACCCCGACACCATGCAGCGCGGTACAGATGGGCCCAACAACATGCTGAATGGACCCCACGGAATTGGCATCACGTTCTCTTCACCGATGAGTGTCGCATATGCCTTCAACCAGACAATCGTCGGAGACGTGTTTGGAGGCACCCTGGTCAGGCTGAACGTCTTAGACACACTGTCCAGCGAGTGCAGCAAGGTGGTGGTTCCCTGATGTTTTGGGGTGGCATTATGTGGGGCCGACGTACGCCACTGGTGGTCATGGAAGGCTCCGAAACGGCTTTACGATACCTGAATGACATCCTCCGACCCATAGTGCAACCATATCGGCAGAATATTGGAGAGGCATTTGTCTTCATGGACGACAATTCTCGACCTCATCGTGCACATCTTGTACATGCGTTCCTTCAAGATAACGACATCGCTCGACTACAGTGGCCAGCATGTTCGCCAGACATGAACCCTATCGAACATGCCTGGGATATGTTGAAAAGGGCTGTTTATGGACGTCTTGACCCACCAACCACTCTGAGAGATTTACGCCGAATTGTCGTTGAGGAGTGGGACAATTTGGACCAACAGTGTCTTGATGAACTTGTGGATAGTATGCCACGGCGAATACAGGCATGCATCAATGCAAGAGGACGTGCTACTGGGTATTAGAGGTAGTGGTGTGTACTGCAATCTGGACCACAAATGCTGAAAGTCTAGCTGTATGATGGTACAACATGCAATGTGTGGGTCTCATGAGCAATAAAACGAGCTGAAATGTTGTTTGTGTTGATCTCTATTCCCTTTGTATTTAACGGTTCCGGAACTCTTGGAACCGAGGTGATGCAAAACTTTTTTTGATGTGTGTATAATCGCTAGTGCAGCGCGTGTTGAAAGTCGCTGAGATATAAGGCCCTTGAATATGAAGGAAGTTCCCACAGGAATAAATGTTAAAGAATTATTTGTGGAAGTTTTGTAAGTTATGTGGAAGTTGAATACCATATAGATTGATATATGATGATTTTGGGCATATTTGTAATGCAGTTTGTGCATTAACTTGTTAGCGAAGGATTTTCCGCTGGAGTAAGATTGTCATAGTTCGTTGAAAATTAATCAAGTGATTTACTGTTAGAATTAACACGAGTTTTGAAAGAATTTGAGATAAGATTTTGAATGAAGGTTGCCGTCACAAATCATTATTAAAACCTTTATTAAACCAGATTGTGACATTAATATGTATAACTAACCTTCATTGGTCGATTATATTAATCACGATTATGAAAATTATCAACCGAATGAACATGTGGTCAATGTATTTCTGAAATTAATAATTTAAACAATTTAAATGTTAATATTGTAAATAATTGCTGTAAAAATTTTTGAAAATAATATGGAACGAGAGTGATGTTAAAGGCGTGTATATAATATTTTTATTGTCTTTGACAAATATTATAAACAATTTCTAATTGTTATAAATAATTTATGTGATTTTGTTATAAACATTTAAGAGCTAATTAAACATTTGGATTGAACTTAACAAATTTAGGGAATTAACATAATGATTCAATAGGATGTGAGCAAAGTACTTGAAAGATTTGCGTAAATATAAATGTGAGTTGTCTTGTAGACAGTTAAAAGCTTGAGAGAGCAAGCTATATTCTTACGTAACTTAGCAGGTGAGAAGGGAGTCCATTCAACCAGTATGCAACAGGTTCGAGGTTAGCTCGCAGCTGGGCCAACACCTGGTTATCAGAGTGAGGTCGTACACACTTCGGCCTTGCGACTATAAATACCATTCTCATGTTTATTAAAAGGAAACCAAATGCTCTATATATGTCACACCCTGACGTCCTTTTCCAATCCCATAGTGTTATGAATATTACGTTATTTGGAGCTCTTGGGAGCTGAAATGTTTTATATCATGTTGTATGATTATTTTTGCAAGTCCTACTGAGGACGTAGTCAGATTGACTTGGGCTACTGATAGCCACGTTTATTTTGTTGTGTTAGTAAAATCATACCCTTTATTAGAAATAAAGCTTTTGTACAGTTCAAAGTTCTCGTCTTCGTCTTGGCTCATTTTTAAATGTCATGGTGGAGGTTATTGTGTGAACAGACTTTTAGTGATCCTGTTGTCAACTCAAACCCCGAGATAATTAAGAGGTAAGTAACGGTAAGTATGAACCCCCGTCTATTTTGGTGTGTTCCACAATGATTTCCTGTGAATTTCTGTGCTCTTATCTCGATAGTATCTGTCAGTGCCATTTTGATTGATGTAGCTATGCCGGTGCGGTTGATAATTGGCAATCCGATTGAGGGGGCGGATATCTGACAGCCTACTATCCAGGTAAACGGGGACAGAAAGATTGGCGCCGTCAACGTGTGGGGCTTGTTCAACAACAATGGATTACCAGGTTGAACAATAGAAAGATTGGCGACCCAAGAGCGTGGGGATGAGTCAACAGAAAGAGTGGCAAACCTAAAACGTGAGGTCCGATTAGACTCAAATAAAGAGGTTGATTCTTTGTTAGATGTCTAGGCCAATTGTAGTATTTAAGAGTGTGATTATATAGGAATTAAATGTTGTATTGTATTAGGAAAATTACGCTCAGAAAAGATCAGATCTTATACAACTTGAGAAAGGTTAAATAGGCTGGAAACTTAGAAAAATCGCCTATAATCTGGAATCTTATTTTATTTGACCGGCTTATGACATTTTAGTCATATTAAAGATAAAATTAAATTATTTGGATTGTAAATGTAAATTATTTGTGTTAGGATATTTTAAAATGAGCCAGAGAAATTTGAACATGTGCTTGAGTTTGTTTCAACATGAAGTATCTTCGAAGGTTAATTATAAGGTAGTTATAAGTTAGATTTAAGACAGAAAATTGATCAAAATTATATATGGTGAAAAGTGTTGCTCAAATGTTGTTATTTTGCTCTTTTGATGTATGTCCCTACAGCAATCCATTTTTGAATAATATTGTAATGGCAGATGAAAGTTTGAAGATGATGTTAGCGGAGATGTCTGCTAATATGAAGCAGATGAGTGAGAGTATGAAAGAGATGGAAGCTAGGAATACTAGTCGAATGGAGGAGAATGCTAGTAATATGTCTGCTAATTTGAATAGTAGTATGAAGGAGATGGAAGCTAGGAATACTAGTCGAATGGAGGAGAATGCTAGTAATTTGAAAGCTAGCATGGATGAAAGTTTGAAGGGTATCCAAACTAGTGCTGCTAATTTAGAGGAGAATATGTCGCGTTTACAGATTAATACCCTAGGAATTGAGAGTACTGTAACGGACATGCTCACAGAGGTGTCTAATGTTTATAAAGATGTGTCTATTGTGCATAAAAGTGTTGATGATGTTAAATCTGATGTGTCTAAGGTACAGAGAGACCTTACAATGTTAAATCTAGATGTAGCTAATGTCCGAGGGGATATTTCTTGTGCGAGAGCCGAAGTAGTTGTTGTCAAAAACGATGTAGCGACTGTCCAAGACAAGGTCGAGGAAGTCCAAAAAGAAATTCAAAAAGCTAGAACTGATGTATCTAATGTTCAGGTAGACATTAATAACATTCATGCGGATATAACTGAGGTGCAAAGTGACATAACTAAGATTCAGGTAGAGGTCAACACAGTTTTCGTAGATATTACTAAAGTCCAAACTGATGTAAATAAAGTCAGGGAAGAAATCGAAAACTCAAAAACTCTTTGTACGCGTAATATAACTGCATTAGCGACTAGGTTAGTCGATGAATCAGTTAGAACAACAACGTCTTTAGCAGAGTTGAAGTTTGATGTAGAGGTCATGAGAACACAGGTATTAGACCGCAATAGAGTATTAAAAGAGGATATCGAAGTAGACATAGCCGAAATGTTAACAGCAAACGTAGCGGTATGGAAAGACGAGTGGAATAAGTCAAGTGGGGAACATGTAACCCAAATTCAGGAAAGGATTGAAAGAAAACTTGCCAGTACGCAGATAGAAATTAACAATGAAGTAGTACAGATTAGGAAAGATTTAAGCGTCAGGATAAATTCGTTATCCGAAAAACAAGTTGACGATAGAACACAACTAGATCAGGATATGCAAACTTTAAAATCTACATTAGAGGATCAAATTCATAAAGTTGTCTCGGATGTAAATGAAACGACGAGTAAACTGAAAAATTTGAAGTTAGGAGAGGCTAGTTTAATGGAGAACTACAAAGAAGAGATTATCAAGAAAGTCTTAACAGAAATCACCGACAAGGATACAGAAGGCTTAGCTTGCGAATTGAATAGGAATTATACTAGAAGACATAACCTAGAGCCAGAAGAAAGAGACGTGACTCCGGAAGAACGTGTATCCAGATTCAGAGAGGAGGATGACGAGAGGAACATGGAACCTGAGTGGAATTATCGAGATAGTGGGAAAAACTATCCGGATTCATATCCGAGGAACGTGACGGTCATCAGGAATTTCGAAGACAAACCACAAAAATTCAGTAACACTGATAGTTTGACACCTATAGAGTATGTAAGGAATCTCAAAGATTATTTCATCGAAGCTCACATTCCCAGAGAGAGAGAGATGAAGATAGTAGAGAGATATCTGATTGGAGGACCCCATGAATGGTTTCGCGCATTTAGATACACATTCAGTAACTTTGACGAGTTTGCAGAGGCATTAATCAAACGATTTTGGTCTATAGAAGCGCAGAATTCGTTAAGAGCGGAGGTGTATTCAAGAAAATACTCAGGTACTCTTCCAACGAGGTACGCTGATTTCTTTACGAGTCAGTTGTCCCGCTTGAGATTTTTGCAACCCCCATTGTCCACGGAACAACTAATAGATGCGATTTCTCGTATGCTGCCAGTTGAGGTGAGGAGACTTATAATTTCGTCCAACATCAGGGATTTATCCAGCATGGATGAATTACTAAGAAGGTTAGACTACACAAGTCCAATGCCTAACGTAGTCCAGAAAGGTCAAAGGCAGGAATTTAAGGAAATCAATACGGTATATATGGACCAAGTCCAACAAACTGACAAGCCAGAGCAGGAGAAAACTGACAATGTAGGTCCTCACAGGAATAATCAGTTTAGAAATTACAGATCACAAGGTTACCGACCGTATCAACAGAGAAGAGGTTGGAACTACAACCGAGGAAACTACAATGGAAGAGGCAGATATTACAACAATAATGGGTATAACCGTAACTATAATAGGAATAACCAAAACCAAAATAGAAACCAGAATACTCAAAGTCAGGTTATGACACCTGATCAGTATCAGCAAAGAGAAAAGGAAAGCCAGCAATACTTAAAAGAATTAAGGGATAAAGAAGCTGACAATCAAAAGAAAAGGCAGGATGTTGTAATCGATCCTGGACCTTCTACGAGCCGGCAGAACATAGAAAATAGAAATACTGGTCAGAAGAGAAAGTAGAGAGGAAGGAATACATTAACCACATACAACCCAGTGTAGAAGAAATTTATGATTAAGGAACATAGAGGAAATATCATACTAGAGTAAGCCAGTAATAATTCAATTTCGTGTTCAAGAGAGTTGAGATACTTGTAACACTGAGTTTAAAAACAATTTGCAACTGTTTTTAAAACGTGGTGGGAGGAGAATGCCCCCGTAATTGAATTATATAGAGACCACGGTGGCTATATTTGAAATTATAATGAGAGTTATGGTTGTCATAGTTATGACGTGGGTAGTCATGACGTAAGCACGGATGACGTAAATGTTATGCCAGCAGGCTACTTGAGCTGAGATTCTCAGTGACGTCAGCATTTAGTCGAGAATGTTCCAAGATTTACGACGCAGTCGCAGGAAACGAGGAATTCTGCTGAGGAAGAAACTATGCTATTGGAGGAGAGGCATGAACCAATGAACGATAGTTTAAAGGAAGACGGAGATTGCTGAAACTATGGTATTTTTATTACTTTTGGAATGCAGAATTGTGGAAATCCATTTGCAGTAAGGGCATTGATTTGGAATTTTGGTGAAATTTATTTTCAGTTTTTGAATTTTGAAAATCCGTCATGTATTAACGAAGTTAGAACTTCTAGCGATGACGTAGTATCACGCTTTGGAAGGGATGGTAACGCCCCTCGTGAAGTTAATAAAAGGGCTTGCGCAGAAGAGAGGAGCCTCCTTCGTTCTCTGATCATTCTGAGATCTCATTCTCAGATCATCGAAGTCGATTGTGAAAGTTCTTTTCTTATACATTCATTATAGTGAGACGTCGAAGTGAACAGCAGTGAAAAGAATCGTCTTTATAACGCGTGGCGAGGCCACTATATTAACGAGATCCAAGTCAAACTAGGTGAAGTTGAAACGGACCTTAGAAAGCTTCTACAAGTTTAGCTTCGAACAGTTAGCGGTCTCCGATAAGCTAATTGTATTGTGCAGTGCTACATGCAGTTATAGAGAAAAGCTGAACAATTTCGACCGATTAGTTCGAAAGATATTAGCAGTTTTATACGACTGAGAAAAGTGATTATCTCGCCACAAGAGAAGCACTTTCGTATAGCCAGAATCAACGCAACGGCTGACGCTGCGAGTGGAATAGAAAGACTTCAGATTGCTTGGTTACACAACGATACAGTATAATGGAGCAATTGAATACGGCAGTTTGTTCTTCTAACACTACAACCGAAGAGCAGATGGAAGGCTAAGGGCTTATTGCAATTGGGACATACTTCAACGGAGTAAGATAGCGACATGGAACTTCGCTAATTGCTATTCCACACAAGCGAACATGCGGTGAATACCATCTACACCCATGTTTCGTAATTAAAGGCTGAATACCATCGAACAGCCATAGAAACAATTTCATACTCTGAATATGAATAAATTCTTCGGAATTTTCTACAAAACTTCATGACGATTGTCTACTGGAACTTCAGGGAATTTTTCAAGAGAGGTCAGGGATATCCCGACTCACACAGAAGATTATTGCCGGAAGGATGTCTATTCGTCTTCGAGGAGCAGAGCGATTCACGGAGAAGGAAGCAGTTCGATTCTCCGAGGGTGCTATTTCCTATTTCGAGGTTGGAGCTCAGCTTTAACGAGGTGAAATGGATCCATCAGCAGTCTTCTTTGGGGAATTTTCCTCTGGAACGTCAATCGGCAGATAAGGTAGTCGTGAACGTTTATTGTATTTGAGTATATTAATGATGTTTGAGCAACCATTTTTCCCATATTTTTATCATCATGTTTTTTGCCCGATTTTCTTGTTGAGATTCTTATTCTCAGTACACCTTGATGAGTTTTGCATTTTTCGACGATTTATTAAGACATTGTTATGTCATGGGCATAGTTAACGATTTTGAATCAGTTGAGACTGATATATAGATTTTTCTGTAATTAATATTTTTGTAGTCACGATTTGACTGTAAGTTAATGATTTTTATGGCAGATTTAAATTCAGACAGCGTGTCACTTTATTAAAGTAATTCTACCCCTGTTTAATTACTTTGAACAATTTTCTGTCATCATCAAGAAGGAAGAACATTTAAATGATTTTAGAGCGTTAAAATCTCTTACGTTGTCGACGATCTTGGAAATACTAGTCGTTATTTGTATTGATTGCAACACAGATATTTATCGTCAGTTATGAATGAACATTGCATTATAGACACTTTTGTGAAAGAGTAACTTTAATAATGAATTATTGAATGCATTAAAGTCTAGAACTTTTGTTAGGAGTTTTTCTCAATTAGAGATTTATAGAACGATGTTTGCATTCCCCAGTCTAATTGGATTCTATTCGACTACTTTTCATTTTAGTCGCACTTTATTTGAAGATAGTATTTTCATACTACATTTCTTTTAAGATGTTAATCTTAAAATTTTGATAGACCAGACAGCGTATTCACTATTAAATTTGTTTGTGATTGGCAAGTTTTGACTTCATTTCGGTTCATGAATGAAATTCACGAAGGTTAAATATAAAAACAGTTTTGAAACAATTAATGATTATAAATTTTTTTAAGTGGAACTATGAATGTATAATCGCTAGTGCAGCGCGTGTTGAAAGTTGCTGAGATATAAGGCCCTTGAATATGAAGGAAGTTCCCACAGGAATAAATGTTAAAGAATTATTTGTGGAAGTTTTGTAAGTTATGTGGAAGTTGAATACCATATAGA
Source organism: Meconema thalassinum (assembly GCA_946902985.2). Lineage (NCBI taxonomy): Eukaryota > Metazoa > Arthropoda > Insecta > Orthoptera > Tettigoniidae > Meconema > Meconema thalassinum. Next base: position 1,072,498,992 of record OX336389.2, read on the forward strand.
TTGATATATGATGATTTTGGGCATATTTGTAATGCAGTTTGTGCATTAACTTGTTAGCGAAGCATTTTCCGCTGGAGTAAGATTGTCATAGTTCGTTGAAAATTAATCAAGTGATTTACTGTTAGAATTAACACGAGTTTTGAAAGAATTTGAGATAAGATTTTGAATGAAGGTTGCCGTCACAAATCATTATTAAAACCTTTATTAAACCAGATTGTGACATTAATATGTATAACTAACCTTCATTGGTCGATTATATTAATCACGATTATGAAAATTATCAACCGAATGAACATGTGGTCAATGTATTTCTGAAATTAATAATTTAAACAATTTAAATGTTAATATTGTAAATAATTGCTGTAAATATTTTTGAAAATAATATGGAACGAGAGTGATGTTAAAGGCGTGTATATAATATTTTTATTGTCTTTGACAAATATTATAAACAATTTCTAATTGTTATAAATAATTTATGTGATTTTGTTATAAACATTTAAGAGCTAATTAAACATTTGGATTGAACTTAACAAATTTAGGGAATTAACATAATGATTCAATAGGATGTGAGCAAAGTACTTGAAAGATTTGCGTAAATATAAATGTGAGTTGTCTTGTAGACAGTTAAAAGCTTGAGAGAGCAAGCTATATTCTTACGTAACTTAGCAGGTGAGAAGGGAGTCCATTCAACCAGTATGCAACAGGTTCGAGGTTAGCTCGCAGCTGGGCCAACACCTGGTTATCAGAGTGAGGTCGTACACACTTCGGCCTTGCGACTATAAATACCATTCTCATGTTTATTAAAAGGAAACCAAATGCTCTATATATGTCACACCCTGACGTCCTTTTCCAATCCCATAGTGTTATGAATATTACGTTATTTGGAGCTCTTGGGAGCTAAAATGTTTTATATCATGTTGTATGATTATTTTTGCAAGTCCTACTGAGGACGTAGTCAGATTGACTTGGGCTACTGATAGCCACGTTTATTTTGTTGTGTTAGTAAAATCATACCCTTTATTAGAAATAAAGCTTTTGTACAGTTCAAAGTTCTCGTCTTCGTCTTGGCTCATTTTTAAATGTCATGGTGGAGGTTATTGTGTGAACAGACTTTTAGTGATCCTGTTGTCAACTCAAACCCCGAGATAATTAAGAGGTAAGTAACGGTAAGTATGAACCCCCGTCTATTTTGGTGTGTTCCACAATGATTTCCTGTGAATTTCTGTGCTCTTATCTCGATAGTATCTGTCAGTGCCATTTTGATTGATGTAGCTATGCCGGTGCGGTTGATAATTGGCAATCCGATTGAGGGGGCGGATATCTGACAGCCTACTATCCAGGTAAACGGGGACAGTACCTACTGTAGGGCCACGGCCGCTTCCTTCCCTCTTCCTAGCCTATCCATACAAATCTTCCATCCCTTCCAATCCCTCATGAGACCCCTGTTCGCTTTGCAGGTGAGGCCGCCTGGGCGAAGTGCTGATCACACCTCCCCAGTTGTATCCCTCCCTACCAGATGTTCCAAGCTCCAGGACACTGCCCATAGAGGCGGTAGTGGTGAGTTCCCTCGCTGATTACGTGGGAACCACCAACCTAGAGGGTAAATGGACTAAATAAAATAAAAACTGTTCTAAACCATGTCGCCTCCGTAGCGTAGCGGTCAGCATGGTTAGCTGCCGCCCCGGAGGTCCTGGGTTCGATTCCCGGCTCTGCCACGAAATTTGAAAAGTGGTATGAGGACTGGAACGGGGTCTACTCAGCCTCGGGTGGCCCAAATGAGTAGAGGGGGTTCGATTCCCACCTCAGCCATCCTCGAAGTGTTTTTCCGTGGTTTCCCACTTCGTCTTCGGGCGATTGCCGGGATGGTACTGTCCCCGATAATCTGGATAGTAGGCTGTCAGATATCCGCCCCCTCAATCGGATTGCCAATAATCAATCGCACCGGCACAGCTACATCAATGAAAATGGCACTGACATATACTACCGAGATTAGAGCACAGTAGTTAACATGAAATTATTGTGGAACACACCAAAATATACGGGGGTTCATACTTACCTTTTACTTACCTTTTCAATTTAATCTCGGGTCTGGGTTTTCAACTGGATCACTTAATAGTATGCCCTCACAATATCCTCCACCACGATATTTAAAATGAACCAAGTCGGAAACAAGAAAATTTAAACTGCACAATAATTTATTTCACATAAAGAGAAAAATAATTTAACAAAATTTAACAACAAAATATACGTGGCAATCAGAAGCCATTGTCAATACAACCATGTCCTCCTGTAGGACTTGTAGACTTCACATACAAAAATTCAGCTTTCTCTAGCTCAAAAAACGTTATAATAACAACAATGCACTTTGGAATGGATAAGGGAGCTGGGACGAGACATATAGCATTTGTTTCCTTTTTCATGAACTTCACATTTTATTTATAACCGCAAGGCTTGCTATGTAGATGACCTTGGCCTCTAGCATTCAGTTATCTGGCCACCTGCGATACACCCTGCACCGTGTCGCATGCTTGCTTCGTCGAATGGACGCACCTGTCCAGCCAATGTTAGCATATGCTAGTTACCTCGGAGCCTAGCTCCTTTTCAAAACACTTTAAATGTTCACATCTCAACTCAAACATTATCACGCAAATCTTTTAAATGCTCCGTTCAAATATCAATGGATTACTCTAATAATCCCAAATCTTGTTTAATTGTATAATCCAATTGTTGAACTAGCGTTGTTTAGAGTATACTAACGAAAACGCTTAATGTTTATAACAAAATGTTCATTAATTATTTATAACATTTTATATTGTTTATAACATTGACAAACGACAATTGAAAAATTTATACACGCCTCTATTAATCCCGTTCGTTTCAAATTATTATTAAAGATATTTACATAGTTATTTACATTATTTATATTATTTATATTAGAAATACATTAAACCACACGTTTATCCGGTTGATAATTACTTAAATCGTGGTGATATAATCGACCAATGAAGGTTAGTTATATTTAAATTTTAGATTCAGGTTTAATAAGATTTAATAATTATTATTATTTGTGACGGTAACCTCCATTCAAAATCTTTATCTCAAATTATTTAAACACTCTTGTTAATTTTAACAGTAACTTCACATGAATAATTTTCAATGGACCTGAACAATACACTCAGCGGAAAAATACCTCGCTCAAAACGCACAAAATTGCACAAAAATTGGCCCATAATTCATCATATATCTCATTATATATGGCATCAAAATTCCACAATACACACAAAAAACCTCCACTTATAAATTCATCATCATCATCAATATTACTGTGGGAACCTCCTTCACTTATTAAAGGGCATTATTCATCAGCGACTTTTACACGTCCACTGAACTAACGATTATACATCCATAGTTCCTCTTTAAAAATTCTTATATTCCTCCATTGTATCGAAAACTGTTATTATATATAACCTTCGTGGGTTTCATTCATGAATCGATATGAAGTAAAAAATTTGCCAGTCACAAATAAATTTAACAGCAAATACGATTAGACACGCCTCCCTGGTCTATCAAAATTGAGATTAATATCATCAAAGTATCGCAGTATAAAAATACTATCTTCAATCAAAGTTCATCTAAACTGCATAAATAGTCGAATAGAATACAATTAGACTGTGGAATGCAAACATTATTGTTCCAATCTAGAATTGAGAAAAAACTCCTATCAAATGTTCATTACTATAGTGTACTCAATAAATCGTAATCAAAGTTCATATTTCATAAAATTGTCTATAATGCAATGGTATTTCAGAATTGACGATAAATGTCTATGTTGCAATCATGTTCATAAAACGACTAGTATTTCCAAGATCGTCGATAAAGTAGTAGATTGTAACGCTCTAAAATCTTTTAATCATTCTTCTTTCTTGAGGATGACAGAAAATTGGTCAAAGTAATTTACTGAAAAGAATTCCTTTAATAAAATGACACGCTGTCTGAATTCAAATTTGCCATAGAAAATCGTTAACTTTACAGTCAAATCGTGACTACAAAAATATGCAAATTACTGAAAGAATATATAATATCAGTCTCAACTGATCCAAAATTATTTAAATATGCCAATGACATAATAATGTCTCAATAAATCGTAGAAAAAGGCATAAATCAGCAAAGTGTACAGAGTACAGAAATATCAAGCAAGAATATGGGGCAAAATATATGGGACAGAAAATATGGGAAAAATGGTTGCTCAGATATCGCTAAATGGCTCAAATAAATCAAGAAACGTTCACGACTACCTTATCTGTTGATTGAAGTTCTAGAGGAAAATTTCCAAAGAAGACTGCTGTTGGTTCCATTTCACCACCGTAAAGACGTGCTCCGACCTCGAACCTGGAACCTGCGCCCTCGGAGAATCGAATAGTTTCCTCTTCCGGAGTTTGCACTGCTCCGTGTAGACGATAGACATCCTTCTGGCAAAACTCTTCTGTGTGAGCCGGGTCCACCCTGGCCTCTCTTGAAAGTTCCCTGAAGTTCTGGTAGAAATTCGCCATGAAGTTTATTGCAATTATTTCCGCAGAAATGTTCATAATTGTGGAGTATGAAGATATTTCCACTGCCATTTGATGTAATTCAGCGATGGATTACGATGCATGAGTGTAGTTGGATGTTCACTACATGCTCGCTTTTGTAGAATGACGATTAACGAAGCTCCATGATGCTATTTCACTCCATTGATGTATGTCCCAATTGCATTAAAGTTTTAGTCTTCCATCTCCACTTCCGTTATAATAATAGTCGAAAGAACTGCCAGATTATATAGTTCCATTGTAGAATGTAGCGTTGTATCACCAAATGTAATCTTCAGTATCACGGTTGCAATACATGTGTCAGCCGTAGCGTACAATGTGGTATTATAAAAGTGCTTCTCAGGTGTCGAGAAAATCACTTTTGTCTGCAGTCTTAAAATGCGAATATCATACAAAGTATAATAGTGAAAATGTTCAACTTTCGTACACGCCTCAATATTGTAATGCACAATTGAATTAGCATAAATGCAGTAGCTAACTCTTGATAGATAATCTTGTAGACTCGTTTATGTGTGCGCTCCAATTTCGCCTAGTTTTAGTAACCGTAAAATTGCACTGCTGCACGCTCAATGCTTGTTCGATGCTGTGGGCTCGACCACACTTGCTAATGACGACTTGCTTCACTTAAGAACTCGAAGTCTGACAATATGAGAATCAGAAAAATGAGCCATGAGAGCCTCCTCTTTGCTTTGCAAGGCCTTTTATCAACTTCTTAAGGGCCGTATCCATCCCTACCATAGCTTGTTCCTCCGTCATTGCTAGAAGTTCTAACTTTGGCTATACTTGACGGATTTTCAAATTTCAAAAACTCATAATTAATTTCTTCAAAATTCCAAATCAATGCCATAACTGAAAATAGATTTCCACAATTCTGCATGCCAAAAGTAATTAAATATGGTAGTTTCAGTAATCTCCGTCTCCCTCCAAGCTATCATTCATTGGTTCGAGCCTCTCCTCCAATAGCGTAACTTCTTCCTCAGCACAATTCCTTGCTTCCCTGCGACTGCGTCGTAAATCTCAGATCCTTCTCGAACAAAATCGTGACGTCACCAAGAATCTCAGCTCATCCAGCCTACTTGCATGAAGTCTGCGTCATCCGTGCTTACGTCATGAATATACACGTCACAACTATGACGGCCATAACTTTATTCACATATGCCAATACAGCCACCGTGGTCTCAGTATAATTCAATTTACGGGGGCAGTACCAACTGTAAGGCCACGGCCACCTCCTTCCCTCTTCCTAGCCTATCCATCCCAATCATCCATCCCTTCCCATCCCTCATGAGGCCCCTGTTCGCTTTGCAGGTGAGGCCGCCTGGGCGAAGTGCTGATCACACCTCCCCAGTTGTATCCCTCCCGACCAGATGTTCCAAGCTCCAGGACACTGCCCATCGAGGCGGTAGTGGTGAGTTCCCTCGCTGAGTCCGTGGGAACCACCAACCTAGAGGGTAAATTGACTAAATAAAATTAAAAAAAACTGTTCTAAACCATGGATGGATACTATTCGTTATAATTAATATTTTTTTAGTCAATTTTACCCTCCAGGTTAGGTTTTACCACGGACTCAGCGAGGGATCCCATCATTACCGCCTCTACGGGAAGTGACCTGGAGCTTGAAACATCTCGACTGGGGATACAACTGGGGAGGTGGGATCAGCACCTCTCCCAGGTGGCCTCACCTGCAAAGCGAACAGGGACATCTTGAGGGATGGGAAAGGTGGGGAGGATAGGGAGGGATAGGCAAGGAAAAGGTAATGAGGCAGCCGTGGCCGTACGGTAGGTAACATCCCGGCATTTGCCCGAAGGCGAAGTGGGAAACCACGGAAAACCACGGAAAACCACTTTGAGGATGGCTGAGGTGGGAATCGAACCCCCTCTATTTATTTGGACCACCCGAGACTGAGTAGACCCCGTCCCAGTCCTCATACCACTTTTCAAATTTCATGGCAAAGCCGGGAATCGAACCCAGGACGTCCGGGGTGGCAGCTAATCACGCTGACTACTACGCAACGGAGGCGACTCTATTCGTGATAATTAGAATTTTAATAGTTCAATATTTATAATAATATGACACGTTCTGTAATTACTGGCTTGCTGCGAGGCTCAGCTGGCTGTGCCTAAGGTTGCAGGTTCGTATCCTGGTGCAGTCAGCTGGCATTTGAGGGTCCGCAAATGCGAGGGAGCCGTGTCAGTAGATTTACTGGCACGTTGAAGATCCCCTTCCGAGGCGAAGTGGGAAACCACGGAAAACCACTTTGAGGATGGCTGAGGTGGGAATCGAACCCCCTCTATTTATTTGGACCACCCGAGACTGAGTAGACCCCGTCCCAGTCCTCATACCACTTTTCAAATTTCATGGCATAGCCGGGAATCGAACGCAGGACGTCCGGGGTGGCAGCTAATCACGCTGACTACTACGCAACGGAGGCGACTCTATTCGTGATAATTAGAATTTTAATAGTTCAATATTTATAATAATATGACACGTTCTGTAATTACTGGCTTGCTGCGAAGCTCAGCTGGCTGTGCCTAAGGTTGCAGGTTCGTATCCTGGTGCAGTCAGCTGGCATTTGAGGGTGCGCAAATGCGAGGAAGCCGTGTCAGTAGATTTACTGGCACGTTGAAGATCCCCTTCCGAGCAAAATTCCAGCAGCCCGGCGTATCTAAAAGCCAGAGCAGTTAAAAGGGACGTAAAACCAATAATGTCATAATTATCTGTATTGACTTTAGGTTTGGGGCAGATGACCTCGTAGTTCCGCCCCTTAAAACCTCACTAACTAACTAACTATTACTGTAAGTGTATAGCAAGCGCTTTTCGCACAGACGCCGTTGAAAGGAATTATAGTTTCGGTCTGATGTATTTATTTATTTGTTATGTGGGTCGTCTGAGTGAATCGGAGTTTTCCTTTAAACAAAGGTGGTAAAAATTTCGAACACTTGCTACCTTGAATATACAGGATACCTTGCTTTCGTTCTACAGATCATTATGTCGTCGTCCAATCTGGCTGCGTACCATCGGATAAGTACGGTCCTTTTGAGGACCAAATAAAAAATCACTCGTTGGAATAGATAGATATGCGTCCATAAAACATCCACAATAAACGACATTAAGCAAAAAAAAAAGTACTAGTTCAAGATTCGAACATACTACCATGCGACTTCGTTGACGCTACTCTTGATTTAGCCACCATAACTCCCGAGAACCATGGTATATTGCTGGCACGTAATGAATCTATTCGTAGACACTTCCTGTCAAAACGTAAGCAAGTGTTATTCGGAGCTCTAATCGTTTCAATCATGCATTATATTTGAGGTAATTGAAAGAAAACTGCCACTATTAATTTCTACTATATTCGCGAGGATGTACTCAACGGTAAAGTTGTACAATGGACGTAAAGAAACAGGTACTAATGTTTTTAGTAGTTAGTTGGGTTGCCTTCCTCCAAAAAAAATAAGGGGCTGGCGGACCACACTGTATATATGCTGCAGAATGTTATGCCAGCAGATGAATATTATAATCGCGGCTCATTATACTAACCTACATTTATAACGCGTGATTAGGACACGGAAATAAAAACATTATTTAAAAAAATTTAAAAAAATTCCACAGCCGCCATATTGAGGTTCTCATAAAAATGAATTATATTAGCCACTAATATATTAAGTCTTCCAAGAAGATTTACAGTAGTAAGCTTCACTGCGCTCGGATGATTAGGTCACGAGTAAAATCCATATATTTATTGAGAATTTCGTGTCGCCGCCTTGTTGGAATTGTGTGCAGGTTATTAAAGTTGCATGAATTAACTTATGTTAATAGTCTCTATCAACATACAAAATTTTAGTTCGATAGCTGCAATAGATTCGCAGATATTGAGAACCATCTAAATATTTCGGATGGTCGCCATATTCGATTATTTTATATGTAGGCCATAGAGTAATGCACCATTAGATAAAATAAAATACGTAGGAATATTATACAAACTTTCCCTTTCATTTCATGATTGGAAACACAAAATGAAAACGTCATTTGAAATTTCGCACAACCGCCATCTTTATTTTATGTCAACAATTGAATTGATTAGATACCAGTTAACTAAATCTTGTATAAACATTTAGCGTACTGTACTATGTTGCAATGGGCTCTGATCTTTAAATCCCGAGGACAGTTTATATATAATATTTAATTTTGCTTGGCCGCCATGTTGGTTTTGTACTTTTGTACTTGTACATGTTTTGAACGTCACATATTTCAACTTACTCTAGTATTCCCTATTACCATACAAACTTTCAGGGTGATATCTGTAATCATTTCGGAGATATAGAATGCCGATGATATATTTCGCGCGGCTACCATGTTAAATTGGTGAAACGTACTTAAATTTGAAGGGCAAGGTCGGGATCTGACGAAATAGTACTATGTCCATACTGGGTGTCATTAAACTTACTCCAGCTGTTTATATTGTATTAGGGGGATATTCACACACATACACACACAAACACGCACACATACGGAAAAACTTATTCTCATAAGCCAATTTCTTCATTTGAAAATAGGCTAAAATGGCTTCCAACACGATAATGACATTCATTATTAGAACTGAATTTGTTAAGCAATGTGTAGCGAACTCCTACCAATTTGCATTCCATTTTGCATCTCCTGGATTACTGTACCAGAGATGTTCCGCAGTCGAGTTCCAATTACTGTCAATTTTGCTTTCGCTACGAATCGATAAATTGATTCATCACCTCTCGTAATTTCCTGTTCCAATGAGACTACGGACACTATTCTGTATGATTAAAATAAATTTCCGTATCAGAGCCCGAATTGGCAATGCGACTGCATCATTCGTCTCCAACCAATGTATTCTGAACAAGTAGTTCCGTGAAGAACTAAATAGCCGATTTTCAAATATCCTACATATATTAATTTATCAACATACACATTTTCAGTTTGATTGCTGTAAAAGATTCATAGATATTGAGCACCATCTACATATTTCGGATGGTCACCATGTTGGATTCTTATATATGTGGGCCATAGAGTTATGCACTATTATGTTCGACGATGTCGAAATGTAAATATTATATGTAAGAAAACTCTATCATAATGAGGGTCATTATAACACTAATTTTCATTATGAAACAGTTTCTCCCACCAATCAGAGCTCAAGAAACAGTTGTGTGACCAATTAGGTAAGGATAGCATCGCACCTGCGCTGACTTCCACGGCCTCCTATTTTATATTTCGCTGCGTGGCTGGTGTCATAGTGGGGTATTTGAGGAGGCCATGGTATTCTCTGCGTCCCATGCGCTCTGTTCAGGGCATAAAACTGGCGAAATCTCGACAGATATTTATGGATATTTATGTTTGAACATTACATAATTATAATTATCGTCTAACATAATCAGACGTATGCAACTCGCCTATAATGGTAATTAAGACATTCGTATGGAAATTATAAAACGCTCCGCTCGTTTTATAAACATACTCGTGTCTTAATTATTGCCATATAGGCTCGTTGAATAATGTACTATTACATGATGATTATTGTGTAGGTGTATCATTCAAACTTCAATCGAATGATTGGGACACAAGAAATAAGAACAGGATTTTAAAATTTCGCTCAGCCGCCATCTTGTGGTTATGAACATAATTTAAATTAATTATATGCCAGTGGATTAAAATTTATATAAGCATATACTCTACCAAGTTTCACTGCGCTCGGACGGTTAAATCGCGAGAGTCATCCATTTGAATATTTAAATTTCGCGTCACCGCCATGTTGGATTTGTGCTCACCAGGTTATTGAATGTCCCATAGGTGAACTTATGTGTATAGCCTCTATACACATTAAAAAATTCAGTTTGATTGCTGTCATAGATTAATAGATATTGAGAACCATCTAAATATTGCGGAGGTGAATTTAAAAAATTTCCCTTTTACGCCGTACAAAATTTCAGGGCGATATCAGTAATAGTTTAGGAGATATAGAATGCCGGAGAAATATTTCGCACAGCCGCCATGTTGGATTGGTGAATCGTAACAAAATTTGAAGGGCACGGTCCGGGTCGGACGTCCTTTACCTTACCGAGTTTCATTGATGAGGTAGGTGCACCTGGACTTGAAATAATGTACTATCCCGACTGTTGCCTGGACTCAGTGTGGATAAACCACACTCAGGATAGCCGCTATCAGCACCAGGATTCGAACCTGCAATCGACGGACATGCTGCAGCTGCCATCGCGGCCGTGGTGCACAATTTAATGAACAGAGCTACGCTGCGAGTCACCTTGTAATGTAACATGTTATTATAGTTATCTCCCTCCGAAAATGAATCGCAGAGAACATTTTGAGCATATACTTAATTATGTTGTTGTTGTTGTTGTTGATTCATTGAAGGGAATTGTGATATCACGGTCATTTATCCCCATGTACTTGAGTGTGTGTAGAAGTTGTCTGATAACCTGTGTTAGTGTTATTGTGGTGTCTGTAGTAGTGTGTGTATTTGCAATGCAGGTGAGGATTGCGAAGGAGGTGGCTGTGGCCTCAAGTTAGGATCCATCCCGGCATTTGCCCGGAGTAGAAGTGGGAAACCACGGAATACCACTTCCAGGATGGCTGAGATGGGAATCGAACAAACCTACTCTCAGTTTTTCCTCACAAGGATGATTGGACCCCGTTCCAGCCCTCAGATCAGAATAAAATTTCTTGGTAGAGTCAGGAATCGAACCCGGGCCTCTGCGGTGATAGCCAAAATACTAGCCACTACGCAACGAGAAGGTCATATACTTAATTATGGTACTTGATCTAATGGTCGGTAAAGCATTCGCTATCATGAAGTGGATTACATGTAACAGTTACTCCATTAAAATATACCAAGTACAAGTTAGGAAACCCGGAAACGTAGTTGTTACAAGTAATCTCGTTGTGTATACTAAGTAAAGCCCTGAGCGGATACAGATATAGATTGCATGGCTGTGTGGATAGTGGATACGCCGCGGACAATGTTTAGAGTAAATTTGCGGATAGTTTTTAGAATACAAAATTGAAATTGTTTTTTTTTTTTTTATACTTTCTGCTTTTGGGAAGATCTGCGTCTCTCACGTTTCTTGCTATTTCCCTATTTGCTTTCACTTGGATCTTATGGGAATAACAGAGACATAAGAAATGGCAGGCAAGGTGGAGGAGGTGGTAGACTTCATGGAGAGGGAGAATGTTGGATTGATGGGGCTGAGTGAAGTGAAATGGAAAGGTAAAGGAAGGAGGAAATTGAGGAAAAGATATACATTATACTGGAGTGGTGGCCAACAGGCAAAAAATGGCGTGGGACTGATAACCTCGAAACAACTGGAGGAGTATGTTGAAGTGGTCGAGTGTGTGAGTGAATGAATAATGAAAATTAGAATGAAGATGAAAAATGACGTGATGGACTTCATACAAGTGTATGCACCACAGACTGGAAACAGAGAAGAAGATATTGCAGTATTCCTGGAGGATGTAGAAAGAGTAATTTCAGATGTAGAAGTGGTGATCATGGGAGATATGAATGCACAAGTCGGAAACGAGAGACAAGGAAAGGAAGAAGTCATTGGACCATATGGATATGGGAAAAAGAACCGGGAAGGAGAGGAACTTGTAAACTTTTGTGAAAGGAATGGACTGATAGTGGGTAATTCATGGTTTCGGAAGAAAAACAGCAGGAAAATTACGAGATATGGTTGGGGCGATAGAAGAACAAAATCAGTAATTGACTACTTTCTGGTGGAAAGGACTAATCGCAGAAAGCTGATAGATGTGACAGCTTTACCAGGAGAAGCATTTGATGGGGACCATAGAGCTGTGGTGGCAAAATTTAGATGGGAAAAATTGGAAAACCTAAAGGAGATCAGAGAAAGCAAAATAAAAGTATGGAAATTGAAAGACAAACCTGTACAGGAAGATTTTCAGGAGAGATTGAAGCAACAAATCCCAGTTACTGAAGTGGAAAACATAGAAGAGGAATGGTCCCACTTTAAAAAGGCATTTGTTGGTGCAGCAGAGAGTGCTTGTGGTAGGACGTCAACAAGAGTGAAAGAGAAGGAGACACCGTGGTGGAATGAGGAAGTGAGGAAAGCAGTGAAAGAAAAGAAGTCTGCATGGAAAGAATGGAACCGAGATCAAACAGAAGAAAGCAAAAGGAAGTATCACGACAGCAAACGGAGGTATAAGAAAGTGGTAGGAGAAGAAAATAAGAAAAGTTGGGAAGAATTTACACAAAGAATGGAAACAGATGTAAGGGGCAGTAAATGGATGCTGTATGGACTTCTAAGAAGTAAGAGGAAAGAAAGAGTTACTACAAAGCTAGTGAAAAAGGAAGATGGAGAGTTGTTAACACACCCAGAAGAGATAAAGGGACGATGGAAGGAGTATTTCGATAAGCTATTAAATGTGAGCAATTGTACTGGTGAGATGGAAGTGACACGACCTGACGACTCTATAACAGAAGATGATATTACAATGCTGGAGGTGGAATTAGCAGTACAGAAAATGAAGATGGGAAAAGCAACAGGGGTGGATGAAATCAGTGTAGAAATGATAAAGGCTGCTGGACCTGTTGGTATGCAATGGTTGCATCGACTGCTAAAGTGTGTGTGGAAACGGAAATGTGTACCAGAAGACTGGGAGAAAGGACTAATAATACCAGTGTTTAAGAAGGGGGACAAGAAGGTGTGTGATAACTATAGAGGGATCACCCTCTTATCACAGATAGTAAAAATACTGGAAAGGATATTAGAAAGAAGAAAGAGAAGAAAGGTGGAAGGAGAGTTGCAAGAGGAACAGTATGGCGTCAGGAGTGGAAGATCCACAGTGGACCCAATCTTTAGCTTGAGGCAGGTGATGGAAAAGGACTGGGAATATGGAGAGGATTTGATCATGACTTTCAGAGATCTAGAAAAGGCATATGATAGTGTCCCCAGAGAGATGGTATGGGAAACCATGGTTAAGAAGAGACTGGGAAGAGAAATGTTGGAAATGGTGCAAGCAATGTACAACAACTGTGTTAGCGGGGTACTGACCCCAGTTGGAAAGACAGATTGGTTTAGGAACAAGACTGGACTAAGACAGGGGAGTGGGCTGTCACCTCTCTTGTTCATAATGGTGATGGATGAAATTGTAAAGGAAACAAAGGAAGCATATGGACATAAGGAAATGAAGTTACTGTTATTTGCAGATGATATTGTGGTCTGGGGAGGGAACACCGAAGAAGTGCAAAAACAACTAGAGGCACTGAACGAAAATATTCAGAAATACGGCCTGAAAATCAGTATAGAGAAAAGCAAGACCATGGTGATGACAAGAGGGGAAAGACAAGGAAAGGGCACTGTGAAAATTGGAAGTCAGAGTTTGGAAATTGTGGACACGTTCAAATACCTAGGAAGTGAATTGATGCAAACTGGTAGGTTGGACAAGGAGATTGGCAGGAGGGTACAGCAGAGCAATGCATTCTATCAAAGTGTAAGAAAACTTGTTTGGGATAAGGAAGTACCAAGGAAAAGCAAGGAAGTAATGTATAGTGTACTATGTTCCCATATTAACTTATGCAGCTGAGACTTGGACCCTGACAAGCAGGCAAGAGAGTAGAATCCAAGCCAGTGAAATGAAATTCCTAAGAAGTATGATAGGAAAGACAAGGAAAGACAGAGTGAGGAATGAAGATGTTAGGAAGGAAGTTGGGATGGGAAAACTAAATGAGAGAATTGAGAAGAATAAACTAATGTGGTTTGGGCATGTAAAGAGGATGGAGGAAAATAGAATACCAAGACAGATGCTGGAGGCAAAGTGCAAGGGTAAGAGAGCAAGAGGAAGACCTAGAACAAGGTGGATTGATTCAGTGAAGAATAGCGTAAGAAAAAGAAATCTGGACTGGGACAAGATCGTGGAAGAAGAATGGTGGAAGGAAAGAGGAAAGTGGAGAAGTGCCATAAATGCTCCGACCCGGCAGGTGCTGGATAAGGGGAAATAATGATGATGATGATGATGAAGAAAAGCCAGTCATGAAAAAAACCCTCAATTAGTGCTGATTTCTGATAAAATAGGAGGAACGAATTTCTCCTCAAATGTCTAAATGTGGTTTAACTAATAAATTAAGAATATTATTGTAATGTCAGCGGAAGCCTCCGTGGCTTAGGCGGCAGCACGTTGGCCTCTCACCGCTGGGTCCGTGGTTCAAATCCCGGTCACTCCATGTGAGATCTGTGCTGGATAAAACGGAGGCAGACAGGTTTTTCTCCTGGTACTCCGGTTTCCTGTTAACATTTCATTCCAGCAACACTCTCCACTATCATTTCATTTCATCCGTCATTCATTTAATCATTGCCCCAGAGGAGTGCGTCAGGCCTCGGCAGCCGGCACAGTTCATATCCTCGCCGCTAGGTGGGGGCTTCATTCATTCCATTCCTGACCCGGTCAGAGACTGGAGGCAGACTGTGGATTTTCATTTTCATTGTAATGTCAGCGGATTCGGTTAACACACAAGCAGATGTGGATAACAGTCGTGCGGATGCGGGGCGGATGTGGCTAACATGTGGTGCGGATGCGGGGCGAACGCGGATAACTGTGGTAAGGAAGCGGGGCGGATGCGGATAACAGTCGTATGGATGCGGGTCGGATGCGGATAACTGTCGTGCGGATGTGTGGCGGATGCGGATAAGAGTCGTACGGATGCGGGGTGGATGCGTATAACAGTCGTACGGATGCGGATAAGAGTCGTACGGATGCGGGCCGGATGCGGATAACGTTTTGTTTATCCGCGCTGGGCTCCACAGTAGTAATAAGTTACATATAGTGTGTATGCTATACGCATTACGCCCTTGTTGGGTGTGTGGCATGTAAAACAAAGGGGCGGGCGGTAGGCGTGGTGGCGCAGTGGTCAAGCTATTTTCCTCTCACCATGGCGGACCTGGTTCGATTCACGATCAATGCATGTGAGATTTTCAGTGAAATGGCATGTCCTGTAATTCAGATTACACGTAATATAGAGGTTCCGTGGCTCAAGATCGCGAGATTAACGATCGCGTTAAAAACAAACTCTCTTCCTTCCTTGACATGTAAAAAAGAAATGTGCCATTCGACGGCAATATTTAAACATAGGACGTCATTGCCAGTGTTTTACCTTAAACGGCGCATTCAATAAAAGGCATATTTTGTCATAAAACGTTTTCTATTTACATTTTACAGCACTCCATAAAAGAACACGGTTATTTATGCTAGTAGTTTGTTCACTTGAGGCTGAGTCAGTTTGTTTTTATCACGCAAAGCGCCTTACCATTCCAATAACACGCCTACGGTCTACAGCCCCAATAAAAAATCTGTAATAGTCCCTTCGTTATGTTCTCATGCCAATGTGCACTTGACAGGGTTCGTTCTAATAAACTATTCCCGTGTGGAGTCTTCGATGCCTCTGTTATGGCCAAAATACGTACAGCATGTATAGACTACTGCAGTAAGGAAACATGTTTCTTATCTGTACTAAAGATGGAATGTGTGTTCACTGATGTGTTTTCTAAGAAGTAAAATTACTATGTACGAAACAATAACAAATTCATTTTTATAATATGTATTTCTCTTCCTCGTTCAATGTATTTAATTATTTATTATTTAGTTATTTTTATTTATTTTTTTAGTCAATTTTACCCTCCAGGATAGTGGTTCCCACGGACTCAGCGAGGGAACTCACCACTACCGCCTTGCCAGGCAGTGTCCTAGAGCTGGGAACACTTGGTCGCTTTGGATACAACTGGGGAGGTGTGATCAGCCTCATCTACAAGGCGAACAGGGGCCTCATGAGGGAGGGGAAGGGAAGGGAAGAGTTGGAGGGATAGTCAAGGAAGAGGGAAGGAGGTGACCGTGGCCTTACAGGAGGTACTGAGCCAGTATTTTGCATTGGATTGGAACCTGGACATGTTAGAAAAACACAGCTGGTATTTTTATGGCAATATTTCAACTACAGTCGAGAGCGATGACTCGTTGACGCGCGCTTAGGGGTTGTACTAGCAACCTGCATTACATCTTGACCATGTGGCCAGCCAAGGTACAGTTATATCGACAAGATGGATGCCGTGGAAACGTGACACCGATATTCGCTATTATAAAGCACTACTGAGATCACAGAGGGGATCGACAACTGGGAATTGCACTGTATTACAAGTAGAAACGACTTGAGAACAATTTTGGGATTATAAATATACTTATTATGATATCAGATGGTTATCGCAATCATACTGTGTCGACTTCGATTATCATATCGTTTGAGCCCAAGGTGTTATGGGTAGACCGGCAAGTCAGTTGGTTGTAACTCGCTCGGGAGTGAGACATCACTTTCTTACTTCTTCTTCAGAATCCCTTGTGGAACGTGCTCGTTGGCATTTCCAATGTAAGCTTTTACGAGTGTGACTTTAACTAGTGCGATGTGTGGAAAATTCCGATACGAGACGGTACGTCTTAGCTTGTTATAGCAAGACACGGGCGAGATATACACATGGGACGGACGGATAACCCAGTGTGTTAACTTTGTGTACAATGAGTGTAAAGAAAGTGAAATTAACTTTTCGCATAGACTTTTTATAATTTTACTGCCATCACAAGAGACTTTGAAAATATACAGTGGTCAATACATATTGCAACATGAACATTGAGAATACTATAAGTGGAATTACATATTAATATACTACAGAAATGGCAATTAATTGCTAAATGCAGAACGGGAATGCAACAGACTAGCAGGATTGATCATTTAGAATGATTAAAGCTGAATTATGGATTTCGCTAGCAGAAAGCTATACAAGAAAAGATTGAAGGCACTCTTGTATTACTGACACTGTGATTTATACTTCTACAAATATGAACTTCCAAGGAAGAAGAAAGGTGGCATTTATATCTACGCTATCGAGCAAACTTAGGACGTGTCCATGTGAGGAACATTGCGATGCGAACAGCTGATTTCGAACCGGATGGGAGCGGGGTTCGACTTCATGCAGTTCCAGGCGGTACGTGAACTACCCAGCGCAATGGATAAGGGTTCACTCCCTACAAGGAATGTGTGTTCCAACATTCTTTACATACCCATCGAGATGACTACGGACAAGGTAGCAGGAAACCTTTTCATATCAGTAGACAGTATGAATTAGTCATATTTTAGAATGTCCTTCTTTCACCAATTTTTATTCAGTAGATAGAAAATGCATTCTAGGGCTAGATCTGATATTTTCGTAATTTCTGTCCAAGCATGTATTTTACTCAGTAGTTAATTTTAATGTGATGTCATTTTTAAAGCATTACTTTCCTTTTTCTAAATTATATTTGGCAATAAATTGAGCATTATAATTAGTTGTGAAGATGCATAATACAAGAAGAAATAGGGTCAAGACGACGGTAATATTGTATAAGAATATTAGCTAGGAAGAAGATGACCGATATACCACGCACACTTAAACATTTTCGGAAGAAATTATGTGATGATATGAGCAACGAAACAGAATATTTTAGACATTCCATGAAACATTATTCGATTGATATGACAGTCTATTTTACATCGAGTTTATTATAGACATGGAACTATAGTAATTTTGGTGTGAACAATTGCGGTTTTTGGATTAGGCTTTTGCAGTCTACATTTTTGAATTTCTTTTTGATTATAGACACTTTTCCAGTTCGTTTAGTTTTCAACTTTCTTTATTCTTTTTGGAATACGTACCTTCTGAAGATAGGCTCTTTTCCATGGTGTAGTTTCATGCGAACTTCCTTAGAGGAGGACCCGATTTCGAATTTTGTTTAGGCGAAGACTGAATTGTTTATTTTATAGTGATAAATCTATAATTCTTTGAAAGATATATTTGTGAAATATGAGAGTATAATGAAATGACGCATTGTTGAAAGGAAAAGCAAACGTATGTATAAAATATTTTCATCATAAAAACAATATGACAGTTTTGAAGAATTACGAATACTATTATTCGAGCATATAAATACAACATTATTAACACAGTTTGATAGAAGTAGTATATTACACTTCAACTTTTTGTCTATTATGAAACATGGTATTTTACGATAATTGTATGAAAGCTTATAGATTTTGAAATGTTTGGAAATTATTGATAGCTATTGAGAGCTAATGCACGTGTACAGTAATTAATAATTGCGTGAATTGAAGTATTTTGAAGCAGATATGTGACATCAATTGTTGATCAGTATTGAATTAAGGTGGATTATAGGAATTTCACGTGCGAAGTATTATCGTATTTATTACGAATTTTCGGTATTAAATAAGCTGATCAGCTATTGCTGATTTAGTTAATAAGGAATTATTGAACGTGAATTACTGTCACGAATACAGTTACTAGAAAGCTAGTAGATTCATGAATCCAACATTTAAAACATTATTCTTGCATTGTAACAATGTATGTAAAATGGATTGCTAATAGTGACATATGTTTCAGTGGAAAGCTACAATTTGAAAGACTTGAAATAATTGTATCACATTGTAATAATAAGAGAAAGATTAATTGAAGATAATTTAAACATTTATGTGAGATGATTTACACTGATTGAAATAATTTATTGGAGCGATAATACATTCGATTACCTTCATTGTTTGTCGAATATGTCCGATTAAGACCATGAGAAAACTTAAATAATATACTTGTCAATGGAATCATGAATAGCAACGGAGTAATTCGATCCACGAATTAATTGTACGTGTGTAATTATGTTGATATAAATTTATTAGGGTTTCTGTGTGTAAAATAGCTTGTAACAGTGTTGTTAGTGTTGATAACGTTCACGATTTGAACTACATTTAATCCTGAAGTTACGAACAGCATAACTTAGCCAAATTTGAGGCTACTGACATATTTAATTACCATGTGCTTCAGTGAAGCAAATCTATTTTTGTTTGGTGGATGGAGTTCCACAAAGCTACAGTTTTCAGTCAATAAACTAGTGATTTCATTTTAAATTTTCTACGGATGACTTGGTGATTTATATTAAAACCAGGATGTGCTAGGAGGACCAGTGGGTTGTCTTAGTGAGTGCTTAGCCTTATGCCCGGGATTAATTTATTTTTAAGAGTCTTATGAGTTCATTTTGAGCTGATTTTCATTTTTGTTTCTTAAACCACTGGCATCTTCTTATCGCATTATTTTATACTGAGGTATCCTTATCCCTGGTTGATCCTAGTTGGTAGAATTTTGGGGGTTATTTCAGCCGGGTACTTCCAGATTCTACGACCCAGTTCTTCCATCGGATTTCAACAGGTAAGACCACGTTCATACGGGTACGTTACCATCCCGGCATTTGATCGAAGACGAAGTGGGAAACCACAGAAAACCACTTCGAGGATGGCTGAGGTGGGAATCAAACCCCCTCTACTCATTTGGACCACCCGAGGCTGAGTAGACCCCGCTCCAGTCCTCATACCAATTTTCAAATTTTCATGGTAGAGCCGGAAATCGAATCCAGGACCTCCGGGGCGGCAGCTAACCACGCTGACCGCTACGCTACGGAGGAGACTATTATTTTTTTACTTTTTCATAATGATAGCTAATTTCTGTAAATTTGTACACTGAACATCTGTCCACAATATTACGATGAGCGGACGTACGTATTTTTTCAGCAGAACATACGTTGATTATATTCGAATATCGTGGTTACTTTCATTGGTACTTATATTATTTCTATGAACTGCTAACGAGGCAAGACATTCACCAGGGCATCGGCTGTGTAACCCTGCGTAGCGTCATCCATTCACGTGCTACGTCACAGCAGATCGTGTGTTAACAAATGTCTGTTAACTTTTGAGGATCAACGCTGACTGAAATACTTCCTACAAAAATGCTAACGCAACTCGCAGCGATTATAGCAACATGCCTGTTCTAAGCAGAAATCACAAGCGATGCCAGCCTTACTCTCACAAGTACACTCATTCTGGCTGGTCTGAAAATCATGGGTCTAATGTAGGGTACCCACTGTTCTTGTCACCACGAAAACTCGATTTCATTCTCGCAACCCACAGCAGAGACAGCCTGGGATCAACTCACACCGCCTTGTCGTACACCCTTGTCTGATATCACAACTCATTTTCAGCCTATTTTGATTTTATAAAAAAAAATAGGCTTATGAGATCACCTTTTGTCCGTGTGTGTGTGTGCGTATGTGTGTGTGATGTGTGTGTCCCCCCCTCCCCTAAAACGTCTAAATGGATGGAGCGATTTCAATGAAACTCGGTAAGTTCATAGCAATATTCCGGACGACCCCGACCGTGCCCTTCAATTTCTTTACATCTCACCAATCCAACATGGCGGCTGTGCGAAATATGTGACCAGCATTCAATATCTCCGAAACTTTTACCGATATCACCCTGAAATTTTGTACGGTGTTAAAGGGAACTCTAGAAGTTCACCTATGTGACTTTCGAAAACCTGGCAACTACAAAACCAACATGGCGGCCAAGCGAATTTGCGACATTTAAATAAACATTTCTCGCGTTTTAACCAACCAAACGCAATGACACACCAGCATTCAATATCTCCGAAACTATTACTGATATCACCCTGAAATTTTGTACGGGGATAGAGGACACTTAGGAAGTTCATCTATATGACTTTTAAAAACCTGTTATCCACAAAACGAACATGGCGGCCAAGCGAAGTTGAAAGTTTCAAATAGACCTTTCTCGCGATTTAATGATACAAAGGCAATGAAACTTGGTACAGAAAATGTTTATACACATTGTAATGCACGGGTATCTAATTTACTTCAATTGTTTACATAACCTCAAGATGGCGGCTGTGCGAATTTTAAAATTAAGGTTTTATTTCTTGTGTTGTAATCATGCGATCGAAGTGAAAGTTTGAATATTGAACGAACGCAATAATTTTCCTTTAATGGTACATTAGTCTATGGCCTATACATATAACAATCCAACATGGCAACCATCCGAAATATTTAGACGGTTCTCAATATATACGAATCTAAAACAGCAGTCAAACTGAATTTTCTTATGTTCATTGGGGCTATGAACATACGTTCCCCTATAAGACTTTCAATAACCTGGTGATCACTAATCCAACATGGCGGTGACGCGAAGAATAAATATTTAAATGTACGTTTCTCGTAATTTAACCATCCGGGTGCAGTGAAACTTGGTAAAGTAAATGCTTATACAAATGTTAATCCACTGGCATCTAATTTATTGCAATTGTTTCCATAACCACAAGCTGGCAGCTGTGGGAAATTTTAAAATCTCGTTTTCATTTTTACTTCTTGTGTGCTAATCATGCGATTGAAGTTTGAATACTCTACGTACACAATAATCTTCATGTAACAGTGCTTAACTCTAAGACCTACATATATAAAAATCCAACATGGCGACCATCCGAAATATTTAGTCGGCTCTCAATATCCAGGAATCTATCACAGCAATCAAACTGAATTTTTTTATGTTGATAGTGGCAATTAACATAAGTAGGATATATGTAAATAGGTTTTAGTTCTTCAAGGAACTACTTGTTATATCCTGGACTGAAAGTATTCCCGTTTAATTTGCTATCTGTTTTTCGCTATCTTTTTTTTTTTTTTTTTTGTTCATTATGAGTTTACCTTAAAACAACTGGAGTGAACGACATAACAATTGGTACAGTAGAAAACCGATATAACGCGGATGTCGGTAGACATGCCTCACCCCCATGTAATAACGTAACCGGTATATTTCGAAAAATGATCTTAGATGTGACAAAAATCGATCCCGCGGAGTTACAAGGGGGGTGGGGGGTGGAATTAGTACATTACTGTACTGCAATATAACATTTTTAAAAGTTACTCGCCAGCTATTTCAGTCCTGTAACTGACAAAATTTATATTGCACTGTACACAATTATACTGACCTAATTTTGCACTGTCTTAAAGAAATCGTCAAGTTCTGATTGACGGAAAATGCACTACGATTTTTCTCGTCATATTATTTGATTGAAGCAAAATGGAGGAGATGAATGCTGTCCGATTCATTATGCCTCTCCATCTGTAAAGTCACCTTGTTTATGTGAGTATTGCCTTCGGGAACCTCCGGTATATCTTTTTCCGCCTCCACGTCATTTTCACCACTGTTAGTTTTACTACTATCATTCTTTTCATTGCCATTTATGTTGTAGACAGCATCGATTATATCTTGCTCAAATGTACACTTTGATATTGGCTCACTGTTTTCAATATGTACCCAGTTATTCAAATCGTCAACCGTGATTTCTCACTGCGCAACCCTAACTGCAAACTGGATGTCCCTCCTTGTGAATTCACAACTGGAACATTTTCACTGCCGACAGTCTCTTCCCTGGAATATTTATTCCGGCATTTCTGAAATGCAGCCGGAGTAATGCTTCCCCACGCATGTCTTCAGATTGGTGGATTTAAGGAAAATCGTAATTCCCTCGGGGACGTAGTGGTGCAGTAGTCAAAGAGCATGCCTCTTGCCAAGTTAGACAGGATGCGATTGCCTGTCAATGCATGTGAGACTTTCGAAGGGAAAAGCCATGTACTGTGGTCCGAATTCTACGTAGAAAAGGAGGTCCCGTGCCTCATGAATGCGAGATTAACGGTCACGTAAAACTATAAGCTTTGTAATTACCACATCCCTGTTCATTACAGCACTAAACAGTTGATGGCGGTGATGCGCTTTAAATGCCCTTTTTATACATTGCTCAAATGGCTGGATCAATGCCGCAGAGTATTTAGGCAAGAACATTACTCGGATATTTCCATCTCGTGACTGTAGCATATCATCAGGTTTATTCGCTGGACAGCACAACTCTGTCTGGAGATTCAAGTTACCGCAAAGGTTTCTTCACTGCTGGAATGAATTCCTCACGGAACCACTTGGCAAAAATTTCACAAGTGATCCATGTATTTTTCGTATGTCTGTACAAGCATGGTAGTGAAGTCATGCAAACGACTTTTCCCTACGCAGACATGTGTAAGTTTATCGCTTCTTGATTTCTTTACTGCGAAGAGAAGAGGTACTCTGTCCTTGTTAATTTTTATTCCTGATTTATTAACAGTGCTTTTCTCATCCAGAGTTTTTGAAGGAAGCAATCGATAGTAGAGGGTAGTTTAATGGGAATTGAACCTTTGATGGTCATTTAAATTTTGAATCATAAATGTTTTTAATTCATGAGGAAAACGTTCTGCAGATTCTTTGCCACATGATCGAGCTTCTCCTTCAATGCTGGTTTGATTTACTCCGTGATTAGATTTCCATCGCTTGAGCTCTGATCATCGGTCCAGATAATGATACCCCGTCATTTCGATTTATTAGGAACCACCGTATAAACACACATCATGGTCACTAGCTTGACCATGATTTAGTGCTTTTCCTTTCATTCCGACTTCAGTCCGGCCCCGTGGCTAATTGGTTAGCATGCTATGTTTTGGACCAAAAGTCCCGGATTCGATTTCCGGTCGGGCCCTGGGAATAGTAATCTACTTTGGTTAGTTCCCCTGGCTCAGGAACTGGGTGTTGTGCTGCCTTTATTGAAGAGAAATCGATAATAGAGTAACAAGGAAAAGGAAAATATACTGCTTTTTAGAAAAGTAATTAACTTTCAACTGTGTTCACGAATTTTTGAAATTTATCTTTCTTTTCATCCACCCCCAAATTGTCCCATCAAGGTCGCCACAATTAGGCAATAAACATGCTTTGGTTTTTACTATAAATGTCGTTTTCAGTCGGTCAACACCCTTTTTGCCCAATTTGAACACTATATCTTTAACTCACTATTCCTGAAAACATGTATCTATGTTAGCCTAGTCACTGACCCTTTATCAGTGAATAATATTGATTCATGTATTTTTATCAGTGCTAGTGTGTTATAAATAACTTATACGTAGGTGCCCCGCCAAATACAATTGGTCAAAAAAAGCGTATTGACCGACTGAAAAGTATAAATTGAAAGTTTGCACGAAATCCCCCAGGGGCTCACAACTAGTGGAACGTGGATTGGCGACCACGGGGCCCCAGCTGAGTCCGGCATTGCTTCCACTTCCTTGTGCCGCGCTCCTCTCTATCTTCTTTCCTGTCGACCTCACTTGGTCAACTCTTGTTCTCTTCCGACCCCGACGGTATTAGGGTATCCGAGGCCTAAGGAGTATCTTCCATTCCCGCCTTAATTGGCCCTTTTCTCATCTTTTCTGATTCCCTCCTTCTGCGAGGGGTCAGCCTTCTTTTTCTATTCATGTTATCTCCTGCCTTCTGCTCAAGGCCCTCAAGGAGGCCGGGTGTATGTATCCCCACCACTTTTGGTGCAACCTAGATAATGCTACACCCTCAGGGGCTCACGGCTGGTGAGTTCGGGAGTTGGCGACCCCGAGGGATTCCTGAGCTGGGTCCGTTTTCCCCTTTTGTCCCTTACCTTTGGGGCGGACCCTCTCTTCTCTCACTTTCCTATCTGCCTTTCATGGCTCTCCTTCCTTCCAAGTCCCTCAATCTGCATTCTTCGAGGGTTGAGGGCATTTCTTTTCCTCCTGTCCATTTCTTCTTCTAGTATGTAGGTTAGTAGTAAGTTTTAGTTTTAAGTTTGCATTTCATTTTTATCTTCACGATCACCCAAACCATCAGGGGCCGATAACCTCGATGGTAGGCCCCTTAAAACAACAATTATCATCATCATCATCATTAATGAAGAAATGGCTTCAACACTTCACATATTCTCTGCATTTTACACGATCGATAATTTTCAGTATATCTCCTACTGAATATGCTTACCGTTTGTGTGACATAATGGGGAAGTAGGCCAATGAACTCGCAACTTGACACTAAGTATGCGTGATTCACACTATTGATTTCTGGCCCTGCTACTTCAGCGAAACACTCTGGAATGCAGTGGTCAAGGCCAAGCTAGAGCCTGGGACATTATTTGGTCTTTGATGAGGTTAAGTCTGACGGTAAAATTGTACTTCAGAACCGCTCATTGCAGAATTTTTACTTTTTAAACTCACCTTCTTAAAGTAAAATGTACTGTATTTAATAACAAGCAGTTCCGTGAAGAACTAAATTAGCCTGTCGTCATATATTTACTGGTCTGGCTCCATGGCTAAATGGTTAGTGCGCTAGGCTTGAGGTTAAAGTGCCTCGGGTTCGATTCTCGGCCGAGCCATCAGGGATTTTAATCTTCTGGGGTTAATTCCCGTGACTTGGGGACTGGGTATATGTGACGTCATCACCATTACTTCGTCCTCATTACAACGCGTAGGTCGCCCACGGGCGTCAACTAGAAAGACCTCTACTCTGCCTCTCCGGAGGCCGCACGATCATTATTATAATTATTATATTCAATTTAAAAATTCTCCCGTCTATTAAAGCGATTTCCCATGTGATGTACTAAATAGTTTTAAGTACACGACTTTCGCCGTGACGAAGTATTGAGCAACAATTTCAAACTCAAGACTCAATACCCATAAGCAGGGCTGGCATGCGAAACGAAATGCATTATCAATTTAATTTAGCGCCGCGAAATGAAATTGTTCAATGGAATAACATTTCGCTCCTGGCGCGAAATGATATTTGTTACAGACTTTTAATTTCGCTCCTGGCGCGAAATTATATTCATTACGGACTTTTAATTTAGCTCCCGGCGCGAAATGATATTTGTTACAGACTTTTAATTTCGCTCCTGGCGCGAAATTATATTCATTACGGACTTTTAATTTAGCTCCCGGCGCGAAATGAAATTCGTTACAAACTTTTAATTTCGCTCCTGGCACGGAATTAAATTCATTACGGACTTTTAATTTAGCTCCCGGCGCTAAATGAAATTTGTTACAGACTTTTAATTTCGCTCCTGGCGCGGAATTAAATTCATTACGGACTTTTAATTTAGCTCCCGGCGCGAAATGAAATTCGTTACAGACTTTTAATTTCGCTCCTGGCGCGAAATTAAATTCATGACAGACTTTTAATTTCGCTCCTGGCGCGAAATAAAATTTGTTAACGACCATCAATTTCGTTCCCGGCATTTAGTCCCCCCCTCCGGCCTGAAATTAAAATGCATGGAACATTTCATTTTGTTTCTGAAATGAAATCTGTTTCTTTTCTTCCCCGAAAGCCTTATTTGTTCCCGCGTCCTACACCTAGCCACCATCTACATTCGTCCCTACCACCCCATCCCCAAAGACTGCATTACCCACGTGTCTGAAGTCTTCCCCCATTTAATTCTAATGGCCGACCTCAACCTTCATTCCCGTTCGGCCCTAGAACTTCATAGCCTAGACATCTACCTACGTCACATCGACGCCACCCTCGTCCCTCTCCCAGAATCTACCCGTCCTTCCTCCAATACCACCCCGACGCAGTCATTGTTCATAACTCCCTCCTCCATCTGTTTGACGTGTCTGTCCTGCCACTCAAAGGAGGTGATCATGCCCCCGTTTTACTCAACTTCCCTCTTCCCCCACTACCACCTCCCAGGATGGTCCAGAATTTCGGCACAGCAAACTGGCAGGAATACCGCGCCTACGTCAACAATCACCTCCGTGCGGACCATCTCCCACTGGATAACCAGACGACGGTCGACGCATATACTGCACACATAGATACTATACTACGACAAGCCTCCCAGGTAGCCATCTCCCTCATTCCAACGACCCCGTGCACTACATTTGAGTCGTCCAGTTGCAAAAATCGTTTAATCCACTTGTGAATAAGGATCATGTCGTAAAATTATTTATTTAATTATTTTATTTATTTTACCTCATTTTATTTTATTTTGCTTTATTTTGTTTTGTTTATTTTTTTGTTTTACTTTATTTTGTTTTATTTTGTTTTAAATTGTCTTGTTTTATTTGTTTTATTTTGTTTTTGTTTTTATTTTGTTTTGTTGATTTTGTTTTATTTTGATTTCCCAGAAAACAAATGCAAAACCAAAAACACAAAACACGAAGTAAAATGCTAAATTCAAACACAAAAGCAAAAGCAGAATAAAAAAGAAACACGAACCAAAAAGCAAAATTCAAAAACAGCAAAAGCAGAAAACAAACACAAAACCAAAACAAAAAAGACGATGCAGAAAGCAAAAGCAGAACAAAAAAAAGCAAAATCAGAAAATAAGAAACATAAAGCAAAAAGCAAAATTCATAAAAGCAAAAGTAGAAAACAAACACAAAACAAAAACAAAAAAGACGAAGCAAAAAGCAAAATTCAAAAACAAAAGCAAAAGCAGAAAACAAAAAACAAATAACATAAAGCAAAATTCAAAAAAGCAAAAGCAGAGCACAAACACAAAACCAAGAAAGAAAAGCAATAAGTCAAATTCAAAAGCAAAAGCACAAAGCAAACACAAAAACACCAACCAAAAGTAGAAAACAACCAACACAAAAGATACGTGAGGCAAAGTCCACAGAAACGTTTCTCATGAAAATGATCCTTATTCACAAGTTGATTAAACGAGTTTTGTAACTTGACGACTCATTTGCATTTGACTGTTGACACGGGCTAGAGTAAAATGTGGCTTTTCACCGATGTCTCAGTCTTACACATGGCTGTGATTATATGGAAGCTACAGAGGTATGGGTGGTGCTTAGTAATGAAATTCGGGGCAGTCAGTGCCTGTGGATGCTGTGAAAGGTTCTACTCATAGGGTTAGTACTGCTGTTCTGACTCAGTGAGGAAAGCGATGGCAAACTACCTCACCCCCCATCTTGTCTAGTACGCCTCACTATAGCGCTGCCTTGAGTTTTTGTGGGTATCTACCCACATAACCTACCGGCGGTACTTTTTGAGGATCCAACCAGCCTTCGGGCTGACTACCTAACAGACAGACGTCAGGACTTTGAAGATCGTACAGAACATTATTTAACTCTCGAAACGAATATACTGTATTTTAATTTCAACAACGAAATTAAATGTTTCATGCATTTTAAATACACGTCGGAGAGCGAAACTTAATGCCGTTTGGGAATTTTATTTCGCCTCGGGAGCGAAATTAAAAGTCTGTAACGAATTTTATTTCGCGCCGGGAGCGAAATTATAAGTCTGGAACTAAATAAATTTCGCGCCGGGAGCGAAATTATAAGTCTGGAACGAAATTAATATCGCGCCTGGAGCGAAATTAAAAGTGTGGAACGAAATTAATTTCGCGCCGGGAGCGAAATTATAAGTCTGGAACGAAATTAATATCGCGCCTGGAGCGAAATTAAAAGTGTGGAACGAAATAAATTTCGCGCTGGGAGCGAAATTAAAAGTGTGGAACGAAATTAATTTCGCGCCGGGAGCGAAATTATAAGTCTGGAACTAAATTAATTTCGCGCCGGGAGCGAAATTAAAAGTCTGGAACGAAATTAATTTCGCTTCGAATTAAGTTTCGCTTTGATTTAATTACGCGCCGACAATCATTATCATTTCGCTCCCGAATATCGCGCTTACGGCGAAATTAAATTATTTTCGTCCCCACAGCCATGAATTTAATTTCGCATGCCAGCCCTGCCCATAAGTTGTCATTTCAGACAATAAACCTAAAATGATATTTTAAGAAATCAAAATGGTCTCACTATATTAATAGTACATGCCCTGCCTTAAATCAAAACTTCCATCGTTCATCAAGATAACTTACATCAACACACCTTCACAGTGATAATTTTACAATATGGCCAAAGTTGGCGATCACTCTTAACTAAAATACATGAATACAACACTAGGGATTTGTGTAGAGGTTTATCATCTTACCAAGAGACAGGTAAGATACACACATCAAAAAAAGTGTTGCATCACCTCGGTTCCAAGAGTTCCGGAACCGTTAAATACAAAGGGAATAGAGATCAACACAAACAACATTTCAGCTCGTTTTATTGCTCATGAGACCCACACATTGCATGTTGTACCATCATACAGCTAGACTTTCAGCATTTGTGGTCCAGATTGCAGTACACACCACTACCTCTAATACCCAGTAGCACGTCCTCTTGCATTGATGCATGCCTGTATTCGCCGTGGCATACTATCCACAAGTTCATCAAGACACTGTTGGTCCAAATTGTCCCACTCCTCAACGACGATTCGGCGTAAATCTCTCAGAGTGGTTGGTGGGTCAAGACGTCCATAAACAGCCCTTTTCAACATATCCCAGGCATGTTCGATAGGGTTCATGTCTGGCGAACATGCTGGCCACTGTAGTCGAGCGATGTCGTTATCTTGAAGGAACGCATTCACAAGATGTGCACGATGAGGTCGAGAATTGTCGTCCATGAAGACAAATGCCTCTCCAATATTCTGCCGATATGGTTGCACTATGGGTCGGAGGATGTCATTCAGGTATCGTAAAGCCGTTTCGGAGCCTTCCATGACCACCAGTGGCGTACGTCGGCCCCACATAATGCCACCCCAAAACATCAGGGAACCACCACCTTGCTGCACTCGCTGGACAGTGTGTCTAAGACGTTCAGCCTGACCAGGGTGCCTCCAAACACGTCTCCGACGATTGTCTGGTTGAAGGCATATGCGACACTCATCGATAAAGAGAACGTGATGCCAATTCCGTGGGGTCCATTCAGCATGTTGTTGGGCCCATCTGTACCGCGCTGCATGGTGTCGGGGTTGCAAAGCTGGACCTCGCCATGGACGTCGGGAGTGAAGTTGCGCATCATGCAGCCTATTGCGCACAGTTTGAGTTGAAACACGACGTCCTGTGGCTGAACGAAACGCATTATTCAACATGGTGGCATTGCTGTCAGGGTTCCTCCGAGCGGCAATCCGTAAGTAGCGGTCATCCACTACAGTAGTAGCCCTTGGGCGGCCTGAGCGAGGCCTGTCATCGACAGTTCCTGTATCTCTGTACCTCCTCCATGTCCGAACAACATCGCTTTGGTTCACTCTGAGACGCCTGGAAACTTCCCTTGTTGAGAGCCCTTCTTGACACAAAGTAACAATGCGGACGCGATCGAACTGCGGTATTGACCTTCTAGGCATGGTAGAACTACAGACAACATGAGCAGCGTACCTTCGTCCTGGTGGAATGACTGGAACTGATCGGCTGTCGTACCCCCTCCGTCTAATAGGCCCTGCTCATGCATGGTTGTTTACATCTTTGAGCAGTTTTAGTGACATCTATGAACAGTCAAAGGGACTGTATCTTGGATACAATATACACAGTCAACGTCTATATGCCGGAGATCTGGGAACCGAGGTGATGCAAAACTTTTTTTGATGTGTGTATGTTCCTTTTCAGATATGAACATGTGAATAATCCATAATGTACGATGCTTGAGATAGAAAATTTTGGTAGATTACCTCAGTGTTTTATCCCTTAAAATATCTCCACCACCATTCCATTGAGAGTTTATGTGCTGGAATATATACTTTTCCGTATCGGTAATTATGACTCCTACCCTGAGATGGCATCTTCCTGTAACGAATCACGTGGAGTAAATTTTAAGAAATGTAAATCGCATGGCTCGTATGATTTACGAACAGTAAGCTGCAGAATTTAGTGTCATTGGAGAATGATTATTGTAGTACCTTATCATACGAATCTTCTCTTTGATCACTTTAATAGGATACGAGAAATAAAAATAAGGTTGCAGAATTTCGAAGTGATACCATCTTGAATTTTTGAAAACAATTGAACTTGAGATGTTTCTATACTAAGCTCAAAATAAAGGATCACTGTGCCAAGTTGCATTGCTCTCAGGTGAATAGATCACAAGAAAACTCGTTTTAAATATTCGAAAATCACTTGGCAGCTACGTTGGTTTTGTATTTCTTAGGATTTTGAAAGTTACACGTATGTGCGTACTTAATAGTCCTCTATCACCATACAAAATGTCAGGTTGATTGCTGCAATAGTTCTGGAGATATTGAGAACTGGTGCAATATACCGCATTAATGCCAAGTTGGTTTGTTTGTTATAGGATATAGAGTTATATGCCAGGGTGATTCATTACACCAACTTTCATTTTGATAGCTTGATAAGATCACGAGAAATAATAACGTTATTTCAAAAATGTTGAAGTTTTCATAAATATTAATTAAATTCGAAGCAAGTATATTAAGCCTTGTATACAAGTTCACAGTGCCAAGTTTCACTGTACTCGGATGAATAAGTCGCGCGAAAAATCATCTTTTTTATGTCCCCGTCATGTTGGTTTTATGCTCATTAGTTTATTAAAAGTCCAATAGTTGAACTTATTTTAATGGCGTCTAATATCAAACAAAATTACAGTTTGATTGCTGTAATACAGTAGATTCATAGATATTGAGAACCAATGAAATATTTAGGATGACCATGTTGGATTGTTTTATTTGTAGGTCATAGAGTTATCTACCAGTAGATTAAGTTTATTGCGTTGCTTCATTGCACAAGCGTTTACTTCGACCGGATGGTTAGGACACAAGAAATAAAAATAATAATTTTAACATTTCGCAAAGCCGCCATCTTGAGTTTATGAAAACAATTGTATTAAATTAGTTGCCAGTAGAATACAACTTGTATTAACATTTACAGTGCCAAGTTTCTCTGCAATTGGATGATTAAATCGTGAAAAAAAAAACCATTTAGATATTAGAAATTTGTTAGGACACCATGTTGACTTGTATTTGACAGGTTTCTCAAGGAACCATAGATGAACTTATCTTAGTATCATTTATCATTATAAAATATTTCAGGTTGACATCAGTAACAATTTCAGAGATACTGAATGCCGGTGAAATATTGGCGTGGCCACCATGTTGGATTGGTGAAACGTATTTAAATTTGAAAGGCACGGCCGGGGTCGAACGAGATAGTAGTGTGCCCTTACTGAGGTGCACTGAAATCACTCCAGCCGTCTAGATTTTATTATGGGGCACGCACATCGCACACACACACACACACTCGGACAAAAGGTTATCTTATATGGCTATTGCCTATATCATATGATGAAAATAAGCTAATAATGTACTGTACGGTATGTTTATTGGGGGTATACAGTACTTTCCCCGCATTATGTCCGAATCCATGGTATTTCGAATCGCATTACTTCGGTTGTCTACTGCACTTATGAAGAAGTCACCTTGATGACTAAACTAGGCCAGATCATGTATATAATACTAAAAGGCAAGAAAGAAGAAACAGGACATAGTATTTTACTCTTTGGTCAAAATGGTTGGTTTAATTACTACTAATAAATATTTAATAACAGAGTTACTTTTCATTCGTCCAACTTGTCAATGTGGCCTACTGTTGCGCAGAGAGGAAACCCTATCAACTTTCACCTGCTAACCCGGAAAGGAGTACATGAAATAGTTACACACTTTTTGAAGGGAGACTAAATAGATGACTTGTTTCGTTCCTCAGGTGAACATCATCAGATCTGTGTTCACTTAAGGCCTTTATTGGATTGGCAGAGATAAATATAAATATAACATGCAAAGCAGCTTTATACAATTACTAAAATACTGAAGTGAGCTACTTATCCGATTACATTAACAACATAGTTCCCAGCGCCCATGAATTCCTCCGCAAGCTGATAGTACTCGTTCAACTATTACGGTTAATTTTAATGATGTTAGTTAAGTTTTTAAAGGCCGTTTTCACTAGTCAATTATCTCTTAATTCATTATTAAAGGTTATTTAACTTTGCACGAGCATTTCATCAAACAGAAACGTTCGTTAACTTACCACTAACAAGCAATTAAATTAAATAGCCTAATCTGACCACTCAACTCGGTAAAGCATCGTTAAACTGGGGGGATATAGCTTAACTCTGCCTTTTGTATCTTGCAATGGCCGAAGAATTAGTTTATTTCCAAGTTACCCACGAATTTCCATCCAAATGAATACAAAATATGTTTATGACAATTAATTTATAAAAGATCATACATGTTATTAATACCAAGAATGAAGAATACGGATGTTTAAAAAAAACTTATTCGAAGTGCGATTCGAACTCTTTCCAACTCAGCATAATGAAGTCTAAGTCTGTAACGCAACCACTCACGCTGTGAAGACAGCAGTGAGAGCGTGTCCTATTTAACTTAGTAAACAATGTATGCACACAACTGCTAGTTCTCCTTTCCTTTATAATTATGGTCCAGAAAATGTCAAGGAAGTATCGCAAAGAACGATGAGTGCTACACGCTTCTTGATCTGTCAGTCGTGTTTACCCAGGGTGAAACCGAGTCTACTCATGCGCGAGAATCTTAAAGTTTATTTAAGTTATTACGAATCCGAATGTCCTCGTGAAATGCACCGATGATAACCATGCATTAACTCTCGTATTTACGTAAAATAGGAATTAACTAACAAATCGTTAGTAAAGACTTTGTGAACACGGCCCTATGCCATGCAAACACCTTGATACTGTTACCTAAATACTGATGCGGAACAATTAATTATCTGGCTTCAGGAAATAACATTTCATCACCATTCGCCTATTAGCAATGCGCATTATGGACTGACTCGTGTCTGCTAAGTCCAACAACCGACCATGACTTTTCTTCTCCAACCATTCGTTGGATAATTGAGGTCAGGTGCTTAAACTGCTTTGTTATCTTATTCTGAAGTACAGACTCGTCAACGATGAGTACATAAATCAAGTACATAATACGTTTAAGAAGTTGCACTGAAGCACGAGGTAATTCACGGGACGAGGGTTGCTGCCCTGCAATATCGTCAAAATAGTTCCTAAGAATTCTGTTCTTATGATTATTGCACAGTTTGCGTTTAATGAAGCCCGTCGTTCCAACGTTTCATCGCCGTAAAACACAAAGTTGTCTGAGTGGCCGTATAGCTTAACACATGGAAGACGGGCCCCGAGAAATCTCGTAGTACGCTCGCCAGCGGTAGATGACGGGCCCCGAGAAATCTCTGTTTTATACACGTCATTGTTTTCGGTCTTCCTGCGACATCTCTTGACCATAACTATTTCGGTCTAGCACATTGAGAAGGATATTTGTAGATGTATATGTGCCATTTCCGTCTATTCATGGCCTTCTTTTATTATTTGATTTTGTTTCAAAACATCGAACTTCCTTTTGTTGGTTCAATCAATGACAAGATGGAGGACTTGTATAATCAGATGATAAGATTTATCGTTTATATTATCGTTCAAATGGCACAAGTTATAGTGAATTAGTGGAAACTGAATGAGAGAGTGATATTCAGGTCTCTAGGCGACGTAATAACAATCAATCCGTACTTTGATTGTTGACCAATCTAACCTCAAATATACTCCGTCTGCTCTATCTGTAAGCCGCCACTGCACATTGTGTCATGATTCCAAATACATCACCCCCTTGAGCACTACTAGGGGTATGTGCATACTCACATCAACTAGAAAGATAATATCTAGGTTATTTCCACAATTATGTACTTTTTTATAATCTAGTGCACTGGAATATTCTCAGTAGCAAAATGTCCGGTCCACAGGGGATGTGACATGTCCAGGCATCCGGTCAGCAATGTGTTAATTCAGCTTCGACCACAAACATTCACGACCATGAGGATATCGTTCAGGAACTTCACACACAAAAAGTTCTCTGCCACAATGAGGCAAGCTTAAAGGGGTCTCTTCTTACGGTGCGTGCCGGGATGGGAGATTACAACAGAGTGATGTCACCAAGTGAGGGATAAAGTTAGGGATTAAACTAGGTTTTGAAGTTTGTAAACTGTGTTGCAGGTGTCGTGAGACTGTCAATGGGCTCGCGCCTTGTTACCACTAATACAATGTAGTCACCGAGATCTTTGGGGAAGGGAGAATTGAGCTTCCTTTCGCCAGATCCCCCGTGGCCTACCGCAGACCATGAAGGGCCTTGTCCTACCAAGCGGCCGCTGAATAGCCATTTGGCCAACAGATTGCGGGGTGATGTGTGGTCAGCACGTCGGGTCCCCCAGCCGTTAAGCTTGGTTATGCTTATCGAGACGCTACCTCGCAGTCGGCCAGCTACCCAATTGTCATCAGGAGGCTGAGAGCATCCCGTTCTAGCCCTCACATCAGTTTATAAAGTCCATGATATTGCTGCGAGTCAAACCCAGGGCATCCGGGTGAAAGACAGGTGCGTTAACCCCCAACACCATGGGACTGGCAAATTTTCTCCCAACCTTTCATTAATGCATTAAAATGTCAATTAAATAAGAGGCAGACTCTACTATGCCTCTTTCAAACATCCATTACATTCCTGGTGTATCACTATTACCATAAAGCGGCTTCGGTGGCGTAGTTGGTAGCATGCTGAACTGCTGTGCCCAAGATAGTGGGTTCAAACTCAGCCGAAGGCATCGTATTTTTTAAGAGCGTTAAAATCCTTCAGTATACTTTCCTCCGGAGGGGAAATAAAGCCGGAGGTCCCATATCATAGATTTATGGCACAGACTAAACTTGTTTGAAGCTAAATTTCTAGGTTAGTTCCGTTGGAACGCTCTATCAAAAGTTCCAACGTTCACCACTAGATATCAGTGAAATCCGGTAGCGAAAGTTGGAACTACTTGATATTGAACGGAACTTGTAGCTCACCCTACGAGTGTCCACTTAAAGCCGCTACAGCCACTGGCGAGCCGAACATGTCCTCGGACACTCCCGGCACTAAAAGTCATACTATAAATAAATAAATGAAATATTACAATACGGTAATTATTTAAATATTAGCCTATAATTATTCCGGCACGCTTCCGATTCTAGAGAGCGCTAACTACTCTGTACCCCACTGGCATCGGAAGAGCATGGGTTCAAATCCCACCTCGGCTGTCCTGCCTATGGTCTTCGTAGTATTCCGTTTTCATCATCAGGCAAATGCCAGGATGGTTCCTTTCAACAGGTCCACGGGCGACTTTCTTCCAAAAACCTTCCCTGGCCCTTCCTTAATTAGACCCCAGTTTGCAGTCGCCTGGGCGATCGGCCTGTCACCATCCCCAGTTGTATTTGCTGACAAAGTTTGTTCAGCTTCCAGACACCGTCCTTCGCAGAGTGCGTGGGTAAAGCTGAGTGGGAATGAATAGTAGTGTACCAATGGAAAATTTTCTTGTACCAATGGAAAATTTTCTGGGCATCTAGGGTGGGTATGCGATCAATGAAGTTGTTACAAACCATGAAAGGTGCTTATCACTATGGGCTAAATAGCTTCTAAGCAATAACGTTGTTCCTTAACAGAAGCCATATGTAGGTATACCGCCTCACAAAAGTATTCAAACTGGATTTTTTCCTCTACACTAGAACTTAAAAGTAGGAACTGTACGAAATTGCGCTGAGGGACTGTACAGGAAGATCGTTGTCGTTGTTTAATTTGAGAGGCTTGGACATTATGGTCATCTATCCCCGTGTACTTGAATGTATGTAGAATTTGTCTAATAACCGGTTTTATTGTGGTGTTTGTAGTAGTATGTGTGTTTATCGTTCAGGTAGGGACTGGGAAGGAGGCAGCTGTGGCGCTGAATCAGTTACTATCCCAGCATTTGCCTGGAATAAAAGTGAGAAAGTCCTGAGGGCTGGAACGGGACCCACTCAGCGTCGTGAGGCAAATCTGAGAAGAGGAAGGTTCGATTTCAAACTCATCCATCCTGGCAGGTCTTCCGTGGTTTCCCACATCTACTCCAGGCGAATGCCAGGATGGTTCCCAACTTAAGACCACAACCGCTTCCTTCCTAACCCTCACTTATAAACAAATTATTGCACACAATAATATAGCAATCCCAATAACGCAGGTTATCAGATAAAATTCCACAACTCACCAAAGTACATGGGGGCTAAATGAGCACAATGTCAAATCCCCTCAAATGAGACAACAACAAGTAGTGGGAATCCATTAAAAAAACACTTCTAAGATAGCTAAGGTTGGAATCCAACCCCTGTCATCTCACCTTTGTCTCAAGAGGATACGTGTAATCAGTTCCAACCCTCATACCAGAAATAAATTTCTTGGCAAAGCCGGAAATTGAAGCCAGACCTCTCAATCTGGAGTTTGATTACGTACCCGATACCACAGAATGCAGTGCATATAGTAGCCTAGGCCTACAGCTTTTCATTCTTACAAAGGTAATATAGACATTTTTATGATATGCTCACTCTTGTTCATCATTATACAAACAATGAAAGGACGGCTTTGTTTCGACTCCTATTGGGAAATGCTATTCCGCCAACGACTGATTCTCCTGTTATCCGTGAAATCTGACGCCATTCGGGATGTAGGCTATGGGAAAGCTGGGCTAAATCCGCAATTTTAAGGGGATTATGGGAAGTATGACAAGTTAAAGGAAGCGGTTTCAAGAAATTGACTTAGAAATTAAAGTAGTATATAGGCTATTTGTGACATAACTTCTGTTCTTAAAATTAACATATTAACTTATATGGGTTGTGTAAATCATTTAATACAAAAAGTGACATTCAGTGTAAATCCGCAATTTAAAAAGATATTAATTGGCATTCTGCCCGAAGGCAGGTCCGAGCCTCAAAAGAGGCTAACCCCAGCCGGAGTTTGAGTGCGGTAGGGAGGCCAGGGCCTTTCCGCCCCTCCTTATGTTTGGCCAACAGCGCGCAGTGCCTAGAACCGGCATACCATCCAAGTTCTGACAACGCCAAACGCTGCTTAACTCCGGAGTCCTCATGGGATCCGCGGTTTCAAAACTGCTAGGCCTTTGGCCGTAAATCCGCAATATCTGGTCTAATTCCACACTTAATTTTAAAATTCATATTCCGTCAAGAAAAGGAAAATATTATTTTAAAAAATAAGAAATAACTAAATCAGCAACTCAATACAAGCACTTCTGCGACCCCAATGAATCAGTCCCTTCCCCGCCCCTCATTCCTTCTCTTCATTTCCCCGTTCCTTTCCTCCTCTTAACTGATCAGACCTTTGCATAGCAATGGAAGTTAGTGGGGTAAAGTTCATGAACCTTATTATGAATCCTCTGAATATTAATTGATTAATTAATTAATTACCCTATTAATTAATAAATGTATTAGCCTATTAAATTAAATCTACCCTATAAAGTTCATCAACACACTTTGACACAACCAGTATTTTTCTCATCTCAGAATAACATACTGTGCCCGTCAGAAGAGCATGCCAGGGTTGCCAACAACCGAAATGACTTCCCAGATATTCCCATCTGTCAAACACATAATGCTGAGAGGATCGGATGCACTTCTTATAGGCCAGAGCGGCACGATAATCGTGGTCTCAGAGATCTGGGTAATCATGGAGGTAATGTCAAAGACAGCCCAAGAAGTACACCCTCAAAACACAAAACTAATAAATGAAAACATCCAGGCTTATATAAAATCTCGTGAACATGTTTTATAATCAACAAACCCCTATCCTGCTTCGGAGGGTGGAGGGTTTGTTTCGGCTAATCCGCAAAGCTAATAAATAAAAATAAATTAATTAATCCAGGGCCCTAACTGAAGGTAAGTTAATACCCTCTCGAAAATCCTTTAATACAAAAGTGAAAAAATAACAACAACAACAAAGCTTGGAATGTGGTACGTAAAATAATCCCTGCACAATTATAAATAAGTTACTCAATCGGAATTTACATATAACAAAGTAGCAACACAAGGCCTATGATATGATGGTTCCACTTCCGAATTTACAGTTAATTTTAATTGATTGGGCTAAGTCCTGACACGAATACAAATTACGGCGATAGGCGTCCGCAAGCAAAATTTACAAACAAAGCTAACATGACAACCAGTGACAAAAAATGTATCATTCTTACAAATAGAATTGTTCAACAACACTACAGGTACAATAGAGTTAAATGCAAAAATAAATAAATAAATAAATAAATAAATAAATAAATAAATAAATAAATAAATAAATAAATAAATAAATAAATAAATAAATAAAGCACTTGCCACAAATTCATATTAATTAAAGCCTTCCTGCACACTCTGGAATACTCTTTGTACCCAAAAGTCATCTGACCTCCAACTCCTCGTCCTTACATTCCAACTTCCCTCCTTCCCTCCCCAACGGTACTTGTAGCTCACCCATTGGGTGTCCGTCTCGAAGCAGCTACAAAACTGGCGAGCCGAACATGTCCTCAGACACTCCCGGCACCAAAAGCCATACGCAAAAAAAAAATCTGAATGCATGTTTGTTACGTTGGCGATGGCGTAGTAAAAACTACGTCTTACATCACATGAGTGTCGCGCTCCACCAAGTACGAACTTAAGGTTCATGCGCCACTCCGTCGTCTCAAAGTAGTGTATTCTGACTAAAAGTAATTCCCGCTAAGAAATGATTCAACTCTCATGGCATCAGTAGGCAAGCACAACTGTAGGTCCAAAGTTATAGCAAACAACTAATTAATTAGTTAAATATTTTAGAATAATTACGTTTCATGATTTATAGACGTCGAATTAGGTTTTCGTTGCTTTATGACGAAATACTCAAGATTCCATGACACGTAGGCTTAAGTGAGTCTCCCCATGAGATCTGTCACTTACAACAATGACTTATAGTCAACACAACTTCACGAGCTAACAAAGGCTCGGACAATAACAATAACACGAACTGACGGCTGCACGCAGCTCACCGAAACAGCCTCGGGCGAGTCTGGTATCACATCAGATTCTTCCCGGCAATCTCAAACATACTACGTTCCTGGTCGCAGACATAAATCCATACGACAGTGCTTCACATGCACTAAATACAAACATAAATGGCCTCATATAACGTGTCCTTATAGTCAAAACAAATAATAAACCTATCATCAATTCGTAATACTTCTTGAAACAATATCATACAATTTGTCGCTCTCAAATGGCGATCTGACATGTGACTTGAAAGTCATCCATTACATAATCGAAACATATGGTAGCCTAGAAGATGGCTGCTGTCCTTGACCTAGAGTATGAAAACAATTTCCATACAGTAAATTTGACGTCATCACGTCTGTCGAAGTGCTCAATAGTCTGTCTCAAATTCATGGCGCGTTGCTTTCTGGGTAAGCAAACTCGTTATGCAGCTGTGTCGAAACCGACAAGCCTGCCTTCTTCTAGCAGTATCGTAACACATCATTTAGGCAAGGAAATTCACTTTATTAAAGTCCTAATGTGAATTGTGCCTTAAAGTGTCTCTTCAAATAACCTTTACAAAACTGGTACTACGTAAATATACGGAGTACAATGGTATAACACGTTTGACAAATGCAAACGGTCCTATAAGATAAATATAACACTTAGTTTCAACTGCTTTGGACTGAAGATAAAACACTTCATCTATTTACACATTTCTCTTCATAAAAATGTTTCTGTGTCGACTACTTGACACAAAATAATGATAAACAAACAACCTCTACTGCTGCTGGGTAATTAGAAATGTTACGTTAATTAGCAGGGTTCGATGCTCTACTGGCATGATTACAATATTCCCTGTATTATTTTGTTCTTTCCTAGAACTGTGTGCCATCAAAGCTTCACAATATTCAAATAAATCCATCATAAATTTGGCAGCTACTGTCGGCTGACCAACTGATACATTGTAAAATATCACCAAGCAGTGGCGTGACTAGAAAAATAACGAAAATGGGTGTCACGACTAAATATTTACACAGATGGCAATCCATCCCATAAACTCTAATTATAATAGGCCAAAAATAGCTCATCAGCTATAGTCATGATAAATAAGCTGTAAGTCTTGGCGTTAAGAAAACGTCCATTGGAATGCACCTTTGGATAAAGATCCAATTACACGGTGACTAACAAATCAGCGTACTGAAATAGATTACAAAGATATGAGTGCTAACCTACAATTCCTACCTAACTGGTTGTCAAGGATTTTGGTTGGTTAACTACGCTACGTCTACCACAATAAGAATCCGTACAGGAAAAGAAATACAGACTCACTGGACCAGTATTTCACCTCATTCTCACTGGAATTGAGGGGTAAGTAACATCCGGACTACAGGAAGGGTAAATCCAAATTAGGCTCTCCAATCAAAGTCTTATCCACATCCTGGTATTTCCTTCGTCCTCTTGGTCGTCTCTCGAGTAGCATCCTCTTCATGTTGGCGGCTCTTATGTTGGTCTGCAACGGTCTCCGATGTCCCTCGTTGTTCGCAGGTTATAAACCATAGCGTGGCTCCTCCTTGGAATATCTCCTTCACATGGTTGGTTTACACCATGTTAAACATTGTAGATGGTAGTAGAAATACGCAGGAACTTATGTGGTCTCTAATGTTGCACATTTTCATATAAGATATTACACGTGGTAATCACAGTAGTTATGGTTATAACTGTAGAAATTAA
Organism: Meconema thalassinum; assembly: GCA_946902985.2. NCBI lineage: Eukaryota > Metazoa > Arthropoda > Insecta > Orthoptera > Tettigoniidae > Meconema > Meconema thalassinum. The sequence goes on from OX336389.2 coordinate 1,072,540,818, forward strand.
TTACTCACTGCTTCTACACAGGATTGCAGACTCATCATCAAAAATTGCCTTTTCACTGTCTGCTTTCATTGATTCTAGGGCACACATGTGGTGTCATCTCACAGAAATTATAACGGTACAAAATCACAAAATATCACAATAATCAGTTGTCGTAGAAAGATTGCACTATTGGCATTAATAATGTTCAAGAAATTGGCGTGCTTCAAATTTATGTAGAATAATTCTCAATGGCCTTGTAGATTATTTTCCGTCCCTCGTGGACTTAGAAAATTCGGTCTTGTGGAAAAAATGTGGTGTTCCACGATGCCAAAAATATACTGAAATAATTCACAGTTTTTCCAAAATTTAACAATGGTCATTAATGTTTGACCAATAACGTAGATTTATAATCACTGAGCACAACACGGTGCTACATAATACTGGTTGATCGTAGATAACGAAATTTCACATCACCTCGTGTGTGGACTATATTTCCTCGTCTCAGCGGACGGACAATACAACACGTCCAAATTTGACGACTCCAAACTCAGTTGCGCCATGCACTGGATCGTGTTCCTGGGTTCAAGCTAATGCTCTAGTCAATGAGCGACTAATTACTTCCGTTTCGCATATCTGGGATGTAAAATAACTTTACCTAAAATAAAAAATAGACACATCAAAGTGTTCCAATTATGCAGAATTAGAGTATGAGAAATTCTGAGTGTTGTGTTTTGTTGCCACAACAACAAAAATGCAGTAATAAATGCTCAGAGAAATTGATATGACATTTCTCCAAAGTTAAAAGAATGTCTGACCTCATGTCAAAGCATGTGCCGGCTTCCGGGTGCGTTCAGCGTTGAAGCAAAGTATTCACAAATACTTTCCAAGGAAAATATCACCGACCATGAGCTCAGGCGGACTCAATACTTTAACCAGATTCTTACACGCACGTAAAACACACAAATCAAGGTTCATACTGGTGTCGATTCATGCACTTGTTGTGAAACCAGTCTTTACATTTCGTACAACATATCCAATCTTCACTATTTTGATCGTTCATGAAGTGTCCTTCACAAGCCTTACAAATATTTTCTCTTTGGCGCTTATTTCTTCTTTGTGGAGGCTTTCTTGATATTGTAGTGACTATTCCTTATTGAGCCAATATAGCGGGATCGGATCCCGGCGCAGTCAGTTGAGATTTGAGGATGCGCAAATGCGAGGGAGCCGACGCAAAATTCCAGCACCCCAGCGTCTTCAAAAACCTCTGTTGTTAACAGGGAGATAAAACCAACAACATTATTATTTCGTGCTGGGATTTTTTTTCTAAGCCTTGTCCAGACGTGCGTGGAGCCTCAGGATGAATTTCTTGTGCTTCACTACCCAGGATGCCATCGAACACTCTTGTTTTCGGAGCTGCATTTTTCCTTGACCATCAATTACGGCAACAGATAGAGATGCTTGTCAATGGCACACTCACAGAGCGCCTCCTCAATCTCCAGTTATGAGTTAAAAGCTAAGAGTCATGTCGCTATAGCTAAGCCCATCAACATTTATTGCATGAATATTCTCAGGTAAAACTACATTATTTTAATCAAATGATTCATTACTAACACTACTGAATAAATGCATCACCGAAATACCAGTAAAATTAGTTAAAATAATTGCTTTTGTTCACGATGTCATCACGAACGAAGTTCAACGCTCAGGTACAGGTTTTCACAATTTTATCACCATATGGCAAAGTCGCTTGTCGATAATTGGCCAACATTCATCATTTCGCTGATTTAGTGATTTAGATCATCGTTGGTTATTAAAAAGTAAATACACAACTGACAAATTATTATTTTAGCATTCAGGTGGATTCTATTCGAGGATAATGTGCAAGCGATTTCAGTTGGCTGAATCTTAAAATATGAGTTGAAATATCTGATGCCTACAGCCCATATAATTAAATATAGGACAACGTTGGGTGTACTTCAGTAGGTCTGGGTTATTTTGAATATTGCCGCGTCAATTGTTTCTTCCTTATCAATATAAATTTGCATACATTCAGCAGATTATAAATGAATACCAAATTCAAAAGGTAGCTTTATAATGGAGCATTGATTTTCAAAAGTGTAGGTGATTTGTTCTTTATGGAACATGTTCATTATTCATTTGTTTCGACTTCCACAGCCCAAAACAATAGAAAATTGCAAAATATTTAGGGTTATGGTATATTGGCTTTCACGGCCAATGAACTAAAACTCAGCAATTCTTCTAGGTTTCACCTAGGACACCAAGTTGGCTCATCAGCGGGTTCTTGGTGTCCCGCCCATACCCCACAGGAGTAGCGAACAGCGCGCTACCTCCCTTTTATGAAGCGCACCTGTGCCTCTTTACTGTGAGAACTAAAATCTCAAGCAGCCATAACCTCCCTATGAAGGCCCCTAGATAGATGGTATATTGGCTTTCACGGCCAGTGAATTAAAACTCAGCAATTTTTCTAGGTTTGTGCCGTGTCTTGTGTGGGGTTTCGCCTAGGACACCAAGCTGGATCATCAGCGGGCTCTTGGTGTCCCCGCCCGGACCCCACAGGAGTAGCGATTTGCGCACTACCTCCCTTTGCGAGAACTAAAAGCTCAAGCAGCCATAACCACCCTATGAAGGCTTCCAAAAAGATGATATAGGTATATTGGCTTTCACGGCCAGTCCGGGCGGGAATACCAAGAGTCCGCTGATGAGCCAGCTTGGTGTCCTAAACGAAACCCCACACAAGACACGGCACAAACATAGAGAAATTGCTGAATTTTAATTTAGGGTTATGTTTTGTAAATTGATGAACATTGACATACATTGAGGTTTTTTGGGGTGAAAATCTGTTATACTTTTTCAAAAATGAAATTCTACAATTAATAAGTTGTTAGTTGTATGGGAATTGCAAGTCTTTTGCCTGTATGACATTGAATGCGCTGCAAGTGGCAAGTAAAGAGACTGCACTGGTTTTGAGAACTGAACTGAATCCAGATGGCGTTGGTGTAGTTGCTTTTTGGATCGGTCAAAATCATCAATTGAATCGCTATAATTTTCGATATTATTTTCAGAAATATGCCATCGCAATATATTCTTTTCTCTTAAAGGACATTACACATTTACTGGCCAAGAGCTTTATATTTATGATATATTTAACTGTTGCTTCAGACGAGCTGTTATATGAAACGCAGCTCCATAGAAAAGAATAATTATTAAAACTGGCATGGGATTATTATACTTGCCCGTCAGTCAGTGAATACGCTGTAGACGCGTTACCTCATGAAGTTACTAGAAGGGGGGAAGTTGCATAAACCTAAGAAAATGATGCCTGTTCAGGTAAAAAAAAATGAAGGTTCCTAATCCCATGGCCACTGTTTTATTTCGAACGAGCGCTTAGACTGATAACCAACAACAGCAATAATAATAATAATAATAATAATAATAATAATAATAAATATGCTGAAAGTACTTCAGGAATGTTACGTGAGCAAATTTCCCTGGAAATTCCCAAGGGGTCGGTCGTTAATTTCCGAAGTAACGTCCTGGAAGACACATTGTTCGGAATTAAGATATTTTCCAATAGGCAGTTTAGAAAGAAATACAAAATTATTCTTAAAGTGTGTTTATTTATTTAGTTAGTTAGTTATTTAGTTAGTTAGTAAGTAAGTAAATAAGTAAGTAAGTAAGTAAGTAAGTAAGTAAGTAAGTAAGTAAGCAAGTTAGTTAGTTAGGTAGTTAGTTAGTTAGTTAGTTAGTTAGTTAGTAAGTAAATAAGTAAGTAAGTAACTAAGTAAGTTAGTAAGTAAGTAAGTAAATAAGTAAGTAAGTAAGTAACTAACTAAGTAAGTAAGTAAGTACGTAAGTAAGTAACTAAGTTAGTTAGTAAATAAGTAAGTAAGTAAGTAAGTTAGTTAGTTAGTTAGTTAGTTAGTTAGTTAGTAAGTTAGTTATTTAGTTAGTTAGTTAGTAAGTTATTTAATTATTTAGTTATTTAGTAAGTAAGTAAGTTAGTTAGTTAGTTAGTTAGTTAGTTAGTTAGTTAGTTGTTAGTTAGTTAGTAAGTAAGTTAGTTATTTAGTTAGTTAGTTAGTTAGTTAGTAAGTAAGTTATTTAGTTATTTAGTAAGTAAGTAAGTTAGTAAGTAAGTAAGTAAGTAAGTAAGTAAGTAAGTAAGTTAGTAAGTAAGTAAGTAAGTAAGTTAGTTAGTTAGTTAGTTAGTTAGTTGTTAGTTAGTTAGTTAGTTGTTAGTTAGTTAGTTAGTTAGTTAGTTAGTAAGTAAGTTAGTTATTTATTTATTTAGTTAGTTAGTAAGTAAGTTATTTAGTTATTTAGTAAGTAAGTAAGTAAGTCAGTTTGTTAGTTAGTTGTTAGTTAGTTAGTTAGTTATTTTAAATTTTTTTGAGGAGTGAAAATACACGTTACAAAAGATTTGAAGGTGTTCATGTGGATGGTAGGCCTATGTGAATATTATTAATTTTTCAATAGACGATGATCACCAAAGATAGGGGAAGAGCTATTACCCCACCCCTCTTATGAAGTGCATCCCATTTTAACAGGAACAGTAAGCTCATGTTCCATAATGACTATAATTCAGTTCTGTTGGATCAAACTTGGAATGATACTTGCGCGGGAATTCTCCTAATCGTTAAGGCTGTCGGCTGCCAGTCGCAATTACATAAGCGATATATCTCTCCAGTGGGACGTATTTATAACACACATACATTGCGGAATATCATTTATCTTGCACGCTATAATTAGAATGTTCCACGCAAAGGAGCACGCAACTCAACTACAATGGGAACAAATGACAATAATATGTTGTCCCCGTCAACTTATGCAGTGCTTCTTCTATTATTAGTCTACTGCTGTGTCCTCGGCACTGATAGATAATGCTCGCCTCTGTCTCTACCTTGAGTCACGTGCATACTATATAGAGCAGTGCTACTTAACCAGGTGTCCGCAACCCCAGGGTGGGCCTCAGAGTAACAAACTAGGTCATGATGATGATGATAATTGTTGTTTTATGGGGCCTAACATCTAGGTTATCGGCCCCTAATGGTTTGGGTGATCGTGAAGATGATAATGAAATGATGATGAAAAGGAAACAATAACTAAAACTACCAACTTATAAAGTAGAAGAAGAAATGGAAAACAAAAGGAGAATAAGGCAAATAAAGGACAGGAGGAAAAGAAATGCCCTGAACCCTCGAAGAAAGCGGATTGAGGGACTTGGAAGGAAGGAGAGCCATGAAAGGCAGATAGGAAAGTGAAAGAGGAGAGGGTCTCCCCACAGGGAAGTGACAAAAGGGGGAGAACCGGACCCAGCTCAGGAATCCCTCGGGGTCGCCAACTCCCGAACTCACCAGCCGTGAGCCCCTGAGGGTGTAGCATTATCCAGGGTGCACCAGAAGTGGTGGAGCTACATACACCCTACGTCCTGTAGGGCCTTGGGCAGAAGGCAGGAGATAACATGAAAAGGAAAAGAAGGCTGACCCCTCTCAGAAGGAGGGTATCAGAAAAGATGAGACAAGGGCCAATTAAGGCGGGAAAGGAAGAGACTCCCTAGGCCTCGGATACCCTAATATCGTCGGGGTCGGAAGAGAACAAGAGTTGACCAAGTGAGGTCGACAGGAAAGAAGACGGAGAGGAGCCCGGCACAAGTAAGTGGAAGCAATGCCGGACTCAGCTGGGGCCCCGTGGTCGCCAACCCACGTCCCACTAGATGTGAGCCCCTGGGGGGACTAACTAGGTCAGAAAACCAATATAAAAAGGAGTTGTAAGTAATTATTTGTTTCCAACAGCGATTGAATTTTGTATGCCCGGGTTTAAATTATGGTAGACACCCTCCGATCTGAGCTAGATAATCAGTTATTATACAATTATTAGGCCTACTAGTGATTTTGTGTGTGTCTTTTTATTGGTATTTAAAGTACCCCCCTCCACCCATCATATTTCACGAATTAAGGGCAAATTTCAGTGTATGACGTTTTGAAATTAAAGCAAAACGCAAACTAACTAGCCAGTACCACCTTTAATAGGCTTTCGCTATCATTCGATATTTTACATCAGGCCTAACTTGATGTTCGCACAAACAAAATATTATTTTGAATTTTCTTTTCACAACTCGTTAAATTTTTCGTATAATTATACAGTACGATCATGGATATTACGAATTGTTACCTGAGAGTTGTTGTTGCTGATTTAAGGGGCTTTGCGACATCGTGGTCAGGGGATATGATTGGGAAGGAAGCGGGGCGTGGCCTGAAGTACCTTGGTTACAAATGGGGAAAACCACGGGAAAATACTTCCAGGATGGTTGAGGTTGAAATAGAAACCTCCTCTTCTCAGTTTTCCCTCATGAGGCTGAATGTACCGTGTTCCAGCCCTCACAGCAGTATTATTAGTTTTTGGTAGAGCCGGGAATCAAATCCGGGCCTCGAAGGCGACAGTCAAGAATGCAAGCCGCTACACCACAATGTGCTCTTTTTTCTGGAATTGCTGTATATAATTATTATGTTTGTGTTTCGCGAGGGGCATTTTAATGCTTATATGCAATGTTCAGACCTATAATAGTGTGTGAGGTTTTGAAGCCATATGTCAGTGTTGCCTGTACACACTGTCAATTTATATTTTTCAGTCGTAGGCTATTAATTAAACAAAGCTATCCATATCTTACCAAATATTGTAGCCTCAGTGATTTGAATGTTTCAGCTGCATGAATTGGCTGACTGGTGGTGAAAATTGAAGTGATAGGAGCCAATTTTCAGTGTTGGCTATTTTAGTCGCTGCCACTTTCTAATTTCGGTTAGAGTGTGTGGAACCCAGTGGGCACAGACTAAACGCATCTTCAGATTTTCTCTTAAAATGTCATGGACAGACGATGCTGCAATACCAAGTTTCTTGAAAATCTCCACACATGTCCAAAACCTGTCATTTTCCAATAACGCCCTTACAGCCTCCAGCATGATTCTTGCAATCCTCTAAAGCAGGGGTTCTCAAAGCTCCAGGGGGGCGCCGGCTTTGATTGAAATATTTATATTTCATATTCTGTAACAAATATTACTATCCTCATATTCATGAACCTATCATAGGCAGGTAGCTCCCAAGACCATTCAAGAATAATAAACTCGTACTTTTAATGTCTTATTTCACAAGAACTGACCAGTAGATCCTGCCAGCAGGAATTCTGAGAAAAGGTGGCGAGTAGCATTTCCCACGCAGCTCCCTTTCACTCGCCACCCGCAGTGACATCTCCTTACCAAACACTTAATGACAATAAGCTGCTTGACAATGTGACCGCCACTTCCTTTCAAGAATGGATTCCAAGAATGGATTCTTCTATTTCTGCTGTTGCCGATTCGAATTCAGCTAGGCCTTTCCAGTCAGTTCAAAGACATTGAGTGAACAAGTGAATTCTAGTGCGTGGTTAGCCAACTTTACAATAAACTGATACCAGTGACGCCATTACCCATGGATAAGTGGCTTATTAGAAGTGGTAAAAGAGACCCCATGAAAGTGATAGTGCTTGCCCTCCTTCGGAAAAAGAACAAGGTTCGAATTTAAACAAAGTCCATTGTTCTTCCGCGTCTACTTCTGCTCCCATAAGGATTGTTAATTCTACACACAAAGTGAACGTGCGTAAATATCAAGACGAATATCTGACATTAGGCTTGATCAGCATTCTTTCGAATAATAATCAGGAACAACCTCAATGCGTTCTTTGTTTCGAGATTTTAGCAAACGACAGTTTGAAGCATGTGAAACTTAAGAGACACTTGCAGACTAAACATCCAGACTGTGTAAGTAAACATTTAGCATATTTTTAAGCGCCACGAGCAACAACTAAAAGGAAATGTTAGATTCCTAGAAAAGCACGCAACAGTTCCTGAGAAAGCGCTAAGAGCTTCCTTGGAGGTATTCTATTTAATTGCAAAATCCAAATCACCACATGTTATTGGTCAGAAATTACTTCTTCCTGCAGCCGTGAAAATGTGCACGATCATGCATGGAGAAACGTCCGCCAAGTGTTTGAAGTCGATACCGCTCTCAAATGGTACAGTAACTCGTCGTATTGATATAATAGCCTCAGACATAAAAAACACAATTGCTACCACGCCTTCATGATAGCCCAAAATTTGCCCTGCGACTTGATGACAGTACTGATATCGTAAACAGTGCCCAGATTCTTGTTTTTGTACGCTACTGTCATGAAAATGAAATGCACGAGGGTTTTCTATTTTGTAAAGCTCTGGAAGGGCGGACTACAGGCGAATATATTTTTTCTCTTGTGAATGCCTTTTTTATTGACAACAATCTCTCATGGGCAAATTGTGTTGGTATATGTACTGATGGGGCGTCGGCATTTACTGGAACTAAAAAGGGTTTCAGAGCAAGAGTGAGTGCTGTTACTAATTCTGTAAAATTCACACATTGCATGATACACAGGGAGGCATTGGCTTCAAATGTACTATAACCGGAAGTCAATAAAGTGCTGAACGATGTAATTAGTGTTGTAAATTTTGTGAAAGCAAGAGCTTTAAACAGTCGGCTATTTTCCATTCTTTGCGAGGATATGGGATCTACACATGATTCGCTTCTATTGCACACGGAGGTACGTTGGTTGTCTCGTGGTCAAGTCCTTCGTCGTGTTGGGGAGTTGAAGAATGAACTTCGTATTTTTCTATTGGACAGCAGTTTTACACTCGCAACCCTGTTTCTGGGTGAGAAATGGCTTCTAATACTGTGCTACTTGGCTAACGTATTTGAAATACTGAATGAACTTAACGTGTCATTTCAAGGACGAAATAGTAATATTTTCATTCTAAGCGACAAAGTGCTTCCTTTTGAGAGAAAACCTGAACTTTGGAAAGCCCAGATGGACAAAGGTAACTGCGAGATGTTTCATTGACTGAATGAATTCCTGGAAGAAAAATAGTTAGATATTAGTCAAATTAGTGGAATTGTCGTAGAACACCTCCAAAACCTTCGTCAAAAATTCTATGGTAGATTTCCACAACCTTCAACTGAGAATGACTGGATTCGCAGTCCCTTTGAAACGAACGAAACAGACCACCTGTCAACGGTAGAACAGGAGGAACTAATAGAACTCTCAAGTGACAGAATACTTCGAAATGAATTTAAGACGAAGTCTCTTGAAAATTTTTGGGTGCTGATTCGGAATGAATATCCCATTTTATCAAGAAAAGCAGTGGACCTGTTATTACCCTTCGCTTCAACTTACTTGTGTGAGTCAACATTTTCCGCAATGGCATCGGTCCCGGCTGCATCTGGAAGGGATCTGCGGGTTGCTGTTTCAAACATCCAACCAAGACTGGATTTACATTCATCTCAAATTCAAGCTCACACATCACACTAACTCCGTAAGTGTCTGAGAATTACCGAATTCTGATCCATATTGAACCCTTTACCCTATGTTGGTTAAATGATTCTACTTTTTATTTCTTCAATTAATAATTATTTCAACCAGCATCATGAAAGTAGCCAGACAGTGATGAGGAAATTTCAAGCATTTGTTGGAGACAGTTGGGACATACCTGCATCAGTTTAACAAAAGGCTAAGTACTTGAGCTATGAAAAGAAATAGCAGAGCGATGTATCACAGGGACAGGTGTGGCTACCTCAATTTTAGAAGCGACGCGCGGTGAGACATGGTTCTGGTATGTTCATTGTGATATTCGCGCCTAGAAGAAATATGATGCAGTAACGTGAATGGCTGATGAAGAAAATAGACACTCCCAAGACGCCAAGATCTACTAGAAACCGCCAAATTACAGAGAAATGGAGAACCAATGAGAAGAGAATGCCTACTTGCGCGCCAACTCTGGCTGGGGTACGCGGCGGCTAGCATTCACGCGGGAAATCGCCTAGACAAAATCTCTACGATCGATTCTAGGATTAATGGGCATATTCTTGACCTGTGCAATATTACGAGTTCAGTGATATGTATTTCATTCCTGTATCACAATTACTTCGATAAATTTTTACATAAAATCCCCCTCCATCTAGACCCAAGGGCCAGTTCATTTATAAGTGTGTCCAAGAGCCAAGACATTGACTTTTATTCTGTGTGTTGAGGACACAAGTGATTGACTTTTATTCCGTGTGTTGAGGACACACTATTATTATTCTGTGCGTCTACGAACGTAGACTTGTATTTTTGTGTCGAGGACACAGGAGATTCATTGAAAAGTGGTAAAATCAGTGATAGATAGTCTTAGTACTATAGTTATAGGGACAGTAGCGTCGATAATTCGCCAACGAACAGTGACAGGGAATTTAGTACCTGAACAAGCGAATTTAGTAGTCAGGCATAAAGTGTATAATAACCTAATTTTTGTATCAGCGCAAGGATGACATCGATGAATGCAGTGGAAGTGTGGAAGTCTCAACAGTCCGTCCAGATGGCTGCTATGAGATAGAGAACCATCAAGTTGGGGAATGGCATCTGATGTTCTTTGACGGGTGACTACAACACGAGATGAGTACAAATAATATTTTATTATTTATTAAATTAACTTATGGTTTATGGGACATATTTTTGTAAATACTTTGCTTGTGTGATTTAATGTAGTATATTTTGTTTGATCTGGCACACTTTTGTTTGGAAGCAGCGCGCACAATTGTAGTTAATGGAAGGTTCTTTTCTTTGTGTTGTGTTAACTAACGTATCTATGTGAACGGCCGTGTTCGCCTAGGTTACGAAGTGCGGTTAAAAACGTCTCTCGGAGATATGTCGTGTTTCAGAAGTAGGACTGAATTAATATAATTATATAGTAGATTGGAGGGTAATTAAATTTTGTTGAGAATTATTATTGATCAGATTCAGTGTGATTATTGCCTTTGGAGCAATGTAATTTGTGACGAAGAGTACTCAGCTCTATCGTAGGTTTTAAATATTGTGTTAAATGTTTGCGAGCTTTAATTCAGCAGACCCATGTGAAAGGCGTTATGTCAGTCCCAGATGTGTGTATTGTGAGTATATTGTTGTGGTATTACAAGCGGGAACTTCAGCAGAGACTGATTTCTGTCAGCTTGGTACCAGATTCAGATTGCATCCTTGCGAGGACAATTATGGATATGTGATTATTGTCTGACCATATGTTGAGTGGGAGGAGATGTTAGCGGCTGTTGATTCCTTGAGATAACAGTTCCGCTGGTCGGCTATTTAAATACATTGGATGGGGGACATGACTGGTATTGTGGAAAGGGGTGAGTTGTTGTCACAAGGGCTGACTGAGTTTCGCAAGCAGAGCTCATTAAAGTGGAGTGCACGACTGGCTCCCAATTACTTGAAAATAAATATAAATGTGAGAAACTGATCAATGGTAAAATTGTTTAAATAAATGGGAGTTGCCTACGAAACACGATTACCTTCGAAGCGTTTCCTTAACATGCAGTTTTGTTAATATAAAGTAATCTTAACCACTCAGGTTGTTTGTTGTTGTTGGTTTATTCTTTGTTTATTGTACATGTCAGTGGCCCGTGAGTCACGTGCGGCGCTGTTTTTCCTTGTTGTTGAGTATCTGGCCATAGTGGCGGCTCAGTTGGTTAAGTGTGTCTCCACACTAATAAGGGTCTCAGAGAGATGCCTGTAAATAGTAGAGTTGTAATATGTGTGTCAGAGTTAGATTTAAGGATTTTTATTAATGTTATGTCCATAGCCATAAAAGTTGATTTTACGAGATGATTGTTCGTGAGCACCGTGGCTGTTAACCCGTTGTGAACGAATGATCATCCAAGTACTCATTTCTCGTAGGTAGTCATCACGCGAACATAAATTCATATGCAAGATAGTGGAACTTGGATCCACATTTTATTAGAAAAGGGGAGATCCATCTGACTCCTCAAAATGATAAATATTCCTGTCAGGGGAAATTCAGGGAGGATTTTGTTTATTATTGTTTGTTTTATTCTTTTATGCACAAATTAGTTATTAAATCTTGTTATTATCTTACGCTTTGTCTCCTTTCTTTCTTAGTTATAGTTTTCATCCTATAACCCTTGCCTCAGAAAAGCACGTAGTTTGGCGGACGTAAACACCACACTATGAACTGAACGCGACCCCTTGATCTAAGATTCTTGCATAAAACACTGCTATTCTGAAGGGTTCATAGGTGAAAACTGACGGCCAACGGTGGGGCTATTCACTGTGGTGTAACGGGGAGATTACACATGTCAATAGTGGCGCATTTGAGTAAAACTGGCATGCCGCAAGTGCAGGCAGATATGACAGTATTTAATCACCGGGAAGTGATATTTTATTAAAAGTAGTTGAGGCGAAGTGGATACCGCCAAATGTGTGAAAGATAAATTAAAATCAGGAGTTTGCAAAGTAAAATACGGTTCACGTTGTTGTCTTTTAAATTAAAGTAAAATTAAGATGTGATACCGGGCGCCCAATGATAAAGTTAAAACTAGATTTGTGTAGAAAGTCAAACTCATGGAAATATTAGGAGGCTGTAGCCTAAAATGACAATTAATACTTTGTTAATTAGTCAGTGTTAATATCAGATCAGGATAACTGTTTAATGACTAAATATGTGCTTGGGGTTAAAATTAAATTGAGTAAAACTAGAACTACTCAGAGATGCAATCAACTAATGGGGTTAAAGGTAAAAATAAATGAACTGAGTAGGATAAAGAAATTAAATGTGCATTGGATTTATGTGCGTGTCAAAGGGCATTGGCGTAGGCCATTTCCCATATGGCTCATATATATTGTAAAACATGGCAACGGTGGCGCAGATCCAGGAGATCATTGAAAGTGCAGCAAGGAGAACACAGGAATTGTTGGATACTAAACTAGCTGAACAAAGTGAACAATTACACAATAAACTATCAGAACAGAGTCAATCTATAAACACTAGCATGTTAGAGCAAAATGAATCGCTAAATACGAAAATGTCAGAACAAAGTGAATCGCTAAATACTAAACTGTTAGAACAAAGTGAATCGCTGAACACGAAGTTATCCGAACAAATAAACACTAAATTATCAGAACAGAGTCAATCTATAAACAAATTATCTGAGCAGAGTGAATCGCTAAGTACTAAACTGTCAGAACAAAGTGAATCGCTAAATGCTAAACTGTTAGAACAAAGTGAATCATTGCGGACACAGTTAAATAACAGTAGAATTGAGCAAAATGAATATCAGGCGGAACAAGCTAGGTTATTAAAGAGTGAAATTAATGACACTATAAATTCACAGTTAGAGGCGCAAAATAATAAAAACACGAACCAATTAGCTTCGTTAACCGCAGAGATGAAAGAGCACACAAACCAACAGATGATATTACTGGCCCTTGATGTAAGCAAAAATAATGAGAAACAATTAGAGCAGATTGAAAAAATGGAGAATATTTTTGATAAAAACTCAGCATTCTCGATGAAACGGTGTTAGCTAAATTAGAGCAGATTGAAATAGCATGCACAATGAATACAAGCGAGGTCAAAATAGCTCAAGATAAGTTGGAAGGACGATTTAAGGAGATGGAGAAAAGTGGCAGGGTCATTCAACAACAAATATCAGCAGTAGATGAGAACATATCAGGCATAATTAAAGATATGGACCGTCTAGAGATAAAATCAGCGGAACAGTGGAAAAGCTTAGAAACGGAACAAGAACAATATAAGAGTACATTAGACGAAAGGCTGAGCCAGATAGAAAATAATCAGGATGAAAATAAGAGCCAAATTGAAGAAAAAATAAGCACGATTAAAGAACAGATCAGGAAAGATTGGAAGAAAATGAATATTGATTCTAGAGAGGAAAGATCCACCATTATCAAAACAGTAGGCGAAAACCACACGCGTATTCAAGGTTTGGAGCAAGAGGTAAAAAATAGACTTAAAGAACAGACAGACAGGATCATTAAAGCCGAACTTCGCTCATTAGAACAATCGTCTATATTTAAAACGGGAGCATTGAAAGACAAGCAGGATGACTCACATAGTCCCCAACCCAGCATAGCAGGAAGTCACACTCAAGCAGAGAGCCCATTAACAACAAACACGGAAGGATTTCGTAAGAACGTAGATAGAAGCTCAACACCACAGGACGGTCATCAGCCCACACAACTTATTCAAGTAATTCGCTCAAATGACTACAAGCCGCAGAAATACACCGAAAATTCAGGGGTAACACCGAAGGCCTTTATCAAAGAGATTGAAGACCGTTTTAATGACACTGGGGTACCTGAAGCACGCAGATTGAGAATGATGGAGAGATTTTTATCAGGGAATGTTCTCACCTGGTTTTTAAGTTTCAAATACACATTTGGAACCATGTCAGACTTTAACTTAGCGTTTCTGCGCAAATACTGGTCTCCCGCCATACAACAGAGTTTAAGAATGGAGCTTTACTCTAGAAAATACCAAACTACCCAGCAGACAAAATACTCAGATTTCTTTAACATGCAAATGCTAAAATTTCGCGATCTGGATTACCCATTAAACGAATCAGATTTGGTGATGACAATAGCAAGGCAAATGCCAGTTAATGTACAGCAAGTGCTAGTAGTAGCAAACGTCAGTACGGCCCTACATGCAGAACAGATATTACGGCAAATAGATGAGACCACATCTCATAGTCATTTTAGAGGAGGAAGACAACTGGAATTAGTCAACACTACAGAGGTCGTAAAAGCAAAACAAGGAAATACTAAAACGCAAGGTACTAATACGAGCACTGGACCGGAACCTAACCGAGGAAGTAAAGGAGATGACGGTGCGATACATTGACGACATTCTGTTGGCATCCGACAACATTGAAACTCACATGGAAAATTTAGATAAAGTATTGGGCAACTTGAAAGCATCGAATTTCAAAGTAAACCTGAAGAAATCGCATTTCTTCAAGAGCGAGATCTTATATTTGGGTCACGTCATTGACAAGGAGGGAGTGATGCCAAATCCAGCCAAGATCGAAGCGATAAAGAATTTCCCTACACCAACGAGAGTCAAGCACATTCGGGCTTTCTTAGGCGTAACGGGATTCTTTAAAGAAAACTGTCCAGGTTATACGGAGACTGTAGCTCCTATGCAAGAAATGTTAAAGAAAAATAACAAATGGTCATGGAACGCGGAATGTGAGAAGGCATTCCAAGCAACAAAACAGCTATTAGAAAACTGCATTAAATTAGGATATCCAGATTTCAAGCTCAAATTTATAATCCAAGCGGATGCTTCACTAATTGGGATAGGTGCTATGCTCTACCAAGAGGATCCAGCGAACCTGCAGCACAAAACATATTTGGCATTTGTCAGCCGAAAATTGCGTAAGCACGAACGAAATTATACTGTAACCGAGCTAGAATTGTTGGCCATCCTTCATGCGCTCCAACAATGGAAACGAATAATCTATGGTTACCCTATTGTTGTCAGGACTGACCACAAGGCATTAACATTCTTGTTTAAGACGTCAATGGCAAGCGAACGTGTGACACGTTGGTCTATATACATTCAGCAGTTCAGCATTGAAATTGAACATTGTCCAGGGAAGATGAACGTGATACCGGATGCACTCAGCAGGAACCCAGAGCCTGATAATGAAGAAACAGCGATGGTACAACACTTGGAGTTAACACCGAAGGACCGGGAATTCTTGGAGGAGTTACGTGAGATACAGCGAGAACAGGAAGCGGAACCATGGATGATGCTATTAATTAAATACTTCAAAAAGCAACTACCTACAGGAACACCTGCATTTCGAGAAGCGAAAGCCAAAGAAGGAAGATATGTTTATGTCAACAATTTGCTACACAAATGGGTAGATAATGACCACACCAAGTTACGCATATTAGTACCTGCATCGTTACAACGAGGATTGACATGGCATACGCACGAAAGTTACGGTCACGTGGGCTTAGACAAGTGCGAAGCGACAATAGGAGAGACATTTACATGGCCACGTATGAGAACAACTATATGTGACGTCATTACAACTTGTGACCCGTGTCAGAGAACAAAGCCAAATAATTATTTACTGAGGCAATATCCTAGACCATTGCTACCTCAAAAACCATGTGAGCTACTGGCGATGGACTGTCTTGGTCCAATTCCGAAGGGAAGGAGAGGTTGCCGTCATTTGCTAGTGTGCATTGATGTATTTTCTAAGTTTGTAGTACTATGCCCTATTCAGAAAACAACATCGAAGCAGGTACTCAGTCGCATTCGTAATAGAGTTATTCCAACCCTTGGAAAACCAGAGTTTATATTATCAGATCACGGCAGTTATTTCACAAGCGCCGAATTCAAGAAAGGAATGGAAGACATGGGTATAAAACATGTTTTAAGCAGTATCCGACATGCCCAAGCTAATCCAAGCGAGAGAGTAATTAAATCTGTAACTGCATATTTGAGAATCTTCATTCCGAACGAACACCACAAATGGGTCGATAAAATTAAGGACGTAGAGACATGCATGAATTCTACCAGGCACGAGTCAACAGGACAAATCCCTATGGTCCTACACAAGAACGAGTATCCAGTAAGAACGTGGAAAAGCATCATTAACTGTCCACAAGATCCCATGATAGCACCAGACCTGAGAATTGAAAGAACGAGAGCATACATGAGGAAACAAGCAGACCGCAGATTACGGCGAGTAAGAAATAAGAGGTTCCACGGTGATCTTGAAGTCAACCAGCTCGTTTTGGTAAAACGACCTGCTATATCGGACCCAGAAAAGAAAATCTTTAGTAAGTTCTGCGAAAAATTCATAGGACCCTATTCTATCGTAAGAAACCTTGGAAATAATGCTTACAGAGTGAAAGAATTGAGCACAGGAACGATGTCAGTTTACAACGCTGCCAACCTAAAGAAATATCGTCGAAGTGAACCATGGTAGCGCCGAAATAATGACGCTGTTTGAATATACGGACGTCCTACTATCAACAAAGTCAACGGGGAGCAGTTGAATACGGCACGTGATGAAGAAGGAAGTAGAGCTGTTGTTGACAAACATTGACGAGGCAAGTAAGGTGTTGCCGAAGGCATCGAGCGTCACGCAAGATTGGAAGGGGAAAAGACAAGCAGGAATTGAAAACGAGTAAATGCCATCGAAGACAGGAGCGCCTAGACCAAGTAAGAAAAAGGGGTGATTCTGGAAATAAAACAAATTGGCCTACGGAAGTATTGTAAAATTGTCGACTTTATTCCTAAGTTTGAAATTTTGTGAGTGGGAGAGTTGTGAACCCTTTACCCTATGTTGGTTAAATGATTCTACTTTTTATTTCTTCAATTAATAAATATTTCAACCAGCATCATGAAAGTAGCCAGACAGTGATGAGGAAATTTCAAGCATTTGTTGGAGACAGTAGGGACATACCTGCATCAGTTTAACAAAAGGCTAAGTACTTGAGCTATGAAAAGAAATAGCAGAGCGATGTATCACAGGGACAGGTGTGGCTACCTCAATTTTAGAAGCGACGCGCGGTGAGACATGGTTCTGGTATGTTCATTGTGATATTCGCGCCTAGAAGAAATATGATGCAGTAACGTGAATGGCTGATGAAGAAAATAGACACTCCCAAGACGCCAAGATCTACTAGAAACCGCCAAATTACAGAGAAATGGAGAACCAATGAGAAGAGAATGCCTACTTGCGCGCCAACTCTGGCTGGGGTACGCGGCGGCTAGCATTCACGCGGGAAATCGCCTAGACAAAATCTCTACGATCGATTCTAGGATTAATGGGCATATTCTTGACTTGTGCAATATTACGAGTTCAGTGATATGTATTTCATTCCTGTATCACAATTACTTCGATAAATTTTTACATAAAATCCCCCTCCATCTAGACCCAAGGGTCAGTTCATTTATAAGTGTGTCGAAGAGGCAAGACATTGACTTTTATTCTGTGTGTTGAGGACACAAGAGATTGACTTTTATTCCGTGTGTTGAGGACACACTATTATTATTCTGTGCGTCTACGAACGTAGACTTGTATTTTTGTGTCGAGGACACAGGAGATTCATTGAAAAGTGGTAAAATCAGTGATAGATAGTCTTAGTACTATAGTTATAGGGACAGTAGCGTCGATAATTCGCCAACGAACAGTGACAGGGAATTTAGTACCTGAACAAGCGAATTTAGTAGTCAGGCATAAAGTGTATAATAACCTAATTTTTGTATCAGCGCAAGGATGACATCGATGAACGCAGTGGAAGTGTGGAAGTCTCAACAGTCCGTCCAGATGGCTGCTATGAGATAGAGAACCATCAAGTTGGGGAATGGCATCTGATGTTCTTTGACGGGTGACTAAAACACGAGATGAGTACAAATAATATTTTATTATTTATTAAATTAACTTATGGTTTATGGGACATATTTTTGTAAATACTTTGCTTGTGTGATTTAATGTAGTATATTTTGTTTGATCTGGCACACTTTTGTTTGGAAGCAGCGCGCACAATTGTAGTTAATGGAAGGTTCTTTTCTTTGTGTTGTGTTAACTAACGTATCTATGTGAACGGCCGTGTTCGCCTAGGTTACGAAGTGCGGTTAAAAACGTCTCTCGGAGATATGTCGTGTTTCAGAAGTAGGACTGAATTAATATAATTATATAGTAGATTGGAGGGTAATTAAATTTTGTTGAGAATTATTATTGATCAGATTCAGTGTGATTATTGCCTTTGGAGCAATGTAATTTGTGACGAAGAGTACTCAGCTCTATCGTAGGTTTTAAATATTGTGTTAAATGTTTGCGAGCTTTAATTCAGCAGACCCATGTGAAAGGCGTTATGTCAGTCCCAGATGTGTGTATTGTGAGTATATTGTTGTGGTATTACAAGCGGGAACTTCAGCAGAGACTGATTTCTGTCAGCTTGGTACCAGATTCAGATTGCATCCTTGCGAGGACAATTATGGATATGTGATTATTGTCTGACCATATGTTGAGTGGGAGGAGATGTTAGCGGCTGTTGATTCCTTGAGATAACAGTTCCGCTGGTCGGCTATTTATATACACTGGATGGGGGACATGACTGGTATTGTGGAAAGGGGTGAGTTGTTGTCACAAGGGCTGACTGAGTTTCGCAAGCAGAGCTCATTAAAGTGGAGTGCACGACTGGCTCCCAATTACTTGAAAATAAATATAAATGTGAGAAACTGATCAATGGTAAAATTGTTTAAATAAATGGGAGTTGCCTACGAAACACGATTACCTTCGAAGCGTTTCCTTAACATGCAGTTTTGTTAATATAAAGTAATCTTAACCACTCAGGTTGTTTGTTGTTGTTGGTTTATTCTTTGTTTATTGTACATGTCAGTGGCCCGTGAGTCACGTGCGGCGCTGTTTTTCCTTGTTGTTGAGTATCTGGCCATAGTGGCGGCTCAGTTGGTTAAGTGTGTCTCCACACTAATAAGGGTCTCAGAGAGATGCCTGTAAATAGTAGAGTTGTAATATGTGTGTCAGAGTTAGATTTAAGGATTTTTATTAATGTTATGCCCATAGCCATAAAAGTTGATTTTACGAGATGATTGTTCGTGAGCACCGTGGCTGTTAACCCGTTGTGAACGAATGATCATCCAAGTACTCATTTCTCGTAGGTAGTCATCACGCGAACATAAATTCATATGCAAGATAGTGGAACTTGGATCCACATTTTATTAGAAAAGGGGAGATCCATCTGACTCCTCAAAATGATAAATATTCCTGTCAGGGGAAATTCAGGGAGGATTTTGTTTATTATTGTTTGTTTTATTCTTTTATGCACAAATTAGTTATTAAATCTTGTTATTATCTTACGCTTTGTCTCCTTTCTTTCTTAGTTATAGTTTTCATCCTATAACCCTTGCCTCAGAAAAGCACGTAGTTTGGCGGACGTAAACACCACACTATGAACTGAACGCGACCCCTTGATCTAAGATTCTTGC
Source organism: Meconema thalassinum (assembly GCA_946902985.2). Lineage (NCBI taxonomy): Eukaryota > Metazoa > Arthropoda > Insecta > Orthoptera > Tettigoniidae > Meconema > Meconema thalassinum. The sequence goes on from OX336389.2 coordinate 1,072,560,707, forward strand.
ATAAAACACTGCTATTCTGAAGGGTTCAATATACACTTTTATTCTCCTGTTTTACTTTTTCATGGGTGAAGAGTCTTAACATAACATTTTTCAGATTCACAGTGAAATGTTGAAAATTGTATATATTATGTCTATTGTCATTTATAAGTCACGAGCTTTCAAATATGAAAAGCATTACCGAACACAGGTGACACAGCTAAAAAGACTATTAGTTAAACAAACAAAATTTGCTAAATTCCATTTAATGCACGTGCAGCAGTTGTTTTTATTTTTATAAGCAAAAGTAATACATATGCATGACATTTTTTTTACAATGCGTTGTATTACTTTGATGTGCTCTAAGAATAATTAATTGTGTGTTATTTTATAATAATAATAATTATTATTATTATTATTAGTGTAACTGGTAGCTGAAATCCTAATTAGGCAGTAGCATACAGAGTAGATCTTGTGTGATCTTTAATTTTGGTGGGAAGTAGCCTATGCGAAGTGGTAAGAAAAGAAATGAGAATTAGGGGGGGGGCTGGATATTTCATGTTTCAGAAGGGGGGCGCGACATAAAAAGTTTGAGAGCCCCTGCTCTAAAGCACTGAGTTGCACTTTTTTCTCTTGCAACTTGGATTTTTATGAAGCACCTTTGTTCATATCTACTGAACATCATTTTAGGGCGGTATTACTTACTGAATGTGAGAAACAGTTAATGTATTCAAAATATCAGCTATTTCGAGACTTTCAATATTACACATTTATACAACAAAGACTGCTCAACAATATACTAAGGGATTACAACGGTCACCACTAGGATCACTGATTGACAACAGTGTTGTCATTACTTATAGAATGCCCTAGTATATAATGTAGCCCGGACAAGCTGATTGGGCAAAGTCTGTGTTGACCGGCTAAAAAGCATAAATTGACAGACCTAGGCTATAATAGCTTTGTAGGAGTGAGTAGTGATGGAGGTCCCAGCGCTCTTGTCTCCCGAGGATCGATTGTGCTAAGCTGCAGCTTTCAAGAGGAACCACCTTCAATGAGAGGAGCCCTTAAGACACCCTCCAAAATACTCTCTTCACTAGACATGTTGCAATGAAAATATCAACATAATAGATCTCGTGATGTAGCCGTGCACATTCAGAGGTGCATCACGACTTCATCGGGGAGTTGCAGCAATTCCAGAAGTTGGAGGTTTTTATCCCGGCACTGACACTGTGGTTATCCTCAGTGTACTCTTCCACACACCGTCAGGCAAATTCAGGACGGTAACTTACTTCAAATCTCAGATCACCAACCCAATTCCCTGACCCTAATAGTCCACGCCGTGGTGTAGCGACTAGCGTTCTTGGCAGTCATCCCGCAGGTCCTAGTTCGATTCCTGGCTCTCCCAAGAAATTTAATTCTAGTCTGAGGGCTTGAACGGGGTCCACTCATTCTCGTGAGGAAAAATGGAGAAGAGAAGAGTTCGGTTCCCACCTCAGCCATCCTGAAAGTTGTTTTCCGTGGATTCCAATTTCTACACCAGGTAAATGCCGGGATAAATCCTAACTTAAGTCCATGGCCGCTTCCTTCCCAATCCTCACACACTTTACTACTACAGGCACCACAATAACACAGGTTATCATACAAATTACATACGCACATACAAGTACACGTGGCTAAATGACCATGATGTCCAAGCCCCTGAAATGAAGCAACAAGTTATATTTACACACACTACTGCTGTCACCACAGATAGGCTACAAAAGTATATTGTATATATCTGTATATTGATCTTAGACAGAATCCAGTCAAATTTAAGCAATGAAATGTATCATACCGTATTATCTCTGTAAAGTTAGTCACTAGCAATCTAAGTTACTATTAAACTAAACAATAATGTTACAAAAATTATATATATGCCATGCTGTAACTATGTTACTTGATTGTCCCTAACACGAGCTCAGGCTCATTGGGACCTATGTAAATAAATAAATAAATAAATAAATACAATTTTTCACATTCCTACGAATAAACTATTCTTTTTTGATGAGCTACTGCAGTGTTTAAAAGATCAACTGACCGGTGTGGACACAAATATGAGAGATAGTACATCTCCAGAATAAAAACTCCTAGTGACACTGAGGTAAGAAGAATTTGCACATTTTCGATTTACATTAATGAGTGTTCTATTTATTAAGTGAAATTACATTTTTTTAAGTCATGAAAAAGTTTCTCATCCTCAGACTCATAGCTTGAGCTACCTTGAGGAATAGTGGCCGACTCATGTGAGAGTTATTGAGTAGTGTGTTTAACAGGCTGTAGACGGGTCAAAGTGTAATCCTGGTTTTGTGGTTCATATTGACGCTGCTGGCCGAATTGATGCGGCTAGTAGTGCGAATGATCGTGAGTCGCGTGCGAAACAGACCGTAGAGAGGTCCAACTATAATTCTGGTTTTGAGTCTCATATTGACGCTGCTGGCTAAATTGATGTGGCTGGTGTGGGAAAAAGTTGTAAGACTGGTTCCTTTTCGAAGCACTGTTAATCACTTGCATAATTTGCATGCGAACACCAAAACGCAACAGTTCTGGAAATACTTTTCATTGGTTTCAGTAGTGTTAACAGAAATAATCGATCAACGTTTCTTCTCTTGACTGGTCTCGTTCATCTCGGGACTTCATACCAGTCTGTAGCACACTAACCAAGTGTTTAACCTCGGGAGATATCTTGTCTACTTTCCTTCGTTTCCCTCCCCTCTCTTCAACAATTCGTGCTGCAAAACTCGTAGAGGGCTGTTCACCGTCAGGAGAGCTTTCTCCTTCCTCCGTGTTATTAGAAGTAGTTCTACTGTTAATGACTTTCTAAAGGAAGGACAGCTGATGATAAAATACATACTGAGTTTTCCTTCGAAAAGCGTTCCCAGTTTTAATTTTAGATAATCGTTGCCGCTCCCTGGAGTAGCAGTCTCTGAGGGATTTACATTTTCGCTGTAAAAATATTTCTGAAATGTAGAAAATGGCAGTCATTTAGTAAATTTATCCACCATCAAACTTTCCAAATTCATTTTTCTCTGCAGTTGAAGCATCTTCTTTGTTAAAAAGGAGAGTTACTAGTTCCTCCCAATTTTTCCTCTTCAACTCCCTGTTTGTATGTATGTATGTATGTATGTATTCTTTATTGTCAGACAGATAGAATCCACTAGTGACAATATAATAATTAACAATAAAATGTACAAGTATAAACAAAACAATAACAGCAAACAAGAACAAAAAATAGAAATACACTAGTCTATTATAAATCAACAACCACAACCATACAGACACGCACTCAAACATCCGATCTCAAGCATTCATTTGCGTATTCATCAGCAGTCATATCCCACAGAGCAGGTTTCGATTGCATTAAGGATATGAATTTATCTGTGTCGAAATCACTCTTTCCTGGTACGATATCCATTTTTAAAACTAGCAGATAATCCACACGTCTGACCTGGCCGCACAGATAGTCGCGTCTCGTGTGAAAAGCTCCGTTTGACTCAATGCAAACATGTGGTGGCGCTGCCACCTTGGCCGCGCCAAAAACATTGGCAGCCACCAGCAATTCTGGCCGCGCCACTAGGGCGTCACCACCACTACGTGTGAAAGGCTACACTTAAATTAATGCAAAGACGTTGTGGCGCGGCCATGGTGGCCCCGTGTGAAAGAGGCCTAAGGCAGGAGATATGCCCAGCCAGTTGTCTATCAACATATGCCAGACAACTCACCTCCGCCTGCAGCCACTCCCTCGGCAGTGCCGCAACAACTTATCCCGGCTATTGACCTCCCCACTCCACCAACCTCCATCGACACACCTAGCCTCCTACACCCCACCAGCCCCACACATGAAAATCCAGGTTTATATAAGAAACTGAAATGGTCCGACGATATTCTAGACGACATGGTAGTCAGCCCTCTTTCCGAATCAGATGCTACTACAGCGACCAAAACCGTGCCTACTCGTCAGCCTAAGCAAAAAGTTCGAAAACAGAAGAATCTCAAGGCACATGCCAGTGACAAATATCCCCGTTTAAGTCTACACGAACACCCCGGCCCTACCTTTCCCGTTTCCATCCCCCTCCCCCCAGTGGCTACCCCTACCACCCCAAAGGCTCAGGAGGTGCACAGGATGATGGAACACCTATGCAAAATGATAACTACTCCCAGCCCAGGGCCAATTATTTCAATTCTGCAAGTGTGTTTTCAAACTGGACAACTCGAACAACTCCCCGAATTCATAAACGTCATGCGTGCCAAATACCGTGCCCACTCCATAGAGTCGCTACACACATTTGATTTACAGTTAGCCCCGGTCCTAACGGAACTTAATTTAGTTAGTTAGTTATTGTTGTTTTAAGGGGCAGAACTACGAGGTACCACCGTGCCTTCTACTGAACTTTTGTTTTGTGGAACTGGTACATGTTCTTCTATGGTAGTTACATACATGGTGGCAACGGCAAACAGTCTAGCCGTGTCTGGTCGCGCCAGGTTAACAGCTCTCTCTGCTACCTCACCGTCCTCCTCATGATGCTACGTACAATTGCTACAGCCAACATCAATGGTATCACTAACGTTGGAAAACTAAAGTTAATTAAACAGTGCATTACCGACAATGATGTCGATATTGTATTGCTCCAAGAGGTGTGCACAACAAATGTGGATGTCCTTTCCCCCTTTGAATATGTTGTCAATCCAGGTGAAGAGTCCCAAGGAACTGATATTGTTTATAGACCTGGGTTAAGCCTTACAACTGTCTTAGCTCACCCCACTGGACGAGTTTTATCGGCTATAAAAGAAGACCTGGTCCTCGTTAATACTTACAGCCCATCCGGAACCCATCGCAGACTGGAAAGAGATGCCTTCTTCTTTTAAAAGAATTACCGCCACATTTAGCTCGAGGCATGCACATTATCTTAGCAGGCGATTTCAACTGTGTCCTCCAGTCAAAAGACCAGCTAGGACCAACGTCCAATATATCCGAAGCTTTGCGTGGAATAACCCGGAACTTACACTTCCAGGACGCCTGGGAAGTCTGACACAAGGATAAGGTTGAATTCACTTTTTACTGAGGCACGTCCGCGTCAAGACTGGACAGAGTTTACATATCTAACCACCTCGTCGACTCCCTGCATAATATCGCAGTGCACCCTGTGTCGTTTAGTGACCATCACACGGTATTATTTACTTTACAAGCAGGTACACCAGTCCCTGTTTTGGGAAGAGGTTATTGGAAATTAAATAATGCTATCCTTCAGACCCCCGAGGCCAGAGAAAGGTTCCCTACATTTTGGAGCCAACTAGTACGACGAAAAGCACAATACCCTACTGCTCTACAATGATGGCTTAAAGCGGCAAAACCCGCCTTACAGCGACTCTTCGCAACTTATTTATACAAAGTACAAGGGAACGCCGCTGCACGAGAGTCTTTTATGAACAAGCTCTCTATGAGTACACCAAACAATGACACAAGCAGGGACACATGGTTCAGCATAAACTGAATGAAATCAAACATGTTCTCTGTTCCTTACAACAACTTACTCTGCAATGTGTCCTGCACAGGATCTGCATCCCATATCTGGAAGAGGGAGAACGGACTGCCACTTGTCATATTGCAAAAGAGACAGATCAACAGAAGAAAATACACATCACCGTACTGGAGAAAGGAGATCAATGTATTAGCGGACTGTCGAGTATACTGAAAGAAACCACGGATCATTTTACCGCCATCTTTTACCACGACCCGAGTTATACAACCCCACCATTAGCGCTTTATCTCGAACAATTCCAACATCACATTAGCATCGAAGATGCAGCTACACTCGATGGCGATGTCCTGGATCATGAGCTGGAGACCGCCATTAAATCCGCGAATAAAAATAAGTCACCAGGACTCGATGGGTTATCATTCCAGTTCTATAAACACTTCTGGCCATACATCAAACACGAGTTATTGACTGTTTTTCGGGAATTGCTCTCTCATCCAGAACAAGGCACAGCTTTCGCACAAGGAGTCATGGTTTTAGTCCCGAAAACCAGGGCACCTAGAACCCTGGCGGATTATCACCCCATTACTCTCTTGAACACGGACTTTAAATTATATTCCAGTCTTCTTGCCACGCGCATTAAGCATTTTCTCCCAACCATCCTCGCTCACGAGCAATACAGTGTTTTAAAACAGTCCAACATCATTGTTTGTTTGTCTAACATACGAAGCTTTCTCTTGTATATGTCCTACACGACCGCCACAGAGGCTGCCCTAGTAAGTATAGATTTTCAACGTGCTTTTGACCGAGTACCTCATTCCTACCTAAGGGCCGTGTTGCAACGATTCAACTTTCCACCCAGACTTATGACCTCCCTACGCAGGCTCTATAGCCAAGCCACCTCAAAAATTCAAGTGAATGGTTTCTTCGCAAAGGATATTGTTATCCAGAAATCCATAAGACAGGGTTGTCCTCTGTCTACAATACTTTTTGCTTTGAGTATGGAACTCTTCATCATACACGTCACGACCCACCTTCCTGGAGTCTCCCTGGGAACAACATCGATCAACCTACAAGTGTACGTGGATAATGTAACCCTCATATTAAGTGATCGACGTCACATAACTGCTCTACAACAGGCTGTTCCAAATCCATGAGTTTGAGTGTGCGTACACGCGAGTACTCAGCAGTAATGCTCGGAGCACGGTTGGAGAGGGACTGGGGGTGAGAGCCAATACGCCACTGGGCGAAGGTCATAGCACACGTCTATGCGTTCCTGCCAGTCTTGATGTATCCACCGCGAAGTGACGGCAGCCCCCCACAGCAGAGCTGTATTACATGTTGCAGATTTACTCACGAAAGGCGGCGAGTACTCTGCTGCTCACGAGCGAGCTGCTCTGCTGGAACAGCCTGCTCTACAAGATTTCATTCATAAATATGAATTACATTCAGGGACCACCATCAACATGCACAAATCAGCACTCCTACTCTTTGGACCGTGGCCTACTCTCAACACATGGATGCCAGTTGTTCAAGAACATAAAATACTACCCGTCCGATCATCTTAGAACAAGCCACCCGGAATCTCGATTCTTCAAACAGTATGGACCCTCAATACCTTCATCCTCAGTACAGTTTGGTACACAGCACAAATCCTCCCCCCAACCCCCACCCCCAAAAGTGTGCTTAAGAAGACTGACCTTGCAATTGCTTATTACCTATGGCGAGGGAAATCATACCGAGTTGCCAGACTTAGATTGTGCCAACCTTTGACCACTGGTGGCCTGGGATTATCATCCGTTGATAGGAAATGCACTGCGCTTCTAGCCCGAAATATTATCAAAGTGCAGCACTCGGATCACCAGACGTACGCCAAAACGGTTCTTCACGACTTAACACGTCCACCGACGACCCAGCCACGTAATGCTACCCTACTGCACTCTCTCAAACGTACCCTACGCTTGATAGATCAACTTCCTCCAGCGTTACGACTTGCAGGCCGAGCCATTACCACACGTCAGCTTTACTCCGTGGCTTTACCAGCCCCCTTTCCCCCATTCAAACAAAGTACCCGCACCGGCTCTGGACGCAAATATGGACAAACGTCCATAATAAATTGCTTTCATAACAGTGGCGGGAAACACTCTATTTCTACGTGAATGAAGTTATACCCATCAGAGAAAAAATGTTTCGTCACAACTGAACTGTGATCCCTCATGTGACATTTGTAACTCAATACTATTGAGTCATTAGATACCCTTGAACATCGTATCGCTGCTTGTACAGGACCATCCAGTCTATGGGAATGGACATGCCAGACTATCGCGCGAATCTCCGGACTGCCCCTCACCAGTGCCAATAAGAAAACCCGTCTATCAGTGGAGTACACCTGTCGTACCAGGCCATTGCGCGCCGCGGTCACATGGCTCCTGGCTGCACTGATCCACTACGTGTTGGAGAAACGATCTACACCCCAGCACCTAAACCTGCCAGCCTACATCCAGTCTCTACGGCGAGAACGCTGGAAGTACATATCTAACAAGACACTTGAACCTGCTTTCTCTAAGTGCCTATATACATTTTAAACTCCCACAGTGACATTTGTTTTCAGTGTTGAATGACATTTATTTTCTGTTCTTGTACGTGTGCCAAGTCTTTCCGTGTTTCCAAGACCAAGACTCAGTGGGCCTGTTTGCCATAGGCACCTACGTGCAGGGACTTTTATTTGTGTTTGTTTGTAAGTTTCAGCTGATGTGAATTGAAAAAAAAAAACAGCTGCCCCTAGTAATATTGTTTTATGTAGCCCAACTAACGCGTGTTGTCAGGAAGGTCGATATTTCTCTGTTTGCTTCTCGTATGATACTAATGCACTGCAAGCATATCCCGCAAAAAATACTGAACACTATAATTTTTCCCTCGCATGAGTCTGTAGTCACATCAAGGGAAAAATAATAGTGTGCAATACCGTTTGCGGGATATGCTTGCAGTGCATTAGTATCACACAGGATGCAAGCAGAGAAATATCGATCTTCCTGATAACAATGATAGTTGGGCTGCATAAAACAATATTATTAGGGGCAGCTGAATCACCTGGTGTATGATACTGAAAGGAATCTGTTAACTGTGATTGTCCTCGTGATGTAATGATGCCACATCAGATATTCCTGGAGAGTAGAATGTTTACACCGAGGTAAGATCATCACGACGCCCAAATTGGAGGGTAGAATCTCGTTGCCTTCCCTTGTGCCATAATGAATATGGAAATCTTAAGAGGCTAAGTTCACAAGGTTTGCTATGTAGGACAGTGCCCTGCTAATGGAGGACAAACGCTCGTTACAGACTTGTGAGTACAGCTCCAGGGAACATAAACGTCGAGACAAGAAAGGCTCTCAGTGTTGACGTAAAAGAAATGGTCAGAGATAACAAGGTAGGAGCATGAAGGCTTCTGGTGATGGGTAAATTAAGGGTCTTAAAATGTGCAAATACTCTAAAGAGATACTCTCAGACTGATAGTGACTTTATATTAGCCTCACTGCTTCTATAGTATTGGCATATGTTTTGAGATTCCAGTCCCAGAACCTCGGTTTGATTACCGGCTCTGTAATGATATTTAATTCTGGTTTGAGTGTTGGACAAGAGTACACTCAGCCTTGAGAGGAAAAAATGACCAGCAGTGGATTTGATTCGATTCATATCTCAGTCATCCTGGAAGTGGTTTTCCATGGATTACCCCACTCTCCAGGCAAATGCTAGGATGGTTCCAGACTAAAGGCCACGGCTGTCTCCTTCCCAAGCCTACCATAAATTTAAAAAAACACACATAATTATATACACCACAATAATTCAAATTCCATGCAACCATTAATACAGGGCTGATGGCTACGTCACAAGCTCTTAAAACGAAGAAAATCATCATCTTTTGGAGTAAGCTGGATTCTGTCCTCAAGGTTGGGGAATTGAATTCCGGTGCATGGAGCTTGGAATTTGAGAGGCTCATATTTGAGAGGCCTGAGTCTGCAGATTCACTAACTTAAGGGTAATTTTTCGACTCCTCAGCTTCTCTAAGGTCACGGTATATAATAGAGACGTTAAACTAATAACATTATTATTTATTACTGTTTCCGATATTGGTTATGCGAGGAAATTGGATTTCCAAAGGACAGAAAAACCCACGGTGTTCCAAAAAGTGCGATGTTAGTTTGTTAAAGGCCTTTTGCATCACATTTAGTGCCTACAAAACAACATTACCTCTCGCATTGATATGAAGTACATCATAGCTCATAGAAGTTATCCGTATTGACATAACTTTTAAATGTTAAAATACCTATGAATAGGTGAAATAATTTTAAACGATCTAAGTTAATACTATATTGAAACAGATTTGAACAGTTTTGGTTAACTTGTAACCATCCTCAGCTAAAATCAAATTGTTCTTTTTTTTTCGAGTGGTCTCCTCAGAGACCTAGTGCAGGTCTTTCTATTCGACGCCCGTGGGCGACCTGCGCGTCGGGATGAGAGATGGAATTGATTAAGGTGAATGAAATTGGAGAAGGAAGTGGAAGGAAGCGGCCGTGGCCTGTGAGAAGGTACCGTCCCAGCATTTGCCTGGTGTTGAAAATGGGAAACCACGGAAAACCATTTCAAGGACGGCCGACGGTGGTGCTCGAACCCACGCGTCTACCGAGTCAGCAGAGAGCTTGGCCCCATGACCTAACACTGCGCTTTAGCCAGCGTAGCCACTACTGTCGGTAATCAAATTGTAATAACATTAAACTAAGAGTATCGTATAATCTAAAATATTAACAATCAAAAAATTAAAAATTAAGCACGAAAATAAAATTATTCAGCATAAAAAATGTAGTATTCGTTGAATAACCTTCCAAATATAAAATAGAATCTGCTTAAAATGTTGCCACAAATCAAAAAATAAAACCGTCTATCATGATCGAATGGTTGTAATCATGGTAATGATATTGTATATTAAAAAAAACAGGTATGTTACAATGGGTAGCCTATTTAGAGATTCAAACCACTCAGGCTTACATTTGTGTACAATCGAGTTGACCGACTGAAAAGTATTACATTTTGAAAACAAAGGCAACGCTGAAAATGGCTTACAACACGATGATAAGGTCATAAGATTATTATTATTTATTTATTTGTTTAGTATGTTTCGACCCATAGAGGATCACATAAAGCATGTGTTATTTTTCTTGTTCTTCCAGAATTCTTTCATCATGTCGCTATGTTTAGCTCGACGTTCGTCAGTCCATTTTCCCCAAGGTCTGCTGGGCTTATCTTCTGATGCAGCTTCCCAAGTGTAGATCTTATGTCTGAAAGTTTTGCCGGTCTTCGATATCTGTGGGTGTGATGTTGGCGTTATTGAGATCAGTTTGGACTTGTTTAATCCAAACCGTTGTCGTCTTTAATTTTTGTGAGTACATCAATATTTTCTTTGTTAATCGGTTGTCATCTAGCCTCATAATGTGTCCATAAAATTTCAAGCGTCGTTTACGGAAATCGGTTTCAATATTTGAATATTTTTCTGTGATCTTGTGCGATTGTAAACGATATCCTTCATCTGTAAGTCTTGGGCCAAGAATTTTTTGGATGATTTTCCTTTCAGCTTTCTTGATGTTTTCAAGATCCCCTTTATAATTGAGGTTTAAGGTCTCACTGGCGTAGAGTGTTTCGGGTTTGATGACCGTCGCGTAATGTCGAATTTTAGTGTTAAAGCTCATGCAGTTTTTGTTGTAGATGTTAGCGGTTTTCCCATATGCTTTCCGCATTTTGAGTTCACATGTTATTATTATTATTATTATTATTATTATTATTATTATTATTATTATTATTATTATTATTATTATTATTATTATTATAACCGTGGGTTACGGAATTTAACATTCTGCGTTTTGCTCTCTCTCCGCCTACGTCTGTGTGATGTGCGATGTTTGTTATCTCGCGACCTATGTTTCTTCTCGTTGTCACTTAAGGTCGCATGCTTATTTGTAGCGTCATTGGGGCGTGGTCTAAATAGCTATTTTAGATGCAACGCTAGAATTTGCAGTGTCTTGACTTTCCTGGTCTTATAACAAGGTGAAGTACATACCTAACGAGTGAAGAGGTCTATGGGCTATCTGAAATGACATGTCACCCTGTTGTGGGTTAAAACTCGATTGATTGAATTAAGTGATTACAACTAACGTTTGTGAAAACTGTGACACCAAGAAGGATTTGATTGAGTTGAACTTCATATATTAATAGAATCGATTTTCAGTCGGTCAATACGAATGTACTCAATTATATTGGAGGGGGGGGGGGGTTACAATTTATTTAATAAAATAATTCCAGAAATATATACATTAATTATGTATACGCTTAATAAATCACTACTCACACATATAGGGGAAAGGTTTAGTTGGATGACTAGTTCCGTTTGTCAAGCGAACATTGTCATATCCTGCTCACTTTGGCTTAATTTAAGTTCGGCGGATACTTATAAACACTAATGTACAGCAATATTTACAATTATTAAGTTAACTTACAAGCGCCCTTAGTTGAACTTCGTAACATGTCAGCCATTCTTAACCAATTATTTTTATTCCGTTAAACTATTTCACTTCTGTAAGTGTTGCATTCTTTTTGTTGTTCGTACTTTTTATGAGTATAAGTATGAAACTCCTTTGAATCGTAAACTTCTATCGTAGCGAGCTTTTAAAGCGATTGCGTTTGAAACTCTTTTGTTAGTAAACCTTATTGAAATTTGCTATTTAAGTAATGAGCTTACGGAATTATTTAGATAGGTTTATCACTTAAACAGACACTGAAATATAACTGAGTTGATAATGTCTAGACTTAGCTGATTAACTTAATATCATAGATTAGGTACATGACAATACACAAACTGTTAGTATTGCAGAACTGTGTATGAGAATTGGAGTGAGAAGCCCGCACGTCCTGCAATCAGAGCCTCTAGACGTGACATGGAATCATGAAGGGTCTGGATATTATCCTGGGGAATTAGCCTCCACACTGTTTGTATGCGAGCCCATAAACCATCAACACTGATTGTTAGAAGACTGTGACGAACAAGTTGCTAGTTAACCATAATATCAGAAATGAACGATGAGCGACATATCAGGTGAACGCATAGGCCAGGGAATCAGTCATCCCGTCATTCTTCGCAGAAAATTCCATATTCCCATGTGACCGGGCCTTGCAGAATTATGGCAAGTGGAGTTGTCTGAAGCAGGGTCAGTACCTCGGGCTCTAAAACCTCCCTGATGTGGTGGTTACTATTCCGGTTACCCTCAAGACGTAGGACTCCAGGTCATATGTTGTACCCAATGGCGCCTCAAACCGTCACACTTAGCATTTGTTTGCTATGTCACTCAACAATGCAGGCTGCAAGATTGAATGCAGTTTTATAACGTATTATTATTTTTAAATAGTCTGTGGTAAGCTTTCTCTGGTGACCTGCAGGTGTAAGGTGTTTCAATGGCATCTCGAAAACGAGTGATTTTTCTAAGCTGCATTGTATTAGTAACCCTCCCATCCAGTTTAATGTGTCTGAAACTTGTCAAGAGTTCAGAAGTCATGTTTAATACGGTACTAAAGAACAAATGATAACTTTTAGCCTATATGATATCACTAAAACTGTATAATTTCTAATTTCTCGCCGATCTTACTTGAAAATAAGTGGTTTAGTTATATTATTCATTTCAAATGCTTAAGCATTGTTTTGTTCGTGGTTGTAGAAGCTTCATTTAAACATTATCAAATCCAGTTCACTTTAGACTTATGAATATTTTGTAAATTAGGATGTCTCATAGGTAATGTCGTTCTTAAAGTTTGGTGTTTTATAAGGTAGAATTTGTTTTCTTTGGTTCACCAATCCTATTTAGAGGAGGCTACGACTAGAATTGTTTATATTCCGAGAATGTATCAATTGTCGTATGTTGATACACAATCACGAATGGAACTTACAAAGTTGGAGGTTAGGGTCCTTCTAAAGCACTACTCGAAACAAGATTACAAAGCTGCTGCCGCGGCTCAATGAATATATGACGTGGAAAGAGAAGATGTTGTTAGTGAGCGTGTGGCACAACGATGGTTCCAACGTCTCAACATTGGAGAAGAAAACACTACAAATTTACCGCGTTCTGGAAGATCTAAACTATGGGATATTGAGAATGCATGCAGAGTTTTGGAAGAAAATCCGCAAAGAAATAGTCGTAGGCTGTCGGAAGAACTTGGTGCATCAAAAGTTACCATACATTCCCAGCTGAAGAAACTTGTAAAATCAAACAGAAGCTGTAGATCTGTAGCACATGAATTGATCCCTGAACAGGCTCATCGTAGAGTGGATATCTGTCGTCAGCTTATCGGCAACCCCATGGATAATAGATAGTTATTGTTGTTTTAAGGGGCGTAACTATGAGGTCACCTGCCGCTATGGATGATAGATTTATCACAAGAATTGTCATATGTGATGAAAAATGGGTCTAGTGCCGCAAGGATGAGGCATAGATAGAATGGCTCAGTCCCCGTCAACCAGCTTAGGCCATCGTTAAGAAGGATCGATTCGGCCTCAAAGTGATGTTGTGTGTCTGGTGAAATTTTAAAGGAGTGATTCACTGGGAAATTGTTCCAAACGGGCGTGCAGTCAATGCGGATCTTTATTCTCAACAACTGAAACGAGACGGAGATACCCAGCATTAGTTACCTGAAATTGTGAAATAGAGTTCTCTTATAGCAGGACAATACGAGACCTCATACTGCAGGAACAAAGACCTCATACTGCAGGAACAACCATGGCAAAAATTCAGAAATTGGGAGGAGTCAAACTGCTACTACGTCCAGTATACAACTCGGATCTTGCGCCTTCATATTATCAACTTTTTCGATCCATGGCCCATTTCTTGCGTGGGAACAAATTTCAAAAGCATTGAAGCTGTGGAAGTGTGTCTCGCCGAATTCTTCACATCAAAACCCAGAGACTGGTACCGTCGCGAGATAATAAACCTTGCTGAAAGATGGCTCAAGACCATACAATCTGATGGTCTCTACTTTGATGAATAGTTAAATTTCGTGTCAGAAAACTTTCCAAATAACATTTTCTTTAAAAAGTCATTATTTATGGGACATCCCCTGTATATGTAACACCTATGCACAACAATATCCTTAAGTTTTTTTACATGTAAATTTATGACACTTCGTTTAAACGCATTATTGCGTTGAATTATTATTATTATTAATAATTTTATTTAATTGTCTCCAGACTTCAGAAATCTTCAATAGTTTCAAAATGTTGTTTCTGCACCATATTAATCTACGGACTTTTAGTTTTCTAACAGTATATTTATGGTTTTCATATCTTCCTTATGCCTTCCCACAATCGTGTGCACTATTGGTAAACCCACCAAAGTACATTTTTATTTTTGTTGGACGATATATACAAAAACACTTTTAGGAACGAGGCTTTATTAGAAGCCAGAGCGAAGGAACATAGCATAATAGCAAAATGGATGCTATTGCTTCAAATGGAAGAAGAGGAATCCAGTGGTTATGGCTTGTTCTAATACCCAGAAATATCTTTGATTCGAATTTCCCACGAAAATAGTTTTCTAAATACAAAGTTTCCCCTTTTTTCGGAAGTTTTCAACATGCCAAGCTATAATTTTTAGATATAATGTCTCCTTATATGTGTTATATTTCAACACGTCCGTGTATCAAATTTTAATTTAGTTTAACTTTGCTAGATGGAAATGTTTATGAAAGTGTTGTTAAAATTGTACAATTTTAGAAACATTCATGAAAATTCCAAAAACACATTAATTTTCAAAACTTATGTGGCAAGGTAAAGAGAGAGTCTCAACAAACATCCCTGAAAAATAAATTAATTACTTCTTGTTTATAATTTCTGAGAAAAAGGCAAATAAAAAGTTTGAAATTAGCACAAATAATAAAGAACATTCTGGAGTCCTTTAATGCCGCTAATTGATAGATATATTTTAGAATTGAAGCGAACATTAACGTGGGTGTCCTTCAGCGTGATTATACCGGGTGAGTTAGCCGTGGTCGTTACGGCATGACTGCTGGCAGTCGCTCACATCCGGGAGGCGAGGAGGTTCAAATCCCCCCGTCGGCAACCTCGAAGATGGTCTTCTGTGGTTTCCCATCTTCCTTCCAGGCAAATGCCGGGGTTGGTTCCTAACTATAGGCCACAGCCGCTACCTTCCAACCCCTCTTCCTTACATTCCAACTTCCCTCCCCAAAGGTACTTGTAGCTCACCCATTGGGTGTCCGTCTCGAAGCAGCTACCAAACTGGCGAGCCGAACATGTCCTCGGACACTCCCGGCACTAAAAGCCATACGCTAAAAAAGAAAAAGCGTGATTATCGTGCTGTGGAAACAAGATTGATCCGATCGCGGTTATGTTACTTAATCACTTACTTAATTACTTACTTATTTGCGCACTTAATTAATTACTTAATTACTTATTTACTTATTTATTTATTTATTTATTTATTTATTTATTTATTTATTTATGTATTTATTTATTTATTTATTTATATATGGGACATTGAAAGTCCCAGTGAGATGGCAGCTCAAGGGGGACTGCCCTTTAAAAATACGGTTTAGTAACTTACGGTATGTTGTTAACAGGTCAAAATATACTATTTAAAAATAACAATGAACAGTATTATACGGCAGGTAGCCTACTATAGGGAAATAAGAGGATATTTAAGAGTATACTATGGTGGTAGGATATGTTTTTCAGTGTTTATGGATTCATCATCCATATTCTTCAATATGTTGTTTCAGGAAGTACCTGCACGATTCCTTTTTGAATTTGTTTAAGTTTTGTATTTGTCTCAGTTCAGGAGGTACGTTGTTGCCAGATGTGCTGGCTGAATAGGATATACTTTTAATAACATATCTAGTAATGTTTGTGGACTCCATGTATAACTGGTTTGCTGATTTTGTGTTATGGGTGTAAATGTCTTTCCTGCATTGTAGTTCAGTATTTACACTAATCGATCGTTGTTTATTTCTGAACTTAAATAAAGCTTCAGATTATTTGAGCTGGGTTCACAATGGCAATATGTTTGTCTCCTGAAATACGTGTACAGTTGCTTTCCTAAAATCGTAACCATACATGATTTTAATTGCTCATTATTGGATTATTTCAAGCCCATTTATTGATTCCTGTGTATATTTGCCCTATATTATGTTAAAGTTCATAAAATGAGAATGAGTCGTTAATCCTACATATCCTGATATTACGCACTGCAATCAAAGTTGTGATCAAATATTTAATCGTGGTCGGAATCTGCAATGCATTCCCAGTATTATGGAGTTTTGCGTTTACGAACTGCTGGTCTCTAAACATGAAGTCTCACGGAGCACAGCGCTTCTAACCGCCACAGGGGGTGGCCTACCTACAAGGTGTACGTCATGTCAAGAGATAAATCGAGCCGCTGGGACTCGTTCAACAATCATAGCCTTCTTCGAGTATATGAAGTGGAACTCTTAGCGATATACTGCACTGCGCCATGGATACCAACTTACAGGTGTACGTAAATAGCTGTTAAACCTCCTACTTCTAGAAGGATCAGAATGCATAATGTAGTAATTAACATTCTCATTACGCAGGTATGAATGTACTTAGGTACTGAGGAACAACGTTACAATATATTTGCACGTGTGCGATTATTTATTTTCATCTTAGTATTCCTAAAGGGTAAGTGCCGTGGATGCATTGTACACTCAATTGACAAACCGTGATATTATCTTCAACTTAACTTAGTCATATGGATAATGGTCTGCAATGAAGGAGATTGCCTCCGTGGCTTAGGCCGCAGCACGCCGGCCTCTCACCGCTGGGTCCGTGGTTCAAATCTCCGTCACTCCATGTGAGATCTGTGCTGGACAAAACGGAGGCAGACAGGTTCGTCTCCGCGTACTCCGGTTTTCTCTGCCAAAATTTTCATTCCAGCAACACACTCCACTATCATTTCATTTCATCTGTCATTCATTTAATCATTGCCCCAGAGGAGTGCGACAGGCTTCGGCAGCCGGCACAGTTCATATCCTAGCCGCTTGATGGGGGCTTCATTCATTCCATTCCTGACCCGGTCGGAGACTGGAAGCAGGCTGTGGATTTTCAATGAAGGAGATTGCTATAAAAGCAAGGGAAAGTGAACCAAAAATCCTACTGGTTTAAAAATTGATTGTTCGGCGCTGTATTTGCTCTAGTCACACAAGTACTGTTCCCTATCTTTGGGTGAAGGTCAGGACCAGCGAATCAGGCTCTGGAACTGATCCTCGCCCCTCTGTGCCTACGACATGAAAGCATTTGTTATTCTTTCAGGTATGAGAAATTGACAAGCGCGAACTATGAAAAGTGTGATTTTGGTTTATGTACCGATAGGTTTAGATTATAATAATGGACCATTATGCCAAGAGCGGATCATTCCGTAATTAGTTAGAGTTTTTTTTAGCGTATGGCTTTTAGTGCCGGGAGTGCCCGAGGACATGTTCGGCTCACCAGTTTTGTAGCTGCTTCGAGACGGACACCCAATGGGTGAGCTACAAGTGCCGTTGGGGAGGGAAGTTGGAATGTAAGGGCGAGGAGTTGGAAGGTAGCGGCTGTGGCCTATAGTTAGGGACCAACCCCGGCATTTACCTGGAAGGAAGATGGGAAACCACAGAAGACCATCTTCAAGGTTGCCGGCGGGGGGATTCAAACCTCCTCGCCTCCCGAATGTGAGCGACTGCCAGCAGTCATGCCATAACGACCACGGCTAACTCACCCGGTTGAGTTAGAGGTATTTATCCCTGACATATTATTACAAGGGTTTCAGTCGGTCAACAGAAGTGCGCCTAAATTAGATTGAGTGGGGAGTTACGATTAAATTCATAGTGCTTGGTATAAATTAACTTACATGAATTATGTATATACTAAATAAGACACTTTTCACAGAATGGCGGGCTAAATTGGAAGACTAGTTTCGTTCGTCAAGCGAACATCATCAGATCCTGCTGATGATGGTGTTTGAAGCCATTTGAAGCGATCATCATCAGATCCAGTACACTTAGGCTATAAAATCTATGTCTGAAAGTATCTCAACTAATACTGCAACTAAGTAAGTGTACATACTGTATTGTAAATATTTTCACCCATACTTTCAGACATAGATTTTATAGCCTAAGTGTAATGGATCTGATGATGCTCTCTTGACGATCGAAACTGGTCATCCTAGTGCATTTATTAATCTCATGTATTTTTTTTTTTTCAGGAAAAGGGAATAACCCATCTCATTTGGTTACAATCGTGTTGACCGACTGAAAAGCACCAAACTTTTGTTTTAGATCCTGCTTAATTTAGGATATGTACAACAGTAATTACGATTACTTCGATACTGATAATTTTACGAGTTGGATTTTTAAAATTATATTTCTTTTTTCCGTTAGTCTATTACACTTCTAAAATATTGCGTTTAGTTAGTACTTTTTATGTGTATAATTGGGAAACTTTATGGAATCGTTAACTTCTATCGTTGCAAGCTATTGAAGTAATTGCGATCTAGACTATTTTGTAATTAGGCTAACCATTACTTTTCAAATGCCTTATTTACTTGGTGAGCTTTGTAGTTGGTTAGTTATGTTGAATCTTACACAAACATTTAACTGTAACTAAGTTAATACTGTGGTTTTGTAGACTTAGCTGATTTGCTGCTGTTTCTGTAGTGATGCCCACTTACCTACAGCGCTCACTGTGGACTAACACGCCTAATCATTGGTTGGCTCCTCTCTGTTTGCAATTGATATTGTAACTTTCAATAGGTCTACACAAAATAATTCCAATTACAGGAATATGTGAAACAAGTAGTTCCGTGAAGAACTAAATGGCCTATTTTCATATATCCTACTTATGTTAGTTGCCTCTATCAACACATAAAATTTCAGTTTGATTGCTGTAATAGATTCGTATATATTGAGAACCGTCTAATATTTCGGTTGGTCACGATATTGTATTTTTATATATGAAGCGATGGAGGAGAACTAGAAGGAAATTATTATTATTATTAATATTGTTATTAAAACTGGTTGTTGTCTGTGGAGATATTGCATGTAAGCCTGCTAGCAGTATGCTACACTATAACCTGCAATAATTCGGTTAGAATTTATGGAGATCAGTGAGAATACGTACCAAATGTCATGCAGTCCAGATGTAGGAAACGCAATAAGAACGCTATAGACTGGGTGTGGTCGTACTGTGTCACTATTTAGTGCGGTGGGCCGTCAATTCGAAAAGGTGAAAACAAACAGAACGGGATTATTCATCGGGCTTTTAAAGGGAACATGACTTCACCAAGAGGCCACGACTAGAGAGAATTGAGGAATAGATTGTCACGACTTGATGTCATTTGAAATCAGCTGGAAGGCGTTGTCCTTCTCTAGCTAGAGATCACAGACTACAGAGAGACTGATCGAGTTCGATTGCTGACGCGTGCAATAACGAGATAAATGATAGGAGGGAAGAAGCAAGTGCTTCCCAGTCAAACTGACAACACAAGCTGTAAAAATATCTTGCTGTTCATTGATGAGCACTGCGACATCATCGTCATATAACCTCGTATATTTGAGTGTGTGAGAAAGATTTCTGTACGACAACCTGTCTTATTGTGGTGTCTTTATTGAAGTATGGATTTGTCATTATGGGTAGGATTTGGGTACGAGCCGGTCGTGGACTTCATTTAGGTACTCTCCCTGCATTTTCCTGGAGTAGAAATGGTAATTCACGGAAAACCATTTCTTAGATGGCTGAGTGAACTCCGTTCCAGCCTTGAGACCTGAATCGGATTTCTTGTCAGAGCTGGGAATCGAACCTGGACATCCATGGTGACATGTGACATGGTGATACGTACGTTATAAATAATAGCACCGTCCTTCGCATCAAAGTAAAGTTACTCCTTGATGAAAGAGACACGTGGTATTTACAGTCACATATCTTTAAACTTTGTTTCGACTGAAACCCGACTACTACAGTCCTTCTCAAGGCAACTAGTCATAGAGAGCTACCCTTTATTTTCCAAGTGCTGATTTATACTCGCAAAGAATTTCATTGTACTTCATTGATGTTTGAACAAACTAACAGTTCATTACTGATTTAATATTATATTCATCTACTTTTAAATTTATATTACATCTTGAAACAAACACAACCTCCGTGGCTTAGGCGGCAGCACGCCGGCCTCTCACCGCTGGGCCCGTGGTTCAAATCCCGGTCACTCTATGTGAGATCTGTGCTGGAGAAAACGGAGGCAGACAGGATTTTCTCCGGGTACTCCGGTTTTCTCTGTAAAATTTCATTCCAGCAACACTCTTCACTATCATTTCATTTCATCTGTCATTCATTTAATCATTGCCTCAGAGGAGTGCGACAGACTCAGTGCATATCCTTGCCGCTAGATGAGGGCTTCATTCATTCCATCCCTGACCCGGTCGGTCGACTGGAAGCAGGCTGTGGATTTTCATTACATCTTGAAACAAAAACTACATTCGAGAACACGTGTGTTTGAATGAATTAACAAACCACAAACTGACAATCAGAAATTGGAAGTGGCGAACTCACAAGCACAGAGTGAGAATTTTATAATGAACTTTGGATTACTTTTGTCCTTGAGCACCCTCGTTTGGTAGTGTGCCCATCTGGGATCGGCACAAGATCGAACTCCTGACCAGTTATAGGGATAATTTAAAACTTTATAAAGATGGCAAGAAAAGACGAGAGTAAGCCCACTGTAGAACGACCACAGGAACACCACAAGGGGATGAAGATGGTCTAACTCAGGCACATAAACTCCATTTGTTTGGCAGATTAAAAGGAAAAAGCTATTAGCAGAGCTATTAAAACGTTAGGGTGAGTCAAAGTGAAGAGGCAATAAATACTACTTGAAATTCCTATGAATAAGGAATTTCACCAAAATTATTATGTTTCAAGTGGACAGCTGAAGGGGAACTATTTCTCGAGAGGCTCTTAAAAGACTTAACCCAGGAATTCGTAAGTCAGCAGTTTTTACACGCAAGGAGAAAGGGGCTTTACCACATTAAACTTAACAAAATATACCCACCAGAATTATGAAACATAGAGTGAGGAAAAATACAGTGACGAGAAAAACTAGTGAGTTGGCAGGCCCGAATAAGGCACTTGAGATACTGCAGAGTAGGAGAAATGTCATCATAATTCAGCGGAAGGCTATCCGCGGACCAGAAGGGGACTAGAGGCTGGCCCCGCAAAAGGGATATTAACTAATTTAATTAATTAAAAATAAACTAGCGAAAGATTTTCATTCCGCCAGCCGGCAATCAAAATATATTTATAAAACACACTTTAGATTAAATTATGAAGAAGATTAGACCAGGGAATCAGAAATTCAGCTACCAAATTTGAAGGGAACTAATTTCTAGACAGAAACGAATAAATAGGGAGCAGTCGAGGGAAGAAATATTCAGTTCTCATTCAGTATCATTCAGTTCACCAGTCGAGAGGAGCTGTGCAGAGGAGCACGTCGCATCAGATTCAGTGTACCAGATATAAAGTACAGTCACGTTATAATGACAGTTTATCAGTCGAGAGATAGACTTTGTTAGAGGCAAGTTATAGAAGAATCTTCAAAAGACCACAGTTCGAGTGCGATACGCAGTTAGCTAATTTATTAACAGCCTTTGTATAGGCATGTTGCTTAAAAATTAATAAGTACGAACGAGTTAGGTCTAGCCTCGGGAACGTAATGCGCAAGTCAACGAGAAAATCGTAAGAAATACATTCAGAGACACTATAGTTCGAGTCTCACAAGAGACAAATACACATCAAGTGCGATAAACAGTAAATAATCAAACGACGTTAGCAAGTAGCGTTGGTTCGAAACCAAGCCGCGCTCAGGCAAAGTAAAGGCAGAAGACGCGATAGCATTTTATGAACAATTAAGAACGAAGTGCGAAAAATAGGAGGACAGTATAGGAGATAGGAATTCCTAACATAGAATGTAGAGAGAGAAGTTATAGCGTGCAGGAAAAGACAGTTAAATTGAAGAACATTTTTATACAATCTTCAGGGAAGATGACAGTAGGAAGAGAACTATAAATTGCGATAGGTCATGATAGAGGAAAAGTAAAGCGCATCTGTAGAAGGACAGATATAGCATTAATTAGAGAGAAAAGCTATCTAGAAGGAGGTTCAAGAAAGAGACAATTACGACCTCGGGAATTATAGGAAGAGAGAGACTTACCGAAGGGAGGAATAGGAGAATCACACGTTCAAAGCTGTACAGGGAGAAACCATCTAGGCTGTTTTCAACCATTTTGTACGCTGATAATTGGTCCGTGTTCGATTGTAAATAGTGAAATAGTGAAATAAGTAAATTTTTATTTATGTTAACAAGTGTAAAAAGTGAAATTAAGAAAATGTATCAATGTATTGTCGTGTGTCGATATGATGACCAAGTGTTAGAAAAGGTCTATTATAATATGAAGATGATTGGCTGAAGACATTATGTGGGTGAAATCATCCAGAAATCACGTCATGAGCTGAAATGTGGGTGAGTCAAACATGTTCATAATATTAAAGTGAATGTATCATATGCAATTTCAGTGATTTTATGTATAAAAATATATGCACAATGAGTAATCATATGATGTCAAGAGGTTATAAGGCAACTACCAAGACGGTTTGCAGCAATGTTAATAATAATGATAAAAGTGCAAAAATGATGATAATAATAATAATGTTGAAAGCCCGTAAAAATGGTTAAATAACAATGAATTAATGATCTAAAAGGAGGAATCGAATGTGATAAAGTAAAATGGCAAATAAAATGTATGCCAAATAAATGAAAGTAACGTAAATGAAACAAGCACCGTTGAATAATAATAATAATAATAATAATAATAATAATAATAATAATAATAATAAATATTGAGTTTTTTACTCCAAAAATGAGAAATGATGAGTTTTATACTCCGAGATGTTAATGTTATAGTAAATAAATTGCAGTCCGCGAATTAGTAATGAATTAATGAATGTTGATAAAAATGATGATAATAATAAACTCAAGTTGAATGATTAAGTAAGTAAAAATAATTGAAATACGTGAGATAATAAAAATAATTGAAGGATCATTGGGATACCTTAATATGATAATAAAATAACGCTATTCAGCATGTAATAAAAGTAATAACATGTGGTAATCGATCACCAAAGAAATGATATATGAAGTTATAAGCTATTGAGCTACGGTAAAGTAAACGCTAATAAGAGCAAAGTCGTTATAGATACGATGACGATCCAAGGTATATAAAAGTTGTGTGCTGAAATAAGGTCTATAAAGAATAAATAAAGTAAATGCTAGCAAATGAAGTGAATATATCCTGTGACGTGCATAAGTTTGGAGATAAAAGGTATAATTGTCGGAAGTCGTCGATATTGTTTGCACCTGGTCGAACAGGGATTCGAGCCAAAGGCATTATTGTGTTGCAATCTAAGTCCCGCAGGGCAATTGCTAAAGTATGAATATGGAGAGTACAAATATCTACGATATGTGATTTCGACAGGAGGGGCCACCGGTTGTCCCTGAGCCTAGATTCACATGGCCTGTACTGTACCAACGACGCTATGTTAACCGACCAAATATTGTTTGAGCCTGGTCGAATGGGGATTCGAGCCAAGAGCCTTATTGTGTTGCAATCTAAGTCCCGCAGGGCAATTGCTAAGTATAAAGTATGTGAAATGAAAGGTAATAAGTTATGATCTCAAACTATAGCACGAGTCACACGGAAAATGAAATAAATATGAGTCAGTAAGGGATACTGTTAATGAAGTAATGTGGTAGCTTGGATCATCGTCCGTTTTGTCTTAAGGAGAGTGAAACAGTAGAAAGTTTAAAGTCAGTGAATGGAGAGCGAAGAAAGTAATAAATCAGGTTAAACGAGGAAGGGTGAGCGACCGGCCGTCCGTTCCTAAACGCGAGGGTGGAATACAATGGAGCTTTGTATACAAAAGCAAAGGTTTGCTGAATGCATATTAAAGCGTGTAGTGGAACATGCAAATTTTTAAATAAGAGGTGCTTTGTAATTGTGAATTAAATAATTGAATTAGTGGGTTTTTAAAAATCATCCCCACATTAAGTTTGTGAAAATCGGATAATATTTAACTATAAAAAGTCAGAAATAAGTTGATCATTAAATATTCGATTCCTACCTTAAGATGCATGTAAGATATAAAACGGGTTAACTCAAATTTGAGTTTATAAGGTAACTGAAAAATGTAAAGTGATAGCATGTGATACACCACTAACCACCCTACTGCATGGAAATGATTTTTGATGGGACGTGAATTCAAGGATGGGCATATATTTGTTTTTAAAAGTGTTGAATGGTTATGAAGACTAAGGCTTATTGATAAAAGTAACAGAACTTGAATGAATAATTATAAAGAGATTTAAAGTAAATAAAATATGAATGAAGCCCATAAGGGACGTTAATAACACAGTTAAATGTCCGCAAAAGCCTTAGATAAAATAACATAAAGTGATAGGCATGCTCTATGTCTAAGTAAATAAAATGTTGTGGAAAAAATGTAAATGAATATTCAATGATAAAGAATGCCTAAGCAAGGTGACGCGATAATATAAGATTATATGAATTTATTATGTATTTATTGTTTTGAATTTTGGATTTTTCCAAAATGTAAGTGTTGGTAAATCATGTGTAATATTTCCTGGGAGTTTTATACAATAAACTCATGTCTTTTGAAACATGTTTGTTTTCAATCTAGTCTTGTATATCCTATAAAACAAAGTGCTATCATATCCAATGTGAAATCACGGAGTGGGTTGGACGTAACATGCCCCGAACCGCACAGCTAGCCAGCACGTGATTGAGCATTTCCATATGAGATGGGTACAGCAGCTTAACCGAGGCCAACTACCAAATTGTAGGCTTGACAAATATGAGACCCTGCAAACGTAAGTTAAATCCAAATGAATCGGCACTGGCCACTTTTGAACTTCGCTCCTATGCCGGTTGTAAGACATGTGTATGTGAGTTTCATCAACGAAAAGTACACATTCACCCGTAAATAAAAGAGTAATGCTACTGTGTATTTGAAATGCTGCTCCAGCAGGATTCCACATCGCGTGGGCCTTATACAAAGCTACTCTATAATACCACAAATAGCACATTAAAATGTCTAGGTATTGCCACTAAATGTACGCACCTATCGCCCCAATACAATGATATTCAGATCGCCCTATACGCCAATGTGTTTTTGCTAAGTATACTCGTTAATGTTCGGTGCACAGAAACCAAACTTTGCTTGTGACTTGTGTAAAAATTTTAGCAATATTTGTGCAAAATCTCACGGAATTCGGTTGAGTGTTTGGGAATGACACTGAGACATTGGGAAGGGAGACTTCATTGCTAATATGAACAGTAGATTAGTGTGTGTATGAGTCTTCAATCTTTTGACTTCTTTGATGCAGCTCTCTGGCCATCCTGTCCTGAGCTAATCGTTTCATCTCTATAAAGCTACCACACCTTACATCTGAGACAATCTGTTTAACATATTCTGACTCTGGTCTACCCCTACAGTTCTTGTCCTCGACTCTTCCTTCCATAACTAAGTTTGCTATTCCTGGGCATCTTAGTATGTGTTCTACCATCCCATAACTTCTCTTCATTTGCCGTCGCCAGAAAACCCTCTCATCTCCCACTCGTCTTAGTATCTCTTCATTTGTTGCTTTATCTACCCAACCACTGATCTTCATCGTTCTCCTGTAACACCACATTTAAAATCCTTCTTAGTTTTTCTGTCTCCATTTATTTCATTGTATTTAACTGCCCTCTGCATGAAGAGTGCTGCATAAAGAGGCTTTGTAGCCTCAGTAGCCTGTATGAGAGAAGCAATAAATTTAATTACAAATTCTCCTATTACTGATGCACCAACAGTCCAAGTTTCACTTCAATAGAGTGCCACGCTCCAGACAAGAGATTTCAAAAATGACTTCCTAATACCAAAGTCTATATTCGATGTCAGCAGATTTCTGTTCTGTAGAAATGCTTTCCTTGCCTGAGTCAACCTACTCTTTATATCGTCTTTGCTTCGTCCATTACTGGTTATGTTGGTTCATAAATAACAGAAGTCTCCTACTTCCTTTATCTTTTCACCTGCCAATTTGACGTCGATAGGGGTTTTTTGATTTAGTTTAGTTTAGTGATCTTTATGACATTAAGGAATTACTTAAACATGTTGGAGTCGCGTATGTTCTTAATATAAATTACATCGTGTTAAAGCCATTGCTTGTTAAAAATATTTGGGAGTGTACCCTTGCCAGAATATAAACCTCTTAAATATTTAGTAAGAATTTTTCACCAACGGCCATGTTGAAACACTGAATCCCATGAGAACTCCGCAGTTAAGCAGCATTGGGCGTGGTCGGAACTTAGATGGTATGCTGGTTCTAGGTACTGCGCGCTGTTGGCCAACATAAGGAGGAGTAAAAAGGCTCTGGCCACCCTACCGCACGTAAACCTCGGCTGAGAATTGCCTCTTCGGAGGCTTGGACCTGCCTTCGGGCAGAATACCAATTAGGTTATTATAGAATTTCTCCCTTTTTCTCTAACCTTCAACTACTTTCAAAATAGACTGTTACATTGCGATACACAGGAGAAATTACAACTGGTCTAACTATGAATGCTTCATTGGCCACAGTTCAGGTTCAATCTTCCGAGTGCTGCAACATTTCTAGAGCGTCACAACACACACAGTTCAATGTTGTAGGAAGACAGGGTTTGTTAGATGCCTCGAAAATGGCGTTGGTAGACTCGAGGAGTCACCTACAAACTCAGGGTCTAAATTGTGTGCTGGATTCCTTCAACTTGATTCCAATTATTAAAATTGCATTAAGGATAATCAACCAGAGTACCTCCGAGTGGTTAAGTGCAGACCATGGAAACAGGCGTTCCGGACTCGGGAGATATAGTGCCCATTTTATTTATTTCATCTCGCTTAAACTCCTCCCATAGGGTTAGCATCAGGAAGGGCATACGCACGTAAAAAATCATTGCCACATGAAATCTCCTCTAACATCACTCATCATCTTGTAGAAACTGGAATAATCAGGGGCAGAAAAAGGTGATTTTTTACATATTATGCTTTCGTTATGTTCAAACTTCCAACCTCTGGACTTGTTGCACCACTTTCATGTCATTCCAAGTACACGAGCATCAATAATCCAATGTAATAATAATAATAATAATAATAATAATAATTCACAAACATGCTCCTCCTTTTCCTTAGCAAATCTGTTTCTCCCTCAGAATTGCTTAAATGCAGTAGCTAGGGATTTACCTTCTCACCTGGCATGCTGCAACTATTTGCTCATGCGAATAAGTTATATTTACAGATTGACAGTCGAATTGAATCAGCATATTTCATGTTACTCATAAAACAGGGATATCCAATTATTTTTACTGTAGAATAAAAATACTATTTCACGAAACGTTGAAGGTTCTGACTGACAAAACTTGTAATGAAAACACTATTATTCCGGTTCAGGCAACAGAATTTGAATTGAAGAATGTAACTCAGGGCAGTTTGTGCTCGCGAGCACTTTTTGGCTCGTATAACGAGAGCACCAAATTTCAGGGGAGGTTGTGTTCACGGGCATTCTTTGCCTCGTATGACGAGAGTACCAAATTTCTTTTAAAGAGCACCGTGATGCCCGCTAGCACTCTTTGGCTCGTATGACGAGAGCACCAAATTTCTTTTAAAGAGCACCGTGATGCCCGCTAGCACTCTTTGGCTCGTATGACGAGAGCACCAAATTTCTTTTAAAGAGCACCGTGATGCCCGCTAGCACTCTTTGGCTCGTATGACGAGAGCACCAAATTTCTTTTAAAGAGCACCGTAGTGCCCGCTAGCACTTTTTGGCTCGTATGACGAGAGCACCAAATTTATTTTAAAGAGCACCGTGGTGCTCGCGAGCACTTTTTGTCTCGTATGACGAGAGCACCAAATATCTTTTAAAGAGCACCCTAGTGCCCGCTAGCACTTTTTGGTTTGTATGACGAGAGCTCCAAATTTCTTTTAAAGAGCACCATAGTGCCCGCTAGCACTTTTTGGCTTGTATGACGAGAGCACCAAATTTCTTTTAAAGAGCACCGTGGTGCTCGCGAGCACTTTTTGGCTCGTATGACTAGAGCAACAAATTTCTTTTAAAGAGCACCGTGATGCCCGCTAGCACTTTTTGGCTCGTATGACGAGAGCACCAAATTTCTTTTAAAGAGCACCGTGGTGCACGCTAGCACTTTTTGGCTCATATGTCGAGAGCACCGAATTTCTTTTAAAGAGCACCGTGGTGCCCGCTAGCACTTTTTGACTTGTATTACGAGACCACCAAATTTCTTTTAAAGAGCACTGTGGTGCCCACTAGCACTTTTTGGCTCGTATGACGGGAGCACCAAATTTCTTTTAAAGAGCACTGTGGTGCCCGCTAGCACTTTTTGGTTTGTATGACGAGAGCACCAAATTTCTTTTAAAGAGCACCGTGGTGTCCGCTAGCACTTTTTGACTTGTATGACGAGAGCACCAAATTTCAATTAAAGAGCACCGTGGTGCCCGCTAGCACTTTTTGGCTTGTATGACGAGAGCTCCAAATTTCTTTTAAAGAGCACCGTGGTGCCCGCTAGCACCTTTTGACTTGTGTGACGAGAGCACCAAATTTCAATTTAAGAGCACCGTGGTGCCCGCTAGCACTTTTTGGCTTTTATGACGAGAGCACCAAATTTCAATTAAAGAGTACCATGTTGCTCAGGAGCACTTTGTGGCTCGTATGACGAGAGCATCAAATTTCATTCAGATAATACCGTGGTGCTAGCGAGCACTTTCCGGCTCGTTTGACGAGAGCAGCAAATTTCATTAAAAGAGCACCGTGGTGCTCGCGAGCAAATCTTGGTTCTTATGACGAGATCACCAAATTGTATTTAACGAGCACCGTGGTGCCCGCGAGCACCTTTTGGCTCGTATGACGACAGCACCAAATTTCAATTAGGTAATACCGTACTGCTCGCGAGCACTTTTCGGCTCGTATGACAAGTGCACCGAATTTAATTTAAAGAGCACCGTGGTGCTCACGAGCACTTCTTGGTTCGTATGGCAAGAGCACCAATTTTTTTAATGAGCACCGTGGTGCTCGCGAGCACCTTTTGGCTCATATGACGAGAGTACCCAACTTCATTTAAAGAGCACAGTGGTGATCGCGAGCACCATTTGGCTAGTATGACGGGAGTACCCAACTTCATTTAAAGAGCACAGTGGTGATCGCGAGCACCATTTGGCTAGTATGACGAGAGTACCCAACTTCATTTAAAGGGCAGTGTGGAGCTCGCGAGCACCAGATTGTGAACTCCTGGCTTAATGTTTAATGAATTCAGGAGTGTTAAGTTTCCGTCGTTATGGCAGAGCTTGATATTTGTAAAATGCAACGTAAATAGGCTACACTTTTGATAATATTCAACTAGGCCTAATTTGTTTTAGTGATGCAACGTTGCACAATGAAAGCAAAACTGATGGATGGCGCTCTTGAGTAGACAGTGAGCGATGTTAGACATTAGGACTGTCTTGCTGTTCTCACAAAGCAAAGTTTATTTTCTCTGTGCTTTTTAACTTGTTATATTTCACGCGGTCTAGTTATTCGCCCCATTAAACGCCGGTCTAATCTTCTTTTGTGCAGGTCGTTCCTTTGGTTTCTTGTTCATAAGACATCTTTCATTAAACTTTACAGCTAAGGTAAAGAGAATATTCTCACTCTCACCACATTTATCGTTCTTTTAAAATGCAAGAACAAAAACGAACAACAACTGTACTCGAGTTCGGCTTGATTCTAACACAGAAATATTTCTGTCATCGCGCCAGGACATGGCAGATCAACACGCTGTGACGGGGTGTGTGGGGTCTTGCCTATTGCAAACTTAAATATATCGGCTTCCCGCATTCCAATGGTTGTTATCGCAGCAGACGACACGCAGTCAGTGAAAGAAGGAATGTGCTGACCAACTTAATGTTTTTGGAATGCGCGATACGCAGTGAGCGAGAAGACATCTGCAGTTCAAACCCAACTGCCATCTCCTGGCGCGATATCAATAGATGGCAATGCAAAAGAAAGGAACAGCAATTGTACTAGATTTCGGCTTGATTCTAACACATAAATATTAGATGGCAATGCAAAGGAAGGAACAGCAATTGTGGGCTTGATTCTAACACAGAAATGTTAGATGGCAATGCAAACCAATGGAAGAGTAATTGTACTAGATTTGGGCATGATTATAACACAGGAATATTAGATGGAAATGCAAAAGGTAGGAGTAGAACGTTAACTAGATTTTGGCGTGATTCTAACACAGAAATATTAGATGGCAATGCAAATGAAAGGAACAGTAATTGTGCTAGATTTCGGCATGATTCTAACACAGAAATAGTACATGCTAAGTCGTTCTAAATGTTATGGCAACGCTGCTGGTTAGTGCACACAATTCACAATACACATGCCCTCGACTTACAGTCAGATAGGCAGATTTAAAGATCTGGCCGGTTGTAGGGTCGTCTTGATCAGGCAGGTTATAACTCTAGCTACAGCAGATAATTTATGCGGTTTAATTATTAAGTAGCAAACGTGCAGGGAATGGCGTGACGGTTTCCCATTGCTGCCGTTCATTACAAATGGACCCTGAGGACACCGACTGTGGACATGTCGCCGAGAGCGTGCTATTGTGTGGAACGATAAAGCTAATCTCATTGACGTTTTCCCGCGACATGTTCCCTGAGGAGCTTGAAGCACAGACCAGGCCATGAAGTCCTCTCTTCTTGAACAATAACTGTCCCCGCGCTCACCATGCTTCTCATTTAATCTCATCATTCGAATCCCCAGCGCGTAGCTCTTGGATTCCTAAGAAAACTGCGCAATGAGATTTCAATGCGGCAGGGGAATAATGATTCTCCACTCTAATGTGGTAATGTGGTGTACAAATGTTTCGGGAGATATAAATATCAAATGATTTGTAATGAATGTGATCCACAATTTGGCAAAGAACTCTCTCTTGACTGCCTCCTAACGATCTCTCTCCCCGTTAGTGAGTGAAACGCTAGCGATAAATTCCTCTGACATTAATGATGATAGTGCGGCAGTGGAGATTCTTCTTAGACGTCCTACACGACGCCGTAACTACCAGGGCCCATTGTTATTCAAGGACCCTATCTAACCAATATTAGCAGCTAACGAGGAAATAAAATAAATTGAATTATAAGACTGAAAAATCGTACTTTATACTAATGTATAAATATGAAAATTGCTCTGTTTGTCTGTAATCTGAGTTGACTTCACGCAAAAGCAACGTAACCAATTGAGATGAAATTCTTGTAAGAGTATAGTTTTTGTGGCCCATTAACACACAGGCCTATTGAAATTTTGACATAGTCATTAGTGAACCATTTTGCATAGCAGTTCTTTCAAACACAATATTTCTCTGGTAATCTGATTCATTATCCCGTTGAGAATTAGATAGAGTCAACCATTTTAAAACATCATCCGTTTAAATATATAATGTAGTTCTTAACTGAACTTGCAGATGCCTTATCTTATAGCCTAAAAAGTAAAATAATGGTTAAACGGTTAGTCCTGTCACGAAATGAAGATCACTACATGCACTCAAAATTCAGTTTTCCATAGGCCTTTCGAGCGCTATAAACAATTTAAAAGCTCTTGCATGGTGGTTCCTTTTAGTTCATAGACAAGGGTTAAAAACGGATTCAAACAATTATTCCCAACGTGTGAAACATAGTGAATAAAAAATTGTCTTTTTCCAAAACCACTAGAGTTATAGACACTCTACTTAGACTATCTTGAGTGTACTTTGATAAAACTGAAAAGAGTCGTGCTTGAGGAATTTTTGATTTTATACAATTGTAGGGGTGAGAATGGGAATTAAAGGCTACTTAGCATTGCGGAGAAGGAGTTCAGAATCATAGTGTGCATGCAGTGCATTAAGGAAAGATTACACACAACTCAATTTAGCAAACTTTCTGACTTAAATGAGAATTTTTCCGAAGATGCAGCTTGCTGGGAGAAATATACCTTTTTTGAAATTATAATGCAATGGCAGGATTGCCTCGTAAATGAATTGCATGCGATCAATTATTATTCCAACAAGAGAAACTATCTCCTGTGCACTCCTAAACATTACACCGCATGTCTGATGTACATCTTCATGTCTATCAATCAGATAACCGCAGATGAAGAGGCCAAACATTAATAAAGAACTGTGCTGTAAACTCGCAATGAATTACAGTATGTTCCTGTCTCAAACTATACTACGGGATATTAATGGAATATCAACAAAATTATGGGACTCGCTACGAATAGCATACCTATAGTGGAGACGCGTAACGTTCCAATATATGCTGTAAAATTGTTTTGGGATCCTCCTCCTTGAAGTTCTTATCTTCGTGTGGCCTCCTGAAGGGACCAGTGCAGGTCTTTCTAGTCGACGCCCGTGGGCGACCTGCATGCTGGTGTGAGAGATGGAATGGATGAAGATGAATGAAACTGGGCAAGGATGTGGAAGGAAGCAGCCATGGCCTGTCAGAAGGTACCGTCCCAACATTTGCTTGGTGTAGAAAATTGGGAAACAACAGAAAACCTTTTCAAGGACGGCCAACGGTGGGACTCGAACCCACGCGTCTACTGAGTCAGCAGAGAGCTTGGCCCCATGACCTAATGCTACGCCTTAGCGAGCGTAGCCACCGGTGTCGGTTCTCCTTGAAGTAAAGTGGTGGTATCCGCTGTTTGCTTGGGCATTATCGGGTGTTCCAGAATGGCATTCATGCATAGAAAGTACTGTATGGTCTCTATGGTGGATAGCTAATTTTGAGAAAGGTAATTAAAAAAAGGAGCTATATTCGCTAAATTGTAGAACACTATTTTATATGTGAAAGAAACATAAAATTATGTGCAAATATGTAATGTTGACCGAAGTTGAATTGCCGCTATAAATTATAAATATTAATATTTGGTCATTTGTTATCAGTAGCGAAGCAGGGGTATTGTAGCTATGAGGCTTAGTTCAATAATACGAGGTAAAGACGATGTAGTCCTTCTGCAGAAGTAAATACATACTATAGTGTATTGTTTCACTTGCACACAGTTCCTTTAATTTCCCAGATTCGCAACAAATTATGAAGATTTACGAATATTGGCTTTCACGGCCAAGTAATTAACAAGAATTGATGGGTTTTAAATTATGAAGATACAGTATTTATCAAAGCGTAGCACTACATTTGAATGATGAAGAATGAGAAGGCGAACTGAGTAATATACATTTCCTCTACTCTATATCTATCAAAAACGTGCTCTACCACCGAGTTAGTAAACTAAATCGATGACGTTGGACGACCACTCCCCTCTGCGACTTCCACACCTGCTCGACCCCATATAAATTTACATCATAATTTCCGCACAAACTGATCAAAAATATACAGGAACAATTCTCTGGTCTATATCAGGCTATCAATGTCCCATGGCATGTCAACAGGATCTCCATGAGTCGGCTTGCGTTTAATCGGCTAATACAATAATAATAATAATAATAATAATAATAATAATAATAATAATAATAATAATAATAATAATAATAATAATAATAATAATAATAATGTTATTCGTTGTGGGTCCCTTTCAACATCTACGGCTTTTATAGATGCCGGGGTGCCGGAATTTTGCCCCGAAGGGGATCTTTAACTTGCAAGAATTCTACTGACACGGTTCCCTTGCATTTGTGCACCCTCAATAGCCAGCCGACTGTGCCAGGATTCAACCCTGCAATCTTAGACACAGCAGGCGAGAACGATACTGCTGAGCCACGCAGCCAGCCAATTATTAGTTGGCTAGTGGTGTTCAATGCTACATACAAGGGTTGCTCAGCCATTAAATTTGAGATCCTACAGTAATTACAATGTTAACAATAATTCAGTGTTGACGACATAACACTCGTGAAGAAGCATATCAAGGATCTGTCCTTGAAACAAAGAAAAAGAAGATTATCCTCAGGATTGTTTGAAATGATGATGATGACAATAATAATAATAATAATAATAATAATAATAATAATAATAATAATAATGATAATGATAATGATAATAATGATAATGATAATGATAATGATAATGATAATGAAAATGATAATAATAATAATAATAATAATAATCCGCGGTGCTACAGCCCATGAAGGGCCTTGACCTATCAAGCAACCGCTACTCCAGCAACTTGGCTTGCAGATAACGGGGAGACACGTGGTCAGCGTGACGTGTCCTTCCAGCCGTTAACCTTCGCTTTCTTGACCGAGGCACTGCGTCTCCGTTTAGACAGCTACTTAATTGTCCTCACGAGGCTGAGTACAACCCGTTCCAGTCAGTTTCTAAAATCCCTGACGGAGGCGAGAATCAAACCAGGCGCAGGAACGCTTCCTCTGCACCACGGGTCCACAGTAATAATATTAATATTATTTATTTCAGCCTAACGTGCCATATATCGCACGCTGCAATTTTGATACGATTATCATTTGGAATTAAGAGAATTTTATTTTTCTGTTGTTGGTTTCACTTACTTGTTGCATATACTGTATGACTCAACAGTCATTACCAGGCTTCGGATAATTATGCACTTAAAAATGCCAAAATATGCATGCAAATATGCACTAAAAAGTGTCTAAATAAGCACTAAAATATGCAATAAAAATAAACATATATCTGATATCAATTAGTGGTTTATATTACAAGAAATCAATGTACATATTAAATATCGCCAAAATAAAGAAAATTACTTACTGTACTACAATAGATTGCTCCAGTTTGTCAATAAAATGTACAAGTCTTGATTACACTTAATCACTGCATGATGTAATAGGTTTTCAAACACAAACTTGCGCCTATTTTCAGTTAAAATGACTTCGTACTCAGAAAACACTCTCTCCACATCACATGCCACAATTATTGGAGCATACTCCAACTTAACGAAATCAGAGACCTCTAGTAACGATGCACTGTCAATTTTGTGTTTGCCTTGGATAACACCACAAATGCTTTTAAGTTTGAGGAGACCGGAATTTTTCAGCACTACATTCTGCAATTTTTTTTGAGAAAACTTGATTAGTTGGGTTCTTTAGGGATCGATCGACTTCTTCAACAAGTCCAATGCTAACGTGAAGAGGCAGTCATATTTCTTGCAATTTCTTGATGGCTGATGGTATGCAACGCAAATTG
This sequence comes from Meconema thalassinum, assembly GCA_946902985.2. Taxonomy (NCBI): domain Eukaryota; kingdom Metazoa; phylum Arthropoda; class Insecta; order Orthoptera; family Tettigoniidae; genus Meconema; species Meconema thalassinum. The sequence continues at coordinate 1,072,596,578 of OX336389.2, forward strand.
GAACGAATGAATATAAGTTGCTCACGAACACCATCTTTGCTCAAGACTTTTGAACTTCTTTAATAGAAGCAGCTTCTTCAGAATCGAGGTCTTCAACTACCTTTTTTACTACCTCGAAATAATTGGCATAATAAACAGCAGCTTCGAGCCACGTTCCCCATCTTGTATGAACTGGTGAAGGCGGAGCGGCACATCATGATCTGCATCAAAAGATTTTTCTTTGCGACTTGGAGCCTTCAGGAACACTCTTTTCACTGTGGAGATCAACGTGTTTACTTCAGGAAACGAAGCCCGGACTGCTTCAGCGACTCGATGAAGTCCATGTGCTACACATGTGACGTGTATCATCTTGGGATAGAATATCCCAAGACCTCCCATGGCTTTACACATGTAAGGTGCAGCATCCGTGCAGGCCACGATAACATGGTCGTAAAGAATGCCTGATGGCCACAAACAAGAAAGTGCATCATTGAAAAATGCAGCGACTGTTGAGTGATTCACCTTAGGCAACACAGCCATAGTTAGTAGATATGATTTGTCTCTCTCTTCTTCTTCTCCTAAAATTCCAAACACGAAGTTAGCTACATATCTTTGATCTACGTCCGTTGTTTCGTCTAGTGAGACCCAAATATATTTTCCAAGGGCGTTTTCCCAAGGTTTACCTAACGTTACATTGTAAAGCTCAGAAACGTAATTCTTCCTAATTGTTGATTCATCTGGGACAAGTTGTTTCGTATACACCTGCAGAAACTGTACTAAGTTCTTATTGTATAGTTTAGCCAACGGTATATTTGCCGAGAGAAATGCTTTATACAGATCTGCATTGAATGCACTACGTGTTGGTCCAGGTTTAACTAAAGCAGTGGTTATAAGAACCTGGTGTTTTTGTTTCAGGTTTACTTCTTTCAATTTATTGTGTTTCGTTGTTTGAAGATGTTGTTGAAGTTGATACTTTTTAGTTGCGTTTACGACTGTTCTACAGTATTTGCAAAACAATACACTTCCGTCAGTTGAAAAGTCTTGAAACTCTCGTAAATACCCTTTCATTACCTCATTAACAGTTCTCCTTGGGCATCTTAAATACAGCAGCTATTTAACGAGCTATGAACCACAGCCTGTTTCAACTCAACGAAAGTAAGACTGACAAGAACTAATTGTGCATGAACGGTGACTATTTACGGAATGAGGAAAAGATAACCTGCTTTACGGGAAATACCAAGAATCAGTGCCCACCTAATTGAATTGCAGGTAGACAAAGCAATGGCCGGATGTAGGGCTAGTGTTGCTAAATTTAAACACGATGCAAACCCAGCACTGCTCAACATTCCTTTTTCCCTGGGGCGTGGTGGCTCAGCGGTCTAGCTGTATGCCTCTCACCAAGGCGGTCCGGGTTCGATTCCCGGTCAATGCATGTGAGATTTTCGAAGTGAAATGCCATGTCCTGTGGTTCGGATTCCACGTAAAAAGGAGGTCCCGTGGCTCATAATCACAAGATTCACGGTCACGTAAAACTAAAATCTTCCTTCCTTCCTTTTCCTTTTTCCCTGAAATGCCTGTCAAATAATCCAAAAGTGCCCTGCAGAAGCTGATGTCTACACTCAAGATTAAGAATGTTTTTGAAATATGCACTAACAGGAGGAAACCCTTAAATATGCACTGTTAAGTTAAAACTGTCTCAAATATGCAATTGCATATGCAATATGCAAAATGCATAATTATCCTAAGCCTGGTCATTACCTATCAGCTGCGTGCTTTGCTGTAGCATTGTATTATTGAAGTGAGAAGTGGGCGCCTTGATGAAAAGAAATAATTTCACAAAAATGGTATGCAATTATTTATGAACAATATAAATTATTCTACGGAACTTTCTTTTCATGATACGTACTGTGAAGTCCAACGTTTTAGTACATTATGATGCTTTGTCTGATTGTTCATAATTGACTGAGCTATTTACAAACATATATAGCCGAGCCATATATGGCACACTAGGCAGATTAGTCCTTTTACTTTTCGATGGGTTTAGTTTGGCTGTACATGGACACTAGAGGAATAATAAGATGGAAATGAAGGAAATGAGGTGCAGAGGTAGCACTATCAAAGGGCTCCTCAGTGGCATGTTTTATATTGCCACCATCTTTACCAAAACGTAATGGCGGCCACCCAAATGGTCAAAACTTAAAATTAAATTATGAGCAAACTAATCATCGGATCTTGACCAAATTTGGTAAAAGCATTCCTTCTTATGGGACGCGTCTTTTACGGTACTGTACAAATAAAAATAATTATTGTGATGAAATGTAGTCCAGTTGGCTCATTCGAAGAAAGAAGAAGATGTGGAAACTACGGCCGCTCACAGACGCACTAAAGGTGAAATTTATTTCACATAGATAATTATATTGTATAATATGCCTAGCGTGCCATATATGGCACATGCTGTATTATCCATGTTACACTCTGTTTTAAACAAATTTCATTAAAATACTGTAGAAATACACTATAAACAGCTTTTGGTACTAATCTTAATTAGTATATGTCAAAAAAATAATTCAGGCAGAAACGGGTTAATAATAATAATAATAATAATAATCCAAATCACTCAAGTTTGTATCATAATCGTATCGTACCCTCTCTCTTATAACATGGAATCGTAACTGGTAAATTACAGAAACAATATTTAGTTGTTTACATCAAATACTGAAAATATGAACAGTTGCCTAGTAATAGATTGTCGTCTTATTTCAGTAAACAGGAGACGTGAAGACAGGATCAGCACCAATCCCTTCATGAGATTTCAACAAACTAAATATTTCTGGTTCGAAATACGTTATTCATAGCCTCAGGTCACTTTCCTTTCTCGCGTACCATCAGGGTCAAGTTCTCAAAATCCACGATGTTGAGTTAAACTATTCTTTACACAACAAACATTATCAATCTGAGAGGTTAGGTTCAAAAATACGGGATATTTTATATATTTTATATATAATGCCCAGTACAGGTTAAAGTGGAGAATTACCTTGATTTATGAGAACTTTTCGGTATTTAAACTCGTATTTGTTGGATACAATCTCCATGCGCAGAATAATGTTTGTAGTTTGTGTTATGGGAAACTTCCTACTGTTGTTAAGGTTGTTGTTCATTTCGTAGTAGGAGCTTGGGACATTTATGATCAACATTCCCCTGGACCTAGGTACTTGGGTATGTGTGTGTAGAATTTGTCTGATAACCTGTTTTTCTGTGGCGACTGAAGTAGTGTGTGTAGCTGATGACTAATTATTAGGAGACTGGCTGCGTGGTACAGCAGTAACGTTTTCGCCTACTGTTCCCATTGTTGCAGGATCGAGTCCTGACGCAGCCAGTTTGCATTTGAGGGTGCCCACATGCGAGGGAGTCGTGTCAGTAGATTTACTGGCACGTTAAAGATCCCTTTGGAGCCATAATTCCGGCGTCCTGGCGTCTCTGAAAGCTGCAGTATTTAAAAGGGACGTAAAACCAATAACATTTTATTATTATTATTATTATTATTATTATTATTATTATTATTATTATTATTATTAGGTTTGGAGATAGGGTAGAAGCCCAGGGATTTCAAATAAGGTTCTGTCTAGCATTCTCCTTGAGAGAGTGTCGAAGCTCCGGGGAAAACCACACTCAGGATGATCGTTGTCAGCACCGGGATTCAAACTTCCAAAGTCCGGACTTAAATGCAACTCCCGATCGCGGAAGTTGTGAACGATTAAACGCGCACCACTGTGCCGCGTAGTAGGAAACTTACACTATCAATCGTCAAAATAATGTTCTTCTTCCAGAACAAATTGGGGGCTGTATGGCGCAGTCGGTAGAGGCCCTGAGCTTCTAACTGAAAGGGAGTGGGTTCGATTCTCACCCAGGTAGTGGATTTTAGAAACAAAACTACCACTTTTGGAAACGCAAATAGCCAGCGGTTCACTCAGCCTACAACAGAAATGAGTACCAGGGTAATTCCTGGGAGCAAAGACGGCCGGGCGTGGTGCTGACAACTCCATTTCATCTAGTGTCGATGTCACAAAAAATTGGAAGCCTCTACCTTCCACTACTCCCTGAGCCTCCATGGCCTGTACTGAGCTCGTATAGCTCATGCTGGTGATAGCTTTTATGAGAGCAAAGGAATGTATTATGTCAGAGAGTTATGAACGCATCTTAGAAGCATGCCACCACTTCAGATGTATTTTTGATTCTGTTAAGAAGCTCCGGATAATTTTTCATTATGATTAAAGAATTTTTCTTTAATGTGCAACCTTGGATTTATCATTGATAGTCATACAGCATAATTAGCCATATTTTCATGGGCATGTATTTGAGTTATTGTATTTAAGACAAAAGGTATACCGTCGCAGACATGCGAGTGGATCGGATTTAGTTGCTAAATGACTAAGGAAGTGATCGAGCTTGAACGCCTGCTTCCGTGAGTAAACTACTCTTCCATTCATGCGATTGACGCGCGCACACGTAAATTTTGAGGTCTGAAGTAGACTGGGATTTGTACATGTCGTAATCAGGAATCTGAAAGTAATCCGACACAATCACAGTTTTATTTTAGCACAAAGTGTGCTGGTGATGTGAATCATTCGAGTGAAATAATTAAATCAGTAATATTTTTGAGAGGAAATTGTATTTTCCCAGTGATAGTGAACGATCACATGGTCTTACTGTAATGCCAAATGGCCGACCATCGTGACACTAAGGGATTTTCATACAAGTGAAACGACAGTGAAATCGAGTTATAATATCACAGATTTAATATTCTACGTTACCGAGCTGTGTTTAAAACCGGAATTGTTACTATCACGATTGAGCCGATCTAGGCAGATTGATAATTTTTCACGTGCAGTGAGCTAAATTCTGTGTGTAGACACGTTCCCAGTGTCCGATCTAGCTTCAGTGATAAAGCAGACGAGGCCATTTATTAAATATAGTCTGCAAAGTTTGAAGTGTAGATGCAGTGAATTGATACACGCTAGAAGCAGTGATTTTCGTCATCCTACAACTTTCTACAAGATGTCAGCATTATACCACATGCGGATGTATAACTGTCCTGTCCTGACCAAGAAGACGATGATGGCTTAAACTATTCCCATGGGAGGAACGCCAAACATCTAAGCTACACTACAGCTATGGATGAAGACCGATGGATAACCATGCTCATGTCTAAGCAGAGAAGATATCCTTGGATACCTTGGATGAAGGAAAACCCCTCAATCCTTTTCTTTCGGGTGAGGTGAACATCAAATAGCTGTGAGTCATGATCTAAAATCTATTTCTGTACGGTGAATGGTCATGAGTGGATTAGTTAGTAGCAACCGTAACTTTGGTGTCAGTCATCAGGTAGAATTTTCTCTCTTTTTAACCACCCTCTATGGTGATTTTCACGTTTAACACGCTTCTAAGCAATTCGTTTCCAGTTAGAGTTGGTCACCAATTTTTGTGTGGTTACACACGGTGCAATATTGTTTAAAATGGTAACTCCGCAGAACAGAAGATGAATTTCGTCATATTTGACGGGAGCAATATTTTTAATTCAGCTCAAGCTGAATATTCTTTCATGTTTTTCTGAAGCTCCCCTTTTTGAGAATTATTCTGCACGCCTCTGCATTTATTTATTTAATTTTACGGGTCTATCGGTTAGGTATGGGAGGTCCCCAACCTATTTTGTTATTGTACATACATTTTCTTAGAGTGAGCAGTATGCTACCAGATTCAAGATGAATTCACATCGTTGTAAATGAGTCAAGCCATGTGTTAACTTGCTCATAAATCCAGACTACACGATAATCGTATCATTTCAATAATTTCCACCAGAAGTTTATGTGTGAAGAACTGTATAAAACTCATTTAAACGTGCCTTGTGCGCATGTGTGTATTTTGCAACCAGCTGTGGTGTTGCATACTTTTCAAGGACTTTCAACCGGAGAGTCATATCTTTCCGTTAGGCTTCTTTGGTTTTCCGAAGCCAATACATCATTATTCTTGTAATTTATATGTCTATAACTACCATATATTCTTCACTACCTGCGTATAATTCTACAGAGTGTATACTAGGGTCACTCATGAACTTTATTGTGAATCCAGTGTGAATTGAAACCAGTGAAAGACATTTGCCTTGAGCAGAATTCACTTACACGCAGTATTGCGGGTATTGCAGTGCACTTGAAGGCATATGACAGATGCTCGCCAAGATCGCAACTGACATGTTACCCAGGCTAACCTACGATCTCAATTGTGAGACAGTTGACGAACAACACAGTTTTTATTTCTCTCGACACACTGCTAGGAATGTTTCATTACGAGCCAAGTCTTGTGAATGCTCATACTGCTAACCTTGATCAAGTGATGATTATTTTTGAGGAATGTCACAGTACAGGGGTACTGTTAAGTCATGCATTATTTTTGAAATATCCTCGCAGATATTTGTAAGCGAGTTCAGTCTATTATTGTCATGAATTATGTTGATATGAGTAACCATTTGATAGGTTTGATGTTTTAAGGCCATTGTTATTCTCTTTTGAAAGTGAATGTTTCTTTTCCGTGTCTTTGATACACGTTGTTGGGTTGGTTACCGTATTTATTCTAGTGTAGGCCGGCAAATCAATGTTTCTGAACAAGTTTGTCCGAGGTGGGATGGTAGCGGTGTCTCTTATGAGCTCCGATGTGTTATTGTTAACGTGCTGAGCCACGTATACTTTGTTTAGGTGTACCACGAGATGGTCACATACTCGTTCGAAGCCTTGCATTTTGGTCAACCATCATAAATAACGAACTCATAAATCTACGACATTAAACTTAGAACAAAATCATGAACGTCAATTTGTTTACTAAACCGACGATGCTAATACTACCGTTAACTAGTAATCCATGTTAAATCTTGATCTTGTTTTTAGTCTAGCAGACCAATGCCTAGAGCTTAGGTGATTTATTCCTGCGGGAATGCCTAGTAGCTGACATGGATAGACTTTTCGACGGAGATCGTAAGCGAGCCAAAAGTTCAAAACTTATGGGCCGCGACTCGATCCAGAGAATGCTGTTATTGAGCAGTTTTTGATTCTCACACTTAGATGCACACTGATATATGACGGTGAATAACAAACAGTTGTTCATGTGACTGTAGGCAGGAATAATAAGATTCTTGTTGAGTGTTTTGTTTATTTATTAACATGTAATCCCAATGTTTATCCTACTGTTTCTTATACTATTATAACTTGGTTGTTGTACAGAATTGTAAAATTGTATTGTAATGATGACTGATAATCATTAGATCTTTTCTTTAGTTTGTTTATCACGGACGCCTAACGCCGTTGATTAGTTAATGCAGGATTAGTTCGAATTAAAATAATCGTTAATGTAAATATGGGATGGTACCAGTCTGTTAACTTTTCTGTCATGTTTGAAAAGTTTTTATTACATGATGTCTTCTCTCCAGAAGCATCATTTGCCATTGTATGTTCATTTTGTTTCGGTACCATTTCCCCAGCGTTGATTTTTAGTTTGCTGTATTTAGGACCTGTCGAGAGGGTTCTTCACTAAATCTAGGAGTTGTTTGTTTTTCTTTTTGCTTATTTAGCTACGGATTGGCCGTTTTTCCAAACCCTACGACTGTAGGATAGGGGTTTGGCATTTATAACAAACAAACCACGAATATGTCTTAAGTCTGGATGTTATCATTTAGTAGTTCGACCTTTTGGGGGTGCATTTCTTTGGGTGTCTCTGACAATCACTGTGATGGGAACCTGATCCTTGTGCCGGCTAGTCCAACAAGGAGTACATTCCGATCCTCTCTGGCAGTGTGTCTCGGGGAAGGGGTCATCTGGGAGGCCACATTACGGTTGGTGGTGACCAGATAACCTCCTCCAACCGGCACAGTACGGAGTTGGCTTTGCTTGTTTTCAATCAAATTATACACCTGATGAAATGTTCCAATCTGCTGTATGATTTCTTTGGTCTCAAAATTACCTTATAATCTCTTTCTGTAGAAATAAACCACATACACACCCAAATAAAAATTGGCCTTTCTGACATATGAAAATGACATCATCCACACCAAACCACAAAGAATAATAACATGCGGTATACTTAGCTGGATCTTATTCTGAACTAACTAATCGGGATCTTCCTCTGAAGCGGGTAATACAATTGGTCTTACAGCTAGGTCGTGCCTTGACTGGGAGTAAATGCCCTCGTTGGGTTATTAACTTAATCACGAGTGACCTGTAAGTGGAGAGTTCATGGGTTCTAATCCTCACTCTGTAGAGGATCTTATTAGCAGCACTCTCTGAATGTGCATTATTGTTCTCTGGGGTGTCACTGGCGGGATATTATGTCATTTTCCAACAATCATGGGGTGCAAAAAATCCAATCGTTGAACACCTGTTTAGAAAATCTTCTACCGTTTAATCACTCGGATAAAATCTCTGTAGTCTACTCACAAGACTTATACTAATCCGTAACATTTTCATTTCCATAGCTCGGAAAAATGTTTTTAGTGTCGTAAGAAGGGGATATGCAGGCCTTTGACATAAAATAGCTCATAAGATTTAAAATTTTTCAGGATGATATTACTGATTTTTTGTTTTATCTTTCCCGTGGAATGTGGTTGTTGTTAATGCATTTTGGGCTTTGAAACATCGTGGTCATGTAGCCCCGTGTACGTGGGTGTGTGTGTAAGGAATCTGCTTGCAATTCTGTGTCATTTAGATGCCTGTCTTTGCTAATAATTGGCGCTAGGATTCGAAAGTAGGTGGCCGTGGCCTTAAGATACGACTATCCTTGAATTTGCCTGAAGCAGAAGTGGGAAAACATGGAAAACCACTTCTAAGACTGCTGAGGTGAGAATCGAACCCATCTATTCTCAGATTTGCCACTCGAAACGGAGTGTACCCATTCCAACCCTCGGACCAGAAGTACATTTCTTGGTAGAGCCACAATCGAACCCAGGCCCTTTGGATCTGGTGTCCCAATATGTACCCCGAGACCACAGAAAGCAGTCCATGGCATTTAAATGGCATACAAATCCAATTGTCTATTCCCTCCCATCACTATTCACAGCCTCGTGAGGCAAAACTGGAGAGAGTTAGGTTCTACATTCACCTCAGCCATCCTGGAAGTGGTTTTCCGTGATTTCCCACTGCTACTCCAGGCAAATGCCGGGATGGTTCCTAACTTAAGACCACGGCATCCCTCTTACAAATCGTCTCCTGAATTATAAATACTTACACTAATACAGACTTCTTAATAACACAGGTTATCAGACAACAAATACACACACATTCACACATACAAAGCCCAGTACACGGGACTAAATGATCACGACATCCAAGCCCCTGATATGAAACAACATCACTATTTACAGTATTTTGATATTTTACGAACATTATTTTGTTCAGGTGTGAAATTTCGCGACCATTTTAAAATATGAACATTAAAAAAATCCAAAATTGCCGCTCAGCTCCTCTGATCCTAAAAGAATAAATTGGCTTGTACTGGTTGCAAATTATTATTATTATCATTATCATACGTAGTACTGCCAAAGCGAGTGAATAAACGAATCTCAAGATAGAGAGTTGGATTCTGGCTCATTCCGATGGTATGTGTTTAAATGTGCACGAATCGTGCCTCTTGATTTACTGGCACGTTAAAGATTCCCTCCAGGCCGAAATTCTGGAAATCCGGCATTTATGAAGCCATAGCAGGTAAAAGGGGCATTTAACCCTTAATATTTAAAATATTCATATTACGAATGATAGAAATAAAGCGTGATCTCACTTGCTGTTGTTTCATTTAGGGTCTTCTACATAGCGGACATCATCCCTGTGTACATAGCGGCTTCGGTGGCGAAGTTGGTAGAATGCTGAGCTTCTATGCCCAAGGTCGCGGGTTCAAACTCGGCCGAATTCTTCGGATTTTTAAGAGCGTTGAAAATTACTCAGTATGCCTACCTTCGGAGGGGAAGTAAAGTTGGTGGGCCTATGTTATAGATTTATGGCATGTGAAAGAACCTTCCATTAATTACACTTGCGTGAAGCTAAATTATAGGTTAGATTTGACTAACGCTCTAAGGTTCCAACGTTCGTCGACAGGAGCCGACTGCGGTGGCATCTAGTAACCATGTTCAGAACTAGTTGTCGTTGACGGTGGCGTTTGGTAGCAAAAGTAGAAACTACTTGAAAATTGAATGTCCGCTGTCTTTACTTGAATTAAAGCACACTAATACAACCATGACAATTAACACCAGTTATCAGACAGATTCTACACACACCCAAAGAACAAGGGGCTACATGATCGCGTTGTCACAGCCCGTCAACTGAGGAACCAACCAACCATCCCTGTGTATTTGAGTGTGGTTAAACATTTGTCTGATGACCTGCGTTATCATGATCTCTCACAAATTCCCTCAACAAATTTGCTTAGTGGCTGGCACGCAACAAAGCACAGAGTCTGAATTCTCATATAGTAAATTTGGTCATTATTAATCTATTCGTTATTATTATTATAATAAGTATAATTATTACTCCTACAACTAATACAAACTAATAATAGAAATAATAATAATAATAACAATAATTATAATAAAAACAATCATAGTAATAATAGTAACGTCTTCATCATTCATATGAGCTCATAATCACGACGTGAGGGTAGTTCTCGGGCACAAATCGGAAGGCCAGCACCGCGTCTCATGGAAAACTGCATGGCAGGTTTTCGTTTGGATTATATTATTGGATCGTGTCCAATTATAGTTATTTTAATTATAATGGTAATACTGTACTATTAAGGCGGAATAACTTGTAAAAGTTAACCTCTCATTATAGAGAAAACCATTTAGTTCTCAATTATGAAAACAATCGACAAGGGGATTAACGAAACTTCTCGTTGTAAGTGAATTTGAGATTAGCATTCACGTTCATCAGTGGCCACTTAAATGGATAATTGTTGAGACAGGCCATTATTATTATGCCATTTTAGAACGAATTACCGGAGATAATGTTTCTAGGTAACTGATAGCAGTTATGGCACCCCGTCGAGCTCTTCGTGCGTTCCGATTCAAACCACATAGGCTATCATCACTAAGATGCTTGAGATTGATGTTCTCTTTCGTTGTCAGTCATTAACTTGTTGGACGATTCCATAAACTTTTAAAATCGAGCTATTGGACGATATCACAGTAGCTAATACGGAGAGTATTATCACGGGAGAATCAGATCGGAAGTGAAATGTTTAGAGGCTTATAACAAACTGTAACTTTGGTCGGAGCATGTCCGATCTCATGGCTAAGTGGATGGTCTAAATGGTCCGAGGTTCGATTCTTGGCCAGGCCATGGTTAATTACCTGGATTCGGGAACTGAATGTTTGTGATGTCTTCATCGTTCAAATAATCCTCATTACAACATGCATGCCACCCACCGGCGTCACATTGAAAGGTCTTCACCAAGCCTCCTAGGAGGCCACACACATTTAGGTTTAGTTCGACGCACTTGACTAGATTTCATGATGTACATTTTAGAATTATCGTGGTATGTACTTTAGTGTACTGTGCATGCTTTATACTGTTGACTAGTAGCGTCAAACACACGGAGCTCTGGATAAGGCTGAGGGCACCGCTGTAGGTACACAACTTGAGCGAAGGACAGGGAGAGGAAATGCGCACGGAGATGGTGATATTTCTCGTTTGTCAGTGGCCACATGCCAGTTAACGAACATAGTGTTCCACTCACATGGGGAGGATACATGGTTCACTGATTCGAACCATCTCTAGCACACGTGTAGGCCATGACTAGGCGTATACCAGGTGCAAGTAGTAAGGTGCGCTTCTCAGCCGATTCCGAGAAAATAATTATAAATTATTCGTAATTGCTGTACGGCGTTCATGTGTGCTGTACGTTAACATAAAGCCAAGGAGCACGTGGTTCAGTGGATGAGTTGGTCACTAGTCGTGGCCGAGTGAGGTGCGTGTGTGCGAGCTGTGTGACCGCATTGGAAGAGTGTTCGTTTCCTAATACCGGTGCTTCCGATAGTTCCACGAGTGTACTGACCTTCCGTGTGTCATTCGGACAATACTTTTTCAAGTAGTGTACCAGATAGGACAACAAAACCAGAAACCCAGAAAACCCCGCTGAAAATCATGTCCGGATACCAGAGGAAAAACACCGTACGCTGTCAATGGGACAGGCAGAGTTCTCGCCCCACACCAGGAGAAATTCACCGCTGGATTAGCGATACCCTCCGGTTGACTGTCGACCAAGTAGAAGCCATCCAGTTAAATGCGCAAGAAAGAACCATGTACATCATGGTAATCAGCATATCTACTTATCAGAAATTGCTAAATACTTTTGCAGCTCCTATTAAATTTCAGTATGACTCAGGCGAAATGACTAATGTTAAGCTCTCCACAGCGGATTCAAATTTTACCACAGTGCGTATATTTAATGTCCCACTCGAAGTTCCCCCTGAAATTTTCAAATCCGTCCTGTCGAAATCTGGCACGGGGTCAGGAAAGAATGGAATACGTGCAGTCACTATGGAAATCAAACAAGATATCCCCTCCACTGAGACTTTTGGTGGCCATTCTGGCTACATATCTTATAATGGACAGAAACAGACCTGTTTAATTTGCAATGCTAACACACATCTACGTATCAACTGCCCAAAGAAAATTATTCCCCTCGGTATAACTCCTACACAACAACGACGTGTCCAATACTCGGATGTTGTGACACAGCAAACGTCACATGAAAACATGCTTATTGATCAGTCAGCTGGGACACCAGCAGAAGTGGCCTCTGACACACATGACGCAGAACACGTACCTTGCACTGACCAGATCAGCGAGCCACAGAGTGCCCCTGTGCTATCGGCCACTTGTATGGCAGCCTTAGAGCCAACTCTGCCGTCACTACAGGCTGCCACAGAAATTTTGTCTTCACTGCCCCCACCTTCTCTGGTACCTACCGGCTCACTTAAGCAGGTTGATCGGGGATCTGAGAACGTATCTAAGAAGATTAAAACAAATGCCTCGATTGCCGTACCAGCCCCGAAGAATCAAACTGGTTCTACAAACGTTCCAGCAGCCGTGAAAAAGAAACAAAATCTTCATTCTACGTCATCTAGGGACCCACGAAGGCTCTCAAACGCTGACAGCCGGCCTATGAATGGCAGTCATAAGGAACTATCTCACCCTAATTTGACATAGTGCACCAGTATATTTCTCACCCGTGTCTTTTTTTTTCTCGAGTCCAACTTCCAGTATGTCTAGCACAGCTTTTATACTTCTCTTAATGGCGCAATTTCTCACTGTGGCCACTGTGAATATCAATGTAATAGAATGCCCCCTGAAATTTCAACTGTTGGAGAGATTCCTTCGAGATGCAGACATTGACATTGCTTTCATTCAAGAAGTTGCTATACCCTGTCTTCCCATATCTGCCTTCTACAAACAATACATCAATACCGGTACTACGAATAGAGGGACCGGATTCCTCATAAGACATGATATCCCACTCGAAGGTGTGCTATGTCATCCATCAGGACGCATAATATCTGGACACATAAATAATACCACCTTGATAAAAGTATATGCCCCATCCGGGTCCAATAAACGTGTGGAACGGAAAATGTTCTTTCAACAGAGTATACTGCTTCATCTGCACGACGTTAAGGAAAAACTTATTCTTGCAGGGGATTTCAATTGTATTCAACGCCCAGAGGATTCCACTAGTCCATACCATGGTGTCAACCCGGCTCTCAGGACCCTCCTTACCTCCCTACACCTAATTGATGCTGTGGATAGTTTAAGGGTGCCCCTGCCCCATTACACCTGTATAAGTCACAACTCCTCATCACGAATTGACAGCATCTACTTTTCCCAGGAACTTATCCAACCTAGACGATATGAAGTGATACCTGCCAGTTTCACTAACCATCATGCAGTCGTATGTACAATCTCTTACCCCCATCCCATATTTCACATAGGAAGAGGTTATTGGAAATTGAATTGCTCGCTGTTACTGGAGGAGGAATGCCAAGATATTTTCAGACAACACTGGACTCGATGGGTCCAACAAAAATGCAACTTTCGCAACTGTGCAGACTGGTGGGATATTTTAGTTAAACCAGGGATCCGCCGCGTCTTTAAGAACATATCCTACCAAAGAGGTCGGGAAAGACGGGATACAGTTGAATTTTACTATCGAGTTCTTCGCCAGCTCCAGCAAATATCTGATGCTGGGGAGCGTAAGTATGACCAGATTCGGGAAGTTAAAACTAAGCTCCTGTCTCTACAGCAGCGAACGCTCGCTCATATAAACGTGGCTTTAAAAGATCGTACAGTGCTCCCAGACGAAAGTGCAAGTGTGTACCATATCGCCAAAGGACAACGTGAGCGGCATCGTAAATATATCCACCGCCTCCGCACCAGTACTGGAAGTGTCGTCACCTCCCCTGACGCTATACGTAGTGAAATATCATTATTTTATCAACGGTTCTACGCTAAGGCTCCAATTGATCCACAGCAGGTGACCCTATTGCTTTCATCTTGCAGTACCCAACTATCTCCGGACAACAAAACTCTGCTTAGCGCGGATATTACGGATGAAGAGATTCACTCTGTGGTTAAGCACCTCCCAAATAACCGCTCACCTGGCATTGATGGACTGCCATATGAACTGTATAAACACTTCTGGCCTCTCATTGGCAAAGAATTTTGTCACGTCTTGCGTACCATTCTCCAACGTCGTGCTCTTTGTCAATCACATCACGAGGGTACCATAGTCCTCATACCAGAAACATCCTCTCCCATGGCAGTTGGTGACTTCCGACCAGTTACTCTGCTCTGCAGAGATTATAAAGTCCTTACCAAAGTACTTGCATGCCGATTGAAGACTGTTCTACATGATATCATTGGTGATGAACAATGTTGCAGTATTCCTGGAAGAACTCTGTTAACAAACTTAGCGATACTACGGGACCTACACCTAAAAGCCGAAATGCTCCCCACTGAGCCAATGAGTTTTCTCACCTTAGATCTTGATAAAGCTTTCGACCGCATCAGTCATGAATACTTGTACATGGTCTTGCAGCACTTTGAATTTCCTGCAATACGTATTGACTACATTCGTATGATAAATTGTAATGCTACGTCTCGAGTGCTCGTCAACGGTTTTCTTTCCCCTCTGATTCCAATACAACGATCAGTTAGGCAAGGATGTCCCCTTTCCATGCTACTTTTTGTCATTGGCCTTGAACCGTTCATTCGGACTACCCAGGTGAAGCTACAGGGTTACAAACTGTCCACACATGTTTTTGGCATGTGCGCCTATGCTGATGACGTATCAATATTGATCCGCAATAATGAAGACATCTCCCACATCGATAGCGTCCTTCAGTTCTACCATATCTCCTCTGGAGCACAATCGAACCCCCAGAAAACTGCTTTTCTTCCGCTCAATACTAACTCAGTGATTACCCAACAGCCCTGGTTCCGGATAGTAAATGAGGTGAAAATTCTTGGCATTACCTGGAAGCAATCGCTTCTGGACACAGTGCAAGCAAACTGGACTAAGATCATTGCCAAAGTTAGGGGAGTGCTGATCCAATTTGGTCAAAGAAACCTCAATATAGTGCAACGGGTGATGGTCCTCAACGTGTTTGCGCTCTCTAAAATATGGTATGTCGCACAACTTTTCCCACTTCCCAAAATGTTTGAGAGCCAATTGTCAAAATATACAGGTTGGTTTATATGGCAAGGATTTCTGTTTCGAGTACAACGGGAACAGTTGTATCTCCCATCCCGGCAAGGCTGGCTAGGGCTAACAGCTCATGGCATGAAATGCCGTGCACTCCTCTGCAAGAACGATATCACCATCCTTTCCCAACATGACACCTTTACGAAAGCGCTATACAAAGATATTCGAAACACAGCCCGTGGGTGTGATAGAGCTTTGCCAAAGATATTTAGGGACCATCAACAGCACCTTCTGGAAACTGTTCGCCAAATGCCTTCAGGGACTGTTCCAACGACGAAAAGTATTTATAACATGTTGCGGCAAGTGGTACACTCCAAACCGCGAATCGAGGCCATTGGCCCACTGTTTGGAAAAATTTTGGGGCTATGACCATTTCTTCTGCTGTACACTCCCAGGTTTTTATCTTCCTCAACGATCTCATCCCAACGGCTCTACGGCGATATACCATCCGTATTGAAGCTTACCCATGGTGTACTATATGTGGTCAAACTGATACGGCGATACACCGCTTCACATCATGCACGCGAGTTGCCTCCACGTGGCTGTGGTGTAAGGGAAAAATATGTCAACTATTAAATTTGTCCACGGATGACCTTGATGACAGGAAGTTGATTCGTTTGTCGGTGACCGCCTTCCCCCAAATTAAACAGACTGCCATTGTGTGGATAATGGGCCAATATGTACACTTCGTGATGGACAATGATCAACATTTCTCGTTCCTGGATCTCATGTACCACCTGCAGAAAGAGCGTTGGAAGCTTAGTGAAAGTGGACAATTGTACGATAAATATGGACACTATCTGGATTTTCTTGTGATGTAATAGTATGGTATTTATCATATCTGAAAATTCTGTAATTCTGTAGAGAGCTAATAATACATTTTAAAAAAGTGGTAAGAGACCTGCTTCGTAAGCGTGGAATCACTGGATCGAATCCCACCGGTGACTATTTTTTTTTAAACAGAGGCAATTCGTACAACTGTAGGTGTCGTGAATAATGTTCTTTTTGCAGTCAATTGTAATGAAGTGTTTTGTGAGCGGGAAAAGGGATTCTGAAATCATCGTATGGGGGTCAATGTTCGTGACATTATATACTGTACAGTATCTGCATTGCAAATACATTGGTATTGTTACGGCTGTGAGTTTGTGTCATCGCTCGCCGCTTGAGTCACAGCTGCCCCAGGGGCTGGGCTGTGGCATGCCTCCTGTATTGCGTGTGCCTTATGCAACAGGGCTGCTAGACAAAGGGATAGTCCAGAAGATTCGTGACTGGACCAGCGATGGAAACCTCGAGAAGCCGTGGACCCTGGATGGATCTAGAACCATTTATTGAGTCACCGGCCTGCTATATAAGAGTGACCCGTGAAGCAGTTGTTGTTGTTGTGTTTTACGAGCTAGTGTGAGCGTTTATTCTGAGCGACAGAAGTGTGGTGACTTGCGAAACCCCTAGTGTAGCGGCGAGGTGAGGAACATACAGGGGACTGCCTGAGTGAGTGTGCTTTCACTGAGTGTCTGAGATATTGTGGTGTAGAAATCCAGTGACATTGTTTCTCCAGCGTGTGGACAGCGAAATAACCTGCAGCAAGTGAACGTAAGTAATTGTGGTCGGTGAACATAAAAGAGAGGAGCAGGTAGTTTCTGTCAAGGCCACCGTACTCATTAGGACGGATTAACTTCTGTGATCTGTTGACAAGTGGAAGGGCCAAGAGCGCTCAAGGAAGAGACTTGAGGAAACTGGAATAAGGCTCCTAATTGCTTGTATTTGCTGACTAGTGTAATTTTCTGGCCACAATAAAGTTAATTATTTCTTTAAGCTGTAATTGGTGTTGTGCTTTGTACCCCCACCGTAATCCAGTTAACATAAGTGCCACTAGGGTGTGGCACGTAACAACTGGTGTCAGAAGCCGGATTACGAACTCAAGCACAACACCTGACGGTCCTGGTTTGAAAACCCGAGCAGGTCATTTTCTCTAATTTTCCTGTGAGTGCATGCCCTTTACAAGGCAAACAACTAAAATGGAGGCGCAATTGGCAGCATTGCTAGAAAAGTTAAATGGCATAGAAGACGGCCAGAAGAATTTAACCAAGGACCTAACTGCCAAAATGGAAGACGGCCAGAAGAATTTAACCAAGGACCTAACTGCCAGAATGGAAGACGGCCAGAAGAAGATGGAGGATGGCCAGAAGAAGTTAGCAGAGGACCAGAAGGACAGCCAAAATAAGTTAGCAGAGGACCTAACTTCCAAATTAGAAGAAGGCCAAAATAAGTTAGCGGAGGACCTGAAGCACATGGAAGACAGCCAGAATAAGTTAGCAGAGGACCTAACCGCCAAATTTCTGGATGGCCAGAAAAATCTGGAAGAGTGCCTGCTGACGAAATTAGAGGAGAGCCAAAGGAAATTAGAACAGGGCCTACGTGAGGAAGTCGCGGCAGTGGAGGAGAAGTTCAACGCCTTGCAAGTGGAAGTTGCCGAGCTGTGCCAACGACCGCTGATGGGGGTGGAAGAGAGATTCAACGCTCTACAAAAGGAATTTGCTGAGCTGCGCCGACTCCCGCCGACAGGGATGGAAGATAGATTCAAAGCCCTACAAGAGGAAGTCGCCGAGCTGCGCCGACGCCCGCCGACCGGGGTGGATGAGGGAGTCAAAGCCCTACAAGAGGAAGTTGCCGAGCTGCGCCAACGCCCGCCCACCGTTACACCGGGAATATCAGGAACGGGACATAGCAGAGTGACGCCCCCAACCTTCGACGGAAAGGTGCCGTGGAGCACCTACTTACGTCAGTTCGAGTCGGCCTGTTCCATAAATAACTGGAACAACACTGAAAAGGCTACAGCTCTCATTGTAGCGCTGAGAGGTGACGCCCTTAACGTCCTTCAGGCCATCCCGACTGGATCCCAGGACTACGCTTTACTGATCGCCCATATGGAGTCCCGATATGGAGATAGCCATCTTCAGCAGGCCTACCAGATGCAGCTCCGGACCCGGGTACAGAAGAACGCGGAAACCCTGCAGGAGTTCGAGATGGACATCGCACGCCTCGTAAGGCTTGCCTACCCAACAGCGCCGGCCGACTTTCTGGAGCAGATAGCGACGCAGACCTTCACCGACGGGCTACGGGACTCGGACACTCAACAGGCGCTGCGACTCGCGCGCAATAAGACCCTGGCAGATGCGCTGAGCCACGCACTTGAATTCGAGACGGCAAAACAGGCATCCAGAATGCACGCGCGGGTGCGTCAAGTGGACGTCGATGAACCAGCAAAAACCAACGAGACCAAGCCCCTGGCCGACGAATTGATGGAGGCGCTAAGCCGTTTCTTCGATAGTCGCGGCACCACCAGCAACGACACAGCCGGAAGACAACCGGAGAGGCGGCCGGGAAGAGGACTACCGACCTGCTGGGCCTGCGGTAAGAAAGGCCACCTGAGCAAGGACTGCGGTGATCGCCGCCGCCGAGGGTATCCGACGGGAAATCAGTCGTCTGAAAACCGCGCGGCCCAGGGAAACGAGTATTAGCCAGCCTTGGGGGGCAAAGGTTGGCTTGTGACAGTCGTCAAGCCCCGGCAGTCCAAGTGCGTGTGACGAAGTTACGGAGGGACAATAGCAGCCTGATGGTCGACGGAGTCATCAACGGAGTGAGCTGGCCCATGCTGATCGACACGGGAGCATCGAGGACCATCGTCAATCCCACTGTGATCCCGAAGTGGAGAGTGCAACCCACACAAAGGAACCTCCAGCTAATAACCGCGACCGGAGAGACCGCACCGGTACATGGCGAAGCATCACTGGAGTTCGTCATTGGTCGACGGGCGATAAAGCATCCAGTGCTTGTGGCTGACGTATCAAATGAAGTGATCATCGGACTGGACTTCCTGGACCAGAACAACATCATCTTGGATCTGAGTGCCAACACTCTGCACTTCGGAGGTGAGGAACTTGCTTTGCAACCTGCGCACGAGTCCATCACCGCACGACGAGTAAGGCTGAGAGAAGACGTCATCGTTCCCGCCAGGATGGAAGTCAGCGCTGCCGTAATTGTCGACGGAACTGCTGAGGGAGTGGCGGCTGTCATCGAGCCAAAATATGAGGACATCCAGACAAAAGGGTTGCTAGTTGCCAAGACCCTCATCAACACGACGTCTCGGCCGTACGTCCGCCTGTCCAACCTGAACGACTACGACATTACGGTTCACCGGGACACCAACCTAGCAGTCTGCGAGCCCGTTACCTGGATTGCCCGCATCACCGACACGAAGGACGGACACCTGCAGACGGACAACCGAAGAAGACGCACACTCCCAGAAGAACTACAGAAGCTGTACCAAGGATCCCAGGACCATTTAGACGAGGAACAATCACGCCAACTTCAGGACCTGCTACGCGAATTCCAGGATGTCTTCTCCGTGGGGAGCAAAGACTTCGGCAGGACAAGCTTGGTCCAGCACAGAATCGACGTTGGGGACAGCGCACCGATTAGGGCCCCGTTCCGACGTGTCCCGCTCGCCAAGCAAGCCGAAGTCGACCGGATGGTAGAAGAGATGAAGGAGCAAGGGGTGATCGAGCCATCACATAGTCCTTGGAGTTCTCCGGTCGTGCTTGTGAAGAAGAAGGACGGTTCCACCAGGTTCTGCGTGGACTACAGGCGGGTGAACGACGTCACGAAGAAGGACAGCTACCCTCTACCCCGGATCGACGACACGCTGGACACCATATCAGGGTCAAGATGGTTCTCCACCTTGGATTTGAAGAGTGGCTACTGGCAGGTGGAGGTCCACCCTAAGGACCGCGAGAAAACGGCGTTCTCTGTGGGCAGCGGGCTCTGGCAGTTCACCGTCATGCCATTCGGTCTGTGCAACGCCCCTGCGACCTTCGAAAGGCTAATGGAGTCCATTCTGAGGGGACTACACTGGAAGACCTGCCTGGTCTACCTAGACGACGTCATCGTTCTGGGGAGAAGCTTCGAGGAGCACTACAGCAACCTGAAGGAGATCTTGTTGAAGCTACGGGCTGCCCAGCTGAAGTTGAGCCCCAAGAAGTGTCAGCTCTTCCAGAAGCGGGGCCAGTACCTTGGGCATATCGTCTCCGAGGAAGGGGTGCGCACCGACCCAGAGAAGACCGCAGCTGTGAGGGAGTGGCCAGTCCCGAAGGACAAGTCCCAACTACGAAGCTTCCTGGGACTCTGCACTTATTACCGTCGCTTCGTGAGGGGATTCGCCGACATCGCCAAACCTTTACATCGACTGACTGAGAAGGACCAACTCTTCACGTGGACAGCAGAATGCCACAGTGCCTTCGAACAACTCAAGCAGGCTCTGTGCACCGCGCCTATTCTGGCCTACCCCAGACCTGGAACAAGGTTCATCGTCGATACCGATGCCAGCGACTTTGGCATAGGGGGAATCCTGTCGCAAGTAGTGGACGGCGAGGAGAGAGTAGTGGCCTACTTCAGCAAAGCCTTGTCAAAGCCAGAAACGAACTACTGCGTCACCAGGAAGGAGCTGCTCGCCATCGTGAAGACCATTGAACACTTCCACAAGTACCTGTACGGGCAAGAATTTCTCATCAGGACCGACCATGCATCCCTGCGGTGGCTCCTGAACTTCAAGCAGCCCGAGGGTCAACTCGCGCGGTGGTTAGAGAGGCTTTAACAGTATAACTTTGAGATTCAGCACAGGAAAGGCCAACTGCATTCTAACGCCGAAGCCCTGTCACGAAGACCGTGCCCCGAAGACTGCACCTTCTGTGCCCGAAGGGAGGAGAACACCGGGATACAGAGCCGAAGGACTACCGTGGAACTTCAAGGGAGCTGGAGCCGCGAATCTTTCACGCGGCCGCAAGCGGAAGATGATGACCTGGGACTGATAGCCGAATGGAAGAGGGCCTGTGTCCCCAGACCCGGGTGGAACATTGTGAGTGACTGCAGCCCAAAGTTTAAGTCCTACTGGGCTTAGTGGGACTCGCTGATTGTAAGGGATGGCCTCATCTGCCGTACCTGGGAGAGCACCGACGGGAAGACATCTCGAGAACAAGTCGTCGTTCCAAAGGCTATGACGGAGGAAGTCCTGAAGGAAGTTCATGGAGGATCATCTGGTGGACACCTAGGGATAAAGAAGACCCTGGAGAAGCTGTGAGAGCGGTTCTACTGGATCGGATGCCGAACAGACGTGGAGAACCACTGCGCGAGGTGCCACGATTTCGCAGCCAGCAAGGGCCCAGGACGAAGACGACGGGGTCCACTGAAGACCTACAACGTGGGCGGCCCCATGGAGAGAGTGGCCATCGATGTTGCTGGGCCATTCCCGTTAAGCGAGGCAGGGAACCGCTACATATTAGTCGTCAGCGACTACTTTACCAAATGGCCGGAGGCGTATCCGCTCCCTAACCAAGAAGCCGCGACGATTGCAGAGACCCTGGTGAAGGAATTCGTCAGCCGGTACGGAGTACCCCTGGAGCTGCACTCCGACCAAGGGAGGAACTTCGAGTCGCAGGTGTTCCAGAACCTATGCCAGCTGCTGGGAATCCGGAAGACAAGGACAACGCCGCTACACCCTCAGTCCGACGGGATGGTAGAGCGATTCAATCGCACCATCGAGAACCATCTCCGAATAGTTGTCAGCGAGCACTAGAGGGATTGGGACAAGCATCTTCCACTATTTCTCCTGGCCTACCGCGCCGCCGTGCATGAAGCCACCGGGTGCACACCAGCCCGGGCCATGTTTGGGAGGGAGCTTCGTCTACCTGTCGATCTTGCCTTCGGCCGACCTGGGAATGATCCGATCCCGGTAAGCCAGTATTGTCAAGAACTGGTCGACCAACTGGAGGACGTACACGCGTTCGCGAGGAGGAAACTGCGGATCGAGACCGACCGAATGAAGACCCGATACGACCAGCAGACGGATACCGGCGGATTCCACGAGGACGACCTGGTCTGGCTCTTCAACCCATTACGGAAGAAAGGCCTGTCACCCAAACTGCAGAAGTCCTGGGAGGGCCCGTACCGAGTCGTGAAACGGATCAAAGATGTCGTCTACAGGATCCAGCGGAGCCCGAGGGCGAAGATGAAGATCGTGCATCGAGATCGCCTGGCAGCCTACGGAGGGACACAGACGGACCAATGATTGATCGGGACGATCAGCCTTTTTAGGAAGGGGGGGTGGTGTTACGGCTGTGAGTTTGTGTCATCGCTCGCCGCTTGAGTCACAGATGCCCCAGGGGCTGGGCTGTGGCATGCCTCCTGTATTGCGTGTGCCTTATGCAACAGGGCTGCTAGACAAAGGGATAGTCCAGAAGATTCGTGACTGGACCAGCGATGGAAACCTCGAGAAGCCGTGGACCCTGGATGGATCTAGAACCATTTATTGAGTCACCGGCCTGCTATATAAGAGTGACCCGTGAAGCAGTTGTTGTTGTTGTGTTTTACGAGCTAGTGTGAGCGTTTATTCTGAGCGACAGAAGTGTGGTGACTTGCGAAACCCCTAGTGTAGCGGCGAGGTGAGGAACATACAGGGGACTGCCTGAGTGAGTGTGCTTTCACTGAGTGTCTGAGATATTGTGGTGTAGAAATCCAGTGACATTGTTTCTCCAGCGTGTGGACAGCGAAATAGCCTGCAGCAAGTGAACGTAAGTAATTGTGGTCGGTGAACATAAAAGAGAGGAGCAGGTAGTTTCTGTCAAGGCCACCGTACTCATTAGGACGGATTAACTTCTGTGATCTGTTGACAAGTGGAAGGGCCAAGAGCGCTCAAGGAAGAGACTTGAGGAAACTGGAATAAGGCTCCTAATTGCTTGTATTTGCTGACTAGTGTAATTTTCTGGCCACAATAAAGTTAATTATTTCTTTAAGCTGTAATTGGTGTTGTGCTTTGTACCCCCACCGTAATCCAGTTAACATAAGTGCCACTAGGGGGTGGCACGTAACAGTATTATACACGGTCAGGTGTATTCTATTATGTATACATTTATACGTTGAAGGCCCGGTCTGTTCCGTTCATTGCACGTCTGTAAACCATCAGACCACCCCGTAAGCAGTGACTCTTGATATGGGTATTGGTTGGAAATTGACAATGGTTACAAAAAAAAAAACAAAAAAAAAAAAACAAAGAAGACGACACACTGCAAAGGCTCACCGGTGGGATTCGAACCAGTGATCCCGTGCTTACGAAGCAGGGCTCTTACCGCTGCACCACGCTCACGTTGGATTCAAATTTGCGTACAACACACATACACGCCGCACTGTAATTGCAATTAATTAATTACTCGGAAACCGCTGAGAAACGCATCTTACTACTTGCACCTGGTATACGCATGGTCATGCCCTACACGTGTACTAAAGATGGTTCGAATCGGTGATCCATGCATCGTCAGATATTGTCAGATATTGCGTTTTACTCCCTTATGTTACTTGAACAGCGTACAGCTCAGTAAGTTGGGTTGCCTATGGTAACAGGAGCTTTAGAACATCAGATGTTCAGTCTAAACCCCTGATGTGTCGACAACTTCTCAGGCTTGGGTGTGCTGTGGGACGATAAAATCTAAAGACGAAAGCTTCGAATGACTGAATCTGCAGCTTTCTCCTGTAGAGTATATCGTCTCTCTACACACCCAAAACAGTGAAGTTGCCGACATCATCAGTTGTATACCCTGCATTTCTCCTTTTCTGAAGTTCTTGTTAATACAGCAGTTACAATTCTTTGTCCTTATCAATGAGTATAATAGAATAACCTTATTGATCTTAGTGATTAAAAGTTTTACAAATTACATTGCTCAGCCACCATCTTGAATATATGGCGGGGCTATTTTTCTTCCTCTGCCAAACAACGCCCATATATGGTTCTAAATTAATGCCAATTTGAGGTATCTTATCTCAAATATACGTATAGAGAGTTATTTGTTCGTTTATTTTATAGTTTCAAGAAAGCCGCTGCGCGCTGTATTAAGTGTGAGATTACCAGAAAATAACGGTAGCGAGATCTTCTGTATGTTACTCCTCTCTCACAAAATGTTGCGTTAATTGTGCTAGTACCCGACATCGTGAGTTATTGATATTCAAGTTAGGAGAATACGCCCAGCCACCACCGTGAACGTTTGGAGTCATTGTTCCTTTAACTTAGTCATAGAAAGCCGCTTACAAGTTTCTACATTACTGCTAATCATCGTTGTTATCTTATAAATAAATTGAGTTATTCATTATCTTATTTTATATTTTCACGATGTCAGCCATGCGTTGTATTCAGTGTGATATTCTTATGATTTAATTCAGCACTTCTTTCTTACTTAGTTTCGTTTTAATTGCGCAAATATATTCTAAATTATTCACAGCTACGTTTTAACAATACGACCAGACGCCACCTTAAAAATTAACAGTACCTGCTATTTTTCTTTAGGCATACGAAGTTACATATAGCAACCCTGACAATAATTTTCGTTACTGTAGTTCTAAGAGCAGAAAGTTCTTTAGTTTCAAAGTATGCGATTTTAAAATGGCTGCTGCATGCTATATTTAGTTTGATAAATTTGTCACCAACGCTACTGACGCCTCATCTACCAAGTATTGCCTTACAATAAAATACGGAGTTACTAACTTTTATACTTCAATAGTACGCCATTTTGAATCTATAGTCACTGTAACAACTTATACGTTCCTATTTTATTACTTAATTTTGTTATTAAAGCTCTTAGATACCGAGAGATATTAATTTATTTGAAAATTTTGAGATTGCTACATTCAGTGTGATAATCTTTTGACAAACGCTATTGAGAGCCCTTATGGACCCACCTCTTTGAGATTCGTCTTAATTATTCTATTTCATTCATTTCATTCTGAATTGTCGATTTTTAAGCTCTAATCGTTCGCGCAGCCGCCATTTTGAATACGTATGTTCTTTTTCCTTGGTCACATATACGGCCCTACCATGTCACTAATTTTCGTAACTGAAGCTGTTAAGTGGTGAGAGTTATTTATTTTTATAGTTTATAAATTCAAAATGGCGACTGCATGTAACATTAACGATCATAAAGCCATGACGTTGGTAGCAGAGGGTCCTTATATAACACTATCTGAATGCCAATCACTGTGAAAATTCGTTCTTTGGATCATAAGCGGAGGATTATAATGCTTGCATGATTCACACGGCTGCCATCTTGATGTTGATTAGCTGATGTATTTGTAGTTCGGCTCGTGTATATTTCATGTCAACTTTCATTTTTAAATAAAAATCGAAAGCAGGCTAAAAATATGGAATACCCTAGTAATTGCGACCCATCTTCAATATAGTTATGGGTTTTACATACCTTTAAAATACTGCGGATTTAAAGACCAACATATAGACGTATAGTCAAGCAGCCCCTAAATGTATCATTCAACAAACAACATATTCATTCACTTATTATTTTAATCAATCATGTTTTCAAGAAACTTTAAAGTAACAATGCATAGCATTTTAGAGATGGTTCAAAAATATGGGGCACTAAAGATAATATGCAATCTAAACATATTTCAAGCAATTACCTACTGTACATATTTAATGGTGAAAAATTCGAATCTGCAATATTTAAATGGGGCTCCTATTTAACATTTCTTAGTTGCCCCTGTCTCTCCCCTGTGGGTGACAGGGTGGTTTGGCCCCATTGCAACTATTCCTATTACATGAATCATTTTTTCGTACGATGCATTTTTTATGTCTCAAGTTAAATTAAACACAGAGTGGGAACTCCGATTGTAGCATCATCTATGATATTTAAAATGATGTTCCATAAAGTAGTGTATTTTCCCTGTACAACCCTGATCTGCAATAAAAATAGAGATTAGAATTTAAAATTTCAAAATTGTCCCCGCCATCCGCCTCTTAAGGATGGTTAATAGTTTAATTTTAGCATAAATAAGTGCCCCTTAAAATTATTAATATTTTATTTCGCATGGTGGACATTTCTCGAGATATTTGGATGAATTCAGAAAAATGGATCTTCTTATGCATTTCCCTTTATGGTTGGGTTATTGTTTATATATCCCGGCCACGAAGACTCTGAGCCCGTAATTAGCACTCTACAACAGAATAAGTATATTTATGCAAACAAGTCACCAGTAAAATGGTTTCCCACTGTGCGGCTGAAAATAACCACATGATAGCAGCATGAATGCGCAGAGGGCTGAAGAGTCAAGCCCACATGCTACTGAATCCGTATTTATTTTTCTCTTGTCCTTAGATACCATGCATGAATACAATAGAGAAAATCCTATTATCGTGCTCTATATAGCCACATTTGCATAACTACCATCATTATTATGATCTGAATTACACCACTACCACTTGAATATAATCATACATTCAATATACTGTAACCACCGTCTCAACTCTAACTTTATTTTATCACTATGATCATTAACTGAACACCCTAACTTAGAGAATCCGCTTCGTGGCGCAGTGGCTAGCATTCTTGACTGTCAGTGTGGAAGTCCGGGTTCGATTCCCAGCTCTACGAATAAATTTAATTCTAGTCTGACGTCTGGGACAGGCTACACTCAACCTTCTGAAGTAAATCTGACAAGTGGTGGGTTCGATTCCCAACTCAGCCATCCTGGAAGTGGTATTCCATGGTTTCCCCTTTTTACTCAAGGTGAATTCCGGGATGATTCCTAACTTAATACCACAGCCGCCTCTTTCCCAATCCTTACCTCAATTACAAACACACTCTACTACAGACACCACAATAACACATGTTAGTTATTGTTGCTTAAAGAGGAGGAACAGCGAGATCATGCCCCCCTCCCAATAACACATGTTGTCAGACAAATTAGGTACTGTCCATCCACCAGCTTAAGAACCGTGGCAGGAATGCAATGGGTCAGCTGGAGACAGATGGCCTCTGTATGAACGGCAATAGTGCCAACTTACTACTGACCCTTACGATTTCACAATTGAAACTAAACGAAAGTAGCAGTGAGTAACCATAGCGTGAATAACATCGGTGCTGAGTTGGCAATACCTGCAGCGGCACGTCCACTCAATCAACGCAGCTTGAATGCCTCTCCTCTTCCCTTCAGCCCCCTAAGACCATGAGCTGGTGGACGGACAGTATATTATATTTATAGAGCAAGAGCCTTCCCTAGTAATAGCACCGAGCTTCTCTTGGGCCGCGTGACGTGCGGAGACCGTTGAGTCAGCGCTACTTGACTAGCATCTACCGTTACACAACAGGGGGACGGGAATCGCTGATTACATTCCCAGCTGGCAAGATACCTTAGTTCAGGAGGTACTGTAGTCTGTCTCGTATCCCATATGATTATTAAGTACGTTAAAAAGTGTGAATGTGTAGAAGTAGTTGGGCGCTATGTTGTTGCTAGCGCCAGTGCTTTGCTCGACACGTGGCTACCCTCAGTGGCCCGTCCGTCACACGGCGACTGCAAAGCCCATTCTCTACGGAGGGCCATCACTTATATACCGGTATATATAGTATATATACAGGGTGTATCTTAATTATACCGACAAGAAAAATCAGGGACGCTCTGCGTGCTATGTAAAAGACGATGCCGCAATCGGATTGGCGGAGAAAATTTTTCCCTCCGAGAAAATGAGGTTACTTTGTTACTTCTGGGCGCACGATTCAAATCTACGAACTCGCCGTATTTGCTGAGCTAGATAGCAAGCCGCTGGCCATCGCTGTGCTTCAAGCTAGGGAAGGGAGTGTGATAGAAGGTGACAGAGATATGCTGGCGGGCATGCGCAAGTTTCCTCTATCGCCTCGGCTTGCCGCATGCCCGCCAGCATATCACTGTCACCTTCTATCACAATCCCTTCCCTTGCTTGAAGCACAGCAGTGGCCAGCGGCTTGCTCTCTAGCTCAGCAAATACGGCGAGTTCGTAGATTTGAATCGCGAGCCCAGAAGTAACAAAGTAACCTCATTTTCTCGGAGGTAAAAATTTTCTCTGCCAATCCGATTGCGGCATCGTTTTTTACATAACACGCAGAGCGCCCCTGATTTTTTGTCGGTATAATTAAGATACACCCTGTATATGTACAGATAGATAGATATATAGATATACACACACCCACGGTCATGGGGGTAAATGATCATGATACCTACGTCCCTGCCCCTCAAATGAAACAACAGTTCATTATCTACATTTATCTTATAATCATCATATCATTATCAAGAGAATCACCATCATTGACTACAATTTATTCTGATAATTATCAAAATTAGCAAACTTCAAATGGTTGGGAACTCGACGACTTACTTACTCGAACGTTAGTTAACGTAATATATCGCAACTGTGATAATTACCCTGCTATTTCGGCAAGCTGGGCAACAAGAATCAATTGCGAAATGTCCAACCTCCATAGCGGTCTGTGTCAACTTAGGTGTCATTGGGGGATTTGAAAGCGAACAATTGAGTCACTTAAATCAAGTGCATGATTAGATCCATGAATTCCCCTCCCTCAACTGGATCAAGCTGGCTTCCGGCCAGCTCGCAGATCTCTTGATTTATTTGATGTATTTAACTTACTGAGTTAGGATAATGGTCACGGATTGTTTAATAGTGAGCGTGTTGTCTTCCAGGTTTATGACATGGCATGCTTCATATTATTCTTATAATAATAATAATAATAGTAATAATAATAATAATAATAATAATAATAGCCTCCGTGGCTTATGTGGCAGCACGCCGGCCTCTCACCGCAGGGTCCGTGGTTCCAATCCCGGACACTCCATGTGAGATTTGTGCTGGACAAAGCAGAGGCAGACAGGTTTTCCTCCGGGTACTCCAGTTTTCCCTGTCACAATTTCTTTCCAGCAACACTCTCCACTATCATTTCATTTCATCGGTCATTCACTTAATCATTGACCCAGGGGAGTGTGACGGGCTTCGGCAGCCGGCACAGTTCATACCCTCACCGCTTGATGGGGGCTTCATTCATTCCATTCCCTGACCCGGTCGGTTGACTGGAAGCAGGCTGTGGATTTTCATTTTTCATTATTATATAATAAGTATATTATTATTATTATAATCATCATTATTGCCTCATTTAGGTGCATAGGTAATGATGTATGCATTTGTACATACAATACTATTGAAATTGGTGCTTCGATGGGAATTGTACACACATCAAAAAAAGTTTTGCATCACCTCGGTTCCCAGATCTCCGGCATATAGACGTTGACTGTGTATATTGTATCAAAGATACAGTCCCTTTGACTGTTCATAGATGTCACTAAAACTGCTCAAAGATGTAAACAACCATGCATGAGCAGGGCCTATTAGACGGAGGGGGTACGACAGCCGATCAGTTCCAGTCATTCCACCAGGACGAAGGTACGCTGCTCATGTTGTCTGTAGTTCTACCATGCCTAGAAGGTCAATACCGCAGTTCGATCGCGTCCGCATTGTTACTTTGTGTCAAGAAGGGCTCTCAACAAGGGAAGTTTCCAGGCGTCTCCGAGTGAACCAAAGCGATGTTGTTCGGACATGGAGGAGGTACAGAGATACAGGAACTGTCGATGACAGGCCTCGCTCAGGCCGCCCAAGGGCTACTACTGTACTGGATGACCGCTACTTACGGATTGCCGCTCGGAGGAACCCTGACAGCAATGCCACCATGTTCAATAATGCGTTTCGTTCAGCCACAGGACGTCGTGTTTCAACTCAAACTGTGCGCAATAGGCTGCATGATGCGCAACTTCACTCCCGACGTCCATGGCGAGGTCCAGCTTTGCAACCCCGACACCATGCAGCGCGGTACAGATGGGCCCAACAACATGCTGAATGGACCCCACAGAATTGGCATCACGTTCTCTTCACCGATGAGTGTCGCATATGCCTTCAACCAGACAATCGTCGGAGACGTGTTTGCAGGCACCCTGGTCAGGCTGAACGTCTTAGACACACTGTCCAGCGAGTGCAGCAAGGTGGTGGTTCCCTGATGTTTTGGGGTGGCATTATGTGGGGCCGACGTACGCCACTGGTGGTCATGGAAGGCTCCGAAACGGCTTTACGATACCTGAATGACATCCTCCGACCCATAGTGCAACCATATCGGCAGAATATTGGAGAGGCATTTGTCTTCATGGACGACAATTCTCGACCTCATCGTGCACATCTTGTGAATGCGTTCCTTCAAGATAACGACATCGCTCGACTACAGTGGCCAGCATGTTCGCCAGACATGAACCCTATCGAACATGCCTGGGATATGTTGAAAAGGGCTGTTTATGGACGTCTTGACCCACCAACCACTCTGAGAGATTTACGCCGAATTGTCGTTGAGGAGTGGGACAATTTGGACCAACAGTGTCTTGATGAACTTGTGGATAGTATGCCACGACGAATACAGGCATGCATCAATGCAAGAGGACGTGCTACTGGGTATTAGAGGTAGTGGTGTGTACTGCAATCTGGACCACAAATGCTGCAAGTCTAGCTGTATGCTGGTACAACATGCAATGTGTGGGTCTCATGAGCAATAAAACGAGCTGAAATGTTGTTTGTGTTGATCTCTATTCCCTTTGTATTTAAAGGTTCCGGAACTCTTGGAACCGAGGTGATGCAAAACTTTTTTTGATGTGTGTATATATTTGAGACTGCCTTCGCGGCGCAGCGGTAACGTTCAAGCCTTCTGTTCTGGATTGAATCTTGCCGCAGTCAGTTGGCATTTTTAAAGCGCGGAAATGCGATAGAACTGTGTCAATTGAGTTACTGGCACGTTAAAGATCTCATCCGGGACAAAAGTCCGGTGCACTGGTGTCTCTAAGAGCCTAATTAGTTTAAAGGGACCTAAACCCAATAAAATAATTATTTTTATTATTATTTTTAAAATTAATAAGATTATTATTTATTTTGAAGCCCTGACCACCTCCTTATCAATATTAGAATTACAAATGTCCACTTTAGTACAGACACCAAAATAAAATGTTTTCATTCTACTTTCCCATGCACCTTAGTGATGGGGTTTTGATGACCACGGTGACCCATGCCTTCAAATATACAACAACAACAGAAAAATTAATTGTTTGACCGTGTAAACTATGAAAGTAGTCTAGGCGTGTTTTACCAAGTATGTTGTCTCTTGCCCTGGTGCATGTCTTTGAAATTGAAATTGAGAGCAGACAGTGACCAAGTTAACCGCTCTCATCCGGACCGTGCACTACTCAACCAGATCAGTAGCCTGTACAATACTATCTGAACTTAACATCTAACAACAATCACACATTCACACTAAGCAAGCAAATTTGGAGGTCAATCACCACTTTTAGTATCATAACAAAATATCACATATACTATAACTAGCAAATAATGCCTAGTTACATTATTTTAACTAACTTACTAGTGCAACTAAATACGTGTACATATTGTTAATACTTTCACCCATACTTTAAGACATAGATTTATTAGCCAAAGTTTAATGGATCTGATGATGGTCATCCAAGTGTATTTATTAATCTCACGTAACATTTTTTTTCAGGAGTAGGGAATAACTCATCACAATTGGGTACAATCGTGTTGACCGACTGAAAAACATCAAATTTCGATCTTTTAGATCTCTATCTAGTTCAATGAACCAGACCCATTTGGGTTTCCTCCCCTGAAAGTACGTAATGATGCGGCTGACCTGTCTCGCAGGGCTCATTCGCTTCACATGTCCATAAAAGTTAATCCTCCTTTTTTTATTTTTTTATTTTATTATTATTATTAATATTATTATTATTGCTATTATTCTATAGTAGAAGTAGTGTTGAATACTAATCAATTGGAATCCTAACAAGGGGCCAAAGAAATGTTTCTTTATTGCTTAACTCCATAAAAATATACACAACGTTAGTACCTTGAAGCTGGAGAAATTCTTAAACACTGCCAGGAAGTTAATGTGAACATTGTGTCACTTGGGCAAGAATGTTTGCTCAAGCTCCCGAGTTGTAAACGTCAAGCATTATGAGACGTGGAAATCACATGTTGTGCTTTATGTACGCACTCCTACTGCTCTGAAAGCAATAGTCATGATTTGTGGTTATGTTTATGAAGGAGTTGTCTTAACTCATTCTGCGCACCATGTTCTGTGTTCTAAATGGATGGAGTGAGTTCGTGAAAACGGAAGGTAATTACAATACTAGGTAGAAATGTATTCATCCATCAAACCACATTCGAAATTTACCATGACATTTCTATCTCTCACAAAAATGGAGAATTCTCGACAAAGTTGAAAAATATTCAAAACTTCTATTTAAAATACAAACTGAGGACATATACCGAGATAATTATGAAGCACATGGAAGTGTTGTATCAGGCTTACCAGTTCTCACACGATGCTGTTAAATGTGATACCTATTATACTTGTTCCAAGCCCTTCGTTAGAATAGCAGTACAGTACATTATTAGGATAATATATAATATTATTATTATTATTACGAGAAATAAAAGGATTTCCATGAAATGTATGCAAATCGTACTAAACTCATTTTTTCTCGTCGTAGTCTTCCTGCTTATTCCCATTAATATTCACGTCTATATAGGTACTATACTTTTTAATCTTACGCACGCTCATTGCCGTTGTTCTTAACCTCGTCCTTGGTTTCTTTTTCTCGTTTTCGTTCTCATTCCCTTTTATCTTTCCGTTCGTAGTCTCATTTTCTCCCTCATTCTCGTTCATCTACCGGATCTTGTTATCTGCTTCGTTGTCGTTTTGTCTTGTTCTCGTTCTCATTCGCGTTCATCTTTCTGTCCTTGTTATCAATATTGTTATCGTTCTTTTTTTGTTCTCGTCCTCACTCTCGATCTTGAACTCCATCTTGTTCTGGTTCCTTTTCTTATTCTCGTTATTGTTTATCTTTCCGTTTTTGCTCTTGTTCTTATTCCCGATTCCGATTTGTCCCTCTTTTACACTCGTCCTAATTTCTCGGTCTTAAGCACGTTCTTATTCTTGTTCTTTACCCTATTCTCCTTCTTATTCAAATCTATTTTCAGATATGGAACCAAATCCATTGGTTTATAAAAAACAGATCGTTTTGAGCTCATGAATTCTTCATACGTGTGTCCATATTCATGGCTAAGAGCATAGTCCACTTGCCTTTGATCCTAAGAGCCCAGGGTCCGATCCCCGGATGGATCATGGATTTTTTACTTCAAACTGTCAACTCTCCTTGCTAGTAACTGGGTGTTTGAGACGTCTTCAAGATTAATTCATCATTATCACGGCACGTTGGGTGCCCAATGGGTTTCAACTTGAAAGATCTCCCTTCACGGAGGTCACATGCCTGGTATATTATTTAAGAAAGCTTTCCAGTAAGTCAACACAAATTGTGGCCAATTACAATAGGCGGGAACACAAGTATTTATACATCCTAACCTGAACGAAATATTACATAAGATATTTATCGCAAAATAATACGCTATTATAAACAAGTCGTTCCGTGAAGATCTAAATAGCCTAATTTCATATATCCTACAGATCTACTACGGACACGAGAAATGAAAACGAAATTTAAAAAATTGCACAGCCGCCATCTTACAGTTCTCATAACATTCCTTTAAATTAGACATCAATATATTAATGCTTGTATGAAGGTACACCGTGCCAAGTTTCACAGCGGTCGGAGGGAAAGTCGCGAGGAATATCCAATTAAATGTTTAAATTTCGCGTCGCCACCATGTTGGTTTTGTGCTCACCAGGTTATTGAATGATCCATAGGTGAACTTATGCTAATAGTCTTTATCAACATACACAATTTCAGTTTGATTACGGTTATAGATTCGGAGATATTGGGAACCGTTTAAATATTTCGGATGGTCGCCATGTTGGATTGTTATATGTGTAGGCCATAGGGTTATGTACCATTAGATGAAGACTATTGTGTAGGTTCAGTATTCAAACATTCACTTCGATCGCATGATTAGGACATTTAAATTTACAATTTCGCACAGCCGCCATCTTCAGGGTTGAATTTCCACTGGATGTCAGTAGATTAAATTTTATATGAATATTTACCGTACTAAGTATCACTGAGCTCGGATGAAAAGTCACGAGAAAAATCCATTGAAACTTCACTTGGCCGCCATGTTGGTTTTGTGATCACTAGGTTATAATAGGTCCCATAGGTGAACTTAAGTCAATGTTCGTTTTGTACGTAACAGGTTTATGAACGTCATATACGAAATGAACTTCTAGTAGTGCCCTTTATCACCGTACGAAATTTCAGGGTGATATCTGTTACTGTTGCTGCGATATAGAATGCCAGTGAAATATTTCGCGCGGTCGCCATGCTGGATTGGTGACACGTATTAAGATTTGAAAGGCACGGTCCATGTCGGACATGGTATTAGTATGCACTTGCCGAGTTTAATTTAAATCGCTTCGGCCGTTTAGATTTTATTGCGGGGAGGGCACACACAGATGCACACACACACATACACACACGGACAAGAGGTGATCTCATGAGCCTATTTTCTTCATAAATGAAAATAGACTAAAATGGGAGTGGGGATAGGTAATTGTATGACATATTAAAGCCCCGTCACTAGCAGTAAATATTAGATTGAAATCTTAGAATAGCACCGTATACGTGCAGTAGACCTACACTAAATTCTAACAGGTCAGCTGGAGAGGAACGGAAATTCGCAGACTATTTTTAGAACAATCTAAGCAAGACCTTGAATACCTTTCAGTATAGTTAAATTTCTACTAATTAACATCAAATGCACATACGCCGCACAAGTAACACGAACAATCTATTATGGATTCCACCAAATATCCCTTCCTAATTGATTGTCTGTCAAATAGCCTATATCCCGTCATCGCGCTGTCACTGATTTCACCTTTCCTGTACGTTTTGTAAGGTAAAAATAAATGAATGAATGAATGAAGTCTTGATAATTCAAATGCACAACAATCTGTAATTTTGTTTAAAATTCGCAACCTTGCTCTAAAGAAACCTAGAATACCCTAGAGCACATTAGGTGGGACTATGTGGTCTCGTAGCGCAGCACGAGTTGACAATCAAAACTTAGCACTTTTGTGACCACACTGTATCAATATAGTCACATTAGGCCACAAGTTTTCGATCATCAAGCGATCATCGTCGGATTTTTTATTTTTGCAGTAAATTTATTGTGTGACTATTAGTATTTTTCATTGGATTTTGTATTTTGCTCAGGGATTCCATTACGTGTCACGTTCTTAGTTGATTTTTGGAACTTCATTTCTTTTCTTGTAATTAGGACATTCGAGAGGGTTAACATAACTTCAATTTAGGGGAGATCATTATTTATTTATTTTTATTTTATTAGCTATGCGGACTGGCCGATTTTAAACCCTCCAAAAGCAGGAAAGGGATTTGTTCTGCTTGAATAAAATTTTAACGAATTTTACTTAAAAGAGTGGACTGTTTATTTCTAGCTTTTCTTTTTATTTGGGGGTGTGATTCCTCGACATGTCACTGACTTATCTCTCGCTACATCCAGATACCTGGAGTTTATTGGTCTTCTGCCGGAGCTGGTCTGAGGACACATGCCATCCCCTCAGTGTGTTGGCCTGAAGGGTAAGGAGGTCGGGAATGCTATCAGCTACATATAGTCCCCCGACGATCTTGTCTGACGGGCACAGTAAGTAAAAGGGCATACCCTCCAATACAGACCATTATAGCAGCCATATAACGTACCAACAAGTGTCAGTAATTGTGTAAGCAAAGTGGCTTGCATGCTGAGATGGCGCAATGGCGTGACTACCCCAATTATCTTGGTACAGTATCTGAGATGGCTGGCCAGTTACCCATTCCCATTCATCCTTGCCTTTTAACTTCAACTATTATTAGTGAAGCATGTGTGATGATGCATCTGCATTGGACAGTACTCAACTGTGTTTGAATTCCTCGTTCAGCGTAATAATTCCGTTGTAATGTACCAAATTGCAAGACTTAGGTAGGTCGTGCGACTCTGGAGGCTGGCTTATTAAATAGATAATAATTCCGATAATCGGAGGAAAATACAGGTGTCTAATCCGACCACTCATATGCTGATCGTAGACAAAATTCTTGAACAGGCATAGTCTCCTCTACCTACAGGAGATGATACGGGCAAACTGTTATCAGGAAGGGATGAAGAAGGCACGCTCTACAGTGGAGCGATTGTGCTAATATGAGTAGCTTTCTAATAAGATATATTGGGATGTTCATATGTAATGCCGTGTTTTATGTTTGGTGTTTTATAAGATAGAATTACACTTTTCTTTGGTCGCCAATGCTATTTAGGCCATGACTAGAATTGCGTATATGCGAGAATGTATCAGTCGCCAGTTGTTCATACACAATCACGAATGGAATTTACAAAGTTGGAGGTAAGGGTCCTGCTAAAGCACTACTGGAAACAAGATTACAAATCTGCTGACACGGCTCGATGAATATGTGAAGTGGAAAGAGAAGATGTAGTTAGTGAGCGTGTGGCACAACGATGGTTCCAACGTTTCAACACTGGAGAAGAAAACACTACACATTTACCGCGTTCTGGAAGACCTAAACTATGGGATATTTGGAAGAAAATCCGCAAAGAAGTACTTATAGGCTGTCAGAAGAACTTGGTGCATCAAAAGATATCATACATCGCCAGATTAAGAAACATGGAAACTCAGACAGATGGTGTAGATCTGTAGCTCATGAATTGACCCCTGAACAGGCTCAACGGAGAGTGGATATCTGTCGTCAGCTTATCAGTAACCCCATGGATATGAGATTTATCAGGAGAATTGTCACATGTGATGAAAAATGGGTCTATTACCGCAACGCTGACGCCTCGAAACAGTGGCTTAGTCCCCGTCAACCTGCCAAAGTCATTGTGAATAAGAATCGGTTCGGCCCCAAAGTGATGTTGTGTATCTGGTGGAATTTTGAAGGAGTGATTCACTGGAAGTTTGTTCCAAACGGGATTGCAGTCAATGCGGCTTTTATTCTCAACAACTGGAACGAGTTCATGAAATTTTCAGACGGAGATACCCAGCATTAGTTAACCGAAATAGAGTTCTCTTGCAGCAGGACAATGCGAGACCTCATACTGCACGAACAACCATGGCAAAAATTCAGGAATTGAGAGGAGTCGAACTGCTACCACAACCAGCATACAGCTTGATCTTGCATCTTCAGATTACCATATTTTTCGATCCATGGCCCATTTCTTGAATGGAAGAAATTTCGATAACGTTCAAGCTGTGGAAGTGGCTCTCGCTGAATTCTTCACATCAAAACCCAGAGACTGATACCGTCGCGGGATAAGAAACCTCGCTAAAAGATACAGTAGAATCTGATGGTCTCTAATTTGAAGAATAGTTTAATCTCTTGTGAGAAATCTTTCAAAATAAAATTTTCTTTAAATAACGACATTACTTATGAGATAGCCCCTTTATGGGGTTTGAAGCCATTTTTCAGTGTTGCCTTAGTAAACAAAAGTGTGGTGCTTTTCAGTCTGTCAACACGAATGTACCCAAATGAGTTGGGTTATACCCTAATCCTGAAAAAAAATACCTGAGATTAATAAATACACTTGGATCCAGTGAGGAAACCACAAACTTCCTTCCTAACAGATAGAACAGAATTTATGCAGTCCAAAAGGAAGATCAGAGCAATTTAATTTAAAAACTTCGAATTACTTTTTCGATATGTTGACATCTTCCGAATGTTCGCTGGATCAAAGAGTGTACGATCACGAGGTCTGCTAACAACAAGAGCAGACTGTACAGAATAATGGGTTCGATAATGTAATCCTCTTTGAAACATATCCAAGAGAGGGTATATGCACAGTTCCCTCAAGGCTATCCTCGATCAAAGGACGTTACGTGAGACAAGAGTTTTCCTTTATTTGCTGTCGCGCTCCTCCGTGTTAACAAAACACACGTCATGCCGCTGCCAGAATCAGGCATTCACCAGGTGAGATCGCAGTGTTTCTCGAACACCGGGTGTTAGTCTATATTCTACAGGGCCAGATGATTATTTGACGAACGTGAACATAAATGAATTTCCCCATTTCTCTCTTATTCAGAAAGATTGGCATGAATTCAATTTAGTCTCCGATTTGTAAGTACTGTTTACCACAATGGAGATTCAAAGACAGTCCTTACTAATTCCAGGGCTGGCATGCGAAACGAAATGTAAGGCTGTGAGGGCGAAAATATTAGAATTTCACTGTGAGCGCGATATTCAGGAGCGAAATTATGATTGCCGGCGCGAAATTAAATCGAAGCGAAACTTAATTCGATGCGAAATTATATTGTGCCATTGAATAAAATTTCGCTCCCGAAATGAAATAAAATTCGTTACAGACTTTAAATTTCGCTCCCGGAGTGAAATAACATTTGTTACAGAATTTTAATTTCGCTCCCGGCGTGAATTAAAATTCGTTACACATTTTAAATTTCGCTCCCGGCGCGAAATAAAATTCGATACAGACTTTTAATTTCGCTCCTGGCCCGAAATAAAATTCGTTCCAGACTCTCATTCCCAAACGGTATTTAGTTTCACCCCCAGACGTGAATCTAAAGTGCATGGGACATTTCATTTCGTTATTGAATTTAAAATATATTCGTTTCGAGAGTTAAATGCTCGGTACGATGTTCAAAGTGCCGATGTTGGCAACAGTAGGCTATTAGCGTAGACAGCTACAGTGACAATACAAGCAATTTATATGATATAAAGAAAGCATTTAACTGATGGTGCACACGTGAGGAAATAAATAAATAATAATAATAATAATAATAATAATAATAATACATCCTTAATTTGCACGCTCTATGAGTTCTAACTGTCGTCGCCAGGTGCCGGTTGCAGTGGCAGTTACTAGCCAAGTTCGCAGCTAGGTGTCCTTGATGGTAGCATTTGGTAGAAAAAGTAGGAACTACTTGAAATTGATCGTTTGTAGTCCTTACGTGAATTACAGATAACACACACTAATACAGCCATCACAATTAACACCTGTTATCAGACAGATTCTACACACACCCAAAGTACACGGTGCTACATGACCGCGTAGTTGGAGCCCCTAAACTTAGAAACCAACCAACCAAGGACACTTTGTAAATTTACCCAAAAAGTAACTTAGATAGATTTCTGTACATAATTCAGAAAATAAGCGTAGCTCAACTTAAGCGATGACCTCTCATTTCAATCATTTTCTACACTTATTTTCTTATATCGTGTCTACTAATCAATTAATCGATTCTTCGGTTATTCGATTAATCGATTCGTCGAATAATCGATGGCAGGGTTGTTCGATTATTACCAGCTCTAATGAAACATCGATGTCATATGTGACTGTGGGCAATCTGTCTGATTACTTGTGTCATTGTGATGGTTGTACTAGTGCATGATTGCATTTCTTGTGATAGGGATTTGGATTTTGTAGGAGGCGGCCGTGGCCTTACTTCTGGTGCCATCCCTACATTTGCCTGGAGTAGAAGGGGGAAAACACAGAAAACATTTCTTGAGAGGCCGGGTAGGAATCAAACCCACTTCTTCTCAGTTCTCCCTTACGAGGCTGAGTATATCTTACTCCGTTCCAGACCTTGGAGGATAATTAGATTTCTTGGCAGAGTGGGAAATCGAACCTGGGTCTACGCACTGACAGCCAGTATTTTCTTTTTAAGACAAGGATATCATTATCCCACCAGTTGGTCTCTAATTTTAATAATTAAAATTTAGACAAAAGAACGAGGCACAATGTAAAATATAAGATTTATGACTCCTTTATAATCAGATAATAATAATAATGTTATTGGTTTTACGTCCCTTTTAGTTACTGAGGCTTTCTCAGACGCAGGGTTGCCGCAATTTTGCACCGAAGGGGATCGTTAGCGTGCTATTCTGACACGGCTTCCTCACATTTACGCACCTACACATGCCAGCTAACTGTGAATGGATTAAATCTTGCAACGTTGGGACCAGCAGGCAAGAACGTTATCGCTGCATCACGCAGCCTGTCACGCTTTTGATATAACACCCGTGGATGAAAAACTAGATCGAAATCGAATCATGGACCTTTCGGACCAAAGCCTTACTTACTAATAAATTAGCCAAAGAACGCGTCGGGCTTAGGATTAAATGAATGATGGAGACGTCACATACAGACACACAAAGTACATGGAGCTTCATGAAACAAAACAAATATGCTGCACATTCATATAATAGAACAGGAATGGATGCTTTAAGTAGGTTTTTAGCGATGCAGGTATAAGGTACCACATCAATAAAACCAAAATAGTACATTATGCAACGAGCCTATAATGGCAATAATTAAGACACGAGTATGTTTATGAAACAAGCGTAAGCGACTTTCATAATTTCCATACGAGTATCTTAGTTATTGCCATTATAGGCGAGTTGCATATGACTGTTTATGTTCGACGATAATTATAACTTTATTTTATTTAATTTGATGTTCGAACAGAAATATTCATAAATATCTGTCGAGATTCAGTCACAAAAATTTAGTGATCGGAGTGCAAGCACTGAGTTTGCTCTCTTTGCTTCCCAAGCTCGCTGACCCACGCACCACGCATGCGCTCTGTCTGCTTGGCAATTCCATATGTTTACAGCCTGCCGTATGAAAGAATGCCCTGTGTAGAAATTGGAGTTGGGGATATTAAGGTACAGTGCTATTTCTTTTCTCATATTCGCCCGTTTATTTACACGAAGATATGGGACGGTGCACTTTCCATTCCGGTGATTTTGTCTTTTTGTTTGCCATTATAACTTTAATGGTTGATCGGATATCTTTCACATTGTCAACTTTCAAACCATGTAATCCGACATGTTGGATTCAAGTTGGAAGCTATCAAGTACCTAATTGGTCACACATCATACATCTTGAGCTCTGATGTGTTGGAGAAACTGTACCATAATGAAAACTTGTACTAAAATGAGCCGCATTAAAGTGCAGTTTTCTGACATATAATAGTCAGAGTCGAACATAAATATTAAGTAGGACGTGTAACAAGTAAAACTCAGGGGAATAGTGGTCTAATCTATCATTCTTGGAGGCGATTAGAGGCGTAACTATGGGGGTTGATTAGGGGGGATCAATCCCTCCCCCTCCCCTTCCAGAGCCAAATATTTTAAAACACGTAATGTGCTGAAAATTTTATT
The DNA here is from genome assembly GCA_946902985.2 of Meconema thalassinum. NCBI lineage: Eukaryota > Metazoa > Arthropoda > Insecta > Orthoptera > Tettigoniidae > Meconema > Meconema thalassinum. Next base: position 1,072,638,455 of record OX336389.2, read on the forward strand.
TTGATAAAAGGAAGCCAATTTTCGGATTAATGACAAACGCTTGGATTATAAACGTTTATAATTTGAGAATATTTATATTTACTTGTGTAAAATATTTAGTATTGGGCCAACCAAAACTGTTCATTTCCGAGCGTTTGAACATTGACAGGTGCAAATGCTATCGACATCAAACACAAAAACGTGTAGGCTTGCTTTCATTGATTGTCTTATTTTGACCCCCGCCCCCCGCACAAAGCAAGAAGCAAAACCAAACGCATGACCAAAACAGAAAGCAAAGGAGCAAAATTAAAAAAGGACCAAACGCAGAAAGAAATGCAAAACCAAAAACAACAAACACAAATCAAAAACAACAAACACAAAGCAAAAATCAACGTAGAAAACAACAAACACAAAACCAAAAACGAAAAAACAGAAAGCAAAAGGCAAAATTAAGAAACAAAAGCAAAAGCAGACAACAAACACAAAGCCAAAAACAACTAACACAAAGCAAAAGAAACAACGTAGAAAACAACAAACACAAAACCATAAACGCAGCTTGATCAGATTTGTCTCCGCTCATTTCCCTACAGAAGCAAATCCTCGTTACGCCACTGGAGGCGGTCACTGCTCTCGAAATGTAATGTACAGACTGTCCTCTGCACTAATAGCAACATTAATCAACTACTACGACCTATTAAAATCCTTAGTGCCTCTTCACACAGCGTCAACAGCACTCCACACAGCTGTGGCAAAGTTTATATCGGATAAACTGAACTTCTCTTTGCTGTGAAACCACAGGAACATACGGGATATAGTCAGGCAATATCAAACATATTGAACAACCCGTCCCGTGGCGTAGCCGCGCTCGTTAAATCGTGCACCACGGCTGCGAGGGTAGCTGCAGAAAGTCCGGAGACCGTAGGTTCGAATCTTGGCGCTGACAGCAGCTATCCTAAGTGTGGATTTTCTCCGAGTTTTTCCACACTCCCTCCAGGCAAATTACTTGACGACCCTGGGCACCTACTTCATCCCTGTCCCTTATACTGATGCGCACACTACTACAGCAATACAAGTTATCAGCCAACTTCAACAAACACACCCAACAACACGGGGCTGATGACCAAGAAGTCCCAAGCCCCTCAAATGAATTAACAACAAAAATAATCGACGAAATAAATGTTCCAATCCCTGTTATCCAAACGGATCAGCCATCCGGTGGATCTTTTAACACGAGACTTCCTACGGGATTTGAAGCCGAATCTACTGTATTTCGCGTAGTTTCTCTTTCCGGCGGTACCAAAATAGTCTACGCTCAAAGAGATTAGGGTTGGGAAGGAAGTAGCCTTAGACTTAAGTTTAATTGTCCTGAGTAGAAGTGGAAAACAATTTCTAGGACGGCTGGGGCGTGAATCTAACCCACGCCTGTTCAATGTTTCCTCACGAGGCAGAATGTACCACGTTCCAACTCTGAAACAAGAATTACATTTCGAAAACATGGCGATTTAGCTCTGTGGACTTGGGTGTGTTTGGGAATTTGTCTGATAACCTGAGTTGTTGTGATGGTTGTATTACTGAGTGCATTTGTAAATCAGGTAAGGATTGGAAAGGAGGCAGACGTACCTGAAGTTAGGAATCATCCCGGTATTTGCCTGGAATAGAAATGGGAAACCAGGGAAATCGACTTCCAGTTAGGCTGATTTATTTATTTATGTATTTATTTATTTATTTACTTATTTAAAGTGAAGGGGTTAGTGCCCCTTTTGTTGTACATAATCTGCTCTCTTACATAAAAATACAGCATGGTCAACACTCATTATCAATGTATATTTACACTAAAACTACACATAAGTTTTCTATGTAATTCCATAATGCAGTTACCACGGTCTCGTTATCCTCTTTATTTGTCACTCTACAATATTGTTCTGAGTTTTGTCTCAAACGTCTGGGTGCATCCAGTTCCAGCTCTCAGATTAAGTTTCGTGGTAAAGCCGAGCATCGAACACAGATTATTTTGGACCGGAGTCTCAAAACATGACTCAGGACCACACAAGGCGGTAGGGGGGAAGTCCGTCTGCAAATGAGTTGATGAGAATTGTAAGGAACCAATTGCACATTTTGTACACAATTATCGATGTCAACGTTACCTGCAGAGCTGCACTGACGCAGTTGGAAATTACGGTATATTAAAGGGTGGTAATACGCAATCTGCTATTAAAATAACTCATCCAGTGGCCACAACAAATCGCTTATAAGGCATACATGGTTAAACGATAAACTCATAAAATTAAGGATATAGTTTCCAATATTGCGTGTTTGGACCAAGATTCAATCGCATTCCTTTTCTAGTACCGCAACGCAACATGATTCAAAATGCATTAATTTCCATTATTTGTTAACGAACAAATAAATATAGAACAGAAGTACTGCGTGCACATACGAGTCAAAACAAACTGTGTGTTACCGACGTATTCACCGTTCAAATACAATAGATTGGCAAGTTATAGATTCTGCTGTAGGCCTAACTTCCTATCTGTAACAACTGATTTGGTATATTGGCTTTCACGGCCAGTGAATTAAAACTCAGCAATTCTTCTACGTTTGTGCCGTGTCTTGTGTGGCGTTTCGCCTTGGACACCATTTGGGCTCATCAGTGGGCTCTTGGTGTCCCCGCCTGGACCCCCACAGGAGTAGCGAACTGCGCGCAACCTCCCTTCTATGAAGCGCACCTGCGTCTCTTTACTGCGTGAACAAAAAGCTCAAGCAGCCAATACCTCCCTATGAAGGCCTCCAAAAAGATGGTATATTGGCTTTCACGGCCTGTGAATTAAAACTCAGCAATTCTTCTAGGTTTGTGCCGTGTTTTGTGTGGGGTTTCACCTAGGACACCAAGCTGGCTCATCAGCGGGCTCTTGGTGTCCCCGCACCATCTTTTTGGAGACCTTCATAGGGAGGTTATGGCTGCTTGAGCTTTTAGTCCTCGCAGTAAAGAGGCACAGGTGCGCTTCATAAAAAGGGAGGCAGCGCGCAGTTCGCTACTCCTGTGGGGGTCCGGGTGGCGACACGAAGAGCCCGCTGATGAGCCAGCTTGGTGCCCTAGGCGAAACCCCACACAAGACACGGCACAAACTTAGAAGAATTGCTGAGTTTTAACAACTGATTTGTTTGGTTTCTGATTGAGATTTGAGTGAACTCATTTATTCTTTAACAGAAATAGAAGAAGGAATCCATATAAAACCGCAGTGTATTGGAAATCGTTTTATGCAGTCTGGGGTGTATTCATTGTAGAGAAAATAGTAATGCAGAGAATGGAGGCAGTTCTTGGATTAAGAACTGATGGCATGTTTGTTTGTTACGAGTATCATAATGATCCATGTTTGTAGTTAGCACTGAGGCCCCCTCTGCTTCCACACCTGTCATTTTGACATCGTTGAACACTTAATCTAACCATCGTCTCCTAGATCTACCGCTGATTCTATTGCCCTCTATAGCCGAACTCATTAACCTCTTAGGTAATTTCTCCTGCCCCATTCCCATCACATGGCCCCACCATCTGAGTCGGTTCATACGTACAGCATCATCTAACGTGTTCATTTCTAACTTAATCCTAATGTTTTCAAGTACCCTCCTGCCATTGCTCCCATCTATTTTCCGCTGTAAATCATTCGTGACACCCTCACATCAGTTACCTCCAGCTTATGTATGAGATATCCTGAATCCACCCAGCTCTCACTTCCATACAGCAAGACCAGTCTAAATACTGAGCGATGTAGGGAGAGTTTCGTCACTACACTAACTTATTTCTCACAGAATACTTTAGATCGCAACTAAGAACTCATTGCATTGGCTTTTCTGCACCTCAACTCTATCACATTCACTACACGACCATCCTGAGAGAATACACAGCCCATGTAGAGTGATCCACCTGTTTCACTTCAGTTCCTCCCACCTGGCACTCTATTTTCTTTCGATTCTTCCCTGCTGTCATCACCTTCGTTTTTTAGAATGCTGACTTTTATACCATATTCCCTACCCTTTGTATTCAAACAAAAATGTTGGCTCCAGAAAATCTAGGTGTTTTAGATGGGTGCAATTACTCTTGGGAAAAGAGATTTCGCACCCATAAGAGTCTGACAAGGGAACATCGCCACCGTGAACCTCACGATCTTGCTGTAACTCCAAATACATGTTAGTCGCATCAAATGGAAAACATCTCTAATGATGGTAATTCAACCCAAAATTAATTTGGGTGATTCCTAGTGGTTACGAAAGTTTGCGAGGTTAAATATCACTGCTAGGGACAGGTGTCCTAAATATTTCGCCCCGTTAAAACAACATGCGTTATTCAAATATTTCTAATACTTTCGTGGCGATAGTTCATGCACACTAACATTTTTGTTACACCACGTCATAATTGTGACCTATCAAATTTCCACTACTAGTTTGGCTACCACGTGGCAGCTTCTTCAAGCAAACGGTTACGACTGCGCTCCGAGACCATCAGACAGCGCTGAGGAGAGAGAGAGACCGTGACGACACGTCCGCTGTAAGAAGAAGCTACCACATCGCGGAGCGCAGTCGTATAAGTTCTCTCACTTTCCTCATTAACGAGCGGCTCTCCTTTGAAATCTAATTGGGCGTATATGCTTACATTCCACGTCTGCGGTGAGCCAAGGCTTTTCCAGCACGAGGCACAGTGTTGTCAACTCTCCACCGTAGCCACTGAGTGCAAGCAGCGATACGGACAGAAGTACGTACAGCTGTGCAACACTGGACACCTGACACCTGCCTGACACGCGAGCAGGCCGCCAGGACCATACTTTCGAGTCCACGTGGAGAGATAGAGAAAGCCTACTATTGGTCAAGAACCGTCAGCTATTGGTCAGCAGTGAACATTTGTCATTTTTGGCGCGTGCCTCTGCCTAACGTTTGAGTCACCACTTGTTAACCAGGAAAGTGAAAGAACTTTAACCTGAAGAAGCTTCCACGTGGTAGCGAAACTACTAGTGCGAACTTCGATAAGTTATAATTAGGCTATGACGTGGCGTACCGAAATTTTAGTGAAAATGAACAATCATTTTCATCAAACACTCGCGTATACAAGAAACACACAGTGTTGATGCACATGCGGAGTTTTCATATCGTGTCCGACCATTAACGCTGCTAAAACCACATCCCCACTAGCTTGTGTATGGTTAGAGGACCTATAGTAATTAGGTGTAAGAGTGTGCTTGGTTCTAATGATTACAAGAACTCAGTGCGCTCATCTACTTGGGCAATATTAGGTCTCAGGTGCGTGTTGATATACATACAATTTCTCCTTCTCAAAGGATAGCCCAAGTTAATTTGGGGATGAAACTCCCAACAGCATTCATATTATGTTTCAGTGATATCGAGGGATTCACTTTCGAGATGCTCATTTGTGAGGAGCCGTACTTTTATCAGCCCATCTCTAATACAATGGAAAATGCATAAGTTGGGACCAGGTTAGATAAATGTTAGATGAATCCCTACATTGATCTTCATTCCTCTGGTGTCCCTTAGTTTCACTTTTCAACTCAGAAATACAGTTTCGAATTTCACTGCTGGCCATCCACAAGTGGTCTTCCAAGGCGTGTAACCTCAACTTCCGGTAAATAACTGGATGTTATGAAACATAGACCAAGGCTGCTACATTCCCAAATCTGTAACGTAACTCTGTGAAAATTGGGTAACACCCACTTGTATGCAACAAGGGTATCCAGCATTCAATCCCCATCCAAAAGTCACGCCAGGGAAAATACTCAGCTATACGAGATACTCTGGAATATGGCAGAAAGGAGAAGATAATCCTATTGATTCATTATTTTATGACACGCAACAAAATATTATTATTAACCATTATTATTCTTGTCATTATTATTACTATTGTAAATAATAATGATGTTAATAGATACTGTCATAGTTAGGCAAAACCTGGTGTAACAATTCTAGGTGTATTGTCAGGTCGCCACGGAGGCCACATGATATAGTATTATTATTAGTAGTATTATTTCTATTATTAGTAAATGAACCGAGAGTTTTTTTAGCACGTACGTCTTAACCCTAATTGTTTCAAGGCAGTTTGCCGACCATTTCCTAATATCGTCAACGGTTGTACGAAAATTGCGCCCAGGGAAAATAGCGTGAACTAAGAAACGTGCGTAAATTGCGCCCAGTTTAGAAATTGTCCTCGTGACAATGCTGGCCTACTTACAAGACAACCCTAACCTGGGGCTTACGCCCCAGACCCCCTTGCTTGAAGTGCAATCAGTAATTTTCGTCCAGACAGTCATCTAACCAAATAGCGACCAATGATTTCGTCCAGACCAATGGTTACGACCAGACCATCGTTTATCCAAGGAGCGGCTAATGGTTTCGTCCAGACCAATGGTTTCGTCCAGACAGTCGTCTAACCATGTAGTGACCAATGGTTTCGTCCAGACCAATGGTTTCGTCCGCATCAGCCACAAATACTCCAGGCAGAGGCCGTGTTGGGCGCGAATTGCAGGACACCTCGTCAACATACCAAAACATATGCTATAATTCCAATACATGGTCTGCATGAAAATGCCAACCGCTATTCAAGTTCATGTCTCGACCACAAATAACCAAAACACATTATAAACAGGCTACACAGGTAAATATTACGCTCGTTTTATAAACATACTCGTGTCTTAATTATTGCCATTATAGGCTCGTTGCATACGACTGTTTATGTTCGACGATAATTATAACTTTATTATATGTTTTAACATAAATATTCATAAATATCTGTTGAGATTCAGTCAATAGAATTTTGTGATCCGAGTGCAAGCGCTGGGTAGCATATCTCGGTTTTCCAAGTGCTCTGACTCACCGACGCATGCGCTCTCTGTGCTTGGCAATGTTTACAGCCTGCCGATGTGCATCTGCATTCAGTCAAACTGTCACTGAAGTCGTTTGAAAGCAATGCTCTGTGTTGAAATTGGAGTTGGGAATATTAAGGTATATACAGTGCTATTTCTAGTCTCATATTCGCCAGTTTATTTACGCGAACATAAGCACGGTGCACTTTCGGTAATTTATATAGACATGTTGGATTTTGAGCGCATGCGCGAAGGTATCCTTACCTAATTGGTCAAACAACTGTTTCTTGAGCTCTGATTGGTGGGAAAAACTGTTTAATAATGAAAAATAGTGTTATAATGAGCCCCATTATGATACAGTTTTCTGACACATAATGCTTACATTTCGACATCGTCGTACATAAAGTATGTTTATGTTCGACCCTCACTATTATGTGTCAGATAACTGTATCATAATGATGGTCATTATAACACTGTTTTCCATTATGATACAGTTTCTCCAGCCAATCAGAGCTCGTTCATTGACCAATTAGGTAACGATAACTTCGCGCATGCGCTCAAAATCCAACATGTCGGACATAAACACAACATCGAACTATAATAAATTACCGACATGGAATACACACCGTCCATATGTTCGCGTAAATAAACTGGCGATTATGAGACAAGAAATAGCACTGTACCTTAAAATCACCAACACTAATTTCTACACAGCGCATTGTCTTCAACTGACACCGGTGACAATATTACTGAGGGACGGCAGATGTAAACATATGGTTTGCATATGGCATTGCAAACACACACAGCGCATGCGTCGGTCGTTCAAAGCTCTTGAAAGGCAGATATATAACACCCAACGCTCGCTCTGCGATCACAAAATTCCAGTAGCTGACTCCCAACAGATATTTAAGAATATTTATGTTAAACCATATAACAAAGTTATAGTTATCGTCGTATGCAACTCGCCTATAATGGTAATTAAGACACTCGTATGGAAATTATAAAACTCGCATACGCTCGTTTTATAAAAAATACTCGTGTCTTAATTATAGCCATTATAGGCTCGTTGCATAATGTACTATTAAAACTCTGTTTCACAAGTGCATCAGTTTATAATTTTTTTTTTTTTACTTCTTGCTTATATTTTATGAATTTATTTGGTGTTAATATAGGCCGTAGCATTGACTGGCCAATATAATTTGCTCCCAGGAACGTGTTAGCCATCTGACGAGCAACTTACACGAGGGATATGACGAGATAATAATGAAAAGCATGACCTCAGACAGGTGCTTCATTTCATTGCATCTCCCTTCATATTGACATGCCGATGATTCTTATCTTCTTAGACATGAATCATGGTTTTTGTTGTTGATTAAGTCTTCAGTGTTTTGACTAGTTGGATGCAGCACTCCATGCTTCCTTGTCCTGAGCTAAACGCTTCATCTCTACTGTACATTCTCCTCTAAGACCACATTTCAAATGCTTCTATTCTCTTCTTTTCTGAGCGCCACTCTCGAGACAAAGGCTTTCGAAAATTAATTCCTAACACCCAAGTCTATATTCGTTGCCAGCCGATTCCTTTTCTGCATAAATGCTTTCCTTGCCTGAGCCAACCTACATTTTATATCATCTTTGATTCGTCCATCACTAGTTATTTTGTTTCCTAAGTATCAAATGTCACCTACTTCCTTTATCTGTTCACCTGCCAATTTGCGATCAATAGGGGTTACTGATTTATTTCGGCTGCATTCCATTATGTTTGTTTAACATTTGTTTGCTTTCTGTGTGCGCTGCTATGTCCCTACGGCTCAATTCTGGTCTGAGGACTGGAACGAGGTACACTCAGCCTCGTGAGGCCAAACTGGGAAGAAGTGGTTTGGATTCCCACCCCAGCCACCCTTGAAGTGGCTTTCCGTGGTTTCCCACTTCTACTCCAGACAAATGACGGGATGGTTGCTAACTTAGGGCCACGGCGCCTCCTTCCCAATCCACATCCGCATTACAAATACGTTCACAATTACAGATATCGCAATAACCCAGATTAGCAAATTTTTCTCTCCTCTATATATACACACTCAAGTACACAGGGCTAAATCACTGCGATATCCAAGCTTCTTAAATGAAGCAAAAATAACATATCTCCCTAGGGGCTATATCAGCCACACAATATTTTTCGTTGGAAGTGGGTTTCAGGCAGTCAGTCTGCAGCTTTCGTTGAGAGCGATGTCAACAATAGTGTGGTCACTGTCTTCGTTACTAAACATGTATATATAAAGTTAGTTAGTTATTGTTGTTTTAAGGGGTGGAACTACGAGGTCATCTGCCCCTGTTTATATAAAATTTACTGTTGTGAACTCCACGTGCCTCCACTGCATCTTTCTCATTTATATCTCTCATCTCGTCACCAATACGTTCCAATTTAAAAAAACGTCTTCTATATCTGCCCTCTCTTCTCATCCCCGTATACTATTGAGTCCATTAGCCTCCATTTCACATCACGTAACCTCACTATCTAAGTCGTCTGCCCAGCTTTATGTCGTCGAGACCATAGTAAACTAGCTAATGTGAAATTCTCTACTGCTCATGGGAACAAAAATAGCTTCAGTTTGGTGTTCAAAATCGGTTCTCCTTAGGATTGTCTTCCATTATTAGCTTACTTTCGATTTTTGTATAATAAAAATGAAAGTAGGCTTACAGTATGAGATCCACACGGGCCAAATTTGTCTGTCTGATTGTGTGTGCGAGTGTGTGAGGTTTACATTGCTAGTGCCACCTATCCTTGAAATTTGGTTTAATACACACATACAAACACACACACGCACACACACATGCAAACTTTTGGCCCGTTTGGATCTCATAAGTCTACTTTCTTTTGTTTTAATCGAAAGTAGTCTAATAAAATTAAACACCAATTAAAAAAACATGTTTTACATATTCGTACCTCGGCTACACGAGTGAGTGCCAAGCATAGACCACAAGACCAAAGTTAGGATGTTGACAATAGGTTCAGAAAGTACCGTAATGATTGGAAATAACGAAAATGTTTAGTATAGTATAACTTATATGCCTAACACTGGGGCAGATGCTTGCACTGTTCCGCCCCTTAAAACATAGTTAATCAAAGTATAATACCCCACATTGTATTTCAACGACCTACTACAACCAACATTCAATTATACTTCATGATTAGGGCATTGAGTTATAAATACACCTATACATTTAGGAGAAAATATGCTATATTGTTTGTTCTTTACTCAACAATTTGTTTTGTTTTTTTCTCTTCAAATCCTCTCAGATTACATTTTAAGTGGTCACTTTTACAATTTTACGAATAACTTTACTTGTATTATAAAAAAATACATTTCTTTATTTATATGTATTAATAGGTAGGCTACTGTTGCAGTTAGGCAAAACCTGGTGGTAACAAGATATTTACGTACTGTATATCTCAAATTCTCTCCATAATGTCTCTGTGATCCCTGAATGCAACATTTATTTTCTTCTTGAAAACTTTTAAACTGTTAGGAATTGGTTCTAAGACTTCTTCGGGTAACTCATTCCATGTTTGAATACCCCTGTTTATAAAGGAATACTTAGCTAAATTTATTTTTTGAATTTTGGGCCTAATTTTGTATTCGTGATCTCTCCTACCAATATAATCTGGCTCATGCATTCTGTTTCGCAATTCATTCCAGGCCAGCTCCCCTGTGCATGCTTTGTATATCTCCTGGAGTCTTCTTTTATGTCTTCTGCTGTGTAGGGATTCCCAACCTATTGACTTTAACATGTCAGAGACACTGTCAGTTTGGGAGAATATGCCAAGTACGAAACTTGCAGCTTTTCTTTGCACAATCTCCAATTTGTTCGTTAGAGTTAATTGATAGGGCTCCCTCACACTCGTGGCGTATTCCAAAATTGGTCTCACAAGACATCTGTAAGGCAATTCTTTAGCCTGAATACTGCTAACCTTCATGTTTCTCATAAAGAAGTATAACGACGTTTGCGCCTTATTAGCAACGCTCTCAACGTGCTCACCCGAGTGTAGCCTTTTAATTATGGCAATCCCGAGATAGCTGCATGACTCCACTCGTGGAATAATTTGGTTTCCTAATTTATAATCAAATATTCTCCCTTTTCTGCCGTTAGTAGAAGTCAGGCATTTACTTTCTTCCGCACTTATCCTCATGTTATTTCGGATAACCCAGGAATCTATACGTTCAAAGTATTGTTGAAGGAGCGCAGTGTCAACTTGATTTTTGACTTATCTATATATTACACAGTCGTCAGCGAATAGTCTGACGTCCGATTTAACATATTTTGCCAGGTCATTTATATATAGAAGAAACAATAATGGCCCAACTACACTTCCTTGTGGAATACCAAAGGTGCCTTTTGTCACTTTCAAAAATACTCCCCCAACTTTGACCGTTTGGATTCTGTTTTGGAGAAAGTCCCGGATCCAGGATACCACTATTTTATCAAGACCCAAATTTGCAAGCTTGTGTAACAGGAGGTCATGTGGAACCATGTCAAAAGTGGTAGCTAGGCCAATGATTACACTGTCCACTCTGCCTCCTTTGTACATAACTTCTGCTATATCTTGGCAAAACTTCACTACCTGTGATTCACATGAATATCCTTTCCTGAATCCGTGTTGTCTATCATAAAACCAGTTATTTTTCTCCCGAAATTCCCTTATATAATCTGCAATTATTTGTTCCATTTTTTACAAACTACTGCCGTTAGACCCACTGGTCTATAGTTACCCGGCATGGTTCTCTCCCCTCCTTTATAGATTGGAACTACAATAGCTTTTTTCCAGTCGGATGGGACAGAACCATTGTTCAGAGAGACTGTGAATAATACCATAAGGGAGGGAATATTTGTTTCTCCGCCTATCTTGAGAATGTCGCCAAACACATCATTGAGTCATACAGACTTTACCTTCTTGATTTCCTTCAGGTTTTTCCTAACCTCCCTGTTATGAATAGTGAATGGTTTTATTTTCCTTTAATTTTGAAGAAACGGACATGCTACTATACCACTCATTAAGCACTTCAGTTTTTTGTGGGTTTCCTGTGACAAGATATACTTCTTAGTCCGTCAGAGACTTGATGTCATCTCTGTTCTTTTTTCCGCCTCCTAAGATAATTATAAAAAGTATATGTATTTCTCGGTTTTAGTATGTCTGTTAGGTAGTCAGCCCGAAGGCTGGTTGGATCCTCAAAAGCACCGCCGTTACGTTATGGGAGTAGATACCCACAAAAACCCAAGGCAGCGCTCTTTTGAGGCGTTCTAGGCAAGAAGAGGAGTGAGGTAGTTTGCCATTACTTTCCTCACTGAGTCAGAACAGTAGTCCTAACCCTATGAGTAGAACCTTTCACAGCATCCACAGGCACTGACACTGCCCTGAATGTCATTACTATGCACCACCCATACCTCAGTAGCTTCCATATAATCACAGCCATGAGTGAGACTGAGACATCGGTGAAAAGCCACCTTTTACTCTAGCCTGTGCCAACTGACAAATGCAAAAGTACTGTATTCATCAAGATGATCAAGAGATGGCGAACAGGCCAGGTTTTAGTATAGTCTCCATATAAGAATCGTGTGCTTTACGTTTTGCTGTATTCAATTCCTTGATAATTGATTGGTATTGTATATAATAGTTCCTATTTTATTTTAGTCTGTTGTGTATTTTCCTAGCTTTTCTCTAAAGAATTCTAACACGTGAATTGTAGTATTCTGGATCCTGATTTCCTTTCACTCTATATTTTGGAACGTACAGCGATTGGCCCGTGTGAATAATATTTTTGAAATTTAACCACACATCTTCATCGCTAGCGCCAGTCGATGCCGATACAGGAACTTTTTTAAGTAATTTCAAAAACCTAATGTGTCCGCCTTATTGTCCGCGTTCCAGTTCCCAATTGAATAACATTTAGACAGCCTGATGGTCACTAATTCCTGGAATATTTTCAACACTAATCAGATTGTCTACAGGCTTAATGAGGAAAATATCTATTATATTTCTACCACTGGTGGGTCTTTCCACTACTTGTCAAAGTCTGCACTCCTGTATCAATGTGTTCGCTATTTGTTGTTCCCTCCCCCCTCCTAGCCAATCGACAATTGGGAGGTTTAAATCCCCTGCTTTGTCTGGCCCAAGCTCTGAAAAATGCTAATTAGCTTGCAAAGGATGTCGGTGTTTTCGTTTGGAGCTCTGTAGAGTGTAGACACCAATTATTCTTAGTATCAGTGGTTCTAAGGACTTTATGCTGAGCGCTTCGTATTCTTCATCTATCCAATCTAATTGCGATGTCAAGTCATTTTTAACGCAAATAAAAATACCTCCTCTTCTCCGTAATCTATTTCTCCTGTGCACAGTGAAGCCAGCCAGGAAGAATTCATTATTTCCTAGTTCATCTGATAGCCAAGATTCCGTTCCGATGACTACATCGGTCTAGTGTAATTCAATCAAAGTAGAAAAGTGTATACGTTTGTTCACAATACTTTGACAATTGACCTGAATAATTCTTAGAACCTTACCTTCTGAGAATGTCCTTGGAGATCTGAAATATTCATAACCGTACCGTAGCCTACTTTACTTTTCATCACCTCAAGTACCAAAGTTGAAGTGGTAAACCTGTGAATGTGCTATTTCTGCTCCGTAAATGACAAAATTATGTCACATTCACAGTATTATTCTCTTTTTGACTTTACGGGTAACTAGAAGTAAATCATTACTACAGTCACAAGAAACATTGAAAACAATTTCATCTTGAAAAAGGAAAATATTATAGAAACGCGATAACGAGGAGATAGAAACATACAAGTGCCATTCTACTGTATACAGAATAATCCAGCTTTGTACACTGCATGATACAAAATACACATTAAGGAAGTTGTAACATAACAATAGAACTGTTAATACGTTGCCAAGTAGGCCACCTAATACGTTTATTCATAGTAGCCAATTTCAGAAAACCTACACCGTCGCTAGTGAAAGGCTTCATTGGAGCCATTCACTACCAGCTACGGCCTCAATGCGTGACCAATAACCGCATGTAGGTCTATTGTACATTTTAAAAGCAGCTTTTTTGCACTTTGGTGCCCTTGGTATGTTGTATTCAACCCTACTATTGCGTTTATTCCCTTACGAGTACAAGACAAGTGGTTCTGGATCTCACGTTCCCTACATTCAGTCTGTTATTTTCCGCTCTAAATATCTTGGTAACCTTGACTTCTACATACTTAAGCCCTAGAACCATAAGCAACAGTCTAAAGTGGTGAGTAAGGCTTAAAAATTAGACTACAGTCTTGATGCGAACCCAAATCTCCTGCATTCCGTAGGGGCAGAGACCTCATTGTCCCACCCCTTAACCCTTATACAGTAGTCCCAGGAGGCGATATATCGGCCAAGTGCGCTTCTGCTAAAAATGCCACGGGCCGCTCTGACGGCCCTGTTTTTGTACATGTTTTATTATTATTGCTAGCTTAGCAGTGCTATCAATGTTGTAACCAAGACAATGTAGGAATTATTCTCTATCTGGGTATCAATGTGTTAGCGTTCCGTGAATAACTGGATTGATAATAAGTATTCTTTGAACATACCAGAATCAGCTGATTACCCGCACCTGTGATCTTTTGAAGCTATGTTTGTTTACATTCCTACTCTAGGATACGTGGTGATAAATATGGCTAGCTCTTTGAACGATGAGGAAATAAATTTAAAACAATGCTTGCATTTTTACGTGATCTTTAATCTTGTGATCATGAGCCACGTGACCTCCTTTTTACGTGGATTCCGAACCACAGGACATCTCGAAAATCTCTCATGCACTGACCAGAAATCGAGCCTAGTCCACCTTGGTGAGAAGCGAATAGCTTGACCGCTGTGAAGGCACGCTCCAGGAAATAAATATGATTTAAAACGCCGAGTGAAGCGTTTTTGACTGATATCGAAGACATTGAAAAATGTCCATTTTAAATTATAAAAAATATACTAAAATATATTTTCCTTATACGGGCAAATATCAACATTCTGTCTTAAGAAATATAGATAGAATATTTTTTATCAAAAACTTGTAATTTCATTAAACGTAGCTTGGCATCCAAAGGGTTCAAACAGCAATCCCCACCACCATCTGCCTTCCGGACTGTCACATTATCTGCTATCTCCACTGCGGCCTCTTTTACATTTCCAAGTCTTAGGTGAAGAGGGCGCTACACAGCGTTTCAACGAATAACGACATCGGTAGGCGTAACAAGAGCCCTCTATGTGCCATAACTGTAATCTGATTTTCAATCACTCTCCAAAACCCTCCTCCTCTAAGACTTCGAAATGAGTTCATGATCTGACAGTGACCAAATCAGTGAAAGTGACTTATGCGCTTGTACGGAGTGCAGGAGATTCAGGTTCGAATTGTAAATGCTATCACATTTTCATTTCTTACTCAACAGGTACGTCCGCTCCAGTATCTATAGTCATTTCCATGATTTAATAAAGAAAGCTTTCCAGTCGGTCAACAAAAATGACATTCAATCACAACTAAGTCATTTCTGGCATCTGGTCCAATAGGGACAACTTTGCAAACGGTATACATGACGCAATCAAAACACAAGCTGTATTAATTAGAAAATAAATTATGAGAATGGGAAACAAACAAAATAATAAGACCAATGAACAAAACATGAGTAATAGCGAAATTGATTTTCACAGTCGGGTGAATAACAGAACAAATGTTTTTTTTTTTTCTCACAAAGGAAGATATGAAGTTATTAGACAATGTTTTGAAGTATAATTGCATGGATAGACACACTACCCATAACATTAAAATTTGTGTTGAACAACTGGAAAGTTTCCATCAATAGAAGTAGGCAACATTGAAAAATGGCTTCCATCACTTCAAATTTCTGAGATTCTAAATGATATAAAGCGTTTCAAAAATACAGCATTATCTTCTAAGTAGTTACTTAAATGCGAAATGTTAAACATTCAAGGAAAATTGGCCCTAAGAGGTGAGAGCAATCACTAGTAGGCCAACAGATAGATATGATGTGCCCAACTCTAGGAATGGGTATTCCAAGTTTCAGACACCTAGATATCAAGGGAAAGGCTGTAGCCGCTTTTGAAAGTTCGGATATTTGAATATCGCGCTACATTGCTTCTCGAAGCCATTCGAAGGAAATTACCGATAGTTGGATGGTAAATGACGTAGCGAGTAACAGCAGAGGTGGAGACTATTTATTGATTAAATAGTTAACTATGGAGCAGAGACTTGAGACTGGGATCAGATTACTGGCACGGCCAAATAAAAGAGAATGCAATTAATATCAAGTAAATCGGACAAGGGATTCAAGAGATATGAGGATTTTTAGATATCAGGCGATGACGCGTGACCCTGACCGTTTTTGTATAAAAGCAAGCAGGAGCAGGCTTAGTTAGCTCAATTCATCACAAGCACTTGGCGAACAATTTGCGTCTACGCTGAGCCAAGGCACATGGTTGCCACGTCTACGAAGAAGTACTTTTCAAATCGTGATAGTCACGAGAAGTGCTGCGCAAACGAGTTGGAACTTAGTAAGTTTCTGGTGAGGAGAATCACTGAGGTGATTGTATTTCTACAGACATTGGTGGAAATATTTATATTTCCTAAAGGACATATGCTAGACTTGGTCTAGAAAATAGTATTTGTCACAGTCCAATAGTAAATTAATACTTGGATGTTTAAATCCATTTAAAGTCAGTTTTCATATTTTGTAACTATTTAACCACTTCGATCCGTCAGTACATTGAAGAATAGTCTATAACGGTGGCGTTCATTAGTCTACGCAAGGGAAACTGCAAGTTGTCTAGCGCATGGCAGATGGTGATTTTAATAAACCATGCCCAGGGAACGATCTTCAGAACAGCCGTTAACTGCTTAGACTGTCAACGTTTTTCTTGTACTGATGAGATTACAGTGAGTTAAGTTACAACTGACACATTTAAGAAGAGATCGCTTAGATCTGACCCTTTTCAAACAAACTGTTATGGCTTTGTTAGAAGCCCATATTAAAATGGAACCACAGTCATTTAAAACGTCGAAAGATACTACCACTATGTCTGACTAGACGATTTGTGGGTCTACAATGGCGGCCGATACAAGGATTATACGTGCTTGTCCGCTAGGGCATATCTACGGATAAATCTGGTATAGACCAGGTTTACTACACTTCAAGAACATCAAGAAATGTAAGCCACATTTGAATTATTTTATGCTTAGCTAATTGGAACAAACTTTTTTTTCTGCAGATGACCAACACATTTTTTTCGTCGTATTTAAAGCTTGTAATGATTTACGCAAGACTAGTTAGATTTATTCTGAGCATTTTCAGCACTCAGAACAGTTTAGGATCGATGACCGAGCATTTTGAGCATTTATTTGAATTTTTCATATTTTTGGGAAATCACGGTAATCAGCCGATGTAACTGTAAAAGTTAAATTTATTTTTGTTGAGGAATGGATATTTTTTTCCATATTCGAAGGTTCGAACATGTGGATTCTCACATAATGAGATGATAATTAAACATATTTGAAATAATAATAATAATAATCCACTAATAATAATAATAATAATTTTCATAATTTTTCTAAATAATTCTTGGATATTATATTTTATAATAATCATATGTATTGAGAAAGAGCCTATGAAGTAGTTGAAACATTTCTAGTTTGGAACAGGAGATTTTACGAAGGAGAGTGGTTAGCGCAAGCCCGCATTCAACCAACATTTCAGTTCTGGTTGAACAGTTGATATTTGCTATGAGCAAAGTATATGTTTCATATAACACGGAGAGGCATGAAACGGGAAGCAATTGATATTTGTATCAAATAGGATTTTTGTATTTATATAAAATCATGACGTAAATACACTCGAAAGTGAAATGAAGCTTTTCATAAGTATGGTAAATTCACGGGTTGAACTGAATGGTAAAATAAAATAAACTTGTAAGTTTATTAATCTTCCAGTGTTGATAACAAGCAGAGGCTTGATTTATTGTATAAATTTTGGGAAGATAATTTATGTGTGTGGAGTAGTTGAATGCCATTCCCAGGTGCGCATGTTAAGTCGCAGGAATGAAGGTTTTTTCGAGCATCAATCAAATAGCAGGTTCGATGGCTCAGGTTTATAGTAGGAGTATTGGAGCCACACATTTCGTCGTATGAATAACCCGAAGGTTATTTCTTTGAAACCATCAGTTCTTATTTCAACCTTGTTTACGAATTCCATTTAGACTTTGATTTTGCTAGAACCCGGATTTGTCATGATAGTAGTTTATTCTTCTTCAGAGGAAGACCTTTGCCGTTGTTGTTGTTGTTATAATATTGTGTTCTTACACAAATAGTAGAATGGGCCACTGCCAATTTAAAATAATTCTTTAACCACGAATAATTTGAAGGATATTTTCAATCCTAGTGCCATGAACTAAATGAATTCATTATAGGACTACAATTCTTATTTCCGCATTCTGTCGAAGAATTGCAAGTTGTGAAAGTTGCTAGAAATGGCCATAAATATAAACATTTTTTTTCATAATAATTCCAAGTGGAAAATCTCATAGTTGAATGGTTCAACCATTTATTGATCAAGTTAATGATTCAGAAATCATATATTTTGTTTGGAACTTGAAGTTCATAATCGAGTCACTTCTCGAATATTTAATGTCAGAAGAACAATTAATTGTTGTTGTGCTTCGCACAGTTCTTCGATGCTATGCTCAATGGTCAAATACTTTTCAGATGTTGTTAATATGTGTTAATAATTTGTGTTGCTACGATGATAATAATAGTTTCAACGATATATTTTGGAAAACTGGAAAACAAATGAAAGTCTAAGAAATTCTATAAACATTTATTCTACGAGTGTTAATACCATGTAAATAGTCAAACAGTGATCTACGTTATTTCCAGTATGGACAATTCATTTTGCACTGGAATAAAATGTTAATAATTTTGGAACACAGTCCACAGGACTAACAATCGGACTTGTGTTTTCAAAAAGATTGTCAAATGTGTTTGGAAGATTTCTGTATATTGTGTGTAAATAAGAGTGTGGATCGCCACACGTGGATGATGCTGCTTTGAGCATTATTCTTGCAGTCAGATTTTAACTTTAAATAAACTGAGATAATTTTACCAGATGTGTTTCACCCAATTAAATCTCCTTCTATCCTTATTGTTGCATTGAGCCAAAAATCAGCAAAGCATTTTTATAAATTTGATGTCGTTTTTGCGATTTGCTTTAACCCATCTGGCGCTCCGGGATATTTTGATTCTCGTGCTGACTGATTATTGGTAAAATGCATATGTGGTCGTGCGGACTCCGGTCTAAACGGGCACAATACTAGTTTCAGTAATCGTGGATAAACTCTACAAATGTTGGTCGAAGACGTCTGTGTATTTAATCAGTTAATTACCTACCTCTTTAGGGTTCTTCTCTTCATACACCATGTGAGACCATTTCTTACCTGCAACAAATTAGAAATTGCCTGAGTCAGTGTTCTAGGGAGAGAAGGACTTGAACAAGCAACATATGAAAGAACTAAATAGCCTATTTTCATATATCCTACTTATTGCCTCTATCAACATACAAAATTTCAGTTTGGTTGCTGTAATAGATTCGTAGATATTGAGAACCGCTTAAATATTTCGAATTGTCATCATTTTCGATTTTTATATATGTAGGCCATAGACTATTACATGAAGATCATTGCGCAAGTCAAAGTCAAACTTCAATCGCAAGAAAAGAGCACAAGAAATGAAAAACAGATTTTAAAATTTTGAACAGCCGCCATCTTGTGGTTTTAAAAACAATTGAAATAAATTAGATGTCAGTGGATTAAAGTTTGTATAAGCATTTACCGTACCATGTTTCACTGTATTCGGATGGTAAAATCGCAAGATACGTCCAGTGAAATATTCAAATTTCGCGTTGCCGCCATGTTGGATTTGTGCTCACCAGGTTATTGAAAGACCTTTATCAGCAAACAAAATTCCAGTTTGATTGCTGTCATATATTAGTAGATATTGAGAACCGTCGAAGTATTTTGGATGGACGCCATGTTGGATTTTTTATATGTAGGTCATTCAGTTATGTACATTTAGATGACTATTATTGCGTAGGTTCTTTTTTCAAACGTTGTATTCGATCGCATGATTAGGACACAAGAATTAAAACTTAATTTTAAAATTTCGCACAGCTGCCATCTTGAGGCTATCTAAACAATTTAACTAAATTAGATATCAGTGCTTTTAGATGTATATAGCCATATACTGTACCATGTTTCACAGCGCTCGGATGGTTAATTTGCGAGAAAAGTCTATTTAAATGTTTCAACTTTGCTTGGCCGCCATGTTCGTTTTGTACTTAACAGGGTTTTGAAAGTCACATAGATGAATTTCTATTAGTTCTATTTATCACCGTAAAAAATCAGAGTGATATCAGTAACATAAATAGTTTTTCAGTTCTTACTTTATTTCGGTTTAATTCATTTAGAAAATGAAAAGAACAATTTCTATTAGTGCTATTTATCACCGTAAAAAAATTCAGAGTGATATCAGTAACATAAATAGTTTTTTGGTTCTTACTTACTTCGGTTTAATTCATTTAGAAAATGAAAAGAACAAAAGTCACTGGATATTTAATTATTGGTTACAATTGATATAGTGGCTGTGATAATGGAAGTTACCATGCGGGTGTAGGAATTGCCATAGCCAAGAAATTTTTAAACACCTTAATTACGTTTGACCCAGTCAATGAAAGAATGTGCTACATGCGATTAAAATGAAAGTTTCATAATATTTCTATAGTATGTTTTTATGCACCCACTGAGGAGGCAGAGGACGATGTTAAAGACTCTTTCTATGATAGTTTAGACCAACTGATGTCAACCTTACCCAGCTATGACATAAAATTGTTTTTGGGAGATGCAAATGCAAAAGTTGGTAATGAAGAAATATGGAAACAGTACACAGGAGGCAACAGCCTTCATAATATTTCCAATGATAATGGACAAAGGCTAATCAGCTTTGCTATCGCCAAAAACCTTAAAATTATGTCCACTCACTTCCCTCGAAAAGATATTCATAAAGCAACATGGGTATCTCCTAATGGCATAACAAAAAATCAAATTGACCATGTTTTAGTGGAAAGTAGACACAAAAGTAGCATCGTAGATGTAAGAAGCAGGAGAGGTGCAGAATGTGGAACAGATTTTCAAACTTAGACAAGAACTATGTGAGTAGGTTAGAGTCATAACTCACATGCTCCAAAATAACTAAAATTGAGATGACGACATATTCTCATAGACCTTTATACGTAGAACATAATTCACGGAACAGTTATTTACATTTGGCACATGATACTTGAGAAAACAGGTGTTAAACATCATGGTTAGTTTCAAAAGTCTCATGATCCGCGGGATCTTGTGAGTTTTGTCCCGTACCTCATCTTGACCAATCAGCGATTAGCTCTCCCGGCGCCATTTCCTTCTATAGTGGTAAATATTGATGCCAGTGTAGTGTGTTTTCTGTTCTGTTGAGTTATTTTGGGGAATATCATTGAATATAGTGGTTGAAATAAAACTAATTTGACACACAAGTCATGGAAAAAAACGTTTCACCCGTTGGAGAAAGAGGAAGGCCAAGGAAACGTTCGCAGCATCCAGAAATGTGGAAAAGGCAGGAAGCCAAACGAATGAGGTTAGAATATCCTGTTTTCGTCATTGTTTGCAAATTATTCTGATTCTTGTTATTGGCTTGATTTGTTCCTCCACGTAATAATGTATAAGACCCTTTCTTTGGACCTTAACAGAGAAGAATCACAAATTCAATATTTTAAAAGTCCATTTTTGGAAAGTAATCAGAACCTCACAGTGTCGTTTGTTCTATCATTGTAGGTATAAACCGGCAGTGCTGCCCCAGATCCAACATGTAAACGCCGTGGAGGAGCATTTAATTGCTGTTCACTTTCTATGGACGATATTAAAAAGTTTCATGCTTGGTTTTACAAAAAGCCGGAAAGAGATTATCAGAATCAATTCATATTGAAGTATGTGGAAATTCGCAACGTCACCAGACGCCGACCTAGAAAAGATAAATCAAGTCAAAACCAAAAGTCGCAACTGCTTAGAACTACAAAGTATTTTTTACGAAGCACACAGAAAAATAAAGTTCCAGTTTGCATGTCAACCTTTATAAACGTATTGGGAGTTTCACGATTCAGAGCAAATGCTATCACTAAACAGTTTCATCAGCAAGGTTTTATACAAGACAAGCGAGGCGGCTTCAGGAGGGCGGCCGAGTATGAACCCAAGCAAGGCTGTGTCATGAAGCTCAAGTTTTATAAGCATGTCATTGATGAGAATACATCGGATTAAACTGATCATGAGTGTATGTGCGACATGATGTAAGAGGAACTTAGTGTTGTGATATAGACATAGAAGAGTAAAATTATTTTCAGTTTTCGGAGTTAATCTCCCTCAAATCTTCAGTGTTATTTTAGTAGCTTATTTTCTTTTGGTATTTGAAACTTTCATTCTTCTCAAGGAACGATTAACAAGTTTGTTTTATTTTCCTGATTATAATATTCTACTTTTCTTCGTGACCAATAATTAGTTCTCGTGATTGTAAAGTTTGTACATTTCTTTGATCATTAAATTGAACAAATGTGCACGGTAGACATTTATTTTATGAGATTGCCAATGGTATTCCAAAATATAAAATATCTTTTGTAAACGAACACAAGCATAGATCATAAAATATTAATTGGTATTTAACAAGATTAACATCACAACGTAATTATACACACACAGCAGAAGAAAAAATGGTTTTCAATGGGACCCAAATGTGTTGTATATCGAGTCGCAACACGATTTAAATATGTAATTCCCGAAAAACCAACATCATCGCCGAACAGCTCACTATCAAAACTCACAAGATCCAAAATGGGAATTGTCAAAACTTACATGTTCCATAGGTCATTAACAAAACTCACATGATCAATAATATAACCTTAAATAATTGTAATTTCTCAATAAATAAACATAATCTGAAATATACATAATGATTTCTAGCCATTGTTCTTACACATACTGATGTCCACATCTGGGACAAGTACACGACGCATGTAAAACACGTTTTTCGTCGTTTGTGAAAATTTATGTTTTTGGAGCATGTGAGTTATGCATCTAACCTACTCATGTATAGTCAAAAGAGTGAAACAAACTACAGCTCCAAAAATTAATATCAAAAGGCTTACTGATCAAACTATAAAAAATGATTTTAAACTGAAGCTAACCAACAGATTCCAAATTTTAGATCAACAAGAATCAGAACAAACGGTAGAGGGAAAATGGCAAAAAATAAAGGATTCTATCACAACAATCGCCGAAGAAGTTGTAGGCTATCGAGAGAGTACAAAAGGGAAAAACCTTGGTTTAATGAGGATTGCCAAAGATTAATAGACGATAGATTAAGAGCAAAAAAGTTGATGCTTACCAAACAAACTCTAACCAACAAACAAAATTACAAACAGATAAATAGGGAGACTAACAAAACATTACGAGCAGCTAAACGGAACTTTGTGAAAGATCAGCTAAGAAAAGCAGAAGAAGATAGCAACAAAAATAATACAAGAGAATTTTTTCGCTTTGTCAGATATTTTAAACAAGGGTACAAGGCATGATCAATAGGGGTAAAAGATAGGAATGGCAATGTTGTTTGCAACCAAACAGAAGTGCTAGCAACTTGGAAAAACTACTTTGAAGACCTCTTAAATTGTGAAGAAGTGGCAACAAACATTGAAGAGGAATTATACCTAAATGTCCAGCCAAGGATTAACCCTCCTACCTATGAAGAAGTTGAAAGGGTAGTTAAAAGTTTAAAAAACAATAAAGCCCCTGGAGAGGATAACATAATAACAGAACTTCTTAAAGCAGGTGGAAGCCCTTTGCTAAAAAGGTTACATAACTTAATTGTAGAAATCTGGGAGAAGGAAGAAATCCCAGTAGAATGGAAGATGGCAGTAGTAGTTCCGATTCACAAAAAGGGAGATAAATTCGAGTGCAATAATTACAGAGGGATATCATTAATAAGCAGCGCATATAAAGTATTCTCAAGAACAATCTACAACAGACTAGCATGTAATGCAGAAGAAATTCTTGGAGATCACCAAGCAGGATTTAGAAGCCAAAGATCTACAACAGACCAAATTTTTGTCTTAAAGCAAGTAATATCCAAATATTGGGAGTTCAACAAAACAGCCCATCTTCTTTTTGTAGATTTCAACAAAGCATACGATAGTGTCAATAGGAAACAAATGTGGAAATACATGCAGCGGAATGGAATACCAGAAAAACTTATCACTATGGCAAAACTGTGCACAGAAGGGTCCAAATGCAAAATTAGAATCAATAATGAATATACCGAAGAATTTAATGTCAACACTGGAGTAAGACAGGGAGATGGACTCTCGCCTTTATTATTCAATTTAGCTTTAGAAGAAACATTGTGGTGTTTGAAGCCATATTTTCAGTGTTGCCTTAGTAAACAAGAGTTTAGTGCTTTTCAGTCGGTCAACACGAATGTACCCAAAAGAGATGGGTTATGCCCTAATCCTGAAATAAATTACATGAGATTAATAAAACACTAGGATGACCAGTTTCGATCGTCAAGCGATCATCATCAGATCCATTACACTTAGGCTACAAAATCTATGTTTGAAATACAGGTGAAAATATTTACAATATGTACAATTATTTAGTTGCAGTATTGGTACTGCAACTGTCAGTGTATGCTAAATGCAGTATATATGTTAGGTGAAATGCTAAATGGTGATAGCTATCCGTAGATTGCACTTTAGAGAGATTATATGGTTGTAAACTATGGTTAAACTATAAAATTTTAGGCTAACTACTTATCTGATTGTCTTCCGTATAACAGCTACTCGCAGTTTTCGTGCTCACTGGAACTCACTATGCGGTAGACTGCGGTGGTTATCTTAACGACTGGTTTTTCCCTGCTTTCTCCCCCCTGCTCCTACGTGCTGTGGGGAGTGATAGCGATGTGTTTATGTGAGGTGTTGCCAACCTAGATAAGATGTATGTTATTGAATGAGGTGGGTCTACAATTATTAAAGACCGTGGATTAGCCCTCGCCACGCGTGGAGCATAACCCATTCGAACTAAGCGTTGACGGTCTTATGAGGACGTCCCGGCACCTTTAATACTGCCGCGAATATGGGCCTTGGTTTATTGCAGAAGAAAAGTACATCGTACACCTGATCCAGATAACATTTACCTATTAATAACCCCCTAATTTCCCCCCTTTTTTATCTAGCTTGGCTGTGTCGCTAAATTGTGTTTTGTTTCCGACAGGGTGTGTTTTTAGTAGCATGAAGAGGGGTGAGCTCTCCATGAACGTGTGTTCATTTAGATTGTTGGGATTGTTTCGTTTGGCTAGGTGTATCTCGATTGCTTCCTTTATGTATAGAGCTCTGCCTTTCGATTCGTGATGGATTATTTTAAGGTCCGACTCTATGTTGGTAAAGCTGTGCCCTGCGTCACACATATGTTCGCACACGGCTGAATGTGTTCCGTGTCTTATCGCATTCCTATGTTCATTATAACGTGTGTCTACTCGCCTTCCACTCTGCCCGATGTAATTAGCTTGACAATCGGTGTCTTGGCACGTTATAGAATATACCCCTGACCTTGAATATGGATCACGTTTATTTAGATTACTATTTAGGAGGTGCCTAGCGGTTGTGTTTTTCGTCGTGAAAGCTATCTTTATGCCTTGCTTTTTGAATAGGTTAGTGATTTTATATGTATTCGCATTCACATAGTTGAAACGCGCAAATTTTTTCTCATTATTGTCCGGTTTGGGAATCGTTTTATCTTTATTTTTATGTTTGGCTATAATTTGATTTATTTTGCTTGGCGAGAAGTTGTTTTCCTTTGCTATTTGCATAATAGTTCTTATTTCCTTATTATAGTTGTCTTTTGACATGGGTATGTTTAAAGCTCTGTGCACCATTGAATTGAAACCCGCTAGTTTGTGCGTACTGGGGTGATTGGACTGATTGTCGATTGCATGCGAGGTTTGTGTTGCTTTCCGGAATATGGAATATGAAAGGACGTTGTCTTTACGTTCAATAGTTATATCGAGATAATTTATTTTCCGGTCTATTTCGGATTCCTTAGTGAATTTGATAGAGTGGTGAAGGCTATTAATGGATTGGAGAATTGTTTCTACGCTTGTTAGTTCAGTATCGTAGATGCAAATTACATCATCTACGTATTTTTTCCATATTACTATTCCCTTTGTTGAGGTATTTTCTAAGAACGCATTTTCTAGTGCATTGATGAAGATGTCAGCGATTAACCCACTTAGTGGCGATCCCATTGCTAGGCCTTCTCTCTGTGTGTATATTTTATTGTCGAATTGAAACACGTTTTGGGTGAGAACGACCCTCAGTAATCTCACAATCTCTTCAATTTCTTTTACCGAATTGTTGGATTTTAAGTTATTTTCGATAGTGCTGATTGCTTCATTAATCGGAATATTGGTGTACATGTTAGTTACGTCGAAGGATACTAGCCTGAAGCTAGGTTTCATTTGTAGGGTGTTCAATGCTGTTACTAGTTCTGTTGTGTTCTTTACAGAGTTGTTTTTGTCTTGCGTTCCAATCATTTCCCTTATATATTTTTATGTCTAATAGTTTATTTCTCTTAATAACTGTTGAATGTTTATTTTTAGCCTACTTTTCACATTTTGCAAAAATGAGGAAAAAGTAGACTTATGAGATCGGGCAAATGTGTGTGTGTCTGTCTGTCTGTCTGTCCTTCTGTCTGTCTGGCTGTGTGTGTGTCCCCCCCTATCAACTCCTAAACGGCTGCAGCAATCGAAACAAAATTTGGTAGGAGTAAAGATCTATACCTGAATATCTCACGCCCATATTTGAAAATGATGTCAGTGCTACCAACTGCTGAAAAATCGCAATTGAAATTTGAGCTACATGTTGGATATCTTGGAAGGTATGAATAGGAGCTATTTCAAAATTGGCACACGTATAGATTATAATATTGCAGTTCAATTTCCAGGAGGCCATACATCGCAGTGTTGCCAAATGAATATACGCCTGCTGATAGTTCCAAATTTGAAATGCATATAACTTCTACACTAACAATTGGATTTCAACCAAATTTCGTATGTGCTATGTGTACATAAACAGACATGACTGAACGTATTCTTAAGATCCACCAGGGCTGCCAACTGTTAATAAATGCTCTCAATTTATTTTATCCAAATACCAATATATCACAAAGTATGCAAGCCGACTGCCTTAAACTATGCACACGTATAGTACCTGACATTCTATATTAATTTTGAGTAACTTATATACGTCAGTGCTACCAACATGATTCTAAGCCTGCTGAGAAGTTCAACTTTAAATACATGTAACTTCTATGCTATCATTTGGATTTCAACCAAATTTCGTGTGTGCTATGTGTACCGTAACAGATATGTATGTGCCGATTCTTAAGAGTAACCAGGGCTGCCAACTGTTAATAAATGATGTCTCTATTTTTGTTACCCTAATATCAATATATCAGAAAGTATGCAAGCCAATAGCTCTAAACTTTGCACACGTATAGTACCTGGCATTCTAGATTAATTTGGAGTAACTAATATACGTCAGTGCTGCCAACATGATTCTAAGCCTGCTGATAGATGCAATTTTAAAATGCATGTAACTTCTATACTAACTAATGGATTTCATTCAAAATTGACACAACAATAGATCATATTATTTCAGATTATTTCTGACCAATACATGTACGTCATTGTTGCCAACATGATTTTACGCGCGCTGTTAGATCCAATGTTTAACTGCATGTAACGTCCATGCAATCCATTGAACTTCAAACAAATTTTGTATTCTGTACCTTAAGAGATGGAACTAAGAATATATTCAGTCACCAGGGCTGCCAACTGTAGTTCTCTATTAGGCTACATTATGCCAAGTATACAGTATTTCGAACTAATTAGAAATTTCGATATTACCAACTTAATTTCGGCATTATTCTAGATAGATCCATATATATTAATCATTGGCATAGATCTTAAATTTCAAGAAAAGTAGGCTCTTTAGTTCGTCACGGAACTTCTTGTTATAACACTAAATCCTCTTCTCAATCAGTATCTTATTCTAAGCAGGACGCTGTAACGTGTGAATATTACGAAATAAAAGTTGACCAACCTCATTCGACGAAATTACACTGCAAGGTAAGAAAAAGAGATACTACTACTGCATACTCTTGAATGTAAGAGAATGTAAACTATATGTTTTCTTTCTGAACATTTTGTTTGTTTATACCATCCTATAGCATAAATGCATTAACGACGGTTATGCAAAATTAGCAATTTGTAATATAATGGATTGTTTGTACTCTGATATTTTGAATAAGCTCTCCAGTTAAGTGGAAGAGTACCCAGAAAGAGATAGAAGGTAGCATCATAGTGGATGCGTAATTTTCCTAAGGTTCATGAGCAGTGCTGCCAATTAGGGCTCATCTACAGGGTGGTTATAATTAAACTTGCGCTACTAGCGAGGGCTCCCCGGACAAGCGAGTGATCGTAGGACACTGAAACGATGTGGAAACCTTTAGCAAGACATGCAGAAGAGACATCATGAGTAAACCATTGAAAGGAACACATTCTAAATCCCACATGAGCGGGTAACAGTTGTTAATGGCGCACCATGTTGACAGTCCAGGTTACAAACGATGCTCAATGTGATGACCATCTGCATCAACGACAGCCTGGAACCACACTAGCGAGTGCTCCACCACTGCTCGCAACATCTCAGGTGGCTACCTCCCTCACGATGCTCACCTTCAATCGCCAATATGTGTCAGTGTCCCGTTGATACACCCTGTCCTTAAGGCAACCCCACAGCCAGAAATCACACGGGTTCAAATCTGGGGATCTTGGTGGCCACGCAGTGGGGGACGATTGGCCGATGATGCGGTTCCAGGCTGTCGTGGATGCAGATGGTCACCACATTAAGCATCATTTGTAACCTGGACTGTCAACATGGTACGCCATTAACACCTGTTACCCGCTCATATGGAAATTAAAATGTGTTCGTTTCAATGGTTTATTCGTTATGTCTCTCCCACATGTCCTGCCAAAGGTTTCCACACCATTTCAATGTACTACGATCATTCGCTTGTCCGCGGGGCCCTCGCTAGTAGCGCAAGTTTAATTATAACCAACCTGTACATTGTACTATGCAAGCACTCCTTCTTGAGCTTGGTAGCGTGGTGTGCAGCGAGTGGTCGCCTACAATATCGTCTCACTGCAGTGTAGCCAACCAACTAGCGACGGATCCAATATAATTCCATACATCCTATTCACGTACAAGATAAATAAGTTAATGTTTATTTTCGTATACGCTTACTGATAACTCCAATTGTCTCATAAATAATGGAAGTTTGTACTGGGCATTCTTATTTGCAAGTCATTCAAGGCCATCCTATTGCTAGTGCCATGTACAGACAGCGCATTGAGCCAAGAAAAATGCTCCCATATGACCTAAATCGGTTGGTCATACTGAAGAAGGAGAAGCGTATGTCTCCCCCACCGCTTCTCGCAGCCCATACTAACAAGTTCGACACAAAGTGCGTACCCAATAATCAATAAGGCCTGCCTTGTCGCATAGAAATGTAATTCTGATCTGAGGTATGTAACGGGATACACTCAGCCTCGTGAGTCGAAATTGAGAAGAGGTGAGTTCAATTCCCACCTCAGCCTTCTTGGAAGGGGCTTTCCGTGTTTCCCCACTTCTAATCCAGTCGAATGTCGGGATCGTTCCTTACTTAGGACCATGGTCACCTCTTTCCCAATCCTTACCTGAATTACAATTACGCACTACTACAGAGATCACAATGACACACACACCAACAGCGATGTACACGGGTCTAAATGACCTAGATGCCCAAGCCCCTCAAATGAAACAACAACAACAACAGCAACTTATATTCGTATGACTGGCGTATCTTACACAGGGCGGACGGGCCATGACTAGCCAGCTGGGAACCTATTCTCCATTTCAGAAAGCGCCATTAAAGGGGGAAACCACAGAGTAAATGGTGTGAGGATCAGCCTAAAATTGGTTTGATTACAGCAGGATTATCTAATCATGTCCAGCAAGTTAATCGTATGATGTATTGCTTTGTGTATGCACTGTTTGTTCTGCAGCATAAATCAGTAAATACATTAAGTCCTGGACGGATCTGCGTACGGAAGGAGTGGTTCTCCCAAGAAAATTCAATGTTATTGTAATCGCTTTGTTGGAGTCCGTCCTCTGAAATCAGTCCTGACACAACGCTTCATGTAACGCGGGAAATGAGGCGGAAGTGTGATTAGAACAGTTCCCTTCTTATCCGTAAGACTAGGCTTCTCACGGTCTGCCTGGGACACCTTTACCTAGATACCAGCTGACTTTACATCTGTTACGTGTTATCTTGCATACGCGTCTCAGATTTGTTGACTGATACACACAAAACCAGTTTGTCACGTCTCGTCTTCTGGTTCCTGGGTTAACTCACAGTTGTAAGTTTGTAAGTGGTGTTGCTGAACGTGACGTTATCTTCTCCTCGTTTCTTATAAACCATGCTTGGTCGCTTTCCGACCTGGGGAAATGAATTTTCCCACTAATTTAGTAACACCCCACCTACTCTGCATAAGACTCTTCGTTTACTAAGTTCAATTGAAATTCATCTATTGTCAGTTGTAACTCTTCAGTCGGGCAACATGGATTTGCCCATTGTCTGGGCAATGTACGATGTACATAATATATGAATAGTAAGTAAATAACCTTGATCCTTCTACAAAGAAATCTACTGGTCTGGCTCAACAGCATATTTGTTAATAAATGGCTCACGTTGATTTTACCAGATCCCTAAGAAAGATATTTTTACTGCACACTGATGATGAAACATCGTAGAGCTTAAAGGGTCCTCTTGTCATTCCCGTATTAGTCAGGAACTCCTGAGGGTAATAGAAACTACCCACTCAAGCAGGGAGCTACAATAACACTGGCAAACCTTTAATGAAATGCTCGTGGAAGTTGGAGCCTCAGACAACTCGTGGAATAAATTAGCAATTATTTCTAAAAGGGTGTTACATACGTTGGTTGTCCTGTGATGTATCGCACGTGCAATAAAATAAACTACCTTTGTGAACCCCTCAGTAAAGTTGATTGCTTCGCTAGGATAATAATAACATCCGACTCATTTGAATTTCAACGAGAAAACTCTCTAGAGGATCAATCGAAAGCAATGTGATTTATACATGATCTGTATCTTCTCCACGGCAGGTCAGCCACACTAAACACACACGTCTTTTACAGCTTGGTCGGCTTAACTGCTCATGCTGTACGAATATTCCTAGAACACCGTATAACTTTATCAGATTACGATTTCTACAACTCCATGTTGCACCAATCCCTGGCAAGTGCAGTCTATTTTTCAGGAAATGTTTCGTTTAATTCAGAAAATGAACAAAGCAATCGTCATTAGAAATTTAGCTAGGAAGAAAGGAAAGATGGAAGGAAGGATGGAAGGAAGGGAGGAAGGGAGGGAGGAAGGAAGGAAGGTTGAAAGGCTGGAAGAAAGGAAGGAAGGAAGGAAGGAAGGAAGGATGGAAGGAAGAAAGGCTGGACGAAAGGAAGGAAGGATGGATGGAAGGAAGGAAGAAAGGAAGGATGGAAGGAAGAATGGAAGGACGAAGGGATGGATGGATGGAAGGAAGGAAGAAAGGAAGGAAAGTGGGATGGATGGAAGAAAGGAAGGAAGAAGGGATGGAAGGAAGGAAGGAAGAAAGAAAGGGTGGAAGGAAGGAAGGAAGGAAGATGGAAGAAGGGATGGATGTAAGGAAGAAAGGAAGGATGGATGGATGGATGGATGGATGGATGGATGGATGGATGGATGGAAGGAAAGAAAGTGGGATGGATGGAAGGAATAAAGGAAGGAAGAAGGGAAGGAAGGAAGAAGAAAGAAAGAAAGAAAGAAAGAAAGAAAGAAAGAAAGAAAGAAAGAAAGGAAGGTAGGAAGGATGTAAGAAAGGATGGAATGTAGAAAGGAAGAAAGGAAGGAAGGATGGAAGGAAGAAAGGATGAAATGAAGGAAGGATGAAAGGAAGGAAGGATGGAAGGAAGAAAGGAAGGAAGGAAGGATGGAAGTAAGGAAGGCAGGTAGGAAGGATGGAAGTAAGGAAGAAAGGAAGGCAGTTAGGAAGGATGGAAGAAAGGAAGGAAGGATGGATGGATGGATGGATGGATGGATGGATGGATGGATGGATGGATGGATTGAAGGAAGAAAGGAAGGAAGGATGGATGGATGGATGGATGGATGGATGGATGGATGGAAGGATGGATGAATGGAAGAAAGGAAGGAAGGAAGAAAGGAAGGAAGAAAGGAGGAGGGAAGGAAGAAAGGCAGAAAGAAAGGAAGGAAAGGAGGAAGGAAGGAAGAAAGGCAGAAAGGAAGAAAGGAAGGAAAGGAGGAATGAAAGAAGGAAGGCAGAAAGGAAGAAAGGAAGATAGGAAGGAAGTAAGGAAAGAAGGAAGGAAGATAGGCAGAAAGAAAGGAAGGAAAGGAGGAAAGAAGGAAAGGAGGAAGGAAGGAAGAAAGACAGAAAGGAAGAAAGAAAGATAGGAAGAAAGGAAGAAAGAAAGGAAAGAAAGGAGGGAGGAAGGAAGGAAGGAAGAAAGGAAGAAAGAAAGGAAAGAAAGGAGGAAGGAAGGAAGGAAGGAAGAAAGGAAGAAAGAAAGGAAGGAAAGGAGGAAAGAAGGAAAGGAGGAAGAAAGGAAGAAAGAAAGAAAGAAAGAAAGAAAGAAAGGAAGAAAGGGTGGATGGAAGGAAGAAAGGAAGGAAGGATGGAAGGAAGAAATGAAGGAAGGATGGAATAAAAGAAGGAAGGAAGAAAGGAAGGTAGGAAGGATGGAAGAAAGAAAGGAAGGAAAGGAGGAAAGAAGGAAGGAAGGCATAAAGGAAGGAAGGAAGGAAGAAAGGAAGAGAGGAAGAAAGAAAGAAAGAAAGAAAGAAAGGAAGAAAGGGTGGAAGAAAGAAAGGAAGGAAGGATGGAAGGAAGAAATGAAGGAAGGATGGAAGAAAGGAAGGTAGGAAGGATGGAAGAAAGAAAGGAAGGAAGGATGAAAGGAAGGTAGGAAGGTAGGAAGGATGAAAGGAAGAAAGGAAGGAAGGATGGAAGGATGGAAGGATGGAAGAAAAGAAGGAAGAAAGGAAGGATGGAAGGATGGATGGAAGGAATAAAGAAGGAAGGAGGGATGGATGGAAGGAAGAAAGGAAGGAAGGAAGGAAGGAAGGAGGGATGGATGGATGGAAGGAAGATAGGAAGGAAGGAAGGATGGATGGATGGAAGAAAGGGAGGAAGGAATGTGTGATGGATGGAAGGACACGCATTCTTTCAGCGCACGGCGATAAGTTGCGAAGGTGAGATGGATGTTCCATACGAGTAAATGTGTCCCAATCATACTTCTTACTTCTTTAGTCCAAATTTGATGTCTTTCAGTCGGTCAACACGATTGCACCCAATTTTTTCTGATAAAAATTACATGAGATTAATAAATACACTGCTGACGTTACATTGCTCGATGAGCACAGGCATTTAGGCATGCGGGGGGAAATAGCCTAGGAAGATAAAAGTTCCTCGCGCACAGAAAATTTTTCCCAGTTCAGTGCAGACAGTGATTTTTATATGTGATAGGCACAGGTATGGGTAGTGCAAATCTCAAGTTAAAATTTTTTTGAACTACCCAATAAAAAGTTCTTATATTTTCTCTGACGCAACGTTTTCTCAGCCCGGGATAAACGTACAGCAGGAAACTTGGTCTCATTTTGAAGCTTTCATTCGTGATTATCGGAAACTACGACCACTGTAAACGTACAGAAAACGTTACGTCAGAAAAAGTATAAGAACTTTTTATCGGATAGTTCAAAAAAATTGAAACTTGAGATTTGCACTACCCATACTTGTGCCTATCACATATAAAAATTGCATTACCCTCAGCCAAGTAGTTTTCCATGTATATAGTTTTAAGTGAGCGGTTCCTAGAAAAGACGTCAAAAACACGGACAATTTTTCATACCACCAAAATAAATAAATAATTAATAGACTTGAAATTACTGTAATTGGCTTATATAGTCTAACGCAGAATTAAACAAGGAAATATTGGTATAACTCGTTTTTCAATAGGACTGTTGGTTTGGTTGTAATTAAGGCCTAAACTCGAGTATCCATAATAAAAAATCCGTAGTAGGTCAACTGCTCTCATCCGGACCACGTGCGACTCAAGCAGCTAGGCAGACAATCCAATCTGAACTGACCATTTAACAACAATCACACATTCACGCAAAGCAAGCAAATTTGGAGGTCAATCACCACGTTCAGTATCTTAGCAAAACATCACATAGACTATAACTAACAAATATTGGCTCTACTGTAGTCGCGTTAGTTTAATTACTACTGTAACTAAATAAGTGTACATATGGTAAATACATCACCCACACTTTTAGAGGTGAATTTATTAGCCTAAGTGTAATGGATCTGATGATGATCGCTTGACGATCGAAACTGGTCATCCAAGTGTATTTATTAATCTCATGTATTTTTTTTTTTCAGGATTAGGTAACAACGCATCAGAATTGGGTACAATCGTGTTGACCGACTGAAAATTAACAAATTCCGATTACTAAGGCAACACTGAATAAAGGCTTCAAACATCATAATGTTACTTCTTTAGAGTTTGCTTGCTGACTAATTGCTTCTTCTACCAACTGTTAACTGTTAATTGTTCTTCCTAACGTCACTTCTTAGTCAGCAATGAGGACCTAATTTAAAGCAGAACAATATACTGGTAAAAGTTGCGAAATCACCCGGGCCTTGACCACCAAGTCCAAGAACTAACCTTCTCGCACCAGCCTCGTGAGCATTCAGGTCAGATAGATAAACTATTTTGTTATCACGATGAAACCGTCAATGACAGGTACGCAAAGCTAGTTTATCAAATATACAGGAGAGTTATAGCAATAAGTTGTAAGTATTGTTCATAATTCTGTCTATATTGGCACCTTTTTGTAGTGAGTAGTTTATTGGTAGCTTTTTGTAGTGTGTGTGTTGATATCTTTATGTGGTGCGTGTGTTTTTCTCGTCTGCTTTGCCCAAGACTGCAGGCTTGGATCCTGACGCTGTCAGTTGGCATCTGAAGGTGCGCAAATGCTAGGGAGCCGTGCCAGTGATTTATTGGGACGTTATGGGGAAATGGAATCGCCTATCTTCACAATGTTAATTTTAGGTACTTTTTCTTGGAAACCATGATAGCTACTTAGCTCTAATTTTTACAGCGTATGAACACAGGCATTTTGCGTATACTGAAACGATAATATTTTGTTATTGGGAATAATGAGGGACCGACAGTAGTGGCTACGCTGGCTAAAGCGCAGCATTAGGTCATGGGGCCAAGCTTTCTGCTGACTCGGTAGACGCGTGGGTTCGAGCTCCACCGTCAGCTGTCCTTGAAATGGTTTTCCGTGGTTTCCCATTTTCAACACCAGGCAAATACTGGGACGGTACCGACAGGCCACGGCCGCTTCCTTCCACATCCTTGCCCAGTTTCATTCGCCATTATTCATTTCATCTCTCATTAACTCCTCTCATGAGGTTGGCGTCAGGAAGGGCATCCGGCCGTAAAAACCATCGCCACAAAGACTTCCATCGCATCTCATCCCCGACCCCGTTGGAAAACGGGAATAATACGGGGTAGACATACAGACATACAATTGGGAATAATGAGG
Source organism: Meconema thalassinum (assembly GCA_946902985.2). Lineage (NCBI taxonomy): Eukaryota > Metazoa > Arthropoda > Insecta > Orthoptera > Tettigoniidae > Meconema > Meconema thalassinum. Next base: position 1,072,674,227 of record OX336389.2, read on the forward strand.
GAGATATTAATTATTTTAACCTAAGACACGAGGTAAAACTAATTTTAGATTAAAAATAATATCTCCCTCATTAGGCTATTCCCATTAACAAAATATTATCGTTTAAGTATACGTACAATGCCTGTATTCCTACGCTGTAAAAATAAGAGCTATGTAGCTATCATGGTTTCCAAGAAAATGTACCTATTAATGAACATTGTGAAGATAGGCGATTCCATTTCCCCTTAAATATCCCGAGCGGGGAAATATTTCGTGAACTCGGCGTCCCTAAAAGCCACAGTAGTTAAAAGGGACGTAGAACCAATAACATTATTATTATTGTTGTTATTATTATTGATGTGTAACATCTTTCCACTCGGTATCTGGATATTTTTAAAGCGCTCGGTAGCTGAACATGTTTGTGGGTGAGATTTTGGAAAAGGGACGGAAATGGATGGGATGGAAGTGCATGGGACGGAAACAATAAGCGCGCGTGGTGGTGGAGATCGGTACAACGACGTACTGTAGGTCGTGTGGCTATGGAGAATATATATCGCATACAGTTTAGTTCAAGGTTTGGAGACCCCGTTTAAGATATTCCCACAATAAATCATCTTCAAGTTGTCGTTCTTTGGTGTGAAAATATTCATTTTATCATATTTGCTGAAAACAATTACGATTTATTAAATCTTCATACTTTTGCTGTATTCTTATTTAATGTAAGCACTCGATGTACCGTCGGCCATGTGGCTATGTGGAATCTATATCGCATCAACAAACACTCCAAACAACGTAAGAATTCAGTATATTATCGCCGACTACTAACAATAATTGAAACTTCGTTGGTCTAAACACATCACTGGGAGAAACACATTTAATATACTTTCCGCACACCTAATTTTTAATCGCGCCTATACTTGGCAGTGCGCTCTATCGGCTAAACGAGGCCATTTTCAATATCATCGCTGGCATGGGTTCACTAATTGGCCAGTATAGAGCGCAACTCGCATCAAGTAGGCAGTGGATTGTTTCCGCCACGGCAAATAACAATTATGATTCATTACGGTCAGGATTTGGCACTGGAGTTAAACAAGTAGTTATTTCAATGACCAACAGAGTTCACTGTCAACAAGGGATTTGCGCTCCCGGGACACGCATAGTAGGATAACATGTTACACATCATATGCGACTTCTGTAAGGCTCGTATATTTTTTTTACTGTGTGTGCTGTTACCTATGTTTGTAGTGTGTGTGTTGTCCGAAATGCTCCCATCTAGGTAAATAGACAATTGGTGCCAATTGCTCAGTAGTCTATGGGTGGACTGTGTTACAGTATGTTTACACGCAGAGCACTCTCCCGAGAGAGTGTGTCCATCAGATTCCAGCAAGGTGTCTGGTTTTTATTTTATCATCAAGCAGTCTGAAGTGTTTAACATATATGGTAAGCCTAAGCAGGGCCAAAATGGAACTAACAGAGTGTAACGCCAATGCGTTTAACACAGTCTTAACTAAATAACGTTTTAAATTGCAGTGAGACCATTGTCGTAGAAACTGCATTTAATAAAATACATTATTTACACATGTATGCAAGAGTAGCACTAAGCAGAGAAGTAGTAATATTTCCACCCCCATGGTGTAACCGTATGCTTCAAATCGTTCACTATCACTATTATAGTGCGCTGCAGCAAGTCCGGAGAACGGAAGTTCAAACACCGGCACCAAAAGCGGTTATCCTGAGAGTGATTTTTCCACACATATTCCAGACAAATGCCGGGCTTGTACCTAAAGCCAAGTCCCGGGGTACCTACCCCATCCTCGGCCTAATGCATTACAGCTACACCTACTACTACAGTCACCACTGAAACACAGGTTATCCGACAAATTTAACACACATACAAGTACACGGGGTTGATTACCGAGTTGTTCCAAGCACCTAAAAAGAATTAACACTATCAAATAGAAAGATTCCTATTTCATAAACTGATAGGTACCTCGCATCCACCACTTACGGAGTGGGATTATACAGTACATTCATGTAGGAGTTCATATTGTGTTTCACTATTACGTAGCTCTATTCACTCAATGTAAACATACATCACAAAGTGGATGGAACTGTGCTAAATGATTGGTGCAAGAACCGGATGTGAATATGACTTGCACTGAATGATTCAAAAGCTCCATGTGATTGAAGTTACATGACGTCCATTGTTAAACTTCTCATGCCACTTGAAGAAAACTTTAGTATTTAAGTTGAAGCGGATAATGTGAAATTAAGTATATAAATATGTAGGCTATTTGGATACACCATTCAGCGCCAGCTTGCTCTTCACTGTGTTGTATCTTCAACTAACGTGTAACCAAAACTATTATGAATCTCACATGCCAGTTCGATTCAGGCTATTAATACGGTACTATTGATTTCTTCATATACATTTTATGTTAGTATATTATTGTGTTTGCAACGTGTTTGCATTGGTCCATTCGCAATAAATACAGTGTCACCATTTTGGTATTATTATTATCTAAGACCATGTTTTAATACAGGGTAAATTATAGATCCCTTTGAGGATATTCTGAAGCTTAATTTAATTCTGTGTTGTATAGCAAATTTTACATTCAGTTTGTACAGGTTTGAAACATTAAAAGTATTTAAGCCGTAACTTACATGGCTGGGTCCCTGGGACCCACGATTGTTTTCTTTTGTAAGTAATTTTTCACGTGTTGGCCGCACTGCACTTAGTTTCTCTGTACTCTCCTTTCTTTTAACTCTCTGCATGACCTTGGTAGATAGTAGATGTAGAGGTAGAGGTTTCCTTTTGTCGGTAATTGCAGCGTTTGGGTCTCTGGGACCCCATCTGTGTAAGGAAAGTAACCTTTTTGTGTGAACCCTAAAACGTTATTTGTGGTATAACATGTCACTAAGTAGTGATGATGTGAGACCGTTGTTAGAAGAAAATTTAAGTGATACATCGGACGCAAAACGTACACTAGTTTGAAATTAACAAACACAATTCAAGTACAGTACTATTGAAAGTGAGGAGGGGGCAGAAAGGCTTGTCGAGCATGTGCTTAGTGTCAATTACCACTGTTTGGGTTTTGTGCAACTGTTATTTGCTTGAGGTGTGCTGAATTATGAAGGCTTAAAGCTACTTATTGGTGATTGAAATATTCATTTTCTTCTTCCTTGAAGGTTTGATCCCATATTTGTTTCCTTCAACTTAATGAGAGCAGTCTGATGCAGAGTTTCTTTTCTACCTTGAAAATAACTGCAAATGTGACAATTTTAAGAAAAACCTTATGTAGGCCTAAATATGTAAGTCCTGCTCTTTATGACAGAACCATATAACTATTAGTTAGTATAAAGCAAAACTTGAGTACGTATAGATAATATAGGATATAAAAATTACTGTTTTTGAAATTGTGATTATTTTTTTATAAATAAGTTCGGTGAACGTTGTGGAAGAGGAACAGAAAATAAAATGTATATTTTCATTGAACATGATCTGATAACGATCGTGCAATTTCAGAAAATTTTCAAAACATTATACAATTAATTTATATTTGGGTCCCTCAGACCCATGTGTGTAAGCAGCGTAATAATTTTTCAGCATGCAAGTTACGGGTTAAGCCCGGCAGGCAGTATCTTGCTCAGAGTGTTATTCTTGGATGGAGTTTTGAAACTAGGGTTATTCCGAATGATGCATAGGGCAGTTCCATGATTCATCGTACTAGTGATCTGCCAACGCTGGCTTTACGGGATGTCTCCTAGTAAACGTGTGTCTCTGTTTTGTGGATCCGATTTTGAATCTGCAGAAAAACACCTTTCTAATTGGTGGACGGGAGAGTGGTGGTTTCAGTCACGATTGGTTGGCTGTGGTCTGGAACTACGTTTATTTTACGAGCAGCATAGGAAAGTAGTTCCTCGGCTATATAAGGTCATAACGTGCATAACTTTAGGACTTCAAAAACTGATTCTTGTACTTAGAATCTGAGTGTGGCCTAGTGAGAGTGGCCGTCTAGACGAAACATAAACTGCTACTGCGGATTGTGAGTATGGATCTTGAAACGAAACTTTCATGTTGAAGGAAGGTCTACTACCTCGGACTGTAAATTTGGCCGTTGGCCCGTAACACTAATTTCTGTGCTTTGAGTGAGTGCGTCTTTGTAAGGAGTACTGTTTCGGTACTAATCCAATCGTGGAATACCGGGTACTCTTTACTCTCTCTATTTTTTTTAAGTTTGTAATTTTAATCTTATATTCCTCATTTGTACAGTATTTTTTTCTGAACTGTATACATTTTTTTATTTCTTTTGTAGTTTTCTTTTTGTTCTTCAATTGTGTATTCTTTTTTCTCTGCTTCCTTCATTGATGCAATTTGTGAAATTTATGTGTCGAGAAGAAACATAATTGGCTTTATGTATGTGTACCTTAATATTGTTAAATAAATAAGTAGCATAATAAATAAATTAATACATACATACATACATACATTAGAATACTTCGATTGCATAGTTGCAGCATGGCTGGTGAGCGGCGAATCAGTAGATATTTCAGCACTTCAGAGGGAGAGAGAGAGAGACATCAAAAAAGAGAGGCACATGCTTGTTGCATTATTATTATTATCATGATCATCATCATCAACATCATTATTATTATTATTATTATTATTATTATTATTATTATTTTTTTTGATTTAATGATGCTCGGGTACTAGGTATGGCATGATGGTGGTGGTAACAGTTTCAAAATCGTTGAGAACGCCGCTCTAGGCTCTGAAACCAAGCTATATACGGACTTGACGAGTGGTTCAAACCCCATTTACAGCGGTCAACAAAATGATTTTTCCCATTTTAAACTCTAGGCAAATGCTGGCACGGTACCTTTTACTGTAATAGGCCACAGACCGCTTCCTTCCAAATCTTGGTACAGTTTCAATCAATCTCTAATTAACGTTTCATTAGTTTGGCATAATGAAGGGCATTTGGCCTTGAAATCACCTGCCACAAAGAAATTGGTTGTAGGCTACATCTTCCCCAAGCCAGTTGAATTTGGAATGAGTCCCACGACGTAGCCTTGCTCGTACAAATCTTGCACCCTGGCCACGAAGGTACCTGCAGCAAGTCGGGAGATCGTAGCTCCCAATGAAGGCTTCCAAAAAGATGGTATATTGGCTTTCACGGGCGGTGAATTAAAACTCAGCAATTCTTCTAGGTTTGTGCCGTATCTTGTGTGGGGTTTCTCCTAGGACACCAAGCTGGCTCGTCGGCGGGCTCTTGGTGTCCCCGCCCGGGCCCCCACAGGAGTGACGAACTGCGCGCTACCTCCCTTTATATTTGGTGCAACTGCACCACTTGACTGCGAGAACTAAAAGCTCAAGCAGCCTTAACCTCCCTATGAAGGCTTCCAAAAAGATGGTATATTGGCTTTCACGGCCGGTGAATTAAAACTCAGCAATTCTTCTAGGTTTGTGCCGTGTCTTGTGTGGGGTTTCGCCTAGGGAGGTTAAGGCTGCTTGAGCTTTTAGTTCTCGCAGTCAAGTGGTGCAGTTGCACCAAATATAAAGGGAGGTGGCGCGCAGTTCGTCACTCCTATGGGGGTCCGGGCGTAGACACCAAGAGCCCGCCGACGAGCCAGCTTGGTGTCCTAGGCGAAACCCCACACAAGACACGGCACAAACCTAGAAGAATTGCTGAGTTTTAATTCACCGGCCGTGAAAGCCAATATACCATCTTTTTGGAAGCCTTCATAGGGAGGTTAAGGCTGCTTGAGCTTTTAGTTCTCGCAGTCAAGTGGTGCAGTTGCACCAAATATAAAAGGAGGTGGCACGCAGTTCGTCACTCCTGTGGGGGTCCGGGCGGGGACACCAAGAGCCCGCCGACGAGCCAGCTTGGTGTCCTAGGCGAAACCCCACACACGACACGGCACAAACCTAGAAGAATGGCTGAGTTTTAATTCACCGGCCGTGAAAGCCAATATACCATCTTTTTGGAAGCCTTCATAGGGAGGTTAAGGCTGCTTGAGCTTTTAGTTCTCGCAGTCAAGTGGTGCAGTTGCACCAAGTATAAAGGGAGGTGGCGCGCAGTTCGTCACTCCTGTGGGGGTCCGGGCGGGGACACCAAGAGCCCGCCGACGAGCCAGCTTGGTGTCCTAGGCGAAACCCCACACAAGACACGGCACAAACCTCGAAGAATTGCTGAGTTTTAATTCACCGGCCGTGGAAGCCAATGTACCATCTTTTTGGAAGCCTTCATAGGGAGGTTAAGGCTGCTTGAGCTTTTAGTTCTCGCAGTCAAGTGGTGCAGTTGCACCAAATATAAAGGGAGGTGGCGCGCAGTTCGTCACTACTGTGGGGGTCCGGGCGGGGACACCAAGAGCCCGCCGACGAGCCAGCTTGGTGTCCTAGGTGAAACCCCACACAAGACACGGCACAAACCTAGAAGAATTGCTGAGTGTCCGTGTAGATGATTGCGAGTAGCGAGGCTAGCTCGAATCATGGACAGGTGGTAACAGTTCCCAGCATGCAGTGTACTAGAGCACCACTCACACAGTGAGACCATAACTTTTCCAGACTCTTTGATGATGCTTATAGCATTAATAACATTTAGATGATGTGTCTCATATGTAGGTCAATGTCCAGGCCACCATTTTGTAATGATCATATGTTTTGCTACTTAGAGATGACTGGCGAGAGCCATGTGTTTGCATCGCTACTAAAGCGAATATCTTTCTTCTCCATCTGAGAATGTTTTCACGTTATGTTAAGATTTATTTATGATAATTAAGAGGCTACATGAGACACCTGTTTAGAGGCTATATTTATGTGTGTCCAGACTTCGATTCTGTTGACTGTGTTATTGTAGGGAGGTAACTGATGTTCATATCAGGCATTACACAGAGGTAAATTAAGTGAGCCGAGAGCCACTAATAACCGGTGTTATTGTTATGCCCGAGCGGGAGAGCTCGTTGACGGTGTTATAGCAGAGATTGATCTCGCACGAGACTGCTACTGCTGAGCCCAAGGTATTCAGGATTGTCAGCCTATTCGTCATAAACCAACGATAATTTAAACCAACGATTCTAATAATCAGTAACGTCATTATTATAAACCTGATGATAATTAACTACTCATAGCATTTAACCTTGATTTTCTTGCATTTTGGACCTGATGGCTGGCACTTGCTTTGTGCACACTTCTCTTGTGGAAGTAATCTAGGACAGATTGTGCCCGTTTAGACCGGAGTCCGCACGACCACATATGCATTTTACCAATAATCAGTCAGCACGAGAGTCAAAATATCCCGGAGCGCCAGATGGGTTAAAGCAAATCGCAAAAACGACATCAAATTTAAAAAAATGCTTTACTGATTTTTGGCTCAATGCAACAATAAGGATAGAAGGAGATTTAATTGGGAGTAACACATCCTGTAAAATTATCTCAGTTTATTTTGAAGTTAAAATCTGACTGCAAGGATGCTCAAAGCAGCATCATCCACGTGTGGCGATCCACACTCTTATTTACACACAATATACAGAAATTTTCCAAACACATTTGACAATCTTTTTGAAAACACAAGTCCGATTAATAGTCCTGTAGACTGTGTTCCAAAATTATTAATCATTAATTCCAGTTCAAAGTTAATTGTCTATACTGGAAATATCGTAGATCACTGTTTGAATATTTACATGATATTAACACTCGTAGAATAAATGTTCATAGAATTTTTAAACTTTCACTTGTTTTTCCAGTTTCAAAAATATATCGTCGAAAAATATTATCATCATTGAAGCAACACAAATTATTTATACATATTAATAACATCTGAAAAGTATTTGACCATTGAGCATAGCATCGAAGAACTGTGCGAAGCACAACAACAATTAATTGTTCTTCTGACATTAAACATTCGAGAAGTGACTCGATTATGAACTTCAAGTTCCTAACAAAATATATGATTTCTGAATCATCAACTTGATCAATAAATGGTTGAACCATTCAATTATTTAATTTTCCACTTGGAATCATTATTATAAAAATATTTATATTCATGGCCATTTTTAGCAACTTTCACAACTTGCAATTCTTCGACAGAATGCGGAAATTAGAATTGTAGTTTTATAATGAATTCATTTAGTTCATGGCACTAGGATTGAAAATATCCTTCAAATTATTCGTGGTTAAAGAATTATTTTTAATTGGCAGTGGCCCATTCTATTATTTGTGTAAGAACACAATATTACAACAACAACGGCAAAGGTCTTCCTCTGAAGAAGAATAAACTACTATCATGACAAATCCGGGTTCTAGCAAAATCAAAGTCTAAAATGGAATTCGTAAACAAGGTTGAAATAAGAACTGATGGTTTTCAAGAAATAACCTTCGGGTCATTCATACGACGAAATGTGTAGTTCCAATACTCCTACTATAAACCCGAGCCATCGAACCTGCTATTTGATTGATGCTCGAAAAAATCTCCTCATTCCTGCGACTTAAACATGCGCACCTGGGAATGGCATTTCAACTACTCCACACACATAAATTTTCTTCCCAAAATTTATACAAGAAATCAAGCCTCTGCTTGTTATCAACACTGGAAGATTTATAAACTTACAAGTTTATTTTATTTTACCATTCAGTTCAACCCGTGAATTTACCATACTTATGATAATCTTATTTTCACTTTCGAGTGTATTTACGTCATGATTTTATATAAATACAAAAATATCCTATTTGATACAATTATCAATTGCTTCCCGTTTCATGCCTCTCCGTGTTATCTGAAAAATATACTTTGCTCATTGCAAATATCAACTGTTCAACCAGAACTGAAATGTTGGTTGAATGCGGGCTTGCGCTAACCACTCTCCTTCGGAAAATCTCCTATTCCAAACTAGAAATGATTAAACTACTTCATAAGCTCTCTCTCAATAAATGTGATTATTAGAAAATATAATATCCAAGAATTATTTAGAAAAATTATAAAAATTATTATTATTATTATTAGTGGATTATTATTATTATTATTATTATTATTATTTGTTATATCATTTTAATTATCATCTCATTATGTGAGAATCCACATGTTCGAACCTTCGAATATGGAAAAAAAATATCCATTCCTCAACAAAAATAAATTATTAACTTTTACAGTTACATCGGTTGTTTTCCGTGGTTTCCCAAAAATATGAAATATTCAAATAAATGCTCGAAATGCTCGGTCATCGATCCTAAACTGTTCTGAGGGTTGAAAATACTCAGAATAACTCTAATAAGTCTTGCGTAAATCATTGCAAGATTTAAATATGACGAAAAAAATGTGTTGGTCATCTGCAGAAAAATATTTTGTTCCAATTAGCTAGGCATAATATAATTCAAATGTGGCTTACATTTCTTGATGGTCTTGAAGCGTAGTAAACCTGGTCTGTACCAGATTTATCCATAGACATGCCCTATCGGACAAGCACGTATAATCCTTGTATCGGCCGCCATCATATACCCACAATTCGTCTAGTCAGACATAGTGGTAGTATCTTTTGACGTTTGAATAAACTGTGGTTCCATTTTAATATGGGCTTCTATCAAAGCCATAACAGTTTTTTTAAATAGGGTCAGATCTAAGTGATCTCTTCTTAAATATGTCAGTTGTAACATAACTCACTGTAATCTTATCAGTACAAGAAAAACACTGACAGTCTAAGCAATTAACGGCTATTCTGAAGATCGTTCCCTGGGCATGGTTTGTTATATCACCATCTGCCATGCGCTAAGCAACTTGCAGTTTCCCTTGCGTAGACTAATGAACGCCACCGTTATAGACTAGTCTTCAGTGTACTGACAGATCGAAGTGGTTAACTAGTTACAAAAATGAAAACTGACTTGAAATGGATTTAAACATCCAAGTATTAAGTTATTACTGGACTGTGACAAAATACTATTTTCTAGACAAAGTCTAGCATATGTCCTTGTAGAAATATAAATATTTCCACCAATGTCTGTAGAAAAATCAATCACCTCAGTGATTCTCCTCACCAGAAACTTACTAAGTTCCAACTCGTAACGCAGCACTTTTCGTGACTATCACGACTTTGAAAAGAACTTCTGCGTAGATCCGGCAACCATGTGCCTTGGCTCAGCGTAGATGCAACTTGCTTGCCAAGTGCTTGTGTTAGAATGAGCTGACCATGCTTCGGCCAGCTGGCTTTTATTCAAAACTGCCAGGGTCACGCGTCATCACCTGATATCTGGAAATCCTCATATCTCTTGAATCCCTGGTCCGATTTACTTGATACTAATTGCATTCTCTTTCATTTGGCCGTGCCAGTAATCTGATCCCAGTCTCAATTCTCTACTCCATAGTTAACTATTTAATCAATAAATAGCCTCCACCTCTGCTATTACTCGCTACGTCACTTGACATCCAACTATCGGTAAATTATTTCCAAATGCTTCGAGAAGCAATGTAGCGCGATATTCAAATATCTGAACTTTCAAAAGCGGCTACAGCCTTTCTCTTGATATCTAGGTGTCTGAAACTTGGAATACCCATTCCTAGAGTTGGGCACATCCACCCCACACCTAGCAAAAAATAAAAATTGAAATTTTTTTATTTTTCCTATCTACACATTAAATCATCTGGTTCTTGAATAATAAATCTTCAAATTCGATGCATTGTAAGTTCCCACGATGTTACCAGTTCGTGTATTGGCTACTTCATAGCTTCCATTATTGTTTACTTCCACAATACGATAGGGTCCAGCGTAAGGGCTTGCAAATTTCGAGTACACTCGATTTTGCACGTCAGAGGGTGTAGGTCTTTTCACTAAAACAAGAGTTCCTACGCGCAAGGGTCTGCGAAAACGCTTTCCTCTCACTCTGCGCTCTCTCTTCTCAGCTTGGCTCCTTAACTTGTCTAAAGCTAGAGTTTCCCTCATCTGACGGCTTGGTTCAATCTCAGGTGGAATAGAGATGATTCGATCCCATAATCGTGTTGGTTTAATTCCATGATGAAGCAACATAGGAATCTGTCCAGTACTCTCATGAATCGTAGAGTTGATAGATTCGGATGCTAAAGAAAGAACATCCATCCATTTCCAATGCTCATTTGGACAATAGAGGCGGCAAAATTTTGCTATCTCAGCCATCACGCGTTCCGCTGGAATGCTCTCTGGATGTCTAATAGAACAAAACAATTGTCTAATCCCAAGATTATTCATGATGGTTCGAAATTCCAAAGATGTAAATTGAGGTCCACGATCTGATAAAAGTAATTCCGGTTTGCCTGCTTCCGGAATTACGCTATCTCTAATTCTCTTCGCACAATATTTTGCGTTTGCCTTCTGAATTGGATGTAACATGGTGTATTTGCTAAAAACATCCATGGTCACCAAAATATATCGGTTACCTCTTTTAGACTTTGGGAGAGGACCATATAAATCAGTCGCGAAGATTTCGCAAGGCTTAGAAGGAATAATAGGCCTTGGTAATTCTCTCAGTAATCTAGAATTATGCTTACTCCTTTGGCATAAGTCGCATTCTCGAATAGTGTTTCTGACAGTTTGTCGCATTCGCTCCCACGAAAATTTCTCTTGAATCATGTTGACTGTCTTATCTACTCCAGCATGACCTGCGATTCGATGTGCCATCCAGATAATGGGTTTTTGCAATCGTGGAGGTATCACTACTCTCAGCTTCGTATGGTCAGGATCTGCAAACTTGTAGATTAAACCATCTAACATCATAAAATCTCAGGAAATTCTTTCAGTTTCCACAAAATCATCATCATTTGGATCCATGTTTCCCTGTAGAAAACGAAAAATGTTTCTGAGACGTCGGTCTCTCCTCTGGGATAAATGCAATAACCTTAACCTTCTCAAGGTATCTTCATCCTCCTGCGTCAGGTTAACTTGAAAAACCTTAGATGTAGACTCCACTGCTCTACTCAATAAATCAGCTCCCACGTTCAACTTTCCAGGAGTGTGTTCAATAACTAGGTTGAATTGCTGAATAAAAAGTGACCATCTAGTTATTCTATCACTGGCAAAGTTTGTTCTCAAGATAAACTCCAATGCGTGGTGATCAGTCCTCACAATGACTGAATGTCCAATTAACATTTTCTTCCACGACTCCAATGCGAATATTACAGCAAGTGCTTCTAACTCTGTGGTGTAATAATTCCTCTCTGATGGACGAAGTTTCCTGCTAATGAACGCCAGGTAATGTCTCTTGTGGTCTTCATCTTCTTGAAGTAGAATAGCTCCAATCCCTACGGTGGATGCATCAGATTCTATGATGAAATTCTTGGTAAAGTCAGGATACTCCAATTTCTCACTGTTTACCAATAACCTCTTGGCATATTGAAATGATTGTTCACAATCTTTATCCCATTTCCATTTATTTCCTTTCTTTAACAATTCCTGCAATGGCGCAACTGTCTTGGTGAAGTTTGGACAATGCCCTGCAAAGAATTGGCATGTCCCGAGAAAACTGCGGACATTCTTCACTCTAGTAGGTCTAGGGAAATTTGCAATTGCCTGTATCTTCGTCTCATTGGGACGGTATCCTTCTCCATCCAAAATGTGACCCAAAAATTTTATTTCCTTTCGAAAGAACTGACATTTTCGAAGGTTTACTTTGAAGTTCGCTTTTCTCAAATCTGCGAATAACATTTGAAGATGTAACAAATGTTCCTCCTTAGTCTCGGATGCAATTAAGATATCATCTATATAACGAATTGCTATCTCTTTTACTTCAGGACTCAAATTTTGTTCCAGGGCTCTGATCAAAACGGATCCAGATGTTTTGACTCCAAATGGTAGACGGCGGAATACATATGTCTGCTGGTCAAACATAAATCCTGTAAACTTCTTAGAATCTTCACTAAGCCTAATGTGATGGTAGGACGAAGTGAGATCAATATTAGAGAACCAGACCTTGCCTTGGAATTTCCTTAACAGTTCCCTAATGATTGGTGGTCTGTCATACTCTGGCAGTAATCTTGAATTCAAATTTCGCGCGTCTAAACATAGTCTCAGACTTCCATCTTGCTTAGACACTACTGCTAATGGATTGACATAAGATGTAGTGTACCTTTCAATCACGTTGTTGCTTTCCATCTCCTTGATAAGCACTTTTACTTTTTCTCGATGCTTTTCTGCTACTGGATACAATTTAGCATGAAAAGGTGCATCATCATTTACCCGAATATGATATTCAAAATCTTTAATTTCACCAGGTTTAATGTCAAAATTATCGTGATATTCTTCCAAAATTTTCCCTAGCTCTGGGGACTCCTTCTCAGTGTAGACTTCTCTTCCTTCAGCTTCATGAAAAATCAGAGACCATTGAGCATCTCCCTCGATGTCTTCCTCTTCTTTTCCCTCGAAGTTAATCTCTTCGGTATTCTTGAATCTGATCGTCTCTGTCTTCATATCTATCACTGCTTGATATTTCTGAATGAAATCTGCTCCCAATATCATGTCAAAAGCCATGTCCTTCATTACAACAAACACATGTCGGAAATCATGTCCTCCAATCGTAATACATAAGTATAATTGTGTTTTACACAGAGATATTTTATTGGGTATTATTCCTTGGATCTTAATTCCTGATACTGGAATCTCCTCTAAATTCTCTTTGAGCTTCCACAGAATATAAAGTTTCTCACTCACCAGACAAAGCATAGCCCCAGTATCGATCAAAGTATCGACAGGCATACCGAATTCTTCGCATGATATGATTGGCATTCTAATTCTGGTACCCATTTCATTTCGTTCGTCATTCTGTTGAATTAAGTCATCATCCTCTGCTTGCCATTTAATAATTCTGGAAGTGAAAGTGTTCAAAATTCTATCTTCTACTGTGAATTCGAAGTTTTTTTTTCATTACTATTCCCCCGGGATTGTTGTGTTCCCGATGGACCTGGTTCGTTGGGCCTCTGCTCCAATAACTGCAAGTTATCTTGGTGTCTTGCTTCCAAATTTTTCCTCGTCTCCTTGTTAAACTCTTCATTGGACTGACGAGTATCTACATTCCCTCTGTTATTGTAGTTGTTTCTACCATAATATCTTCTTTCCTGGTACCTTCCTTGACTATCTCGTGGTCTTCTCCATCGAGTATTGTATCGATTACCACCATCCGGTCTCGCATATGGTTTGTAACTGTATCTGTTACTGTACTGGTTCCATCCTCCTTTATTTGGATCTTCCCTCGGCGTTTTCTCTTCTCGCCCTTCTCGAATCTCTCGAAGTGTCTGAGAATAACTATCAGCCATAACAGCATACACAGCGTTGTTACTCTTTCCTCCCTTCTGATGAAAGAATTGAGCGTTTGTATGATCCAGCTTCTGTAATACTTCATCAAATTGTTCCATATTATAGATATCAGCAGCGATCAAAGTCCTCTGGACGTCTGCTGGAAACTGACGTATCAATGCAGTAATCAACTCGTTATCTGGCATCGGCGGATCTAAATGTTGGAGTTTAGACAGCTGTCCAGAAAAGTACGTAGAGTATCGAGTAGGTTGTGACGTCGAGAATCTCTTCGAATATAACTCTGCTCTGACTTGCTGTTGGGTTTCCGGGGACCAAAACATTTTCAATAGCCCACGAGAAAACTCCTCAAAAGTGGTTAGAGTGGATCTAAAAGTTCTAAACCAAAGAAGTGCAGGTCCTTCCAAAAACTTCCCTATCACTCGGATCTGTCTTTCTTTAGGGATCTTAGAATCTTTCAGGTAATCCCCTGCTTCTCTCAAAAATTCCATGGGTGTCACAGAATCTCGCCCTGAAAATTTAGAAGGCTTATCTTCTACATTCTTAAATACAGTTATGGGGTTGGATTGAAATACTGTCCTGACCTCATCCTGTCTTTGACTATCCGTGTCTCTAGCTCCTCCTAGATTTATCTGTATCTGTTCCTTTCCCCTTACATTTGGCATTTTCAACAGATGATCAGACTGTTTCTCATCCTTGATTTGAGTTTTCATAGCCTCAAGTTCCTTATGGTTTTCTTCTGCCATTTTCTTAATTGCTTCAGTTTCTTTACAATTGTCCTTAACATCAGTGGATATCTGGTTCATAACAGCCTCATGACTTTTCAATGACCCTGTCATATCTGATATGTCCTTCTGAGTTGCTTGGATATCTTTGGCAATTACTTCAATATGGGATGACAAAGATTCCCTAATCTCCTTGATTCCCTCTTGGTTCTCCAGCTTGAGTGTGTCTTTAATTTCATTGACAACTGTGGTCTTGATTTCAGTTTGCAATTCATTAATCACACCTTCTCTTATTTCTCCCATGACAAGTTCTTTGAATTGTTCCGTTAAACGTTGAACAACTATAATTCCCATCTCATTACTCTCCTTCTTCACTCTGACTTCCAGGTTGACCATGTCTTCACCAACTTTCCTAAGACCATGTTCTATCCTATCAGCTAAGCTTTGAGATCGAAGATCGGCATCGCGAAATTTATCGTCCATTAAACTTGCGTTAGTAGCTAATGAAGTTTCGAGCTCATGTGTTTTGTCGCATAATTTATTCATTTTACTCTCAAGTGTCATTTTCAAAATTTCAGAATTTTCTTTAAATTTACTTTCCATTGAATTAAATTTACTATTTAAATTTTCTTTCAAGTTATCTTTTAACCTGCTCTCTAACAAATCGGAATTTTCTTTGAGTTTATCCTCTAAACTTTCTTTTAAGTTACCTTTTAACCTGCTTTCTAAAGAATCAGAATTTTCTTTAAGTTTATTTTCCAAAGAATCAGAATTTTCTTTAAGTTTATTTTCCAAAGAATCAGAATTTTCTTTAAGTTTATCATTCAAATTTTCTTTAAGTTTATTTTCTAAAGAATCAGAATTTTCCTTAAGTTTATCGTTTAAACTTTCTTTAAGTTTATCAGAATTTTCTTTAAGTTTCCTTTCCAAAGCCTCAGTATTTTCTTTCATAATGGCTGCTACACGCAGTCCAGCCTCTTTTGAACTCTCCTCCAAACTCCTCATCATCCTCATCATTTCTTCCATAATTTTCAATTATTATTCAAAACTTAGGGGTATACAACAGTGGCAAACACAAGCTTATAACTAGAACAAGAAATATGAATAGCTAATTGGAACACTCTAATAAAATGAGATTTGTCCTAATATCGACGTGATGGAAAAACAAAAGTCTCTACTTTTACGAATTACATTTACCATAATATCACAAGAAAAATATACAAGTTCTCAAATATCCTCCACCTGGATTCTAATAATGTGTATGTCCAGTCATCGAACGTTTACTACTGAATTTACTTGACGCCCTAATGGTTAGGCCATTATCAAAAATAATCAAACCCATTCTAATTATTAACCAAGTTAAATTTTTAATTTTCCCCACTAATTGGGTTTCCTACTAATTTATTCATCCAAACCAGACATCTCTCAACTCCCAAAATATTTCTATAAAAATTATCACAATTTCAAATCGGCATGCGATTGACCATGTCTAAATCGGGCCCCACGTTCGAAGCCATTTCTCTCTCTATCTTATTTTATGTGCCCGTTTAGACCGGAGTCCGCACGACCACATATGCATTTAACCAATAATCAGTCAGCACGAGAGTCAAAATATCCCGGAGCGCCAGATGGGTTAAAGCAAATCGCAAAAACGACATCAAATTTAAAAAAATGCTTTACTGATTTTTGGCTCAATGCAACAATAAGGATAGAAGGAGATTTAATTGGGAGTAACACATCCTGTAAAATTATCTCAGTTTATTTTGAAGTTAAAATCTGACTGCAAGGATGCTCAAAGCAGCATCATCCACGTGTGGCGATCCACACTCTTATTTACACACAATATACAGAAATTTTCCAAACACATTTGACAATCTTTTTGAAAACACAAGTCCGATTAATAGTCCTGTAGACTGTGTTCCAAAATTATTAATCATTAATTCCAGTTCAAAGTTAATTGTCTATACTGGAAATATCGTAGATCACTGTTTGAATATTTACATGATATTAACACTCGTAGAATAAATGTTCATAGAATTTTTAAACTTTCACTTGTTTTTCCAGTTTCAAAAATATATCGTCGAAAAATATTATCATCATTGAAGCAACACAAATTATTTATACATATTAATAACATCTGAAAAGTATTTGACCATTGAGCATAGCATCGAAGAACTGTGCGAAGCACAACAACAATTAATCGTTCTTCTGACATTAAACATTCGAGAAGTGACTCGATTATGAACTTCAAGTTCCTAACAAAATATATGATTTCTGAATCATCAACTTGATCAATAAATGGTTGAACCATTCAATTATTTAATTTTCCACTTGGAATCATTATTATAAAAATATTTATATTCATGGCCATTTTTAGCAACTTTCACAACTTGCAATTCTTCGACAGAATGCGGAAATTAGAATTGTAGTTTTATAATGAATTCATTTAGTTCATGGCACTAGGATTGAAAATATCCTTCAAATTATTCGTGGTTAAAGAATTATTTTTAATTGGCAGTGGCCCATTCTATTATTTGTGTAAGAACACAATATTGCAACAACAACGGGAAAGGGCTTCCTCTGAAGAAGAATAAACTACTATCATGACAAATCCGGGTTCTAGCAAAATCAAAGTCTAAAATGGAATTCGTAAACAAGGTTGAAATAAGAACTGATGGTTTTCAAGAAATAACCTTCGGGTCATTCATACGACGAAATGTGTAGTTCCAATACTCCTACTATAAACCTGAGCCATCGAACCTGCTATTTGATTGATGCTCGAAAAAACCTCTTCATTCCTGCGACTTAACATGCGCACCTGGGAATGGCATTTCAACTACTCCACACACATAAATTATCTTCCCAAAATTTATACAATAAATCAAGCCTCTGCTTGTTATCAACACTGGAAGATTAATAAACTTACAAGTTTATTTTATTTTACCATTCAGTTCAACCCGTGAATTTACCATACTTATGAAAATCTTTATTTCACTTTCGAGTGTATTTACGTCATGATTTTATATAAATACAAAAATATCCTATTTGATACAAATATCATTTGCTTCCCGTTTCATGCCTCTCCGTGTTATCTGAAAAATATACTTTGCTCAATGCAAATATCAACTGTTCAACCAGAACTGAAATGTTGGTTGAATGCGGGCTTGCGCTAACCACTTTCCTTCGAAAAATCTCCTGTTCCAGACTAGAAATGATTAAACTACTTCTTAGGCTCTCTCTCAATACATATGATTATTAGAAAATATAATATCCAAGAATTATTTAGAAAAATTATAAAAATTATTATTATTATTATTAGTGGATTATTATTAGTATTATTATTATTTGTTATATCATTTTAATTATCATCTCATTATGTGAGAATCCACATGTTCGAACCTTCGAATATGGAAAAAAAATATCCATTCCTCAACAAAAATAAATTATTAACTTTTACAGTTACATCGGTTGTTTTCCGTGGTTTCCCAAAAATATGAAATATTCAAATAAATGCTCGAAATGCTCGGTCATCGATCCTAAACTGTTCTGAGGGTTGAAAATACTTAGAATAAGTCTTGCGTAAATCATTGCAAGATTGAAATATGACGAAAAAAATGTGTTGGTCATCTGCAGAAAAATATTTTGTTCCAATTAGCTAGGCATAATATAATTCAAATGTGGCTTGCATTTCTTGATGGTCTTGAAGCGTAGTAAACCTGGTCTGTACCAGATTTATCCATAGACATGCCCTATCGGACAAGCACGTATAATCCTTGTATCCGCCGCCATCATATACCCACAATTCGTCTAGTCAGACATAGTGGTAGTATCTTTTGACGTTTGAATAAACTGTGGTTCCATTTTAATATGGGCTTCTATCAAAGCAATAACAGTTTGTTTAAATAGGGTCAGATCTAAGTGATCTCTTCTTAAATATGTCAGTTGTAACATAACTCACTGTAATCTTATCAGTACAAGAAAAACACTGACAGTCTAAGCAATTAACGGCTGTTCTGAAGATCGTTCCCTGGGCATGGTTTGTTATATCACCATCTGCCATGCGCTAAGCAACTTGCAGTTTCCCTTGCGTAGACTAATGAACGCCACCGTTATAGACTAGTCTTCAGTGTACTGACAGATCGAAGTGGTTAACTAGTTACAAAAATGAAAACTGACTTGAAATGGATTTAAACATCCAAGTATTAAGTTATTACTGGACTGTGACAAAATACTATTTTCTAGACAAAGTCTAGCATATGTCCTTGTAGAAATATAAATATTTCCACCAATGTCTGTAGAAAAATCAATCACCTCAGTGATTCTCCTCACCAGAAACTTACTAAGTTCCAACTCGTAACGCAGCACTTTTCGTGACTATCACGACTTTGAAAAGAACTTCTGCGTAGATCCGGCAACCATGTGCCTTGGCTCAGCGTAGATGCAACTTGCTTGCCAAGTGCTTGTGTTAGAATGAGCTGACCATGCTTCGGCCAGCTGGCTTTTATTCAAAACTGCCAGGGTCACGCGTCATCACCTGATATCTGGAAATCCTCATATCTCTTGAATCCCTGGTCCGATTTACTTGATACTAATTGCATTCTCTTTCATTTGGCCGTGCCAGTAATCTGATCCCAGTCGCAAGTCTCTACTCCATAGTTAACTATTTAATCAATAAATAGCCTCCACCTCTGCTATTACTCGCTACGTCACTTGACATCCAACTATCGGTAAATTATTTCCAAATGCTTCGAGAAGCAATGTAGCGCGATATTCAAATATCTGAACTTTCAAAAGCGGCTACAGCCTTTCCCTTGATATCTAGGTGTCTGAAACTTGGAATACCCATTCCTAGAGTTGGGCACAAGATGACACTAACTTTTATCGACGGAGTGCTTGCTCGACCTTTAGTCAGTAGCTGGTGGAGCGTGAGCCTCATGCGACGTTAGACGTAGTTTTCACTGCGCAATCGCCAACGTAAATCACATGTACGTAGATGACACTGGTTTACATAGAGTAACCCAGGGCGAAGGCAGGAATAATAATGTTTATGGTCTTGTTTTACTTATTTCAAGTGTATGATAACCCCATGTTTACCCTTTACTTTGATTATAAGAGGGCATTTAATGTGGTTTTTTTGACGGCTTGTCTTGTAGATTTTGTATTAAATTGTTTTTGCGTTACGGACGTTATCGCCTTAAATTTTGTATTAATTGTTAGGAATTAGCTAGATTTAAAAATAAATTTAAATGAGGAAATGGTATCATCCTAACTTAGACTTGCTATTGCTACCCAGTTAAATGTAAATTATGTTATTAGTTTATTTTGTAACTTGACTTAGAGATTAGTGCCGTACCATTTTCCCAGCGTTGCTGTTGTTGCTCTACTTTGTCAGATAGATCTTTCGCGAGGGTTTACAGTAGTTTACAGTTAGGGTACTGATCTTTTATTTTTATTTCTTTATTAGTTTGCGGATTAGCCGATAGAAACCCTACGAACTAGGCTAGGTGTCTGAATATTTTGAATGAATATTTCTACAAGTTTTACCTAAGTCTGGAAGTTTAATTTCTCAGTCTAGCTTTAGGAGGTGTATTTTCTTGGGCTCTCTATGACCTTTTAGCAACCATATTACCACGGATCCTCTGGATCATGGATTCTCGTGCCGCTATGGCCTATAAGAAATTCACCCAATCCTCATGGCCCATGGGTCCGGCGTGTGAGGTGTTAGGGATGTCGTTTCGGCTGTTGGCAACCCTGATAGCTCCTCTGACGGGCACAATATCGATCTGAACCATTCTGAAATTAGTAAAAGAATTAATTTTCAGTCAGTCAACACTTCATTGTGCCCAATTAATAGTGGGGAGTATTTTATTGTTGTTTTAAGGGACAGAACAGTGTGGTCATTGGCCCCTTAAGTGGGAGGTTAATTGAATGACATGTTTCATTAATCAAGTGAACATCATCAGATACTGTTCATTCGAGGCATTTTCCTTAGGTTTGTCGGAAATGTATGTAACACTTACAACATATACAGTTATGAAGTTATAATATATGAGATATGTGACAGCAAGATGATGATCCTTGGACTCCCTATAAAAAAAACGTAACAAACGATGCTAAACCATTGAGGAACGACGAGAAACGTCCCACTCTCGACTTCAATATATTTTGCCAACTGGGTGTCCATCGCAAGAAAATAGGTCGATATCAGTAGTTTGAAAATCATCCAGCATGTAGTAGTACACGGCAGACATGATCATAAGAGCTGAGACTTGAACCCAGTTCTTCATACAGGCTCGCCCACAACAGTCTACGTGCAAAGGAAGTTCACTTTCAACTGGTAATGCATTGAGTGAAACGCTTTTTGGATAGTGACAAATAATTGTAAATTCGCTTGCCAATGATTGCGTAATCTCGGAACTAGGCCTACTGTTAACAATTAAAATCAGTAATTTTAAAACATAGAATATTTTACTGTTTACAGCGTCATTTATAAGGAATGGCACTTTTAGTGGTCACAATAATCGTGTAAAGGTGAAGTGATGTGAGCGACCACCCCATCATATTCATGTTTCGATAGGGATTTTGAAATGTATTGGCTCAGGAAATGTATTGCTAATTCCAATACTGAAGGGTGTTTCTTTTAACTACAGTGTAATTCGCATTCCAGGCATCGTATTCAATCTCCTGAAGGCGTCTCATCTTATCACCATGCAATAAATCTAAAGTCAGCATGAAATAGGAGCCCTTCACAAAGATAAGACACTGTCCTCATCAAGTGATTGAGTGCGCAGATCCCAGTCTCGATCTAAATCCTTCATACCTTTCCCTTATTGAGCCCCTGAAATCTCAGGTGATGACATGAAGTGTTAACCGTACAACATCGGAGGATGAGTGTGTTTGAAGCTGCACACGAACTCAGAACCATGAACTGCTGTGTGAAGTCCTGGAAACCTCTCCCCGCGTACTGAGTTGCACTGCTAATGGTAGTATTTTCGAAAGGTTTGGGAAGTTGATTGTCCTCTCGGAACTTTAGCTATTTAACCTCTCCTCCTTCATAATTCTATTTATAGTGCAACAGGCCTATGGACAGGTGATGCAGGTCATTTAAGTTGACGTACATGAGTGAGCTGCGTGTCGTGATGTGGACGAATTAATTATAAAGAAGTCGCAAACATCCAGCACCAAACCTAGGGGATTAACCATCCGAAGTTAAATTCCCCTTACCTGGTCAGGAACCGAACTCGGGCCTTTCATAACTAAATCTGCCACCCTGCACACTTAGACACCCATCTGGACAAGAATGTGATGAATGAGCCGTAAGTGACCTCTCTTTCGTGATCTATTTCTCCACTTACTACGCCTTCTCGACAACTATTCGCTGGTACACCTTGCCCCGTACTTGACCGTTCTACGGGTGGAAAAGAAAGTAGAGAACGGACAGAACCAACAAGTGATCATGAAGAACTAATTCTCCAGACCAGGATTACTGTATAATGGCGTAAATCTTCCCCAAATAAAAATGTGTTTGAATTTCTCTACGTAGAGTTCAGATCAACTCCTCTGATTGTTTAGTGTTCATAAGTGGTCTACTCCATCACTCTCGCAGATCATTGAAACAAAGATACCAATTACCTCACAATTTATATTTTGTTGTCCATGTACTGTACTTCAAATCAATTACAAAATATCGTGATCTTCAAGTTTTTATTAAAAAGGGTGAATTATCTAGTGGTGAATGTAGGTATACATGCCAGATTAAATTGAAGCATTTCTTTTCAGACTTCTATGTTTATGTTAATTCAGTGACGCCCCTGTCCTCTGTTCAGGGTAGAGGGAGAGAAGGGTTTATGTTTGGGCTCACATTTGAAGCATGAGATTAACGTTGGAGCACTTGAGCAAGTGTGCAAATGCGGCACAGCCCTTGGAGTTCACAAGCTGCAAGTAGGAGTGCCTCCGCAACAGCAGATGTTACGTGGGTTGTCACTGCACCACAGGAATGTAACAATTTCTGGAGAAACGATGAAGGCTACATACTATTTAAATTAATCAAATCCCTCACCAAGATAATCTATTCTTGATAATGAAGTCCTCGCCCCAAGCAGAAAACAGGTGCTCTCGAAGTTTTCAATACGCAGAATGTAAATTTACGGTGTTTTCAATCAACTGGTAATATGAAACACCATTCTGATGAATTAAATTCGTAACAGTTTCTTTCGTCTTACAAAATAATTTAACTCATTTAACACCGATGGTTTTGGCTTACCAATAAGACATCACATCTTAGCTGCCAGTGCTACATCTCCTATTACAGGCGTGATGAGTTATGTTCTTTCAAATCTGAATTAGTGGCTGGTAAATACGTCCTTCTTAAATTTCGAGATCATTGATCATTTATTGATGTTATTGCACGAACCCTAACTGAGAAAAAATCGAAAACTTTCAGGAATGAATGTCTGCCCAGAGGCCTTATGTAACAGCACTTACTCATTGAGATCGTTGGTTCTCGTATCCACACTTCCTCGCGAATACATGACTCAATAGTTTCAGTAAAAGATTTAAGATATTGTTCTTCCTTATGTAGATGTGTTCAAGAACGACTGATAAACCATACACGGACCATGGGGCTAAAAGTGACAGTCTGTGGTTTTTAACGGTTCAAGTACCTTTGGGGCCAGAGCTTTATTGTAAAGGTATCATCAGTTACATACATACTGTATGTATGTCCTTTCATAACTCCCGAATGCTTATTGTTGTCACCATAAATTATCACTTAGGCTATTTCCTAGCGGACCTACTGTAGGTAAAAACCTGAAAATGAGTGTCGGAAGAAAAGAGACCACCTAGTACGGGAATCTAGTTATGACTCCCATATTCATGCTAAACGTGGGAGATTGAACCTAAAATAATTTGTTGTTTGTTGTTGTTTAATTGGAGGGGCTTGGACATCGTATTCGTTTAGCTCCGTTCACTAATGTAAGTGCGTGTTAGTAGAATTTGATTGATATCTTCTGTTACTGTCATGTAAGTAGTAGTGTGTGTATTTGATATTCAAGTGAGGATTGGGAAAGAGGCCGAGTGGCTTAAGTTCGAACCCATCCCGGCATTTGCCTGAAGTAGAAATGGGAAACCATGGAAAGCTACATCCAGGATAGCTGAGGTGGGAATTGAACCAATCCAAACTCAGTTTTACTTCACGAGGATGAGTCTACCCCATTCCAACCCTCAGATCAGATTTACATTTCTTGGAAGAGCAGGGAATCGAATCCGAATCTCGAAGACAACAGCCAGGAATGCTAGCCGCTAGCAAAAGGAATAAAAGAACAAGTTATTCTACAGCATGAACCCTCAAAGTTAATTATTATGTGAGAATTTTGAATGTGGGACATAGTGCCAATCACTGTTAAAGAATCTGTCGGCATCGCAATGAATAATTCATCCGATAAACTATATTTTCTTCCGCTTACAAGTGAATGAAAGTAATCGCCACGTGGGTTAAGGAAGGGCGTTGCCAGGCATTATCCAATCAGTGAAAATGAGGAATTATACCCGGAATGGAAACAGTAGAAGCTAGTTCTGCATTTGGTACTAGTTATGTGCCATCGAATGAACAGAATAAGTAGCTGGGGGTTAAAAGTAAATTGACTCTGAAATACAATAATGCAGTTAAAGTAAAAATGACTCCTATATTGCAATTCATTTGTACAACTTTCAACATTAAGAACTCTCAATCAGAAAATTGATATTTCCTAGTCTTGTTATGCTTTTATATTTCCAGAATATTAGGCCAAGTTATTAAATTTCTACTTAGTATAAAACAAAGTCCCCGATTTGTGTTTGTTACGGGTAAACTCGAGAACCACTGGATGGATTTTGATACGGTTTCCACCATTCTGTAAAGGATATCTCGAGGATTATTTCTGTAGAAAAAAAATTATTTATGATCAAAGGAAGCCGAGCAGTAACGATTTCAGTGGAAAAGTCGAAATATAAACTGGCGTCCGAGCGCTTTGTAAGCTTACGCTGGGCAAACCGTTAAAAATATCTCATTACTATGAGTGTAAGAATTGTTCAGCATAAAAAGTTCTACAACAAAGTCGGCGAGAGCATATGTCTATCTTCAATACATCGCACACTATAAGTGTTTTTACGTTTTAATTTCTTCCAAACATGTCCATTCAACTACTGAGGCGACAGAGTACGAGCTAGCTAAGGGCGAGTCTATCATCTCTGTTACAGCCTAGCTAGCGGGCGAACCTATTGTCCCAGATAGAAGCCAGCATCAAACCAGTCGTGTTGAGTTAATACTCCTAAAGGGTGGTTTTGTTTGGAGTTTCCCTTGAAGTGTAACTCGGGTTTTCTTCATTTCGCCTGTGAAACACAGTCAAGTTAAGATTGGACGGAAGGGGGATTTGAGTTTCATTCACCTCGCCATTCCCTGGAAGTGCAACTCTCATTTCGCCTGTGAACTTTTCGTTCCGCAAAATTCACAGTCAATTTAGTTTGGTCGGAAGGAGGATTATATTACATTAAATTATACTGATTGGCGTATAATCTCGACTTAGTATACTGTAAAACAAAGTCTCCGATTCTTGGATGTTACGGGTAAACTCGAGAACCACTGGATGGATTTTCATGCGGTTTTCACCATTCTGTAAAGGATATCTCGAGGATGATTTCTGTAGAAAATAATTTATTTATGAACAAAGGAAACAGAGCAGTAACGATTTAGGAGGAAAAGTAAAAAAAAACTGGCGTCCGAGCGCTTTGTAAGCTTACGCTGGGCAAACTGTTAAAAATATCTAAATACTATGAGTGTAAGAATTGTTCAGCATGAAATGTTCTACAAAAAAGTCCGGGAGAGCATATGTCTATCTTCAGTACATCGCCCACTATGAGTGTTTTTACGTTTTAATTTCTTCCAACCATGTCCATTCAAATACTGAGGCAACTGTTTACGAGCTATCTAAGGGCGAATCTATCATCCCTGTTACAGCCTAGCTAGCGGGCGAACCTATTGCCGCAGATGCAGCCAGCAGCAAACCATTGAGTCGTGTTGAGTTAAGACTTCTGAGAAGGGTGGTTGTGTTTGGAGTTTCCCTGGAAGTGCAACGCTGGTTTTCTTCATTTTGCCTGTGAACTTTCCGTTCCGCAAAATTCACAGTCAAGTTAAGATTGGACGGAAGGGGGATTTGTGTTTCATGCAGGTCGCCATTCTTAAATTACGTCTGACAAGAATTTGTTGCACATGCATCTCCATGATAATATAACTAATAGTCTAGTCAGTGATTTTAACCCATCATGCCGAGACGTAAAACGGATATTGGTCGTTGTTCATTGACACTGGAGAAATAAAAGCGCTTATCACGTAATGCATTCTCCCGGGCGAAGCCGAGTCGGGTTGCTAGTTCAAGATAACTTATTCCAGCAGTTTCAGAGTGTGCAGACCTACAGTATATGGTAGCTGGTATACTGTAATCGAGAAATGTGACAAATGACAATACTGGTTATTGACAAATTTCTCATTTATTGACTACAAGCTGTACCCGGCATGCGTTGCAGTGCCAATCAAAGAAAGTGTTGGCGTTGTCATTTTATTTGTTGAAGTGTTTTGGGTACGCAATATTTTTTTCTTTTACCGTTGACTGCCTATAAACTATTGTAAAATAGATTTATTAATTCGGAAACATTCGTGGGTGTGTGCACAATAACTCACCGGAGTTTCATCGCAATCGGATGAATGGTACATGAACGCATAAAGGACACACAAACAGACAGACTATCATGTTACATTCATTTTTATATATAGAGATAATACATTCCAGTTGCTGGGACAGTAAAGTGCTGCAATATAATGACTCTTAAAGTATATGATCATGAAAAATAAAAATCCAGTTGTACAGTATTGTGCCCGTTTAGACCAGAGTCCGCACGACCACATATGCATTTTACCAATAATCAGTCAGCACGAGAGTCAAAATATCCCGGAGCGCCAGATGGGTTAAAGCTAATCGCAAAAACGACATCAAATGAAAAAAATGCTTTACTGATTTTTGGCTCAATGCAACAATAAGGATAGAAGGAGATTCAACTTGGCATAACACATCATGTAAAATTATCTCGTTTTATTTTGAATTTAAAATTGACTGCAAAAATGCTCAAAACAGCATCATTCACGTGTGGCGACCCACACTCCTATTTACACAATGTACAGAAATTTTCCAAACACATTTGACAATTATCTTTGGAAACACAAGTCTGATTATTAGTCCTGTAGACTGTGTTCCAAAATTATATTCATTCATGATTAAATCCAGTTCAAATTTAATTGTCTTTACTGGAAATATCGTAGTTCACTGTTTGAATTTTTACATAATATTAAAACTCGTAGAATAAATGTTCATAGAATTTTTAACTTTCACTTATTTTTCCAGTTTCAAAAAATATTGTCAAAAAATATTATTATTTCTGAATCAACACAAATTATGTACACATATTAATAACATCTGAAAAGTATTTGACCTTGAGCATAGCATCGAAGAACTGTGCGAAGCACAACAAAAATTAATTGTTCTTCCGACATTAAACGTTTCGAGAAGTGACTCGATTATGAACTTCAATTTCCTAACAAAATACATGATTTCTGAATCATCAACTTGATCAATAAATTGTTGGATCATTCAACTATTCAATTTTCCACTTGGAATCATTATTATGAAAAATATTTATATTCATGGCCATTTTAGTAATTTTCACAACTTGCAATTCTTCGACAGAATGCGGAAATAAGAATTGTAGCTTCGTAATAAATTCATTTAGTTCATGGCACTAGGATTGAAAATATCCTTCAAATTATTCGTGGTTATAGAATTATTTTTAATTGGCAGTGGCCTATTCTATTATTTGTGTAAGAACACAATATTACAACAACAACGGCAAAGGTCTTCCTCTGAAGAAGAATAAACTACTATCATGACAAATCCGGGTTCTAGCAAAATCAAAGTCTAAATGGAAACCGTAAACAAGGTTGAAATAAGAACTGATGGTTTTTAAGAAATAACCTTCGGGTCATTCATACGACGAAATGTGTAGTTCCAATACTCCTACTATAAACCTGAGCCATCGAACCTGCTATTTGATTGATGCTCGAAAAAATCTCCTCATTCCTGCGACTTAAACATGCGCACCTGGGAATGGCATTTCAACTACTCCACACACATAAATTTTCTTCCCAAAATTTATACAAGAAATCAAGCCTCTGCTTGTTATCAACACTGGAAGATTTATAAACTTACAAGTTTATTTTATTTTACCATTCAGTTCAACCCGTGAATTTACCATACTTATGATAATCTTATTTTCACTTTCGAGTGTATTTACGTCATGATTTTATATAAATACAAAAATATCCTATTTGATACAATTATCAATTGCTTCCCGTTTCATGCCTCTCCGTGTTATCTGAAAAATATACTTTGCTCATTGCAAATATCAACTGTTCAACCAGAACTGAAATGTTGGTTGAATGCGGGCTTGCGCTAACCACTCTCCTTCGGAAAATCTCCTGTTCCAAACTAGAAATGATTAAACTACTTCATAAGCTCTCTCTCAATAAATGTGATTATTAGAAAATATAATATCCAAGAATTATTTAGAAAAGTTATAAAAATTATTATTATTATTATTATCAGTGGATTAATATTATTATTATTATTTGTTATATTATTTTAAATATGTTTAATTATCATCTCATTATGTGAGAATCCACATGTTCGAACCTTCGAATATGGAAAAAATATCCATTCCTCAACAAAAATAATTATTAACTTTTACAGTTACATCGGCTGATTACCGTGATTTCCCAAAAATATGAAATATTCAAATAAATGCTCGATATGCTCGGTCATCGATCCTAAACTGTTCTGAGTGCTGAAAATACTCAGAATAACTCTAATCTGTCTTGCGTAATTCATTGCAAGATTTAAATACGAAGAAAAATAAATGTGTTGGTCATCTGCCGAAAAATAGTTTGTTCCAATTAGCTAGGCATAACATAATTCAAATGTGGCTTACATTTCTTGATGGTCTTGAAGCGTAGCGAACCTGGTCTGTACCAGATTTATCCATAAACATGCCCTATCGGACAAGCACGCATAATCCTTGTATCGGCCGCCATTATATACCCACAATCCGTCTAACAAGACATAGTGGTAATATCTCTTGACGTTTGAAGTAACTGTTGATCCATTTTAATATTGGCTTCTGTTAACTCCATAACAGTTTGCTTAAATGGGGTCAGATCTAAGTGATCTATTCTCAGATATGTCAGTTGTAACATAACTCACGGTAATCTTTTCAGTACAAGAAAACACTGACAGTCTAACCAATCAACGGCTGTTCTGAAGATCGTTCCCTGGGCATGGCTTCACACCATCTACCATGCGCGAAGCAACATGTAGTTTCCCTGCGTTGGCTAATGAACACCACCGTGATAGACTGGCCTTCAATGTACTGATATGGGGGCGTGGTGGCTCAGCGGTCTAGCTGTATGCCTCTCACCAAGGCGGACCGGGTTCGATTCCCGGTCAATGCATGTGAGATTTTCGAATTGAAATGCCATGTCTTGTGGTTCGGATTCCACGTAAAAAGGAGGTCCCGTGGCTCATAATCTCAAGATTAACGGTCACGTTAAACTACAAGCTTCCTTTTTTCCAATGTACTGATAGATCGAAATGGTTATTAAGTTACAAATATGAAAACTGACTGAATTGGACTAAAATATCCAAGTATTAGGTTATTACTGGACTGTGACAAAGTACTAATTCTAGACAAAGTCTCGCATATGTCCATGTGAAAATAAAAATATTTCACCAGTGTCTGTAGAAAAATATCAATCACCTCAGTGATCCTCCTTGCCGGAAACTTACTAAGTTCCACTCGTTAGCGCAGCACTTTTGTGACTATCACAACTTTGAAAATAACTTCTGCGTAGATCCGGCAACCATGTGCCTTGGCTCAGCGTAGTAGCACCTTGCTAGGCAAGTGCTTGTGTCGAAGTGAGCTATTGATGCCTGAGCCGGCCGGCTTTTATTCAAAACAGTCAGGGTCACGCGTCATCACGCTGGAATCTAGAAATCCTCATATCTCTGGTATCCCTGGTCCGATTTACTTGATACTAAGTGCATTCTCTTTCATTTGGCCGTGCCAGTAATCTGATCCAAGTCTCAAGTCTCTACTCCACGGCTAACTATTTAATCAATAAATAGCCTCGACCTCTGCTATTACTCGCTACGTCACTTGACATGCTCTTAGCGGTATATGCTTTCCAATTGCTTCGAGAAGCAATGGAGCGCGATATTCAAATATCTCAACTTTCAAAAGCGGCTGTAGCCTTTCCCTTGATATCTAGGTGTCTGAATCTTGGAATACCCATTCCTAGAGTTGGGCACATCCACCCCACACCTAGCAAAAAATAAAAATTGAAAATTTTTTATTTTTCCTATTTACACATTAAATCATTTGGTTCTTGAATAATAAATCTTCAAATTCGATGCATTATAAGTTCCCACGATGTTACCAGCTCGTGTATTAGCGACTTCATAGCTTCCATTGTTGTTTACTTCCACAATACGATAGGGTCCAGCGTAAAGGCTTGCAAACTTCGAGTACACTCGATTTTGCACGTCAGAGGGTGTAGGTCTTTTCACTAAAACAAGAGTTCCTACGCGCAAGGGTCTGCGAAAACGCTTTCCTCTCACTCTGCGCTCTCTTTCCTCAGCTTGGATCCTTAACTTGTCTAAAGCTAGAGTTTCCCTCATCTGACGACTTGGTTCAATCTCAGGTGGAATAGAGATGATTCGATCCCATAATCTTGTTGGTTTAATTCCATGATGAAGCAACATGGGAATCTGTCCAGTACTCTCATGAATTGTAGAGTTGATGGATTCGGATGCTAAAGAGAGAACATCCATCCATTTCCAATGATCATTTGGACAATAGAGGCGGCAAAATTTTGCTATTTCAGCCATCACGCGTTCTGCTGGATTGCTCTCTGGATGTCTAATAGAACAAAACAATTGTCTAATCCCAAGATTATTCATGATGGTTCTAAATTCTAAAGATGTAAATTGTGGTCCACGATCTGATAAAAGGAATTCCGGTTTGCCTGCTTCCGGAATTACGTTGTCTCTAATTCTCTTCGCACAATATTTTGCGTTTGCCTTCTGAATTGGATGTAACATAGTGTATTTGCTGAATACATCCATGGTCACCAGAATATATCGGTTACCTCTTTTAGACTTTGGGAGAGGACCATATAAATCAGTCGCGAAGATTTCACAAGGCTTAGAAGGAATAATAGGCCTTGGTAATTCTCTCAATAATCTAGAATTATATTTACTCCTTTGGCATAAGTCGCATTCTCGAATAGTGTTTCTGACAGTTTGTCGCATTCGCTCCCACGAAAATTTCTCTTGAATCATGTTGACCGTCTTATCTACCCCAGCATGACCTGCGATTCGATGTGCCATCCAGATAATGGGTTTTTGCATTCGTGGAGGTATCACTACTCTCAGCTTCGTATGGTCGGGATCTGCAAACTTGTAGATTAAACCATCTAACATCATAAAATCTCTTGAAATTCTTTCAGTTTCCACAAAATCATCATCATTTGGATCCATGTCTCCCTGTAGAAAACGAAAAATGTTTCTTAAACGTCGGTCTCTCCTCTGGGATAAACGCAACAATCTTAACCTTCTCAAGGTATCCTCATCCTCCTGCGTCAGGTTAACTTGAAAAACTTTAGATGTAGACTCCACTGCTCTACTCAATAAATCAGCTTCCACGTTCAACTTTCCAGGAGTGTGTTCAATAACTAGGTTGAATTGTTGAATAAAAAGCGACCATCTAGTTATCCTATCACTGGCAAAGTTTGTTCTCAAGATAAACTCTAATGCGTGGTGATCAGTCCTCACAATTACTGAATGTCCAATTAACATTTTCTTCCACGACTCCAACGCGAAGATTACAGCAAGTGCTTCTAACTCTGTGGTGTAATAATTCCTTTCTGATGGACGAAGTTTCCTGCTAATGAACGCCAGGTAACGTCTCTTGTGATCTTCATCTTCTTGAAGAAGAATAGCTCCAATCCCTACGGTGGATGCATCGGATTCTATGATGAAATTCTTGGTAAAGTCAGGATACTCCAATTTCACGCTGTTTACCAATAACCTCTTGGCATCTTGAAATGATTGTTCACAATCTTCATCCCATTTCCATTTGTTTCCTTTCTTTAATAATTCCTGCAGTGGCGCTACCGTCTTGGTGAAGTTTGGACAATGCCCTGCAAAGAATTGGCATGTCCCGAGAAAACTGCGGACATTCTTCACTCTAGTAGGTCTAGGGAAATTTGCAACTGCCTGTATCTTCGTCTCATTGGGACGATATCCTTCTCCATCCAAAACGTGACCCAAAAATGTTATTTCCTTCCGAAAGAA
The DNA here is from genome assembly GCA_946902985.2 of Meconema thalassinum. Lineage (NCBI taxonomy): Eukaryota > Metazoa > Arthropoda > Insecta > Orthoptera > Tettigoniidae > Meconema > Meconema thalassinum. The sequence goes on from OX336389.2 coordinate 1,072,706,688, forward strand.
CTGACATTTTCGAAGGTTTACTTTAAAGTTCGCTTTTCTCAAATCTGCGAATAACATCTGAAGATGTAACAAATGTTCCTCCTTAGTCTCAGATGCAATTAAGATATCATCTATATAACGAATTGCTATCTCCTTTACTTCAGGACTCAAATTTTCTTCCAGTGCTCTGATCAAAACGGATCCAGATGTTTTGACTCCAAATGGTAGACGGCGGAATACATATGTCTGCTGGTCAAACATAAATCCTGTAAACTTCTTGGAATCTTCACTAAGCCTAATGTGATGGTAGGACGAAGTGAGATCAATATTAGAGAACCAGACCTTGCCTTGGAATTTCCTTAACAGTTCCCTAATGATTGGTGGTCTGTCATACTCTGGCAGTAATCTTGAATTCAAATTTCGCGCGTCTAAACATAGTCTCAGATTTCCATCTTGCTTAGACACTACTGCTAATGGATTGACATAAGATGTAGTGTACTTTTCAATCACATTGTTACTTTCCATCTCCTTGATAAGCACTTTTACACTCTCTCGATGCTTTTCCGCTACCGGATACAATTTAGCATGGAAAGGTGCATCATCATTTACACGAATACGATATTCAAAATCTTTAATTTCACCAGGTTTAATATCAAAAATATCGTGATACTCTTCTAAAATTTTCCCTAGCTCTGGGGACTCCTTCTCAGTGTAGACTTCTCTCCCTTCAGCTTCATGAAAAATCAGAGACCATTGAGCATCTCCCTCGATGTCTTCCTCTTCTTTTACCTCGAAGTTAATCTCTTCAGTATTCTTGAATTTGATCGTCTCCGTCTTCATGTCTATCACTGCTTGATATTTCTGAATGAAATCCGCTCCCAATATCATATCAAAAGCCATGTCCTTCATTACTACAAACACATGTCGAAAATCATGTCCTCCAATAGTAATACATAAGTATAATTGGGTTTTACACAGAGATATTTTGTTGGGTATTATTCCTTGGATCTTAATTCCTGATACTGGAATCTCCTCTAAATTCTCTTTGAGCTTCCACAGAATATAAAGTTTCTCACTCACAAGACAAAGCATAGCCCCAGTATCAATCAAAGTATCGACAGGCATACCGAATACTTCGCATGATATGATTGGCATTCTAATTCTTGTACCCATTTCTTTCCGTTCATCATTCTGTTGAATTAAGTCATCATCCTCTGCTTGCCATTTAATAATTCTGGAAGTGAAAGTGTTCAAAATTCTATCTTCTACTGTTAATTCGAAGTTTTTTTTTTCGTTTCCATTCCCCCGGGATTGTTGTGTTCCCGATGGACCTGTTTCATTGGGCCTCTGCTCCAAAAACTGCAAGTTATCTTGGTGTCTTGCTTCTTTGTTCTTCCTCGTCTCCTTGTTGAATTCTTCATTGGACTGACGAGTATCCACATTCCCTCTGTTATTGTAGTTGTTTCTACCATAGTACCTTCTTTCCTGGTACCTTCCTTGATTATGCCTGGGCCTTCTCCATCGAGTATTATATCGATTTCCACCATCCGGTCTTGCATAAGGCTTGTAACTGTATCTGTTACTGTACTGATTCCATCCTCTTTTATTGGGCTCTTCCCTCGGCGTTCTCTCTTCTCGCCCCTCTCGAATCTCTCGAGGTGTTTGGGAATAACTGTCGGCCATAACAGCATACACAGCGTTGTTATTCTTTCCTCCCTTCTGATGGAAGAATTGAGCGTTCGTATGATCCAGCTTCTGTAATACCTCGTCAAATTGCTCCATATTATAGATGTCAGCAGCGATCAAAGTCCTTTGGAAGTCTGCTGGAAACTGACGTATTAATGCAGTAATCAATTGGTTATCTGGCATCGGCGGATCTAAATGTTGCAGTTTAGAAAGCTGTCCAGAAAAGTACGTAGAGTATCGAGTAGGTTGTGACGTCGAGAATCTCTTCGAATATAATTCTGCTCTGACTTGCTGTTGGGTTTCCGGGGACCAAAACTTTTTTAATAACCCACGAGAAAACTCCTCAAAAGTGGTTAGAGTGGATCTAAAAGCTCTAAACCAAAGAAGTGCAGGACCTTCCAAAAATTTCCCTATCACTCGGATCTGTCTTTCCTTAGGGATCTTGGAATCTTTCAGGTAATCACCTGCTTCTCTCAAAAATTCTACGGGTGTTACAGAATCTCGCCCTGAAAATTTAGAAGGCTTATCCTCTACATTCTTGAATACAGTTATGGGGTTGGATTGAAATACTGTCCTGACCTCATCCTGTCTTTGACTATCAGTTTCTCTAGCTGCTCCTAGATTTATCTGTATCGGTTCTTTTCCCCTTACACTTGGCATTTTCAACAGATGGTCAGACTGTTTCTCGTCCTTGATTTGGGTTTTCATAGCCTCAAGTTCCTTATGGTTTTCTTCTGCCATTTTTTTAATTGCTTCGGTTTCCTTACAATTCTCCTTGACATCAGTGGATATCTGGTTCATAACAGCCTCGTGACTTTTCAATGACCCTGTCATATCTGATATGTCCTTCTGAGTTGCTTGGATATCTTTGGAAATTACTTGAATATGGGATGACAAAGATTCCCTAATCTCCTTGATTCCTTCTTGGTTCTCCAGCTTGAGTGTGTCTTTAATTTCATTGACGACTATGGTTTTAATTTCAGTTTGTAATTCATTAATCACACCTTCTCTTATTTCTCCCATTACAAGTTCTTTGAATTGTTCTGTCAACCGTTGAACAACTAGAATTCCCATGTCATTACTCTCTTTCTTCACTCTGACTTCTAGGTTGATCATGTCTTCACCAACTTTCCTAAGACCATGTTCTATCCTATCAGCTAAGCTTTCGGATCTTAGATCGGCATCGCGAAATTTATCGTCCATTAAACTTGCGTTAGTAGCTAATGAAGTTTCGAGCTCATGTGTTTTATCGCATAATTTAGACATTTTACTCTCAAGTGACATTTTCAAAATTTCAGAATTCTCTTTAAATTTATTCTCCATAGAATTAAATTTACTATTTAAATTTTCTTTCAAGTTATCTTTTAACCTGCTTTCTAACAAATCGGAACTTTCTTTGAGTTTATCATCTAAAATTTCTTTCAAGTTATCCTTTAACCTGCTTTCTAAAGAATCAGAATTTTCTTTACGTTTATTTTCTAAAGAATCAGAATTTTCTTTAAGTTTATCGTTTAAACTTTCTTTAAGTTTATCAGAATTTTCTTTAAGTTTATCATTTAAACTTTCTTTAAGTTTATTTTCTAAAGAATCAGAATTTTCTTTAAGTTTACTTTCTAAAGAATCAGAATTTTCTTTAAGTTTCTTTTCTAAAGCCTCTGTATTTTCTTTCATAATGGCGGCTACACTCCGTCCAGCCTCTTTTGAACTCTCCTCCAAACTCCTCATCATCCTCATCATCTCTTCCATAATTTTCAATTATTATTCAAAACTTAGGGGTATACAACAGTGGCAAACACAAGCTTATAACTAGAACAAGAAATATGAATAGCTAATTGGAACACTAATAAAATGAGATTTGTCCTAATGTCGACGTGATGGAAAAACAAAATTCTCTACTTTTACGAATTACATTTACCACAATATCACAAGAAAAATATGCAAGTTCTCAAATATCCTCCACCTGGATTCTAATAATGCGTAAGTCCAGTCATCAAACGTTTACTACTGAATTTACTTGACGCCCTAATGGTTAAGCCATTATCAAAAATAATCAAACCCATTCTAATTATTAACCAAGTTAAATTTTTAATTTTCCCCACTAATTGGGTTTCCTACTAATTTATTCATCCAAACCAGACATCTCTCAACTCCCAAAATATTCATAGAAAAATCATCATAATTCAAATCGGCATGCGATTGACCGTGTCTAACTCGAAACCCACGTTCGAAGCCATTTCTCTCTCTATCTTATTTTATGTGCCCGTTTAGACCGGAGTCCGCACGACCATATATGCATTTTACCAATAATCAGTCAGCACGAGAGTCAAAATATCCCGGAGCGCCAGATGGGTTAAAGCTAATCGCAAAAACGACATCAAATGAAAAAAATGCTTTACTGATGTTTGGCTCAATGCAACAATAAGGATAGAAGGAGATTCAACTTGGCATAACACATCATGTAAAATCATCACATTTTATTTTGAATTTAAAATTGACTGCAAAAATGCTCAAAACAGTATCATTCACGTGTGGCGACCCACACTCCTATTTACACAATGTACAGAAATTTTCCAAACACATTTGACAATTATCTTTGGAAACACAAGTCTGATTATTAGTCCTGTAGACTGTGTTCCAAAATTATATTCATTCATGATTAAATCCAGTTCAAATTTAATTGTCTTTACTGGAAATATCGTAGTTCACTGTTTGAATTTTTACATAATATTAACACTCGTAGAATAAATGTTCATAGAATTTTTAACTTTCACTTATTTTTCCAGTTTCAAAAAATATTGTCAAAAAATATTATTATTTCTGAATCAACACAAATTATGTACACATATTAATAACATCTGAAAAGTATTTGACCTTGAGCATAGCATCGAAGAACTGTGCGATGCACAACAAAAATTAATTGTTCTTCCGACATTAAACGTTTCGAGAAGTGACTCGATTATGAACTTCAATTTCCTAACAAAATACATGATTTCTGAATCATCATCTTGATCAATAAATTGTTGGACCATTCAACTATTCAATTTTCCACTTGGAATCATTATTATGAAAAATATTTATATTCATGGCCATTTTAGTAATTTTCACAACTTGCAATTCTTCGACAGAATGCGGAAATAAGAATTGTAGCTTCGTAATAAATTCATTTAGTTCATGGCACTAGGATTGAAAATATCCTTCAAATTATTCGTGGTTATAGAATTATTTTTAATTGGCAGTGGCCCATTCTATTATTTGTGTAAGAACACAATATTACAACAACAACGGCAAAGGTCTTTCTCTGAAGAAGAATAAACTACTATCATGACAAATCCGGGTTCTAGCAAAATCAAAGTCTAAATGGAATCCGTAAACAAGGTTGAAATAAGAACTGATGGTTTTTAAGAAATAACCTTCGGGTCATTCATACGACGAAATGTGTAGTTCCAATACTCCTACTATAAACCCGAGCCATCGAACCTGCTATTTGATTGATGCTCGAAAAAATCTCCTCATTCCTGCGACTTAAACATGCGCACCTGGGAATGGCATTTCAACTACTCCACACACATAAATTTTCTTCCCAAAATTTATACAAGAAATCAAGCCTCTGCTTGTTATCAACACTGGAAGATTTATAAACTTACAAGTTTATTTTATTTTACCATTCAGTTCAACCCGTGAATTTACCATACTTATGATAATCTTATTTTCACTTTCGAGTGTATTTACGTCATGATTTTATATAAATAAAAATATCCTATTTGATACAATTATCAATTGCTTCCCGTTTCATGCCTCTCCGTGTTATCTGAAAAATATACTTTGCTCATTGCAAATATCAACTGTTCAACCAGAACTGAAATGTTGGTTGAATGCGGGCTTGCGCTAACCACTCTCCTTCGGAAAATCTCTTGTTCCAAACTAGAAATGATTAAACTACTTCATAAGCTCTCTCTCAATAAATGTGATTATTAGAAAATATAATATCCAGGAATTATTTAGAAAAGTTATAAAAATTATTATTATTATCAGTGGATTATTATTATTATTATTTGTTATATTATTTTAAATATGTTTAATTATCATCTCATTATGTGAGAATCCACATGTCCGAACCTTCGAATATGGAAAAAATATCCATTCCTCAACAAAAATAATTATTAACTTTTACAGTTACATCGGCTGATTACCGTGATTTCCCAAAAATATGAAATATTCAAATAAATGCTCGATATGCTCGGTCATCGATCCTAAACTGTTCTGAGTGCTGAAAATACTCAGAATAACTCTAATCTGTCTTGCGTAAATCATTGCAAGATTTAAATACGAAGAAAAATAAATGTGTTGGTCATCTGCCGAAAAATAGTTTGTTCCAATTAGCTAGGCATAACATAATTCAAATGTGGCTTACATTTCTTGATGGTCTTGAAGCGTAGCGAACCTGGTCTGTACCAGATTTATCCATAAACATGCCCTATCGGACAAGCACGTATAATCCTTGTATCGGCCGCCATTATATACCCACAATCCGTCTAACAAGACATAGTGGTAATATCTCTTGACGTTTGAAGTAACTGTTGATCCATTTTAAAATTGGCTTCTGTTAACTCCATAACAGTTTGCTGAAATGGGGTCAGATCTAAGTGATCTATTCTCAGATATGTCAGTTGTAACATAACTCACGGTAATCTTTTCAGTACAAGAAAACACTGACAGTCTAACCAATCAACGGCTGTTCTGAAGATCGTTCCCTGGGCATGGCTTCACACCATCTACCATGCGCGAAGCAACATGTAGTTTCCCTGCGTTGGCTAATGAACACCACCGTGATAGACTGGCCTTCAATGTACTGAGAGATCGAAGTGGTTATTAAGTTACAAATATGAAAACTGACTGAATTGAACTAAAATATCCAATTATTAGGTTATTACTGGACTGTGACAAAGTACTAATTCTAGACAAAGTCTAGCATATGTCCATGTGAAAATAAAAATATTTCTCCAGTGTCTGTAGAAAAATATCAATCACCTCAGTGATCCTCCTTGCCGGAAACTTACTAAGTTCCACTCGTTAGCGCAGCACTGTTGTGACTATCCCAACTTTGAAAATAACTTCTGCGTAGATCCGGCAACCATGTGCCTTGGCTGAGGTTAGTAGCACCTTGCTAGGAAAGTGCTTGTGTCGAAGTGAGCTATTGATGCCTGAGCCGGCCGGCTTTTATTCAAAACAGTCAGGGTCACGCGTCATCACGCTGAAATCTAGAAATCCTCATATCTCTGGTATCCCTGGTCCGATTTACTTGATACTAAGTGCATTCTCTTTCATTTGGCCGTGCCAGTAATCTGATCCAAGTCTCAAGTCTCTACTCCATGGCTAACTATTTAATCAATAAATAGCCTCGACCTCTGCTATTACTCGCTACGTCACTTGACATGCTCTTAGCGGTATATTCTTTCCAATTGCTTCGAGAAGCAATGGAGCGCGATATTCAAATATCTCAACTTTCAAAAGCGGCTGTAGCCTTTCCCTTGATATCTAGGTGTCTGAATCTTGGAATACCCATTCCTAGAGTTGGGCACAGTATGGTATGAAAGATGAAGACTAACATCGATATTGGCTGGATGCCTGTTAACTTATAAAATAATGGATATCCTACGCGAAAAGAAATTTAGCACACTTCCGGTTATTTATAGACATCCATGACGATAATATATTAATCTCATTTCCTGTGCATTAAAACTTAAAATATGGCGCAATAATCTATGATTGCGCTATTGATATTGAATGGAACTGTATTTATGTACTTGACTATCGACTATCCTTGTCAACAGCGGTGATTGCTTTTCTCAAAACTGCAAACTGAACAAGTGGTTCCGTAAAGAACTAAGTAGCGCATTTTCATATATTCTACTGGCCATTTCCATATCGCAAACCCCCCAACTAAATAGATTTTCCATGTAATGGATTACATAGCTTTCAGTAAATGACGAATCCATACTGATATAATAAAGCTGAAGAGTTTGTGTGTTTGTTTGTGTGTTTTTGTGTTTAAACGCGCTAATCTTTGGAACTTACAGTCGGATTCGAAAAAAACTTTTTTATATGACAGCCAGATTCAAGAGGAATAGTTTAGGCTATGTTAAATTTCGGACAGACCACTCCATTCCCTGCATTTAGGCCCTTTGGCACAAATCTACACCGTTTCACCGATCTCAACCAAAATTTGTATACATACCCTTTGGAACCCTGCGAGTAACACTGTCTGCATGACATTTACGACAGTCCTGTCCATTCCCTGCATTTAGGCCCTTTGGCACAAATATACACCGTTTCACTGATCTGAACCAAAATTTGTATACTTACCCTCTGGACCCCTGCGAGTAACACAGCCTGCACGAAATTTCGGACAGACCATTCCATTCCCTGCATTTAGGCCGTTTGGCACAAATCTACACCGTTTCGCGGATCTGTACCAAAATGTGTATACACACCCTTTGGAAAACTGCGGGTAACACTGTCCACTTTAAATTTCGGACTGACCACTCAATTCCCTGCATTTTTGGCCCTTTGACACAAATCTACACCGTTTCACCTATCTGAACCAAAATATGTATCCATACCCTTTGGAACCCTGCGAGTAACACTGTTTACATGAAATTCCGGACAGACCACTCCATTCCCTGCATTTAGGCCCTTCGGCACAAATCTACACCGTTCCACCAATCTGAACCAAAATGTGTATACTTACCCTTTGGAACCCTACAAGGAACAATGTCTGTATGAAATTTCGGACAGACCACTTCATTCCCTGCATTTAGGCCCTTTGGCACAAATCTACACCGTTTCACTGATCTGGACCAAAATTCGTATACTTACCATTTGGAACCCTGCGAGTAACACTGTCAGCATGACATTTCGGATAGACCACTCCATTCCCTGCATTTAGGCCCTTTGGTACTGAACTCGAATTCTAATTGATTCATGATGGACAGGATGCTATTTAGGACGTTTTGGTGAAATTTGGAGAAGATTGCGGTATTTTTGGAGGAATTACGATATTTTTAAAATTATAATATGAGAGGAAGCTTCAGATTGTGTTTGACAACAACAAAATGGCGAGAGAAGCCGCCCTTGGGCAATGCTGCGTAGTATTTTCGCTAGGCCGCCCATAGCAACTTGTAGAGTTCGAAGAGAAATGCGTTGATTGGCTAATCCAATTGCCAGAATCAGAAAGGGTAGGAGAAATGAGCGCGCTTGATGAGAAGCTTCGTCGATTTATAAACTGCCATTTATTAAAGAAGAGAGAATCTGCACATTTAAAACTATTGAGAAAGGATCTAAATTAAAAGGATTTATGATAGTCACCCAGAGATGGAATTTTGATAATCCTGTAAGAAGATATAAGTAATGTTTGGTTTGCCGCTTTTTCCTCATGACGCGCCATTCGATTAGTTTTGAGATGCGTGGTAACGCGCTGCCGATCGAGGTCTTTTGTGTTGAGGTGACGAGCAGAACGGACCTGCGACAATTGAGTTCCTGAAACTGGCGTGTGCGCGAGAGGGGTCTCACGCTAACATAGTTTGTCGGCGAGGAAGGCAGTCCCGTCGGTCAGAAATTAACATAGGAAGTCCGGTGAAGATGTGGGAAACATAATATCGCCGTAATATCGGTTCCCGTGTGAAACATGTAATTGAAAGTTTGACTAAACTAAAGAGAAACATCGTGTGCACATTACGTGAAAGTTTCAAGACGAAATTCGAAAGAATAAGATAGTTTTCTTTGTTGAAAGCACTTTCGTTAAATAAGCACGTTTCGCTTGGTGCGTGTCAGCTATACAGGCGAGAAGGGAAGGCCCGTTATCTGCCTGTGCTAATATTTGTATGACAGCGGCACTCATTAATAGCAAGTCTCTGTTTAGTGACAAGCTTTTTATCGAAATGTTCGACATGCAAGCGTTAAGGGGAACAGTTAACATTGTGTTTAACGCAGTCGTGATCATGGACTAAGCCAAGTTATGCGCAGGGAACGTGATATTACACTGTTGGACTGGAATACCGGGCAACCAACATTAATCTTAAAATTATAAGATGTGTAACGATTACAAGGCTACAATCCAACGTTACGAGATGGAACTTGATTACCGCGTCATGGCTAGGTATTATCCGACCCGAAGCGAGGCAGTTCATCATACTTCGAGACTGGGGGATTCTTGCGGTTTCGCTGATCGAGGCGAGCTCCGTGTTCGAAGCCAGCCAGGGGGATTGACGATCGGAGAGCAGGGTTCGAGTCGTGACAAGGCAGTCTTCCGAAGAAAGAGGATGAAGATTAGTAAGTGTGGAATTGCTAGTGGCGTTAGTAATTCCCTCCATACTTCTTCTTCAAGATGTCATCGCAAGGTAGAAACAGATATCCTCGTTTGTAGCTGTTGGTCCTTTTTGTAGTTAGTTGAGAATAGAATATCAGAGAGCATGGCACCATTTCAACGCTAAATTATTTTGTTGTGTGTGAAATAGTTTAAGCCCAGAAATTATTTTTCAGCGTTGGACTTTTAAATATTAATTTTCTTTTAGTGACATTTTCGGATAGTAACATTTGGATTTTTGACTTATAGGTTTTGAGATTTAAGCTCATTTTATTAAAAATTTCGTTTATCGAATTTCTTTCGATCCACGTATCTTTGGGAATATTATTGTAAATTATTGAATTTTATTGGGAATTTTATTGAATTTTATTGAAGTTTATTGAACATTATTGGAACATTATTGGAATTTTATTGGATATTATTCAACATTTTAGAAAATGGTATTACTTTACCCAAGCAACTTAGACTTTGAAAAGAATGTTTATTTGGAAATGAATTATTATTTGGACATTTCCAAGACTTTATAGTTATCTTCGAGTCTGACTTCGCTCAAGTAATTATTTAATCAAACATTTTGAAGAGGTGGAAGGATGAAACATTATTTGGACATTCCACTTTAGCCAGTCATAGTTAATAATAATTTATCTGTTGATAAATTATTTTATTTTATTTGAGAGATCTTATCTGCTCGGACAAATTAGCACATTTGAGTATTCTACGAAATTTTACAACACTCTTGGAGATTGTTATTGACTTTAATTGCATTAACGCAATATTTTGGAAAGACCAGAGAGAAGTAACGAATGTTTATATTTATTAAATGTTAACAACAATTATTTGAAATCTAAAGTAACTTATACTAGTAAACCATTACGTCATCACTGTTTATTAGAGTCGACTATTATGTATTTTCACAACATCTGAAAGAGCTATACGCTGTAATTATTATAAGTAAATATATTATGAAAGCAAGGCATTATATGTAATTTAAATAAGTTGTTATGCCAGAATACTGTATTAAGAGATTGAAGTGAAGAATTATAGCAGCTATATTTGTTTAATATCAAGCTGAGGAAAATGTTGTACGGAATTTACCTATGTAATGGAGAGAAGTTGTTGTTTAAGTATTCTGTGGATATTTGTTCAGTCTATTAGAGAAGGGAAGGTCATTATACGCGTTGTGAGCGTTTAATTGGAAAGTATAAGTAAATATATTACAGTAAAGAATTAAGTAAGACCTTAGTTGTCCAGTATTATTGTAAAACGACTCTCAGTTGAATTGATTAGTTCTATTGGCGGAAAATATTTGGGAAACGGATTGAAAGTGAAAATGTTGTTAATTATTATTAAGACATTATCAAGGATAAGACATTAATTATATAAGCTTAACTTGACCGTTCGGTGATGTATGTATGCCCAATTATGAAACGAAACATCTTTATTATGATGATAGCGATATGAAATTGTAACAGTGACACTTTATTTAAGAGCATAAAAATTTGGGATTGTCAGTAGTTGACCAGAGGAGGAAGGTTGGATGATTGAGAATCATCACGAATGATGTAAATAACATAAGACATTTGTTAACTATATTTAAACATAATACTATTAATAACTAGGAGAATTTAACGATATAATAAAGTTATCTGAATAACTTTCTTAATAAACATCTGATCCTAAAACAATAATAATAATATGGTTTATTATTTGGATTAACATGATTAATAATTATTTCTAATAATTAATAAACATTTAAATAACGAACATTTTACAAACTTAATTAATAATTCGGAAATATTAATAGTCTTTAATTAAATTATTTAATAATAATTTCTACCATTAATCATTAAATAATTTTGGGAACATTAGTTGATAATTAAACGAAAGTTTAATATAGGCTACTTTAATGTTTTTTTAAACGTTTAAACCATAAATTGGAGTGACGTTTAAAGAACGTGACGACGTTCTTTAAATACAGTAAGGTGGTTTACTATTGTGTAAAGGTGATCTTATGGAAGATCAGTATAAAATTAATTTCTATTAATTTTACCAATGGATGACATTGGAATAGTAAATAGAAATGTCATGGAAGACATTGGATGTATTAAAATCGATCTTTGTTCATGTATTACTAGGGAACAAGAGTAAAATTTAAGAGCTGTTGTGCAAACAGCTGATTGATAATTTGTTTATTTAATTTTATTTAAGAAGTGGAGTACTTCTAACGTCCATGGGACGATGATTTAATTTCATAATCTTATTATAGGAATTTTCGCAGAATCATTTGCGGATTACATGTAATTGTTATAGGAATATTTGTTAATTCAATATTTATTTATTATCACTTCGTTAATAAATTTATTTGTTAGTTTTGTAACTGCGCTTTGATGATTTATTTAAGTTATGAAGGAGGATTATGTTTTGGTGCATTTGAGGTTTTATAGAACCACTAATTTCGCCCACTTAACCGAGAATAGTTAGTATCTCGAGCTCTTCGTTTATTTAGTTGATACACCCATTATGCTTTAAGAAAACATGATCTTAGAAAGTGTGCACCCCCCATTTAGCTATTGTTGGTAGGATTTCCAGGTTTTTGAGCCGGGGACCTCGAGATTCTGCAATCCAGCTGATCTTCGGATTCGACAAGCAGCTCAAATGGTTTAAACGGGTACACATTAAATGGCAGCCCAACGTTTAGGCTCGAACTGTGGTTCGTAGCGACGTATTTCGTGATGTCAGGCAAGATTAGGCTTGTTGAGGCTTAATTGGGCGTGATTGGGTGCAATTGTTTCAATTTTGGAAGATTAGATTGAAAGAAATCCTGTGTAAGGAAGAATAAGTCGAGAAACAGAAAGCTGACTTATAATCTAAATCTGATGGTTTGATAATCCGGTTGTTGACATTTTAGTTACAGTCATGTAACGTAAATGATTAAAATTAATTAATAATAATAGAATTAGGACTTCATGATTTAAATGAATCATTAACAGAATTACTCTAGGGTTTAGCATAAGTCTGGTAAACAATAAAATTCCCAAATATTAAGTTGAAAATGGTTGCTCTTTGGTGTTCTAGTTCTGCAGTGTATGTCATGTTCCCGTAGCAGTTGAAATATTTGTAATTGTTGCAATGGCAATGAAGATTGAAGAGGTATATAAGATGTTTTCAGATGTCCAAAATAAGATGGACAATCTGACAAAAGATGTGGAAGGTGTTCGCACGTACACCCAGAAAGGTTTTAAAAGTGCTAAAGAGGACGCTGAAAAGAAATTTAAGTCTGTTAGGGAGAGAAAAGTAGGGACACTATTAAAGAATCTGTTATTGAAAGCGTTAAAACAGAGGTAGATGCTGTTAAAGAAAGTGTTAGGGACACTATAGTAGAAAATATTGCTCACACAGTAAAGGAAAGTGTTAAAGACAGTATTAAACAAGATCTAGGTGAATTACAAGAGTCTTTGGAGAAATTACAAAGTAGTGCTACTTCCGTTAGCAGCGATCTTAATAAATTGCAAGTTAGTTCTACACAAGTCACAAACACAGTCGACAAAATACAGGAAAATGTTAACAAGATACAGGGAAATGTTAGAAAGGCCCAAGATGAGTCTACATTACTCAAAGAAAGAGTCATTAAAATTCAGAACAACACCGTCGTTTTACAAACTAGACTAGGTAGTGTAGAGTCTAACACAGAACAAGTTCAATCAAGATTAAGTGGAATTGAGTCCAACATGCAACACAAGTTTAAAGAATTAGAAACAAGTAATGAGAATTTCCAGACTGAAATCAGAAAAGAATGGGAATCCAATAAACAACAAGCTGAGGGAAACACATCACAAACTAACATGAGGTTAACAGAACTTAAAATAGTTGTTGACAGCTTGAAAACACAAGTACAGGATCACAGTAAATTGTTGAAAGATGGAATTGATGTAGATGTGGAAAATATTGTCAAAAAAAGTTTGGAAGCATTGAAAGATGATTGGAAGAAACTCAGTTCCGATCATGTTTCAAGCATCAAACGTGATATGGAAACCAAGATAGTTTCAACTGAAGCTAGATTAAATAAGGATGTTTCTGATGCAAGGGAGGATTTAATTAAAAGAATCAATCTTGTACAGAAAACTCAAAGTGATGATATGTCAGGAGTAAGAGCAGATCTCGATAGAGAAATGAATGAAACTAAGTCTTTAGGAGATAAAGTGAATCGAATGGATAATGACTTGACCGACGATAGGGAAAGGAGGTTAATTGAGCTTGAGGAAATTAAAAGGGGCATTCAAAATATTAACTTAGGCGATGCATTAACGGCAGAAGCTATTAAGATTTCATTAAAGGACGAACTTAGGAAGGAGATTCAGGAATGCATTGGAAATCAGGTCGAGACCGAAAACGAAGTAAAGAAAACAGATCAAGCTAGGATGACACGATTAGAAGATGAAATTAGAGATGTTAGGGCAAAACAAACTCCGATAGGACTTTCGATGCAACAAGATATAGATATAGGAGAGAATGATTTCGGGATAGGAAGTCTAAGACAGGTACACCCTTTGAACAGAGCATCTAATGTCACAATCATTAGAAATTTTGAAGAAAAACCACGAAAATGTAATGATAAAGATGGTCTTGCGCCAATTGAGTTCGTTAAGCATCTCCGTGATTATTTTTATGAAAATCATATATCTCAAGATAGAGAAATGCGTATCGTGGAACGCTATCTCGAAGGATCACCTTTGGAGTGGTATCGTGCATTCAGGTATACGTTCGGAGACTTTGAGGAATTTGCCGAAGCTCTAGTCAGAAGATATTGGAGTGTGGAAAGACAGCAAGATTTGAGAGCGGAGGTTTATTCTAAGAAATACTTAGGTACTCTCCCAACTAAGTACGCTGATTTCTTTAATATGCAATTAGCGAAACTACGTTACCTTCAACCCCCTTTGACACAAACAAAATTGATAGAAGCTATTTCTAGGCAGCTTCCGGTTGATGTCAGACGTAATTTAATATCGTCTGGAGTCAATGATCTTGCCAAGATGGATGAACTACTTCGTAGACTTGACTACACAAGCTCCATGCCCAATGTAATTCCTAGAAACAGGCAGGATAGTAGAGAGGTGAATACGATAGTCATTGATCAGACCCAACAAACGGAAGAAGTAACGAATCAAGTTCAAACTAAATCAGGTCCTGATAGGAACAATTACTTTAGAGACAGACGGTATGAACCAAGGTACCGCCGATTCAGAGAAGGTAGACCTTACCAGCAAGAGGAGCGTAGAAATGGAGAAAATAACAGGACAGGTTATTTCCGCAATAACAATAACTATAATAACAACAATTATAGGAACTACAACTCCAACCAACGAAATGATCAGAATAATCGAAACAATAGAGGTTATAGCCGCTATAAAAACTATAACGATGATGTATTCTCTAGACAGCAGTATAATGAGAGGTATCGTGAAGGTCAGGAGTACATTAGAAACGCTAACCAGGGGAATACAACTCGAGATTCCAGAAATAACAATAGGAGTGAAGTTGACCCTAAACCAGGCACCAGTCAACAGGGAAGAGCTGAAGAAACAGCCCCTGAACAAAAAAAAACTCCAATCACGAAGCGCAATTAAATGAAGGTCACTTGTCATATCACAATGTCACGATTAATGAGATTTACCAGGTCACTGACGAAGACTTACTCTTTGAGGAAGAAATCATAAGAGAGGAAAGGAAAACAGAATTACCCATAATCAATATTCATGTGGAAGAGGAGATATGCAAATCTTTGGTTGATACTGGGGCAGTAGTCTCGATTTTGTCCGAGGAATGTTATTTGAGGCTTTTGAAAGGCAACAGTATGACGATTTTGCCAGCTTTGACGGTGAAGGTGAGGGGTATCTTTCAGGATAAGACGGTCAAATGTAAAGTACAAGTATTGTTAAATTTCAAGATAAATGAGAAAGAGTATGAACATGTCTTTATCGTGGTACAGAAAATCAATTTTGATATGATTCTGGGAATAGATTTTATTGGAAAGGTAGGAGCAGTTATCGGTTTGAAGAATCGAGTGATGAAACTATACGAGAGTAATTTGGAAGCGGAGAATTTGGAAGGACAGGAAATAAGTACAGATCTAGATACAGATTATAGAGAGGATGTTTTAGAAAACATTGTGAGTGAAGTGGAAAGAGGGAGAGAATATCATACTCAATCGATTGAAGGGTTCGAAGAAATCCAAGAAGAATTTGAAGATTTGATAATCGAATTCAAAGACATTTTTGATGAGAAACCAGGTCTAATTAAAGATTTCCAGTACCGTATTCGATTGACCAATGAAACGCCTTACCAGAAAAAGATATACCCTATTCCTGAAAAATATTACGAGGAAGTGAAAGGAATTATTAGAAAAATGGAAGAGGATGGAATAATTAGAAAGCAAGCATCATCCTATATTAATCCTATAACTGTTGTGAAGAAAAGCAATGGACAATTACGTTTATGCCTCGATGCAAGAAGTATCAATGCGTTGATTTTGCCGGAGACAGATAGACCACCAAGGATTCGAGATTTATTAAGAAGATTTAAAGGAAAGTCATGTTTCAGTGTACTGGATCTCACAGCCTCCTTTTATCAGATAGAACTCTCATAGGATAGTAGACAGTATACCGGGTTTTTATTTGACCAATCGAGCTATGTATTTTTGAGATTACCTTTTGGTATTGTCAACAGTGGACCAGCTTTAATAAGAGCTTTGGACAGTAAGCTTAGTGACGAGGTGAAGGAAAACACAATGTGTTATATTGATGATCTCATCATTTCATCTGAGAATGAAAGGGAACATTTGGAACATTTAAAGAAGTTGTTTTTGGATTTGAGAGAAGCAAATATTAAGGTAAATTTTGGCAAATGCCACTTTTTGAAGGAAAGAATAGATTTCTTGGGTCACACCATTGATCAGTTTGGCTACCATCCGAATGAGAAGAAAGTAGAAGCTATTGTTCGATTCCCAAGACCTACTAAAGTGAAACAAGTTCGAGAATTTGTAGGCATGTGCCAATTCTTGAGTAATCACTGTAGCCGATATTCAAATGTCATGGCACCATTGTATGATCTTCTTAAAAGGAATAATAGAGGGAAATGGGGTCCCGCAGCAGAAGAGGCATTTGAAAAAGCAAAGGAAATGCTTGGAAATAATATTAAATTGGAGTATCCAGAGTTCGACAGTATATTCTATTTAGAATCGGATGCGTCGAGAGTGGGAATCAGTGCTGTGTTATATCAGAAGGATGAGAGTGGAAATAAGCATTATATTGGATTTTGCAGTAGGAAACTGAGGAAACACGAGGAAAATTATTTTACCACTGAGTTGGAGGCGCTAGCTTTTGTAACGGCGTTGCAGCAATGGAAGAAAGTCCTGCTGGGACATCAAATTGTTATTTTAACCGACCATAAAGCTCTCCAGTTCATGATGCAGTCGGATTTATCCAGCGATCGTTTAACAAGATGGACTTTGTTTGTTCAGCAGTTTAATGCGACCATAATCCATCAACCTGGTAAGGATAATCTTTTAGCTGATGCTTTATCGCGTAATCCTGTAGAGAATATCCAGATAAATGCAATACAATTGGAGCCGAAAGATCAAGAGACTTTGGTGAAACTTGAGAGGATCAATGTATCACAGAAAAGATGCACTCCAATAAGGATCATGTATCGGTTTTTGAATGGTTATATGGATAATGCTGATCCAGACTATGAGAATGTCCGAAGACGCTCGAATCGATATGTTTTGTCAGGAGACATTGTTTGCAAGTATGTCGATAAGGAGAAGACAAGAGTCAGAGTTATGGTTCCTCCCAATTTAGTAAAACCTTTGGTTTGGTTGACACACCACAGTATAGGCCACGGTGGTTTGGATAAGACTGTCAATACTTTACAGGAAATGTTTTATTGGAAGAAGTTGAGGAATTCGGTGGCTGAGATCATACGAACTTGTGAGAAATGTCAGAAAGGGAAATATACATCGGAGCTTCTTAAGGAAAGACCTAGGTCCATTATACCATCTAAACCCCTTGAACTATTCGCCTGCGACATTTTTGGTCCATGTCCTAAGGGACATAGAGGAAATCAGTTTGTATTAGTAACGATAGACGTATTTTCAAAATTGGTATCTTTGGATCCAATCCAGAAAGCTACAACAAGGCAAGTTTTGAATAGGATTGAGAGATCAGTAATTCCGAAGGCAGGAAAGCCGGAATTTATTTTAACTGACCATGGGCCTCAGTTTACGTCTATGGGATTTCAGGAAGCCATGGAAAGGCTAGACATTAAGCATATATTTTCTAGTGTGCGATGTCCGGAGACGAATCCCAGTGAAAGAATTATGTCAGAATTTGCAAAATTCTGTAGGATTTTTTGTCCTAATGATCATCGAAGTTGGGTTAGATTCGTTCCCATCATTGAAGAATGCCTTAATACAACGTTTCACGAGAGTTCAGCGGATGTTCCGTTGATGCTCCATTTTGATAGGAAGCCAGAGAGGCCTTGGAGGAATTTGTTTGATTCCATACCTAAAGATCCAGAAATTCCGAGAAGAGAAAGGATTGAGAAAGCCAAGGATAATTTAAGGAAGGCAACAGACAACCGTATGAAGAGGATTCGGGGAAAACGATTTAGTGCACCATTTAACGTCGGAGATTTAGTCCTGATTAGGAAACCAACGAAAGCTGATGTAGCTCAGAAGATATACACAAAATTTTCGATCGTGTACATGGGTCCGTTTAGAGTGGGCACTGTTTTTGGAAACAACTGTTATGAAATTTTGGAGATTGATAGCGATAATTCTGTGGGAAGATTCAATGCTAAGAATCTGAAGAAGTTTTATGAGAGAGTGGATTAGCAAATGAATTTAGAATTCTATTTCAAGGATTGTTTTATGGAACCCGAATAAAAGCATTGGTCACGCTTTGATTCAAGCGTTAAGAGGAAAATGAACTCGAATTCTAATTGATTCAGGATGGACAGGATGCTATTTAGGACGTTTTGGTGAAATTTGGAGAAGATTGCGGTATTTTTGGAGGAATTACGATATTTTTAAAATTTTAATATGAGAGGAAGCTTCAGATTGTGTTTGACAACAACAAAATGGCGAGAGAAGCCGCCCTTGGGCAATGCTGCGTAGTATTTTCGCTAGGCCGCCCATAGCAACTTGTAGAGTTCGAAGAGAAATGCGTTGATTGGCTAATCCAATTGCCAGAATCAGAAAGGGTAGGAGAAATGAGCGCGCTTGATGAGAAGCTTCGTCGATTTATAAACTGCCATTTATTAAAGAAGAGAGAATCTGCACATTTAAAACTATTGAGAAAGGATCTAAATTAAAAGGATTTATGATAGTCACCCAGAGATGGAATTTTGATAATCCTGTAAGAAGATATAAGTAATGTTTGGTTTGCCGCTTTTTCCTCATGACGCGCCATTCGATTAGTTTTGAGGTGCGTGGTAACGCGCTGCCGATCGAGGTCTTTTGTGTTAAGGTGACGAGCAGAACGGACCTGCGACAATTGAGTTCCTGAAACTGGCGTGTGCGCGAGAGGGGTCTCACGCTAACATAGTTTGTCGGCGAGGAAGGCAGTCCCGTCGGTCAGAAATTAACATAGGAAGTCCGGTGAAGATATGGGAAACATAATATCGTCGTAATATCGGTTCCCGTGTGAAACATGTAATTGAAAGTTTGACTAAACTAAAGAGAAACATCGTGTGCACATTACGTGAAAGTTTCAAGACGAAATTCGAAAGAATAAGATAGTTTTCTTTGTTGAAAGCACTTTCGTTAAATAAGCACGTTTCGCTTGGTACGTGTCAGCTATACAGGCGAGAAGGGAAGGCCCGTTATCTGCCTGTGCTAATATTTGTATGACAGCGGCACTCATTAATAGCAAGTCTCTGTTTAGTGACAAGCTTTTTATCGAAATGTTCGACATGCAAGCGTTAAGGGGAACAGTTAACATTGTGTTTAACGCAGTCGTGATCATGGACTAAGCCAAGTTATGCGCAGGGAACGTGATATTACACTGTTGGACTGGAATACCGGGCAACCAACATTAATCTTAAAATTATAAGATGTGTAACGATTACAAGGCTACAATCCAACGTTACGAGATGGAACTTGATTACCGCGTCATGGCTAGGTATTATCCGACCCGAAGCGAGGCAGTTCATCATACTTCGAGACTGGGGGATTCTTGCGGTTTCGCTGATCGAGGCGAGCTCCGTGTTCAAAGCCAGCCAGGGGGATTGACGATCGGAGAGCAGGGTTCGAGTCGTGACAAGGCAGTCTTCCGAAGAAAGAAGATGAAGATTAGTAAGTGTGGAATTGCTAGTGGCGTTAGTAATTCCCTCCATACTTCTTCTTCAAGATGTCATCGCAAGGTAGAAACAGATATCCTCGTTTGTAGCTGTTGGTCCTTTTTGTAGTTAGTTGAGAATAGAATATCAGAGAGCATGGCACCATTTCAACGCTAAATTATTTTGTTGTGTGTGAAATAGTTTAAGCCCAGAAATTATTTTTCAGCGTTGGACATTTAAATATTAATTTTCTTTTAGTGACATTTTCGGATAGTAACATTTGGATTTTTGACTTATAGGTTTTGAGATTTAAGCTCATTTTATTAAAAATTTCGTTTATCGAATTTCTTTCGATCCACGTATCTTTGGGAATATTATTGTAAATTATTGAATTTTATTGGGAATTTTATTGAATTTTATTGAAGTTTATTGAACATTATTGGAACATTATTGGAATTTTATTGGATATTATTCAACATTTTAGAAAATGGTATTACTTTACCCAAGCAACTTAGACTTTGAAAAGAATGTTTATTTGGAAATGAATTATTATTTGGACATTTCCAAGACTTTATAGTTATCTTCGAGTCTGACTTCGCTCAAGTAATTATTTAATCAAACATTTTGAAGAGGTGGAAGGATGAAACATTATTTGGACATTCCACTTTAGCCAGTCATAGTTAATAATAATTTATCTGTTGATAAATTATTTTATTTTATTTGAGAGATCTTATCTGCTCGGACAAATTAGCACATTTGAGTATTCTACGAAATTTTACAACACTCTTGGAGATTGTTATTGACTTTAATTGCATTAACGCAATATTTTGGAAAGACCAGAGAGAAGTAACGAATGTTTATATTTATTAAATGTTTACAACAATTATTTGAAATCTAAAGTAACTTATACTAGTAAACCATTACGTCATCACTGTTTATTAGAGTCGACTATTATGTATTTTCACAACATCTGAAAGAGCTATACGCTGTAATTATTATAAGTAAATATATTATGAAAGCAAGGCATTATATGCAATTTAAATAAGTTGTTATGCCAGAATACTGTATTAAGAGATTGAAGTGAAGAATTATGGCAGCTATATTTGTTTAATATCAAGCTGAGGAAAATGTTGTACGGAATTTACCTATGTAATGGAGAGAAGTTGTTGTTTAAGTATTCTGTGGATATTTGTTCAGTCTATTAGAGAAGGGAAGGTCATTATACGCGTTGTGAGCGTTTAATTGGAAATTATAAGTAAATATATTACAGTAAAGAATTAAGTAAGACCTTAGTTGTCCAGTATTATTGTAAAACGACTCTCAGTTGAATTGATTAGTTCTATTGGCGGAAAATATTTGGGAAACGGATTGAAAGTGAAAATGTTGTTAATTATTATTAAGACATTATCAAGGATAAGACATTAATTATATAAGCTTAACTTGACCGTTCGGTGATGTATGTATGCCCAATTATGAAACGAAACATCTTTATTATGATGATAGCGATATGAAATTGTAACAGTGACACTTTATTTAAGAGCATAAAAATTTGGGATTGTCAGTAGTTGACCAGAGGAGGAAGGTTGGATGATTGAGAATCATCACGAATGATGTAAATAACATAAGACATTTGTTAACTATATTTAAACATAATACTATTAATAACTAGGAGAATTTAACGATATAATAAAGTTATCTGAATAACTTTCTTAATAAACATCTGATCCTAAAACAATAATAATAATATGGTTTATTATTTGGATTAACATGATTAATAATTATTTCTAATAATTAATAAACATTTAAATAACGAACATTTTACAAACTTAATTAATAATTTGGAAATATTAATAGTCTTTAATTAAATTATTTAATAATAATTTCTACCATTAATCATTAAATAATTTTGGGAACATTAGTTGATAATTAAACGAAAGTTTAATATAGGCTACGTTAATGTTTTTTTTTTAAACGTTTAAACCATAAATTGGAGTGACGTTTAAAGAACGTGACGACGTTCTTTAAATACAGTATGGTGGTTTACTATTGTGTAAAGGCGATCTTATGGAAGATCAGTATAAAATTAATTTCTATTAATTTTACCAATGGATGACATTGTAATAGTAAGTAGAAATGTCATGGAAGACATTGGATGTATTAAAATCGATCTTTGTTCATGTATTACTAGGGAACAAGAGTAAAATTTAAGAGCTGTTGTGCAAACAGCTGATTGATAATTTGTTTATTTAATTTTATTTAAGAAGTGGAGTACTTCTAACGTCCATGGGACGATGATTTAATTTCATAATCTTATTATAGGAATTTTCGCAGAATCATTTGCGGATTACATGTAATTGTTATAGGAATATTTGTTAATTCAATATTTATTTATTATCACTTCGTTAATAAATTTATTTGTTAGTTTTGTAACTGCGCTTTGATGATTTATTTAAGTTATGAAGGAGGATTATATTTTGGTGCATTTGAGGTTTTATAGAACCACTAATTTCGCCCACTTAACCGAGAATAGTTAGTATCTCGAGCTCTTCGTTTATTTAGTTGATACACCCATTATGCTTTACCAAAACATGATCTTAGAAAGTGTGCACCCCCCATTTAGCTATTGTTGGTAGGATTTCCAGGTTTTTGAGCCGGGGACCTCGAGATTCTGAAATCCAGCTGATCTTCGGATTCGACAAGCAGCTCAAATGGTTTAAACGGGTACAGTACAAATCAACACCTTTTCACCAATCTGAACCAAATTTCACATACTTACACTTTGGAACCCGACGAGTAACACTGTCTGGTTAAAATTTCGGACAGTCCACTCCATTCCCTGCATTTAGGTCCATTGGCTCAAATCTACACCGTTTCACCGATCTGAATCACATGTTGTAGTCTTAACCTTTGGAACCCTGCGGGAGACACTGTCCACTTTAAATTTCGGACAGACCACTCCATTTCCTGCATTTAGGCCCTTTATCACAAATCTACACCGTTCCTCCTAATTGCACCAAATTATACATACACTTTGAAACCCTGCTGGTAACACTGTCCACTTGATATTTTGGACAACGCTCTCCATTCCCTACATTTAGAATAACAAACAAACTGAACTTGAAAACCATGTATTAAGGCCCTAGATTCATTCATGTCCGTAGTAGTGTAATTGTAAGAGTATTTTAATAAGTCTATTTTTGACTGGCAATTCGGGCTGCATCACGTCGCCCCTACCAGTGTTCCGGTGCAGAATTGCGAAAATAGTTAAATCTTGCGCTGCTTATAAATTGCAGTCACGAGGAGTAATTAGTGCAAAATGATTTCTTTTGCCCCTTAAAACAGTTATCATCATGAACATATCATGCATCTGTGTATGTGCAATGGTGTTGGTGCAATATATTGAGGTTATCAGCTGCAATAAGCGTTAGTGCTTTCAAATTTACCTTCATTTATTCCGAAACTTATCGTTGAGCGCTATGTGGCCATAAATGATACGATTGCTACCTCAGGAGCTCGGGACAGCCGAAGTTTTCCAAAGTGTTCTGATTATTTTCCTACGGCGCTATGCGACAAAAGACGACACTATTGGTCTCTACATTTCTAACAGACAATGAGATATAGGCCCTAGGCAGTGTCTTTTATTTCACTTACTCCTCTTTCTAATCATTTTTAGAAATGTGTTTGTAAATTACATGTGTCAGTGCTGTAGTTAGTAAATAGCCGTTTCCATTTTTATTATCATTATTATCATTAGGGGAAAATGATCTAAATGTTACGTCCATTATTCTGTACTGCTTATCACCCTTACTACAACCACCACCACCACCATCACAAAGAAGTTTTATTTAATTATTTTTTTCTGGTAGTTTAAGTATCATGTGCCTGTTCTGTAGTAGTAGTATTCATTACCATCCATAAAACAAATAAATCCACCGGGCGAAGCCGGGCACTACCGCTAATATTAGATAAAATTATAGGGTCAACACTTCAAACTCAAAACTCAATATCCAAACATTATAGTCATAGAAGACAATAATCATTAAATAATATTAAAACTCAGCAATTTTATCTAGGTTTGTGCCGTGTCTTGTGTGGGTATTTTCCTAGGACACCAAGCTGGCTCATCAGCGAAGTCTTGATATCCCTACCCGGAACCCCACAGGAGTAGCAAACTGCACGCTACCTCCCTTTTTATGACGCGCAACTGCGCCTCTTTACTGCGAGAATTAAATGCTCAAGAAGCCATAACCTCCCTATGAAGGCTTCCAAAAAGATGGTACATTGGCTTTCATGGCCAGTGAATTAAAACTCAGCAATTGTTCTATGTTTTTGCCGTGTATTGTGTGGGGTTTCATCTAGGACACCAAGCCAGAGTTTTAATTCACTGGCCGTGAAAGACAATATACCATCTTTTTGGAAGCCTTCATAGGGAGTTAATGGCAGCTTGAGCTTTTAGTTCTCGTAGTAAAGAGGCGCAGGTGCGCTTCTTAAAAGGGAGGTAGCGCGCAGTTCGCTACTCCTGTGGGGGTCCGGGCCCGGACACGAAGTGACCGCTGATGAGCCAGCTTGGAGTTCTAGGCGAAACCCCACACGACACGGCACAAACCTAAAAAACTGGTCGTGAAACCAATATACTATTAAATAATAGTGTAAGACAGCAAAATTGTCCTACTGTAGTGTTTGCTCGGTCATAAACCAAAGCTTTCATCGCCGCCAAACATAACTCATATCAAGGGAGTTTCCTCTTTTGATAATAACGTGGGTACGATCTATATTTTACGATACCTAGAGTTAAATTGAGGCAGATGACCTAAATATTCCAACCCTTAACACAATCATCAACATCACCACTATCATAAATGTGTCGTGAAATAATATATAACTTTTGGTATCGATTAATTATGACTCTTCCCGTACAAATAGCATCTTGCTCTACCAAATCACATGATTTAATTTTAAGAAGATGCAAATACACGACTTCCATAATTTACGAAAAGTAAGCGGGTGAACTGATGGCCTGTTGATAAAATAGTATGTCGGTTATTATACGAAGCTTCACTTCGATCACTTGAGTAGGATACACGAAATGAAGACTTGTTTTCTAAATTTTGCACTGCCACCATCTTGTTTTGCGATACAAAGTTTCAGTTTTATTGCTGTAATAACTTCGGAGATATTGAGTGGTGGTGAAATATTTGACTCGGCTGCCGTGGGTTAGAATGTAAGCAACAGAATTACGTACCAATAAATGAATATTTCTGTGGTGGTTCATCTTCTCTTGGATCGCTTGAAGAGAAAAGGAGAAATAAAAATGAAAATCCACAGCCTGCTTCCAGTCGACCGACCGGGTCAAGGAATGGAATGAATGAAGCCCCCATCTAGCGGTGAGGATATGAACTGTGCCGGCTGCCAAAGCCTGTCGCACTCCCCTGGGGCGATGATTAAATGAATGACAGTTGAAATGAAATGAGAGTGGTGAGTGTTGCTGGAATGAAATTATGACAGGGAAAACCGGAGTACCCGGAGAAAAATCTGTCTGCCTCCGCTTTGACCTGCACAAATCTCACATGAAGTCACTGGGATTTGAACCACGGACCTAGCGGTGAGAGGCCGGCGTGCTGCCGCCTACACCACGGAGGCAGGAGAAATAAAAATTAGTTTCTAAAATGTCGAACTTCCACCATCTTGAATGTTTGCAAACAATTTCATTACTGCGCCTGAATGATTAGGCCGCCTAAAAAATAATTCTAGGTATGTAAACTTAGCATGGTATTTTTACGCTCATCAGATATTGAAAATAACATGTGTACTTAGTTTACTTAATTATAGTCTATCACCATACAAAATTTCAGTTTGATTGCTCCAATAGTTTTGCGTGGGCTGGATTGATTATTTTCAGTCATAGGGTTATGTACCCATAAAACGTTATGGTGGTCGTTCCTTATGATAAATAATTCTATCGCCTCAATAGGATTCGGGAAATGAAAATATGTTTAAAAATTTTCAAACAGCCACCATTTGGATTTTTTAAAACAATTGACCAACATTAGATGCCAGTATATTTACCTCTAAATAAAGATTCTCTATGTCAAGTTCCACTGCAATTGGATGATTAGATCGCTAGAAAATTCATTGAAATATTAGACATTCGCGCAGCCACCATGTTGGCTTTGTGTAAACCATGTTTTTGAAAGTCACAAATATGTACGTACTTTATAGTTTTCTATCAGCATTCAAAACGTCTGTTTGATTGCTGTAATACTTTTTATGGTTTCGAGAAAAGGTGAAATATTTAGCAAGGCCACCGTATTGGATGGTTTTATGTTAAGGAAATAAAGTTATCATAGCAATGGTTCATCGTACAACGGTTCACATCGGTCACTTGAATAGCGCACACGAAATAAAAACGAGATTTTAACATTTTGAACAGCCGCCATCTTGCCTTTCTTTTAACAATCGAATTTTATCAGTCACCAATATATTAGGTTTTATAAAGGTTTACCGTGCCAAGTTCCACTGCGCTTGGAAGATAAAGTCGCGAGAAAGACCAATTAAAATATCTGGAATTTGCGTGGCCGTCATGTAAGTTTTGAGCTTATCAGATTTTGAAAGTCTTATGTGAACTTAATTCAGTGGCGTATATCACCATTGAAAATTACTGGTTGATTAATGTAATAGTTTCGGCTATATTGCATGCCAGTGGAATATTACGTTCGACCGCCAGGTTCAATAAGTAACTTTCATTGGACTTGGTAGTAGTAGACCTTTATTAAGTATCTTTAAAATCGCTTTAGCCGTTTAGAATGTATTAAGTACAAACACACACACACACGAACAAAAGGTGTGATATCATAAGTCTGTCAATAAGTGTCAATTTTACCCGCTTCGCTTAGATGACAATTCCCCCTTTCCTATCGAATTCTTGTCCATGGAAATGTACCTCCGTTAAATAACTTGGTAACAAAAAGATTGAATGTTATATTTTAGAGAAATAAATGGCAAGTGATGATCAAAATCCCAGTGCGAGCTGTCATGGTAGCAGCCGAACACAGACATATGACTATCTTATTCACAGGGCGAAATAATCCCCAGGGACATTAAATGCAATCTCCAGCCGCTTAATAATAGCAATGCCATAGCATGTTCGCTTGACGTCATAGCGTGTGAAATCGGAAGGTGAATTTCTCAGCAAATACTTCTCGCTGCACTCATCTCAAGAATGCGAGATTTTCCACTGTGGCCTTAAACCCTGGTTTTCGGAATCTTTCGAACATTGATCCTTGTTTCGTGTCGATCGACTTACACAACTATGTCCGTACGCCTCGTTGCGTAGTGGCTAGCACTCTTCGCTGTCACCGCGGAAGGGGCCGATAGCCTAGATGTTAGGCCCATTAAAACAACAATTATCATCATCATCATCATGTCACCGCGGACGTCCGGATTCGATTCCTAGCTCTGCCAAGAAATGTAATTCAAGTGTGAGAGCTGGAACGCGGTACACTCCTCAGCCTTACGAGGCAAAACTAAGAAGAGGTGGGTTCGATTCCCGCCTCAGCCACCTTAGAAGTGTTTTTTTTTGTGGTTTCCCCACTTCTATTCCAGGCAAATTCCAGGATGGTTCTTAAAGCCACGACCGTCTACTTCCTAATTCTATTTGACTTACAAATACAGACACGAATACAGCCATCACAGTAAGACAGATTATCAAATTCCATATATACCGACTGAGTTACAACGTTGCATAGGTGATGATGTTCTGACCAGGTTATTTTGCTTGGTATGTACGATTTATGAGACAGATTAGGTACCCTCTGATTTCAAGAAGAATGTCATCATCCCTGTACGGAAGACAGCAGGAGCTGGCATTTGTGAAGATTACCGTACAATCCACTCAAGCTTCAAATATTCTGACTAGAATAACTTACAAGAGGATGGAAAGACAGATTTAAACCGAATTGGGTGAGGTCAATTTGGTTTCAGGAGAAACGTAGGCACAAGATAAGCTGTAATATGTCTTAGGCTGATCTTGGAAAGGAAAATAAGAGAACGTCATGGCATTAAGAATTGTAGACTTGGAAGAAGTTTTGATAACGTTGATTGGGGAAAAATGTTTGACATTTTGAATATGATTGGAATAAAGTACAAGGATAGAAGGGTGACCTTCAATCCGTACAAAAACCAGACTGCAGTTGCGGGTTCATTCGAGGTACTGTACCCGATAATCCGGAAAGGATCCTGTTGGAATATCCATTGCCCCCGCTGGATTGCCTATTTCTAACTGCTCCGGCAAATACTACATTAGAAATCGCTTCCAACATGGTCTTTAGGGATTTACAGACAGCAGGTACAAGAATATTGTGGATCAACAACCAACTACACGGGGCACTCACCTTTACTTACCTCTCGGGGACTGGGAATTCAGCTTCGCCTACACTACATCCACAATACTCTGCTCCTTATATTTAAAATGAATCACACTCCAACAACAATGGAAAACAATCTGAACAAAATTTATTAACAATAGGGTAAACTAATCTACTATAAACAAAATAACAATAAACCAATTTAACAATAGACATTGAAATTAAAAACACGCAATCATTCACACCTCCTTTCAACTCTACATCTTACTACAATGCTGTATTAAAAATTATGAGCATAAATCTTGGCTTGTTCTAGGCCTACCATGCGTAAAAATAAAAACGTTTAATGAAGTCTCTTAATGGCATTCCAGACACATGGTTTCATTCACAAGCCTGCGTTTGCAGAACGCACGTGTAGTAACGTGGTTTCATCAATGAAACACCGGCACCACGCCGTACTCGAAACTGGTTTATACAATAAATACAAGGCGGTGAGTCTACACCTGTTAATATTATGTCATCGCTCTCCAGTGCTAACGGTGAATCATTCTCGCTAGCCCACAGAGACTGCTTGTGTGTGCGTTTATAAAAAACGTAAAAAATTAACATTCATATCTTACAAAAGTTCACATAACTACTTTGTTTCTTAAACAATCATACTAAAAAAATGTATACACTCTTTCATTCGCACTCCGCAATTGTTCTAGACCAATTCGGTTCCACATATACTCTTAACAATGAATAATCATACACACCAAAACATCCGCTCATAAACACACACTGTTCCAAAACAATTGATTAATAAATCCTACTAAATTATTTAACTAATTAAATCATTTCCACAAAAATTATTTACATGTAATATGTTTAAAATAATATCCATTATCTAGTGTTGCTGGAAGCCTCCGTGGCTTAGGCGGCAGCACGCCGGCCTCTCACCGCTGGGTCCGTGGTTCAAATCCCGGTCACTCCATGTGAGATCTGTGCTGGACAAAACGGAGGCAGACAGGTTTTTCTCCGGGTACTCCGGTTTTCCCTGTCAAAATTTCATTCCAGCAACACTCTCCACTATCATTTCATTTCATCTGTCATTCATTTAATCATTGCCCCAGATGAGTGCGTCAGGCCTCGGCAACCGGCACAGTTCATATCCTCGCCGCTAGATGGGGGCTTCATTCATTCCATTCCTGACCCGGTCGGAGACTGGAAGCAGGCTGTGGATTTTCATTTCATCTAGTGTTGCTAACGCGACTTTCGAGATTCTGACTTCTCGGTTACAATATAATTCTTAACTAAATATATACACTGGTTTTTCACATAACCATCCTTCTCTAACGTTCTGTAGTTTTAATATACTGCTTACACATCGTCTTATATAGGTTTCATTACATTATCGGTATAATACAGTCGACTAATTGAGGTAAACTGTACGTAATTACATCACTTCGGGTTTAATAAAATTTAATAATTGTATTATAGACGTGAGTAGACAATCTTTCTCAAGTTGCATTTCCGCTGAAACCCTCCTGTTAACACAGCTAAATCGTTAATTCACAAGAACTGGACTACTTGTATACAACGGCTCTTATCATGATACATGCCTTTTTATCAAAGATCAACAATACTTTGACTTCCTTAAAATGCGGAATTCCCTCGCACGAGCACTCCATAGCTCTACAAATCCTCATATAACAATATATATGGCATAAACAATTATCATCTACTATGTTAAACAATAACCAAAAGGGATTAATTGTTAATAACATATCTTATGTAGGAACGTCTCTCAAATAATGACATGGCCCTCAGTATCATTGCACATGACTACTGGACTACAATTATACATGCGTAAGTTCTTCAAACGAAACTTCCAATTGTAATGAACGATATTAGACAGTCGTGATTAACCTCCTAAAGTTTACTCCACAAACAATATAATTAACTGTTAACTCGTCTGTCGCAAATACATGTAATAAAAATAATACTCCTGTCTCATATCACTTGTCAAGCTATAAATTGTTAATCGTTATAATATCATGTCCACAAATGACGTGATGTTACACAACTAGGATAAAATAACACACATGTTATTTATAATGTCAGATAGAATTCAATCTTGACCGGGATAAACTAGCTTTGAATTCCTAGCCAAAGATTTGAATAATCTTCTATCAAAAGGTATTTCCTCTAACATATTAAATGAACAAAGCTCTGAGCTT
Source organism: Meconema thalassinum (assembly GCA_946902985.2). NCBI lineage: Eukaryota > Metazoa > Arthropoda > Insecta > Orthoptera > Tettigoniidae > Meconema > Meconema thalassinum. The sequence continues at coordinate 1,072,737,632 of OX336389.2, forward strand.
TACAAATAATAAATAAGGTTTGTCAATGTCGTAATGTTTTTCCACTCTACACAAAGAATGTTCATAGGAATTAAGACTTCGGTCTTATCAAACGACTAGTATTTCTTAGATCGTCGATAGTTTATGTACAATAATGATATAACAATATCATTCGATATGTCTTCTGTTCTTGAAGTTATATGTTGTTACATTAAAGTCCTCAAATTAAATTTAATAAGAATTTAATTAGAAGCTATGACACAATGTCAGAATACTTGGTTTAAATGAAATTATTAAAATTCGAGAGTCAAAACCACTAGTCTCCTATGAGGCAATATGATTCCTCAAACAACATTTTTTAATGTCAGTTCCACAACTGATCCGTTGAATAAAATTGAAAAATAGATGAAATGCAATCATCTTCTAAATAATCTTGAAGTATAAAAAACTCAACACACATCTGAAGTGTAAAATACATAAAAGCACTGAAATACATGAAATGTGAAAATATAGAAATATGGAATAAGATCGCTGAAAATATGGAATAAGATCGCTGGCTCAGAATGTTACTAATCAAGCTCTATATAACAATGAGATACACTAATACCTTATTTGGACGAAAACTTGAAGATCAATGTAAGTATTCCCACAATACATTAGATGTTTCCTCAGTACATGACACTGATATGGATCTGCATTCGAACCTCGGATCTGCGACCTCAGAGATAAGAAACGTCTCTCTCTGGAATTCACCAACATTCGCCTGGGCTCGAACGACATCCTTCTGGCAAATTATTTTGGGTTGCTGGGCTACCTTTCCCTAGCATCTTGACAAATCTCTTCTGTAGAGTCTTCATTCTCCGTCGTAAATATGTATCAGCTTCATCATTGGAATATAATTATGGAAATATTCATATAAATAGTGAATGAAATGTTTCCATTGCTAATTGATGTTATATTAGTGTTCGTAGACTGACGAAAATGCACAAGATGGACCGTACACTACGTCTGTATTCAAGAATACGTTGTCTAACGAAGCTCCATTGTTGCATCTTACCTCCTGTTATCGAATATGTCTCTGGCGCATGACTATCTAGTTCATCATATCAACAATGTTAGTTATGCTGAATGATAAGGTTTGAAGAATAATAATAGTCATTCTGTTAATGTTTATGTGTTGCGCCAATATTAAAAGTTCTCCGCCACTGTTCACTTGAACTGCGTTCGTCAACTCCACGTTGTAATTTGTAATGATATTCAGCTTTATTTCCAACACATTTGGAAATCTAATTTGATAGGCTTATATTGTCGAAACAGTGAATTTTAAAGCGCTCGACTTTTCACAATATATAGTATGCGACCTGCTCTTAATATATATTCGCTTATTTAACTTCAGATCTCAATTATATATGAGATATAATCAATACAATGTTCCTCGCAACTTCACGTAGAATGGAAGTGCGGTGATCTCTAACGTTCCACCTAGCTATCCTCGCGTCTCCACAAGTCGACAGTCGTCGCACTCGGACTAAGCCTTGGGATCTCCGTTAACCCAGTAAAAACACTTCCTCACTCTTCAAAGTCTGCTGGAATAAGAACCTCGATCCTTGGATCTCCCCTTCCAAGTCGAATTTTTGGCGGCCATATCAATCTCCCACCATAATTTTAGCGCGTAGATTACCAATGCTTATTACTGCGTAGATTAACCGATCTGTGGTATTTAAAGTATCAGACATAATTTCTCTTAATATTCTCTTCATTACCAAATAAGAAAATCTTCTTCTAAGGGCCTAAATGTATAATTTCATCATGTTGTGTAATTAAAGTTGATCCCGTCTTCAATAAGACCTGTTCTCATTGGCTCTGGGCTGGGATCCAATAGCATAATTTATAACAATATTTATAACATGAATTTCCAAACTCGCTGTTGCTATGCTAAATATAGCCATCTAGAAGCGTCCATTGTGCAACATATCACGTGATTGGGCTCTCCCACAGTCTCGAGCTTGTAACACTACACTCTTGTGTCACACTTCCAGTAATTATATTTGCTAGTTAAATTTTATCATGGGGACGGAAATTACTCTCATTTTGTCCCTAAACAATTCAATTTACGGGGCAGTACCCATACTGAATTAATAGTGGCGCTCACGATTCCTTCTGTCTTCTAGCCCGTAAACACACATCTCGTTATATTACCCCAATTTAGGAAGAGGGACCGATGTCTTTCAGAATTGTAGTACATATGACGGGATGCATAAAACTGGATCGCAAGGGACTGATGGACCACCCGGTATATATATTGTTACCATCTAATACCGTGCACTAGGGTCACATGAAGATAAATAGGGCTACAAATATTACATATTAAGTGTGCAACAAAAATGTTAAAGGGGCACCAATTTAATTGAATGAGACTGGCGACAGCTAGGAACCCCAGACGGGAGGCAAAGAAGCGAAAAGAAGTCCTGGTTTAAAAAACAGAACGACAAGAATCCCCTTCGCGTCACAAAGAAAAACCAAGCTTCTATTTCTTTAGGCAGAGAGGGAGGAAGTTAAATAGAGATGGAATAAATATCCCCTCCACAAAATTAAGTATTCGCTAAACCAATTATTCAAAAATAACGAGGCACATAGCATTGTGCAAAGCTAACTTCGTGAATAATTAACATTCAAAGTGAGCTTATATTAAGTTGAGAATTAAAGAATTACGCTGTGGCATCTAAGGGCGAATGAATCCACGGGCGTAGAACAGCCGATCACCAGCAGCCATCCAGGGAATTCTTGGAGCTTAATGGTCAATTAATAGGACACCAATTAATTTACTATAAAACCTACGATCATATCACAAAGATAAGCACATTTATTGACCTACAAATAATACTCCACTAAACGATATTGTCAATTGGACGAGAAGGAAGTGCTTTTGCGAGGAGTAAACTTTCATCCTTCACCAGGGACTATTGTTTCTAGAACAGAATAAAAGGGAAGGAACTGTTAGCCCAAATTCTCAGTTTTCCGGGATTGAGTACAGCGGAAGCCCGTGCTGGATCGCTTCAGAATTCGGCAGAACGTCCAAGTTTTTAAGTGCGTAATATAAAGAGAGTATCAACTGAAATTGTAAAGTTTTATCAGTATCGCAATTATTGAAACGTAAGAATTTATGTAAAGTAAAGTTTAGGTCGACTGCTATCGAACTGTATTACCAGATTTGACATAATTTAGTCACAAAGCTCATGAGCAAATAACAGTATGAGTGCCAGTACTGTACCTAAGTACGAGGACAGATACTATGAACCAAATATAGATGGATCAGGGGAGATTGAAACCTGTTATCCCAGTTTGAGTGAATGAACTCGGAAGTGAGTAAATACGCGTAAAAATGAAAGTTTGCACAGCTCGTGGATAATTAATGTGCGCCAGTGTGGTCATCTCACAGCCTTTTCATGTGTTTCATTTAGCCGAGGGCACTCAGGAGACTACTTTTAACTAACGTGTGTTACCCTGAGATAAATATAGGGTCAGAAATATCCATAAAATAAGATGTTACGTGCAGTGGTATGAGCAGTGTACCGGAGAAGGAATCGCCCAGGAAGACAGCAGCAGCAGCCCCATTGAAAGAATCATCATGGTGAGGATCAAGGACAGAAGGATGATCGACTGCTAAAATGGACAGGGGCGAACTCTCGTACATCATGGTCATTTAACGGAAGCAGATGAGTACAACCTTTCTAATATTTTATTTGTGTCAATTTTAAATCAGAATGAAAGCAAAAGTAAGGACCAATTACGCTTAGATGTTAGCGAATTCATGAAATAAGGTCTTAGATATAAGAGTAGAGGTAAGAATGTGACAATGGCAGACAGAGTACCTGGTATATTACCTTAAACATATGATTGCCTACTGTATGTCTACCCCTTATTATTCCCGTTTTCCAACGGGGTCGGGGGTGAGATGCGATGGAAGTCTTTGTGGCGATGATTTTTACGTCCGGATGCCCTTCCTGACGCCAACCTCATGAGAGGAGTTAATGAGAGATGAAATGAATGATGGTGAATGAAACTGGGCAAGGATGTGGAAGGAAGCGGCCGTGGCCTGTCAGAAGGTACCGTCCCAGCATTTGCCTGGTGTTGAAAATGGGAAACCACGGAAAACCATTTCAAGGACGGCCGACGGTGGGGCTCGAACCCACGCATCTACCGAGTCAGCAGAGAGCTTGGCCCCATGACCTAATGCTGAGCTTTAGCCAGCGTAGCCACTACTGTCGGTATATGATTGCCTACTGTATGCCAAAATTATATCGTAAATGAATAAGGAATAGTTCATAATGGAAGAGAGCATTAGAAAATCGAGTGTATGGTGGGTAAGGTATCGTTTGAATAGAGTAGAATTTGTAATGAAAATATGGTCATCAGCACCCAGTTCTTAACAATATAGAGAGTAGAAAATATTGGCTGTGGATTTTTCTAAGCCTAATTTACGAGAGACATGCATATTGTATTACATGAAGAGAGACGGTGTTATTCAGCAGGGATAAGGGCAATTCAGGGGCAATATATGGAAAGTTACGTTATCTATGGTTAAAAGGTGTGTCAAAATACTGCGATTTGTGAATATGAGTATGTGTAGGATGTGAAATAATCCCCTACGGCAATGTACAGTGATGTGTGTGATAAATCAAGAGTTCTACGATGATATAAAGGGGTATAAGTCAGTACGAAATGAACTAAGTAAGTATTTGATACCTTAAAGGAGAAGGAAATGCCTCTTGTTGAAACTCTGATGATATGAAGAACCTACACAATGATAGCTAAATTGACACACATGCTGACTGTGTATATACGTGGTCCTTGGTTAGAAAAAGATAAGGTTAGTTACACATGCCCTCGAGGTGATAGGCCTCCCTCAATTAAACCGGCTGTGTTAATACGGAAGTAAACCAAAGTCCAGTACAGTGAATAGTGTAATGATGCATTATGGATACAATTGAGTAAATTTAGATGATTAAAGATTCTAGTTATTAAGCTGATATTCCTGAAATAATGAGGAATTACTTTCACGTGTGAGATCACGTATGAGTACGCTGATGTTGATAATTTGACTGGATGTTCCATGAGCATAATACAATAATGTAATAATACTATTAATGCCATGAATTGTGGATACCATTTACAGCCCAGTATTTTATGATAATGATCTGCTAAGTGACGTATCTGTCGTCGATATTTCAATAATTTATGTGCCAGGTTGTTTTGTCGTGTGGCCACCTGAGAGGCCGACTGCAGTTCTTTCTAGTCATGCGCGCCGGAATGAGGTATGAAATGAATGAATGAAACTGGGCAAGGATATGGAAAGAAGCGTCCGAGGCCTGAAAGAAAGTACCGTCCCAACATTTGGCTGGATTTAAAAATGGGGAAACCACTGAAAAACATTTCAAGGATGGCCGATGATGGAGCTTGAACCTACGTCTACTGAGTCAGCAGAGAGCTTGGCCCCATGGCCTAACGCTGCGCTTTAGTGAGCGTAGCTACCGCTGTCGGTATGTGCCAGTAATTTACAGAAATATTTAAATATTGCGGATATTGCAGAATTCAAATAGATATCAGTTCATGGGCATCCTTAGGGCATAGGAGTATGAAATTATGGTTTAATGAAAAGAAAAGCGTGACCTTAGGAAGTTTTCCAAGACGGAAAACATACATTGTAAATTAAAAATGAAAATACACAGCCTGCTTCCAGTCACCCGACCGGGTCAGGGAATGGAATGAATGAAGCCCCCATCTAGTGGCGAGGATATGAACTGTGCCGGCTTCCGAAGCCTGTCGCACTCCCCTGGGGCAATGATTAAATGAATGACAGATGAAATGATAGTGGAGAGTGTTTCTGGAATGAAATTGTGACAGGGAAAACCGGATTACCCGGAGAAAAACCTGGCTGCCTCCGCTTTGTCCAGCATAAATCTCACATGGAGTGACCGGGATTTGAACCACGGACCCAGTGGTGAAAGACCGGCGTGCAGCGGCCTAAGCCACGGAGGCTCACATTGTAAATACAGAGTTGAAAAAAATATAGGTGATTAATTTGTTTTCATGATAATCAGGTAAAGATAATAGGTCCGGGTTGTTACTCTTAGCCAAGTTTGTGTTTCTCACCCAAGTGATTAAATAATGACGTTTTATGATGTAAGGTTACATAAATAATAAGATAGTATGATGTAATGAAAATAAAAGGAATGTGTCATGTCACATCGTTATATTCCTTCCTTTCGACTTCATATTGACGCAGGTATTCACTCATCTCTATTGACCATAAAGGACCAAATACTATCCCCAAAATTAGAAAGACAAAATACTTCAAATGATTGAAATTATGATAATGAAGCTTAAGTCGAGTTTTGATATTGTCAGGTAGCTTCATGAGACTGTGTTGTTTAACATTAGAAGGGCATAATTATTTATATTATTGTTATACTACGCAATCATATGCATAACAAACATTGGTTCGTCGTAAGTCACCGGTTTTTGATGCATCTATAATATGCAAATTTCGTTATTAGCCTCTTTTCATTTTATGAAACAAATAGGCCTATCAGATCACCTTTTGTCCGAGTGTGTGTATGTGTGTGCGTATGAGTGTGTGTGTGTGGGTGGGTGTGTGTGTGTGTATGTCCCTAATAACTTCTGAACGGCTGGAGCGACTTCATTGAAACTCGGTAAAGTCATAGTACTATTTCGGCCTATCCCAACCGTGCCCTTCAAATTGTATTACGTCTCACCAATCCAACATGGTGACTGTGCGAAATATTTCACCGGCATTCCAAATCTCCGACACTATTACCGATACCACCCTGAAATTTTGTACGGTGATAAATGGCACTACTAGAAGTTCAACTATGCGACTTTCAAAAACCTATTCACTACAAAACGAACGTGACGGCCAAGCAAATTTGAAATTTAAAATAGACTTTTCTCGCGATTTAACAATCCAAACGCAATGACACTTGGTACAGCAAATGATCAAACACATTAAAATGCAATGGAATCTAATTTACTTCAATTGTCTACATAACCTCAAGATGGCGGCTGTGCGAAATATTTCATAGGCATTCTATATCTCCGAAACTGTTACTGAAATTACCCTGAAATTTTGTACGGTGATAAAAGGCACGGCTATAAGTTCATCTATGTAATTTTCAAAATTCTGTCAAGTACAAAACGAACATGGCGGTCAAGCGAATTTGAAACATTTTAATAGACTTTTCTCGCGATTTAACCATCTGAGTGCTGTGAAATATGGTACATTACATGTTTGTACACATTGTAATGCACTGGCAACTAATTTAGTTCAATTGCTCACGTAACCTCAAGATGGCGGCTGTGGGCAATTTTAAAATTAAGTTCTTATTTCTCGTGTATTTATTATGCGATCGAAGTGAACGTTTGAAAAATGAACCTACGCAAAAATCGTCATCTAATAGTACATAACTCTATGGCCTACATATATAAAAATCCAAAATGGCGACCAACCGAAATATTTAGACGGTTCTCAATATCTATTAATCTATGATAGCAATCAAACTAAAATTTTGTATGTTGATAGAGGTTATAGACATATGTTCACCTATAGGACTTTCAATAACCTGGTGAGCACAAATCCAACATGGCGTCGACGCGAAATATAAATATTCAATAGGACGTTTCTCGCGATTTGACCATCTGAACGCAGTTAAACTAGGTATGGTAAATGCTCAGACAAATTTTAATCCACTGGCATATAGTTTATTTCATTTGTTTTCATAACCATAAGATGGCAGCTCTGCGAAATTTTTAAATCTGATTTTATTTTCCTGTGTCCTAATTATGCGATTGATGTTTGGATACTACACCTATACAATAATCTTCATGTAATAGTTCATACCTCTAAGACCTGCTGTACATATATAAAAATCCAGCATGGTGACCATCCGAAATATTTAGACGGTTCTCAATATGTACGAATATATTACAGCAATCAAACTTAAATTTTGTATGTTGATAGAGACAATTAACATAAGTAGGATATATGAAAATAGGCTGTACAGTTCTTCATGAAACTACTGTACTTGTTATCAATTCAAATGATCTTGTCGACTTCGTCGTTATGCTTGGGTCTAACTTTATGCGTTACGGTTACGGTTACGGCGTGTATGACGTCATCATGTTGTTCAGTGCATATGCACCGAGTCTGAGTTTATTCCTGGGAGATGGCGAGTACGTGACGTCAGATAGGAAAACAGGATGACTCCTAAAGAGGTGTGCAAGATGTCAGACAGGAATACAGGGTGACTCCTAAAGAGATGTACACGATGCCAGATAAGAATACAGGGTGACCCTTAACGAGGTGTACACGGTGTTAGACAGGAATACAGGGTGACTCCTAAAGAGGTGTACAAGATGTCACACAAGAATACAGGGTGACTCCTGAAGAGATATACAAGACGTCATATAAGAATACAGGGTGACTCCTAAAGAGGTGTACAAGATGCCAGATAAGAATACAGGGTGACTCCTAAAGAGATATACAAGACGTCAGATAAGAATACTGGGTGACTCGTAAAGAGGTGTACACGGTGTCAGACAGGAATACAGGGTGACTCGTAAATAGGTGCACAAGATGTCACACAAGAATACAGGGTGACTCCTAAAGAGATATACAAGACGTCATATAAGAATAGAGGGTGACTCCTAAAGAGGTGTACAAGATGGCAGATAAGAATACAGGGTGACTCCTAAAGGGATATACAAGATGCCAGATAAGAATACAAGGTGACTCATAAAGAGGTGTACAAGATGGCAGAGAAGAATACAGGGTAAATCCTAAAGAGGTGCACAAGATGTCAGACGAGAATACAGGGTGACTCCTAAAGAGGTGTACAAAATTTCAGACAGGAATACAGGGTGACTCCCAAAGAGGTGTACAAGATGTCACACAAGAATACAGGGTGACTTCTAAAGAGATATACAAGATGCCAGATAAGAATACAGGGTGTCTCCTAAAGAGGTGTGCAAGATATCAGAGCAAAATACAAGGTGAAACTTAACGAGGTGTACAGTATGTTTGTTAGATTCAATTCAAATACAGGGTGACCCTTAAAGAGGTTTGCAAGATATCAGATTCAAATAATGGGTGACCCTTAAAGAGTTGTAAAAGATGTCAGACTCAAATACAGGGTGACCCTTAAAGAGGTGCCCGCGGGGGAAGCCTAAGTTAATGGGTAATGGAGTCTGTTGAAAGAGTCCTGGGGCTTCGAGCGAAGCGAGAAGCCCTCCTGAGCCTTTCTAACATGTGTAGCATTTGTAGCATGCGTCATTTGAAATGATATAAAGTCTAATCTTTCAGACTGACTGTAATAATTTTTTTCTTATGCTTTCAAGTGAACTACAATTTCGTGATGGTTTGTGCATATGTATTTTAAAGCATTAAGTTTTGTTAAGTACTCTTGTGAGTATGTGTCTGTGCATAAAGTAGCCCATACCCAGAAGCATCCCCTCATATTCCCAATTATCACTATACGCGATCTTCTTACGTGATCTACCGGGAATACCGACTGAGACATGGGAATTTGAGTTACCTTATAAATAAATAAATAAATATTAAGAGATCTGGACAAGGAGTTGGAAGGAAGTGCCCATGGTCTATTAGAAGGTACCACCACGATATATGCCTGAAATTGATAGTTGAAAGCCATGGAAAACCATTTCATTCACAGCTGACGGTGGGGTTCGAATCCACTCGTCCACTGAGTCTAGGGTTATCATGGTCCAATGTCCTTGTGGCTAAGTGCGCGTAGCTACCATGGTTAGTACAAGAAATCCATATACACCATACCATTTACTTTAAAACCACCGTTACCATACAAGGTTTTAATGTAATCCTAAAAAATAAATATGTTGCACCCATTGCCAGACGTATGGAAAACCCATGATACCAGCAGCAGTGCTACCCTTGTTGAAGTCCACAATGGGGCGACCTACTACTTATAGAATGACATCTCTTGTATAGAAATGTCGCCCTTGGAGTGGTTGCTTTAGTTGGAGGGGGAAGATTGAAGTCACGGGGGCTCATGCCCCAAGAATAGGGTGGGTGCTCCCTGGCCTGCCAAGTCCATCAAGCCAAAACTACCCCCTCAGCATTGTGACTACAGTCATTGTCGTGCAATGTAATGGGGATGGGGGGATGCGTTTGGAACAAAACTTCCTGTAGTGCATAGGGAATGGCTCCAAATTCACATTTGCCCACTTACATGCACGCTGTCCAATGTTGATTCTGAGAGGGAATTGTTGGCATGTTGGAGGTAAGTTAGGATATCCTGAAGCATCCACGCTATTCACCAGACTTGAGTCAATGTGACGTCGATTTATTCCTCTAACTAAAGGCATCTCTCTGGGGGAAGCGCTTCCATACATCAGACGTCATAATTCAAGTGGTAGAGAAGTCCGTTGTTGACATCTAAAACCTGTCACTGCCGTACTACTACAGGGTCTTTCTTATAAAGTAAGAACGGCAAGCGGCAGTTTTGTTATTCGCTGCTGCGGTGGCCTTGGCCGAGCTTGTGGTGCGCCATGGCCCCCTGCTGTACTATTGAAAGAGCGCGCGTAGTACAAACGAGGGCTGTTTTTTTATTATTATTTTTTTCAAGTTCCGATGGACTGTATAAAAATAACAGATTGTCATACTAAACTGATTTTACTACTAAATGTTTGCTTGTTTTATTCCTATATCAACATAATCGCCAAAACGACTGAAACATTTGTCGTATCGTTACACCAGCTTTCCAATGCCCTCGGCAAAATATTCTGCTGCCACTGAGGTGAGTACGTCTGGACAGTCTCCTGAAGGTTTTCCTTTTTGGCGAGGCGTTGCCACCCAAACATACCTTCAATTCTTGAAACAAGGTGGAAATCATTTAGTGCTGGTTTGGACTAAAGAGCAGATGGTCCAAACTTCACACTTTAATTCTTTGTAATAATCTATCGTAACGTTGGTACAGTGCGGTCGTGAATGATTTTCACCTTTTTCGAGAATTGAAGGCATGGTTGGGTGGCAACGCCTAGCCAAAAAGGAAGAACTTCAGGAGACTGTCCAGACGTAGGCCTACCCACCTCAGTGGCGGCAGAATATTTTGCTGAGGGCATTGGAAAGCTGGTGTAACGATACGACAATTGTTTCAATCATTTTGGTGATTATGTTGTCATAAGAATAAAACAAGCAAACATTTAGTAGTAAAATCAGTTTGGTATGTCAATCTGTTATTTTCATACAGTCCAGCGGAACTTGAAAAAGAAACAGCCCTCGTTTGTACTATGCGCGCTCAACAGTGCAGCAGGGGGGAATGGCGCGCCACAAGCTCGGCCAAGGCCACCGCAACAGCGAATAACAATAGTGCCGCTTGCCGTTCTTACTTTATATGAAAGACCCTGTATATGTTACCACACATCTGGTAACGGGTGCAACATGCTGCAGGGGATTACATTGAAGGGCTGTGGAGATATGATAGCTATACAGTAAATTGTTTAGTATATTAAATACGAATGACAGAATAAGTTTCCCTGAAGGGCACGGATTTCTTTTTCGTACCAGTGTAAAGAAATGTCCAGTTGACGACAAAAGAAGGCCAGAAGTCAATGAGTCTTGTCACATAGAACATGCTTCACAATTGCGTAGATATGCTCTATGAGTGAATATGAATACATGATGCTGCAGCCTATTACAGGTTCACAGTAAACGCGTTAGCTTTGTGATAGCGCAATTTATAACCTAACAGCACAAGTAGTGGTTTTGGCCGGTTCTAGCGCCTCCTCCTCCTCACCCTCCTCACAAATGGCGACAACGTGATATCTCTTGAACGAATTATTGGAGGAAGTCGTGTCAGGTGTCAAATTGCTCGGTGTAACGTCCCCTTTCCTATGGACAACTTATTTCCACCCCAAAATAAAACCTACCCCTACTAGGGGGTGAAATAGTAATTTTTAGGTAAACATTGCTTTTCAAGTACACCATGTATGCGGTTCAATGCCATGATGAAATTAAACGTTGTTCCACACAAACTACATGTGTACGGTCAGATGCCACTATGATTTATCATTTCTTTTCGATGTGTAACATCTTTCCACTCGGTAGCTGGACGTTTTAGTGGGAGTGATTTTGGAAAAGGGACGGAAGTGCATGGGACGGAAACAATGAGCGCGCGTGATGGCGGAGATAGGTACAACGACGTACTTTAGGCCATGTGGCTATGGCGAATATATTTCGCATAAAGTTTAGTTCAAGGTTTGGAGACCCCATTTACGATATTTCCACAATAAATCATCTTCAAGTTGTCGTTCTTTGGTGTGAAAATATTCATTGTATCATATTTGCTGAAAACAATTACGATTTATTGAATCTTCATACTTTTCCTTTATTCTTATTTAATGTAAGCATTCGATGTACTGTCGGCGATGTGGCTATGTGGAATCTATATCGCACCAACAAACACTCCAAACAACGTAGGAATTCAGTATATTAACGCCAACTACTAACAATAATTGAAACTTCGTTGATCTAAACACATCACTGGGAGAAACACATTTAATATACCTTCCGCACACCTAATTTTTAGCCGTGCCTATACTTGGCAGTGCGCTGATCGGCAAAACGAGGCCATTTTCAATAATATCGATGGCATGGGTTCACTAACTGGCCGGTATAGAGCGCAACCCGCATCAAGTAGGCAGTGGATTACTTCCGCCACGGCAAATGACAATTATGATTCATTACGGTCATGATTTGGCAGTGGAGTTTTACAAGTAGTTATTTCAATGATCAACAGAGTTCACTGTCAACAAGGGATTTGCGCTCCCGGGACACACATAGTAGGATAACATATCACATATTACACATCATATGCGACTACTGAAAGGCTCGGATAATTTTTTTGTTTTGTTTTTACGCATGCGCACTTGGGGTTTTTGTAAGAGAGCGGGCTTTTTGAATAATGATTTATAGATGAGTTTTTTTATAATCTAACCAAAAGATCGAAAACCTATAGGTCCTGCGCTTTTTAATATCTTCTGAAACAATAAGGCTAGGGACTTAAATGAGGGGTCGTAGGACTTGGAGTGACGCCCCGTTTTTGAATGTATTATTCATTTTTGTCAAAAGGGCCTAAGTACAATTTTGTTAATATTTTGCAAACCAATAAGGCTAGGGACTTGTGTGAGGGGTCGTTTTTGAATATATTATTCATTATTGTCAAAAGAGCCTAAGTGCACTTTTGTTAATATTTTACGAACCAATAAGGCTAAGGACTTGTATGAAGGGTCGTAGCACTTGGGATGACACACTCTTTTTTGAATGTATTTTTGAAATTTTGACAAAGGGCCTAACTACACTTTTGTTGATATTTCCTGAACCCATGATGGGATTTTGACCTGCGAGGTATTGTTGGACTCAAGCAGACACCCCCTTTTAGAATGCTTTTTTTGAAATTTTGACAAGGGGCCTAACGACACTTTTGCTGATAGCTCACAAACCAATAATTGGATATGGCCATACATGTTGTTGAAATTGGGGTTACGTCCCTTTTCCTATGGTCAACTCTATATTTTTTTTTAGAAAAAAAATTCAAAATATTTGTTTTGGAAAGTAGGCTATGTTTTGAAAATTAATGATGATAGAGCATTGTAGCATAGCTGGATTTTGAACCACGAACCCAGGAGTGAGAGGTTAGTGTGCTGCTCAATCCGACCACGGTGGCCATGCCCCGAATGAATCACTGGATATTTCGATGGGACGGCGGGAAGTGTGATACGACGGTACATTTTCCAATGTGGCTGACCTCGGTGGTCACGCTTGCAAATGCATTAATCGATATTTCATGAACCATGGATTGCAGAGCCTTATGCGATGGTTCAACTCATGCATGGTCAAGGCATGACTGTGATGATTGAAAAAACGATTGCGAGAATGGCCGCCGAGCCACAGGACATGGCATTGACAGGGTGTGGATGGGAAATTGGAAAAGAGGATAATTGACATTAATCGTTGGGACATGAGAATAACAAGTTAGGGAAAAAAAGAAAAACAGAGCGTACTCATAAACAATATTTTTTATTTTATTTTATTTATTTCATTAAAGTACTTTTACAATAGTTACATGGTACATTTTTTTCTTTACCCTAGCTTGTTATAGGGCTAGTTTTTTTTAACCCATGGCTTGTTGTCAATGAGCTTTCCACGGGGAGCATGGACTGACGTTGTTAAAAATGGGGAAGCCGCAATGGTTTTATAGGTGTAAAAACTTGAACCTCTTCTTTTACATCATCATTGTCATTATCATCATCATCATCATTATTATTATAATTATTATTATTATAACTATGATCACTATGACTATGTACTCTTTTTCGATCATTTTCCACGGACACCTCTTGTAGAGTGTGCGTGGCTTTTGATAGTGTTGCTCGCTTTACAGATGGCTTGGGAGAGGGTTTAAACACAACTTTTTGAGGAGATGGTAAATGTTTTTTAACCAAAAAGTCACTATGTTGAGTAACACTACTTTTATGGGGGGCATGCCTTTTTTGTCCTTTTGATAATATTTTGTTAAACCAATGGTGTTTCATTTGGTATACCACATTGATGATTACCCACACTTAAGACCTCACCATGTTTACTTTTTAGATGACCTAGACATTTTGTTGTTCTTTGTTTTTAGAACTGCCAAAATATGATGTCATTCACATTTTCTCACTTATTGTTATAAGAGTAGCCATGATACAGGGCACGTGGTTTACCTTTATTGGTTATAGTATATTCCATAGTAGCAACTGAATGGTATAGTCGATCCACTTACTACAAAGGTCCAAACACTTGTGGTGAATGAATGATATTTGAGTTGACGTTTTATGTAGAATGATGTTGGTGGCTTATGTTGGTGGCTTATTTATGTGGCTTCTGTTGATGGCTAATGTTGTTGGCTTATGTTGATGACTTATGTTGATAACTTATGATGTTCGTGGCTTCTGTTGATGGCTTATGTTGGTGGCTTATGTTGATGGTTTATGTTGGTGGTTTATGTTGGTGGCATATGCTGGTGGCATATTTTTAGTGGTTTATGTTAAGACCCTGTTTTTAATGGCTTATTTTAGTGGCTTAGGTTAATGCCTTAGGTTGGCGGCTTATTTTGATGACTGTTTCTGTTATTTAATGTATTTGATTGGCTGAGGACAAATATTCAGAATGGCAACCCTGAACCTTAGAACTTTGGTTCGAACATTATTAGAATATTTTTTTCATTTTACATGGTGCCGCTTATGGTTATATGATGGCGTGGACATGGTTAACTTGATTGGATATAGTATACTGTATGTTTAAGAAAATGTCTAAGGTATGCTAGCTGTAGAATTATTCATAAAGTCATTGAAAATCAACCCTTTAAAATACACTTACCTGGATACTCCTTTTGCGGTTCCAGCACTCAGCTTTATCACTACTTGAGGCTGAGTAGACCTTAATTTTAATAATAATACTACTTTTAAAATTTTTGTAGCAGAGCTGGAAATGAAACCCAGAAGCTTTGGGGCAGAAGCTAACCATGCCAACTGCTACACTATAGAGATGACTCTATGTTACTCTTGATGATCAATAATGACAGTGATGATGATGATGATTGTGTCACCTCTCGAGAGGCTGTGTGTAGGTATTTGTAGTTGACGTTTGTGGGAGACCTGTGTCTTCTATTGAGGATGAAGTGATAATAAAGATGTGACATACACTCAATCTTCGAGCCACAAGAATGGATCCATGGAAATGAAAATTCCTGATGCCCTGGCAACAGCTAGCGAACAGCTGAGGTCTTGGAGCGCGATACAGTTGATGTTTGTAATGAGAAGTGACATGTTTGAAAGTATCATGCATTGCTGTCATGGTTAAGCACTCACATTAATACCAATTACAACAACAACAAAATATGTAAAATAAGAAATCTTGATTTACATAGAAATATTTTTCAACATACACAAAATGGAAAAAAAGAAAAATGTGTAACCAACAAAATGGAAAATTCATGTTTCCATTTCAACAAATTTCAAAAACATTAAACAGGCATTTAAAAAATGCAAAGTGGAAATTGGCAAATGTGTAAACAACAAAATAGAAAATCCATGTTTCCATATCATGAAATTGATAAACGTTAAATTAACATTTTTAAAAGTGGAAATTGGAAAATGACAAATAACAATGTGTGAAATGTGAAAATAAAAAATTAACACAAAACTATCATGAAAAAATATGAAAATCCACAGCCTGCTTCCAGTCTCCGACCGGGTCAGGAATGGAATGAATGAAGCCCCCATCTAGCGGCGAAGATATGAACTGTGCCGGCTGCCGAGGCCTGACGCACTCCTCTGGGGCAATGATTAAATGCATGACAGATGAAATGAAATGATAGTGGAGAGTGTTGCTGGAATGAAATTGTTGACAGGGAAAACCGGAGTATCCGGAGAAAAACATGTCTGCCTCCGTTTTGTCCAGCACAGATCTCACATGGAGTGACCGGGATTTGAACCACGGACCCAGCGGTGAGAGGCCGGCGTGCTGCCGCCTAAGCCACGGAGGCGTGTAACACAAAACTATCATAATTTTTAAAAATTGAAAAGAATAATGCTCTGGTAAAACCTTGTTTTTATTCCATAACCAATAGTGCTTTACAAAAAAAGAATACAGAGAAATACCAATTTTTCATTAGTTTTTCAATGTTCATGTCCACACATCATTAGTTCCATAGCACACATCACAATCAGGGCTGCGAACCTCTCTCCCATTAAAGCATTACAGGATGTCAAACGTTGTTTAGCTTTTTTTCAACAACATTTTATCCGCCACATGTTTTAAAGCAGGATGACTATGGTTATAAGAAAGGTCATGTTCTTTGCATGCTTGATCCAAAGGATTAATAGGAACATCACCACGCTGCAAACTTTATTTATGATGAGTACCGTGGGGGTTTGCCTGTTCCTCTATCGGGCGCGTCCCAGGTGGCGGATAGGGGTGCTCGCCGGACTTGTCCGAAGGTTTGAGGGAAATAAAATACCTCTCGCGGACCAAAAACAGGCCCCTTGCCAGGGTTATGGTGAAGCTACGTTAGGCCTAGCAAGCCAGTAGTGGATATGAAACTGCTTTTAAAACGGGAACGGGCCTCGGAAAGGAAAGATCTAAAGGAAACAGACCTGGCTATGGAAATGGACTACGAATTGGAACTTTGAATATAACTACATTGACGGGAAGAGTGGAGGAGATTGTGGATATGATGGAGAGGAGAAACCTGGATGTACTCGGACTGGCAGAGACCAGATGGAGAGGGGAAGGAAGAAAAGAACTGAGAAATGGCTTGCAGCTATACTGGACAGGAAATGAGGAGGGGAAGAGAAATGGAGTGGGAATGGTGGTGAGAAAAGTGCTGAGGGAGGAAGTAAAGAGGGTAAGTGATAGAATAATTAGAGCCAGAATCACTGTGAAAGGCAGAAACATGGACATTCTGCAAGTCTATGCACCACAGGTGGGATGCACAGAAGGCGAGAAGGACGAGTTTGAAGAGGAGTTGCGGAAACAGTTAGTGGGGAGAGACCTGATAGTCATGGGAGACCTAAATGCCCATGTCGGAACTGATAGAGAGGTTTTGAGGAAGTGATTGGTGGTGAAGGATGGGGAAACAGGAATAAGGAAGGAGAGATATTGTTGGAACTGTGCAAGATAAATGGGCTAATGGTTGGAAACACATGGTACAAGAAGAGAGAGAGCCATAAAAGTACTTGGTACAGCAGGGATTTGACTAGGAAATCAGTGGTGGACTACATTCTATGCGGGAAGGAGACAAAGAAGAGTATCACGGATATAAGGGTAATACCTTCAGAAGCCCTGGACAGTGACCACCGTCTGCTGGTCGCCAAGGTGAGTGGACTGAAGGAAAAGAGGAGAACTGAGAACCAATAAAGAAGAATAAGGACATGGAAGCTGAAGGAGGATGGAAATAAGGAGAAGTTCCTGATATTAGTGAGGAACAAATTACCGAAGGATGATCCGAAAACAGGTGAAGAAGAATGGAATAGGTTCAAGGACGTGTTGGTAGAAGCAGCGGAAGTCGTGTGTGGCAGAACTAGTGGAAAGAAAAGATGGAAGGAAACACCATGGTGGAACCCCAGAACTACGGAAGCAGTGAAAAAGAAAAATGAAGCATTCAGGAAATGGTTCCAACAGAGGACAGACGGAACAAGAGAAGAATACCAAGAGCGGAAGAAAGAAGCAGGAGAAGTAGTGAAGGAAGATAAAAAGAAATGGCTGGAGAAATGGACAGAAATGATGGAGGAGGACTGTGATGGCAGTAAGAAAGTGTTGTATGGAATGATAAAGGCAAAGAGAAGAGATACAGGAGAAAATGTCAGAATGGTGGACAGGAATAGAAAGGAGGTAGAAAATATGGAAGAAGTAAAGGTTATCTGGAGAGAATACTTCAAGGAACTCCTAAATCCAACTAAAACCAGCGTAGTGGACATTGTGGAGGAAGAAACAGACAGTGACCAAGACATTTCATGGAAGGAATTGACATGGAAAGAAGTGGAGGAAGCATTAAAGAAGATGAAAGGGGGAAAGGCACCGGGAATTGACGAAGTGAGTGTGGAGATGGTGAGAGCAGCAGGGATGATAGGAACACAGTGGCTCTTTCGAGTAATGAAAGTGATATGGAGGGAGAAGAAAATACCAGTGGACTGGAAAAGAGGGATAATAATACCCATATTTAAAAAGGGAAGTAGGAAGGAATGCAAGAACTACAGGGGAATTACACTCATGTGCCACTGCCCCAAAATATTTGAGAAGGTACTGGAGAGAAGAATTCAAACAGAAGTTGAAGATGGGCTGAGGGAAGAACAGTATGGATTCAGGCCAGGAAGGTCAACAGTTGACCTCATCTTTGCAGTAAGACAGCTACAAGAACACCATTATGTATATGGAAAAGATCTGGTGATGACCTTCTTGGATATTGAGAAAGCATATAATGGTATTAATAGAAACAAGGTATGGGAAGCAATGAGAGCAAAGGCAGTGAACAAGGAGACAGTGGCAAGAGTGAAAGCAATGTACGAGGGAAGCAAAAGCTGTGTAAAGGTGGGATGAGAGAGAACGGAATGGTTTCAACTGGAGAGTGGTCTGAAACAGGGAAGTGCCCTCTCACCCCTGTTAATTATAGTGGTGATGGATGAAATCATACGAAAAGTGGTAAATGGCATTGGGGAAAGGAAAATGAAGGCAATGTTTTTGCTGATGACCTTCTGGTATGGGGAGAGGATGAGGAAGAAGTACAAGAGCAATTAGATGAGTGGGAGAAGGTAGTGTTATCATATGGGATGAAGTTCTCAGCACAAAAGGGTGAAATGGTCATCACAACGAGGAGGAAGAACAGACTGGATATGGGCATAACACTTGGAGGACAGCAGTTGCAGAAAGTAGAATGCTTCAAGTACTTGGGAAGCATAATTGAAGAAAAGGGAGGCAATAGGATGGAAATAAATGTATGGGGAAGGTGCGCAGATGGATTTTTCAAGAGTGTTAAGGGGATGTTAAGGAATAAAGATGTACCACAAAAATGTAAAGGAATCATCTACAAGACCTATTTTGTGCCAATTTTGACGTATGGTTCATAAACATGGGTGATGAAGGAATGGGACAAGAGTAAAATACGAGCAGTGGAGATGAAGTTCCAGCGGAGTAGGGTAGGAGTGACAAGAATGGACAGAGTAGGGAATGAGAGAGTCAGAGAGATGGTAAGAGAGGAACCATTGCAAAATAGAATAGAGCGATCTAGGCTACAATGGTATGGACATGTGAGGAGGATGAAGAGGAGAGGATACCGAAGAAGATGTTTGGAATGGAAATGACGGGAAGGAGGCCAAGGGAAAACCAAGGGACAGATGGACAAATGGAGTTAAGAAGAGTGTGGAGGAAAGAGGAGTGTGCTGGGACACAGTAAATGACGAGAGATGGTGGATGGACAGGAAACGATGGAGAGGCTTATGTTCCAAGCAGACCCGACCAGCGGTTGGCAACTGCTCAAGATGATGATGATGACCAGGACCACAAAAACGGTAACCAGATAGATGGATTTCAAAAGGTAAGTATTGAATGACTTTGTTAATGAGGCCATTGCCAGTACAAGTTTGATATATCCTTTTCCATTGATGGTGAAAAGGTTTGATCTTCCTCCTCCTCTGTTGACGATGTTTGTTGTTGTTGTTGTTGCTTTTTCTCTCCATGACATCCGTGGAATGAAGAAATAAGTCTTTGCAATGACTTTTATGACCTTGATAGAGTTTATCCAGCTGGCAAGTAGCATACTGTCGCATAGAAGGTATTTTTGGCATGGCCAGTTGCTTATGGTGATCGTAATCCGCACATGGTTGCAATTCACTCAACACAGGCTCTTGAGTCCATGATTTTGGTACATGTTGCCAGATTTCTTTCACAGCGTTGGCTGGCACATAATAAATCAACGACTTGGGGAGCGCTAATAATTCCTCTTTTGTAAAACTGTTTTTTTTTTTGCTCACGAAGAATTTCCCAATCACTTTATCAGTAGCATCCCTTCTCTCCATGGTATTACGTTGATGTTTACACGTAGGAGACTCACTGGTGTCATCAACAGGTAAACCTTGAGTTTTAATTTTATTTAACAACTACCAACAGGCATTGGTGGTTAGCCAATGAAAGAGATGCCACACATATGCCAGGGCTTTATGGGTAATGTTGCCACAGGGGCAGCGGTCCATGAGTGTTTGCAGCGAGGGGCAACCAAAGTCCATCACATCAATATATTGACAGTAAGGCGCCAAAAATGGTTGTTGCCATTGGCGTTTTTCATTACCTTTTAAAAATACCACATGGGCTGAGGACAAATGGGCTTTTATGACAAACAAGTCAACTATTATCCACTGTCCAACCAAGTGACCAGTGTATAAATAACAGGCCAACCCACGTCAAGCAGTCCAGTCAAGCATTTGCTTTAAAGCCTCAACAGGTGTCACACCTATGAATTTTAAATCTGAGGAACAACGTTTCACGACCTTTGCGACGTGGCCTGTCTCTTTTATGAATCCTCAAGCCTTGGCAGCTGCTGGTTTCTATTATTTAAAAACAAGAGATGATGTGAAATGTGTGTTTTGTTCCATCACCATAGACCAATGGAAAGAGAGTGCTGAACCCATGCAAGAATATCAGCGCTGGTCACCAGCTGCCCCTACCTGTGTAAAATAGAAGTGGGCAATATACCCTGTCATTCAAGCTACCCCTCACTATTGCCTAAGAGTGATAAAAAGTTATTATACGTGTGGACCTTATGGCGTCAACAGTGCTTCGGTGAGCAGCTCACAGTTAAAAACACCTAGTTTAGGGACATTAGGATATCATCGGTGTTATGGACGCTATAAACACAAAAGACTGTATTGTTTTATGAGTTGGTATCGTTCCTATCCCAGAATGACAAAAGCATGTAAAACTTGTTATGCCAATAAAATGATGTAATAAAAAAAATTGTTGTTGTTGTTATTATTATTTCTCATGTCACCTGTCATACCCTAGCCTATACACCGAGTAATATTTTTAAAACTATAATGGGATGTAATTAAATGCCATTGACACACCTCCGTTGTGGATAGTCAGTCAGTGGTCAGTTGGACTTGGTCCGAACAAAAGTGTGAACATGTTGCGCACACTGATTGTGGATTGTCAAGGGTTTAAAATTAGAGATAACAAATTTATTTTCAAGGAAGTGGCCATGATTGATTGTTCCACATTTTGGATATCACAAGCTACTGATTTTGTATTGAAACCAGCCTATTCTTTTGATTTTTTGTGTGAGAAAGACGGTAAACAAACCCAATGGATAGAAAATCATTTAAAACTAGACTGTAATCATGGATCCTTTTCGTATAAGCACCTGGGCATGGTCATAAAAGCCCATTCGTCCTCAGCCTATGTGCTATTTGTAAAAGGTAATGAAAAACGCCAATTGCTACAACCATTTTTGGCGCCTTACTGTCAATGTATTGATGTGATAGATTTGGGGTGCCCTCGCTGCAAACACTCAAGGACCGCTGCCGCTGTGGCAACATTACCCATAAAGCCCTAGCATATGTGTTGAATCTCTTTCATTGGCTAACCACCAATGCCTGCTGGTAGTAGTTAAATAAAATTAAAACTCAAGGTTTACCTGTTGATGACACCAGTGAGTTTCCTACAAGTGACGTGTAAACATCAACGTAATACCATGGAGAGGGGGATGCTACTGATAAAGCGATTGGGAAATTCTTTGTGTATAAAAAGAAACTAGACAATTTTACCAAAGAGTTATTATTAGCGCTCCCCAAGTCGTTTATTTATTATGTGCCAGCCAACGCAGTGAAAGAAATCTGGCAACATGTACCAAAATCATGGACTCAAGAACCTGTGTTGAGTGAATTGCAACCATGTACGGATTACGATCATCATAAGCAAGTGACCATGGCAAAAATATCTTCTATGCGACAGTGTGCTACTTGTCAGCTGGTTAAATTGTATCACGGTCATAAAAGTCAGTGTAAAGACCTACTTTTTCATTCCACGGATGTGATGGCGAGAAAATGCAACAACAACAACAACAACAACAACAACAACAACAAAAACGTCTACAGAAGAGGAGGAAAAGGATATATCAAACTTGTACTGGCAATGGCCTCATTAACAAAGTCATTCAATACCTACCTTTTGATATCCATCTATCTGGTTACCATTTTGTGGTCCTGGTACTCATCTTAAATAACATTTGCAGCGTGGTGATGTTCCTATTAATTCTTTGGATCAGGCATGCAAAGAACATAACCTTTCTTATAACCATAGTCATCCTGCTTTAAAACATGTGGCGGATAAAATGTTGTTGAAAAAAAGCTAAACAACGTTTGACATCCTGTAATGCTTTAATGGGAGAGAGGTTCGCAGCCCTGATTGTGATGTGTGCTATGGAACTAATGATGTGTGGACATGAACATTGAAAAACTAATGAAAAAT
Source organism: Meconema thalassinum (assembly GCA_946902985.2). NCBI lineage: Eukaryota > Metazoa > Arthropoda > Insecta > Orthoptera > Tettigoniidae > Meconema > Meconema thalassinum. The sequence goes on from OX336389.2 coordinate 1,072,760,724, forward strand.
TGGTATTTCTTTGTATTCACTTTTTGTAACGCACTATTGGCTATGGAATAAAAACAAGGTTTTACCAGAGCATTATTCTTTTGAATTTTAAAAATGATGATAGTTTTGTGTTAATTTTTTATTTTCACATTTCACATTTCACACATTGTTATTTGTCATTTTCCAATTTCCACTTTTAAAAATGTTAATTTAACGTTTTTCAATTTCATGATATGGTAACATGGATTTTCTATTTTGTTGTTTACACATTTGCCAATTTCCACTCTGAATTTTTTTAATGCCTGTTTAAAGTTTTTGAAATTCGTTGATATGGAAACATGAATTTTCCATTTTTTTGTTACATATTTTTCTTTTCTCTATTTTGTGTATGTTGAAAGATGATATTTCTAAATCAAGATTTTTTATTTTACATATTTTGTTGTGGTTGTAAATGGTATTAATGTGTGTGCTTAACCATGACAGAAATGCATGATACTTTCAAACATGTCACTTCTCATTACAAACATCAACTGTATCGCGCTCCAAGACCTCAACTGTTGGCTAGCAGTTGCCAAGGCATCCGAAATTTTCATTTCCTGGGATCCATTCTTGTGGCTCAAAGATCGAGTGTATGTCACATCTTTATTATCACTTAATCCTCATTACAAGACACAGGTCTCCCACAAGCGTCAACTACAAATACCTACACACAGCCTCCCCAGAGTTGACACAATCATCACCATCACCATCATTATTAATCATCAAGAGTAACGTAGAGTCATCTCTATAGTGTAGCAGTTGCCATAGTTAGCTTCTGCCCCAAAGCTTCTGGGTTTCATTACCAGCTCTGCTACAAAAAATTAAAAGTAGTATTAGGATTAAGACAACGGTCTACTCAGCCTCAAGTAGTGATCAAGCTTAGTGCTGGAACTCCAAAAGGAGTATCCAGGTAAATGTATTTTAAACGGTTGATTTTCAATGACGTTTTGAATAATTCTAGAGCTAGTATACCTTAGACATTTTTTAACGGATCAAGGTAAACCATGTCCACGCCATCATGATTACTCGTATAACTATAAGCGGCACCATGTAAAGTGAAATAATATTCTAATAATGTTCAAACCGAAGTTCTAAGGTTCAGGGTTTTCATTCTGACTATGGTTTTCAGCCAATCAAATACATTAAATAACAGAAACAGTCATCAAAATAAGCCACCAACCTAAGGCATTACCCTAAGCCACTAAAATAAGCCATTACAAACAGGGTACTAACATAAACCACAAAAATGAGCCAGCAACATATGGTACCAACATAAACCACCAACATAAGCCACCAATATAAGCCAGCAACATTAGCCATCAACATAAGCCACCAACATAAACCATCAACATAAGCCACCAACATAAGCCATCAACATAAGCCACCAACATAAGTTATCAACATAAGTCATCAACATAAGCCATCAACGTAAGCCACCAACATAAGCCACCAACATCAGCCACCAACATCATCCTACATAAAACGTCAACACAAACATCATTCTTTCACCACAAGTGTTTGGACCTTTGTAGTATGTGGATCGAATCTACAATTCAGTTGCTACTATGGAATATCCTATAACCAATAAAGGTAAACTACGTGCCCTGTATCATGGCTACTCTTATAACTATAACCGAGAAAATATGAATGACATCATATTTTGGCAGTGCTCAAAACATAGAACAACAAAATGTCTAGGTCAACTAAAAATTAAACATGGTGTGGTCTTAAGTGTGGGTAGTGATCAATGTGTTATTCCAAATGAAACACCATTGGTGTTAACACGACATTATCAAAAGGACAAAAAAAGCATGCCCCAAAAAAGTAGTGTTACTCAACATAGTGATTTCTTTGTTAAAAATCATTTACCATCTCCTCAAAAAGTTGTGTTTAAACCCTCTTCCAGACCATCTGTAAAGCGAACAACACTATCAAAAGCCACGCAAACTCTTCAAGAGGTGTCCGTGGAAAAAGATGGAAAAAGAGTACATTGTCATAGTGATCATAGTTATAATAGTAATGAAGATGATGATGATGATGATGATGATGATAATGACAATGATGATGTAAAATAAGTGGATCAAGTATTTACACCTATAAAACCATTGCGGTTTCCCCAGTTTTTAACATCGTCAGTCCATGCTCCCCGTGGAAAACTCATTTACAACAAGCGATGGGTAAAAAACCTAGACCTATAACAAACTAGGGTAAAGAAAAAATGTACCGTATGTAACTATTGTAAAAAGTACTTAATTGAAATAAATAAAATAAAATAAAAAAAATATTGTGTATGAATACGCTCTGTTTTTCTTTTTTTTCCCTTACTTGTTATCCTCAGGTCCCAACGATTAATGTCAATTATCCTCTTTTCCAATTTTCCATCCACACCCTGTTAATGCCAAGTCCTGTGGCTCGGCGGCCATTCTCCCAATTGTTATTTTTTCAATCATCACAGTCATGCCTTCACCAAGCATGAGTGGAACCATCATATAAGGCCAGGCAATCCACGGTTCATGAAATATAGATTAATGCATTTGCAAGCATGACCACTGAGGTCAGCCACAATGAAAAATGAACCGTCGTATCAAACTTCCCGCCGTTGCATCGAAATATTCTTTGATTTTTTCGGGGCATGGCCACCGTGGTCGGATTGAGCAGCATATTAACCTCTCACTCCTGGGTTCGTGGTTCAAAATCCAGCTATGTTACAATGCTCTATCATAATTAATTTTCAAAATGTAGCCTACTTTCCAAATCAACAATTTTCAATTTTTTCTTAAAAAAATATAGAGTTGACCACAGGAAAAGGGACGTAACCCCAATTTCAATAACATGTCGTATAGCCATATCCAATTATTGGTTTGCGAGCTATCAACAAAAGTGTCGTTAGGCCCTTTGTCAAAATTTCAACAAAAAAAATACATTCAAAAATGTGGCGTCAGCCTGAGTCCAACAATACCTCGCAGGTCAATATCCCATCATGGGCTCAGGAAATAGCAACAAAAGTGTTGTTAGGCCCTTTGTCAAAATTTCAAAAATACATTCAAGAAGAGAGTGTCATCTCCAAGTGCTACGACCCCTCTTACAAGTCCCTAGCCTTATTGGTTCGCGAAATATTAACAAAAGTATACTTAGGCCCTTTTGACAAAAATGAATAATACATTCAAGAACGGGGCGTCACTCCAAGTCCTACGACCCCTCATACAAATCCCTAGCCTTATTGGTTTGCAAAATATTAACAAAATTGTACTTGGGCCCTTTTGACAAAAATAAAATAATACATTAAAAAACGGGGCGTCACTCCAAGTCCTACGACCCATTATACAAGTCCCTAGCCTTATTGGTTCACAAGATATTAAAAAGCGCATGACCTATTAGTTTTGGATCTTTATGTTAAATGTTAAAAAAATTAACTCATCTATAAATCATTATTCAAAAAGCCCACTCTCTTACCAAAAAAACAAGTGCTCATGAGTAAAAACAGAAAGAAAAATGTTAAATCATCGTGGCATCTGACCGTACACATGTAGTTTGTGTGGAACAACGTTAAATTTCATCATGGCATTGAACCGCATACATGTTGTACTTGAAAAGCAAAGTTTATCTCAAAAATGACTATTTCACCCCCTAGTAAGGGTATGTTTTATTTTGGGGTGGAAATAAGTTATCCATAGGAAAGGACACGTCACCCCGAGCAATTTGACACCTGACACGACTTCCTCCAATAATTCGTTCAAGAGATATCACGTGGTGGCCATTTTGTGTGGAGGGAGAGGAGGAGGAGGCGCTAGAACTGGCCAAGAACCACTACTAGCACAGCATCAATGTATTGTTAATCAAGGAAGTGTTGGGGGTACATATTGTGTCAGCACATGATATGACTGGTTTCTTGCATAGCCCACCGACTGTTTGGAAAGAATAAGTCAACGTAACGAAATGCTGTAAACAAGCCAGTGTATAGATAGACTGTGGCAGGGCATGTGTGTAGGTTTGCAAACCGTGAATGCTGTGACAGTAAAGACCATCTACCGCATACGCCTGTTTTGTCTCAGTGTACGCATCCCTTCGCCCAGCCTACTCTGCCCCACTATTGGACACACACTCACTGTCGTGACGACTAAGGTTGCATACTGGGCCATACTCACTACCTGTTTTTGAAGTTGCGTAACACTTTTAGATCTACGCATTTCTTGGAAACCAATTTGCCTACTTCCCAGACTTGCCACGTGCATAGTCCGTCTTCTATTTCCTTAGAGTGGTCCGTCTTGATATTCGTTAAAAGTGTTTCAGATACATCCTGTAAATGCATAAGTTAATACTACTTTTTTCGGCCATTGTATTATCCAGAATATTATTTTAGAGTGTCAGCCTCTGTTGTGTCTCGTGTTGGTTAGAAACACAGAATTCCTACAGAATTCCATCTTCACCAACTTCGCATAGCTTTCACTTGGGAAACAATTTGAAAAGTTGATTTCCCTTTTCTCTAAAGAGAATATAAACTTAGGATAACTTCTTTGCATTCCTCGAGAGTTTGTATCCGCTAAATTATGAACCCACGTGTTGACTTTATTGCAGACATGATGGTATTACAGTAATCTTCGCTGTTTAACAAATACTGTAGGCGTATGTGATGTACGAGGGCTAGTAAATAAGTATCGGCAATTGTGGTCTAAGGTTCGTTAGGTTGTCTGTATGGTACCGTTTTCCACGTCTGTGGTAGGTTTCAGTATTATCAGATCAGTACACATTACGCTGTTGCGACGTAAAAATGGCCGCGCTACTCTCTGTTTGCACCAAGGAAGAACAGTGTCCCGTAATCCATTTTTTGTGGTCTGAGGATGTACCTAGAGCAGAAATTCATAGACGACTAATAAAAGGAATTGCTAATGCGCGTTGAGTGATGCTACAAAATTGCAATTTGGACAGCAGCAAGAGTGGAGATCGGAGATTTGAATCCTGGCATGGACAGTGGCCATCTTGAGTGTGGGGTTTCGCCGGGTTCCTCCATACTCTCTCCAAGAAAAACATTGACCCCTTATTGTGCTGAAAGTTATCCAGCACGTTATACTTGTTTTCTTGTGAATATTTTCTGATAGACCGACTACTTGCCTCCGTATTTTGGAAGACTATGAGAAAGGAAAGTCCTAATGCAGGCTACATACATAACACTTCAGCGTAGCGGGTTGCTGTTTTTCAGGCTGTTATAAATTGATTGCAGATACTTATTGACTTGCCTACGTATAAATGTCAAATGTCTCAGTTTGTAAAAACCATTACGTTAGCCGGAATAAATGTTCAACAATCGGTCTGGACTAGGAGGTCGATCATCTGAAACTGCATTTGAAAAGGATGCTCTGTGGAGTCATGCAGTTAATGAAGGAAAATAACTTCAAGGTAATATAACTTTCTGTTGGTCAGAGTGGTTGTGGTGAACCAATCAGGAAGTGATGATTTATGTCGAGGTTATCTGACGCTCTAAGCCGCATGTTTGGAGAGAAAGGGGAAGGGGAAGCGGACTGGCCAAGGACTAAGCGGTAACAATATCACTACCTGCATGGGGACCACGTAGCTTGCGGGAAAATACACACATCAAAAAAAGTTTTGCATCACCTCGGTTCCCAGATCTCCGGCATATAGACGTTGACTGTGTATATTGTATCCAAGATACAGTCCCTTTGACTGTTCATAGATGTCACTAAAACTGCTCAAAGATGTTAACAACCATGCATGAGCAGGGCCTATTAGACGGAGGGGGTACGACAGCCGATCAGTTCCAGTCATTCCACCAGGACGAAGGTACGCTGCTCATGTTGTCTGTAGTTCTACCATGCCTAGAAGGTCAATACCGCAGTTCGATCGCGTCCGCATTGTTACTTTGTGTCAAGAAGGGCTCTCAACAAGGGAAGTTTCCAGGCGTCTCAGAGTGAACCAAAGCGATGTTGTTCGGACATGGAGGAGGTACAGAGATACAGGAACTGTCGATGACAGGCCTCGCTCAGGCCGCCCAAGGGCTACTACTGTAGTGGATGACCGCTACTTACGGATTGCCGCTCGGAGGAACCCTGACAGCAATGCCACCATGTTGAATAATGCGTTTCGTTCAGCCACAGGACGTCGTGTTTCAACTCAAACTGTGCGCAATAGGCTGCATGATGCGCAACTTCACTCCCGACGTCCATGGCGAGGTCCAGCTTTGCAACCCCGACACCATGCAGCGCGGTACAGATGGGCCCAACAACATGCTGAATGGACCCCACGGAATTGGCATCACGTTCTCTTCACCGATGAGTGTCGCATATGCCTTCAACCAGACAATCGTCGGAGACGTGTTTGGAGGCACCCTGGTCAGGCTGAACGTCTTAGACACACTGTCCAGCGAGTGCAGCAAGGTGGTGGTTCCCTGATGTTTTGGGGTGGCATTATGTGGGGCCGACGTACGCCACTGGTGGTCATGGAAGGCTCCGAAACGGCTTTACGATACCTGAATGACATCCTCCGACCCATTGTGCAACCATATCGGCAGAATATTGGAGAGGCATTTGTCTTCATGGACGACAATTCTCGACCTCATCGTGCACATCTTGTGAATGCGTTCCTTCAAGATAACGACATCGCTCGACTACAGTGGCCAGCATGTTCGCCAGACATGAACCCTATCGAACATGCCTGGGATATGTTGAAAAGGGCTGTTTATGGACGTCTTGACCCACCAACCACTCTGAGAGATTTACGCCGAATTGTCGTTGAGGAGTGGGACAATTTGGACCAACAGTGTCTTGATGAACTTGTGGATAGTATGCCACGACGAATACAGGCATGCATCAATGCAAGAGGACGTGCTACTGGGTATTAGAGGTAGTGGTGTGTACTGCAATCTGGACCACAAATGCTGAAAGTCTAGCTGTATGATGGTACAACATGCAATGTGTGGGTCTCATGAGCAATAAAACGAGCTGAAATGTTGTTTGTGTTGATCTCTATTCCCTTTGTATTTAAAGGTTCCGGAACTCTTGGAACCGAGGTGATGCAAAACTTTTTTTGATGTGTGTATATCTATAGTGCGTGTCTACCTTAAAAGACAGTACGCATTAAATGGAGCGCGCTGTTGCCAGATCTACTGCATATACAAATTTCTGCAAGGCCGGGCACATGATGAAACATAACTCGTATACAGGCGTGCTTTTAAGCAAATCTCGGGAAATTTCCAAAATATTCGTTTGTTGTATATAACTGTACCTCATGCCTTGCAGCGAACGACGGTACAATATTTAGATATGAATCTGGGGAAATTTCCAAAATATTTGCTTGTTGTATATAACTGTACCTCATGCCTTTCAGCGAACGACAGTGCAATATTTAGATATGATACTCCGAAGCTCAGAGAGCGATTATAATAATTTGCAATTATTTATGTATATGATAATATTATATATTTTTATATTTTTGTTTTATCGAATTTACCCTCCAGGTTGGTGGCTCCCACGAACTCAGTGAGGGAACTCACCTCTACCGCCCCTACGGGCAGTGTCCTAGGGCTGAAAACATCTGATCAGAGTGGATACAACTGGGGAGGTGTGACCAGCACCGTACCCTGGTGGCCTCACCTACAAAGCCAACAGGGGCCTCATGAGGGAAGGGAGGGGAAGATTAGGAGTGATAGGCAAGGAAGAGGGAAGGAGGCGGCCGTGGCCTTACAGGAGGTACTGCCCCTGAAAAATGAATTATTTGGGATGAAAATGAGATTATTTTCGAAGCCCATGATAAAATTAAACATGGCAATATAAATGCTGGAACTTGACACAAACGAGTCGTGTTGCTGCGTCGAGCATGGAGGGAGATTCCATCACGTGATATTGTTGCACAATCGAAGGTTCTAGAAGCTTGGAATTGACCTAGCAACAGTGAATTTATCACGGAAAATGTTTAAATATTGTTATAAATTATATCATTGGATATAAGCTCACAGCCAATAAGGAGAAGTCTTAGTGAAGACGGGAGTTCCTTCAACTAAATTATATGGCGAATTAATACATTTAGGCCCCAAGAGAGTTATTTTATGGATTGGCAATAAGAAGAAAATTATAAGAAAATATTAGAAATATTTTGAAAATCGACGAGAGGTCGAAATACGTCATAATAAGCATTTTTCTAATGCGCGCTAAATTTTTCGAGGGAACGAAAAATGGCGGCTAGTTCAGGTGTCTTGGAGGGGAGACGAGAGGCATCAGGGCTCTTGTTCCTGCAAAGTTTGTAATGTGTAGACGTATATTCCGGGAGAGTTGCAGTCCCGAAGGTCTTAGCCGAGTCCGAGTTTGGTTGACTCATGGAGACAGCGCATGATGTAGCTTGTGGAGATCGCCCTTGCCTGCGATCTAAGTGAAGTTACGAGGAGAGTTCATACCGCAATAACTTACGATTATTTGTTAGTAGAACAAATATTTCTAGTACAGTCTCTAGTATAAAACGCATAGAATTGTTATATAAATTTTCAGCGTGAACAAAGGAAGACTTTAAGAATTATAGCCATTTTAGCAGTGACATAGAAAAGTGACGGACTCAATCGCCGTAAAGCACTTTAGTTCCGACCAGACTGCAACGAATACAGATTCGCTTTATCAGGTTCACGTGAGTAACAGTGACTGACATTATCATTGAGGAACTATATTGTAATACAAGTGAAATGACTATGTATTTTCAGCAAGTGAAGACATTTATGAAATTTAAGATGCTTGTGATTATGGAAAAAGAAATTATGTGCGCCAGGAATACATTCGAAGCAGAGTAGTATATTCAACAATGGAGCTTCGATAATGAGATTGTTCATGTTGTCTACTCTTCAAGTAAGCATGGCACGTTATGTACACCAACATTCTCGTAAATTAGCGTTATTCATGAGATGGAACTTAACATCTGAGACTACATAAAATTATTCATAGTACGCCCTTATGTGGAGGAGATAGTGGATATGATTGAAAGAAGGAAGTTGGATTTATTGGGATTGGCAGAAACAAAGTGGGAAGGGGAAGGTAGCAGAAAACTGAGAAAAGGCTATAGACTGTACTGGAGTGGGAACGAAGAGGGAAAGAGGAATGGAGTGGGAGTAGTAGTACGAGATGGTTTAAAAGAAGAAGCGAGGTGAATAAGTCATAGGATGATGAAAGTGAAAGTAGCACTGAGGGGAGAGACCGTAGAAATAGTGCAAGTGTATGCTCCACAAGTAGGCTGCGCCTCTGAAGAGAAGGAGGAGTTTGAAGAGGAATTGCAGAAGCAGCTGGTAGGAAGAAATATGATTGTTATGGGGGATCTGAATGCCCATGTAGGAAGAGAAAGACAAGGTTATGAGAGTGTTCTAGGACCAGAGGGTTGGGGCGGAAGAAATGAGGAAGGAATGAGACTGTTGGACTTCTGCCAGGGGAACAGCCTGCTAGTTGGGAACTCCTGGTTTAAGAAAAGAGAGAGCCACACAATCACATGGTACAGTGATGACTTAACCAGGAAGTCTGTGGTCGACTATATACTGTATGAGAAAGAACTAAATAAGAACATCACGGACATCAAGGTTATACCATCGGAGAACCTGGATAGCGACCATCGATTGCTGGTAATGAACCTGAGAGGGAGTAAGGAGAAGATAGGGACTGAGAACCAGGAAAGATGTATAAGGATATGGAAACTGAAAGAAGGGGATAGAAGGGTCGAATACCTCAAAATGGTAAAGGAAGGAATTCCAACAGATGAAGAAAGAGGGGTGGAAGAGGAATGGGCTAGATTAAAGAAGACACTAGTAGGTGCAGCAGAAGCAGTATGTTGGAGGACAAGTAGTAAGAAGAGGTGGAAGGAAACACCATGGTGGAATGAGAAGACAAAAGATATAGTAAGGGAAAAGAATAGAGCCTTTAGGAGGTGGTATCAAAATAGGACGGTAGAGACAAGGGAAGAGTACCAGGAAATAAAGAAGGAGGCGAAGAGAGTAGTGGCTGAGGAGAAAAGAAAGTGGATGGAAGAGTGGACAAAGATGATGAAGGAGGATAGTGAAGGTACAAAAAAGGTCCTGTATGGGATGATAAAAAATAAGAGGCGGAATGATCCAACGGATTATGTTAGAATGGTGAACAAAAGGGGACAAGAGATAGAAAATAGGGAAGAACTGAAGAAAATGTGGAAAGAATATTTTGAAGAACTTCTGAACCCAAATGGAGAAGATGGTGAGGAGGAAGAAATCGGAGAAATCGGGGAAGAGGAAGATGAACTGCAAACAGAAAAGGACTTAACATGGAAAGAAGTGGAAGATGCAGTGAACAAGATGAAAGGAGGGAAGGCACCGGGTGTGGATGAGTTGAGTGTGGAGATGGTGACAGCAGCAGGAGAGGTGGGGATACAGTGGTTGTACCGAGTGATGAGGACAGCATGGAAGGAAAGGAAGACTCCAGAGGACTGGAAAAAAAGGAATAATTGTCCCGATCTTCAAGAAAGGTAGTAGAACAGATTGCAGAAACTATCGGGGAATAACACTGATGAGTCATTGTGCAAAGATCTTCGAGAAAGTTTTGGAAAAGCGAATTAGGACAAGGATAGAAGGAGGGATGAGGGAAGAACAACATGGCTTCAGAGCAGGAATGTCCACAGTGGATTTGATTTTTGCTGTAAGGCAGTTACAAGAACAGCACTATGAGTATGGAACAGATCTACTGATGGCCTTCCTGGACATTGAGAAAGCATATGACAGTGTATGCAGAAACAAAGTATGGAAGTCTCTGGGGGATAGAGGAGTAGAGAAATGGACTATAAAGAGGAGAAAGGAGATGTACAAGGGAAGCGTGAGCTGTGTGAAAGTGGGAGGAGAGAGATCGGACTGGCTGGAGCAGAGAAACGGCCTGAAACAAGGAAGTTCACTGTCACCGTTACTTTTCATTGTGGTGATGAATGACATAATGACCCGAGTGGCACAAGTAATTGGGGAAGGAAAGATGAAAGCAATGGTGTTTGCAGATGATTTGATGATTTGGGGAAACAAGGAGAAGGAGGTACAGGAACAGTTGGACGTGTGGGAAGGAATAATACAAGGATATGGGATGAAATTTAGCAAAAATAAGAGTGAGATGGTGATCACAACAAGGAAGAAGGAAAGAACCACAACGGGAATAACAATTGGTGGGGAAAAGCTGAAGAAAGTGGAGAGTTTCAAGTATCTGGGAAGCCTGATACAAGATAATGGAAGAAACGATAGGGAAATAAATGAGCGGGGAGGCAGGCAGAAGCATTTTGGAGGAGTGTGAGGAGCATGTTATGGATCAAGGATGTCCCTCAGAACAGCAAAAAGATCATATATCGGACGTACTATGTCCCTATCCTGACGTATGCCTCGGAGACCTGGGTTATGAAAGAAAGGGAGAAGAGCAAAATACAGGGCAGTGAGATGAGGTTCTTGAGAAGCAGTATTGGAGCTACAAAGATGGACAGAATAAGAAATGAGAGGACCAGGGAATGAATGAAGGTGGAGCCATTACAGGATGGTATAGAGAAATCTAGACTTAGATGGTATGGACATGTAAAACGAATGGAGGAGAAAAGGATACCCAGGAGAGTACACGAGACGAAGTGGGAAGGAAAGAGACCGAGAGGAAGACCGAGAGACAGGTGGCTGAAGGGGTGGAAGAAAGCGTGAAGAAGAGAGGAGAAGACTGGACAAGGGTGGAGGCTGAGTGATGGTGGGAAGACAGAAGACGTTGGAGAGGCTTGTGTTCCAAACAGACCCGGCCAGTGGCTGGAAACTGTGCAAGCTGATGATGACACCCTTATGAATAATTCATCTACGAGTGAGGTCCATGACTTCCATTTGGAATTTATTTTGAAATATGAAGCTGAACTTTCAACACTACTCCATATCATAATGAAACTATATCATGACGGAGAACGAAGATACAAGAATATTTTCAAGATGCCAGGGATTGTCCCGACAACAATGAAGATTGACAGATGGGAGTTCGCGGTTCGATCCCAGATGGAGCTTGATATTTTCCGGAGAGGGAGTCCTTCCTTTTCCGAGGTCGTTAGTTCGAGGGGACGAACTAGGATCCAGCCTAGTTTCTTGAAGGATGAAACAACTAAGTATTGTCTAATACTTAACTTGAACTTCGAGATCTTCCGTCAAGGTAGCAGTGTTTATTAATATGTCGTTAGAGCAATATAGTGACATTCTAGAGCAATTCCTTTATCCATATTTCGACACATTTATGTATTTCATGTAACAAAATTTATTTCTACGAGATCATTTGTGGTGATCGTCTTTCGACATTTTCATATTGTTATACTACGATCCAGTTTCTGAGCTGTGATAGTTAATTTGTTTAAGGAATCAGCATTCCAGTATTTTTATTGAAGGTCAGTAAATTTAATTTGGACATTTATGAATTCATTTTGAATTCAGGATATAGACATTTTCGTCTATGATGCCAATTAAATTCTTTTATTAATTTAATTTGGGCATCTTATTTTGTCGAGAAGAGACTTGAAGAAAAGAAGAAAGAACATGTGATATATTGTTGAAAATATCACAAAATCGTTATGAACTTGGCATCGATCTGGCAAGAAACCTTCGCCACGATATCGATGAAAGTCATAAAACTCATAGACATTCTTGTGCAGAATGGAGACACATTCCGAATTTGACAATTTTTATTTTATTGGAGAGAGCTAAGATCTTACATTCATTTAAATATTTTAGAGATTAATATTCATGGAAGATTATTATCATCCGACGGTAGGGAATACCTAGCTAGATTATCCCGTTGAGATTGATGTTTATCGGATAAACATAAATAACACTTGTAGTTATTTATCCACAATGTGTAATATAACGTCATATTGTGGACGTGATATTGCTACATGTGTGAAGTTGAAACCAGATGAGTACGAAGAAACAGTATAGTATTTTATTAAGTGTGTATGAACAGTATGTAGATATCCAAATATCGTTTTGAAAGTAAACTCAGGGGGGTCTCACACGTTGTGTCTAAAGTCGTTTGTATGTACAAATGTAACGTAATTACAACGGATGTAACTGTTTGATATACCAACGGTTGATTATAGCAACGCTGAGGAGTATGCCAATTTTAGGAAATGCTAGTTTAGTGGAGGAGAAGGTGGTAACATTTATTTGTGTAATAAATTGTTTGTATTTCCGTATACATGGTTATACGAGGTGATGTTTGCGAGGTATTTTCCGCATTGAAGTAAAGTCGTTGTATAGGCAAGACTATTAGGATGAGCATTTGGCATTATGGCTTAGGAAGTGAGTTATGGAGAACTCGTTTGAATTAATACACGGCTTGGATGTGGAGACGGTAGGTGTGTTCGGAAATTAAGACGGGAAACGGATATTAACATCTGTTATGTATACTAATTATTAAAACCTTTATTAATCACGATTTAAGTAAATGCATATGTTTTACATTTGCTGGTCGAACATATTCGACTGAATTCGATTATAAACCAAATAATGACTAAGTGCAGTAGTATTTTGAAAGTTGATGTAGATTTTAAAAGATCTTAATAATATCTAGTAAGATTTAATTTGTGATCAGAGCTAACGCTCATATTTACATACAGATAACGAATTCATATCATTATAATAGCCCATGCTATTAATTATAACGCAGATTTATGCTGTAAATAAGTTTCAAGTAATTATTTAATCATGGGAATATCATGTTAGAAATAATAAATTGTTCGATGTTTTTGAAGTGTACTTTATGTAAGAGTCGATGTGTTTAGAATGAATGTTTTTCATTGTTAAGGATGGATGAGGTTAACTCCATCAGGTTAACATGATGTGAGAGAATGAAAACATTGTTGTGTGAAAGTTTTAATGATTTCAAGTAAGGGATGACTGTAATATTTCAAATTTTGTTAAGCGAGAATGAGATTTCAAAATACTGTAAGAGGGAAGCAGAGACGTGTATTCGCTAGGCCGATATCAATTGAGTGCAGGGTTTGTGTGGAGAACCTGTTATTTCGCTCAAGGCCAGTGCTGCGTACAAATGAGGAGAGAAGTTGTAAACACGTCAGTTCATGAATGAAAACCAGCCAGTGGACTGGGAAGTAACGGTATCATTATATAACCGTGTCACATGACACAGGCACGCGTCCAGCGCGCCCCTGATATTCCTAATAGCTTGTTAAATAATGTGAAGCACGCCAAAACTTTGTTACTTGTTTAATCTTTTAGGAAAGGCTTAGGCCGAACCAAATTTATGATCTGATGTTCTGGAAACACAGCGTTTCAGTGGCGTAGATGTAGGGAGGTGTGAATGAGTGTATGTATTTATTAATTAATTGTTAGTTAAGGAATATTTTTGTTTGATTCGAAATTAGTTTACATTTGTTATTAAATCGTCAAGTTCGTTTTTATACGTTGTTTTAGCGTGATTTATTTTAGATATAGAGAGAAATGACACTGTGAAAGCCTCCATTTCAGGTCGGAAGCTGACTACATTATCCCCGAGAGATGTCAAGGTAAGTGCTCGCCTGAGCTCAAGTGTATTTATGTGTTTCACAGTTTCATTGAATTTACTTCTGCGTATATTCTCGAAGATCCTGTCGGAGCGGATTTTTGACTTGTATGTTAGCCGGATGCGTTCAACTTCCGCAATCCAGCCCAGCTTCGGATTTCCGACAGATCTCTTCTCGAATATACGGGCACAGTACCATCCCGGCATTTACCCGAAAACGAAGTGGGAAACCACGGAAAACCACTTTGGGGATGGCTGTGGTGGGAATCGAATCCTCTATACTCATTTGGACCACCCGAGGCTGAGTAGACCTCGATCCAGCCCTCATACCACTTTTTAAATTTCGTGGGAGAGCCGGGAATCGAACCCAGGATCTCCGGGGCGGCAGCTAACCTCGCTGACCGCTACGCTACGGAGGCGGCTATGAATATGATAATATTATAATATGTTATAATATTACATTTCCTCGAATATTATAGTTTATAATAAATTATAATTATGACATTTTTCACGAATATATACATGATTTGTGGTCCACCTAATGTAGGCTACCCACTTTTGTGTGGTCAAGTGATAGTATGCAGCCGAAATTAAATTCTTCATTTCTTGTTTCTTGAATGAGACGATGTTCAATTTTATATAGTTCTTCACTTGTGCCCATACCATTTCGATGGGATCAAGTTCACTGTGGTATGGTGGCAAACGATGAACATATTTTCCAGCTGATTTAGTCATCTCGGCAATGATGTATTTATCATATCTGTCTCTGTTTGGAGTCACAATAAAAAGAAGCTGCAGTGAGCCAATCTATAATCTGATCTTTTCTCCACGAAATTGTAGGTAAAAGTTCGCTTTTCCGTCTGTGATAGCCTACATTGTCTATTACTAGGATATATCCTTAGGGAACATTGGGCAACAATTGCTCGGTGAACTACTTTTCATACACTTCACCTGCCATTTAATCGTGGGTGTTTGCCGTGTTCTTTTGGAACAGAAACGTTAATTCTGCACAATTAATGAACCTTTGTTAACAGTGGCTACGCTCGCTAAAGCGCAACGTTAGTTTATGTGGCTGAGCTCACTGCTGACTCGGTAGACGCGTGGGTTCTAGCCCCACCGTCGTCCGTCCTTGAAATGGTTTTCCGTGGTTTACCATTGTTAACACCAGGCAAATGTTGGGACAGAACCTTCCGGCAGGCCACGGCCGTTCCCTTCCACATCCTTGCCCAGTTTCATTCATCTTCATCGATTCCATCTCTAATCCCGACGCGCAGGTCGCCCACGGGCGTCGACTAGAAAGATCTGCACTCGGCCTCTCAGGAGGCCACACGACAAAACAAATAAAAATTCCCGGGATGAACAAAGGCAAACCACGGAAATCATTTCGAGGATGGCTGAGGTAGGAATCGAACCCGCCTCTTCTCAGTTTTGTCTCATGAAGTCGAGTACACCACGTTCCAGCCCTCAGACCAGAATTATATTTCTTGGCAGAGCCGGGATTCAAAACCGGGCCTCCGTGGTGACAGCACGGTGACAGCCAAGAATGCTGGCCACTACGCAACGAAACGGACAATTTATAAAGAACACGAGGACAAGTTCACAGTTTAACTTCACACCATAAATTACCCTCCATCAAACGCAGTTGGGGAGATAACCTATGGGCCACTGAGTAAACAAACTTTCGGTGCGTCAGCGCTGGGCGGGAGGAGTCATGACCAACGCAAGTGCAATAACGGTATGGTTGGTATGAGTGACTAACATAACGCAAGTTTATGTGCTCCGTGTTTATAAGTTAAATAGTTTAGTAAAGTGCATTGCTCGGGACAAGGATATGTTCACACTGAATCGGTGAGTAATAAAGGTCATTTGGATGTATAAATCTTAATACAACATCAATGGACTAGCAACATCTAGGATATTTTCTAAGCGTGTGGATGCATAACCAACAAAAGCGACTTTCAACTGTTCGTTTGAACGCCTGTGCTACCACCCAGCGAAACAATAATCTGTGACTCAAGTTCACCCCGACAGTCAACTGTTTCTGCCAACCACTCCCAAACAAATTTCCGACTTGAACGCTACCCTACATCCTTGTCCGCATCAGCGCTAGTGAGCTCTCGCACAAATATTAAACAGTGAAGTGACGAGTTACGTACTGCCAAATAATTAGTAATACACCTTTCACTTCTAAAGCAGTGCCTTTACAATACTAGTAGCATTATTAGGAGCCAGTGCAATAATGGGTGTCTGTTTTGAGTGCAACAAGGCGGTGTCCAGGCAAGACATCAATGCAAAAATTCAATGTGCTGTATGTAAAAACTGGTATCATAATTATTGTGTAAATTTAAAAGAAGATGATCTGAAGTCCATAATTTCTTCGCACAAACAATGGAAATGTAATAAGTGTCCCAAGAAGAAGCTTAGCCTACATGAAGAGGGAAAGAATCAGTTAGCCCTACCTAACAACGACGAAGTTTTTAACTTATTGACTAAATTAAACAAAGAAATCTCTGAGTTAAAGGAATTGTGTAAACAAAGGGAAACTGATTTGGGGAGGTCGTTAGATCTGGTGCACGAGAAATTGGACGAAAATAAGGAAACCCTGCGGAAACAAGCAGAAACTATTAAAGATTGCAGGCAAGCAATTGAAGAGATGCATCAGGAGAACCTAAAGTTAAAGAAAGAAAACTTGGAACTAAAATCGAGACTTACTGATTCTGAGCAATACTCAAGGATCAATATGATAGAAATACATGGTATACCGTCAAACCCTGCAGAGGACACAAGCAGGTTGGTTCATGAAGTCGCGCGAACACTCCACGTGGAACTGAAAGAGGAACATATTGACGCTTGCCACAGACTTCCCCCTCGTAACAATTCCCAGATTGCGCCTATAATCGTGAAATTTACAAGACGTCACTACAAAGAAGAAATCCTCAGACAACGGAGAATAGAACGTAATCTGAGTACCCTTGACCATGGATACACCTACAACAACCCGGTGTATATAAATGAAAGCCTTTGCGGGGAGCGGAAAAAACTTCTAGCGAAGGCAAGGGGAGTGAAACGAGTGAAGGACCTAAAGCACTTATGGACAAAGAATGGCAGAATACTCATGAGGAAACACGACCACTCTCAGGTAATCTCCATCAACACTGAAGAGGACCTTGACAAACATTAACCTGAACATTGAAGATGACTCATAAGAAAAAGAAACCATCATTTACTACCAGAACGTAACAGGACTACGGACCAAATCCAATACTTTACTTTTAAATACGCTGTCAAATAACTATGATATTATTTGTCTTTCAGAAACATTGCTTCTTGAGGGTGTAAACAGTTCTGAGCTCTTTGATGACATATTGTGTATAGGAAAGACCGAGATTTTTCTTTAAGTTCCAAGAAAGATGGTGGCGGAATTTTAATAAGTGTTAAAAGTACAATACACTCGAAGAGAATGCCAATGTTAGAATCGGATACCGAATCATTATGGATTAAAGTTTCATTCAACTATAGGGAATGTTATATAAGTGTTCCATACTTTCCGCCGAATTCCAATATAAAAGCATACAAATCATTTTATGAGAAAATAGAAGAAAATATGCAGTTATTTAAAGATTACGATATTTGTATCATTGGTGACTTTAATTTACCGGAAGTAACTGATAAATCTTACAATCTATTGAAGGGTTCAAACAAATCCAAAGAGTTACAGAATGGTTTGCACCTGCTGAATGCCAGGCTGTTTAACGATATTAAGAATTTTAATGGGAGAACTCTTGATTTAATAATCAGAATCATTGACCAGTTGCATATCCAGGAAGAAACCGACCCCTTAGTCCGATTAGATGAAAATCATCCAGCATTGCAAATTATATACTATACCCTTCCAGGGCCTTCAAGGATGTTGAATCTTATCTCGGGCGCGGCTCGTTCGGTGGCTAATTAACACTTTACATCCTAGGAATTCGGAATTTTGGATCATGGGAACTTAAAACTATAAATCATATGCCAGGGGAACAAGGAAACAAAATTTATTCTTAGAAGACTACAAAACAGAAGAAACAATCCCTTAATAAAACGTAGAACCACAACAAAATAAACTGTGTCATCACTGTCCTTCTCTGCCATAAAGTCCACAGAGATGGTACGACCAGGGTACCTTAAATCTAATTAGTTCGGGCAAGCCTCAGCTTCCCCCTGATCAACACTGCAGGATCATGGAACTCCACAAAAAATAAAAAAAAATCCAAATAAAATAAAATCCCAAAAAAATCAAAGTGGCGCGCTCTCACCCCAGGTGAGTTCAAATGGAACAACAAAGGACTAAATTAATGCCACAAGAAATGAATCATTACGTTAATCAGATCATAACACTAATACACCAACGGAGCATCAAATCAACTGAATTTTACAAGCTGGAACCTCATTTTAACGCTCTTATATTGGAAAAGTGAATCGTACAGACGAGACCGTTCCGTTTGGCAAACAGACCTCCCTTCACGACCTCCGTTAGAGTCGTGTACGGTCAGCATGCAGTGCGGCCACACAAACACTACATTAAGCTACAACGTGCCTATCTCATTCACATACAACAGTTCCCGTGTGAAACATTTATCAAGACAATCATTAATACCGACTAGCGGCCACCCGGAGGGTACAAATCTGATACACTAGTAACGTGGGTCCACAAAATAAAATCAAAACACAACAAACCAGAATCCCAGAATTAACAATAAAATATGTAAACAAACCAGCCATTTTAACCTTGACCAATTAACCTCGGACAGACTCAAGGCCAAGCAAAGCACCCCGTGGCGAGGAGTGGCTACCAGCTTTCACCCCCTCCATAGCTGATGTATACTGACTGAAGCATGAGCTCACAATAGCCCAATTCAACAAGCCCCGCAGAATCATCACTTAGCACGCTGCCTACGGGCGTCAGATCGACCCCAGCATCACGGCCGTGATTTTTACCTCGTGGGAATTACCCGTCCACGGAATTACCAAAAATACTTACGTGGTTCTGAACATCCACGACCTACCAATATGCATCAGTACATCCAGCCATACTCCAATTAAATTACCTCAAATCGCCGGGTTTGCCTGCCTTGTCCGTCACCAATCGAAGATTGCAACACAACCATTACCTGGTAGAACTTACCACAGTCGATCCACGAACCTGATTTACCACAAAATATTCAATATGCTCTGGTTTGCTTACGACCACTGTACAAACTCTCACCCCACCTGATCACTGAAAAATGTATCTACAGTGACAGTAGCTGATGGCCAGATTTCCCCTGAATGATAATCTCCCCAAACTACATTGAAAACCATGACCACACGATACATATTTACACGCACGTTGCAGCAACAAACACAACAACAAAAACACAACTAACATTAAGAAATTGAATAGGTACACAGCCATTGCACTTATGCTGATCCGTACACCCCTAACTAAATTATGCAAGATAATTTGCTGTACTTATCACTATTCCTGGGTCCCAGACTGTCTCCATCATCGCGGCGTGCCCCAAGGTTTTGGGTTTACGCCCTCATTCCTCGCATGACGAATTCCATAGTTGAAGATCCTCCCATTGTTCCAATCTCGGCATCAGCTTCCTCTTGCTTCAGGTACCTCGTGGTAACGAAGAACACAGAAATACACAATTTTTTTTAATGCGACAATCAAGAAAGTAACACGCACTCACTGTTCCGGACCGATAATCCTATCATTCTCCTAAATGCTACCATCTGAACTACTCGATTCATCCAGATCGTCCACCGTAGCTCCTATCGACACAACTTATATGTTTATCTAGCGCAATGGCTAGCCTATTTCTCAGCCACTAACAAAAACTCGCACTCGTATGCTATAGTATCTAGACATGATCTCAAAAAAAACCGCCACGCTATCTCAATTTACCATCTGACGTGAAAATTAACAGAGTCCAAATCACGAACTCGACTGACGTGGAGCGTCCGTGACAGAATCACAAAATTGACTGACTTCACTCTCCCATTTGGAGCTATTTAAGTTTTTGAGGCATAACCTGCCGTAGGAGGGGGAAATATGAGATTTATTTCCAAAAATAATAGCTCTGTCCCAAATTGACTTATATCACTGCACTCATCGCAATCTCAATGTCTCATTGGTGATATCCTTTCCAAGAATCGATCGTGGACTCCTTATCAAATAACCTCCGTAATCATCCCTCATTGTCTGCCAATTTACGCGCCAAACACGGCTTGGTGACGCTTATCCCCTCATTGGCTGATGCTGAAACGCCCCCATATCAGGCATTTTATACTGAATTAAATCAGCCTTACATCCAAATTGCATCAAATTACATTTCTGGGAGGCTGAGAGTCTCCCGCTTCCATACATGCAACTCTCATTGCTCTCCGGTCATTAATTCTTAAGTAGGTCACATTTGGGCGGCACCAAAACTTGGAGCTGTGACCTTGCCAAACTGCAATTTTCCCACACAAATTCCTGCGTTCAACGACCTGCCTGTCCTACCCTCGCTCGTCTTCTCATGGTACAATGTCCTCCCTCGGCATACCCTGGAAACCTGCTAAGTGCATTTATGACCACTCAACCCTCCTGCTATTCTTCGTACACGTCTCTGCACACATCCAATAAAAGTATTCGCCGCCTCTGTACTCTGCATCTGCTGTGCCGGTCTGCGTATAGAATTAATGTTGGAAATACAAACTTGAGACTAGATGGATATGCAATATGCCATAAGGTCTCATTACTCCCTCACAAGGTTAAAAATCAGGGTAAGCATTACGTGATTTTTAGCACTCCACACGGCTGCTACGAGGTTCCTTTCCTCCGTCTCTACTTTGGACCCCCCTTCCTGGGTTGCTCTGAAATGACAGGGTGTCTCACTCCCCTCTCTAGCATGCCGGCCGGATTACGTCAGACCTCTGGCTCCTTTGGACTACCTGCGTGCGGTAGACAATGTCTCTCCCCTCTCTCTCCTTCTCCGAGCAATGTCCTCCACTTGCCTGAAGCAATCAGGTGCTTGTTGTAAACATCGGCCCGTGTTTACATCTGAGGACCGCCCCATGTCCTGTCCTATTCTTCCAGAGTTTTGCTATTAATTTAACTCTATGATCTCGGCATGGTTTGCTGCTGCGGCCCTGGGCTCATCGTATGGTTCCAGTGGATAATAAATCTTTAAATTAGAAATGTTGTAGATGGGAGTGTTTCCAGTACTGATCTCTTCCAATTTGTATGCGTTGTTTCCCAAATTTCGAATTATGCGGAACGGGCCCGAGTAAGGTGGTATGAATTTATGGAACACCTTCGCTGCTGGATCAGATACAGGTTGGCGCTTAACAAGGACCAACTCGCCCAGTTCCAGTGCACGGTGAAACCGCTTTCCTCGTACCCGGCGCAATCTCCGGTCTGCTTGCTTTCTAAGGTACACAGCTGTCCTTTCCACTCTCAGGGCTGGGGCTGGTCTAGGATCCATGGGACAGTTTATTACTCTTTCCCATGATCTCACTGGATATTCGTTCAAGTGTAGAACGCTCGGTATTTGACCGGTCGATTCATGTCGTGTGGAATTTATGCAGATCTCTATTTTCTTCAGGGCGTCCACCCACTTGTAATGCGCGTCGGGGATGAAGATTTTACAGAATTTAGATACTTCACGAAAAATTCTTTCCGAGGGGTTCGACTGGGGATAACGGACACTACTTAATACATGCTTAATACCTAGCTCCGCTAATCCTCTCTTGAATTCGGCGCTGGTAAAGTAGCTACCGTGGTCCGACAATATGAACTCTGGTTTCCCCATCCTAGGTATGACTTTATTCCTTAGTTGATTGAGCAGCTGTTTTGAATTTGTTTTCTGGACGGCGCAAAGTACCACGTACTTGGAAAAGACGTCCACACAGGCCAAAAGGTGCCGGCATCCTCTTCTCCCCTTAGGTAACGCGCCATAACAGTCAATGGCCACGAGCTCCAATGGTTTTTGTGGCAACAAAGGTCTCGGGTACTGTTTCATCAAGAAATTATTAGGCTTGACCCTCTGGCACGTATCGCACGTCTTTAACACTTCGCATATTGTGTTCCTCATTTTCGGCCACGTGAATGCCTCGCCTAGTGTCGCTTCCGTTTTGTCTGTCCCGGCATGCCCTAAAGTATAGTGCGCATGCCACACTAGCTTTCGCTGGAGAGAGGCAGGAACCAATATCCTCATCATGGTATGGTCCTGGTCCACAAATCTATGCAAGAGACCATTGAAATAATTGTAACTATTAGCTCGAGCTTCCGCCTCACGGTATTCCGGGCTTCCGGGTACCAGTTCCCTCTTGAAATATCTGATAATCATTCCCATCCACGGTTCCTTCTCCTGCTCCGCCTGAATGTTGCTTAACTCCCGCAGGAAATCCTGGTCTTGCTGCGTGAGCTCAATCTGATGGACCCTTGCTTCCACGGTGCTTCCACCTTCTTCCGGGTTCCGGCTTAGAATATCCGGGATCACGTTTAATTTTCCAGGGCAAAATTCCATCTGTAGGTCAAATTGCTGCGCATAAATTGACCATCTATTCAGCCTCTCAGAAAGCATAGCCGACTTAAATAAAAACGTCAATGCCTTATGGTCAGTTCTAATTATTATGGGAAAGCCATAGATAATCTTCCTCCAGTGTTCGAGGGCATGAATTATCGCCAATAATTCAATCTCTGAGACTGTATAATTCTTCTCGTGCTTGCGCAATCTGCGGCTAGAGAACGCCAGATATATGCGACTCTGCGGGTTGCTGGCATCTTCCTGGTATAACATGGCCCCGACACCTATCATAGACGCATCGGCCTGTATGATAAATTTGCGAGTAAAGTCTGGATATCCTAGCTTTACACTATTTGCTAGTAGCTCCTTCGTTGCGACAAATGCCTTCTCACTCTCCTCGCTCCACTGCCAACGATTATTTTTTTTCAGAAGCTCTTGGAGTGGTGCCACTATCTCCGTATATCCTGGGCAATTCTCGCGGAAAAAGTTCGTGATGCCTAAAAACATTCTAATGTGCTTCACTCTGGTTGGTCTCGGGAAATTTCTAATTGCTTCAATCTTTGCCGGATTGGGCCGAACTCCTTCTCCATCGATGATATGGCCTAGATATAAAATCTCTTGCTGAAAAAAATGCGACTTCTTGAGGTTGATTTTAAAATTTGCCCTATTGAGGTTCTTTAACAGTTTCTCTAAATTTACCATATGTTCCTCCGCTGTGCTAGACGCAAGCAAGATGTCGTCCACGTATCTTACGGTCATTTCCTTAACCTCTTCTGTTAAATTCCGATCTAAAGCCCTAATGAGTGCAGATCCGGCCGTCTTGACACCAAATGGGAGCCTAGCGAAAACCCAGCTCTGGTGGTCGAACAGAAATCCAGTCAGCAACTGTGATTTCTCCTCCAGTTCGATATGGTAATAAGAGCTCGAGAGATCAACTGACGAATAAATCTGTTTTCCTCGAAAACGCTTCAAAACGTCCTTAATTATCGGCGCTTTGTCATGCTCCGGTATAAGGCGTGCATTCAAGGTGCGACTGTCGAGACACACCCTCACAGATCCATTGGGTTTCGCCACTGCAAGTATCGCGTTTAAATACGGTGTAGGTGTCTTTCTGATTATACCTGCTTTCGCCATTTCACCAATAATTTTCCTAACCTCCGGATAGTGTTTCTCTGGAACGGGGTAAAGTTTGCTTTTAAATGGTGACCAGTCGTCCACCTGCATGGCGTAGCGGAAATTTAGAATTTTCCCTGGCATTGTGTCGAACGTTGATGCCTGCTCTCACAAAATATTTTCTAGGCGTGCCTTGCCTTCGCTGTCCAACCTGGCCTCGCTCAGTTTTTCCTGTAATAGCTTCTCAAATGTTTCTTCGGCTCCGTCAACTTCCACGGCCGTATTCCAGATCTCTCTCAGTGTAGGTTCCCTAACGTGCATTGGTTGCGGGTTCGAATGTCCCTCCTGCGTTTCATTCTCGGCCTCCTCTGGTATTGTTTCTAGCATCCACATATCTGCCTCGCGCTCCAAGTACACCTCGTTCATGTGTAAATTTACGTTGCTTAACCCTTCCACGTTCTTGAACGTAACTGTGTTCTCATGCAGGTCTATCACTGCCTGGTGGTCGCATATGAAATCCGCACCAAGGATTATGTTGAAATTTATGTTGGCCATAACCATGAAGTTTTGTGATAGAATATGGCCCATTATATCCAAATCTAGATGTACTTGGTATTTGCATACTGCTGACTTCTCCGGAATAACTCCTCTGATTTTTATCTGTGGGACAGGTAATGTGGGTATTTTGTTCTGCTTGTTTAGCATCTTAACTAAAGCTTCGGATGCCAGGCACAGTTGTGACCCAGTATCCACGAGAGACCGGACCCTGACTCCACCGATTCTTGCTATGATAATAGGTAACTTGCGTAATCCCTGCTGTTTTGGTTGACTGAGCTCATTTAAAAAGTCGTCTGATGTAGCGACCCATTCCTGTATGTGTGCGACTAACCAGTTATTTCTCTCTTGCTCCTTTCTGAGACTGTCTTCTTGGTCTACCACCGATTTTTTTTTTTTTTTGTGCACGGCACCCTGCTGTCCGGTACCATTGTGCTCCTCTCTCTCCTGCATTACCAGCTCGCTTTCTGCCCCCTGTATATCTGGGTTATGCCTGTTCTCCATGGTGTGTTTCCATTTTTCTCTCTGTGCTTCCTGTTCCTGGTGCAACTCGCTTAAATATCGCTGAGTCTCCTCGTACCGACTATTCCAATCCTGTCTATAGTCTTGCGTGGGCTCCTGCCTTTCTTCTCGCCTTCCGGGCCACGGCCGCCTCCCATCTCTCTCATGTTCGTAAGGGCCGTTCCTTCTTCGCCATTCATCCCTTCTCTGTTGGTACGGCTGCCAGTTCCTTCCGCGGTGCTGTCCCCATTTTCCTCGTTCATGTCCTTGGTATCCGTTCCGCACATTATTTTCATCCCTGCGCTCGTATGCTGGCGGTCCGGTGTTCGTACCCTGACTTCGCTTGCTGGCACCAGTGTCTTGCTGTAACACAGCCGTGTTAACCTGTCCTATGGCTCGCACGTTCCGCATCTGAGGTTGCATAGAAGTGTCATCAAGCTGTCGGAGCACTTCCTCAGCTTGTACCGCGTTATTGACGTTTGCGGCCACTAGTATCTGCTGGACGCTGGCGGGTAATTGCTTGCCGATGGTCATTATCATGTCTGCTTCCCCGGGAGCGACATCAAGATCCCTCATCAATAACATCTGTTTTGTGAAATAATCCGCGTAACGTGTGGGCTGCGTAGCATGGTACTTTCTACTGTACAGCTCCATCCTGAGGCTTAGCTGTGCCGACTGCCCCCAATATTTTCTTAGGAACGCCGATTTGAACCCTTCAAAGTCCTCGAAAGTGTACCTGAAGCTCTGGTACCAGGTCAATACTTCATTCCCTAACATTTTTTCTAAAGCTCTGAGCTGTCTATTTGACGGTACTGCGTGATCGGCAAAAAATGATTCCACCTCCTTAATGAAAGATTTTGGTGTTACTGATCCATCATTTGTGTATCTCCGAGGTCTGTCCTCCTGCATTCTTATAACCTGTACGTATTGCGTGGTTAGTTTATTCTCCATTGGTGTCGATGCTTGTCCGCGAAATTGGTGGAATCCCTCTGTAGTCTCACCTACCGTAGCCTTCTCGACCGCCCCCTGGCTTGCTTCTCTTTCGCTACGTACTGTGGCTGCGGTAATCCCATCGCTTTTATTCGTTCGCATTTCCAACATGAAATCGTCATGTTCCAGAGTTCGTATCTCAGCTTTGATAATTTTCCTATCTTGCTCATCCATTCTGGCTAGGAATTGTTTCTCGACCTCTCTGATCCGTTCTTGGTTCTCTTCCATCTGTTTAAATATTTTCTGTCTATCTTCTTTCCCTTCGACTCCTATCTGCAGGCACGTCTTATTTATTTCCTCTTTCATTCTCAAGTATCTCTCTTCGTCTTTCTTCCCTCCTGCTCCGTTATTTTCTTCCAACCGATTTAGCCTCTCACCAATTAAAGCGTTACTCTCCCGCAGGTCCCCTCTTATTCCCGCCTGCTCTGCTCCTAACTCGCTCCATTTCTCTGCTGCTTGCAATTCCCCCCTTTCTACGTCTTCGTGCATGTCTCGCACGGCTTTATTTAGCTCTGCTATCTGCCCCTGAGCCATGATATTTCCCTCTTCGAGTATGTCTAGCCTGCCTTTCATCTCCTCCTGTGTCAGTTTTAGTCCTTCCGCGCTCAAATTGCATGCTAACTCTATTTGGTTTAGTTTAGCGAATGTCTTCTCCTCGCTAAGCGCGATCGCCTCTCTCAATGTTCCCTCCATGCGCTCTAATTGTATGCCCGCGTCTGCTTTAATGTCTAGCGTAAGCTTCGCGAATTGTTCCGATAATTGTCCGCTAGTGTCTGCCTTCAAATCTGCCTTTAAATGTTCATTGTTCTCGGCTATAATTTGATTTAATTGTTCGCTGGTGTCAGCTTTCAAGTCTGCTTTTAAGAGTTCATTGTTCTCGGCTATAATTTGATTTAATTGTTCGCTGGTGTCAGCTTTCAAGTCTGCCTTTAATTGGGCACACATCGCTTCCATAATGGCTCGCACTTCCTCTGAATAAGCCATCTCCTCCACCACACAAAATACACTTATCTGAGAAATAGGGGCATGCCTTAATGAGGAGACAATCTGTTAGCGCTAAAATGAGTTCCTTTTTGTTCCATGTTCTGCCTCCCCCAATTACTTTAGTCAGCTCAATTATTTACGTTATTCTAACCCATAAGCAAATAGCTATCCAAGCTGCATATTGAGCTTCCTACGTGATGCACACTCCCTTAAAGTTTCCTTGAATAAATTCTTTCATCCTTACACTCGCGGTTTTTACGTTAATTTATCCCAGACTTGCTAATAAAGATATTAACAATCTATAGGCTACCAGCCTTCCTATTTCATTTTCACTGGAGTTTGTTACTATCAAAATTCAAATCGGGCGCCCAGCTGACATGTCTCTACTTTACATTTGCAATAAAATGTCAACTGTATTTCTAATACAAACTCCATGATTTTACACCCCTTTTATTTACAATAAATCAGCCACACGCTCTTGGCGCGCCATCATAGACTAACCCTAGTCGTACGAATCATACGCAAAATCCACCACGGATGGCAGATTTTACGATGTGCACCGACTAGCTCAAACAGGCATATGACTTTCCACATGATCCAATGAATTAGGTATCAAAACAACAATGCAATCAACTGGGGACGAATGGCTAATGCACCATCACAGAACCCCTATATACCCTTCCAGGGCCTTCTAGGATGTTGAATCTTATCTCGGGCGCGGCTCGTTCGGTGGCTAATTAACACTTTACATCCTAGGAATTCGGAATTTTGGATCATGGGAACTTAAAACTATAAATCATATGCCAGGGGAACAAGGAAACAAAATTTATTCTTAGAAGACTACAAAACAGAAGAAACAATCCCTTAATAAAACGTAGAACCACAACAAAATAAACTGTGTCATCACTGTCCTTCTCTGCCATAAAGTCCACAGAGATGGTACGACCAGGGTACCTTAAATCTAATTAGTTCGGGCAAGCCTCAGCTTCCCCCTGATCAACACTGCAGGATCATGGAACTCCACAAAAAATAAAAAAAAATCCAAATAAAATAAAATCCCAAAAAAATCAAAGTGGCGCGCTCTCACCCCAGGTGAGTTCAAATGGAACAACAAAGGACTAAATTAATGCCACAAGAAATGAATCATTACGTTAATCAGATCATAACACTAATACACCAACGGAGCATCAAATCAACTGAATTTTACAAGCTGGAACCTCATTTTAACGCTCTTATATTGGAAAAGTGAATCGTACAGACGAGACAGTTCCGTTTGGCAAACAGACCTCCCTTCACGACCTCCGTTAGAGTCGTGTACGGTCAGCATGCAGTGCGGCCACACAAACACTACATTAAGCTACAACGTGCCTATCTCATTCACATACAACAGTTCCCGTGTGAAACATTTATCAAGACAATCATTAATACCGACTAGCGGCCACCCGGAGGGTACAAATCTGATACACTAGTAACGTGGGTCCACAAAATAAAATCAAAACACAACAAACCAGAATCCCAGAATTAACAATAAAATATGTAAACAAACCAGCCATTTTAACCTTGACCAATTAACCTCGGACAGACTCAAGGCCAAGCAAAGCACCCCGTGGCGAGGAGTGGCTACCAGCTTTCACCCCCTCCATAGCTGATGTATACTGACTGAAGCATGAGCTCACAATAGCCCAATTCAACAAGCCCCGCAGAATCATCACTTAGCACGCTGCCTACGGGCGTCAGATCGACCCCAGCATCACGGCCGTGATTTTTACCTCGTGGGAATTACCCGTCCACGGAATTACCAAAAATACTTACGTGGTTCTGAACATCCACGACCTACCAATATGCATCAGTACATCCAGCCATACTCCAATTAAATTACCTCAAATCGCCGGGTTTGCCTGCCTTGTCCGTCACCAATCGAAGATTGCAACACAACCATTACCTGGTAGAACTTACCACAGTCGATCCACGAACCTGATTTACCACAAAATATTCAATATGCTCTGGTTTGCTTACGACCACTGTACAAACTCTCACCCCACCTGATCACTGAAAAATGTATCTACAGTGACAGTAGCTGATGGCCAGATTTCCCCTGAATGATAATCTCCCCAAACTACATTGAAAACCATGACCACACGATACATATTTACACGCACGTTGCAGCAACAAACACAACAACAAAAACACAACTAACATTAAGAAATTGAATAGGTACACAGCCATTGCACTTATGCTGATCCGTACACCCCTAACTAAATTATGCAAGATAATTTGCTGTACTTATCACTATTCCTGGGTCCCAGACTGTCTCCATCATCGCGGCGTGCCCCAAGGTTTTGGGTTTACGCCCTCATTCCTCGCATGACGAATTCCATAGTTGAAGATCCTCCCATTGTTCCAATCTCGGCATCAGCTTCCTCTTGCTTCAGGTACCTCGTGGTAACGAAGAACACAGAAATACACAATTTTTTTTAATGCGACAATCAAGAAAGTAACACGCACTCACTGTTCCGGACCGATAATCCTATCATTCTCCTAAATGCTACCATCTGAACTACTCGATTCATCCAGATCGTCCACCGTAGCTCCTATCGACACAACTTATATGTTTATCTAGCGCAATGGCTAGCCTATTTCTCAGCCACTAACAAAAACTCGCACTCGTATGCTATAGTATCTAGACATGATCTCAAAAAAAACCGCCACGCTATCTCAATTTACCATCTGACGTGAAAATTAACAGAGTCCAAATCACGAACTCGACTGACGTGGAGCGTCCGTGACAGAATCACAAAATTGACTGACTTCACTCTCCCATTTGGAGCTATTTAAGTTTTTGAGGCATAACCTGCCGTAGGAGGGGGAAATATGAGATTTATTTCCAAAAATAATAGCTCTGTCCCAAATTGACTTATATCACTGCACTCATCGCAATCTCAATGTCTCATTGGTGATATCCTTTCCAAGAATCGATCGTGGACTCCTTATCAAATAACCTCCGTAATCATCCCTCATTGTCTGCCAATTTACGCGCCAAACACGGCTTGGTGACGCTTATCCCCTCATTGGCTGATGCTGAAACGCCCCCATATCAGGCATTTTATACTGAATTAAATCAGCCTTACATCCAAATTGCATCAAATTACATTTCTGGGAGGCTGAGAGTCTCCCGCTTCCATACATGCAACTCTCATTGCTCTCCGGTCATTAATTCTTAAGTAGGTCACATTTGGGCGGCACCAAAACTTGGAGCTGTGACCTTGCCAAACTGCAATTTTCCCACACAAATTCCTGCGTTCAACGACCTGCCTGTCCTACCCTCGCTCGTCTTCTCATGGTACAATGTCCTCCCTCGGCACACCCTGGAAACCTGCTAAGTGCATTTATGACCACTCAACCCTCCTGCTATTCTTCGTACACGTCTCTGCACACATCCAATAAAAGTATTCGCCGCCTCTGTACTCTGCATCTGCTGTGCTGGTCTGCGTATAGAATTAATGTTGGAAATACAAACTTGAGACTAGATGGATATGCAATATGCCATAAGGTCTCAATACAAACAGGGGAAAATAACCAGATCACATGAAAGTTCAACCTATGAATATAACTTCCTCAGGGCAGACTTCTTAAAATTGTATGAATTAGTGAAAAAATGCAATTGGGATAACATGAATAATTGTAGAAATGTAAACGAAGCTGATGATTTCTTTTATGACAAAATATACTCCATAATTTGCCAGTGCGTTCCAAAGACTAAACATTATAAGCGCACATATCCCGTTTGGTTCACTCAGTCTATAATATCAAATTTAAAGCTAAAGGAAAAATATAGAAAAAAGAAAAATTTATCCGAATATTACTTAAATAATTATACTCAACTTAGATCTAAAACTAAAATAGACATAAAAAAGCATATGATGACTATGTAGCTCTTACTGAGCGGAACATGGAAAAAGTAGCAATAGCATCTGGAACTTTATAAAAAAAATAGAAAGGAGCGTAAAGGATCAGGATTGGCGATGGAATATGAAGGTAAAGAATATTGTAAATCACTGGAAATTGCCAATTGTTTCGCTGACTATTTCCAATCGGTATATTCGCAAACTATTCCCACCTATAATTTGAACACAAACAGCAATAACGTAAAGCAACATTATTTTCAAAATTATTTGGTTATATCTGAAGTCACCGAGGATATGGTTGAATTCGCCATTAAGAAACTCAAACCAAAAAAATTAGCGGGGCCTGATGGGTTAACAAAGGCTGTAAGGAATATATTACTAAACCACTGACTATAATATACAATCTCATACTGAAGACCAGCACATTTCCAGATAAATGGAAACATACAAAAGTAACACCAATTCTAAAATCCGGAAACTCAGTTCAGATTAAGAATTACAGACCTGTAGCTGTATCGTCATCTCCGGCTAAGATATTTGAGAGAGTTTTGTATAGTCATATTTTTCAACATGTTAAAGTGATCATTTCCCCAAATCAGCATGGATTTATACCGAACAGGTCAACCGTGACTAACCTTATTAATTTTACGCAATTTGTATCCACGGAGCTAGATCACAAAGGCCAAGTAGATGTAATATATACCGACTTTCAAAAGGCATTTGACAAAGTGGATCATGACGTACTCATCACTAAACTATCAACGTATAATTTTTCTGAACCACTGTTTCTTCTGCTGATTTCATACCTGAAGAACAGCAACACAAGTTGTGAAATAAAAAACGCAACTATCCAAAACATTTCCCACCAACTCAGGAGTTCCTCAGGGATCTAACTTAGGACCATTACTATTCTTGTTATTTTTAAACGATATCTCTGATAAAGTTCAACACTCAGAAATTTTATTATTCGCAGACGATATAAAATTATATAAATCAATACGTGACCCTTCCGATTGTATCAAACTTCAAAATGATTTAAATGAACTAAACATATGGACGAAAGAAAATAAACTGCCATTTAACGTCAGTAAATGCAAGCAAATTAATTTTACTAGGCGAAAAAATGACATAAAGTTTCACTATGACTTTGACGGGGAATGCTTACTAAAAATTCATGAAGTTCAGGATCTGGGAATTGTATTTACCAATGATCTGAATTTTCAAAGACATATAGAGAAAATTGTCTCTAAAGCACATAAATGTATGGGATTTGTAATACGAAATTC
Source organism: Meconema thalassinum (assembly GCA_946902985.2). Classification (NCBI taxonomy): domain Eukaryota; kingdom Metazoa; phylum Arthropoda; class Insecta; order Orthoptera; family Tettigoniidae; genus Meconema; species Meconema thalassinum. The sequence continues at coordinate 1,072,793,126 of OX336389.2, forward strand.
ATTTAATTTCTCCTATGGAATTTTGATATTGCTCTTTAATGCCTTCATCAGATCACAACTAGAATATGCTTCAGTTATATGGAATCCATACACATTGAAACATAATAAGCTTATAGAGAACATCCAAAAGAAATTCTTAAAATATGTATATTACAAAAGATTTGGCTATTATCCCTCTTACGAATCGTACACATTTATATTACAGTCCTTCAATGTCAGAAAACTATCTCACAGGCAAAATTGTCAGAGCCTGCTTTTTCTCTATAAAATAGTAAACAATAAAATTGACGCCGCTAAAATTCGAGAGAGAATTACGTTATATGTACCAGCTGTGAAACCTAGTAGATTCCGAAACATTTTCTTTATTCCGAGAGTTCACACAGACAACCATAAAAACTCGCCGATTAACATAATTTTATCCCACTAAAATAAAGTTCATCATCTTGACTTAGATATTTTCAGTATGTCAGAAAACCAGTTTGCAGCGTCCTGTGATAAACTGCAAGATGTCTTGTAATATATTGTACTGTATTCAGCCCATTTCCTTCTCATACCTAACCTTCCTTTTCTTCTTCTTCCTCTTCTTCTTCTCCTTCTACTTCTTCTTCTTATTATTATTTATAACGTGTTTCTCTATCTATATCTCCTCTTTATGTATCTTTTGTTTTTCTATTTATATATTGTTGTATATTATATGATTATATTAGTGAGCAATGTAATTGGGGCTTCCTGTAATGTTCACAATATAAATAAATAAATAAATAAATAACTTATGAATGCTATCATATATTTTACCCGGATCGCTTACACGTCCGTGACATATTGACGTCGTTATTAAGACGAGGAGACGTTGGTCTACATTGGCTTTGGAGCGGCTGATTTTGAATCGCGCGCTGGGAGACTCCGAGTATTGAGGGAGGTATTGACGCAGGGGCTTGTGACGTGGAGCTGTGACGTGCACACTGGCCGACGTGCACACTGGCCTACGTAACAGAATGAAGTTTTTTTTTTAAATTTCCTCTAGACGATGGATTTGAACTTTGAAAAGTAGCACCGAGCAACTGCTCATGTGAACATCGCCGCTGTACCGTGAACAAGTAGTTACGCTGTCGTTTTTATCTTCGAAAGAACTTAGTCGTTGGACGATCTGTCCACAGACTTAGTCTCTGTTCAGTGGAATGAACACTTGTGTTTTTCGCATGTCTTAGAAATATTAGACGACATTCTGGTCACGTCTATTCTACTGGTACGTGATGGTGATTATTCGAAAATACCATTCACATAAGTTCAGCTTACAAGCACATTATATTTCTTATTGGGAAACTAACTATTATGCATTCTACAAATACCAGATGGACATTGCTAGAATCGCAGATTTCGCATTGTTAAAAGGTGTTCCTGGATTAGCAAGTCAAGAGAAACCGCAATATTTGAATGTGGAACTTGTTATCATGTCGAACTTTATGAAAGTTATCGAACTGTACCAGTACTTGCAACATTTCATCATGTCGAATTTTACAAAGTACAACGGGAGCGTTTGTGAACGCGCTGTGATAATCGCCGACATGTGCTGTTAAAACCGTACGAGGATAGGTGTGATATGGAAGGGAACGAAGCTTATATGGAATCGCAGATGACCATGGGAGAACGCTATGGCAATAGCGAACGCCGAAGGACACGCATTACCATCACATCAAGAATGAAGTAAGCTAAATTCTACATGTGTTACTTACTAGCCTAATGTAGTATTTGAGAATTCCTTTTTAAACTTTCACGATAAGAAATCAACACCATCATCATTGTGTAAACGTCATTTATATTTGTCCAGGACGACAAATGGACTAATATTGAAGTCCGACAATTTATTATACTATTTTGCTATACTGTCAGGACAACAGTTGTATTCATGTCTTTCAACATGAAACATCCTAAATTATTTTCAAGAAATAGGAACATTTTTTCCTATAGCTCTTATTAGAGGCTCGATACAACTTGGATTATTTAAATAATTTCTTAATTATTTAATAATAATAAATCACCGTGTAATAAATAAATATTATAATAATCAAAGTAGGAATACACCTTTAAATTATTAATTTGATATTTTGGAAGGTGATAGCACCAATTTGTGTTTATAATTTAATTTGTTAATAATGATTAAAGTGACTGAATTAATAATCAGGAAGTGAGAATGTTATAAATAATTTGTGATAAGGATTTAAACAGTTGTTTAATTATTTAATTAAATAATGGATCAACTAGGGCAATAATAATAATTCTGATGTTGTACATAAACAACTATGCTTAAATTATATTTTGCCAGGGTTAATAATAATTTCATGAAATGATTTAAATAAATAGAACAGTAATGAATTTAATATAATAACTTTTGTTTATATAAATATTTTTAGAATAGAAGTTTGTATTTATAAACAGGTTTAAAAGGATAAATTAGTGTGTGAAGTGGAATAGCAACGATTTGAGTTTTCCAAAAGAACCAAATTTAAATTAATGAAGGCGGCAGGTATTTAAAATATATCAACTAGGGTGAGATTATGTAAAATGGAGGAGGGAAAAGTTGACCAGGACTAACTACATCTTTTCATTGGAAATATTAAACTTGAGATCACACGGTAAATTGGTAGGACAGGATATTACAACGCATACGAAAAAAATATAATAATAAAGTATTGTAAAAAAAGGAATTATTTGAAGTCACATATGGTGATAATGGTTGAAATTAGTGTGCGATTAGGATTGTTGACACTTGGGTTTATGTGGAGGCCAAGGGGTCATCCATGAGGACATTGGTTCCTATAATTATGTGCGCATGTAGATGTGTGTGTGTTATTTGAAGTGGTTAATAAGGGCATGTTTTGCTCCGAGTTCTAAAAGAAGGGTAAGGCAAGTGGTGCGCCCCATATTCTTGTCAAATTCCAGAATCTGTAGATCTGTGTATTTAATTTTCACCTGGATCAATCTAGATTTCCAATATTATGCCTAGACAAACAAATAAAATATGAGCATAAATTTGATGAACCCGACCGAGAAAAATGTTAAGAAAATAAATAGTTGCTAATGCAATAATTGAATAAATAACTGAAAAATTCATGTTACGTGCTTGGAATAATAATAATAATAATATTTGATATTAGCATTAAATCTTCATAATCTAAGTGTGACAGAAAACCTGCTATAAATAAATTTATAAACATTTTTGCAACTAATAATAATAATAATAATAATTTCTGTGATTAATATTTTGATTTTGAAATATTACAAAGATTATCTGAGTGGGAGAAAAATATTTGTTTGAGGTGGAAGTGATTTAATCAAGTGATAGTAGATCACAACAATTTCTATTGTTAATAACAATTCATGCTAATTCAATGTAACACTTTTGAGATGAGTAAATTTAGATTCTTCTCATGTAAGAAAATGGCAATTAGAAAATAGAAATATTTATTTTTCATATCATTATAAAATGAAAGTTAATAAACATTTTGTTCTTTGAAACAAAAATTCACAAGAAGCAACAATATTAACATTCGACTTTATGTTAGCCGAATATTGATATTATGATGATGCAAAACTTCAATGAATTCAGTGAAATAATTTTCCAATGTATTTTTTTGTTGTTGAAAATATCATCGACTAATCAAAGTGAAAAATTTACAAAAATATTCAACGTTTACTTGGACAATCTTAAACAAATCTTCGTAAAAGTGGAAACTGCAAATGTAAATAGACGGATGACTGGAACTCTTAATCGAATCGTGATCACCTGTGATTAGTGTAAATATGATTTTTTTATTTGTTGATACCAGAATGGACTATCAATTTTTCTGGGTATCATCCAGCGAAGATTAGGTGTGTTTATTTATCTATAGGAGATGTTGATTTTTATATGTCATTGTGTTTGTGTTTTTGAGGGTTTTTGCCAATAATTTTCAATTTTAACTATAAATAAATTGAGATGTTTTTAGAAGTGAACTGTTTTCGAATAATTTCTCTCCCTACCTTACTTGCGAATTACCGATATCAAGGATGCCATTTCTTGACCTAGTATTCGCCCAGATATACCCTGAGATAGATTTGTCTCGTGCGGAACTGATTTCGGTAATTTGCAAAATGTGGTCTTTGGATTTCGGTCCAAACGGGCACAATATCGAGCTCTGGTATGTTATAAAAACCATTTCAGACATTAATAAATATTTATTCTCGCTTAGTTACCAACGGAAAGTCAACAGCAAAAAAAAATCTCGCTACGTAACTTTTGTGTGATACCATCCCAGATTTTTCAAGTAACATTTAAGATAAAAATCATAACTTTCTTATTATGAAAATAATTACTCCCCTGAGAAATAGGGTGTCTTCTACCATCATCGGGCAATCAAAAATAAATACTTGATCTGTTGCGATCATTAGTTCATTATCTATGGCGTGATAAGTTTGATATCTGCAAAAATATCGTAATTGTGAAAATTGGGCCATGTATTAATTATTTATGGCTTTAATTTTTACATCATCATAAAGAGCGGAAAAGTCTCTATAAGACAACAAAAACATTTTCTTAGATTTGTCACTTTCAATTATTGGGAAATGGCAACATCACCAGGGTAGAAAAGGACGAAGCTAATTGCAGGACATAAGGGTACGAGTGAGAGGCAAATTCTACATTTAATTCCATACTGTCTTTTAAGGTAGAGACGCACTATAGAGGATACCTCTACTCGGTGCATTTCATCAGGCCACTCAGGTGGTTGAGAGATGGCTAAAATTTAACTTTAATTTTACTAACTTCATAGATATTTTTTTAGAAATTCAAAAAAGGTTAGAAGAAACCACTTACAGTATGAAAACAATCAAATCGTAACATTAGCAGAAAATCACTTTTTGGAAGTAAGTTGGAAATTCACATTTCCTTTATTTAGACTATAAAGAAGTATAATCAATACATATTTTAAATAGCAGTCCTTTATTTAGTTAACATGACATGCACACGAATATAGACTCATGCTCATAATAGTCATGTTATAATTAGTCTGCACATAAGAAGTAACCTAGCGTTGTGTCTATTGATGTCCAAGCCTATCACTTATTCTAGCTATATTAATCCTTTCGTCCATCACCAGTTTTGTAATATTTGGGTAATTGTTTCACTGATGCTTAGACAAAAACCGTTTTATCAAATTCAGATTTCATTTTTGGATCCTGCGTTGAGGTTTGTATATATTTATGCTCGAAAGGATTGTTCACACGAATAGGCAGCCTATATCCGAATATACACCAGCTATCATGCACGAGGCACAATCATTCATTGAACATAACTGCCTGTCTGGCAGCGGCTTAATAGCTAACTTCAGTGCTCGCTTCAACAACAACACAGAATCCAAAGATGACATTTGAATTTGAAAAAACGTTTATTGCCTAAGCATCAGTGAAACCATTTTCAGTGACAGTCAGTGGCATCCACACTGCGGTTCTGGACAGTGTGTGCATCTGAAAGTGAAGAGTTGATCCAGTATGCATGGATGAGTGAGAGCTGTGCCACGAAGCGTCATGTGAGGGTATGGGTGGAAAAGCGATGAAGGCCCTGGGTTCGACGCGGCGCGTGGAGAAATCAAGAAGTGGGAATTTGGCTGAAATTTCACGGCGGAGCACCATCTACCAGAGGAGAACTGTGAACTGTGGACTTGGCAGCATGCTGCGTGAGAAATGTAGAATAGGTGTAAAGAATTGGGTACAGTAGCCGTAAAAACTATAGTTTTTAATAACGAATACTACCAGTTATGATTAAGTTGAATGAAATCTTATTCTCGTTGCAATATGATTCCCCGGGTCTGGAAGCTCCTAACGACGTGAAAAATATTTGGCGAAAAGTTCAAGATTTAGCGAAAAAATAGTTTAGTTACATTATTTAAACATGTCAAACAGACTAATCGTACGTCCTAATACGTTGTGTTCGTGTTATATTGTGAATAACTAAATAAACTAATGATGCCCGAATAGACCTACGTACTGAACTCGAATTTTAAGATGCTCAGGAAGGAGAGAATGTCATTTTGGTTATTTTGGTAAAATTTTGAAAAGCTTGCAGTATTTTTAAGGATTGTGCAACATTAAATTTTATTGAAGAAAGGAAGGATTCAGATCACAGACAACGAAGGAAAAATGGCTACCCAAGCCATGATTTATCCTCGTCACGTATCGTATTTTGCTAGATTCAGCATAGCAACACTCATTTATGAAGAAGAAAGACCATGATTGGCTAATCAAGTTTTTGTTAGCGCGAAGGAAGGAGAAGTTTTCCGCCTGAAATGAAGAGCTCTAGTTAACATTTATATTGATTTTTGGCTAAGAAGAGGGAAAATTGTACAGATAAAACAATGGAAATGTATCTAAATTAATGAGGATCATGATAGACACACTTGCAAGGAAGTTTGAAAACTCTGTATTAAAATATTAGTGAAGATTCAATCCAGTGATTGCCGCGAATATTCATGATACGCCATGCCATTAGTTTTGATGAGAGGGGTGACGCCAGGGCTCAGATCGTCTTTGTGCTGTGAGCAGTCAATGGGAAATGACCTGTGCTCAGCGAGTCCTTGAAAGTAGCGAGTGATTAGTAGTGCGGGACGATTGAGTAACGTTGGCCGCGAGGAAAGCAATGTTCATGCGGCAAGCTCATAGGAAGAGTCCGGTAACAGTGCTAGTCATTATAAAGTGCTCAAATATCGAACAGTATTCGAAATAACGTTGTGAAAGTTCAACAATAATGCAGAGGAATGTAATATACGCATTCTATATAAATATCGCGACGGAATTATGAGGATTTAAAGCCATTTTTTCAGTGGAAGTCAGACATAAGAAAAGTGATTTTCTCAAACGAGAAGCGAGACATTGCGAGCACTGTTTAAGGCAAGGCAACTACGAGTTAGTATGCAGCGAAGGTTATGCGCTAGACTGTGTGTGAATTCAGATATCATTGACGGAGAACAATAGAAGGTTATCATACTTGATATAAACTTATTGTCGAGATGTTATATTCTCAAATATTAAGGGGAATACTCGACTACGTAGGCTATATGAAGTGATCGTGATGATGTTTTAAAACCAGAATGCATAAGGAATATGATGTACATTAACGAACTGGAATATCAGGCGACCGACTTTGAAATTAAATCGCCAGGATCAAGTATTATTATTGCGAAGCTACTATCCATTACTACGTTACGGAAACATACCGTCACATCTTGAGAACTTTCTACAAGATCCGAAGCAAAGTAGGGGGTCCTACTTTAAAGCTTGAAATTTGGGTCGGCTTTGCAGTTGAAGATGATGTTTCGAGTCGTGACCAGACGAGACGGTTTGAGACTGGAGGTCCTTGTTTGAGCTGAAACGACGCAATTTTCTGGAGAAAGAAGAAGAGGTACTCTGAGTGTGGAATTACTGGTGCCTACATTAATTTCCACCACACCTATTCTACAAGATATCATCACCAGGTAGAGAGTGATCTTCGTTCGTAGAAGTTGGTTTTGTAGTTTGCAGTAGTTAGAATATTGTAGAGTGGCACCGTTTCAACATTTTGATTAATGTATACTTGAGTGAATTATTATTCGGAATTTAAGAAGATTTTCCATGATGGTTTATTAAATATTAAACTTCATAATTTTGAGGATTTTTAATCCACGATTTGGAAATTATTTATTTGGAATTTCGACTTTTATTATTTTGGAATTTAAGATCGTATCTTAAACATTTTGGATTTATTTCGGATCGTCATTTATTTTTTGGGAATTTTATTGTAAGAAGCAACATAGATTAAGAGAAGATATTTTCATCGTTAATGAAATATTTATACGACGTTTCATTTTATTTATCGTCGATCATGGAAGAATTATTACGACATATTAGAGTATAGTTATACTTGTTATAACTTATACTAAGCTAGAAGCTACTTCAAATATAATTCAATTGAACTATTTAGCTTTGTTTATGAATGAGATTTTATTTGAGTCATTCTAACATTGACTGTATTTATTTATAATAATTTATCGATGGATAAATTATGTAATTGTGAGGATTATTATCTACTACCACGACATATCAGAATTATTGAGGGTTCTATAAAAACCCTTTTCAACATTTAAAGATATTGTTGTAGACTTAAGATTGCTACATTGCAATAATTTGATAAAGACAAGAGAGGAGTGATGAATATTTATAATTATTAAATATCAACAACGATTATTGTAAATCAAAGTAACAAGTTCTAGTAATCAATGACGTCATCGCTGTTAAAGAATGTCGATCGTTATGAAATATTTTAACAACAGAAAAGGTTATACACTGTAAACATCAAGCAAAACTTTTATTAAGAAAGAGAAGTCATGTGATGAATTTTAAATAAGGGGTAATGAAGAATATTGTTTACATTTATGAAGTGGAGGATTATTGAAGCTATAATTGTTTGGTACCAAGTTCATGGAGTCATAATACGCATTTTACACATATTGTTGACAGAATTGTTGTTTGGAAAGGATAAAGTGGATGTTGATATAGCATTGATGTTAAGAGAAATCTATTATACGTATTGTAAACGTTTATTTGGAACGTATTCGAAATGTTATTACAGTATGGATCTAGGAGAGATCATTGGTGTATATTAATATTGTAAAATCTACTTACTGTTGAACTAATAAGGTCAATTGGCGGAAAACACTTGAGAAAAGAATTGAAGATAATAAAGTTGTTAATTATTATTAAAACCATTATCAAGGATTATAACAGAACCGTATGAGCTTAACTTAATCGTTCGGCCATATAAGCCAGACTATGAATGAAATTCCATTAATACATTGTTGATAATTGTGATATGATAGATAGAAGTTGACGCTATGTAATGAGAGGAAGAATTGTAACAGGTTGAAGTTGAAAGGAAGCAATGTGATAGATAATTGCTATAAATATTATAAATGCATTGTAAATAATTGTAAATAATATCTAAACGTAAAACTTAAAAATATTTAGGAAAAACTTAATGTTATAACGAAGTTAACTAAATAACTTAACCAATAAACAGCTGATCATAATAAATAACAATAATATTATTTATATTTCGAAATAATATGTTTAATGAATATTTTAACAATTAATATTTATTTGGATAATAAATAATCCGTGGATTTAAGTAATATTTGAAGATATTAATATTCATTATTATTTAAACTTTAATAATAATTTCCATTATTATTTAAAATAATTCTAGGGATTGTTCGTAACAATTAAACATTTTGTTGTAATTTTTCATAACATTTGAACAATTTAAAGAGTAAAGAAGGAGTGATGTTTCGAGGAACAAGACGATGTTCTATGTTTACATCGAGGATGTTAAACATTATAGAGAAGTGATCTTACGATAGATCTACATTTAATGACTTATATTATTTTTGTGAATGGATGATTGTTGAAGAGTAAGAAGGAATGTCAATGGAAGACATTTGTTGAATTAGCAGTGGTAATTGTTTAGGATTTTTATTTTGAAGAAGGAGTGGAGTTGAGTGTAATTGCAGACACAGCTGATCTGTGTTTGCATTTGAGAGGTTGTATACTTCTAACGTCCGATGGACGTTATTTAATATTTCATCGTTTATTTTAATAAGCAGTACAGTAATTGTTTTACGGATCATATGTGGAATTTAAATAACTTTTGTTGGATTTAATTGATTTGTTTAATTCTTTAATACATTTAATTCATTTGTTTTATAAACACGTCTTGAATGATTTATTTAAATTATGAAGAGAGGTTGTGTTTTGGAGCATTTAAGGTTTAATTTAGCCCTATGCTACACCCATTTTCCCGAGAATGGTAAGTTTCTCGTACTCTCCTCTTATTCAGTTTGTCCGCCAAGTATTTTTTCCAAAACACAATCGTAGGACTTGTGCATCCCCCATTTAGCTCTTGTTGGTAGGATTTTCAGGTTTATTTAGCCGGGAACCTCAATATTCTACAATCCAGCTGATCTTCGGATACGACAAGCGGCTTTAATGGTTTTAAAGGGTACAGTACGGTGAGTGGTTCTTCGAATATTCAATGTTACTGCAATCACTTTGTGGGTGGCTGCGCTATCTAAGCAGTCTGACAACAACGTTTCGAGGGTCACGTGTCAACGGATTTTCAAGTTTTCTCGCGTTTCCTGACCTGGGGAATTATGTTCGCGGTTGTCTAGTAATAATCAACCCAGCTTGTATTCTCTTCCGATTACTATATTAAATGCTTAATTTGCGTAAACCCAATCGAACAATACAGTGCCAATAATCTTAATATTGGAGGCTCAGCTTATACTGCGAGGGATAACGAGGAATTGTGGACAGTGAGCCACGTTGGGGAAATCTTTGACGTGCTCAGAAGAGGGGAAGTGAACAAAAGCAACTAGCCCGAGCAGGCGTACTGTAGGCTTAAGTGAGCCATGTAGTGAGGGCAAACTTGAAGCTTCAGTGAGGAGAGAAATCGAGCCATGTACCTCTCCTCACCGCATTTGGGCCCACCCGTACATATAGGACGAAGCTGCTATGGTGAACCAATCAAAGAGTAAGGGAGATTAACTTCAAGGTGGTAGAATGTCCACCTCATGGTCCGTTGATAGCAGGTTCCAGTCCCGATGGAGGAAGTGGGGATGTTGAAAACCGGTGAAAATATAAGACGCATTAATTCGTACAATACAGCAAAGGATCATTCGCGTCACGCTTGGTGAATACAATACGTTCATTAGGGACAGGTGACCTCACTGTTACGCTCCTTAAAGCAACAACACCAGTTAAATTTACTCCACTATTAGCGATTTACTGGGGAAGGCTTTCGTCCGCTTTTCTCTCATATGACTCTTAGTTTGCTTCAGTGACGAAGATATGACCTATAAGCTGACCTCGTTTACTTCTTGAAACTGTCAATAACAGGTAGTCAAAGCTAGTATGCAATTATTGAGGAGAAATTCTTAAGTGAATTGTTGTGTTGGACTGTGCTGTATATCCGAGTAGGCCTGTGGGCATGCTTGCCAGTTCAGACTGTTGAAGCGGCCGGAGATCAAACGAAAACACGTTCGTCCAGCTGTCTGGCAGGAGGAGAGAGCAGTGAGTGGGGTCAGGCGCTGAATGACGCCCAGCTGTCTGTCAGTCTACATGTTGTTATTTCTTGCACGCGGTGGATGAATGTGGGAGCTTTTAGTATGGAAATATTTCACACGAAGGTACATCAGTGTTTGGAGAATGTCATTGGTTTATACCAGAGTTAAACGTGTCTGTGAAAAGTGAAATCAGCTGACTATCACGATCGTATGAAGAAAGAAGCTGCGTACGGCTGATTGGTGGAAATATAGAAAGGGGTGGAGCCAAATTTCAAGAAAAGTAATGTTTTGAAAAAATAATAACTTGGGGAGCAGCTTTTGGAAAAAATTGAAATAAGTGAGAGAAACTAAGAAAAACGGTACATCTCCAAATGATATTTACGTACCAAAACTATGGTTCTACAATATGCTCACTTTTTAGGATAACCAGCAGAACACCCAAAAACCAATAAGCAACATAAAAACTGTCGACGAAGACAGTGAAAGACACACTCACGTTGATTTCCTCCATTTTTGCATTTACCTCTAATACAACTAATTAACCAAGAATTGCCTGTTTACTCCTAGGTAGATGGATTGCAACAACTTCCGCCCGTATTTCAGAAACAAAGGGGACAAGTGGATGGCGTAGGGAAGGTGTAAATATGTCCAATGAGTTATGCTTGACTTCAAATGTATCCCTCTAGTAACTACCAATATTAGGTGTGATTCTTCTCCATGTTATTCTACACCACATTCAGTTAACCTCGTATATAGCACTAAGGTATTTTCACATGTGTACCAACTTGGAATGCAAGTCTACCCAACATTTTTAAGCTACTTTCGATTTTTGCAAAAAATGAAAGTAGATTTATGAGATCTAAACGGGCCAAATTCCGTGCGTCTATTTGTGTGTGTATGTGTGTATGTATTTCCCCTGCCATCAATTCAAACATGACGAAACTGAGCTGAACCAAATTTGGTACAAAGGTAGCATTAGCAAAGGACACTTCAGTTCTATGTTTTATATCGCCACCATCTTAACAAAAGAAAAAATGATGGCCATCCAAATGTTCAAAACTTAATCAAACTACGAATACGACTAAACTAACCTTCCTATCTCTACTAAATGTTGCGAAAATATACCTTCATGTGGGAAGCGGCTTTTAAAAATCAAAGTGTACTCCGTAGAGGCCATGGAGGCCCTGGGAGTAGTGGAAGGTAGAGGCTTCAGCTTTTTGTGACATCGGCACTACTAATATAAAAGTAGATGGGATGGAGTTGTCAGCTACATGCCCGGCCGTCTTTGCTCCCAGGAATTACCCTGGTACTCATTTCTGGTGTAGGCTGAGTGAACCCCAGGGCCATTTGCGTTTCCGAAAGTGGTAGTTTTGTTTCTAAAATCCACTACCTGGGTGGGGATCGAACCCACTCCCTTTCAGTTAGAAGCTCAGCGCCTCTACCGACTGCGTCACGCAGCCCCCGGGAAGCGGAGTTTGCCCAAACTAAAAGGTCATCAACCAAATAACTTCAAATGGTGGCCGTGTGAATCATGCAAGCATTATAGGCATGATCCAAAAAGGCCTGGTTTCACCAATTCCGCTTATCAAACTGAGGGTGGTTTAAACTGTCCTCAAGAACTTGACCCGTGGGATATTATAATTTTATTTATAGTTCAAGATTATACTGTAGCAGTGACTTAAGACTCTTAGGACTAGCGGCCATGCCATGCCGTGCAACGAGCACATACAACTCACACGTCAAACTGGCAGCTATTGTTTGCTGTCTGGTCCGTAATTCAGTAGCTTCAAATTCTTTTATGGAATGTATTGAAAGAAATAATATAAATTTAGTATGAAATGGTTTATAATAAGAGCAAAATACGCTGATAAAATCGTTTATTTCAAGGCTTTATATGCCAGGCAGTTATATCCGAGCTGTTGATAACATTCCTCTAGCAATGGTCCGATTTCGCCATGGGGTTAGAGTGGCAGGGCTGGGATTCGAATCCTAGCAGCGTGTTTTTACTTACTTTTTATATTTATTGTTATAGAGCTACTCAGACTATATAATATTAAGCATATGTAGCGTGTATCTTGCAATGGAAAATATTATATACAGTATACTTACAGTATCACCTATTTCAACATGCTAGCGCAGCGATTTCCATTCGTAGTCCTTGATTCGCGGTAGGGTCAACTACAGCCAAAATATATTCTGCCACGTAAACCAAATGACATTATTTATATTATTAGTAGGTAATGTATATTTTGTCCAAAAGGCAGGTGTAGGAATCCTTAGCCAATGAACTAGCTTCTTTGTTGTGGAATCTTGCAATAAAACGGGCTGTGTAATTCGTGTTTATTTCGCATTAGGAAATGCGCACAATATGTAATTATACGGGTAAAGAAAAACAAATATAATAAAATACAGATTAACTGAAAGTTTTATATATTCGTACCCTGGTTATGGGTGAAAGCCAAACTCGATTTAAGTACCACATTGAGTTATGAAGTCAATAATGAATTCAGGAAGTACCGTAATGATTAGAAATTAAGAAAATCTTTAGCATTGTATAATGTACAATACAGGGGCAGATGACTTCACTGGCCCGCCCATTAAAACATAAATATATCAATCAACCAACATATAATACACCACGTTGTATTTCAGCAAGCTATAAGGTGCGTTCAAAAAGTAATGAGCCGGAGGCTGTAATGCGCAAACCGGTGACGACATCGGCTAATCGTCGCATGTGTAACGACGTGTGGTTCCGACCAAAGCGTGGAAGGTCACAGTCCGTCGCTAGAGGCCACGCGTGCACGTCACGTGACGATACAAAGCCAGCAGCAGCATGCATCAATCGTCCAACCAAGACCAAGACAGTAGGCCATTCGATATGCTTCCTGGTGTGGTTGAAGACTGTGGGGCACCCATTGGGCACACGTTTTCCGCTAGTGCAGTCGTTCCTTCATGATGGTCTGCACAATTCCGACGCTCAATCCGACCACGGCGGCTATGGCGTTCACTGTCACTCGGCGGTCCTGGGTAATGAGTGCATCAATCAGCTGGACGTTGTCATCGGTAATGCAGGGGGGTGCCCCAGACCGGGCATCATCGGCTTACGACACCCGTCCTTCCCTGAAGCACTTGTGCCACGCCTTGACCCTTGCAATGTACATGCAGTGTTCGCCGTACACGTGTGATATTCGTCGATGAATGTCCATTCCCCCTACTACTTTCGCTGTCAGAAACCGAACAACACCTATTTGATCTTAGTTTGACGCCTCCATGTCACTGTTTGCAATGCGACTGTCAGCGGTGGACGATTGATGCATGCTGCTGCTCACTTTGTATCGTCACGTGACGTGCACGCGTGCCCTCTAGCGACGGGCTGTGACCTTCCAGGCTCTGGTCGGAACCACATCTCGCTACACACGCCACGATTAGCCGATGTCGTCACCGGTTTGCGCATTACAGCCTCCGGCTCGTTACTTTTTGAACGCACCTTATACTATAACTAACATTTAATTACACTCCTTGATAAGGACAATGAGTTATAGCTATAACCATAAATTTAGAAGAAAGTAGGCTATATATCATTTACTGAACATCTTGTTTCTGCTTAACGTCGCTTGAATTGCTGTACTTTATAAGCTACCTTCCATTTGGATATAACAACTGGTGCGCGCAAGAACAATAAACCCACACACACACACATATTGATAGCTCGAGTTATGTTGTTCATTTATGGGTTTGCGATATTGTGGTCATTTAGATCCATAAACATGGGTGTGTAGTAGCGAGTGTATTCGTAACTGAGACTAGGATTGGGAAGGAGGCAGGCGTGGCTTTATGTTAGGAACCATCTCGGCATTTGCCTGGATTAGAAGTGGAAAACCAAGGAAAACCTCTTCCAGGATGTCTGAGGTAGGAATCAAATCCACCTCATCTCAGTTCTGCCTCGCGAAGCTGAGTGTAGCCTACCCCGTTCCAGCCCTAAGCCTAGAATAAATAAAGTGTCTTAACAGGGCTGGAAATTGAACCCGGATCTCTGGGGTGACAGCAAGGATTGTTAGCAACTGGGCCAAGAAAGTGGTCCTAGAGTTACGAAAATATCAAGGGTTTAGTAAAAGACTTTTTTTCAGTTGGTCAACTCATTAATGTGCCCAATTAAATTCACCGGCGTATAACACTAATCGACTCACACCTACTAACCAGGAAAGAATAATCTGGATTAAATATACGCTGATTGTACAATTGTCGAAAAGGGAATGTAGAAATTGGTGACTATATTGCTTATATCATAGTTTGCTACAATTTGCGGATGGAGTGTGTTGCTCGCGTGTGAGGAAGAAGTGACTTGTAAGGCATGTCCAATCCATCTCTAGAGCGCGTGTGATCTCGGCCAAGCTTCCAGCTTCGCACTGGCGTGTTTCTCCGCTGAAGTGGAGAAGAGATGACCTCGTTATGAATTTAGAATGAGAATTGTGGGGCTAGCTAGGAGACGCAATAAAGGGCTTTTAAAGCTAGCGTAGTTTCTGGCCGACCCTGTTAGACGGGTCCATCTCATACTCAATGATGTAGACCAGGTGGCCAATAATAGGATTAATAATGATAAATAATGATATAAAATGCTATTAATGGCATGCGGTCTCTGGAGCATCCTGGTACAGGTCGTTGAAGTTCTTGCCCTAGGTGACCTGCGCTTCATGATGGGATTTTTTTTAGCGTATGGCTTTTAGTGCCGGGAGTGTCCGAGGACATGTTCGGCTCGCCATTTTGTAGCTGCTTCGAGACGGACACCTAATGGGTGAGCTACAAGTACCGTTGGTTAGGAAAGTTGCAATGTAAGGACGAGGAGTTGGAAGGTAGCGGCTGTGGCCTATAGTTAGTGACCAACCCCGGCATTTGCCTGGAAGGAAGATGGGAAACCACAGAAGACCATCTTCAAGGTTGCCGGCGGGGGGATTCGAACCTCCTCGCCTCCCGGATGTGAGCGACTGCCAGCAGTCATGCTGTAACGACTACGGCTAACTCACCCGATATGATGGGATGAAATGAATGAGTAAGACTTCACACGGAAATTACCTACCAGAAGTTAAAAATCCCGATCCATCGGGGACTCGACCCCGGCGCTCTTCGGATCAAAGGTTAGCGTCCTAGCCACGAAGCCTTAAGTGTTCAGTTACTGAAAGTAGTGTCTCAGTAGAGACAATGTGCTTTGCAACGAAGCGTCTTTACTTCTAAAATTTAGCTTCACTCCAGTGACCTACACGAGAGGTTCAGTTTGCAACGAAGCTTCCTTACTCTTATGTACGAGCTTTATCCCAGTGGCTTAAAAGAGAGAATGTGTTTTCCAATTATGCTTCTTTACTCTTATAAATGAGCTTTATCCCAGTCGCTTAAAGGAGAGAATGTGTTTTCCAATTATGCATCTTAACTCTTTTAAATGAGATTTATCCCAGCCGCCTAAAGGAGAGAATGTGTTTCCAATTATACTTCTTAACACTTATAAATGAACTTTATCCCAGTGACTTAAGGGAGAGAATGTGTTTTCCAATTATACTTCTTAACTTTTATAAATGAACTTTATCCCAGTGACTTAAAGGAGAGAATGTGTTTTCCAATTATGCTTCTAAACGTTTGTAAATGAGCTTTGTCCCAGTCGCTTAAAGGAAAGAATGTGTTTAAAATTATGCTTCTTAACACATATAAATGAGCTTTATCCCAGTCGCTTCAAGGAGAGAATGTGTTTTCCAATTATCCTTCTTAACACTTATTAATGAACTTTATCCCAGTGACTTAAAGGAGAGAATGTGTTTTCCAATTATGCTTCTTAACTTTTATAAATGAGCTTTATCCCAGTCGCCTAAAGGAGAGAATTTGTTTTCCAATTATACTTCTTAACTTTTATAAATGAACTTTATCCCATTGACTTAAAGGAGATAATGTGTTTTCCAATTATGCTTCTTAACTCTTATAAATGAGCTTTATCCCAGTCGCTTAAAGGAGAGAATGAATGTTCCAATTATGCTTCTTTACTCTTAAAAATGAGTTTATCCCAGTCGCCTAGAGGAGAGAATGTGTTTTCCAATTATGCGTCTTTACGCTTATAAATGCGCTTGATCCCAGCTGCTTAAAGGAGAGAATGTATTTTGCAACGAAGCTCCTTTGCTCTTAAAAGGAGTTTCATTCCAGTGATTTAAAGGAGAGTTAATGTTTTGCAGCGAAGCTCCTTTGCTCTTAAAATGATCATCGCCGTAGTTACAGAATAGAGATAACGTGTTTTACACGCAACTGGTAGAGGGAGCTTGTTTTGAACACCACGATATTCAGGTCACAGCAAGGAAAACATACCAAGAAACAGAACGATATTGCCAGTGCTATTCTGGAGACAAGATTATCGCTTCTTCGATACGGTGGCTACGACAAACAGAAAAGCAATAAACAAAACTGCGGTAGCCTATATCAAGCGAAACGACGCTTGAACATTCCTCTCTTTACATACATATCTCTAACCATAGTTTCTAGGAGGACGGGGAGTAACGCTATCAAAAATATTGACAACTCCGCACTGATATTGGCCTGGGCTAGCGTTCTTTTGAAGTGTGATGTAGTCTTTACAAAGTGTAGCCATAAAGTCCATCGTCTGAACACTGTTTGAATTTAAAAGAGCAAGGAATTCCAATTGAAGCGGGATTGTCACAAATTTCTAGTTGAAGACCCGGTGGTGTAGCGGCTGTCCTGGTGGTCGCCTCCTTCCCAATCCTTACCTCGATTGTAAACACACACATCAGAATAACACAGGTTATCAGACAAAATTCCACACTCAGCCAAGTACACGGGGTAAATCGCCATGATCTCCAAACCCCTCAGATGAAATAACAACAACAGATTTCATATATTCGGAATAGTTCAATATAAACATAACATTTACTCAGTGAGTAGTTCGAAATTTCAATCTATTTTATAAAACCAATGGACATTTATCGCACCTCTTTGAAGAGCAACAAAGGATCTCAGTAGTCATATTATTTAGATGATGATGATGATTATTATTATTATTATTAGAAGGGCGGCTTTCTTAACCTCGGTTCTTGGAAATAATCAACGAATCTTGTAGTAGCAACA
This sequence comes from Meconema thalassinum, assembly GCA_946902985.2. Lineage (NCBI taxonomy): Eukaryota > Metazoa > Arthropoda > Insecta > Orthoptera > Tettigoniidae > Meconema > Meconema thalassinum. The sequence goes on from OX336389.2 coordinate 1,072,811,365, forward strand.
GGCGCGTATGCTAGAGGGTCACTGCGCATTTTCCCCACTATTACTACTAACACTACCAACGTCACACTCGATTTTGAGCTGAGTTTCAGGCATATAAACATACCTGTTTAATTGATTCTCCTGTCAAGTGTGAGTTGCGTAGTGTAATTCGCTTTCTTCTTGCAGGAAGAAATAATACAGCAGAAACTCACCAAGGAATGAGGTCTTGTCAATCATGACAACGCCCGTCCTCAATATGCTGTTGTAACCCAACAGCTTCTTCAGCAATTTCAATGGGAAGTCCTCACACCCAGCGTATTACCCAAACTTAGCAACAAATGACTTCCTCTTCTGATCTCTTATGAACCGATACTGTACGACTCGTAGTGTCTGCCTTAGATTTTAACCGCTCATCATTAATCCCACTTCGTAAGTCAGATTCAAACCAGCACTCTTGTGATCATGATCTAGACACTCTACCACTTATCCAACGAGGGGTATGATTCCTAGAGCCGCTGTACGTGGTGGCATTTGCTCAAAGAGACTTCGGATGTCTTTCTGGGAATATGTCTACCAGTCTGGTGCTATGCAAGTCTACAGATCATTGTTACTGGTTCCTGGATGACTCCCATAGACAAACCATCTACTGAGCATAGTCCATATGCCATACCTGGTGAATGGGCAGATCACGGAAGAGGCTCACAGCTGTTCTTCAAGAAACACTTGAACATTCCTGGAAAAATGTGGAAAATAGCACCAGGAATGCCCTGATGAAGGGAAATGGCTTCTGTTTCTATACTTTTTCTGATAAACGCGTTGCTAGTGGATTAACCTCTACACGTAGTAGCTGAGATAGTTAATGATAATGGGCCCTTAACCTATCAAGCCTGCTGTTCAACCAGTATAATCGCTCACATGGATGTCACGCAGCGCATATGTTACTATCATCAATGTAGTTCAATGAACCTCTACAGGTAGTGGTATTATTTCGGAAGCACGATATGTTGCATATCTTCACTGTGTATGTGTGCGAGTGTTGACGAGTCCATTGTAGCCTGAGACGTCGATGGTCCATGATAAGGGAACCATCGCAAGGAAATGAGTTTAATCAGTCCCCTGAGAACAGTGGAAATAGACAATGCCGCACATGTTGCAATTCCCCACCGTTGTGGTAACACTTTTGATGAAGCTGAACGGTCATTTAGAGCCATATGAAAGAGATATCTTACATTACGGGATGTCACATTTCCTGGCCCACTGCCGGATTTTCTATGCGTCCGGTTCTCTTTTGTTTATCATCTCAACACGTGCAGAACAGTCTTGGCGTTATATTCCAAATAAGCAGAAATGTTGAAGTACGATAATCCATCATAATGCAGGCAGTTCAGTGGGCGGAGTCCAAACTCGTGTTTTCAATTTTGCAGCCCATTTACGTCAATAAAGTATAATGAGACCTGTAAGAAGGTTTACCTTGTTGTGAGGGGCTCCTTACCAGCTCCTTACTTAAACGACTAAGACGACAGTTCAGATGGCATTCCTGGGCCGAGGAACCCACAAAATCACTCTGCTATTCTAATCATTGCCAATCTTCATATTTCCTGTACATTGCACGTGAGTACAACTTTGCTTTGTGGTATCGCAATTTTTATGAACAGAAGTGCAATTGTATTCACGGAAAGCGGCTTCCAACTGCGTGAATTGGAATTGAAGTTCTATGTCGAATGAGCTGAGCAACATTCAACAAGAGGACAGGAAATCAAATTCCGATGATCTTGAGTAACATTTTCGTCAGGTTAATCCCGCACTCACACCAGGCAAGGAGGAGACTGTACAGTGATTCAACTCCCGGGACATATTTCCAGTTTCCGGGAAAGGTAATCACAGTTACATGCCCGAAGAGATACATGGGTAACACAGATACATACACACATAGCAAAGTTCCCATGGCTTATTACAGCGTTATTGCTAATCCCTGAAGGAAGCATCAGGCATTATGAGCAGACTCGGAGACAATGATGAGTGGATCAACTTTAGATCATGATCACAATTGGGATCACCATACTCATCGGTGAAACAAATACAGGGAATCCCTAAGCGAAGTGGCCAGGCACCTTCCCCATTTTAGTTCAACAGAAATATACATGTACAAGCATCTGGAGAATGACTCTAATCTGCTTGTGCGAAAATATGCTGACCTTTATCACCCTACAAAGACTATCGCAGGTAACAATCATTTGTGTTGACAACTTTCAAAAACCACCTTAAGGATTGACTTGGCAAACAGCCCGAATTCCACCAAGACCAAGCTCTTCAAGTATCTATGTTTCTTCGTGAGTTATCGATCAACGCTAAAGTAGAAGATTGTTGAAACATTGTTGACTCCAGAGACAATAGCAAACAATCCAGGAGCTCACAAATAGTAAGACATGGGTTGGAAACCAAGGGACAGCATTGCTTCCACTTACTGTTTTTATTTGATATCCAGTCGACCTTCCTTAGTCAACTCTTATTTTCTACCGACCCCAATGGTTTTAGAGTATCCGAGGCATAGGGTGTTTCCCGGTATCTACTGTAATTTACAGATACCTTCTTTCTTCGTAGTGTTAGCCTCTTTCCTTCCTTCTACCCTCATTAGTGGGAAATGGAATACATCTACGGTTGTCCATTGGTTATCACACAAGGTGACTAAAATGCAGGATTTGTGTAGCCCATCACGCATGGTTACACCTTAGATAACACTAAGTGATCTACACTTTCAGAAGCTCACGGCAATCCCTTTTTTCAGCAAGATTGAGGTCGGCCCACTCCTCTTACCTTTTATGGCTTCCATAGTCCTGAAACTCTCAGTTCTCATGCATCGAGATTATTCCTTCATATCAGATTTGTTGTCTTATTTATTTATTTATTGCGTATTTCTAATTCTGTTATACAGTACTGGGTGTAAATGAAAAGTTTTTAAGCCATTCTTGAAGTGTTGCCTATACAATCTGTCATTCGTAGCTCTTCAGTCGGTCAACACGAATTTGCCTAATGACTGGGCGGTGTACAAAGTATAAAATATGAACAAGCTGGGCGACAAGAAAACGTATGTGTGGCGATAGCTCTACGTGATACGTAAACATATACAAATATTATTATAATGCATGGTACTGTTTGTTAATTTTATTTATTTATTATATTGTGATATTCTAAATTGTATACACGTGTATATATAGTCTACCATTACTCACGTAATTCACAAAACCTAAAGACAAAACAAACCAACCGTATAACGAGATTCAAATTGCGAATCGTATTATAAACACCAAAAGCACGCTCCACTCGTAGTTTGAAATTTATTAGTGCATAATTTAAACCTCAACACAGTGATCGGGATCTGATGATGGCCGCTTGAAGGTCGAAACGCGTAATCCTAAATTGCCCCATTATAATAGCGATAATGAAATAATATATATAATTCCTTCCAGTGGTGTTACTGTATTTATACCCGGTGGCCCATTTGCTCCGTGCAATCTACTTATGTGTCCCGCATGTACGGGTGATGAACGGGAGGTCTAATAACTGAATTGCTAAGGGGTAACCTAACATGCAAGCCGGTTACGTCAGATTGCCAAGAGATAACCACCAGACAGCCGCACGCTGCATGTTCCTCAGTACTCCCGTCTAATGCGCCCCTTAGCGGTATGAGGTCTCGCTGGCGAGCGTAGACGGCAGACGTCTATCTGGAAACAACAGTGCTTACCGTCTACGAGCTTCAACGGCATTACGACCACCTTCTCCATAGATTAGTGTAATGTCCGTGTACTCATCGATGCTGAATACACCAGCCATCTTCATGTTGTTGTACCACATATGAGTCTATTACGCTCTCAAATGCGAGGTTCCAAAAGACAATGGGGTGCATTACACGGGTAGCGCTGAGGAACATGCAGCTAGCGGCCGTCTGGTTTTTATTCCTTCGTATTCTGACGTAATCGGCCTGCGTTCAGTGTGACACCTGTGGAAATCAGTTAACAGACATCCCATGCGGCATTAATGTATGCGAGACACCTAAAACTAGATTGCACGGGGCAAACGGGCCACCTGGGATATCTTATACTTTGTACCCCGTCGACTCATTGGACAAATTCGTGTTGACCGACTGAAAATGAATGAAAATCCACAGCCTGCTTCCAGTCTCCGACCGGGTCAGGAATGGAATGAATGAAGCCCCCATCTAGCGGCGAGGATATGAACTGTACCGGCTGCCGAGGCCTGACGCACTCCTCTGGGGCAATGATTAAATGAATGACAGATGAAATGAAATGATAGTGGAGAGTGTTGCTGGAATGAAATTTTGACAGGGAAAACCGGAGTACCCGGAGAAAAACCTGTCTGCCTCCGTTTTGTCCAGCACAGATCTCACATGGAGTGACCGGGATTTGAACCACGGACCCAGCGGTGAGAGGCCGGCGTGCTGCCGCCTAAGCCACGGAGGCTCACGTTGACCGACTGCAGAGTTACAAATGACAGTAGGCTACTGGGTGCTCACCAGCCCCTTGTTATTTAGTTTTATGAAACCCAACCAACGTTACATTTCTCCTTAAGGTCGATATTGTCTTCATCCTGCCTGTGTGTCAGAAATGTAAATTGAGCCATGGAACTATCAAATGCACAATTTCCCTTCCAGTCTTACGGACCATTTTATTATACAAACACGCGATGTATTGCTCCCTGAAATAACACATGCACCAATAATACAATCGAATTAGGTTGAACCACGTGATCTGCAATGGTAGAGTTAAATGATCTCCGTAGGCCGTAATTGAGAACTATGGCGCGAATATTAACTGTCAATGTGGAAGGGCCGCGGTTTAGTACCACACTTCTAGCGAGTATCATGTAAGTTGAGTTCATGGCCCTATGACTACTTGGATACCATGCTAGGCTTTGGCCTGAAGTGTCCAGGGTTCGATTCCTTGCTGGACCAGGGTGATTTTATTATCCTATAGTTAACTCCCCTGAACTGGATGTGTGTGACGTCTTCATAAAAGAAAGAACAAAATTAAAATGTAAAACCAGAAAGGTAAATAAAATAAAGTAAAAAAGAAACAAGTCGCCTCCGTAGCATAGCGGTCAGCATGGTTAGCTGCCGCCCCGGAGGTCCTGGGTTCGATACCCGGCTCTGCCACGAAATTCGAAAAGTGGTATGAGGACTGGAACGGAGTCTACTCAGCCTCGAGTGTACCAAATGAGTAGAGGGGGTTTGATTCCTACCTCAGCCATCCTCGAAGTGGTTTTCCATGGTTTCCCACTTCGTCTTAGGGCAAATGCCGGGATGGTAACTACTGTAAGGCCACGGTCACCTCCTTCCCTCTTCCTTGCCTATCCATCCCAATCTTCCCCTCCCTTCCCAACCCTCATGAGGCCCCTGTTCGCTTTGCAGGTGAGGCCGCCTGGGCGAAGTGCTGATCACAACTCCCCAGTTGTATCCAACCCGACCTGATGTTCCAAGCTCCAGGACACTGCCCGTAGCGGCGGTAGCAGTGAGTTCCCTCACTGGGTCCATGGGAGCCACCAACCTAGAGGGTAAACCGACTAAAAAAACACTAAAAACATTAAAAATATTGATAGTAAATGTGTATCAGTAGTGTATTGGTTCAAACCCAAGCTTAAGCAATTATTTTTGAAAGGCAGCTCGAAACCCATTGTAATGGGACAAGGGGCAATAATATAAAGACACATTTCTCTCAACAAAATTATAAGATCACCTCGCGGCGCAGTGGATAGCATAATTTGCTGTCACCTTTAAGGTGAGGGTTTTATTCTGTTACTTAGGACTGAAATTATGTACTGGATTCGATTCCCACCTGAGGTATCCTGGAAGTGATTTTCCGTGGTTTCCCACGTTCACTCCAGGCAAGTGCTGGGAGGGTATCTAAATACAATCAACTGCCAATTACAAATGCATACCCTAATACAGCCATCACAATAATACCAGTCTGGGAGTATAGCCTGTTTCCTGGCAGCGTGGCTCGGTATCAGTAGCGATTCGTCAATTAGCCATCTTACGTACTAGCACATAGGGACTCTGTTCGCAATCCTAATAAACACTTTCTGTAAAAATGTATGGTAGTGCTATTCACAGCTGTGGTCGTGTTAAGAATATATTAAAGTTAACATCATCGAAATAACGTTGGCAATAATGATTGATATCTGCACTCTCGAACTTGAACTCGACGGTAGAATTGTACTAAGGCAAAATAGGATCAGATACCAATGATTTAGGTAACTTGTGATGTTCGAGTTCGTTGGGTTGCACGTAGATCCAAAATAATAATGATAATAATAATAATAATAATAATAATAATATTAATAATTAGGGGGCTGGTGGACCACCCTGCTTAAGTTTTAACATAAGTAGATACCGGTAGCAGTAGTAGTAGGGTTAATCATCTCATTATCACCCTCATAATTAGGGGTCAATAGCCTAGATGACAGGCCCATTAAATAAATAATTGTCATCATCAACATCATCAGCAGTAACGACAGAAAAGTAATTCTCCGCAGGAATTCCAGAAGCCCCATCTAGTTCAGTTTTAGGCAAGCCCGTCGTTGTTTGTGTCGGTTGGGTTGCAGCCAACTGGGTACGACGATCAAGGAAGCATTGTTCAGGCATTGCGAAATGAGCTGAAGATTATTAGAGCTGAAGATTGATGATGATGATAATTGTTGTTTTAAGGGGCCTAACATCTAGGTTATCCACCTCTAATGGTCTGGGTGATAGCGAAAATGACAGTCAAATGGAAATCATAACGAAAATTAAGTGAGACTGAAAATACTTACAAAATTGAACTCAGATTGAAACGACTCACAAAATGGAGAGTGGAAATACAAAAGGGAATTTAGAACAAAAATCTCACAAAAGGAATGGATTCAGAAACACGCAAAAAATTTACGTTAGGTTCAAAATACGTACAAAATGCAATGTAGAGTCGAAATACTTGCAAAATGCAATAGAAATTCATGATACTTAAGAATTGCAAATGAGATCGAAAATACGCACAAATGCAATTGAGATCCAAAATACTTACAAAATGCAATTGAAATTGAAAATACACAATGCAATTTACATTGAAAAAGGCCGGTTCAGATTTAAAATACTTACAAAGTGCAATTGAAATTCAAAATACTTACAAAATGCAATTGAAATTGAACATGCTTACAAAATGTATGGTAGATTCTAACTACTAATTTGGATTGACAATACTTATAAAATGCAATTTAGATTGAAAATACTAACAAAATGTAATTTAGATTCAATATACTCACAAAATGCAATTAACAATCAAAATAATTACAAAATGCCCAACATTCAAAACGCAATTTAGATTGAAAATGCTTGCAAAATGGGGTTTAGGTTGAAAATACTTACAAAATGCAATTGAAATTCACAATACTCACTAAAATGTCCTGATCCTACATTGAAAGACTTACTAAAAAGCAATTTTGATTGTCAACCCCTACAAAATGCAATTGAGGTTGAAAATATTTGCAAAATGCAATTTAGATCGAAAAGACTTACAAAATGCAACGTAGATTGAAAATACCTACAAAAAGGAGTGTAGATGCAAAGAATTCGCTAAAGGGAATTTGGATACACGGGGAGCCAATTAACAAAAACAGTGCGTGAATCTTAAAGAGAAAAGGAAATATAATGAAAAGAAAACGAGAGGTCTGACCCCTCGAAGAAGGAGGGATCAGGAAAGATGAGACAAGGGACAATTAAGGCGGGAAAGTGAAAGACTCCCTAGGCCTCGGACTCCCTAATACCGTCGGGGTCGGAAAAAGAACATGAGTTGACGAAGGGAGGTCGACAGGAAAGAAGGCGGAGAGGAGCCCGCCACAAGTAAGTGGAAGCAATGCCGGACTCAGCTGGGGTCCCATGGTCGCCAACCCACGTCCCAATAACAATAATGATAATAATAATAATAATAATAATAATAATAATAATGCTACCCCTTGTCATTCCATGATTCTCATTTCTACGTGCACGGGGATGACGTGTGATGAGTTTCTATGAAGTAATGGTTGTACAACCAGACGTCCTTCCTGAAGCCAACCTCATGAGAGGAGTTCCTTTGAGACAAAATGAATGAATATAAAAGAAATGGGACGTTCTCTTATTGATAGTACGAGAGCGTGATACTTGATAATGTCCAGATGTTGTTGTTCTTCTTCTTCTTCTTCAAGTCTTCAGTCTTTTGACTGGTTTGATGCAGCTCTCTATGCTTCCCTATCCTTAGCTGATCGTTCCATCTCTATATAGCTACCACACTCTACATCCGAGGCAATCTGTTTAACATATTCTAACCATGGTCTACCCCTAGAGTTCTTATCCTCGACTGTTCCTTCTGTAACTAAGTTTGCTATTCCTAAGTGCCTTAGTATACGAGGCACGTCCAGAGAGTAAGTTCCGTTTGGCAATAAAATTGAATTGTGTACAGATACAGAAAAATTATTTATTGCACAACATTCTACACCTCTTAAACTACTTTTCCACATAACTGCCGAACTTTTGCAGGCATTTGTCATAGCGTGGCACAGGTTTTTGGATACCTTCTTCATAGAAGTTTGCCGCCAACCGTAAACGAGAGTGAAGACTCCCCTGTAAGATATCCTACCGTTTGGCCACCACTGTTAGGCAAATTGCGTGCTTACCAGGAGAACTGCGTATGTTTAGGAGTTCTCCAGACCACATACGCAATTTTCCTAACAGTGGTGGCCAAACGGTAGGATATCTTACAGGGGAGTCTTCACTCTCGTTTACGGTCGGAGGCAAACTTCTATGAAGAAGGTATCCAAAAACTTGTGCCACGCTATGACAAATGCCTGCAAAAGTTCGGCAGTAATGTGGAAAAGTAGTTTAAGAGGTGTATAATGTTGTGCAATAAATAATTTTTCTGTATCTGTACACAATTTTATTTTATTACCAAACGGAACTTACTTTCTGGGCGTGCCTCGCCTATCCTACCAACCTATCTCTTCTCTTCATTAGCAGTCGCCAGAAACATCTCTCCTCTCCCACTCGTCTTAATACCACTTCATTCGTAACCCTATCTACCCATCTGATCTTCACCATCCTCCTGCAACACCGCATTTCAAACGCTTCAATTTTTCTCTATGCTGCTGCTCCAACAATCCAAGTTTCACTTCCATGGAGCGCCACGCTCCAGACAAAGGCCTTCAAAAATGACTCCATAATACCTAAGTCTATATTCGATGTCAACAGGTTTCTCTTCTGTAGAAATGCTGAGCCAACCTACTTTTTATATCCTCTTTGTTCGTCCATCACTGGTTATTTGCTTCGTAAGTAGCAGAAGTCTCGTACTGGCATAGTTCTGGTAGAGATAATAATATTCAACTAATAATAATAATATTAATCGCATGAACTGAGCTACATAGAGGAAATCTATTGAGGAGGTTCTAACGATCTACTTACCAATTTCGGAATGCCAGTAGTATTTGCCATTTAGCAGATAAACAGAAACTCTATTGGACTACTCGTGACTGAGATTCAATCACAATGTAAGTATTGTCACATAGATTATTGATAATAACAAAGAAATATCCTGACTAAAATAGAGCACTGCAAATAAAATGAAAATATCCACAGATTTATTTCCGCTTAATATTTACAATCAATAGCAATAAATCCTCATCCTACACTCAGAAGTTATGCGACTTTATTTCCTGAAGTGCAAAGATTTTTTTAATCATAAAATATGTTTAATGGAGACAAAGCCTCTTCTTGTCCTATCATTCGACACAGGAAAACTAACGGAGATCCCAATTTTATATTCTAATTATATTAACAACATTTTCACTGATTAGTTGATTCACCTCTCTTCATTTAAGTCCATTTGAGTAGGCGCTATCTAAGGGAATTAAAATAAAATATTTAATCAAATAAAGTGATTTTTCTCGTTCTCCTTCAAACCAAACCCATGTTGTTCACAATAGGGACGTTCATGACTATTTTCCAACTTTTTTCCAATGTTCCAATTAAATATTTACTTGAATTGATATTCTCTAAATTTTCTCATAGTATTATATTTTATGATTGAGTTTCATTTGACGCTCTTATTCATTTTCTACTTCAATTTTAACTCATTTTCATTAGATTAAATTAATGTCTTTAATAGCATTTACTAGAACATTACTCGTATTCACTTCATGATCTCACTCTAAGGAATGCTAAAAACTTCATCTGATAGAATTTTTAACTACTGACTTCCACAGCGGATTTCCACCTAAGCTCACACTATCCTAATGCTATTCCATGTTAAGCATGTGGTTATTGGTCCGTTATTATCTTAAAATACTCGGATTCATCGAGTTATAACAATCTCTTAATGGGCCAATAAAATCAAGACAACTCCTTAACATAGTCATATATTTTATCTGTACATTAGAGAATTTGAATGAGTTTTTAAGTGGTATGGATTCTCTCTTGAGGAAAGAATTCATGATGAAAATTATTATATGTAAAACAAAACAAAAAGTCGAATGAAGTCGGAAGAAATCAGAAATCCCTACGGATGTCAAATTGGCAGGTGAAAAGCTTAAAAAAAGTAGGAGACTTCCGATCCTTAGGAAGCAAAATAACCAGTGATGGACGAAGCAGAGAGGATATAAAAAGTACGCTACCACAGGCAAGGAAAGCATTTCTCCAGAAAAAGAATCTGTTTACATCGAATATAGATTTAGGTATTAGAAAGTCATTTTTGAAAGCCTCTGTCTGGAGCATGGCGCTCTATGGAAGTTAAACTGGGACTGTTGGCACAGCAGAAAAGAGGAGTATAGAAGTGTTTGAAATGTGGTGTTACAGGAGAATGATGAAGATCAGATGAGTAGATAGAGTAACAAAAGAAGTGGTATTAAGACGAGTAGGAATGAGAGATGTTTCTGGCGACTGCTTGTGAAGAGAAGAGATAGATTGATAGGAAACTAACTAAGACACCCAGAATTAGCAAACTTAGTTATGGGAGGAAGGGTCACAGATAAGAACTGAAAGGGAAGACCAAGGTTAGAATATTTTAAACAGATTGCCTCGGATGGAGGATGTGATAGCTATATAGGGATGAAATGATTAGTTCAGGACAGGGAGACATGGAGAGTTGCATCCCACCAGTCAAAAGACTGAAAAATCAAACAACAAAGCATACCAGAACTTTGTAACCAATGTAAATGACACTTGCACAAAGCACCCCGCAATGGCGTAACACGCAGTGCAATACGCTTGTAGAGCCAGGACCCCAAACGGTACCCGCTGACAGATCGACTAGGTATTGTTGTTGCTGATTCATTTAAGGGCTTTGCGACATCATGATAATATAGCCCCGTGTACCTGGATGAGGGTGATTTTTTTATAACCTGTGCAGTTATGATGTGTGTTCGAGTGTTTGTATTTGCAATTGCAGTAGGAGGTGGCCGTATCATAATTTAGGTATCATTACGTCATTTGCCAGGAGTGGAAGTGGAGGAAAATTATTCTAGGATAGTTAAGGTGATAATAGAACCCCAGGTCTTCTCAGCTCTGCCTCACGAGACTGAATGTAGGCGTTCCAGCCCTCAAACCATATATGAATTCATAGCAGAGCCGGGAATCGAACCCGGACTTCCGCATTGATAGCTACGCCACGAGCATCATTGGTTGACAGGGCATGGCTGCTAAATGAATGGGTGCAGAATGGATCATCCAACTTTAAATAAAACAGGGAACCGTTGTGGTTACATTTAAAAGTGGATGTGAACTAGCATTTTATCAATGACAACCACAAGCGCAACAAGTTTAATTTACAGAACCATCACTGAAAGGGAGGTTCAGAAAATCATTGACCACCTCGCGGTGTAGCAGCTAGCGTTCTTGGCTGTTGCCCCAAAGGTCCGGGCTTGATTCCCGGCTCTGCCAAGAAATTTAATTCCGGTCTAAAGGCTAAAACGGAGTACACATGGCTTTGTGACGCAAAACTGAGAAGAGCTGGGTTCGATTCCTACCTCAGCCAACCTGGAGGTGGACTTCGGTGGTTTCCCACTTCCACTCCAGGCAAATGCCAGGATGGTTCTTAACTTAAGGCCACGGCTTCTTCCTTCCCATACCTTTGAATAAATGAATATGGTGCTTAAATACTTGTTAAAATTTCCTACGAAAAAAAATGCTTATAAGCAGACATTTTATTTGAGAACAAAATGTGTATAACAGTGAAAATAAAATTAGAAACAGCAGTGACACTGATTGCTATATCTCGAAAAGGTAATGCGCATGTACGTTACTTCTTTACTCTTAAAACTAATAATAATAGTATTGGCTTTACGTCCCTTTTATCTACTGAGGCTTTTAGAGACGTCGGGATACTGGAATTTGGCACTAACTCAATTGACACGGCTACCTTGTATTTACGCAATCTAAAATGCCAACTGACGGCACGTGGATTTCATGCTGCAACCTTGGGTACAGCAGGCATAAACGTTACCACTGCGCCACGCAGCCAGTCACTGTTATAAGTTAGTAGTGGCATAACAGTTAGCGGATTTAGGTAGTAATGTCGTTACCTACTCGTTACAGCGAAAGTAACTATCACCAATAACGAAGTTAAAAGTAACATGTTACACCCCAACCATGGGAGAATGAAAATAATAGTGCTACAGCATAAATAGTGAAGAGAAATTGTTGTTAATGATCCATTTAGTGGCTTGCGAAATCGTGGTCATGTAGTCCCATGTACTTGGGTGTCTGGACATTTTCCCTGATAACCAGTATTATTGTGATGGCTGTATTAATAAGTGTATTTGTAACTAAACCTCAGATTGGGGAAGGAAGCGATCGTGGCCTTAATTTACGTACCATCAGGGCATTATTGTTATTATTATTATTATTATCATCATCATTATATTGTTATTATATTATTGTTGTTAGGTATTTATTATTGTAATTATTATTATTATTTATGTCATTATTATCATCATCTTTTATATACCAGTTGCGGTGGGCGAAAGCGCTAACGCACTACCTGGTGCCTCGCTGGCATCGGGAGAGCGTGGGTTCAAATCCGACCTTGGTGGTCCTGGAAATGGTTTTCGTGGTTTTCCATTTTCTCTACCAGGCAAATGCTAGGACGGTTCATTTCAACAGGGCCACGGCCGACTCCTTTCCCAAATCCCTTCCCTGAACTTTCCTTAATTAGACCTATGTAAGCGTTCGCCTGGGCGATCGATCTGTCACCATCCCCAGCTGTAAGTGCTGTTAAAGAGTGTTCACCTCCCAGACACTGTTCATACGATGGAAGAGGAGTGATATCTCGCAGAGTCCGAGTGTGGAGCCAAGCTGGGAGGATAACGAATTAAAAAATATTATTATCATTATTATTATTATTATTATTATTTTAATATTATTATTATTATTATTAATATTACTATTACTTAAGGTATAGCAAGCAAACGGTATCCTTAACTAACATAAAGTATCCAATTTATATGATGAATTTGTCACCACCTACCTTAATGTATTTTCTCTCTCGTCGGAGTGTGTTTCATAAAAAGTTCTTCGTTACCGTGATGTCATTGTGGGTGATCTCGTAATGTAAATTGACTTTGAACTCTTCCAGGTTTGAAGATTAATCCGCTAGACTGAGCTTGCCCTCCTTTGCGCATCCCGGAGGAAATGTCAAACCATGAGACTCGGAAGATCACAGGGCATTACTAATTAAGTTTTCCTAAATAAAATCATCCTAGAAGCCAGAATATGAACAGTAATAAGATGAGAACATCCAATAACCTTGATGGATATAGACACGGTGTAATTGAGTTGGTATGCCTCCGTCCGTTGCCTCTGAGCCCATATTGAAACTTCGGTCCCGAAAGCCCTGTATTATATTGTAACACTTAAGCTGAGCCCTAAACAGAAATCAAATTCTAATTTTACAAATAAATCCTTTTAGCTTACAGGGTGGGTGGAGTAAAATTCATGAACATACGATTCTCCAGGCCAAAAAGAAAACGAAATACGTAAACCTCATACAGATAAAGAGCTGTTGTTAAAGAGGAAACAGGAGGAAAGTACGCCGCTCTTGGCAACACTGTTTCCTACTGTTCACAAGACTGGAACGGCGGAGTATTATTCATGGCAATACCACCTGGTACTGTGCATAAGACCACAACGAGGAAGTGTTATTCATGGCAATACCACCTGGTACTGTGCCCAAGACCACAACGAGGAAGTGTTATTCATGGCAATACCACCTGGTACTGTGCATAAGACTGGAACGGGGAAGTGTCACTCATGGCAATACCACCTGGTACTGTGTACAAGATCGGAACGAGGAAGTGTTATTCATGCCAATACTACCTGGTACTGTGCACGAGACCGGAACGGGGAAGTGTCACTCTTGGCAATACCACTTGGTACTGTGTACAAGACCGGAACGAGGAAGTGTTATTCATTGCAATACCACCTGGTACTGAGTACAAGACCGGAACGAAGAAGTGTTATTCATGGCAATGTCACCTGATACTGTGCACAAGACCACAATGAGGAAGTGTTATTCATGGCAATACCACCTGGTACTGTGCACAAGACCACAACGAGGAAGTGTTATTCATGGCAATACCACCTAGTACTGTGCACAAGACCACAACGAGGAAGTGTTATTCATGGCAATACCACCTGGCACTGCGCACAAGACCGGAACGAGAAAGTGTTATTCATGGCAATACCACCTGGTACTGTGCCCAAGACCACAACGAGGAAGTGTTATTCATGGCAATACCACCTGGTACTGTGCCCAAGACCACAACGAGGAAGTGTTATTCATGGCAATACCACCTGGTACTGTGTACAAGACCGGAACGAGGAAGTGTTATTCATGGCAATACCACCTGGTATTGTGTACAAGACCGGAACGAGGAAGTGTTATTCATGGCAATACCACCTGATACTGTGCACAAGACCGGAACGAGGAAGTGTTGTTCATTGCAATACCACCTGGTACTGAGTACAAGACCGGAACGAAGAAGTGTTTTTCATGGCAGTACCGCCTGGTACTGTGCACAAAACCGTAACGAGGAAGTTTTATTCATGGCAATACCACCTGGTACTGTGTACAAGACTGGAACGAGGAAGTGTTATTCATGGCAATACCACCTGGTACTGTGCACAAGACCGGAATGAAGAAGTGTTATTCATGGCAATATCGCCTGGTATTGTGTACAAGACCGGAACGAGGAAGTGTTATTCATGGCAATACCACCTGGTACTGTGCACAAGACCGGAATGTGGAAGTGTTATTCATGGTAATACCGCCTGGTACTGTATATAAGACCGGAACGAGGAAGTGTTATTCATGGCAATACCACCTGGTACTGTGCACAAGACCGGAATGAGGAAGTGTTATTCATGGCAATACCGCCTCGTACTGTGTATAAGACCGGAACGGGGAAATGCCGCTGAATGACTCGGCAGTGACTGCCGGAAGAGATATTTTGTGGATGTAAACATCAAACACACACCAACATCTCGATAAACATAATCAAATTTACAAGTGACAGAGTTAGAGAATACAGATACCGGCGTTTAGCTCTGCACTTGACCTTGAGAGCTGAGTGGTTGGAAAGGGTTATAGAGCGGATTGGGGCACTTGCTGAATACTTCCCTTTCTAAGAACATTGACGCGCGTGATTGCAGTTTCTCACAATTAGACAGGGATACGTTCAGCGTGGCGAATGTTTTAAGCTGCGGCAGTATACCGGGGGAGTGGATGGGGCAGCGCAGTTCTAATTGCCGGTTCCTGTGCTATTGAATTATTTGATATTTTTAGCCTACTTTTCACATTTTGCAAAAATGAGGAAAAAGTAGACTTATGAGATCGATCCGGGAAAATGTGTGTCTGTCTGTCCTTCTGTCTGTCGGTCTGTCTGGCTGTGTGTGTGTGTCCCCCTATCAACTCCTAAACGGCTGCACCAATCAAAACCAAATTTAGTGTGAGTAACGATGTGCACCGGAATATCTCACGTCCATATTTGAAAATGATGTCAGTGCTACCAACTGCTGAAAAAACGCACTAGAAATGTGAGCTCCATGTTGGATATCTTGCAAGGTATGCATGGGAGCTATTCCAAAATTGGCACACATGTAGATAAGACTATTTCAGTTTAATTTCCAGGAGGCCAACCATGACAGTGTTGCCAAAATAATTTTAAGCTTTCTGATAGGTCCAATGTTTAAATGCATATAACTTCTACACTATCAATTGGATTTCAACCAAATTTTGTATGTAATATCTGTACATAAACAGATATGACTGAGCGTATTCTTAAGAGCCACCAGGGCTGCCAACTGTTAATAATTGCTCTGTTTATTTTTATCCAAATACCAATATATCAGAAAGTATGCAAGCCAACAGCTTTAAAATATGCACACGTATATTCTGACATTTTAGATTAATTTCGAGTAACTTATATACGTCAGTTCTACCAACATGATTATAAGCCTGCTGATACGACCAATTTTTAAATACATGTAACTTCTATGCTATCAGTTGGACTTCAACCAGATTTCGTATGTGCTATGTGTACCATAACAGATATGACTATAAGTATTGTTAAGAGCAATCAGGGCAGCCGACTGTTAATAAATGCTGTCTATATTTATTTTACACTAATATCAATATACCAGAAAGTATGCAAGCCAACAGCTCTATACTTTGCACACGTATAGCACCTGACATTCTAGATTAATTTGGAGTCATTAATATAAGGCAGTGCTGCCAACATGATTCTATGCCTGCTGATATGTCCAATTTTAAAATACATCTAACTTCTATACTAACAAATGGATTTCATCCAAAATTGGCACAAGACGATATCATAATATTTCAGATTATTTCTGACCAGCACACGCATGGTATTGTTGGCAACATGCCTTTACGCGTGCTGATAGATCCAGTGTCTAACTGCATGTAACGTCCATTGGACTTCAAACCAAATTTTGTATTCTGTACCTTAAGAGATTGAACTAAGGATATATTCAGTCGCCAGGGCTGCCAACTGTAGTGCTCTATTAGGCTACATTATACCAGGTATATTTTGAACTAATTAGATATTTCGATATTACCAACTTAATTTCGTCATTATTCTAGATAGGTTCATATACTGTAGAATAATCATTGGCATGAAAAGTAGGCTGTATAGTTCTTCACGGAACTTCTTGTTTTATTATCGAAGTATTCGATTGTTTGTACAAGTAGTGGAATTATTCATTCGGTTTAGAAATTATGCTTGGAAACGACTGAAGTATGAAGTTATTGCTGATATTTGATTTTTTCATCCAGTTGCAAACTGCAGAATTACTCAGGATACGTCGGAAGTGATGCAAGCAATCGAATGTTTCATTCGGTTTGTAATCTACTGTCTGGAAGCGATGGAAGTGTTAAGTATCCGTAACGGATAACATCCGATTGACCATTCACTCGCCTAAAAGCAACTGCAACTCACCCAATTTTATCGGGATTAATAATTGGTGTGATCACATAAGCTTATGATGATTATTATTATTATTATTATTATTATTATTATTATTTACATTCGGCCATCTAAGAACCGTGTCATTTCAACTGTTTCTTGTTGCATCGAGTTTAACATCCTCCCAGTACTTTCGCATTAGTTCTCGATGCTGTTGTTTCCTTTCTGCAGTCCACTGCTTGTCAGTTGCAAGCTTTGGCTTTTCTTGGAAACATCGGTGTGCTGTCAGTTTTTGTTTAAGGGTGGCACGTTCCCAAATATCGATGCCTGTAATTCCCACTTCTTGTAAATCTTTGTCCACCTCAGTGAACCAAGCTCCCTTGGTTTTCTTATTGAGGAAGTAGGTGAAAATTCTTTTTGTCAATCGTGCTGGGTTCATTCTTGTTATATGACAGTAAAAAGCAATTCTCCGTTTCCTCATGGTATCAGTTATTTTTTCCACATGGGTGTAAAATTCGTGGTTGTGCCGTCTCCAATATTCCCCATCTTCTTTTACCGGACCCAAGATTTTTCTTAGAATTTTTCTTTCCTTCACTTCCAGATTCTCTGTTAGTCCCTTGCGATGCATTGCAAGACACTCTGCATGATACAAAGCCTCTGGACGGATGACTGTTTGGTAGTGTCTTAACTTGGCATTTGCTGATATGGATTTCTTATTATTATTATTATTATTATTATTATTATTATTATTATTATTATTATTATTATTATTATTATTATTAACATTAGCTCGCCCCACGGTGTTGGAGTAGCGTGCCTGTCTCTCACCCGGATTCAATTCCTGTCATCATCAGGAATTCTAGAAACTGTCATGAGAAAAATAGCAGGGTGCAACCAGCCTCGTTAGGACAATTGAATAACTATCTGAAAGTGAGGCAGCGCGTCGGTCATGAAAACCAAGGTAAACGGCCGAGCAGACCCGACACCTTGACCACGCGGCACCCCGCAATTTATAGGCCGAAGGGCTAGGCAGCGGTCGCTTGTCAGACCAAGGCCCTTTATGATCTGTGGTGACAAGGGTTATTATTATTATTTAATAAGATAACACATAGTGATGATAAGAGTACACCCTCGATATATTTCGTAGGATTTTCTTCCATTCTCTCGCCAACAAAAGGAGATGGGTCTGCGACTAATAGCGATAGACCTTGAGGAACAGGGAACTGAGCTGCGAAATTGAAGTATATTCCTTTCGTACAGTATTGTCACGTTGTAGACAGAGTTTAGGAAATAAATTAATAGAATTTTGGAATCTTGTAGAGACGTATTCTCCGGACATTGTCATTGCAACTGAATCTTGGTTATATGAGGACATAAATAGTAGCGAAATAATTCAAGGGACCTATGAAATGTACAGAAGGGATCGGGGGAAGCGAGGTGGTGGGCTATTTATTTGTGTGCGCAAAAATATAGGTAGATTCTTAAAGTGGGCTGATATGGATCATGAAATGTGCACAAATCCCAGATGACTGGAAAAGAGCTACGGTAGTCCCAATATTTAAGGGAGGGAGCAGACTTGAATTGAGCAACTACAGGCCGGTTAGCCTTACGTCCATCGTTTGTAAACAGATGGGGCATCTCATTTGCGACTACTTGAGGGAACAGTGGGAAACACTATCATGGTTTAATGATAGGCAACATGGATTTCGGAAAGGTTACTCATGCGAGAGTCAGATGCTATCACTTTTTCAAGACATTAGCGAATCGTTAGACCATGGAGTTTCAGTCGACGCCGTGGTTATAGATTTTGCGAAGGCGTTTGATGTCGTGCCGCATGACATGCTACTCCATAAATTAGCTTCGACGAAGATTGATAGAAGAGTAATTTTATGGATCCAAGAATTTTTGACGGGTCGTTCACAGAAAGTGAAAGTCAAAGGCATATTTTCGGATGAAATTACCGTAACGTCGGGTATCCCTCAGGGCAGCGTAATCCGAACTTTGTTATTTTTGGCGTTTATAAATGACTTACCAAATGGGATTCGCAGTGACTGTCGATTTTTTGCGGATGATCGTGTAATATATCGAAAGATACATGACTCACAAGACAATGCAGTGCTTCAAGAGGACCTGAACCTGGTCTATAAGTGGGCGATTGAAAATAAAATGAAAATAAACACAAGAAAATGTAGTCTCTTAAAAATAGGGAAAGTGCGGAGGCAGGATTTTCAATATAACATTGGCTCGGAAATACTTGTAGAAGAAGATTCTTGCAAATATTTGGGCGTTCACGTAAGGAATGATATGAAATGGAGTAGTCATGTAGGATGTGTAGTTTCAAAAGCTTACAAATCCCTGCACTTTGTAATGAGGGTATTAAGAGGAAGTAGTACCTCTGCTAAAGAATTAGGCTATTTGTCACTTGTAAGACCTATTCTGGAATATGCCTCAGCGGTTTGTGATCCATATCAAGTAGGGCTCATCAATGAGTTGGAAATGGTACAAAGAAAGGCCGCTAGATTTGTGCTCAGTGACTTTAATCCCAGGAGCAGTGTGAGCCGTATGTTAAAGAAACTTGGGTGGGAATCACTGGAGGCTAGGAGGATGAAATCTAGACTCTGCGCTATGTACAACACGTATACAAATCAACCAGCATGGGGTGAGCTTAGCAAACGATTGGGAAAGACCACTTACATGGGTAGGAGCGATCATCCTTTCAAAGTTAAGGGCCGACCACAGCGAACAAATTATGGTAAATATTACTTCGTAAACCGTTCAGTTGATAACTGGAACTCTCTACCTGCCGCAGTCTTAGAGCCTTTTCCCAAACATATAGGTGTGTTTAAGAAAAGACAGACTATTTGTGTAAATACTCCAGTTTAATTGTTGTATAATTGTTATTGAATTGTTATGTATAATTATTTATTTGTTATGTATATCCAATTTGCCACCGGGAGACACACCCCCCATTGCAAATAAAAGAATGAATGAATGAATGAATGAATGAATTGTAATGGTAGGTTCTTTTACATGCCATAAATCTACGACATGGGTCTGCCAGCATTACTTCCCGTCCGAAGGAAGGCGTACTGGATAATTTTGACGCTCTTAGATATCTGACGACTTCGGCTGGGCATGCTAATTTTTATTTTATTTTATGTATTGCTGTGTAACATCTTCCACTCGGTTGCTGGATATTTTTGGGGGAGTTTTTTTATTTCATTTAGTCAATTTACCCTCTAGGTTGGTGGTTCCCACGGACTCAGCGAGGGAACTCACCACTACCGCCTCTATGGGCAGTGTCCTGGAGCCTGGAACATCTGGTCGGGAGGGATACAACTGGGGGGTGTGATCAGCACTTCGCCCAGGCCGCCTCACTGGCAAAGCGAACAGGGGCCTCATGAGGGATGGGAAGGGAAAGAAGATTGGGATGGATAGGCGAGGAAGAGGGGAGGAGGCGGCCGTGGCCTTACAGTAGATACTGCCCCCGTAAAATGAATTATAAGGGATGAAAATGGGAATAATACTTTTTTTTTCGAAGCCCATGATAAAATTTAACCAAGGAATATGATGGCTGGAACTTGGCAGAAACCAGTCGTGAGGCGACGTCGAGCTAGGAGGGAAATTCCGTCACGTGATAGTATTGCGCAATGGAAGTTTCGAAAAGCTTGGAATCGACCTAGCAACAGTGAATATTCCCAGGATTTGTTTAGATATTGTTATAAATTATCCCATTGGATATGAGCTTACAGCCAATAGGAAGAAGTTTTAGAGAAGACGGGAGTTCCAGCAACTAAATTTTTATGGATATTTAATTCATTTAAGCCCTTAAAGGATGAATTTACATATTGGAAAAGAGAAGAATATGATAATAAAATATTGGAAATATTTTATAAGTCAATAGCAGGTCGCTATTGGAAGAAATAAGCGATTTGCTAGAGCCCGCGCGAATTCGAGAGGGAACTCGAAAAGGCGGCTAAAATCGGTAGACTTGGAGGGGAGACGCTAAGCACCGAGGCTCTTGTGTATCTGAACGTCGAAGAGGTCAGACGTGTGAAAATGGAGTAGAAAGGAGTTCCGAGTGTTTCACCGGTCTAGTAGAAGGTGACTCGTGGAGACAAGGCTTGAGCGAGAGAGGAATCAGGAGACGACCGCGCCTTGAATGTTGCGAGGTTTACATTTACCGCATTAACTTCGGTCTGATCGACTTCAGAGAATTCATTTCAACTACGTATTGTAGCTGACTAGCAGATACTGTATATTGCAAACTTACAGAAGTTTGGAAGAATTATTTCAGCAATTATAAGCAGTTTTGTGAAGCGCGAGAAAAGTGTTTTTCTCCAGCGCGACACGACACTTTGTTCGATCGACTGCAGCTCAGGCAACAGCCACCCGTGAGTACGAGTGCGAATTACTATTGCTTGTGTGGAACTGTATTGCAACACTTAGGACGGAGATGTATTCCATAGTGAAGAACAATATTCAGTCTAGCATTATGAAGATTATTATGGACTAGATTATTATGTGCGCCAGGAGTATAGGCAGATAGAAGCAATATAGGCAGCGATGGAGCTTCGTTAGAGGAGACTGTTCGTGAATGTCTTCTTAGTGAGCAATCATGAGACTCAATGCAAAACTCCATTCTAGTGCATTCTGGTCAAACGTGAGCTCGACATTAACATCAGAGACTACAGAACGATGTTCAGATTCCATCTACATGAATGTTCGTTATACGAGTGAGGTCCAAGACTTTCTCTTCAAATGCATTTTGAAGTGGAAAGCAGAACTTTCGACGCTACTCACTGTTATAATGAGACTGTGCTGTGACGGAGATAGAAGAAGCATCAAGATTTTCAAGAGGTCCAGGGTTATCCCGGTCAAAATGAAGATGATGATTGGAGGCCCGCAGTTCGATTCCGGTCGGAGCTTGCTGTTTCCAGTGGGGGAATTCGTTCCTTTCCTGAGGTCACGAGTTCGTGGAGACGAACTAGGTTCCAGCCCAGATCTTTGGGAGATGTAACATCAGAGTATTTTGTTATACTCTATCTTGATCTTCTAGACTTCGAGACCAGGTAGCAGTGTTCACTAACCTTGTAGTTAGAGCTTGTATTGACATTTACTGAGCAAATCCTTTATCCATTTTTCGATACAGTATTTATGTACTCCATGTATAGCATTTTTATTCTTCGAATTTATTATAGTGATCGTCTAGCGATGCTATTATCTTCGTTTGTTAGGAATCCAGTTTCTGAACTGAGATTATTTACTTGTTCGAGGGACAAGATTTTGTCATTTCCTTTAAGGAACAGTAATTTATTTTCGACGTTCTTGTATTCATTTTGAATACAGGTGATAGACATTTTCGTCTATATTACCCATTAAATTAATTTTTATTATTTTAATTTGGGCATTTTATCCGTCGAGAAGAAACGTCAAGAAAGAAGATCTTGGTAGTGATATATTGTGAAATATCATGTCACATTGTGGAAAAGAAACATTTAATATGGACACGATTATTATCGTCAGAACTCATAGACATTCGTTCTGAATGAAGAGAATACGAATATGACTAACTGTATGTTTTTATTGAAGAAAGCTTTGAACTTTCAGTCATTTAATTTATCTGAAGCTAGAAACTTCTTGGAAGATTATTTATCATCCGACGTTAGGGCAGTTATCGTTTGATATCCTCGTCGAGATAGATTCTTGTTGGACACAAACACATAGATATGATGTTGTGATTAATTACCTACGAGGAGTAATATCATGTCACGTTGTAGACATAATATTCCTTCTTCGATTAAAATCGAACCCAGATGTGTGAAGATGAGATGTAGTATATTTATTAAATGTATGCACGACAGTTTATACTTATCAGAGTATCGTTTCAAGAGTATTAAGTGAGGAGGTTCAGTATCGTGAATTCCAGAGGTCGTTAAGATGTATAAATTATTAATATAACAATTGTTGTTATTGTTCATCAGACCAGCGATTGTGGTGACAACGCTGTGAAATTATGCCCTTTTGAAGGAATGCCAGGTTGATAGAAGTGGAGTTGATAACCCTTTGATAGTGGTTTTTTGTGTATTTCCGTATGTAGTTGGCATACGAGGTTATTGCAAAGGTGTGCTCCGCATTTTATAGTACAGTCATTGCGTGGGCATGACTAGTGTTGGCAAAGGCATTTAGACTGTGAGTAGAGAGCACTCCTTATTTTGTTATACACGACATGGAATTTAGATAGGACAGGAAGGTTCACGGTTGAAATTGGAACAGGAAATTGATGATGACAGCTGTTATGCTATATTTTTATCGAGATTATTAAACCAGACTTGTAACAGCATATGTTTCACCCTCAGTGGTCGAATGTATTCAACTTATTTTGACACCAGATCATATAGGAGAGACTAGTGGTGGTTATTTCTGGTGATGTAGAAGATATTAAAGATCACAGTTCACTGTATTAGACATAACTGCTAGATCAGAGCGCAGGCTCGACTGTATTGAGACGCTATTACTTTGGAAGGACTATAGCTGGTGCTATAAGCGTCATTATAAATTCTTTTAGTGTTAATCATTATTATTTATCAATCGAGTGTATAACGTGTTATGAATAGGAAGTTTTCGTTTGTTCAACGTAAAGATTAGAGTGTGAATGAGTATGTGATTGCTTGTGGTTTGTTTCTTGTTCAGTGCGAATGAAATGAACTCCATTGGGACGTCACAATGCGAGAGTGTGAATGTTAGTGTGTATAGAAGTTTTATGCCAGTAGCATGTAGGATTTGAGTGCAGTTCACGTATTTGTCTGAAGTGAATCTGCCTTCATTTAACACAGGTTTCATTGTTATGAAGAGCTCGTTTGTGGACCAGGCTGGAATAGCGGGGACTTCTTTAAAACTCGTTTCCAACCAAGGCCATAGCACGGGCAGGCCAAGCAAATGGGGAGAGATGTGGCGAACTGCCCGGCTCGCTCTTTTTCTTTTTTTTTAAACCAGTCAGACTGGGAATGTAGCGGTGAATGTTATGTCATCGGACACGTGGCAATGATCGCGTGCGCCGAGCGCCCATATGTGCTTGGGAACGTGCCAGAAGAATGTTAATATACCGAGGTGTGTAATTGTTGTACAGCTTGTTGTATAGACCCAAGCTACACCGAATTTTGTCATTATGTTGATAGAACGCGGTTCTGTCAGTGGCGTGAGAGTGGAGATGAACGAATGGGGGGGGGTATTTTATTTTGTAGTGTGAATGTTTAGCTTTAGTTTACTTTTGTTATTAAATTGTTTAGTCTTATTAGAAGCCGTGTTGTCGTGAATTATTTTAGATATAAGGAGATGCAACTGTGGAACCCATTTTAGGTCCAGAGAAGCTGACCACGAGATTCCCGAGATTAAGGTAGGTGTTTTACCTCGAGCTAAGTGTATTTTTCATGTAATTCACAGTTGTATTGTAATTTCCGCCACGTATATTCGCGAGGGTCTAGTTGGAGGTAGATCCTTGACTTGTATTTTGCGCCGGAGCAGTCAGGGTCTACGAATCCAGCCGTTGCTTCGGATATCTAACGGACCGCCTCTAGAATATACGGGGACAGTGCCATCCCGGCATTCGCCCGAAGACGAAGTGGGAAACCACGGAAAACCACCTCGAGGATGGCTGAGGTGGGAATCGAACCCCCTCCACTCATTTGGACCACCCGAGGCTGAGTAGACCCCGTACCAGTCCTCATACCACTTTTCAAATTTCGTGGCAGAGCCGGGAATCGAACCCAGGACCTCCGGGACGGCAGCTAACCATGCTGACCGCTATGCTACGGAGGCGACTTTGGAGGAGTGATTTTGTAAAATAAGACGGAAGTGGATCGGACAGAAGTGTGTAAGACGCACTGCCAGCTAGATCGCGATCCGATCCAGCTGGCAGTGGAACCATGTGGAATGTATATAGCATACGGGTTACTTCAAGGTTTGGAGGCGCCATTACAGATATTTCTACAATAAATCATCATGAACTGTCGTTCTTGGTGTAAAAATATTCATTAAATCATATTTGCTGAAAACAATTATGATATATTAAGAGTCTGTTTTTCAATCTCCGGATAAAAGTGATAGGCATCCACTCGCTAGTAACTTTCCTCAACACTTTCATACTGAACGGTAAACGTTCATGCGAACTCTGGTGTCAACTCATTGAATCACAAACCACATGTCTTCGTATCAGTATGTAAATGATGATATGCTTCTATGTGAATCATTGTAACTAGTCGGCAAAGCCGGTATTATGTTTCTGCACAATGGCCATTTAGATATTAACCCACATTGCGGTAATGCAGTGATCAATGTAATATATATCGATGATTTTATATGGCAACTGGGCTAGCCTTTCATAGACCACTATAGGCATTCCCTTTACTGTCAAGTAGGCGTATTCATACTAATTTAAAACTCAATTCCACACAGGAACATTATCGAAAAAAAGCAATATATTATTACCGGCACGTGAAAATGAGTACCTGTCTTGTACTCCAAATGTCTGTGATTGTAATGGCTGCGCGAGTAACATCTTGGTCTGCGATTCATGAGGTCGCAGGTTCCAACCCCAGTCCCGGCAATTATTTTTGCTACCGGATTATCGATTTAAACGATATATATGCGTCATTTTAACAGAATCTACATGAAATTACGATTTATCTAATTTTAATTATAATTGTTTGCACCAAGCAGGAGTTGGGAAATTCGATTGTATTGAACAGTATTTCTAGTAGTCTGTAGATAAGCTAGAGACTATGGTTTCATTTCTCCTCTTAATTTACAATATAATATGTGATGATTGTTCAAACAAGTGTGACAGTAGCATATCTCCAATTCAATATATACATTCATCATAGTACCAGTATGAGAACGGAGCGTAAATTAACATTTTAAGAATGTCCAAGCTGAGTAGAATACGAGTAGGATAACATGTCACATGACTTCACATATATTTCATCTCAATTTCATAGTAGGATAACATGTCAGATGTTACACATCATATGCGACTACTGTAAGGCAGTAAGGACTTGATTATTGTCTTCAGGTATTTGATGTGGTAGTTAAATAACAATCATTGATATAGATGAGGAAGGCGATGATAATGTTTACGAGGGGAAGATCTCCCTCCACCTCGTTACAGGTGTGATGTATGGCGACAATCATTTATTACAGTTTTACTACGTAATGTATATACAAAAATGTGCCAAATCAGGGAGAAAGATGCATCGTAGGATTAGTTGTAAGTAAGTAGTTATTTGTTTATTAGATATAGTTCATTGTTCCATTAGACTGCGGTGTGTGTGTCTGGTGGCAGTTGCATTGTTTATTAGATATAGCTCATTGTTTCATTGGACTGTGATGTGTGAGGGTGCATGTGAGTGTGCCTGGTGACAGACTGTTTTAGTGGTAGTATTTTGTTGTTGGTGGAACTTGAGTATTTTTTCGTTAGAAGAATTTTGGTATTTAATTGTTAGTAGAAGGTTAGTATTTTTGTTAATAGAATTGCTCTATTACTTTACTTATTCTGAAAGGGAATAGCAGCCTTTCAAAATAAATCAATTCTTTACTTGTCTTATAGACGGTTAAGATATTGATAATATAAGCCAACTAATGGCTACACTGCGTTCTGCTGCACGGCTGAAAGCAACGGGAGACTACAGCCGTAATGCTCTTCCCGAAGATATGCATCTCTCTATGCATAATTACTTGTGATGATGGCCTCCTCCCTTGTAAAATTCCAACCCGGAGGTATACTAGTCCCCCGTTCGGATCTCCGGGTGGGGAATACTCGAGAGGGGGTTAACATCACATAAGTGACAAAGAGGAAATCTGACATTCTACGGATCGGAGCATGAAATGTTGGAAGTCTGCTGGGAAGTGGAAGGTTAGAAAACTTAGAAAGGGAAATGGATAGGTTGAGGTTGGATTTGGTGGGTATTAGTGAAATGCGCTGGCAGGAAGAATAGGACTTATGGTCAGGGAACTATAGGGTCATTAGCACTAAATCAAACAATGGGCAAGCAGGGGTTGGTCGTATATTGATTAGGAAACTTGGACAGCGGGTGGAATATTATGAGCAATATAGTGAACAGATTATTGTAGCAAAAATCAATACAAAACCTTCGTGCACCACAGTGGTACAAGTCAATATGCCTACCAGTCAAGCTTATGATGAAGATGTTGAAAACGTCTACGAAGAAATAGATGAAATTCTGAGGTATATCAAGGGTGATGAAAATGTTATAGTATTGGGAGATTGGAATGCTGTGGTTGGAAAAGGAAGAGAAGGGAAGATAGTAGGAGATTTCGGATTAGTTGAAAGGAATGATCGTGGATGCAGGCTGATGGAATTCTGCACCAAGCATGAGTTGGTCATAGCTAACACCTTATTCAATAACCACGATAGAAGGATATTCACATGGATGAGACCAGGAGATACAGGGCGTTACTAAATCGACTTCATTATGGTCAAGCAGAGTTTTCGAAACCAGATTTTGGATTGTAAAACATATCCCGGTGCTGGCATAAACTCTGACCACAATCTGGTTGTTATGAAATGCAGATTAACGTTGAAGAAACTGAAAAAAAGTCAAAATCCAAAAAGGTGGGCAATAGACAGACTTAAAGAGAACGATGTAAACGAATTATTCAAGAAGAGTATAAAGGAAGGACTAATAAAAACCCTAAGGAAACTTCAATTACAGACGAATGGGCACTTTTGAAGAATGAAATAACAAAACATGCAGAAGAAAACATTGGTAGGAATGAAAGAATGGGTAGAAATTCGTGGATAGCTCAGGATATACTAGAATTGATGGATGAAAGGCGAAAACACAAGAATGTAAGAGATGAAAAGGGGAAAGCAGAATACCGACGTCTGAGAAATGAGGTTAACAAGAAGTGCAAGGAAGCGAAAGAAGAATGGTTGAAAGAGAAATGTGCAGGTATAGAAAATTGGCTGAAATTAGGAAAAGTAGACACAGCTTATCGAAGGATTACGAATACTTTTGGGGAGAAGAAGACTAAGTGCTGCAATATTAAGGACACAAATGGAAAGCCTCTAACAGATAAGGAAGAAAAGGTTGAGAGATGGAAAACTTACATAGAGTGTTTGTGAAAGGGAAAGGAGATTGAGAATCATGTAATGGAAAGGGAGGTGGAAATTGATGAGGATGCAAAAGGAGATTTAATATTGAGATCAGAATTTGACAGAGCATTGGAAGACTTAAGCAGGAACAAAGTACCAGGCATAGATGATATACCGATTGAGTTGCTACACTGCATAGGAGATGAAGGTCTGATCAGGTTATTTCACTTGGTGTGTACGATTTATGGGACAGGTGAGGTACCCTCTGATTTTAAGAAGAATGACGTGATCATCCCTATACCGAAGAAACTGGGAGCTGACAGATGTGAAGATTACCGTACAATCAGCTTGATTACTCATGCTTCAAAGTTCCTGTCAAGAATAATTTACAAGAGGATGGAAAGTCAGATAGAAACGGAGTTGGGTGAAGACCAGTTTGGTTTCAGGAGAAATGTAGGAACAAGGGAAGCTGTACTAAGTCTTAGGCTGATTTTGGAAGGTAGAATAAGGAAAGATAAGAGAACGTTCATGGCATTTGTAGACTAAGAAAAGGCTTTTGATATCGTTGATTGGACTAAATTGTTTGACATTTTGAAAACGATTGGAATAAAGTACAGGGATAGGAGGGTGATCTACAATCTATACAGAAACCAGACTGCAGTCATTCGTGCTGAAGGAAATGAGAGAGAACCTGGTATTCAGAAAGGTGTAAGGCAAGGCTGCAACTTATCACCCATACTTTTCAATATTTACATTGAACAAACAGTGAAGGAAATTGTAGAAAAATTTAAAGTGAAGATTCAGGGAGAAATAACTTCAACTCTAAGATTTGCCGATGACATAGTCATCTTGGCCGACACGCCTGAGGATTTGAATGAGTTTTTGAATGGTATGGACTCCGTCTTGAGGAAAGCATTCATGATGAAAATTAATAAATGTAAAACAAAAATATTGGAATGCAGCCGAAATAAATCAGAATTCTCTATGGACATCAAATTGGCAGGTGAAAAACTAAAAGAAGTAGGAGACTTCTGTTACTTAGGAAGCAAATTAACCAGTGATGGACGAAGCAAAGAGGATATAAAATGTAGGTTAGCTCATGCAAGGAAAGCATTTCTACAAAAAAAAGAATCTGTTGACATCGAATATAGATTTAGGTGTTAGGAAGTCATTTTTGAAGGCCTTTGTCTGGAGTGTGGCGCTCTATGGAAGTGAAACTTGGACTATTGATGCAGCAGAACAGAGGAAAATTGAAGCGTTTGAAATGTGGTGTTACAGGAGAATGATGAAGATCAGATGGGTAGACAGGGTTACAACCGAAGAGGTATTAAGACTACAGGGAGAGGAGAGATTTTTCTGGTGACTGCTAATGAAGAGAAGAGATAGGTTGGTAGGACACATACTAAAACACCCAGGAATAGCAAGCTTAGTTATGGAAGGAAGAGTCGAGGACAAGAAATGTAGGGGTAGACCATGGTTAGAATATGTTAAACAGATTGCCTCGGATCTAGGGTGTGGTAGCTATGTAGAGATGAAACGATTAGCTCAGGACAGGAAGGCATGGAGAGCTGCATCAAACCAGTCAAAAGACTGAAGACTCAAACAACAACAACAACAACTACGTAATGAGGAATGTTCATCGTCAACGTCAATGACAAGTAGGGCACTTTGCACTAACATAAAACACAAATCACTTATGACTCACATAATGCGGGTGAGCTGCTGGCCATAGTCCCCCAGCCGGTGCTACCGTCTACGCCTCCGAAGCAACTCGAATATATTATTTGACAGTGCCTAACACACCATGTGCACCAGATGAGATGACAAATGATAAACAGTTTACAAACGTAGAACGTATCAACGTGGATACCACCATAACTAGTTCCTACAGATTTACAAGGATATGGTGGTGCCAATGTCAAATAGCAATGAGTGCGTCTCCTTGTCTAGTGGCTAGGACTCCTGGCTGTCACCGCGGAGGTCCGGGTTGGATTCCCGGCTCCGACAAGGAATTCAATTCTGGTCTGAGGGCTGGAACAGGGTATACTCAGCCTCGTGCGACAAAACTGAGAAGAGGTGAGTTCGATCCCCACCTCATGTAGAGATTTGAAGCCATTCTTTCAGTGTTGCCTATACAAAATTGTCATTTGTAGCTCTTTGGTCGGTCAACACTATCGGGCCCAATGAATGGGCGGGGTACAAAATATAAATAGCGTCGCCTCCGTAGCGTAGCGGTCAGTATGGTTAGCTGCTGGCCCGGAGGTCCTGGGTTCGATTCCCGGCTCTGCCACGAAATTTGAAATGTGGTATGAGGACTGGAACGGGGTCTACTCAGCCTCGGGTGGTCCAAATGAGTAGAGGGGGTTCGATTCCCACCTCTGCTATCCTCGAAGTGGTTTTCCGTGGTTTCCCACTTCGTCTTCGGGCAAATGCCAGGTTGGTACTGCCCCCGTAATTGAATTATATAGAGACCACGGTGGCTATATTGGAAATTATAATGAAAGTTATGGCTGTCATAGTTATGACGTGGGTAGTCATGACGTAAGCACGGATGACGCAGACGTTATGCCAGCAGGCTACTTGAGCTGAGATTCTCAGTGACGTCAGCATTTATTCGAGAAAGATCCGAGATGTACCACGCAGTCGCAGGAAACGTGGAATTCTGCTGAGGAAGAAATTATGCTATTGGAGGGGAGGCTTGAACCAATGAACGATAGTCTGAAGGAAGACGGAGATTGCTGAAACTATGGTATTTTTATTACTTTTTGGAATGCAGAATTGTGGAAATCCATTTGCAGTAGAGGCATTGTTCTGGAATTTTGGTGAAATTTATTTTCAGTTTTTGAATTTTGAAAATCCGTCATGTATTGACGAAGTTGGAACTTCTAGCGATGACGCAGTAACACCCTATGGAAGGGATAGATACGCCCCTCATGAAGTTCATAAAAGGCCTTGCGCAGAAGAGAGGAGTCTCATTCCTCATTCTCTCAGATCATCAATCGTCTGATAGCTCAATCGTCAGATTTCAAATAGTCATTTCAGTGAAACGTCGAGTGAGATTAGTAGTGAAAGAGTCGTTTTTATAACGCGTGGTGAATCCACTGCATTAAACGAGAGTCGAGCTGACAAGCAGTGCAAGTTTGCTGTGAGTAAATCTAGGTGAAGTTGAAACGCACATTATAACGCTTCTACAAGATTAGCTGTGAACAGTTAGCGGTCGCCTATAAGCTAATTCTATTGTGCAGTGCTACATTAAGGACTGTAGAAAAGCTGAACAATTTCGAGTAATTATTTTGGAAGATATTAGCAGTTTTAGACGACTGACAAAAGTGATTTTCTCGCTACATGAGAAGCACTTTGTATAGCCAGAATCTACGCCACGGCTGACACAGCTAGTGAAATAGGGAGACTTCTGATTGCTTTTGTGACACAACGCTACAGTATTATGGAGCAGTCTAATATGGCAGTTTGTTCTTCTATTACCATAACCGAAGAGAAGATGGAAGGCTAAAGGACTTTATGCAATTGGGACATATTTCAACGGAGTAAGATAGCAACATGGAACTTCGCTAATTGCTATTCCACAAAAGCGAACATGTGGTGAATAACCATCTACACCCATGTTTCGTGATTAAAGGCTGAATACTATCAAACAGCAATGGAAATGATTTCATACTCACTGAATATGAATATTTCTTCGGAAATTTCTACAAAAACTTCATGGCGATTTCCTACTGGAACTTCAGGGATTTTTCAAGAGAGGTCAGGGTTGTCCCGACTCACAAAGAAGATTATTGCCGGAAGGATGTCGTTCGTCTTCGTGAAGCAGTTCGATTCTCCGAGGGTGCTGTTTCTTGTTTCGAGGATGGAGCTCAGCTTTAACTTGGTGAAATGGATCCATCAACAGTCTTCTTTGGGGAATTTTCCTCTGGAACGTCAATCGGCAGATAAGGTAGTCGTGAACGTTTATTGTATTTGAGTTTCTTAGCAATATTTGAGCAACCATTTTCCCATATTTTTGTCCTCATGTATTTTGCCCAATATTCTTGTTTGAGATTCATATTCTCAGTACACCTTGTTGAGTTATGCCTTTTTCGACGTTTTATTAAGACATTGTTATGTCATGGGCATAGTTAAACGATTTTGGATCAGTTGAGACTGATATTTAGATTTTTCAGTAATTTAATTTTTTGTAGTCACGATTTGACTGTAAGTTAATGATTTTTATGGCAGATTTAAATTCAGACAGCATGTCACTTTATTAAAGTAATTCTACCCCAGTTTAATTACTTTGACAAATTTTCTGTCATCATCAAGAAGGAAGAACATTTAAATGATTTTAGAGCGTTAAAATCCATTACGTTGTCGACGATCTTGGAAATACTAGTCGTTATTTGAATTGATTGCAACACAGACATTTATCGTCAGTCATGAACGACCATTGCATCCTAGACAATTTTGTGAAAGATGAACTTTAATTATGAATTATTGAATGCATTAAAGTCATAAACTTGTGTTAGGAGTTTTTTCTCATTTAGAGATTTATATAACGATGTTTGCATTCCCCAGTCTAATTGGATTCTATTCGACTATTCTGCAGCTTAGTCGCACTTTGTTTGATGATAGTATTTTTATACTACAATTCTTTTAAGATGTTAATCTTAAATTTTGATAGACCAGACAGGCGTATATAAGCGTATTCACTATTAAGTTTGTTTGTGATTGGCAAATTTTTACTTCATTACGATTCATGAATGAAATCCACGAAGGTTAAATGACAACAGTTTTGAAACAATTAATGATTATAAGAATTTTTAAGTGGAACTATGAATGTATAATCGATAGTGCAGCGGACATGTTGAAAGTCGCTGATGTATAATGCCCTTAAATAAATGAAGGAGATTCCCACAGTAATTAATGATGATAAAGATTGTGTTAGTGGAGGTTTTTGTAAAGTCTGTGGAAGATTTTGATGCCGTATATTTTAATATATGATGAATTTTGGGCCTAATTTTTATGCAGTGTGTGCATTATTTTGTAAGCGAAGTATTTTCCGCTAGAGTGTATTGTCATAGTTCGTTGAAAATTAATCAAGTGAATTTGCTGTTATAATTAACAAGAGTTTTGAAAGAATTTGAGATAAGATTTTGAATGAAGATTACCGTCACAAATAATAATAATTATTACAACCTTTATTAAACCAGATTGTGACATTTACATGTATAACTAACCTTCATTGGTCGATTATATGGAAACGATTATGAAATTACCAACCGGATAAAACATGTGGTTCAATGTATTTCTTAAATTAATAATTTAAATAATTTAAATGTTAATATTGTAAATAATAAATGTATATATCTTTGACAATAATGTGGAACGAAAGTAATGTTAAAGGCGTGTTTAAAATTTTTGTAATTATCTTCGACAATATTATAAACAATTTCTAATTGTTATAAATAATTTATGTGATTTTGTTATAAACATTTAAGAGTGTGTTTTATACTCTAAACTATACTGATTAAACATTTGGATGATAACTTAACAAGTTTAGGGATTGTCAGAATAATCCAGTGGTATGTGAGTTAAGCATTTGAAAGATTTGCGTCAATATATATGAGTTGTCTTGTAGACATTTAAAGCTTTGAAAGGAGCTGAATTCTTACGCAGTGTGGCGTGACGAGTGAGCCCCATTTGACAGGCATGCGCCAGGTTGAAGAGTAGACCAGCTGGCTCGACATCTGGTTATCAGCGGGTGAGGTCGATACTCTGGCCTTGCGCCTATTAATACAAGTGTCATGTTTATTAAAAGAAACCAAATGCTCTATATATGTCGTATCCTGGCTTCCTTATCCAATCCAAATGTGTATTGAATGTTACGTTATTTTGAGCTCATGGGAGCTAACATATTGTTTGATAACTTTGCAAGTCCTTCAAGTGGACATAGTCAGATTGACATGGGCTACTGATAGCCACATTTATTTTGTTGAGTTGTTAAAATCATACCCTTTATTTGAAATAAAAGCTCTTGTACATTTCAAAGTTCTCGTCTGCGTTTTGGTTCATTTTTAAATGTCATGGTCAAGATTATTGTGGGAGCATACTTTAGAGATCCTGTTGTCAACCCAATCCCCGAGATAATTTTTAAGAGGTAAGTAAAAGTAAGTATGAACCCCCGTCTATTTTGGTGTGTTCCACAATAATTTTCTTGGTAACTTCTGTGTTCAAACCTCGGTAGTATCTGTCAGTGCCATTTTCATTGGTGCAGCTGAGCCGGTGCGTTTGATTATTGGCAATCCGACTGAGGGGGCGGATATCTGACAGCCTACTATCCGGGTAAACGGGGACAGAAGGATTGGCGCAGTCAACGTGTGGGGCATGTTCAACAACACTGGATTACCAGGTTGAACAATAGAAGGATTGGCACACCTAAAACGTGGGGCTGAGTCAACAGTAGGATTGGCAAACCTAAAACGTGTGGCTCGATTAGACTCAAATAAAGAGGTTGATTCTTTGTTAGATGTCTAGGCCAATTGTAGAATTTAAGAGTGTGATTATATAGGAATTAAATGTTGCATTGTATTAGGAAAATTACACTCAGAAAAGATCAGATCTTATACGACTTGAGAAAGGTTAAATGGGCTGGAAACTTAGGAAAATCGCCTATGATCCGGAATCTTATTTTATTTGACCGGCTTATGACATTTTAGTCATATTAAAAATAAAAATAAATTATTTGGATTGTAAATGTAAATTATTTGTGTTAGGATATTTTAAAATGGGCCAGGGAAATTTGAACGTGTGCTTGAGTTTGTTTCAACATGAAGTGTCTTCGAAAGTTAATTATAAGGTAGTTATAAGTTAGATTTAAGACAGAAAATTGATCAAATTTATATATGGTGAAAAGTGTTGCTCAAATGTTGTTATTTTGCTCTATTGATGTATGTTCCTACAGCAGTCTAATTTTTGAATAATATTGTAATGGCAGATGAAAGTTTGAAGATGATGTTAGCGGAGATGTCTGCTAACATGAATAGTAATATGAAGCAGATGATGCAGGAGAATGCTAGTAATTTGTCTGCTAATTTGAAAGCAAGAATGGAGGAGAATGCTAGTAATTTGAAAGCTAGCATGGATGAAAGTTTGAAAGCTATTCAGACTAGTGCTGCTAACTTAGAGGATAATATGTCGCGTTTACAGATTAATACCCAAGGAATTGAGAATACTGTAACTGACATCCGCACAGACGTGTCCAATGTTAAAAAAGATGTGTCTAATGTGCATAAAGATCTTACAATGTTGAATTTAGATGTTGCTAATGTCCGAAGTGATATTTCTTGTAGGGGCGTGGTGGCTCAGCGGTCTAGCTGTATGCCTCTCACCAAGGCGGTCCGGGTTCGATTCCCGGTCAATGCATGTGAGATTTTCGAAGTGAAATGCCATGTCCTGTGGTTCGGATTCCACGTAAAAAGGAGGTCCCGTGGCTCATAATCACAAGATTCACGGTCACGTAAAACTACAATCTTCCTTCCTTCCTTCCTTTGATATTTCTTGTGCTAGGGCTGAGGTAGTTGTTGTTAAAAATGACGTTGCGACTGTCCAAGACAAGGTTGAGGAAGTCCAAAGAGGAATCCAAAATGTTAGAACTGATGTGTCCAATGTTCAGGTTGATATTAATAACATTCATTCGGATGTAAACGAGATGCAAAGTGACATAAATAAAATTCAAGTAGAGGTCAACACAGTTTTCGTAGATGTTGCTAAAGTCCAAACTGATGTAAATAAAGTCAGGGAAGAGATAGAAAATTCGAAAACCCTTTGTACACGTAATATAAGTGCATTAACGACTAGATTAGTTGATGAGTCAGTTAGAACGACAGCGTCTTTAGCAGGTTTAAAGTATGATGTAGAGGTCATGAGAACCCAAGTATTAGACCATAATAAAGTATTGAAAGAGGATATCGAAATAGACATAGCAGAAATGTTAACGGCAAATGTAGCAGTATGGAAAGACGAGTGGAATAGGTCAAGTGGGGAACATGTAACCCAAATTCAGGAACGTATTGAAAGAAAACTTGCCAGTACTCAAATTGATATTAACAATGAAGTAGTACAGATTAGGAAAGATGTAAGCGTCAGGATGGATTCGCTATCCGAAAGACAGGTTGAAGATAGAACACAACTTGATCGGGATGTGCAAACATTAAAATCTGCATTAGAGGAACAGATTCATAAAGTGGTCTCTGATGTAAATGAAACGTCGAGTAAACTGCAGAATTTAAAGTTAGGAGAGGCTAGATTAATGGAGACCTACAAAGAAGAGTTAATCAAGAAAGTCTTAACGGAAATCACTGACAAGGATACAGAAGGCTTGGCTTGCGAAACCAATAGGAATTATGCCAGAAGATATAACCTAGATCCAGAAGAGAGAGACGTGACTCCTGAAGAACGTATATCCAGATTCAGGGAGGAAGATGATGAGAGGAATATGGAACCTGAGTGGAACTATCGTGATAGTGGGAAAAACTACCCGGATTCATATCCGAGGAACGTGACGGTCATCAGGAATTTTGAAGACAAACCACAAAAATTCAGTAACACGGATAGTTTGACACCTATAGAATATGTAAGGAACCTCAAAGATTATTTCATCGAAGCTCACATTCCCAGAGACAGAGAGATGAAGATAGTGGAGAGATATTTGATTGGAGGACCCCTCGAATGGTTTTGCGCATTTAGATACACATTCAGTAACTTTGACGAGTTTGCAGAGGCATTAATCAAACGATTTTGGTCCATAGAAGCGCAGAATTCGTTAAGAGCGGAGGTGTATTCAAGAAAATACTCAGGTACTCTTCCAACGCGGTACGCTGATTTCTTTACGAGTCAATTATCCCGCTTGAGATTTTTGCAACCCCCATTGTCAACGGAGCAATTAATTGATGCGATTTCTCGTATGCTGCCTGTGGAGGTGAGGAGACTAATTATTTCGTCAAACATCAGGGATTTAACCAGCATGGATGAATTACTGAGGAGGTTAGACTACACAAGTCCAATGCCTAACGTGGTACAGAAAGGTCAAAGGCATGACTTCAAAGAAATAAATACTGTATATATGGACCAAGTCCAACAAACTGACAAGCCAGATGAGGAGAAAACTGACAATGTAGGTCCCCACAGGAATAATCAGTTTCGAAATAACAGATCGCAAGGTTACCGACCGTATCAACAGAGAAGAGGCTGGAACTATAATCGAGGAAATTACAATGGAAGAGGCAGATATTACAACAATAATGGTTATAACCGAAATTATAATAGGAATAACCCGAGCCAAAACAGAAATCAGAATCCTCAAGGTCAGGTTATGACCCCCGATCAGTATCAGGAAAGAGAGAAGGAAAGCCAGCAATACCTGAAAGAATTACGGGAAAAAGAAGCCAACAACCAAAAGAAAAGGCAGGATGTTGTAATCGATCCTGGACCTTCTACGAGCCAGCAGAACTTAGAAAATAGAAATACTGGACAGAAGAGAAAGTAGAGAGGAGAGAATACATTTAACCACACACAACCCATAGTAGGAGAGATTAATGATTAAGGAACATAGAGGAAATATCATACTAGAGTAAGCCAGTAATAATTCAATTTCGTGTTCAAGAGAGTTGAGGTACTTGTAACACTGAGTTTAAAAACAATTTGCAACTGTTTTTAAAACGTGGTGAGGGGAGAATGCCCCCGTAATTGAATTATATAGAGACCACGGTGGCTATATTGGAAATTATAATGAAAGTTATGGCTGTCATAGTTATGACGTGGGTAGTCATGACGTAAGCACGGATGACGCAGACGTTATGCCAGCAGGCTACTTGAGCTGAGATTCTCAGTGACGTCAGCATTTATTCGAGAAAGATCCGAGATGTACCACGCAGTCGCAGGAAACGTGGAATTCTTCTGAGGAAGAAATTATGCTATTGGAGGGGAGGCTTGAACCAATGAACGATAGTCTGAAGGAAGACGGAGATTGCTGAAACTATGGTATTTTTATTACTTTTTGGAATGCAGAATTGTGGAAATCCATTTGCAGTAGAGGCATTGTTCTGGAATTTTGGTGAAATTTATTTTCAGTTTTTGAATTTTGAAAATCCGTCATGTATTGACGAAGTTGGAACTTCTAGCGATGACGCAGTAACACCCTATGGAAGGGATAGATACGCCCCTCATGAAGTTCATAAAAGGCCTTGCGCAGAAGAGAGGAGTCTCATTCCTCATTCTCTCAGATCATCAATCGTCTGATAGCTCAATCGTCAGATTTCAAATAGTCATTTCAGTGAAACGTCGAGTGAGATTAGTAGTGAAAGAGTCGTCTTTATAACGCGTGGTGAATCCACTGCATTAAACGAGAGTCGAGCTGACAAGCAGTGCAAGTTTGCTGTGAGTAAATCTAGGTGAAGTTGAAACGCACATTATAACGCTTCTACAAGATTAGCTGTGAACAGTTAGCGGTCGCCTATAAGCTAATTCTATTGTGCAGTGCTACATTAAGGACTGTAGAAAAGCTGAACAATTTCGAGTAATTATTTTGGAAGATATTAGCAGTTTTAGACGACTGACAAAAGTGATTTTCTCGCTACATGAGAAGCACTTTGTATAGCCAGAATCTACGCCACGGCTGACACAGCTAGTGAAATAGGGAGACTTCAGATTGCTTTTGTGACACAACGCTACAGTATTATGGAGCAGTCTAATATGGCAGTTTGTTCTTCTATTACCATAACCGAAGAGAAGATGGAAGGCTAAAGGACTTTATGCAATTGGGACATATTTCAACGGAGTAAGATAGCAACATGGAACTTCGCTAATTGCTATTCCACAAAAGCGAACATGTGGTGAATAACCATCTACACCCATGTTTCGTGATTAAAGGCTGAATACTATCAAACAGCAATGGAAATGATTTCATACTCACTGAATATGAATATTTCTTCGGAAATTTCTACAAAAACTTCATGGCGATTTCCTACTGGAACTTCAGGGATTTTTCAAGAGAGGTCAGGGTTGTCCCGACTCACAAAGAAGATTATTGCCGGAAGGATGTCGTTCGTCTTCGTGAAGCAGTTCGATTCTCCGAGGGTGCTGTTTCTTGTTTCGAGGATGGAGCTCAGCTTTAACTTGGTGAAATGGATCCATCAACAGTCTTCTTTGGGGAATTTTCCTCTGGAACGTCAATCGGCAGATAAGGTAGTCGTGAACGTTTATTGTATTTGAGTTTCTTAGCAATATTTGAGCAACCATTTTCCCATATTTTTGTCCTCATGTATTTTGCCCAATATTCTTGTTTGAGATTCATATTCTCAGTACACCTTGTTGAGTTATGCCTTTGTCGACGTTTTATTAAGACATTGTTATGTCATGGGCATAGTTAAACGATTTTGGATCAGTTGAGACTGATATTTAGATTTTTCAGTAATTTAATTTTTTGTAGTCACGATTTGACTGTAAGTTAATGATTTTTATGGCAGATTTAAATTCAGACAGCATGTCACTTTATTAAAGTAATTCTACCCCAGTTTAATTACTTTGACAAATTTTCTGTCATCATCAAGAAGGAAGAACATTTAAATGATTTTAGAGCGTTAAAATCCATTACGTTGTCGACGATCTTGGAAATACTAGTCGTTATTTGAATTGATTGCAACACAGACATTTATCGTCAGTCATGAACGACCATTGCATCCTAGACAATTTTGTGAAAGATGAACTTTAATTATGAATTATTGAATGCATTAAAGTCATAAACTTGTGTTAGGAGTTTTTTCTCATTTAGAGATTTATATAACGATGTTTGCATTCCCCAGTCTAATTGGATTCTATTCGACTATTCTGCAGCTTAGTCGCACTTTGTTTGATGATAGTATTTTTATACTACAATTCTTTTAAGATGATAATCTTAAATTTTGATAGACCAGACAGGCGTATATAAGCGTATTCACTATTAAGTTTGTTTGTGATTGGCAAATTTTTACTTCATTACGATTCATGAATGAAATCCACGAAGGTTAAATGACAACAGTTTTGAAACAATTAATGATTATAAGAATTTTTAAGTGGAACTATGAATGTATAATCGATAGTGCAGCGGACATGTTGAAAGTCGCTGATGTATAATGCCCTTAAATAAATGAAGGAGATTCCCACAGTAATTAATGATGATAAAGATTGTGTTAGTGGAGGTTTTTGTAAAGTCTGTGGAAGATTTTGATGCCGTATATTTTAATATATGATGAATTTTGGGCCTAATTTTTATGCAGTGTGTGCATTATTTTGTAAGCGAAGTATTTTCCGCTAGAGTGTATTGTCATAGTTCGTTGAAAATTAATCAAGTGAATTTGCTGTTATAATTAACAAGAGTTTTGAAAGAATTTGAGATAAGATTTTGAATGAAGATTACCGTCACAAATAATAATAATTATTACAACCTTTATTAAACCAGATTGTGACATTTACATGTATAACTAACCTTCATTGGTCGATTATATGGAAATGATTATGAAATTACCAACCGGATAAAACATGTGGTTCAATGTATTTCTTAAATTAATAATTTAAATAATTTAAATGTTAATATTGTAAATAATAAATGTATATATCTTTGACAATAATGTGGAACGAAAGTAATGTTAAAGGCGTGTTTAAAATGTTTGTAATTATCTTCGACAATATTATAAACAATTTCTAATTGTTATAAATAATTTATGTGATTTTGTTATAAACATTTAAGAGTGTGTTTTATACTCTAAACTATACTGATTAAACATTTGGATGATAACTTAACACGTTTAGGGATTGTCAGAATAATCCAGTGGTATGTGAGTTAAGCATTTGAAAGATTTGCGTCAATATATATGAGTTGTCTTGTAGACCTTTAAAGCTTTGAAAGGAGCTGAATTCTTACGCAGTGTGGCGTGACGAGTGAGCCCCATTTGACAGGCATGCGCCAGGTTGAAGAGTAGACCAGCTGGCTCGACATCTGGTTATCAGCGGGTGAGGTCGATACTCTGGCCTTGCGCCTATTAATACAAGTGTCATGTTTATTAAAAGAAACCAAATGCTCTATATATGTCGTATCCTGACTTCCTTATCCAATCCAAATGTGTATTGAATGTTATGTTATTTTGAGCTCATGGGAGCTAACATATTGTTTGATAACTTTGCAAGTCCTTCAAGTGGACATAGTCAGATTGACATGGGCTACTGATAGCCACATTTATTTTGTTGAGTTGTTAAAGTCATACCCTTTATTTGAAATAAAAGCTCTTGTACATTTCAAAGTTCTCGTCTGCGTTTTGGTTCATTTTTAAATGTCATGGTCAAGATTATTGTGGGAGCATACTTTAGAGATCCTGTTGTCAACCCAATCCCCGAGATAATTTTTAAGAGGTAAGTAAAAGTAAGTATGAACCCCCGTCTATTTTGGTGTGTTCCACAATAATTTTCTTGGTAACTTCTGTGTTCAAACCTCGGTAGTATCTGTCAGTGCCATTTTCATTGGTGCAGCTGAGCCGGTGCGTTTGATTATTGGCAATCCGACTGAGGGGGCGGATATCTGACAGCCTACTATCCGGGTAAACGGGGACAGTACCTACTGTAAGGCCACGGCCGCCTCCTCCCCTACCCATCCCAATCTTCCATCCCTTCCCATCCCACATGAGGCCCCTGTTCGCTTTGCAGGTGAGGCCGCCTGGGCGAAGTACTGATCACACCTCCCCAGTTGTATCCCTCCCGACCATATGTTCCAGGCTCCAGGACACTGCCCATAGAGGCGGTAGTGGTGAGTTCCCTCACTGAGTCCGTGGGAACCACCAACCTAGAGGGTAAATTGACTAAATAAAAAAATAAAAACAAAATATAAATATGTAAATACACTCCTGGAAAAAGTTACACGTATTAGTTAATTATCACTTTTATCACTATTATCACTAGGGCCCGGATGTTGATGACATGTCATATTTTTACTGAGCTGTCTAAAACAATGCTGAAGTACATAGAAACTCCTGACGGGCCACCCCGACTTCAAATATGTAATTTTTATTTTGCATCTTTTTGCATTTTTTTTTTTTTTTTTGCTAATTTTTTCATTTTAAGAGCATATTTTTAAGGTTGGTAGATTTCTTTGGGTCATATTTTAGAGAAATCGGCCTTTTAAGGTGTTTTTTTTTTCAATTTAGTCATGTCACAGCTTTATATGAGGGAGTTACGTCTCTCAGAGTTAGTAGCAAACGACCTTCCTGACTTCAAGTACGCTCCAATCACATCAGTTGTTGTTTAACGCAGCTTTTCGAGATATAAAACTTGTTGGTTGATAACCGCAGATCATTTACATTTGACAACAGCAGAATGACATTCGTAGTGCAGTGCAACTGAGACTTAAGTGAACATAAACCTTTAGTTAAGTGCTAGAAATCTATTTTGATTGACTTTTCAGTTTGAGCATAAGATGTCATTTTTCAATTATTGGTGAGTTTATTATTATAAGATAATATTCTCCATTTTATAGAGCATTTTTCGAATTCTTAGGTCATTTATTACAGTTATTTTTGAAACTTTTAAGTGCATTTTTTAAACTTTTTTACGGCATCAAGATCCCGGCCCTAATTATCACGATTGCCCCATTTATTATTGGTAATTTACTAATACATGTATTTTTTCCAGGAGTGTATTTAGCCTACATATTTATATCGTGTACCCCATCCATTCATTGGGCACGATATTGTCGACCGACTAAAGAGCTACAAATGACAGTTCCCACCTCAGCCATCCTGGAAGAGGTTTTCCGTGGATTCTTCACTTCTAATTTAGGCGAATGCCGGGATGGTTCCTAACTTACGGCTATGACCACATCCTTATTAATCCTGATCTGAATTACAAATACGCCAATTAATAGAGCCATCACAATAACACAGGTTATCAGACAAGTTGTATTCACCAAAGTACACGGGGATACATGGCCACGATGTCGCCAATCCTCTTACTGAATGAATAACAACAAATAGCAATGATTACAAACCTGGGATAATACATGAGGATGCAGAGGGGAGGGGGAGGAAAAAGAGAACAGAGTTGATCAAGAAGGAGGAAACATTAGCCTCACAGTGAAGCCGGACTTAAGGGTAGCATGGTCGTAGGAACTAAAGAAGTAATTGCAATCCCCATAATGGAAAATGAATTGACAGACTCCCAAACCAGTACTTAGCAGAAATGTAGAGCTGTAGCGTTACATGTGTCATACCAGACAGGAACTCATAGCAGTAGTTCGAAGTCTAGAGTTCGCTTCTCTAAATCCAGTTACGATGCACTCGAGCCAAAGCACCATTGTTGTTCCGAACATCCTCTGCAGCTAGAAAAATACGTTCTCTGAGGTACACTGACACGGCTCCCTCGCATTTACACAAGCTCAAATGCCAACTGAC
This sequence comes from Meconema thalassinum, assembly GCA_946902985.2. Taxonomy (NCBI): domain Eukaryota; kingdom Metazoa; phylum Arthropoda; class Insecta; order Orthoptera; family Tettigoniidae; genus Meconema; species Meconema thalassinum. Next base: position 1,072,855,417 of record OX336389.2, read on the forward strand.
TGCACCAGGACTCAATCCTACTACCTTGGGTACAGCAGGTGGAAACGTTACCGCTGTGCCAGTCGGGGACTTGAAATTTGCCTGTAGGGAGTGTGGGAGAACTCTGGGAAATACACACTCAGGTAAGTCACCGTCAAAACCGAGATTCAAATCTCCGATCTTCGGACTTATTCCAGGTCCCCATCGTGGTTGTGGTGAGCGCACACTTCCATTTTGTGTTGCACGATATATGGACGTTCCGTTATACGTGTGACAAACTATTAAGATTGGTGTATAATACAGGGTATTTCACTCAAAGTGGGGCCGGCCGTGCGGCACGTAGAGAGTCAGACGAGCACATGGCAACTCACTGAGCTTGGGGTCAGGAGAGCGCCCGTACGAATCGCATGTAATTAACAAGAACACATAATACATAATCAAAGTAAAATCATTGTCACAGAATATGTTGAAAATGTCCTCCACCTACACCTACACATTTCTGGCATCTTCTAAGGAAATTTTCATTCACACGCATTAGTTCATCTACCGAGATAGCCTCAATTTCTCTCGTGATATTTAGTTTGAGTTCATCTTGAGCGTGAGGGTTTGTTGCATAAACCTTATTTTTCAATTTTTCCCATAAATAAAAATTGAAACAATAAGCTTTAACACTTAGCAATAACACGTTATAGAGTTATGAAACACAGTAACAATTAAACAATAACCACGTACACACGTTATAAACTTATGGTACGTGTAACTTAAAACAAGCTATAAACGAAATTACGAAGTGGTGTGGTGTCTCCGTCCGCTCACTGAAGTCTCCAACTGACGGTACCTCCCAGGCGCGACCTTCTTTTATACGGAATTGAAGGCCGCGCGTACCTCGCGGAGTACTGCCCGGGAGGGCCCGTCAGCCGGATTCTCCAGAGACCGGACGGTTCGCCACACGAGGCGTACGCCTCGTTCTACTGCAGTTTTAATGAAATTTAAGTACATGGGCATAATATATACAGCTCTATACAATAAAGGCCCTCGGCCTGATAACAGAGTATATCTAGCAACTGAAGAGTCCGTAAAAATAAGTAAAATATCACAGTCTGGTATCTCATCATCGATGATGGCACGGGTCGCTGCCATGATGGCACTCGTCAAATCCTGCGTCGTAACTGTCTCAGCTCCGTGTTGCAATGTGCTCCTCTGACCTTTGACTCGACCTTCTACCGGCAACGCTGCACCTGCCGTGAGGTCGGCCCCACATTAAGTGAAAGACCCTGTAGTTAAGAAGGTCCAGAACCATTGCCACACTCAACTATAAGGTAGGACCATAGCCTGCTCGACACGCATAAGGAAATAATTTGTACGATGCAACAACACATAGTGTTAGCACCACTCATCGTGCCAACAACAGTATAGTTCAAGGAACAACGTTTAGGTGGCGTCAGCAACTAACGAGTAGGCACGCTGGAACTACACGCGACAGTCCAAAGTGTGGAGGGAAGTGAAGTGAAGTGGACGTCAGTACAGAAATTTCTAAGAATCAGCTAAGTCTAATCAGTCATGTTATCAATCAGTGTTTTTCAAGTGATAAAACTTTGGAGCGTGGCACTGTATGGAAGTGAAACCTGGACTGTTGGTGCAGCAGAAAAATGGAGAGTAGATGCGATTTAAATGTATTGTTACAGGAGAATGATGAAGATCAGTTGGGTAGATCGAGTAACAAATGAAGAGGTATTAAGACGAATGGGAGAGGAGAGGTGTTCCTGGCGACTGCTTACGAACAGAAGAGATAGGTTGGTAGGACACGACCTAAGACACCCAGGAATAGCAAACTTAGTTATGAAAGGAAAGGTCGAGGACAAGATTTGTAGGAGTAGATCAAGGTTAGAATATTTTAAAATGATTGCCTCGAAATTGAGGTGTGGTAGTTATGTAGTGATGCGGCGATTAGCTCAGGACAGAGAAGCATGAAAGCAGCATTAAACTAGTCAAGAGACTGAAGACACAAACTAACCAATTACAAAAGTTAATTACGTAAAAAGGAAATTTGCATAGTAACGGTTACTAACAAAGTAGTTTCAAACGCAATCACTTCAAAAGCTCGCTACGGTACAGGTTAGCAATTCAACGCGTTCAGTGCTTAAAACAAAAACAAAATCAACAAAGCAAAGTTTAACTTAAAGTTTCTGTAACTTTATATTTGTTGTACATAAGTGTTATAGGCCTACAGGGTGTATCCGTGATGATGTTACAATCTTTCAGGGATGGTAGAGGAAGGCAAATGGATCAATGTGAGATAAGGAATCATAGTACGGAAACGATCGATAAGCAAAATGGTACTCATTTAATACCGTTTACCTGCACACGTTTTACAAGATGCTATATTTACAACAACTGTTCAAAATGGCGTCCCCCCTGCGTCAATGCAGGCATAGCAACTTACCACTTCAACTCGTCTACACAGACTGAAGCCTACAGTACAGACATCGTACTCCGATCTAGTCAGTACGCAGTGGAGTAGTTGAGTTTCCTAGCCTCTTCTGCTCGTCTGGAGTGTCTACCCTTCTACCTTGGCACACCACAGTATAGTACATGTATTCCACTGTCGGATGTAACAGACCGATTTTTGCTTTAACTTTTGACTGCCAGTCGCAGTGGTGTAGTGGATACGGCTTTCGTCTACTAATTCAAAGTTTGCGGGGTCAAACCCGACTGCGTTCGGTGGTGTTTACGGGTGTTAACACGAGCCAACCCCAAGTTGTTTGCTTCCGGCACGTTAAAGAACGCTTCCGGGACGAAATTCCGAAACACCGGCGTCTAGAATTGAGGACGGGCGTTAAACAACTGCGATTATTAATAACTGTTGACTCGATCGTATCCGGACTATGGGTCCTTATCTCAAATGAACCCATTTGCCTTCCTCCATCATCCCTTAAAGTGTGTAATATCATCACGGATATACCCTGTATACGAATCCGCCGAACCTAGATAAAGCCTAAGTTAGAACTGATGATGTTCGCTTGATGAACGAAACTAGTCATCCAATGACACCCCCATGTTTATTAGAAGTGTTTTATTCAATGTATAAACAATTCACGTAGGCTACTTATTTCAGTCACAAGTAAATTAATATTGTTACTTTCCACACAATCTGATTGGGTACACTCGTGTAGACCAACTCCGATTCTATTAATTGAATGAGTTTTGATCACTAATGAGCACCTGCATGAACCCTAATGACTATCTGGGTGTATGCTGTGGGTGTCCTGTTAATCGCACCCGGTACAAAACGCACCTAATGTAGATCGCACCCAGCATGGTCTCTACCTTGAGTATTTGTGGCTGATACGGACAAAACCATTAGTCTGGACGAAACAATTGGTCGCTACTTGGTTAGACGACTGTTAGGACGAAACAATTGGTCAGGACGAAATCATTGGCCACTACTTGGTTGGACTGTCTGAACGAAAATTACTGATTGCACTACAAGCAAGGGGGTCTGGGGCGTAATCCCCCGGTTAGGTTTGTTTTGTATGTAGAACAGTATTGTCGCGAGCACAATTGCTAGACTGGGCGCGATTTATGCACATTTCTCATTGGGCGCTATATTCCCTGGGTGCGATTTTCGTACAACCGTGTTGTGAGAGTTTCCAAGCACCATGCAACTTTAATCTCAATAGCGTGCGTTGTATTTATATTTGCTTTACTGCATACTATGCAGTCATATGACAGTAACGCACTGAATGATCTTTCTAACTCTAAACAAATATTGCTGAGTGTAAATGCTTGCAGTAATCTCAATGGATCACGTCTCGAGACGTCTGTGTATTTTATCTGCTCCTTGCGCCTAGTCCCCATAGTAGTCTTATGTAATGATCCACGTTTACAACTTGTACATGTACAAATAAATAGATTAACCTTTATTTCCTTTGTTCTTACCCCCAAGAAATACAAATAACTTCGTTTGTTTCTCACAACCTCTCCACGACCTAAATACTTGAGCTCATAATATTACCGTTCTAGGCATACACACCCACAGAACAGCGGTGTTCAGTAACTCTTTTACTGTATCTGTTCGTCGAGACAGGAATCAGATTCCTGAGAATGTATGAACTACAAAGGGACCAAATTTGTTCAGTTCATTTGTGTGGGAGTTCCCGTTCAAAGATCTGTCTGTTTTTCCCTATGGCTGCCATCCTATATGAAAATGAAAATCCACAGCCTGCTTCCAGTCTCCGACCGGGTCAGGAATGGAATGAATGAAGCCCCCATCTAGCGGCGAGGATATGGACTGTGCCGGCTGCCGAGGCCTGACGCACTCCTCTGGGGCAATGTTTAATGAATGACAGATGAAATGAAATGATAGTGGAAAGTGTTGCTGGAATGAAATTTTGACAGGGAAAACCGGAGTACCCGGAGAAAAACCTGTCTGCCTCCGTTTCGTCCAGCACAGCTCTCACATGGAGTGACCGGGATTAGAACCACGGTCCCAGCGGTGAGAGGCCGGCGTGCTGCCGCCTAAGCCACGGAGGCTTCCGGCTGCCAACCTATATGCAGGGCATTTATATGTGAGGACCGTCACGTGATAGCCGTGTCATGGGATGACCACGTGGTGAGCGATGCAGCTAACAGACGAGTGGGCATACAGAGGAGAAGGGGAGTTACAGCAGCGGCGCGGCCGACCGGCCGGTGCTGGGCCGATGCATACGTAACAGCCGAGTGGAAAATCCCCGCGTGGCGGTCTCATCATTTAAATAAAGCCCTGTATCAAGCCGTTCAATGCCTTTAAAACTCACTGAATGCCGTTAAATTCAGTTTAGATTTCATTTCTTTTATAACCAAAATCGTGTTTTATATTTTGTCAATTATTTACGTTCTTGTTATTAAATCAATGTGTCATGTACCTAGGTAGATCTTTTTATCATTTAGTTCTTCAAATGACAATTATTATTTAATTTTAGGTAGTTTCTGTTAGTTAACTACTATCGACTATTCTCATAATTAGCTTAATTAACTTATGGTTAGGTATTATAGGTATTCCTCTATCTTAGTATCATTAATTTTATTACTATTAGCGATTTAGTAATAATTACACAATTATTCTCATAGTTCTATGATTTAAGTTAAACTACTGTAGAATGTGGAGATATTAGAAGCAACGGACAGTGCTGAACAGCGGATGCTGCCGAAAGATTCCAAAAGTGTTCGACATCAGTATTTATTTAGGTAACTGTACCAAGGTGTTTGCAGATCTTACCAACATAGATAATAGTATTAAAACAATCACAACAGCTATACGAGAGCTATCATGGGGCAGTAGTGTGTTACGGACGTTGATGAAGGGGATATTCCAGTAATCATTGTTGTTGTTGATTCATTTAGGGACTTGGCGACATCGTGGTCATGTAGTCCCGTGTACATTGGAGTGTGTGGAATTTGTGTGATAACCTGTGCAATTGTGATGGCTGTATTAGTATGTGTATTTGTAATTCAGATGAGGATTGGGAAGGAGGCGGCCGTGGATTTAAGTAAGGAACCATCCCGGCATTTGCCTAGGTTAAAAGTGGGAAACCACGGAAAACCTCTTCCAAGATAGCTAAGATAATCGAATCCACCCTTTCTTAGTTTTATCTCTCGAGGCAGAGTGGATCGCGTTCCAATCCTCAGACCAGAATTACATTTTTTGGCAGAGCCGGGAATCGAACCCGGGCCTCTGCATTGGCAGCCAAGAACGCTAGCCACTACGCAACGAGATGGAGTCCAGTAATCACATGAATGGCTCACTTCAGTATTTAGATAACAGTGTTAAGTAACATAACTTGCACTGATAACGCAAACGCAATAATTTCAGAACTGCTAGTAACTAACAGAACACAAGTAATATCCACGGACTCTGCGAGAGATCATTCATCTACCGTCGCAAGAATGCTGTCTGGGAGCTGAACACACTTTGTTAGCAGAAACAACTGGGGTTGCAGTGTGTAGTTAAGTCCTATTTCCCACCCACTTAACGTGTTGTCTGACTGAAAAACAATTATTTTTCTAGTGCTATAATGGACCATTTACTTGTTATACAGTGTATTGTGATCTGTCTGTGTGTCAGGTAGTCAGAGCGGAAGCTGGTCGGATCTTCATAAAATGCTCCACGAGAGGTTATGTGGGAGAAAACTAAAGAAAATAAGGCAGCGCTTTAATGTGGCAAGCTTTCTTCACTGAACCAGCAGTTACCATTATGTAAGTAGTACTCCTCTAATCATCAGCTGTACCCCGAATGGCACTTCTAGACCTCACTCATTAGACCATAAACGAGAATGCAACATCCACGAATAGCCAAATTTTGTCTATCCTGTGCCAACAGACAAATGCAAAATAAGTTTATTTATCAAGAGATGGCCCCAAACCTACGATGTGGTGAGAATAAGGGTAGATAAATCTAATAGAGACCTATAATTCTTCGCTAATCTCCGTCACTATTCCTTACATCACCTGCGCAGGAGTGAAATATTCCGTACATACTCTACTGTGAACAAACTGATCGACATGCAATTAAGTAACAGTTATTTAATATCAACGTTTTAATTGTTGTTGTTGTTGATTCTTTTAGGGGCTTTTCAACATTGTTCTCATGAATCCCCGTGTACTCGGATTTGTGAAGAATTTGACTGATAACCTGAGTCACTGCGATGACTGTAATAGTGTGTGTATTTGTAATTGAGGAAGGTTTTGGGTAGGAAGCAGTCATGGCCTTGAATTGAGTATCATCCTGGCATTTGCCTGGAGTTGAAGTGGAAAATCACGGAAATTTAGTTCCAGGATGGCTAATGTAGGAATCGAATCCGCCTCATCCCAGTTTTGCCTCACGAGGCTGAGTGTACCCCGTTCCAGTCCTCAGACCAGAATTACATTTCTTGACAGAGCCGAGAATCGAACCCGGGCCTCCACGAAGACAGCCAAGAATGCTAACCATTACGCAACGATGTGGACAACAACAGATTAAAAGCCTATTTGTCTACATTAAAAACTAGGCTGTACCTCTCTTTGAGGCACTGCTCCTGCTTCGTCAAGCTGCTCATCTTTATGTTTTGTTATATACTCGTAATATTGTCAGTTCTTTGTTTACTTGACTGTACGTCAGCGACATGGGTAACAAGTTTTGCAGTTTTATTATTTTCGTAGTTATCATTTTGTTTATGTTCTTAAAATTATTATTTATATTTATGTTCGACCCTCACTATTATGTGTTTGAAAACTGTATCATAATGATGGTCATTATAACACCGTTTTTCATTACGATACAGTTTCTCCAGCCAATCAGAGCTCGTTCATTGACCAATTAGGTAACGATAATTTCGCGCATGCGCTCAAAATCCAACATGTCGGACATAAACACAACATCGAACTATAATAAATTACCGACATGGAATACCCACCGTCCATATGTTCGCGTAAATAAACTGGCGAATATGAGACAAGAAATAGCACAGTACCTTAAAATCACTAACACTAATTTCTACACAGCGCATTGTCTTCAAATGACTGCGGTGACAATATTACTGAGGGACGGCTGATGTAAACATATGTCTGCATATGGCATTGCAAGCCCACAGAGCGCATGCGTCGGCCGTTCAAAGCTCTTGAAAGACGAAGGTATAACACCCAACGCTCGCTCTGCGATCACAAAATTCCAGTAGCTGACTCTCAACAGATATTTATGAATATTTATGTTAAAACATATAATAAAGTTATAATTATCGTCGAACATAAACAGTCGTATGCAACTCGCCTATAATGGTAATTAAGACACTCGTATGGAAATTATAAAACTCGCATACGCTCGTTTTATAAAAAATACTCGTGTCTTAATTATAGCCATTATAGGCTCGTTGCATAATGTACTATTACAATTATCTACTTTGTATTTGTGTGTCAAGAAGGTATGAATTGAGCTTATTGCCTACGTACTTAAATAAATAAAGAAATAAATAAATTATTCCCGTTAACAACGGGGTCGGGGATGAGATGCGATGAAAGTTTTGTAGCGGATGGTTTTTACGGCCAGATGCCTGTCTTGGCACCAACCTCAGAAGAGGAGTTAATATGAGATGACATTAATGAAGATGATTAAATTGGGCAAGGATGTGGAAGGAAGCCAGTCAGAAAGTACCGTCCAGCATTTGCCTAGAGTTGAAAATGAGAAACCACGGAAAACCATTTCAAGGACAGCCAACGGTGTGGCTCGAACCCACGCCAACCAAGTCGGCATAGAGCTTGGCCCCGAGGACTTGTCGACTAGTGCTGCGCATTAGCGTGCGTAGCTACCGCTGTCGGTAAATAAATAAATAAATAAATAAATAAATAAATAAATAAATATTTAATTAATAAGTCAATTAATTAATTAATCAATTAATAAATGTTGCTTTCTTCGATTTTAGAAAATATTGATAAGGATTATGGTTAATGTAGACTTAAATGTCCTGATGTTATCTCAAAGAACCCACTATAACAGTTAAATCGTAAGTTGTGGTCCATTGTCAGTCAACATATGACAATTTCTTGCACTAGATACAGATCTCGTTAGATCTCACGAAATTCATTTCTTGCATATTCTCTTCAGTATGTGGTTGAAAAATAGCGTTTTAAAATTTTCTTTCTAAAATAGTCACTCATGATAGAAATCTATCCCAATCATATTGCAGAGAATAAAGTCCCTTGCAAAATTAATGCGATCTCCAGAGTGGCTGTACCACCACATATGCGTGTTTTGTGCAACGCTTCCTTCGGACTTTAAGTTTAGGGCTGCTACCCCTAATGTCAGGAAACAGTGCAATATTCCTCAGAAGGTCAGGTCAACTAACTTTCTTCCAACCATAAATTCAGTCGTAGCCATCATTGAGAATCTATCCCCAGATCAACAGATCCCGAATATATAACTCTACGCCTAGATTTTGGAGGGTCAAACGAAGCAATAGCTTCTAAAGCGTAATGACGGATTCCTATTGAAAAATACAATGTTATCGAAGCACTGATCATGAATTTTCACTCGTACTAATGGCTATGAATGTATCTTAAAACCAATGCTAGAATTTCACTTCGTTCAAATGTTTACAGATTATTCAAACCATTAACCTGTATCTTTTGAGTATAATGAGCAAGTTATCGCATCGTCCTGTTTGCTCACCATGAACTGAATCTCCAGATTCATTTGTTTATCCAGGGCAAGTTTTCCAGGCCCCAATAAAGAATTGATCATTGTAGCCGTATGACGGTGTTCCTTGTCTTGTCAGTAAGGCAGATAATCGATTTGAAGTTGATATTTTAAGAATGCTGAGGAACTACATTTAAATTAACATGGCAAACGTAATGTAAGCAGGGAATCAAAACACAACCACTTAATCAAATAAATCACTTCAAAATAAAGTATACAGTATACAGTATATGCAAAAACATGTTGTTGTTGTTTGAGTCTTCAGTCTTTTGACTGGTTTGATGCAGCTCTCCATGCCTCCCTGTCCTGAGCTAATCGTTTCATCTCTACATAGCTCCGACACCCTACATCGGAGGCAATCTGTTTAACATATTCTAACCTTGGTCTACCCCTACAGTTTTTGTCCTCGACCCTTCCTTACATAACTAAGCTTGCTATTCCTGGGTGTCTTAGTATGTGTCCTACCAACCTATCTCTTCTCTTCATTAGCAGTCGCCAGAAACATCTCTCCTCTCCCACTCGTCTTAATACCTCTTTGTTTGTAACCCTATCTACCCATCTGATCTTCATCATTCTCCTGTAACACCACATTTCAAATGCTTCAATTCTCCTCTTTTCTGCTGCACCAATAGTCCAAGTTTCACTTCCATAGAGCGCCACGCTCCAGACAAAGGCTTTCAAAAATGACTTCCTAATACCTAAATCTATATTCGATGTCAGCAGATTCCTTTTTTGTAGAAATGCTTTCTTTGCCTGAGCCAACCTACTTTTAATATCCTCTTTGCTTCGTCCATCACTGGTTATTCTGCTTCCTAAGTAACAGAAGTCTCCTACTTCCTTCAGCTTTTCACCTGCCAATTTGATCTCCATAGAGGTTTCTGATTTATTTCGGCTGCATTCCAGTATTTTTGTTTTACATTTATTTATTTATTTTCATCATGAATTCTTTCCGTAAGACGGAGTCCATACCATTCAAAAACTCATTCAAATCCTCAGGCTTGTCGGCCAAGATGACGATGTCATCAGCAAATCTCAGAGTTGAAATTATTTCTCCTTGAATCTTCACCCCCACTTTAAATTTTTCTCTAATTTCCTTCATTGCTTGTTCAATGTAAAGATTGAAAAGTATGGGTGATAAGTTGCAGCCTTGCCTTACACCTTTCTGAATACCAGCTTCTCTCTCATGTCCTTCAACTCGAATGACTGCTGTCTGGTTTCTGTACAGATTGTATATCACCCTCCTATCCATGTACTTTATTCCAATTGATTTCAAAATGTCAAACAATTTAGTCCAATCAACGTTATCAAAAGCCTTTTCTAAGTCTACAAAAGCCATGAACGTTCTCTTATCTTTCCTTATTCTACCTTCTAAAATCAGCCTAAGACTTAGTACAGCTTCCCTTGTTCCTACATTTCTCCTGAAACCAAACTGGTCTTCACCCAACTCCGTTTCTATCTGGCTTTCAATCCTCTTGTAAATTATTCTAGACAGGATCTTTGAAGCATGAGTAATCAAGCTGATTGTACGGTAATCTTCACATCTGTCAGCTCCCACTTTCTTTGGTATAGGGATGATTACATTCTTCTTGAAATCAGGGGGTACCTCACCTGTCTCATAAATCCTACACACCAAGTGAAATAACCTGATCAGACCTTCATATCCTATGCAGCGTAGCAACTCAATCGGTATATCATCTATGCCTGGTGCTTTGTTCCTGCTTAAGTCTTCCAAAGCTCTATCAAATTCTGATCTCAATATTAAATCTCCTTTCGCATCCTCATCAATTTCCTCCTCCCTTTCCATTACATGATTCTCAATCTCCTTTCCCTTATACAAACTCTCTATGTAAGCTTTCCATCTCTCAACCTTTTCTTCCCTATCTGTTAGAGCTTTCCATTTGTGTCCTTAATATTACAGCACTTAGTCTTCTTTTCCCCAAAAGTATTCTTAATCCTTCGATAAGCTGTGTCTACTTTTCCTAATTTCAGACAATTTTCTATACCTGCACATTTCTCTTTCAACCATTCTTCTTTCGCTTCCTTGCACTTCTTGTTAACCTCATTTCTCAGACGTCTGTATTCTGCTTTCCCCTTTTCATCTCTTAGATTCTTGTGTTTCCGCCTTTCATCCATCAATTCTAGTATATCCTGAGTGATCCACGGTTTTCTACCTATTCTTTCTTTCCTACCAATGTTTTCTTCTGCGGATTTTGTTATTTCATTCTTCAAAAGTGCCCATTCGTCTGCAATTGAAGTTTGTTTAGGGTTTTTCATTAGTCCTTCCTTTATACTCTTCTTGAATCTTTCGTTTACATCCTTCTCTTTCAGTCTGTCTATTGCCCACCTTTTTGGCTTTTGACTTTTCTTCAGTTTCTTCAACTTTAATCTGCATTTCATTACAACCAGATTGTGATCAGAGTTTATGTCAGCACCAGGATATGTTTTACAATCCAAAATCTGGTTTCGAAACCTCTGCTTGACCATAATGAAGTCGATTTGGTAACGCCCTGTATCTCCTGGTCTCATCCATGTGTATATTCTTCTATTGTGGTTATTGAATAAGGTGTTAGCTATGACCAATTCATGCTCGGTGCAGAATTCTACCAGCCTGCTTCCTCGATCATTCCTTTCACCTAATCCAAAATCTCCTACTATCTTCCCTTCTCTCCCTTTTCCTACCACAGCATTCCAATCTCCCATTACTATAACATTTTCATCACCCTTGATATACCTCAGAATTTCGTCTATTTCTTCGTAGACCTTTTCAACATCCTCATCATCAGCTTGACTGGTAGGCATATAGACTTGTACCACTGTAGTGCAGGTAGGTTTTGTATTGATTTTTGCTACAATAATCCGTTCACTATATTGCTCATAATATTCCACCCGCTGTCCAAGTTTCCTACTCAATATGAGGCCAACCCCTGCTTGGCCATTGTTTGATTTAGTGCTAATGACCCTATAGTCTCCTGACCAAAATCCTGTTCTTCCTGCCAGCGCATTTCACTAATCCCAACCAAATCCAACCTCAACCTATCCATTTCCCTTTCTAAGTTTTCTAACCTTCCACTTCCTAGCAGACTTCTAACATTCCACGCTCCGATCCGTAGAATGTCAGATTTCCTCTTTGTCACTTCTGTGATGTTAACCCCCTCTCGAGTAGTCCCCACCCGGAGATCCGAACGGGGGACTAGTTTACCTCCGGATTGAAATTTTACAAGAGAGGAGGCCATCATCACATGTAATTATGCATAGAGAGGTGCATATCCTCGGGAATAGCATACGGCTGTAGTTTCCCGTTGCTTTCAGCCGTGCAGCAGGACGCATGAGACATGAGACATAAGACATATCAAAATAATATACTGTATTAAAAGGTTTGTTTCAAACGTAGCCACCAGTACATTCCAAGGAACACATACAGTACAACCTAATGCAATTGAGGGGCTCAAAATCAAAGGGATATAAGTGACAATTTATTTCACTTGGAAAACCTCCTTTGCGGAGGTATGTTTTAAGGGTCATTTACCCACGCCTCTCAGCATTCACTTGTGCCCGTTTGCTTTTGAACGCCACAATTCATACAATACATTTTGTATACTGGTGAATAGTTGGCTGGATTCAAGGTAGGCCTATGTTATCGACCGAGCACGTCAGTTTGAGGTGTCCTCATCGTGTCGGAAAAGCATCTGCCAGGCTTCAGGGACATGACTACTCAACAATCCATCTCCAACGAAAGAAGAGGAAAATAAATCCCTACCGATTGTTCAATAAAAATAGAGGATTGTTAAAAATGTATGGTAATATAGCACCACAAGATAATTTTCAATCTCTTGTACACAATGGTGTAGAACAATTCATTGGCATTCACACAATTAATCCCAAACAGATGGCGACAGGATTTAATTTGAAAACAATACGGCATCGCGTGGGTAGCTGCACCAAGTTGGGAGATCGTAGGTACGAATCCCGGCTCTGATAGCGGCTATCCTGAGTGTGGATGTTTCCCTGCTTGTTGCACATTCCCTCCAGACAAATACTGGGATCATCCCTTGTTCCAAGTCCTGGAGCACCTACCCCATCCCTGTTACTAATGCAGCTACACACACTACTACAATTATCACATCAATACAGGTTATCAGACAAATTAAACACACACCCATCTACACGTGACTGTTGACCAGGAAGTCCCAAACCCCTAAATCGAATTAACAATAAACTTATTTTATTCCACATAATTGTGTAAATATGCCAGAGCACTTCCAAGTACTTGACTTTATGTAAGGCATTTCCTTTAATATATCCATTTATAATAACTGCTCAAGATAATTGATTTAGCCCCATAAAATGTTTTTGATTGAAGAGCAAGCTGTCGGTATTTAGGGCATACCAGTGGAACACTGAAACAACAGGCTTCAAAGCATTCCATCTGTGCTATAGGGCTTGGCAGTAATATACAGGGCCTTTGTGTGTTCTTTCAAAGCCACGTTCTCAGTAGAATATATTGATAGCTATCTGCAACCTTGCTCGTGATATTGTGCTTACCTCTTTTGTGCCTCCGGTTGTAGATAGAATAGAATGTGGCTGTAACATTTTTACTCTGATCTCTTTTACAGTCTGTGACCATGTTGGCTAGAGATATTGATTAGCATCGTCTGAGATGACAGCATCTGCATACTGATTTCAAATGACTTACATACCTAAATAGAAATACAAAATAAAATGATGATCTATATTATTCACATTAAACAGTATTTAAGATAGCTGCCCAATATGAAACTCGCCATAAATAACATCAATAACCAATGCCATATCAGTGTTATATTTACAAGCACAGTTGTACATTTCCAGTTACTAGTAAGCAACAATCCGATGTGTTTTGATTTTTATACGTCAGATTTTACCAACAAGATTTTAATTAAACATCTCAAAAGATATAGTGGCGTATAAAATATGGATTTCAGACCGAAATCCTGATCAAAATATAGTATTGCAATATTATGACTAGAACCAACTAGAAATAATACCTAAGCTGGCTGTATCGTAGAAGCTAAATGTAATATCCTCGGTTTGTAAAAAGCATACATAAGTAATCTGGAGTTACTGGCTCCATGCATAGAAAAGGAAAACCTTCAAATTAAAGATGACGTTCCATTTCTTTGCTTTAAAATAACTATGCTCGCACATATTCCTTCAAAAAGAAGCAGTTTAAATGGAGTACCGTTGGTACAAACAATTATTATTTACTATATAAAAGAGTTTTGAGAATCATTCAAACATTGCGTCATCATGAAGCTATACTTCCACGTAATAAATCGTAGGGCTTAGGTCGATTACCCTGGTGGCCAGCAATTGTTTGAAGTTGCCATGTAGTAGGACAGTCATGTTCAACTGCCGGCCCTCGGGCCGTGCACGACCCACTGAACACTTTCATCCGACCCGCCTGATCAGTTATTGACAATGTATTTCTTACGTAATCTGAAGTAAGAAGTGTTCCAACCCGCCACAATGCTGTGTGAAACATTTCTCCCTGGGCTTGGTAACTCTATTAAGACAAGCCCTGGTGCCAACCACCTTGCATTCTTGTGGATATTACCTGTCACTTGAATATGTTGAATTCAAAGCTGCAAACTCAAAGCCAATTGGCTCATGAACTTTACGGACATGTTGAATCCTATAAGAAGAAATTGAATCTATGGGAAAATCAATTGAGAAATGAAAATGCCTGTCACTTTCAAACGCTGTCCCAGCGGGATAAATCATCCTGTAACTGAACTTTATACTAGATTGGCAGATTTTCTTGAAGAATTAAATATCAGATTTAGCGACTTGAGAAAAGAGGAAGTGAATTTGAGTATATTCTCATCACCATTCAGCATTGACCTGATTAGTGGACCTGCAAATTTGCATATGGAACTTATTGATCTTCAGGAGGATGTGGCTTTGAAATGAGCATTAATGGACATCTTCTTACGAGATTTCTATATAAAACTTTCCATGCAAGAAGTACCCTAATCTATTTCCTTTCAATATAAGGAGGATGACATTGTTTGACAGCACGTACCTAAGTAAGCAACTCATCTCGCACATGAAGCGGATTAAATCCAAAGAGAGGGGAAGGATAACTTATCTCCAGCTTGGAAACAACCTCCACGTTGGAACATCCAGTGGACCACCGAACATCGAGAGACTGGTTCAGAACACGAAGGGCCAAGTTTTCCATTAAAATAGTAAGTAAAAACATATGTATTTTCTTATTGCCTTCAGTAAACTAAATTTTTGGTTACCGTTGTAATATTCCTGTTTGTGTTTTTGTGATGTTAATTTGTACTGAATGAGTCCCTTCATTGAATGTGGCTACTACGTTCTTGTGAAAATATTATGCATTGTTAAGTAGGGCCCGCGACGCCTGTAAGTCCTCTCTGATTGGCCCACCTTGTGTTCCAAGTTGCACGTGCCTGATGTAGGAGAAGATTCGCATCCAAAGAGGTAAGGTGCTCCATCTGAAAGCCTACGTCTAGCCAAGTAATCACCTCGCTATGTAAATGTTATCTGTGGAATGTTCCCATGCCTGCGTTTGATTTTCCAATTCAAATTTGAGATTAATACGTTTTCATCAGACGGTTATCTTACGCATATTTTGTACGAAATTGGTTTATATACAATTGAAATAGTCAAGTGTAATAGCAAATTCACCAGAGATGACAGTCATGAAACATGTTTTTCCCTAATTTCTGAAGCACTTAAGTGATTCACAAAAGTTCTCAATTTCAGTTACAACTCATTCTCTGAGTATATGTATGAAATATTCTAAGTTGTAAATAGAATGATGGCGTGCTCTAGTCCCAAGGCAGAGTTAGAAATTAGTGCTATCAAGCGCCTTATGAAATTTACAAATGCTCTCAATCTACAAAGAGTGCTCATAATCGAGCCGGAACTTTTACTAGTCCCTTAGTGCATTAGTTTCATAAAATAGTATCCATACATCACAATTGTAAGATCCTGTGCAAGGTAGGGTTTAGTTTTACAGGATTACTTACATTCGCTGTACGATTACTTAACAATTTTGTAATACCAGTCACTGTTCATAATTTTCCGGTATTACCACGAGTTTTCTCGCCCGTTACTTATCTGCGGGAGGTTTTCAACGCTTCTATTCAAGTTCGCTGTGTTTTCTTGAGTTACATATGAAACACTCTCCTTTAAAAAATAGCATGATTAGCATGTTTCTCGTGAACAATATTCTCATGGGCACAGCAATAACTATGATGACAAGTAAACAGGGGTCGGTCACCCGATTAGGGCATAATGAGATCACACAACGGGTTCTATTACACTCACTGAAGATCTTCTTGAGAATTTTGGGCACTGAAAAGGCACTATAATTTTCTAGCATTTTTACCTTCATACACACATTGGTTTAGCAGCCACTTTCTCTAAATAGTACTCATAGCTTACCTTTAACACACTGTTTACTGTACACTGCAATGCAAATTTTACACTTAACACTTCTACAAATTTGTGCTGCAGAAATAGGTTTATGGACCAGCAATCGCAAGACCATTCGTGAGTACCTTCAAGTATAAGGGGAAAATAATATTTTATATTAACAGCCGGAATAATTATCAGTTTAAAAGTTTCCCTTCGCCGTCTGTTAGCATCACAGTATCTTCTGCCACACTAACATATCTCTCAACACTTGCAAACGCTCTTAATTTCAAACAATAGTAATTACACCTCAATATTGCAGTCGTATTCCATCTGCAACACATCCAAGGAAAAACAAACTGAATTACATGGGTTGATTCATGAAACAAATATTGAGTTTTGGTTCGTAACAAATACACAGACAGTTCCCAGAGTATATTGATTCATTGAATGCAATTTTGATTCAGATGTTCTTCAACACATATCACGGAATTAATATGAACATCACCAATGATTTATACGAGCAGCTTATGTAAAATTTGATGCATTGATGTAATTAAAAACGAAGAAACGAACCTGCGTCTAGGACCTGACTCAATCCGGAAGTCATACTTCACCTCAGGATGAGCTACATTGGACAGTGGTCCAAGAGCTCATAAAATGTATTTGCAACTATGAGTTGTAAAATCAAATTGTTTGTAGCAATTGTCCTAACTCAAGATGCACATCACACAGAACGTACGTGGAGTGGATGTAGAATAAGCACTTCCAGGCAGCCATACGTTGCAATCGTGTTTATTACCGCCTGGTGTCCCACATTTATCTAAAGTTCGTAAGATGTAGGATAGGTCCTGCATCATAACAGGCGAAGATGCTGCTCCAGCTGAAATCTAAAATCAAGTGCAATATATCATCCTCATATAGGAATTAGGAACAATGAGACACAGCACTGACGCATCCTTACCGAAATTTTAAATAAAATATGAAACTATAGCAAGGTATTTGATAATATAATTAATTAGCCTTAGATAAAGAACAGTTGGAGTTGAGAGCATCACAAAAGATTTAACATGCTAAAGTAAATAGCCACCTTAACAAATCATTTAGTGCTTCCAAGCGCTTTCTAGTTCATATAGTATTACATACTACTGTTAATTGGTCGGTTCCAATTCAGCATGATCTCTTATTGAAGTCCATCACTTCGATTTTTATTATGGTTAGAAAGTTTTACATTCCTGTTCAGGCTCATTCATTTTTATACCAATCAACACACACTATTGCCTCAGGTGGCAGGCATTTCATCACGTTTAACCTTATAGGTGGCTACCTCTATACATTTCTGGCAGGACAGCAGCTTCACGCTGTGTGTAGAAGTGATATCAATTTGCTAAACTGCTGAGAACGAAGCCTGTTCTGTTTGAGATTACTTTACAAACATCCAAGTCTAGGAATCGTCGACGCCAAACACTCCTACTAATTCATAGTCCATTAGGAGTGCCACTCTCAGCTCACAAAAGTTATCATTCAGAATGAATGCTCATTGTATTTATCTTCCTTGAGAGCTTCAGCGTTTGGGTACAAAATGATTATATACAGAGCACTTCAGGGTCGTCAATCAATCGTAGCTTCATTATCCATTATCTTCGCACAATACTCTTAAACTCTCCATAATGTTATGGGAGGTTTGAAGATTGTAGTCGAATGTTGTGTGAGTGGCCAGATTCATGTTTCTAAAGAACCCTTGTAACTCTCACAAGGAAAATGTGTAAATTTCCCTCGTCCTATTTCCATAAGACATTTATGTTCGACCCTCACTATTATGTGTCAGAAAACTGTATCATAATGATGGTCATTATAACACTATTTTTAGCCTACTTTTCACATTTTGCAAAAATGAGGAAAAAGTAGTCTTATGAGATCGATCCGGGAAAATGTGTGTCTGTCTGTCTGGCTGTGTGTGTGCCCCCCCCCCCCCCTATCAACTCCTAAATGGCTGCAGCAATCAAAACCAAATTTAGTATGAGTAAAGATGTGCACCGGAATAGCTCACGTCCATATTTGAGAATGATGTCAGTGCTAAAAACTGCTGAAAAAACGCACTAGAAATTTGAGCTCCATGTTGGATATCTTGCAAGGTATGTATGGGAGCTATTCCAAAATTGGCACACATGTAGATAATACTATTTCAGTTTAATTTCCAGGAGGCCAACCATGACAGTGTTGCCAAAATAATTTTAAGCCTTCTGATAGGTCCAATGTTTAAATGCATATAACTTCTACACTATCAATTGGATTTCAACCAAATTTTGTATGTAATATCTTTACATAAACAGATATGACTGGGCGTATTCTTAAGAGCCACCAGGGCTGCCAACTGTTAATAATTGCTCTCTCTCTATTTTTTTAAATCCAAATACCAATATATCAGAAAGTATGCAAGCCAACAGCTTTAAACTATGCACACGTATATTCTGACATTTCAGGTTAATTTAGAGTAACTTATATACGTCAGTTCTACCAACATGATTATAAGCCTGCTGATACGACCAATTTTTAAATACATGTAACTTCTATACTATCAGTTGGATTTCAACCAAATTTCGTATGTGCAATGTGTACCATAACAGATATGACTATAAGTATTGTTAAGATCAATCAGGGCTGCCAACTGTTAATAAATTCTGTCTATATTATTTTTACCCTAATATCAATATATCAGAAAGTATGTAAGCCAACAGCTCTATACTTTGCACACGTATAGCACCTGACATTCTAGATTAATTTGGAGTAATTAATACAAGGCGGTGCTGCCAATATGATTCTATGCCTGCTGATATGTTCAATTTTAAAATACATGTAACTTCTATACTAACAAATGGATTTCATCCAAAATTGGCACAACAAGATATCATAATAATTCAGATTATTTCTGACCAGCACACGCATGGTATTGTTGGCAACATGCTTTTACGCGTGCTGATAGATCCAGTGTCTAACTGCATGTAACGTCCATTGGACTTCAACCAAATTTTGTATTCTGTACCTTAAGAGGTGGAACTAAGACTATATTCAGTCCCCAGGGCTGCCAACTGTAGTGCTCTATTAGGCTACATTATACCAGGTATATTTTGAACTAATTAGATATTTCGATATTACCAACTTAATTTCGTCATTATTCTAGATAGGTTCATATACTGTAGAATAATCATTGGCATGAAAAGTAGGCTGTATAGTTCTTCACGGAACTTCTTGTTAATTACGATACAGTTTCTCCAGCCAATCAGAGCTCGTTCATTGACCAATTAGGAAACGATACCTTCGCGCATGCGCTCAAAATCCAACATGTCGGACATAAACACAACATCGAACTATAATAAATTACCGACATGGAATACGCACCGACCATATTATGTTTGCGTAAATAAACTGGCGAATATGAGACAAGAAATAGCACTGTACCTTGAAACGACTCCGGTGACAATATTACTGAGGGACGGCAGGTGTAAACATATGGCCTGCATATGGCATTGCAAGAACACAGAGCGCATGCGTCGGTCGTTCAGAGATCTTGAAAGACAGTGATATCACACACGGTGCTCGCTCTCCGATCACAAAATTCAAGTGGCTGACTGTCAACACATATTTACGAATATTTAGGCCTATGTTAAAACATATAATAAAGTTATAATTATCGTCGAACATAAACAGTCGTATGCAACTCGCCTATAATGGTAATTAAGACACTCGTATGGAAATTATAAAACTCTCATACGCTCGTTTAATAAAAATACTCGTGTCTTGATTATAGCCATTATAGGCTCGTTGCATAATGTACTATTACGAAACTATACTTACAGGGAATGCCCATTTTCATTCTTGAGCACACGTTAATTCGTTTTAATAATGTGAGTCCAATATCGGCACGTATTATTTCCCTTTGATTAAGCAAGATTTAAATTAGCATAAATTAGCTCAATGAATGTGCTATTTTTAAATTGGAACATACTGTATTAACTCTCTGAGATCCTGCGAATTCAAAATTGGCTCACATTAATTCTATGTGATTGTGTGACTTGAAATTGGGATATATCTATTCATGTTCAATAAACTAGTTTTAAATTCGCACACATTTGTTTTTGGTTTTACATATTTAAAATTGGCACGCATTACAATAATTCATTTTGATTGTGGAAGAGCAATTTTTGGCCACATTAACTCACCTTAATTGTGCAAGTTTAGTATTGGTACGATTTTATTCTTTTTTTTTTTTTTTGTCCGTGCAAGTATAGAATTAGCGCACATGTCTTCTTTTTTTATTGTGCTAGTCAAAAATTGTCACATTTCTTTGGGTGTAGCAAGTTTAAATTAGGCACAAGTCTTTTTGATTGTCAGTTCTAACTCTTCAGTCGGTCAACACGAATTTGCTCAATGACTGGGAGGGGTAAAATATATATAATATATGAATACACCAGGTGAATCAGCTGCCCCTAATAATATTGTTTTATGCAGCCCAACTAACTTTGTTATCAGTAAGGACGATAATTCTCTGTTGCATCCCGTATGGTAAGAATATGCTCCAAGAATATCCTGCAAACAATACTGAACACCATTAGTTTTTCCTCCATGTGACCACAGACTATTACGCGGGAAACATAATGGGTTCCGTATAGCTTGCGGGATACGGAATGCAGCAGAGAAAATAGACCTTCCTGAAAACACGAGTTCAGTGGGCTACATAAAACAATATTATAAGGGGTAGCTCATTTACCTGGATTAAATATTTGAGTGTGCAAATTTAAATTTCGCACACATTACTTTTCAGAAGAAAGAAATGAAATAATGAATTTTACAGTAAATAGACTCTCTTCATCTACGAAACATCTTTAATTACCGTAAAAATTATAATGGACTTAATTGCGTGGCACAGCGGTAACGTTCTTGCCTGCTGTGTCCAAGGTTACAGGATCGAATCCTGGGGCAGTCAGTTGGCATTTGAGGCTGCACAAATGCGCACGTTAAAGATGCCCCTTGGGACAAAATTCCGGCACCCTGGCGTCTCTAAAAGCCTCAGTAATTAAAAGGGACGTAAAACCAATAACATTATTATTAAATTCTAATGGCATTATATGGAACTAGAGACTGTGCGAATATTAAACCAACCACCCAGCTTAACTGTGATGGACGCTTGACGCGACACAGTTCTGGCAGTTTATTTGTTAAAACTCACATCTTAAACAAATTGCCGATTGTTATGAAATAAGAGTGTAATTTGTCACTGCTGTGGGTAATTCTCTTTCTATCGAATGGTAATTTGTTATGATCGATTACTTGTTGTGCCCCGTAGGTATAGACCACCAGCCCGGCTCAACTGTTAGGCGGGCTCGACGCGACAGAGTTCCGGCAGGGGCTATCGTCTTGATTAATTGTTTAAACGCAATTCATAAACTAACAAACTTATTTCCGTTGAATTTTCAAGAAATTTAAGATTTTTCCTGTACTATTGAGACGATTTGGAAGATTTTGTCACACACCACAGGTCTGTGATACATACACCTTAGAATTTTATACACCAGGTGATTCAGCTGTCCCTAACAATATAGTTTTATGCAGTCCAACTGGCGTTATTACCAGGAAGGTCGATATTTCGCTGCCTGCATCCCGTATGGTACTAATATACCACAAGCATATCTTAAAAGCGATACTAAACACAATTATTTTACTCTCGTATTAGTTTATGTCACATCGAGGGAAAAATAATAGTGTACAGTATCGTTTGCAGGATATTCTTACAGTGCATTAGCACCATTCGGGATGCAAACAGAGAAATATCGACCTTCCTGAAAACACGTGATAGTTGGGTCGCATAAAACAATATTATTAGGGGCAGCTGATTCACTTGTATACAGTATGGTTATGTTTAATTTCATTACGTTGCCTTACAAGAAATAAAATCGGTACCGATAATGTATTATAGTAAAGAAAAGACTCTCATTAAAATTGAATCAAGTCATATGCGCAGAAACATGGAACCGGACGACTGGAATGTTTGTGCTAAACGAAGCATACTTATATTCATTCATTCATTCGTTTATTTGCAATTGGGGGTGTGTCCCCCGGTGGCAAATTAGATATACATAACAAATAAATAATTGTACATAACAATTCACTAACGATTAAACTGGAGTATTTACACAAATATCAGTCTTTTCTTAAACACACCTAGCCTATATGTTTGGGAAAAGGCTCTAAGACTGCGGCAGGTAGAGAGTTCCAATTATCAATGGCACGGTTTACGAAAGAATATTTACCATAATTTGTTCGCTGTGGTCGGCCCTTAACTTTGAAAGGGTTATCGCTCCTACCCATGTAAGTAGGCTTTTCCATACGTTTGCTAAGCTCACCCCATGCTGGTTGATTTGTATACGTGTTGTACATAGCGCAGAGTCTAGATTTCATCCTCCTAGCCTCAAGTGATTCCCACCCAAGTTTCTTTAACATACGGCTCACACTGCTCCTGGGATTAAAGTCACTGAGCACAAATCTAGCGGCCTTTCTTTGTACCATTTCCAACTCATTTATGAGCCCTACTTGATATGGATCCCAAACCGCCGAGGCGTATTCCAGAATAGGTCTTACAAGTGACAAATATCCTAATTCTTTAGCAGAGGTACTACTTCCTTTTAATACCCTCTTTACAAAGTGCAGGGATTTGTAAGCTTTAGAAATTACACATCCTATATGACTACTCCATTTCATATCATTTCTTACGTGAACGCCCAAATATTTGCAAGAATCTTCTTCTACAAGAATTTCCGAGCCAATGTTATAGCGAAAATCTTGCCTTCGCACTTTCCCTATTTTTATTAGACTACATTTTCTTGGGTTTATTTTCATTTTATTTTCAATCGCACACTTATAGACCAGGTTCAGGTCATCTTGAAGTACTGCATTGTCTTGTGAGTCATGTATCTTTCGATATATTACACAATCATCCGCAAACGATCGACAGTCACTGCGAATCCCATTTGGTAAGTCATTTATAAACGCCAAAAATAACAAAGTTCCGATTACGCTGCCCTGAGGAATACCCGACGTTACGGTAATTTCATCCGAGAATCGGCCTTCAACTTTCACTTTCTGGGAACGACCCGTCAAAAATTCTTGGATCCATAAAATTACTCTTCTATCAATCTTCGTCGAAGCTAATTTATGTAGTAGCATGTCATGCGGCACGACATCAAATGCCTTAGCAAAATCTATAACTACGGCGTCGACTGAAACTCCATCGTCTAACGATTCGCTAATATCTTGAAAAAGTGATAGCATCTGACTCTCGCATGAGTAACCTTTCCGAAATCCAGGTTGCCTATCATTAAACCATAATAATGTTTCCCACTGTTCCCTCAAGTAGTCGCAAATGAGATGTTCCATCTGTTTACATACGATGGACGTAAGACTAACCTGCCTGTAGTTGCCCAATTCAAGTCTGCTCCCTCCCTTAAATATTGGGACTACCGTAGCTCTTTTCCAGTCATCCGGGATTTGCGCATTGTTTATAGACACATTAAACATCACCTCTAAGTATCGTGCCACTGCCCTAACTCCTAGTTTAAGTACTTCACTAACAATATTATCAGGACCCTTCGATATATTGTAACGTAATTTTTGTATTAGCTTTACAATTGCTGACTGGTTTATTTGGAGAAGTGGAGCCCCTGATTCACCGTTAAGGTCCAACACACAGCTATTGGATTTATTGAACACACTACCATTAAAGACATTTAATTCATTAGCAATGGCCTGCTTCTCAGTAATTAATTTACCGTCACCGGACATTATCATCGACAAATTATTTGAATTTCCCTTTCTACTCCTAACATAACTGTATTTTTTTTTCCACCCATCGCCTCCCGAACCAAGTAAACCTTGCACCCCGGCGTCTCTAAAAGCCAGTGTATTTAAAAGGGACGTTAAACCAATAACATTATTATTATTATTACATATAATTGTCATGAGCAGCCCTCTTTTTTAAGAGGAGCTCTCTTGATAAGGACTTAAATTTCAACATATACTTGTCACTATCATGTCTTTTATTGTATAATTTCCTAATTTTCCGTTTAAGACTCCTGATTTCCAGTGTGTAATACTCAGGATCTGGGTTTTGTTTCAGTAATTTAAATGGAACAAATTTATCAATATCGCTATTTAAAATTTTCAAAAAGTTAGTCCACAGGATATTAATGTGATTTCCTTCCGATGCCCATCCTACAAATAGCTCATTCAAATACCCCTGAAATTTGCCCTAATCCACTCTGCGATACTGGAATATGATCTTATTTGCTACATCAGAGTCTAATTTTGTAATGTCACCGTATCTAATATTTAATTCAACCCCAGAATGGTCACTAATTCCTGGTACATTCAGACAGTTAATATACAGCTCTACAGGCCTTACGAGATAAACATCTAAGGTATTATTGCCTCTAGTTGGGAAGTCAACTACTTGGGAAAATCCCCCCTCCCTTAAGAATTTGTTTGCCGCGCTCTGAGCTTGACCACAGCTAGTTGACTCACCAGACCTGTCTACTTTGGGGAGGTTTAAATCACCGGCAATTATTATGCTCTTCTTCATAGCATTACCCGTACAAGTTTTATCATACAGTGTGTCGAGAAGCGAAAAGTTATCTTTCGGTGCTCTATACGCCCCTATCACCTGAAGAGGGAATTTATTCCCTTTATCCGAAATTTGTACTCATAACATTTCATTATCCGTATCAGCCCACTTTAAGAAACTAGCTATATTTTTGCACTCACAAATAAATAGCCCACCACCTCGCTTACCCCGATCCCTTCTGTACATTTCGTAGGTCATTATGTCATTACTATTTATATCCTCATATAACCAAGATTCAGTAGCAATGACAATGTCCGGAGAATACGTCTCTACAAGATTCCAAAATTCAATTCATTAATTTCCTAAACTCGGACAATTAACCTGCAGCAATCTTAGAGTCTTACCTCCGCAGCAAATATCCCGAAGTAGCTCCTTCTGTTCCCGTCGGCCGGCAACCTCTGGACCTGGTCCTCCTCATAATGGCCGGCACGAACCGATGACCCTGTCATGTAGGCTCCCCAGGTTGAAAGCGCCCCGTCGATTTAAATGCAGCCCGTCTCGGGCGAAGTCACGGCCACCAATCCAGCAGTCAGCATCTACGTACACTAATCCCAGTTGTGCACAAACCCAGTCCATGCGGTCATTTACAGTCTTAACTCGCCTTAACGGAACATCTCCCTGCCGAACAATGCCACTCATTATAATTTTTGCATTTCCAAACTTGCTTTTAGCTTTTCTGCCTAGTTCGTAGAGCTCCCCCATTATGTAATCAGCTGTAGCCCTCTTCTTCAAATCGTTCGTCCCAACATGGAGCAACAACACTTTAACTTTGTCACAGTCCTCTACATTTGCTTCTTCCACTTGTTGGGCAAGCTGGTCAATTTTAATCCCCGGATAACACCGCACTTTCGCACCTGATTTCCTCGAGATATTCGCACTCCATCGTACATAGAATCACCCATTATGATAACGTCATCCTCAGTTTGCTCCTGCACGCCCTCTTCCACACTGATCCCAGTAGAAAGCCATTCAGTCACATCCTTCACCGTTTCCTCTGATTCACAATGGGCTCAATGGCTATGAAAATAATCATAGAATAATCAAAATGGCAAGGCCTGAACTCGCGTCTGTCAATGCAAAAATCAGCACGTTGGTACTGAGCTATTACTAGACCTACACGGCGTCAAGAACTCCTTCGTAATATACTCAACGTGTGTTCATCTTTTACTCGCATACTTGAAGCTAATTAGAGTCCGTATCTTTGTTCATACAGTATTAAGAGGATGTGTTGGATGCGGATTATAACAGTAGGCCTAACCTAAATATTGTATAATGATATTATTTATTAAAAGTCAGCAATTCTTCTAGGTTTGTGCCGTGTCTTGTGTGGGGTATCGCCTAGGACACCAAGCTGGCTCATCAGCGGGCTCTTGGTGCTCCCGCCCGAACAGTTCTCGCAGTAAAGAGGCGCAGGTACGCTTCATAACAATGGAGGTAGCGCACAGTTCACTACTCCTGTGGGGTTCCAGGTGGGGACACCAAGAGCCTGCTGATGAGCCAGCTTGGTGTCCTAGGCGAAACCCTACACAAGACACGGCACAAACCTAGAAGAATTGCTGAGTTTTAATTCACTGGCCGCGAAAGCCAATATACCATATTATTTATTACTATTTCTTTAGGGGCCTAAGACATCTGGATTATCAGCCCCTGTACTTGGGTATGTGTTCAATTTGTATGATAACCTGTGTTTCTAAGGTGTCTGTAGCCGTGTGTGTAACTGTAATTATAAGGGTCAGGAATTGGGTAGGTGCCCCGGGACTTGCATTTAGCATTTAGCCCCTATTCTTGAGTTCAACTGGAGGGAGTGTGGAAAAAATTGGAAAAAACACACTTAGGATAGCTGTCTTCAGCGTTGGTGTTCCTAACCTTCGATGTCCAGATTTGCTTCAGCTTTTCATCGCAGTCATGGTGGGTGATTTAACGCGCACGGCCATGCCGCGGGGTCATATATAATGCATACGCGCATCTGACTCAACGTGCTTTATTTTATGAATCACTTGTTTTCTAGCGTAGACGTGCACGGCAAATCACACATCATGACTGAAAGGGAGATTTGGAAGGTTCAAATTTTGGTGCTGACAGTGGCCACCTTGAGTGCCGTTTTACCGTGGTCTTTCACATTCTCTCAGGCAAATGCCGGGATGAAACCTAGACTCTACAGTAGTACACACGTCTACAGTAGCCACAAGGAAAAACACAAGATTGAATATAATTTATTGTTGCCTCTTGCACAGACCACTGAGGATACAAATTTTCATTCAGAGGCTGGTTAAAGAGAGTACATAAATACAATGTACCTTACCCACACTGATGACAGTAAAGCCATCCTAGTTGTTATTATTCCCAGATAATATTTGAATTGCTACTACTGACGTAAGAAAACCAATTACTGTACTGTATTTTATCCTTAAATTGATCTGTATTCGTGTTGCCTGCTAACTTTACCAGTAATTGCACATTAAACTACTGTAGAAACTAATTTAAAGTTTCATGACTGGGACGTTGTTTAATAACAAACGAAATCTCATTTAGTTTGAGTTGATTAAACACATTAAATGTTCGTATTAGTTGTACTCATTGCATGTTCTGATAGATTACCAACAAACATGAGATAATCCTGGATGTTGGTGAAAAGATGAACAATGAATTAAATATCTAATGTCATTGTTAGTCTTCAGTATTTTGACTGGTTTGATGCAGCCCTCCAACGTCTCTCTGTCCTGAGCTAAACGTTTCAACTCTACATAGCTACCACACCTTATATCCAAGGCAATCTGTTTAACATATTCTAACCTTGGTGGACCCCTATAGTACTTGTACCGACCCTTCCTTTCATAACTAAGTTTTCTATTCCTGGGTGTCTTAGTAGGTGTCCTACCAACCTATCTCTTCTCTTCATTATCAGTCGCCAGAATCATCTCTCCTCTCTCACCCATCTTAATACCTCTTCATTTGTTTCTCTATCTACCCATCTGATCTTCATCATTCTCCTGTAACACCACATTTCAAATGCTACTATTCTCCTCTTTTTTGCTGAGCCAGCAATCCATATTTTACTTCCATAGAGTGCTACAGTCCAGAGAAAGACTTTCAAACCTGACTTCTTAATACCTAAATCCATATTCGATGTCAACAGATTCCTTTTCTGTACAAATGCAATTCTTGCCTGAGCCAACCTACTTCCTATATCCTCTTTGCTTCGTCCATTATTGGTTATTTTTCTCTCTAGGTATCGGAAGTCTCCTACTTCTTTAGGTTTTTACTTGCCAATTTGACGTCAATAAGGGTTTCTGATTCATTTCGACTGTATTCCATTATTTTTGTTTTATATTTGTTGAATTTCATCATGAATTCTTTCCTCGAGACGGAGTCCACATCATTTAAAAACGCATTTAAATCGTCTGGTGAATCGGCTAAGATAACAATGCCATGAACAAATTTCCGAGTTGAAATCTTTACTCCTACTTTAAACTTTCCCTTATAGTGCATACTTCATTGCCTTCCATATATACTAGATACTGGCAATATAAATTAACAGCCTAAATTGATGATCTTTTTAACACGGTGCACACGAAAATATTTTAAGAATTTGCTTTGTTATTTTTATTACCAGTCGTGAACGAAAATAAATATTACGCTGTACACTTGCATAAGCTTTGACAAAGTGTAGGAGCGTAGCACAAACTAACTTTGACAAAGAATCCTTTAATAAAATAGGAAATTAATACCGTATGTCAATACATTATTATTCTTAAGTACTGTGTACAAGTTTTAGTGTCATTGTGACCTTCTTCACAAATATTAGTTAATACAGTACAGATGAAGTTGAAAGTCTTTCAGTAACATTTTATTAAAAAAGTAAAAAAAGATACGAACCTTACAGTAGTCGCATATGATGTGTAACAACTGACATGTTATCCTACTCGTATAGGCCTACTACACAGCTTGGACATTCTTAAAATGTTAATTTACACTCCATTTTCATACTGGTACTATGATGAATGTATAGATTGAATTGGAGATATGCTACTGTCACATTTGTGGCGCAGCGGTCAAGCTGTTAGTCTCTCACCAAGGTAGACCGGGTTTGATTCCTGGTCAATACATGTGAGATTTTCGAATTGAAATGCCATGTTCTGTGGTTTACATTCCACGTTAGAGGGAGGCACCGTGGATCATGATCGTGAGATTAACGGTCACACTAAACCACAAGCTTCCTTCCTTCCATTTAGATGAATAATTCATAATAACAAAGTGACACACAACGTCGACAGTACTCTCAAATACTGTCAGCACATTTCTCAGTAACTATAAGATTCATTATTCTCAAGGCTCTCATACAGTTCGTCGTAAACAATCAAAACATGGCTTCCTACAATCATGAAATGACCTAGTCTCACATATGATGAAAATACAGCCTTTATTCCACTCATATAACAACATTCTGTTATGCATTTAATATTTGACTACTCACCCACAGCTTGACAATAATGCCGCTTACTTAAATGTCATTTGTCGTCTTTGTCCTACTCCATTTGATATTGAACCTTGAACGTGAAGCTTCATAAACTGCTCAATGAGAAATGAAAGTCGGTGAAACATTTGCCACTGTGTTCGTCAAACCAGTGCCTGCTAAATGCACTGCCTACTGTATTTCCATAACATTCTCGCGCTACAGAGCACACACTGAATTGTTTCCAATACACACATTTTCAATTGTACATCCAGCTGGCAGTGCGTCTTCACTTCCGTCCGATCCACTTCCGTTCGATCCACTTCCGCCCGATTAGCTTCCGTCTCATTTTTCTGGCAGTGCGTCTTCACTTCCGTCCGATCCACTTCCGTTCGATCCACTTCCGCCCGATTCACTTCCGTCCCCAATTTTCAAAATCACTCCCACAAAACTATCCAGCAACCGAGCGGAAAGATGTTACACATCAAAAAGACTGATTTCGTAACTATTTCTAGATATACACTAAAATACTAAAAAAAAAACAGATCTGTTACAATTTTTGAAAAATGTTGAAAGATAAATCCCTTGAAAAAATGCTCCAAGTGTTTTTTCAAGAGAGATATGAAAGCAGCTCGAATCATTCAATCCGCTACTCTACACGGTGGTCATGATATTTAAAAACAGAAATTGAAACATGTTTCCAAAGAAGAAAACGCGGAAGTTTTTTTATGTACTATATCTACACCGTCACTACTTTTAAATTACAAATGTCTGTAAAAACTACGTCTGGCAACCCTCATCATTGACAAGGCATCTATGGCATTTGCGCAGTGTTCCTATTCACATGGTTTTGCACTGACCACATTGGAGTACGTGTACTGTTAATATAAGACGGTATTGTGAATAATAAAGTTGTTGTTATTATTACTTTTAATTCATTTTAGGGTTTCAGGACGTCATGGTCATTAACACCGTGTACTTGTGCGTGTGTTTAATTTGTCTGACAAGCTGTGCTTCAGTGGTGACTGTAGTAGTGTGTGTTACTGTAATGAGTAGGGTAGGGGATGAGATATAGTAGGTGCTCCGGAACTGAAAAAGGTATTATCCCGACATTTACCTGAAGGGAGTGAAGAAAAAACCAGGGTGAAACCACACTCTGGATAGCCGCTGTAAGTGCCGGGATTCGTACCTCCAATCTCCAGACATGCTGCAGCCACCAATCGTGGTCGTGGTGCAGGATTTAACGCCACAGGGTTTTTAATGTTTTATCACAATCAGAGCCATAGCATTCTGTTTGCTTTATCCATCGAATCTGAACGTAAAATGGAGTTATATTAACGCCTATTGGTACATTGAGAACAGCATCATCAGGCAAATTAAACACGCACGGAGCTGATAACCAAGATGTTCCAAGTCCCTGAATTGAAATAACAACAGCATTCTTCGGGCACAAATCTTAAGCGTTTCAAGGCCTCTCGCAACAACACTTCAGGATTCACATTCTTGCACGAGCTGTCATTTTGCATTCCTCGGATTCAATTCCATTCTAACTGAAAATTCTTTAAGAGTCTCTTTAATCAGATCTCTTCGCGGGCATTGCGCGAGCATTGCGACTATATCTCGTCACTAACTACATTACGCTACTCCCATATATTGCATACTACCTTTTATTATGATACACCTAAACAAGAAACGCAACGAACCAATTAACTTCAAAAATATTAAATCGGCAATTATTTTATCAATACATCTGTAACGCGACATTCGATGGTTTCATTCAGTTTGTGGAAAACATGTTCTGTGCAGCTACGCATAAGGTTTTCCTCTTTAATTCGGAAATGTTTTTTGAGTGCTATTGTTGTATCACTTAATAATAATAATAATAATAATAATAATAATAATAATAATAATAATAATAAAGATAATGTTATTGTTTTTACGTCCCTTTTAACCACTGAAGCCCCGAAAGGGATTTTTAAATGTCCAGTGCTGGCACGGCTCCCTCACATTTGAGCACCCTCATATGTCAACTGACTGCGCCAGGATTCGATCCTGAAACCTTGGAACAGCAGGCGAGAACGATACCGCTGTACCTCACGCGTTTACCTTACTTCCTGTACGCATTCACTGTGAACAATAATTGTTTTTATTGATTCACTTAAAAGGCTTTCCAACATCGTGGTCATATAATCCGATATACTTGGATATATGTGAAATATTTTTGATAACCTGTGTCATTGTAAATGTAAAGTTTTAAAGCCATTTTGCCAGTGTTGCCTATACAGACTGTCTGTTGTAACTCTTCAGTTGGTCAACATGAATTTGCCCAATGATTAATTCATGTTATTGGTTTTACGTCCCTTTTAAATACTCCGGCTTTTTGAGACGCCGGGATGCAGACATTTTGCCCCGTATGGGATCCTTAACGTGCCAGT
Source organism: Meconema thalassinum (assembly GCA_946902985.2). Taxonomy (NCBI): domain Eukaryota; kingdom Metazoa; phylum Arthropoda; class Insecta; order Orthoptera; family Tettigoniidae; genus Meconema; species Meconema thalassinum. Next base: position 1,072,887,588 of record OX336389.2, read on the forward strand.
AGATCTACTGACATGGCTCCCTAGCATTTGCTCATCCTCAAATGCCAACTTTCTGTGCCAGGATACGAACCTGCAGCCTTGGGCACAACAGGCGAGAACGTTACCGCTGAGCCACGCAGCCAGTCGTTTTGCCCAATTATTAGGTGGGGGTACAATGTATATAATATTTATAAATGGGTAAACACCCCAGAAAAAAATACATGTATTAGTTATCACCATATTTTTAGCCTACTTTTCACATTTTGCAAAAATGAGGAAAAAGTAGACTTATGAGATCGGGCAAATGTGTGTCTGTCTGTCTGTCTGTCTGTCTGTCTGTGTGTGTCCCGTCCCCCCCCCTATCAACTCCTAAACGGCTGCAGCAATCGAAACAAAATTTGGTAGGAGTAAAGATCTATACCTGAATATCTCACGTCCATATTTGAAAATGATGTCAGTGCTACCAACTGCTGAAAAATCGCAATTGAAATTTGAGCTCCATGTTGGATATCTTGGAAGGTATGAATGGGAGCTATTTCAAAATTGTCACACGTATAGATAATAATATTGCAGTTTAATTTCCAGGAGGCCATACATGGCAGTGTTGCCAAAATGATTATAAGCCTGCTGATAGGTCCAAATTTTAAATGCATATAACTTCTTCACTATCAATTGGATTTCAACCAAATTTCGTATGTGCTATGTGTACATAAACAGATATTACAGACCTTATTCTTAATTCTTGTATTGTATCGTAATAATGCATTAATTTAATTTAATTTCCATCGCCCTATAATAATATTGTTATTATTATTATTTAATTTTGTTGTTGTCAAAGTAATTGTATTATCTTAGCGTGTTCTATTGAGATATGTTATTCAATAGGTTTTCTCTGTGTTCGGTGACCCAATTCCAGTCTGCTCAATCATTCATTTTGTCAAACCAGACATCCTTTGTCTATACATTGTCGTCCAATTATACTCCCCATGAAGTGGTTTTCTCCAACACTCTGCTTTGCAAGTACAAACGTTTGAACTATAAGAGTGTCAGCATGCGGTGCGTGTATGTGCACAATGTAACCCTTTGTGCCACTAGACTTAACCTCTTAACCGGGCATGACGAGTTAATTCATCTACTACCTGTTGCTACTCAATCGGGTAATGACGAGGTAACTCGTCTAGAGCACTTGAAAATTGTTATCTGCTAGGGGGACGAATATTCGTGTCTCTTACGCTGTTGAGTGTAGTTCTATGATTGCTCCATAGATGCCAGTAGGTTTCAGCTTTGCTGTGCCACAATGCGCGCCAATTTCTCAATACGGGACGAGTTCCTTCGTAATTCGCGGAAGTGTAATGGGCGTGACGAGATAACATGTCACCCACATCTTTATAATGGGCGTGACGAATTAACTCGTTTTCAGTCAAAATATATTCCCCACTACGAATGTTACTTTGTAATGTAGTTCCAAGAAGTCTAATCAAACATTAATTATGGTTTGAATTATAAAACAAATAAAATCAGGAAGGATTAGATAAATTTTCATGCTTGCACTCATAATGGGCGGGACGAGTTCCTTCGTCATTCGCGGAAGTGTAACGGGTGTGACGAGATAACTCGTCACCCACATCTTTATAATGGGCGTGACGAATTAACTCGTTTTCAGTCAAAATATATTCCCCACTACGAATGTTACTTTGACGGTGGAAACTCCCCGGTTAAGAGGTTAAAATGACCCGGCCAACTTCCGACCAAGTTAGAGCAGTGGAACAGATTAGAAATGATGCAATACATGTGTAGATACAGGCACGAGATTAAACTAAAAGTCGGTACCATGAGAAATTTGTTTATTATTTTTATAGTTACATTTTAGCAATAATTAGACTATATTTTTATATTATGAAAATTATGTTTAATTTAGACATTATAAGAAAATATATTATATATGAAGAAATGAGGTTCTTTTTAATAAAAATATGAATCTTTATTGAAACTATGATGAAATGAATACATTTACTATGCTCATTTGAATCTTTACTTCATGAAACTTCATCATATTCAATCCCCGAAAGTCTCCGATTTGCGGTTTAAAGAATTATAATTCATAAGAATCCGCTCTCTTAATGCAAATGACGCCAAGTTTGGTATGAAAATAGCTGATTATGCTCTTTCAAGAGCGGCCACCTCGTGTTGTAGCTGCTATCGCCCTTGATTGTCGCTCCAGAGGTCCGGACTCGACTTTCGGCTCTGATAAGAAATTTTAATTCTGGTGTGAGGGCTGGAATGGGGTACACTCAGCCTCGTGAGACAAAACTGAAGAGAAGAGTGTTCGATTCCCTCCTCGATCATCCTGGATGTGGTTTACTCTGGTTTCCCCACTTCTACTCCAGGAAAATGCTGGGATGAATCCTAACTTAGGCAATGCCCATCTACTTCCCAATCCTATCCCCAATTTACAAATACACACACTAGTAGCCTACAACTATCACAATAACTTAGCTTATCACACAAATTTCACGCACACCAAATATGACGACAATGTCTCAGCTCCTAAAATGAACAACACGAACTACTCTTAAAAGACCAAACAAACATTATTATTGTTATCTTTTTATTCCTTCTTCTATCTAGTCCAGTTGTAAAGTTATAGCACCCTGACTTCTTAATCGACGTTCATGAATAAACTTTGAACAAGTGAGCATGGACTAGAAGGGTGCTGTCCTAGCAACGTTGGGACAATTGAGATGTAATATGACATGTTGCTGGTCTAGAAGTTAAGGCTCACGGCTATGAAAAGCGTTGTGCTGACCTTGTATGTCCCATAATATTTAATTCGTTCACTTAGTAACCTAGACAGTTAATCGAACACAGCCATCACAATAATAGGTTATCAGACATAATTGTATACACACACCCAAGTAATAAAATAATAGCCCCTGGCACTACAGCCCTTAAATGGCCTCGGCCTGTCAAGCGACCGCTGCCCAGCCATTCGGCCTGCAGATATTGGGGTGACACGTGGTCGGCGCATCAGTCCCCCTCGGCCATTAATCTTGGTTTTCGTGACCGGGGCGCTGCCTTACTGTCAGACAGCTACTCAATTGTCCTCACGAGGCTGAGTACACTCCGTCCCAGCCCTCACGTCAGTTTCTAAAATCCCTGACGGAGCCCGGAATCGAAGTGGCCTCCGGGTGAGAGACAGGCGCGCTACCCCAATACAACGGGGTCGTCACACACACCCAAGTACACAGGGCTAAATGACCACCAAGTCCAAGACCCTCAAATAAAATAAAAACTTCGTATGTTTATTTCCGTAAATTGAAACACCCATATGTTGACCCTAAATGTTTTTCAATTTAGATGACCTTTAAATTTGAAACCTGTTATTAAGTGACTTATTTTGACGACTTGTAACTTTTTGTTGAACAATTGGCAACCCTGATTGCAAAGGAAATTTTTATTATCTTACCTTCTAATAGCTTGTTTCCAAGTTAATTATATTTTTCGATTTAGTAAACCACTGAATTTTCTGTAATAACGCAACTTCACTGAAGGTTATCCACAAATATCTCTCAGTTTTGTTATAATTTAAAGCTGTGACGTATACAGTCCCATTACCTGAAGACATGCGAAGCATATATAGAAAAAAAATTTGGGGGGGGGGGGGGTGCTGACTATCCTGGAAAATTGTGAGTATTCTCAGGGGATTGTCACCGCAAAATACCCAGAAATATCAACCAATATCTTAGAGCATATAACTTTGCGTAATTATTTTAGATAAGATTCAAAGTTTATATAGCCTACAATTATTACTGGCAATACAAAAAAAGTTGTAAAATACAACACAACACACAAATAAAATGTTATACTTAATGAACTTTCTATTATGATCTACGGACTATGAATGGCAAATATCTAAATATTTGTCAATTTACTAAGGAGAAAGGTAAACAGTTTTTTTACATGTATTTCTCAAAAAACATACTGTGGAATTCACAGCTTTACCTCACAAGGCTGAGTGCACCCCGTTCCAGTCCTCAGACTAGAATTAAAATTTCTTGGCAGAGCCGGGAATCGAATTCGGATCTCCGGGGCGGCAGCGAAGAATGATACCCACTACACCACGAGTTAGTATAATTTCAATTTTAATATTGTTTATAACTTAGCCGATAAGTTAAGATTAGGGTACAACCAAATTTACAATTATTTTATGCTCTTACCAAAGCAGCACTTTCTTAATTTTTATTGGCTTTTTTCGGGGGGGGGGGAGCCCCCTCAGCACCCCCCTTATATACGCCCCTGATGCGAAGAGCTTACAGTAGCCACCACCTGTGGAACTGATTGTTGAGCATCATAAAGACCACCCGGTTCCAAGCGATCAATACTGGCAGGACGTAGCAAAGAACTCCAAGTCAATAGGCAGGGATATTAAGGTGATGCCGAGAATAGAAATTGAACACATGGAGTCACAGTACGGCCAGAAGCTGCATCATTCCACGGCAAGAGAATTTTATAATTTCACATTCCGTCAAAGTGTTGGTGCTGTACTATTGAATTCATTTTAGGGGCTTGGGGCATCATGGTCGTCAGGCTCGTGTGCTTTGATGTGTTGAATTTGTCTGAATAACCTGTTTTCCTAGGATGAATATAATGATTTCTCTAACGGTAAATATTAGTGTCTAGGAGAGGGGTTGTTGTTTCATTTAGGGACTAATACATCGTGGTCATTCAATCCCATGTGCCTGCGTGTGTGTAGTATTTCTCTAATAGCCTGTGTTATTGTGGTGTCTGTAGGAGTGTGTGCACTTTTGTAGTTGATGATAATAATACTGTTATTGGTTTTACGTCCCCTTTACATACTGAGGCTTTTAGAGACGCTGGGCTGCCGGAATTTTGCCCCAAAGGAGATCTTTAACATGCCAGTAAATCTACTGACACCGCCCCCTAGCATTTGCGCAACCTCATATGCCAACTGACTGCGCCAGGATACGATCCAGCAACTGTGGGGACAGCAGGTGAGAATGTTACCGCTGCACCACGCAGTCAGTCATTTTGTAGTTGAGGCTTGGATTGGGAAGGAGGCGGCCATGGCCTTAAGTTAGGAACCATAGTGGAGAACCACGGAAAACCACATCCAGGATGGATGAGGAGTAAATCGAACCCATCTCTGCTCGGTTTTACCTCACGAGGCTGAGCGTACCACGTTTCAATCTTCACCAGAATTAAATTTCTCAACAGAGCCTGGAATGGAACGTGGACCCTTGGGGTGATAACCAAGAATGATAGCCACAACATCTCGAGGTGGTACGAGGGGTAAGTTTCATCCTGGCGTTTGGTCTAAGAAAGTGCGGTGTAAAAATTGAGCAAAACCAGAGTCATAATGGCCGCTGACAGTGCCGAGATTTGAAACTTTTAACCCGGGACTTCAAGCTTCCCATTAGAGTCCTGCTGCGTGACTTAAGGCACGCGGCCACGCTGCAGTGTCTCATCCGCCTAACGAGGAAGATTCAGGAGGAATTTGGAAAGTCATGACTTACGCAAATGAATCAGATGCAAATTAACCTGGACTGACGAGACTGAACTGATCTTTGAAGGCATTAGTCCCGAGGCACCTACCCAAATCCTGACCCTAATAAGATCATTACAATTACACACACTGCTACAGTCAGCATAGCCAAATTGAACACACACCCAATTACACGGGGCTGATGATCAGGATGCCCCAAACCCCTAATTAGCAACAGCAACTTTCCCTGTTTTCGCTTTTGTTATAAGAATTCAACATTCTACTGCGGAGAACAAATCCTGTGCTGTTCATAGCGCATTTATCAGGAAGGAAAATGAGTTTCAGCTACATTAATTGTATCTGCTACATTAGGTTTTCTTTGGCGTGCGTCCCATTCAGTGCTCTTGCCAATATCGGTACCTTTGTGTGGTGCTTTTAATTGTACCAGCTGCTATGAGAGGTGTGAGCAAATGTGCTATAACAATCTCTATAACATAGATTGATAGGCATCACTCAGTTGCATTGCTGATACGATATCAGATCCTTCTTTGAACTCCTGCTCTGATAGTAGCCACACTGAAAATTGATCCCCACTCCCCTCTTTTTCTCGATGAACTCCAGAAAAAGTTAGAATAACATCCTGTTTCAAATTCTAGGGATTCATTTTGAAAACGCTTCGTGGCTAAGACCACAGGTTCGATTCTTGACCAGGTCGTGGAATTTTAATCTTCATACTGTTAATTCCTCTGACTTGGAGACAGTGTTTGTTACGCCGTCATCATACCGTTGATACCCATTACGGTGCGCATGTTGGCCCCGGGGGTCAATTCAATTTATTTATGTATTTATTTATTTATTTTTATGTCAATGATAGAATCACGTATTCATTTCGTCGACAACAATATTTTTATGTAGGCCTACTCAGCATTCCAGCTATTTAGTAATTGCCTAATAGACTCGTAATGTGTATTAACCTCGGCTTTTTAATACTAAAGATTTTGTGCTTCATCCCGTGAACGTTTGCCCTTTCGTAGGTAGTAGGGTTTCTGATATGGTCTGAATTAATAATCTTCATTGGAGTGTAAGGAAACTTGTCCACTTCATACTACAGTCAGTATTATGCAGCCTATCTGTTTTGTGTACGGATCATAGTCGTTTTGCATTGGGCCCTTTCACGCCAGCTGGCATACTTCTTGCTACTTTGCTCATGCATGACCGTGTGCTCGATTCTAGACTTGGGCAAGGATGTTCGTGGTATTCTATTTTAAGCGGAAAAAGTAACCTACGATATTCAATCAGCGATGATTGACATTAGCACCCATCAGTTGTCGGTAACGGGGTTATAGTCTTGGAATATAAGATTTATTTCTCTTTGTGAAGATTTAATGGGCCAGGTGGATTTTTTAAGCTGTTTTTAGCATTGAAGATGGAGGTTATCAGTACCCATCACTTGACGTAAAATTCACTATATTTTTTAGAGTTGATTTCATTTTTAATGTTTATTCACGATTTGGAATTTGATTAAGCCACACAGTGATTTCGAATGTTTATTTGTCTGTGAGCCAGGTCGGATTGCTGGTTATAAGTCAGGAGATAGTGCCCAGCCTATGTGTGTGATTTGGAGGTTGGTTTCCCACAAGTTGTTGTATTGTGATCATCCACTGGGGCATATTGCTGTGGCAGCCCTGTACGCAGCGAGCCACTCACAGGTTGTACTGTATCATATGATCGATCCCTGCCATTTTTCGTCGGTTCTTGAAGAACACCTCCCTGTAGCTTTCTTGCAAGATATGGTATCTTGGCACATATCTCAGTTTTAAGGTCAGATCAGCTGTGGATTGTGAGGGTTTTTTTGCTCACATTGTTTACGTGGAAATCACTGTCATGACCAAGCATTTTATCCCTGAAGTTGATCAGCTGGAGTTTATTTAAGCATTTGTTGAAATCTTTGAAGTTTGATCTCTTAAAATTGCATTTGTTCATGTTGGATAAGTTCAGAGGGTGTGGAATTTCAGTGCGTGGAGTTTTGATGACGTTACTCAGTATTTTTGATTCAGTGGAGGATCGTGCTCATTTCGAAGTATGTTGATTTATGTAAATATTTTTCTGTGCGATTTCATTTTTATGAAAGTAGTTGCGGGACTGCGGTCAGCCGCTATGTATACGTGTTAAATGTAGTGTGAAGGTGACCCGTGGACAATTGTTTCTTAGCATTGGGTAGGGACCCAAGAACATTCAGGTTGGCCACAGTGGTGACGGCACGCATGTGCTTTGTTGTGTTGATGGGTAGTATCCTATAGGTGTATGCCCATAAGGCATTCACTTGCTCAGGATGACTTTACCAATAATTATAATATTATGAATTTAAGGGTAGGGCACGTTAGAAGTTTATTATATTTTTTACTGTACTTTCGTGTGTGTTGCTAGGTTTCACCAGCACCCGACACAAGATCATGACCAGGCAATTGCATTGGCAGGAAATGATCTTGAATCAATAGGGGATCATTCCTCACTCAAATATGACTATACACTGAGATCGCCTATATGCGCGTGTATCCACATTGGCTGATTGACATTTTATTTCAACTTGAAGACATAGAGTCATGTTTTTAATTTTGTTTATACTTGTTTGATGTATGGTATATTTTGAGCCATGGGCCCAGGGCCGTGTCCTTGTGAGGGCATCGGGTCTTGTTTGTGTTTATTTTGAGTCAGGGGTTGTTTCAGTTTCTTTTTGTTCATATTTAGGGGGTGTAAGTTATTAAATTAATTTTTATTTTGTAGTAGTTAGTCTTAGGTAATAAAATCACTGTTTTTTTAAGATACCCTGACGTGTGATTGCAGTTACGTCCCTGTGATTCCATCTCCGAAGTCCTAGGATGGCAACGTAAGTTAAGCATGTGGACTGAGTGTGACCCCCAGAAGAGAGTCCCATCCTAGAAACCCAGGTTTGAAGGGTATACTATATTATTTTATTTTATTTTTGTTTTAAAACATTCTTAATATCCTACTAGTAAATGCATGTAGATTTTGTCATTCTTAAGTGCAAGGACTTTAGAGGTCAAGTAACATGCAATTAATTAAATGATTAAAACGTGTAAACATACCGCTGTCAATTGCGAAATCAAATGAAATTGAAACTGGATTAATAGGCCTAGAGTCCTAAAACCAAGCATTTAGAAAAAATATATAATTAAAATTATTTCCCACATGAACTTCATAAATAGTTGAGCCAAACTAATGCAGCGAGCCATTTATAACCATGTAAACATGGGTTTGCGAGGAGGTTAATTATGAACGACCTAATATAAATGTAAAGCAGGGAACACCATGTCCAGCTCCACTCTAACCTGCAGAGTGGATGATAAATGATTTTGAACGTCGGCCAACTAATATCGTATATCAAAAGTACACTTGACAAATTATACATGTCCTGTGTTTTGGTGTATGACGGCGCGCTGTAGGATTTGAACACTTAATCGTATAGGCCTGTATATAGTAAGCGGTTATAAACCATCGGAATGTAAGGAAAATCTCAAAAGAACATATCAACACACTATAGTATGCTTCAGTCATGATATATCTGTTCAGAACCAGGAAAACATTTTTAGTTGGAATTTCCCTTTTCTGTATTTCGTATTAAATACTGGTAGAAATAACCCATTTTCTTTAAATGACAAAACAAAATTCTTAATTAAATATTAAAATGTCAGGTTACAATTACCGTCCGAGGTAGTTAAAGCGCTAGATCACAAGTTCAAAGGTTTGGGCTATCTTTGGATTGTCAAGTCAAGTGGGTACGAGCCCCACTGTTAACAGTCCTTGTAATGGTATTCGGTGGTTTCATATTTTAACTCCAGATGGAATCGGGGCGGTACCTTTTAATAGGCCACGGCCACCTCCACAAGCTTCTTGCCCATTTTCATTCATCTTTAATTAGCATCACAACTCTGATTAGTGAGGCGTTCGAAAGGACATCTTGTTATAAAAACCATCCGTCACATAGGTAACTCATCTTACTTCAACCCCGACTCCAGATATATGAGGGGTTAGAAAAGCGGGTCAGAAATGACATAATACCAACTTCTGCCCACAAAAATTTTAAAAAGATTAGGTGCACAATCAAGTACCCTGGGTATGAAGAGAATATGCAGGCCAGTTTTTATTACAAAAATAAAATGAACGATGAATTATAAATACATTCCCACCTTTAGTGATCTCATTCGATATGACAACATTCCAGGAACATATCCCAATTTCAGAAAAGGTAATAATACAGAGAAAATAAATAAGTTATTGAACACCCAAACTTATGTAGAGCCCTGCGCGGATAAACAAAACGTTATACGCATCCGCCCAGCATCCGTCCGACTGTTATCCGCATCCGCCCGCATCCGCACGACTTTTATTCGCATCCGTTTCGTTTTATCTGCATCCGCACGTTTGTTATCCGAATCCGCTGACATTACAATAATATTGTTAATTTACCAGATAAAGCATAAAGTATTAAAGCAACACATTTAGACATTTGAGGAGAAATTCGTTCCCCTAGGCTGTGTGGGAATCGTAGGACAATGTTGACTGAGTTTCGACACTCTGAGTAACGGTATGTGAAACAGTGGGTGGATAATGATAGCACTTATACTTTGTCGTCGGATATATCCACGCAGGTATAAAGGACTTTTTTTTGTGGCATAAATCAACACTAATTGAGACAATTTCCATGACTGGCTTCTCTCACTTCTCTATTATTCTCATACAATCCAAGCGAAAGCAAATTGTGAAATAACAAGAAACGTGAAAGACGCAGATCTTAGCAAAAACAAAAAATATTTTTAAAAAAATCTAGTTCAACATTCTATTCTAAGAACTATCCGCAAATTGACTCCAAACATTATCCTCAGCTTATCCGTTGTCCACACAGCCTATATCCACCTGGCGAAAAATTTTGCGGATATCTGCATCCACGCAGGGCTTTACCTACATGAAGTTTCGTGATTAAACTAATTATTCTTACGAAATAAAAACTTTTGAATTCTAATGAGTATATCCTGCATGTCCAAACCACCAGATACCCCAGTGTGATGCAGTTAGGGAAATACTTGAAGTAACCTTATTCTCCCTTCCGCTCTTAATGCAACCATGGAAATGAAGCTTCCATTGGTTCATTCAATCAAAGAATAAAGAAAAATTTAACCTTAGAGAAAAGGCAAGAAAGAAGAAGCGTAGTTGCAAACAATAATTACCCTACTCCACTTCAAGATCTGAATTCTGTACATTCTCACTTAGTCCTTGGAGGAAAGGCGGGAGTCATCATCTCGTGATTTCCTGATATGGTCGCTGTGCCTGCAAAATCCGCTATACCGGGTGATTCAACAGCCCCTGCCAATATCGTTTGCTGCAACCCAACTAACGCGTGTTGGCAGAAAGGTCAATAATTCTCTGCTTGCATCCAGTATGGTACTAAAGCACTGAAAGCATATCCCGCAAACGATACTGAACGCTATAATTCTTCCCTCGCTTTATTGTAGTCTGTAGTCACATCGAGGGGAAAATAATAGGGTACAGTACTGTTTTCAAGATATGCTTGCAGTGCATTAGTACCACACGGTATGCAGGCAGATAAATATCGACCTTCCTGGGTTGCAGCAAACGGTATTAGAAGGGGATGCTGAATCACCCGGTTTACCAATATCGTTATCTTTCATTCCTCCCCTGAACACTAGTGATGCCTTCCAACCCATGTGCATGTACCGGTATAGTGTCCAGCTCAACCGTTTGAGATTGTTATTCGGGGCTATATACGAGTATACACATAAGCCTGAGAGGTGTCACCAGTTTTAAGACAAAGTATGGAAGAGAACGGCATTGTCACATCGGATTTTGAAGACACAGCGAAAATATTTTTGAAATTCAACTAACTACTGTCATCAACTGGGTGTGCTTGCCACGGTGGGTGAGTGGTTATCGTGTTGGTCTACTAACCCCAAGCTTGCAGGTTCGCTCCTGGCCGTGATAAGTAATTTTTGAAAGGCGACAAAAATTACGACACGTTTGTCATACGATATTGGCATGTCAAAGAACCCATTTGAATTCAGTAGGCCGTCTTCATAATGGCAAAATTAATATCGGGAGTTTCCGCCAACACAAAGTTCCTCATTTCTCTACTAGAAAGCGCTATAGTGTTCAAGGAGCTTAGATATCTAACCTCCTTGACTTTCATAGTGCTTGAAGGAAGAACGAAATTCGACATGCAAGCTACCCTCTGGGTATCAAATAACAACGCTTGCACCCAGCAACCAAGGCCATACGATATTATTATTATTATTATTATTATTATTATTATTAACATTATTATTATTATTTATATCAACTAGATAGGCCTATAACGCGATATTCTTCAGTCACTTCTGTTTCGTTGCCGAACGTAACATGGTCAACCCTACAGAAGCGGAGTTGTCGATCTCTCAGACAATAAAACAATACTTTAAATGTTTGTTTACTTTAAGACCCTGGTTAAACAATGTAGTCTTGATTTCGCAGAGCATTTAAAAACTGTGGTACCGTCTTCTTAGGGCATATTCTGTAAAATATATATAGGCTAGTCTATCTCTGAATTTGTTTTAGTGGAGCTTTGTTCTGGAGAAACCGGTATTTGCATTATTTTTGCTACGATTGGGGAAGTCAACACGGTCTTGTAGAAATGTGAACTAGAATGATGATTCATTTTGCAGGACTCAAGTAGTCCTCCCATCTTAATAATCATAATGATAATAATAATAACGTTCAAACTTCACCTAATTCCATCACTAAACAGGAGAAAAGCTTTTACAGCACCATATGTGCGAGCTCTATAGGCTACTTGAGAAAAGAGTGCAGTAGAGGAGACCACAAGCCACGTAGCTTAGCAAATTCAATAGGAATCAGGTTCAAGAACTGAATATATTTTTTTGTACTTGTTATTGTAATTTCTACTGCGATATTCATTCCTTCTCAGATACGATATAATGGTCTCACGCACACAAAAAACATCGTATCACTTCTTAAACTGGAGGCCTTCGACTCAATGACCCGCTGACTCTTACCAGAAATGCTTCTTACACCCACATGTTACATGGAACGTGGTTTGCATAGCTGTGTCCACTAACCATGTTGCTTTCCTAGGATCGAGAGTCACAAAGTTCAGTGCCATATCTAAATTTGTTAAGGCATGTATCTCCGTAAAAAAATTGCCTGTCAAGGTTGTAATTTCAGATTTAGACGGATACGTCCCGTCTGGGGAGGCCTTGAAAAAGGAGATACCACCAATTTTAAATAAGTGAGATATTACTGACGGACATAATACACAGTATTTTCAACAATCTACATTGGCTGTTTTAGGTGCAGAAACATACAAATATCAAACAATTTTATGCAGGGGAATTTCAAAACAGACACTTTTATTGATCAAACTACTGTTATATGACGTGTTACCTCCAAGAGGCTCAAAGCTTGTTCAATGCCTTTGTCGATCGTGGGTTGCTGCATCGAAGTTGCTTCCACTAACTTGCCCGGACTACTCAATTTCTTCTTTTCTGATGAGGTCCCGTTGATCAACTCTGGATCTCTCCCGGCCCCGACGGATTAGATCCATGTACGGTGTTCATCACTTTTCAAAGCTTTAAGTCATTTATTTAATTCTGGTATCATCCAAAATATCATCCTCAACACCATGGGTCTCTATCTATTAAGTTATCCGCCTCGTTGCGTAGTGGTTAGCATTCTTGGCTGTCACCGTGGCGGCCCGGGTTCGATCCCCGGCTCTGCCAAGAAATTTAATTCTGGTCTGAGAGCTGGAACGGGGTACACTCAGCCTCGCAAGACAAACCTGAGAAAAGGTGAGTTCGATTCCCATCTTAGTCATCCTGGAAGTGGTTTTCCGTGGTTTCCCACTTCTACTCCAGGCAAATGCCGGGATGGTTCCTAACTTAAGGCCTGGGCCGCCTCCTTCCCAATCCTCATCTACATTACAAATGCACACACTAACACAGCCATCAAAATAACACAGATTATCAGACAAAATTCCACACTCAACCAAGTACATGGGGCTAAACGACCACGATGTCCAAGCCCCTAAAAAGAGGCAGCAACAACTTGGCCTATGTATTGAGTTGGTCTCACTTTGAAGATAATATTACTGTTGAGTTTGACAATGAGCCCCCAGTTAGGATTCGAACCCGAATCTCCCGTTTACCAGGCAGGTGCATTAGCCATCCACATTAAAATGGCTTTGCCAAGACCAGGACTCATTTACATTTTTTGATGAAGAAGGCACTGCGAAGCGTCTTGCTGGATATCGCAGAGATTATTCGTGTGACCCAATCAAGCAGCACGGACTGTGAGGTGAGTCTATATGCACGCTACAAAACTCCAGTGTTTATTTCCTTCCCGACAATAGATATGCTAACATTGATTTCTATCTATAGATTCCGATGTTAGTATTCGCCTCTCAAGATACGATGGCCGCTGAACTTGGCTACACCAGCGTTTGTTGATATTATTTGCAGGACGAGCAGGGAGACACAGCTATGACGGAGAGTGGTCTGCGCATAAGACAACCAGCACGACGCGCGCTACTTGTGTTAAACAGAAGTTATATTGTGAAGTTATTATCAATGGAAGAATTAATAACAATGGACAAATTAAGAAGAATGGTGCGTTTCTAATTGTTTAGCAACAGCACAGCTAATCTTAATAGGAGCTCGTGTCATCACGGAGAAAAGAACGATGGACCTGAGTCATATCCGATCCACGTGACTGTACCTGTAGACCAAAACTGATACAGGATAGCACAAGTAAATAAAGAATAGTTTCCACCTCGGCCACCGGTACTCGTATCTTGAAAGGCTGGGTACTTAATTCTTCTAGGAACACCGTGTTAGTGTAATTTAATCCAAAATTAGCTGCATAGAGGGCAATGCTCTTCTCCATTCCTGTGTGATAAGGCTGTCCTTTCCTTTCATCGGTGACGGGGACATGATTTAGGAGTATTTGCCATAAACTACCATCCTTTACCGTATAAACCCGGCATAGACGGGTGATGAATGCTAGTTGTAGTTATGTTCACGTCAAACTTTCGAGAACTACTAATAGATCATGCGACTCACACGGACTCGGAGTTCAAAATGGAAGGGTGAAGTACGCCGGGGTTGCACAACAGAGTCGCTCGCTTACGAGCTCGGAGCCGTACTTAGAGAAGCAGGCTACGGATAGCCCACAGCGATAGCCTCGTCACTGCCTATCAAAAGGGGCAGGTAAGGAAAATACATTCAGCAGTGTGTGTTCTAGACCACCTCGTGGCGCAGTGGCTAGCATTGTTGGCTGTCATCCCCGAGGTACTAGGTTCGATCCCCGGCTCTGCCAGGAATTTCAAAGTCTTGGTATGGTCTGGTACGGGGTCTCCCAGCCTCGTGATGCAAAATGGGAACCTGCTGGATGCTATGGCAGGAGGAGGAGTGGAACGGAAGTGGCCACCCTACCACACGCAAACTCCGGCTCGGGATGCCTGGTTAGTGATCCCTTGACGAAGTCGCCTACGTCCATGGTGGGGATACGGCACTCTAATTATTAAAGTGTGTGTTCCGTCTCGGCACTGACGTACCTGATTGCAGCAACGCGGCTGCTTGTCTCAAGCATTGAAATATTAGGAGCCAATTTTCTGTATTGACTAAGTAATCTATTGTTAGAAGCTTTTCAGTCGGTCAATACGAGTGTGTCCAAATTACAACGTGTTTCCTAGTGTCTAAAATAAATTATATGAATTATATGTACAACAGTGTTTACAATGATTATGCTACAGAAGTTTTTAATTAAACTTTGTAACAAGTTGGATTATTTACAAATTATTTCTGTATTCCGGTAGTGTAGTTCAATTCTATAGTGTTGCGTTCTTTGTAAGTATCTTTTATGTGTATAAGTGTGAAACCCGTTTTGAATCGTTAACTTCTATCGTTGCGAGTGATTGCGTTCTAGCGTGTTTTGTTATTAGATGTTACATTCCTAATTTCTTATTTACTTGATGAGCTCTTGTTGTTAATTAGTTAGGTTAAACACTTAAGTTAGTCGGTTCCTCAGTTTATGGGCTGCGACAACGCGGTCTATTAGCCCCGTGAACTTTGGGTGTGTGTAGAATCTGTTTGTTAACCGTTGTTATTTGTGATGGGTTTATTAGTGTGTGTTATCTGTTTTTAATTCAAGTAAGGACTGCAGACATTCAATTTTCAAGTAGTTCCTACATTTGCTACCAATCGCCACCGTCAACGACAACTAGTTCTAAAATTGGTTACTAGATACCACCGCAGTCGGCTCCTGGCGACGAACGTTGGGGCCTAAGAGCGTTAGTCAAATCTAACCTACAATTTAGCTTACACAAGTGTAATTAGTGTAAGGTTTTTTACATGCCATAAATCTATGACATGGGACCGCCGGCTTTATTTTCCCCTCCAAAGAAGGCATACTGAGGGATTTTAACACTCTTAAAAATCCGATGACTTAGGCCGGGTTTGAACCCGCGATCTTGGGCATAGAAGCTCAGCATGCTACCAACTACGCCACCGAAGCCGCAGGTTAAACACTTAAACACGCAGTTAAATATAACCGAGTTGTCAATGTAGTTTTGAGATTTAGCTGATTTGCAGCTGTTCCTGAGATGGTGTCAACTTCACAACACGTCCACAGTGGAACAGCTTGTGCTGGGCACTTCTCTTTCGCATTTCCTGTCGATATCCTTTGGTCAACTCTTGTACTCTTCTTATGCATTGGGTCTGCCTCGTAGCAAAGTGGCTGGCATTCTTGGCTGCAACCCCCTGAGGCCCGGGATCGATTCCCGGCTCTACCAAGGAATTAATTCTGGTCTGAGGGTTGAAACGGGGTACACTCAGCCTCGTGAGGCTAAACTGAGAAGTTCCCACCTCAGCCATCCTAGAAGTGGTTTTCCATGGTTTCTCACTTCTACTCCAGACAAATGCCTGTATGGTTTCTAGCTTAAAGCTCTGGCCGCCTCATTCCCAATCCTCACCTGAATTAAAAATGCACTATCATGGACACCACTATTACATACGTTATCAGACAAATTCTACACACACCCAAGTAGGCTACACGGAGATAAATTACAACGATGCCCGAGCCCCTCAAATGAAACAACAACAACAATAAAAACTCTTATTCCTTAGCTTAGGCGCATACTAGACACCCATCATGTTTCACTCAGCAATCCCCTGTTAATCTTACTACCTTTTGTATAAAAGCTAATGAATATCAAGTTAGGAGAAGCAGAGACAGCACGTCATGCCATTATTGGATCGAAGCTCTGAATTGAAGGAAATGACTGTCTAACA
The DNA here is from genome assembly GCA_946902985.2 of Meconema thalassinum. NCBI lineage: Eukaryota > Metazoa > Arthropoda > Insecta > Orthoptera > Tettigoniidae > Meconema > Meconema thalassinum. The sequence goes on from OX336389.2 coordinate 1,072,904,445, forward strand.
CAGAGGAGTACGGAATAACAGAAGAAAAGAGCAAGATGAAAGAGTATGAAGATGTGACAGAGACCCTGCACTTCTAATGGAACTTCACATCTCGCATTACATTTGAAGCGAGGTGACAATGCTGATAGCACACTAATTAGCTCGATTTCGTCTTCTACTCTTTCGATTCTAAACATTTAAAGGTACACTGCAACGCCAGAGTTTCTAAATTCCGTATATTTTTAAGCTATATCTGTACCGCAAAGTATTGTAGAACGGTGGTAAGGGAGGGGAGGGGGGAGGGTAGAGGTTAAAATGATGTGGCATTTATGAGTCTCCTACTTAACAGCTACATATTCATCTTTTAAATTACGTCTCTTTGTTTATTTAAAGCAACTATGAACCCAGTCGCATTGGCCACCCAACGCGATTTATGCATTTTACACAGTAACTTATTACTATTATTATTATTATTATTATTGCCAACATCAGCATTATCATCAACTTCATTATCACCATTATTATTATTATTACTATTATTATTATTAGTCGGCCCCGTGGTGTAGGGGTGGCGCGCCTGCCTCTCACCCGGAGGCCCCGGGTTTGATCCCCGGCTCCGTCAGGGATTTTAAAACTGACGTGAGGGTTGCAACGGGGTGCACTCAGCCTCGTGAGGACAATTGAGTAGCTGTCTGACAGTGAGATAGCGCCCCGATCACGAATACCAAGATTAACGGCCGAGGGGACCCGACACGCTGATCACGCTTCACCCCAATATCTGCATGCCAAATGGCTGGGCAGCGGTCGCTTGGTCAGCCTTAGCCCGTCATGGGCTGTATAGTGCCAGGGGTTGACTTTTTTTGTTGTTGATTATTATTATTATTATTATTATTATTATTATTATTATTATTATTATTATTATTGACCGACAGTAGTGGCTACGCTGGCTAAAGCTCAGCATTAGGTCATGGGGCCAAGCTCTCTGCTGACTCGGTAGACGCGTGGGTTCGAGCCCCACCGTCGGCCGTCCTTGAAATGGTTTTCCGTGGTTTCCCATTTTCAACACCAGGCAAATGCTGGGACGGTACCTTCTAACAGGCCACGGCCGCTTCCTTCCACATCCTTGCCCAGTTCCATTCACCATCATTCATTTCATCTCTCATTAACTCCTCTCATGAGGTTGGCGTCGGGAAGGGCATCCGGCCGTAAAAATCATCGCCACAAAGACTTCCATCGCATCTCATCCCCGACCCCGTTGGAAAACGGGAATAATAAGGGGTAGACATACATTATTATTATTATTAATATTATTATTAGTATTTTAAATTGTTATGCCCATCTGTGATAGAACTTATTTTGCAAATGATGTTTTCTTTTCCAAACTTCTTTTCATCTGGGCACTCTAAATCTTCCTCTGTTCTTCAGTTCATGATTTCTTGGTTCTGGTAGTAATTTTATCAAAGAAATGATGGTTATTGATTAGTATTCTGAACTGGAGTCGATCTTGTAAAATTTCCTTTGTAATGCCAATTTCTTGAAGGCCTTTTTCTGCCTTTCCCTGAGCCAGATGTTGTTGACTTTTATTGAGAGAACAAGGTTAAGAATCCTTTTGATGAGCCTGTCATTGTTCATTCCGAGAATGTGGCCGTAGAACTTCAATCACCTTTTTCTGAAGGTGTCAGTGATGTTTGCAGCATGCTGATAAAGCTCCTAGAGCGTCCGTTTCATCCAGAATTATAAGTCTTATTATTATTATTATTATTATTATTATTATTATTATTATTATTATTATTATTATTATTAAACTGAGATATTAGTAATTGTTAAGTAATGGCTTAGGTATGGGTACCAGAGACTAATCGTTAGTGCTTAGTAATATTTAAAGGAGTAATTGTAATAAGCAACATAAGGAGATCATTCAGATTAGATGAAAGTACGTGTGGAAGTGTTTTTGAATAAAGGAAAAACGCAGGAGAGTGAATTTAAGTCCGGACTGTGAAGTGAAATAACTTTGAGGTTAAAAGCAAACTAACATGAGAAATGTGTAACACGCACAGTTCAACAACGAAATGTAGTAACTACTAGCGCTGCCTGCTGGAAGGGACCAACGAAGAAATCGTTGCCACACGGGAGTGAGGAAAGTCACGTGCGCACCAGGCGCAAAACCATTCAATCCCACGCTGTCCACAGTAGGAAGTAAATGTTCTTTCACTCGAGGAAGTGAGTCCATACCTGCGTCAATAGCACGAACGCATACATAGTCAGCCCAAAAGCGTTCAAGAGGCCAGTAGTCACTCGGGAGGGAAGGTTTTAGATGCATGTAGTAGAAAGAAGTTCTGGCACATTCATACAAATGAGAAACGTTTGATGCATGAGAATAAGTAAGTCCCAAAAACCCTTAGACCTGGGAAAGAACGAACGTATTCCCTCTTCACCACTGTTTACGACCCACTGCAACTCAGATTGTCCCTCGGCACTGAGTCTAAAGGCCACACACAAGAATATGGAACATCTAACGACAGAAATGGCAGGCAAAAACAAGAAAAATTCACCAACAAACGCAGGAATATAGTCCAAGGTCTGGGATTCCAAACAAACTCTTGCCCAAATACTCACCAATGTGAAGGAAGTGAAAGAGTAAAATGAACAGCTCAAAGAGGAAGCCAAAAAAGTTATCTCGGACTTAAGAATCAAACTGCAATGGAGAGATGAGGCATGGCACGTAACACAGAAAGTATTCAGAACATAGAGACTTTAGAAAATGAAGACTTTCTCCGAAATACTAAACCAACATCAATAAAATGTAGAAAAACACGAAAAAAAGAAAAAAAATATGAATGTTATCATCAAAATCACAGGCATAGCTGGATGAAAGAACAAATTGGAAGGATAAGTAAAGGACATACTTGGGAGTCTTGAAGTAGGTAAATTACGAGCAACTCCGCTACATAGGAGAGGACTGGAAAAGCCGGGGAATGTTTCTGTCTAGCATAAAAGGCTTCGGAGAGAAGATCAAATGGGAAACGCTTCATACATGAGAATAATTAAGTCCTAAAACAATAAGAACTAGGAAGGAACGAACGTATTCCCACTTCACCCACTGTTTACGACCCCGTGCAACTTAGTTTGTCCCTCAGCACTGACAGACTAAAGGCCACACACAAGAATAAGGAACATCTAGCGACATCTAACATACTGCAGAAGAGACTTATTAGACAAAATAAAGTAAAAGAACAGAAAGAACAGCAGGGAAAGTAGTCCCATTGCATGATTTAGGCACATGGTACGCCTCAGTTGCACATCTGTTCATGCTAAGAGATGATCTACTTGTCGAGACTTAGAGAGCATGTAGGAGTGTGTGAATATGATGGTATCATTTGGTGAATAACGTCCACTCTTTGTTGATATTAACTAACTTTGTTTAGGTTACAAGTCTATTATTGTATATCCTTGAATGTTCTAAAATATCTTTCATGAACCCCTTGCTGGTTAGCAAGTAAACACAGTCTAGAATAATCCATCTCCAACATAAACGTTGCAAATGGGGAGAAGACATTATCGCACTTACACTACTTCAAAGGATGTTATTCCACCATACCGCTCTTCCGGATATCACGCTTGAAGCACGGGTCCATGAAAGGTGATTGAAGACTAAGAAAAACCAGGTCGGTATATTCTTGGAAACGTTGAAGGTAAACTTAACTGACTAATGTAAGATTGCAGAGCTGTGGCGGTCATACTAGCATGCCACTATGAATAGCACAGGCCACTGCGGAAGTTTCAGGGCATATGCCATAGGTTGAGAGAGGAGAAAGTCATGGCTGTCAAATGTCGTGCAGGAGAGGACGTTTCCAGTTCTGCATGCGACTGTGTTCAGGTATAACGTTGCTCTCTGCAAAGTGCTTATTATTTACTTCATAATGTATTGTAGGCCTATGAGATGTAGAAATAGTTAATAAGTATACAAAGATAACTACGTAATATATATTAATTATAATAAATATAATAATAATAATAATAATAATAATAATAATAATAATAATAATAATAATGAAATATCCTCAGCTACCTGGTGTAGGTCTTTTGATTTGGTGACATCTAAGCATATGTTTCCCGTATTTATTTGTTGCGATTTTCAAGCCCTCATAAGATCCGACTTCTTCTAACAAGAATGGGACAGGAGGTACTGTAGACAATACCACTAATCCAATTGGCAATAGAGTGAAGTATACAGTTTACTCCACTGATTTCTGCTGGTAGTCTTGAGAGTTCGCGCATTGTAGCGAGTCTAGTAACAGTCTACTGCTGTGTTGTTGTTGATTCTTTTAAGGACTTTGTGATATCGTGGTCATGTAGCCCCGTGTACATGGGTGTGTGTAAAATTTGCCTGATGATCTGTGTCACTGTAATGTCTGTACTAGAGTGTGTGTTTGTAATTCAGGTAGGATTTGGTAAGGGAGCGACTGTGGCCTTAAAGTAGGTACCATCACGGCATTTTCCCGGAGTAGAAGTGGGAAACCACGGAAAGCCACTTCCTGGATGAATGAGTTACGAATCGAACCCGCCTCTTCTCTGTTTTGCCTCACGGGGCTGAGTGTACTCTGTTCCAATTCTCAGACCAGAGTTACATTTCTTGGCAGAGCCGCGAATCGAACCCAGGCCTCCACGGTGACAGCCAAGAATGCTAGCCTCTGCGCAACGAGGCGGACAAGAGGATCTTACATATAATCTAAAGAAGGGAAAATGAAGAAATGTTTCCGAAAACATTTTTCCTATCGGATGGCCTGTGACTCAAACTTAATTACATGTGTCTTGTAACCATCCGACGTCCTCGGCCAAGAACCGAACCGGCAATCATGGGATGAGGAGGAATCCCATCCACCGAAGAAGCAGAGGAAAGCAGTATTTAAGATATACCGGTACACAAGACGTGGTACCGCTATTGTATGTAGTTGCTAGTGGCTGTCTGATATTTTCTTAGCCTATGCAACATGATCAGCCAGTCAGTCCTCTGACATTAACCTCAGCACTGAATTTAAAACGTGACAATTCTAGGAACTTAAAGTAACTTGTGATGAAACACCTCATAGTGTAACGGCTAGCATTATTGGATGTCACCTCGGAGGCTGCGTTCGTTTCCTGGCTCTGGCAAGATTTGTAAAATTCTGGTTTGAAGGCTGAAACGTGGTACACACAGACTCGTGAGACAAAGTTGGGGAAGAGTGGATTCGATTCCCACGTCAGCCATCCTGGAAGAGGTTTCCCATTTGCACTCCAGGCAAATATCAAAATGGGGCCGCGCTGGCGCCGCCTCCTTCCCAACCCTCACCTGAATCTCTACCTAGAATAAAACTAAGTCCCCGACTCTTGGATGTTTCAGGTAATCTCTAGAACCGCTGAATGGATTTTGATGCGATTTCCATAGTTCTGTAAAGGATTTCTCGATGAAGGTTTCTGTAGAAAATAATGTATTTATGGCCAAAGGAAGCCGAGCAGTAACGATTTCAGTGAATCGAGTCGGAAGAAAGACCTACCATCCGTGCACATTTTTAAGCTTATTGTGGTTAACCCGTTAAAATATCTCTGTAATATGAGTGTAGGAATTGTTCAACACGAATAGCTCTACAAAAAATCCACGACAGCATAATAATATCTATCTTCAATACATCGCCCACTATAAGTGTTTTTACGTTTTTATTTCTTCCAATGATCTCCATTCAATTACTAGATTCGTAGCTAGTGAGCGAGCCTATAACCCCGGTTTCAGCCTTCGTTCCGCAGAATACACAGTCAAGTTTAGATTGGACGGAAGGGGGAGTTGTGTTTCATGCACCTCGCCAATTTTAAATTACGTCTGACAAGAATTCGTTGCACATGCTATCTCCTAGTCCAGTCTCATGCCGAGACGGAAAACGGATGTAAGTCGAAGTTCATTGAAATCGAAAAAATACGCCTTTTAAGCTTACGCTAAGTAAACCCCGTTTCGGTACAACCCATGGAGTGCATAGAACTATCAAGCGACCACTGCCCAGCCACTTGGCCTGCAGATTGTGGGGTGACGCGTGGTCGACGCGTCAGGTCCCCACGGCCGATTATCATGGTATCCGTGATCAAGGCGCTGCCTCACTGTCAGACACCTACTGAATTGTCCTCACGAGGCTAAGTGCACCCTGTTTCAGCCCTCACGTCAATTTCTAAAAATCCCTGACAGAGCCAGGAATTGAACCCGGAGCCTCTGGGTGCGAGGCAGGCACCCAACCCAACACCATGGCCTGAATTTCAAATACACTCACTAATACAGCCATCGCAATAACACAGGTTTTCTGACAGACATTTTACACACACGCCCAAGTACACAGGACTAAATGACTACGATGTCCAAGCCTCTCATATGAATCAACTCACTACACAATTATGGAACTGGAATTCTGAATTGAAAATGAACTCGCATGAGAAAGTAGAACACCCAATATTATATACTGTAGTAAACAATAGCTCTGACAGTGAAACCAGACCTCATAGAGTTTTAAGCGCAATTAATTTTGCTAATCTGTGTGATTACAGCGACCGAGAATATGTACCAAAGCACATCCATATCACTCTGAATTACTCGTCCTATAATTGCGCTTTCGTGTTAATGCAAATGCTTTTTGTCTCTTGGGATTTGAACAATTCCGAATATTGAATTATGTGGAATATTTAAACTACGGCATGTATCATTAATTCATAAAACAATTGAATATAAGTGGACGTAATGTAAACCTGCGCTACTCATTGGATGTGGACAAATACTTTCAATCGCTATAATACCAATCTAAAGTCGTACATTCAGCTCGGTTCCGTTGCCATTAAAATAATTTCAGACGAAATATTTGATGATTCATTTGCAAGATCGTGGTCACGTAGACCCATGTAATTGGGTGAGCGTGTAATCTATCTGATTGCGTTCGTTATTGTTGTGTCTGTAGGAATGTATGAGGTTACGGTTATGTTAGAAATCATTTGGGCATTTGCCTGGAGAAAGGTGGAAAACCTCGGAAAACCACTTCTAGGATGGCTGAGGTGGAAATCGAACCCACCTCTTCTCACGTTTGCCTCAGAAAGCTTAGCGAACCACGTTCCAGCATTCAGACCAGAATTAAATTTCCTGGCAGAGCTGGCAATCGTACCCGAACCTTAGGGCTACAGCCAGGAATGCTAGCCACTAGGCGAGATAGGTTATCGACGGAAAAGAGGCTAGAGATATCTTAGTCACCAGCCCAGTGTACTTGGATATGTGTTTAATTTGTCTGATAACCTGTGTTATTGTGGTGAATGTACCTGTAAGTGAGTTATGTATCCCGTCCAGGGTCGAACCCCAGACTCCATTCTAAACTAAAGGTTATGGTCATTCTTCCTATAGAAGGAACACCATTGCCCAATGTACTGCTATTATCAAAGTGTTAACTAGAACAATGCTCATTCTAGGAAACAAGGAAATGATTCCTTCACAAACATGTTATCTTCAACACATGTGGTTTACTATCTGTAGATTATTATTTATCAAATACTTCCTAGAAGGACTAAGGAAATGGCCCTGCACATTTCCTCATATGATTACTTAATCTGTTATTTCCAGATGTATTAACAGCAACAGCTATGAGTGATCAAATTCACGGAACTGTTATCAAAGACATGAGTCCATATCCTGTAAGATATATATTTCCACATACATGTTATCTAGTACGCCCCTCCACTGTGACGCACTTTGTTATGAAGGGATTTTGTATAAAAGACCTGGGCTGAGAAGCAAAGGTGCTCTTCCAACAGCAGCAACTAAACAGGTTGTCTGACTGGTGTTAACTTGTATATATTGGATCGTCAAAGATTAATAAATACTTCTACAAACTAACCAACGAGTTCTCATTCATAGAAAGCAGATACTACTCATCAGAAGTAAGAACCACGAGACCTACTGACTTAGCAGTAGCGACAACTTCTTAGTACATCACTAAAGAAGACTGTTAAGCGACAAACTTAACTGGGGGCCCAGTCCGGAATAGGTAACGATTATCCTTGCCAGATAATCTACGAGTAAATTAGTACAGTGTTCTGACAAACCTCACAAGGAGGCCTTTCGTCACTATACTAGCGACACCAAGGTACCTATCTTCAGTACTAGATGCAGTCATCGTTTCTATGAATCAGCCAGCAAGCCAGGAGTGGTACTGACAACCTCAGGGAGGCCTTTCGTCCACAAACGACTTCGCCAGCTTGAAGGAAGCAAGTTAGAAGTGGAACTGACAACGTACCAAGAGACGCCTTTCGTCCACGACCAACTTTGCTAACTTAACGGAAGGAAGGAAGTTCGCCGACAAACGTTCCAAGAAGCTCACGCTCCAAGAAAACGCCTTTCGCAACAACCGACCGCCATCGCCGTACGTGCCGACAACGCTCCAGAAGCGCTTTCCGACCACACGACGACACACGAGAACCAACCGACTCCGCAGTTCCAAGAGGATGCAGCCAGCACTGATCATATTTTCTTGTCTGTAAGTCAAACTCCAAATAATACCTTATTTGTGAACTAGAGTATTATTAGTAAAGCATGGTTCAATATTTCAAGTAACAAATTGGGAGAGCAACAACAATAATAATAATAAAACCTAAATTATACATTCTTTCCCTTTCAAACGAAAACAAATTACAGTTAACTTTAACTAGTAGAGTTTGCCTTGTCATTTCGATTTGAATTAAAATTAATAAACTTAAAACAAATAATAAATACATAATAATAAATATTTGTACTTTCAAGAGGAAATAATTTAGTGAGCTCTAATAAGCAGACCTTACACTCTTTATTTACTTTTGAATTAATATTGTAACTAAACAATTAAAACAAAAAAAAATAATAAAGTTATATCATTTCCTAACAAAAGTGAGTTAGTGCAGCCCATACTGGTCTTTCGCTTGTCACTATTAGAGGAATTAATAAAATAATTAAATATGTATTATCATCATCAATCATCATCCTCATTTCAGAAGACATATAATTAATTTCATCATTTTACTAGTTCATATTGTGGAGAATCTAAACGAGATATCCACATATCATTAATTTTAGATTAATAATAATAATAACTTATTTCCTTTATTATGAAAACCTAACCGGGGCTCTTTCACATATATTTTGATTAATAATAATAATAATAATAATAATAATAATAATAATAATAAGTTATTTCTTTTATTGTGAAAACCTAACCGGGGCTCTTTCACATATATTTTGATTATTATTAATAATAATAAATTATTTCCTTTATTGTGAAAACCTAACCGGGGCTCTATCACATATATTTTGATTAATAATAATAATAATAATAAGTTATTTCCTTTATTGTGAAAACCTAACCGGGGCTCTTTCACATATATTTTGATTAATAATAATAATAATAATAAGTTATTTCCTTTATTGTGAAAACCTAACCGGGGCTCTTTCATATATATTTTGATTAATAATTAACACTTATAAGTAAGTAATTAACTTTTAAAAGTAACCACTGTTACAAAATTTAATCTAGCAAATTAAATATTTATTATAAACAATTTTGAAAACCGTCTTTATAAATTCAAACAAGATGCCTGAAACCGAGTTACTTTCAAAATTCGAATATGCTCAGATACAGCTTTTGCCTGAATTTAACGGCACTAATTCTTGCAGTCTTGACTATTTCTTAGCAAGAACAGAATCGTTTCTAAACACTCACAAGAGAATAGCGTCAGCTTCAAACTCAGTATTAATAAATGACTTCCTATTTAACGTCATAAAGTCAAAACTAAAAGGTGAAGCATGTAGCATTCTTGACTTAGAAGCCAACAGTACTTATGAAAAATTTAAAGATAAACTCATAAGAAAATACGGTAACGTCAAAGACAAGAGACTTCTCATCCAGGAGATCTCTAATTGCTACCAGAAAAGAAACGAATCATACAATGACTATCATGATAAATTAGAAGGATTGACTTTGCAATGCAAAAGCTTATGCAAACTCAATTACCAAAATCAAATTTTGGAATTGAAATTAAGAGAACTTGAAGAGTTAAGCCTAAACACGTTTAAAGCAGGAGTTTTGGAACCCTACCATTCATACTTAAGATATGCACAGATTACAGACCTGAATCATTGCCTCAGGTTATGCAGGTCTTATGATAACGATCGCGCCCATGAAGATTACATGGACCAACTAAGAGGAAAACTACCTCCTAGCAAGTTTCCAACAGCTCGACCACTAGGCCACTCAGCACACAATCCATTCTCGAATTTTAACCCAGCTCCACCAAGGAACCCATTTAACCAACCTTTCATGCAAAATCAAACCCACAGACCCTTCTTTAAAGATAAACCACAACCAATTTTCGGACACGCTCAAGCTCCGAGCACTCAGCCCTTCAAGCCACCAAACTCTATGAATCGTCCTTACCCAACTCCCAATAATATTGGCCGACGTTTCACACCCACTAACCAGCAAAGATTTCCACAGCCGATGTCCGGTGTTTCAACCATTAGAGGTAATCTGAATGCTCACTTAGAACCTTCAGAAGACATCGAACAGGAAGCTTTAGGTCCCACACAGCAATCACTAGAGTATGTAGATGAGTACAACATAAAAAACTACCCGAAAGAGTACGACACTCAGTATTATGAATATGAGTACGATACAGAGGAACAGTCTCAGGATTTTCGCTTGGCCCAGCCATCAAAATCGAAGACTTAAATAATTTAGGTAGCGCAGATTTCGCTCAATTAGACGCAAAGATTGACTACGCATCGAACCTAGTCACTCTCAACAGCACAGACATACCGTTTCACTTTCATTCTTCACATAATCAAGTGAATCATTTTCAACCCACGGTAGATACAGCTAACACTGCGATTCCCGTCAATATCGAAAAAGAAGAAGAGTATGTTCTGAATTTTAAATATGGTGAAATGTATCTCTTAGATGCCAAAACTCACCAAGCCATACAGCCCACAGAGAGACAACTAAAACACGAGTTTAAGGAACCAATTTTAGTTGAGCCAATGGAAATAAATTCCATTACATACGGTAACATTCAAGAATATCCCCACACAAAAC